>CM060943.1:699928943-704928943 GCA_030765085.1 Allium cepa
CGCAGGGGATCAGGGTGGATCCTTGGTACAGTGATCTAGACCATGTACTGTAACGGATGATACCCCAGTAGCCCTGCCATTGTATGGAATTCAATCTCCAATAAGTGATCTCGGATTTGATTGTATACCTATGTATGCTGGAATTTAATGAATGTAACAATTTCGGCTATGTGAATATTTATTTGAAAACCCTAGACACTATTATAATATAGCCAGATTTCCTATCAAATGTTTTGGTTATCGTAAGGGGAAAACTTGTCCCTGTGTATTTGCAGAGAGTCTTACGAGATACCTTTTATTTCAAAGGTTTTTCAAGTTAAACAACTTAACCATTTCCACTTATATCAACTACATATATACATCCAATCTCATCTACACAGCCATGCAAAGCATATTCATATCATAACATTCAAAGATTTCCACATGCAACAAGTTTTTAATAGATTTTAAGTCTTAAGTTGTTAGTTTACTCACCTAAATAATGTTGAATAGAGAAGTTATAAACAGGAATGCTGAGATCTTTGAACTGGAAACTTGAAAATGCTTGAAATCTTTTGAAACTGGATAATGCTTGATGATATGAAGCTTAGTTATTGAGATCTTGCTTTTAAAACTGAAATGAATTTTCTTTGATTTGCTTGATGATTCAGGTTGAGATAGTTGTTGCTTTAAAAAGATTATATCTATCTCAGTTAAACTCGTTTTGGAATCACCCTCAGAGTTAACGGCAATAGCCCTTCCACTTTGAATTCTTCGTCTTGATCTTTACTTGAGTTTCATGACCTATCGTTTAATCTGGATCGATGTGGTTTTTGGGTATCCAATTTGGAATCCGATCCTGGTCTCATCGAAACCTAATCATTACTTAAAGTCCAAGTTGTTTAAGTTTAAACAATTCAATTTATTATTTTGAATAACATATTCATATAGATAGACAATTCACATTATCTCAGATAGACAATCCATATTATCACAATTCAACCAAAGCATCTCATTCACAGACCATCACATATCACATATCAGAGATGTAACGACCCGCTATTCTGACTATTCGCATCCATACATGTCGGACTTGAAAAATTCAAAATACCGAATTGTTAATATAAATTTGGCAAAACATAGATATACAGTAAATAAATAATCATAGAATCACAGACACAGAGTAATAATATGCAGTGGAAGCAAAAGATAGTAGTTCATGAAGCTATTATATATAACAGAGTTAAATAAGTTACAACAGAAGTCTCGAATACAATAGTCAAATACAAGAATCAGAATACATCATTGGAATCAACTGGATATCTGAAAGCTGGATAGATAGCTGGATCTCCAAGCGAAGCTCCAACTCCAAAGGTGAGTCTCGAAAGCTGAACCACTCAGTCTGACCCGAGCGTAAAGCAAAACACAAAACACTGAAGAACATTCTTATATCAATAAATCCAACTCAAGTGAAATAACAATTGAAATACAAATAACTCAAAGGACGTTCGAATAACCGTCCTCTAAGGATCCGTTAAACTATCTACTTTGTAGTAATAGACGCTAAATAGATAATGTCTATCAGTAATATAAAATATCAAAATAGTGTTAAGGCGTTACCATTATCCCCTTTAACACATTTATATAAGCGTCATAGTCTATACAGCACAGTAAACTCCACAGTAAACTAGTGGGATATCAGGGAGTACTCCATAGGTATAACACAAAACAAATTCGTAGTGGTAGCGTATATAGGGATATAAGTATGACAAGGCACAAGAGGCAATACCCAAGGTAGTGAAAGTACCGTTTTCCTGATCCGGACTGGTGAAAACGCATCGCCGCAACGATCGCAACACCGCGAAACAAACACTCCTGAAATTCCGAGGGTGCACCAATCAATAACAAGTAATGAGTAGTTTACGAAGAAGTGTGTTCGCTCGAGGTGGCTAACCCCATTTGGCCCGGCACGTCTCCTGCTTTAGTCATTTCCAATATGACACAAGTGTCAAGGCTATCCATTATCTTCTCTTTCTTCAGTCATCGCGTACGTCATTCCAACCACTTCATTCTGGATCACAACTCCGCGTATAGTTATTAAAGTGGTTTTCGGTTTAGATAGAGAGTATATCCATAACTGATCCCGGTTTCTTTAATTACTTTCGTAATTATTACACCGATTGGTCGTTTGATATATTTCAAACCAAATCAACTTCAATTTCAATCTCAATTTGTAAACCAACATTTCATTTGTCTTTCTAAATCAATTTCCAAAATTTACCTTTCATAACTTCCAAATTACCATTTCAAAATCTTATAATTCTATTTCAACTTTTATTTAACAAAACAAATACTGAGTCAAGTTCGTATATAAATTTCATTCCGAAATCATTTAAATTAATTTAATTTAACATTCAAACCAATTTAAACTCATTGATCCATTTCATTTAATATTCATTAAGTAAATTTATCATTCAAAACAATTTCCATTAAATTTCCAATTTATTAAATCAATTATTCAAGATCAACTTTATTGTATCAAAACTTCAAATTTGACTTACATTAGATTCGTCAATCAAGTCCTTTAACTTATAAGACTTACATTTATTCCAATAAATCACGTTTTATTTTTTGTTAAAGAAATTCAATTTCCTTTATTTATTTACTTAGTTACACATTTCAAAACTCAATTAATAAAGAAACTCAATTTCACATATTCAAGAAATTCAATTTCACTCATTAACTTACTTAAATTTCCCAAAGCTTAATTAATACAGAAACCCAATTTCATTTATTAACAAAGTTCAAATTCACCTATTCAAAAGTTCAATTTTTCTTATCAAAGAATTCAAATTTTTATTTAATTATCAAATAACACAATTTTATTTAATTATTAAATAATTTCAAAACTTAATTAATAACTCAAAATTTAATTATTAATTAAGTCCAAAACTCAATTATTAAATAATTCCAATCTTAATTATTATTAGATAATTCTAAACTTAATTATTAAATAATCTCAAGACTTAATTATTAAATAATTTCAAATTTTAATTATTAAATAATTTCAAAATTAATACTTTCAAACTTAATTATAAATTCAAACTTAATTATCAAATCATTTCAGACTTAATTCAATGAATAATTCCAAATTTATTGTCAAATAATTTATTTTAAAACAATGTTCTTTCAATAACTACTATGTTAATATTTTGTTTCATCTTATTATATTAGCATTATTTCTTTCATTGAAATTTCAAATTCCAACTTCATTTCGAAAACTTATTCTTTATTCAAATAAAATATTTATTTTATTTTTAAATCAAATTTTGACCAATTGGGTTTTTTTATTCAATTCTCTATCCTAAGTCAAGTTCATTTGGGTATTTATCATTCAACCCGATTTTATTTCAATTCAAAATCAAGCACAACAAAGGGAACTTGCAGTGTGATAACTGGGATGGTGGCAAAGTAAATAAACAAGAAAATACAACAATCAATCCAATAATTAATTCAAATAATCCCGAAATAATCGTATTAATTTACATTGTTGTTTGTGCAAATTAACGTAATTATTTCAGAATCTACACTATCATTTCATGTAGATTAAAGGTTATTACATTAATATTTATACGGTTCTTCACTTATCATTCAATTTAAATTTTATACTCCAACAAATAAATCCAATATACGTTCAATGGTTCAAAGTGTAATTATCACTATTCTACATGTAGATTAATTTATCATTTAAAGGGGTCATATTATACAAATGTCATTTAATCAAATTTACACATATGTCGTCTCAAATTATTAACTATGCTTCGTCAAATTAAATTGCATAATATTTATCACTTTATACATTTCAATTTACATCCAATGTAAACAACAAACAATCAATCAATCATCAATCAAACTGGATAATCATCGCATAAGTAATCGATAATGGTGTCAGATGTCACAGGTGAACTGTTACAGGTAATAACATAAATAATAGTTTAAATAACTAACAACAGGCATTTCAATTTGTCGTTTCAATTGAAATCGAATTTAATAAATAAAAGAACATTAATCGTGAGTGATCGCTCACATTTCGAGGCTAGAAAGAAAACAATGGAATGATTTATGGATCTAATCATGGATTCTGAAGCGAAGCACGATGGACTCGAGTTTGACGATCAAAGCTGGCGAATGGGAATTGATAAAATAAATCAGAATTATCTAGATATGACTGGAACAAAATATATTAATATTATTTCTCTAAAATTAATATATATATATATATATGTTCTTTTTTTTTCTAAATCAAATATAAAATAAAATCATTGTTTTAAATTAAACATATATATTAAAATCAACATATATACATTTTATACCTTTGAAATAACTACATAGCTATAGGCTATTGCTAAATCATATACAACTTATACTTAAAATAAATAAATAACTTTCAAAACTTATATATAAATTACTAACGTAGACAATATACTGTAGCATAAATCTTACTGTATAACAGTGGTGGCATTAAATCAAATATACATTACACTTTAAACAACCTAGATAGCTTTTCTTACTTTAAAATATATAGCAACAGGATATGAGCAAACTGTATACGCTTTATATACTTTATAAACTTATATGATTCATTATACACAATGTAATACATACACATATAGAAATACACCCAGAAAATAACAAAACAAACATAAATAGAATGCAGACTAAAACATATATACGCAGATCATAAATCAAAACCAAAAAAAATAAACAGATCCAACAAAACAGAAACAAAAGAAAGTTCTCTGACTATATATGTGTATTTTACACATATCCAACATATCTGTACACTTATAACTTAATAGATCTACAATAGAACAAATAAAACCCCATATACGAAACAAAGATACTATATAAATATATATAATACTGTAAGTATTGTATACTTAGAAATTTAAAACAGTAATTTAATACTTAAAAAATATATATTATATACTAACATATAGGCTATAAACAGCAACAGTTAATAGTATATGTCTATTTATATAATATAGATGCATAATACATGTACGGTCTAATATCTAAAAATGTCGTACAAATTTAAATAAATACTTAGGACGCATTATACTATATACTACTAGCATATTATTCCATCTACATAGCTTATATACAGTCAAAGCTAATTTATATAATTCTTGCAACAATATATATATAATATTAACAGGTGGACTGTTGGTTGAAGCTACAAAGATGGCAATACATACCTAGATTAAATAAAGAAATGAAGGAGATGAAGGCCGCAACTCAACGTGTGTGGTTGTATGAGCCTACAGGTTGATAAGGCCGGTCAGAGCTTAGCGTAGGCAGTGCGGGTGGAAAGAAATAGGTTGCAGACGAGGAAGAGCATTGCTGGCTTCGGGTGATGGCTCTCGGCCTCGGCTGTGAAGTGGTGGCGAGGGGACGTGTTGTGACGCGTGGGTAGGAGGGAGGAGGCACGGTCATGGGGTCAAAGGGGAAAGCCAGTTCGGCCAATAAAGGGAAGGTGGCTGGTGGCGGTTCGAGGGGAGGAGGGTGGCTGTCGATGTGGTGGTCGCAAGATGACGTGTTGAGAAGGTTCTGCGGTGGAGTGTGGTGCCGACGTGGTGCTCGGCCTTGACTGAAGGGAAGGGCGAAGGTCACGGCGATGGACGGGGAAGTGGAGGCTTGTTGTTTGAGTGGGGAAACTGATGCATGAGTTACAGTAAATGATTACATGTGAGCTTTGAATTACAACTTTTATAATTTTCTTTGGAACGAACAGAGCAAAAAAAATGAAAGGGAAAGAAGAAGGAAATGGCTTGAACATGGGATGAGCTGGTAGAGGACTAGAAAAGGTTGATATGAATGTTTGGAATACAAAAGGAACGGTGACCATAAATATTTGAACCAACAAAACTTGGAACTAAAGAAATAATTAATCTCGGTGGACAACTTTGCATGATGGAAATGGAAGGGCAGAGACCGAAAAGAGTTAGTTGCGTAACCCATACGCTAGACGTTCGTAGATTTCATTGCACACGGATATCGAAAACACGCAAATGAATATATTGTGAAGATCAGTACGATGAGACGGACATAACGGTATACGGATATCAGTGGTACGATTGAATTATAAAAAATCGAAATTTTCTACTAGCGGAAAATGCAATGAAAACGTAGAAAAATAAGATCGATGGAGCTAAAAAAGTCCGAATTTTGAAAAACGACAAACTGACGTCCTGCTCAGAAGATGGTTTAGAATTTTTCTATGTAAAAATATTTAGGTTTCAAAACCGTTTTATTTTCATCGCTTTTTAACTGATTAAATTGAAGTAAATTTACGCACGAAATAAACTTTCATATTTTCGGACGAAAATTTACCAGTTGCTATGCTTAACTAGACGCATTCCAAATATCATGTTTATATTTTAGAATTCTATCGTTTAAAATTCCACAAAATATAATTAGTAACGTTATTAAAACCGGTTAAATCTACGGGTCGTTACAAGAGATATCAAATAATTCAAGGCATTCAATATCATTCAATCGTCCATAAGCAAGATTAATTAGTCGCACATTTCTAATTAATATAAATAAATTAAATTAATTACTTAAATCACTCTTAAATCCTTCTTACTTAGCATTAATTAATTACAAACCAATTAATCAATCATCCTTTAATTAATTATTCTTTAATTACATTAAGTAATTAGCTTTTAATTAATTACACAAATTAATTATCCTTTAACCATTCACATTAATAAACCTTTAATTGCTCTCATTAATTAATTATAATTAATCACATTGATCCTTAATTGATTTCATTAATTAATTATTCTACCAACTGTAACGACCCGATTTTTCGACGCCCGAAAATCGACATCAATACAATCCACTGTACCAAATGCCAAACAATTGAATGCCGAAAAACCGAACCATTAGAGTTAAAGAAGAAGGAGGTAGAAGAAGAAATAGAAAACAACATCAGAATCTCATAAACGCAGCTTAACAATTATAATAGATGAACGACTAATTTAAAAAAAAAAGAATTATATCTGTTTATGTATTACACCATCAGAGTACAATACAATCAACATCACAATTTAGGACGGTTATAATACGTCGTCCTTCCAAAGATGAATATACAGCTTGTACTGCATAATGAAAATATGAATCTATGGCAAATACGCCTCGTCATCCAGCTCGTCTCCTAAGCTCCACAGTAGTCCATCCAGAATCTGTATTCTATAATACTTGGTCTGACCCAAGCATTATAATTAAATAACACCCGAGCTAGTCTGGAAAACCAGCGTGAGAAAACATTTCTTATGATAACCAAAACATTTCGTATGACCACGCCACAAATAAACATACCGGGTTTCTACCTTATGATAACCAAAAAATTTCTTATAAAATCCTTTGATATTATAGTGTCTATATACAAATACTTATTCAAATAGCAGAAATTGTTACATTATTAAATTCCAGCTAATAGGTATACAAACAAAACCGTAAAGGCACGTAGGGAGAATGAATTTTCATCAATGGCAGGGCTACTGGGGTACCGCCCGTCACAGTACGTGGTTTAGATCACTGTACCGAGGATCCACCCTGATGCCCTGCTTCACAAGACCGGAGCTACCCCTTACTGGATAGTTTAAGTAAGCTCACCCCGCGGTTGGGATCAACAACCGCCCATACAACCGAAATAAAGGGACATCTAGACAGGGGTGACCTTACCCTAATTGGTTGCTAGCCACTTTGTCTAGTGTGCACCTCCTCTATTTAAGCCATTCTCAGTTGATGAGGCTCGAGGCCATGCGTTAACTTTTCAGCACACATTCACTTAGAATGTTCATCGTCCTCTTGACGATATTCTGGAAGCATTTGTCCATACAAGTCCATTCCAATTCCGAATGGAACCGAAGGCACTACTCCTACCACATCCATTTTGGAATCACCCTCAGAATCAGTAGGGATTATCCCCTGCACCTCACTTCTCCATCTTCGACTCCAACTCTTGTCTTCATCGCGAAAATGTCCAAAGCGGATCGAAGTGGTTTTTGGGAAATTAATCCCGATCCTGGTCTCTTCGAAACGATCAGCGCATTGGCCAATATTGATAGTGGGTTATTTAACAATCAAAGAGCATTCACAAACAACCATCAGACTTTAAATAATTTTCCAAATTATTAATTTCAAACTAACTTCGCAAGCTATTTTCCATACTTCAACCCTTTGAAAACAGTTCAACCCACCTTCCTCTCATGGAATAAAATTCCCAAATATTTGTTTATTTCAACTGAAAATCACCAAGTCCAATACTTTAGATTTTAAAATAATTTAAATCACTTTATTCTAAAATATGCTTTAAAACATTTAAATTAAAACTACTTAAAAACTTTATCCAAAAATATATAATTTAAAAATATTTAAAATAAAACTACTTTATAAAGTATAAAACTAATTTTGAAATAAAAGTTAAGCCAAAATAAATTTTTAAAATAAGAGTTACGAAATTCTATACAAGTTTTTAAATAAAACTTTAACTAAACTATTTTTAAAATAAAACTACTTTATAAAATATAAATATTAATAATTATCTTTTTAAAACGTAATACCAATTAACCTTTTAAAATAATTACCACTATAACTAATTTAACAAATATTTACCCTTAAAAATTTAACAACTTAAATAATAATTCTAAAAAAACATTCCTTTAAACAACTTTAAAACATTTAACTTATACTTAAAAATCTGCTTTGAAAATGTACTTGGCTTTTCATGGAAATACACCTTTCCTTCACACCTTTTAAAAATAAACCACTATTTATTTTTAAAATAAATTACTCATTCCTTTATAAATTTCCATCGTAAAATTTATACTTCCAAATATCCACTAATATCTTATTTCACTTTATAAACCCAGTTTATAAATTCCATAGTCTCATCTTCTTTTAAAACACAATTTCAAACTCTAAATCAATTTCCAAATCAATTTTCAGATTTTACTCTATTTTAAAATAAATTCCTTTACTTACTAAATTTTATTTCAATACCCATTAATTTCAGATTTGACTTCTTTATTATGATTTAAAATCTTATTTAAACTGAAAATACCAATTTCATATTTATTTCAAAATTCTTCTTTTATTCCTTCCTAAACCATTTAAATTTTGAATTTATAAATAAATCTTTATTTCTTTTAAATATTATCACTTAAGTTTAAGAATTCGTTTATTCCTATTTATTCAAAAATCTCCTTTCCCACTTTTGGAATTTATTTATTAGAATTTAAAAATCAACTATTATCCTTTTCTAATTCGTTCTTCAATTTATCCAACTTCTCTATGATTATTTTACTTAAAAATTCCCTATTTTATTTTCTTTTTAAAAAAATTCAGTCTTTATCTTTGATAACTCAGTATATGCAGATATATTCAATCAAACCATAGCATTCAAAATATTTTCAATCACCAATATAATCTATCTCATATTATCAAATAAATCATATCTTGGAATATTAAAACAATCTAAATATTTTGAGGAATCCAGTTAGATCCAAAACAAAGTTGGAATGAAATGGAGCGCTACGGTAGCTCTTTGAGGTAGTGCCTTAGAGGCTGTATTATGCTATAGAAGAGGGTGTTCTAGCAAAACAACAAAAGAAAAATGGAAGGTTATACTATTTTCAAAAATAGAGATGTTGATGGGTTCGAAGTACCAACATTTGACCTAATAACGATTACGTATATGACAGGGCTGGTTATAGTGCACCAAGTCCTTATTGATTGTGGGTGCTTGGTGAATATCCTTGTAACACCCCATAGTTTCATGACATTATTTAGGATGATTAATTGGTTAAATAAAATAAAATAATGTGGAGATTAATAGGTTGAGGTTTTTCTAGCTAAGGGTAGCCATGCCATAATAGGGTGTTAACTAATTTAAAATAACCTTAAAAAATGTGTTAGGAAATGACAAGGGCAATATGAGAAATAGGTGGAGTTTATACCCTAAACCTTTAGAAGAAAGAAACTCACATTCATTTCATTTTACACAAACTAAAAACACTAAGGTCGACGGCCATTTTCACTCTTAAGAAGAAGACTAAAGTTAGGATTCAAGAGAAGGAGGATAATCTACTAAATCAACACCAAAACTCACATCTATAATCTCAAAGCTAAGGTGAATAATTACTACATCCCATTAACTTTTGGTTTTCGGTTTGAAGACTAAAATCCAAAATGTTCTTGCAAGTTTATGTCACGTTTTGATGATTAAAGTTGGATACATTTATTAGTTGATGAAATATGCATATTCATACTTGTTTTATGTTATGTTTGATATGAAAACACTTTTTAATGACATCCAAATGCCTTAAAAATATAAATATAGGTCAGAAATAATATTTCAAAGATGGGTTCCAATTTTCATAATTTTTCGAATTATGGTGGATCTTATATTAATTTTCTGGTAAAGAAAATTATATATTGGGTTATAAATTATTTCGGCTAAAATAATAATTATTTGGGGTTGAAATTTTCATACGTAAGACAACATATTAAAGTAGATTTTCTAGGATTTTTTCAGATTTTTCCTAAGCATTTTGATGGATATATAAAATTATTTAAGGTATAAGACTTAATTGTTTTATATATGAATAAAGGAGAAGGGGCATTTTGCAAAATAAAATGTTTGATAAATCCTGGTAATTGCAGTAGTATAATTATGAAAGTATTTTATTGACCGATGATAATTTGACAAACAAAGGCAAGTTAGTCGACAAGTTTTTTTTTAATTTTAAAGATAAAATTCACACTTTTTCCATGTTTTAATCCATACGGCAAAACACCTTCTGCCCCAGACCCTTCATCCCAGTCGAAGTGTTAACTTTCGATAAAGTCAAAATTCAATGCATAAGGTATCAAGATATTGGTATGCAATGAATTAAATATAAACCAAAAGGTAAGCTGTAAGGTTGATGGCTGAAAGGGTCGGAATATAATTATTTTATAAGTGAAAAGCTTTCGCCTGCTTTGCTTTTGAACCTAAGCATTTGGCTTGGCCACTTCTGACCAGGTCAAGTTATTTAAAGAAAGACTTTAAAACCTTCCGATGTGTTGAAAGGTTGTAGCTGCTACTGCCATTACTCAGTTTTGAAACCGTCCAGCGTCTCTGGAAGGGTTTCCACTGTTTTATAAAGGTTTTTCTTTGAACCTTCCGACCTAGTCGAAAGGTTCGCTTGTTTTTAAAGTTAGTTGTTTCCCCAATGCTTTCGAATTGAAGCTTTCGGCTTAGGTGACTAATTCTTGTTTTATAAACTGAATTATAATCCAAAGCTTTCGAAGGAGTTATTTTAAAAGATGCTTTAAAGCTTTCGAAGTAGAACTTTCAACTTAGCGAAGGGTTGTTTCCCATAAAGTTGAAAGGTTTTAAAAGAAGGATTTCCACCTATTTGAATTTGAACCTAGAAAGTTTTCTAAAGGATTTAGAGGTTTAATGCCTTCGAAAGGTTCTTTTTTGCCGAATGTTTCTAAAAGGGGGTCAAAGGCAAAGCTTTCGAAGGGGTCAAAGGCTAAGCTTTCGATAGAGTCAAAAGGTTACCCCTCGAAGGGGTCGAAAGGTTTTTATTTCTGAATGATTTTGGAAGGTTTTAAATGGAAGGGTTTCTAAAGGTTTTCTAAGCCAATGTTTTAAGTATTTTAAATTGGATGTCTAAGATTTTATTACTTTTGAAAGTTTTGAAGTTCAATGGGTTCGAAAGGTTTGAGGTTCAATGGTTTCAAAGGGTTGAGTTTCAATGGTTTCGAAAGGTTTTGAATTCTAAGGGTTTTGAGGGTACCAATGGAAACAATAAATGAATATGACCTAAGTTAGAGATACAAATGGAAATAGGTTAATCATAGGGTTAACGTGATATAAATAGAATCATAGGGCTAACTTAATGCAGATAGATTCATGGGGCTAGCATGAATCTAATGGCAAATTCAATCAGAATCATAGGGCTAACATGATACAAATAGATTCATGCGGCTGGAATGAGTCAAATGGAAAATATAAAAATGGGGCAAACATGATATATATAAACTCATGAGGCTAACATGAGACAATTAAAGTTCATGGGGCTAACATGAAATAGTTAGATTCATGGGGCTAGCATGAGTCAAGTGGCAGAATGATGGGTTCATATTTATCCTAGGAAAGCTATGTGATGTGAGATGGATAATCTACATCAACTTAAGCAGAATGAAGGTGGAATAGGTAGTCCCTCTTTGATATAATTAAACTTTAATTGGGCATGAGGAAATCCTAATTGTTTTCATGTATGCATATCACCATAATGTTTTATAAATATATGTTTTAACCATTGTGGGTGCAGGAGCCCATGATATGGTTTTATAAAAGGTATTGTAAAAGATATGTTTTAAAGGATGTTAGTGAGAGGAAACCCGTTCGGCTAAGCGGCGTGATTTCACTTAGCATGTTTAAACAGGATGTATAGTATTATTCATACCAGGCTTTATGTCTGACTTGAAGTTTATGTTTTTCCCTTAAACTCTCGGGTGCTCAAAATTAATTTGAGTAGGATGAGGGATTAAGGTCTTTTCAAATATTAGTAAGATGGCAAATAGGCTACCAGAGGCATGCAGGAGGCAAATGGATAGCTATTTAGGAGTAACAATTCTTGTTGTGTTTTGTTGGAATTTCCGTTGTATTGTTTTGTATTAGGTCTATTATGACCATATAACTCTGACCAACCAAGGGGGTACCTTCATATACCTTCTTGGCATATTTCATAATAATTATATTTGATTAGTGCCAGGGAATGAGTTGGGATTATGCGTTGTGAATGTGAAACAATTGGTTTTGAGATGTAATGAAGTATTTTTTGAAATATGTGTTTTGTTTCATATTCAAATGCTTCTGATATTATTGATACCATTAACATAGTCGTATCTATTCGTCGGAAGCTAATACTATGGATGACTGCAGCATTTGTAGCACTTAGTTTTGGACCTCTAGATAGGGGAAGTCACAATCCTATTCAAATATAATTTTGATAAAATGCAACTTGATGAGAAAGATCTACAGCTATGTAAAACCTACATCCAAGGATTTACCAAAGAGGTCAAGGAACCAATCGATCGCATCAAATTGTCAATTGAACCGGGCAATGGAGACTGCAAGATTGTGATGTTGTAGAATTTTTTGGTGGTAGATGGATTCTCCACCTATAATGCTTTTTTGGGATAATAGATCCATGCTGATTTTTAAATTGCACTGCTCTGTGGTACTTCATGATGAATTTTCTGATGGAAAATGGAGTGGAAAAAATTAAGATGACCAAAGCACATCTTATGAGTGTTATTTCGCTGAGCTGAGAGAGACGACGTGACCGGAGAAGGGATAGTGTGTAGAGAAGCCTCTATGCATCAAATCAGCTGATGCCTAATCACTACCACCCAAGCCTTAGCTCGATTTCAATGGTAAATACTATAAGTCTATAGACACATAGAAGGATCCGAAAGAGGCAAGGGCGGCACTGTTGAGATAATCGAGTTCCCGATAGATGATGATGACTCGTCGAAGGTTCTCAAAGCCAGATCTCAACTTAGCTTGAAGATGAGAAAGGAGTTAGTAAGATTTCTCTGGGTGGTCATGGACATGTTTGCTTAGATACATTTTGATATGTGCCGGATATTTCCTAACATTGCATGTCATGCATTAAATGTGAACCCAAGATGTCCTCAAGTGAAAAAAAGGCACAACATAGAACCAGAGTGACCCATTGCGTTGAAAGAAGAAATGGATAATATGAAGGCAGTTGGCTTCATTTGCAATGCACTATGCCCGAAGTGGGTAACAAATCCACTGTTAGTCAAGAAGGCGAACGAAAAAGGAAAAACAAGCATCGACTATTATGAATTGAATAAGACGTGCCCAAAGGACCAATTCCCCCTACCATGAATGTACCAGCCAGTGGATGGAACAATCAAACATGAACCGCTATCCTTCATGGATGCAAATTCTGGCTACAGCAAGACAGTGATACATGTCTCAGATCAAGAGCATACGGGTTTCATTACCTATTTGTAGATGTGATGTTGTAGAATCAAGCCATTTAGTTTGAAGGATGCTAAAGTTACTTACCAGCACCTAATCAATAGAATATTTAAAGAACGGATTAGATAGACTATAGAAGTCTATATAGATGATATGTTTGTGAATTCCCAGCAATCAATGGATTACATAGGCGACTTCCCAAAGATGTTCGATGTACTCCAAAAGTATGGATAAGATTGAATCTAAGGATGTGTTCATTTGAAGTGGCATCAGGCAATTTTTGGGTTTCTTTGTAAAATTGAGGGGTATTGAAGCTAATCCTAAATAGACTGAAGCATTGAGACTAGCTACTGCCTCGGAGACAAGGGGGAAATGCAAAGCTTGAATGCTAAAGTTGCCGTGTTGAGTTGATTCATCTTAAAGGTGCGATAAGTGTGTACCATTCTTTTATGCCCTTAAGTAGAGAAATGGAAGCTTCATTGGATAAACAAATGTAAAGCTGCCTTTCCGAACTGTTGGACCATCTCATAAAACCAACTACTCTATGAAAGCCTTTAGAAGGACAAGAACCATAAGTTTACCTGGAAATATCGACTCATACACTAAGTGCAATTTTATGATCACAAGATATAAAGGTAAATCCACTACATCAGCAAATAGTTCTCTAGAGAAGAAAAGAACTATCTGAAATAAAAGAAATTGATGTGTTGTTGTTTGACTCCATCGAGGAAGTTGAGACCATACTTTCAGGCTCATCTACTAAAGTTATTGATGGACCAATCACTCAGACAAGTGCTACATCATCTCGAGACTTTGGGAAGATTTATAAAATGGAACATCAAGTTGAGCCAATATGATATTACTTACCATCCTAGAGAATAAGAGTACTGACATTAGCAAATTTCATTATTGAATTCACCCTTCAGGATGATGAAGTGGAAGAATAGTAGATTGAGATTTCTCAATAAAAGTTATATATGGACGAAGCATCCAATGACCATGATTCTAAGGTAGGAGTAATTCTTGTAACCTTGTAAGGATACAAGATATGTTATGCTTTGAAGCTAGGTTTTGAGCGACAAATAATAAAGTTGAGTATGATTGTGGACTCAAGATAATGAAAGAATTAGGAGTCAAGACATTGCGTGTCTTCATTGACGCTCAATTGGTGGTTTGCCAAGTAAGAAGGAATTCGAGGCTAAGGGTGCAAGGCTCACCCATTACTTATCGAAAGTGTTGGAACTGTTGAATGATATAGAGCACTATATGATAATGCATATCCATGGAGAAGAGAATACGATGCCAATTCATTAGCCAAATTGGCCAATTCTTGGGATTTATGGCTTTTAGGAATCATGCTAGTTGAGATTTTAATGACTCCAAGCATTGAAGAGATTGATGTTGATTGGATCTTGGAGGTCAAGGAAGAGGAGTCCTGGATGACTCCAATTAAAGTTTATTTGTTGAAAGGGACTCTCTTGAAAGGAAGTAATGAACGATGAAAGGTCCCGCATAAAATACCTTAGTTCAATATGCAAGAAGTAGTACTATATAGAAGAGGATTCTCAACCCTTTTCCTAAGGCGTGCTTCAAAGATGAAGCTATGAAGACCATTGCAGATGTGCATGAAGAAAACTATAGTGATCATACTAGGGGCAAATTTTAAAAAAGAATATTCACCACTGTGGATATTTCTAGTCAACCATCAACCGGGATTCGGTTGACTATTCTAGGAGATGTGACAAGTGTTAGAGATTTGCGAAGGTCCCATGAGCCCCATCCAATGAGCTTATGCATATTATTAACACGTGCCCATTTTCAATTAGGGAATAGACATCATTAAAGTGCTACCAATGTCAAGCAGTGGAGAAAAATATGAAATAGCAGTTGTGGATTACTTTACAAAATTAGTTGAAGCGAAACCACTTAAGACGATCACTTTGGCGAAAGTGATCAACTGTATGGTGAAGGAAATCTTGTGCAGATTTTGATTTACACAAAAGATAATCACTAATAATGGAACTCAATTCAAAAATGTGGAAATTCAAGAATTTTGTGCTCGACATTGAATTAAGAAAAGCTTTGTGGTGGTAGCACATCCATAAGTAAATAGGAGGGTGGAAGGGGGAATAAGATCATCAAGTCCATTATAAAGAAGACTCTAAAGAGAGCTAAGGGAAACTAGGTGGATGAGTTACCATTTGTGTTATAGTTTTATCAAACAACCCAGTAGTCCGCAACCAATCATGCTCCATTTACTTTGTTTTATGGAGCCGAAGTCAGGATACCAAATTGAATTTGAAGTCCCTTCTCATAGAATATTATATTATGATCCTAAGATGAATGAAGAGCACTTTCTTGAGGCCCTCAAATTGGTTGAAGAAAAATGAGAAGAGTCTGATCTAAGGATAACTGCTCACCAGCGAAGAGTATCAATGTAGTTCAATATCAAGGTTAGAAATCATACCTTCAAAATATTCAATCTCATTTCGAAATGAGTAACTCAAAGAATAGGGACAATTGGTTCGAATTGGAAAGTCATTTTGTGATTACATGAAAACTTGGAGACTAATCTTTCAAGTAAACGACTGCTAATGGGGCCCCAATTCCATGGGCATGGAATAGCAAGCATTTGCACTGCTATTATACATGATTTTTTTTTTGTAAATAAGGCAACCTATTTATAAGTATTTGATGTAATAAGGCGATAATTGCCATTTGTTCATAAATAAATTTAGCCATTTGAATGAATGGAACCATATTCTTAATGTCTGACGTTATGTTGCAAAATGTATTAGGAAAAAAGTCAAACATTCTATGTTTTGAAACTAGATGTTTAGGTACCTAGAGATAGGTATTGACAAACTCCTTTGATCCATTATTGGATTGTTGGATTATAATCAGACCAGGGAGTGATTGGATAATTCACCCTTGAATATCACATATTTCACTTAGGAAAGAATAAGTCTTGGTCATAGATAGATGATCGAAGCTTGGCATCAGAGACACCAACCCCTAGAGATAGGAATAAATGTTTAATTGAGTTTTTCCTACCGATCCACTACCAAGTTATATAGGTGATCATGTCAACATTGGAAGACAAGTCATATAATCTCAACCTTATCGATATAGAACAACTTTATTTATAGTCGAACGAGACATGTTCGATCGATAATAAGTGAAATTGATTGATGGACTACAACTTTGTTTAGTTAAATAAGAAATGTTGAACCAATAATAAGCAGAGCTAAGTTTGAAAAAACTTTAAGCAATTGCAATATTTATTTATGTGTATAGAGTTACTAGTAAATAAAGGCATTGCACAAATCACAAACACATGCAGGTATGATATATAAGTCATTTCATTATAGATGATTATATATTTACATATGCAGCCGCATATATAGGCAAGATAATAAATGTGTGATGAAGTAAATGAAACGAAGTTGAATAGAAAACATCACCTTTTAAGTGCAAAACTATGGAGGCCGCTCCTGCATAATTACCTCCTTTGTACAAAAGAAAGCTAAAAGGGCAAAAAATTCAAAAAACAACTTGCAACAAGAAGTTGGGATCGGCTACTTCGTTTGCTTCTTCCGCTATTTTCCACCCCTCTTGGAACCGGCACTACCCAATTTGCGTTTGCCTTATTTATTGGACTTCGATAGTCGCTTGTTGCCTTCATTTTCATCCCAACCATAATTAGATGAGTTAGGGGAGTCTTTTGAGGACTAGGACAGTACTGGAGATTGGTGCGAAGGTTGGCAGAGTGAAACAGGAGGTTGGATGGAGTTTGCTGCTCAAGCTTAGGAGAGACATGGATATCGAAGGAGGAACTTTCTCTGTGCTAGGTTCAAGCTTGACGTTCTTTAGTTGGAAGATGTCAACGACCTTTTTATTTTCCATTAGCAGAATTTATTGGCTTAACTTCGATTATAAACTGTTGCTTACAGCTTGCTTGATTTCAATTTTTCATTAAGCATGCTGCATTTGGTTTTGTATGTGGCGTCTATTTCCTTTTTGGAGTTGGCCACCTTCTTTTTGTGATCTTGACATATTCTTGGTGATCGGTGCTCCCTGTGTCAAAATTTCTTATAATTAACTAGTTAGCTCGATTGACATCAGGAATTCTTCTATTCCAATAGCATATACCTACTCAAGGTGGCGGCAACTACATTTCTCTTCTTTGGAGTATAAGCAATCCCAAAGTCTATGATGATAAGTACTCTATCTATCATTGATGTCTTAAATTCTAGTCTTTACAAAAGAAAAGGTACTAAGGGACTTGCGATCACTAAATAGCCCAAAGATTTCTCCTAATTGATAACGCCTTTATGATTTCAATGCGGAAAAAGTAATAGGAAACTCAAGGTCGTGTGTCGGGTAATTCCTCTCATGAGTCTTTAGTTGCTGGCTCGCATATGCCGCCACCTTTCTTTTTTGCATATGATAGCATCAAGACTAGTACCACATGCATCGATATACATGGCGAAAGGTTTGGTACTATTAGAAATAGTCAAAACCGAAGAACTTGTAACAACTCCTTTAGTCTAACAAATACTGCTTCATACTCTGAGCTCCAAGTATAAATCAAGTTCTTCTTAGTTAGACGAGTAAGAGTTGCTGAAATATTTGCAAAGACTTTAATAAACTTCCTATTGAATCCATCCAATCTCAAAAATCTACGGGCCTTTGAATCATTCCTTGGCATCTTCCAATCCTTAACAACCGCTGCTTTCCCTGGATTTATCGCCAAAACATATACCAATACAACATGCCCTAGGAAATGAACCTCCTTCCTCTAAAAGCGACATTTTGAGAATTCTGGCTTTTGATTTATTCATCCTCGCAACGTCCATCACTTCTCTCAAATGAAATTTGTCCTCCTCCTCACTTCTAGAACATAGAATATCATCCATGAAGACTACTACAAACCTATTTATCTGCTTCCAGAATACCCTACTCATCAAGTCAACTAAACAAGCTATAGCATTAGTCGACCCAAGCGGCATGGCTATCCACTCAAATAATTCGCTCGGTGTATGGAATGCATTCTTAAGGATGCTATCTTTAGGCCCTCCCAACTATTGAAATCCGGTGGTCAAGTCAAACATTTTTCTTAACAAGTTGATTGAGGAGATTATCAATGCGAGGCAAGGAATTATGGTTTTTCCTCGTTAGCTTGTTTTTCTCTCGATGGTCAATGCTTAACCTAAGGGAACCATCTGCCTTAGTGGAAAATAAAATAAGCTCTCCCCATTATGAAATACTTCTTCTAATAAATCCTTTCTACAATAATTTTGAAACTTGCTTATCGAACTATCTCCTCTCCTTTAAATCCATATACCTGAGTGGCATCACATAGTTGGTTCGGCTTCTTTCTTGAGGTCGATCCTAAATTTGATTTCTCTTTAACAAGAGAGATGGAAAAATTCTTCGAATACATTTGTAAAATCTTTTACTATGGATATTGGATACAAGTGATGGTCAAGTGAATACAAATAAGTCATAGAAATACCAAGATCACAACATAAAATCAAGTCATGCCTCTTGTCACTCCTCAGTCGAACCATTCTCTACTCATAATCTAATGCCACCCCATAGCTTGACATCCAATCCATTTCTAAAATCAACCGATATCCCAAAAAACACGGTACATATGCACTACATGGGAACTCCACACCATGTATGACCAACATTAAATCATTGTATATCACAGACAAATGGTTGACCCCTTGACTGGATTCGACATCAAAATAGATTCATGTATGATGTTAGGTTTTAAAGCTAAACTATCAACTAATGCACCTGCTATGAATGAATGAGATGCATCAGCATCAAACAAAATATGAACATAAGAACTGGATAATAACAACACACCTTCCATCACAATCTTCTTTCCTTACTCCCGAGTTAATGGTTGTGTAATGCTTGCGCTTAAATGACATTCAAAGTATATGCCTTAACCACTTGACCTTCCTTATTTAAAGTTGAATGGTCTCTCTTCATATGATTTAAATGGTCGGAGTTATAACAATTCATCTTCTGTACCAACCTACGGTCCTTAGTTACGTAACCAAATTGTTTACAATTGTATACTACAGTTCTCTGCGGTATGAAAAATCTTCTAACGCCTATTACAAGTGATCGAATGTTTCTTTCCTTGTACTCTTTGGGGTCCATTACCCTTACACTTATCCTGCTGCTGATTCTCTTCCATCTAAGACTACTCCCTGTTCAGCCCTCCGTCAATTGAGTTCAACAAAGCTACCTTTACCAGCCCTTCAAAAGTACCTCTATATGGAATCTGGTTCAATGCCAACTCCTTTAGTGGTGAGTTCAATTCTTTGACAATTTCATTGTCTTTTTGTCTAGGGCTAAGTCAAATCCAAATCTTGACAATTCATTAAATTGGTTTACATATTTTTTGGCAGTCATTTTTCTTGATTTAAATTAATAAACTTCTCCAATAACATACCCTTTTCTGCTCCTAAGAAAAGCTTTGTTTCAAACTTTCTTTTAAACACTTCCCAAGCAATATAACCCTCCTCCACCTCAGTAGTGACCACTTCCCACTAATTTGCTACTTCACCTTGCAGATGTCAGGATGCCTATATCCTTCGAATATTTTCATGAAGTCCTAATAGATTAAAAATCTTTTCACAAGAGTTAAACAATAGTATTAATATTTCACTTGTAAAAGGCGTTAAATACCTATCACTATTTGCAAGAGTTAAACAATTCCCTTCACTATCCTATCACTTTAGTGCACTGACGCCTTTGTAATTTGCTCAATTCTTTTACCAGATTGTGATACCCGTCTCTATGATCATTTTAATGGGTGGATTGTTGAAATCTATTGAAAATTGAGAGAGTTATGCCACTTAGTGAAATGAAAGAGGATGAACGGCGATGAAAAGAGAAAAGAAAGATTTATTTTTCTTGTCCAAAATAGTGCTTTTATAGTTCTAAATTTAGTTTAAAAATTGTTCCCACTAATTTGAATAACTAACTTTTATTTTGAAATTTAAAAACTGAAGCTGTAATTGATATGTCAACGTACATCAAACTATATGTCGATAAATGGATAATATGTCCACATATCATTTCATATATGTTGATAAACATGCCGGTTTCGCTTCTATTTCTATTTATTATTATTGTTGAAGCCAAATTCATTTAGCTATTAATTCACATGCATCTCCTTCATACGACCTCTAAACCAAACAAACTCATGTACTTTGTAGATCAGAAAAATGATCTGATCGCAATGGCACAAATCCTATCGTCAAATTCCAAAGTTGAAAAATGACCATTTTACCCCTTATTAATTTACATAAGATTATTTTCCAATATAATCTAATTATTTACTATCATATTATTATTACATTTTAATTATAATATATCATGAATTTTCAAGGTATTAGTGCATGAATTTCTCGATGTCTTAGTAGAGGTTTTCGATCTTCCTCTTCGAAGATAGATCAAGTTCAGGATTGATTTTAAGAAAGACACAGGTCTGTAGTGATGCCACTCGGGAATATAGATTAGAAACAAAGGAGAGAATTTGATAAGAAGGTCTTGGAGTTATCAGAGAAAGGCTTTATGTAAAGGAGTATTTTAGAGTAGGGAGTGCTTGTTATTTTTTCAACTAAAGCAGAGAATCCCCATATGTTATGCATCGACTATCATGAGCTAAAAAAATAATAAGAAAGAATCGATACCTTTTGTCTCCTATTGGTGACTTCTTTCATCAACTAGTTGGAGCTAAGGTTTTCTCTTAGCTTGATTGAGATATTGGATTCCATCAGTTGGGGGTAGTTGAGGATAGCATATTCAAGACTGCATTTCAAACCCTAGTGGATTTTATGAGTAGAGTTTTCCAAAGAAAGTGAATTAGTTCATTATAGCATTTGTGGATGATATCTTGGTATTATCTAGAAGTGAAGAGGAGCATAAGTATTATTTAAAGGAAGTATTGTAGTCTTAAGAAAGAACCAAATGAGTGTGAATTTCTCTAAGCATCATTTTTTGAAGAAGGAAGTCCATTTTCTTGATCACATTATTTGTGGTAAAAGATTGGCTATTGACCCAGGAAAGGTTGATGCGAAGGATTGGAATACACCAAAAATGCTTCAGTTGTTCATAGCTTTTAAGGATTTGCTAGATTCTATAGGAAGTTCTTTAAAGATTTTGTGAAGAATTCGGCACCCTTAACTTGTCTTACTAAGAATAATTTGGTATTTCCTTATAGTCCAGATTGCAAGAAAGTATTTGTTAGGTTGAAGGATTTATTGACAAGCATACCAATTTTGACTACCTCAGATGGTACCAAGCCATTCATCATCTACAGTGATGCATGAAACACCAGTCTTAGTGTTTTCCTAATGTAATCAGGAAAGGCAGTAATGTATGCTAGTCTATAACTCAAGGTCCATGCAAAGAATTACCCAACACATGATCTTGAGCTAGTTTTCATCATGTTTACATTGAAATCCTAGAGGCGTTGTTTATTGGGAGAGAGGCTTGAGCTATTTATAGATCACAAGTCCTTCAAATACCTATAAACATAGAAGGATTTGAATCTTAGGCAACAATTATGGATGAAGTTTCTTTCATCATATGATTATGGAATTTCCTATACTCCATGAAAAGGAAATGTGGTTGTCGATGCTTTGAGTGTGATGCATGCCACAATGAATTACCTTGGTTTGTGGAGGTCGCCTTGGTTTGGTACCTCTCCTTCTTTGGTCTAGCACCTCTCCTACTTTAGCCTAGCGCTGAATAAAACAAGGAAGAAGAACATGAGTATGGTAGCTTCAAGGAAACCGTGGGCTAGGCACAAGGTCGCTTTAGGACCGACCTACGAGCTACTTTGGGATTTTTAAAGAGTTACTTGGGTCAAGTGTGGGATGACTTGGGGATAACTTGAGACGACATGGGGAATTGAGTAGTAACCAAAGAAGTGAAGTCTCTTTGATGGCAAGATGATGCGAGTGTAAATAGAAAGTTTTCATAGAATCTAGGGTTTCATCCAACGAGACAAGTTCTGAAAGTGCGGTGTGTATACGAATGCACGTGCTAATATAGTACACACGGATCGTGTAATATGGACTATAATATAAATGCGGAAAATAGATGATAGTAGCAAAGTAAAAATAAAAGTAGAAAAATCACACCAGAGATTTTTGTACTGGTTCGGAGCACCGTCCTACGTCCAGTCCCAGACTTCTATCTGGATTTTCACTATTAACTACCTCGCTTCACCCGGAGGAACAGGTTTACAATACCCGAGAAAACTAACGGGATTTCACGCCTCTAATACACTGAGGACTTCAACACTTGCCTCTTACAACACCGAGGACTTCAACACTCCCTTCTTACAACACAGAGGACTTCAACAACAATGAATATAATTGTTTGTCGACGGTATGTGTTCTTGATAATACAGTTTTGTCACTTGTAGTACAAATTTCCTATAATCTTATCCTCAAAATATACGAATGATGTTTTGTGAAGATTAAGGAAAGTATATTACTTATTGAATCAAAAGATATGAAATAATTTCAATGATTCAATAAGCAATTAAAATAATTGAGAGCTTTTAGAATGCAGGAGTATGTAGAAAGTAAGATCAGAGATTAGAGTAAAAAGCATATACAATCATGTTATTTTAATCAACGATTTAGATGAGTTTATATAGAGAAGAATGGTTGTAACTCTTTGTGAGCAGTTGCCATTAAGAGATATGATCTTTGATGAAAGGTAAGAGATGCAACCTTTGGAGAAAAAAAGTGTCTTTTGGAAAAATTGCTTTCTGTTTAAAAACGGTCGACAGGTTAAAAAATGACCAGTAGACAGGAATTCAAATATATATACGTTATGTGCATGTGTGCACGTTCAGTGTGCGAATTATGCAGGAACGGTCGACCGCATATATTATGACCGGTCGACCGGTCCCTGTAAAGTTGCACACTGAATGTGCAACTACAATTTAGTAGTATATATATTGATTTCCTTGAAATGCATGATTATTTGAGGATAGATTTTAACAAGTTTATCACTATTATAATATCAAATAATCAACCTACAATCTAGAGTACCATATGTAGCTCTTTATAGCCATAATGACCTTGTTTTGTCGATCGCCTTTATTTATTTGTCAGAAATCAAAACCTTCATAAAACTTGTGACTCAACAAGTTCTATATAGAGCGAAATTGTGAAGTAGATTATAAAGGGGGTTTCTATTAGTAGGATATATGCCAAGGAGACAAGTTCTATATGTCTCGGCCTTCCATCGCGACGAAATCAAATTCGTCTGATCGACGAATCGAAGGTATGGTTGTGTAGAGGGGACGGAGGAGATCACATCTATATGGTCCATCGTGCAAATCGACGGTTAGATCGAGCGCAGAAATTCAATTAGGTCAGGAAAATAGCGGCGGCCGGCTATATTTTTGGGCGATCGTTCGCGGTGCATGGAGGTCAGGGTCGCATGGATAGTCGAGGCGCGAGCATTGGGAGGGACGTCGACGCGGCTAACGTGGCAGAATCGGTGGCGGCTGGAAGTTTCATACGCGATTTTGCGTTAGGGTTTCAGAAGCCTCAGGTCGCATGCGAGTATCACCTGTAGGAGGAGAGGTGATGTGGCATATTAATATAATTAGGTTTGCTTTGTTTAATAAATTTTGTTTCAAATAATTTAAATCGCTATAACTTGCTCATACGATCTCCGTTTCACGCAAAAAAAAGTTTGTTAGGATCGTAATGAAATTCCAGATCTTTTGACGTTGGTTTGAACAAATTCTGAGACCGTCAAAATTTTGGGTTTAAATTGGATTTGAATTCAATTTAAATTCAAAAGATGAGTATTTTAACCCACTCACAACTTCTAAGTTTTCTTATGTTTGTTAAATTGATTTAAGATATGAGTAGAATTTATTTATGACTGTTTTGCATATTTTATTCATCATCTCAGTTAAATCGCATTTTTTTAATTTAACTGTTAATTAATTTTATTATTGCATATAAATTGACAGTTAAAATTTATTTATTTTGCATATAAACTGCTAGTTAAACAGTTATTTATTTATTTATTTGAATATAACTGATTGTTGATACCTGTTATATTTTATATGCTCCATTGCTGTTTGTTTAAATTGGTGATGATAGAAATAAATTGGTTTATGATTGATAGTGGGTGAATGGTTGATGTGTTCTATATTATATAAACTGAAAGTTATCATGCATTTCATTTCATTCGGGATTGCGGTTTGAAATGATATACAACCGCATTTTTATTTTTAAATTGCGGATTGGAATGATAAATATCCGTATCACTTGATCATAGGATAGAAAATTTTATACAGGCACCGCGGTATATATATATAGTTATTTTTGAAATGATTTTTATGGTTTGGATATGATACGGTTTAATAAATATTTATTTTGATATTATATAAATATTATTCTATATATACCTATATGGTTAAATTATTGAATTTATGTTATGAATAAGTTTGTTAAATAAGAACAAATAAGTTGAATAATGGAGTTGGATTTTTATTATTATATGGTTAAATACGTGTTGGGATATTGTATATATATAGAGTTTAATGGCTTAAATCAAATAAGATTGGAAGGTAAATTAGAAATTTAATTGGAGTTGAGCGTATTTAAGAATTTAACTCCATAAGTTGATGTAGAACTTATAGCTTGAAATTTTTAAAGGTATGATATTTATAACTGAAATTTATTTCAAGATGAATTAAACAAACATTTATATTATAAATGAATTAAAGGAAATATTTAGTCATGGGTAATTTGAGTTAAATTAAATGATTGTGGATTTAGTATGCGATATTTCAAAACTAAATAATAGGACATTTAATTGTTGAATAATAATTTCCAACCTTAATTTTTGGAAGTGTTTAATACTTAAAGTTGACATATATTAAACTTGAAGTGGTTTTGGAAACTGATGTGAATTTAAATGTATGGATTTAGGCTTAATTTAAAATGGATAAATTTGTAAAGCCGTGAAATTTATTTACTTTATAAAGTAATATAAAATCAACTATTTTATTCTATATACTTTTGAACATCCAAACCATTCAAGTTTCAGAAGTTATGGTTTTAAAGCTACGAATTTCGCAATATTATGTTTTGAAAGCTATAATTCAAATGTTTGGTTTCCAGATATTGAAAATTTTAAAGCAGTATGATTTTGGAAGAGAAATATATTTGAAATAAATGATATCATTGATTTTGGTTTTATAAGAATAATATCAAAATGAATTTTTTTTTGGAAATGGAAATGATATCGTATTTATGGGTTTGAAATGGTAAATTTTATTCTAGTTTTTAAAGTACAAACTATTTGTTTAGGCCGCGGTGTTATAATAACGTTTGGTTGTCGAAGAGACCGGGATCGGAAGTTATCATACTCTCTGCGAACTCCGAAAACCACTTTAACAACCGTGTACGCGGTGGAGGTTCCAAAATGAAGTAGGATGGCGGCGGCGTTTTCTTTGAGGTAAATACGTGGACCCGACTCCCGTGAGTTGGCATAAGGTGGCTAAAACAGGAGCGATTCTTGGGCCAATGAGGTCATTCCTCTGATCGGACACTCCTCTTCGATACTATACTTTGACTTTGGATTGATTCGGTGGCCACCTTTATTTTTGATTTTGGGGGAGTTTGTTCGAGGTGGGCGGTCGCTGCGCGCTGCACGTTTCCACCAGCCCGGATGCGTAATTGGTATATCTACCCTGGCATTGTCTAGTTGTACCATGTCACCTACCATACCGAGCCTTTACTACGAGTTTCTATTCGTGTCGTACCTATGGAGTATCCTCTGGTAGCCTCCCGATCAGGAGGTATTACGGTACTGTATAGACTATTGGCATTATTTGTGTTAAGGGCTATATGGGTAACCCCTTAACGCTATTAAAAAGTAAGTTTATTTTACAATTAGACACTATTATAATAGAAAAATATACTACATGGTAAATAGTTTGACGGATCCTTAAGAGATGTAAACCCCGAGCATCTTTTGAGTTACTACACTCATATTTATTTCTGTGAATTTAACTCACATAAGATCTTTTAGTTCTGACTCGAGTGTTTTTGTCTTTTCAAATTCGCTTGGGTCAGTCCGAGCGTTTCAGGATCGAAGACTTTAGCTCTGGATGACGACGACGGAGATTTCTTTTATTATTAATTATATTCCACTACACTATTTAATTCCGCTGCATTGATTATTATTGGTATGTGAACTCTGATATTTATTGTATAAAGAAGAATCAAATGTTTGTAAACAGTTTATGAACTGTATATTTATTATTATATTTTATCCCTCCGCTGTGAGATTCTTTTTTGTTTTTTTCTTTCCCTGTTTTTTTTCTTGTTTACCCCATAACAATCCGCCCTTCCGTATGGTTTGAATTGGCACGTGTATCGATTTAAAGTGTGCGAAAAGGTGGGATGTTACATGATATATATATATATATATACATATACATACATACATATATATATGTACATTTATATCTATATGTGTGTGTGTGTGTGTATATGCATGTATATATGTATACATACACACATGTATCTTATATAAAAATAAAATACCGGTCAACTTATTCAAAGTGAAGCCTTTTTTGAACTTCCAAAAATGTCTCTATAGATATTAAAGTTATAACATCGCTTTTGTAAATTTTAATCGTTGTCCCTACCCACATACTCATCACATAGAGGCTCCATATTCATATTTTCCCATAAGGAGTTATCTCTTTTGACATTTCTTCCACGTTTCTCATTGATTCGTTTATTTCGCATCAAAGATTATTGTATCTCCCTAATTCATAAATTAACGAGAAGTTGATTACCAAAAAAAAAATTCGGTAATGGAAGATGAAAGATAGGGCCAATGGCTTCGTCGTTTTCTTGGTAAATTCATATAAATGTAAATTTTTGCTAACTAAATTCTTTTCACATTAATAATATATTTTATTGATTTGATTAAGTTTGTGAAAAGTTGAAATTTTGGTTCATGTTTAGGATTATGTTTTGAACAAATACGGTTTGTATGGATAATTTTTGAACCAAGTTTGATGTAGCAGCTATATTTCGATTCATTCTCTTCTTTCAAGGGTCTCATAATTAGACATTAAACCCATTTCATATGATGGGAGTCGCCGGAGTTGAGAAGAATTTTTCGAATCTAGAGGACGTTCAATTGGCTACTGATGAAAAGATGTAATACTCATTTTAATTCACATGATAATTGCAAATGGTTTTATATAGAAATTGCTATATACTAATCTAATGGGTTGAATGTTTAATTAGGATTGATTAATTGACCATGAGTGTGGAATTTTGCATATGAGACTATCAGTTACCAATATAGAAGATACATAGATAGTCCTTGGGATTAAGATTGTAGATCTGTTATCTCACAACTGAGATTTATGAACCAACTGTAAGTGTTGTCTATTTTTTTTTTCTTTTTCGTCTTATATTAATAGAGTATACTTCTATTAGATTAATGGTTATTATTAACTAGGTACAAAAGTTTAGTCAAAAATTTAGTGTAATCGTATCAATTAAATATGAATTTAGTTTATAAAATTATTAGGCTGTAAGAAGGTTTATGCAATTTTGATCATCGGCTACGTATTAACATGTTGTATTCATTGAAGTTTGTGCTTAACTCACAAGATAATCTAAATGGATAAGACTAGGATGGAAGATACATAAATTTAGAAGTACCTTTAGTATTAACTCTTATTTATGCGTTCTAAATTATCCAAATCACTTGAAAACTTGGATGGAAGAAGCAAATTTTATGTTTTTACGATCAGATTATTTGTCCATTGCTAATTTAGTTTAATATTACATCAACATTTTACAGTTTATAATTTACCTTTTTATCGCTATATTGGTTATCACACTCTTTTACTTTTTTGACTTTGCAAGTTTTATAACATGTGAATTAGGATAGAGAAATTTGGAATAAATAGTCCACAAGCAACTTATACATTCCCTTTATTTAAAGATGTCAGTAAATCTTCCTCCGTGTTGTTGTTAACTATTCTACTTACATTTTCAAAATTCAAACGTTCTATAAAACCTTTTATATTTTTCATTTTCAAAATTCAATATTCATTTTCAAAATTCAAACTTATACATTCCCTTTAATTGTTTTCGAATTAAAACCTACTATATTTTATATTATCCTTGCAAATATACCAAGAATGCATCTAAAATAAAATGAACAAGAATATTATGTAAATGGAGCATGTATCTAAAGTGATACTGTTCTATAGCGTGACTATCTATTTCTTCGACTTCTAAATATTGCTCCTTACAAATTTTATTACCATCATGCAGTGGATACTCACATTATATTGTTTTGTTATAACAACTATTCATACATTATTCTTTTATATGTTCCCCAATAATCCCTTATAATTATCGTGGTTATGCACTTGATTTTCTAGTTGGTCATATTATGGTCATATTATTTTACTTTATTAATTTTTTCCTTGCTTCTCTAATGATTGATAACAATCAACTTCTGGTTGTATTATTTTTCTTTGTACTGCAACAACATTTACTTTGGCAGCAATTATGTGTTTCTTGATATAACCTTGCACTTGATGTGATGTAAGATAACATATAATATGCAGCATAATATTGGCAGTATAGTCAGTTGAGGCTGTTTGCTTAGAATTCATGAGTTTTCATACCTTGTCAACAGTCGTATGATTTAATCGCTGCGATGATTGTTTTTAATAATCGGTTTTCTTACCGGAATTCTACTGTTCACATCCATTAGTTGAATTCTGTTTTCTTAGACGAAATTAACTGTTTCATATATACATTTTTCATATCCTATTCTTTTAGGGGAGTAAAAGTGCCATTATTTTCTTGTTATTTAATAAAGTTTCAAGGCAACATTTACTAACACCTGAATGCTAACTATTTTGCATTAACATTTTTACCAAAACTATTTACAACAAATTAACTCCTTAAGGTTACCATCATATATAAATATTTTATAATTTCATATTTATACAATTTTATACTTAATTGCCAAAATTTGTACATTTGAGATGTGGCTGAAAAAATGTAAAACTATGGTGACTCAATATTTTTCGTAGCATTTTTATTCAATCATTTTGTTGCCCATTGCTACCTTATTCAATTTTTATTTTCAGTAGCTCACTCACATTACTTTTTTGCAATTTTAATTACATCAAATTGACACATTAAGTTTTATATAGAAAGGTATATGAATTCTATCTCAAATTCATTATTACAGTTATATATGAATATTCGGTAATTGGTAACATTCCATCGGTGAAAATTATCTATACATAAGAGCTCATAAGTAAGATTTGAAGTTTTCACATTTATGTAATTTCATACTTTGTTACCAAAATTTGTACATTATAGGTGTGGCTGAAAAAATGAAACCCATGGTGACTCTATAGTTTTCTTAGTATTTGATCCGTTTATTTTGTTTCCCACTATTTCACTATTCAAATTTCATTTTCAACGGTAATACGGGTAATGATAGAGTGAAAATGCATTTGGACCGATTGGATTTACACAGCGCACTATTATTTCCTTTGTTGTTTTACTTACATTCTTAAATGGATAGGTAGCATAACAATCATTAAATGATTTTTTTCATAGTTATATACGTATTTAGTTTCTTCCAAATTATAGTTAGTGTTCTTGACAACGTTTATCGTATGTTTGGATTTCTATTTTTTAAGTTTGAATTCTTATTTTTTAATCTATGCCCATTTTAAAATTACTACATGTGGGTAGAAAATTCTTCCCTCAACTGTATATTAAAATGCAAGCCTGTATTGGCTCATCTTAGATTTGAACTTTTAAAATTTTAAACATCATGAAATTGACCATAAATTTGGAGGGGAATATTTTCTTTTCTCATATGTACAACAAGTTGTTTTCATATAAACCTCTAAAGCACCACCTAACTGCCTGCTTTTATTTCTTATATTAGTTGCTGCAATATGAGCATTGCATGCAAGATAAGATATTCTTAGAAATTTAACTATATATGTTTATTTTCAATTCTTCACCAGTTTATTTCTGCTTACTGAAAGTTATTTGAAAAGGATTTTTTTGAATTATATTCAGGAGAACCCAAAAGACTGGTAAACTCTTGAGGGGGAATTAAGTTATGCATGTATGCTTCAACTCATAGCACCTATAACCCTCGATAATATTTTTTGCGAGAATTTTCTGCAAGGAAGGGCTAAAACTTAGGTTTGTTACCTATCTTAGCCACCTCTTTTCCATTGCGCCACACCCACAAATTGAAAAATGGATATTTTTGAATTATACATAGTGGGACATCAAAATATAAAGTTTCTTGTGCTACGGAAGCTAGATGTGGATGCTTCTAATATAAGTATTTATTGAAATGGGGAATCTTGATAAAGAATATAGGACTGTACATCTAAGAATCATGAGGGAGTGTGAGTTTTGAAGAATCCCGAAATTTCTAGGATGGAATTTTGGATCATTAGGGATTATGAGTGAATGCGAATGGTCAACCAACATTAGACATGGTGGAATCCATGACCTATATTTTTTAACCATGCTATTATATGTGCCACGAAAGTTTGCCTACAAAAGGTAGAAGGATAGATATGTGTTTAAGAGGACAAACGGGCGGCTTTGTATTGTTTATTACATTTCCATGGTTTTTATCCATATTTATGTTATATCTGTAGTCTTTTGGATAATATGATTTTTCATATTAATATAACATGTATGTGTGTAACACTTATGTGAGTTTGTTTATAACAATTTTCTCTTTCATTTACAATGATAACTATAATAAATTTTAGGCCACTTTCATTGTAGATTTGATTTTATGCATATTAATCGTATACACACAAACATATGTGTGTGTGTGTTACACATTCAGAAAATTGATGCCAACGAGCCTGGCAGGTAGTTAAACATCTTACAAAACGAAGATAAAAAACCTTCTTCTTTCAAGCTAAAGACCTAAGGAAATGTTCTAAAATTCCATGGATGACAAAAATCCAATATCAAGACTAAATAGAAGAGATAAGGATAGAGATAGGAGACAATTGTCAATCGAATGAAGCAGTTCCATGGATGAGTCACCTTTGACCGGTTTGTTTCAAAAGAGTCCACTTCAAGTAGCATTGTAAGCTGAAATATTCAACAAAAATGTTAGTAAAATGGAGCTCGTGCATATATATATGTGTGTATAAAAATATACATGTGTGTGTGTGTGTGGATAATGTAATAAGTGGTAATGGTGTAGTGCGATCAGTTACACATAAGGCAATGGAATGTCAGGGAAAGGTATAATAACTGTGTTTTTTAATACTTATTTTTATAGCACGTGTATTGCATGTGCCAAAGCACTTATGTGTATATGTATGTGTATGTGTGTTTGTGTGTGTTGTATTATACATAAGCTGTATAGTATTTTGATGCCTTGTTAGTAGCTAAACTTAATTTTAAAAGAAGAATTAAGTGATTTTAAGCTCTAATAGGATTGGTAGGCGAGAGTATTGTTTTATAAAATAAGTTTGAGACTTCCATAAAAAAAAATACAAAGAAGATATAATTGTTGTATTAGTTGCTTAAGTATGATGTTTTTGTTGAGTTATTTATATGATTGTATGTGTGAATTGTTATTGATATTGAGATGATAAATTTGTTACTTTGGTTGTGTACTGCCTTTAAGTATGTAAATGTGCATGATATGAGTATTAGTAGCATGGCTTGTTATAGTATGTACTACTATAATAAAAGAACCAATATATGTATCACCCTGACTTGTTGATGTATGGATAAAGTAAAGTGAAATGTGTTTAGTATTGCCCATGGATCCTTGCTCATGTTTATTAGATGTATATAGGTTGCTTGTATATACAATACTTAAAGATAGTTCCCCTAACACTAGGCTTTATGTCTGACCCATGTTTTGCCTTTATCTGTTTATATCATGACAACTCTCAAGTACTTGATTGAGTAGTTTAGGAGTCATGTGCTTTTAAGGGCAGGATTACAGGAAAGCTAGAGTATTCTGGAGGCGAGAAGTCAATATATTAAATATGTAACTTGTTAATGATGTATTGCATGGCCAACAGGCTATTTTGCATATGACACTTGTGACATCAGATGCCATATTCATAACTCCATATGAATAGAGTTGATGTGTTCTGATTTTTTGTATTGATATTTATATATCAGTTGCTTCTGCTAGTGTAGTCCCTTGTATATCATTTATCCTATTCTGTTCATGTATTCAACATATTATATGTTATCTTTCCGTTGTAAGATTGTATTGATGTACATTGGTATAGTGTTTTGTTTTAATTTACCCCGATGGACCATCTTTTGTGGTATTCAGGTACATTGTCATGCGACGTTAATTCAGGGTACTACGAAGGGTAGGTCGTTATAGTTGGCATTAAAGCTTAGGTTCAACACTCAAGATTTAATTAACCAGTTTGAGTTAAGCAATCTGGTAGTTGAAGATATGTTAAGAGAGTGTAATTGTACTTTTTACTACATAATATTGCATGCACCACTGGTCTCTTAAAATTTTGATTTATTCAGTCGCTAGTGGCTACTATCTTCATTTAAGGCTATTTATATGAACTAACGGGGTGCATGAGCGATTTCCAATTAGGCAATTTGAGATGTCTGATTCATTCGTAGATTATTTGGATGCCACATAAGATGTTTCGTCGTTTACGAACATTCTAGCAGCTATGGTAGGTGTTGGAGATGGTGTAGCCCTTGGAGCACAAAAGTAGATAGGGATGACGAGCAGGCCATGACTTGGATTGATATAGATGTTGCTTTGAGTTTTGATTGAATTATGATATCGAAAGGAACATGTAGCTTAAGCTTTCATCAAATTATAGTAGGGCAGCTTGTCGGTTAAGAAGTATATTAGCAAATTTAACATTTTGGCTATAACCAAAGTGGATGTGGTTATTACTCCTTTGAAGTAGGCAAGGAAGCTTTCCTAGGGTCTTAAGGTTTGGATTTAGGATTTATTACTTAGACATGTCCTATTCTTAACCTCTTATATTGTAGGTAGATTCTTTTATAATATTTAACCTTGAATGGGTAAGCCTGGCTATTGAGCTAAGGTAAAATGATCGAGAGTACTGCTATTCAAACTTGAAGCACGAGTTTCTAAGTCGAGTGGGGTTGTTTGGTGAAGTGTGACTTCGATTCTGTATCCAAGTAGGATTCGGTGGTTTCACGGTAATAAGCAGGAACTGAGCGGATGACGTCTAATTTTGCGTTGAGTTATTTGTATTAGAAACATTCAACTTTGCGTTAGCACAACTAAAGTGGTGGAATTAATCCTATGAAATGCATTGGTGTTTTATAAATATCATTCCATTCACATACCAGTTCTTAATCCCTAGTTTGAGCATGGGTTTCTAAGTGATTTTCACCAATTAGGCAAGGATTTTTCACTCGATTTTTGAAGGCAAGCACTTGAGTCAGATTCTTGGGGTGACTTGGAGATTTTTAAAGTGCGACTATAGTTGTACAAGGAAATTTCAACGATCGAACCAAGAAACCAGATTTGAATTAGCACAAGAGAAATAAGGTGGCTAGCCCTAGTTTAACCAGGAAATCTTGCAAGCTAACAAAGGATTGGATCGGGTATCATATATTCTTATGGATGATCTTTATTCGTTGTAAAATTATTTACAGCATAGTATAGTTAAGATAATTTGAGATGTTCGGAGAAGTACTTCTCGGCTAGTTTTATGACGATTAGATAATCTTTAAGTAAAGATATGATACTTTCCTTAGAGAGCATCATAGTACAATTAGTATATTATCCTTATTATCATTGTGCGGTTGAGGTAAGTTTGAACTTGAGAAAGCCCAAGCATTTGTAGATCATCGTATAATAATAACTTAATTAGTAAAGTTTTCTCCTTTGAAGAATGAGTTACGTTTGGAAAGGAAAAGAAAGTTCAGACTTAGATTTCTAGATTTATTCAAGAGTTTTGAGGGTTCGGTGATCTAGCCTGTGATGAGTTTTCCTTTTTAGAATGGGAGGTGTGATAGTCTTTCATGTATTGTATTCATGAAAGGGAGTTGCACCACTCAAGCATTTGGGTCATTTGACTATTGTTAATCACCATGTGTGTTGTTATTGATTCCTTTTAAATAATTGGTTGTTTGTATGGTTATTGTTGTTGAATTTTGTTGTTTATTGATTACTGGTTGTTGTTGGACTATTGATTGATTGTTTGTTCTTCTTTACTGATTTTTGTTGCTTGTTGATTACTTGTTGTTGCTCTAGACTATTTTTTCCTTTTTATTGATTTTTGTTGCTTATTGATTGCTTGCTCTTGCTTGAATATTGATTGATCATTTATTTTTATTCATTTATTTTTGTTGCTTATTGATTGATCATTATTGATTGTTATCGCTAGCATGTTGTGTTAATCTTCCTTCTCTATAGAAGGAGAACTGTGTAATTATAGTGATGTCGTTGTAATAAGTTAACTAGAGAAAGTGGAAGTGAACTGGATGCGGTTTTAGACCTCGAGGGTCTATTCATTTTTGAGAATAGGGCTATGTGGCTTTAGACCGATGGGTTTAAGCTTGTTCGTGTTCGATGGAATTTTGTACTGGTATATCTCCATTTACTCAAGGAAATTTGGTTTCCCTTTTTGTTTGTTAAAATATATGAAAGCATTGTGTAGAGCTTGCTTTTTTGCTACTTGTATTTTACAAGTGCGCTTGTTGAGTTCGATGGTAACATGTGTATTTGAGATGGTTGTTGCATTAGAGATGCATGTTGCATAGTTTGTTATAACATGTTTATTTGATATGCTTGTTGCATAATATGTTATAACATGTTTATTTGACATGCTTGTTGTAACGTTTCGGGATTTTCGACTTCCGAAAATCGACATTAATACGTCCACTGTATCAACTGCCGAGCAATCGAAGGCCGGAAAACTGAATTGTTAGGGTTAAAGAAGAAGAGGTAGAAGAAGAAAGAAAGAAGAAGCAACAGAAACAATATCAGAATCTCATAATCATAGCGGAACAACATATAATAGATAAATGAATAATCTTTAAATCAAAAGAACTGTACATTTTATACATTACATCACCAGAGTCAACTTACAACACAACACAACTGGACAATTATATGAACTTGTCCTTACAAGTGGATACGCAGCGGAAAAGATAATATCATATACAAGTGATACGTTTCGCCATCCAGCTCGCCTCTTGAGCTCCACAGCACCTCCTGAATTCTAGAATATCCTGATAACCTGACTCTAGGTTGCCCGTGTGGAAAATGATGGGAACCCATAGTTTAGAAAGGGAACAATAAACTCCAGGTCAGTCATGGGACTGGTGTGAGAACTTAAAACAGTTTATCCTTTTAAAAAAAACAAACAAAGAAATATTTTAAAATAGATCCGCAATGCTTTTAGAAAATGAAACTACCATAAGGCCTCCCGCCACACACACAATGCAAACGCGGAATTGGAGGAGATTTCTCCTTATGATAGTCAAACATGCTTGATACGAGAAATTTTCTTTGATATTATTATTATTATAAGTGCATAGTGGAAAACCTTTCGAAAGTATAATATAAATCTTAGCCAGCATACGTACCATTATAGTATGCCTACTATAGCTACCATATTAAATGGCAGGTTCTACAACTAAAACCGTTCAAGGCGCGTATTGGTGATTGGATTTCCAACAAATGGTCGGGCAAAGGAACTTCCCAAGTCAAATGGAACGCCTCTGGAGGGACATCCTCGGATCCTAACCGGATCTCTGCTAGACAAGGCCGGGTTACCTCTGTAATAGGTAACTACTGACACGAGCATGCCATCCCCCGGTCGTTTGCGACCTTTGTCCGAGGATCCTCTCAACCAACAACCACAAAGTAATAAGTTTGCAGCAACCACAAAGTAAGTATCTGAGCTTCATACCATGATACCACTCATAATCCAGAAGGAAATGACATACCCTCAGAGGGTGCTACCCTCAAATAACCTTGCTGTTACGATTCCTGTTTTAACCATAACCGGGTTGTGAGGTTCGACGAAGTCTCGTCCACAAAGCTACGCTTTTCATAAAGCCATGCTTTGATCAACAAATGATCAGCAGCACTCAGTATGCCACATTACCAAATTGGGAATATATTACTGATAACCATCAACTACATAACCTCTGAGCTCGTACGTCTCAGAGAAGGGTGTTAAGCTAGAGAATAAATTCTCCACCACCAACAGAAATTTATTTGAAAGAAATCTGCTTTGTATATTAAAGTGTAATGTCAGACATACAATCCATACAAGTCTGTTCTAGGTTCGAACAGAATCGAAGGCACTTCCGAAGAAGTCCTTGCAAATCCGGGTATTCACAATCCCGATCGGACTTCCCATCACTTAGGGAATCTCTATACCGAAGCAACTTAGTGCAGAGACAATCGATAGGTCATCCTATCATTCTTGCAAATACCTGGTCTTCACCGCCTGTCTTCAAATGCAATCACATTTTGTCGTATCATTATTCGGGATGGGTTATATGACACAAAGGTCCTCTCCCAGCTAATCCGAATAACAAACGCTTATTTTTAAAAATAAGTGTTCATTCAGATTTCAAACAAATTACAATAATTTCCACTTTGATCTTTTAAACAAAAGATCCATCACAATCACAAAGGTTCGATGTGGTTTTCGGATATCCACTTGGAATCCGACCCCTGGTCGCATCGAAATTCAAACGCCCTAAAGGCAAATATTGATAGTCAGATATTTAACTATCAATCAACATTCACAACAATTTCCAGATTTAAATAATTTTCACAATTGTTTATATTTAAAATATCTTCGCAAGATATCTTTTCACACTTCAACCGTTTGAAAACCAATTTCAAATTACCTTTCAATCCTTTGAAAACGAATTTCAAATCATTTTTCACTCGCGTAATAAAATTCTCGAAATCATTTATTTCCACTGAAAAATCTGCCGAGTTTAAATACTTTAAAATAATTTAAATCACTTGTCCAAATATATACTTGGAAATATTTTAAAGTAAAACTATTTTTTAAACACTTTATTTTAAAATATTAGTTATAAAAATATTATACCAATATTGCATATAATCTTAAGTCCAAACTAATTTTCAAAATAAAATTAGTAGATAGAGTATAACTATTTAAATAACTATTTTCTAAAACAATTATTGATTAAATCTTAGAAAATAATTATTTCTATATCAACTTAATAAATCTTTACTTAAAGTATTTAAAATAATTAAGAAGTTAATTTCTCCAAAGTATCCTTTTCAAAACAATTTCTAGAATTATATATATATATATATATATATATATATATATATATATATTTCAAAGCTATTCTGAAATTTTATTCGGCTTTCCAGGGAGAATACACTTTCATTTCAAAATAGTTCACTTAAACCAATTAAATAAATCCTTACCGATTTATTTTAAATTTACGTTCCAAATCCGTAAATTTATTTCCACGCTTTAAAAATAAATCAATGTTTATTTTTAAACAAATTTCGCTTTCCTTTATAAATTCCATGGTGAATTCACATTTCCAAAATATCTATTGATATACATTTTTCAAGTAGATTTCAAATATTCACTTTCAACAACAATTCAATTTTTCAATTGATTTCAAAAACAACCAAATCAAATTCCATATTGATTTTCCAAGAAATTAAACACCAAGTGAATTTCATTCAAATCTCAAATTAAAATCAATTTCTACTAAATCCCAAATCAATTTTCAAATTGATTCCAAATTCTTTTCAAAACGCCTAATACATTTCCAAATGGATTTTCAAAAGATTTAAATTCAATCACCAAAAAATTATTCCCAAATGGGTTTCAAATTTTATTTCCTTTTAACAATAAATTCATTTTAAAGGAAACAAATTCTTTTATTTTTAAAACTCCTCAAAATCCGTATTTTGAATAAATTCTTCAACCTTTGAATAATATTACCCGAAATCCATTTATTAAAGCTTTTCCCAAATTTTGAAATTTTATTCAATAAGATTAAAAATAAAACTTTATTATTTTAGAATTCCTTCTTTTAAATTTATCCAATTTTGAAAAATAAATTTTAATATAAACATTCAACCTAAATTTTCAAAAATCAAATTTTATTTATTTCTGGTATCTAACGATACCACAATTATATTCGGCTAAATTTTAGCCTTCAACGATTTCAATCACAAAGATAATAACACGGAGATTATAAATAATCAACATACAATATTGAAACAAATTCAATTATTTGAGGAATCCAGTTGGGTCCCTCCAACCTGTTTCCCTGCATCCACAGATGTTAGCACAATATCAATCCCGTTTCAAGACGGGATATCGCGGTACATGGGTTTATAAAACATTATCCGCTATTATGCGGCGCAATAGGGTCTCATCCGCTATATAATGCAGGAAATCAACCCCAAGTACATATATAATACCAATTCCACTTCACGGTGGAATATCACGGTATATGTGTTTAATATAATAACCTCCGCTTAATATGCGGCGTATAGGGTCTATTTCAATTCAATAAATAGCAACCATCATTCAATCACACAATCAATTTTAAATTTAACTATTTAAAATTTAAATCGAAACAAATTCGATTGACTGAGAAGTTCTCACCTTACTTCCAATAGCGGTTTCAGCGTTTTATTCCGAATAAAAATAAACGTACGTTTAATTTTATCCAAAATTCCACTAGCTCAAATAAATCCCAATCCAGCTCCATTGTGTAGTGCTTGTTAATATGAACCTGACGCAATTTGTTTCGTGTGAAACGGACCTCGTATGAAAGAGTTATAGCTTTTTAAAGTTCATACGAATTAATATAATAAAATTTCAACTTTTAATTTTTATTTTTAAACCTAGTTTCCATCTGGCCGTTAATTTCCTTTGCATAGATCATGACCGCTCCCTTCTTTCTTCCTTCCCCCAGCATCATCATACGCGAAACCCATTAGAGCCGCCGTTTTCATCAATTTATCGCGCCACATAGCATCATTTTGATGACGATCAAAGGCTGCCGCCTGAAGCCACTGCCGAGTTCAATCACCACCTTGATTATCATCGAGCTCGGCCTCCCCAGGGCATTGAAAAACGCGCGTGAACATCCTCCTTTTATCGCTAAATTCTGGCAAATCGAAGCCGCTTCAACGCAAATCCACCGTTGGATTTAAAGTTCACAACGTGCTCTACAAGTTTCATTTAGAAGTCGAAGCCCGAAAATGTGTAGATTAAGAAATGATCGAGGAAGAAGATTGAAGTTCTTCGGCCATTGAATATAAAACTGGCGGCCAAACCTAGTTCCATTAGGGTTTCCGAAAAAAAGAAATAATGGAGGGCTTTTATAGAAATTTTGATGACAATATTCATCCGGATTTTTTCCGAACTCGAAACGAAGCATGCCGCCCGGCATTTATAATGTTTTACCCCTATTCCGAACGCAATGGAATATATATCGGGAGCCAATTCGATCATATTTGAAAGATAGGTTTTCAAATCAACTATTTTAAATTTAAAATTTACTTAAACCGATTTCTACGCGTTCTAGCTTGCCCCGGACAAACCGTAAATCCGGTTGACACGAAATTTGAAATCTTACAATAGTTTAACATTACAGATCCGATGAAACCAGTTTCGTCGAAATCCGAGACTGTTTGAAAAATGGCTATTTTCACACGTCAATTAAATTTCCACAAATTAACTTTTAATTCGGTTTTAAAAGTTCTATTACATCATACTAACTCCAATATGATTTAATACAACTTTAAAAATCAATTTTAATCACATTAAACCCAATTTCCAATTATTTCTATAATTTCAAATATTAAACTATCGATTAAACTATCCAATTAAATCTAGATATTCAAAATAAAATCTATGCGACTTACAAATTTTACTTGTTAATATTTAAAATCAATTAAATATACGAATTTCAAATGACATAAATTCTGGGTCATTACAAACTTGCCCCTTAAAAGAATTTCGTCCTCGAAATTGCCAAGTAAGAGAAAGTAACAGAATCCATTAACTTTTCAAAACCGTTTGTTCAAATTAAATTTCAAATTCATTTAAACATTTTAACTTTTCCAAAATCCACAGTTAAACTTCTTACAATAACTTTACTAAGTTTTCAAATCCTATATTTTCATTTCAATTTAGAAATTGACTTTTCGTTAACAAAAAGTTTCTAAAAATTTTCAAAATTTTTCTAACTCTCAAAATTTATGGAAAATTTTGGCAGAGTCTCCTTTATACAGAGGAGCTTTTGCAGTATCACAATAGATGTAAATATATACACATCGACCCACATGGTCGAAAAACAGAAAAATGGTTCATATTTCCTATTTTTATTGCGTAGGCGTACCTTTTTAGCATTTTTAAGCAAAGTAGTTATTTATTAGCATTTTAGCATGACCAAATCCAACCAACTACAGCCCCGGTACCTGTACTTACTCAACTTAAACATGTAAGTGACATATATAGGAAATTCATTTACATTTCACTAATTTTCAATAGAAAACACATAGTTTTCATAAGCAATGCAATCAAAATAATTCCCACAAGCAATTTATAAGATTTCGATAAAAAAATTAATTGCTTATAACCAATTCACATTAGTTCACTTCCAATTCAAATTCAATTACATAGCTTTCAATTTATCAATTCAATTTCATTAACACTTAATGAATTATATACAATCAACTACAATCATATAACAACCAAATCATAACCAACGTAACCAAATTATTAAATTTACATTCAATTTAGTTTAACACTTTTAATTCCAATTGGTTGATATTAAATTGACTTCCATTCAATTATTCAATTTTTCAACTTCATTAACTTCTAATGAATTAACACTTACATTCATTATTCTATATCAATTCCTTCACATTCGACTGATTAATATTCAATCCGTTTATTAATTCAATTGCTAATTCATTTAACAAATAAGGTTGAATTTCATTTATATAACTCAAGTTCATATTTATCACTTAACTTTATTAATTTACTTCGATACCAAAATCAACTTCATTCAACATTACTTAAGTTATATTCCATTTCAAACATCATTTGTTTAACTCAACTTAAATTTACCCTTATAAATCCAATTCAGATTCCAATTCTATTTAACTTTTACCAAAGTCAAATTTCATCACTTATTCAAATTCATATCTCGTTTTTCTTAACAGAATTGTTTAACCATTTTATCATTTGGTTTCACTTACATTTTCTCACCTTATAAGTTATACAACTTATTTAAACTTCAAAGTTATTTTACATAATCACTTCAGTTTAATTTCAATTTCGATAGCTTACCTAATCCAAATCAATTTATTTAACCTTCGTTTAGTCAAATTTCAAATAATATGTTTTATTATGCCGACTCAAATTTATTTCAACTTTACCAAAGTAAAATCTTTATTATTTCATATTATAAGTCCAAAACTTGATCACTTATATTCAACAATTATAGCTTGGATTTTGAATTTTCAAATTTGTTTATCACAACAAACTTCAATTTTTTTCAATTTACTATGGTAGCAAATCCATCACACAGAAACTTGAAAATGATACTGATGATGCTGCAGTCATCACCCTTATTATTTCCTAGTGACAGTAGTGAATTCAGTGCTTAATATTCTTTTCAAAATTTTCCTTTTATTCATAAATCTTTTTCTTATATAATTTCACTATTTAGCTTTTAATTTTGGAAAATAATTTCCAAAATAAACAGGATTCAACATTTTCAATTTATAGTTCAAATTCATTTTTATTTACAACTCATATTTATAAATATATTCATATAGTTTCACTTCTTATATATAAGATTATTTCACAATTGTAAATCACATTAATTATAACTCCATACTTAATAATTCATTTGCTTATACAATTATTCTTTTAATTAACTTATATATATTCTTACATTTTCAACAACCAAACAATCTATTTATATATACTTTAATAATTTCTGAAAAATTATTTCCTTTATAAGTAAAATATGATCGAGGTAAAATTATTTCATTTACCCAATTTAAAATGATACTATGTCGACTTGCCTCGTTTAAGTGTTTAGAAATCCCTATCGATAATATGGCGTCCCACATACCGACCAGAATACACAAACAGCTCAACGGATAAGCAAACACAATATAAACATTTTTATATTCACTAACAAATACGCGCTCATATCTATTATTACGCTCAAACTCATTCTAGAGTACTATTGACTCTACGCCAATGAGTAATTCCCAACAGAGCCAAGGTTGTCGCTTAACCAAATGCTCTGATACCACATGTTACGTTTCAGGATTTTCGACTTTCGAAAATCGACATTAATACGTCCACTGTATCAACTGCCGAGCAATCGAAGGCCGGAAAATCGAATTGTTAGGGTTTAAAAAGAAGAGGTAGAAGAAGAAAGAAATAAAAAGCAGCATAAACAATATCAGAATCTCACAATCGCAGCGGAACAACATATAATAGATAAATGAATAATCTTTAAATAAAAAGAACTGTGCATTTTATACATTACATCATCAAAGTCAACTTACAACATAATACAACTGGACAATTATATGAACTTGTCCTTACAAGTGGATACACAGCGGAAAAGATAATATCATATACAAGTGATACGTTTCGCCATCTAGCTCGCCTCTTGAGCTGTACAGCACCTTCTAAATTCTAGAATATCCTGATAAGCTGACTCTAGGCTGCCCGTGTGGAAAATGATGGGCACCCAGAGTTTAGAAAGGGAACAATAAACTACAGGTCAGTCATGGGACTAGTGTGAGAACTTAAAATAGTTTCTTTTTGAAAACAAAAAAAGAAATATTTTAAAATAGATCCGCAATGCTTTTAGAAAATGAAACTACCATAAGGCCTCCCGCCACACACACAATGCAAACGCAGAATTGGAGGAGATTTCTCCTTATGATAGTCAAACATGTTTGACACGAGAAATTTTCTTTGATATTATTATTATAAGTGCACGGTGGAAATCCTTTCGAAAGTATAATATAAATCTTAGCCAGCATACGTACCATTATAGTATGCCTACCATAGCTACCATATTAAATGGCAGGTTCTACAACTAAAACCATACAACGCGCATATTGGTGATTGGATTTCCAATAAATGGTCGGGCAAAGGTACTTCCCAAGTCAAATGGAATGCCTCCGGAGGGACGTCCACGGATCCTAACCGGATCTCTGCTAGACAAGGTCGGGTTACCTCTGTAATAGGTAACTACTGACATGAGCATGCCATCCCCTGGTCGTTTGTGACCTTTATCCGAGGATCCTCTCAACCAACAACCACAAAGTAATAAGTTTGCAGTAATCATAAAGTAAGTATCTGGGCTCCATACCATGATACCAGTCATAATCCAGAAGGAAATGAAATACCCTCAGAGGGCGCTATCCTCAAATAAAATTGCTACTACGATTCCTGTTTTAACCATAACCGGGTTGTGAGATTCGACGAAGTCTCGTCCACAAAGCTACGCTTTTCATAAAGCCATGCTTTGAAAAACAAATGATTAGCAGCATTCAGCATGCCACATTACCAAGTTGGGAATATATTACTGATAACCTTCAACTACATAACCCTGAGCTCGTACGTCTCAAAGAAGGGTGTTAAGCTAAGAGAATAAATTCTCCGCCACCAACAGAAATGTATTTGAAAGAAATCTGCTTTGTATCTTAAAGTGTAATGTCAGACATACAATCCATACAAGTCTGTTCTAGGTTCGAACAGAATCGAAGGCACTTCCGAAGAAGTCCTTGCAAATCCGGGTATTCACAATCCCGATCGGACTTCCCATCACTTAGGGAATCTCTATACCGAAGCAACTTAGTGCAGAGACAATCGATAGGTCATCCTATCATTCTTGCAAATACCTGGTCTTCACCGCCTGTCTTCAAATGCAATCACATTTCGTCGTATCATTATTCGAAATGGGTTATATGACACAAAGGTCCTATCCCGGCTAATACAAATAACGAGCGATTATTTTTAAAAATAAGTGTTCATTCAGATTTCAAACAAATTACAACAATTTCCACTTTGATCTTTTAAACAAAAGATCAATCACAATCACAAAGATTCGATGTGGTTTCCGGATATCCACTTGGAATTCGACCCCTGGTCGCATCGAAATTCAAACGCCCTTTAAAGTCAAATATTGATGGTCGGTTATTTAACTATCAATCAACACTCACAACAATTTTTAGATTTAAATAATTTTCACAATTATTTATTTTTATAATATCTTCGCAAGATATATTTTCACACTTCAACCATTTGAATTCGGCTTTCCAGGGAGAATACACTTTCATTTCAAAATGGTTCATTTAAACCAATTACATAAATCCTTACCGATTTATTTTAAATTTACGTTCCAAATCCGTAAATTTATTTCCACGCTTTAAAAATAAATCAATGTTTATTTTTAAACAAATTTCCCTTTCCTTTATAAATTCCATGGTGAATTCACATTTCCAAAATATCTATTGATATACGATTTTCAAATCGATTTCAAATATTCACTTTCAAAACAATTCAATTTTTCAATTGATTTCAAAAACAACCAAATCAAATTCCATATTGATTTTCCAAGAAATTAAACACCAAGTGAATTTCATTCAAATCTCAAATTGAAATCAATTTCTACTAAACACCAAATCAATTTTCAAATTGATTCCAAATTCTTTTCAAAACACCCAATAAATTTCCAAATGGATTTTCAAAAGATTTAAATTCAATCACCAAAAATCAATTCCCAAATGGGTTTCAAATTTTATTTCCTTTTAAAAATAAATTCCTTTTAAAGAAAACAAATATTTTTCAAACTCTTTGAAATCTGTATTTTGAATAAATTCTTCAACCTTTGAATAATATTACCCGAAATCCATTTATTAAAGCTTTTCCCATATTTTGAAATTTTATTCAATAAGATTAAAAATAGAACTTTATTATTTTAGAATTCCTTCTTTTAAATTTATCCAATTCTAAAAAATAAATTTTAATATAAACTTTCAACCTAAATTTTCAAAAATCAAATTTTATTTGTTTCTGGTATCTAACGATACCACAATTATATTCGGCTAAATTTTATCCTTCAACGATTTCAATCACAAAGATAATCACACAGAGATTATAAATAATCAACACACAGAATTAAAACAAATTCAATTATTTGAGGAATGCGGTTGGATCCCTCCAACCTATTTCCCTGCATCCACAGATGTTAGCACAATACCAATCCTGTTTCAAGACGGGATATCGCGGTACATGGGTTTATATAAAATATTATCCGTTGTTATGCGGCGCAATAGGGTCTCATCCGCTATATAATGCAGGAAATCAACCCCAAGTACATATATAATACCAATTCCACTTCACGGTGGAATATCGCGGTATATGTGTTTAATATAAAACCTCCGCTTAATATGCGGCGTAAAGGGTCTATTTCAATAAAGTAAATAGCAACCATCATTCAATCACACAATCAAGCAATTTTAAATTTAACTATTTAAAATTTAAATCGAAACAAATTCGATTGAGTGAGAAGTTCTCACCTTGCTTCCTATAGCGGTTTCAGCGTTTTATTCCAAATAAAATTAAACGCGCGTTTAATTTTACCTAAAATTCCACTAGCACAAATAAATCCCAATCCAGCTCCATTACGTAGTCGTCAATACGAACCAGACGCAATTTGTTTCGTGCGAAACGTATCTCGTATGAAAGAGTTATAGCTTTTTAAAGTTCATACGAATTAATATAATAAAATTTCAACTTTTTATTTTTATTTTTAAACCTAGTTTCCATCTGGGCATTATTTCCTTTGCATAGATCGTGACCGCCCCCTTCTTTCTTCCTTCCCCTAATATTATCATACGCGAAACCCATTAGAGCCGCCGTTTTCATCAATTTATCGCGCCACATAGGATCATTTTGACGACGATCAGAGGCCGCCGCCTTGAAGCCACTGCCGAGTTCCATCACCGCCTTGATTATCATCGAGCTCGGTCCTCCCCAGGGCATTGTGAAACGTGCGCGAACATCCTCCTTTTATCGCCAAATTCTGGCAAATCGAAGCCGCTTCAACGCAAATCCACCGTTGGATTTAAAGTTCACAACGTGCTTTACAAGTTTCATTTAGAAGTCAAAGCTCGAAAATGTATAGATTAAGAAATGATCGAGGAAGAAGATTGAAGTTCTTCGGCCGTTGAATATAAAACTGGCGGCCAAACCTAGTTCCATTAGGGTTTCTGAAAAAAAGAAATAATGGAGGGCTTTTATAGAAATTTTGATGACACTATTCATCCGGATTTTTTCCGAACTCGAAACGAAGCATGTCATCCGGCGTTTATAATGTTTTACCCCTTTTCCATACGCAATGAAATATATATATCGGGAGCCAATTCGATCATATTTGAAAGATAGGTTTTCAAATCAACTATTTTAAATTTAAAATTCACTTAAACCGATTTCTATGCGTTCTAGCGTGCCCCGGACAAACCGTAAATCTAATTAACACGAAATTTGAAATCTTACAATAATTTAACGTTATGGATCCGATGAAACTTGTTTCGTCGATATCCGAGACTGTTTGAAAAATGGCTATTTTCACACGTCAATTAAATATTAAAATATTCAATTTCCACAAATTAACTTTTAATTCAATTTTAAAAGTTCTATAACATCATTCTAACTCCAATATGATTTAATACAACTTTACAAATCAATTTTAATCACATTAAACCCAATTTCCAATTATTTCTGTAATTTCAAATATTAAATTATCGATTAAACTATCCAATTAAATCTAGATATTTGAAATAAAGTCTATGCGACTTACAAATTTTACTTGTTAGTATTTAAAATCAATTAAATATACGAATTTCAAATGACACAAATTCTGGGTCGTTACAAATTTCATGGTTTGATATTGCATATTTATTTGAGATGATTGCAATATATGATTTAGCATGCTTAAATCCATGGTTAAATGTTGTAATTATGTTTAATCCTCTTTGTTGAGTACATGATTAGGTACATGGAAGTAGTTATGCACTATTGGAATGCTTATTCGCTTGTATTCACATCCAGGCATGTTGTTGCTGTGAAAGAGGTAATAAGATCTATAGTATAGATTATATAAAAACATATACCAGTAGGTCCTCAGAAATGAGATGCCTCATATATGAGATGTATATATGTTTTTTTGGGATTTTTTTTCAGAGCAAGCCGCACAAAGGAGGTGCTGCCAATTTTTATAGGACAAGAGGGATTGAAAGTCCTAAGGGTTATGAGATGTATTCAGTGCTTTGGAAGTTCTTGTAACGCTAACCGCATGGAGGAAGTACTATAAGAATTTTCCGAAGCAGATGCTTGGAAATATTGGTTTGTCTGGATGCATTGTCATACTTATAGGAATTTCGGGGATGAAATTCTTTTAAGGAGGGGAGAATGCAACAGTCCATATTTTTAAAAATTGGATATTTAAATAATTAATTTAAATATTGAATCGTTAATAAATTGAAGGTCCAAATTTGACTTTTCACATATGGGCTAATAAGGATACAAGACCACTTCCATTGAACCAGGATCAACGTTGCAAATTAAAATGAGTATAAATATTGCTATATTTTAAGTCATGGTTTTTTTTATGATTTATTTTGTTGTTATACATATTTGTTAAAGATACAAGCATAGTCAGATCCAATGGAATCTCCACTGACGGCTTGTAATTCTAGGATGAGGACTTTATTATGAGAAGCAAGGTTAAATAATTCTTGAAATTGGGAAATCCAATAGCTAAAATGACTTCAAAATGCATGAAATTATCATCCTAGAGCACCATCTTGGATGATGATGAAATTTATACCATCTAGACAAGGTTAAGTGCGTCGACGAGTTTCGTGATGACCCGGTATACCATGTGATCATAAGAGCACAAAACGAGTGGTGATTTATTTGAGAAATTAAATTTTATATATATATACACACACACACACACACATGTATACATATATCCACATCCCTAAGCCATATATTTCATCCTTAACTTTTCTTCTCTTTATTTCTATCTCCCTGAATATCTTTGTGGGTTCAAAAGAAAGGCTTAACGAATTTACCTCGATTGACGGAGCTACATGGAGCAATAGATGTCGAGGATGGATATGTTGGACTTGGGGAGAGGAGAACTTCAAATTTGGTGGCATGGGCATGTATGGCAGAGCTTGTGCAGGGTCTATGTGGACTAGGGTTAAGGGTTACAAAGATTGGAGAGGAGATGAGTCAAATGGAGAGCACCATAAAAATTCTTTTGGTGGCGCACACCTATAGGCGCCATCGGCCATGGCTCTAGCCAACTCCAGTGAAGTGCGGCATTTTGAAACCGCATAAGGAGTTTCAGATTAAATTTTGATATATAAGGCGGGATTGACGTGATTAGATGGGTCGTGAAGAGTACGCAAAGTGGAGCACTATGCAACTAGTGGTTCGTCGATTCATGGTGTGAAGGTTGAGAAATTGATGGGAGTTGTGTGTGTGCATTGGGTTCGTGCATAGTTGTGCACAGTAATGGATTTGGGAAAGAAAATGTATTAGTGTAATGAAGGTAATTAGTTAATTAATTATAGTTAATAAATTGATTATTCAAATCATGTATAATTTTTTTGCAAATGAGGTCTAATCGAGACACGGTTTTCGCCATTGCACTAGTTGTAGGGTTATCTACGACATGGTGTAGTGGACTAGATTCGAGCACTTAAGAAATTGCAGTTCAGGTGAGCGGGATTATTACTCTGAATTTATATTGTAGTATAAATACCTATAATTATATATATTGAAATAACATTACCTAGAGGTAAAATAATATATATGTAATTATTACCCTTTTTATTGCATTGGTTTAAGCAGATATTCAAAATAATTTATTTAGTTCTCATATAGATGAATATTGTGTTCTATTCATACTAAATAGTGTTAGATAAAGTGAATATTAATGTATAACATGGTTATAAATTAACTAAACCTCAATTTGTACTTATATTAGTGCTAGAAATTTTATTATATATTTTATTATTAATCAAAAGTTAAAAGTATGACCTTTAAAATAAGCTGTAAGGCTAAAATAATTGTTTAAGAAGGTTAAATTTATATTAAAATAGCCCTGAAATTCACCTAGCCTTAGTATTGGTTTACTATGATGTAATTCAATAACTAACTAAATAGTGAATTTTATAAAGGCGATTTTGAAAGTTTGAAATTACAAAAGATATTTTATAATTTAGAAGGATTTGATTATGGTTATAAAATTCTGAATATTGTTATAACATGATTTATTAACTTTAGACCCTAAGAAATGGTTTGTGATATATGTGTATACATATATACATACATACATATATATTATATACATGAGCTATATGATATTTTAATGCCTTTTAGTGTCTAAACTTAATTCAATAGATGAATTAAGTGATATTAAGCTATAATAGGAGATAGGCAAAAATATTATTTTATAAAATAAATTTGAGACTTCTATAAAATAATATAAAGATGGTATACTTGTTAGATTGTTACTTAAGTGAGATGTATTTTTGTTGAATTGATTATAGATTGTATGTGTGAATTATTATTGATATTGAGATCATAGATTTGTTGCTTTGGTTGTGTATGGCCTTTGTGTATGTAAATGTGCACGATATGTGTTTATTATTTCCATATAGCTGGACAGGGTACACATACATAGATATATGTGTGTGTGTGTGTGTGTGGATTTTAAAGTGTTTATATATAATTTCGGTACGTTCAATTTGAGGTTATAGATTGGTGCATGGAATCTGTTGTACCAATACAACATATGAAGCGTAGACATGATCCTTGAGCGGGGATGGAGAGAGATTGGGAAGCCAGCTATGGTATATCATATAATGTTTCTTAGCATGATTGTTTGTTGCGATGGGACTTACAGGCCAACTTATTTTGAGGTGCTAATTTCCAAGGGAGTCTATTAGTTAGTTGTGGTTCTCGATAGGGTTCTTTGGTAGCTAATGGTAATTCAATACGATTTGTCGATACACAATTTAAGCATATTAATAGTTCAGTATGTCGGATTTAGGGTTACCAAATAGTGGACGAAATATATTATACAGATGTATGAATATGTGGTCCAAGTTATATATATAGTTACTGATGCATCGTTTGGGCAACATATACATATACATATATGTGTGTGTGTGTGTATTGGCTTGGTATGCCTAACCTGGGGAAACCAGGTAGTGCAAGGCACTTCAAGAATGAATCATGATCCATACAGGGGCGACAATAGTTTGGCGTTGTGTGCACGTGGGGGAAGGGTGTACGCGAGCTTCTGTGTTTGCATACGGTTCCAGTATATAGTTGTAGACAATCGAAAGAAAAGGATGTTAGTGAAGGAATCCATTGTACTATTGAGATGCATAACTTGCATAAGTGGTCTCAAAGCAGGGATGGAGAGAGATTTGGATGTCAATCTAGATTAGGTAATTTATTTCTCCATAGTACGATCGGATGCTGCGATAGGACCTACATGCCAACTTCTTTTGTGGTGTTAGTTTTCAGGGAAGTCTATAAGTTAGTTATGGCTGTCGATAGGTCACTTTGGTAGCAATTGGAAATTTAGGAAGAGTAGTGGTTATTGATATTCGTATTTCGGTTTTGGGTATGAAGATGCTATGTTAGTAGCATTATTATATCATTGTATTTGTTTTTCATATTTGGTAGCGTGGCTTATTATAGTATGCACTGTTTCAAAAAGCAAACCACTACTATGTATCATCCTGAATTATTGGTGTGCAGATAAAGTAGAGCGATGTATGATTAGTATTATTCATTGATCCCTCCTCAGGTTTATTAGGTGTATGTTGGTTGCATGTATGTACTAACTTAGAGATAGTTCCCCTCACATAAGGCTTTATGTCTGACCCGTGCTTTGTCTTTGTCTATTTAAGTTATGACAACTCTCGGGTACTCGATTGAGTAGTTTGGGAGTCACGACAACTATTTAGTACTCGATTGAGTAGTATCGATACTTATTTATCAATTTATTCCTCTAGTGCAGTCTCTTGTATATTGTTTATACTATTATGTTTATGTGTATTTAGTATATTATATGTCATCTTCCTATTGTGTAATTGCACCTATGTACCTTGGTATGTGTTTTCTTTTAATTTTACCTCAACGGACTGCCTTTTATGGTATTCAGGAGTCAGAAGTTGTCATTCAAATTAGATTCAGGGTATTACGGAGGGTGGGTCTTTACAAAACTATTCTTTGAGTGTGAGATTGTACTTATCTAAATGTCAAATGACTTATAATAAGAGTATGAATTTGTGTCAAAAATCGTTAGTGTGAAGTGTCTTGGCGACTCGAACGTCTACAGTGGGAGAAAGAGAGATGAATGAGAAAAGGTGGGAAGAATTTTCACTAAGTGAAGTTCTCCCATCTAGGTTCAGTCTCGACTTACCAAGCATTTTGATGTTTGAGTCATAAATTCATATTTGGTTCCTAAGGATTTCATCTCGCATTCTACAGGTCAGTATTTTTGTTCAGACATCTAAAATCAAGGCCAGACTTTGAATCCCTAATCCAGGCATCTGAACTACTATGGCATTGGCAGTGAAGTTTTGTGAAACTATGATTTTGGGGTTGGGGTTCGTTTTAGAGACCTTCCTGATGTTTGTAAGATCCAGAGTGATGATTGAGCAAAAAAAGGAGTTCAAGGATGGTATGACATGTCTCAAAAAATGTGCGGAGAATGTTGGATGATATTGAGACTATGGTGATGATGTGAGACATTACGATTCTTATAGAGGTTTTGGTAGATTCATTTGATGGGTTTGAGACATGATGACTAGAGTATTGGGATATAAAATTCCATATAATGTTGCGTATACATAGTAAGTCCATACCCTTTAGCTATGATCTTAGGATTTTATATTTATAGACCACCTACAAAACGATATGTGGTTGTCTTGATTACTCATGTTAGGAAGCATTGACTACGAGATAGAAGATGTTATATCTTGGTAAGAAAGACGGTAGATCTTGGGCTACTTTGTTGCAAAGGTGATTGGCCTTAAGTTACTAGTCCTAAGTCCTCTTATTGAACAAATTATAGCAGTTAGACAAGTGTTTATCAATTCATGTTTGATAAAATTATAGTTGGAGGATGATGCACTGAAATGTCATATTATTAGTATTATATTGATTGCCTACTTATTGGGTCTTAGCCTTACCAAAAGACAGGAGCCTACAAGCATAGTTTGTGATAATTGAGTCGCATTCGAGTGGCATGATGATTATGTTGGATTAGGTGCATAAGCAGCAGGGGAAAAAAGGTAAATTTCAAGTTTTTTACCTTTTATTAAATTGTACAATATCTTTATTCAACATTTGTGTAAATAATATCTTTTTTATACTAAATCAAATTTTATATTTAGTTACTAACATGTTTTGATATATTTTAGTTTATTTAATTTGATAAAAATATTTATTCATTATTATTGTTTAAAATTAATTTACTAGTAATTTAACTTAAAAGTTATTTATTAATTTATTTTAATTTTATATTTTAATATATTATAATAGCATCACAACAATACAAACATGTAAACTATCCAATGGGTTCATGGGAAGATTGACCGCTTTTTCCAATGGTTAATAACATGTCATGTGTTATGCAATGATGTCAACTTAATGCTATAAAATATCATATTAAATTATATCAACACAAATGTAAAATTTTAATAATTAATTTTTTTTCCAATTGAAAATTTAAATAATATTTATTTTTAATAAATATACAAACATACATAATGTATATACTAATTTAAAATAATAAAATGATAAAATGTCACAGCTCTATTAGATAATACAAATATTTATATGTATATATGTATATATATGCATGCATTAATTTTATTTTAAGTTTATAAATAAATGATTTTTAAATTTTCAAACTTTAAAATATTTGACTTATTAAAATTAATAACAAAATAATTTTTTATGCTACAGTTGTAAAGATTTTCAATTAAATAATTAAATCGGCCGAAATTATATGAATTTGAAATTTTCGAATAAACTTGAATTAAACTAATTTGACTTAGTAAATAAATTTTAAAAAATGTTTTTAACACCGTGATTCGAAAATAATATGTTTATATATACATAATTTATATATATATAATTTTTCTATTATAAATATCTACATTAATATTTATGAATATATACATATATATATATATATGATTTTTTTTTTTATTTAAAATCAAAAATCGGTAGGAGAGAATTCGTATTATTTTAAAATGAAAATCATATATTTGAAAAGTTAAACTTGGTTTAAAATATCTTATATATATGTATATTTAATAAAAAAAATTATCTCTCAAAAAAATTTCTACCAATTTTTTTTTCATATATGTAAATATATACACGAATGTATGTATTTGAAATTTAGAATTACTTTGTGTATGTGTACATGAAACTAAATAAATAAATATGGCCGAATATAATTAATAGGATCATTGTGATAAACATTCATATGTATATGTGCATCCATAAATCTCGTTAGAAAATATACCTTACACTGAAGAGTCTTGCTGAGAGCCTAGTACATTATTTGTTTAAAATTTCCTCTTAGAGCTCTATCATCTTCTCCAAAAAGATGGCTCTACTAATGGTAAGGGGGTTGGGTATAGACGACTATGGCAGAGAGGGTGCTAGAAAAAGAATACACAATTACGGTAGAGGCTATCCTATTTATGGCCAAGGGTTTGCACCCTTTTATCCACCATTGTCTCAAGCCTTTGAACATACGGTGAATTCCTCAAATGCTTTCTAATATGGTTGGCCCTAGGTTTTGGCCAAGCGAGGTCAAACACCCCATTGGCTCCTTTTGAATCGCCATTTACTTTATTAAGTTCTAGCCCCTAAATCGATCGAACCATCATATAACTTTTACACATTGTACTGTTTATTTAATCTTGAAATGAATAATTAAAATTAGCTTTAAATATTAATTTGTTATTAATTTATAACATTTAGAAATTAAATTTACCTTTGGTCGAACTCAGAAATAATTAAGAATGCATTTATGTTGGCTTTCCGATGCGAACTCGATCCATAATCAATATTTAAATAATTTAGATACTAAAACCTGTATGGACTTTGTTGAAGCCTAATATAGGGTAAATTTCAACGCTTATAGACCATTTAAGTGAAATCATATTTCCGATCTAAAATAAATTCCTAGTAACGACGGTTCGTACACGTGTTCTTTTTGTCATCGCCATATCGCTTAGATATGTAGAGTTTGGTCTAAGGCCAAAAACTCTATTAACATCAATATCAACTGCGTAGTTCACTTTAAAGCTCTGGGTTCAAATTGCTAATATACATCGGTTAACTGACTTACCCATGCCGGAGATTTTGACTTTAAATTGACTTACCAATTATATGATCAGACCTACTATATAAAGGAGATGGATCCTCTTTTAAGTAGTATTTCACTTTGAGTAGTTCAACGTATGCTAAACTATGAGCGTAACAAGGTCGTTGTGCCATGTGGTTGACCAAAGCAAAATTGTAGTCCGTGTACTCAAGTTCAACAATGCTCAAGTTAGAAGACTACTGTAGATCATAACCTTGATAACTTCTTTTTGACTTAGTTATATTAACATATAGAAGACTTTCGTCGAGTCATTATATGATTGTTCCAAACAATCATGAGTAAATCACCATCCATCATATAAAGAGTGTTACGTACACTAGCCTCAATAGATGCATTGTATTCTTTTCTTGATTCGTCTTGACTAAGAACATTTAAGGGACAAGTATTTATTTATATATATCAACATACATATCTATCAATACACTAATCATGGTTACAAGCACGTTCATAACTACAATTGATAAAATACTTCTTATAAAGATTTTCCACCTATATGTGTTTAATGCGATTCATTTTTTATGCATATCACAATTTATATAAAAGAAAATTAAATAAGATGCATACATCATTTCGAACAAAATTATTTTATAAATCAAGTCTCGTAATGAATTACATAATTGTCCTAGGGCATATCCTTAACTTTATCAGATTAGCATATGATAGACTTATCATGTATTATGCTAACTTGTTGGATGTGGATGAAGCTACAAGTTAAGGTACAGTTCCAGCACCTTGCATATTACCATTTGGTGTTGTATATGATATATTAGTGTATTAATAATCATGTAGATTGGTGATATTTAATTTTCAACAAATTTTATATTTGGCTCTCACTTTGTTGGCTCTTTTTTAATCTATTTTTGAGTAGGTTGACTTAAAAATAGGATTTTTACTGAATGGAGGCTGGTTATAGAGCCATAGCTATCACCACTATGATTATAACTATCCATTTTTTGAGATATTGACATGTTGGATAATATTCAATTTGGGACATGTGTATATGATCTTTGATGTACCATTTTCATATTGTACTATGATATTGAATCTTATTTCTCTTTGTTTTATATGCAATTAGTCTATTATAAGTTTATGTTATTGTTACATTAATTCATTTCGCTGTGAGATTTAGTATGTGTACAAATGTAATGGACATGCCCTATGTTTTATATTCTACCCCTAACAAACCGCGATCCGTGATACTTATTGAATCTTAGTGCTTATATGCTTGGATTATGGATGTTATGAATGGTAGGTTATTACATGTGTATAAATTGAGCAAATTTTTTTACTTCCTAATCTTATTACTATGCACAACACGTATACAATATAACCCATCGTATTCTCATAATTCATGTTTACTTCCATATTATATTACCATGTAGCAAGGGTTGTTTTATTACATATAACTCCCTTAAACTTCTCTTTATATGTAGTTTAAGTTTACAACAATTTCAAAATCAACTGATCAGGTAATAGTTATTGGTAATATTTATTATATATATTATTATTGCTGTTTAATTTATTGTTTATGTGGTGTTTACATTTTTTTTATATTATGAATTATCGTTTGCCTCTTTCGAACTATTGTTATCTCTATTTTAAAATCCTTCCAGACCTCTTCTTAGAAATTAGGATAGGCTTTCATCTATTTATCCACTTTGCCTCGCCAAAAAAAAATCCTATTGGCTCATATAATAATCAAAACGGGTATTTAATTATTTATTGAGGTTTAATGCATGATATACGCATCTACGTTCTAATTTTAAATGACCTTGTCTCCTTGGCTGCTCTAAAGCCCATCTAGTCCCCCAAATTCCTATTTTGATCAATTAATAATAAATTAAATATTGAAATCATATTTAAAATACATAAGTTATCAAAAATATATAGCTCCAATTGATCCTTACATAAAAAAATTAGTCCTTATTTACTTGTTGCATAGTATCTACTTAGAGATTTTACAAAATGCTATTGTGTAACATTAATTTTCACATTCTCAAATAAGTATTGTCTATAATTATTAATGTTACAAATTGTTATTTAAAAACCCTCGAGGGGTAATATAAATTCCATTCCAGATTGTTATGTTATTTCACGATTCTTGACGTAATAGCTTGACAAATATAAATGTAATACATATTTTATTAATACTGATTGATGTTTATCATTTCCTAAATAAATGAAATTTTCCAATGAAATGCAAATATTTCTAAAGAAATATATCTACTAATGCTGGCAGTTGACATTTAAATTACAACAATCTAACATTTTATTACTACAATACATAATTTGACATTTTATTACTATGGTCTAACATTATATTATTACAATACCCTATATCACATCAGAAGATGATTTTATTTTTGCTAGCAAGTTAAATGAAACCAATTTATATACCTATAGTACAATTGTAGTTGAAGTTAGTAGTAAAGAGAGAATAATTATTTCATTAATGGTTATGGTAGGAATGGGCATACTTACAACACGTAAACAAGAAGGTTAGATTGCTCTTGTAAGAAAAACATCTGATTGTTGTGACTATCCTATCAAGCGGTCGAGTGGTACATTATTGGTTTAAAATTCCACTTAATCAAACATTTAAACTAATGTGTATGGCAATGAAACAATCAGAAGTAACTGAATTTTTGAAGCAAGCGGTTGTTTTTATTTAGGACAAAGCAGTATGATCCATTGACATGACTTTGAAGCATTTGACCAAACTCTTAAATATTTTTAGGTAATGAAGAACCAATCAAAGATAAAATTTTAATCGCTGACAAGGATTTTGGACAAGTATCACGAGTTATGCAGTATGATACAATGGTAGAAATAATTGATGCATGCATCCTAAGTCACAATTAAAGCATTTTATTAAAGTCGTCTATCTTAGTCAAAATATGAGAGAGAAAAGAAAAACAAAAAACACGTTTTATGTGTTGATGATTGAAATGATCACATATATGTGAAAATTTTATTCATGAAATGAAATAATTATTATGAGCATTTGCTCCCATAGGATCGATAATCAGTAGAGTAAGCTAATAAGAAGACAAGTGAAGTCAAAGAGTAGTCAGAAAATAAATGAAGGATAGGAAAGGAGGAAGCAATAAGGTGGAAGGAATTAAAAATCCTACATACTTCATCTTGCCCTGTTATAGGAATAAGCCGAACAGAAATCCATGTCCCATACTCCCTTTATTCCCCTCACTAGGCAAGAATCCCTATTCGATTGTTTTAATACTGAGTAGAAATTTTTGCTCGGTGATTACAACACCGAATAACAATCGTTGTTTAGTGGTTCCAACACCGAACAATAATCGTTGTCCAGTGGTTCTAACACTGAACAAGGAATGTTGTCCGGTGTATGTTACTACTAGTTAAGATGCCAAACCAAGGGGTGTCAAGTAAGATCGAACCAAGGTGAAGCATGTAAGCCTGCAAGGTGTCTGCATTCTTCCACTGAACCAATTGGCCCTGAACATAGCCTCTTTAGCCAAACCAAACAAGTTATTTATGGAAGGAAATTTGAATATAATATATCTTTTATATATATGGAAATAAATGAACTGAGCAAGTCATATATGAAAATTTCCTAATTTACCGGGGTGACCTATCTACATCTACACTCCTATAAATATCCAAGCTTCTAGTAGCCATAGGGACCTTTTTCGAACCTCTAGACTCTACCGAACATATATAGGCGAACAGAGCCTCTAGATTCTAGTATCAGCAATAAGTCATTGTGCTTTACATACAAATACTTGTAAAAGCTCAAATATAAGAAAATGAATAAAAATCAATAGTGGATGTAGGCCTATTACGACTAAACCACCATAATTCTACGTGTACTTTACTTTTCTTACATATATTTCTATTGAATCTATTGCTATAAATTCGATTGGAGGTGTTTGTCCGATTGTTGCACAAACATTTTTTATGCTTTCGCCATGAGCCTTTCTTGGCATGCCTCCTAAATCTAAGAGCAAGACTGGTGGTACCAGTGAGAATGCAAACCAGGCTACTACCGGTCAACATGACCTTTCACCCAGTTCCCTAAAAAGGACACCATCACTAGTGGTGACTTGGATAGAAGTTATGGCAGATCTTGGTACTAGCTTTGCTGCCCACCAGCGAGCTATTGTGGATCAAATCAAGACAAGCTTGGGGCATACGCAGGCGACCGCACACAACACTGAAATAAGGGGATAACCCGATATCGAGGATCTAGGAGATGAAGGAGGTTATATTTTGGCAGTGAATCATATCAAGAGAATCGAGGAGTAGAACGAGTGAATGCTAAGGAAACGAATCGAGCAAGAACTCAACCACGCACTATGCCCGAGGACCGGTTCAACATTGAACCAAACATGTGAGCTGGTAGGCCAAGGCCGACCATGGTTAATCCTTCCCGATCTGGTAATGATTTATTAGCAGAAATGGAAACCGACAAAAGGTGAACTTGTCATTGCAAACAATCTTGGAGCAAGGAGCTTGATTGAGATCGTAGAGCGAGTCATTATAGAAGAAATAAAAGAAGCTTTTCACCTCGATGGAGTGGTATACTCAGCCTCGCTCATCCCTTAAGTGGAAAGATCGGATGACACAAATCATAATGGAGTAAGTACACCATGAGAAAATGGAGCGTGGGATCAGGGAAAGATTTAGTATCCCATTTTCTATGGAAATAGAGACTACTCGAAACCTCAGAAGTTTCTGAATGCCTACCATGGACCTTATCAAGGTCTGACTAATCCCATAGTGCATCTACAATGATATATTCAACATATGTTGATGAGTGGAGCAAGGAGGAAGTTTTGTGCAAGTGCTTTCCTCTCTTTTTATAGGACTAGGTGACTATGTGATTTTTCCGCCTTCCCCCTAGCACAATCCATTTGTGGGACATGTTGAAGGAAAATTTATCAACCAATTCCGGGTTCATATAAAGCAACCCAAATATCTATACTCGTTGTCGGATGTAAAAAAATGAAAAGATGAAACACTACGACAGTACTTGACTCGCTTTAATGCTGCAGCCATAGCATTCAGAATGTTGATGAACGATTACTCTTCTGACATTGTGAAGTGGATTTCATCTGGATTTGAAGTGAGCTTAGGGACTAAATAAGGAGAAACTAGCTACATTGTAGGACTTCTTCTATAAAGTAGTAAGGTACATGGGATTAGAGGAAGCTGTGGCTGGACGACGGGCTGGAACGATTGTTAAACCTTGAGAAACATCTAATAGTGTGAATGGTATGGTTAAAAATAATGAAGGTAGCAATACTGAGAAAAATAAAAATATAACCAAAATAATTCTGGAGAAAAGAAAACGGAGCGGAAGAGGTTCAAGCCTAGAACCAAGTTTTATACTTACACAGATTTGAATGATACTATAGAAAACATCTACCTCGCCACACAAGCAAAACTCAAATATAACAGGCCTACACCAAAGAAAGAAACTAAAGCTAAGATGAATACGGGGAAGTATTGTATATTTCACGAATCTCATGGACATACACTAAAGAATGTTGTCATTTGTGGGATATAATAAAAGGCACATCAGAAAGAGGAAGTTGAAGAGATATATCGGGAACTTGAATGCTCCTCCAGCTCCAATGAACCAAGTCCTGAAGCAAATCCTACCCAGGAATGGAGATGAAGGATCCAGCACTAATCGCAAGAAGGATGGAAGGTTAGTAATTAATACCATAATAGGATGGCTCACGTAGCCGGTAAAAGTTAGGCTATGTCGGAAAGATATGCAAAGTCCCTAAAAAATGAAGAAGCTTTCATGTACATTATAGGCTAGGATCGAAGGACCGAGGCCTTGCATCGAAAGCATGATGAAATAACCTTCAATGATAATGACTCACGGGTAAGTAATACCCACATATGGATCCTATAATGATTTCTACAATGATTGGCCCTGCAAAAGTACATTGGATTCTAGTAGATAGTGGGATCTCAGTAAAATTTTGTTCAAAGACGCATTTGATAAGATAGGATTGTCCATGGAGGATGTCACACAATGAAACCAACAACTGCATGGTTTTACGAGAGAAGGCACGATGCCTTTGGGAAGGTTGGATCTGTTTTTCAAGATAGGGACCCATCCCTGATCAACCATACGAAAGCAAACTTTCGTTTTAGTGGATGGATACTCAGCACACAATTCCTTCCTAAGGAAAACGGCTTTATTATATTTTCATGTGATAGTAGCCCAGTGGTGCTTGACCATGAAGTTCCTTACGGCTAGCAGTGTAGGAGCAACGGAAGGTAACCAGGATGCTGCCTGGGAATGCTATGTAGTTGAACTCTGGGAGAACAGGCGGCGAGAGAAATGGAAAGGTACAGGGTTACCAAAAATTGTATCGCATAGCAATTAAAGAAGGGTCCCCCTTGGGTTCACGAGTGATCCTCATAGTGAACATGAATCGAGGGATGGAGGAGAGGGGGGCACAATTGAGCCTGGAGAGGCAATGAGATTTATGGAGATATATAGCAATGACCTGATGAGGCTTGCGAAGATCGAATCAAGGCTAGAACAAGATCTCCAGGTACAATTAATAAGATTCATATGAGATGACCAAAACGTGTTTGCCTGGTCCAATGCATATATTTATGGAATCTACCCCTCGATTGCATGTTATGCCTTGAATATTGATCAAGGAAACCCCCAATGAAATAAAAGAAAAGGAGTATGGGTCCGTAGCAGTTGGCAACTCTTAATGAGGAAGTGAAAACCTTGTTAGCAAACACTTTCATCAGGGAGTCTCGGTACCCTAAATGGATTACAAACCTGGTTTTGGTCAGGAAGTCGAATGAAAATAGCAGATGTGTTTGTACCGAAATTGGGCACAAACACTATCCTGAAGTGTTTGAAGAGATGAAATGAAGAAAATAAATGGAAAAATAGGATTATCTAACAAACACTCCATACAATAATTAGAAAAAATTGTAGAGAAACACAGAGATTTAGAGTGGTTCAGCATATGGCCTATGTCCACTATGGAATGATTGACTTTTATTAACTTTTTCTTGCTAGTTACAACGAATTACAACAGTGAAACTCCAGTGCAACGGTGGTTTCAGAAGAGTCTAGCCGTAGAAGAGCCAAAAGTCCCTTTCCAGTAGCTCCAAGGCTTCTATTTATAGGCGTAGGCAGCAAATATCTCAATCGGATCTCGGGAGACCTCTTCTCTCACATGGGCGGGCCCACACGATCGATCCCATGCAGTTTGCACTTGATCCGCGATCTATAAACGAACTTCGTATCGATTAATATTTTTTCCAATCGAGTCGAGATCGATCATGAACATTCTTGAGGATGTACGTAAGATTCTATGAAAATTTGGTGTCATTTGGAATTTTAGATTTTGAGTTACGATCGATGTAGGTTTGGGTTTCTCAAAGGCAGTCGAAACCATATCGATGTTGTTTGTATCGATAGTTTTGTATCGATAGTCCTGCACATGATGTCTGAAGACGTACCGCTTGCTTTTAGGATTGATCCACATTTCATGCCGAACAATCAAGTCTTTCCTATAGATGCGCCTGCTCATATCGACCTGGCTCGGCCTTGTTCATATCGTTAGATTAATGATCTCTTCATATCGATCACAGAGTATTCAATTTTGTATCGATAGGAGTTGATGACTTCGCTTCGACCTATGGCCAATTGATATGAAGTATGATTTTGAAAACTAGATTGATGCGGAATGGACTTCCGTTCACCACCGATCGATACGAATGTAGTACAAAAATGGATCAATACGAAGTATAGTTTTGATGGGTACGAATTGGGCGTTGGTTGATCGATGCGAACAAGCCAAAGACGGTGGATGCGTAGTAATCCGAGGATGGATGGATACGAAGAGTGCAGTCCTAGATGGATGTGAACGAATTGATTTCCTTGGCTTGCATCGATCATATCTTGGGCATACGAACTTGGATTGACTTGAGATTTGGAACGTTGGCTTTCATAGCTTTGTTGGTCATGCCATATCAATTGTAGCTCGATCCAGACTCAGACAAAATTTACCAGCATCCATAGCAAATCTGTACATAACTGTTCTTCAGGGTGATCTGTCTTTGATTTTCAGTCAGTTCCTTGGTATCACGGGGCTTGCCAAAAGGTGGGATACCATTTGCCTCCTAAAGTATGCCTTATGAGAACATGATGTGCTTTGAAAAGTTGCAATCACAATTCTGAACAATTTTATTTGACTCACTTGAACGGTTGTTGTCTTCTTGTCGAAAATTGTAGCTTTTGATTAATCTTTAGAAATATAAATAATGAACAGTTTACTACCAATTGTTGTACCATGTACTGTTGTAACTGTGTATTGTATGATAGTGATCTGTTATTCATTGTTGTAATTGTCACCAGGTGAGCATCCAATTCCTATGAATTTTAAAAGTTGGATGTTATTCCATCATACGTGCATGTATGTAAAGCTGACTTCCGTTAGCGTTTGCGCGTTCACGAGTCGTTGTCATGTTTTTTAAGCTTTTGTTTGGATTGAGTTTCATATCGATCCTCTCCTGGATCGATGTGAAATTCGAATTGTAATGACGCTTGATGGTAGTTTTAGAATATCCCTTCGTATCGATCCTCTCCTGGATCGATTTGAGAAGTTGGAAAATCATCTTCACATCGATGGTGATTGATACGAATTAGTTGTCATTTTAAAATATTTCATATCGACGGTAATGAATATTTAGGAGCTTCAAAGTGATGGATACGAAGTTCCCACTTAGTATCGATGAATCTCTGATAGATCGGAGTGGTTTAAACAAGCCTCAGCTTTGTGCTTCCTATCGATGGCTGGATGGTTATGAATTGCTTCATCTCAAATAGGCAACGTATGGTTATGAAAGAAATTTTGTATCGATGGTGTTAAGTAATTCAAATGAGCCTTCGCTGCGACTTTCGTATCGATGGGTCACCGATGGATTCGAACTGCCATAACCCGAGTTGATCTGGGTTGGATGGATATGAAGAAAACTCTTCATATCGATGAAGGGAATCATTCCAGGCATGTTTTCTCAATGCCCTTCGTATCGTTCTGGCCTTGACTGTTCCAACTAGTCCATTTTACTAGGAGACAAATTGCCTTTTTTCCCTTGAGTTTGAGCCTATATAAATACATTTCAGACTTAGTAAAAATTTCACTTGCTTTCATTGCTACACACGGCCTTCGTATCAATCATAACAAAAGAGGAAAAGGACTTGCCTTCATCTCTGAGTCATTTAATTCATTAATCCCTTGAACTAACTCCCCCAGTTAGGTAATTAATCAATTAGAATCAACTCCCAATGACGAGACTCGAATTCTCATGCCATTCCCCTCGTGTTCCTGGCCGATGCCGGTGGTGCGGAGGCCGGAGTAGAGTTGAGGGAAGGAGGAAATGACTTCCAGGCCAATTGGGGAAGAAGGGTTGCAAAAGGATGTGAAGGCGGCATTCGTATCGATCGATGAGGAGTGATTCGTATCTATCTGGGAGTATTTGAAGTATTGATCAAAAACATTAGAGATTCGTATCGAAAAGGGAGTGACATCATATCAATAGGAGATGGGGTGTGTGATCGATATGAAGTAGCGGTCCTATTGATCGCTGCGAAGACGAGGGGTTTGTTGATTGATACGAACTGGACTCCAGTGTGATCGATACGAAACCCGTTTCTTTACGATCGATACGAATGGAGCCCCTGGTGATCGATCCCTGTCTTGACTTTGATGGATACAAAATCTTTCCCACATTCGAACATTTGACCCGACGAGCTTTTGCCTTGCATATCTGGACTTAATTGTTAAATTGCATATTTGACTATCCTTCGAAGCTCGTCGATGGAACCGTAATTTGACAAACATAACGAACTTTAACATGGATCATTCTCCGAAGTCAGGTTGGCATGGTTGTGACGGTCACTCCGGTTTAATCTTGAAGTCTTGTCGTTTGAACATTCCTTAAACTTTTGTAGAATTTCTTAAGTATTACATAGCACTGCACTACACAACACATTCATGCAATTCACACTGAGGGAACATACGGGCTTATTATCATCTAACAATGGTTTTTGGTGAGTTGATTAGTTATGGAATCTACAAGTTCACAACAACAGGAAACTCAAAGCTCATCGTCTTCGATAACAGAGGTATCGGCCATTGCAGCCGAAGTAATAGGTCCAGCTCCGGATGAGCTGCCAGGGGAAATTTTATTATGAACCCATAAGATTCTATGCCGTCCGATTTCTTAGAAGATAAGTTGGGACGGATATGCCTAAGGCATGGTTTGCCACTAGACGACGTCTTATTACCGGGACCGAATAATAGACCACATGCTCCCCCGGAAGGGTTTGCTGCCTTTAATAGACATTCATGCATAGCGAGGACACTTCCCCCATTCAAGCAGTACATTCGAGAGGTGCTGGCTTTCTTTGGAATCGCCCTGTCACAATTACATCCGAATGGGTACGCACTGCTGACCAGTTTGTTCATCGTTTTCATGGAACTTCTCTTTCGACCCCCAACCCCAAAAGAATTTAAATATTTATTTAACGTCAAGAGTAGGGGGACAATCCTTCATTCACATTTCCAAAAGCAGTTAGGAACTATCAGGTGGTGACGGGGTCTTGGACTAGGCTTAGCTATTTCAAGATGGAGTGGTTCTATGGCTGATGCCCTTTGGGGTTTGCCAGCCGGTGGCTGGTTAAACTTAAGTGACACAATTTCTCCAATAGTTTATGAACTTGTTGTAACCGATGCTGAGTCTAATATTCTCTTTCCTTTACAGCCGCAATTCCATGACCTGGAGGCGCTTATTTTAAAGATATAGTATGGATTCTTCAGGAAGTGCCGAGCGAAATGAGAAATATGAATTTGGTGCTAACAGATAGAAACTTGAGCATTGTTGGGCTAATCAATCGAAAGCAAAGCATAAGACTGGAGGGAATGCTTAGGGAAGCTCCGACGAGATGGGTGAAGCGTAAATAGTCGGAGAGGGCAATGAAGAAAATATGCCCACCGACGATGAACACGTAGCTGTGCCTTTTGACAATTTTCAGGGTTTAGAGGGAACGAGAAAAGGCAAGGTAGTAGCACGCAAGCGTCATAAATCTTCGAAATGGAAATCCATAGTTATGTCCCTGCCAGCCTCCAATCTTAGAATTTTGGAAGCTCTTCCCTCACAAATAGAGAATCCATTTGAAGGACTTGCTGATATTTTGATTTCGGACTATATGTCACTTCAACACGACATCGGATTAGAGGGGCTTCAAAGTGCTCTAGATTTAAGCGAGTCTCTTCCCACAAATTTGGCCGACATTTCCAGTTGATCGGGGGGTTTCATACACATATATACTTCATGGCACTACACGATTTCCAGTCTTAAGTTGTTCATTTCTAGAGATCACTAACTCTGCTTTTCTTTTATTCTACAGCTACAATAACTAGGCAAGATTCCATGCTTGGAAGTCTCTGTTCAACGCGCCAGTCATCGAGATCGTATTACGAGTCCTGTCAGAGGGAGACAGATAGAGATTGTGATCGCGGTTATTCCAGCCAAGAACACCATGAGAGGGAGAGGGACAGAGATAGAGAATACAGACATTGATCCCGATCACGCTTTCGACCTCCTCGAGCCTAACACAACCCTTTGGCCACGGAAAAAAACCATTAGAGCCTCCATGTCAAAAACCACCTTCTCATCCCCCAGGCCTGATTCACAACATCGTAGAACTGAGACTGAAACTCCCTCTATCATTGAATAAGCCATTACCGAGCCCGCTAGGGTAGGGGCAATCAAAATTGCCTAGTTGAGAAAAGATTTTCCGAACATTTGCTTCGACGGTTTTACCTTCCCCCTCACTTAAAGAAAATTCCATTTGAGGTGGAACAAATGATGCATGACTACATGCATGATATTTATACCCAATACGAGGAGTGGATGAAAGCTGTGGATAATGTGTCGACGGTGTCTTTTGAGCGAGCGAAAATAATTGAGAAGTTAGAAACTGACCTCACCCAAAAGAACCGTATTATCCAAGTGCTCAATGATGAAGCTGAATCTTCTTGAAAATCAGAGACAAAGGCTACCAAGAAAGCTGATGAGGCAACTCAATCTATGGAAAGAATACGACAAATGCATTTCGCTTTGGTGGAGGAGATGGGCCACCGGAACACTACAGTTACAGCTGAAAGGGACGCTGCTCTGAAAGAACTCAACGAACTTAAGGCAAAATTTTATGAAACCATTATATAAAAAGATGATGTGAATAAAGCAGCCTGAGAGGCATGCGAACAAGCTGTGGTGCTCCGGGGTGAAAGGGACGCGGCGTCATTAAAAATCCAGGAGGTTGAGGATGAGGTCAAAATGGTGGAGTCCAGGCTAGAGGCAGATATTGAAGATCTTATCATCACTTATAATGCTAACGTCTTTAAACATAGAAACCTGACCTAGCTTGACAATTATCCAACAAACATGTACAATGCTTGGGGCCGATTAGTAGAAGATGAAAAGGCTCTTAACAGATGAATCGATTGACGAGTTTGAGCTCGAGAATCGGTTGTTGAGCGAAGACGAACGGAAAATTCTCCACGATACAATGATTCTAAATAAAAAGGAGAAACTCAGCGCTCAGCACTTGGAGGTCGAAGAAGGTTCAGGTGTCAAGCATCATGATATAAGTTCTGAAACTCTCACGCCAACTCAGCCTGAAACTGCATCTGCAGTTGATCCTTGGTCTGTTCCTCCTTATAATCAGGATCAACCGCAGTTGTCTCCAGACCAAGAGCAAGTATCTGAAGCTTCCCCAGCAGCTGAGAGTCAAACTGAGAAAGGTAATCTGAACATCTCCTTTACTTGCTCAAAATCAAAAGCGTTACTTGAAGTAATTATTAAGAGTTCTTCTTTTGTTTCTATTCAGTGATTGGAACTACATCGGTCGTGCCTCCTGCAACTCAAGAGCAACACCAAGAGCAAGAGGCCATCACAATTGAAGCGACCATGACGACGGCTACTATACCTACGGATGTAGTACAAGGGAGCACACTTACTTTGGATGAACAGATGATGGAGGAGATTCTCGGTCATCACAGTGATCCCTTTGCCAGCTTGTCGTTTGTTATGGGTGGAGTAACACCTACGGTCGGTTCCCCAGGCTCAACCGCTAGCATTCCTGACAATGTTCAAACAACTCATAAAGAGGAAATAATAGCCGAGATTAATGCCAAGATGGAAGCATCTGCATGGGCTAGTAGTTTTGGAGATGGAATGGTGGGCCCTGGTCTAGCCCTTTTGCGGATGAACTCTCCGAGAGGAATGGTTGTTGAGACAAGTGTACTCCTTCCGCCTGCCAACATTGGTCATATTCCTCTGACTCCGCCTTCAGGGAGCATTCCTATTCACTTGAGTTCAGAGGAAGAAGTTGACATAATGCCAGCAGCTGGAGATCAGCTACCGAAAAGCAAAGGTTCAAAGAGAAAGCCAAGCAAGGAATCCAGCGGGTCAACTTGAAGAATAAACCGAGAAAGAAGCAAGAATAGACATGTATCTTTGGCTCTTTTTTGGTAGATAGATAGAAATCTACTTTTGCTTTCTTTTTATAGGCCGTGTATAGATGCGGGTTCGGCTCCTGCTAGTTGGACTTTTAGTATAGTCTTGTACTTAACCTTTTTTTTCCAAAGAATGATTAAAATAAAATTTCATTTCGTCATCTGTACAATTTATGTTAATTTGCTTAAGTGTTTCAGCACTCAAACTTTAATTCATCGTACTCAAGAAATTTTAGTCTCCAATCTAGCCTGGGTTTTGTCGCTAAGTTCCTGGGCCACTGTTTCGGGTCACGATTGAGTGTTGAGTCAAATTCTGGTATCACGCTGCCTTAATCAGTGGTTGTACTTAAGTTCTGCTCCCAGATTCGGGGACATATTGGAAAAATCAGTAAGTAATCGCTGTTTTCCTTTAACACATTGATCTTAATCTTTATGAAATGAAATGGAAGCATGGCGAATTTGGGCAATCGAACCACACTTGCTCGCCAATTGGTGAGTGTATCCACACTCCGGGATTACACTTGTTCATCGACGACCAATTATGCATGCTTAAGTTTTAGTGATACGTCCACGCTTCGGGGATTTAAAGTTATTTTCAAGAGCGGTCATTCATGCATGTTTAATATTTGTAACTACATCCACACTTTGGGAACTTTAGATTGATTTATGGGTGGTTAGTCACACCTAATTTATGTTTATACTCTGACCTCACTCTTAACGCTCAGAGTTGTAAGGATGTTTATGTTTAAACTCTAATCCATAATCTAGGGATTTTGGAGTTAGTCGGTGTTTATACACCCATCCATGCCCCGGGGACTTAGAGTTAATTGCTATCGATACTCTGGTTCGCACTCCGAAAATCCAGAGTTAGTTGATGTTTTTACTCCGTTTCGCACTCCGGGAATCTAGAGTTGGTTGATGTTGATACTCTGCTTTGCACTTTGGGAATCCGAAGTTAGTTAATGTTTATACTCCAGTTCGCACTTAGGGAATCTGGAGTTGGCCGACAGATGGTCAGTCACATCTGTTTAGGATTTAGGATTTCGTTCACATTCCGAGAACGATGAATATATCAGGATCGCGGATGGTCGGTTCACATCCACACTGAGTTAATAAGCGTGGTTGTTAGATGGACGGATCCATCCTCCTCAAACTTGGTCAAGATACAAGCAAAGTCGTTAGGTGGATGGATCCACCCTCTTCCACACCGTATTTTTAAGTTTACACTCCAGCTCGCACTTTGGGAATCTGGATTTAGTTAAAGGATTGTCATGTATCAATCCTTTTTTGGCTTCGGTGTGATAACTTACCCCCGATCTCGGGTTTCACTTAGCGAGTAACCGGTCGTATCACGGTTATTCCCTATTTGAATAAACCCCATCGTCGGGTGGAATTTAGCTCTCCATGCATAGTGGTAGTTGTATGACGCATTTCAAAAAATCATAACTCTGGCTCGAAGAGATTGCATTTTATTGCTGAGATAAGAAAATACGGCATAGTCAGTGGCCTTATTACAAATTCAAATTTCAAAATGCAAAAACAAATAGCAAATGAAAAGTAAACTGAATAACTAAAGCCTGTCATGTGTAGTAGCGACGAAGGCTTTTGCTATTCCAGGCTCTCGGCAGAGTAAGACCATCAACGGTCGATAATTTGAATATGCCATCTCCAAGCTTTCGTTCGATGACATACGACCGTTCCCATGTTGGTTTCATGTGCGAAGGAAACGGGTAGATTCTTCTGAGGATGAGATCATCGAGTTCAAAGGTTCGAGGTTAGACCTTGGCATTTTATAATCGAGCGACTCGACTTCGTTAAGCAGCTGCCCTCAAATCAGCTTCTTCACGCTTCTCATCCAATAAATCCAAAGATTCGGCAAGCAATATAGCGTTTGTTTCTGGATCATAATAAGTCACAAGATGAGAAGGTACTTCCATCTCGACTAGAATAATGCCTTTTGAACCTTAGGAAAGAGAGAATGGATTGTATCCGGTCGCGGACTTGTGGGCTGTTCGATAAGCCCATAGAGCCATAGGATGCTCAGCAACCCACTTGCCCTCGGCCTTTTCTGGTTGTTTCTTTAGAATATACTTTATAACTTTATTAATAGCTTCAACCTGTCCATTCGCTTGAGAGTGTGCAACCGCAGAGAATTTCTTCTGGATGTGAAATCGCTGACAGAAATTCTTAAATTCAACATTGTTGAATTGGGTTCCGTTATGAGTAATGATGGTATGTGGGAGACCAAATCGACAGATAATGTTGTGTACTACAAAGTTGAACACTTTCTTCGTTGTGATTGTAGCAAGGGGTTCAGCTTCCGCTCACTTGGTAAAGTAATCAACTGCGACGATGGCGTACTTCGCACCACCTTTAGATAGAGGTAAAGAACCAATAATGTCAATGCCCCATACTGCGAACGCCCACGGATTGACCATCTGAGTTATCTCGGTAAGTGGGGATCTAGAAATTCGAGCATGCTTCTGACATCTATCATGTTTTCTGGCGTAGTCCGATGCTTTGCGATTTACAGTCGGCCAATAGTATATAGCGGAGCACTTTCTTGACAAGAGCTTGCCCTCCGGTGTGATCGCCACATTCTCCTACATGCACATCATGTAATACTCGTTTGATTTCATCATGAGCGATACATCGGAGTAAAGGAACATAGTATCCTCTTCTATACATGACTCCATTATGAATAGTGAATCACGAAGCTTTTCGAAGAATTTGTCTCTTTTCATTCCTACGCTATGGTAGGATCCCACGCTCGAGATAATTTTTGAACGGAGTCATCCATAACTCCTTATCGGGAACAACCACTAATACCCAATCTGTCTCCATTTGATCGATGCTTGGGGAAGATAACGTTTCCACAGGAACGAGTCCCATTTGTTTTGCTTTACCTGTACTGGCTAACTTTGCTAATGAATCGGCTTTCTGATTGCGCTCTCAGGGTATGCAGTAGATGGCATAATAATCGAACTGATTTAATATTTCCAAACTAGAGCGAGGTAAGCAACCAGTCTTTGGTCCTTGGCCTGGTATTCCCTCTGAACTCGACACACGACCAATTGCGAATAACAATAAATTTCCACAGCAATGATTTCTAAATCTATGGCAAGTCTCAATCCGGCAAGCAGGGCCTCATATTCAGCTTCGTTGTTGGTCGCACGAAAATCAAACTTTATAGCATAGCATATAGATCGACCTTAGGGAGTTTCAAGTACAACACCAACACCTAAGCAATGGTCATTTGATGCATCATCATCAGTATGTAGCTTCTATATATACTTGGGAGATTCACTGGTTTCGAACAAGTCCTCTGGGATGATAAATGTAACGACCCAAAATTTTCAAACCCGAAAATTCCAGATAGTTGTGAAAAAGAAGAAAGAGGAAGAATAAGAAGAACGGAAACATCAACAACTCACATTCGCAGCGGAAAAAATATAATAATAAATAATAACAGTTTACAAAGCAATACTATATCTGTCGATTACATTTTTATACATCAAAGTTACACATTTATTCAGACACTGGAATATACACAGTTACTATGTCATAGATATACAATAATATAATATAACAGAAGCACTCCATACGTTCTTGCCATCCAGCTCGCCTCCTGAGCTCCAGAACGTCCTAACCTGAAAATCTATAATGCTCGGTCTGACTCGAGCATTACACCAAAGTAACACCCGGGTCAGGCTGGAAACCAGCGTGAGTAAACCCATCTAACATGAAATACAGAGTACACAACTTGAATAAAACCCGGGTAACTTGAATCAATTCACAAGTTCACAATATGTTATGGACATTACTTATTTCACGCATAAGTTTTCTAATTACCAAGATTTAGATTTAAAATGATCCAATTCCCCCAAATCACTTCACTCTAGCATATAGATTTTTCATATCAATCTATAAAAATTCGACGTGGTTTTGGGTATTTCCTAATACCCGAACCTGGTCTCTTCGAGTCCAACTTCATGTTACAAACAAGCTGTTTAAACTATTCCGTTCATACCCAAAATTTATCACTGATAGACAATCCATGCTAGAACAGTTCAATCCAAACATAGCATAATAAACATCTTATCAGCGATATCAAAAATCCAGGACATTCAATATACTTAATAAGCAAGATTAATTAGTCATACCGTTGCTAATTAATTACTCAAATCAACCATACCATAATCACTTACATTGATTTATTATCCTTTAATTTATCACTCATTAACTCTTAATTACTTTCTTAAGTAGCTTACCTTTAATTATTTTTATCAAGTAATTTCCCATTGTTATTATTTTTATTTAACCATTAATTTTTTTTATTTTATCCTTTATTTACTAATTAGATTTATTTAAACCTGAACAAGTTAATCCTTTAATTATTTTTATGAAGTGATTATCATTTAAGTAACAGATTCTTTAGTTACTTATATTAATTTATCTGTACCCATAAATTAATTAGTCTAAAATTAATTAACTTATAACCCTTAATCAATAATTAATTATTTCTTAACCCTAAATTAATTAGTTCTATTTAATTACTGAACTGATTAATTAAATAATCTTAATCTCTCAAATCTAAATTAATTAAAATTAAAGTCAAATAAATTTATTAATTTCTTAATTGTATCACTTTAAAATCTTATTTTATAAACCTGGAATTTGATTATCACTAATCTATAATTTAATCTAAGATCTTTAAGTCTAATTTTATGTCCTTAATTTCTCCTTAAGCACACTATTAATTAAATTTCGAATTTGACTTAATAATCTACCTACTTAATTAAAACATTCATATAACATGACTTAACGAGAACATTCATCACAGACAGGGAAATAAGGCATGGACTTATAACAATCACAAATACTAAATTTCTTAAGCCAGCTTATTATATTTTTTTTCCAATTGTTCACCCACTGATGGAAGTATGATGCATTTAACTAAATACTTTGCAAGACGCAAAGATTCCAGGAAATAAAATAACAAGGCTTATACTTCGACAAGTCCTATTTTAACCAAATATCGATTTTAATATAAAATCGATCTGTACCATCATTAAAGTATTTTATAATCTTTATAAAATATATATAACATTATTGAAAACCATATTTCAAATATTTAACTCAATATTCAAATATTTAATAATACTATTTAAAATAATATTATTTTCCAAACTTCAATATTTTAATCTCAAAATTTGCTGAAGTCAAATTGAAAAATAAATAAGACTAACGAAACAATAAAATCGTATTTACGGCTTCGCTTGATAAGTGAATCAAACTTCACTTTTCTTATTAAATTGAAATCGGTTAATTCCAATTTTAAAACTTGAACAGTTCATAAATTAATTTTAGCTTTGCAAAATCAATTTGTTTCTGTTACGAAAAACGTTCGTAATTAACTTAATTTCACTCCAGGCTTCAATCAGTACGAATTCTAAATCTCAGCACCCTTCAAAAATTCATCCAAAACTATATTGCTATTTAAACAATGCAAATACATCAAATTTTATATATTCGTGTAAGGATTACTCGCCTAAATAAAAGCTACATAAATCGAAACCATGCTCCATTGCTTCGGCGATGTTGAGATGCCGAAGCCCTCGTTCGAAACCATCTGCGCGGCCACCCCAAGTTATAGTCAACCCTACCCAGCCTCAGATACGCGCGCCATCGCCTCCTCCAAAAAAATCAGCGAACCCTTACTTCTAACCCAAGTCGCCGCCCCGAGCTAGCCAAAATCGCGTGCACAAAAATCGCGAACGTTGATACCCACGAGCCCCCTTCAACACCGATCTCGGCGCTTCCATGCCCACTTGCTACTGCCGCGTCCCGTACCACAAGCCCTTGCGCGACTCCCCCTTTTTTTAAGCGAATTTGATTTGAGCTCCGCCATTGATTTGCTTGCGAGAAGATTCAATTTCGTTTGCTGGAAACAAAAGAGTAAGGGAGTGGTAGCGATTTTAAAAATAAGAGGAAGCCATTTTTGTTTTTCGCTCTGAAGAATTTTTTCTCTGGGTTTTCGAAGTGCTCGGCTATCATAAAAAAAAAGATAGCTAGGTCGACGCAATTCAGGTCTAGGGTGGCTCGCGTACGATATAGGGTGGCTGATGATTTAAATTTATATTTTTGTATTTTTAATATTATTAAATTTTCAAAATATCTTGTTACACATAACGCGAAATATCGAACCCCGAATTAGACATGCTGGCAGGCGTTTATAAGGTTTTACCCGTATTCCGAACACAATGGAACGTAATTCGGAGCCTAATTCGATCATATGTGCGAGTTACGGAAATAAACGACCAATTTTAAATTAAATCGATTAAAATAGTTCTAAGCGTTTTGAGCTGCCATGGTCAAACGTCAACTCTGATTGCTACGAAAATTGAAATCCAATAATAACTAACTATTACGGATCCAATAGAACTGGTTTCGTCAAATTCCGAGACTGTGCCTCGGAAGGCTATTTTTAAATATCGATTTAGATGATATATTATTAAAATTGAACAAACCACCTTTAAATTAAATTTCAACCATTCTATTATCTTCAGCATCATCATTATAAATATTATAAGCCTTCAAATTATTTTAAACAGGCTTAGAAATTTCAGATTCAACAATTTGCCCAATTTCACTTATTAAATTCAATATTTGAACTATATAATTCAATGATTTAATTATCAAGTAAATATTGATATATGAAATTCAAGTTAAAATTAACTTTTAAATATTTTAAAAACAATTAGCTATTCCAATTAAATTGTTAAAATTTTCGGGTCGTCACATTCCTCCCCCTTAAAAGAATTTCGTCCCCGAAATTGCTAGTTAGGAAGAATGGTCTAACACTCGTTATCTTTTTCCAAAACTCATAATTCAATATCCTACCAACTATCTTTCATTAAAGACTCGCTATCACCTTATCCAACTTCCCAAAACCTTCTATAATTTTCAAACAATACCCTTTTGCTCAATCATCTAAATTTCAATTTAAAACCAAACTTTGAATAATCAAAATTTTCTCAAAATTTTTTCTAACTCTCTAAATTTTCGAAAAATTTTGCCAGCGTCTCCTTTGCGCGGCTAGCTCGGTACAACAACAAAAGGCCCCTACGAGCTCCCAAATTCCAAAAGAAATAAATGCCAAGTGGCTAGATCAAAAACTGAATCCAATTTCATGAAGAAATTTAAATACATACCTTTTGTCAGGCAATCCAAATTATCTCCTGAAATCGAAATCAATTTTCCCTTTCCTTTATAATACCAGCATATCCCACCTAGCGACAATATCCAATCGTAACCTTTCAAATCATTTTATACTTTTTCTTACAGAAGCTTTCACATCTACTCCTATGCAAATTAGTTCCCCGTTTTCATGCGAATTCAATTCGTCTTCATTTCGTTGAAATCTGATTAATATTGTGAAAGTTATGCTTTTTAAACCATTGTATGTAAATTGTTTTATTTTAAAAAATTGATTATTTTAATTTATATAAAAAATATTTTAGTTTTTCATGTCATGTTCTAATTTATGTTTACATGTGTAACATGACATGTTATGTATATATATTTTATTTTTAAAACATTTTATAAGTGTAGTTGAAATTTTCCAATGTTAGTTGTATTTTGTTGACAAATTTTAATTCTAGTTTCAATTAAATAGAGTATTTTCTTTATTTATTTTTTTATTTTTCCTAAAACTTTTTTCTTATTTTTCATAATATCTATCTCTACCTTATCTTTCTATTTCATTCATTTAGACATTCATTTATTAATTGAATGGTTATATGTTTAGATCGCTTATTTATTTCTTGGAAAGAAATTTCAAATAGATATACGTTATTGACTTAAATGCATATCTTTTAAATTTTATTTATTAAATGTTCTTGTATTTATTTGTTTTGTGAAGGCTTCTTTTGTATACATCTTTCTTTAATTTATAGGGAACGAATCAACTAAGATACGTTACTTGTTTTAATTATATGCATACATTTCATTTGATTTCTTGCCTTTATATTTTCCACCCTTTTTATTTCCTACCACAACTTCTCCAAAATTTTAGCCGTGCCTCCTTAACCCTAGCCGCCTCCAACTCATTTTCATGTGAAAATTTACTTCTCACATCTCAAAACTCATGGCCAAAATATGTTTGTAAGTTTTTTGTTAATGGCTTCCTTTATCTCTTCTCCTTTTCAATTTTCTATTGATTTTTTCTTGCTCTTCTTCTAGCTTTTCTCGGCCCCACTATGCCACCATCACCACCGACCACCACCTCATCATCCACGGCAACACTATTAGCCTCTCCTCTGACCAAGACTAGGTAGTGTCTCCTTATGATGCTGGCACCACAACTTTGCACAAGCTCCACCCCTTGAAACAATACCTAGACCACAAAACTTCACCATACCCTTCCTAACCACTTCGGCCACCACCTAGAACCACCACCACCTGATGTACTTCACCTGTGGCTGCACCTTCACCTCTGTTCAGACCTGACCCAAGCATGGTCGAGCCCCACTTGCCTTTGGCCGAGACAAAAATGCACCAAAACTCCATTATTTTTCCTTAACCCTTTGTCTCCTACATGTTGCAACACCTACCCCTTCACATCTCCACTTCTAGCCGTACTTATATAACCCATGCCCGAGCCATCTACCACTGTTGCATGATCTTGGCCGAGTATATGATCCCCTATGGCTAAGCTCTTTGAATGGCTATGTAACGATCTCGAATTTTATTAAGTTTAAATTGATAATTAAATTTTATTTTTGAATAAAATTTGTGAAAATAATTGGTAATTAATATAATATTTTAGTTAAATTTTAAATAATCGAGAATTAATTTGGATATTTGAAAATGAACATGTTTATAAAATAGATTGAAAAATTGAATTAGGATTTTGGATATGATTAAATTTGATATTAGATAATTAAACTTTAGGAAATATGTATAAAACAATTAGCATTAAAGTTAAAATAAATATTTAAGCTAGAAAATAAATTTGGCAAATCAAATAGATATATAATAAGATAAATTTTAAAATATGAAGTAACATATAGCTAAATTCAAACAACATAATTAAAATAGAAATTTATTTGCAATACAAAGTAACAAAACAAAGAAACAAAGTTGTAAATAAATATGCAAAGTAAAAAAAATAAAGTAAAATAACAAACAAAAGCATTTTTGTCAAGACAAAGCTTCAGCCACCCTAACATTATCATCAGCCAAATTAAACTAGATATAAGCAAGCATAGGAACTAGTACTCGTGCATTTAATGCTAGCACACTTTAAATCTTTTTCAGCCTCAAATGTAAAAGCATCTATGTATAAACAAAAGATACAGCATCATGTAAACAAGTCAATACAAAGGAAAGCAAGACAGCAAACATATATTGGAATCTACAAGCCAATTAAATAAATATATGTAGATTTGTACAAAGCTGCAGCTCACCATAACAACATCATTCTAGCCGAGATCTTGTTTCATAAAACAAATGAAAATATAAGTACAAATAAAACATAAACAAAGAAATGCAAGATCTCAGCCGAGTGAAAAGGACTTGAGTTATCTTCACCATGCCTAGTATTGTACAAGTAACATCACCTGTACAATTTTTATTTATATCAGCCTTCCCCTCTCATTTTAAGTTCGTTCCTCAAACCAAAGCAAATCTGAAGTAATGTTATCCCAAACTAAAACAAAATTCATCAAACAAATCAACTACAAAGCCAGATATGAAAGAAGAGATTCCAGTTTGCAAATATCAAAGCTGTATCAACATGGAAAACAAGCTCTGTTTATTTCTAAAACTTATCAAGGTGACCAAACTCTCAACCTTTAGATCTTTTGATACTGCTGCATGTGATATCTATGTGGTGATGATTTATATGTATATTTTTCTAGATGTATTTATCTCGAATATAGTTGAATTAGGCAATAGACATGTTTGCATACTCGTATACAGGTATATATGTATACCTCTGTTAAGCATTTGCAGGCTTTAATTTGATTTAGAAATTCAAATCTTTCCCACAATTCTTTAAGATTTGATGTCAGATGATAAATGCTTGAATTTGCAAGATCTAAAAATTAAAAAAAAACAAAAGAAAAGGTTTACTGGGAAAGGTAAAACACAGTAAGATTTAAAAATATGACCAAATTCGATTTGGATAATTTATGGATTCATTTATATAATCGGTTTCGTAATCAAAAATCATGATTTTTAGTATAGTTCTCAAGATTTTTAAGCCTGGGGTGTACGAGAATTTGGGGGTTGAACGCAAAAGGTGTTTGGTCCAAATTCTGGTGATCGATGCAATGGGAATGGTCGGGGTTGTTCTTGGAGGCGGAGGAAGACTCAGGCATCACCAGAAAAATGTTGAATGAATTTACTATTCACGGTGGAGACGGCGGCGCAAGGATTAAATTTGTAAACCTAATTTTTTAGGTGGTCGAGCTTTTGATCACCGCGTCTTCCACCGTGCATCGAGCTGCACATCGCTGGTGGAGAGAGAAGCTTGGTGGATGGCGGGGTTGTGACCGGAGGGGCTGGACGTCTGATGGCCGGAGGAGGAATTGCGAATGGATTTCGTTGATGCGGTGATGGGTTCGAAGACTCGAGCCATGCTCGATTTTGAATGACGACTTGTTCGAGTTGCTTGTGGATCAGGGTTCGACGTCGAGATCGTTCGCGACTTGCTGGAGGTCTCACCAATGACCGGAGCGCTGCCGCGTCACTGTGCACGTGCACGAGGGTCGCTCGTATCAGTGATTGTTTTAAGGAAGGAGAAGCAGAGAGTATTTGAGTTGATTGCAGGGTTTTATTCAAACCTGATAGTGGAGTTTTTAAAACTTAGACCAAAATCAAAAATGTAAAGCAAGTTTAAACAAGGTTTTAAAACGCGTTTAAAATCTGATCTCAAAATAAATCTGTATTCCAGTTTTTTTTTCTTATATAAATAAATTTCATAAAAAACGAAATGTTTTAATAACCTTAAATTGTTAGAATACGTTGTAAAGTGATTAAAGATTCTCAACAGAATTTAACTCGAGAAAGGGTAAGGGGAGACCTGAGTTATACTTGAGTAAATGCAGTGTTTACCTCGGGTCCTATTCTCGAGTGAACTAATTTAATAAAATCTTAAGTTGTTTGTTAAACAAAGCTTGGTATTAATGAAGTTAATGATGTTGAAAAGATAAGTTAAAATTTGATTTTTTTTTTTTTAGATTATTAAGCGAGAGATTTGCAAATGTAAGATGATCAATAAATTTAAAGTGAAAGATAATCAAAAATGTAATTAATTTATTATTGTAATTAAACAAATTATTAAGATCAAATAAATTTGTAATTAAAATTTGATGTTGATAATCTTGTTTGATTTTTAAATTAAGTATGTTAAATACTTAAAGGGATATTTAAATTTTATTATTTTATAAATAAAGTCAAATTATAAATTTAAGGTAAAGGGTTTACAAATGTGATTTAGTATTTTACAAAGAGGATATTTATCTTAAGTGAAATTAAGACTTTGATAATTCATGAAATAAATTAAAGATTTATTAGGTAATTAATTAATTAAAGTGGGTTATGTGGTTAGGAAAAAAATCACTTATTATAATTAATTAAGAATCATAAATTAAATGGTAATTAATTAAATTAAGGGTTAATTAAATTGTCAATGAATTAATTAAGGGAAATTAATTAAAGGATAATTGGATAATTTAAAGGTCAATTATTCAATAATTAAAGGTTGGTTTATTTAGTAAATGATTAAAGGACCATAAATCAAATAATTTGAAATCGATTAAGGTTAATTAATTATGTAATTGGTTTAAAGGTTGATTTAATTAATGTGATTAATTAAGAATAATTCTATTTACCTATATCAAATGATTTGTAATTAATAAATCAAGATTGGATAAATTATTCATAAGTAAGTAAATTGAATTAATTAGGATTAAACAAATAAATAAATCCTGCTTATAAATGATAATTGAATGTTTGACCTTACTTATGAATGATTGTCTTGTATGTGATACCTTGAATTGATTGTCCTATCTGATTTGTGGTATTTTGTTCTGTAGATTGAACTGTGTATGATTTATTCATTTATTTACATTTGTATACTATCCGCGAACCTGTGAATGGACGATAAGCGTTATAGTTTATATCGCTTATCAACTATATTTCTATGTTTTAATCTGTGATGATTGAAATGATGTTGCACTAGTGTGTTAAACCCCTGGACCACATCATACACACACAAACATGGATTTCACGAGGAAATCGATTAAGTCACAGATTTTTGAAAATAGTTTTGAATTTGAATTTTTAAATTCAAATGGTTTGAAATAGATTGGGTTTAAAGTGAAAAGCTTTTGAAATGGAATTTCAAATATGAAATTTATTTTGAATAACTTGATTGAGTTTTGAAATTTAAATATTTTGATCTAAATTTGAATTCAATATTTGAAATTGAATTCTATATTCAGTATTTATGATATTAAATGGTATACCGGTTTATATGGGTTTTAAACCATTTTAAGGTGTTGTTTTTTTGGGAATTTGAATTAACCCAAAGATTTTAACTTGTATAAATGAGATTGAATTTCTTCGAAACGAAAACTACTTGTTTTCAAATAATAATAGCTTTCATTTTAAAGAAAGGATCTCTAAATTATGTTGAAAAGGTTTCAGGTTTGAAATAGAATTGAAATGTTTTGAAAGCTATGAAATGAGTCTTTAATTCAAAGACAAAATGAGTTAATCCAACTTGAATTGAAATTGTATTTGAAAGGCTATGAATGAATCTTTGGAAATGATTTTGAAAGCTATAAGTTCAATCTTTGATTTGAAGATTCAACAAGTTAATCGAATTTTGAAAGCTATGAGTTAAATCTTTGATTTAAAGATTTAATGAGTTAATCCAATTGAAATGGAAATTGTTTTAAAGTCTATAAATTGATCTTTGTGAAATAAATCTTTTTTGTAATATAAAGATTTGAAATGGTAATTGGTTTAAACCATTTGAAGAAAAGTTTTGGGTTTTAAGTTGTGACCTAATTGAAATCCCAATATCCATATATTTTTTAAAATACTGCGCTCACTATTCGGTTTAGCCGGGAGAGGACCTTTGTGTCATATATCCCATTCTGAATATGTGATATGTCGTTATGGATAGCATTTGAAGACCGGTGTTGAAGACCGGATATTTTTGAAAGCGAAAGGACAACTTGTCGAATGTCTTTGCATCGACTGGTCCCCGGTATACAGACTCCATATATGATGGGAAGTCCGAACGTGATTAGTGAATAGCCGGATTGCAAGGACTTCTTTGTAAGTGCCTTCGGTTCTGTTCGAGCCCGGAACAGACTTGTATGGATAGTATGTCTGACATTACAAATTGAGATATAAAGCTGATTTCTTTCAAATATATTTCTGTTGGTGGCGGAGAATTTATTCTCTTAGCTTAACACCCTTCTCTGAGACGTACGAGCTCAGAGGTTATGTAGTTGAAGGTTATCAGCAATATATTCCCAATTTGGTAATGTGACATGTTGAGTATTGCTGTGAAATGATCATTGTTTGATCATTTATGATATGATCATTTGTTTGATCACTTATCTTTGTGATCATTTCTATGATCGTTTGTTGACCCAAAGCACAGCTTTTGTATAAAGTGTGGCTTTGTGGACGAGACTTCGTTGAGCCTCACACCCTGGAATGGTCAAAACAGGAAAGATGCGGCAAGGTTATGAGGGGTAGCTCCCTTTAGGGTATGTGCATTTCCTTCTGGAAAAGGGTGGTATCATGGTATGGAGCCCAAATACTTACTCATGTTGAAACACTTTATTTATCGTTGTGTGATTTTGGTTAGAGAGCTCTCGGATAAAGGTCCCAAAGGACCGGGGGATGGCATACTCGTGTCAGTAGTTACCCAGTTAGGGGTAACCCGGCCTTATGTTGGCAGAGATCCGGTTTGGTTCTCGGGGACGTCCTTCCAGAGGTGTTCTCATGTGGCAATGGGAAGTTCCTTGGCCTGACCATTTGTTGGAAATCCAAAGAAACAATACGAGACTTGTACGGTTTTAGTTGTAGAACCTGCCTCCTCAGGAGGTAGCTATAGCGGGCATAATATAATGGTAGCTATGCTGGCTAAGATTTATATTCTACTTTCGAAATGTTTCCTACACTATGCACTAATAATAATAATCAAATGATTTGATTTTTCGTAGTAAGCATCTTTGACTAACATAAGAAGAAATCTCCTCCAAGTCTGCGTTTGCATTGTGTGTGTGGTGGGAGGTCTTATGGTAGTTACATTTTCAAAAAGCATTGCGAATTGACTTTAAAATCTTTTGTTGATTGTTTTAAAAAAAATAAACTGTGTTTGTTGCTCACACCAGTCCCATGACTGATCCGAAGTTTATTGTTTCTTTCCTAAACTCTGGATGCTCAAAATTTTTTACACGAGCAGTTCGGAGTTGGGTTTTTCAGATAGCTAGTTCAGTCTTTGGATGTGGACGAGACTTTCTTGTCTTTGCGTATCGTGATGTTGAACGAGCTGCTGCTGCTGGAGTTCTCTTTGGAAGACTATCTTAGAATTATATTGTTCCGCTGCTAGATGTTATCTATTTTCCTTTTTCGCTGCTATTTCTTGTATCATACCTCTGATGTATATTGGTATTCATTGTATCACTCTGTTGTACCAGATATTGTGTCAGTGTTGTATATCAATATATTATTCTTTTATTTCCGCTGTGTTGTTATACTTAATTGTGTTATAAGCTCCGGCGAATCGGATTTGAACGGTCGAATCTACGGCATTCGAGTACGATGTAAAGTATGGATGTCGATTTTCGAGCGGGAAAAATCCAATCGTCACATGTGGTATCAGAGCTAAGGTTAAACTTTAGCTCAGGAGTGTAACACATTAAGTAGCTCATTAGAGATAGGGTGAAGTATCCCTAGAATGAGTATATCCCTAATATATCTGTTTGAATGCCTCAGTAAATCCTCTTACTATCCACTGATAGTGAGTATGAGTGCAAGAAGAGGATGAGATAGGGGACAGGGAAGTACCACTTCATATGGTCAATACCCTGCAACAGTGGAAACAGCTTTCTCTATCAATTTTCTTTGATTCGACTCCAAATTCTTTTGATTTCTTTATGATAGCTCCAGAAAGAAGTTTCGGTGTGATGATGGCCCTACGTATCGTTGTAGGAAATTTTTATTTCATATCTTCATCAATTTCTTATCAGTTTTTCGTTTTAAACTATAATGAATTTGAAATTTAGAATTGAAATTTTGAATAAATTGGAAATTTGAAATTGAGTTAAATTGATTAATGGAATATGAAGGATAATTTGAATTGTCTTGATAAAACGATTTTGTTTAAAACCAAAATTGAAATTCTATTATAATTTCCTGTATTTATTGTTGATATTCTGATTTGGTAAGCCAAATGTAGAATTGATATCCAGTTTGATCTAAAAAGATATTTCTCTATCTTTCATCTATCTTCGTTATCTCTCTCTGGCGAATTTCGAGGACGAAATTCTTTTTAAGGGGGGAAGTCTGTAACGATCTCGAATTTTATTAAGTTTAAATTGATAATTAAATTTTATTTTTGAATAAAATTTGTGAAAATAATTGGTAATTAATATAATATTTTAGTTAAATTTTAAATAATCGAGAATTAATTTGGATATTTGAAAATGAACATGTTTATAAAATAGATTGAAAAATTGAATTGGGATTTTGGATATGATTAAATTTGATATTGGATAATTAAACTTTAAAAGGAAATATGTATAAAACAATTAGCATTAAAGTTAAAATAAATATTTAAGCTAGAAAATAAATTTGACAAATCAAATAGATATCTAATAAGATAAATTTTAAAATATGAAGTAATATATAGCTAAATTCAAACAACATAATTAAAATAGAAATTTATTTGCAATACAAAGTAACAAAACAAAGAAACAAAGTTGTAAATAAATATGCAAAGTAAACAAAATAAAGTAAAATAACAAACAAAAGCATTTTTGTCAAGACAAAGCTGCAGCCACCCTAACATTATCATCAGCCAAATTAAACTAGATATAAGCAAGCACGGGAACTAGTACTCGTGTATTTAATGCTAGCACACTTTAAATCTTTTTCAGCCTCAAATATAAAAGCATCTATGTATAAACAAAAGATACAGCATCATGTAAACAAGTCAATACAAAGGAAAGCAAGACAGCAAACATATATTGGAATCTACAAGCCAATTAAATAAATATATGTAGATTTGTACAAAGCTGCAGCTCACCATAACAACATCATTCTAGCCGAGATCTTGTTTCATAAAACAAATGAAAATATAAGTACAAATAAAACATAAACAAAGAAATGCAAGATCTTAGCCGAGTAAAAAGGACTTGAGTTATCTTCACCATGCCTAGTATTGTACAATTAACATCACCTGTACAATTTTTATTTATATCAGCCTTCCCCTCTCATTTTAAGTTCGTTCCTCAAACCAAAGCAAATCTGAAGTAATGTTATCCCAAACTAAAACAAAATTCATCAAACAAATCAACTACAAAGCCAGATATGAAAGAAGAGATTCCAGTTTGCAAATATCAAAGCTGTATCAACATGGAAAAGCAAGCTCTGTTTATTTCTAAAACTTATCCAGGTGAGCAAACTCTCAACCTTTAGATCTTTTGATACTGCTGCATGTGATATCTATGTGGTGATGATTTATATGTATGTTTGTCTAGATTTATTCATCTCGAATATAGTTGAATTAGGCTATAGACATGTTTGCATACTGGTATACAGGTATATATGTATACCTCTGTTAAGCATTTGCAGGCTTTAACTTGATTTAGAAATTCAAATCTTTCCCACAATTCTTTAAGATTTGATGTCAGATGATAAATGCTTGAATTTGCAAGATCTAAAAATTAAAAAGAAAATTAAAAAAAAAGAAAAGGTTTACTGGGAAAGGTAAAACACAGTAAGATTTAAAAATATGACCAAATTCGATTTGGATAATTTATGGATTCATTTATATAATCGGTTTCGTAATCAAAAATCATGATTTTTAGTATAGTTCTCAAGATTTTTAAGCCTGGGGTGTACGAGAATTTGGGGGTTGAACACAAAATGCGTTTGGTCCAAATTCTGGTGATCGATGCAATGGGAATGGTCGGGGTTGTTCTTGGAGGAGGAGGAAGACTCGGGCATCACCAGAAAAATGTTGAATGAATTTACTATTCACGGTGGAGACGGCGGAGCAAGGATTAAATTTGTAAACCTAATTTTTTAGGTGGTCGAGCTTTTGATCACCGCGCCTTCCACCGTGCATCGAGCTGCACATCGCTGGTGGAGAGAGAAGCTTGGTAGATGGCGGGGTCGTGACCGGAGGGGATGGACGTCTGATGACCGAAGGAGGAATTGCGAATCGATTTCGTTGACGCGGTGATGGGTTCGAAGACTCGAGCCATGCTCGATTTTGAATGACGACTTGTTCGAGTTGCTTTGGGATCAGGGTTCGATGTCGAGATCATTCGCGACTTGCTGGAGGTCTCGCCAATGACCGGAGCGCCGCCGCATCACTGTGCACGTGCACGAGGGTCGCTCGTATCAGTGATTGTTTTAAGGAAGGAGAAGTAGAGAGTATTTGAGTTGATTACAGGGTTTTATTCAAACCTGACAATGGAGTTTTTAAAACTTAGACCAAAATCAAAAATGTAAAGCAAGTTTAAACAAGGTTTTAAAACACGTTTAAAATCTGATCTCAAAATAAATCTGTATTCCAGTTTTTTTTTTCTTATATAAATAAATTTCATAAAAAATGAAATGTTTTAATAACCTTAAATTGTTAGAATACGTTGTAAAGTGATTAAAGATTCTCAACAGAATTTAACTCGAGAAAGGGTAAGGGGAGACCTGAGTTATACTTGAGTAAACACAGTGTTTACCTCGGGTCCTATTCTCGAGTAAACTAATTTAATAAAATCTTAAGTAGTTTGTTAAACAAAGCTTGGTATTAATGAAGTTAATGATGTTGAAAAGATAAGTTAAAATTTGATTTTTTTTTTTTAGATTATTAGCGAGAGATTTGCAAATATAAGATGATCAATAAATTTAAAGTGAAAGATAATCAAAAATGTAATTAATTTATTACTGTAATTAAACAAATTATTAAGATCAAATAAATTTGTAATTAAAATTTGATGTTGATAATCTTGTTTGATTTTTAAATTAAGTATGTTAAATACTTAAAGGGATATTTAAATTTTATTATTTTATAAATAAAGTCAAATTATAAATTTAAGGTAAAGGGTTTAGAAATGTGATTTAGTATTTTTTTACAAAGAGGATATTTATCTTAAGTGAAATTAAGAATTTGATAATTCATGAAATAAATTGAAGATTTATTAGGTAATTAATTAATTAAAGTGGGTTATGTGGTTAGGAAAAAAATCACTTATTATAATCAATTAAGAATCATAAATTAAATGGTAATTAATTAAATTAAGGGTTGATTAAATTGTCAATAAATTAATTAAGGGAAATTAATTAAAGGATAATTGGATAATTTAAAGGTCAATTATTCAATAATTAAAGGTTGGTTTATTTAGTAAATGATTAAAGGACCATAAACCAAATAATTTGAAATCGATTAAGGTTAATTAATTATGTAATTGGTTTAAAGGTTGATTTAATTAATGTGATTAATTAAGAATAATTTTATTTACCTATATCAAATGATTTGTAATTAATAAATCAAGATTGGATAAATTATTCATAAGTAAGTAAATTGAATCAATTAGGATTAAACAATTAAATAAATCCTGCTTATAAATGATTATTGAATGTTTGACCTTACTTATGAATGATTGTCTTGTATGTGATACCTTGAATTGATTGTCCTATCTGATTTGTGATATTTTGTTCTGTAGATTGAACTGTGTATGATTTATTCATTTATTTACATTTGTATACTATCCGCGAATCTGTGAATGGAAGATAAGCGTTATAGTTTATATCGCTTATCAACTATATTTCTATGTTTTAATCTTTGATGATTGAAATGATGTTGCACTAGTGTGTTAAACTCCTGGACCACATCATACACACACAAATATGGATTTCACGAGGAAATCGATTAAGTCACAGATTTTTGAAAATAGTTTTGAATTTGAATTTTTAAATTTAAATGGTTTGAAATAGATTGGGTTTAAAGTGAAAAGCTTTTGAAATGGAATTTCAAAGATCAAATTTATTTTGAATAACTTGATTGAGTTTTGAAATTTAAATATTTTGATTTAAATTTGAATTCAATTTTTGAAATTGAATTTTATATTCAGTATTTATGATATTAAATGGTATACCGGTTTATATGGGTTTTAAACCATTTTAAGGTGTTGTTTTTTTGGGAATTTGAATTAACTCAAAGATTTTAACTTGTATAAATGAGATTGAATTTCTTCGAAACGAAAACTACTTGTTTTCAAATAATAATAGCTTTCATTTTAAAGAAAGGATCTCCAAATTATGTTGAAAAGGTTTCAGGTTTGAAATAGAATTGAAATGTTTTGAAAGCTATGAAATGAGTCTTTAATTCAAAGACCGAATGAGTTAATCCAACTTGAATTGAAATTGTATTTGAAAGGCTATGAATGAATCTTTGGAAATGATTTTGAAAGCTATAAGTTGAATCTTTGATTTGAAGATTCAACAAGTTAATCGAATTTTGAAAGCTATGAGTTAAATCTTTGATTTAAAGATTTAATTAGTTAATCCAATTGAAATGGAAATTGTTTTAAAGTCTATAAATTGATCTTTGTGAAATAAATCTTTTTTGTAATATAAAGATTTGAAATGGTAATTGGTTTAAACCATTTGAAGAAAAGTTTTGGGTTTTAAGTTGTGACTTAATTGAAATCCCAATATCCATATATTTTTTAAAATACTGCGCTCACTATTCGGTTTAGCCGGGAGAGGACCTTTGTGTCATATATCCCATTCCGAATATGTGATATGTCGTTATGGATAGCATTTGAAGACCGGTGTTGAAGACCGGATATTTTTGAAAGCGAAAGGACAACTCGTCGAATGTCTTTGCATCGACTGGTCCCCGGTATACAGACTCCATATGTGATGGGAAGTCCGAACGTGGTTAGTGAATAGCCGGATTGCAAGGACTTCTTTGTAAGTGCCTTCGGTTCTGTTCGAGCCCGGAACAGACTTGTATGGATAGTATGTCTGACATTACAAATTGAGATATAAAGCTGATTTCTTTCAAATATATTTCTGTTGGTGGCGGAGAATTTATTCTCTTAGCTTAACACCCTTCTCTGAGACTTACGAGCTCAGAGGTTATGTAGTTGAAGGTTATCAGCAATATATTCCCAATTTGGTAATGTGACATGCTGAGTGTTGCTTTGAAATGATCATTGTTTGATCATTTGTGATATGATCATTTGTTTGATCACTTATCTTTGTGATCATTTCTATGATCGTTTGTTGACCCAAAGCACAGCTTTTGTATAAAGCGTGGCTTTGTGGACGAGACTTCGTTGAGCCTCACACCCCGGAATGGTCAAAACTGGAAAGATGCGGCAAGGTTATGAGGGGTAGCTCCCTTTAGGGTATGTGCATTTCCTTCTGGAAAAGGGTGGTATCATGGTATGGAGCCCAGATACTTACTCATGTTGAAACACTTTATTTATCATTGTGTGATGTTGGTTAGAGAGCTCTCGGATAAAGGTCCCAAAGGACCGGGGATGGCATACTCGTGTCAGTAGTTACCCAGTTAGGGGTAACCCGGCCTTGTGTTGGCAGAGATCCGGTTTGGTTCTCGGGGACGTCCTTCCAGAGGCGTTCTCATATGGCAATGGGAAGTTCCTTGGCCTGACCATTTGTTGGAAATCCAAAGAAACAATACGAGACTTGTAAGGTTTTAGTTGTAGAACCTGCATCCTCAGGAGGTAGCTATAGCGGGCGTAATATAATGGTACCTATGTTGGCTAAGATTTATATTCTACTTTCGAAATGTTTCCTACACTATGCACTAATAATAATAATCAAATGATTTGATTTTGCGTAGTAAGCATCTTTGACTAACATAAGAAGAAATCTCCTCCAAGTCTGCTTTTGCATTGTGTGTGTGGTGGGAGGTCTTATGGTAGTTACATTTTCAAAAAGCATTGCGAATTGACTTTAAAATCTTTTGTTGATTGTTTAAAAAAAAACTGTTTTTGTTGCTCGCACCAGTCCCATGACTGATCCGGAGTTTATTGTTTCTTTCCTAAACTCTAGGTGCTCAAAATTTTCTACACGAGCAGTTCAGAGTTGGGTTTTTCAGATAGCTAGTTCAGTCTTTGGATGTGGACGAGACTTGCTTGTCTTTGTGTATCGTGATGTTGAACGAGCTGCTGCTGCTGGAGTTCTCTTTGGAAGACTATCTTAGAATTATATTGTTCCGCTGCTAGATGATATCTATTTTCCTTTTTCGCTGCTATTTCTTGTATCATATCTCTGATGTATATTAGTATTCATTGTATCACTCTGTGGTACCGGATATTGTGTCAGTGTTGTATATCAATATATTATTCTTTTATTTCCGCTGTGTTGTTATACTTAATTGTGTTATAAGCTCCGGCGAATCGGATTTGAACGGTCGAATCTACGGCATTCGAGTACGATGTAAAGTATGGATGTCGATTTTCGAGCGGGAAAAATCCTAGTCGTCACAGGCTAAAGCAAGGTCAAATCATTTTGTCCTTTGTTAATTTTAGTTTCCAATTGTTTCAATGTTTTTTGTGTTGAATATTTATGTATATTATTTTGTTTTGGTTGTTGTTTACAAGATTAATATCTTGGCTCTCTCCACTCACTTGAATCAAATTCATGCTGTGTCGTGCCATATCATGCTTTCTGGAATTTATTCTGTGTGTTTTGATTTGCTATCTCCAGCCTAAGGAGGTGACTATTCACTCATGACATTTATACTTACATAATTAGTGAATTGACAACAAGTGAATGTGTAAAAATATTATATCATGTTATACCTGCCTGTGATATGAATCATATGATGTTAACCCTATTTATAAACCTAGCATATCATCTGTTACTGCCATATGTTGCTATACGGTTTATTTATATCTGTTTCCCATACTGAAAGTTCCATGTAGACTAGAGTCACTATGGGTTGAAATGATATATACCCGAACGGACATTACAAAAAGGAAAAATCATTATGGGCTGAAATGACAGGCCTAAGCGATTTTTATTTATTTTATTGACTTGGGATTGCAGGTTTGAAATGATATAACCCGGACTTTTTCTTTGTAAATTACGGATTGAAATGATATATTATCCGTATCACTTGACTTAGGATAGAAAAAATTATACAGACCCGTGTTTATTTTAATATATTTTTATGGAAACTTTTAAGTAATTTAAAATTGTAAAATATGATTAATTCATTTAAATTTGAATTTTTAATGATTTTATAAAGTGTTATTGATTTTTCTATGAATTAAAATGGTTAAATAAATGAATGTTTAAAAGTGTAATTTGAAATATAACTTAACTTGGAAATGTGAAATTTGTTTTAAAAATAAAAGTTAAGTGAAGAAAATAAAATGGAAACTTAATTCAATTTATGAAATGGTAAATTAAATTAATGTGTAAAGTAAATGCAATAATTTGGAAAAATTGTACATTGATAAAGCATTGAGAAATTTGATATTTATTTGTGAATTTACTTTATAAAAATCATAAGTTAAAAAGGTATTTAAATGACCATTTTTAAAGTGAAAAAAATGAAATTTTATATGTTAGAATGGTTTAAGTTAAAGTTTAATTGTTGCTGAAATTCTATTGTAAATCTGAAAATTCTTTTAGTAGCACTTCAGAAATGCTATCGTTTCTGAAATGAACTATAATCTGGAATAAATAAATCTGTAGCACTTTGTAGGTGTTGTAGTTGTAGAAGTGAACTAAAGGCTAAATTTAACTAAGTGATATAACAGCACTTTGTAAGTGTTGTAGTTGCAGAATGAAAACTAAAACCTAAAACTAATAAAAGAGCTATTGTAGCACTTGTTAAGTGCTGCAGTTGGCTGAAATGAGATTTTTGAATATAATTGAACTACTGCAGCAGTTTTGTAACGATGTCTTTCTGAATTGAGTTGAATCTTTAAAATTGAAACTCTGAACAATTACAGCAGTTTTGTAAATGCTGTTTTTGCTGAATTGAACTATTTCTCAACTAAAACAGGACTATTAAAGCAGTTTTTAAATGCTTTCTTTGCTGAATTGAATTGTTTTCAAATGTAACTTACCGTAGCATTTTCTAAGTGCCGCGAAAGCTGAAATTACACTGTTTTAATGTGTTTAAGTGAATAAATGAACTCTAAAAAGGGTAAAATTTTAGGAATTTATTATTTGATTTGAAGGTATAATGACTCCATCTTTTAATGGTTTAAATGAGTGATTTTAATTCGAAATTATAAACCTTTTGGAATTTTAACCATGGGTACACTTCTTTGTATGCCATGTGATTTTGGATGTACACCTTCAATTTGAGAGTGTGATCAGAGGTGAGCGATTGCTGCAGCTCTGCGCTACTCTAGCCACATTAGCACTGTTATTTGCATAGTTTACTTTAATATAGACATTTCTATGATAGCATTTATTACTGTTGAATTGATGGTTTAGCGAATCCTTGGAGGATGGGTGATCCCAAGCATCCTTTAAGTTATTGTGCATTACCACTATAGTTCACTTGAGCGGTTTACATTGTATAAGTATGTATGTCCTGACTCGAGTGTTTTGTGTTTAACTTTATGCTCAGGTCGGCTTGAGTATTCACAACTTTGGATTTCTCTTTTTGGTGCTAGGAATCGCTGGAGATTCTGCTTATCTAGTTATCTATTATTACAGTTTCAGTTGTTCTATTTCAGCTCTTGTATTTGTGAACTTATGTGTATTTGGGATTTCTATTGTGATTGTTTTCAGACTGATATTATGTATTTGTTTGAGATTTTGTTATAGTAGCTTCATGAACTACTATGGTATTTTAATTTCCGCTGTGAGTTATTCTGATATTTCTGTGTCTGTGATTCTGTGAATAATTTTATTTGCTCCAAATTTTATTACAATTTGTTATTTTGAATTATTCAAGTCTGACATGTGTGGATTATTGTCGATTTGAATGGTACAAAACAGTAGGTCATTATATTTTGTATCAAAGCTTTGGTTTTAGGCAAACCTTAACCTGAGGAGCAAAAACTCATTAGAGATAGGGTAGAAATACTCTAGAATGAGTAAAATCAATCTCAGAATCATTTCTTTGTAAGAGAACGTATTTTCGAAGTATAAAATGATTTCTAAATGATTTTAAAGGATTTACAAAGATTATATTTGTATAAAAAAACTCTTATTTTGAAATCAAGATTTTCTAGACTTCATCCCTTCTGTATCCACTTTGTTAGTAATCTCTTGGTTAGGATTCTTGTCGATTAGGATTCCTTTGAACTTTGGAACGCTCCCACTTGTTCCGAAATCCATTCTTATCTCCCCTATTTGCATTCCTTTGATTTTGGTGCATTCCATAGCTCCACTTTGAATGACCTCTATAAAGATCGATGATTCTACAAATCTTTGAATAATTTGTAATGGGGTGAAACTCCTTTCTAATTGGCATTGATTCACCGGAGATTTCTGTATCCTTGGTTTACGATGTTATCTATTTTATGCTATATCTGGATTCTATTTCTGGCGATTGAATGTCAATTTGCCTTAGGTTTCCGCATTGATTATATTCCTAAATTCACGATTGACCGGTTAAGGTCGCCCGTTATAAAGGCTTGTCCATCTTCTATTCGGTAATTAAATTTTCTCATCTTCGTTCGTCTTTGAATTAGAATTTTTTGATTAGAGTTCCTCTAAATCTGAACCTCTGTTTGTTTTGAAATCCTTCCTTGAATCTTCCTTGGATAATTTGTGTTGGTTGTATTTTGAAATTATGTATACATCGAAATAATTATTTTATAAGGATGACCACATTTTATATATAAGAGTGAAATGTTAGCGATAAGGATTATATACCTTTTAAAAACGAGAATTTGAAGTTTTGAAAGGTTCTGAAATTTTGAAAATTTATTAGAAATTTGATTTATATAAAAATGATTTATAACTGAAGGGTTTGAATTTGAAATTCTAGGAATTGAACTCCGGTATTTTGAAATTGAGTTTTGAGATCTTGAAAGCATATAATAATACAATTTGAAAGTATTTTCGGATCAGAAACATTTCAAATAATTTCAAATGAGTTCCAATGATTTTAAAGAAAATCCAAAGAAGTTTTCAGGAAAATAGAAGTCCAGAACTCACTTATGTCGCTGGAAAATAATTTCGGTGAAGAGTGCACACATCATCGACATTGATTTTCGAGTTTCAGAGTGGGGGAGAACACTTTAGTAGCTTTGCTATGCGAGTGATTGTGTGAGACAAATTTTGATTTCAAATTCCGAAGTATGATTTGATATTCGAAAGATATATGTATATATATTTGAAATGATTTGAAGTGGGCCCTATGCTCAGTCCTCGATTTTCAGATTTGATTTAGTATAACTCTATCTGTAAAAATTGATTTACTGATTTGTTGCTGATTTCCAACTCTTGGATTTGAAATTTGATTTCTCCAACTATTTTGAATGTTCGAACACTTCCAAATCAAGGTTTAATTTTTATAGCTAAGTAATTTTCAAAAGGTAAATTGGATCTTCCATATATGGACATAAATAGTTCAAAGGTTTTAAAGGGATTAAACTTGGAAACCATTTTGGGTATAATTATTTTGAGGAAAATATTTGGTTTTGAAAATAGATTGGATAGTAAAACCCAGTATTTATATGATAGTTTTGGAAATGGATTTGTTTGACCTAAATTTTGTCGATTTGGAAACCAGAATTATTTTCTAAACCTATTGTTTTGAGAAACTTTGAAACTGAATATATGTAAGTTGGAAGAAATGTTTTGGCGAATCATATATGATTTTGAAACTGAAAAGTTATTGAAAGGAATTGAAATTGAGAACCTTTTTTTATTAAATACTTGATTTGGGAGTTACCGAACTTATATAAACTTGATTTGTATAAGTATGAAGTTGATTTGAAAACTATCATTTTGGAAAGGTACTCAATTTGTAAAGTGAAATCCTATATAATTAAAGTCTATATAAGTGTGATTTGATATACTATTGATTTGGAAAATATTCGATTTGAAAATGGAATCTTATATATAATGGACTTTATATAAGTATGATATTTGAAAGTGATATGTACTTTCGAAGTAAAGATATGGAAACTGCTTTCTCCTTGATATCCGCTTTGTGGCCATATTGTGGATTCATTCTATGGATATTTTTCTCTCTAATTTTTTGGTTTTCCGGATGTGATACTCGAGTGTCCTGCCATGGCGATCTCCTTGGTCTTTTGAGCGCGACCGCATAGTGTAATTCGCCTGGTTGAGATGCTTACGGGTACGGATGTTTCCTGGGGGTTCCAGGTGCAACCATTATGTATATGCGATCTATATAGGTCATTTTAAGTAGCGTAATCCACTGGCGGAGATAGCTTATGGGTATGGATGTTTCCTGGAGGATCCAGGTGTAACCATTACGTATCTGCGGTCTACTAGTCATCATGGCGTAATTCGCAGGGCTAAGACGGCGTACGGATGCAGATGTTTCCTGGGGGATCCAGGCGTAACCATTGTGTATATGCGACCATGGTTACAATGTTTTGGTTTGGTTGATTTGTTTGGATTTTACTTTCCATATCTGCTTTTAAAAGTTTTCCAGTATTTTCACTGGGTGTTGAAACAAGTCTATTAAGTACCTGGAGAATTCTAGCTTTGCGCCTGATCAACGCATGGCCAGAGTTTGCAGGAACGAGAATAAACTTGTTAAGGCATCGAGTTATAAAAGTATTTTGATAAAGTATTATAAAAAGGATATTTTGATCATTTATTTTACCTTTCTAAATAATTGAAATTTATATAGTTTTAAAATAATGGTTCATCCTTGTCTTTTAACCTATTTTTCCTTCTAGTTATTCCTATTCTCCACCTTGTTAAACTTATCTATAACGACAGTTATCAGGTATAATTTTAATCTTCTTGTCATCTTGTCTTAATCCTATTTCATTCTATCTTTTTCTGTGTTTTTCATACCTCATTCCTTTACGAGCACAAAAAGATTTGAGTGGGGGAGAGTGTAACAACCCTGTATTTTGTGATTATTTCAATTGTATATTTTGATTATTTTAATTGAATTTCTAATTTAAAAACTTTATTTTATTTATTAAAATGAATAAATTTTGTTATTTTAAAAATAAATTTTGATCTTTATGTGAATTATAATTTTCAAGCACAAACAAATAGACTATTTTCCAAAAATGTGGATTTTGGTCAATATAGTCAAACTTTGACTTTTAAATTTAAAATTTAAATTTTTGAATTTTATCTTTTATCATGAAATTAATTAAAATTTCAAGTGTACTGCTTTTTGTTTCGTTGAAATCTGATTAATATTGTGAAAGTTATGCTTTTTAAATCATTGTATGTAAATTATTTTATTTAACAAAATTGACTATTTTAATTTATAATAATTTTGGTTGTAATGTCATGTTCTAATTTATGTTTACAAGTGTAACATGACATGTTATGTGTGTGTGTATTTTATTTTTAAAACATTTTATAAGTGTAGTTGAAATTTTCCAATGTTAGTTGTATTTTGTTGACAAATTTTAATTCTAGTTTCAATTAAATAGAGTATTTTCTTTATTTATTTTTTTATTTTTCCTAAAACTATTTACTTATTTTTGATAATATATATCTCTACCTTATCTTCCTATTTTATTTGTTTATACATTCACTTATTAATTGAATGGTTATGTGTTTAGATCCCTTATTTATTTCTTGGAAAGAAATTTCAAATAGATATACGTTATTGACTTAAATGCATATCTTTTAAATTTTATTTATTAAATGTTCTTGTATCTATTTTTTTGTGAAGGCTTCTCTTGTATACATCTTTAATTTATAGGAAACGAATCAATTAAGATATGTTACTTGTTTTAATTATAGGCATACGTTTCATTTGATTTCTTGACTTTATATTTTCCACCCTTTTTATTTCCTACCATATCTTCTCTAAATTTTAGCCATGCATCCTTAACCCTAGCCGCCTCCAACTCATTTCCACGTGAAAATTTACTTCTCGCATCTTAAGACTCATGGCCAAAATATATTTGTAAGTTTTTTGCTAATGGCTTCCTTTATCTCTTATCCTCTTCAATTTTCTATTGATTTTTGCTTGCTCTTCTTCTAGCTTTGCTCGGCCCCACTACACCACCATCACCACCGACCACCACCTCATCATCCATGGAAGCACCATCAGCCTATCCTCTAACCTAGACTAGGTCGTGCCTCCTTATGATGCTAGCACCATAACTTTGCACAAGCTCCACCCCTTGAAACAATGCCTAGACCACAAAACTTCACCATACCCTTCCTAATCACTTCGGCCACCACCTAGAACCACCACCACCTAATGTGGTTCACCTCTGCCTGCACCTTCACCTCTGTCCAGACCTGACCCAAGCATGGCCGAGCCCCACTTGCCTTTAGCTGAGCAAAAAATGCACCAAAACTCTACTATTTTGCCTTAACCCTTTGTCTCCTACATGTTGCAACACCTACCCCTTCACATCTCCACTTCTGGCCGTGCTTATATAATCCACACCCGAGCCATCTACCACTATTTCATAATCATGGTCGAGCATATGATCACCTATGGCTAAGCTCTTGAATGGCTAAAGCAAGGTCAAATCATTTTGTCCTTTGTTAATTTCAATTTCCAATTATTTTAATGTTGTTTTTGTGTTGAATATTTATGTATATTGTTTTGTTTTGGTTTTTTTTACAAGATTAATATCTTGGCTCTCTCAGCTCATTTGAATCAAATTCGTGCTGTGTCATGTTATATCGTGCTTTCTAGAATTTATTCTGTGTGTTTTGATTTGCTATCTCCAGCCTGAGGAGGTGAGTATTCACTCATGACATTTATACTTATATAATTAGTGGATTGACAACAAGTGAATGTGTAAAAATATTATATCATTTTATACCTTCCTATGATATGAATCATATGATGTTAACTCTGTTTATAAACCTGTCATGTCATCTGTTACTGCCATATGTTGCTATACGGTTTATTTATATCTGTTTCTCACACTGCAAGTTCCCTGTAGACTAGAATCACTATGGATTGAAATGATACATACCCGAACGGACTTTAGAATAAGAAAAAACCGTTATAGGCTGAAATGATAGGCTGAGCGGTTTTTATTTATTTTATTGACTTGGAATTTCAGGTTTGAAATGATAGAACCCGTATTTTTTCTTTGTAAATTACGGATTGAAATGATATATTATCCGTACCACTTGACTTAGGATAGAAAATATTATACAGACCCGTGGTTATTTTATATTTATTTTTGGAAAATTTTAAGTAATTTAAAATTATAAAATATGATAATTTGATTTAAATTTGAGTTTTTAATGATTTTATAAAGTGTTATTGATTTTTCAATGAATTAAGATGGTTAAATAAATGAATATTTAAAAGTGTAATTTGAAATATAACTTAACTTGGAAATGTGAAATTTGTTTTAAAAATAAAAGTTAAGTTAAGAAAATAAAATGGAGAGTTACTTTAATTTATGAAATGGTGAATTAAATTAATGTATACAGTAAATGCAATAATTTGGAAAAATATAAAACATTGAGAAATTTGATATTTATTTGTGAATTTACTTTATAAAAATCATATGTTAAAAAGGTATTTAAATGACCATTTTTAAAGTGAAAAATATGAAATTTTATATGTTAAAATGGTTTAAACTAAAGTTTAATTTTTTATGAAATTCTATTGTAAATCTGGAAATTCTTTTAGTAGCACTTCAAAAATACTATCGTTTCTGAAATGAACTAAAATATGGAATAAATGAATTTGCAGCACTTTGTAGGTGTTGTATTTGCAGAAGTGAACTAAAGGCTAAATTTAACTAAGTGATCTTATAGCACTTTGTAAGTGCTATAGTTGCAGAATGAAAACTAAAACCTAAAACTAATAAAAGAGCTATTGTAGCACTTGTTAAGTGCTGAAGTTGGTTGAAATGGGATTTTTGAATATAATTGAACTATTGCAGCAGTTTTGTAACGCTTTCTTTTCTGAATTGCACTGAATCTTTAAAATTGAAACTCTGAACTATTACAACAGTTTTCTAAATGCTGTTTTTGCTGAATTGAACTATTTTTCAACTAAAACTGAACTATTGCAGCAGTTTTTAAATGTTGTCTTTGCTGAATTGAATTGTTTTCAAATGTAACTTACCGTAGCATTTTCTAGGTGTCGCGAAAGCTGAAATTTCACTGTTTAATGTATTTAAGTGAATAAATGAACTCTGAAAAGGGTAAAATTTTGGGAATTTAATATTTGATTTGAAGGTATAATGATCCATCTTTTAATGGTTTAAATGAATGATATTAATTCAAAATTATAAACCTTTTGGAATTTTAACCACGGGTACACTTCTTTGTATGCCTTGTGATTTTGGACGTACACCTTCAATTTGAGAGTGTGACTAGAGATGAGCGATTGCTGCAGCTTTGCGCTACTCTAGCCACATTAGCACTGCTATTTGCATAGTTTACTTTAATATAGACATTTCTATGATAGTGTTTATTACTGTTGAATTGATGGTTAACGAATCCTTGGAGGATGGGCAATCCCAAGCATCCTTTAAGTTATTGTGCATTACCACTACAGTTCACTTGAGTTGGTTTACATTGTATAAGTATGTATGTCCTGACTCGAGTGTTTTGTGTTTTACGCTCGGGTCAGCCTGAGTATTCACAACTTTGAATTTCTCTTTCTGGAGCTAGGAATCGCTGAAGATTCTGCTTATCTAGTTATCTATCTATTTCAGTTTCAGTTGTTCTATTTCAGCTCTTGTATTAGTGAACTTATATGTATTTGGGATTTCTATTATGACTGTTTTCAGACTGATATTATGCATTTGTTTGAGATTTTGTTATAGTAGCTTCACGAACTACTATGGTATTTTAATTTCCGCTGTGAGTTATTCTGGTATTTCTGTGTCTGTGATTCTGTGAATGATTTTATTTGCTCTAAATTTTATTACAATCTGTTATTTTGAATAATTCAAGTCTGACATGTGTGGATTATTGTCGATTTGAATGGTCCAAAATAGTGGGTCGTTACAAGGGAAGACTCTAGAAAGGAAGATGTTGCGATATGGATACTTCTGGCTGATATTAAATCGCGATGCGATGGAGTATGTGAAATGGTGCAACATATGTCAGCGGTTTGCGAAGGTCCCAAGATTACCCCCGACCGAACTAACTCATTTGGCTAGTTCCTAGCCTTTTGTGGTATGGGGAATAGATCTGATTAGAGAGCTTCCTAAGGTAAGGAGTGGAGCTAAGTACGCCATAGTGGTAGTTAATTACTTTACTAAGTAGGCCAAGGCCAAAATGCTTAGTAAGATATGAATAGCCGAAGTCATAAATGTTTTGTTGGGAATATAATATGCAGGTACGGAGTTCCCCTCTGGATCATCTCGGACAACGGGTTACAATTCAAGGCCGAGGAGTTTGTCGAAATCTACCGACAACATGGAACAAAGAAAAGTTTATCCACGGTAGCATACTCATAGGCTAATGGATAGGTAGAAGCGGTCAATAAGATTTGAAAGACTCTCGTAAAGAAGAACTGGAAAAGGCGAAAGGAGCATGGGCGGATGAACTTCCCCAAGCACCGTAGGCTTATCGCACTTCTTTCAAAACAACAATGGACACACTCCTTTTTCATTGGCATATGGGTCGGAGGGAATGTTACTAGTTGAAACAGTAGTATCATCACATAGGAAAATTCATTATGGATGGAGTGAGAATGAAGAGTTGCTGAACATATCATTGGACTTAGTTGATGAAAGATGCAAGGAGCACACCTTGAAAGCCGAGGAGCACAAATGGAGAACAACCATGTAATAAAATTCTAAGGTTAAACATCGTCCACTCAAGGAAAGAAACCTGGAGATAAAGTAGATATTCCCTAGATCGAGGGCATTCGACCCAGTCTAGGAAGGGCCATATTTCATTCCCAAAGACTTAGGTGATGAAGTCTTCATCCTCAACATGGTAGATGGAGCTATATTAGGAAAGCTTGCAATGCACAGAATCTCCATCATTATTTTACTTAACTTTAGGTGTTTTACTAATTATATTGCAGTTGTGTAATTGAGATAGTTATTAAATGAATAAAATGTGTTTTCCTTAAAATCTTGTTATCGCAGGTAATGAGTATGAAATGTAACTTTGTACTACAACCTAAACATGTCAGGTCGGCGTTGATATTAAGAAAAACACCACAAAAACCCAAGGATTTCATTCCTCACTTTTGGAAGGGGCAAAAACAGTCTCAACAATAAGGAACTTCTTCCCTCAAACTTTTTGTCGGTAATAATGGACCAAAGTCACCCTATTCGAGAGTTCATTATTGACGACCGACATACACTCTTTGCCACTAATGATGGACCAAAGTGACCCTATTTGGGTGTCCATCATTGACGATTGGATTAAACGTGTTGTCATCAATGATGGGCCTGAGTGAACCTAATCAGGTGTTCACCATTGATGATCGGCTCAAACTTCTTATTGATAGTGATGGACCAGAGTGACCCGAACCAGATATCCATCATTGACGTCTGGCTCCATCTTTTTGTCGATAGTGATGGACCAAAGTGACAATAACCAGGTGTTCAACATTGACGATAGGCTCAAACTTCTTACCGAATATAGTGGACCAGATTAGCCCTAACTAGGTATCCATCGTTGATGATCGACTCAAACCTCTTGCCGACGATGTTGGACAAGAGTGACCCTAACCAGGTGTCCACTATTGACAATCCGCCTAAAATTTCCTATCAGCAATGGTGAAATAGAGTGACCCTATTCAAGCGTTCACCATGGACGATAGCTTCAAAACCTATGGATGGTTGTGAAGAACCTGATTTACAGACGGTCGGGACATGACCGCCACCTAGTTGGTTTACCCTTAACGATCGGCTCGGTATTCTGTCAGCGGTGGATAACTAAGTCTAACGGCACTAAAGAGCAACTATCAGTTCGAAGCTTCTTATAGTATGCATGGGTTATGTAATAATAAACAAACAAGAAAGATGGATGTGTAGTAAAGGATACCAGATATGCAAAGATAATAAACATGCAAATCATTCTGCTAGACATCCAAGCATTTAAAGTTCAAGTTTGTAAGTATCAAGAAATAATACGTACTCGACCTCACCAATGCATCAAAACTAGGCAAGCACAAATAAAAATATGTAGTATAAAAAAAAGATGTACAGTGATCCACTCTGAAACAAACACAACCATCACTTGGATTTAGATTTGTAGATGGCTCATTTTTCCATGAGATTTGGAATGCCCAAGCTCATCTTCCTTATTCTCTTCCTTTGACTTTGCAAATATCGCCTTATCAAGTTCTTCTTGTTGCTTCTATATCAACCCTAATTTCTCCATTTCCTCTAGTTGATTGTCGCGAGCTCCTCGAAAATTTTTGTCAAGGCACTCTACCAAAGATAAGGTTTATCGCTAAACCAAAGCTCCGATACCAGATGTAACATCCCGCCTTTTCGCACACTTTAAATCGACACACGTGCCAATTCAAACCATAGGAAATGGCGGATTGTTATAGGGTAAATAAGAAAAACGAGAAAGAAATAAAACAAAACAGAATCTCACAGCGGAAGGATAAAATATAATAATCAAATAAACAGTTTATGAAACTGTTTACAAAATATTTAATTTTACTTATACAATATATCAGAGTTGCACATACCAACGAATAAAAATCGATGCAGCGGAATACAATGTGAAGTGGAACAATATAATATATAATGATGAAATCTTCGTCTTCGTCCTCCAGAAATAAGTCTTCGATCCTGAAATGCTCGGACTGACCCGAGTGAATTGAAAAGACAAAACACTCGAGTCAAAACTAAAAGATCTTATGTAAGTTAAATCAATAGCAATAAATATGAGTGTAGTAACTCAAGAGATGCTCGAGATTTACATCTCTTAAGGATCCGTTAAACTATTTACTATGTAGTATATTTCGCTATTATAATAGTGTCTAATTGTAAAATAAACTTACTCTTAAATAGCGTTAAGGGGTTACCCATATAGCCTTAACACAAATAATGCCAAGAGTCTATACAGTACTGTAATACCTCCTGATCGGGAGGCTACCAGAGGATACTCCATAGGTACGATACAAATAGAAACTCGTACAAGGCACGATAGGGTAGGTGACACAGTACAACTAGGCAATGCTAGGGTAGATATACCAATTATGCTTCCGGGTCGGTGGTAACGCGTAGCCGCAGCTACCGCCCACCTCGAGCCACACCCCCAAATAAAAAATCAAAAGTGGCCACCGAATCAATCCAAAAGTCAAAGTATAATATCGAAGGGATGTGTCCGATCAAAGGTGCTACCTCAATTAACCCATCAATCGCTCCTGTTTTAGCCACCTTATGCCAACTCACGGGATTTGGGTCCACGTATCTACCTCAAAGGAAACGCCGCTACATCCTACTTCATTCTGGAATCTCCACCGCGTACACGGTTGTTAAAGTGGTTTCGGAGTTGGCAGAGAGTATGACAACTTCCGATCTCGGTCTCTTCAATAACCAATCATTATTACAACACCGCGGTCATTTCAAAATAATTTATACTTTAAAACCAGAATATAATATCCCTTACAAAACCATATAAATACGATATCATTTAAATTTTTTGTTAAAACCTCAAATCAATATGATATCATTTTTATTTTAAATATATCCCTTTTCCCAAAATCATAATAATTTCAAATATATATATATATATATATATATATATATATCTTAAACCCCCTAGCTTTGAACAAAATTTCTAATACTTAAATGGTTTAAGTATTAAACCGCTTTACATAACAAAATAGCTTTTAAATTTCACAAACAAATTTCAAATATAGGTTAAGTTATCAGTGGCATCCATGAAACCTCAACACTAAAATCATCCTTAACCGCGGTGATCATACTGTCATGAGCCTCATTGATTAGAGGTTTAAAGGAGCCTGAAGGCATGGTCCTCGATTATGAAGCCTTTGAAGGATTATGGCTCTAAAAGGATTCATCATTAGCATGTCGCCTACATGAAAATAAGGGTGGCTATCAAGTACGGTTTTGCCCAAATAGGCTCAAACAAACTGAGCAATAGTACGCTGACTATAAATAAGTATTCTACCACCTTTAAAAGAATATGGAGTGTTGCTATGTGGTGAAGCATTGTTCGAAGGAGGGGGCATGTCTCGTGGCTGACTTACGATTAATGCATCTGAAGAAATGTGGAAAACTGTTAGAGGGACATCATGCATGGGGCATAAAAAACTTGTTTCGAAGCTTGACCTGGTGTCATAGCCCCTGAAGTTGAGTCGCCGTTCTTTTTTCGTCCTCCTCCTTTTAGGTCATCTTTGCCTCATCTAGTTTAGTGTACCTAAGGCGAACAACCTCCATCTTCTCTACTAAGAAGCAAGCATCAACAGCCTCAAGACTAAAGGATAGCCCTCCCTACTTGCTGACAAACTTATCCTCCTTGATCAATCACTTATAAATGAACGCCATAATTTCTTGGTAATTATCCATTTGGGCCAAGCTCTTCTCACTAAATATCCTGAAGTAAATCTCATCCTGGAGCTCCTCCACTTGGTCAAGTTGGTTTTACATCTCATCGCATTCTACCTACAGCTGCTCAACTTTATGGGATTCAATAGCCTTGTCCATGGTCATAGCCTCGAGCCATTCCCGGAGTGAAGCCCTCTTTACTTTCCACTCCACCACTTTCTTTTTCAACTCAGCGAGATTGGGTTCCATTTTCACAGCCATTACTTCAAGCTCGCATATTTTCTTCTAGAATTTGGCTTTAACATTCTCATAGTCATCGAATAGCCGCCCCATTTTATCATTGTAATTTTCTTTGGTAGCTTTAATGTTGTCAAAGTTCTACTTCTTCAACTTCTCTAACACCTCGACAAGGGAAGCCATAAGTTTCTCGATCTCCTCCACTTGAAACCTCTCCAACACATCCATCGTTGCTTTATGATCCATGCCATTTTGGTGCGTCTGCTTCCTTGGGTCAAAAAACTTCAATTTTGCTCAACGTTCTCATTGTTGATCTCTTCTCCTGCCTTAATTTCCTTAGAGTGAAATTCATAAAGGGCCTTCATGCTACTTAAGCTATCCCCAAGACTATCACACCTAGGAAAGAGAGGGAGGTATGTCAGTAAGGATGAGAGAGTGTCTCGGTTGGTCAGGTTATTGAAACTCATCGCGGTTTGGATTAGTAGGATCTGTGATGACGGCCACTCCTTCCTTATTCTTTCCTTTATCTTTCCCTTTAGGGGCATGAACAACTGCTCCTCTCTTGTCTATCCTTTCCTGTAGCTCGAAAGACCTCGAGTTAGATGTAAGGAAAGGTGAAGCCCCTGGGGATTTAGAGGAATAAATTGGAGTCTTGGATCTTGACTTGCTTCCTGGGGAACGTGATCTTTTTTTAGAGCCATCTCTGAGTCTCGATTGCCTTTGTCTTCGAATGGGTGACAAAATATAGCTTCTTCCCTTTTAAGCTCTATATTTGTATGCCCCATATTCTCACTTAGACCAAACGACAATGCAGCCTTCCTAACATCCATAGGGGAGCATCCGGCTTGAGTTTGAATATGGACTGTAATTTTTCCTTCTTTGAACTCATGATCTCTGTAATAGCATAGAAAATATGAATTAAAATCAACTGGATACCTAAGAAGTGCATGACTATAATATATGTATGTGTGAGTATATGTGAGTAGAAAAGTGCATGGCATCTGGATGAACCTTTGGGGTCCTCCTGGGATTCCAACTGTCATTGGATATTGGCCATCGAAGATAGTCGAAAACCATGAATCTCCAAGGAGAAAATCCTCCTCTTCCTCGGTACAAAAGTGTGGTATAGAGATTCTGCCATATCCAGATTAAGCGAACAGTCAAGGCCAATATGCCCAAAAAAGTTGGCTTCACTATGATCCAAAGTGGTGCATTCACTGTCTTGAGAGTGGGGACTTGTCCATTCCAATATCTTTGCATAAATGCTATCATCATCCCACTCCCTTATGGAGGCAATCCCGCAACGTTCATGAGACTTGATCCTAAATAAATCTATGCAGACAATGCTATGTTTGTATGAACTATAGGGTTGGACCCAGGTGGATCTTAAATCAAGATAGCATAAGAAACCTAGGGTTGAGAGGATGGTTCTTCGGTCGTCTCATTGGTAACCAAATTTTTTTCCCTTCTTTCTCTTTACGGGCTTATGAGTGAATGGCACCTGCTTTCTTAATTGAACGTCCAGGAACCAACAATCCAAGTAATCATTAATGACCAGACGAGGAACCTCCTTAAACTCCGTCGAGATTTGTTGAAGTCTCTATAACATATCCTCCAAGTCATTCCCCGTTGCTACTCTCACCACACCTAGAAGAAAAACCAAAAAAATGAAAGAATTAATGTTTCGTGCTGGATATCTTGAAACAAAAGTGGAGGGGAAATAGATAAGCTAGAGGGTTTACATCCAAAATGCCATTGATGGAAGCATGGAGAATCGTCTTGGATGAAAAAACACTACTTTTTGAACATGTTGTACTTGGAATACAGGTTCTCGACGGGTTTGAATTTACTTCCCACTTTGAGATACATTAAAGGAGAGCCTTCTATTTTTCTCTTTATAGCATAAAGAAGGAACCTGAAACTCCCTCACAAAAATGACCATATAGGCTAGTCAAAATAGCATAACCGTTAGGTGCAGCTAGAGCGGAGTAATCTTCAGGTATACACGGAAACCTGTGATCCATGAGGAGGCTGGGGCTCGACTGCATAATGATATCTATAGTTAGCCATGTATCTTTCCAGTGAGGCATGAGCCTATTGTGCTAGGTAGGCAAAAGCATATTTTCTTTGGGAAGGCTATGAGTTGAGACGATCGTGTCCAGTTGCCTAGAAGTTAGGGTAAAGACAATAGAGTCGATAGGATCTACCAACAGTTGTGATGGCCCATAGCCATGCATCAGGGAATGAGCAGAGCTTGGATGGTTAGTCCAGCGCCCTGATGGCATAGGATCTGAAGGAGAGGAAGAAGGTGGAGCATAATCACCAGGAGCAGTCAATGAACGAGTCTAGTGACGGTCCGGCATACCTGTTTAATATAATAACCTAACTCAGGTACTATAGTAGAGTGTGTGCAAATGCTCATGAGTATGTAGGCATGCACATTTGCACTGAAAGAATAGTGAATTTATGAGCAATGTTAGTGTAGGCTTCATGGTAACTTAAATTCCCCATTAACCAACATGATATAACTCACTGCCCAAGTAGCCTATACAGAGTCTTGTTCAGTGATCAAACTACAAATGGCAGGTAAGGAGTATATACTATAACTTAACCTATATTAGGCATACCCCTAGCAACCACCCTTTGTGGTAGCCAAAAAAGTAACACATATGAACCCTAGCTAATAATTCAAAGTCCTTTTAATTCAAAAGTATGCGGAAATCAGGGTGTTACAATTTGTTGTTATATCATTTGACAAGGTCGCCTAAACCCTTATCAGTTACTAAGAACCGAACAGGGAAAAACCCTAGCCCCCCAATCTTATATCGAGCATGGATCATAACAAATAAATCTGCAACATAAGAGTTAGAATTGAGTATAGATGGAAGTTGCTATAATTTGGAGATGTATGGAGCAGATTCGGCGTGGATGTGAACTGGGAAGATGAACATTCAAGAGAAGGGGAAAGGATTGAGAAGTGAGTGAAGGTGTTTGGGTAAAAGGAGGCTCAACATTTGTATAGGCGTGTAGGTCTTTCCAGCACCAAACCAATAGAACGTCAAACCGAGGGGATCGTCGAACCAAGCATGCCAAGCTAGAATTATTGTAGGACTAATGACATATAGTGGATGATGAATCGAGTGGTTATGTAAGGCATCCAACAAAGCCAGTTTTGTATTCTACGAACCAAGCTTTATGGGGCAAGTGTTATGGGTATTTTTGCCAAGGGATCGAGAGTCAGCAGAATAGGCTAATGAGAAAAGTGGAGTCAATGGGTTTCCAAAAAATAGAAGAAGATAGGAAAGAAGGAAGCAATAAGGTGGAAGGAGTTAGAAAACCTGCCTACTTCATCTTGCTTGGTTATGGAAATAAGCCAGGTAGAAATACATGTTTGTGACTCCCCGTATTCCCCTCACCGAACAATAATCCCTGTTCATTTGTTTTAATACCAAAAAAATTCTTGCTCAGTGATTACAACATCAGATAGCAATTGTTGTTCAATGGTTCCAACACCGCACAACAATCACTGTTCCGCGGTTCCAACACTGAACAGTAATCGTTTTTCGGTGGTTCCAATATTGGGCAAGGAATGTTGTCTGATCTATGTTGCTACTAGGTAAGATGCCAAATAAAGAGGAGCTAAGTAAGACTGAACCAAGGTGAAGCATGTAAGAATCTGGCCAACAAGGTGTCTGCATTCTTCCACCGAACTAATTGGCCCCAAACAGAGCCTCTTCAGTCGAACCAAACAAGCTATTTATGGAATGAAATCTGAATAGGTATATATTTATGTAGAAGTTTTTGATCGTATCTTATATATATGGAAATAACTGCACTGAGAAAGTTATATATGGAAATTGCCTAATTTACTGGAGTGACCTCTTTATCTCTACACTCCTATAAATACCAAATTTGTAGCAGTCATAGGGTCGATTTTTGGAATCTTTAAACTCCATCGAACAGATATAGCCAAAAAAGCTTCTGGGTTCCAATATTCAGCCATAAATCATTGTACTTTACATATAAGTACTTGTAAAATCTCAAACACAAGAAAATAAATAAAAATAAACAGTGGACATAGGCCTGTTGCAGCTAAAACCCTACAATTCTATGTGTACTTTGCTTTTCTTGCATATATTTCTATTGAATCTTGTTAACGAATAAATTCATCAACCCTAAAATTATATGATAAGCAAAACAACTTTAAAGAAAGGCCTTGTCAAGGCATGTTAAAGTCATTGAGTATGCATTCATATCAGCTTTTGGTTTAGTCATTGATGTCATTGAGGATTCGAGGAATCTAAGTATAAGTCAATATGCATAGCGATAGTCAAATCACAAGTTCAAGAAAATTTAATATGATATGGAAGTCACAAGTCCAAGTAAATCAATGTTCAAAGTAAAAAATATGCAAGTCATAGTCCAAATCAAGTTAGAAGGCTATATACTAGTTTAATTTCAAAATCCTAATGTGTACAATTGTTCATGGGTTACAATAAGCAAAATCCCTAATTCAATTTAGGGTTTACAATGTTTAAAAGGTAAGAAATGAGAAGAGAGAATTCGGACTCTTCCATGAAGCCCCTAGGTCCAAATTTATAGGTTTTATCAAGTGGCAAGCCTCAGCATCCATTGGCTTCGGCATTAGCAGCGCCATCGGACATCAAGGTTAATACTTTATCGACTTCGACATTAGCAGCGTTGTCAAACTTCAAGGCCAGCATTCTTGTTTTCACATAGCTAAACTTCAGCATTGATTCAACAGGGTCGATACTCGGCATCTCTAAACTCAATATTGATAGTATCTTCTTCATTGATCAACTTTCATTACCACTCTATTTAACATTATTGAAAGGAAGCATGAGTAAAAACGGCTTCGACGGCCCTTTTGGATATGTTGATAGTTCTCGGCATGCTAATGAATATCGACGATGACGAATCCATATCTTGAGACCTTCTTTGATTGATGGTTGGCGATATTGAACAGTGGTGACATTGATGACTCTTGATGTTGATATTTGATAGCTTAAAAGATGCGGCATCAATAGCACCAGTGGACATTGACAACAATAATCATCAACATCGCATATGTAGATTCGTAGCATCTTCTAAGGGCATATATGAGAATCGATGCTAACAATGTGGACCTTTGGTGTCATTCACACCATGTAGTTCCTCTTTCAAAAAGACTTTAATGAATCGGCGATGTCCTGCTGACAACAGAAGGCATTATCCAACATTGCCTTCGAAATCATGATTCTCAAAGTCAATTATAGTACTAGTCGACAGTCATCGTGATTCATGGAAGATGATGTTCATGCTTTATAGTTCTGGGCTTTATCGAGGCTAATGGATTTCATGTGACATCGCTATTCTTCGGCACTATTTCTTTAAACATCTTCAACGATGGTGATAGTAGTAACAATAGCCCCTAGTATGAAAGAATCATTGACTTTTCAAGTCAATAATCTTGGCGTCATCATTTTTCCCACCTTTTGGTCTTCTTATGCCGATCTATTGTTATATTTAAATTAAATCCAACAGCTCCCATTTTCTTACTTCTTCCTATAAATACGTAAGCTTCTCTTCCTTTCCTCTTTTACCTGCGATTTCGAAAAACTTGAATTGTATGCCCAAGCTCTTTTAATCGCAACTTTCCATCCCTAGTATAGATTTCGTTCAATTAACTCATATATTAGTTTTTACAAATTTTATACTGAAATCGTGATTAGGGTTTGCTCATATTTTATTAGGTTAGTTGTTTAGTGTGTTGATTTAGTGAGTTGGGCATTTTCTGTTTTATGACGACACAGGTAGGATATCAAACCTTGACCTGTTACAACTTAGACTTGTGTTGGTGTTATCGCTCATGATGCAATTGATAAACTCAAAGTTGGTTGATTAACCTTGTATCTTTTGATTCAATGGTGTAATGTTTCTATGTTGCATAAATAGACCTCGATATCAATCGATGTGGTTTGAAAATGATGTGTTCTAAGTTTTACTTACCAATAAAAGTGACACATTAGGCCTGAAACTCGATATTTTATTTATGACATCGCTACAATAATGTCGACATTGACATTCAAAGGCATTGTTATTGTACTCAAAATTGACAAAACGTTATATTATCTTGTTATTTTATTAATTATCGTTTTTTACTCAAAGCTTTTATATTGTGAGTAATCCATCCAGACTTACAAATGTCATTGTTATAAGGATACTTAAATCGATTAGATGTGATATCGAAAAAGTTGGTTTTAATTATCGTGATGTTATAGTACTGGCATGATTCTCGACGACGACAAGACTCTTCATTAGCATTCTATTGATCAAGATATGTTGTTGTAACATTTTATTGTTGAAAGATAATGTACACCAATTAGTTACAGAGTTATTTAATTACAATTGATGTTGTTACTCACTTATTTATATTAACCCATATTGTCACCATTCATTAATAGACGTTATCTCTCATCGTCGTCATTTATTGATGTCAACAATTTTCATTACTTCAATGTTAATTGTAATAGTAGTGTTTTTTAATGCTTTATGATACTTGTCATCGTTATAACTCTTGAATTAGATTTATTAATGTCGCCTAACCACTATTACCTCTCGCATAACTCTTGTTGATTAATTCGTGTCTCCATTAATGTCGATGATCCACACAGAAGTATAAATGCCATCGTTATTAGAATGAGATATCAACATTTTTGTATTAAATGAAGCTGATGTTGCAGCACTAGCATGTTCCATGACATTAATAATACTCTTTATTAACCAGGTATATTGATAACTTACCATATTTACAGTGTTAATGATTAAGGTAAGATATGATAACTTTCCATTATTAAATGAAAATGTGTACCAATTAAAGGCGATGGCATTCAATCATAGTCGATACCACTTGCTTTTGACATTGATTCGTAAAGCCTTAATTTAACATTGTCGAGCATTGTACTTATTGTTATTGTTTCATGAGTACTTTCCATGTCATGAATTAAACTTTGTTCGAACCACTATCCTCGTCCTATCTTTCTTAATACATTGTGATATCTTTAACTAGTTAACTTGCTGATAATCTACATTCTGTTACTCATTAATGCCAATGACATTTATTACTCGTTATTAATTATAGTTGCAAATTTTACTATCATTTTAAATCATATGTAACATAGTGTGGTTGAAATGATCTTATTAGTGTTATATGTTAATTCCTACTCAACTTTTGTATTGTTCTCCCATAGGACTCTCTTGTTAAGATTAAAAATTAGATTTACTAACAAATTTGTCATATGCCATCTAAGGATTTTTTTCCCTCGTAGCTAGTTCAAAAAATTTCATTTAGATAATGATATATCACTTAGATAACAATGTATGAAATTTTTCTATAACATGAACATGATCATTTCTGAAATTTAGAATGATATCACCTGGCAGGTTAATGGAAGGTCAACAAGTCAGCATGAAGCCTACTAAGAAGCTTAGCCTAGGGTCTAAACCTTCACCTTTGGTTAGCAAGAAAGAAGACAATATTTTGAATCTTTCGTATACGACTCAAGAAGAAGTGGTTTCTATTCTTGGACAGTTTGGCATTACTGGAATAGAAGCCATTCCTGCAGGTCTTTTAGATAGTATTACCAATCCACATGAGGGATACTTTGCCTTAACTACAGTACATATTTGGCATAATGGCTATCTTCTGTTTCTAGGTTTCCTTCAAAGATATCTGCAGCGCTTAGACATTTTTCCCATCTAATTTTTTCCCAACTCATACACATATCTGACCTGCTTCAAAGTTCTGACTCAAGAAGTAGGGCTTCCTTCCCTCAGTGCTGAAATCCTCCATTCCATAGCAATGCCCATTAAATTTGGTAACCAACCGGATCGCCAAGTATATCGCAATCGTCCTTACCCAAAAAGCATGATCTATGAAGGTGTTAACAAAGCAAGGGAATGTGATACTCAAAACTTTTTTTCAAATTTTTTCTTATATTAGAGGGTCATTCTCTACTCCTAGTAGGCTATTATTGTTGTTTTCTCATACAATGCTCACTCATCATCTTTTACTAATATATGATTCTTTCTAGACTGCTCTTAAACAGCTAAAACTAGAAGACCAGGAGATCGTGCTATCCTTAACTAAAGCAGCGGAAAGCATAGGGAACAAGATTAGATTACTAACTCCGATTAAAGTCCATAAGTATTCCATCATTTTGGATTGTCATAAGTACTTGGGAGAGCCCCCAAAAGTCAGACTCAATGCTAGAGGAGGATGCTCACTGGTGATGGATAAATCAGAATCTTTCACCACCAACTCTCCGGTTCAACGTGATGTTGCTGGTAAATTTTAATATAGCTAAAAAAGGAACTTCTAACTTTATCGGCATACTAACTTAATTTTCATTTTAGGTTCATCTATTCATGTTATCGCTCCTAAGGAAAAAAGTCAAAGAAAATTTTTTCAAAAAAGAAAAGTAAAGATGAAGTTCTGGCTTCGTCTTTACCAACCAAGCCCGTCTCCTTTAAAGAATTCCATCACCCAAGCTATTGAAGAATGTAATGAAGATGAAACGGGTGACGATGTTTTTATTAACGCTCCTTTACCTTCCCAAGATAAAGAGGCCTAAATTTGCAGGTGACTTCACTCTTATTATCATAGATGAGAGAAGGCATGTAAATATTGATCCAAGTCCTGAAGCAACGCATTCGAACAAAGCTCCGAAAAAGCCCGGAAAGTTTCAAACTGAGATACCAAGGAGGCTCAAACTTCCAAACCCCTTCTTAACAATACATTCCCTTTTTCCCCAACATCAACTAGCCACATATGTGCTGAACTCGGTCTAATTCAGATTATCTCTTCTCTCAAGGGTTCAGACTCAAACTTCAGCATTAAATTTTGAAGGTCTTCCATAGTTGGCTTTACAATTTCCTTCCCTTTCTTCTCTCGGATCATCACAGCCTCCAGTTTATTCTGACGACCACCTCTTCCTAATTCTCAAATAGCGCATATCGGTACATTTTCCTATTCATTAGGTTAGCTTTAGTTTTAGAGATTCTATTTGAAATTATATGGATTACATATTTTTAGATTGGAAAGCATATGTTCCTTCGATGAGACACTCCCCAAGGGCCTTTCAACGAAGTAGTTGAGCTTAAAAAGAAAGTTTCTTCACTCCAAAATGATATGATCGACATTGTTGTGGCAAGAGATGAGGTGATCTTAGAAAAAGACATACTTGCTTCATTTCTTAAAGAAGAAAGGAAAGTTAGGCGGCTGTTGGAAGAGAAAAAGAAAATTTTGAAGGCTGATCTTGAGTTGTCCAAAGGACTTAAGGAAGATCTGGAGAAGATAACCAAAGAAAACTCCAAGCTTGTTAAGGAAGACTTAGAACTAGCCAAGAAGAACAAATCATTAGAAGATCAACTGCAAAGAAAATCTAACCTCCTAGATTATTCAAATAACATCATCGATGATGCCAAGAAAAAGGTTGATTCCTTTCTTAACGTTGCTCTTCCTAAGATCATCGAGAGATGTTATAAAGATGCTCTATATGTGGCATATCCCAAATAACATCAGGAAATGCTTAGATCTGGATTTCCCATCACTTCAAGCCTTGAATGAAAAATGCAAGAGGAAATTCAGTCTTAGAATAAAGAAAGACAAGATGGCTCTTGAGCAGAGTTCCCAACCGAGGAAGAAATTGACATCGGAGAGTGGCTATCATTCGACGATGCTCCTATTGATGAAGAACAGAAGGTTAATAAAGAGGAAAACGACAATGATCATGATGAAGGAGATGATAGTGACGATGGAGGTAATGGAGGTGATGGAGCGGGATTTTCTGGAGCGCCAGGTGATAAGGATGGATCTGGTGAAGCAAATTTGGACTCAACTGTCCAGGATGCTAAAGCTACCAATTTATCGGATTTTCCAAAAAATGATTCTCCCAAGATTGACAGTGCTTCTTAAGACCAAAGACCCAAGGACAAAGGGAAAATCTCGTCGCCATCAGTTATGCTTTCTTGGGTATAGGTCATTTTATTCAAATGTGTTAAGTTATGAAGTAATTTTTTAGTTAACATGCTGAATATTTTAGTTAAGAAGAAAATCAAAATACTTCTACGAAACTATACTTGAAAAGAAATAAGCAGAAATTGATCGACTAAATAGAGAACTGGATAAGAAAATGAAAGATTACAATGAGCTATCCAAAAAATATAAGAAACCTGCTGAAAGCACATCGAAGTTAAGATTCTTCAAAGAAAGATTGCCTCTCGGATGAAGAAATCCAGTCATCACCAGGAAATACTTATGAAGGAGAATTTCTAACCGATGACTCTCTTCTGGATGTTAACTGATGATAGAGACACCATGGTGGAATTTTTGTACAAAGCTTATTGCAGGGATAAATTTTTTGATTTCTCATACTTAGGTGAGAACTGTGGAGGTTTTGCTTTGATGCTTCCATCGCAGGTGTTTGGACGAGTATGGGTCCGATCCCCACCCGAAAATGTGTTGAAACCTTCCCAGAGTGGCTTTCGTCCCACTTTCTTCTAGCTCTCTTCCCTTACGAAAAACTTAAATACAATAAGAAGAAAATTATTTTTGAAATGTGTAAGAAATCAATTTTGTGTAAACCTGAATGATTATTCAATAATGATATGATTCTTGGTTTACTTATAATTTTCACCATTTTGGTTTTCCTATCTTTAGTTTAATTTTGATGCATTGTACAGAATAGAGATCTCTCAAGTAGTCTGATCTCTAGGGATCTCCTGAATAAATTTGTCAAGCTAAGAAAAGACTTTAAGGTATCGCGATTGGTCAAGACATTGCTTCCTTAGAGATTTATAAGAAGTTTACTTGCATTACCCTCATTTTTGCTTTGACTTTATAGGTGATGAAATGGAAAAGTTACTCAGTGAAATCCGATCTTATCATGCCAAATATTATGTGGTCGTGATAGTCCTCCTACTGGGGAATGAGATTATTGTCGGTTCCCTCCTATTTATACCCAAGAAAGAATTAAAGCCTCCTTCGATTCTATACTTACATTGTCTGCTAAGTCATTTGAAAAGCCCAAAATTGCAGTATAGAAACTTTGAATGCTAATTAAATGTTCTTGAAAATAGAATTGTGTTGTAACCTTAATTTTTGTATTACATGTGAACTCTTCTTATTATCAATAGAAAGTCTTTTTTTCATATATTAATTCATATCTCTCTAATACTTAATAGGAGACTCAATTAGGCATATATCTGATTGTAACGACCCATAAATTTTCGATGTTTAAAAAAAATTCGTTAATTTAATAATATTTTGTGAGTTAATATTGAAAGTATAAAAAAATTGTAATTTAATAATGGAATAATAACTAAATTAAAATGAAACAATGTTAATAAGATTTTGGAATTTAATTTATAAAGAAATATAATTGTTATAATTTGTAATGAAGTAAATTGTTAAGAATTAACCTTTGAAATATTATATTAATTAAAATAGACTTAATTAAAAAGGTTGAATTGAATAAATCCTATTTATTGGAACCTAATTTAGTGGTATGCAAATTATAACAAATGAGTTATTGCAAGAAATTGAAATTTGAATAGAATTCTAATGAATGAAAGTAGTGAAAATATTTTACCCAAATGTAATTGTATAAGAGAAATAAAGGAAAGTATTAAATTGATTAATGTAATAAAACATTGTTAATAGTATTTGATTGTGAATTAAGGAAAACGTGTTAATGCAAGTTAATATTTAATGAACGTTACAATTTAATTAAAATTCAAATATTATGACTTAGCTATAAATGGAATATAAAAAAACAAATACAATCAATGTTAGAAACGTAATTTTAATGTTCATGTTGATAATAAACCTTACTTTAATGATTATTAATATAGTTACGGAGGTGTGAATGAAAACTTAATAGAAATGTTGGTTATTTTGTAAAGTAACTAATATAATGTAAATTTAATGTTGTAAATTTATAGAATGTATAATATTTAAAACCCTTAATTAATATGTTCAATTGAAAGAAATTACAACATTTGTTTGGAAATGATTTAAACTGGTGAGAAGGTGATTGATAGCCGATGATATCAAATTATTATAAGTTACCTGTTTTGATGGAATTGAAAAAAAAATATTTTTTAAAAAAATGTAAATAATGTTACATTTATGTGAAATGTAATACCATGTTTAAGAGTTGTTAAATTGTATATATTAAGGAAATTTTATTAATTGTTTTAAAACCTTAATTAATATGGGTAATAGACAAGATTTCACATTTAAAATATAGCCATTTAAACAAATCTAAGATGAATATAGGAATATTGGGTAATAAATTTAATATAAGAAAACCAATGCAAATATTGATTAATCACTGAAGCAATAAAAATAAATAGTAGTTAATTCAAAATTTGTAACTTGGGAATAATGTAGATTAATTATACGTTAGTTATTTAGGGTAGTGACTAAAATTGGTAATCCATTTGTAATTAATGATAATAGTGTTGATATAATTTAATAAATTTAAATGCCAATGCAATACCAATTAATGAATTGAATTTCGAAATTGGAGTTAGATAAATGCAGTAACTAATCAGGGCAAATAAATTTATGGAACAAATGTTAAGATCTTAACTGGTGGTAATTAATAATTGGAGATAATGTAAATTCCATTTATAATATGACTATTGGTTAATGAAAAGATTGTAAATCAAGATTTGTTTATTTATTTGAATATAAAGAATTTAGCTAATTGAGTTTATTGCAATTAAATAAAATAAACATTTATTATTACGTTAATTGAAAATTTAGTTGAAATTGAAAAATATTTATGTACGTTTATTTCATCCATTTGGCTATAATGGATTGAATAATAAGAATGAATAGTGAATTCAATGGAATTTTTGAAAAGTTAATTTATAATTGATGAATATAATGAAATTTAAATTTTACGCTGAAATTTAAGATTGAATCTACATTTAATTGACATCTAAATTTGGTTTAAATCACTGAGATTGTTTAAGAAAAACGAAACTGATAAGATTTGTAAATTTTGGAAGTGGAAGTGAAAAATTGATTTAATTAATGAATTTTTAATTTATTTAATTAATATAAAAATAGTCATTTTGTCCACTGACTCGGATTTCGACGAAACAAGTTTCATCGGATCCATAACAGTGAATTATTGTAGGATTTCAAGTTTCGTAGCGATCGGACTAGTCGTTCGATCGTACGGACTCGAAACGCCTTGAAATCGATAAATTGAAATCAATTGAAATCAATTTGAAAATATTGATTTTAGCATAACTTCGTCATACGATGGAATTTGGACTTGAAACTTGTTCCATCGCGTTTAAAATATTTTAAAACGCCTATTTTGATATGTGGGTTGACCCAATTTCGTTCCGGGGTCAGAACGGGCTTTTTGGGCCACTTTGGCGTTAGCGCGTATATCCAACCTCATCCATCCATCTAATTTCTGACATTCCTATATAAACCCCTTTATAACCCTAGCCTCCCTAATTCTCATTTTCCTGTACGTAAATTCATTCTATTTCATCTCTTCCTCAAATGCAGACAAAATTTTATATTTCCAGATCCAATTGCAAATTCAATCCAAAGCTAAAATTTCAATCTCCTCAGAAAAATTTGGAAAAAATATATGTTGAAGCTCTCGACTAGCGTAATTCACTGGTGGTATTTGTTTTCCGATTCGATGCATCGTTTGGCCAGAAATTCTAAATCAATTCTTGGTCGTTTTGGAGAAGAACGAAGGGGAGCGCATCTATATGGTTTGTTCGTTGTTTTGATGGTCGGATTTCTCGCTAAAATTCGATTAGATCACAATTTTCAAGTGGCGGCTGGGCATAATTGATGTCGATCGTCGGCACCATTGCCACGCGAGGGGGTCGCGTAGTGATAGCCTAAGGCGAGGCGACGGCAGGGGCTTCAGTGGCGTTGCGTTTCGGCGGTCAACGGAAGAGGTTGGGTCGTGATTTCATGCGGCTAGGGTTTTTGAAGACGCGTGCGTACAGGGTCTGGAGGATGATAGGATGACGTGGCAAACTAGGTAGTGTGTTCTTTTTTTTAAATTGAATTTCAATCACAATTATCGCTATATCTTTTGCATACGATATCCGTTTTACGCGCGATTTCTTTTTTTAGGACCGTATCTGAATTCTAGACTATTTGTCGCTGGTTTGGACGAATTCTGAGACGGTCAAATTTTAGGGTATAAATTGGATTTTAATTCAATTTAAATTCAAAAGGTGAGTGTTTTAACCCACTCACAACTTCTAAATTTCTTATGTTAGTTAAATTGATATATGATGTGATTTAAAATTTATTTATGGTTGTTTGGCATATATTTTATCATCGTCTCGGTTAATTTCATTTATTTAAATTAAATTGCTATTTAATTTATTCATCGCATTTAAACTGCCTGTTAAATTTGTTAATTAATTATTCATTGCATATAAACTGCCAGTTAAACAGTTGTTTAATTTATTATTGAATTAAAGTGCTATTTAATACCTGTTGTTTATTTTTCGTTCTATATGGATGCTACTGTTGAATTTGATGATGATTGCGATAAATGGTTGACGGTTGATATTGGATGTTTTATTTTATATTGTTATAAACTGCAAGTTATTATGCATTTTCATCTCATTCGGGACTGCGGTTTGAAATGATATATAACCATAAATTTTGTTTTTAAATTGCGGATTAAAATGATAAATATCCGTATCACTTGACCATGGATAGAAAATTATATACAGGCACCGCGGTCTATATATAGAAATATTTTGAAGTGATTTTCTATGGCTTTGGAAAGAAATATATGCTTTTATTAAATAAAAATTCTGATGTTATATAAATATTATATATATAGTTAAATTCTTGAATTTAAGCTATGTATAAAATTGGAGGAAAAAAATGAGTTTAATAATGGAGTTTGATGGTTTATATTATATGGGTAAGTATCTATTTAAGGTATTATATATAGACTGTTTATTGCAATTAAGTAAAATAAACATTTATTATTACGTTAATTGAAAAGTTAGTTGAAAGTGGAAAATATTTATGTACGTTAATTTCATCCATTTGGCTATAATGGATTGAATAATAAGAATGAATAGTGAATTCAATGGAATTTTTGAAAAGTTAATTTATAATTGATGAATATAATGAAATTTAAATTTACGCTGAAATTTGGGATTGAATCAACATTTAATTGACATCTAAATTTGGTTTAAATCACTGAGATTGTTTAAGAAAAACAAAACTGATAAGATTTGTAAATTTTGGAAGTGGAAGTGAAAAAGTGATTTAATTAATGAATTTTTAATTTATTTAATTAATATAAAAATAGCCATTCTGGCCACTGACTCGGATTTTGACGAAACAAGTTTCATCGGATTCGTAACAGTGAATTATTGTAGGATTTCAAATTTCGTAGCGATCGGACTTGTCGTTTGATCGTACGGACTCGAAACGCCCTGAAATCGATAAATTGAAATCAATTGAAATGAATTTGAAAATATTGATTTTAGCATAACTTCTTCATACGATGGAATTTGGATTTGAAACTTGTTCCATCGAGTTTAAAATATTTTAATACACCTATTTCGATATATGGGTTGACCCAATTTCGTTCCGGAGTCAGAACGAGCTTTTTGGGCCACTTTGGCGTTAGCGCGTATATCAACCTCATCCATCCATTCTAATTTCTGACCTTCCTATATAAACCCTGTTATAAACCCTAGCCTCTCTAATTCTCATTTGTCTGTACGTAAATTCATTATATTCCTCCTCTTCCTCAAATGCAGACAAAATTCTATATTTCCAGATCCAATTGCAAACTCAATCCAAAGCTAAAATTTCAATCTCCTCAGAAAAATTTGGAAAAAATATATATTGAAGCTCTCGACTAGCGTAATTCACCGGTGGTATTTGTTTTCCGATTCGATGCATCATTCGTCCAGAAATTCTAAATTAATTCTCGATCGTTCATCGCGCGTCGATGAACGGTGTCGGATCGCAAAATCGTTTCTGGGTTTTGGAAAGAGAACGAAGGGGAGCGCATCTATATGCTTTGTTCGTCATTTTGATGGTCGGATTTCTCGCTAAAATTCGATTAGGTCACAATTTTCAAGTGGCGGTTGGGCATAATTGATGTCGTTCGTCAGCGCCAATGCCACACGAGGGGGTGGCGTGGTGATAGCCTAAGGCGCGGCGACGGCAGGGGCTTCGGTGGCGTTGGGTTTCGACGGTCAATGGCAGAGGTTGGGTCGCGATTTCATGCGGCTAGGGTTTTTGAAGACGCGTGCGTATTGGGTCTGGATGATGATGGGATGACGTGGCAAACTAGATAGTGTGTTCTTTTTTAAAAAAAAAATTGAATTTCAATCACAATTATCACTATATCTTTTGCATACGATATCCGTTTTACGCGTGGTTTCTTTTATTAGGATCGTATCTGAATTTCGGACATTATGGCGCTAGTTTGGACCAATTCTAAGGCAGTCAAATTTTTGGGTTTAAAATGGATTTTAATTCAATTTAAATTCAAAAGGTGAGTTTTAACCCACTCACAACTTCTAAAATTTCTTATGTTTGTTAAATTGATATATGATGTAATTTAAAATTTATTTGTGGTTGTTTGACATATTTTTTATCATCATCTCAGTTAATTTCATTTATTTAAATTAAATTGCTATTTAATTTATTCATTACATTTAAACTGCCTGTTAAATTTGTTAATTAATTATTCATCGCATATAAACTGCCAGTTAAACAGTTGTTTAATTTATTATTGAATTAAACTGCTATTTAATACCTGTTGTTTATTTTCCGTTCTATATTGATGCTACTGTTGAATTTGATGATGATTGCGATAAATGGTTGATGGTTGATATTGGATGATTGGATGTTGTATTTTATATTGTTATAAACTGCAAGTTATTATGCATTTTTATCTCATTCGGGACTGCGGTTTGAAATGATATATGATCGTAAATTTGGTTTTTAAATTGCGGATTGAAACGATAAATATTTGTATCACTTGACCATAGGATAGAAAATTATATACAGGCACCGCGGTCTATATATAGAAATATTTTGAAGTGATTTTCTATGGCTTTGGAAAGGAATATACGGTTTATTAAATACAAATTCTGATGTTATATAAATATTATTTTATATATATATAGTTAAATTCTTGAATTTAAGCTATGTATAAAAATTTTTAATAAAAATGAGTTTAATAATGGAGTTTGATGGTTTATATTATATAGGTAAGTATCTATTTAAGGTATTATATATATAGAATTTATAATGACTCAAATAAAATTAAAGTTGAAAGATAAATATGAAATTGGGTTGAATTGAATTATTTAAGAATTGTTCTTGAATAAATGTGATTTGGAATGTAAATAAATTTAGATTTGAAAAGGTATGATTTTATAACTTGATTTTTATTTAGAGGATTTAAATGATTATCAAATTTATTAAATTGAATATTATCAGGTTAATTTAATTGGAGAGTATCCAGTTATTTGAAGTCTAAAAGTTTTACTAAAACGATATTTGATTTATTTAGTAACATTTCAAATCTAAATAATAGTAGTTGGAATTGATGTATATGAAATTACCAAAGAATAAGTTTTGAAATGGTGAAAATATTTAAAGCTTTGAAATATATGGAAACTGAAATGGTTTATTTGAGAATTTAAACCTATATTTGGAATTTATTTGGGAAATTTAAAAGCTATTTTGTTATGTAAAGCGGTTTAATACTTAAACCATTTAAGTATTAGAAATTTTGTTCAAAGCTAGGGGGTTTAAGATATATATATTTGAAATTATTATTATTTTGGGAAAAGGGATATATTTAAAATAAAAAAGATATCATATTAATTTGGAGTTTTAAAAAAATGATATCGTATTTATATGCTTTTGAAAGGGATATTATATTCTGGTTTTAAAGTATAAATTATTTTGAAATGCCGCGATGTTATAATAATGATTGGTTGTTGAAGAGGCCGGGATCGGTAGTTGTCATACTCTCTGCCAATTCTGAAACCACTTTAACAACCGTGTACGCGGTGGAGATTCCAGAATGAAGTAGGATGTGGCGGCGTTTCCTTTGAGGTAAATACGTCGACCCAACTCCCATGAGTTGGCATAAGGTGGCTAAAACAGGAGCGATTGACGGGTTAATTGAGGTAGCACCTTTGATCGGACACATCCCTTCGATATTATACTTTGACTTTTGGATTGATTCGGTGGCCACTTTTGATTTCTTATTTAGGGGTGTGGCTCGAGGTGGGCGGTAGCTACGGCTACGCGTTACCACCGACCCGGAAGCGTAATTGGTATATCTACTCTGGCATTGCCTAGTTGTGCCCTGTCACCTACCCTATCGCGCCTTGGACGAGTTTCTATTTGTGTCGTACCTATGGAGTATCCTCTGGTAGCCTCCCGATCATGAGGTATTACGGTACTATAGACTATTGGCATTATTTATGTTAAGGGCTATATGGGTAACCCCTTAACGCTATTTAAAAGTAAGTTTATTTTACAATTAGACACTATTATAATAGCGAAATATACTACATAGTAAATAGTTTAACGGATCCTTAAGAGATGTAAATCCCGAGCATCTCTTTAGTTACTGCACTCATATTTATTGTTGTTGATTTAACTTACATAAGATCTTTTAGTTCTGACGTGGGTGTTTTGTCTTTTCAATTCGCTCGGGTCAGTCCAAGCATTTCAGGATCGAAGACTTTATTTCTGGAGGACGAAGACGAAGATTTCATTATTATATATTATATTGTTCCACTACACACTGTATTCCACTGCGTCGATTTTTATTCGTTGGTATGTGCAACTTCGGTATATTGTATAAGTAAAATTAAACATTTTGTAAACAGCTTCATGAACTGTATATTTGATTATTATATTTTATCCTTCCGCTGAGAGATTCTGCTTTATTTTATTTCTTTCTCGTTTTTCTTATTTACCCCATAACAATTCGCCATTTCGTATAGTTTGAATTGGCACGTGTGTTGATTTAAAGCGTGGGAAAAGGCGAGATGTTACACATATTCTTTAAATGCTTCGTGAATCATTGATATTAAAGACAGCTTTTCGCTTATGTAGAAGAAACATGATCTTCCTAAGTTGACTCAACTTCACGATTCATGAACAATCCTGCAGCACGAGAGTAGCGTAGGAACCACTTCATATTAAAATTGACGTTTAGGACTTACAAGGAAATGACCGCTCGCATTAAGAAGCAGCTTAAAGAAAAGGAAAATGAGCTTTAAGCGTTAAAAGAGTAAGCTAAATCGATTTGTATGTCCGATCCTTCCATCGAAGGTAACGTAGAGATAACTAAATTACATCACAGAATAAATTATCTTGAAGTGGACTTAATAAAGAGTCAAGTTCATTGTCAATCATTGGAGCTCATTGCAAATGAGGGCGAATCCGGCCTTCCTACTCCACTCTAGGAAGAATTACTAGATCCCGTTCTTCGGCGAGCCAAGAATTCCCTACTTTGGTAAACCTGCTTTCAGGCTCAAGGAATGAAATAATCTGATCATGGAGCAAAAAGGTCAAATTTGAGGTAATAAGATATTTTGGTAGGAAATGGGATGGGAAAATACCTCAACGTATGAGCGAATATGAGAGCAAAGTTCAAAAGCTCGAGCGTAAGAGATATACTTTCAAACAAAAGATCGAAGAGTTGAATAGCATAGTCAAAACTTTACGATGAGCCAATAAAGCTCTTTAGTGCGCTTTGTATATTCAAATTGCTTCAACTTATGATGCAAATATGGTTCAGAAAAGAGAAAAGAAATTCAAAGAACTCTTAGATGCTACTATTCTCCGTGTTGTTGACCCCATAATCACCTAGGATTTAGAGGAGACTACACAAAACCTTAAACTTAGTGATGATTTGCTTTAAACTTATTCTTTTTTCGTTTGACTTTATACATGCCACTTTGGACTAATGTATTAGATTATAAGTAAAATTACAATTGAATGAATGCCACCTCAAATACAGGGTATATAACCGTGAATTGAATTCTGATTTTGATCTAAAATTGCTTGATGATTAGTATTTTACTTTTTTATACTTGAGATTTTCGATGTGTAGATAAACTTTAAGCTTGCTTAGAGAATCAAGAACCATGTTGATTAAGCTCGATTGAAATATCTGCTGGTTTTCTTTAGTAATGGAGATTCCCGTTAAATGAATTTGAGTTGAAACTGACTTAAACAAGCTCTGAAACTTTATCTAGAAATTGAAGAAGAATAGAAACCTAAATTAGTAGACTAGATATCTATATCTGAAAGAAGACTAGAAATCTATAGCTGGCAATAATAGAAGACCAAAATTCGTATCTAAAAGAAGACCAGAAATCCATATCTGGAAGAAGACCAGAAATCCATATTTGGCAAGAATAGTTGAAGATCAAAAATCATTATCTGGTAACTGGACATTGTATTCAGCTCACATCTAATAGACCTTCCCCTAGAAGATAGATTGACAGGAGCACGCTTGGCTTGGATTTTGATAGATTAGGAGCACTACTTAGCTCTGATTTTAATAGTTTTGTTTGACACCGTATTACGCGATGATCTCTACTTGGATCGAAACCCATGTCACCTTCATAGATAATGACTTTGGTAGCTTGTTTGGAGTTTTTAGCTAGGCATTTTAAGCAGAATTAAAGACTTACTCGGTCTCTCTCTAGGAGGTGCTTCAGTGAGGCCTTTGATAGCGATAATGAAAGCTTAGTTCGAGGCTTTAGTGAGGCCAATCATAATGGCACTAAAGGCTCACCCCCATCCTCCCTCAAGGAGGTGCTGCAACTTGACCACGTAGGTAGACGTTAAAGGCTTTCCCGATGCTTTAGCGAGGCTTTTGATGGCGGCACTAATGGATTATTCCAATCTCCTTCTAGGAAGTGCTTAAGTGAGGCCTTTGATGACGGCAATGAAGGCTTAGGGCCTTTGATGGCTAGGGATCTCTCGTGGTCACGAGCCTTTGATGGCTGGGGCCTTTGATGGCTAGGGACCTCTTGCGGTCATGAGCCTTTGATGGTCAGGGGCCTCTTACGATCATGAAACTTTAATGGTTGGGGCCTTTGATGGCCAGGGACCTCTTGCAGACATGAACCTTTGATGGCTACGTAGATACACTCATTTTGTTTAGAAGACATTTATTGATGATTGGCTTAACATCTTTGTACAAACTGGTTGAGTTTTCCTTGCCTTAGAAAATTGATGATCATTTCTATGCTCTAGCATTGATTGGTGTCATGACCATTTGCAAGATGATAGTGACAATATGACTTTCCATGATTCCTTTCGAACTTGGTCTCCCCTTTTGCTGAGGCCGATGGTTAAGCTCATTCTTGGTCAGGAAATAGATGTTTTCAAGAGAAGTAGCAAGAATGCAATCTTTTGGAAGTCGTGATTTGGAGGCTAACCCTCTTAGCTGATGCTTAACCCTTTTCTTGTTTGTTATAGGTGTCTCATCTTCTATGATTAGTTTCCTCTTTGAGTCCTTCGAATTTCACTCGGGGTCGATGAATGACTCATGACCTTATGCCATTTCTGAGTGAATATGTCAAAAGCATTTGTTATATGTTTCACAAAATAGTCTCCTTAGCTTGGAATTGAATGGCCCTTCTATCTTTAAGAACAAGTTATCCTTTTTTAGGCTTTCTCTTCCTAAGGAAAAAGTTGGAGTAGGGCCTATATGAAATGGATTTATGCTCCAGTTGTCTGGAGCATAAAGGGTTGTCTGCTTCTTCTCATTTATAATTTGTAAGGCTGTTAATCTCAATACTTGTTCTTCATGAAGTTGAAGGTTGTTGAATATGCGATTATATGACTTTTGTTTGATGGTAATAAACATATATATATATATATATTCATTTAAATGTATTTGTTAATATACTATTTTATTAATTCATAGATTAAATAAATATTTGCTGAATGAAATAAATAATACAGAATTTGAATTCAAACAAAAATTTTATACAAACAAATATTGCACAGGATTTGAATTCAAACAGAAATCCTATTCAAACAAATATTTATTACAATTTTTGAATAGCACAAATTTCAAGCTCTCACTATATACAATTTCAATTACAATACAAATTTGATTAAATTACAATTCACATTGCACCTCACTACATATCACTTATTCGTACTGATCTTCAACTTTATTCCAATGTGAATCCAGCATCTGAGAAATCTGCAAAAATATACATTGACGCAGTAAAATTGAAAATAAAATATTTTTGCAGTATAAAATAAAATGTAAATTTTGAAAATAATATTTTCCACAGTTATTTGGGTTGTTCGTCATCATTTAACTTTGAATTCATCATACACAAACAGCTTGTGACATACACAGTGTATCGCTGTATACGCCACAAGACCGTGCACACCGATATATATCCAGATGATAAATTTACAGGGACAGGTGAGCACAGGTCAAACCCAAATTATCGGATTCAACTCAAGTGCAATAAAACAATGTCACAACTTTCAGCACAAGGTCAAATCCAAGCTACAAGCTGGATTCAACTCAAGTGTAATGCACAGTCCAACTAAAAGTCAACATGCTCAGAAAAGACTGCAAAATTCAAGGAGGCACCAAACCACAAACAAAATGCAAAAGGTCAAGTCACTGACTCGACTCAACTACAGCAACAAAGACATAAGAACTAGAACATACACAGTGCAGTAGTGCCAAAAGGACAAGAATACATACATACAAGCAGTGTAAACATCACCATGAACAAGCAGTGTTACACACTACAAACTAGAACAGTGCACATAGGAGTGCAAGAGCAAATAAAACAAGTGACAATGCAAGAACAGCCTCAACAATGAAGTGGCTCAACAACATCAAAATGCACAGAAGACTCAGTACACAACAGAGGCAACTGGCAACAATAAGTATACGTATACATGCTAACAGCAAATATAAAATGCAGCAAACAAAAGTATAGCCTCAATAATGAAGAGAAAGTGAGGATTCAAATATCAATGCCACTGCCTCAATAGTTATAGTGCAACAGGTCTGGGAAGCAAGCATGTGCACCAAAAACCATCAATGAACAAGGCTACAAGATGAACCAAACCAGGCAGCAAGCATACATGAAACGAAGATGCCAACTGACTCGAATGATACAAACTACAGCAACCAAAATTCTTGCAACATGATGCAATGCAATATACACAGCACTAACCAGAGCCATTGCAAACCCAAAATGCAAATTGTCTTACATATGCTCAAGCAATACATGAATAAAGTAGTTCAGGCTCGAGGCTATCAAGTGGACATATAAAAAGTGACATGATGAAGCAGTACAAACTCAAATGAGCAAGTGCACCAGAGAAGACTACACAGATATAAAGACCAGACAACATAATGTACACAATGAATTAGCAGCAAAACAAATTGCACTAAAGGAGTGAAAGATGAACGCAAGCTTTAGGCTAATGTACACATGAATACCATCATATGTATAAAATCAAATGCAAGCCAACATAAAAGACACAGCAAAATCAAAGTGAAAAAACAGTGGACAATGCAACAACAGTTCAGTGTGCAGAAGTTTCAAGTCAAGGCCGAAGCCATCAGAAATTCATGAAATCAGAGAACGAAGTCAGAAATCATCAAATGCACATCAGTGAACCAGACAAGGCGTAGTTCAATTCAGTGAAGTTACTGCAGTTCGATATCAACGCAATGGGATGGCAAGTCATGGAGTCGCATTCACAAAACTAGAGTCAGAGATCAAGCTTGTGTACAAATTGAAAAGGTCAAAAATCAAAATCCAAAATAAAATAGGAAAGTTACTACCGTAACGATCAAGGAAAGATCGAACGATTTCAAATCAAAACTGTGATCTTAAAGTAAATGAAATATTCGATATGAATAAGTCAGATCATATCTGTAGCATTAAAACAAAATCAAATGGCCGAGAATATTCAAGTGACGAATTTAATTAAATGGATACGAACAAAATTCAAAGGCATCGAATCATATATAAGTAACATCATCGGCAAAGAAATCATCACCGAGTTCAAGTTTTGAAACCAGAAATCAAAAGCAAAAATCACATACCCTAATCAAAGCAGAGACGAACTCAATCAAGCGGCCGAAAGCATCTCAAGAGACGATCAATTAACAAAGCAAGGAAATCGAGTTGAATCGAGCTTTGTAATCGGCATCATCGAATTACCCAAAACCCTAATTTTTGAAGATTGAACGAGCGCAGCCATTATCTCAACAAAAGGGAACGGGCCGAATAAATTAAAAAGGAGACGGTCCAAATAAAATAAAAAGAGGGCCGACTTTTTGTTTAAGTTTAATTAGGATTTTGTTTTTTAATTTGTTTTAAATTTGTCTTTTAAATTTTTAACTGTTGTAATCACTAGTCGTGTGACTAGCGGATAGACTACGTGGCGTAGTTTGAGAATTCGCAACTCAGTGGCTGAGTTGTGGTAGGGTTTTGAGCGTAGAGTTAGGTTAGTCGGTTAGCGGGTGTCGCGAGTTTACGTGTGTAAGCGTGTGACTACTTAATTTCTAGTAGAAACCTTAGAGGCAGCACGTAGACAGGGTTTTGCCGAAGCTGGATAAATTCTGTGTCGTTGTATTTCCGCATTTATTATTCTCCTATTATCTGTGCTGCTATACTTCTGATTTATCTGTGTTGAAACAATTTTATAAGCTTCCGCAATTAATTTTATAATTATCAGCATCACCCTATTCACCCTCCTCCCCCCCTCTAGGGTGAAATCGATCCTACAAGTGGTATCGAAGCTAGGAATAGAAGTTGATTTTTGGTTTTAAAATTTTGATTTTTTTCAAAAATCAATTTTTGTTTTAAAAGGTTGAATTTTCAAAATGGCTTCTTTTAATAATGCTTCTGTTGAGGGTCAGTCAATAGTTAGACCACCAATGTTCAATGGTGAATACGCCTACTGGAAAAATAGAATGAAAATTTTACTAAAAACCATTGACGCTTGGAACATTGTTGAGACAGGTTATAGAGCACCAACTATAATTGTAGATAATCAGGAAATAGATAAATCGATGGATCAATGGACAGAGCTAGAAAATAAATTACAAAATGCTAATGCTAGAGCTATGAATTCTATTATCTGTTCAATGGATCAATTTGAATTTAATCGTATCTCACATTGTCTAACTGCGCAGGAAATATGGCACACACTAGAAGTGACTCACGAAGGAACGTCTCAAGTCAAAGATCTCGCCTTGCCATGATAAGCAGCGAATACGAGAATTTCACAATGGCAAAGGAAGAAAATGTCAAAGAGATGCATGGACGACTTTCCAATATCGTATACAAACCAAAAGCTCTTGGAAAATCAAACACAGAGTTGAAGATAGTCCGAAAAATCCTCAGAGTCCTTCCACGAAGTTTTGAAGCTAAAGTGACTGCCATTCGAGAATCAAAAGATTTGAAACAAATGAAAGTCGAAGAACTCATCGGAAATCTCACCACTTATGAGCTAGAAATGAAATTCAAGGAAGACCGTGAAGGAGGAGATACTCGAAAGAAATCAAGAGCTCTCAAAGGAACAACTGAAAGTGATGATGATGACGATGATGATGGAGCAGCAGAGTTGGAAATGGTAATAAAGAAATTAAAAAGGTGGAACCGCAGATACCAAATCCAGCTCTAAATCAAAAAATAAAAGGAAGAATAATCAAAGTTTCAGATAACACAGAACAGCAAAAAATCATCTGTCATAAGTGCCATCAACCCGGACACATCAAGCCTAAAAGAGGGTATCCTGAGCAATTGCAAGAATTGGGTTCATTGATATTCCTGGTATAGTAGTTGTCCTCAAAATCAACGCGACTTTGAAGAGAAATCAAAAAGGAGAATTTTTGCAGCCACGTGGAATACAAGTGATGAAGATAATCAAAGTACTAACGGTGAGAGTGAGAAAGCAGACATGTATCTTCATGGTGAAATAACTGACAGTGATGGTGACGAGCCAAGTGAGGTATCAAAACTTTCTCATTTAGAATTACTTATATATTTCTACGAAGTGAGTGGCTATTTTGAACGACTTAGGGAGAAGTATGCCAAACTTGAATCCCAAAAAGATACTTTGATAGATTTAAATAAATAACTTGACCAATTAGCTAAAAACATATCAAAGTAGGATCCCTATGTGTGATAAGTGTCCAACATTCGAAGAGGAAATTAAAAAATCAGAAATTAATATAAAATCACTTAAAAATGAAATTCTAATTTTGAAAGAGAGTGAAAATACTAGGAGAGAAAATTCTATTAAAAAATGCACACAATTGTTAAACGAAAATGAATCTCTCAAAACACAAGTCCAACAATTGTCGACGACTTTAAATAAATTTTCAAAAAGTGAAAAATCATTCAATATGCTATTAGGAAAACAAACTGTTAATATAGTTAGACAAGGACTTGGATATAATCAAACTGAAAAGGCTAGAAATGAATTTAATCAAGTCAATTCAATGTGCACAATTTGTAGAGAATTTGTACACATTCAAAATAGTTGTTGGTATAAACCCAAACACGTGAAAGCTATACCAATTTGGGTTCCAAATGGCACAATTATAGAATCTCTCAAAATTAAACAAATCTGGATGCCGAAAGGAACATATATAAATAGTTTTGGGTCTCCACAAAATTATCTTTCAAAAAATTCTGCCACTAACAATCATGGACCTATAAAAACAAATAGGTCACAAAAATCTTTCATCGGTAGGTGTGGTGGCAGGCTAAGGAACAACAACAGTGTTCTCTGGATTCTGGCTGTTCCAGAAACACAACGGGCAACAAAGAAAAGTTTCTTAGCCTAGTATAAAGGTGGCAGAATCACAATGGACAACAACGAAAAATGTAATAAAAGGTAAAACAGGTAACGGTATATCTATTTGAACGATATATTAAACGTGATAACCTGCACCGTAATCTAGGTAAAATCAGCCAATATTGAGATGATGAAAAGATGTTGATTTTGATTCTGACTTATACAAAATTGTTGGCCAATTATATTCTTATGCCAAAAACATTATAAAAATCTCTAGATTCTTTGAATTACTTCATATATATTAGTTTGGATTAAAAATAGTGTTTTGTTGCATGATAATACATTTGGTTATAATACGGCTAACTCTATATTCACGATTTCTGATTATTTACACGGCTTCATTTCAAATTCAAGAGAATATCATTTAAAATGCTGTTAAAATTAAGTTTGAAATTTTTTGGTGCACACTTCATGGTCTGGTCAATCAAATTCAATTAGTGATAATTTGGAGTAAAAGAGAAATTCAGATGCAGATCACACTGGTAATCTAGTTGATAGAAAACTTACTAGTTGAACGTGATTTTTAGTAACTGCATCGTTTTTTTAAGAAATATCTGCACATTTTTAAATTCAAATAATTTTCAAATAGCAGAAATTTTTTCTCATATAACCCCTTCAAGAAAATCATCCTTGACCTTGTTTTCAGAATGGTCATTTTTAGAAAAATGGATTTTCTAATTATTTTTGAATTTAATTTTAAATTATAACTTTGACTAATCTGACCCCCTACTAATTATCAAAAAGATAAATAGTGATTGAAAAAGTGATGAGTGTTGATATTTATCATATATTATGATTTGAGACGATATAATTAGCAAATCTCTTTAGAAATTTAAACAAGGTTATAAAAACTCTTGTTGGGTAAAGATTCCATGACCATTTGAATTTCTATCATATTTCTATCGACCATCACTCGTCAAAATTCAATATAATTTGTCGATATGTGGTACTTTAAATAGGAATCATTCGTTTTTCATTTTATATATAAAATAAAATAAAATAAAATCCAAAGTATTCACTCTCATTTAAAAGTCATCACGGTTATGCATGGGTGAATTACTTGGAATTTGTTATATGCTTCCATGCTCATTTAAAAGTCCTCAGGTTATGCATGTATGGAACGCATATCAAAATTGATTTATTAAATAAAAAAAGTTGATTCTAATCCCATTTAAAAGTCCTCACAGTTATGCGTGATTAGAAGAAGATACTTGAATTCATTTTTTAAAATTAAATTGAAATACTACTAGTCTCATTTAAAAGTCCTAACGGTTATGCATGATTAGTAGATATTCAAATTCCTGATATAAATGTACCACAATAGACACAACTGTATGGTTTTATATGATGACATCATTCCCATTATTTCCAAAAGTGGAATTTGCGCCTAACAAGGGTAGTTATGATTTTTGTTTGATTTTTTATTGAAATTTAATATTTATATTTGGTTGAGTTTTAATGTTGGATTAATATCGATTACTTTATCTTTATTTTCTCTAACACTATCACTCTTTTGCTGATAACAAAAGAGGGAGAGAAAAGTTAAGATTTTGTCAAATAAAATCAAGCAAAGGTCAAATATTTTCCATTTGCATCTAGGCTCATTTGCATATCTTTATTTGTATGCATATATGTAGGGGGAGTTTTGTGGTGAGAGGAAGCATTTAAATAGGGGAGCAATTAGACTATATCAATGATCAAATACATTTAACATATTCAAAATCTTAAATATATGTTTGTTATCATCAAAAGGGGGAGATTGTTGAATATGCGGTTATATGATTTTTGTTTGATGATAACAAACATATATATATTCATTTAAATGTATTTGTTAATGTACTATTTATCAATTCATAGATTAAATAAATATTTGCCGAATAAAATAAATAACACAGAATTTGAATTCAAACAGAAATTTTATACAAACAAATATTACACAGAATTTGAATTCAAACAGAAATTTTGTTCAAACAAATATTTATTACAATTTTTGAATAATACAAATTTCAAGCTCTCGCTATATACAATTTCAATTACAATACAAATTTGATTAAATTACAATTCACATTGCGCCTCACTACATATCACTCAACTCGTACTGATCTTCAAATTTATTCCAACGTGAATCCAGCATTTGAGAAATCTGCAAAAATATACATTGACGCAGTAAAATTGGAAATAAAAAATTTTTGCAGTATAAAATAAAATGTGAATTTTGAAAATAATATTTGCCTAAGTTATTTTGGTTGTTCGTCATCATTTAACTTTGAATTCATCATACACGAACAGCTTGCGACATACACAGTGTATCACTGTATATGCCACAAGGTCGTGCACACTAATATATATACACTTGATAAATTTACAGGGACAGGTGAGCACAGGTCAAACCCAAATTATTGGATTCAACTCAAGTGCAATAAAACAATGTCACAACTTTCAGCACAAGGTCAAATCCGAGCTACAAGCTGGATTCAACTCAAGTGTAATGCACAGTCCAACTAAAAGTCACCATGCTCACAAAAGACTGCAAAATTCAAGAAGGCACCAAACCACAAACAAAATGCAAAAGGTCAAGTCACTGACTCAACTCAACTGCAGCAACAAAGACCAAAGACACAAGAACTAGAAAATACACAGTGCAGTAGTGCCAAAAGGACAAGAATACATATATACAAGTAGTGTAAACATCACCATGAACAGGTAGTGTTACACACTACAAACTAGAATAGTGCACATATGAGTGCAAGAGAAAATAAAACAAGTGACAATGCAAGCACAGCCTCAACAATGAAGTGGCTCAACAACATCAAAATGCACAGAAGACTCAGTACGCAACAGAGGCAACTGGCTACAACAAGTATACATATACATGCTAACAGCAACTACAAATTGCAGCAAACAAAAGTATAGCCTCAATAATGAAGATAAAGTGAAGATTCAAATATCAATGCCACTGCCTCAATAGTTATAGTGCAATAGGTCTGGGAAGCAAGCATGTGCACCAAAAACCATCAATGAACAAGGCTACAAGATGAACCAAACCAGGCAGCAAGCATACATGAAACGAAAATGCCAACTGACTCGAATGGTACAAACTACAGCAACCAAAATTGTTGCAACATGATGCAATGCAATATACACAACACTAATCAGAGCCATTGCAAACCCAAAATGCAAACTGTCTTACATATGCTCAAGCAATACATGAACAAAGTAGTTCAGGCTTGAGGCTATCAAGTGGACATATAAAAAGTGACATGATGAAGCAGTACAAACTCAAATGAGCAAGTGCACCAGAGAAGACTACATAGATATAAAGACCAGACAACATAATGTACACAATGAATTAGCAGCAAAACAAATTGCACTAAAGGAGTGAAAGATGAACGCAAGCTTCAGACTAATGTACACATGAATGCCATCATATGTATAAAATCAAATGCAAGCCAACATCAAAGACACAGCATAATCAAAGTGAACAAACAGTGGACAATGCAACAACAGTTCAGTATGCAGAAGTTTTAAGTCAAGGCCGAAGCCATCATAAATTCATGAAATCAGAGAACGAAGTCAGAAATCATCAAATGCAGATCAATGAACCAGACAAGGCGTAGTTCAATTCAGTGAAATTACTACAGTTCGATATCAACGCAATGGGATGGCAAGTCATGGAGTCGCATTCACAAAACTAGATGACCAAGTCAGAAATCAAGCGTGTGTACAAATTGAAAAAGTCAAAAATCAAAATCCAAAATAAAATAGGAAAGTCACTACCGTAAAGATCAAGGAAATATTGAATGGTTTCAAATCAAAACCATGATCTTGAAGTAAATGAAATATTCGATATGAACAAGTCAGAGCATATATGTAGCATTAAAACAAAATCAAATGGCCGAGAATATTCAAGTGAAGAATTCAATTAAATGGATACGAAAAAAATTCAAGGGCATCGAATCATATATAAGTAACATCATCGGCAAAGAAATCATCATCGAGTTCAAGTATTGAAACCAGAAATCAAAAGCAAAAATCACATACCCTAATCGAAGCAGAGAAGAACTCAATCAAGCGGCCGAAAGCATCTCAAGAGACGATCAATTAACAAGGCAAGGAAATCGAGTTGAATCGAGCATTTGTAATCGGCATCATCGAATTACCGAAAACCCTAATTTCGGAAGATTGAAAGAGCGCAGCCATTATCTCAACAAAAGGGAACGGGCCGGATAAATTAAAAAGGAGACGGTCCAAATAAAAATACAAGAGGGCCGACCTTTTGTTTAAGTTTAATTAGAGTTTTGTTTTTTTAATTTGTTTTAAATTTATCTTTTAAATTTTAAAACATTGTAACCACTAGTCGTGTGACTACGGGACAGACTACGTGGCGTAGTTTGAGAATTCGCAACTCAGTGGCTGAGTTGTGGTAGGGTTTTGGGCATAGAGTTTGGTTAGTCAGTAGCGGGTGTTGCGAGTTTACGTGTGTAAGCGTGTAACTACTTAATTTCTAGTAGAAACCTTGGGGGCAGCACGTAGGCAGGGTTTTGCCGAAACTGGGTAAATTCTGTGTCGTTCTATTTCTGCATTTATTATTCTGCTATTATTTGTGCTGCTATACTTCTGAATTTTCTGTGTTGAAATAATTTTATAAGCTTCCGAAATTAATTTTATAATTATCAGCATCACCCTATTCACCCCCCCCCCCCCCAAGGGTGAAATCGATCCTATAAAGGTCACTAATAACTTGATAGATAGGCCTAATAATTCGAGGTTCAGAAGACCCTTGTTCAGACGTCTTAATGCAATTAAATGGCATGACGCTAAAGATTAAGGTTGGTTTTCATGGAATGGGATAAGCTTGGTTAGGAAAGTTCTTTATGCCCCCAAATATGCAGGTTAGGGAAGCTACACTTGGGAGTTAACGAAGTCGGAGGTTCGAGCCCTCCTTCTAGCCCTAAAATATTAACGAATATATTCGTCAACACCAAAAAAAGGTGGTCGGCATAACAACTTCAAAGAGAGGCCTTATCGAGGCAACTTGAATTCGTCGAGTATTCTTTCATATCGGCACTTGGTTTAGTCATCAATGTCATTGAGGTTCGAGGAAGTATGCAAATCTAAGTATAAGTCAGTACGCACGACGACTACCAAATCACAAGTTCAAGAAAATTCAATATGCTATGCAAATCACATGTCCAAGTAAACCAATGTTCAAAGTCAACGAATATGCAAGTCATGGTCCAAATCGAGTCAGAAGGCTATGTCCTTGTTTAATTTCCAAATCCTTATGTGTAAAATTGTTCAACTGTTAAAATAGGAAAAATCCCTAATTTAAAATAGTGATTAAAAAGTAAAAAATGAGAAGAGAGGATTTGGCCTCTTCCACGAAACCTCTAGGTCCATGTTTATAAGGTTCGGAAAGTGACAGGCTTCGACATCCATTGGCTTGGGAATTAGTAGCATCGTCGAACATCAAGTCCAGCATTCTTATGTCCACATAGCTAAACTTCAGCATTGGTTCAATAGGGTCGATACTCGTCATCTCTAAATTCGGCATTGATAGTCTCTTCTTCTTTGATCAGTTTTCATTACCACTACATATTAACATTGATGAAAGGTAGCATTAGTAAAAGCGGCTTCGACAACCATTTTAGATGTAATAATGGTTCTCAATATGGCTAATGAATATCGACGGCGATGACTCCATATCCTGAGACCTTCTTTGATTGATGGTTGTCGCATTGAATAGCGGCGACATTGATGACCTTCTATGTCGATATTCAGTAGCTTACAAAATACATCATTAACAGCACTTGTGGATATTGATGACGACAATCATTAACATCGCAGATGTAGATTTGCAGCGTCTTCTAAGGGCATATATGAGAATCGATACTATAACAATGTTGACCTTTGGTGACATTCATACCTTATGGTTCCTCTTTCAAAATGACTTTAATGAATTAGCAACGTCTCGCTGATGGGAGATGGATTTATTCAACATTAACTTCGAAATCATATTCTCGACGTCAATCATAGTACCACTTGACAGTCGTTGTGATTCATGGAAGATGATGTTCACGCTTCATGGTTTTGGACTTTACCGAGGCGAATGGATTTCATGTGACGTCGCTATTCTTCGGCACTATTTCCTTGACATCTTCGATGATGGTGATAGTAGTAACAAATCTATAGCTATAAATTCGGTTGGAGGTGTTTGTCCAATTTTTGCGCAAATGGTAATAACATGGAAAGATGAACATCAATAACACTCTCATAAATATAATATTTCACGAATTATATGAAAATGCATCCAATAAGGAATAAATTATTATTATATCCTTAATATCTCTTCTAAATGAATGTATCACTATGTTAAATAAATGATCAAGTTATGGGTTTGTTTCCTAAAGAATTATATGCATGTATTTTATTCTATGAAAAATGGGGTATTGAACACTTGAATTCAATAGCTTTAGGTCGTTTGCCTCCAAATAAATTACTCTCAGAGAAAGGAGCACAATTCTGCTACTACAAAATCTCGAAAAAAGTAATAGGTTATGCATTGGTACTGGACTCGCATATCATGAATTTCATGGAAACCTTATAGATGTAAAGATTATCATTGAGCAATTTGCTAAAACTCAAGTTTTCTTACCCAAAATACCTATGAAGCCTTCTAAAGATGCATATATATCATTTACATTATTGCGTAGGCAAATTCCTCAGAGGAAATGAAACTGAGCATAGTAAGGATGTCTCTTATGGGATAGTGTTGTGTCTCTACATTCTCTACCGAAAGGTATTGAAATCGATTCTCACTTACATCAATTAAGCATGCGGTCCATGTTAGAAAAGGACTCAATGTAGGAATTCATGTGCCTAGATATGTGTCTGATCATGGTCAAACTATCTACTGTTATCACGAAGCAATTTAACGAGTAATGCAAGAGTTTTGATAAGAAAATGGTAACTTAAAACCAATGAGCTTATACTAAAAAATCATGGTAATTATATCCTTAAGGGAAAAAGTGAAAAAATGTATCAGGGACAACAGTTTTGGAATAATTTTATATATCGTTTAGATTTTTTTAGAATAGAACGTTATTTCATAAATTATAACACGTTGACATTCCTTTGTATATATCTTTTCATAAGAAATGGTATTAGTTAAAAAGAAAGGTTTATACCATTATTTTTTGAAATGACATTTAGATACAACATGTCACTGGGACAACAAAATACAAATCATGTGTCAATAAATGTTCGAATCACGCTATTCAAGTTTCGAACTTGTGACCTCTCGCACCAAAGTCAAATCATTTAACCACTGGGACAATGGTGTTTGTTAGGTTTATACCAATTATCTTGTATTTTTTGGTTTGCACATGTAGAACTCACATTGTTTGCGCAAATTATATTGTTTTCCACAACTGTTGTCCTAGTCCTATGTTAAAGCTTTCACCTACAACATGGCCAATCTTTAGCATGGTCAAAGGGCCATATTCTATAATCTATTTATTTTTTATGCTATGACTTAATAAATTTATAAAGTTAGACATGTCATCCATTCTTTCCATTCTATTCTTAAACATAAAATTCAATATGTGACAGTTTGAAATCGTTCACCACCTTTATTATCATCTATAATACTTGATTCTAATTGATTTAAAGGTAAATTTTGCATAAGTGCTATGTTTAATCTCTTTTTATTTCCACGATGAATGATTAACTCTTTTTTCCTCTTACATTAAATGTATAAGTTAATCATCAATTTTATGTCTCTTTTATTTCTCTCACCAACTCCTTCATTACAAATATCATTATTCTTTTCCTATTATATTATTGGTTTTAGTTTTTTTTCTCTTTCAATAACCATGGCTAACGTCGAGATAAAAATTATTCTTTTCTCATTCCTCATCTAAAAGCCTAGCTCCAATCTTCTTAACTTATAGGTAATATGCTTCTGCAATACCGTTATTTCATCAAATAATGGATTAATTTTTGATTTGTGTAGTATGGAAAATCAATCATTTTTATTAGTTATGTTTAAATTAATTTAGTGATTCAGTATTTAATTGTATATCTTAAATATTATACTTGATTGTGTGAAACTATTTTGATATTTACAATTGTTATCTCATATAATCAATATTTGTTGTGCATTTAGTCATCTATAAAGTTTTGCAAATTATTTGTGTATGCAAATTTATTTGTTCAAGATCATGATATGACTACGAAGTTGGATGCCCGCTCCTTTGCCTGCCTTAATCCTTATGAAAATGTTTTTGACGATTCACTAAAAAAATGTGAAAAGATCATCATTCAGTGTCAACTTGTGTTTTGAACTCTCCTCAATTCATGCATTATTTTATACTTATCCCCCTTCAAGTACATTTATATCCCAACGAACCCATCAAAATCATGAATTAACATGTTCAATTTTCTTCTCTAATAAATATTGTGCCACTATCTTATTTCCAAAATTAAAAGCGCTCATTAAAGGCTACTCAATGTGAAGAGGATGTCATTAGAAATTCATTGCTTATGTCAATTTGAGTTTACTTATTACAATTCTAAAATTATATATGCTCTACTCTTTTTTTTATCTTTACATCTTTTTGTTTTGTTAGTTAAGTTGGTAATTCACTACTTATTGTCTCTTTCATTATATAGTTTCATTACATACGGCTTAATTACAAGTATGTTTTATGATTGGTTTGATTGATTTTGATTTTCAATTTTAAATCAATAAATCCCTCAAATTGAAGTATTATGTGAATCACTTTAGTCCATCATTTATTTGGTTTTGTTTTATGATAATGTTAAGTAGTTATTCATGTTATGAATAATCTATCTATTATATAAAGTATTCGACCTCCTCAACATTTTTTTTCCTTATTTTATCTCGGCCTCAGTAATGCATGCATCTTAATTTAATGTACACTTTTTTTCTTACCCCTTACAAAGTTTTTACTTTTTCCCCAAAGCATAATAGTATCAACTTAACGATTAATAGCAACTCATCTCAACTACTTAATAGACCAAATATCAAAAGCTATTCTTATTTATGTTTTTCCCTAAAAACATAAAAGAAACCTTACTTAGCAACAAACATTTTTAACTTTGATGTTTTTTATGTAACGCCATCTTATTCAATTTCAAAATCCTCATTAATGGCTACTGAATACAAAGAGTCTATCATTAATGATCCATTGCTTATTAACATCAATTATTTCTCAAATTAAATATGCTTATAATTACTCCTTTTTCTATCTTCACATCTTCTTTTTGTTAAATAAGTTGATTCATTGCTTGTTGTACTCTATATTTAATAATTTCATTTAAATATAGATTAACTGTGATTGGTTTTTATGATTGGTGCAAAAAAAATTGCTTTCCAATTTTACATTGACAAAAATGTCAAATTGGTGTATTATGTGAATTAATTTAGTTCATCATTTGTTCATCTTTATTTTTTGATAATATTTGTTAATTACTAATGTTTAGGCCTGTCAACAGTTACTATCGAATGTTGATAGTGTCAGATCTCTATCCATAAATATGGATAAATATCAGATAATTATCTTATCTGCTAACGATCGATAAATCTAGAGACATAAATAGAAATTTTAGGTTTGCCATTATTATTTTTCAATCCCATTGATTATAAATACATGAAAAATAAACATAATTATGATAATAAATAGTTTTAATTAATTAATATACACTAAATTCATATAATTTAAACTATTAACTTAATAAAAAAATGAATTTGTATATTTCATTTTAGTAAAATACACAAAATATAAACGATAATCTTGGCAAAAACCAAGATGGATAATTATTAGATGTAGATATCTTTATATGCACATCCATATCCATTTTTTGGATATCGAATATTTATCTGCTTTCAGATACAGATGTGATGAATTTTGTATTTTTCTGACATCAGTTGATAGGCTTACTCATGTTATGAGTAATTTAACTATTCTATATATTCTATTATATAGTACATTTAATCCCCTTGACATTTTTATCTCATTTCTCATTTTATCCCAGTCAAAATATCATTCCCTTTATTTTAGCATAAAATTTTACTTTGCCCCCACAAAATTTTCATTATTTCGCAAAGCATATTAATACTAAGTTGGCAATTAATGGCACTTGTCTCAATTATGTAATGGAAAAATTATCAAAATCTACCTTTATTTATGAAATTAATCGATTGAACGCCTCTAAAAAACATTAGTTTATTGCATCAACTTAACTTAATTTAAAAGATTTTTCTTATTTTCCATCATTAAATAAGAGGTAGAATTTGTTGTTTATGTTCTAAAAATATGATTACATATCTTCATCTCAAGTTCTATGTCTGAATTTATGTTTCTTCTTACTTTTTTAATTTATTATGATTATGAATTTGATTTTCTTACATTTTGCAGGTTATATTGGATTTATTCAAATATGGTACTATGGAATCTTCTATGATTATGTGAAGTCTATAATATGTAAAGGTGAAATGAAATATGGACTCACTACTAAAGTGTGCTTAATTGATAAGGTAATATGTGCTTGCGATTTTTAAGGCAACATTATATTTTTATATATTCGTATGTACTTGAAATGAAATATTATATATGATATATATAATAAAACATGATTATAACCTTTATGAACACAAATGGATTAGGGATGTAAAAACCAAAAAAAATATAAGCATTAGTATTGATGATAAATTGATACCCAAGGAAAATTTGCATCTAATGCTTGAATGGGTCTTCGAAGAAAACTCGCGTTTAATGTTTCAAACCATTGTATCATGTAAAGAATAAAAATAAATAAAGGTTAATTACATGAAAAATGTAAGGTGAAGGTGATGAATTATTAAAAAAGAGGTATTATTTAAATGAAAAGTATATCTAAATGTTGAGTTAGGTATTAAGGCAATATCACTTTGTTGAAGGAGGAGAGTATGAAACATGTTTCCATTCAATTAATCATTTTGAAGAATTTGCACTAAAATAATTAGTAATGGACACAATTGAAGTTTTAACTTTTTTCTTTGTGGAATAAAACATAATATAACTAGGAATAACTCATAGTTCTCGTAAATTTTGGTTCATTAATAAATAAAAAAATTAGCTACTTCTTGCAGTTTATGAATCTGTTTTTTATTGCATATCGTTCCTCCTTTCATTTCAGTATTTGTTTCTTCTATGTGTCCATATATATATATATATATATATATATATATATATATATATATATATATATGGTAAATTCATGCATATTGGATAAAATACTTTGTTCTGCTTTATAATATGGACATCTACAATAAATCTACTACTACAATAATAAATCTATTATTATTAGTTCATTTAATTGACGGGTCTCTTTACACTAGTTTTTCTAAATTTTATCTTCAATGAAATAACATGTAAAGTATTTTTGTATATACAAGTATGTTGTTTATCAGTGACATTAGTTCACTCTAAGAGATAGTTATTACTACATTATTTTAGTTATGTTTGCGTGAATATTTAAAGCAAAGGAGAAAAATAATTTTGGCTATTCTAAAATTTTGACTACATAATAGATATATTACTTATAATTTTCATGGCATATTACACCATATGTATTTGAAAATATGATGTTTCAAATCTACTATAATATCTGACAAACTATTGAAATGATGAAATGTTATTTATTTGAGCCAAATTTGAATTGTAACATCCCCGTTTTTTAAATCAAATTTAAATTGGTAGTTAATATAATATTTTGGATTAAATTGTGAATTAATGTGAATTTTTCAAATTTAATAAGATATTTATAAATTAATTTTAAATTGAATTGTGGGTTTGAATTTCATAATTAAATATTTTATAAATATATTGGATTTGAAAACACTATATTTTAAATTTATAAAAGTTTGTTTTCTCGTTTTTGTATACACATATATTTTGGAAGTTATAGTTTAAATTTGATATAAATAAGTTTCAAAAGTTGTTCAAAGTTAAATTATATATTTTAAAAAAATAAATTTAATGTATAATATATATGTGTTTATTTATTAATGTGTAACTAAATTTAAAAAAATCATTTTTCTCCAAAAATTATATAAGTATAAATAACAGAAAAATGAACTAATGAAAATATAAAACATAAAAGAAAATATAAATTGAAAATATAATACCACATATTTAAAACATTTAAATGACATGTGCAAACATTAAAATAAGAAGATTTACAAATGTCACTGTTTTAAACATAAATTTAACAAGTGTTTCAATATGAATTACAAGTGTCTTTTGATTTTCAAAAATATATAAAAATGTAAATAAGTTTATATATCACTCTATATCCCTCCTTCTCACTTTCTTTTCTAAAAATTCTTCTTCATCTTTAAAACTCAAAAGCAAAGTAAAACCAGAAAACAAAAATCAGAAGAAAAAAATTCAAGTGTATCTCAAACAACAAGTAGATCAAGTTCAAAACAAAACTGAAATCTGGAAACTAATTCAACTCAAATTCAAAAACCTGAGAATCAAAACCAGAGTAAAAATAAGCAAAATCATCTCATCAATCAAACAAGATCAAAACTTCAATCTGAAGCTAACAATTCAAGTTTTAAGCCTGAGCAAGATCAACTCAGTTAAACCAAAATTTGCAACCTAATACCTAAAGCATTTCAGAGCAAATCAGAAAGCATGCAAGTTAATTCAAATCTTATCAAAAACAAGCTTCAAATCTAAATTCAACAACTCAAACCTGAAGTAAAGATTACCTCAGCATCAACTCATGTTTCTAGGTTTAAAGAAAAAAAATTCAAAGTCTGATCCTCTGTCTTCATTAACATGTGAGCAAACTCTTAAACCCATTTATACTTTGGTTTGCGTGTGATCAGTATTGAATGTTTGTTTGTGGAATGTGCTTGCATGGGTGTAAATATGTTGTATGTGTATATAGGTGACTGTGTGTACAGACATACACCTCTGTTTTCAAATTACAGATTTTAAAACCCAATTCAAGAAAATTCCAAAATCTCTTTAATTTAATCTCTGATAGACTTTAGTATTTGAACAAATTATGTTTGTTGAAACATAGACTAAAAATCTAAAAATGGTTTAAAGTATGCTTGTTTTATAAACTATCAAGAAATTAACAAAGACAGTGAAAATGTAAAACATATCAAATTCTCGATTTAAATAATTCATTTTTTCATGTATATAATCTGTTTTATTATCAAAAATCATGAATTTTAGAAGTTAAATCATAAATTTTTGTTTGGCATCGAGAGAGATATGGCAGTTGAACGGTTTAGGCATTTTGGTCGATTTCCAATGATCAACGACAACTGGCTCGTCGTGATTTGGTCAGAGGGTGGTTCGAGCATTGATGGTCAAGGGAAAAATGGCTACAGGGTTATCAGATCGTCGAGGCGGTAGGAAATGGTGAAATAGGGTTTTGGATATGGGTTTGTTCGACTGGGTTTGCAAAACAAATTCGTTGACCATGGTGGATTATAGATGATCAGACCAGAGGGAAAGGGTTCATGGGTCATCAGAGCAGTTGGGGTTGTAGTCGTGTGGCATTTGGTGGTCTGTGGTGGCGATGCTGGGAAGGTTTTCTGGTGATAGTTGGTTCCAGGTTGATGCAAACAGCTCGATTTTGAGTTCCCCGTTGTTTCATCGATCTGGTTTCTCGTGAGGGACGGCGAGGTTGTCAGTGACTGGTCGACGATCGGAGGAAGGGTCAGAGAGTGATGGATCGACGGTGTTCGTGCACAAGTGCATGAAGTATCAGGTGAATTGAAGTTTTTGGGGAAGACGGTGTTTTTCTCGGAATCGATCTCGAGAAGTTTCGTATGTGACTCGAAGTGGATTGGGTTCGTGGGTTGTTTGCGAGTAACTAGAGTGCTTGGTCAGGTTACATTAGGGTTTGACTCGGGTTTTTGGCTTATGTTGATAAGTTTTAAAAATAAAAAGTTTTAAATTTTAAAACTTTAAAGGTTTGAAAATAAAATTATTTTGAGTTTCAAGTTTTTCAATATATATATATATATATATATATAACCATTATTTATAAAGTTTATTTTAAATAAACTTAATGTTGAAATTAAGAAGTTAATCGAAAAGATGAAATGTTTTCAATTGTTAATTAAATTAAAAATCTAAGTTAATTTATAGATTTATAATAAACTTTTTCAATTATAAAAGGTTATAGATTAAAATATTTTGAATTTAATTGATGAATAATTACTTTTTGTAATTAAAATTAAAAGCTAATTACTTTATGTAATTGAATTAAAGCTAATTACTCTTAAGGCTAATTAATTATTGTGATTAAATTAAAGAAAAATTAATGTAATTAATTAAAGGATTTATTAACTAAGGACAATTAATTACTTAAAGATGATTTCTTAATGAAAATATGTGATGTGCCGAAAATTTGGGCAATATTTATTTAATAATTTTCATTAGTAATTATTTTAAAATGTGAAATATTGATTTAATAATCTAATTTAAACAGAAATTATTTTTTGAAGATTAATATATATTTACTTTGGCAAATAATATTATTTTCAAAGTTTATAATAATGAAATTTTATATTTGGGAATTTTATTCTTTTCAAAAGATAAAAATATTTAAATAATAAAATGATCTTTCTAAGCTTATTTAAAGAATATTTTATTTATAATGTATATTCGTGTATACATTGTAAGTAGAGAATTTGATTTTAATTTTAGTTTAAATTTAATAAGAATATTTTCAAATTTATTATATATGTATGTGTATAAATTATGAATTTAATTAAATTGATTTAAAATTAGTATTGAAACCTTCAAAAGTTAATTTAAAATTTTATCTTATATTTTAAAAAAAAGGAATATAAGTAAAAATCTATTTTGTTTATAAATATAAAAGTTTAAATTGTATTATATTATAAAGGTTTATTTTGTTGTTTTGTTTTGAAATAAACTTGTTTCTTATATGTTAGAGTAAAATATTTTAGTTTGGAAACTTTTGAATAAAATTGAATTCGATATTCTTTTCTTTTTAAATTTTTTTCTTGAAAATTAGCTTTAAAAATATTATATTCAAACAAACATAAAATTGTGCAATTTTGTAGAGGAAGTTTTCATGTAATCAATTAAGGCTACGTATAGATAAGCATTTATATAAACATTTAGAACATGTTAAATTAAATTAGAAATTGTTTTAGAATAAATTTAAATACATTTATAAATTAAGAAATTTCTTTTTATATCAAAAGACATATGTGTTAAGCTTTTAAATCTTAGAGAGGACACTTGTAATCACATTACAAATTTTATGTAACAAGTGGCATGTTAAATTATTTTTGAAATAATTATTTTAGATAAGAAAACCTTGCAAATGCATTTGTTAAAACCATTATCTTCAAATGAAATCTGAAAATCAGATTTTAAGTAAAAATCAAAACCAAATTCAATCAAGAAAATCTACAAATACAATTCAATCAAAAATTCTGCAAAAAAATACCATCTGAAATCTACAAACAAACTTAAAACCCTAATCTGCAAAATTAAAATCTATATGAAGATCGACTTCAAATCTGAGCATATGAAGATGGGTCTGCATGCGGTTTTAAAAACCTACAACAACAGAAAATCAACTTCAACTGCTGCAGTTTTAAGATCAACATCAACAAGCAGATTAAAACCCAAGTTTCAACTAGCAATCAAGTTTCAGGAAATTGTGAATGCATCTGAATTGTTCTCTACTCCTTATAAATAATGTGAGTAAACCTTTATTTTGAAGACGGTTCTTCTTTTTAAAAAAAATGCCTAAACAAGTATTAAAACTCAAGTTCAAAGCAAACTGTCATTTTAAAAAAAAAAATCAAAACTGCTACGATTTGAAACTGTAGTGCCTTCATTTTTGATGAATAGCTTCACAATTTTAAAGGTTGCTTTAAATTATTTGTGCATGTGTTCTGATAAAAGTAGGCATGTTTGTTTGATCTTGTTTTGTGATGATGTTTTGTGTATACATATATAAATATGTATATGTTTGTAGCTGATGCCAGGAATCTATCTGCATACCTGTCTCTACTTTAAAACCAAGATTTTTAATGGAAATTCATTTCCACTCGGTTTGATTCTCTGTTAGGATTGACAAGTAAACAAAATTTGTTTGTTTAGTATAAATTCAAGTTTGTAAATGATAATTAAGCTAAATTGAAATAAAATCTGTTGTCTCTGTTACAAAAATAACAGTATTTGTTTCAAATGAGAAGTATTAAACCTCTGGAATTATTAAAACAAGTTTATAACTGGAATGCATGTTTGAAAACATGAATTTTAAAAAAAAATATCACATTTTTAAAATTACTGTGAAGTTAGTATTTCTGTTTTGAGCAAAATTGGGAATTTTGGGGTTATCTGATTAGTTAGTGGATTTTGGAAGTTGAGATGCTTCCTAGAGGTGGAGTGCTGATGTGAGAGTGGGGGAAAATTGGAGGTAGATGGCCAGAGGGTGGTGGCGACGGCAATAGTGTTTTACAGGTTTCAAGCCCTAGTTTTAGGTGGACGAAGTTCGGTTGCTTCTCTCATGCTCTGATGCACCGGGTGTTGCCATACTTAGGGGATGGGAAGAGGGATCGTAGATGAAGGGATTGCCGAGGTTGTATGTGATCAAGTGGTCGAAAATGGTTGTCGCGATTGTTGACAGGTTTAGGGAAAGTTCTGGGTGGTGTTTCAGTTTGCTTAGGTTCTCTCGAATTTGATTTCGAGCTGATAGGAAACTCTAGTGGTCGTGAACAAGTTTGGGGGATGTCCTGTGACGTGGTGAAGGGGTATACGGTGATTGGAGTTCGCCAGAGTGCCAGTGCATATGCACCGTGCACATAATTGTTCTGATGAACTTTTAGGGTTTGAGCAGGGTTTTTGACCCGAAGCTTCTCTGGGGTAATTGTGTTTTTGACTCGGAGCACTTAAGGAAATGACTCGAAGCATATAAGGGGAGGTCTCAAATGGTTTTTGTTGCAGGTTATAAACTGTCAGTATACAGTTTTTAAAACTTGAATGAATTCAAATTTTTATAAGCAGGATTTAAATAGTTTTTTTTAAATGCAAGGTTTAAATTTGTATTCAAGTGAACTTTTGAATTCGTAGTTTTAAAAATGAAAATATTTAAATTTTAAGATAGATTTAAATTAAGTTTTAAATCGAGACTAAAATTATGGTTTTAAGTTTACTAAGAAACCAGATTTGAATTTAAAACAGTTTTGTAACCTTTAAAAAGCTGAATAAATTCAAATGTTTTAAAGTAAATTTAAAAATAAGTTTGTTTTCAAATAAATGTTTAAACTTGGAAGAATTCTTTTCTTAATATTGGAATTAAAATTATGAAGTGTTTAACTTTTATTTGAAAATTAAGATAATCAATTTATTTTAAAAGCTTGATTCTTTGATAATTAAGTAATTTGGTTTTAGACTTTTCTTACATAAGAAATGAATGTTTTCACTTAAGATTTATAATTTATTTAAAATTTGGATATTGTTTAAATGGTTAAACATTTTGAAATCTTTAAATTTTAAAATGGAAATTGAATTTCATTTAGAAATGTATTGTTTAAATACATTTGAATGTTAATGAAGTCATTAATAAGTAAATGAATTATTTTGCAAATAATTAAGATAATTAAGGAATTTGCTTATTTATTTGATTTTAAAAAATGTTTTAGATTAATTTTTAGTTAGAGATGATTAATGATAATAAATCTAAGATAAATTTCTTAAGTAAGTAATTAAAGAAATGTTGTTAATCAACAAAAATAATTATCTTAGGATAATTAAATAATTAATTAATGTGATTAATTTTGATAATTAATTGGATTAGTTAATTGAAGATAATCAATTGTAATTTGTTAAGCATAATTACTTGATAAAAGTAATTAAGGAATTAATTACTTATTGTAATCAATTTTGATAATGTGATTTGTTAAGTTAATTAATTTAGTTTAATTAATTTAAGTAAATCATTTGATGGTTTAATAAGTGTAATTACTTAACGTAATTAATGGAGCAGGATTACTTAGAGAAGTAATAATTGATAATTACTAGAATGTTATTAGTGGAGATGATTTATAATGAAGTGATTTGGATAATTACGGTTGTAATTAATCAAGGGATTAATTAATGAAGATAATTAATTATTGGATAATTAATTTGTTAATAAGTAATTAAGGGAGTTGATTACTGTATTTAATATTAATCAAGGGTGATTAATAATTGTATTTTTAAATTTAGATTAATTACTAAATGTAATTAATTTTAAATAAAGTAATTAATTTAAATATTAGAGATCATTAATTAATATGATTTATGGTGTAATTAAGAATTGTTTAATTAAGTAATAATTAATTAATATAATTAATTAGGGATAAATATAACTAATTATAGTTAATTAATTAATGAAGTAATTAAATGTTAATTACTTATGATTAAGGTTAATTAATTTTGTAAAATTAATTAAATACTAATTACTTATTGTAATTAGTATGTGTTTAATCAGGTTGAATACTTAGTGAATGATTAATTAACTGGGTTAACTAATTAATGGATATTAAGCAGGATTTATAGATATGATAATTAATTTAATTTACTTTAAATTAATTAGAGATAGAAGTAATTAATTTAATTCATTTTAAATTAATTATAGATGGTGGTTAATAAATCTTTGCTTATGGATGATATTGATTGGATGGTTGTGATCTAAGTAATGAGATGAGTTGTATCTATATGATATGGAAGCTTAGATAAAGTATGATAATATGGATCTGGTTGTGGTAGTTATCTGTTTGTGATGATGATACGGATTATCTGTTTATGTTGAGAATGTTCTTATCTGTTGTGATATGTAATTTATCTATCTGTGTGTAATAGATAATGATGAATTGAATTAATTGTTTAAACTAAATTCACTTGGACATTAAGATGGCGTTTGGATTTCGATGAGATCGGGATCGGGTTTCTAAATTTGGAATTCCGAAAACCACATCGATCCAAATTAAACGTTAGGTCGTGAATCTCAAGTGAAGAGTGAAGACTCGAGGTGTAAGGACTATTCGTCAGTATAACTCTGAGGGTGATTCCGTGATGAGTTTGATGGAATAGTACTTTCAAGTTCGAGATGGCGATTTAGAGTGCAAGGGCTATGGTCGTTGACTCTGAGGGTGATTCCAAAATGAGTGCAATGAGATAGTGCCTTCGGTTTCGTTCAAACCGGAACGAACTTATATGGATTGAATGCTTTCAGAACATCGTCAGGTGGACGATGAGCATTCTAAGATTGATATGTCCTATAAAGGTAATCGTAGCCTCAAACCTCATCAACCGGGAATGGATAAAACATGGGAGGTGCAGCAAGGCTAAGTGGGTCATGCCCAAGTAGGACGAGCTTTACCCCTGCCTAGAGGTCCCTTTATATTTCAGTTGTGTGGCAGTTGGGGACGGCCAATCTGCGGGGTGGTCTTGTTCGGGACTGTTCAGTAAGGAATGGTTTCGGCTTTGTGTTGCAGGGGAGTTAGGGTGGCTCCTCGGTACGGTGATCTAGGCCACGTACTGTAACGGGCGGTACCCCAGTAGCCCTGCCATTGATGGAAACCCATTCTTCCTACGAGACCCTACAGTTTTGTTTGTATTACCTACTTTTGTGGCTAGTAGCTGGAATTTAATAGATGTAACAATTTCGGCTATTTCTTGTTTACTTGAAAACCCTAGACGCTGTTATAATATCACTGGATTCCTATCAAATATTTTGGTTAGCGTAAGGTAAAAACTTTTCCATGTTTATGTGTGGGAAGTCTTACGTGATACCTTTTGTTTTCAAAGGATTTTCTAAGTTAAGCAACTTTAAACCCGTTTACTCACACCAGACCCCTGTCTGGCCCGAGTGTTTATTTTCTGTTTTATTAAACTCTTGTGTACTCATATTACGTATGAGTAGTTAAGTGATTCAGGATTGCTTTGACAAGTTCTGGAGGAGATAATGGAGCAGGAGGCTTCAGCGTGTAGATATATTTAGTGGTTCCGCTGTGTTTGAGTTGTATCTGTTTTTCTTTGATGTACTTGAATTGTAATTGTTAGACAGATGTTTATAACTGTCTAGTTTGTGTTGTATTAGCTATATAACTCTGATGTATATGATACTATGTAATATTTTATGTGATATAGTATAATTTATTCGTTTGTGGGATTCTGATGTTATCTCTTTCTTTCTTTTCTTTCTTTTCTCTTTTCTATCCCTTTCTTTCTTCTTAATGATGTGTCTTTCTCGGGAATGAAAGGCGGGTCGTTACAAAGTAATTAAGGACAATTAATCAATAATTAAAGGTTGATTAATCAAGTAATTAAACAATAATTAATTAAAGGATAATTGATTTTGTGATTAATTAATTAAGGAAATTAATTTAGGATAATTAATTAATTTAAAGGTTAATTAATTAATTAAAGTAATTAAGGAATGGTAATTAATTAAGGGTTAATTAATTACTGTAATTAATTAAGGATAATTAATTAAAGGATAATTAAATAATTAAAGGTTAATTATTTAATGATTAGAGGTTGATTGATGTATTAATTATGGTTATTAATTTATAATTAAAGGTTAATTGATAATTAATTAAAGGATAATTAATTAAAATGGTTTGAAATTAATTAATACTAATTAACCAGGATGAGTAATTTATTCATAAGCAACTAATCTGATTTAAATTAATCAGATGATTAATTGATTTTGCTTATGGATGTTGGATTGTATGGAATGTTTTGAATTGTTTGATATCATTGATGTATGATGCTTTGTGATATGAATAATTTTGATTTGAGCTGTGATGAATGTAATTTATTTAAGATAAGCGTTATAGGATTATACCGCTTATCGATATTGTTGTGTTTGGATTGTGATGATTGATGATATTGCACAATTGTGTAAAACCCCTAGACTACACTATACACGCACAAATATAGATTTCACGGGAAATCGGTCAAGTCACGGATATTTTGAAATCTAAATATTATTTTGTTTAAAAGTTGAAATTTGAATCCAAATGGTTTTAAAAATGGAATTGAATTGAATATAAAAAGCCTCTGAAAGGGAAGTTTTGAAATTGAAATTGAGTTTTGAATATACTATATCTTGTTAAATGTTATTTGAAATTATTTTGGAAATCATGGTTTGAAAGGTTTACATAATATATATCTGTATTTAAAACTATTTTAAATAAATTGTTTAGGAATTTGAATTTAATTCAAATTATAACTTGCCGATGATACGGTAGTTCGTTGATTTTCTGGTTTATAGTTTTAAAAGCTATAACTTGTGCATATTTGATCGGATTTTTCCAAAACAAAGGTATTTGTTTTCAAATGATAATGGCTTTCAAATAAAGGAAGAATTTCCAGTTTTTGTTGAAAGGGTTTCAAATTTGAAATGGAATTGTTTTGGAAGCTATGAATGAATCTTTGTTAAAAATGGGTGAACTCTTCAAATTGAAGAGGATCTTAAAGGTGTATCTTTTGTATAAAAGATTTAGAATTGAAATAGTTTTAAAATCTTAACACCCTTCTCTGAGACGTACGAGCTTAGAAGTTATATAGTTGATGGTTACTAACGATACATTCCCAATTTGGTAATGTGGCATACGAAGTGCTGCTGATCATTTATTAATCAAAGCATGGCTTTTGTGTAAAGCGTAGCTTTGTGAACGAGACCTCATCGGGACCTCACAACCCGAAAATGGTCGAAACAGGAATGTTGCAGCAAGGTTATTAGGGGTCGCGCCCCTTAAGGTATGTCCATTTCCTTCTAGATAAAAGGTGGTATCATGTTATGGAGCCCAGATACTTAAATTTGTGGTTTGTTGCTATTTGTTGGTGAACCCCGGAATAAAGGTTGGTAACGACAGGGGGATGGCATACTCGTGTCAGTAGTTACCTAGTTACAGAGGTAACCTAGCCTTGTGTTGGCGGAGATCTGGTTAGATTCTCAAGGACGTCCCTCCAAACTCGTTTCATTCGGTGTAGGAAGTTCATTTGCCTGACCATTATTGGAAATCCAAAGAAACAATACGCGCCTTGTACGGTTTTAGTTGTATAACCCGCCATGGAATGTGGTGGTAACCTGTTATTGAACATGGTGGCCAGAGTAGGCATACAATAATGGTTGTATGCTTGCTAAGATAAATATTATACTTTCGAAAGGTTTTCTGCACTATGCACTAATAATAATATCAAAAAGTTTTTGTGTATCAAGCATGTTGGACTATCATAAGGAGAAATCTCCTTTAATTGTGCGTTTGCATTGTGTGTGTGGCGGAAGGTCTTATGGTAGTTTCATTTTTCAAAAAGCATTATGCATTTCTTTTAATTTCTTTTGTTTTCTTTTGTTAAAGATAAAACTTTTTTTGTTTGCTCACACCAGTCTCATGACTAACCTGGACTTTATTGTTCCTTTTCTAAACTCTGTGTGTCCATAATTTTCCACATGGCCAGCCTAGAGTTAGATTTTCAGATAGTAGATACAGATTCGATAGCCTTCGGCTTTCTTTTTGGAATTCTTTCGAGTCTTTGGATTTTGGCAATTGCATTGTGAAACAAGTTGCTTCAGTTCAGCATTGAGGTGGTTCGAGCTAATTGGATAGGAGTCTTTGAAGCTTTTGAGTTGAGCTATTTGGTTTTGGAGCATTAGAGATGGAGTTGCAATATGGACGTTGGATTTCTTTGAAGCCTTTGTTGTTGGTGCAAATCTTTCCGTTGTTGTGTATCTTTGGTTATGTGATATTCATTGTATCATTGTTGTATCGAATGTTGTATATCAATGATATATTCATTTCTTTTTCCGTTGTGTTGTTGTACTTAATGTGTTATAAGCTTCGGCTAACCAGATTCGACGTTTGAATCTGCGGCTTTCGAATACGGGTAATGTATTTGGGTGTCGATTTTCGAAGGTCGAGTCAGGATCGTTATATGAATACTACTTCACTTTGAGCATGATTTCTCTACATTAGGTTTATAACACTTTTTTCAAACCAAATTACATATTTATTGAAATTTATATGTTAAACATAGGATAAAACTATCTTAAATTGATATCATTTACATTTGGAAATTAACTAATAGTCATGCTTAATAATATAAAGTTTATCATGTTAGGGTCAATTTGTGGTTAATGATATCGTTTTTTATCGTATAAAACCACTATGTTATAAAATATTAATTATACCTTATATGCTTCAATATTATTTATTTGGATTTATCGATAGTCATTTGTCGGTTTTGTCCAAGAGAAAACTATTTTAAAAACTGTAGCTCACAAAAATGCGCTATCAAGTTCATATATCTAAACAAATCTAGAAGAACATTACTAAATAAAGTATAAGGTGAACCGCGTGTGCGTAGCATTAGGTTCACACTAGTTTAATACAAGTAACTTAATACGCTGTCTATAATTTGATAATTGTGGCAATGCTTAATTTGAAGCATTATATTTTAACTAGTAAGAAGGTATTAATACATTTTCGAAAAAAGCACCTCATCGTCAAAATATAAAACTAATTTTGATTTTCATTAATTATATATGTACCAAAATTGATAAATATATGTATCAGAACAACTATATACATATATAAAAACCGTTTACATGTATTATATGTACGTATATATGTATATGTGTGCGTGTGTGTGTATGTATGTACGTATGTATATGTATAAATGTATGTATGTATCAGATTTGATAAATATCCATATCATAAACGAAATTTAGTTTAACGTATTTGAAGTCATTTTAAAATTGAGCATAGTTTATTAGTCAAATTGGAATTGTTGCATACGTGTATAGAATACACACACACATGTGTGTATATGTATATGTGTTTGTATGTATACATGTATGTGCATCAGAACTAACATACATAAATACACATACACATACATCAAACCTGATAAATATCAGTATCATAAACGATATTTATTAGTTTAATGGATCAAAGTTATTTAAAAGCTAAGTATAATATCCATAGAAATGTTAGATATGTATATCAAAACTAACACGCACGCGCACACATCATAAGCGAAAATTTGATTTATAGTGCCAAATGACAATTTTATCCATGGACATAGATTTATATTCAAATCAAAACTATTTTACATGTTTCAAAACGGATTCACACATACATATACGTATATGCATGTATCAAGGTTGATATATATCAGTATCATAAATGAAATTTTGTTTAATGTATGAGAAGTTATTTTAAAGCTAAGCAGAGTTTTATATTCAAATCAAAACTGCCATACACATGCATCGGAACTTGTGTGTGTGTATTGTATCAAAGCTGATTAATGTAATAAACGAAATTTTGATTAATGTACCAAAATATATTTTAAAGTGGGGCATTGTTTTACTAGAACTGTTATATACATGTATATGTACGTGTATACGTATACGTGTGTGTGCACGCATGTGTACACACACATACATCAAAGTTGATAAATATCGGTATCATAAACAAAATTCGGGTTTTAGATATATAAATTCATTTATATGTGTGTGTGTTGACCGATAAATATAAGTATAATAAATGACATTGTGTGTGTATTGATTGATAAGTACAGGTATAATAAATGACATTTTGGTTTAATGTGTCAAATGTCATTTCTATACTTAATAAAATTTATATATTCAAACTAGAATTGTTTTATGCATGCATTGATATATCTCAAAGTTGATAAACATCAGTATCATATATAAGATTTTAGTTGAATGTATCATAAGTCATTGTAAAGTTGAGCTTGGTGTTACATTCAATTTGAACCGTTATATATATCATACGTATATACATACATATGTGTGTGTCAAAGCTACTAAAAATTAGTATCATTATCGAAATTTTGACTATTATAAGTCATTTTAAAGTTGTGCATGTGCATGATTTAATATTCAAATAAAAAACCAAAAATAATGTTGTAAATTAGATAAAATCCTATAATGAATTAACAAAAATACAGTGATAAATCGTATAATTTTTAGGATAAAAAAATAGAAACAAGATTTGATCAACTTATACACGATAAAATAATAATATGTTAATCGTTTTCAATGAAACTACTTCAAAATTTTCTTCCAGAAAAATTCCATTTTCTATACTCGATGGTGTTATTTGATTCAAGTTGAATTCGAAACGATAAAATATTTACCCTATGAATCAGTCTGGTTGGTTCTAGAGCTATATGGTTGATAAGTTGCATGTATGTTTCACAAATGCAATACACGGAACTATACGCAGCCAAAATGGCAGAGGTCAAAACAGTTACTAATCCAAAAACAGTGTCAAATGATTTTAACAGTCGTCGAATGACATTTGGGTGTTTGCACTCCTACCGAGAGAAAGATACATGTTTGTTGATTTTTTATTAGCTGATGCTCTTCGGATTTTTACAACGTTATATCAATCAACAGAGTAATTAAGAATCTAAATCTTGAATTAATTTTCAATTCAATTTAAGTGGACAAAATTGAAAAGCGTATACTCATCACTATTATACATGTTTAAGGACTATACCCTATAGTTTGTAAAATAAGCCAAACAGCTCGGCCCTGTTTAGAAAGCAGACCCAATCCATATAATTGGCCATTATTCAAGTAGCGTACGATATACAGGGGGATACCCAACTTCCAACAGTTTAGAAAATACACAAGACATGAAGACAGCTGTGAAACTTCAACATTGAATGAAAACTGATAAGAAAATCCAGCCAACTTTAATACATCAACTGCTAGAAATCCAGTAAGATAACAGATGGCTCTGCAATGTACACACAATAAAAGGCAAGACTTGTTCATATCACAATCCCTACTATATGTTTACTGTTTACGGCATCATAAGGACAGTTCCAAAAAGGAATAGAACCCTCCTCCGTGGAGGAGGATTAACAATCACTGATACGGATCTGAGGATCTCTATCTTCTTTGAAAATTCAGTGTCCTGATGCAAAATGCATAAGTTAAAGCGAAGAATACAGGAAACCCTGCTAAAACTGTAGCTACTGCACCCATAAATTCTGCATTAAATCCATAATGATCCTCAACATAGAATTTTATTGTCTGATCTTCTTTTCCAGGAACTTTGATTTTATCATCCAGATCTCCATATTGGGTTATAATTAATCCGTACACAGTCCACGCCACTGGACATATCCAATAATACCACACCCACCCCTTTGGAATTCTCTGCAATTTCCATAACATTTAATCAATAAATCACCATTCGATAAATGAGTTACATAAGCAGAATTGTATTAGTTTTGTATGACTACAGGAACAATGTAATGTTGCTAAAATAAATTGTCATATAACCTTTATAAATTGTATATAAGATTCGATATTGCTATTTCAAGTGTCACGGCTAAGGAGTAAATGCTAACCATGGTCACAACCAAATTTTCAGTATACTCCAGTGAATATTTTGTTTAATTCTGGCTACGTTCAACAAAACTTCGTACAAAAGTTTTTTTATTTTATTTGGTGTACGCTAAATTTACAAAGATTTCCATGACATTTACGAAGTTTTAGTCTTCCCCTTTAGCTAAATAGATATTTGTCAATAACGACCCACTTGACATTTATGTTGTACTAGTGTAATAAAAAGGACATGCGGTACTCACTGGCAATGGAATGAAAAAGCCTGAAAAAAGATTGAAGAGTCCATAAAAGAAACCAGCAAATATAGCGGCAACTTGGTGGTTGGGTGAAAAGGATACTGTCATCATTCCGTAATAAGTGAAATACAGTAATGTGAAGAAAGTGACATAGAGGAACCAGAAGAATTTTGCTGCCGTCCACTGGAAACTCATCATCGAGTAGATTATGATACTATAGTACAAGCTCTGGATGAACACATATGGAATTTCCACAACTACCTGCAAGAGAATTTTTATTTTATTTACAAGTATGCTTTGCTCAAAAACGATGATCGATACCTAAACATGCAACAATGATCTTGTTATCTTTACTTATGCAAGTGAAAAGCTTGAGTGTTTCGAATGCTGAGTTGTGTTTTGCAAGTGAGAAGCAAGACCAAGTAAGTTATGTGTTATTAAGTGTTGTGTTTTGTGACTAATTGTTGCAAGTAAGAAGCTTGAGTGTTTTGAATGCTGAGTTGATGAATAGTATTGTTGGGTTAGCTTTACTTATGCATACGTACATAGTATTATGTATGTCTTTGATAACTTACGCTTACATATTATCATTATTTATATGCATGAGGCATAGAAAAATTGCGTTCATCGGTTCTTACGTGAGATATGGCATATGGTAAAGAGGAGTACATTCCAGCCGCTTTCTCACGGTAGAAAACTGTCCTTTCGACAGCCACAACTGGCTGCACAGAAGAACAATTATTGACTCCTAAGAATAAAGTTGCTGCATACATGCATCCAATAACAATTCGAAGATCGATTGCACTTTCCCTGCATAAATATGGAGTTATACATAATAAACATTTGAACATATACTAAAAGGGTTGTGTTTATGCTTAATATTCTTCATCGGGATGCAGCCTGGGTTTTTTCTCATTTTCTCATGGAGAGTTAAAGAATTTTGACTACTATCCCTGATAGGCAATAATTAATAATTTCTGTCTATGCCGTGAGTACTATGCTTAACTGTCAACTTGGTATCAACCACCTCTTAGGACATGTACAAGGAAAATAAGAACATGATTTTTAAATTGGAATCGAGCGTGAAATAATATGCAATGGGATATGGTTACCTTTTGTGGCCGATTTTCCAAAAAACAGTTCCCAGAAGTAAAGCAATCAGTAAAGTGACACCAAATCTGACTAAATTATAAGCCGGAGTCCTCCAATAAGTAAGCCATTGTTTCCACAAACACAGTTTGAATTGTTCCATTATTGATTGAGAATATTTAGTTGAAAAACAGAGGTCGTTCGTTCCAGGTTCTGGGTTTTTCATCTTATTTACCACATCCTTATTATGCCTAAAGTAAAGGCGTATATGTTAGGCAATTTAGAGACAAAGCTGCACTACTAAGGGTTCTGGTTACTTACTGGAATAAATTAGATGACATGTAATGCTCTGCAAAATCAACGTTGAGGTGTACTTCGGCGGAATTTGAAGTTGATTCTAACATCCATGTTGCTGGGTTGTATTTCTCATTGATTTTGGGAACTCCAGGAATTGCCTAGCAAGATTGGAAATTTGATAATTTGACAGAAAGGGTTTCCATATAACAATGCATAAAGATGGATATCTTCACAGTTCCACACCGTCAACACGAAATCTTACTGATAACATGAAAACTACAGTAAAATTACATTCATACAGGCATAACCTAATCTTTGAATTTCTCTTAGACTAAGAGACAGTGTATCTTCAAGACTCCCGCTAAGTATGGATGAAGAAGCAGCTGAATTATATATCTCCTTTCTTATCATTATTCTACAAGGGCATGTTTCTCCAAACAAAAGAATAGCTTCATTTTATTATATCAGTCGATTTACCAGACTTAGTAAAAATCAAAGATGGAACTGACGTGCATGTTTGTATCAGTATATTGATCCTTTTGTCTACATGCACACATCCGTGGAAACCACTAAAAGTTAACAATCAGTCTAGAAGAGCATACCTCAAAATATTCTATTATTTTATGTGAGTGCCTGCCCAAAGGTCCCAAGTATATAACCCGGCCACCTCTCTTCAATAGTAAAAGCTATTTTCATACATGCAAAAACAAAGAATAAGAAATCAAAATCTAATCCACAAGAGAAATATGTTCTTGAATGATATTATAGGGATTTGCATGTGTTATAACTTATGAAGTTGCTAATATGCCCATGCATCCCCAGATAAGTTACAGTGCTGGTGCAGGGTAACATTACTGAATTCATGCAGTATAAGCATATAGCACAAGCATTATGTGTCATAACATAGAATATCATTCTGTATATTTAGATGTATACAAATACCCGTATAGCTCAAGTTTTATAGTGTACCTCGTCGAAAGATTCAAATATGTCAATGCTTGGTTGATGAATGGTACAAACGACAGTCCGTCCGGTGTCAACTGTGTTCCGTACTGCCCTCATAACAATTGCTGCAGCCCTTGAATCTAGGCCAGAAGTTGGTTCATCCATGAATATTATCGAAGGGTTAGCAACAAGCTCAACGGCAATTGTCAATCTCTTTCTTTGTTCAGTGGATAACCCAGTGACACCTGGCATACCCACGATGGCATCCTTGAAATTGTTAAGTTCTACCAACTCCATTACTTCATCTACAAATTTCTGTAAAGCAAAAGCTTTTATCATTAGCAAGAAATTGTTCTTCAATTTCCTAAGTATCCTTTTATCCTATTAACATTAAAACTAGAATTCATAACAATAGAAAGTTGTTCTTGCCATCTTTTCTAAATCATGCACTCCCTTAGAAAGTCGGAGAAATGCGGAGTAGATCAAAGACTCTTTAACAGTAACCTGAGGTGAGTGTATATCATTTTGTTCACAGTATCCAGAGATTCTTGCAAATGTAGCTTGGTTTTTTGGGTAACCAGAAATCATAATAGTTCCTTCAATATAACCACCTGTTTTTCTGCCCGCCAAAACATCCATCAATGTCGTTTTTCCAGCCCCACTTACACCCATTAAGGCAGTCAGAACACCAGGCCTGAATGCCCCGGTCATTCCATTTAGCAGTCGAAGTCTTTTATCTACAACTCCTTGCTTCTTCATTTCCTGATGTTAAAAATTATAAGCTGTTATCAAAAGGTAAACAAATTACTTTGCCTACATAAGAAGGTATTGCTCTGTGTTAACCCAAAAAATGGATTAACACCCACCAATCAGATGAAAGCACCGGTTCAGGTTAAACAAACAGAAAAGCAGTAAAAGCAGACACAATTTTTATAGTGGTTCGGCATAATCTTTGACTTGTGTCCACTTTAATTTCTTTTATTAGTTGTTCTCTATCTGGATTACAATTAGTTATATTAGATCCGGCCATAATCTAGTGGATCTCAGATTTACAATGGTGTTTCTAGGTTGTTTGCGAGTCATCGGTGCTAAGAATTTACTGACCTAAGCCCTAAAACAGCAAATAGTTGTTACCTGGATGAATTTGATAGAAGAAAGGTTAGAAATGAAGAAGTAACAGAATCTCGGTCAGAGAATCCAGATATCGTTTTGGTTGCTCTATGATTTGAATTTATAGGGGAAATCCAAAGCTAGAAAAAGAGCTTTTGTTTTCAAATCGGATCTCAAGACTTTTGCGACTTCTTGAAGTACTAATTTTTCATAACCATTTCGCAACATATATCCTTAAGAACATCCGATCATCCATATAAAAACAAAGTGTTGATATCTCTGATAACTGGCAATGGCCTTAGCAGTCGTATTGGCTCGGAAGCCTGTTACTAGAGAGGTCCAAACATCAGCCCGAAGCAGTATGAGAAAATTGAGGTACACACGAGCAGGCCCGGCCCTTTCCCAAAGCGGCAAAAGCTTTCGCTTAGGGCCCCAAGAAACCTAGGGCACCATCTTCCCCAACGCAATCAACAACGAGAAAAAACCACGATTCGTGATTCATAAGAAAAAAAATTCACAAGAACAACTGTCTCCAATCAATAGCGACGGAAATGGAGGCCAGAAGCGTAGGCGGTGACGATTCGACGGCATCATCTCTTCCAAATCAATCGACAGCGAAGCGACTCCATCCATCTTCAAAGTCTTCAACTCTAATCGACCTCGACGACGACGAGAAGCACATGTTAGACAGTAAATGCTAGGGCATTGAAACCAGTTAAATATTGAAAAGGTGTTGCTTAATTTATAATGTATGTTTTAATTTTTTAGCTTTTTGTAGGTGTTATTGTATTGTAATTTGTAATTGTAATTTCAAGGTCTACTTTTTCCCTTTTTTTCTATTTCTTGGATGCTTTATATGTTATAGCAAATCATGATTTTGTTGAGCAGTGAAAACCATTGAGCTTTTTCTGCTTTGTTGTTAGACTATAAGTTTTATTAGTTTGGTGTCACTGTGATCGATTGGACGAAAATAAAATACGATAACAATGGCTATATTTTTTTTATTGATAAAATCCAAATTAAAATAATAGATTTTACATAAACAAATCCTGTGAAGAAGCTGATCAACTCCTGTTGGAAATTGTGTTTGAAAATCAAGTGAATTATTAAAAATGACTAGGTGTGAAGAGTGGTTTTGAATAGTCCCACATTGTAAGACTTTATGAAAGAATCAAGTATTTATACTTGATTCTTAGAGGCTAAGTTGGGCCATTTGGACACCCAATGATGCTCTTTTGTGAGGAGAGAGACCATGCTTGACCACCACACACGCACGCACGCCGACCGACTCGACCCGACCCGGGCCGGGTTCGGGCTTGTAGTGGTGTAACACTTATATTTTTGCTACAAATTTATTAACCGTTTTTGACCGGATTGGAACGGTAAAATCTGTTCAAGCCCGTATTGATATTTTGACCTGGTATTACTCAGATCCATTTTTTAAGACCACGTTTCCCCCAAACCAGTAACGTTCTTTTACTGCCTCGTCTTCTTAACTGATACGAAGACGGAAAAAAAAAACAACATTTTCGTACCTCTTTTTCATAAAATTCGAGCATTACTTTTTGAGAGTGCAAACTGAGCCGTCCGTCCGTGCAAACGAATCGGTAACACAACTACTGAGAGGCTGTTTTATCCTAGAGGCGGCGGTGATTGATCCGAACTGCTTGCACCGTTGAGCAGATCGCCGAAACGTCTTCAAGAAAGTGACTCCGTCCACGACTCAACCGAAGTTAGCCATTGTTTTCCAACAACTCCAAAAGATGTGCTACTGCTATTAATTTTTGTAAATTTTAATTAAGATCTTATTAAAAGTTAAAATAACCCATGAGTTTGCTGCATTCTTTTATGTTAGTTGCAACAGAAAGTATGTTGAGACTAATAGACAATATGATATCATGACTATAAACACGTTTAGTATTCTTGTGATCCATTCAAAGAGGTTAATTAATTTGCAATTCATACATGTTCTATTTTAGATGCAGAAGGTTATTTTACTTAAATAGGTTTAACTTTATATATGTGATAAGAATCATAAACTCATAATGGAAATTTGAACATATGCCTATAACAAAATCTTAACAATTGTAAAAGTTAGTGAAAAAAGACATTAACCTATTAATTTTTAATATTTTACTTATTAATATATAATAATTTTAATTGTTTTATAGTGTTTAGAAATGCACAAACAAGAAAGATTGAACGGTTTGACACTGTTATTGACTGAACAAGATATGATCTATGAACTTGAATATGAAAATATTATTAGTAATTTTGTAAGTCGGAATGCTGGAAAAATATTCATAAATGACTAGTATTAATTTTGATTTATATCTTTAGATGTTGGTATGCAAATTGTTATTTTTTTTATTTCTTTTCTCATTATTTATAAACAGCATAAATTATTATGATGATTCAATTAATGATAATAACATTAGTTTTTATATAAAGGCATAGGTTTTGCAATTGGCTTTAGGTACCGAAACTCCTAGGACAGGCCTTGCACACGAGTTAAGATGATAATTCGATGTCGAGTTATCCTCTTGAGGGGAAACTCGACCAACGAGCTTGCATCGTGTTTCTTACTTTGTTTTGCAGTTCTCCTTGTGTTTTCGTATTCCGCTAGCTTGTTTTGATGATCGTTCTTTCATAACTTGGTTTGTTCGTCGGTTTGCTGGTGCTAACTCTCCAACTCTTGAGGTAGGTCGTCCAGAACTTTATGGAATCACTTGGGCTTGCATATAAGGGCAAGAGAATCACTTGTCCAAAGTTGGAGAGTGCGATAATAAGGCATGATAACTCGGCACCGAGTTATAGGGATAACTCAGCACCGAGTTTATGTACTCTAGCCTATTTTGGCTTCAACTTTTCTCGAGCTGCTCCTTTTGTCCATTTGAGTGTGTCCGCCAATTTTCAAGTCGGTTCGTCCTCGTTCGAATCTTCTAAGTCCACGTGAAACCTGCTTTGCTAAAAAGCAGGTTAACGCTATGTCCATATAACATGTTTCACTTTCTGCTTTATCCGTATGCATTTTACATGTTCTGCCAATTAAGGTTCTATAGCTTTGTGGTGGAGGATCTACAAATAGTTGTTTATAAAAGTTCAGGAAATAAAAAGGTGGTGGAGATTTCATATACAACGGAGAAAATTAATTACTAAAGTTTTAAAGAATTTCTAGGTGAAAAGCACTTCAAACCTGAAGGAATAAATTCGAGGAAGTAAGAATTTACCGGAGGCATGTCGACATAATAATTAACTTCATCAAACGACATTGCTAATGGTGAGAAAGGAAGCACCATTCCTCTTTTAGGAGCAAACCCAGTTCCATCGTTTGACGATAAAATCTGAGGCACAAAATTGTTTTTCATTTCAATGGTACAAGGCATATTCTCTGTGCCATATTTTTCATTCCTCGTGTATATTGCTTTTTCTTTAGGTCTTGTAGATTGTGGTTTCCCAACAGCTACAATTAAAAAATAGCTTCACTTGTCTACTTGTATATTGCAAAATACCAGTAGGTGTGATCAAAGAATGAGAGCAATATCACTCCCTGTGGTTTTAATTGAATAAGATGTTACTGGTTACTTACGATTAAGAAAACTGAGTGCCAGTGTGAAGAGAACATTGAGAAAAACAACAAACCCAAGTAGTGCAGCAGCTCCAATCCAAAACCACTTATCTTCCGGAAATACACCAACATTTTTAAGAACTGCCAGCCCTAGTCTTTTACCGTCTGGTGCCTGTTCTCCGTGCAATAGGAAATAATTAAATCGGTATACAAAATAATATTTTTAACAAATTAACACAGAGCACCATTGAGACTGAGTTTTTCTTACAATAACATGCCTCACTAAGTAATTTACAACTAACCAAAATACTTGAAGCTTGTGGAATATAATCTGGAAGCTCTTGAACATTTGAATTATAATCTAGCTACGGATATAATTAAACATGTATTAATCCATGCCATTTTATGTGCAGCATGCAGCACACATAACAAGATGTTACTCCAAACATCTGAAGGGATAGGAAACATCAAAATAGATACCATGTCCATACTGATTTGTATCAGATGGTACAAGTGTTTCATGCAATGTAGCATTAGAACTCCAAGTTGCACCAAAAGTCTGAAATTACTGAAGAATAAATTCAATCTAAGAAATGAATGTAGAAAGATTGTAATGCTCCCTAAAGAGATATAATCAAAATGGAATTGATACAAGCATTATCAATGTTTTATTGCTTAGAATATGGAGTGCTTACAAATTTGTTCATCCACCTAGGAGCCAAAAATTCATTTGCAGCAAGAGCATTATATCCATACGTCAATGGTGAAACCCAATATCCCCAGAACAGCCATTTAGGAATATCATCTGTTGAAAAAATGAATAATAGGGATTCTCAGAGTAATTCAAACATGATCTACATGGATCGACTGTTGAGCTTTTTATGAACATTTTGACAGGAATATTGTAGTAGTTGTTGTTATTGTTGTTGTTTTTGTTGTTGTTGTTTCATTGTTTTTTTGCATATTCTTTGACTGTTGTACTAAATTCAACATGCTGAAAACTGCATTTCACTGTTTCTTTCCCAATAATCTAATTTATAAAACAAGAAAAAGGAACAGCAGGGTGCATAAGTTTTAACTGTAGTTAAGTGACTATGGATTGACATGTATATATGAATTCATCTGTATTACATAGGATGTGTGTTATATACCATTTTATGTTTTCCAGTATCCATTTTACTTGTCCCCATGTGTCTAGTATGATTCACACCATACGTTATTTTTTTAATAATTAATTAGTGGGACCCACAGTGAAAATGGATGGATTTTACGACGTAAGGCACACTAAATTTGCAGTGTGAGGAGATAAAAGAAGAGGGTAGAGAATTCCCACTTCTACAGCAGCTTAATGTGAATTTTCTTTATTTTTTTGTTTATAAAGAAAAAAGAAAAAAAGGTTTCTAAAACCCGTTTAAGGCTAAAACCGGTTGATTTGTGTACCGTGGTTAGAAAGTCGTAGAATTAAGAACAGAGGTTCTGAAAACGGTTTTCACAACCCCGTTTATGTACCCACGTTTAAAAAAAAGGAGTGGGAGCAGTTCCCACTTTCCTTGCTTTACTCTCACTGCTGCAATATGCTGAAGCAAGAAAAAAAGGAATTGCTCCCATCTTTTGCTTTTATCCAGAGATGCTGTTAGTGTTAATTAATGCTATCTTGTACCAACTACAAAAGGTCAAAATTCATGAACCTCTAGGTAATATGAATCCACCCATAACAAATATAGCAAGTACAGAAAGTGCTCCTCCAGTATTGGCAATGACCATTGTTCTGCAAATGCCTGCAATTGCTTTAAACATCCCAGATGCGACTTGTTGGATTAAAAATATAAGCAGAAGCTGCTTGAAAAACCTTCATAAGCAAAGCAAACGTAAAGTTAATTTTTTGATTGTACTCAAGTACACAATGACATGTCTGATCTCTGCCAATTATGACATCATAAAAATTCAAGTTATATCAATCTTCGAGCGATAACAAGCAAATCGTTGTGTGTCAAATTTCCATCATTAGCACAATATAGTATTATGCTTTCCATATGAAATAGTGAAATTCAGACCCCCATTGGTATATTCTGTCAGGTACCAGGAAGCATATGGAAAATGCTACATATTTTAAGTATTAATCCCCATGTTATTTCATATTTCCAACGTTAGGAATTTTAGTGGTGTTGCTAAATCATAATAACAATAGAAAGTAGAGTGAAAACAATGTAATATCAAATGCAAATAATAGAAAGATATTATTGGCGATGGGAATTCCAACACATACTCTCTCAAATAACGAAAGCACGCTAGATAACACCTTTTGTCTTATAGTAGAAGAAACGGCACTGATTAATAATGTGCACATCCTCTCTTACACTTGAACTCTTTTCTTCAGAATAATGTTGTGAAACTGAAATGTAGTGATTTAATATTGGAATTGTTTGAATATTTATAATTGGATTTGTTGTTCTTGCACCATTTGATATCAAATCAAATCAACTCACTTTACAGTAAAAAAACGTTGTCCTGCATTTGCAATTACTTGCACCGGAGAGTAGGCAAACAAAAGTGGTTTTACCACTTTCAGAAAATATTGCCTACAAATTCCTGTTTAAAAATGCTTTGCTGGATCTTTTGTGGGTCCGCTCAGCTGCAAAATATGCTCCAGTTGGGTTGGTGTCACGTCGGACACTTCAAAGGTGAACCCACCATTTTGGTCTATTTGGGTGAGCGGACCAAATTAAGCTATTGGCGTACGAAATTAATAACAATTACCCATTTCCAATCATATAATCGATATTTTCTCCATTTCCAACCATATATTAATGCTTTATCTCCTTTCCAGAAAAATATAATTAATACTATCAAAACAATTCATTTTCTTTTCAAATACCTCTTTCATCATCTTTCAATATAAACACAAACACATTCTATTTTCTCCAACATTTCCACTTTCATATGCTCCTTTCCCATGGCGAATTTGTGTAGCACAAGACCGCACACTATATCTTTTCTATGGTCGTCGGTCCATGTTGCTTGCATTTTAGTTAGACCAATAGAAGAATGACACCATATAAATTTGTTAGCATCGATCAGTTTTTGTTGGTACATCTATCAGGTTTTTTTTGTATGGATCTTCTAAAAATTAACATCTTCATCTTCCACCATTCAAAAAACAAATATTTGCTCAAATATGTTTTGTCCTTGAATGAAATGTTGGATTCTTTGCAATATGCAAAGCGCTCTAACTATCACAATATGAAGCAATCGTCTCTTCACTATGTCCAAACTCCTTCGATAGCTCATTTGTAATTGTTAATGAGATTTTTCGTTTTAGAAACACCTAAGTATTTTTATGAAGTAATCATGATAGTGAACGCTTTTGTGATTATGAGTCAACAAAATTAAATAATTTTAATCTTGCCTTAAAGAGGAGTAATTATATTATTTTAAACTTACGTAATTATGAGGAGATATTTTCAATGTTGGGAATCGGTTCGTTATCTCGATACAAGTGCGCTGATAAAATAAAAATAGTAAAGTACTAAAAATAATAAAAGGACGCGGAGAATTTACATGGTTCCGATGTTATAAAATCTAACGTCCATGGGTAAAATGTCACTTTTTCTCTTTGAGTCTTAGTACGAACAAAAATGGCGGAGTACAAATATTCGTTCCGCGCGTCCAAAAAGAGTAAAGTCTCATTCCCCCTTTTTTTCCGCTACAGTGTCATATTCATTTATAGTATACAAATATTTGCATGGATTGCCAACATCATTCTTCTGCCTTCTCGATTTTTGCTTTTGGATCATATCACGTGTCGAGCATCCACCTTACCTATTTGATATGCATGGATTGCTAATGTGGTCCTTGACGGGAGACTGTAATTTGATAGGTTGAATTCTAAACTTAGGCAGAAAGTTTGAAATTGAAGCGGGAAAACTCAAATTTGAATAGACAGCTACTTTCTGATTCTATAAAGCAACAAGCTTGTTGGACTGCACATGTGTGTGGATGAAGCCGTAACAAGAAACTGCCTCTCGTTTTCGAAAGAACTGCACCATTGCCAGCACTTCAAGACTTCACTTTAGTTTATTAGGAGTTGTGCTTCCTTTATGTCAAGGGTAGTGATATCGCATAGCATCCGTACTGTCTCAATACTGCTGAAGCTGTACTGCACTATTCAATTTGAAATATCAACGAAGTATTGTGTTGAGTTGAGCTATATGATTTAGTAGAAGAGGTTGTGCTGCTATTTTAAAGAGTGGCTGTCTTGCATGACTTTGTTCCGAGCTTCTTCCATCGATAAAGGACTGCGCTACTAACCTAGTCTTTGAGAAATGAGGTTTGGCTCTTGGTTGCAGAGCAGACTTTCCCATCGTCTAATCCTTCAAGTCTTTATGTTAGTGGGCAGTGTTTTTAGGATTGTGGCGTTGTTCTGTCACATCAAGATGGTGGCGTTCTTTATCAATTCGATATTGACGTAGGAATGCATCGCAGTTTTGTCACTTCAATATCAAATCAGAATGGCGGCGCATCTTTATAGCCTTTTGATACAGAATTGCGGCGCATACCTGCTACTTTAAACGTTAGTTCAATATTGCGAAACATCCCCGCTTGCGTATAGTCACTTGAGGGGTTGTGTCGTAGTTCTGTATTGTTGGTGTTGCTTTCAAGGCAGCATTATAGTTTCTACATCTCATTGTGACTTAAAGACTATGCCACAGTTCCAACTTTCTAAGTTTGCCTCTTTGGAACCGTGTTGCGGTCTTCATATTTTGATACCTGGAAGCTATGTTGCAGTTCTACTTATTGAAGTGAGCATTAAAATTGCAAATTGGTTTCTACTCTATGTAGCCATCTTAGATTTTTGGTCCAGTGTTATAGTGCCGAAGTTACGTTCAATGGGAGGGTGCAGTCTTTACGTTTTGCTGCTGACTCGGGATTTTGGCGCCGTAACATCTGGATTTTGTTCTTGCTTCCTTCCCATACTTTGACTTCAATTGTGGGAGCAATTCTCCTGAGCGCGGTGCTCGTATTTATCTTACCTTCACATCACTTGGAAAATATGGATGTAACAGCAATCACATTATTTCTTTGGTTACCTTTGAAGTTGTGATATATTATGCTTCTGTTGTTGAAGTAGCAATGATAGACTATGGTTTCAAAACCCAACTCACAACTCCCCCAATAATCGTGAACACCTTTGGTGCAAATCACTTGCACAATATGAATCAATATACCATTTGATCATAATGTTTGATCCTCTGTAACATAAGGCAGCATATGAGGTTCCCATGACATATGACAAGGTCCTCTTCACGAGATTCCAATGCTCTCAACCAAGATTGTCATGTACCAACCAACTACTAACACTGCTTGTGTCATGTATGGTCTTGTATAAACCATAGCAGACATTAAACACCCCACTGGTAATGAATATGAAACCTGAGACAACTATATCCCTTCTTCTTCGATATCATGACTCATACTTGATGATAAATTAAAATTAACTGGTTAGAGTGGCTTGCAGTCTTTCATATTGAACTTCTGCAAAATTTGCTTAAAATGCCTTTTTTGGGAAACCAAATCTTCATATTATTTCTGTCTTGGTAAAAATCTGCATCCTTAGAATCTTATTTGAAGGTCCAAATCTTTCATATTGAACTCCCTAGCCAACTCCTCCTTCGTTTTCTTTATATGATTCTTGTTGGAGTGCATTTTCTTAAAGTTGTTTGCCTTTCTCTCCAAGGTGAGTAATTAAAAGTGTAAGATACAAGAACTTTTCACTATAAAGTAACTTACTTTGATTGTCGAATGGTGCAAGATTGACAACTCCAACTATAGGTATGCAAACAATTCCATTGTTAAATCACTATATTCCAATTTCACAATATCACTCCAAAGAAAAGAGTTAAATTCTAGGGATTACTGATTGAGTTAAAGGGTACTGTCTGGAGGATCCCACTGCCCACAAGATGATAATTAGTATAGATGTAGTATTTACAGAAGACAAGAGAAATGATGGAATGGTAAAAGGAAAAACACAAACTACTAAATAAAGGTAGAAAATAGATCAAAACAAGAAGCTCTAAATTCTGGTGAAGCAATATTGGAGCGCGAAGAAAGAGAACAAACCAAGTCCTAAGTACTAGAAGTTTTGATAGTCGACTTGTGAGAGTAGAGAACCACACTTGTCATTCCGAGTATTTTATGAGGGTAATGTTCCACATTGTTTACCAATGGGGGACGGAGAACCATTAACTTTCCATGAGGCCGTTAATTATTGAAAGCTGTTTTGTGGATGACAACAATGTAGAAAGAAATTTAAGCTCTTCATAAGAATAAGACTTGGGAATTTGATCAAATTCTATAAGGAAGAAAAGTCATAGGTAATAAATGAGTCTACAGGATCGAGAGAGATGACAACATCAAAGTGGAACCATATCATGCAAGATTGATGGTAGAATGATATGCCTAAAAAGAAGGTACTGGCTTCAATGAAATATTTTCCCCAGATGTTTGACTCACAATAGTTCGAGTAGTCCTCGCAATGTGTACTACATTTGACTTATACTTAAAATAGTTGGATGTGAAAACTGTATTTCTTCATGGTGAATTTGAAGAAAAAAATTACATGCTCCAATGAAAAAAAAATCTGAAGAAAAAAGAAAAGAGAATTTGGTATGCAGGTTGAACAAGCCTCATTAGGGCCTCAAACAGGGGTTGAGATGTTGGTACAAGAGATTTGACTTCTTTATTATAAGTTAAATATTCAAACCCTTGTGCAAACTACAAAGATTTGATGAGAATGATCTTATCATATTGCAGTTATATGTAGACATCTGATACTACCTATGGCATCCCAAAAGAATACATTTTCATCTACCAAGCTACTACACTCAACATAGCTCATACCAAAAAGACAGGGAATAAGAAACAGCAATAACCTTTACTATCAAGTTTGAACACCTGGATTTAACTGAGGATATAAATAATCAAGTTTAATGCCTATAAGTACCTGCTAGCGTCAGGTGTAAATCCTATGGTGAAGTACGTCGCTGTAACCCATGTAAGTGACTCCACGAAAGAAATTGGAATAGCGAGTACAAAATTCGGAAGAGTGAATGCCCATGCTGGATAAAAAAGAAGATCTCTTTGCTTGTAAAACACTGGTAGCCTTGAAATTGTAAGAGATAACTCAGCAAAGCTGTTAAACACATTGGCGACTAAGCTAAACAAAATAGCTCCAATGTAAACGGTACCATCATTTTCAGTCTCAATATGCATATTGGTTCTTATGAACAACGTAGAGGTAACGATGGCCATTATAATATTCTGCATAAAACAAAGAATGTGCTAATGTTAGGGTGCGTTTGCAATAATAATTTACTCGTTTTCGCATCCGATACATCCGACGTCAGAGCGAGGTAAATAACCTTCATGTTCATTTTGTTTGACGCAGGGGGAATGTTTCGTTACGCTAACCTACCCCTTTCCCATGGCTAATTTTCCTCCAAAAATTATACTTTCCATTCCCAATACCCCTTTCTCATCCCTCTTTCCTAACAAAAAACACATTTCCCTTTCACTACCCTACTCCTTTCAAATAACCCTTTTGCTTAAGAGAGAACACACCCTTAATGTCCTTTCAGGGGTAGGTTTGTGATAACGAACGAGTCTCTTATATATATAAGTAATTATTGTGTTTGGTATTCAAAGGAAATATAAACGTCTCAAAAATATAAGCGTTGAGAAAGGAGAATGAAACAGTTCAGTAAAAAAAGAATTACTTGTACAGTTTTGAAGATGTAGAAAAAGGAGTTCCGATTTATGAGAAGCCATTCTTTAGCTAATGATGCTTTGAGAAGCTCAAAAGAAGGAACTGGATGTTTCAAGAAGACAAGAGAGGAATCATGGCTGTGCTTCTTGTCAAATGGAACTGAGAGTTCATTACTTAGGTTAACCGCAACATGGAACTTCTTAAAATTTTCAGAAAATTCGGTCACTGAAACAAAGCTATAAGGATTATTTTTGTCTCTCCAATACTGCTCTTGATCCTTCCTTGATGTCACCTGTGATATAAAATTGACAGATCTGCTAATTAATATATTTTTATATTGTTCAACTGAATATACAACCTCCTCACGCTTTCTGACCTTAATCATGTATCGGTTTAAAGATAAACTACGTAAGGGCAAACTTTATTATGCGATTTCTATGAGCTTAGCTGCTTATATGTAAGATTTTTTTTGCCTTTGGTTTCTTTTATGTACTTTTTCCCTTTTGTTTGCTCTTCTGGGCGTACAACATTCGGTGTACAATTTCTTTGAGTGATCGGACAAAGTCTTTTTTTCTTCTTCTTCACTGTTATATACAGCATACATTGCACTTTCTTTGTAAGTACAGGTTCCTTGGAAAGAGTTCCTTGCTATGTTTTAAATAGATGGTGGTTTTGTGTGTGTGTGTGTTTGGGGGGGGGGGGGGGGTGTTGTCTGTGGTGGGGAGGAAGGAAGGAAAGAAAAGAATAGGAAAAAAGAACTTATTGTGATCTTATATTGTACCTCTTGCAAGAAGTCAGCTGCGCCTTTCCTTTCTGGGCAGGAAAACCCACATGTCTCGAAGAATTCCAACACATGTTCTTTTGGGCCCTGGTAAACAATTATACCATCGCATAAAAGGATGATATCATCGAATAAATCAAAAGTTTCAGGAGCTGGTTGAAGAAGGGACATTAATATTGTGGCTTTTCCTAGATGTGCAACTTGTTGAAGACATTTAACAATCTGGAAGGTAGTAGAGCTGTCTAAACCGGTAGATATTTCGTCCATGAATAGTGCTTTTGTTGGTCCGACAATCATCTCACCTGAATAAGGGTAAAATTATGTTGTAGTAAAATGTTGGCAATATTTTATATGTATGAAGAGCAAGCATAGCTTCTAAATAATGTGTGATTGTACAAGTAAATCATCATTTTAAGTTTGTAATTTGGAAAAGAAAATTAAACATCAATGACCACACAATGCACCCAAAGCTTTTATCAATAGGATGAATAAACCATCAACATGTGTGAGCTGATTTAAAAATTCAAATAAAAACAAAAAACAAGAATAATTTTTGGTTACAAGCTCGAACATGAGAGCGAAGTGATGTTTACTGCCAGAATAGCTTTAAGTAGACTATTCTATCAAATTAAGTTTCAGGTCGACATCCCACGTAGCGCAACATGAACATAAATAATACAAATATAATGATATCGGCACAGTAACATTATTACCATTACTGTACCTCACTCTGCAGGCACTTGAGTTAAGCAATTATATAACTGTAAAGACAGATGCCTGAATCAATTTTTATAGGGTAACACAATGATGGACAACTGTAGCTTACATTACAGCCTATACAATTATTCCATATGACTATCATTTTACATGTTGCAAAATTCTGAAAAATAAAATAGGCAACATGACCTATGCTGCTAATTGATTGTACCTCATCTAGTTTAAATGCAAGGTTAGATAATCATTGTGAAGAAGACTAACCGGTGGTTACACGCTTCTTCTGCCCACCTGAGATTCCTCTTCTCATCTCATCTCCAACAATTGTGTCGCTGCATATATCCAGCCCAAGTAGCTAGAAAATCAACTCTTCGTATCAACGCCCTTTTTTTTTAAGTAAAATTGAAATTCAATATGCTAATACTCCACTTGCACTGTACACTGTGGCTTCATATTATGTTTTAATTTTAGGTGAAGTGATTGCCTACCAGTAAGTTTTCATCGCATCATTATGCAATTGCATCATTAGATTAATATTATTTTAGTGTGCAATTGTTTGAGTACTTACCCAAATTGTTCATCCCGTAGTGGTATGTTATATTAATTCGGTAGAAAACATACCCTGAGTGTGTAGTCTGTTTGAAGGGTACTCGTAACTCCATCGACTGCAGTTGCCTGTAATTTCTTAAACAGATAAATTAAAACAGCTTTGTTCCACATCATTATCCAAGCTTTAGGAAAAAGACTACGAGTATAGTAATCATCAACATATATATTCGTGTTAAATAATAATATATAAGTAGATTGTAAAGTTTATCGAACCTTCATGAAGAAATCAACTTCTGGTTCAGGATATATCCCTGCCACCTTTTCTCTCCTGATCAACTCTTCAAGAAGGTCTACATCAAATGATAAGAATAATATGAAATGATATTCTGTACTTGCAAGATATAATGAGTTTGGAATTGTTTCTCCCTTTTTTCTTTTATTGAAAGTGCAAAATTATTGTTGGGCACAACATGCTTAGTGTTAAGATGGCTGCTCGTTTTCTTTATTTCTTTCCTTTTTGTAACATTTATCCATCTCCACCTATTGTACTTTACTGTGTTATAATTCACACATGGCACGAGACACAATATGATCGTTTTTAGGTGGCAAGACCAGCTCTACTACTAACAAAAGGGTATAGAGATTGTGTAAGATTCATCGGTGTACCACCGATCCAACGGTAGTCGGAATTACGTAGACAACCTTTAAACTTTCATACTCTATCGCATATCTAAGTCAAATGCATGCATGCATGCACACACTGTGCATGTCATGTGTTAGTGTACGTATGAATATATTTGTTAGGCAGCATAAATTTGCTTTGGATTTGCTGTTGGAGGGGTGCTAATTTAGTAAACTGATTTGCGAGTATATTTGAAACAATTTGGAGTTGTGAAGATGACAAGGAATTGTAATTATACCTACTGGTGGTCTATGAGCGATGTATGAGAGGGAAAATTTGTATGGTAAATAGTAGTTTATAAACTGTAAGCTGTACACATCTGTTATAATGTTATCATTTATTCAATCAATTGCAAACCCTATTATCAGTTATTACAGAACAAATTTTTGATCAAAAAATCAAGGTCAAGTACTTGATAATTGCATTAAATAAAAGATTCTTTTTTAAAAACCCTACTCCGGAGAGTAGAGCTAGAGAATGCAGCTGTCCGCCACACTGACCCCCCTTTTAGCTAGCCCAGCACAGAGATTTGATGCCCCCACCATTTTCTGATTGGATTTAGTGGGGACCCATCTCCGCGCCTTGAAATTGGGAGCAGGGCAGACGGGAATCGAACCTGCGACCTACTTACCAGGAAGCAAATATCTTACCACTACGCCACTGCTTGCGGACAAAATAAATAAATAAAAGATTCTTGAGTGAGTTTTATGATAAAAACTTTTCTACACAATTGTTTTTACAATAGGGCTGGAGTCCTGAAGATGCTTCGATCTGAACTATGAATCGAAGAGAGAAAAGAAGAAAGAGATATGTAATTAAAAAAAACTCACCATATCTAGCACCAACGCCTTGGCACCTAGCAGAAAAATCTAGTGTTTCCTTCACTGTCATAGATGGAACATGGTTATCATTCTGACTAATGTATGCAGCAGTCTTCTGCGGGACAAACTCGTTAAATTTATAGCCATTATACTTAACTTCTCCTGTAGTCTGCATCAAGCATGCTCATTCTTTAATGAATATACTAATTAAGAATATTATGGAGTTTAATAGTAATCCACCTTCAAGGCAGGGTCCAATTTTCCTGCAAGAGCTAGTAGTAGTGTGGTCTTTCCTGAAGACGGAGGTCCCAACAGAAGTGTCATTCTGCAAATATATTTTTTACAAATAAATCTACATGTATCTGTAATGTAAACAAAATTTGCAATGCATGATAGTTTACATAAAGATAGACTAATTAATCCTTATATATATATATATATATATATATATATATATATATATATATAGGGTGAGTCTCCACATCCCCATCACTTTAATCCACCGAAAATCCACCATCAACTTTTTTCGTATCAAAAGTTTCGGATTGTGGTTAACATTTTAGGGATATGATCTTCATATAATATAGACCATCTTCACAAAATTTTGTAGCATTTCAAAACTCATAGCTCCTTTAAAATCATAAGTGAATGTGAACGGTCGAAAATTATTTTAACCGTTGATTTGGAAAGTAATTTTGAAAGGATTTGAAGTTTCAAAAGGATCTAAATTTTTGTATAGATGATCTGCTTAACGGAAATGATATGTGTACAAAAAATTAGCTCAGTCCGGTTAGCTGAAAACCTGGATGGTCGTATGATTCCTGATACATCATCCAAAATTGTGAAAGTGGTCCTTTCTGTAAGATTAATGCCAAATATGCCTAATGCGGACTCAGCTAAATTTCGAGCTGTGTTCCATAAAGTAGGGAGCACCCTATTTCCTATGTAGCACTGGGCCTCAATTGTTAGGTGCTCAAATCTTACTTCCACCGTTGGTAACTGAATTCCAACTCTAAAAAATAGAAAGGAAGTCAGCTGATGCTCGGATAGCATCGGGTATTAGCAAGTATTTATGAATATAATCAAGATAATCAAAATTTTGAACACATATTTGTTGTGCTTTCCGTAAAAGGCGCACAGACTAAACTGTTAGGTGCATGATAATTCAGAGACTTGTATAAGGTCAAATATGGAAGGAAGATTTTTGGAACAACTCCAAGAGGCTCAAAGGAGCTACTCGTTCACAGTCACTTCTTGATCGTGTAAAATCAAATTTGCATTAATAAAGGAAGTAAGTAAAGAATACTCGTAGCCCCATCATTGTTGGACATGATGTAACAGAATATACATATTTTCTTATTTGCTGTTTTGCTCTATTATAAATTCAGAGTGATTTTATTTTTCTGAAACTTACTGAACAAATCGATCGTTTAATTTTTGAAGCAAATGTTGGTTATCCACCTCTGCAATCTTAAGCACCTTCTCCATAAACTTTTGCTTCACGTCATTTCCTAGTTTTCTCACGTCTACTTCTTTATGTTCACATTTCTCTTCCCCATCACCAGCCTCCACAATCGACTTGATTAAAGCAGTCCTCGATCTTCTAAACGTGGGCAACGACTCAAGTGCAGCCCACATCAACTCCCTCTCATCTTCGCCTTCTATTCTAAAGCTCTTACTAGAGCTTGTCCTAGAATATAACTCCTCTACATCCATTAACTCCATGCATTTACTCATGTTTCAAAACACATCCAAGTATATTTTCTTAGTTTTGTACAATAAAGAAGAGGTAATGTGAAATCAAACTTCAGTGTTTAGTACCTTTTAAAGGTGCTTGTACTTTAATATTTTTGGACTAGCATGTGAATGGGTTTGATTTGGACTTATGACACATGAAGACCAGATTAGCCGGCTTTTGTTCTTTCTTATTGCTAAGTGTCAAATGATTGGAAGCTAACATATTCTTTTATCCCCTATTATGTTAAAATATTAAACTCCTATGTAATTTTTCATTTGGATTGAATAGTCAGAATAGATGCCAATAGTTACACTAGTTTGATACCATCTTAAGAAGGAAAACTTGGTAAACAGAAAGAACCAAATCTACTGAACTCTAAAATAATACATCATCTAGTATAATAGAACAAACATACAATTATCAGAACATACATGATTTCGAAAACACATATGAAATATGAAACGGACTTGTAAACATACACAAGATTTCGGTGCACCACTTTATTCTTCATTAGTTTCAGCCCAAGAACAGTTGGTTAAAACATGGAAAACAAAATAATGATTCACATCGAAATTTATCTACTATGAATTCAATTCATATGTTAACAATATTTTAACATTTATATTAGGCTGCTAACCGGATATTTTCGGATACAGATAGTACCATATCGGCACTCGCGTCCGAAATTATTTTCAGATATCGAATATCTGCATCTGTGGATATGGACGGGTATCGGATAATTATCTTATCCGCTAATGATCGATAAATTGAGAAATATAAATAGAAAAGTTTGGTTTAGCATAAAAAAAATTCAATCTCATTGATTATAAAAGTGTGAAAAATAAACAAGTAGAATAATAATAAATAGTTTTGAGCAATTAATATACATTAGATTTCATATAATACAAACTATTATTAGCTTAATAAAAATAAAAAAAACACATGTCTATCGTTGTATTAAAATACACAAAATATTAAATGTAATTTTGAAAAAAAATTGGATGGATAATTTTCAGATGTGGATACCTTTCGTATCCGTTTGTCTGGATATCGGATGTTTATCCGCTTTTTTGATACGGATTATACAGCATTTAACCCTTGTTATGGGATTGGTAATCTGGATATAATGTTTATACTTTCCAGTGGAATACGGACACGCTAAATTATATTGGTAACGGGGTCAAACAAATGGAAGCAACAAAGCAGAGCAGACAATGACAGCAGCCTAGAAGGATTCATCATCACTTAGATAGACTACAGTGAACTAAATGGCATTCCAGGATTTCATTTTAAAAGTTTTCTTTTGTATCCAGGAAATTATATAAATTCCTTTGACCATTATAACAAATTTAATAATTAAACAAGGGCCGTTCATCTAGACAAATATTATAATAGATAAATATTGGTTTTTACCTAGCAACAAAGGATTTCTATGCTTTTAAACCACAGTTGCAAACTTATAACAAAAATAAACTACTTAAAAATATATTATAATCATACATCATTTTTCGCCAAGCCAACAAAAAATAATCTATTTGTACTGATGGTATTTAAAGTTACACCTTACAGTTTATTCCTTTTAAAAATGTAGGATGTCACAAACAAAGTCGGTACATTTTTCAAATTAATATATATGGCAATTGATTACCAGCCCCTCTTTGTTTATTGAATTCGCTAAAAGTCCCTCCCCTTTTTGTAAAGTAAACCAGCCCTTGAGAGGACCCGAAAATGCAATATCAATAACTTCCAATTTTATTAATTCCATAATTATCCTTCTCTCTCGGAATTCATTTATTTCGATTTATTGTGACCTCAAATCATGATTTCAAGCAAGCTTTTTGACACCTGCTTCAAGTAAGCTTTTTGACACCGAAGATTATTTTGATCATAGCAATTAATATGTTGTGAATTAATCTCAAATTTCTTTTCAACGTATTTATTATTTTGATAACAGCAATTAATATGTTGCGAATTAATCTTAAATTTCCTTTTCATTTCTAAGCTTCTCTTCTTGGATTTTATCAGATCTTTGTTTTCATTTTATTTTTATTCATTGAATTTGGGCATGGTGATATATTTGAAATATGGCCTCAAGGTAATTACCTAAGATAATAAGATGGGTAAGGAATTAAAGTAGAACTTGGAATTCGCTACTGCTATTCGTGGTTGTAATTGCATTTTGACATGTGTATATGATAATATTGAAATTCCGATAGAGGTGCACATGGCTTGCTTATCCATCGGATTCCATGCCAAAAAATATAGGATTAGAACCAATGCAGTTTAAAAATCAGCTCGGATCGGATTCAAACTATAAACATACAATCATGTTTGATCGATTGGTGGATCATTATGGTCAAAACCGATTGGATAATCGATCCGACTTATTTTATATTATCATAAATTACATGTTCACCCATAGTTACGAAAAGTGCACGAAGGCACGCACCATGACGCAACGCGTAGCACGATGACCGGATCTTTTCACCCCAAAGGTGTGAGGAGCATGGAAAGAAACACTAAATGATGCAAAAGTCGCATTAGGCACATATGGCATACGATACAAAAAAGGCACGTCTTTCCAATAATTTGTTGTGTATTTATTTTAATCTTTGTATTCACAATTCAAAAATGCATAAAGATTATTGCTTATCATACGATTATGCATATAAGAGGTGGGCATTTTTTGGTTAAACCAAATAAACCAACCAAATCAATTTATTTCGATCGGTTTGGTTTGGTTTTGAAACTAGAGTTATTTCTAATCAGACCGTAAAAAAATTAGTTTGATTATCGGTTTAACCAAATTAACCAAGCTTTTAATACATTGTCAAAAATTACTAATGGTATAATGATTTTTTTGGATTTGTTTAGTGATCTAGATATATTTCATTTATCATATATGTGTCAAAATTACAATTAAAAAGCATAAGAATACTTTAAGCTTGTATTTATGTTTTATTTGAAAGTACAATGAATGTTTCAGACATTAAATGCGAAACATTTTTAGTTCAATTAAATCGGATAGCCAACCGAACTTAATTTGGATGGTTTGCTTTGGTTTTCATTTTTCTTGGTTTTAGTTCGGTTTAACAATTTCCATCATCGGACCAACCAAACAAACCAAATGTCCACCCCTAATGCCTATTACTATTATTATTTTGCATGTTCTAATAGATAGCTTTTTTGCATATTTTTTTTGCTTAAAGAAAAAAGTAAGTTGTAATTGACATGGAAAATAACTTTTTTTGTAATATTCTCAAAACAACTTGTAATATAAAATCTATCATACACACATATATGAATCAAATTTAGATTAATAGTTAATTAATAATGTACTATTATTTTGGATTTTGGCTTTTTAAAAGGCTATTGTACTTGAAATTTTATGTTTATGATATTATGTTCAATGATGTTTTTGCAAAACGATGGAAAAAACTATTGTTGTATGCGTTTTTTGTAAACTAAATATTAATTATATTCGACTTGTTCAATTAATTGGTATGTACAGTAATTTTTCTTTTCCAAACATGCACAGTAAATAAAAAGGCGTGTGGCGTTTGCCGCATCATGCACTAAAACAATAGGAAGATTTTATGCCATTTTGTGTCGTGCGCTATTAATAAGTATACATCCACTTTTGATTTTAAAGTTGACGATTTTGATAGATTATGATGAAGCCCTTGTTCAACTAGTCTTCTTTTAGTTCTCATTTGATTTTGATTTTTACTCTAAATTCTTTTAGTTTGAATTTCAAATTTGTTATATACTTTTTTTTTCCTTTATAATTTTGTTATTAACTATATAACATATGTGAAATTTAAATGTTTTAATTATACTTATTTTATTTTAATATTTCTTATTTCAATGGTTTAATGTAATATTTTTTCTTCTTGTCCTGCTACAAAATTGTAGTTTTTTAATCTATCTAAGAGCAACTACTATCCAATCTTATTTTGATGTAAAGCGAATGCAACATAATTCGAAATTTTATTTATTTGTATTCTCCAATGCAAACATGGAATATATAGTATAAAGATGATGTGTCAAGAAACTCACGAGATATTGTGAAGCATAATGTAAAGTGAACACTATGTATTTTTACAACATCACATTAAGTAGGGTTGGAGATGCTCTATTATTTGTACCGTTCTAATTTTATAAACTTAGATGTTGATAAAATAAAATTTATGTCTTCTCACTTTCTAATTTAAATTAGACAATGGGAAAAGATAATTTTATGTTACATTATATTCTTTCGTTAATTTTAGTTTTCTTCAAGAAGGAAAAATTATTTCTTCAATTAATAAACTCATCTGAGACCAAAAAAACCTATTTATAGTAATGATATACCTATATAAATACATTATGAACTTGATAATTAGATAATAAAAACTTAAAATATAGACTACATAATGGAAAAATGAATGTTTATAATAAAACGTTAAACAGTGTCTTTGATAACATTTAATTAGTGATTTCACACAAACGATCCATAAGTATACCGATCTGGAAAATTTTACCATAAATAACAACCAATGTTTAATCAATCCAATTCAAAAAAATTCAGCTCGGATTGGATTTGAAGATCAAGCGGATCGGATGCGGATCAAAACTTTAAGATCCCAATATAAATTGGACCGTAAATACTTTTGCCTAAATCCACATCATGCAGCTTCAAATTTTCGTTTAAAATGTTAATTCTAATTAAGTACAATTTTATTAATATAATGCAAGTCAATTATTGCAAGTGAAATTTAATATGATTCATGCCAATTTCGAATATGGTGCAAACCAATTTTAATACAATGCAATTTTGAATATAATGCAAACAAAATTTAATATGAAACAACTCAATTTTTCGTAACTTCATAATTTTCGAAATTTATAGCTCATAGAAAATAAATGGCGGAATATTTCAAATAAAAAAAAATTAATATATGGGTGTTTGTAAGAAAAGATTAATTTACAATATGGTAAAGGTGTTGGTATCGGCGGTATCAATTAGGCTAGTGGATAATATTAATTATGGGCATAGCTAGATTAAAACAATTTTTTCACAACAGAAACAAGAAAATTAATTAATTTAACTAGCAACAAATTAATTCATCTGGGTGATTAATCTTCAAATTAACCAAGTTGAAAACTACCATAGAAAACAAAGCTTCTACAAAAAAAGACTTTCTTTCATTAATCGAAAAACTACGCTTTGAGTTGTGCAAGTCTGGTATTTCATGGTGTATGTCAACTTGGTTAATCTAGAATTCTTAAAACCACATGTACTTAGCCAAATTAGTGATGTTAATAGCAATAATAAACCGCATATCTTAAAGTTGAATTATGATAACCCACATGCCTTAAAATTTATCAATTAAAATATTAGGATGTGAAACCCTCTAAATAAATTGCATCGTCTCTATGTGAAACAACTTAAGCGAATGTTTCAAAAAAGAAAATTGCACTGACCACATTTCATATTTTGATAGTAAGTAACTATATTTGTAATGAGTTCTAAAATATGTTTAAACTGTAATATGTTTGGAAAAGAAGATTATCAAAGGAACTTCCAATTTGGATTTAAAAAAATGTGTAATTTTAGTGAGACTCCAACCTAAAATAAAATTGTTATTGGAGGGACGTGATAAATCGAATCAAATCAACTGATTTATTGTACTCTCATTCAAAGCAAATTCAGCAACGACATATCCAAAGTAAAAAGAAAAAACGACGAATGGTCATTGTGAATCGCAAAATGACAGTGGTCTGCCGAAAAAATCATCAGGTATGTTCGACAAAAGTACATCGAAATAATAATAATGAAATGGCAGAGACATACCAAAATTTATCATAAAAATAAATTCGGAAGGCTTGATCAAAAAGAAAATCACAAAACAATAGTGGTGCACCAGAAAATTTTCATTAAATCGGCATATGTCTGTTGTTTTAATTGTATATCATTCAAAATAAATATGCCAATTGAATGGGTAATAATGAACTTATATTTGACATTATTGTGGAGGACTAAATTTTATGGTACTGCTGTAACAATTTAATATTGAAAAAAATTTGACTCTCCTTGTCCAAATTTGATGTCGCTTTAACAATCTTCTTGGAAAGGGACTGGAAATGAACCTTTTTTTATTCTAAACGAAAAAAAAATTGATACAGAACAAAAGAATAAAACTAAAAGAATCGATACCCTGGTAATTGGGGTTCCAATTTGCAGACCTGAGTTCATAGTCATCCAACTATTCATAATCAAAGACGAAGATGAAAACAGGTCACCTGCAGACCGAATTGGAAAGTGAATAATGTACTGCATTGCAGCATTGCAGTGAACTGACCAAATTGCGAAATTGGAAGAAGAACGACGGCAAGGTTTGGGAAGAAATTTTTGAGTATTTTATGCCAACAAAATTTCGACCCGCCTCGCCACACCCAGTTGGGTTGCATTTAAGAGCAAAGAAAAAGGGTTTTGGTCGAGGAAGACGACTATTAGAAAGCGCAAAAGATGTTCTACATGCTTCCTACATCCCACGAAATTTTGTAACATGTTTCCACAAAACTTCCCCACATTTTCACTAAGAATAAAATAAAATTCCATTTTAATCATTTTGTATATGATATGTTTGTTGAGCATGCACAATGAAATCATCTTTTCAAAAAACCATTTAAGGAGTGCAATCAAACGGATCAAGAAGCAAAATGCGGAGAGTCGAAAAAACCTCTAGTCTAAAAGAATCACAGGGAAGTTAGAGCATGGATTTGAAAGATCATCTAATTCAGCGAAGATGATTTTGTTAGCCATTATGATCCAAAGCAACAAAAAAGAAGCAGGCTGTTGATTTGTCGCAGACCGGAATAGAAAGCCTTTTATAGACATCTAAAAGAGTAATGATCGTGCGATCGAATTCGAGTTGCTCAACACTAAGAAAAATAATAAGGATGGAACAACTTATTATTGGGAATGCACAAAAAGATGATGATGCATTTGTGTCATTGGACACATCGAATTTGACTAAATAACAGCTAGCTTATGTGGAAATGAAAAGAACTGAAATTATGAGACGTAGGAATGGAGAGGAGCAGTAGTATTGTTTGTAACTTTTTACCTATTGTATCTTTTGATTATGAGTTAGTAATATATTGCTTTTGACTTGAAAAAATATTATATCTTTCTTTTAGATTAATTAAGCATGTTTCACATTTTAGGACAATAAATGAACTTTAAAGAAATTGCAGTAACATTAATAACTTGTAGTACAATATAAATAAATAACAATGACAACAATCTTTTATTATTCACCAAAAAAGTTCCAGATATGATTAACAAGATGATTTTGAAGTTTATGATACACGGGCGAGGGACTCGAACCAGCCGAAGGGAGATTAAAGGAACAAGAGGCATCAAAGCCGACCGAAGGGACCATCTAGAGTCAGAGTCGAGGCTTGTGAGACGCAGTCGAGGCTTGTGAGACGCAGTCGAGCAGCTCAAGACCTATATGAGATGCTCAGAGGTCTGTTTTATTTAAGAAAAACGATAATGTCATTTGTTGAGAAATATGAAATTCAAAATCCTGGGTGCTTTCTATCATATCTTTACGTCGCATGTCTTTTTATCATATTTTCCCAATTGGATTTGGCGATCGGTTTCCATTAGTTATGGTTGGTAGATGACAGTATTCCGTTGATGGCATTTCGTACTAGGTATGATTCGTACGAATGGTTAGTATTGTCATTTGGGTTACCGAATGCACCAACTTTCTTTATGGAAATGGATTTTTCAAGAGCACTTGGATAGGTTCGTGCTGGTATTTATAGATGACATTTTTAATATACTCTAAGGATGAAAGAGGGCATGAAGTTCATCTTAGAATAAGGCTTGAGACGCTGAGGCAGTATCGGTTGAAGGCGAAGTTTTTCAAGTGTCATTTTTGAAAGAAAGATGTTAAATTTCTTGGTCACGTGGTTTCAGAAAAGGGCTTGTCCGTTGATCCGGATAAGATCGAAGCTTTTAACAACTGAAAGAGACCTGAGACGGTGACTGAGATTAGAAGTTTTTTGGACTTGCTGGCTATTACCGGAGATTCATTAAGGAGTTCTCGTGGACAGTAGAGCGTTTGCCTAAGCTAACTAGGAAGAACGTAAAGTTTATTTGGTCTGACAAATGTGAGGAAGCATTCTTCAAGTTAAAGCATTTGTTGACCAACGTGTCTATGTTAGTGTATACTGATGCATGTGAAATAGTATTAGGGGCAGTGTTGTTGCGGAAAGGTAAAGTCATTGCCTACGCTTCACGACAGCTTAGGCTGCATGAAGTGAGGTATCCTACTCTTGATCTAGAGTTGGCGATAGTGATCTTCGCATTGAAAGTATGTAGACATTATCTCCTAGAAAAGAGATTACACATATCATAAGTCCTTGAGGTATTTATTCTCTCGGAAGGAGTTGAATATGAGAAAGTAGAGATGGTTAGTGTTTTTAGCAGCTTATGATTTTGGTATAGAATATACACTTGGAAAAGGAAATAAAGAAGCTGATGCTCTTAGCCGAAAACATCAAAATGTGATGTTAGCTATGGTAGCAGAATGGAAAGATCATGAAGCTTTGACTACTTGTAGCATGTAGCTAAGATCGACTACTAGTTCTAGTCAGAGCACCGCCATGTTGTTCTGTTTGGAAGTTCGACCCGTACAGATCGAAAAGATTGCTTCTAAGCAGAAAGATGAGCCATTGTTAGCTGAGAAGATTAAAAAGCTGTTGGATCGGAGATTGATGATCTAAAAGAATTTAACCTTAACCAGAGGGGATGGTTGAGAAAGAAGGGACGGTTGTGTGTTCTGAATATTGAGGACTTAAGGAAAGAAGTTCTTAGGAAAGTCATCGATCCAAATTTATGATTCATCCTGGGGGAACCAAGATGTATCAAAATATAAAGAGGAGTTTCTACTGGGAAGGTATGAAGAAAATGTTTGCATGTGGATTAGGCAGAGTGTGAACTGTTAACAAGTGAAGGCCGAATATCAGAAGCCGAGTGGATTGCTTCAACTTTTGAAGGTACCAGTTTGGAAATGAGATTCAATATCCATGAATTTTACAGATGAGTTGCTAGGTCAAATCGAAGAAATGAAAGTATATGGGTCATAGTGGACAGGTCGACCAAGAGTGCTCATTTCATTTCATTTAAATCAACCAGAACGTGCCTGTTTTAGCAAAATTGCTGACGAGGAACATAGTTAGACTGCATGCAATTTCTATTAGTGTAGTGAGTGATAGAGATACTTTATTTACTAGGGAGTTCTAGAAGAGTCTATACGATGCGTTGGGTACCAAGCTCAGGATGAGTACTACGTATCACCCTCAAACGGATGGGCGGACAGAAAGAGCAATAAGGTGCTCGATGATTTATTAAGAGCTCGTGTGTTAGAATTTGATGGATCTTGAGAATATCACCTACACTTAGTTGAGTTTTCCTATAATATCAATTATCAGACTGGTACAAAAATGGTGCCTTTCGAATCTTTGTATGGAAGGCCATGCAAATCACCGGCATGTTGGTTGGAAACTAGAGACAGATTAGTCTTGGGTCTAGATATGGTAAGAGAGGCAACAGAGAAGATTGAGTTGATCCAAGGTAGGATGAAGAAAGTTTAGTCTAGATAGAAGATTTATGCGGATAAGGGGCATAAGTATCTAGAGTTCTCAGTCGGAGATAAGGTTTTCATTAAAGTATCACCAACGAAGGGTGTTGTGCAATTCGAAAAGTCAAGGAAACTGGCACCGAGATATGTTGGACCGCTCTTTGTCACAAAGAGGATCAGAAAGCTTGCATACAGAGTAGAGTTGCCGAGGAGTTTGGCAGGTGTCCATAATGTGTTTCATGTGTCTCATCTTCGTAAGTATGTGCATGATCCAAAGACTACTATTCCTCCGACTACGTTCGAAGATTTAAAAGTAGAACCAAATTTGACTTTTGTTAGACAACTTGTTCGGCTTGTAGAGAGAGATGAGAAGAGATTAAGAAAGAAGACAGTCAAGTTGGTGAAAGTTCAGTGGAGCGACAACGAGGACTGTACTTGGGAGACAGAAGATAGGATTAGAAATATTTATTCTGATCTGCTGTAGGGGTATGTTCTATAATTTCTTTATAAATATGTTTACTAGTCAGGTAGGCTAGTATGGTAGATAGGAGATGTTACAAATGATTGATATGTTTAGTATTTAGTCCTTATTGAATTTTGAGGACGAAATTCTTTAAGGAGGGAAGCTTGTAACACCTCTAATTTTAAATAACATTGTTCAGGAGATTTAATTAGATAATTTAAATAGAATAATGTAAAGGCTAGAGTGATAAGGGGATTGAGATTTGAAAACTAAATAGAGGTCGTGCCTTAACTAAATGAAATAATAAGAGTGGGTTTTTAAAATGGTTTTATAAGTTAACTACTCAAGAGAATAAGGCAAGAGGATTATGGGAAATAATCGTGTACCATAATCGCATAACCCCTAAACCCTTACCTCAATCTTATTCACGTTTTCACAAAATAAAATCATAAACAAAAGAGCTTTAAGGCCGGCCACAACCCTAGGTCAAAAGAGGATCAAAATCAACTAAAAGTTAATGATTCGAGCAAGGAAGAATTAAGCAAGATCAAATCTCAAGTGCCTTCAAATAAGGTGAATAATAATCAAAATCATCTCCTTTATATCTTAATGAACATGTTGATTTTGGGTTTAAAGTTTAAAACTATTTGGATTATTTGAATGATGATATGCTTTGATTATATGTCATGTTTGATCTAAACAAGAATGTTTGAAAAATGTTTGATTCGATTTTATGGAAAAAAATCATGAAAAAGAGGTTTGGAATGCCACGAGGATTTGATATGTTATGTAGAACATCATTTTGAAGATGGGTTTAAATTTTCATGATTGTCCAAGCTATGGATAATTTATTATGAATGGAAGAAATAGATAATCTGTGTTTAAATTTATTTCGGAAATTATATAAAGTATTTTGGATCCAAAATTTATATATGTTATAAAACATATTAAAAGTAAATTAAGATGATTTTTGGGGATTTTTTTCTAAGCGGTTTATTATGAAAATTAAATTAATTAAGTTGGAGGACTTAAATGTCTTAATTATTTTGTTAAGGAGTAGGGCTTCTTTGCTAAAATATTTTTAATTACTAATGGATGAATTCGATGTCCTTTTAGAAAAGTTTTTGTAAAGGATTTGACAACCAATCATATTTTGACAAATAAGGCTAGGTATAAAGGAATTGCTTTTAAAGGTATAGAAATCAGTTTTGCTTTGAATTACAAACTTGCCGCTTCTGTTTGCTTGCTTCTGAAATCATCCTAGATTGCCTTTCGAACTCATTCAAAACTAATACACATGATATCAAATAGTTAGTATGCAGTGTATTGGAGAAAGGCGAAAGGGGATATGTCGAAAGCTTGCTTTCGAAGGGGTTGATGCCATTTTTAATAGCTTTCGAATCAACCTACTTGCCTTTGTTTTTCTTTCAAAAGAGATGTCGCTTACCTTTGTTTTAAAAGTAGCTTTCGATTTATTTGTTGCATATTAAGTTTTAAAACGGAGCTTTCGAAAGGGTAGTTGTTTTTGAACCTAGTCGAAACCTAGATACTGTCTTCATACCTTTTGAATGGGTTAAAGGCCGCTTAGTTCGAAAGGGAAGCTTTTGTTTGATTAATATTGAAGCCACTTCCTAATGCTTTCGAAAGGGTCCATGTAGTCATTTATATTAAAGGTTTCTAAGGCAATGGCTTTAAAAGGTCGTAACGAAGTTATCATTTTCTCAATTATTTTACTTAAAGGTCGATGCTCTTGAAAAGGTTCTTGTAACCACTTTTAATTAATGCTTTCAAAAGGGTGGTTTCAAAGCCATCTTTCCCTAAATTCTTTTACTTGGAGATCAATGCATTCGAAAGTGTTCCTTTCGCTTATGTTCACTTTGACCCAAATGTTATACTCAAGGTTAAACCCAATAATTTTGAAAAACATATGGTTTTGAAGCCATGCTTCTATAAATCATACTTGAACTAAGTGGTTTTGAAAGATAAGCTTTGATATTTTCGAAAGGAATATTTTAATGGTTTCGAAAGGAAGGTTTTGATACTTTCGAAAGGGAAGTTTTGAGCGTTTCGGGAGTCGTATATTTAAGTGTTTTGAAAAGAAAGTTTGAATACTTTCGAATGATATATTTAATGGTTTCGAAAGATAAGGCCTAAGGTTTCGAAAGCCTTAGTTTTCAAACAAGAAACCTAATCTCAATTTTTAAAGATAAACCAATGGCAATATGATAGAGTTTTTGAAATGGCATTTGACTTTGGACTTTTTGAAGAAGCTTTCCTTATTAAATATAACAGGTTAAAGACGTTAACCATATTTCATTTGAAAATTGATTATAAGGAACTTGAACCATAGATGTTTATATTATTAAGTCGTGATCAGTTATCATATGTGCTTCTTCGATAAACATATTCAACTTTTAACTACATTTTGGGGTATTAAGGGCAGAATAACCCGCTAAGTTGACCCAGTAGTGAATATGTATTGAGTTAACTCCTGTGTAAGTGGAATTTCATCCAGGAGGTCAGGTAGACTAGAAGATAGGATGCCTAAAAACTGATCAAAATGTTGTTAGTTTAGACAGGTTCATAGTAAACTCATGAAAAACTATGTATGAAAATTGTTATTGGCAAGGGACAATAGGTTCTTAGTAATCTCATGAAAGCCATGACCAGAATAAGCTATTGATAGAGATCAATAGGTTCATAGTCAACCCATAAAAACTATTACATAAAAGAAGTTATTGGAGATCACAATAGGTTAATAGTGAATCCATGAAAATTATAATTGGATGAAGTTATTGGTAGATACCAATAGGTTCTTAGTGAGCCATGAAAACTATGAAACCAGATAGGTAGTCCATAAGCTTTGAACAAGTTATTAGTGAGCCCATGAAAGCTAATAGGTTAATAGCGACCCTAAAAACTACAACCGAGACAGATAGCCAAATGAATGGAGATGGGAAATCCAGAGTATATTGCATGTTGGCATATCATCATGATATATTTTAAAATGTTATGTTTTAACCATCTGGATGTCGGTGCATAGTGTATGGTTGTTATAAATTTTGGTTAAGGTACTAGTGAGGGGAAACCCGTTTTGCTATGCGGCATGGTCCCACTAGATATCTATATTATTCGAGATGGTAAGTTATTATTCACATCGGGCTTTTTGTCTGACTTAAAGTTAATGTTTTCCCCTTGAACTCTGGATGCTCAATTAATTTTGAGTAGTTTGAGAGCTAAGTTTTTAGATTCTCCTTTAAATGAATAAGCTTTTGGAGATGTGCAGAAAGCAAGCTAGCTATTAGAGTTCTTTTCTGTTTGATTCCGTTGTATTTTGGTTGTAATGACAAATTTATTTAATTGTCCATATCTAGACTCCGATCAACCAAGGGGCATCTTCATACGTCACTCTTGGCGTATTTGTAATAGTTATATTTTCTCTGGACGTGGTTCATGCATTGAGATTATGTAAAGAATTGGAAATATGATTTGAAGTGGACTGAGAAATTTGTTTTTAGTTGAGTTTAAAATTTTACATAATCATGTGTTTCTGTTATATCAATGTATCCAACATCACCGCGTTTTGTCACCAAGAATTAATAATTATAGGTGACTACAACATGCGTAGCCATTAGTTTTAGGCATCTAAGCGGAGGATGTTACAAGTTGGTATCAGAGCATATGTTTATGTAAACTTAAAAAGAAATTTAAACCTAAAAGAATTTTCAAAACTTAATCCAATGAATCGAAAAATAAGATTGGGGTTTGGGTTTACGCTATAGTAATGTACTTGTATTTGATACACACACACATATACACACATAAGTACGTACTCCCCTCTCTATTAGATCGTTCTTTTGTATCTTACTAAGGCTTGTATGCAGATTTACGAGAAAGGAAGATACGGAAGCAGGAAACGGAAGAGGAATCTAGGTAGGGGAAGCACCATAACAAATGGGAATGCTCGATCCAACAGAAGAAACCAGAGTTGATAGGAAAATGCTAATCCAAATGCAAATGCCAACATAGGTGCTGGAAATAAGCCAGTAGATATGTGGATGATGTATTAGTTATTCATCAACCTGATGCAAGCGGGAGCAACTGCAGGAGTTGATGGGGGTAATGCTGTTAAAGGAGATAATCCCATGGCCCCAGTTGGTAATAACTATGCTAAGTTGAGCAGTGGTTATACTAGTCTTGGTGGGAACCAGTTTTTGAGAAAAGTGGATGTTATAGAAGTAGGGAACTGGCTTTTGCATTGTGAAATGATATTCACTGACTTGGGATGAAACGATGAGAAGAAGAGGGAATTTGCCTCTAGGCGGTTGCACGGAGCTGGGCTTCATTGGTGGAATAGTGTTACCATACCCGAGGAAGAGTTGACTTGGGTAGAATTTTAAAGGAGATTCAAATAAAGGTTTTTGTCTAAAATTGCCAAGTCAGTATTGCTTAGAAAGTTCATGGATCTAGCGTAGGGTGAGATGTCGGTGATTGAGTATGCTATAAAGTTTGATGAACTGTCCAGATACGGATATGCTACCATTGACACTACCATTAAAAAGAACTAGAAGTTTATTCAAGGGTTAAAATTCGAGATTGCTAGGGCAACAATGTCACGTCTCCATGATCCAAGTACTGTTGTTGTGGAAATGGCAATCCAAAGTAAAGAGATGCTTTCTACTTATGGAAAGGAGAAGCAAGTTGCAACCGAGGGTATTCAGGGTAAGAAGAGGAAATTCTTTAAGAAGAAGGGAACCCAGAAGGGAGAAGCTGCCAAGAAGGTGAAGGCTAATATAGTTTGCTTTAAGTATGATAAGAAGGGACATTTTGCACATGAATGTCGAAATAGAAAGGGGAAGAAAGTTACAGACAAGAAAGGAGTGAAGTGTTTTAACTGTGACCGGATTGGGCATTATAAGAATCAACGTACAGAACTGGTCAGAATGGAAAAGGGAAAGGTCTTTACTATTGGACCATCGTCTGTTAGGCCAACTGCTGCTAAGAAAGGAAAGACTGTGATGGAAGGTATGCTTTTGATTCGAAGTATACCAGTTAGGGTACTATTTGATACTAGTACATCGCATTCATTTATATTTCAGTGTTTGGTTGATAGGTTATATTTAGAACCCTCATACCTTGTTACTTCTTTAAGGATTGCGAATCCGATAGTAGGTTATGCAACTCTAGAAATGATATGTGACCGGTTAGAACTTGATTTGTTAGGTCATAAGTTTGCATGCAATTTGTATGTTTTTGATTTCTTAAACTTCGGAATCATTTTGGATATGGATTAGTTAAATAAATATGATGTTGGGATATTTTGCTAAGATAGGGAAATATCGCTAAGACGTCCTAATAGTCATTACTGAATTATATTCTTAGTGGAGAATTCAGATCGGAATGCTTTTGCTTTGTTGAGTGCTATGGAAGTGGAAGAAGATTTGAGTCGGGTTCAAGTAGCAAGAGAGTTTGGAGATTTTTTTGAGCCAGATATAGGATTACCACCGAAACGAGCCTTTGAGTTTCAGATAGATCTTGTGCTAGAAGCAGAACCTGTAAGTAGACCACCTAGCAAGATGATACCGGCCGAGATGAATGAATTATAGGTGCAGTTAGTGGATTTAGAAGGAAAGAACTTCATTAGACCAAGCAGTTCGCCTTGGGGAGCGGCCGCGATGTTGATATGGAAACCAGATGGATCATTAAGAATGTGTATCGACTATTGTAAGTTGAACGAGAAGAAGATCAGGAATAATTATCCTTTGCCGAGAATCAATGATTTATTTGATCAGTTGTGCGGAGCCAGAGTATTTTCCTAATTGGATTTGGAGATAGGTTTCCATAAGTTAAGGTTAGCAAAGGTAGTATTCTGTTAACAGCATTTTGGACTAGGTATGGTTCGTACGGATGGTCAGTAATGCCATTCGGGTTAACGAATGTAGCGGCTTTCTTCATAGATTTAATGAACCGAATTTTCCGAGAGCGCTTAGATTGGTTCATACTGGTATTTTTTATAGATGACATTTTAATATACTATAAGAATGTAAGAGAGCATGAAGTTCATCTTAGATAGTGCTTGATACGCTGAGGCAGCATCAGCCGAAGGCGAAGTTTTTCAATCGTCGTTTCTGGAAGAAAGAGGTTAAGTTTCTTGGTCGCATGGCTTCAGAGAAGGGCGTGGTTTCAGAGAAGGGCTTATCCATTGATCTGAATAAGATTGAAGCTGTTACCAACTGGAAGAGACCCGAAATGTTGACTGAGATTAGAAGTTTTCTTGGACTTGCTGGCTATTACCAAAGATTCGTTAAGGAGTTTTCATTGATAACAGCCCTTTGACTAAGCTAACTAGGAAGGATGTGAAGTTTATTTGGTCTGACAAATATGAGGAAGCATTCCTCAAGTTAAAGCATTTTTGACCAACGCACCTGTGTTAGTGGTTCTAGATGGAAAACAAGGGTTAGTAGTGTATACTGATGCATGTGGAATATGATTAGGGGCTGTGTTGATGTAGAAAGGTAAAGTCATTGCCTACGCTTCACGATAGCTTAGGCCACATGAAGTGAGATATCATACTCATGATCAAAGGTTGGCGGAAGTGATCTTCGCATTGAAAGTATGGAGACATTATTTCTTAGGGAAAAGATTTGAGCTATACACAGACCATAAGTCCTTAAGGTATTTATTCTCTCAGAAGGAGTTGAATACGAGACAGCAGAGATGGGTGGAGTTTTAGCAGCTTATGATTTTGGTATAGAATATGTTGTGACTTGGTTTTGATTCATGACATAAAGCTATCACTATGACATATAGATTTGACAACTGCTACGAAAAAAAGAGAATATATACTACAATGAGATAAGACTTCAAAATCGGTGCATCAATTATATTATTTTGTTTTCGAGTCTTAGGTCAATTTTGTTAAATCTCTCATCGTTTATGTATATGTTAGCTTATATATTTAGTCATCTTATTTTGAAATAATTTATACATGCATAAGCATATAAAATATACATACTATAAAAGCTTTTAAAGTTAGAATCATCATAATATATATATATATATATATTATACCTATGTAAACTATGCAAATTGCACAGATATTACCAAGTCAGTCATTGACCCAGAGGCTCAGTCGACTGACTCAGGAATTTCTGTGCAACATGCACAGGTGAACAAACATACAAACATATATTTAAAAATCATTTGAATATTTAGTCGACTGACCCAGAGGTTCAATTGACTGAATTTCTACAGCAGCTATTTTCTGAAAAGACACGACTATTTGTGAAGAGTTACGAACTTCTACGAAAAGATTTGGACGCAATACTTCAATTGAAACTCTTCATCAATAGTCACTGCTTTTTAACCTCTATAAATACATACTCTAACTTGATTCCAAACCACCGAATTTTCTTATCTTTATAATCTAACACTCTTGAATCAACTTGCAACTAAACTTTCAAATATTCTGCATTAAAGCAATATTATACCTTTCTATTCTTCATCAACTTCAAATATATATATATATATACACACACACTCAAGGAGAAGATTATAGGAAGGGTGTACTACAAGTGACAAATCTGCGTTATTAAAAAACATAAAGTCAAAACAATCTTTTGTATTTGTTGAAGTCATGTTCTGCTGCTCAGGCGTGTGAACTTATCTTCGCCTGCTGAGGCGAAATCATGTTCTGCTGCTCAGGTCCCTATTCGGCTGCTCAGGGGTTGTATAGACCTGTTCCTTCGCATTAAGTGAGGGTTGTTGTTTTAGTGAAATTCCAGAAGGATTTTGGGACTGGAAGTAGGACGGTGATTCGAACCGATATAAAAATTCCCGGTGTCATTTTATTTTACTGCTTTTATATTCCACGTTATTTACCGTATAACTATCATCGCTATACTCTGTACTATCGTATATTCATATTACACGATCAATAGCATACTTTCATTTGGTATCAAAGCAAGATCCTTATATAACCATAACACAGTTATCTGATAATCTAATAATATGGAAACTAACACTACCACTAGCATTAACATTAGCTTCATTGAAGGACAATCCATTACACGTCCACCACTATTTAATGGCGTGAATTATAACTATTGGGCCACACGAATGAAAATATATATGCAAGCAAATGGTTTTGATTCATGGAATATAACTCAGACAGAATATATTATTTCTACTAAAGAGTATTCTACTTGGTCAAATACGCAGAAACTAGATGCCACAGCTAATGCAAAAGCCATGAATATATTCTTTTGTGCCTTAGATAAAAATGAGTTTAAGCGTGTTAGCATGTGCAATACTGCATATGAAATATGGTGTACACTCGAAATTACACATGAAGGAACTAACAAGATCAAACAAAGCAAAATATCCATGCTCAAAAGTCAGTTTCAAAACTTTAGGATGAAAGAAAATGAATCTATAAATGATATGTACTCAAGATTTCAAGATATATATCTTTCATTAGTAGGACTAGGAGAAAAATATTCAGGCTTTGATATTGTATCCAAATCCTTAAATCTTTGAGGGAAGAATGGAAAACAAAAGTTCTCGCTATTGAAGAAGCAAATGATATTTGCAAAATAACTCCGGAAGAGTTATAGGAAATCTAATGTCATATGAAGTGAATTTGTAGGCTAAATGAGTACAAACTCAAGATAAAAAGAATATAGCATTCCATGCAGAACAAGAAGAATCAGATTCAGACAAAGACGTTCTAGCCTTTATTGCCAAAAACTTCAAGAAATTCTTGAAGTATAGAAAATAAAACAGAAATAATGGCAAGAAAAGCTTAAACAGCAATAAACCATCGTCTTCACAATTATGAAGTGTTTTAATTATCACAAAAAGGGGCATATACAGAAGGACTATCTATATCAAAAGAAAGAATATAGAAATAAAAGGAAGGACAAATTCAGAAGAAAAGTCTTTTCAGTTACATGGGATGATTCAGATTCCTCTTCTTCTTTTGGAAGTGAGAGTGACAGCGATAATGAACAAGCCAATGTATGCTTTATGGCCAAAGATAATGAGGTTAATGATTTAACTTTTGATGATATGATAGCGATAAATTCTAAATTATTAGATACTTTAAAAAGTCTCAAAAGAAAATATGAAGAGGCTGTAGAAAATCGGAACAAGACAGAATTCGAAAGAGATATGTTTAAAGACGAGAAGAAAATAATGGAAGAAGAAATTGAGAAAACTCGAGTATCTCTTTCAAATGTTAATTCTCAGCTTATATTACTGAGTCAAGAAATTGAAACTCAAAAAGAAAAGAATGATGGTCTTGTTTTTGAAAATTGTGTTTTAAAAACTAATATTAAAATGATAGAACTAGAAAATTCAAGTCTAAAGATCAAACAAGAAGGAATCACTAAAACGTTTCAAATTTTAATAAAGGAAGAGAAAATTTATCTAGAATTATTGAGAATTCACAACTTATTAACAATGAAAATGGTTTAGGTTATAAGAAGAAAATCAAGAATTCACAATCTAGTAATCTAAACAATGTTAAGCCTAATAAAACACTTACATCTTCAAAAAGAATAGTTTCTAAAACTATAAATATATGGGTATCTAAAACTAATAACAAGTTAATAAGGAAAAAGTATATTAGTTCATTCGTAGAAAATGTTTATAATAATAAAAATTATATTTATAAAAGGAATACTAAACCCACTTGGGTTTGGTTTCCTAAGACCTAACCCTTAGGACCCTATTAAAAAAGTGGATACCAACGTTATCTCGTATTCTTTGCTGGTCCCACTCAAGAAAAGAGAAAAATGGATACTCGACAGTGGTTGCTCAAAACACATTACAGGAGATAAGGATATGCTGATAAATATTACATACTTAGACGGAGGTTCTGTCACTTTTGGAGATAATTCCAATGGTTATATCATCGGTAAATGCGATGTGAGAAATTATGATTTTCAATTTTTCTAAAATCCTAGATCCTCAAAAACTCAATTTTTACCACAAACAATCAAATTAAATGGCTCCAAAGAGAAAAGGACAAGCATCTTCATCCTTTGAACCTCCTTCCAATGAGCATATCCAACAATGGCTATTCGACGATACCGCAAGTAGAAGATGGAGGAGAATGCAAGATTCTCGTAACTTTAAAGGTTCGTTTGTAAAGTTTGTCAATTTTTCTCCATACCATATATAAGAATTAGCTCGTAGGAGTAATTTGGAATCTTTATTCAATATTGACGAAAATAAGCATAAAATTAATCAAATTATGGTCAAACATCGCATATTGATAGGGGTAAGCAAAGAATGGCATAAGGTGTTATTTTTTATGAAAACATTAGTCTTTATTTCACAACATTTTAGCTTATATTAAATAGTCACTATTTTCAGATTATTTCAAGGCTCTTGTTTATGGTATTTTAATGTATGAATGATCGTTTCCTTCATAATATCTATGACATTATGGCTTCATACTTTTATATTCCTTTCTGTCGATGATAAAGGTGAGAAATATTATTACTAACGTCAAGAATGCAAGATATAGAATGTCAAAGATTCAGGAGGAGTAAGTATTTAAATTATATATACAGTCGAAATCTAGATCTATTTATAGGTTGTCATCAATCAAAAAGAGGGAGAATGTTGAGACTTGGTTTTGATTCGTGACACAAAGCTATCAGTATGACATAGATTTAACGACCGCTATGACAAAAAGAGAATATATACTACATGGAGACAAGACTTCAAAATCAGTGCATCAATTATATTATTTTGTTTTTCAGTCTTAGGTCAATTTTGTTAAAATCTCTCCTCGTTTACGTATATATCAGGTTATATATTTAATCATCTTATTTTAAAATAATTTATACATATATAAGCATATAAAATAGATATATTATAAAGAAATTAAAGTTAGAATCATTATATAATATATATATATATATATATATATATATTATTATACATGTGTAAACTGTGCAAATTGAACATATATTACTAGGTTAGTCGACTGACCCAAAGGCTCAGTCGACTGACCCAAAAATTTCTGTGCAACATGCACATGTGCACAAACATACAAATATATATTTAAAAATTCGTTTGAATATTCAGTCGACTGACCCAGAGGTTCAGTTGACTGAATTTCCGCAACAGCTATTTTCTGAAAAGACGTGACTATTTATGAAGAGTTACAAACCTCTATGAAAAGATTTGGACGCAACACTTCAATCTAAACTCTTCATTAATAGTCGCTGCTTTTTAACCTCTATAAATATATACTCTAACTTGATTCCAAACCACCGAATTTTCTTTTCTTTCTAATCTAACACTCTTGAGTTTACTTACAACTATACTTTCAAATATTCTGTATTAGAGCAATATTATACCTTTCTATTCTTCATAGACTATATATATATTTATTTATACTCGAGGAGAAGAATATAGGAAGGGTGTACTACAAGTGACAAATCTGTGTTATTAGAACACACAAAGTCAAAATAATCTTTTGTATTTATTGAAGTCATGTTCTACTGCTCATGCGTGTAAAGTCCTCTTCAGTTGCTGAGGCGAAATCCTGTTATGATGCATAGGTCCCTGTTCGGCTGCTCATGGGTTGTATAGACCTGTTCCTCCGGGTTAAGTAAGGGTTGTTGTTTTAGTGAAATTTCAGAAGAAGTCCAGGACTGGACGTAGGATGGTGCTCCAAACCAGTATAAAAATTCGTGGTGTCATTTTACTTTACTGCTTTTATATTCCACATTATTTACCGTATAACTATCACCACTATACTCTGTATTATCATATATCCATATTAAACGATCAATAGCACACTTTCAGAATATACATCTAGAAAAGGAAATAAAGTGGAGGATGCTCTTAGCAGAAAACATTAGAATTTGTTGTTAGCTATGTTCGTGGAATGGAAAGATCTTGAAGCTTTAACTACTTGTAGTGTGAACAATGATTGACTACTATTTCTAGTCAGAGCGCCCCCATGTTTTCTTGTTTGGAAGTTCAACCCGTACTGATCGATAGGATCACTTCTAAGCAAGAAGAGGACCCATTATTAGATGAGAAGATTAAAAAGCTGTTGGATCAGAATTGATGATCTAAAGGATTTTAATCTTGACGAGAGGGGATGGTTGAGAAAGAAGGGAGGTTGTGTGTTCCGTATATTGAGGACTTAAGGAAAGAAGTTCTTTGAAAATGTCATCGATCCAAATTTATGATTCATGTTAGGAAAACCAAGATGTATCAAGATATGGAAAGGATTTTCTACCGGGAAGGTATGAAGAAGGATTTCAGCCAGTGGGTTAGGCAGTGTGTGAACTGTCAACATGTGAAGGCCAAATATCAGAAGCCGAGTGTTGCTTCAACCTTTGGAGTACCAGTTTGGAAATGGGATTCAATATCCATGGACTTTATAGACGGGTTACCAAGGTCGAATCAAGGTATTGGATAGATTGACCAAGAGTGCCTATTTCATCATAGTTAAGTCAACCAAGACGGTATCTGATTTAGCTAAATTATGTATAAGGAACATATAGACTGCATAGAATTTCTAGCAGTATAGTGAGTGATAGTGATACTTTATCTACAAGCGAGTTCTAGAAGAGTCTATAGGATGTGTTAGGTATAAAGCTCAAGATGAGTACTGCTTATCACCCCCAGACGGATGGGTAGACAGAAAGAGCAATATGGTGCTCGAGGATTTATTAAGAGCTTATGTGTTACACTTTGGTGGATGTTGGGAAGGTCACCTACACTTAGTTGAGTTTTTCTATAATAACAGTTATTAGACCAGCATATGAATGGTGACTTTCAAAGCTTTGTATGGAAGACCATGTAAATCACTAGCATGTTGGTTGGAAACTGGAAATAGGTTAGTCTTGGGTCTAGATCTAGTAACAGAGGCAATGAAGAAGACTAAGTTGATTCGAGGTAGGATGAAGAAAGCTCAGTCTAAACAAAAGAGTTACGCAGATACTAGGCATAAGGATCTAGAGTTGTTAGTCGGAGATAAAGTTTTCATTAAAGTATCATCGACGAAGAGCGTGGTGCGATTTGAAAAGTTAGGGAAACTAGCACCGAGATATGTTGGACTGTTCTCAGTCATAGAGAGGATCGGGAAGCTCGCATATTGAGTAGTGTTGCTGAGCAGTTTGGCAGGTGTCAATAATGTGTTTCTTGTCTCTCGTCTTCATAAGTATGTGCATGATCCTGAGACTGCTATTCCTCCAATTACTTTGGAAGATTTTACAGTAGAACCAAATTTGACTTTTGTTAGACAACCAGTTCGGGTTGTAGCGAGAGATAAAAAGAGATTAAGAAACATGGCAGTCAAATTGGTGAAAGTTCAATGGAGCGACAACGAGAAGTACTGTACATGAAAGACAGAAGACGATATTAGAAATACTTATCCTGATCAGATGTAGGGGTATGTTTTATTATTGCTTTATATAGATTGTTTGCTAGTTAGGTAGACTGGTATGGTAGGTAGGAGACGTTACAGATGATTGGTATGTTTAGTATTCAGTCCTTACTGAATTTTGAGGACGAAATTCTTTAAGGAGGGGAGACTGTAATAGCCTAATTTTAAATAATATTATTCAGGATATTTAATTAGATGAATTAAATAGAATAATGTAAAGGCTGGAGTGATAAAGGGATTGAGAGTTGAAAACCAAACAGAGGTCGTGCCTTAACTAAATGAAATCATAAGAGTGGGTTTCTAAAATGGTTTTATAAGTTAACTACTCAAGAGAATAAGGCAAGGGTATTATGCGAAATAGCTATGTACGATAATCCCGTATCCCTAAACCCTTACCTCGTTCTCATTCACGTTTTCAAAAAATAAAACATAAACAAAAGAGCTTAAGGTCGGCAACAACCCTAGGAGAAAGAGGATCAAAATCAACTAGAAGATAAGGATTCAAGCAAGGAAAAATTAAGCAAGATCAAATCTTAAGTTCCTTATCCAAATAAGGTGAATAATAATCAAAACTATCTCGTTTATGTCTTAATATGTTGATTTCGGGTTTAAATTTTAAAACCATTTGAATGATGATATGCTCTAATTATATGCCATGTTTGATTTAAACAAGTATGTTTGAAAAATGTTTGATTCGATTTTAAGGCAAAAATTATGAAAATTAGGTTTCGAATGCCATGAGGATTTCATATGTTATGTAAAATATTATTTTGAAGATGACTTTAAATTTTCATGATTATCCAAGCTATGGATAATTTATTATAAATGGAAGAATATATAATATGGGTTTAAAATTTATTTCGGCAATTATATAAAGTATTTTGGATTGAAATTTATATACGTTAGAAAACATAGTAAAAGTAAATTAAGATGATTTTTGGGGATTTTTTTTCTAAGCGATTTACTATAGAAATTAAATTTATTAAATTGGATGACTTAAATGTATTTATTGTTTTGTTAAGGGGTAGTGCTTCTTTGTTAAAATATTTTTAATCACTAATGGATGAATTCGGAAACCTTCTAGAAAAAGATTTTGTAATGGATTTGGCAAATAAGGCAAGTTAGGTATAAAGAAATTTCTTTAAAAGGTACATAAATCAGTTTTGCTTCGAATTACAAACTTGCTGCTTCCGTTGCTTGCTTTTGAAATCACCCAGATTGCCTTTCGAACTCATTTAAAACCAATAAAATGATATCATATAGTTGGTATGTAGTGTATTGAAGAAAGGCCAAATGGGATAGGCGTTGAAAGCTTGCTTTCGAAGTGTTTCATGCCACTTTTAATAGCTTTTGAATCAACATACTTGCCTTTGTTTTTGCTTTCAAAGAGATGCCGCTTACCTTTGTTTTAAAAGTAGCTTTCGATTTAGTTGCCGTATATTAAGTTTAAAAAAGAGCTTTTAAAAGGGAAGCTGCTTTTGAACCTAATCGAAATATAGTTGGCATCTTCATACCTTTCGAATGGGTTAAAGGCCTCTTTTCTTTATAGCCTTATAACAATTGTTCGAAAGGGAAGATTTTGTTTGATTAATGTTGAAGACGCTTCCTAATGCTTTCGAAAAGGTCCCTATAGTCGTTTATATTAAATGTTTCAAAGGCAATGGCTTCGAGAGGTCGTTACGAAGTTATCATTTTCCCAATTATTTTACTTAAAGATCATTGATTTTGAAAGGGTTCTTGTAACCACTTCGATTAATGTTTTTGAAAGGGTGGTTCCAATGTCATCTGTTCCCTAAATTCTTTTATTTGGAGATTAATGCTTTCGAAAGGATTTCTTTCGCTTATGTTCACTTTGACCTAGATGTTATACTTAAGGTTAAACCCAATAATTTTGAAAGGGAAACTTTCATATGGTTTTGAAGCCATGCATCTATAATTCATACTTAAACTAAGTGGTTTTGAAAGATAAGCTATAATACTTTTGAAAGGAATGTTTTAATGGTTTCGAAAGGAAGGTTTTGATACTTTTGAAAGGGATGTTTTGAGTGTTTCAGAAGGTATATATTTAAATGTTTTGAAAAGAATGTTTGAATACTTTCGAAGGATATATTTTAATGGTTTCGAAAGATAAGGCCTAAGGTTTCGAAAGCCTTAGTTTTCAAACAAGGAACCCAATCTCAATTTTTAAACATAAACCCATAGCAATATGAATGAGTTTTTGAAATGGCATTTAACTTTAAAGTTTTTGAAGAAGCTTTCCTTGTTAAAGATAATAGGTTAAAGGTGTTAACCATATTTCATTTGAAAAATGATTACAAGGAACTTGAACCAGAGGTGTTTATATTATTAAGTTATGATCAGTTATCACGTATGCTTCTTCTGTAAACATATTCACTTTATAACTTCATTTTGGAATATTACGGGCAGAATAACTAGCTAGGTTGACCTAGTAGTGAATATATATCGAGCTACCTCATGTGTGAGTATAATTGCATCCAGGAGGTCAGGTAAACCAGAAGATAGAATGCCCAAAGTCTGATTAAAGAGTTGTTAGTTTAGACAGATTCATAGTAAGCCTTGAAAAAACTATGTATGGAAATTTTTATTGGCAGGGGCCGCTAAGTTCTTAGTGATCATATGAGAACTATATTCATAATAAGTTATTAACAGAGATCAATAAGTTCATAGTTAACCCATGAAAACTATAACATTAAAGAAGTTATTCGAGATACCAAACGATTCATAGTGAATCCATGAAACTATAATTGGATGAAGTTATTGGTAGATGCCAATAGGTTCTTAGTAAGACCATGAAAACTATGAAACCGGGCAGATAGTTCGTAAGCTTTGAACATGTTATTAATTGGCCCATAAAAACTAATAGGTTAATAGTGCCCTAGAAACTATAACTGAAACAGATAGTCAAATGAATGGGGATGAGAAATCCAAAATATATTACACGTTGGTATATCATCATGATATATTTTAAAATGTTATGTTTTAACCATTGTGGATGTAGGTGCACAGTATATGGTTGTTATAAATTTTGGTTAAGGTACCAGTGAGGAGAAAACCCGTTCTGCTATGTGGCGCGGTCTCGTTATATATCTATATGGTTCGAGATGGTAGGCTATTATTCACACCAGGCTTTTTATCTGACTATAAGTTTATATTTTCTCCTTAAACACTCGGGTGTTCAATTAATTTTGAGTAGTTTGAGAGTTAAGATTTTCAAATTCTCCTTTAGATTAATAAGCTTCTGGAGATGTGCGGGAAGCAAGCCAGCTATTAGGAGTTCTTTTCTGTTTAATTCCGTTGTGTTTTGGCTGTAATGGAAAAGTTGTTTAATTGCCCATATCTAGACTCTAATCAATCAATAGGGCATCTTCATATGTCGCTCCTAGCGTATTTGTAATAATTATATTTCTCTGAACGTGGTTCACACGTTAAGATTATGTAATGAATTTGAAATATGATTTGATTTGGATTGAGAAATTTGTTTCAAGTTGAGTTTAAAATTTTGTATATTCATATATTTCTGTTATATCGATGTATCTAACATCATCGCATTTGGTCGCTGAGAATTAAGAACCATGGGTGACTGCAGCATCCGTAGCCGTTATTTTTGGACCTCCAAGTGGGGGATGTTGCAATAAATCTTGATATGTCAGCTTCATTCGATCTTCGCAAGTATTGATCCCTGTATATTTCAAAAATAGCTTGACAAAAATGGTCCAAAGGATCTAGTATTGTTTCCCCTAAGCACAAATTTTTACCAAGGGATTCAACTGGCCAACATAAAACTGCATTGTCATTGCAGCAGTTACTTTTGGTGATCGGTCAAACCTGAGTATAGAATGCATTTGGTTTGAAGACAAAGCAACTATCATGTTACTTAATGAATCACAACGGTCGTCTCATTCGATATCTTCTTTTGAAAACATCATCGTTGCAATTAGGATTTGGAACAAAGTCGCCTTGCATTAATTTGTCATTATACATGGAATGATGGTGGTCGACATGGCGATGACCATCAAACGATCCACTATGTTGTCCATTAGATTGACCAACTTGGAGTTGATAAATTGCAAGTAGTTTGGTTTACTCAAACTAATCTTCTACCATATCATCAAAGCTATCATTGAAGAATATAAGATATATATCATACATGGATACTGTTGATGAATACAAGTTAAAAGGTAGTAATGTTGTGAATGATATTGGATGAAGAAACTGTTTGAGTATTTATAGTTTTCATGTTGGTAGTAATTAATAAATGCAATACATGGATTTCTAACAAGGATAAAGTGTATGTTGCACCAAAAAAATGACACAACAGCCCAGATGAAACAAAAACGAGGTGATTCAAGTAAATGAAATGGAAAAAGAGGAAAGACACAATATTTTGAGAAGTTTGGCCTCAAATCGATTGCTTATGTCCGCTACTAGTTTTATTTCGATAGATCTTTGCGATTACATCCAAGTTTATATAAGTGTAGTTTAACATTAGTTGACAGCAAAATAGAGCAATAATTCGATGTAATGATCAACGATATGGAAAAAGTCCTCCCTTCATTACTAAAGAATAGATATTTTCAACTGAATTCCTCATTTAGAGCCGCTAGCTCGTGAAAGAACAGTAAGAGTTAGACCACGCTTTTAAGCATGAAAATCGAGTAAAACTCGACACTCACAACATGTCGGCACCGACATGATTTTAGACCTGCATCTTTGACTTTTCTTCATATTCATTCAAGTCTTCAAGTTTTCAATCTTTGTTGACAAAATTGCCCCATCGAATCATATCAGTTACCGACAAGTTTGTCATATGTGATTCTGTCTTTTTCCTTAAAATATAAGGCAACTTCTGATATGGTTATGGAGTGGGTCCCACATCTTCAAACATGTCGGTGCCGACATGTTCAATCATGCAAGTGCCAACATAATCCGACTTGTGCAATTTTTGCTCAAACTTCTTGTGCTTTATTTTTTCATCATTTAGACACTTCTATGATTCTTGATCCATTTCTTCATCGTCTTGAAGTCTAGCTCCATCAAGATGTCTTTTCATTCAAATGTTGGATAACACTTGCCTCTTAATATAAGCTTTCATGTAAATAAAGCATTTTTTGGATCAATACCAGCTATCAGATTCTAACTGCTGAGGAGTCATCAATTGACAGACTACCAACTTGAACCATCACGTCCATTTTAAGAACAACGGTTCATTGCTTCATATACCCGCTGAATCATTTCCTTCTGCAAAAAAGTTGGAATCTTCAACTTTCCAAGAGAAATGTTGTACCTTTATCAGGTAAACCCCCTCTTCTTTTCATTTTTACTTCTTTCTTTTTTGATACACCTATGGCATTAAACATGTTGGTGATGCCTAATCATGTATGTGACTCCCCACCTCTATACCCACGCTAGCCAAGGACACTACGGGGTAATGCCGTCAACTAGCATGGAGGATAAGGCTGTTGAGGAGCGACCATCAACGTAATTGCTTTGTGCGAGCATTGATATGTCAGATAGTACAACATGGAAATACGACATACCAATACAAAGCCAAAGCTACTACACAGTGGCTATATGTATTCTTCGGAAGAAAACATAGAAATAAACATAACACAAATCAGTCACAGACATCCATATCACAAAGGTGGAAATAGATATGAATATATAACACATGAAAGTGTACATCAGAGTAGTGGTCAAACACGATCCACAATGTCACAAAAGAATAGCTACACGTGCTAGACAAAAGAATATGGATACATCTATGAGTCTATATCTCAAATGTATACAACAAAGACCACTAATCTAAGTAGTAGGCCAAAAGTCAGGGTGATAATCCCAGATGTGAAGTCAAGCAGAAGCACCTGTAACATCTCGGTCTGACCCGAGTATTATTTAATAAGAAAATAATAAACGGATCAGTCTAGCTATAAATATCAGATAAAATGATATAGAATAAGAGATATGACATAAATATATAATAACCATAAAGCCATATTGTAATAAGTATGCAATTGAAAAATCAACTAGGGATTAATCAATATCACGAGAATCTTCTCAAAGATCAAAAGGAATGTCATACTCCTTATTTACCAAATCACCAAACTATAATTATTGACAATAATATCAATGTCAAACACAAAAGTTAATGATACACAAATTCACCAATGCATAAATATTGATAAAACTTATCAATGTAAATCACGAAAATTGGTGAAAACACAAATTCCAAAAATCATCAATGGAAATCCAGAAATCACAAAAAGGGGGAGGCGTATCACAAAACGGGAGCATGAAAACTCACCAACACGTGTATCACAAAATGAAACGCTATTCCATGGTAGCTAACCATTAATTTTGAGCCGAAACTCCACAAAACGGCCCGAAGACCATGGGTCGCTACCCCACCAATTTGAGCCGAAGCTCCACAGAAACGGGGTTTAGTCTCCCTCGTAGACAAAGAGACATCGCACATTGCTAGTCTAAATCACAAAAATGATCATCATCGATCATCAAGAAGTGTCGATTACAGTAAGCTAGTAAATATATAAGCTTAGCTTCATGTCCCATAACCACTAGCTTAACTTAAATATTTACGAACAAATTGTAGATCTTCACTCGAAAATTGTCACAAGAGATTCAATCGAACAAGTCCAAGAATTAACCTGCGTAGTGAATGTAATACCATTTGATTTACTAAGTCGTTTAATTAGATTTCTCGTATGAGTGAAGTAAAGTGACAAATCACAAAAATGATTGTAGAAACCATAAATCACAAAGTTTCACATTCGAAAACGTGAATAAAATCCAAAGAATTCGATTCCAAATTCATCAAAGTGGAAATACCCTTGCTACTCGACACGGCGCGACCTAGCAAATGAGCGATCTAAGAGGTAACGGCATAAGTGCAGGGGCGAGCGACCTAAGGGATGGTGCGGCTCAACAGTGCAAACGACCTAACATGGTCGAGCTAAAGGGTGGAACGACCTAAGGGATGCGGCCAAGGTTGCGCGACCTAAGGGTACGCGACCTAAGGAGTACGCGACCTAAGGAGGTAGCGGTATGAAGACCGAAAACGACCTAAGTTGAAAGCAGGCCGAGCGACTTAGGAAATGGTGCGACCTAACCTGGCGTGACCCAACATGGCGCGGCCTAAAAGCACGCGCGACTTAATGGTTGCAACGACCTAGCATGGTAAGCGCGACTTAATGGTCCGAGCGACTTAACAACCTAATGAATAAACAAGGCCGTGCGACCTAGGGGGAGAGCGACCTAAGCAATACAAGGCCGAGTAACAACCTAACACATATAAGAAGGCTGAGCGACCTAGCGACCTATGGGTTATAAGAATAGGCCGAACGACCTAAAGTCGAAACAACCTAAGGGGTAAAAAGCAGGCCGACCTAGCGACCTAAGGGTCACGACCTATAGCCGAGCGACCTAGCTGCAGGCCGAGCACTTCAAATTGTGCAGGCCGAACGACCTAAGGGTTTTGGAGTGCAAAACTCACACAATTTGCAACCGATCGACCACGAACACTAGAGGATTACGCCTATCGGCTACCCGGTCGTATTGGCTGCTCGATGCATCACCAAAAACGTGTTCAAACATCAAAGATTGGATTTTTTTAAAGATATGAACCCAAAACACTAAAAATTGGGATTTTCACCAATTCAATCCAAATCAATGGCAAATGCATATGTAAAAGTGTTAGGAATTCATACCCAACAATCAAAGATAGTTATGGACAAAGATGTGAGATAAAAATCTCACCTTTACACAAAATCAATGAAGGAGAAGCCTAAAAGCAAAGGAGGAATCAACCACACTTGAATCTCTACACAAGAAGCTTGAATCAATGGTTTCTCTTTGAATTTGGAGTTGGATGTTGAATTTGCAAATGAACTAGGGCTTGGAGTTTTAATTTCCCATTCCTTCCTCTATTTTTGATGAAGCTTGAGTGTTAGGAAATGAAAATAAAGTTATGAAGAGAAGGGGGTTGAGCTAGAGTAAATAGTTTAGGCTAATGGGCTAAACCAAACCCAAAGCCCAAAGTGAAAAAGTGACAAAATTCCACTAACTTCAAACACATCAAAGTTTATACTCAAAAAGATCGCAAACGGTGTTTTGAACTCAATGGAAGTGGTTCTGAGTCCAAATTTGACCGTATGCACAAAAAAGTAACTTTTCGGACTAAAATCCGACTAACGATAAAATATTAAAATAAAATATTTAAATATTTAATCATAAAATATGCGGGTTGTTACAGACTCCCCTCCTTAACGAAATTGCGTCCTCGCAATATTTAAGAAGAAAATATAAGGTAACAACCATGAAAGCATATCAACACAAAAGAAATTTGAAATATGAAATTCACCTCATGGAGCACGAGAAAGTAAGTCCGGATGTGTTCGCTCGATGAACTCTCTAGATTTCCAAGAGCAATCCTTAGGATTTGAGGACCATTGGACTTTAACAAGCGGAACATATTTATTTCGAAGGCGTTTGACCTCCGAAGCAATAATACGAATAGGATGTTGCTCATAAGTTAAATTAGGTGAAACTTCAATTTCTTCCACAACATCGGGCTCAAGAATAGAATCGGAATCTCGAAGGCACTTCCATAATTGAGAAACATGAAACACGTCATGAATAGCAGAAAATTGAGCCGGTAATAAAAGGCGATAAGCCACAGAACCAATACGTTCGGGGATAGGAAATGGCCCATTATATCGAGGCGCTAACTTTCCCGATCGATTAAAACGTACAACACCCTTCATAGGTGAAACATGGATAAACACAAGATCTCCCATAGAAAATTCTAATTTCCTTCTCCAGTTATCGGCATAGGATCTTTGCCTACTTTGGGCTTCTTTCATCCTATGACGAATAAGGTCAATCTTTTCTGTGGAATCATGAATAAAATCTGGACCTAAAACCAGATTCTCACCGGCCTCAAGCCAACAAGAAGGAAATCGGCATGGCCTTCCATAGAGTGCCTCAAAAGGTGCCATACCAATACTAGATTGGAAGCTATTATTATAGGAAAACTCAACAAGATAAATATGATCTTCCCAACTTCCACCAAAATCAAGAACATATGCACGAAGAAGATCTTCAAGAGTTTGATTCACACGCTAAGTTTGTCCATCGGACCGGGGATGATAAGCGGTGCTAAAATTGAGGTTCGTTCCCGAAGCTTTTTGAAGACTCTTTCAAAATCCACTAGTAAACAATGGATCACGATCACTAACAATAGAAGAAGGAACCCCATGCAATTTAACAATTTCTTTGATAAAGAGTTTGGCCAAGAGACGAACGGTTCGATTGGACCGAACGGGAATAAAATGGACGGATTTAGTAAGTCTATCGACTATCACCCATAAGCTATCATGACCCGAATGAGAACGGGGAAGGCCGTTTATAAAATCCATGGAAATTTGGTCTCACTTCCATATTGGAATTTCTAAAGGTTGCAATAACCCACCAGGCCTTTGGTGTTCGGCCTTAATAAGTTGGCAAGTCATGCAACACTTAACAAAGTTAGCAATATTAGATTTCATTCCCTCCCAATAATAAAGTCGCTTCATATCTGCGTACATTTTACTACTACCGGGATGAATGGTAAATTTAGAACGATGAGAATCTTCTAAAATGTCTTTACGAAGATTACTAATATTTGGCACGATAAGTCTACCAAATTTTCGAATACCGCCACGTGAATTAATATCAAAGTCTTTCAAACCTTCAATATCAATTTTATCCCTAAGATTTTGGCCAAGAAGAGCAAATTCGGGATTTATCTGTTGAGCTTCAAGAATGCAGTCTAAAAGAGAAGGATGAGCCTCAAGGCTACATAAAACAAGAGATGAACATAAATCTGAAACACGATCTTGAATCTCACAAGTGGACAGAATTCCGAGATCATTCCATTCGGATATCATCATAGAAACAACCGCTTGTTGCTTACGACTAAGTGCATCCGCAACACGATTTCCCTTTCCGGGAGTATAAAGAATATCAAGATCATAAGCTGCAAGAAATTCGAGCCAACGTTGTTGACGCAAATTAAGTTTCTTTTGGGAAAATGGATACTTCAAGGATTTATGATCGGTGTAAAGAATAAATTTTTCTCCCAAAAGATAATGACGCCAAATACGAAGGGCGAAAACAATAGCCGCGAGTTCTAAATCATGGGTGGCATATCTAGCCTCGGCAGGCTTCAATTGCCTAGAAGCATAAGCAATAGCACGTTCTCTTTTCATAAGAACGGTACCCAAACCAACGCGACTAGCATCGGTATAAACAATAAAATCTTGGTTTCCCTCGAGAATCACAAGAATAGGAGCATCGGAAAGGAGTTCTTTTAATTTTTGAAAAGAAGTTTCACATTTGTCCGACCAAATGTAATTAACTCCCTTCTTTTTCAAACTAGTAAGAGGCATAGAAATTTTGAAAAAATCCTTTATGAAATGATGGTAATAACCTGCCAATCCAAGGAAACTACGAATTTCCGTCACACTCTTCGGTCTCTTCCAACTTTGAATCGCTTCAATCTTTGAAGGATCCACGGAAATTCCGGATTCGAAAATAATGTGACCAACAAACTTCACACGAGATTGCCAAAAGTGGCATTTAGAAAATTTTGCTTTTAATTGATTGCTCCTAAGAGTTTCCACACAATCCGAAGATGTTTTTCATGCTCCTCCTCGGTTTTAGAATACACAAGAATATCATCAATAAAGATGAGGACAAACCGATCGAGGAAGTCTTTGAAAACTCTATTTATAAGGTCAACGAAATAAGCCGGTGCATTCGTTAAACCAAATGGCATAACAAGCCATTCATACGATCTATATCGAGTACGGAAAGATGTCAATGGAATGCTATCCTCTGCAATACGAAGCTGATGAAAACCAGCAGCTAAGTCTAATTGTGAAAAGACTCTAGCACCACTAAGTTGATCGAATAGATCATCAATCCGAGGTAAAAGATACTTATTCTTGATAGTAAGATCATTAAGCTTGCGATAGTCAACGCAAAGCCTAAGTGTACCATCGGATTTCTTCACAAAAATAGCCGAAGCTCCTCAAGGCGAGGAACTAGAGCGAATAAATTATCTCGTCTCCAATTCGGATAATTGTTTACGCGTCTCCTCATTTTCTTTATTGGACATACGATAAGGAGGACGACTAATAGGTTGAGCTTCAGGGATGAGATTAATTCTGAAATCAATTGCTCGCTTAGGTGGTAATCCTAAAACGGGCTCAAATATGTCGGAAAATTCACGAACAACGTGAATAAGGGAAAAAATATCTTCCTCATCATCATTATCGTCATCATGAAGATTTAAAGAATATAAAGATGCAACTAAGCTGGAATCTGAATCTTTAAGGTCAATAGAAATCTGCTTAACAAATTGAGGATGTCGAAGATAAATAGTCCGCTCAAGACATAGGATTTGGGCCTTATAGCGGTTAAGCCAATCCATTCCCAAAATCATTCCAAAGCCTAAGTAGCGCATAACATGCAAATCGGCTCGGAAAGAAAAATCACACAAAATAATCTCGACATCTTTACACAATAAACTGATTGTTGCGGATCCACCAACCGGATTCGCAATTCTCAAAGAAGTCATTAAGCACAAAACATCCAAAGAAAAAGTATCAACAAGTTCTTTTGAAATAAAAGAATGGGACGCACCCGTATCAAAAAGAACTCGAATAGGATGATCACGAAATAAAATAATGCCATCAAGGATAGAATGAGAAATACCTTTTACCATGAGATGTGTTGCCAGGGGCTTGAGCAACATTAAGCTTTCCCTCCTTCCTATTTTGAAGTTTAATACAAGAAGATAAATAATGATCCGGGCTTTTGCAATAGCGACAAATGCGTGGCTTTGAACACTTGTTCGCATAATGGCCCTTAGAACCACAGTTGTAGCATTGCCCACCACTTAGGGTAGAAGTCTTAGTTGCCGGAGAGGCTTGCTTACCTTTCTTATTGTTGGGATAAGGACCTTTAAACTTATTAGGCCTTTTCTTGTTGTTGAAGTATGGTTTGGCACTCACAACTTCTACATCACTCTCCCTATCTGCCTCTTCAAGACGAAGAGCGATATCAACGAGTTGATCAAAAGAAACTTCTAACTTTAGAAGTAACGGCTTCTTGAGATTTTTATTCAAGCCATAGACAAATCGTTGGTTTTTCTTCAGTGGGGTGTTTATATATTCGACCCCGTATTTAGAAAGTGACTCGAAAGATGCGACATAATCTGCCACGGAGGATTCACCTTAAACAAGGTCATTGAATCGGCGAGCCAAAGTCACCTTCTCAGCTTCTGGCACAAATTTTAATTCGAAGCGTTCCCAGAATTTCTCCCAAGTAAGATCCGCTTCATTTATTTCAAAAACCAGAAGCTCATACCAATCTAATGCTCTTTCTTTGAGCATACTAGAGGCCACCTGAACACGGTGAAGATCGATAAGATTCATGCGAAAAAAGGTTCGATCGCACGATCTCAGCCACGCCTGGACTTCAATAATGGTTTCTGAACCTTTGAATGACTTTCCACCCAAATTAGTATAATCGCTGCACAAACGTGCAAATCCAGACCTAGGGTGAGTAGATTCCGGATTAGATCCGGCTGCTTGAGCATTCCTTACAAGATCAGGAAGCTGCTGGGCATACGTAAATACTCCATCTTGGGGAGTAACACGAGATTGACCGGCGCTGGGACGGCCAGGTCTAACCATTTCTCTTCCCCTTTGAAAGAAAGAAAGAAGAAGGATAAGGTTATTCACCAAATGAATATCAAGCAATCTTGATAGATAAACAAGGAATCATAAAGAAAATAGGATGAATCGGTACGAAGACCCGAATAAAATCCTAAAACACGACTCCTAAGATGGACTTAGGACGATGATCCTTGCTAGATTATTCTACATTGTTTAGAAAATTGGCTCAGATACCAAGCTGTGACGCCCCACCTCTATACCCACGCTAGCGAAGGACACTACGGGGTAATGCCGTCAACTAGCACGGATGATAAGGCTGTTGAGGAGCGACCATCCGCGTAATTGCTTTGTGCGAGCATTGATTTGTCAGATAGTACAACATGGAAATACGACATACCAATACAAACCCAAAGCTACTACACGGTGGCTATATGTATTCTTCGGAAGCAAACATAGAAATAAACATAACACAAATCAGTCACAGACATATATATCACAAAGGCGGAAATAGATATGAATATATAACACATGAAAATGTACATCAGAGTAGTGGTCAAACACGATCCACAATGTCACAAAAGAATAGCTACAAGTGCTAGACAAAAGAATATGGATACATCTATGAGTCTATATCTCAAATGTATACAACAAAAACCACTAATCTAAGTAGTAAGCCAAAAGTCAGGGTGATAATCCCAGATGTGAAGTCAAGCAGAAACACCTGTAACATCTCGGTCTGACCCAAGTATTATTTAATAAAAAAATAATAAACGGATCAGTCTAGCTATAAATATCAGATAAAATGATATAGAATAAGATATATGACATAAATATATAATAACCATAAAGCCATACTGTAATAAGTATGCAATTGAAAAATCAACTATGGATTAATCAATATCACGAGAATCTTCTCAAAGATCAAAAGGAATGTCATACTCCTTATTTACCAAATCACCAAACTATAATTATTGATAATAATATCAATGTCAATCACAAAAGTTAATGACACACAAATTCACCAATGCACAAATATTGATAAAACTTATCAATGTAAATCACGAAAATTGGTGAAAACACAAATTCCAAAAATCATCAATGGAAATCCAGAAATCACAAAAAGGGGAGGCCTATCACAAAACGGGAGCATGAAAACTCACCAACACATGTATCACAAAATGGAACGATATTGCATGGTAGCTAACCATTAATTTTGAGCCGAAACTCCACCAAACGGCCCGAAGACCATGGTCGCTACCCCACCAATTTGAGCCGAAGCTCCACAGAATCATGGTTTAGTCTCCCTCGTAGACAAAGAGACATCGCACATTGCTAGTCTAAATCACAAAAATGATCATCATCGATCATCAAGAAGTGTCAATTACAGTAAGCTAGTAAATATATAAGCTTAGCTTCATGTCCCATAACCACTAGCTTAACTTAAATATTTACGAACAAATTGTAGATCTCCACTCGAAAATTGTCACAAGAGATTCAATCGAACAAGTCCAAGAATTAACCGGCGTAGTGAATGCAAGTGTTTCATACCATTTGATTTACTAAGTCGTTTAATTAGATTTCTCGTACGAGTGAAGTAAATTGACAAATCACAAAAATGATTGTAGAAACCATAAATCACAAAGTTTTACATTCGAAAACGTGAATAAAATCCAAAGAATTCGATTCCAAATTCATCAAAGTGGAAATACCCTTGCTACTCGACACGGCGCGACCTAGCAGATGAGCGATCTAAGAGGTAACGGCATAAGTGCAGGGGCGAGCGACCTAAGGGATGGTGCATCTCAACAGTGCAAACGACCTAACATGGTCGAGCTAAAGGGTGGAACGACCTAAGGGATGCGACCAAGGTTGCGCGACCTAAGGGGTACCTGACCTAAGAAGTACGCGACCTAAGGAGGTAGCGGTATGAAGACCAAAAACGACCTAATTTGAAAGCAGGCCGAGCGACTTAGGAAATGGTGCGACCTAACCTGGCACGACCCAACATGGCGCGACCTAAAAGCACACGCGACTTAATGGTTGCAACGACCTAGCATGGCAAGCGCGACTTAATGGTCTGAGCGACCTAACAACCTAATGAATAGACAAGGCCGTGCGACCTAGTGGGAGAGCGACCTAAGCAATACAAGGTCGGGCAACGACCTAACGCATATAAGAAAGCTGAGCGACCTAGCGACCTATGGGTTATAAGGATAGGCCGAACGACCTAACGTCGAAACAACCTAAGGGGTAAGAGGCAGGCCGACCTAGCGACCTAAGGGTCAGGACCTATGGCCGAGCGACCTAGGTGCAGGCCGAGCACTTCAAATTGTGCAGGCCGAACGACCTAAGGATTTTGGAGTGCAAAACTCACTCAATTTGCAACCGACCGATCACGAACGCTAGGGGATTACGCCTATCGGCTACCCGGTCGTATTGGCCACTCGATGCATCACCAAAAACATGTTCAAACATCAAAGATTGGATTTTTAAAGATATGAACCCAAAACACTAAAAATTGGGATTTTCACCAAATCAATGGCAAATGCATATGTAAAAGTGTTAGGAATTCATACCCAATGATCAAAGATAGTTATAGACAAAGATGTGAGATAAAAATCTCACCTTTACACAAAATCAATGAAGGAGAAGCCTAAAAGCAAAGGAGGAATCGACCACACTTGAATCTTTACACAAGAAGCTTGAATCAATGGCTTCTCTTTGAATTTGGAGTTGGATGTTGAATTTGCAAATGAACTAGGGCTTGGAGTTTTAATTTCCCATTCCTTCCTCCATTTTTAATGAAGCTTGAGTGTTAGGAAATGAAAGTAAAGTTATGAAGAAAAGGGGGTTGAGCTAGAGTAAATAGTTTAGGCTAATGGGCTAAACCAAACCCAAATCCCAAAGTGAAAAAGTGACAAAATTCCACTAACTCCAAACACATCAAAGTTTATACTCAAAAAGATCGCAAACGGTTTTTTGAACTTAATGGAAGTGGTTCCGAGTCCAAATTTAACCGTATGCAAAAAAAAGTAACTTTTCGGACTAAAATCCGACTAACGATAAAATATTAAAATATTTAATCGAAAAATGCGGGTTGTTACAATGTCGGTGCCGACCTGATTATATTTGTACCTACATGATTTTCCAATTTTATATAAATGTTATACTTAGAAGAAAAAAAAATCAAAGTCCATATTCATTCTTCAGCATATTTGTTTTCTTCATGAATTCCAACTCGCATCTACCCTAAGCTTTTCGATGCCTGTTGCACTTCCTTCAACACCTCCATCATTTGAATCGTCGCAACTAATCGTCACCATTACTTAGATCATCGTCCAAAAAGTCACCACCGACCTATTTTGTAAGAATCTCACCCATCCCGACCAATTAAATCTTGATTTCAGGTGGGTTGGCAACCTAATCTTTGCACCGATGCCGCAGTTTCCTCATCACTGCCTTGCCACGACATTGTCTTCGGCATGGCGATCACTTTTGATCCATGTTCGTAGCCGATCGGCTATGTACTTTACACCATCCATTATTTCCCTCAACATGCTAATTGCCATGCTGGGGACATTCAAAAAAAATTGATAGCCATCGTCGAATTTATTATATGGATCACAAATCAAATGCGTTGACAAATGGTGATTGTTTAAGGAAAGTAGTCTAAGTCTTTAGGGTCCGTAATGAATGTGGGTTGGATGTTCCAGCTTTGACAAGGTGCTTTCAAGAAGTCTTCTTATCGAACATATTCCATCATTTGATAATTTAAGCGTCGACACTCTAAATCGAACAGCACAGTCCTTTGATCCTACAAAGAAAGCTCCCTGTCACTCTAGACAACACGAGAAAACTATCTATGCAGAGCATTTGCATACGTCATGCCATAGACATAGGACAAAACCATGTAGAATCACACTTTGCATTATCTTGGTCAATATATAGTGTTTGTACCAAATTGGATACAACACTCTTCGGATGTATTTGAAGAGATAAAATGAAGAATATAAATGGAAAATGAGGGAGATCTGACAACCACACCAATCGATAAATAGGAAAACACAAAGAAACGTAAATATTTAGAGTGGTTCGGCGTATGGCCTACGTCCACTATGAAGTTGCTAATTTTTATTGATTTTTGCTTGCCGATTACAATGGGTTACAATAGATTAATTCAAATACAATAGTAATTTCAGCAGAGTCTAGCCGCAGAAGAGCTCTTGGTATCTTTTCTGTAGGTCCAAGGTCACTAGAGATAGGCGTATGCAGCAAATATCTCGCCCAGATCTCGGAAGACCTCTTCTCTCACGTGGGTGGGCCTACGTGATCGATCCTCAACCGTTTGGACTCGATACGTGATCGATACAAATGGATTTCACATCGATCCAAATTTATTCCAATCGAGTCGAGATCGATCATGAACATTCCTGAGGTTGAACGCAAGCTCCTACGAAAATTTGGTGGCATTTAGACCTGTAGATCTTGAGTTATGATCGATCCAAGTTTGGATTTGTAGAAGGCTGTTGAGTTCGCATCGTTTCTGTTCGCATCGCTCTTGTTCGCATCGCTTCTGGGCACGTGCTTGCTAGGTGATGTGGCACCAACTTTTAGGATTGATCCACATTTCATGCCGAGCGATTGAGTCTCTCTTATGGGTGCACCTCATTCCTATCGACCTAACTTATCCTTTTTCGTATCCATTATTTGCTATCCTATTAGTATCAATCATCGCTGCTCTATTTCATATCGATCAACGTAAGTGTCACTCGTATCGGTCCATCTTGCATTATTCACACCGATCACCGACCGATCGATACGAGTGTAGTGTGTTAATTGATCAATATGGAGTAATAGTTTTTTACGGCTTCGATGGATACGAAGTGGATGTTGGTTGATCGATACGAATGAGCTGCAGATGATGGATGTGAAGCAATGTGAGGATGGATTGATATGAACCATGTATGTTCCATAGATGCGAACGAGTTCAAACCCAACGGATATGAAGGAGGCCGTTGTGCATGATGCGAATGTGGATGGATACGAATGAAAGCGATGCGAAGGAGGCGAAATGATGGATACAAATGAGTTGATTTCCTTTGTTTGCATCGATCATATCTTGAGCATACGAACTCCGATTGACTTGAAATTTGGAAAGTTGCCTTTCATAGATTTGCTCGTCATGTCATGTTAATTGTAGCTCGAATCAGACTCAGGTAAAATTCACCAGCATCCATAACGAACCTATGTATAACCGTTTTTCGAAATGAACTATCTTTGATTTCCAGTCAATTTCTTGGTGTCACGGTCTTGCCAAAAGGCGAGATAATTTTTGCCCCCTAAAGTACGTCTTGTGATGACATGACATGCTTTGAAAAGCTGCAATCTTTATTCTGACAAGTTCCACCCGACTTGTTGAACGGCTGTTGTCTTCTCATCGAAAGATATAACTTTCGATTGACCTTCAGTAGTACAAATAACAAAGTGTTGATTACCGATTGTTGTATTATGCACTGTTGTAACTGAGTATTGAATGATTGCAAACTGTTGTTCTTTGTTGTAATTGTCACCAGGTGAGCATTCAACTCTTGTGAGTTTTGAAAATTGAATATTAGTTCGATGTACTTGAACATATGTTAACCTGACTCCCGTTAATGTTCACACATCCACGAGTCGTTATCAGTTTTTTCATATCGAATTCCGTATCGATCCTCTCCTAAATCGATGTGAAATTCGAGTTGTAACAACGCTTGACAGTTGCTTTAGTGTATCATTTCGTATCAATCCTCTCTTAGATCAATTCGAGGAACTGAAAAATTGTTTTTATATCAACCGAGAATTGGAAATTGACTTCGTCCCCAAATCAATACCATACTTTATCTCTCGAATCTACACTTCGATTTAGGTAATTAATGAATAAATCCACATAAAAAATGATGAGACTTGAGTCGTGTGCCATTTTACCCACATTTGAGGCCGATTCTAGTGAAGAGGAGGTCAGAGATGGGTCGTGGCAAGGTCTAGGTAGGTTGGAATAGTTTTTGTGTTGCTTGGAGAAGAAGGAAGGTAGATGCATATAGAGAGATCACTTGTATCGATCGAAGAATTGTGATTTGTATTGCTATGAGTGCAACCAAAGCTCGTATCGATGGCTATAGATAGAGTTTCGTATCGCGAAAGGGAGTGGCTTCGTATCAACTGGAGATAGTTGGAGTTCGTATCTATCCACGACGATCGATACGAAGTTCTAGTTGCGCGATCAAGATTCAAAAAGGTAAGAAAATTCGATTGTGATTCAGTGATTTGGAATCAAGTTGGAGTTTGTATTTATAAAGGTTAGAAAGCAGCAAATGTTGGTGAAGAGTTTCAATTGAAGTGTTGAGTCCAATCTTTTTGTGGAGAATCTTTTTGTAGAGATTCGTATCTCTTCACAAAAAGTCGTGTCTTTTCGAAAAGTGGCTGTTATAGAAATTCAGTCAACTGAGCCTCTGGTTCAGTCGACTGAACATTCAAAATAATTTTTAGATATAAATTTGTCTATCCATGTACCTGTGCATGTTGCACAAATTTCCAGTGTCAGTCGACTGGACCTCTCGGTCAGTCGACTGACCTGGTTAAATTTGTGCAATATGCATAGTTTACATAGGTATATTAATTTCTATGACTTTAAAACACCTTTATAATTTAATTATATGCTTATATATGTATAAAATATTTTAGGAAATAGAATGATTGAATATATAAGCTAATATATACGTAACTGAGGAGAGATTTTAACAATACTGACCTAGGACTTAAAAACAAAATAATATAGTCGATGCACCGGTTTTAAAGTCTCGTCTCCTTGTCTCTTTTTGCCTTAGTAGTCGTCAAATCTGTATGTCGTAGTGATAGCTTCGTGTCATGAATCAAAATCAAGTCTCAACATTCTCCCTCTTTTTGATTAATGACAACCTATAAATAGATATAGATTTCGACTATATATATAACATAAATACTTACTTCCCCTGAACCTTTGACGCTCAATATCCTGCATTCTTAATGTTAGCAACAATATTTCTCCGCCTTTGTCATCGACAAAATGGAATAAGGAATATAAAAATATGAAGTTATAATGTCATGGATATTACGAATAAAACAATCAATCATACATTGAAATAATAGGAAAAGGTGTGACTATTTAATACAAGCCACAAATTAAGGTTTTCATAACATAAAACGACAACTTATGCCATTCTTTGCTTACCCCTTCGTTTGTGCTTGCATTATTTATTCCTGCAAATAGTGTTAAAGAAATATCTTTCTCCCCCTTTGTCACAAAAAGGACAGTTTATATGATGATAAATATTACATACCACATAAGTGTTTAACAATATAGAACAAAATAACTACTACTTATAATATAAGGTATTAGAAAAAAATGAACATTTAAAGCATGCGACATCCAAGGTTTTTATAATTTCCTAATTTTTAGGAAACCATACCCATTTGGGTGCAGGCGAACCTTTAAACATATAATTTTCATCATTAACTACCATATCTAAATAATCATCAATATATTTTTCTCTATTTTTCCAATTAACAGGAACCCAGATATTTAGATAATTTTTATTTATATTTCCCGTTAATGATTTATACTTCTAAAAAATTTATAAACATTATTGGTCATATAGTATTCAAATTTATAGAAAAATTTGATTTAGACTTTACTCGTAATCTAGTACTAGCACTAAGATATTTACTATACATGAAACCGTGTCTAATGCTATTTCTATGATCCATTTTATTACATCCTAAACCATTTTTATCATGTAAAAGTCTAGAACTAGATAAAATCCTGTTTAAATTGTTTTGACCTTTATTAAATTTTGTGACTTCAGTGTTAAGTTTATCAAATTTAGCTTTAACGTCACAATTATTATTTTCAAAAGAAACATTACTGTTTTTCAAAATATCAATTTTCTCATTTAATTTTCTCGTTTTTTAATGTACGGTTCTCATTTTTGAGAAGGGAATTTTGAGATTCTGAATTATCTAAAGAGGATGGTAATAAATCATTTTGTCTTTTCAAGTCAAAAATTTCTTTTGAAAAATTTTTCTCTTTCATTTTCAAATATGGTGTTTTTTTCATCTAGGAAATCTGTAAGAGCCTCAAAATTGTCCTTTAAAACACCAAATTGATTTTCTAAATCTAACTTCTCATTTTTCAATTTCTCATTTTCAAATTCAACAGATTTCATCTTTCCTAAAGTAATAAAATTAAGCTTTGAAATCTTATTGCTTATACTAAATAATTCATTATTATCTTTTCCTGAAATTTGTAAATCAGAAAGTACCTTTTTATAGTCCTCACTGGTGGCTTTGACAGGGATTTTGCCTGTTGTATGTCGACTGAATCTTTTTCTGGCCATTATTCTATGATGTTGTGACGATCGATAGAATCTCAAGCTTCGATGCCAAATAAAATTGTACTATCGATCGTCTAATATGTATATATGATAATATAGAGTATGGTGATGATAGAATATAAAAGGAGTAAAGTAAAATGACACTAGAAATTTTTATACAGGTTCGAAGCATCGTCCTACGTCCAGTCCCAGACTCCTTCTGGAATTTTACTAAAAGAACAACCCTCACTTAATCCGTAGGAACAGGTCTATACACCCCTGAGCAGCCAAACAGGGACCTGAGCAGTAGAACAGGATTTCGCATCAACAGCCGAAGAGGACTTCACTCGCCTGAGCAGCAGAACATGACTTCAACAAATACATAAAATAGTTTTGACTTTTGTGTGTTCTGATAACACAGATTTGTCACTTGTAGCACACCCTTCCTATATATTCTCCTTGAGTATAAATATATATATTTGAAGTATATGAAGAATAGAAAGGTATAGTAATGCTTTAATGCAGAATAATTGAAAGTATGATAGCAAATAGATTCCAAAGATTTAGATCAGAGAGATAAGAAAATTCGATTGTGATTCAGTGATTTGGAATCAAGTTGGAGTTTGTATATATAAAGGTTAGAAAGCAGCGACGGTTGGTGAAGAGTTTCGATTGAAGTGTTGCGTCCAATCTTTTTGTAAAGATTCGTATCTCTTCACAAAAAGTCGTGTCTTTCGAAAAGTGGCTGTTATAGAAATTCAGTCAACTGAGCTTGTGGTTCAGTCGACTGGATATTCAAAATAATTTTTAAATATAAATTTGTATATCCATTACCTGTGCATGTTGCATAAAATTTCCAGTGTCAGTCGACTGGACCTCTGGGTCAGTCGACCGGACCTCTGGGTCAGTCGACTGACCTGGTTAAATTTGTGCAATATGCATAGTTTACATAGGTATATTAATTTCTACAATTTTAAAACACCTTTATAATTTAATTATATATATGTATAAAATATTTTGGGAAATAGAATGATTAAATGTATAAGCTAATATATATGTAATCGAGGAGAGATTTTAACAATGTTGACCTAAGACTTAAAAAAGAAATAATATAGTCGATGCACCAGTTTTAAAGTCTCGTCTCCTTATCTCCTTTTGTCTTCGAAGTCGTCAAATCTGTATGTCATAGTTGTAGCTTCGTGTCATGAATCAAAACCAAGTCTCAATAGTGACTAGATCCTGGACCAGGCTTAGCTTCTTCAAGATGGAGCGGTTCAAAGTTTTGTGCCCTCCAGGATATGCCAGTCGGTGGTTAATCAGACGTAAGTGTCGCAATCTCTCTAGTGGGTAACGAGATAGTTGTAATCGACATTGAATCTAATATTTTATTTCCTTAACAGCCGTAATTCCATGTACCCAAAGGTGTCTATTTAAAGAAATAGTACGGATTCTTAAAGAGGTTCCTGGTGAGATGAGAGAAATTGACTCGATGCTGACAGATGAAAATTTGAGGGTCATTGGACTAATTGATCAGGACCAGAGCATAAGACTTGAGTGATATCTTAGGGAATCCTCAGTGAGATGGGTTAAGCGTAGGGCTCCTGGGATTGTAATAGCTAAGGAGGGCGATGAAGAAAATATGCCCACTGAAGACGAACCCGTAGCCAGGCCCCCTGACAGTTCTTGGGATTTAGAGGGAAGGAGGAAAGACAACGCAGTTGCACATAAGAATCATAAGTCTTCAAGGTGGAAATCCGTGGTCGTGTCTCTGCCAGCCTCCAGTGTTAGAATCTCAGAGGCTCCACCCTCACAAATGGAGAACCCTTTCGAAGGACTTGCCAACATTCCAATTTCGGACTTTGTGTCGCTTCAACACGGTACCGGATTGGAAGTGTTTCAGAGCGCTTTAGATTTAAGCGATTCCCTTCCTACGAGTATGTTTGATATAACCAGTTGGTCGGGGGGTTTAGCACATGCACACATACACTCTACGACACTACACGATTTCCAATCATAAGTTGTTCATTTCTGGGATTACTGATTCTGCTTTTCTTCCTATTTTACAGATACGATGACCGGGCGAGAATCTATGATAGGAAGCCTTCGCCTGGCATTCCAGTCATCTAGCTCATATTATGAGTCCCGCAGAAGGGAATCCGATAGAGACCGTGATCGCTGTTATTCTAGTCAAGAGCGTTATAAAAGGGAGAACGATAGCGACAGCGATAGAGAATATAGACATCGATCCTAGTCACGTTCTCTGCCTCCTCGACCTCCAACACAACCTTTCAGCCATGGCAAACAACCCTTGTAACCTTCATGCCAAAGTCCACCTTCTCAAGTACAAAGGTCCGATTCAAAGCGCAAAAGGACCAAAGTCGAAACACCCACTATTACCAAGCAAGCTGTCACCGAACCCACTGAGGAGGGAGCGATCAGAATGGCCCAGCTGAAAAGGGATTTTCCAAACATGTGCTTCGACGGCTTCATCTTTCCTCCACATCTAAGGAGAATTCCAACTGAAGTAGAACATACTATGCATGATTACATTCATGATGTTTACAACTAATATCGGGAGTGGATGAAGACCTCAAACAAAGCATCTGCGATGGCCTTTGAGCGGGCAAAAACAATTGAAAAATTAGAGACCGATCTCGCTCAAAAGGACCGCATAATACAAATGCTTAACAATGAGGGCTAATCTTCTAGGAACTCGAAAATAGAGGCTAATAAGAAAGCCGACGAGGCAAACCAGTCTATGGAAAGGATGTGACAGACGCATTTTTCCTTCGTTGAGGAATGGGCCGTCGAAACACCATTGTTATGGCCGAAAGGATGCTGCACCGAAGGAGCTTAAAGAGCTTAAGGCCAAATTTTTCGAAATCGTCAAAGAGATGGATGATGCAAACAAAGAAGCCTAGAAAGCGTGTGTATGTGCTATGGTGTTTAGAAATGAAAGGGATGCGGCATCGCTCAAAGTCCAGGAAACAAAAATTAGGGTTGAGAATGAGGTGAAAGTTGCAAAGACCAGGTTGGAGGCCGATATCGAAGCTCTCCTTGTCACATACAACGCTAATGTTCTGAAACACCAAAACCTAACCTGGCTAGATAACTATCCATCTCTCTTGTATAATGCTTGGGGCCGCTTGGTGGAAGACGAGAAAGCTGAGCATTAAGCCGAATCAGTCGATGAATTTGAACTAGAGAACCGAGTGCTGAGTGAAGATGAAAGAAAAGTTCTCCATGACATCATGATCATGTATGAAAAGGAGAAACTGGGTACTCAGCATTCGGAGGTTGGAGAGGGTTTTCGTGTTGAGCATTGCGATGCAGGTTCCGAAACTCTCACGCCAACCCTGCCTGAATCTACATCCGCGATTGATCCTCGGCATGTTCCTGCATATAATCCCAATCAACCACGGTTATCTCCAGTTCACGAGCATGTCACTGAAGTTGCTTTATTTTTTGCCTACAATTCATTCTAAGGAAGGTACTCTGAACATTTTTTGTGCTCATTCAAAGCCGAAAATGTTGATTGAAGTAATCACTAATTCTATGTCTTTGTCTCTATTCAGTGATAGGAGCTACATCCGTCGCACCTCCTACAACTCAAGAGCCATGTCACGAGCAGGGGGCCATAATAACAGAAGCGACGACGACAACGGCCACTGCTCCAACCATCGAGGTATAATAAGCACTCTTAGTTTTGGTGATAAGATGATGAAGGAACTTCTCGATCATCATAGTGACCCATTTGCCGATCTGCTATTTGTTATGGGTGGAGGCGTACCTGTGACCAGCTCCTCTGGCCCAACTACTAGATCCCTAGAGTTGCCCAAACAATGCATGAAGAGGAGATCATTGCTGAAATCGACGTTGAAATGGAAGCGACTATGCGTGCCAATGGCATCGGTGGTGGGATGGCGGGTCCCTGGTCCAGCCCCTTTGCTAATGATTTCTCCTGGTGGCACGGTCGTTGACACAAATGTGCCTCCTCTGCCTTCTAACATTGATCATGTCCCTCCGGCTCCGCCTTCAAAAAGCATTCCAATCCATATGAGCTCGAAGGAGGTGGTTACCATAATGCCCCCGACTGGAGATCGACCATCGAAAGGCAAAGGCTCAAAGAGGCGGCCAAGCGACAGTTCTAACGGGTCGACACCGAGGAAGAAGAAGAAAATTAGAGAATAGACATGTCCTCTGGCTCGTTTTTGGATAGATAGATAGGAATTTCCTTTTGTTTTTTATAGGTCGTATATAGATGGCGGTTTGGCCCCTACTAGTAGGATTTTTTGGATTAATTTTGTACTTATCCTTCTCTTCCAAAGAACAGTTGAAATAAAATATCATTTTGTCTTTAGCACAGTTTTATTTCGCTTAAGTATTTCAGTGTTCGAACTTCCATCCACCGTATTTGTGAAATTTTAGTCTTCGAATCGGATCCGAGTTAATTGTTAGGTTTCAGAGTCACAACTTCGGGTCACGATCGAATGCTAAGTCGAATTTCAATACTAAACTGTCTCAATTAGTAGCTGGCACTTAATTTCTGCCCCCAGTTTCAGAGACCAATTGAAAAGATTGGTAGGCCATCACCCTTCGCCTTTAATACATCAAGCTTAACTTCGCTAAAGCAAGACTGAAACAAGACGAGTTCACGTGGTCGAATCACACTTGCTCATCTATTGGTGATCGCATCCACACTCCAGGGATTACACTTATAGATCGGCAGTCGGTCACGCCCGCTTAAGGTTTGGAGATACATATGCGCTCTGGGGACTTAAGCTATTTTATGGGCAGTCAGTCACACCCGTTTGATATCTAGAACTACGTCCGCACTCACTTTACGTTTATACTCCGATCCTCACTTCGAGGGCTCGGAGTTGTCTTGTGGGTGGTCGATTCACACCCTGTTTGTGTTTAAATTCCAATCCTCGCTTTAGGGATTTTGAGTTAGTCGATGTTTATACTCTAGTCCATGCTTTGGGGACTTAGAGTTAGTAGATGTTTATGCTCCAGTTCACACTCTGCGAATCTGGAGTTAGTTGACAGACGGTCGGTCACATCTTTTTAGGATTTGGGATTTTGTTCGCACTCCGTGAACGATGGATGTATCAGGATCATCGATGGTCGGATCACATATACCTCGAGTTTACAAGTGAAGTCGTTGGATGGACAAATAAATCGTCCTCGGACTTGGTTTAAATACGGGCGAACTCGTTAGGTGGACGAATCCATCCTCTTTAAGCCCGTACTCGAAAGTTTATACTCGTAAGTTTATACTCCTGTTCACACTCTAAAAATCTGGAGTTAGTTTGAGGATTGTCGAGTATCAATCCTTTTTCGGCTCCAGTGTGATGACTTGCCCCCGAGCTCGGATTTCACTTAGCGAGTGACCGGTCGTATCACGATCACTTCCTATTTATATAAATTCCACCGTAGGATGGAACTTAGTTCTCCATGTTTAATATGCGATTATATGATTTTTGTTTGATGATAATAAACATATATATATTCGTGTAAATGTATTTGTTAATGTACTGTTTTATTTTTCATAGACTAAATAAATATTTGCTGAATAAAAATAATTAACACAGAGTTTGAATTCAAACAGAATTTTTATTCAAACAAATATTTGTTACAATCTTTGAATAGTAAAAAGTTCAAGCTCTCGCAATATATTCAATTTCAGTTATAGTACAACTTTGATTACATCACATTTTCACATTTACAGTTGACCTCACTACATACCACTCACACTCATAATTTATCTTCAACTTCATTCCTATATGAATCCAGCATCTGAGCAATCTGCAAAAATAAATATTGATGCAGTAAAATTGAAAAAGAAATATTTTTGCAGTATAAAATAAAATGTGAATTTTTGAAAATCAAGGCATCATGTATATACACAATGTCAACCAAAGTAGTGGAACTGCAACAACTGGAATGGGCACAATATCACAAAATCCACTAATGCCGGCGAAGACCACAAGCCAATTCTAACAACTACTACAATGAACCAGTAATATGAAAAAGGGCAGTGGACAGGACAAGTGCAAGTATCATACTCGAGAATAACTCAATTCAATTGCATGCACAACCTCAAACTAGAACAGAATATACAGGACTGCAACAGCCAAATGAAAACAAGTACAACAGATATATGGTGATGCACAAGCAAGAATATGAATGCAAACAATACACGGTAGTGAAGCATGTACATGTGTAAACAGCAACTTCAAACTGCTCATGTACACAAGTGAGTGAAAATTCTTATAAATACATGTGAACTCAACTAGACGGTACAAGGTAAAGACATATGCAATGCAACTTACATGTACACCATGACATCAAGGCCAGAAGCTCAAGTCAGTGCACAACAACCTCGACAAACAACAACACGATCTCAAATTCAAATAACAAACTGGAACCAGACAAACATAAACAAGTCAAGTCAACAGCAGTATAATCGGACATGAAGCCGAGATGAACAATGTAAGTGTCGAAGTCAAAGAGAAAGTCACGGAACCAAAAAATCAAGTTCAAGTTCATACTGCCATAATCAAGCCGAGAATTCTACCGTATCAATCAAGGAATCAAGTGCATACGATTATGAATTAGTCAAAGAGAAATCTCAATCATCCAAGTAACATCAATTGGCCGATCAAATAAAAATTGACAAATTCAAATATATTTGTACGAACGAAAATCAAGGGTTACAAACCCTATATAAACAAATCATCATCGGCAAATTAAAGTATACGAGTTCAAATACGAAAATCATTAAAGCATAAAGCATAAATTCTCACCCAGCAAGAATCGAACTCGTCGAAGTAGCCGAAGTGAGCAACAAAGAAAACGATCGATCAAGGCTACACGCGAATAATCACTGATTCGATCAATTTAAAGTCGGCACTTCAAAAAGCCCTAATTTCCAAAGCAGAGAAAACGAAGAAGTTGAAGCCGCCATATTTTTCTCAGAGCAAATTGAAGAGGACCGGGCTGATATAATCAAGAGAAAATAAAAGGGCCGGCTAATAATAATAATAGGAAAAAGGGGGACTTGTTTATTTTTATAAGGGATTATTTTTTAGGGCTTTGTTTTTTTAATATTAGTTTTTATTTCTAAACTCATTTAACCATTGTATTTTCTAGTCGAGTGACCAGGGGACAAACTACGTGGCGTAGTTATTCTCATAACTCAATGACCGAGTTGTGGCAGGGTTTTGAGCGTAGAGTTAGGTTTAGTCGATAGCGGGAGTCGCAAGTTTACGTGTGTAAGCGTCTGACTATCTAATTTCTAGTAGAAACCTTGGGAGCAGCACGTAGGCAGGGTTTTGCCGAAGTTGGGTAAATTCTGTGTTGTTCTATTTCTGCATTTTATTATTCTGCTATTTTTCTGTGCTACTATTGATCTATGATCTGTGTTGAAATAATTTTATAAGCTTCCGCAATTAATTTTTATAATTAATACCATCACCCTATTCACCCCCCCTCTTGGGTGAAATCGATCCTACAAGTGGTATCAGAGCTAGGAACAAAAGCCGTTTTTGTTTTAAAAATTTGATTTTACAAAAAACCAGTTTTTGTTTTAAAAAGTTGAATTTTTAAAATGGCTTCTTTTAATACTGCTTTTGCTGAGGGTCAGTCCATAGTTAGACCACTAATGTTCAGTGATGAATATGCTTATTGAAAAAATAGGATGGAAATTTTTCTGAAAACCATTGACGCTTGGAATATAGTTGAGACGGGTTATAGAGCACCAACTATAACTGTAGATAATCAGGAAATAGAGAAACCAAAGGATCAATGGACAGAACTAGAAAATAAATTACAAAATACTAATGCTAAAGCTACGAATTCTATTATCTGTTCATTGGATCAATATGAATTTAATCATGTCTCACATTGTTTAACTGCGCAGGAAATATGGCACACACTAGAAGTGACTCACGAAGGAACATCTTAAGTCAAAGAATCTCGCCTTGCCATGCTAAGCAGCGAATACGAGAACTTCACAATGGAAAAGGAAGAAAATGTCAAAGAGATGCATGGACGACTTTCCAATATCGTATATAAATCAAAAGCTCTTGGAAAATCATACACAGAGTTGGAGATAGTCCAAAAAATCCTTAGAGTCCTTCCACGAAAATTTGAAGCAAAAGTGACCGCTATTCAAGAATCAAAAGACTTAAAACAAATGAAAGTTGAAGAACTCATCGACAATCTAACTACTTATGAGCTAGAAATGAAATTCAAGGAAGAGCGTGAAGGAGGAGATACTCGAAAGAAATCAATAGCTCTTAAAGGAACAACAGAAAGTGACGGTGATGATGATGCAGCAGCAGAATTAGAGCTATTAATAAAGAAATTCAAAAGATGGAATTACAAATATGGAAATTTAGCTCGAATTGAAAAAGCGAAAAGCAGAATAGCCAAAGCACTAGACTACTCTGAAGAACAGAAGATCATCTGTCACAAGTGCAACCAACCCGGACACATCAAGGCCAATTGTCCTCAAAATCAACGCGGCTTTAAAAAGAAATCAAAAAGGAAAAGTTTTGCAGCCAGGTAGAATACTAGTGATGAAGATAATCAAAGTTCTAGCAGTGAGGGTGAGAAAGCAGATATGTGCCTTCATGGGAATATAACTGATAGCGACGATGACGAGCCAAGCGAGGTATCAAAACTTACTCACTCTGAATTACTTATTTATTTCCACGAAGTAAATGACTGTTTTGAACGACTTAGGGAAAAATATGCCAAACTTGAATCAAAAAAAGACACTTTGATAGAATTAAATGAACAACTTGACCAATTAGTTAAAACCTATCAAAGTAGGATCCCTAAGTGTGATAAGTGTTCAACATTTGAAGAAGAAATTAAAAAATCAGAAATTAATGTAAAATCACTTGAAAATAAAATTCTGATTTTAAAAGAGAATGAAAATACTAAATAGAGTGTTCTATTAAAAAGTGCACACAATTGTTAAATGAAAATGAATCTCTCAGAACACAAGTCCAACAATTGTCAACGACTTTAGATAAATTTTCAAAAAGTGAAAAATCGTTGAATATGCTATTAGGAAAGCAAATTGTTAATACGGTTAGAAAAGGACTTGGATATAATCAATCTAAAGTTGAAAACGTGATTAATCAAGAAAATTCAATGTGCACAATTTATAGAAAATATGGACACAATCATAATAATTGTTGGTATAGACCCAAACATGTGAAAACTATACCGATTTGGGTTCCAAAAGGCACAAATATAAAATCTCTCAAAGTTAAACAAATTTGGGTGCCGAAGGGAACAATTATAAATAGTTTTGGGTCTCCACAAAATTATTTTTCTAAATATTCTGCCACTTACAACCATGGACCTATAAAAACAAATAGGTCACAAAAATCTTTCATCGTGTAGGTGTGGTGGCAGCCTAAGGAACAACAATAGTGCCACTTGAATTTTGGTTGTTCCAAGGGCATACCAAGCGACAAAGCAAAGTTCCTTAGCCTAGTACAAAGGTGACAGAATCATAACAGACAACAACGAAAAATATCGTAAAGGTAAAACAGGTAATGGTATATTTATTTGAACGATATATTAAATGTGATAATCTGCACCATATTCTGAATTAAAGCAGCCAATAATGAGATGATAAAAAGATGATGATTTAGATTCCGACTTATTCAAAATAGTTGGCCAATTATATTCTTATGCCAAAACACTATAAAAATCTCTAGATTCTTTGAATTACTTCATATATATATATATATATATATATATATCAGTTTGGATTAAAAATAGTGTTTTGTTCGGTAATACATTTGGTTATAATACGGCTAACTCTATATTCACAGTTTTTTGATTATTTACACGGCTTCATTTCAAATTCAAGAGAATGTCATTTAAATTGCTGTTGAAATTGAGTTTGAAATTTTTGGTGCGCACTTCATGGTTTGGTTGACCAAATTCAATTAATGATAATTTTGAGTGAAAAAGAAATTCAGATGCAGATTACACTGGTAATCTAGTTGATAGAAAAATTACTAGTTGAACGTGATTTTTGAGACATTTAGCAAATGCATTGTTTTTCAAAGAAAATATCTGCATATTTTTCATTTCAAATAATTTTCAAATAGTAGAAAATTTTCTTATAAAACCCCCTCGAGTAAATCATTTTTGACCATATTTTCAGATTAGTCATTTTGAAAAATTGATTTCATAATTATTTTTGAATTTGATTTTAAATGACTATTTTGACTAATCTGACTCCCTAATAATTATAGACAAGATAAATAGTGATTGAAAAAGTGACGAGTGTTGATATCTATCATATATTATGACTCGAGACGGTATAGTTAGTAAATTTCTTTAGAAATTTAAACAAGAGTTATGAAACTTTTGTTGGTAAAAATTCCATGACCATCTCTATTTCTATCATATTTCTAACAACCATCACTCATCAAAATTCTATATAGTTTGTCGATATGTGGTACTTTAAACAGAAATCGTTCGTTTTTCGTTTTTCGTCGTTTTTTTTAAAAAAAAAAAAGTTAATAATAAATAAATACCAAAGTATTCACTCTCATTTAAAAGTCCTCACAGTTATGCATGGATGAATTACTTGGAATTTGTTACGTGCTTCCATGCTCGTTTAAAAGTCCTCACGGTTATGCATGTATGGAACGCATATCAAAAGTTGATTTTTAAATAAACAAGTTGATTCTAATCCCATTTAAAAGTCCTCACGGTTATGCGTGGTTAGAAGATACTTGAATTCATTTTTTAAATAAAATTGAAATACTACTAATCTCATTTAAAAATCCTAATGGTTATGCATGGTTAGTAGATATTCAAATTCCTAAAATATACCACAAATAGACAAAACTGTATGGTTTTATATGATGACATTATTCTCATCATTCTAAAAGTGGAATTTGCGCCTAACAAAATATTATGATTTTTGTTTGATTTTTTTTGAAATTTAATATTTATATTTGATTGAGTTTTAATATTGGATTAATATCGATCACTTTATCTCTATTTTCTCTAACACTATTATTCTTTTGCTGATAACAAAAGGGGGAGAGAAAAGTTAAGATTTTGTCAAATAAAATCAAGCAAAGGTCAAATAATTTTCTATTTGCATCTAGGTTCATTTGCATATTTTTATTTGTATGCATATATGTAGGGGAGCTTTGTGTAAAGAGGAAGCATTTAAATAAGGGGAGCAATTAGAGCATATCAATGATCAAATACATTTAACATATTCAAAATCTTAAATATATGTTTGTTATCATCAAAAGGGGGAGATTATTGAATATGCGATTATATGATTTTTGTTTGATGATAATAAACATATATATATTCGTGTAAATGTATTTGTTAATGTACTATTTTATTTTTCATAGACTAAATAAATATTTGCTGAATAAAAATAATTAACACAGAATTTGAATTCAAACGGAATTTTTATTCAAACAAATATTTGTTACAATCTTTGAATAGTACAAAGTTCAAGCTCTCACTATATATTCAATTTCAATTACAGTACAACTTTGATTACATCACATTTTCACATTTTCAGTTGACCACACTACATATCACTCACACTCATAATTTATCTTCAACTTCATTCCTATATGAATCCAGCATCTGAGCAATCTGCAAAAATAATATTGACGCGGTAAAATTGAAAAGGAAATATTTTTGCAGTATAAAATAAAATGTGAATTTTTGAAAATAATATTTGCCTCGGTTATTTGGGTTGTTCGTCATCATTTAATTTTGAATCCATCATACACGAATAGCTTGTGACATACACAGTGTATCACTGTATATGCCACAAAGCCGTGCACATCGAAATATACACTTGATTGATTTACAGGGACAGCTGAGCACAGGTCAAACCCAATTGAAAAGCCGGGTTCAACTCAAATGCAACACAAATAAAGTCACAACACGCGCACAAGGTCAAACCCGAGCGTTTAAGCTAGATTCAACTCAGGTGCGATAAAATAATGTCACAAACTTCAGCACAAGGTCAAACCCGAGCTATTAGCTGGATTCAACACAAGTGCAAATGGCCAAAACTCAAGAATACAGTATCGACTAGTTAATATAACTAAGGCACAGAGAAATTTCAAGTGAAGCCAAATGAAAATCAAGGCATCATGTATATACACAATGTCAACCAAAGTAGTGGAACTGCAACAACTGGAATGAGCACAACGTCACAAAATCCAGTAATGTCGGCGACGACCACAAGCCAATTCTAACAACTACTACAATGAACCAGTAATATGAAAAAGGGCAGTGGACAGGACAAGTGCAAGTATCATACTCGAGAATAACTCAATTCAATTGTAAGCACAACCTCAAACTAGAACAGAATATACAGGACTGCAACAGCCAAATGAAAACAAGTACAACAGATATATGGTGATGCACAAGCAAGAATATGAATGCAAACAATACACGGCAGTGAAGCATGTACATGTGTAAACAGCAACTTCAAACTGCTCATGTACACAAGTGAATGAAAATTCTTATAAATACATGTGGACTCAACTGGACAGTACAAGGTAAAGACATATGCAATGCAACTTACATGCACACCATGACATCAAGGCCAGAAGCTCAAGTCAGTGCACAACAACCTCGGCAAATAACAACACAGTCTCAAATTCAAATAACAAATTGGAACCAGACAAACATAAACAAGTCAAGTCAACAGCAGTATAATCGGACATGAAGCCGAGATGAACAATGTAAGTGTCGAAGTCGTGGAAGCATAGCGAAGTCAAAGAGAAAGTCACGGAACAAAAAATCAAGTTCAAGTTCATACCGCTATAATCAAGCCGAGACATCTACCGTGTCAATCAAGGAATCAAGTGCATACGATTATGAATTAGTCAAAGAGAAATCTCAATCACCAAAGTAACATCAATCGGCCGATCAAATAAAAATTGTCAAATTCAAATATATTTGTACGAACGAAAATAAAGGGTTACAAACCCTATATAAACAAATCATCATAGGCAAATTAAAATATACGAGTTCGAATATGAAAATCATTAAAGCACAAAGCATAAATTCTTACCCAGCAAGAATCGAACTCTTGAAGTAGCCGAAGTGAGCAACAAGGAAAAACGATCGATCAAGGCTACACGCGAATAATCACTGATTCGATCAATTTAAAGTCGGCACTTCGAAAAGCCCTAATTTCCAGAGCAGAGAAAACGAAGAAGTTGAAGCCGCCATATTTTTCTCAGAGCAAATTGAAGAAGACCGGGCTAATATAATCAAGAGAAAATAAAAGGGCCGGTTAATAATAATAATAGGAAAAAGGGGGACTTGTTTATTTTTATAAGGGATTAGTTTTTAGGACTTTGTTTTTTTTAATATTAGTTTTTATTTCTAAACTCTTTTAGCCATTGTATTTTCTAGTCGAGTGACTAGAGGACAAACTACGTGGCGTAATTTGAGAATTCGCAACTCGGTGGCTGAGTTGTGGCAGGGTTTTGAGCGTAGAGTTAGGTTTAGTCGATAGCGGGTGTCGCGAGTTTACGTGTGTAAGCGTTTAACTATCTAATTTCTAGTAGAAACCTTGGGGGCAGCACGTAGGCAGGGTTTTGCCGAAGCTGGGTAAATTCTGTGTCGTTCTATTTCTGCATTTTATTATTCTGCTATTTTTCTGTGCTGCTATTAATCTGTGATCTGTGTTGAAATAATTTTATAAGCTTCCACAATTAATTTTTATAATTAATACCATCACCCTATTCACTCCCCCTCTAGGGTGAAATCGATCGTACACTCCATGCACTGTGATGGTTGTATGACGCATTTCAAAAAATCATAGCTCTAGCTCAAAGAGATTGCATTTTATGGCTGAAATAAGAAAAATGGCAAAGTCAGTTGTATTGTTACAAATCCATATTTCAAAATGCATGAACAAATTGCAAATGAAAAGCAAATTAAATGAACAAATAAAGCCTGTTATGTGTAGTAGCGACGAAAATTTTCGTTGTTCCAGGCTCTCGGCAGAATGAGACCGTCAATGGTCGATAATTTAAATGTGTCGTCTCCAAGCTATTGTTCGATGACATACGACCCTTTCCACGTTAGTTTCATGTGTGAAGGAACCGGGTAAATTCTTTTGATGACGAGATCTCCGACTTCAAATGTTCGGGTCGGACCTTGACATTGTACAGTCGGGCGATTCGACTTTGGTAGGCGGCTGCTCTTAAATCAACCTCTTTTCGCTTCTCATCCAATAAATCCAGAGATTCGGCAAGTAATATAGAATTTTCAGATCATAATATGTCACACAATGAGAAGGCACTGCCATCTCGACCAGAATAATGGCTTCTGAACCATGGGAGAGTGAAAATGGAGTATGGCCGGTCGTGGACTTGTGGGTTGCTCGGTAAGCCCATAAGGCCATAGGAAGTTCATCGAACCATTTACTCTCGGCTTTTTCCAATCATTTCTTCAGAATGGATTTTATAATTTTATTAACAGCTTCGACCTGTCTATTCGCTTGAGGGTGCGCAATTGCGGAGAACTTCTTCTGGATGTGGAATCAATGACAGAAATTCTTAAATTCAACACTGTCGAACTGGGTTCCGTTGTTAGTGATGATGGTATGTGGGAGACCAAATCGACAAATAATGTTGCGTACAACAAAGTAGATCACTTTCTTCGTCGTGATAGTAGCAAGGGGCTTAGCTTCCGCCCATTTTGTAAAGTAATCAACTGCGATGATGGTGTACTTCGCGCCACCTTTGGCCAGAGGTAAAGAACCAATAATGTTGATGCCCCATACTGCAAACTACGATGGATTGACCATTTAGGTTATTTTGGTAGGCGGGGCTCTAGAAATCTGAGCGCGTTTTTAACATCTGTCATATTTTCTGGCGTAATCTGATGCATCACGATTTATAATCGACCAATGGTATCCATACTAAAGCACTTTCTTAGAAAGAGCTTGCCCCTGGTGTGATCGCCACATTCTCCTTCGTGTACATCATGCAATACTCATTTGATTTCATCGTGAGCAATACACTAGAGTAAAGGAACAGAGTACCCATTTTTATACATGACTCCATTCTGAATAGTGAATCACAAAGCTTTTCGAAGAACCTGTCTCTTTTCACTCCTACGCTCCGGTAGGGTCCCATGCTCGAGATAGCTTCTGAACAGAGTCATCCATGACTCCTTATCGAGAATGACCTCAAATACCCAGTCTGTTTCCATCTGATCGATGCTCGAGGAAGATGATGTCTTCACGGAAACGAGTCCCATTTGCTGTGCCTCACCGGTACTGGCTAACTTTGTTAAGGGATCAGCTTTCTAATTGTGTTCTTGGGGTATGCAGTAATAATCGAACTGGTCCAATATTTCATAAACCCGAGCAAGATAAGCAGTTAGCCTTCGATCTTTGGCCTGGTACTCCCCCTGAACTTGGCACACGACCAATTGTGAATCATAGTAAATCTCCACAGTGATAATTCTCAAGTCTCTGGCGAGGCTCAATCCAGTGAGTAGGGCTTTATATTCGGCCTCATTGTTAGTCGCACAGAAATTCAACTTTAATGCATAGCATATATATCGGCCTTCAGGAGTTTCAAGTACAACTCCAGTGCCTGAGCAGCGGTCATTTAATGCACCATCGATATGTAGCTTCCAGACATATTTAGGAGATTCACTGGTTTCGGACAAGTCCTCCGGGATAGTGAACTAAGCGATGAAATCTGCTGGGACTTGTCCTTGAATGGCTCGCCTTGGTGTGTAGGTGATGTCGAACTGACTCAGCTCGATATTCCACTTGAGTAACCTATCTGACGTCTCAGGCCGGGTAAGTACCTATTGTAATGGCTGGTCATTGTAGACAGTGATATGATGAGCCTGGAAATACGGATGTAGCTTCCTTGAGGCAATGACAAGACAATAAGCCAACTTTTCTAGCTTCGGATAGTTTCTTTCAGCTCCGGTCAGTCGTTTGCTAATGTATAGATCGGCCGTTGCATCCGATCTTCCTCCCAAATTAGGGTAGCACTGATTGCGATTTCTGACACCGCTAAGTAAGTGTACAATTTCTCATGATCAATGGGCTTTGACAGAATGGGTGGTGTGGACAGATGTTGAACCAGTTCTCGGAATGCGCCCTCATATTTCGTAGTCCATTCAAAATTCTGTTTCCCTTTTCTAATCAGGTCGAAGAAAGGAATGCATTTGTCTGTGGATTTTGAAATGAACCTGCTCAGTGCTGCTACTTTCCAGTTGAGGCTTTGGACTTGCTTTATAGTTCTTGAAGTCTCAAGATTTCCGATTGCCCAGATCTTCTTGGGATTGGCTTCAATTCCTCGAGCATTGACGATAAATCCAAGGAACTTTCCAGAAGCGACTCCGAAGTGGCACTTCAACGGGTTGGTTTCATTCTATATTCTCGAAGGATGTTGAACATTGATTCCAGGTCTCTGATATGATCAATGGAGAATTGCGACTTCACAAGCATGTCGTCCACATATACCTCCATAGTTTTTCTGATCTGGTTAGTGAATGTTCGATTAATTGGCCGTTGGTAAGTTTCCCCGACGTTTTTGAGTCCAAATGGCATGACTCTGTAGCAGTAAAGTCCCAGATCGGCGACGAAGCTGGTATGCTCCTGATCGGGCATGTGCATGGGTATTTGATTGTAGCTAGAATACACATGCATGAAGGATAAGAGTTCATGTCCAGCTGTTGAGTCTACGAGCCGATAAAATTGGGGAAGTGGAAAACTGTCTTCAGGGTAAGCTTTAACCAAGTCTGAGTAGTCAATGCATGTTCTCCATTTTCCGTTAAGCTTTCGGACAATTACAGGATGGGACACCCATTCCTGATATAATGCATCTTGGATAAACCCATTTGATTTGAGTTTATCTACCTCTTTCTTAAGGGAGACAGATCTCCATGGATCCATACTACGTTTTTTTGCTTGACCGGGACATGCCGCAGGTCAATATTCAATGTGTGGCTCGCGACATCCGGAGTGATTCCATACATGTCAAAATGTGCCCAAGCAAACACGTCGAGGTTTGTCCGGAGAAATTCAACCAATTCCTCTTGCATCTGTTGGCTTGCTGAGATCCGATCTTTATTATTTTAGAATCGTCATTATTGTCGATTGGAACATCGATCGTCAGCTCGGCCATGGAAGCTTGACTGTCGTTACTTCCGTCTTCACTTTTAGTATCTCTCGGGTCAAGATCCCTTGGGAATTGGTTGGGGCGCCCGGACCTAAGCCGAGGCGTTAGCTGTCAATTTTCCACAAAGAGGACATAAAGAGATTACTCTACGCCCTTTCCTTTTTCTTTTCGCTGTGCCTACCGCAGCTCGACAACATAACAGGCTCTCCCAGCTGCCTAGTCTCCCTGAACGACTCCAACTTCATTGTCGGTAGGGAATTTTAAACTCTGATACCAAGGGGCAATGGCAACCCTGAACTTAGTTAGGGCCGGTTGACACAAGAAAGCATTGTACGGTGAATCTGTGTCCAATACAACAAACTATAATATCCAGGCTCTCCGGCATTCTCCAATTCCGAGTTCCACTGGTAATTCCACCACCCCCAGTGGGTATAGTCGCACTTCCATTGAAGCCGTGAATGCGAGATTGACAAGGCTTCAACTCCTTGGCTTCCATCTTCATTTGATCATAGGCTCTAGCGATATGTTCACTGAACTTCCATTGTCTACTAAGATCTTTTTCATCCAAGCAGGACCTATTTGAGCAGAAACGACAGGTGGATCAATGGTTGGGGCTTTGACTCTGTCGGCATCTCGATCTCCAAATGCAATGTCATCTCTCATCGTTTTCTGTTGCTTGGATGGAACCCCGTCTTCCAAATTACTACAACATTCAAAGCTCGCATGCTTGATAGAGCTGGCATACGACACCATTACCTTCCAGCTTCGATCTGTTGGACGAGGACCATCACTGACAGTATTAATCACTAACCTCTCACCGGTACGAGCGTGTTCCTTTGGTCTGACTTGATTTGGTATTTGGTTTTGATTCGATGGGACTACACCTCCTGACTCTGGCACCCACACAAACTACTCCAATTTTCTCTCTCGTATCAATTTCTCAATGATATCCTATAAGTTACGACACTCATTCGTGTTATGACCATAGCTATCATGAAATTTGCAAAACTTCCCATCTGAACTTGTTTTTTCGATGATTGCTTCGGAGCAAGTTTCTTATATTGAATGGTATTGCAGAGCTGCAAGTAAAAAATTTCCAATGACGTATTCAAAGGAGTATAATTGCAAATATAGGAGCCCTACGTCATGGCCCACGATTTTGATCCCGTTTCCTGTTTTGATTTCCATTGCCTTTCTGTTGACTATGTTTATTCTGTACGTTCAGTTGTACATTTCTAGAACTATCCTTGGTTTGTTTAACAGTGACATTGCTTTATATACCTTCAACACTGGTCCTTGCATCATCCTTTTTCCTAGACTGTTTCGCATCCTCCCTTCTCAACAACTGGGCTGTCTAGGAATAGAAATGGTCTAATGGCACAGGGGTTTTTTCGGCCAACCAATTACCAAATTCGAAATCGGGATCAATCCCTTAATTAGTTCCATCAGGATTGAGTTGTCATTGGGATTACTAATCTCAGCGCATGCAGCGTGAAACTTCTCCATACAGCGTTTGAGTGTCTCCCCAGGAGCTTGAGTGACACTAGACAAAGTATTAATATTTTTCGGCCTTGTGACATGCATGCAAAACTTTTCAACAATTTTTTTTGCCAACCGGTCAAAACACGAGAGAGATCAAGGTGGTAAATGAGCAAACCACATAGCTGTTATGCCCCCGAGGGAGATCGGGAAACTTCGGTATTTTACCGCATCATCAGCTCGTGCAGCATTCATTAACCATTCATACTTTAAGATATGCTGATTAGGATTAGTGCTCCCTTTATAAACAAGTAGAGTTGGCATTCTTAATCGCTAAGGTGGTTCAACGTATATTATATCATCAGTGAAAGGGGTATGACTCTGGGAGATTCCTAGTCATCATTAGTGACACCTTGACTTTCACGGATCATCTGACGGATCATCATTGGGATGTCCAGCATCTGGACATTTTGAGCATACTGGGCCAAGGTATGGTCGGGCTCCATAATGCGAGGATGGGCCGATCGCGGTCGACGGTCCATATCTCGCCTCCTTGGTTCTAGGTTCTTGGAGACATACGGTTCAGGAGTATATTCATGTTGGCGACGGTTTGGATCTGTCCGTTTCGGGCATCAACTCCTAATTTATTAGTAGTGGTGGAAGTGCGATTTGTCAGTAATATGATAAGAAACATTACCCCCTTCGGAAGGAGGGTCCAGTCTGATGGCTAATTGACGGGACAACTCTCGGTTGCCCAAGATTCAATGTATGTTGATGTCCAGTAGCTTGGGTATTACTTCCATCCAGCCATGGGTGCGTGGATCTGCAATTAAAGTCAAAAGAGGCTGAACTTTTAGTGGATGAATTGGAAGCCTGATCCCTTTTGGACCTCCTTCGTCTTTGACGATTCAGTTGACTGGTCAATTCCGCATTGGCACGGAATTGCTGAGTAAGCTATTGGCGGCTTTGAGTCAGCTCTTGCATTAGCAATTGAAACTCCTCAATGGTGATAGAGCCTTGCGGATCTGAAGGTCCGGCATCATTCTGATCGATAAGAGGAAGTTGTGCGGGGTTCTATCTGTCTCGTCATTCTGAATCTACATCTGTTGATGTAGTCCTAGTGTTGACCATGGTGGATATCGAAGCTCTCTCCTGGACTTGGCACAAATCTGAATAGGATGGAAGAATTTATGGAATTGAAATCTAGATCTTCTCCTTAGATTCTTGCAATCTGATACCGAGCATGAGAGAAATTGGGTGTTCTCGGTGAAAACACCAAAGTGTTTGTACCAAAATTGGACACAACACTCTTCAGATGTGTTTGAAGAGATAAAATGAAGAATATAAATGAAAAACAAGGGAGATATAATAAGCAAACCAATCGATAAACAGGAAAAACACACAGAAACGCAAATATTTAGAGTGGTTCAATGTATGGCCTACGTCCATTATGAAATTGCTGAATTTTATTGATTTTTGCTTGCTAGTTATAATGGGTTACAACAGTTTAATTCGGATACTATGTGGGTGTATGTGTATGTATGTGGGTGGTGGATGGACATATATTATGTATAAATGAGATTATGCCAGAGACTGTGTCCAAAGTATGGTCAACCCCATATCCTTCTCAGACAAACGACTTGATTATTATTGATTATATTTGGATACTGTTCTGAGTTGGCTTAAATCTTTCTTATTGATTTTATTATTTTGATGATGATATTTTATAATATGTGATTAAGAGATATTTCGGGCACTATTTCATCATTGCCCGACTTCACTTGAGGATAACTCATTATTGGTTATTTCTGAATTTGATAATGATTTCAAGATATGGATGATTCATATATTCGATGCTGTTTTATGTGAATTCTAATTTGATATGTTAATTATATAGGTGATGACACTTTCCTCTTTGGGTTTTCTGTGAATGTCATTTGAGATATTATGAGACTAATTTACTATACTTCTTATATTTATTATTGTATGTTATATTACATCCATCATTATAGATATAGTCTGACCCGTTTATTATTTATATAATACTCGGGTCAGTCCGAAATATTACGAGTACATGAACGTTGAGACCACATCGTATTATTTGGCATAGAGGAGATTAGTTATTCATTACTGATGTATATTAATTTATATTGTACAGACTCATGATTGTATATGACTGATAATGTATATTATACTTTATATATATTGTATATTATATCTTATCGTTGTAATTGACTCTGTGAGTCTCTGTTATTTACCGTATGTTGTGTATTGTTCTGTCATAGAGGCATACGTGTTCGTTGTTTTGTGCTGATATTGTGTATGTACAGGCGAGTTATTTATTCGATGTTTTAATACATACCAGTGTTAGGTCCAAAAATATTCACGTGCGTACCTAAGGTGGTAAATCGGACGGATCAGACCGAACAAATAGTTGTTCAAACTTGGACCAATAATACTATCGGATGGACATGATTCGACTTAGGATTAATCGGTCAACCAATTTTGTGTTCAAGCTCGATCCGTTTAAAGTTTATGCTATTCGTGTTTGATTCATTGAACTAAGTTGGGCCGGACAAACTCGGACGGACTATAGCTTTCTTGTCCCAATTTTTATACGGTGTAAACAAATACATTACCATGTTGATAATTTAGTTCTTGAGATTTAAATCATTTTACCCTATTATAACATAACTCATAATAAATGCATAAAAGGCATAAAACCAAAGTCATAAATATTAGAATCTAGAATATTAATGTTTCGATTATGACAACTATATAAGTAAATATTATATGAATCAACCATACTTGCAAGAGAAGATTTTGTTTCTACTCGAGAAATAGTCTAACAATTTGCAGATTAGATTCTGGATTGAAGTTTCAGCAAAATATTTAGTCTAAGGTCCGAGTTTAGTAGTAAATTCATGTTAAACCCTCTCCGAAGTGGTATATGCATGCACACACAAATTAATTCGTTTTTAAAAAACTTTGATATGCCAGAAAACAAGCAATTCAGTCGACTAAATAGCACGATTCAGTCGACTAAATGCTGTCATGCGCACAATTTATTTTGAATATTCAGTAGGCTGAACTTGCTATTTCAGCCGGTTGAATGGGGTTGTTTTTGAACTATTTTTTTGCTGGATCAATTTTAAATCCATTCAGCTGGTTGAATTGCTCCATCCAGACGGTTGAATCTTCTTAACGGCTATATTTTGAAGATGCTTCAATTCAATGAACAGAAACAACTTTTGATTGAAGATTTGCTTCCATATCTCTTCATAGCTATGTTTTATGAACGATTACAACTCTTCAATCTCTATAAATAGCTATAAATTTCATTGTTTTAATCACCAATACTAATTCTAATTCTTATTCGTATATTCTAAACTATCTTGCTCTAAACATTCAATACTTCATTCTAATCGCTTATTTATTCAAGCAAACTTCATTAGTGATTTAATAATCTTTCTATCTTCACGAATGACACAACACACCACAAATGAGAAGATTATAGGAAGGATGTACGTTATTGACTTATTAGTGCTATTCAAGAGCATATCCAGTCAGAAATATTTCTACTATTTGTATTGGAAGTCATATTCGGTTGCTCAGGCTGTTGAACTATTCGGTTGCTTAGACGGTTGAAGTCCTGTTCGATTGCCCAGACGGTGTAATACCTGTTCCTCCGGGTTAAGTGAGGGTTGATAGTTAAATTCTAGAAAGAGTCTGCGACTGAACGTAGAACATGAAGTTCGAACCAATATAAAAATCTCTGGTGTCATTTAATTTATTATTATACTTTTACATTTACACCCCGCATAAGTAAATAGTTTAGTTAATATTCCATAATCATTAATTAATTTCAATAAATAGCACAGTAATGCTCAGAGTTTTTTTTCCTTTTCCTTATTTTAGTGTTTCCTTGCATGCACGAACGTTGGCTCATTTGCATGAAGCCATCACGTGTCTGCATGCCTTCATGAGTTCCTTCTTCTGCTTATACTTTTTTCTCACATGTTGCCAGTGGCCTGAAGAAATCTTTGCTAAGGGGTCACCTTTTGGAAGTATATTTAAAATCTTTAGGTCATTGTTTGATAGTTTTCGAAATTATACTTTAAAATTTCTACATAAGAGCTGTAGTGGCTTTTTTCCTTCTTCCAAGATTTAAAATAAAAAGTTATCAGATTTGGTTAAGAACATATTTGATTTACAGATACAAAAAAGTATGCAACGCAAAGGGTGAAATCATCATAACTTATGTAAGTAACAGATTTTAAGCTGTTAAATGCTTGCATACTTGAACAAAATAAAGGAAATTTGCATCCTTTTTACACAACAAAGAAAGAGATCTTAATGTAAATTGAGATGACTTAAACCATGTGGTCCCACTTAACAAAGAATAATAGTTACACAATCAGTTACTCTTTGCTTCTCTCTTTTCTTCCTCTTGCTACTTTCGACCATACTTTTCATTCATTTTTCTAAGCAATGAACATAATTTTCTTGGGGGGGGGGGGGGGGTTGGGGGTGGGGGGTGGGGGGGACGGGGTTCACTTAGCTACCCCAGCTATAAGGTAGCTCCGCTTGCATGTTGCCTTGTTTGAGGTAGCTGTTACCTTGGTTTAACTTTGCTCGCGTGCTGCCATCACGTACTATCGTTTAATCAGGTGAGAGGTGCCCACTTAGATTTATGTTCAAAATAAGCGAGCAAAATACACAATGATATATGATTGTCCCATTTAACAACAAGATATTAAATACGCAACAAACACCATTGTCTAAGTGGTTATGTGATTCGGTTTTGGTGTACAAGTTCAAAATTTGCGCAATGTGATTAAAACGCTTATCGACATGTGATATGTTGTCCCAGTGACATATTGTATGTAAAGTACCATTTCGAAAAAAAATATTTAACACACGCAAAGTTTACAAATTAACACTTAAAACATATAATAGCCAGTCCAAAATGGCATAAACATGATTTTAAGCTACATACATAAGTTGCTACAATTATATTTTAAAAATGGCATAAATCAGATTCAAAGATTTCAATAACATATATTAACGTTAAGGAACATAAAAATTGTCACTGAAGCTACAGCATATCAATATTAAGCAAAATACCATTTAAGAATTCATAAAAGATATTGTTTAACTTAGAATTACTCTCCACCACTGGAAAAGGAAATACAACATACTAATAGTACGGGGAATCATTCTTCACACCATTGCAACAAGAGCTGCAACATAAAGAACAAAGAATCATTAGGTTCATTAAAATACCATTATAATAGCTTAATTCATTTACATTTGATATATTACATGTGTTTAAAAGTTAGTGACGTACTTCAACATAATTTATTAACTACAAGTTATTTAATATTCAGTTTAAATGTGGTATTCTAACTTCATTTCATCTAACATATCATTGAAACTGTTAACCCTAAGAAGCTAGTTCTAAACAAAAAAGATGCAACGTATGCTCTATTAGAGAAGACTGTAGCATTTTCATATGATTAGTTTTACCAAGCCAGTCCAGTTTGTGCTTTGGATATCATTAAAATAAGCCAAATGAAAATACTTATGCTTAGAAGACCAAAGATTGTAGACTTCAAAGACAGTAGTATTAGTTCAAAATAAGCCAAATGAAAATGCATAATTACCTCAAAATGACTACTTTTTAGTTTTACCAAGCTAGTGTAGTTTGATGCCTAAAACGTTGAAATTATCTTCAAATTCATATTTATAACGACTTTCTTTTAAATACAAATCCAATTCAAATTCACATAACTCTATTGTAACGGACTCTTCTGCCCACATTTTAAATTATGTTTTGCCCTTCATTTTTGCTTTTACATTATTGCTATTATTGTCACTAGTTTTCCTATTATAATTCTTATTTTGTGCAACATTAGAGACATACTTAGAATAAAATTCTTGCAAAGAAGTAAGAACAAGCTTGACATTTTTTCCCGATTCAATGGTTGAGTAAATCCTAGGAAAACAAAATTCAATCAATTTCATTTTGTATCTAGGATCCAAAACAGCGTTAATATACATCAATAGATTGTAGTCACCCCAATACTTATCAAATTTAATTTTCATTTACCACCATTTCTTTCATATAAAGAGTGCCTTCAAATTCTAATAGATTATCATTCAAGGTTTGTTTGATTTTCCAAAGTTCTGGAAGAAACAAGTTCGCTGTAGGATAGTAAGTACCAGAAAAGACATTAGAAGCTTCATTAAAAATTTGCAAAATGTTACACACAGATTCAGCTCTCTTCCAATCAAATGAAGATGGAAGCCAAGTATACGAATGGATACCAAAGTTGGAACATAAAAACTACCTTTTTAATTGTATGACAGTTTCTAACATTGCATAAGTTGAATTCCAACGGGTAGGAACGTAAAGTATTAAGCGTTTAACAATTGGAAGTTGTAGTTGCTTAACAACATCTAGAAACTTATGAAGACGTTGATCGGACATTTTGAAATACTTAACACTTTAACAAATATTGTGTAATACTCCTTTTCTCATTCAGTCCATCTTGTACCGTTAGATTCAAAACATACTGTAACAACCCAGAATTTCTGTTAAATAAATTCGTATATTTAATTGATTTTTAAATAATTAAAAGATAATTTTATAAGTCGAATAAATTTTATTTCGAATATTTAAATTTAATTGGATAATTAAATCGATAATTTAATATTTGAAATTGCGTAAATAATTTGGAAATTGGGTTTAATGTGATTAAAAATGATTTATAAAGTTATATTAAATCATATTGGGGTTAGAACGATGTTTGTGAACTTTTAAAATTGAATTAAAAGTTAAATTGTGAAAATTGAATATTTTAATATTTAATCGACGAGTTAAAATAGCCATTTTTCAAACAGTCTCGGAATTCGACGAAACCAGTTTCATCGGATCCATAATGTCAAATTATAGTTAGATTTCAAATTTCGTGTCAATCGGATTTACCGTTTGTCCGGAGCAAGCTAAAACGCATAGAAATTTGGTTAACCGATTTAATTTAAAATCGATCGTTTATTGCCGTAACTCGCACAGATGATCGAATTGGCTTTCGAAACCTATTTCATTGTGTCCGGAACGCGGGTTAAACCCTAGAAACGCCGGTCACCACGCAAGATGGAGTTCATAAAACTTCGAGTGAATAGTGTTTTTGGTAAAATTTCTACAAAAGGACCTTCACCATTTCATTTTGCAAACAAAACCCTAGAAGAAACCATAGCCGCCAGAAACGTGTTAATGGCCGAAAATTCACTTCCTTCTCCAATTTTCTTCAAATCTACACATTATTTCAAGAAACTTTCTAAATGAAAGTTGTAGAGCACAGCACGATCCATCGATCCAACGGTGGTGATTGAATAATTCGCGACGTAGAGAGAGTTAGGGGCTCGCGTTCGTGGTGGGTTTGGACGCGTTTCTTGAGGCGTAGGGGAGGCCGAGCTCCACCATACTCGGGCCGATGGTAGCTTCCTTGAAGGCCTTCGAAGTGGCATCGCCTGATCGTCATCAAACTAAGTGGAGGGGGTGCGAAAATTGGCTATAGGCGGCGGCAATAGGTAGTTTGCGAACGTGATTTTCACGTAGAGGAGAGAAGAACGTGAGCGGCCTGGATTCTATTTCTAAAAGCAACGGCCGAGATTTAGGTTGATAATAATAAAAGAATTTGTAAATTTAATTTTATTTTAATTTGTGTAAACTTTAAAATAGTATAACTTTGTCATATGAGGTTGGAAATGCACGAAACGAATTGCGTTGGCTTCGTCTTGTCGAGCACTACGCAATAGAGCTGGATTGGAATTGATTGGAGCTAGTAAAAATTTTGGGTAAAATTAAACGCGTGTTTAATTTTATTCGAAATAAAACACTACAACTGTTATCGGAAACTCAAGGTGAGAACTTCCCTAGAGTCTGGTTATCAGGTCATTCTGGATTCAGAAGTGCTATGTAACTCAAGTGGTGAGCTGGATGGCGAGACGTACCACTTGTATATGATATTATCTTTCCGCTGTAAATTCACTTGTAAGGACATGTTTGTATAACTGTCCATTGTTTTGTTGTGTTGTATATTGTTGTTGTATACTCTGATGATGATGTGATGTAATATAATAACTGATATAGTTCTTTGATTTAAAGATTATTCATTTATCTATTATATGTTGTTCCACTGCGATTGTGAGATTCTGATATTGTTACTATTCTGTTTCCTTATTTCTTCTATCTTTTTCTTCCACCTCTTCTTTTCTTAAACCCTAAGGGTTCGGTTTTTGGGCATTCGATTGTTCGGCAGTTGATACAGTGGACGTATTAATTGCGACTTTCGTGAGTCGAAGAACCGGGTCTTTACATTTGGTATCAGAGCATATGGTTAAATGACAACCTTGGCTCTGTTGGGTGTTACTCATTAGAGATAGAGTCAGTAGTACTCTAGAATGAGTTTGAGTGTAATAATAGAAATGAGCGCGTATTTGTTAGTGAATATAAAATTGTTTTATATTGTGATGATTTGTTTGTGGAGTGGTATATGGATTCTGGTCGGTATAGTCTGTACAACTCTATCGATAGAGATCTCTAAACACTTGTTTAGAACAATTCGCCACGATATTGTTTTAAATTGGGTAAATGAAATAATTTTACCTCGATTATATTTTATATATAAATGAATAATTTTCAGAATTATCAAAGTGTATGTAAAATTGAATTTTTTGATTGTTGAAAATGTAAGAAAATATATAAGTGAATCAAATTTGTTCGAATAATTTGAATAAAAACAACAATTGTAAAAGAATAAATTATATAAAAGCAACAATTGTATAAGTATAGAATTATAATTGAAATGATTTACAATTGTGGAATAATCTTGTATAAGTAAAGGGAAATAGTGAAATTATATAAGCAAGATTTATAAATGTGATTTATAAATAGAAAGAAAATTTTGAAAGAATTTAAAGCACTGAATTCATTACTGTTGCTGGGGAATAATAAGGGTGATGACTGCAGCATCATCAGTATCATTTTCGAGTTTCTGTGTGATGGATTTGCTACCATAGTAAATTGAAATTGAATTTTGTTGTGATAAACAAATTTGAAATTAAAATCCAAGTTGAAATTGATGAATATAAGTTATCAAGTTTGGGACTTATAATATGAAATAATAAAGAATTTTAACTTTGGTAAAGTTGAAATAAATTTGAGTTAGCATAAAAAAAAAGTATGATGTGAAATTTAACTAAAGGAAGTTAAATAAATTAACTCAGATTTAGAAGTTGAATAATAAGTTGTATAACTTATTAAATGTGAAGATGTAAGTAAAACCAATTATTAAAATGGTTAAACAACTTTGTTAAGAAAAGTGAGGTATGAATGCTAAATGAAGTTGATTTTGGTATCGAAGTAAAATAATGAAGTTAATTGAATGGATGTGAACTTGAATTATATAAAGGGGATTCAACTTTATTTGTAAAATAAATTAGTAATTGAACTAATGAATTGAATATTAATCAATCGAATGTAATGAATTGATATGAAATAATGGATATAAGTGTAAACTCATTTAAGGCTAATTGAATGTTAAACCAAATTGAAGGTAAACAAAGTGAATATGAATGTTGAATGCAAAGAGAATAAATTTGGCTGTGTTGGTTATATATTGGTTGTTAGATTATTGTTAATCGATTGAATAGAAATTCATATGCAATTGAATGAATAAAATTGAAAGCTAAAGCAATTAAATTCAAATTGGAAGTTAAGTAAATTTAAATTGAATGGAAATTGATTGAATTGAAAGTGAACCAATGTGAATGTAATTTAGTGAATGTAAACTAATTAAAAATGAATAAATGAATGTCGTTGTATATGGATTGGTGGTAAACAATTACAAGTAATTTCGAAATCATATAGTTGTTATAAACCTTGTTTAGTATGCATTTCTTTCAATATGCATGTGTTGTAGTTGTTTAAAGGAGTAAAATGTTAATAACTTCTTATATATGTCACTTACGTGTTTATATTGAGTAAGTACAAGTACCAGGGCTACCGGTAGCGGGATTGAGTTGCGCAAAATGCTAAATAAATAACTGCTTTGCTTAAAAATGCTAAAAAGGTACGCCTACGCAATAAAAATAGGAAATATGAACTGTTTTTCTGTTTTCCGACCGTGTGGGTCGATGTATATATATTTATCTCTATTGTGATATTGTAAAAGCTCCTCCGTACAAAGGAGGTTATGGCGAAATTTTTTGAAAATTTAAGGCGTTAGAAAATTTTCGGGAAATTTTGGAATTTTTTTGTGAAAACTAAGTTTGATTTGAAGTTAAAGGGTAAACGATATAGTTGATTTTGAAAAGATAACTATATATGGATTTGAAAACTTAGTAAATATTTTGTAAGGGTTTAACTATTGAATTTGTGGAAAAAAGTTAAACACTTAAGTGAATTTGAAATCTGAATTGAATTGTTTTGAAAAGTCAATGGATTTCAAAACTTTTTCTTACTGGTAATTTCGAGGACGAAATTCTTTTAAGGGGGGAAGTTTGTAACGACCCAGAATTTCTGTTAAATAAATTCGTATATTTAATTGATATTTAAATAATTAAAAGATAATTTTATAAGTCAAATAAATTTTATTTCGAATATCTATATTTAATTGGATAATTAAATCGATAAATTAATATTTGAAATTGCGTAAATAATTTGGAAATTGGGTTTAATGTGATTAAAAATGATTTATAAAGTTATATTAAATCATATTGGGGTTAGAACGATGTTTGTGAACTTTTAAAATTGAATTAAAAGTTAAATTGTGAAAATTGAATATTTTAATATTTAACCGACGAGTTAAAATAGCCATTTTTCAAACAGTCTCGGAATTCGACGAAACTAGTTTCATCGGATCCGTAATGTCAAATTATAGTTAGTTTTCAAATTTCGTGTCAATCGGTTTTACCGTTCGTCCGAGGCAAGCTAAAATGCATAGAAATTTGGTTAACCGATTTAATTTAAAATCGATCGTTTATTGCCGTAACTCGCACAGATGATCGAATTGGCTTCCGAAACCTATTCCATTGTGTCCGGAACGCGGGTTAAACCCTAGGAATGCCGGTCACCGCGTGAGATTTGGAGTTTGGAAAATTTCGAGTGAATAGTGTTTTTGGTAAAATTTCTACAAAAGGACCTTCACCATTTCATTTTGCAAACAAAACCCTAGAAGAAACCCTAGCCGCCAGAAACGTGTTAATGGATGAAAATTCACTTCCTTCTCCTCCAATTTCTTCAAATCTACACATTATTTCAAGAAACTTCCTAAATGAAAGTTGTAGAGCACAGCACGATCCATCGATCCAACGGTGGTGATTGAATAATTCGTGACGTAGAGAGAGTTAGGGGCTCGCGTTCGTGGTGGGTTTGGATGCGTTTCTCGAGGCGTAGGGGAGGTCGAGCTCCACCATACTCGGGCCGATGGTAGCTTCCTTGAAGGCCTTCGAAGTGGCATCGCCTGATCACCATCAAACTAAGTGGAGGGGGGTGCAAAAATTGGCTATAGGCGGGGGCAGTGGGTAGTTTGCGAACGTGATTTTCACGTAGAGGAGAGAAGAACTTGAGCGGCCTGGATTCTATTTCTAAAAGCAACGGCCGAGATTTAGGTTAATAATAAAAGAATTTGTAAATTTTTAATTTAATTTTAATTTGTGTAAACTTTAAAATAGTATAACTTTGACATACGAGGTCGGAAATGCACGAAACGAATTGCGTTGGTTTCGTCTTGTCGAGCACTACGCAATAGAGTTGGATTGGAATCGATTGGAGCTAGTGAAAATTTTGTATAAAATTAAACGCGTGTTTAATTTTATTCGAAATAAAACACTACAACTGTTATCGGAAACTCAAGGTGAGTACTTCTCACTCAATCGAATTATTTCGATTTAAATTTTAAATAGTTAAATTTAAAATTGCTTGATTGTATGATTGGATGATAGTTATTATCTATTGTATTGAAATAGACCCTATACGCCGTATATTACGCGGATGTTATTTATTAAACACATATACCGCGATAATTCCAACTTGATATGGAATTGGTATTATATATGTATTTGGAGTTGATTTTTCCGCATTATATAGAGGATGAGACCCTATTGCGCCGCATAATAGCGGATAGTATTTTATAAATCTCATATACCACGATATTCCGTCTTGAAGCGAATTGGTATTGTGCTAACATCTTTGGATGCAGGGAAACAGGTTGGACGGATCCAACTGGATTCCTCAAATGATTGAATTGGTTTCAATGTTGTGTGTTGATCTATTTATAATCTGCGTGATTATCTTTGTGATTGAAATCGTTAAAGGTTAAATTTTAGCCGAATATATTTTTGGTATCGTTAGATGCCGAAAATAAATAAAATTTGATTTTTGAAAATTTAAGTTGAGAATTCATAATAAAATTAAATTTTGGAATTGATTCATTTTAAATAAATAGACGTTGTAATTTTTATGTTATAAAAAATTATGATTTTTGTGAAATATAACCGAAATGTGATTTTTGAAATAAGTAGTTGATTTATTTATAAAATGGTTTAAATTGGGATTTTTGAATTATTATAAATGATTTATATAAAAGATTTATAAAATTGATATTTATAAATTAAAATATTGGAATTATAAAACGAGTTTTTATAAGTGTTAAAATGAAGTGTAAATGGATTTCATAAGTGGATGAAATCTACAGATTTATAAATTGTGAAGTTATAAAATGGGTAGATTTTGTAAAATAAAAGATTTATAAGTAATTAACTTATAAATTGGATTTTTGCGTGTAAATGGGATATGGATAGAATTTGTTAATAAAATGATTTTATAAGTTGAAGTTATTATAAAGTATGAATGGAATTTATAAACGTTGTTTTATAAATCCGAAATCGACTTATTTTGATAAGTTTAATTATTATAGCTTATTAAAGGAAGTATATTCACGATTTTGGACAGTGGATAATCCTTTAAATAAAATATGTAGAAATTGAATTTGGTTAACGAAGTATATTCACGATTTTGGAATGGTGGATAATCCTTTAAATAAAATATGTAGAAATTAAATTTGGTTAATGAAGTATATTCACGATTTTGGACAGTGAATAATATATTAAAGAAATATTTCGAGAAAGTGATATTTTAAATAGAATTAAAACGATTCAAAAATGTTTTAAAATGTATTAAGTATCGAAACCATAGATTTCAACATTCATTGTTGAAATAGACGTTTTCGAGAAGTAGAAAGAAATGGTGGACTATAACAATGTTGTTATAGTAAATGATTTCCGAAAGGAAATTTTTTGTATAGTATTGGGGTTTATATATCTATCTTAATTTCGAATCCCTATACTAGTGATTTTGGGTTGTCGTAATGATGTTTTACGCAACATTCGTTTTGACCCAAATAAATGTGTTTAAGATAAGTTTTCCTTAAAGAATAAAATATATACTTAATTTGGATTTAAGTATATTGAATAATTTTCAAATATTGAAAATAAATAGATTGGTGAACTACTTATAATTAAACAAGTATGGAAATGTTTTCCAATATGAAGTGAATGTTTTGAGATTATGTCTTTTAAAGATAAATTGAAAGTGAATATTTGAAATCGATTTGGAAATCGTATATCAGTGGATATCTGAAAATTTAAATTCACAATGGAAATTTGCAAGGGAAATTTGTTTTAAAAATAAACATTGATTTATTTTTAAAAGTGTGGAATAAATTTACGAATTTGGAACGTAAATTTAATAAATCGGTAAGGATTTATTTGATTGGTTTAAATGAACCATTTTGAAATGAAAGTTGTAAAGGTGAAAAGTGATTTGAAATTTGTTTTCAAATGGTCGAAGTGTGGAAAATATATCTTATAAAGATATTTTGGAAATAAATAATTTGGGAAATTATTTGAAATCGGATGATGTTGTGAATATTGATTGATAGTTAAATAACCGACTATCAATATTGACCTTTAAATGGCTATTTGTTGTGAATTGGTTGAAATTGAATGCTACACTTATTTTTAAATTATTGCGCTCGTTATTCGGATTACCCATTCCGAATAGTGATATGACGTAATGGATAGCACTGAAGACCGGTGGTGAAAACCGGGTATTTGTGAAAACGATAGGATGACCTATCGATTGTTTCTGCACCGTTAGCTACGGTATGGAGATTTCCTTTGTGATGGGAAATTCGATCATGATTGTGAATACCCGGATTGCAAGGGCTTCTTTTGAAGTGCCTTCGGTTCTGTTCGAACCCAGAACAGACTTGTATGGTTACGTGTCGGACATTACATTTTGAGATATAAAGCAGATTTCTTCCAAGTATATTTCTGTTGGTGGCGGAGAATTTATTCTCGTAGTTAACACCCTTCTCTAAGACGTACGAGCTCAGAGGTTTTGTAGTTGAAGTTTATCAGCGATATACTCCCAATTTGGTAATGTGGCATGCTGAGTGTTGTTGTGTGATGATTATTTATTGATCATTTGTTGATTAAAGCGTGGCTTTGTGAAAAAGCGTGGCTTTATGGACGAGACTTCGTCAGACCTCACACCCCAGAAATGGTCAAAACAGGAATATGCGGCAAGGTTATGAGGGTTGCTCCCTTTAGGGTATGTCATTTCCTTCTGGAAAAGGGTGGTTTCAGGCATAGAGCCCTGATGCTTAACCTATGTGGTTGCTCCAATCTCATTTTTCTGTGTGGTTGTTGCTTGGTGATAGAGGGCCCTCGGATAAAGTCCCAAAGGACCGGGGAGTGGCATACTCGAGTAGTAGTTACCTAGTTACAGAGGTAACCCGGCCTTGTGTTGGCAGAGATCCGGTCAGGTTCTCGGGACGTCCCGCCAGAGGCGATCCCATGTGGCAGTAGGAAGTTCCTTAGCCTGACCATTTGTTGGAAATCCAAAAAAACAATACGAGCCTTGTACGGTTTTGGTTGTATTACCTGCCATTCACTTATGGTGGCCCCCACTATTTGGCTGGTAGCTATAGTAGGCATAGTTCGGAATGTCTATGTTGGCTAAGATTTACATTTTATTTTCGAAATGCTTTCATCACTATGCACTAATAATAATATCAAAAATGATTTGTTTTGCGTAGTAAGCATCTTTGACTATCATAAGGAGAAATCTCCCCCAATTCTGCGTTTGCATTGTGTGTGTGCGGGGAGGCCTTATGGTAGTTTCATTTTCCAAAAGCATTGCGGATATTCTTCACTTCCCTTGTTGTTGTTGTTTTAAAAGATAAATAACCGTTTTAAGTTCTCACACCAGTCCCATGACTGACCTGGAGTTTATTGTTCCCTTCCTAAACTCTGGGTGCCCATAATTTTCCACACGGGTAGCCTAGAGTTTGATTATCAGGTCATTCTGGATTCAGAAGTGCTATGGAGCTCAAGTGGCGAGCTGGATGGCGAGACGTACCACTTGTATATGATATTATCTTTCCGCTGTAAATTCACTTGTAAGGACATATTTGTATAACTGTCCATTGTTTTGTTGTGTTGTATATTGTTGTTGTACACTCTGATGATGATGTGATGTAATATAATAACTGTTATAGTTCTTTGATTTAAAGATCATTCATTTATCTATTATATGTTGTTCCGCTGCGATTGTGAGATTCTGATATTGTTTCTGTTCTGTTTCCTTATTTCTTCTATCTTTTTCTTCTACCTCTTCTTTTCTTAAACCCTAAGGGTTCGGTTTTCCAGCATTCGATTGTTCGGCAGTTGATACGGTGGATGTATTAATTGCGACTTTCATGAGTCGAAGAACCAGGTCTTTACACATATACACAACAACGAATATGAAAGATTTTACCTTTGAAATACAATCTACCCTTCAATGAAATTTTTTTCCTTTAAAGTTCTCATGGCTAAATCATTAGAAGGTGCGTTATCAAATATGATCGATGATACTTTTTTCCGAATTCCCCAATCCAAAAGGCAAGAAAAAATAGCATCTACTATAGCGAGATTAGTATAAGGTGGCGGTAGATTACCAAAGTTTAAAATTCATTTTTGCAGTGTCCATTTAGAATTAACAAAATGACATGTGAGGCACATAAAACCAATAGGTTGATTAGATATCCATAAATCCATTGTTAAACTAACTCCACCCACATCCACTAGAACTTCTCTTAGTTTATTTTCTTGGAATCAAAGATTTTCATGCATTCATTTTTGATCGTGTTTCATGACAATTTCTCAAATTCAGGATTCAACATCTGACAAAATAACACAAAAATTCATGTTCAACCATTTTAAGCGGGTGTTCATGTACGATTAATATTGTAACCAATAATTCCTTAACCTTATCCTTATCATACTTATGAAGAGCCAATTTTTCGATCAACTCGCTATTCAAAGTTTTTTCATTAAGAAAATCTTTTCTAATAATTTTTGTTGCTTCTGTTTGGCGATACGAACATTATATTTATTTGAATGTCTTCTAAATGTGGTAGTGCACCCTGTGAGAAATCCGAATTACGGATCTTAAGGTTAGAATAAACACTAGAGGGGGGATGTGTGTGAATAGTGTTTTAAGGAATTACTAAATCTTTTTGAGTTTATGTTAATTTGAACACAAATATATGCAATATTTAGACATAGACATGATCACAGAATCAAACACAGATGCAGAAATAAAGTAAAAGCAATAAAGGAAAGAATACACCGGATTTTGTACTGGGTCGGAGTTACCCTATATCCAGTCCCACACACAAGTACAGATTTCCTTTCAAAAGATATTGTACAATTACGCCCTCGATTTCAAGGCCATGAGGTACACCACTCCAGGTTCACAATCCTATGGGTAGAGATACTTGATTTTACGGGCAACAAGTTCACCCAATTGATTTCCTAGGCTACAATCACACCTTTTTTCACTCAACTGATTTCACAGGCTACAATCACACCTTTTCTCGTTTAGTTTATTACAAAGAAGCCTATATGTAACGACCCAGAATTTTATTAAATTAAAATTTGAATATTTAATTAATTTTAAATATTTATAAGTGAATTTATAAGTCAAATAAATTTTAATTTGAATTATTGGATTTAATTGGATAATTAAATCGATAATTTAATATGTTAAATTATGGAAATAATTGAAAATAGAGTTAAATATGATAGAAAATGATTTGTAAAATTTTATTTAATCATACTGGAGTTATAGAAATATTTTAGAACTTTTAAAATCGAATTAAAAGTTAATTTGTGAAAATTGAATATTTTAATATTTTATAATCGACTGTAAAATAGTCAATTTTTGAACAGTCTCAGAATTGAACGAAACCAGTTCCATTGGATCCGTAATAGTTAGTTATTACCGGATTTCAATTTTCGTGTCAATCGGAATTATCGTTTGAGCGTGGCAGCTCGAAACGCATCGATTTATTTTTAATTTAAATTTGGCGAGTCAAAATAGCCATTTTTCAAAAAGTCTCGGATTTCGACGAAACCAGTTTCATCGGATCCGTAATGTGATATTATTGTAAGGTTTCAAATTTCAAGTCAATTGGATTTACCGTTTGTCCGGTACAAATTAAAACGCCTAGAAATCGATTTAAATCGGTTTAATTCAAATTGAACGTTTTCAGCCATAACTCGCACAGATGTCCGAATTAGCTTCCGAAACCTGTTCCATTGTGTCCGGAACGCGGGATAAACCCTAGGTACGCTGGTTACGGCGTCTAAATCGGAGTTCGAAATTTCCGGGATGAATAGTGTTTACGCTAGCTTTTCTTATAAATAGCACCACACACAAATAAAAACAAAATAAAAACTAAACCCTAATTTGTTTGCCAGCCGCCATCTCTTATTTCAAGGGCTGAAACCTAATCTTCTTCATCCTCTAATTTCTCAAAATCCAAGCAATATTTTCAAAAACTTTCTGAAGCAAAGATGAAGAGCACGAGATGAGCTTTGAATCCATACGGATTTGATGGGGTTTGGAGCATCGGAGGAGGAGATAGGTGGGCCGACACCCTACAGTCACGCACGCAATTCTATGAGAGAGGGGAGGCCGAGCTCTCTAAGCTTCAGGCCGAAGATGAGGTTGGTGATGCTCTTCGATTTGCAACTTCCCGATCGAGATATCGTCGAGTATAGGCGATGAATAATTAAACCCTAACTTGTGAGATTGGGTTCTTGTGCGTGCGTGGGTTTACTGGAGTGTTGCGTGGAGAAGAGAGGGAAGGGGGAAGTTGCGTTCTAGGGTGGAGATCAGGGGGTGCAAGGATCTAATGGCTATGGTGAATTTAGATTTTAAGTTTTATAATTATGTTATAAAGCTATGTATAAATACGTTCAAACTTGTAAAATCAATATCTTTTTCATACGAGGTCGAAAAAATACAAACTCAGTTGCGTTGGGATCGTATGGACGAGCACTACGCGATGGAGTTGGTTTGGAGTCGTTTGGAGTTAGTGAGAATTTCGGGTAAAATTAAACGCGCGTTTAATTTTATTCGAAATAAAAGCTAAAACGGAAATTAAAACCAAGGTGAGAACTTCTCACTCAATCGAATAGATTTCGATTTTATTTTAAATAGTTAGATTTAAAATATTTGAATGCATGTTTGAATGATGACTGTTATTTATTGATTGTTAAAATAGACATTATACGCCGTTAGTAAGCGGATGTTATTTATTGTAAACATATACCGCGAATATTTCATAAACAGTGAAATTGGTATTATATATAATATCAATATATATATATTGGCATATGTATATATTGCAGTTGTTGATTTCCCGCATTTTTTGTTTAGCGGATGAGACCCTATTACGCCGTTAGTAAGCGGATAATATTTATTAAAAACATGTACCGCGATAATTTCGTACTGGAGCGAAATTGGTATTGTGCTAATGTTTTTGGATGCAGGAAACAGGTTGGAGGGATCCAACTGGATTCCTCAACAGTATTTATTTAATTTCAGATATTTTGATATTTGATTGATTATCATATCGATATATGATATCGTTGTTGTCGTGATTGACTATTTGATGTGTAGCATCATTGGACCCAAATTTTGGGATTTTAAAATGATCTTTAAAATGATTTTTGAAAATATACTTTATTTCTGGAATTGATCCATTATAAATAAATAAACGTTATAATTTTTAAAGTTATAAAAATTATGGTTTTTGTGAAATATAGTTAAAAAGATGATTTTTAGAAATACGATTAAAAGTCGATTTTTGAGAAATATGAACTAATGATTTTATAAAATAATTTAGATTGGATTTTTGAATATATGATAAAAGTTTAAATATAGGATTTATAAAATTTGATTTTTTTATAAATCGAAATGATGAAATTATAAAGGAATTTAAAGACGTTTTAGAATAATAATATAAACTGATTTATATTAAGAGATTTATAAATGGATATTTATAAATTGAATTATGGACATTATAAAACGAGTTTTTTTATAAGTGTTTGAATGTAGTGGAAATGAATTTCCTAAATGAATGAAATTTATAGAATTTTAAACTGTGAAGTTATAAATGAAATTTTATAAGCAATAGGTTTATAAAATTTATAAAGTTATCGAAAGAATGAATTTTGGATAAATAAACAATCTTATAAGTTAAGATTAATAATTTGGGAAGTTAAATGAACGATTTTGTAAAATAATCGTTTTATAAGTAATTAACTTATAAGATGAACTTGTAGTTTATAATTGAGTTATAAACTGGAATAGGTTAATAAAGGAATTTATAAAAAGGAAGTTTTTATAAATAAATAGAAATAGAATTTATAAACGTTGCTTTATAAATTCACAAACGACTTATTTTGATAAGTTAATTGTTATAACTTATAAATGGAGTTATATTCACGTTTTAGACAGTGAATAATCCTTTAAGTTAAAGTGAATAGAATAAAAGGATGAAATTTGTTAACAAAGTTTATTCACGTTTCTGAACAGTGAATAACACGTTAAAGAAATTGTTTAGAATGTGAATGTTTTAAACAGAATTAAAACGATCTAACGATGTTTTAAAGGTGTTGAGATTCGAAACCATAGATTTCGACATTTATTGTTGAAATAGACGTTTTCGAGAAATAAAAGGAAATGGTGGACTATAACACTGTTGTTATAGTAAATAATTTCCGAAAGAAAATGTTTAGTATAGTATTGGGATTTATATATCTATTTAATTTCGAATCCCTATACTAGTGATTTTGGGTTGTTGTAACGATGTTTTACGCAACATTCGTTTTGGCCCAAATAAAAATGTTTAAGAGAATGATTTCCCTTAAAGAATGAAATATATACTTAATTCGATTTAAGTATATTGAATATTTTCAAAGGTTGAAATAAAAGAGATTTGTGAATTACTTATGAATAAATAAGTATGGAAATGTTTTCCAATATGAAGTGAATAATTAGAATTTATCTTTTTGACGATAAATTGAAATGGATTATTGAAATCGAATATGCATGAATATTTTGAAATATAAATTCATTATGGAATTTATATGTGAAAGTGAAATTTGTTTGAAAATAAATATTAATTTATTTTTTGAAGTGTTGGAATTTTATATCTTGTAAAGATATTTTGGAAAATAAATAATTTGGAAAATTATTTGGAATCTGGTGATGTGTGCATATCCATTGATAGTTCAATAACCGACTATCAATATTTCCCTTTAAATGGGTATTTGGTGTGAATTGATTGAATTTGAATGCACACTTATTTTTGAATAAGCGCTCACTATTCGGGTTAACCGGGAAAGGACCATGGGGTCGTATAACCCACTCCGAATATGTGATACGTCGTTGTGAATCGCATTTGAAGATCGGTGTTGAAGACCGGTATTTGCGAAAGTGATAGGATGAACTATCGATTGACTCTGCACCGAGTAGCTACGGTATTGAGTTCTCCATATGTGATGGTGAATCCGATCAGGATTGTGAATATCCGGATTGCAAGGACTTCTTTGTAAGTGCCTTCGGTTCTGTTCGATCCCGGAACAGACTTGTATGGATTGTATGCCTGACATTACAATTTGAGATATAAAGCCGATTTCTTTCAAATATATTTCTGTTGGTGGCGGAGAATTTATTCTTTGCTTAACACCCTTCTTTGAGACGTACGAGCTCAAAGGTTATATAGTTGAAGTTATCAGCGATATATTCCCAGTTTGGTAATGTGACATGCTGAGTGATGCTGAAATGATCATTGTGTTGATTATTTGTGATAGGATCATTTATTTGATCGTCTATCCTTGTGATCATTGTGTTGATCATTTGTTGACCCAAAGCATGGCTTTTGTATAAAGTATGTTTTTGTGGACGTGACTTCGTCGAGCCTCACACCCCGTGAATGGTCAAAACAGGAAAGAAGCAGCAAGGTTATGAGGGGTAGCACCCTTTAGGATGTGTCCATTTCCTTCTGGAAAAGGGTGGTATCATGGTATGGAGCCCAGATACTTACTCATGTTGAAAACACTTTGTTATGATTGTGTGAATTGATTACGAGCGCTCGGTTGATAAAGGTCCCAAAGGACCGGGGGATGGCATATTCGGTCAGTTGTTACTCAGTTAGGAGTAACCCGGCCTTGTGTTGGTAGAGATCCGGTTTGGTTCTCGGGGATGTCCATCCAGAGGCATTCTCAGTGGCAATGGGAAGTTCCTTGGCCTGACCATTTGTTGGAAATCCAATTCCCAATACGAAACTTGTACGGTATTAGTTGTAGAACCTGCTATTCACTTATGGTGGTCACCACTGTTTGGATAGTAGCTATAGTAGGCATAGTTCGAAATGTCTATGCTGGCTAAGATTTATATTCTACTTTCGAAATGAATTTTTTCTACACTATACACTAATAATAATATCAAATGTTATTTTAAATGCGTATCAAGCATCTTTGACTATCATAAGGAGAAATCTCCTCCGATTCTGCGTTTGCATGTGTGTGTGTGCGGGAGGCCTTATGGTAGTCTCATTTTTAAAAGCATTGCGAATTGAATTAAAAATATTCCTCTATTTTGATTTTAAAGATAAATAAACTATTTTGAGTTCTCACACCAGTCACATGACTGACTTGGAGTTTATTGTTTTCCTTCCTAAACTCTGGGTGCCCACCAATTTCCACACGGGCAGTTAAGAGTTAGGTTTATCAGGATATTCTGGATATTCTGGAGTTGCTGGAGGCAAGCTGGATGACATGGCGTATTACTAGTTTATATAGTATTTCTTTTTCTGCTGCACTGTTTGATGTTGTTATGTTGTTGTACACTCTGATGATTTGATGTAATGTAATATAATGTGATGAAATGTAATAACTGATATAGTTCTTTGTTTAAAGATTATTCATTTATTATTATAAGTTGTTCCGCTGCGAATTGTGAGATTCTGTTGTTGTTCTGTTGTTCCTTTCTGTCCCGTTCTATTTTAAAATTTTCTATTCCTTCTTCTCTATGTTCTATTATAAAATTTTCTGTTTTCAAATATCTTCTTTCCCTCTATTTCCTATCTCTTCTCTCTTCTTTCTTTTTCTTTTCTTAAATTTTCTTTTTAAAACCCATAACATTCCGTGTTTTCGGCCTTCGATTTCTCGGCAGTCGATAAAGTGAGTGTCGATGTCGAATTTTCGAAGAACGAAAATCCGAGGGCGTTACACTATAACTCTGAATAGCACTGAGATCTTGTTGACATAGTGATATAGAATCAAACCAGAGATGATCTAGTTAGATTCAATGGTGATTTCGGCAGAGTAATAGTAAAAATATATATAAAGAAATGTGGAAGAAGAAGAGGAGTGAAATCAGAGAAAATATGAATATAAATTCATTTAAATCTGCCCCTATTTATAGTAGAACAACAGCCATGTCCATTCGTGAAAGGATATGACGAATAGACACTTCTTTTGATATTCAAAATTTTGAATTCAACTGCCACCTTGTCGACATGGGGTACTTGAGGTTGTCGACATGCCAAAGGAAATTTTGATAATTTATTTTTCTTTGAAAATAACTTCTATCTTGTATTAAAACTATTTTTTAACTTTATAAATATACTTGACTATAGTTAAAATACATAAATAAACATAGAGAATAATATTTTGAGATATATATAAAATTTTACTATAATTTTGTATTTAAATCTAAGTATAAATATTAAAAGTTAAATATATTATTTTCGAAAGATAGTTTAAAACTAAGGATAATTTGAATTTGAAGATAAAAATTATTTTGAGGCTAAAAGTATTTTAAAACTAGGATAGATGTTTTTGATTCTTTTAAAAGGAAGGTTTCGAAATCATTTGAAAACAAGATATAATTTTGTAAAAACATTTTGAATAAAAGTCAGTGGATACAAAACAATGTTCCACTAGATTTTTCGTAGGTTCCATCTTACTTAGGGTTCCATTCCTTTAACAGGCTCGAAGTGGATTCCATTCCACGAATAAATTGGATTTTAAGATGTTAGTGCTTTTGTAGGAGTTTTAACAAAATTCCTAACTAAATTACAATCTTGAAATCTTGAACTCTTGATAATCTTGATACTCACGAGCCTTCAATTTTGATATCGTGATCGTCTATACTGTACGGTCTTCATTCTTGGTATCTACATGGTTAAATCCTGCATATACATATATATCTAAACTATAATGTTAGTATTTATATTTTACAATCTTACTCTAAGGTTGTTGTCATCAAAACCATCTCCTCAGGGACTAACAATCTTCCCCTTTTTGATGATGATAATTTTTGTTTATAAAATATTACTTCTATCCTAATAACTCCCCCTAAAACTAATAACTCTCCCTTAATCTATGCCTAACTATCCTATTTTATACTTCTCCCCCTTTGTCATCAACAAAAAAACTAACTCCAAACTATATAACTCCCCCTTATTCTTGTACTAAAATACCTGCATTAATATAATATTCAATGGAGTATATAATAGATACATTAAGAGATAAATATACTGATAGACATGATAACTAATCAAAGATCATATAAATATCAATGTGTTTTCATACATGTTTTGCACACCAAATATCAATCCACACCAAATCAAATCAAATCAAATCAATCCAAGCAATCAATTAAAATCAAACAAAGCAATTAAATAAAATCAAACATTACGAGGAACTTCCACCCATCCTTCTTCTCCAAATATAGGGTCTGCTTTAATGGCATCCCAATTTTCATTATCATTGGTGAGAGAGACAAGAGGATGTGCTTCATTATCATCTTTGTGCAGGGAGGAAATCATCCATCGTACCGCATCGAAATGCTTTTCTTTCGCCTTGATCATCTGCATTTGACTTAACTCTAAGTGTCCTTGATTACGAAGAATGAAAGAGAGAATATTCTTGAACGAATCAAGGGTTTCTTCAAGATTCTTCGTTAACTATGAATCGGATTGGCCATTTTTGAGTTTGTGAGAAGAAATGTAGATAAAGTAGATAAGAAATGATTATGAGTGATGAATTCTGGAAGAAGTAGGTATTTATAGATGTAGAAATTCGTTTGAAATGAATAGACATAAGGTAATTATTCAAATTTCAAATTTAAAAATGAAAAATCATTTCTGACCAGTACATGTCGACATGGTCAAGAGGGGCTTGTAGATAGGGGTTAGTCAATTTTGTTGACTTATTTTAATTTTGTGAATAATTGTGTGTATATATATATATTTATATAATATACTAACATTTATTTTGGAGATAATATAAGCTAGATAACAGAAAAGTAATTCAATTTCATTTCATAATAGAACGATACAATGATTAAACATTAAGAACTACACGAACATTCAAATCAAAATAAACAAAAACAAATACAACAAGATATGAAAAGGTAGAACTAGTTAGAGGATGACGAAGATGAAGATATTCCAAGCTTCTTGCTAACTTTGGATAAAAACTTGTTCATATTGGATGACATTTTATCCAACTTCTTACTAACGGACCGTTTAAGAATCCGTTGACGCTCGACAATGATCTTTTGAATTTTGAGTAAGGTTTTATTGGTTGGATTAGGAGGATAGTCAATGCTTTCCAAAGATGTTTCGCCTTCTTCTTCTTCTTCTTCTTCTTCTATTTCCATTTCCATTTCCATTTCATCCCTTTCTTCTTCTTCTTTCTCCTCTTCTTCCATCTCCTCATGAGCCAAACGCTCTTCCTTTTCGGTAAGAGTCTCATAAGGTTGAAAAACAAATGGAATTTTTATAAGAGAAATGTTTGAGTGATTAAAAACCTTTCTTGAAACAAATTCTTCTCCTTTGAAATCTACTCCAAAATAGTTAAAGATCCGAGTGAGATAGATTTCATGATACAAAGTGTTTTCACCCATTTCAAGATTTTTGGGACGAAATTCATCCAAAATAACTTTCGCCCAATTAATATCATAATTACCAAAAATAGCAAAAAGTGTTGTGCAAACTTTTGAAGTTGGATTGTTAAAACTCCCCCATCTTGGGGTCAAAGTATGTTGTAAAAGAAGATTAACAATTCTAGCTTTTGGTCGAAAGTTTCGATTTTTGAATTCAAAATTATCATTTCCTTTGAAAATGTGATGAAATGTCTCACGATCATTTTCATCGATATTAAAACTAGAAAGATCCATTCCCGTGCTTTTGCAATTGAGAATGATACCCAAAAGATCACAATTTAAAATGATTCTAGTGCCTTTAACACTACTCCAAATTTCATCATCATTTCCATTATAAAATCCACGGTTGAGATTTGCATAGAAAATTTTAACAAAATTTGGATAACAAACAAAATCATTTTGAGGAGCATCAACAAGACTAAGAACTTGATTATTTGCAAAAAGAGATTCGATTTCATAAGTAGAGAAATCTTGAAATAAAGCAAACTTCCCGGGATGGACTTTTCCATAGTTAGCATAGTTGATATATGCTTTTATAGCCTCCAGATCATTGTAGAGTTGCTCTTTTATCTTTCTGGAAATTCTCATTGTGGAGGGGTTGCTTGAAGATGCCGTTAGAGTAGAGAGTAGAGAGCTTGAAGTTTTGAGATAAGAGTTTGAATTTGAAAATGAGAGTGAAAAGTTGTGATAAGAGATAGTGAATAAATAGATTTTCAAAGGACATGTTTTCTAATCAAAAGGTGGCTTTTCATAGAATTGAATGAAGTGAAAAGATGGAGGGAAATTCAATATTTCAATTCAAATTTTGAAATTCAAATTTCTGTACCCTTGTCGACATCATGGTGGAGACCATGGCGATAGGTGCCTTTAAATTTCCATGATTATTTTTCTTAAGTATTCTAATATATATATATATATATATTTATTATTTTTAATGTCTATATATATTTCTGGAGTATTACTAGAATTATAGTATATTCCATAAAATATTATAATACTATAAAAATAAAAATAAAAATAACAATAAAATAATAGTAAAAAAATAATAAAATTAAAAATTTTAAAATTCAAACAACACACCAATTCAAAATCAACCAATCAAGCATCCAATTCTAAGTATGCAATTTCAACCAATGTATTGTAAACGTGTACCTTTTTCTGAGTCTGTTTCTCTGAATTCGTCGAAGTCGTGAACTGCCGTGAAACACATATATGAATTATCTGTCTTTTGATCATCATTGCTTGAAAACAAGTCTGAGTCATCTGGAGTAGCAGTAAATGCACGTTTTCATTTCTTTACGGAATCATTGTTTATAGGAAGATTTTGCCTATCTGGACACGGAAAGTCTCTTTTGATATGGCCTGGTTTGTCACAGTTGAAACATTTGATATTGTTTGGCACTACATTCTGATTTCCAGAGTTCTTATAGTTGTTTCTCTTGGGATTATTTATCTTTCTGTATTTCAGGAATTTTCGAAAATTCTTGGTCATCAGGGCCATCTCTTCATCATTATCGCTGTTTGAGTCTGATCCATCGGTCAATGCGTTGAATGCCATTGATTTCTTTTTAGATGCTTTGCTTTCTCTTCTCTCAATCATTTGGACTTCAAATGACATTAGATTTCCAATTAATTCTTCGATCTTTAAGGTACTGATGTCATTTGCCTTTTCGATTGCAAGTGTCTTTTGATCCCATTCTGGAGTAAGAGAATTTAAGATTTTTCCGACTTGTTCTTCTTCCGAAAATTCCTTTCCCAATGATACTAGAGAATGCACAATGTATGAAATTACTATACATATCTGAAATATACTCATTAGAATTCATTTTAAATAATTGAAATTGATTTTTGAGCATGGAAATTTTGGTCTGTTTAACTTTGCTTGTTCCTTCGTGAGTAACTTGCAAAGTTTTCTAGATTTCATATGCAGACTTACAAACTAACACTCTATTAAATTCATTTCTATCAAGTGAACAAAACAGAATATTCATTGCTTTAGAGTTATTTTATGCAACAGTCTTTTGCTCAGCAGTCCATTGTGCAAAATCAGTCGTGGTTCAGAATAATCAGTCTATGTGACATTCCAAGTATCTAGTCCTATAGATTTTAAATATGTTTTCATCCTACATGCCCAATATGCATAGTTACTGCCACTAAAAAGTGGTGGCCTGACAGTAGACTGACCTTCTACAAATGAACTAATGACAGGGATGATAGAACCAGTATTGGTAGTGTTAACAGTACCAATGTTGGTAGCCATTTTGAAATTTTTTCAAAATTCAGATTATGAAACTTTAAAAACCTTGCTCTGATACCAAATGTGAGAAATGCGGATTACAGATCTTAAGGCTAGAATAAACACTAGGAGGGGGGTGAATAGTGCTTTAAGGAATTACTAAATATTTTTGAGTTTATGTTAATTTGAACACAAATATATGCAATATTCAGATACAGATATGATCACAGAATCAAACACAGAAGCATAAATAAAGTAAAAGCAACAAAGGAAAAAACATACCGTATTTTATACTGGTTTGGAGTTACCCGACATCCAGTACCACACACAAGTATAGATTTTCTTTCAAAAGCAATTGTACAATTACACCCTCGATTTCAAGGCCACGAGGTACACCACTCAAGATTCACAATCCTCCAGGTAGAGATACTTGATTTTACGGACAACAAGTTCACCCAATTGATTTCCTAGGCTACAATCACACCTTTTCTCACTTGATTGATTCACAGGCTACAATCACACCTTTTCTTGTTTAGTTTATTACAAAGAAGCCTATAACTCTGAAAAGCACTGAGATCTTGTTGAGATAGTGATAGAGAATCAAACCAGAGATGATCCAGTTAGATTCAATGGTGATTTCGACAGAGTAATGGTAAAAATATATATAAAGAAATATGGAAGAAGAAGATGAGTGAAATCAGAGAAAATATGAATATAAATTCGTTTAAAACTGCCCCTATTTATAGTAGAACAACAGCCATGTCCATTCATGAAGGGATATGATGAATAGACACTTCTTTTGAAATTCGAAATTTTGAATTCAACTGCCACCTTGGCGACAAGGGGTACTTGAGGTTGTCGACATGCCAAAGGAAATTTTGATAATTTGTTTTTCTTTGAAAATAACTACCATCTTGTATTAAAACTATTTTTAAACTTTATAAGTATAATTAACTATTGTTAAAATACATAAATAAATATAGAGAATAATATTTTGAGATATATATAAAATTTTACTATAATTTTATATTTAAATCTAAGTATAAATATTAAAAGTTAAATATATTATTTTTAAAAGATAGTTTAAAACCGAGGATAATTTGAATTTGAAGATAAAGATTATTTTGAGGCAAAAAGTATTTTAAAAGCAGGATAGATGTTTTTGATTCTTTTAAAAGGAAGGTTTTGAAATCATTTTGAAAACAAGATATAATTTTGTAAAAACATTTTGAATAAAAGTTAGTGGATACAAAACAATGCTCCACTAGATTTTTCGTAGGTTCCATCCTACTTAGGGTTCCATCCCTTTAACAGGCTCGAAGTGGATTCCATTCCACGAATAAATTGAATTTTAAGATGCCAGTGCTTTTCTAGGAGTTTTAATAAAATTCCTAACTAAATTACAATCTTTAAATCTTGAACTCTTGATAATCTTGATACTCATGAGTCTTCGATCTTGGTATCTTGAATCTCTATACTGTGCAGACTTCATTCTTGGTACATGCGTGGTTAAATCCTGCGTATACATATATATTTAAACTATAATGTTAGTATTTATATTTTATAATCTTATTCTAAGGTTGTTGTCATTAAAACCATCTCCTCAGGGACTAATAATCCATCTTTAGTAATGGTTATCTTTTGAGGATAATGAATACATATACCATATTGTTGTATTGTGTCATCTTTACCTTGCTCCTTATGCTTTTCAAACTCAAGCCAGACTTGTGATTTCTTTTTTCTAGATCTTTCTTAAATTCCATCTATTGCTTCAGCTTTAGATATCTTTTGTTCACCATCATTTTCATCCTCAATTTGATTGTCTTCATCACCGAAAGACTCCTCTGGTTGTATGTCACTCATAACATCATATGAACCTTAACAAAGGAACGAATAATTTATAACTTAAACAACCAATGAACTATAAATATAAGTATAAATTTGTTTCATTATTTTACTTCATATCAGAAAAGAATAAAAGTAATTCATTTCGAAAATAGTAAATTGAATGTTTCAAGGGTTACCAACTATAGGATTTAAAGATGAAGCCATTGAAGAGCACAATAACAATTTTTTTTTGATTTGCTTTACACGAATTTGTTTGGATGAAATTGAATATAATTTGGTTCCTATTTATGGAGTGAAAGAGAAGTTTATAGTAGTGAAAGAAAAATGGAATGACATGGGTAAATTAATGTAAAGGCATGGAGAAGGTCAATCGAATGTACTTGGAAACTGGTCAAAAAATATGGTGATATTTATTTTGATTTTAATATGCGTTGAGAATATACACAAACCCATTCCTTTTGAGATAACGATGCTCTAGTTTAAATATATGCAAATATGGTCATATCTATTTTATTATATATAAAGTACAATATCTTGCTAACTTTTTTCTTTCGTTCTATTCATTTTCAGCTCTAATTCTAAACTCACAGCAATTTGAGTGTCTTTTTCCCTTTTAGCCATCAAAAATAATACGATATTTGAAACTTGAACCTTTGTTAACTACACATTAAGGTTGACTCTTTGAAATTTAACGTTACATTCTACCTCAAGTCCTCAACCCTAATTTCTAAACTAATGCTAGCGTCGAAGATGGAGGGTTGCACGAATCAGAAAACGCCTCCTCCTTAGCACCATACACGAGTTGTTCTCCTGACCTTTTTTGTTTTCCATCGTCTTCCTCCCGTTGAGTTCTAGCTTAGGTAAGCTTTAATCCCTAATTATGCACTGTTTTCATATTTTAATCTCCTAAATTTCATTATGCCTTTTTATAAGTTTTTAAGCTACCGTGTTTTAGGTGCGTTGTTGATGTTCTACATATTTGATTGCTTTTTTAATTGCTCTTGTTTTAGGCTTGTTGTTTCTTTTTTTCCCTTTTTGATAGCCATTTTCATTGCTTTCGTTCTATTTGATAGTGTTAATGGTATGCCTAGGGGCAATTCTGTAATTTATTAACTTCGAAATCAATTCTTGTTCGAAATAAAGGTGTTTCTTCTTTCTGTTATATATTTGTTATAACGTGTTATAAATAATTAAAAATATATTGAACAAAAAATCCGTAAATGATTGTTTGTTAGTTGTAATCATGAGTATTGGATCACATTGTTACAAAACACATCATTTTAAATGTTTCTAGTCAAGATGCATCGACACTGGATATCGATGTATCCGTTGAGACTAGAGTACATAATGCTCTTCAAATGTTGGGCACTGTATTACTCATGACTGCCAGGGACACCTAGAGGTTATGTACTGATAGTTATTGGATAGCTATAGAACAACTCACTCGGTAGTTTTCTGTTGGTTAATATAACTGAAATCAAACAGAAATATCGATGCGACTAATTCACACAATTCTTTCGACTTAAGAATACTGTCAACCTTCAATATGAAAAACTCTACTTTGATTATAGTCAAATCATGGAACGACATCCATTAATTGTGTTATCCCGCCTTTTGGCAAGGCCGAGATATCAAGGAATTGATTGAAAACCAAGGATCGTTCGTTCTGGATATCGAGTATGCATAGGTTCGCTATGAATATCGATGAATTTTGTCCGAGTCTGGATCAGGCTACAACTGACAAGACACGACAAGCGAAGCCATGGAAACCGGCGTTCCAAATTTCAAGTCAATCCGAGTTCGTATGTTCAAGTTATGATCGATGCGAATTGGAGGAAATGGCCTTAGTTTCATATCCATCAATAAGCTTTGGTTCGTATCCATATGGTTCGTATCCATAATCAACCTCGATTCGTATCCACGAACTTCGCATCGATCAGTCTCGTATCCATCAGACGACCTCACTTCGTGTTGATCGTCTATCACCTACTTCGTATCCATTTGCTGGAGAGTCATACTCGAATCCATCGGTTATCTCTAGTTCGTATCCATTAGGTGGCCATACTTCGTATCCATTGAGTAATCATTATTCGTACCCATCGATCCAGGCAGCATTGCCACCTATTCGAATCCATCATAATACTGCTTGTTCGCATCCATCAAGTTGTAGTAACTTTGATCGATACGAACAAGGACTGGCTAGATGGATGCGAACAAGGCTACTTCTATCGATACGAAATAGAGTATCTTCATCGATTTAATATATACAACGGTCATCGATACAAATGAGGCAAAATTCAAGGAAATGACTCGGTCAACTTGAAGCAAAAGTTGGATCGATGCGAAGAGTGCGTGTCACGTCACTGCATGATCACGCGCACTACCGATTCGAAGAGAATCGATTCGAAACCATTGATTCGAACCGAACAGCATTCGAAAGATCATCAACTCGTATCGATCATAACCCGAGATCCATAAGTCCAAATGCTATGAAATTTTCACAGAAGATTACGTACAAGCTAAAGAATGTTCACACCAAGTTTCGACTCCATTGGACACAATCTTGATCGATACGAATTGAGTTTGTATCGACCACAGATCGGGTCGAAATTTCCCGGGATCGATCGCGTGGGCCCACTCACGTGTCAGAAGGAGTCTTCCGAATTTTGAGCAAAATCTCAACCTCTTATGCTTATAAATAGAGCTCCAAAGATTACATAAAAGGGATCTTTCGACTCTCAAGCGCCCAGACTCTGCCGGATTGAACTTTGCAACCTTCTACTACTGTTGAATTCGAATTTCAGAGTTGTATTCTACTGTTGTTTGCTGTAACCAGGTGTAATCGCCAAACGAGAATAAATAAGATCAAAAAACTTCATAGTGGACGTAGGCAACACGCCGAACCACTCTAAATCGCTTGTGCCTGCGTAGTTACTTATTTATTTCTTGAAGTTTTTATTAGATATTTAACATTTTTAATTTTCTATTCTTCATTTTATCTCTTCAAAGACTTCCAAAGAGTGTTGTGCCCATTTTCGTTACAAACACTTTGGTGCTTTCACTGAGAAAACCCAGATTTTCTCCTGCTCTTTGGATCTACCATCGATATCGGATTGCAAAATCTAAGAGGAAGATCAGATCTCTACTCCAGAATCCTGCTAAGCTATTCAGATTTGCAGAAAATCTAGGAAAGGAATTCATTTCTTATAATGGTGTGCATAAGGACCACCTCCAATGCTGCTGATCAGGAAGGCCGGGATAGACAGAATCCCATGCAATTGCCTCCCTCCAACCAAACACTACCGGACCCTCAGATCCGTCAGGCCCGGTCACGAGGCAAGAATTTCAAATGTTGCTACAAGAGCTTATCCAGAGTCGGCAACAACTAACTGAGCAGCTACGCGCTAATGCTGAGTTGACCAACCAGCTAAACCGCCAAAGGTGCAGAAGATCTAGAAGAGATCGTGCATCCGACTCCTCTACAGAAAGCTTTGCCTCTTCCGATTACCATCATAGATCCACCGGTCCCCGACTGGGCGGGAGCTAGACGCAGGCTACCGGACGTCAACCTGCGATGACCATTGGGCAGCTGAGAGTCGGCCCATCGGCCAGTTACCACATTGGACCCTCCTCTCGAGGCGGTACAGTCCCACACTATACCATAGATAACCGCACCACAACCGTCGCTGCAGAACCAAGGGTTGATGCCCGAAATCAGCCCGATCCAAACCCACATCAGCATGGGCGTACTCCTGAACCGTACGTCCCTGAAGGCTATGAGACAAGGAGGCGAGATGTGGATTGTCGACAGCGCCCGGTCAAGCCTTGCACTGTGGAGCCCGACCACACCTTGGCTCAACCTGTACAGAAGGTCCAGATGCCGGACATTCCGACTATGATACGACAAATGACCCGTGAAAGCTAGGGTCTTACTAACAACGACTGGGGAATCTCTCGGAGTCACACCCCTTTCACGGATGACATACTCTATGCCGAACCTCCTCGGCGATTCAGAATGCCTGCTCTACCGGTCTATGAAGGGAATTCAGATCCAAATTAGCACATCCTGAAGTATGAGTGGCCGATGAATACTGCAAGAGCGGATGATGCAGTGAAGTGTCGTAGCTTGCCTATCTCTTTGGGGGGGGGGGCATTGCTACCATGTGGTTTACAAGATTGCCACTCCGATCCATTTCTTGCTTTGACCAAATGGCTACCAAGTTCGTTGAACAGTTTCAAATGCATGTGGCAAGGCCGAAAGATGTTAATACTCTGTCCAGCGTCACTCAAGCTCCCGGGGACGCTTATACGCTACTTGGAGAGATTTCATGTTGCATGTGCATAGATAAGCAATCCCAATGACAATTCTATTCTGATGGCACTAACCAAGGGGATTGATCCTGATTCCGAGTTCGGAAATTGGCTAGCTAGAAAACCCCCTGCATCATTGGACCATTTCTACTCCAAAGCCGCTCAGTTCTTGAGGCGAAAGGACGCAAAACAATCTAGGAAACAGGATGATGCGGGTCCCGGCATGGAATGCATACAAAGTAATGTTGCAGTTAAACAGTCCGGTGAGAGTTCCGGAAAGGTTCAGTTGAACATACAGAACAAGCGAGCCTAGCCAAGGAGTAATGACAGTCAAAATAAGAAGCGAGACCAAAATCGAGGCCCGCGACGTTGGGCTCCAATGTTTGATAATTACACCCTCTGAATACGTCGCTAGAGAACGTGAATCTGCAGACCTGCAATGCCATGTAGTATAAGAAGCCTGCTTTGAAGCCATCATCGGAGAGGTAGATTCAGAAGGGAAAGTTCTGTAGGTTTCGTGAAAGCTACGGCTATAATACAAATGAGTGTCGTCATTTACAGGACCTCATCGAGAAGTTGATTAAGGAGAGAAAGTTAGATCAGTTCGTACGGACGCCGCAGTTTGGAGCTGTGGGCCCGTCAAATCATAATCGTGTACAGAATCAGGAAAGACAGGAGGTACTCGCTCGTACAGGTGGGAGGTTAGTTATTAACAAAGTAAGTGGTGTTCCTCATCCAACAGACCGAAGCTGGATGGAAATGGAGTCGTATGCCAGCTCTATCAGGCATGCGAACTTCGAGTGTTGTAGTAATTTTGATGAAGGGGCTCCGGCCAAGCAACAAAGTACGATGATTGATGACATCGTGTTCAGAAACCGGGATGCTGATAAGGTCGAAGCCCCCACTATCGACCCACTAGTCATATCTTCCCAGGTAGGTCCTGCTTGGATGAAGAGGATCCTGGTCGACAGTGGGAGCTCTGTAAATATTCTGTTTAAGAGAGCTTACGACTTGATAAAGATGAAAGCCAAGGATTTAAAGCCTTGCCAGTCTAGAATCCACGGCTTCAATGGAAGTGCAACTATACCCACTGGAGTGGTGGAATAGCCAGTGGAGTTAGGAGTTGGAGAACGCCGGAGAGTCCGGATTTTTCAGTTTGTTGTGGTAGACATTGATTCTCCAAATAATGTTTTTTTGGGCCGACGGGCCCTAGCTGAATTCAGGGCAGCCATTGCCCTGTGATGTTTGACTCTGAAGTTCCCCACCGATTGGGGGGTCGAAGTAGTTCAAGGTGATCATGCTGCTGGGAAAGCCTGTTATGTTGCTGAGCTGCGTGAGACGCAGTGAATGGAGAAAGGAAAGGGCATAAAGGAATCCCTCTATGTCCATTTTGCCAATAATTGACAATCGGTGCCTGGTCCTAGGCCCAGGCACCCCAACCAATTCTAGAGGGTTCTTGATCCAAGAGACACTGAAAGGAAAAATGAATCTAAAGAGAGTCAAGCTTCCCCGACTGAACTGACAATCAGTGTCCCGATTGATGATGATGATGATTCAAGAATGCTAAAGATTAGGTCTCAGTTGAGCCAGCAGACGCAACAGGAATTGGTTGAATTTCTCCGGGCGAATCTCGACGTATTCGCTTGGATGCACTCTGATATGTGTGGAATCTCGCCGGACATCGCGAGCCACACCCTTAATATTGACCCGTGGTGTATCCTGGTCAAACAGAAAAGACGCGGTATGGATACAGAGAGATCTGCCGCCCTTAAAGAAAAAGTCGATAAGATGAAAACAAATGGGATCATTTGGGATGCTTTATACCCGGAATGGGTCTCCAATCCCGGACTTGTTCAAAAGACGAATGGGAAATGGAGGACATGTGTAGATTATTTCGACTTAAACAAAGCTTGCCCAAAGGAAGTTTTCCACTTCCCCGAATTGACCAACTTGAAGTTTCAACGGCTGGACACGAATTGCTATCTTTTATGGATGCTTATTCCGATTACAATCAAATACCCATGCATTTACCTGACCAAGAACATGCCAGCTTCGTGACCGATCTAGGACTCTACTGCTACAGAGTCATGCCTTTTGGGCTCAAGAATGCCGAAGCAATGTATCAATGCCTAGTCAAGCAGATGTTTGCCAACCAGATCGAAAAGACCATGGAAGTATATGTAGATGACATGCTGGTAAAGTCGCGATTCTCCACTGACCATATCGAAGATTTGGAATCAATGTTCAACATTCTTCGAAGATACAGAATGAAGCTCAATCTGCTACAGTGTCATTTTGGAGTCGTATCTAGAAAGTTCCTTGGGTTCGTCGTCAACGCTCGAGGAATAGAAGCAAATCCTGAAAAGATCTGGGCAATCAGAAATTTACAAACTCCGAGAACAATAAAGCAGGTCCAGAGTCTCAAAGGGAAGGTAGCAGCACTGAGCAAGTTCATTTCAAAGTCCACCGGCAAATGCATCCCCTTCTTCGATCTGATCCAAAAAGGAAAGCGAAGCTTTGAATGGACCGCTGAATGTGAAGACGCATTCAAAGCACTGATTCAACATCTTTCCACACCACCAATTTTGTCGAAGCCCATTAGCCACGAGCAGTTATATCTCTACCTGGCGGTATCAGAGAATGCAATTAGTGCTGCCTTAGTTCGGTAGGAAGACCGAGTGCAGAAACTGGACTACTATGTTAGCTAACGGCTAACCGAAGCTGAGAGAAATTATCCGAAGCTAGAGAAATTGGCTTACTGTCTAGTCATTGCCTCGAGGAAGTTCCGTCCATATTTCCAAGATCATCCTATTACTGTGTACACCGATCAGCCGTTACGACAGGTCCTTACGCGGCCTAAGACGTCTGGTAGGTTACTCAAGTGGAACATTGAACTGAGTCAGTTTAATATCACCTATACTCCAAGGAGAGCCATTCAAGGACAAGTCCTGGCAGATTTCATAGCTGAATTTACCGTTCCAAAGGACTTGCCCGAAACTAGTAAATCCCCCGGATACATCTGGAAGCTGCATGCCAATGGTGCATCCAATAATCGGTGCTCGGGTGCTGGAGTAGTACTTGAAACCCCCGAGGGCTGGTCTATATGCTATGCTTTGAAATTTGAGTTTCGTGCGACCAATAATGAAGCTGAATATGAAGCCTTGCTTGCTGGGTTGAAGCTAGCCCGTGATCTGAGAATTATTGCCGTGGAAGTTTACTGTGATCCTCAATTTGTTGTATGCCAGGTTCGGGGTGAATATCGGGCCAAGGATCGAAGACTAGCTGCTTATCTAGCTCGATTCCAGAAAGTACTTAATCAATGGGATTATTATGCCATCTTCTACATACCCCGTGAGCATAATCAAAAGGCTGATTCATTGGCGAAGTTAGCTAGTATAGGAGAAGCGCAGCAGATGGGGATTGTCCCTATGGAGACATTATCTTCTTCGACTATAGATCAGATGGAAACCGACTTCGTATTTGAAGCCACTTCCAGTAGGGAGTCATGGATGATTCCGTACCGGAACTACATCGAGCATGGAACGCTGCCTGAACGCAGAAGTGAGAGAAGACAGATTCTTCGAAAGGCATCACAATTTACCATTCAAGATGGAGTCATGTGTAGAAGAGGATATTCTGTTCCTCTCCTCCGATGTATTGTGCACGATGAGATTAAACGAGTGTTACATGATGTGCACGAGAGAGAATGTGGCGATCACACAGGGGGGAAAGCTCTCCCTAAGAAAGTACTCCGATATGGGTATTATTGGTCGACTGTGAACCGTGATGCATCAGACTATGCAAGGAAATGTGATAAATGCCAGAAACATGCTCGAATTCCAAGGGTCCCACCTACTGAGATAACCCAAATGGTCAATCCCTGGCCGTTTACAGTATGGGGCATTGATATCATTGGTGCTCTACCTCTGGCCAAAGGTGGAGCGAAATATGCCATCGTCGCGGTTGATTACTTTACCAAATGGGATGAAGCTGAACCTCTTGCAACAATCATGATGAAGAAAGTAACCAACTTCGTAGTTCACAACATTATATGCCGATTTGGTCTCCTGCATACCATTATCGCTGATAACGGAGCCCAGTTCGACAGTGCTGAATTCAAAAATTTCTGTCAACGATTTCATATCCACAAGAAATTCTCTGCAGTTGCACACCCTCAAGCGAATGGCCAAGTTGAAGCTATTTATAAGGTTATCAAGTATATTCTGAAGAAACGACTGGAAAAGGCCGAGGGCAAGTGGGTTGATGAACTTCATATGGCTTTATGGGCTTACCGAAGGACCCACAAGTCTGCAACCGGACACACTCCATTTTCTCTATCCTATGGCTTAAAGGCCGTTATTCCAGTCGAGATGGAAGTACCTTCTCATTGCGTGACTTATTATGACCCAAAGACAAATGCCATATTACTTGCTGAATCTTTGGATTTACTGGATGAGAAGCGGGAAGAGGCTGATTTGAGGGCAGCCGCGTATCGAAGTCGAGTCGTCCGATTGTACAATGCCAAGGTGCAGCCACAAACCTTTGAACTTGGCGATCTCATTCTCAAAAGAATCTACCCGGTTCCTTCACACATGAAGCCAAATTGGGAAGGGACGTATGTGATTACACAAAAGCACGGAGATGGCACGTTCAAGTAATCGATCGTTGACGGTCTTACCTTGCCAAGAGCCTAGAATAGCGAGAGTCTCCGTCGCTACTACACATGACAGGCTCTATTTACTTCAATCTGTTTTTCCATTTACAATTTGTTTCTACATGTTGAAATTTGAATTTGTAATAAGCAACTGATTTAACCGTATTTTCTCATTTCAGTAATAAAATGCCACCTCTTCGAGCCAGAGCTATGATTTATTAAATATGACGTACAACATCACGATGCACGGAGAGCTAATTTCCATCACGCACCGGAATTTATTCAAATAGGGAGCGACTGTGATACGAACGGTCACTCGCTAAGTGAAACCTGAGCTCGGGGGCAAGTCACTACACCAAAATCGAAAAGGATTAGTACACGACAATCCTTTAACCAACTCCAAACTCCCAGAGTGCGATTTGGAGCATAAAATTCATAAATACGGTTCTGGAGAGGGTAGACCCGTCCAACTAACGACTCCAACCGTACCCTGACCAAGTTTGAGGAGGATGGACCCGTCCATCTAACGACCACGCTTGTTAACTCGGGGGTGAATGTGAACCGACCATTTACGATCCTGATAAATCGCTCGTTCCCAGAATGCGAATGAACTCCTAAAAAGCCTAAACAGATGTGACTGACCATCCGTCGGCTAACTCCAAATTCCTAGAGTGCGATTTGGAGTAAAAACATCAGCTCTAGGTTTCCGGAGTGCGAACCGGAGTATAAACACTAACTCCAAATTCGCAGAGTGCGAATTGGAATATAAACATCAACTCTAGGATCCCGGAGCGCAAACCGAAGTATAAACACTAACTCCAAATTCCCAGAGTGTGAATTGGAGTACATACATCAACTCTAGGTTCCCAGAGTGCGAACTGGAGCATAAGCGCTGCCTTCAAATTCCCAGAGTGCGAATTGGAGCATAAACACAGACTCTAAATTCCCAGAGTGTGAATAGGAGTATAAATGCTAAGTCAGAGTTCTCGGAGTGCGAACTGAGTTGCAAACGTCGATGTCTACAAATTCGTAGAGTGCGAGCTAGACTATCGATCACAAATAACTCTGAGTCTCCAGAGTGTGGTCAGAGTATAAATATAACTCGAGTGTGAATGGTCACTCATAGACCAACCTAAGTCCCCAGAGTGTGGATATGTGCTTAAAATCTTCAACAAGCGGGACTGATAGTCGAAATACAAACGCAGACCCCCGGAACGCGGATGTAAGTACTATGAGTAAGCGAGTGTGATTTGACCGTTCGACTCTTACTTGTTTTAACATCGATCCGAGGATGTTGAGCCTGAAATGATGCACACAAATGGCGATCACTAACTGATCATTGAAACCTATCCTCGGAACTGGGGGAAAGCTTAAGTGCTAGTCGTTGATCGGAGCAGTGCAACGCCAAAAGTCTAACCCAATCTCCAACTAAGACTTATGTTCATGATTTTCAGACTTGGTGAATGAAATAAACTCAATCCAAAAGCTAGGATTCTGCAAAGGCACTGAACCGAGGATCAAGTCCTATAACATTTAAGCATAAAAAAACAGGAATAACAGTTGAAGCAAGAAAACAAAAGTTCATTTCAACTGATTGAAAGTAAAGATCCATATACAAGTTCTTCCAAAAAATTCCTACTAGCAGGGGCCGAACCTGCGTCTTTACACAGCCTATGAAAGAAAACAAATTCCTAACTAACAAAAATGCGCCGGAGGGTCCTATCTACTCCTTTCTCTTCTTCGGTGTAGATCCGCAAGAGTCACTAATGATTTTTCGCTTTGAGCTTTTACCCTTTGGCGGATCATCTTTAGATGAAAGCATGATGTCGACATCCTCCTCCGAACTTGAGTCTAGAGGAATGCTCTCTGCAGGAGGAGTCGAGGGTACCAGATCTAAAACCGGGGGTGGAATGGACACACTGGTATCAACTAGTGTACCCCCAGGATATATCATTCTAAGTGAAGTTGGGCCAAGAGCCGCCATTCCACCCTCAAAACTACCGCCGTGTGCTGCTGCCTCCAACTCAACGTTGATTTCAGCTAGTATTTCTTCTTATCGAATAGATCGGGCTTCGATGGAGGCGGAAATGGTCTGTGTTGAAGCGCTAAAGGCGAGCGCGAATCCACTAATGACGAACGGTAAGTCCGTGAAGGGGTCACTCTGTCGGCCTAGAAGCTCGTTCATCATCTGCTCATCAAAAGAGAGTTAGCTCCCCTGCGTCGCTTCAATGGGCACGGCCATTGTCGTAGTGGTCGCTTCGGAGATGATAGCCTCCTGCACTTGATGTGATTCCTGTATTGCAGGAGGCGATGTCGATATAACTTTAGTCATTGGACAAGGAAGAAGAGAAGTTGTTAGTACACACTTCAATACAAGTTCTTCATTTCGAACACACATGATATTTTTTCAGAGTACCTTTCTCAGTTTGGCTTGCAGTCAGCTGAACAGCTTCGATAGAGTGTTCCCTCATAGGAGTAGATGTGGCTGTTCTGGGTCGTAAGCTGGGACGGGCTGCGGCTCGATTACTGGAATAGGCTCAGATCCAGATGAAGCAAAAATCTCAGAACTTGTAACATGATGCTCAACGCCTGAACCTTTCCCGATTTCCCGATGCTGAGTGCTGAGCTTTTCTCTCGCATGTGAAATCATGGATTCGTGGAGAACCTTCTTTTCATCCTCGTTCAGTATACGATTCTCCAGCTCAAACTCGTCAAAAGCTCCATCCACATGCATTGCCTTCTCCTCCTCAAACAACAGATTCTAAGCATTATAGAGATGAGTTGAGTAATCGTCGAGCCATGCCAGGTTTCTATGTCTCAGCACATTGGCATTGTAAGTGACGAGAAGCTCCTCTATATCTGCCTCAAGCCCGGTTTCCGTCAGTCTAACCTTCCCATCAACCTCAGCCTCTGCCACGCAAACTTTTTGTATAGCCCCATCTCTCTTACCTCGAAGCACCACCGCCTGATCACATGCCTCTTGTGCGGAGACATTAGTAGCATCCTTTTCCTTTATAATTTTAGAGAACTTAGAATTAAGTTCATTGAGCTCTTTTAGGGCTGCATCCCGCTCAATGGCGACGGTGGTGTTCCTGTGGCCCATGTCCTCCACCATGGCATAATGTTCTTGCCTCATTCTATCCATGGATGCATGGGAATCATCGGCCTTTTTGAGAGCCTCCATTTCAGATTTGCGGAAAGACTCGGCTTCGTTGTTAAGCACCTGAATAATCTGATCTTTTTGTGAAAGCTCTTTCTCCAGTTTTTTAATCGTGGCAGTCTGATCGAAAGAAACTTTCGACGCTTTTTTCACAGCTTTCGACCACTCCTTGTACTGAAAAAAGATATGTGCAACATAATTGCGAACAGTGTTTTTTGCCTCCGTCGGGATTCTCTTTAGGCATGGAGGGAAGATGTAACCATTAAAGAAAATGTCGGGAGAATCCTTTTTCAATTGAGCAAGTTTGATCGCTCCTTCCCCAGTAGGCTTAGTAAGGGCTTGTTCTGTTGTTTGGGAAGCTACTATTTCAGATCTGCGGTGAGAATCAGACCTTGGAGCGTGAGAAGGCTTATGCCGTGAAGATTCAGAAGGCCGTGAAATTTGAACTGGAGGAATGCAGGAGCTCTGGGAGGGGGTGAGCGAGATCGAGATCGATGTACGTATCGCCTATCTCTATCATATTGTTCTTGACTAGAATACCCATGCTCGTAATCCCTATCTCCTTCTCTGCTGCGCGACTCGTAATATGACGAGGATTAGGGAGTGTTTCGTAGACTACCAAGCATAGAGCCACAATCAGACATTGTATCTGCAAAGTAAAACAAGAAGAGAGTTAGTGATCTTCCAATAGTGGAGAGCTTATGGCCAGAAATCGTGTGGTGCTGTGAATCTTGTATGTGTGTGCAACCCCCCGACCAACCAGAAGTATCGACCACGCTAGTGGGAAGAGCCTCGCTTAAATCTAAGGCGAGCTGGAGTTCTTCCAATCTGGCATCACGTTGAAAGGACACATAGTCCGGAATTGGGATTTCGGCGAGCCCTTCAAAGAGTTTTTCCACTCGTGGGGGAGAAGTCTTCGTAATTCTAACTCCGAAAGCAGGCCGAGATGTAACCACAGATTTCCATCTCTAAGATTTGGGACATTTAAACGCAGCTGCCTTGCCTTTTCTTTTTCCTTCAGAATCCGAGACTGCATCCGAAGGCTCATCTAGAGGTTCATCGTCAGTATGTGTCCTCTTCGAATAAACTTCCTTAGTTATAACAAGACGGGGCATCTTGCGCTTGGTCCGTTTTTTCGAGCTTGTTCGAAGCGTCCCCTCAAGCCTTATACTTTGCTTTCGCTCAATTAGCCGGAGAATTCTCCGGTTCCTATGTGTCAAAACTAAATCGATGTGTCTGTCTTCACTTGGGATTTCTTGGAGAGTCTAAACTATCTCCCTATAGTACATATAAATAATTTTAAATTATCTTTTATTGATTATTTGAATTGTTTATTATATCTAAAACAATTATTGCACTAAAAATTCAATTTTATATTTTTTAAAATTGTTACATCTATGCAATAACACACGGAAAATTTTTCAGAATTTTTTGTTAATATTTAATAATTAAATTACTTCGGTTGAACATTTCTTTTATTTATTAAAAATAATACTTTATTTCAAAAAATCATGAAATTTTTTTGAACTTATAATATTTAATGATCCTAAATTTTTGTAAATTTTTAAATTTGATTTTTTAATATTTATTGCTATCATTTTTAATTATTATGATCAAAACTATTTATATATATAATAATGATAAAATTATTATTTTATGTTTGTTATGCTCATTTTGATCAGAAAATAACTTTAAAATATATATAATTATATTTTAAGAATTTGAATGTAATTAATTATTCATACATATATACATTTTATTTAACCTTATATATATAATTTTGATTATTATATATATATGTATAATTTTATATGTTTAATTATGTAAATATATTTATTCAAATGTTTTAAATTATATATATATGTGTATATATATATATATATAATTTTGAGACTTTTAGTTATAAAATATATTTTAAACATATGTATACACATTTATATAAATATACTTTGCATTATAGATTTATGAACATATTTAGACAACGTACAATACATACGAAATGAGCTAATATGTTCGTTGCGATGTAAATCCCAACATCTATATATAGACATGTTATAGCCTTCACGGATTATTATGTTACACATGCACACACATATGTATATGTATATGTATATGATACATGTATATATATTTATATAAATTAAATCATTCAAATTAACTTTACATTACAAAATACTTAAATTTAAATAAAATAAATGATTTTATTTAAAACAAATTTAGAATTGTTCTAAATGAATTAGACTTCATAGGCCAATAAAGATCGAATAGGATAAAAAATTGAAATACACCCACTACTATCGCTGCGGGCTGGCCCAGTTCCAACAATGGTATCAGATCCCAATAGCCTATGCAGTCTAAATTATTCATGTTAGGGCTAACTTATTAAGCTTGCCCACTCAGTACGGTGTCTAGAAAGGTAATGTCTAGGATTGGAATTGGGTAATCAAGTACCATGTCCTACCTGGTTACCAACCAGGCCTAAAAGGTCAAGTGATCCTAAAGGTTGCCCCTAATAGAAAAGGCCCAACTAATTTGGGCCTTGGGCTAATTTTAAAATTGTCTTGGAAATTAAAGTAAAAGATTTTATATTTAATTGTTAAATTCAAAATAAAATATATGTTTATTATAATAGTTATAATGTAACATATTTTTCAAAATGTTTGAAAAACAAAATAACATCATTTTCGAAAATTATAAATTTATTAATAAGTTAATTAACAAAATGTATGTGCATGTAGTAAATGTACTATGAAATATGTTATGATATTTTAAAATGTTTAAGATATCATAAATATGCATGATTACATATAATAATGATTTTTGAAATCAAGATAATTTAATTGATTTAATTAAAAGGTTAATTAGTTGAAATTATAATTACACATATATATGATATATGTGTTGTTGTATAAAGTATACAGTACATAATAAATGATATATCAATATAAAATTAATTAAGATGTTAATTAATTAAATATGATTTAAGTAATATAATATTATACACAAGACTATTATATAAGTAATGTGAAATATAAAAATAATATAAATAAAACTTATATAATATGAATGTATAAAACCCATAATAAACTTAAGAAATAAACACGTACGTAACTGTACGTAGATCATGATTTATGATGTATTCGACACTTGAATCACGAGGGTAGTTCATAAGAATTACATTATTTCATAAATCGACATCACTCAATTTAATGTTGTCCTTTACCATATATATGTTAATAAATTACTTGCATACTCCTTAGTTGTTGATCAAACTCAAGCTAAGGATGTTATGTGTAATATTATTAATATACTGAATAGATGAGGTAAGATAACTATATGTATTTGTTGAGAAAACTTAAGGTACATATACTATACTTAGGCTATCAAGATATGGTAGGTACGAGTGGATAATTTCATTTCGATTTGTTGAGCAAACTCAAGGTCAATATGAAATTAGGATAAGGTTTCAAGGGTTAGGAGTTGTATGTGATACATCGGTAAAAGGTTATCCATTGTTCGTGGAGCTATAACTTGTTGAGCAAACTCAAGGTCAGGATTATTGTTTGCGTCAAAACAAGTCACAAACCCTGAATATCGTGAAAGCACCGATATACAGATACAAGTTAGCAATATTCAAGCACAGATCTCAGATCTAAGCAATATAGTGTATAACAATTTAGAAATAACGATTAATGACACAAGATTTATAGTGGCTCGGCTATCTTCGGCCTACGTCCACTTCAAATGATACTCCTTTATTGATTTTCCTTGGTGGCTACAGTTTATTACAGCGATTACAATGAAGAAATTTGAGTACAACAGTAATGGTGAGATGTAGAATTGAATCCAGCAGAGTCTGGATGCCAAATAGCCAAAAAGATCCTTTTTCTGCAGGCTTTGGGGCTCTATTTATAGGCGTAGGAAGCTGATATCTCGCTCAAACTTCGAGAGACCCCTTCAGGCACGTGAGTGGGCCCACGCGATCGATCCCGGAAAGTTTCGGCCCGATCCATGATCGATACGAATCAATTTCGTATCGATCAAGATTTCATCCTATGGAGTTGAAACTTGGCATGAACCTTCCTTGACATGTACGTAAGTTCCTGTGAAAATTTCATAGCATTTGGACTTTTGGTTTATGAGATATGATCAACACAAGTTATGGTTTTTCGGTAGGCAATACAATTCGAATCGATAGATCCGTATCGATCTCTTCGAATCAACTAAGGCACGTGGCTATGTGATGACATGTTGTGAAATTTCTGGACCGATCCATCTTGTGTGCCGAGTTGACCGAGTTGTCTGTGTCCAATCCCGAAGCTCTATTCGCATCGATCATTGGTTCGTAACCATTCATTTCAGTCTTTCTTCGGATCGATTATCGATTCGTCATAGCCCTCGTTCGTATCGATGAATGTTGGTGCACTTCGCATCGATCACTGCAGATACCATCGATACGAAATGAACTCACCTGAGTACGATGGATACGAACAAGGACTTGGACGCTGTCGATTCAAACGACTACGACCTAGATGGACACGAACTGAGCTAACCTGTGATCGATATGAATTGGTTCAGTCTCTGATTGATATGAAGTAGTTCGACCATGATGGATACGAACTAAATCGATACGACGCTGCTGCTCTTGGATCGATGCGAAGACTCTAACCCCGGATGGAGTCGAACAGCATCGATTCGAACTGGGCTTTTTGATGGATTCGAATAACATTCTCCCTAACTTGTATCGATCATATCTTAATCATACAAACCCTAATCGACTTGGAAATTGAAATGTAGCCTCTTCTAGCCTTATTCATCATTCTCAATCGATTCCGTTTTGATTAGAGCTCAGTCAAATTTTAACAACATCGATCGCAGCCTTGTTTTCAATCGTCCTCCAATCCTGATATCCATCCTTCTCCGGCTAATTTGTTGATATGCCAGCCTTGACCGAAAGGTGGGATAACAATTATAAGATGGACAAGCCTTAACACCTACTAGTGAAGTCATAAGACTTCTATGTTTTGACTTAGGGTTTGGCAAAACATAAATGGTTAGTGGGAGCTTATTAGTAAAATGAAACATAATGTTTAACCTTACTAATATTATAGGAGTATCTATTATGTTTTGTCATAGTAATCTACCATTTAAACTTGCAAAAAATGTCAACTCCAAAACTGATTTTTGAAAGTGAAAAACTCACCGGACCTAACTATACCAACTGGCTAAGAGAAGTTAAAATAGCATTGACTTACGAGCATCTTTGGACTTCTGTTACATGTGAACCCAAAACAGAACCCGCTGATGATGCAGACCCTAAAGAACGATTTGCTTATTTAAAGTGGCAATCTGACTTAGAGATTGCTCAAGTTTTCGTGTTGTCTACCTCAGACAAACCGTTGCAAAGGCAACGTGAGAAAATGTCTGTCCATGAAATTTTTAACAGTCTCAAATCTCTTTTTGGTGAACAGTCCCGTTTCGCAAGGCATAAGTTTTCAAAAAAATATTTAACACCAAAATGACCTAGGGACAAAAAGTGGACGATTATGGTCTAATGATGAAAGGCTATATTTATAGACTTGCACAATTAGACAGAAAGATAAGCAACGAAATGCAAGTAGACTTGGTCCTTGGTTCTGCCACTCCTCAGTATGAACCGTTCATACTAAATTACAACATGAACTAATTAAATGTGAATCTCGTGGAGCTCCTCAATATGTTGAGGTGCTGTACTTGCTGTGAAGGGAAATGCATCATCTTCGAAAGGTTCGAAGAAGCGGAAAAGATATAGTAAGAAAAAGAAAAGTAAGAAGACCAATGACAAGGGTGAATGTCATCATTGCCACAAGAAAGGTCACTAGAAGAGAAATTGTCCCGACTACTTGAAGATTGTCAAGGAAAGGAAGCAGAATGGTTCTACAACTCCATCAGGTACATTTATTATTCAAAAATGTTTTATAATAAATAAAATGTCATGGGTTTTAGATACTAGATCTGGTACTCATATATGTAATTCGTTATAGGTGCTTAGGAACTAGCATTGCGTGGAAAAAGGAGAAAGAAGCTCCAAGTTGCTGATGGATCTATAGTAGATGCAACATTAGTAGGAGACTATCATTTAGATTTGCCAAGTCGATTGGTATTAAATAATTGCTATCATGTAAAATACTTTATTTGTGGAATTATCTTCGTTTCTAGATTGTCTAAGACTGGATATATTTTTCATTGTGCAAATAATGTTATGAACATTAGTTTGGATGGAAATAAAGTCTGCAAAGGTGTCCTTGAAAATGACATTTATGTGATTAATACTAATTATATCTATTTTGTGAATGAAGTTTCTAATAAATTAAAAGACAATTATCCTTGGCATTGTAGGCTTGGTCACATTAGTGAGAAGCGACTACACAAATTGAAAACTGATGGTTTTCTATCGTCAATTGATTCTGAATCATTTAAAACTTGTTAGGCGTGTCTTAAAGGTAAAATGACCAAACACCCCTTCAGTGGGAGCAATGAAAGAGTTAGTGAACTCTTAGAGTTAGTACATAGTGATGTATGTGGCCCAATGCCGCCTATATTAATCAAAGATAACAGTTCTTACTTTGTTACTTTCACTGACGATTTCTCAAGATTAGGATATGAATATCTTACGAAGAAAAAATTCGACGTTTATGAGAAATTTGTAGAGTACAAAAAGGTAGTAGAAAATCAAATGGGCCGCAAAATTAAAATTCTTTGATCAGATCGAGGTGGTGAGTATGTTGGACAGGATTTCCAACAATACTTAAAAGACAATTGGATTATCTCTTAGGTTGCTCTACCCTATACTCTATAACACAATGGTGTGTTGGAGCGAAGGAATCCAATCCTATTAGATATGGTTCATTCCATGATGAGTAGGGTTGAGTTACCTCTATCCTATTGGGGATATGCGCTAGAAACTGCAACACATATGTTAAACTTGTTACCCACTAAATCTATGCCCAAAGCACCATATGATATGTGGCGTGGTAAGAAACTCCAAATCGAATATTCGAAAGTATGGGGTTGTTCGACATACGTTAAGAATGTTGGTCCAAATAAACTAGAGGCAAGATCGGTACTATGTAAGTTTACATGATATTCCAAAAGATCGATGGGATATATATTATGCAATACTGAGGAACAAAAGGTCATTGTTTCTCGAGACGCTGTCTTTTTAGAAAAGGAATTTCCGTTAAAAGAAATTAACAGCGAAGTTGTAAACTTGGATGAGATCCAAGAAACTAACACCGAAGCGAAACAGTGGGAGAAACAAGGTCACTCGTATACGAAAACACACAACCTACTAGAAGGTCTAGTAGGAAATCCCATGCACCGGGAAGGTACTACGGTTTTCTCGTGGATGGTAAAAAGGAGGACATGTCTTAGATGGCGACACTCCTTTCTCTTTCCAACAAGCACTGCAAAGTAAAGAGTCTGCACTCTGGCTTGAAGCTATAAAATTTGAGATGGACTCTATGTATGAAAACAAAGGTTGGACTTTGTCGGACGTACCCGAAGGGATAAAACCCATCGGCTGCAAATGGAATTTTAAGAAAAAGCTAAACGTGGATAGAGAAGTGGAGACTTAAGGAAAGGGTAGTTGCAAAAGGATTTCATCAAATTCAGGATGTTGATTATGACGAGACCTTTTCGTCCGTAGCCATGCTTAAATCTATTCAGATTATGTTAATCATTGCCGGATTCTATGACTACAAAATATGACAAATGGATGTAAAGACGGCTTTTCTAAATGGTGATTTAAAAGAAATCATTTATATGTCACAGCCAGAGGGTTTTGTAGTTAGTGGGAGTAAAGGCAGAGCTTGCAAGTTGTGAAAGTTCATTTATGGACTCAAACAAGCTTCAAGGAGTTGGAACAAATGTTTTGATAAAGTAATCAAATAGTTTGGTTTCTATCAGAACACAGAGGAAGTGTGCATATGCAGAAAGGAATATGGAAATGCTATCGTATTCTTAGTACTCTATATTGATGATCTATTATTCATTGGCAATGACACTTCAATATTGCAATTAGTGAAAGCTTGGCTTTCCAAAAACTTCTCCATGAAGGATTTGGAAGAAGCAGCATATATGCTTGGTATAAACATCTATAGAGATAGGTCTAAGAGGCTGTTGGGGTTATCCCAATCCCTATACATAGATACTACACTAAAACGGTTTAGTATGGAAAAAGCATGGAAGTGTTCCAACGCAATCTGGAATTGTCCTTTCTAGAAAGGACGCTCCTCATACCGATGATGAGAAAGAGCGTATGAAGAGGATTCCCTATGCTTCAGCAATAGGATCCATAATGTAGCTATATTATGTACTAGACCGGATGTAGCATACACATTAGGATGTGTAAGCCAATACCAGTCTAATCTCAGAGAAAAACATTGGACGGCCGTAAAATGTATACTTAAGTATTTGAGAAATACTAAGGACCTATTCCCCGTTTTTGGGAATGGAGACCTCCTTATGAAGGGTATACGGATTCTAGCTTTCAAAGTGATATAAATGATAGTAAATCAGTGTACGACTATGTCTTTACACTAAATGGAGGAGCTGTTAGCTGGAAAAGTTCCAAGCAAGAAACAGTGTTGATTCCACTATGGAGGCCGAGTATATCGCCCTTAATGAAGCAGCAAAAGAGGCAGTATGGATACACAAGTTTTTGAGTGACCTCGGAGTGATTCCCGATATTGAGAATCCAATGACATTGTTTAGTGACAACAATGTAGCGATACAGACCACAAAGGAACCAAGAGCACATAAGAAGTCACGACACACTCATCGAAAGTTCCACCTGATTAGAGGATTCGTTGAGAAGAAATAAGTTGTGATTCAAAGGGTAAAGACCAATGATAACATAGCAGATTCATTCACTAAAGGTCTAACTCAGCCAGTTGTCGATAAACTGATTGAGAGGATGGGATTGAGATTCCATAATTGGCCCCAAGTGCATGTGGGAAATTGATAATGTTAGGGGTATGCCCTAGAGGCAATTCTGTAATTTATTAACTCCGAAATCAATTCTTGTTTGAAATAAATGTGTTTCTTCTTTCTGTTATATATTTGTTATAATGTGTTATAAATAATTAAATGTTTATTAAAAATATATTTAACAGAAAATCCATAAATGACGTCTTTGTGATGGTAATTACAATTAGCTGTAATCATGAGTATTAGATCACATTGTTACAAAACACACCATTTTAAATGTTCCTAGTCAAGATGCATCGACACTGCATATCGATGTATCCGTTGAGATTAGAGTACATAATGCTCTCCAAATATTGGGCTGTGTATTACTCATAACCGCTGGGGCACATAGAGGTTATGTATTGATAGTTATTGGATAGCTAGAGCAACTCTCTCGGTAGTTTTCTATTAGTTAATATAACTAAGGTCAAATAGAAAATATCAATGTGACCAATTGACATAATTCTTTCGACTTGAGAATACTATCAACCTTCAATATGAAATACTCTACTTTGATTATAGTTAAATCATGGAACGACATCCATCAAGTGATTATAGTTGGGTCAAGTGCAAGTATTGGAAGGAAGACATTATTCAAGAGAGGATTCACCACTTCAATTATATGAGGTTAGTATCATGGTCAACTTAACCTAAAGTCAAAATCTTTAACCAGAGTAGTATGGTTAATCATAATTGTTATTATCGAGCCAAGGATTTTGTGTTTGTACCATAGAGTTGAATACGGATAATATTAGAATTTTAGCCATTACAAAATTCCATAAATCCAACGTGATACAGTTTTGATGAAGAGAATTGCTGTATATAAATGTCACTAACAGGTAACGCTTATTAAATTAAATAAGATTTTACTGAAAATGAATAAGCGATAAATTTGACCATAATGTCACACCACTTGCTAAGTGACGTGCAAACGTTAACATTCGAATAGTTCGATGTTAATTGCTGACCAAATTTACACCCAAGAGTTACACAACTGAAATGATGAATTTCCTTAAGACCGAATGATTTAATTAGTTTATAATTATTATAAATAAATTAAATTAATTACTATTTATGAATATTAATTTTAAAATTTGAATATGGTTTGAGAAATAAAAATTGTTATATATTTATAATAGTTATAAATATACCAATCGATATACGATATCGATAAGCGATTAAATTAGATTTAATTGCATAGCATTTTGGCTTGAGCTTAAATGGGTTTAAAGCCCATCATTAGGGCTGCAAATTTCAGTTTTGAAAAGTTATTGGAGGCGGCTAAAACATAGGATTAGACCTAGAGATAGATGGCTAAGATTAAGAGAGAATAGGTAATGAAATTGTCCTAATATTTCTCTTGTATAAGGCTATATATGGGTCTCTAAACCCTTAATCAAAGTCAACTTTTGGCTGCCATAATTATCAAGTTTGCTGGCCGAAATTAATCCCCATATCAGTTCTAAGAATCTCAAATCTATTCAAGTTAAGTAAAAACACTATTTGATAGAAAAGGTCGACGATTCCAGACTTGCAATCTGACGGATCGAGCATAACTATAGAAGGGAATTCATTGATTCAATGGACTCAAAGCCATCATCAATTGGTATTTTATTTATATATTACAGTATTCCTATCATATTTTATGTTTTAATATTAATTAATCCTAAATCTGTATATATATTAACGTTGTATATCTAGTTAGGTGAGATTTTCGTAGGTATACGTAGTTGTCACAAATTAGTTTGATTATGCGAATGGTTATATTATTATGTGTTATAATTTATGTATAAAAAAATCTAATTTGCTGTAAAAATAAAATTTTCCATTATTAATTATTTTATGTATATTTATATATTAATTTAAATATAGACTAATGTATATTTTAAACATATAATTACATATATGTAAATTTATAATGTATAAACAGCTTAGAATTTTTTCTTACACCTACTTATACATAATATGAATTATCAAATTTGAAAATATTTTTTTTATATATAAATAATTTTAAATTATCTTTATTGATTATTTGAATTGTTTATTATATCTAAAATAATTATTGCATTGAAAATTCAATTTTGTATTTTTTAAAATTACTAAATCTATGCAGTAAGCCATGGAAAAAATTTCAAATTTTTTTGTTAATATATAATAATTAAATTACTTTGGTTGAACATTCCTTTTATTTATTATTTAAAAAAATCATAATAAAATTTGAACCTGTATTTTATGATCCTAAATTTTCGTAGATTTTAAAATTTGATTTTTTAATATTTATTACTAATATTTTAATTATTATGATCAAAACTATTTATTATATATATATATATATGTGTAATAATGGTAAAATTATAAAATTATTATTTTATGTTTTTTATGCTAATTTCGGTCTGGAAATAATTTTAAAATATATATAATTATATTTTAGGTATTTGACGCAATTAATTATTCATATATATACATTTTATTTAACCTTATATATATATATATATAATTTTAATTATAATATATGCATATGTTTGTAAAATTTTATACGTTTAGTCATGTATATATATTCACTACAAGAAAGGCTTCGTATAGCGACGGAGCTTAGCGACGGCTAAAAAAAGCGGCCGTCGCTAGCCGTCGCTATACGCAATATACAGATCCAACCCGAGAGCAGCAGATTCACTTCACTTGCTCCCCCAAAACCTTCCTTCTTCCCCCAATCCGTCTCCCCCCCGTCACCGTAGCGGCCGCCCCAGCCTTCAACGCCTCTAAATCACCCAAATTTGTGTCGGTATGCTCCTAATCTCTTGTTTGAATGTAAATTTGATGTTTTTAGGTTTAGTTTAAACCCTAATTCAATTATAATTTGTTGTAAAATTGAGATTTGTTGTTAAATTGGGTATTAGTAGTGTTGTTAAATTAGGTATTAGTAGAGTTGTATGTTGATTTGGTAGATTAATTAGTTTATTATCATGAACTTGAATTAAGTATTACATTAATCAGTTTATCATGATCAAGTTGAATAAATGGTTGATGTAGATAATTAGTGTTGGCGATTAACATGGTTAGTTGTTTTAGGTGAAAAAATAGTGTATATTAATGATTAACTTGGTTATTGATAAATTTACATGAAAGTATTTCATAGTTTATGAAATTGATAAATTACAAATTTAAGTTGTTAAGTGAATTTAAATTAACAAATTTTTATTTAATAATTAGTTTTTTATTGTTTTCTAATTATCTATTTGATAATTAGAATTTGTTGTTTTCTAATTATATTCATTGATAATTCTTATATTTAACCTGTTGATTGAGCGACGACTAGCGACGACCATTTTAATAATTTTAGCGATGACTAGCGACGGCTAGCGACGGCCAAAATGCAAAAGGTTGTATATATTGTAAAAAATAAAGTTTGTACAAAAAATTAAAAAATGAATATGAGAACATTAAAAATTCTGCAAATATCTAACTTATTTTAAAAAAAATTAGGAAATGACTTTAAAAACAACTGATATTGTACTAAAATCGATTTTGTAAAGAAATTAAGAAATGAATATAACAACAACAAATAGTCACATAAAATCTATGTCGTAAAAAAATAAAGAAATGAATATTGAAATTGTTAATTGAATGTTGAACTAAAATTTAAATACACAAATTTTTGAAATAAAATATAAATAGTTGAAACATTGTCAAAATTTGAAAAGAACAACAATATTTGATAAAATTTAAAGAAATTTTTTTATCCCTTAGATTGGCTTTGTCCCCGTCTGGCAAGTGTTGTATATGATCGTTATATGGATGTTCGTTTTGTAACAGAATGGACATTTATATCCATCTAATACAATATTTGTCGGATTTGTCCATGTATTAGACAAGTTACAAACACAATAAAGTAATTACATATTATAAATCATTTCATTTTAAACGGTTACAAAATTTCGACAGCACTTCCTTTACATTCCCTGTGTACACGCATTTGTGTACGATACAGGGAACATAAGCGAAGTGCTGCCGAAATTTTGTTGAACCATTTAATCTGAAATGATTTATAAAATGTAATTACATTATTGTGTTTGTAATGGGAAGTAGGATGACTGACAACCGAAGTGAAAACCAAAATACCAAAAAATAAAAAAATAAAGTGAAGTTTATATTTTGAATTTTCTGGAACGATGAATTGTTTACAATGGAGAATGGTTGAAAATTCATGATTTAAATTGCGTAACATACATTTTCAAATCAGGAAAAATGTTCAATTATTTTTCGACCGTACTTGGATGTATGAAGTCAGAACTGGAAAGAATGGATCAATAAAGCAACATTTCTACAACGGTGTACACGAATTTATTAGATTTGCTAAATCTAATAACCGAAACAATACAGAAATTCGTTGCCCATGTAGTAAGTGCCAACATTTGAAGCATTGGAAACCGGATATAGTTGAAGTACATTTGTATCAATATGGTTTGGTGCCTGATTATTATTTCTGGGATCGTCATGGAGAACTTGTTGAACCTACACCTAATACTGAAGTTTTAGAGGACGGTAATATGATGACGAATCCGATAGAAAATATGGTGGATGATGCAGCACGATCAATGTTTCCTACAACTGAACCTGTCGATGAAGACGAAAATGTCGAAGAAGAACCGACTGCGGGAGCTAAAAAATATACGATTTTTTGGATTCTGCTAAGAGGCCGTTGTGGGACGGATGTAAAAGCGGAACCAAACTTTCAGTAACTGCCGAATACATAACTATGAAATCAAAATTCAACCTTACGGAAGTTGCATTTACAGCAGTTGTACAAGCTGCAAAACGACACATGCCATCCAATAATCTGATGTGCGATAGTCATTATAAAGTAAAAAAATTGATGTCCGCTTTCGGTCTACCGTACGAGAAGATAGATGCATGTGTGAAAGGTTGCATGTTGTATTGGAAAGACGACGTTGACCTCATAAAATGCAAAATATGTAACGAAGAAAGATACAAACCAAGAAAGAAGAAAGGGAAAGAAGTCCCGTACAAGAGAATGCATTATTTACCCATCACTCCCAGACTTCAAAGATTATATGCATCTTCTGCTACGACCTGTCATATGCGATGGCATAGTGTGAGAACAGCGGAAGAAGGAACTTTGATACATCCATCCGACGGTGAAGCATGGAAATATTTCGATAAGACTTATCCCGTATTTGCTGTGGAAAGCCGTAATGTCAGACTTGGTTTATGTACGGATGGATTTTCACCATTTTCACAGTTTGGTAGTAAATATTCATCATGACCAATTATCGTTACTCCGTATAATTTACCTCTATGGATGTGTATGAAGACACCATATATGTTTCTCATCACTGTCATTCCCGGCCCTCATAATCCAACCCAAGGAATTGATGTTTAGTTACAACCATTGATCGAAGAGTTGAAGAAACTGTGGAATGAAGGAGTCGTAACTTACGATGTATCAACGAATTTTTTTTTCGGTTATTCGCTTCTTTGTTATGGACGATTAAGGATTTTCCTGCATACGGGATACTTTCTGGTTGGAGTACGGTCGGTCGTCTAAAATGTCTTATTGTATGGAAGAAATACGAGCATTTTCGTTATGATATGAGAAGAAAGTCTCGTGGTTTGATTGTCATCGGTGTTTTCTTCATCCCAATCATACTTTTAGAAGAGATAAGAAAATTTTCATAGCTAACAGAGAAGAGAATCTGAAACCATCCAAGGTTTGGTCAGGCGAGAAAATATACGAAATTGTAAGAGACTATCCAAAGATACATGAAACTGGAGTCCAGACTGAAATCCCAAGAAAGTCAGATATTCATAATTGGTGCAAACAAAGTATATTTTAGGAGTTACCATATTGAAAGATCTCTAACTCCGACATAATATTGACGTGATGCACAACGAAAAGAACGTGTTTGATAATCTGTTTAATACAATTTTGAATGTAAAGGACAAAACCAAGGACGATTTGAGTTCGAGGCTTGATATAGCAAACTATTGTAAGCGTCCGGAACTTCATATGAAACTAAATGACAATAAAAAACCGAAAGCATGCTATGAGCTAGACAATAAGCAAGTAAAACTCGTGCTAAAGTGGGTGGAAGAATTAAGATTTCCCGATGGGATTTCTTCCAATCTTCGTAGATGTGTTGACTTCAAAAATAGTAAACTGAGCGGGATGAAAAGTCACGATTGTCATATCATGATGGAATATTTACTCCCCGTGGCTTTCAAAGAACCGTTGCCCGCAAAAGTATGGAACGTCATAACGGAGTTATGTTTGTTTTATAAACAGCTTTGTTCGACAACATTAAAGGTGGATCGTATACTCGTGCTAATGCAGGAGACGAAATGTAGGTGGTGGTGGCACGCCATCCTCATCTTCCGGTGCAGGTGCTAGTGGCGCTACACCGTACTTACGTCCGATTGCAGAAGTTGTTCCTAGAAGTGCTGGGTAAGTATCAATTTTATTTAAAGTATAAGTTTTAAAATCCACTAAACATGTATATCATAACTTTTGCAGTGGCTTTGAGGTGGAACCATCAGATTATATTTTACAGGTTTCGAGAAAGGCATTTCAGAGCCGGATGGATGACTGTTGGCCTCGCTGGGACGACATCCCCCCTCATGTCAAGAACGCTATATAGGCGGATTTACTTGTAAGTAGTAGTTTGAATTTCAGTTGTAAATTAATATAATCTATATAACTTAAAATAATTTTAATTTACAGGCTGCAGTCCGCGTTGACCCTGATGACTTGGACATTTTTTAAATCACTGGAACAAACGAATGAGGAAAAATTACAGGGATACATTGTCCAAGGCTAAGAATGCAGGGAAAAAGCCGAACTGGATGGGTGAGGGTGTATGGAATGAATTTCTTCCGCTTTGGAACAGTCCGGCGGTAAAAGTAAGTAAAATATATTTTCTTTGTTATTTAAGTTAATATAAATCTCACATGATATATACGTGATAATTTATCTTAATTTGTAAGAGTTATCTGCACGGAACCGGGCAAATAGGAATAAAAATCCTGCATTGCACCGTGGTGCTCCAAATCCTTTCAGGAGCACAAGAGAGAGCTGGTAATTAAATTTATAAACCGTGTTTACATTTTATTACAATATTTTATAATCAGATTAGCAATAATATTTGTATATTTTCAGGCCGCGAGATACAACCACGAGCCCACTATGACCGAGTTGTTCAAGGTCACGCATGCCGTGGAGAGATCGACGAAGAGGGCAATGTTTCGTACGAGTGGACGGATGACAAATCACAATCCGTAATGGTAAATTAATTTACTGTTAATAACAATATTTTGTCTTATTTTATTTTCAAAATTTTGAAATTCGACTTTTATCGTATAAAACAATTGTTTGTAATCGCAGGAGAGGTACGAAGCAGAGCGGGCTCGTGTAGCACAGTTCACTGGTCAGGAAGAGCTTACGTTAGAGGAGGAGAACCATATTTGGGATGCTATTATTGACCCGCCTTCTCGGACCAGTCGACGGTATAGCTATGGAAATGTGGAGGTAAATTTTGACATGTACTAATATATAAATTTACTTATGCATATGAATAGTTAAATAATTTTAATAATATTATATATATATATACTAATATATAAATAATTATGAATTATTTTACAGGCGATGTGAATGCAGAGTGCATACAGGAGGTTGCAGCAAGAGACGGAGATTGCTCAGTTGAGGGCGACAGTGGAAGAAATAAATGATTGGAGGAAGAGTTTCTTTGAGCAACAGCTGGATGAGCGGATTGCGGCTTATTTGCAACAACATAGGAGGATGCTTGGAGAGGACGACAGCGATGGCGAGGAGTAGGTATGCTTGTTTGCTTATAGTTTGGTATATACACATTTTGGTTGGTTTGGTGTATATATATTTCAGGATATTATGTATATATTTTGATGACTTCTAGTTGATGGATTTGGTTGGATATTATGTATATATATGTCGGGATATTATGTAGAAATTTCGGTTTACTATGTACATATTCTTGTTAATGGATTTGGTTGGATTTGAAAATGAGATTTGGTTGGATTGAAAATGAGATTTGACTGGATTTTATATTGTTTGAATGTATAGTGATGTTATATGATGGATATATGATGGTTATAGTTGATAAATATAGTGTATAACGGTTGTTTGGTTCAGATTGGTTGAAGTGTATATGGGTTGTGCAGGTGCACAGAAATTTATCCAGGTTAGCGACGGCTAGTGACGGCCAATTGGTTCAGATTAGCAACGGCTAGCTACGGCTAGTGATGTCATTTAGACGTTGAAAAAATTTCCACATGGCACATTTGCAGTCGCGAGCCATCGCTATTTATGTGACGGAGCCGTTGCTAAAGCCGTCGCTATACTATTGGGCGACGACCAATATAGCGACGACTTTTAGCGTCGACTAGCGACGACTCGCGACGGCCGGCGACGGCTAAAAGCCGTCGCTATCTGGTGCCGTTCTTGTAGTGATTTATACAAATATTTTAATATATATATATATATATATATATACACTACAAGGGGAGGGGGGATTTCCGACGGCTGAAAACCGTCGGCGGCCGTCGGAAGCCGTCGGCGGCCGTCGGAAAAAGCCGTCGGAAATGAAGGCGCCGGGGAGCAGTATTTCCGACGGCTACCGACGGGTGATGCCGTATACATTATCGACGGCTTTCGGCGGTTTCCGGCGGTTTCCGACGGCTTCCGACGGCCGTCGGAAACCGCCGGAAATCAGGCCAATAAGCCGTCGGAAACCGCCGGAAAATTTCGACCAATAAACCGTCGGGAGCCGTCGGAAGCCGTCGGAAACCTGCTGTTTTTTTTTTAAATCTGCTGCAAATAGAGCCTTCCAACCACATTTCTCTTCCAAACACTACAATATCAATACTGCACAATCAAATACACAATAATCCAACCAAACATGCAAACCAATACTCCAAAATATTCAATAGACACAGAAATAAACAAAATTAGAATAAAAATAAAATACAAAATATACATAACATTCCAACATTAACAATAATACTAACAATAACTGTTCTAATCATGCATATCCTGATACAGCTACAGAACCAAGTGTATTATACATAATTATACATATCAACAATTAATTGTTCCTTCTACCAAATCATTGTAAACTAAAACTAAACATACCTGCACGAACGAATTAGAAAGCAATGAATCAATCTGCCCCAGATCCAGAGCCAGCCGATGAAGGGAAGCGGCCACCAAACTGCTGCATGTACTCAAATAACTGTGCCGTCTGCATGGCCTGTTGGCGGTTCTGCTCCTTCAACTGCTGAACTCTAGTCAGCAATTCTTCTATACTTGCTAGCTCGCTCTGAGGTCTACTCCGCCGTCTCCTACTCTGACTACTGGACTGCAATAATTGAAAAATAAATAAAATCAAAGTTTATTGTTTTGAAAAGGTAAGAATATCATATTTTAAGTATTTTAAGAAAAATTAAATTATTTACCGCTAAATTGCCAAATCCGTATCGTCGACCATGCTCTGGTGGACTCATAACGGACTCAAAAATAACGTCCTCTTCATCGGTCGTCAGCTGCTCTCGACCCGTATCAGAAGGGATGATTTACATGGAGAAAATATCGATGACAGTCAAACCATGAAATTTTCTTACCATGAGGTAAAGAAAACGCTCGTGTTTCATCCATGCAATATGGACATGCTAGACGACCGGCAGTACTCCATCCCGAAAGCATTGCATAGGCAGGAAAATCACTTATAGTCCACAACAAAGAAGCAAACATACGAAAATTTTTCTTCTTTGACACATCGTATGTTTCTACTCCTTCGTTCCACAGTATTTTTAACTCCTCAATCAACGGTTGTAAATATACATCGATTCCTTGTGTCGGATCGTCGGGGCCAGGAACGACAACAGTAAGAAACATATATTGCGTTTTCATGCACATCCATGGAGGTAAATTATACGGTGTGACGATAATGGGCCAGGATGAATATTTAGAACCAAATTGAGAAAATGGAGAAAAACCGTCCGTACATAATCCTAATCTAACATTTCGACTCTCCGCTGCAAAATTTGGATACGTTTTATCGAAATGCTTCCATGCTTCTCCATCGGCCGGATGTGTCAACGTACCATCTTCCTCCGTTCTCACGCTATGCCACCTCATATTAGACGCAGTTACAGAAGATGCGTATAATCTTTGAAGTCTTGGAGTTATGGGTAAGTAGTGCATACGCTTGTACGGAACTTCCTTACCCTTCTTTTTTCTTGGTTTGTATCTCTCCTGGTTACAAACTTTACAATTTCTAAGGTTTGCGTCTTCTTTCCAAAACAACATGCATCCTTTTAAACATGTATCTATTTTCTGATACGGTAAACCAAAAGCCGACATAAGTTTTTTAACTTCGTAGTGATTTTCACACATTAGATTATCGGGCGGCATATGTCTTTTTGCAGCTTGTACAACAGCCGTAAACCCAGCTTCAGTGATGTTGTATTTGTACTTCATCGCAATGTATTCTGCGATTACTGACAGCTGCGTGTCGCTTTTACAACCATCCCAAATAGGTTTTTTAGCTGCATCTAGTAAATCATAAATTTTCTTAGCTTCAATATTTGGTTCTTCAACATTTACATCATCGTCGTCAACTTCAACCATAGGAAACATTGATCGTGCTGCATCTTCGACCATATTTTCTATACGGGTCGTTGAAACTATTTCGTTAACGACACTTTCAGACTCTACAGAAGTATTTGCTACAACTTCTCCATGCCGATCCCAAACATAATATTCGGGTGTGAAACCGTGTTGGCACAAATGAACTTTCACAATATCTGGTAACAAAAACTTCAAATGTCTACACCTACTACACGGACAACGAATTTCTGGATCGTTTCCGTTATTACTTAAGGCGAATTCAACAAACACGTTTATACCGTTATAAAAATCTTCTTTTATTGAGCCCCTCATTCCTTTTCTTTGGTACATCCATCTCTTTCGATCAACAAAATAATCAATCATTTTTCCTATTTGACAAAATGAGAAGTTCAAAATTTAATATTTATTTTGAAGAATACACATTCGAAAAAGATTATTTTCATGTTCGTATAATATTTTGAATTTAAAGAACAACTTCACAAATTTAAAAATATTTTCAAATAGGGCACATTTCATTTTTTAACGTACGTAACGATTAAAAATATATAATTTTTTTTCATTGGTCAGACATCCTACTTCCCATTACAAACACAGTAAGCATTTACATTTCGTATATTACTTCGTCCCAAACGATTCAATAAAATTTCGGCAGCATTTCCCTTTTGTTCCCTGCATTGTACACAAATGCGTGTACGCAGGAAACAAAAAAGAAAAGTTAGGGCGAAATTTTATGAACCGTTTGAGACGAAGTAGTATACAAAATGTAAATTCTTACTGTGTTCATAACTTGTCCAATACAGGGACAAATCCGACAAACATTGTACCAGATGAATATAAATGGTCGTTTTTCGAAAAAAACGACTATTTATACAACGATCATGTACAACACTCGTCAGACGGGACCAAAAACTCTCTAAGGGACATTTGTCGGTTAACATGCGCGCATTTTACTCAAAAATACAATTTTACTCACTGTTCACATTTATATATTAATTTCACACATTTATTCGACGTATTACGCATCAACTTAGGGCTGGTTTAACATTTTGTCATTTTTCAATACACACAATTATAATTTAGAGTAATGCATTTTTTTTGTGTCATAAGTAAAAACGTGCACAATATAATACTCCTAGTTCATTCAATCATTTTATCTTATTCCAAATAACGTATACAATCGTCGAATCAAGGCATACACAACAAAATACATATACATGAACATGCACAAATTATACGTGTTTATCACAATTTCACGATAAAAGATGAAATCGGTATACCATGTGATGCTATAAACCGTTATTACGCTAGTGGAAACAATTGCAATCATTAATTCGCCCTAATTTATCAATTTATGCAAATCTATAATTAGGGTAAAAACTGAATTTTTCATAAAAATAAGAGATTATACCTGAGATTAAGAGTACTGAAGCTTGATTAGAGTGCGTTGGAAGATCCGGAAGCTAAAAATTAGGGATTGGAAGCTTAGGGGTTGAATTTGGGGGGTTTTTTGGGTTTTTTTCGTATGAAATGGAGGAGGAAGAAAGGGCTCGGCTGGCTGGTATAATCGCAAATTTGCGACGGCTTCCGACGGCCGCCGACGGCCCGTCGAAAGCCGTCGGAAAATGGCCATCGGAAGCCGTCGGTCTTGGCTGTCGGTATTCTGCCTTTTCTTGTAGTGATAATTTTTAGACTTTTAGTTATAAAATATATTTTAAATAAATGTATACGTATTTATATAAATATACTTTGCATTACAGATTTATGCACATATTTAGACATCATACAATACATATGAAATGAGCTAATATGTCCGTTGCGATGTAAATCTCAAGATCTATATACGGACATGTTATACCCTTCACGGATTATTATGTTACACATGCACATACATATGTATATGTATATGATACATGTATAAATATCTATGAATTAAATCATTCAAATTAACTTTACATTACAAAATACTTAAAATTGAATAAAATGCATGATTTTATTTAAAACAAATTTAGAATTATTCTAAATGAATTAGACTTCATTGACCCAATAAAAATCTAATAGGACAATTCTTTTTGAAATACATCAACCGCTACTGCTGCGGACTAGTTCAGTTCCAACACTATTCCTGAAATTTTCGAAACTATATTTCAATTGTATAACATTCGTCCACATATATGGCAAAGCGGCAATACTGTTGTTCTAATTTTTTTGCATCGTCTCTTCTTTTACTTAATTTCTCTGTTCCATTTGGTTCTTCTAATTCCTGATTTGGTTTATGTGTAATGGAATGTAAGTAACAGACTTTCAGTAAGCAGTGCTTTTTAATTATTCTAATAGGGTGTGTGTTGTGTGTATTATATGTAAATAGGACGTAGGCATATGATCTAAAATAATGGTGCTCTTGATTAACATAAACCTACATTAAGCATGAGGGTTCTATGTTCTCTACATTATTGCTACTCATTTTTGTATGGTTTTGTAGTTCAATGTTACATAACTTTGAGTTAATTGGCTAGAGTAATTTTTTTCCACTCTTAGCTAAAAAAAAAATAATCCCAAAATTTAATTAGCAAAGATTGCATTTTCTTACATCAAAACTTTGTGGTAGCAACTGAAATTTTGTTGGCATTCGTTTTTTCCATTTCCTACTATGTTTTGGGCCGTATGTGAGTCCACTGATTTGATACATACAACAGTATCCTCTTTCGCTACACTGCTTTATAGATCGAACATTGCATTTAGATAAATTTACCTACTTTAATGTTTGGCGATGTTTGCCTCATCAATGAATAGTTGATTTCCATGACCTGCGTTCTTATAATAATAGCTAACTTTATGCTTTCCCATTGTTAGCGGTATTTTGCTTTTTACAATTTGAAGAAGTTCTTCATTTCCCTTTACTTTGGCTTCTTCTTGATTTTTTTAATTTGAAAATTTTCAAATTTGGCTACTGCCTTCATAACCTATTTCTTTTTATATTTCAGTTTTGTTGGTTGTTTTTGACTGCATAACCATTTCCTTTTATATTACAGTTTTGTTGGTTTTTATTTTTGAAACGTTACTTTTTATACAACAAATCATTATGACAACATATCATATGTCAATAAACGTTCGAACAATGTTACGCAAGTTTCGAACTTGTGAATTCTCACGCCAAAACCAAATCACTTAACCACTGAGAAAATGATGTTTGTCTTTGTCGATTGTTTTTGATATGTGGCTGTAGTAATTCGATATACAATCCAGAGTTAACTGTGCTGCTCCTTGCCTGAGAGAGCTAAGAATTAAGCACTCATGGCATATATCCCCAACTTCTTACCTCCTTAAGTTGATGCATACCCAAGTTCCTCCATGAATTTCCCCGCATATGCAATTTTTCTATAGAACATAACTTGAGATCACATACCATTATAGCAATCAGGTAGCAATGTCTCACATGTATATACCTTGCTATTTACATCATTCATTACTCATGAATGAGGATGACACTTTCCTTGATTAACATTTCTATTCAGAGGCCATGTTATTCTTTTAGTGCTGTATACAAAGTGCAATGCCAGCAGATTGTATGTTAGCTACGCTGTAAATTGAGAATACTGCGTAAATGTGGCAATAATGTAAATTGCATATAGAAAATGCTTTTTGATAAAGAAAGCAATGAATAGTTGATTTCCATTGCCAGCATTCTTCTAAAAATAGTTAACTTTATGCTTTCCTATTGTTAACAGTATTTTTCATTTTACAATTTGAATAAGTTCTTCATTTCTCTTAACTTTGACGTCTTCTTGATTATTGAATTTGAAAGTTTTTAATTATGACTACTGCCTTCACAATCCATTTTCTTTTATATTTTAGTTTTGTATGTTGTTTTTGAAAGGCCGCGGACTCAACCGTCGTTTGATTTGTAGTCGTAGTAATTTGATATACAATCCATAATTAGACTTTACCATGAACAAGCTTCTTCATTCAAGTTAATAGTTGAACTTTATTATAAGCTCAAAACTATAAAGTATTACCTTAGAAGCAGGTATAACATAATTTCTATGAATACAAACTACACCATCCCATTGCTTGCTTGTATTTTCTTTGACAGTTAAGAATTAAGCACTCATGGAATATATCTTCAACTTCTTGCCTTCTTGAGTTGATACATACCATGTTCCTCCATGAATTTCCTCACACTTTCCATTTTCTTTGTAGAACAGAACTTGAGACCATACACCACTATAGCAATCAAGTAGCAAGGTCTCACATGAAAGACGTAGATCTAATGAGAAAGCAAATTGAACATACATCTTGAGGCTGAAATATACCTTGCTGTACGCGTCATTCATTGCTTATGCATGAGGATGACACTTTCTTTTATCAGCATTTCCAATTAGAGCCTATGTCGTTCTTTTAGTGCTATATACCTGCAATGCCAACAGATTGCATGTTAGCTACACTATAAATGTGGGAATATTGCATAAATATGGAAAAAATGTCATTATACATAGAAAACACTTTTTGCCAAAGAAATCTTAAAATATTTACAGGGAATTAGGCTGAAGGAAAAACCTGAGAACACTTTTAGTCTGAAGGACAGAAGTTTTAAAATTTAGCCTGAAGGACAAAAAATGATATATTCATATAGCATTGCACATCCATAATGCTATATTCATATAGCATTACACAGCTACTTGTTTGTGTATGCAGAAACTTATAAAGTTGTGTTGTATATAGCATTATAGATGTGTAATGCTATATGAATATAGCATTATGGATGTGTAATGCTATATGAATATATCATTTTTTGTCCTTCAGGCTAAATTTTAAAACTTCTGTCCTTCAGACTAAAAGTGTTCTCAGGTTTTTCATCCAACCTAATTGCCTCAAATATTTATTATAAGATTATAAAAGAAATATTACATTGTGCATCCTTTTAGTTACAAACCTCCCATAAAAAAAGTGTAGTAGAATTTTTTGTACGTAGGGTCTTACTGTCCCTCCTATCCAGTTACCTCAATTTCACAAGTTAAAGTACATGCAGTAGATTACAGCAACAAAGAGCAATTGATTATGTAACTAAAGGTTATAACGTTGTTATTACGGTATGTAGTAGCGTATATGTTAATACTGGAAAGAAATACAAAAAAATTAAGAAGCTTTGTTGAGATTTTAATTCATTATTTTTTATAGATTTTAAAATTCATTGAGATTTTAAAATTTTGCAACATGGTTTATACTTAACAACTTGTTACGATATACTTCAAATATTAAGAAACTTTAATTTTCCCACAATTTTATTGCTTTTCGGACTAACCTTATTTAATTTTAGTTGCTAATTTAATAAATTTTCTAATTTGTTTTATAATCTTCCAGCTTTATCTTTGATCTTTCATGCGAGTATACTCTTAGGATCCGCAAAAAGATCAAAGATGAATCTGGAAGTTTATAAAATAAATTAGGAATTTTATTAAATTAGCAACTAAAGGTAAATAAGATTAAGTCCCTAAAGCATTATGATTTTAGGAAAATAAATTGTGAAAATAAGGGACATATCTCTGAAATCAAACTTTATACACAAAACATCCTTCTAAAAAAATATATAAATTACATCTCTATTTTCAAATACTACAATTTTCTTACCTAAAATACCTCTCTTCTCCATTGTAGCAACGTTGATTCTTCATATGTGGATGTTATTCTTACATCCATAATTAAAATTTGCACCCCATCAATTATCAATCTTTAAAACGACAAATCGTTTTCACCATTAAATCACAATTTTTATTATCTTTCTACTGAGTGACATTGTGCATATGTAAAAACAATGACAGTATAAATTATTTGCAATAATTGTCGAAATGTCTGCAATTATACACAATAATTGTTGAAATGTCTGCAATTAAATAGCATGATTGCAGGCAATTCAGCAACTATATGCAATTTTTTGCAGAAATGTCTGCAGTTATACACAAAAGTTGTAGAAATGTCTACAATTATATGCAATAGTTGCAGACAATTCAGCAACTATATACAATTATTGTAGACATTCTGCAATTATACGTAATAGTTGTAGAAATGTGTGCAATTATATGCAATATTTACGGATAATGCAGCAACTATATGCAATAATTGCTGACATGTCTACAATTATACGCAATAATTGCAGAAATGTCTGCAATTATATACAATAGTTAGAAGATATGTGATATAAATATATCAGTACATCTTTATTTGCCAAGGATATTTAACTATATAAAATAATCGTGTCCACTTTATTATCACCGTACGTGTGTGTATGTGTATACACATGCGTGTTTGTTCCTATGATCCATTATTTATGTTGCATCTGTAGGATACTGTGCATATGAAAACTAAAAGATGAAAAGAATTAGAGCTAGGCTCCAACTTTAGAAGTGAAAGTAAGAGCGTCAGTATTGACATGATATTCATTCTGTCTTGAATGATATAAGACTTCAGTTTCTGAAATTATTTCCTTGTAGCACAGAAAGCATTCAAATAATTCGGTTCAAGGCATAGTTTTTGATGATAACACTAAATTCAATCGCAGCGTCATGGTTGGTGGCAGTAAATCCAGTAAACTATGGCCGTCCATGTGAATTATCTTATGTTGAAGCATTAGCACCAACACCGATCATATGATATTGCCATTTATCTGTATACAATTGTTTTTATTTTTATCTTTCTTTGAGTATCATTCAGATTTAGAGTTATTTGCCGTCAGCGGTCATATTATGTTAATGGTTTTTTTGCTTGAAGTTCATAATTTAAGCTATATTCTTGCATAATGTTCTTTTTATTTGTTATATTATTTTAGTACTACATTTGCAGACAATTCAACAACTATATGTAATAATTGCATACATGTCTGTAAATATATGCAATAATTGCGTACATGTTTGTAAATATAAGTAATAGTTGCAGAAATGTCTGCAATTATATGCAATTATTGCAGACAATTCAACAACTATATGCAATAATTGCATACATATCTGTAAATATAAGCAATAGTTGCAGAAATGTCTGCAATTATATGCAATAGTTGTAGGTAATTCGGCAACTATATACAATAGTTTCTGACATATCTGTAATTATATGCAATAGTTGCAAAATGTCTGCAATTATATGCAATAGTTGCAGACAAAGCAACAACTATATGCAATAGTTACTAACATGAAGATAAATCGATGATTTCAAAATTTGCAGAATTTTCAGCGAATATATGGAATAATTGCATTATTACTTCAAATTTTTTTTTTGGTATTAACAATGGATCACATTTTAAAGATAACAAAATATGTGATTTTTTGGTGAAAATGTATGCTAATCTGATTTTTCTATATAAAGTTATACGCGTTTGAAATGTTAAAAAGGTAAAGGGTATTTGGGTCTTTTGGCGTGCGTGAATTTAAAAACAGGGCTCGAAAATGTAAGTTTAGTTTGGAAAGTATGTTTTCTCTATTTTGAAACTTATCAGCGTTGTGAGCCACACTAACCTAAATAAATTTCAGCTTTTAAGGCATAGAGATAGTGATATATGGTTTCTCAACAATCTTTCCCCATCCTTTAGTTGCTAAAATTTATTTTTTTCAAAATTTTAACGCTTTTGGGGATTAACCTTATTTACTTTTAGTTGCCAATTTAATAAATTTCCTAATTTATTTTATAAACTTTCAGCTTTATCTTTGATCTTTCATGTGAGTAGACTTTTTTTTATTGGTTGACCATCCAAAATTTGTTTCATATGAGAATTATTTCCATATTTTAAAATTTTGAAGAGTATCTATATACGAGGATGGCGCTTTCTTTCGTTCTTTTAGTGTTGTATACAAAGTGCAATACCAGGAAATTGTATGTTAGCTACGCTATAAATGTGAGAATACTACATAAATTTGGCAGTAATGACAGTTATACATAAAATATACTTTTTGCTAAAGAAATCATTAAAGATTTATCAAAAAAATTATAAAAGAAATATTACTTTGCGCATTTTTTAGTTGCAAACCCTCTATCCAAAAGTTTAGTATAATTTTTTAACGTAGGCTCTTACTACCCCTTCTATCCAGTTAGCTCAATTTTACAACTTTAAGAGGCCAGTACATGAAGTAAAATAAGCAATATAGAGCAATTGATATATACCTAAAGGTTATAACGTTGTCATTATGGTAAGCAGTAGACTGTAAAGAAGTACAAAAAATATTAAGAAACTTGGTTGATTTTAACTCATTATTTTGTAGAGATCTTAAATTTTGTTCAAAATTTAAAATTTTGCAAGACATTTTATACAGAGCAAAAATCTTATTTATTTTTCAAATATTAAGAAATTTTGAATCATTATTGTTTTTATTAGCTAACCATATAAAATTTGTTGATATGAGAATAATTTGCGGGTTTTAAAAATTTGAAGGGTATTTATATATGAGGATGACACTTTCCTTTATCAATATTTCACAGAGCCCATGTCGTTCTTTTAGTGCTGTATATAAACTGGTATGCCAATAGATTATTTGTTAGCTATGCTACAAATTGAGAATATTGCATAAATATGGTATTAATGTCAATTATATATAGAAAATACTTTTTGCTGAAGAAATCATTAAAGATTTATCAAAAAATTATAAAAGAAATATGTAACTCGTGACGACTCCAATCTTAATGCGGTATGTTGTGGGAATTCTATTTCGAGACCACTTAAATCAAAACCCCAAAGCATAACGGAAAACAAGATCGTGGTATGAAGTGCAAAAACAACCATCAATATCTCAATATCAATCCAAAACCAATCACAATCTCCATACAAACAATAAAAAAATAAAGCAATAACGATAAAATAAACCATACACTGATTTATAGTAGTTTCACTAACGTCTTGTTAGTATACATTCACTTTGAGAGAGAGAGCCTTTATTAATACCAATGAGAAGAGTACAAAAGGTTGATTACAATGATCAAATTCTAATAGAATTGATTTATGGAGAGGATAATTGAAGAAAATTAAGTTTAGATACACCCTAATTAATGGAGGATAAAACATAGATTAAACTCTTAATCTACTTTCGTTTTTTAATCCTGAAATAGCTTATATAGCAAACCATCCTTTATTGAAAAATACCCGATTTCCCCCTTGAAGCCCTACAAGTGAATACACAAATTTTGGGCCGAAAAAACAAAACTCCATCACGACAAACGTCTATCAAAACCTCTCAGACGTCTGTTGCAACTTTCAGGCTGCATTAAGCCTGTTGACAGATGTCTATCACAAAATGATAGACGTCGGTCATAACTCTCGGGGTTACCAAAATCCAGAGCTCGGATGTCTGTCACCTATTGTTACAGCAACACTCCACTTTTTTTGCCATATCTTCCTCCTACAAGCTCCGATTTGCGAACCGTTATAAATATACTTCCGACCCCTTCAATTCTCCATACAGTGTCGCCAAAATTCAACACTCCACCTCGACACTATATCCATCTCCATCACCAATGGTACCATGTCATCATCAACAAACGATAGCACCAAGTATCACCACTTCTACCTTCAACCAAACGCGAATGCTTTCCCAACGAGCTCCGGCAAAGCCATCGCCTATTGCACTCCATCAATGAGCTCAGGCGAAGCCCTCACCCGTTAATGAAGTGTTGAAAACATACAAATCGTAAACCTTCTCACCAAAAGATAAAAACACTATGGAGTGTAAACTAATACTCACCAAGAAGATAGAACCACAACAGTTACTAGTTATCAGTGTTGGTATTTAACTAACATTTAAATTTCAATATTAATTTAAATGTTAATTCAATTCAATATCAAATTCAAATTCAATTTAAATGTCAATTTCAATTACTAAATAGCAATCAATAATTTTTTATCACTTTATGATTATAATTCATCTTACATCAGAAAATTTAGTATTGCGTGAGCGGGTATAATCACTCACCTTTGATTTTACCCTATTAAAAAACCAATAGAAATGTGACGACCCAGAAATTTTAACGATTTAAAATGGAATAATAAATTGATTTTTAACATTTGAAAGTTTAATTTTAGCTTGAATTCCAAATATTAATATTTATTAGATAATTAAAGTATTGAATTATATAATTGAAATTGGGTAAATTGTTGAATTTGAGATTCTAAGCCTGTTTAAAATAATTTGAAGGCTTTTAAAATCTATAATCAGGATATTGAAGATAATAGAATGGTTGAAATTTAATTTAAAGGTAATTTGTTCAATTTTAATAATATATCGTTTAAATTGGAACTTGAAAATAGCCTTCCGAGGCACAGTCTCGGAATTTGACGAAACCAGTTCCATTGGATCCGTAATAGTTAGTTATTATCGGATTTCAATTTTCGTAGCAATCGGAGTTGTCGTTTGACCCTGGCAGCTCGAAACGCTTAGAACTATTTTAATTGATTTAATTTTAAATTGATCGGTTCCTTCTATAACTCGTGTATATGAACGAATTAGCTTCCGAAACACGTACCATTGTGTTCGGAATGCGGGTAAACCCTGAAATCGCCTCACGACATTCCTTAAGAGGAGTTCGAAAATTTTAGTGGAAATCGATAAAACATTTTGAAGTTTTATATAAGTTAATGAAAGAAATTAATCAAATTAGCAAGATATTTTTCCTTCACAATGTCGTGTTGAAGAAGTCTTCCATCTCCTTTATTTTTATTCCCGTTCCCCCTTGATTCTTTGAGCAGTTCGACATCTAAAAAAATAAAATAATAATAATGGCCGAAGCCGACTTCATCAAATCGATCCAGGCGACTGCGGTACTCAGATGGCCACCGCGGCGAACTCGAGCGAGAGCATCGAGGCTGGCTGCTGGGCAAGGCAGGTTGTTCGACGAGGCTAGGGGAATCTCGCGATTGCCTAGGGTGGTGGTTTCCTCGATTGGCAGCATTCGATGTCGAGGTGGATTTGGGCTCGCGATTTGAGCTCGCGATCGGGCGAAGAGGACGGCGCAGGGAGGCGCGTTGGTGGAGAAGGGCGGTCGAGGCTTGGGTCTGCATCTTTTCGGAGGTATAAGATATTTTTTTATATAATAGGATTTTTGATTTACAGAAGGAATTTTGTGTTAAAAGAAATATGTTTAAAACTTAAATTTTTGGTTTATACCCAACTTATCATTTGAAAATAATTTACTAGTTAATTAAAATTATAAATGGGTAATAAAGTGTGCAATTAGTCAAATATTAATAAATCATATACAGTAAAAAAATACTATTGTTATTTTCAGAAAAGAAAAGGGTAGGATTTCAACTTAGGTATTTATCTTTGTTTAAAATATTGAATTTTATATAAAAGTAGATCTTTGAACAAAACAAAAAATTTCTTTAGTGTATGGGTTTCAAAAGGAAAGGAATAATTATTTATTATTGGAAAATTGGTTTGAATGAAGTAATTGGTTAAAAATTAAATGGCAATTGATAATTTAATTATTTCCAGTATTAATAAATTCATAATGTTTATACAAGGTCAAATTCTAAAAGGGAAGCAGGCCAGAATTGGTAATGGTTGCAAACAGCAAATCAAAAGGTGAGTAAATCTCACTTTGTTGGAATTTTATTTAAATTTAAATGGTTAAATTTAAATATTTGATTGAATAATTGAATTGATTTGATGTGCTATATTATATAGTACTATATAGTACATACTGGAATGGTTGATATTCGGTGATGGATATTTTGGTAATTGGACTGCTGAATGTTGTGGTTTGTTTGAATATTTCGGTACCATAAGTTATCAAAATATATAAATTGGATTTTTGGAAGAAATAGAAGGGTGATCAAATGGATGATTAATCAATTCAGTTAATTAATGATTTGGGTTGATTAATTTAGTAATTCAGGGTTTGGATTAAGGGTTTAAGTTAATAATGAAGTGAAATTTGATTTAGAATAATCATACGGTGGTTTGATAATTAATTACTTAGTGTAATTAATAAAACAGAATTACTTTGTGTAATTAATCAAGAGATTAAGTGAAATAACAAATTACGGAGTAATTAATTTATTAATGAAGTAACTAAGAAGATAGTTAATTTAAGGTCGAGGGTGATCGAGAATGATTAATATTGTGGTCGAATTAAGTAAAATATAATTGGAAATCATTACTTCATATAATTAATGTAGTCATTACAAATTCTATTAATTGAGATTAATTAATTCATAATAGGTGACTTACGAGAAGTTAATTAATATAAGTAATTAAGGGCTATTGAAATTGATTATGGTTAATTAATTTTTTGAAGTAATTAAACATTTCTCATTGAATTGGTAAGAATAATTAATATCGTGAAATTAATTAAAGAGAATTACTTGAATGGAATTGGAAGATAATTAATCCAAGGTTGTTGATTAAGATAAATGGATATGGAGGAGTTGGTTAATTAATTAATTGATTTGGAATTAATTAATGAAAGAATCTAAGCGATTGAGGATTGAAACTCAATCTGAATCAACTGAATTGATTTGTATGTGATTAGGCTTTGCTTATGGATGATGAATGGTATTGGATGTTTTTGAATGAGTTGATATCTCTGATATGAAATGTTGAGTATTTCATTGGGATGACTTGGGATTAGAATTTCATGAGACTTCAAGAGGTCGGGATCGGGTATTGGGAAGATACCCGAAGCCACTTCAGATTAAAAATAAATTGATGTGTGAATCAATAGACTGGAATGAAATGATTTAAGTGAATTGGATTATTTTATCTAAGTTTGGTACTTAGAAATTGATGTGAGGAATGAGTGTTGTCTATAACAAATTGTGAATTTGCTAAATTGATATGAGTTACCCCGGGTTTATATAAGTTGTTTGCTGTGGTATTCCATGTTAGTTGAGTTTACTCACGCTGGTTTCCAGCCTGACCTGAGTGATACTTTGGTGTAATGCTCGGGTCAGACCGAGTATTACAGATTTTCATGTTAGGACGTTCTGGAGCTCAGGAGGCGAGTTGGAAGGCAATATCGTATAGAGTATATCCGCTGTATTTATATTATTGTTAATCTGAGACATGACAATTGTAAACATTCAGTGACTGTATATTATGTGAAACTCTGATGTATATTAAGTGTAACCGACAGATATAATATTCTTTTGTAAACTGTTATTATTTATTATTATATTTTATCCGCTGTGAATGTGAGTTGTTGATGTTTATGTTCTTCTTCTTCTATCTCTTTCTTCTTTTTCATAACTATCTGGAATTTTCGGCTTCGAAAATTTCGGGTCGTTACAAGAAGCCCTAAATCACAATGGTCTTTAAATTCAACCAAACCAGTTTCATGTTGTCTGAAATTTCAATACGAGTCCAACGGAAGAAACCCATATGAATCGAATCTCGTATGGGAAAGTTATTCATGTTATAATAAATATTGTTAAAATATTTATTGGTACACATTTAATATTATAATAATCAACATTATAACTTACAGATTTGCCCGAATAGCACCATGTAATAGCACCAACGCCCTACAACTTTGACTGTATATTACTCTTAGCTTAGACCACCTGAAGTCCTGTAACCACTTGCAATCGGAAGTACATATCCTCCTTCACCTACGCCAATTACTAGCAATGCTGTCCAGATCGCGGCCGTTGGCCTCAATTTTGTTGGCAAAGCCTACGAACCCGTGATCTTTCGGGGTCAATGCTCACTGCCTCGCTACTCTGTTAATCAAATCGAAACTAGATATGGACTCCACTCGTTGAGCACTACGTTTTGCATTATCGATTGCATCAATCACTCACCGAATCAAAAACCCCCAAATGCATGCATTAGGGTTCTGAAATTCTAGATTTTGACCGTGATTTCTAGTTGACTCGGGCCTCTATTCCAAAAATGAACGTTAGACGCTGACTCCGTTCGTCGAGAGAGCTACACGATGATATATTATATGATAGGATCGGAGTAGTTTGAATTTTTTAATTAGATTTGAAATTGAAAATTAGGGTTTTGGGATATCACCATTGAAAAGGAGCAGGTGGATTTGAAAGCACATACAGAAAAATAAAACATAAGGCTGCTAGGGTTTTATAACAACATATTTATATATACAAGAGAAAAGATGATTTGGACCAAAGCGGTTACAACCCTCGAAAATCCATTTCGTTCCCGAAACGAAAATATGTCATCATATATATATATATATATATATCTGTGTGTTTTTAATATTTCCAAACTCAATGAAACTAATTTTAAACCCGAATTCTGTTGTATATAGAAGTTAGCTTAAAAATTAATTATATTTAGTTTTTACATGTTAATTAAACGAATTATTATTAAACTAATTTAATCACTTTCAAACTCTAAATTAGAAGTTTTTCTATCATCATTCTTGATTAAACGGGATTTTAATAATCTTTTGAAACCCAATTTTTGATATTAAACTCAAGATTTAAATGTTATATTAATTTCAACATTTGATTACGATAGTAATAAAATCCTAGTTCATTATACTTTAAATTTCAAACAAATTATTTTATTTTGATTTACATGTTTTTTATATTAAATCAACAATTACCTTAGTTTCCATTTATTGCACTCATTACTCTATAGTTAACGTCTCCTTCCATATTAACTGCAATTTTACAACTACATTAAATTCCATTGATTACAAAATTAATTTCAAACGGATTTAATAATGTGATGAGAAGTAAAACAATTGTTACATCTTATAGTAATTCAAATATCTATAAATTTGTTGTATACAAACACGGGTTATAAATTTACTTACAAAGCTAAAACCAATTTCAACTAAATAACTTATGATTTCACCAGTTGATCCATCATTTATTCTATTCCTTATTAAACTTTACAATTATATCCAAATTAAACTTTACAGTTATATTCCAATTAGAGATAAACATTCATTTTATTCTTCACAACATTAACATTTGTTATTTCAAATCTTATTGTTAATATGCAACCCAACACTGTTTCACATTAAATTGATTTGGATTATCATCTTTTAACTTATTGAAATTTGTTATTTAAGAATTTTATCTTAGATTATAACATACATCTAATAACATTCCATTAATAAATCATAAAATCTCTATTTCTAACCATTTATATTCAACCATTATATTTCATTTAATATTTCTAATTGGTTGAAAATACGGGTCGTTATAAGTGGATTGTATGTTACATGCATTATAAATGTGAGAATATTGCAAAAATATGGTAATAATGTCAATTATGTAAGAAACCACTATATTGATGAATGAGATATTGTTTCACGTCGCCAAAAATACGTGCATTTTAATGTTCATATAGTAACTCTCTCAAATCTATATTGTCCCTTAGGGTTAGGTAATTTTGTGCAAGGAGAGGATCTATATGGCCATGAGCTAACACGCGTGCGCATCGCCCATCCGTCCCATGCGGGTGCGGGTCCAATAAGAGCGGATCGTTTTATAATTTTTCTGGACAAAAGTGAATAGTTTTTTGACTGCTTAAATTCAAACAGATGAGAGTCACATCTGCTTGAACAAACATGGACGTTGATTTTCAAAGGTTATAATTTTGTTGGACAAAAGTGGACAATTTACGTTGCTTTTCAAACGAAGAGACATGACCGGTTTCCAACGGATATAGCCATTGCGAATTTGCTGTTGCAAAATTAAACAAAGAGACGCGCCCTTTTTCCAATGGATGTAGCTGTTGCAAATTTGCTGAAGAGACGCGACCTTTTTCCAATGGGTGTAGCTGTTGGAAATTTTCCTCTATGAGGAAATAGAAATCTGATTACTTTAAAAATTCCAACAAATTCTCTTCGCCCTCTTCCTTTCTGAAAAATAGTCCTCCATACCATATAGAAGTTCATATGCATTACAATCTCGAGCAGATCAAGTCTGTTTTATCTTGGAAAACTTTTAATAAAGTCTTAAGGAATTCGTTATGGCAAACCTCAGACAAAATTTCTTCTTCATCCGGTTAGATTTCTTGTTTACACACACACACATCGTTCTGTAATCTTTCCGTTTTAATGTTGTACTGTTTCTACGAAGCAGTACAACGATTATTTATCGCTATACTTTAACACAACACTTTGTTATTGTTATTGCTAATAGTTTGTTGTTGTAAATTCATTACATGTTGTTCATAATCACTGATACATAATTCCAAAGTAGTGGAAATTTGATTTGTAAACTTGTGTGAGGAGTTTATAAGTGATTAATCTCTGTTTTTGTATACGTGCCCTTTAACTAATTATACATACAAGATACTTTTTGCTGAAGAAATCATTAAAGATTTATTAGAAAATTATAAAAGAAATATTACTTTGTGCCTTTTTTTAGTTATAAACCTTCCATCCAAAAGCTTTGTATATTTTTGTTTACATTGGCTCTTACTTCCCCTCCTATCCAGTTACCTCAATTATATAACTTTGAGAGGCCACGGTAACTAAAGTTGATCGAAGCAATAAAAAGGAATTAAGTATGTAAATAAAGGTTATCACGTTGTTATTTAGGTAAGTAGTAACGTATAAGTTAATACTATAAAGAATATAGGTAAAATAATACATTTTACCGACTCAATCCACAATCTAACCTGGAAACTATTAGATAGGTAAACCAACATTATTAACATACTAACAATTTTTTTTCAGATCTACCAACCTTGAAAGAGAGCGTCCACCATTCCAAAAGAAACTTAAAACGAAAGTTTAAATTGGAATATTGTGTTACCTGTACCACAACATACAACATTATTGTCCGAGACAGCTGGTGTATCCACTAGGCAAGACTTTTTTTCCTTGCTTACTACTCTATTTTTGATTTTCTACTATTAGTTTTCTATTGGCTATATGACTTGCTAATGTAATATAATACACTTTTACAAGTAATTCAAAGTAACACAAGTTTTTATATTTTCCTTTTAAAAAAAAAAACTAAATTGCTTAGAAACCCTAAGGTCAACTAAATCAAGTTAAAACATGCCATTACATAATGGCACTTAAAATGTTATAATTAATCTGGGGGGAGAAAGTTGGGTTTTTAATTGGTACAACACCCTACCATAGTTAAGGCAGTAATATACACTACAAGAACGACATCAGATAGCGATGGCTTTTAGCTGTCGCCGGCCGTCGCCAGTCGACGCTAAAAGCCATCGCTATTTACCTCGTCGCCCAACAGAATCGCGACGGCTTTAGCGATGACTCCGTCACATAAATAGCGACGGATCGCGACTGCAAATGTGCCACGTGGAAATTTTTCAACGTTTAATTGGACGTCGCAAGCCGTCGCTAATCTGTGCAACATGGCCGTCGCTAGCCGTCGCTAACCTGTGCAAAATGGTCGTCACCAGCAGTAGCTAGCCGTCGCTATACTGAAGAAATTCTGTGCACTTTCACAGCCCATATACACTTCAAACAATAACTATCAAACACCATCATCACAGCCACTATACACTATATTCATCAACTATAACCATCATATATCCATCATATAACATCACTATACATTCAAACAATATAAAATCCAACAAAACCAAACATAATTTCTGAACCAATACAAGTCATCAGAATATGTACATAGTTTCCCAACCAAAATGTGTACATAGTTTTCCAACCACAACTACAAACCGTTAACCCAAACAAACCGTTAACACAACTAGAAATCATCAAAATATGTACATAATATCCCAAAATATATATACTCCAAACCAACCAAAATGTGTATATACCAAACTGTAACATGAGCATACAAGTATACCTACTCCTCACCATCGCTGCCATCCTCTCTATGCATTCTCCCATGCTGTTGGAAATAAGTTGCAATCCGCTCATCCAGCTGTTGCTCGAAGAAACTCTTCCTCCAATCATTTATTTCATCCACTGTTTTCTTCAACTGAGCAATCTCCTCTTCTTGCTGGGACCTCCTGTATGCACTCTGCATTCTCATCGCCTGTAAAATAGTTCATAATTATTTATATATTAGTGTGTATATATATAATATTATTAAAATTCTTTAACTATTCATATGCATGTGTAAATTTATATATTAGTACATGTCAAAATTTACCTCAGATTTCCATAGCTATACCATCGATTGGTCCAAGAAGGCGGGTCAATAATAGCATCCCAGATAGTGTTCTCCTCCTCTAGCGTAAGCTCATCCCGACCAGTGGACTGTGCTATCCGAGCCCGCTCAGCTTCGTACCTCTCCTGCGATTACAAACAATTGTTTTACACGATAAAAACCGAATTTCAAATTTTTGAAAATAAAATAAGACAAAATATTGTTATTAACAATAAATTAGTTTACCATTACGGATTGGCATTTGTCATCCGTCTATTCGTACGAAACATTGCCTTCTTCATCAATCCCCTCCACGGCATGCGTCACCTTGAACAACTCGGCCATAGTGGGCTCGCGGTTGTATCTCACGGCCTGAAAATATATAAATATTATTGCTAATCTGATTATAAAATATTTTAATAAAATGTAAACACAGTTTATAAATTTAATTACCAACTCTCTCTTATGCTCCTTGAAGGATTTAGAGCCACCATGGTGCAATGCAGGATTTTTATTCCTCTTAGCCCGGTTTCGCGCAAATAATTCCTACTAATTAAGCTAAATTATCACGTATATATCTTGCAAGATTTATATTAGATTTAAATAACAAAGCAAACATATATTACTTACTTTTGCTGCCGAACTGTCCCAAAGCCGAAGAAACTCAACCCATACACCGTCACCCATCCAGTTCGGCTTTTTGCCTGAATTCTTAGCCATGGACAATGTATTCCTGTAATTTTTCCTCATTCGTTTGTTCCAGTGATTTAAGAAAACGTCCATGTCATCATGGTCAACGCGGACTGCAGCCTGTAAATTAAAATTATTTTAAGTTATATAGATTATATTAAGTTACAACTGAAATTCAAACTACTACTTACAAGTAAATCGGCCTGTATTGCGTTCTTGACATGAAAGGGGATGTCGTCCCAGCGAGGCCAACAACCATCTATCCAGCTCTGAAAAGCCTTCCTCGAAATCTGTAGAATATAATCTGATGGCTCCACCTCGAAGCCCCTGCAAAAGTTATGATATACATGTTTAGTGGATTTTAAAACTTATACTTTAAATAAAATTGATACTTACCCGGCACTTTTAGGAACAACTTCTGCCATCGGACGTAAATCCAATGCAGTGCCACTACCACCTGCACCGGGAGATGGGGATGGCGTGTCTGTCATACTTCATCTCCTGCCAGACATATCTACTATAGAAAAACAATATCATCACAGAACAATTATAGAAATTCACTACTACATAGCATGTTTCAATCACTTTCACAGAAATAATTATAAAAATTTACTAGTACAAAACATGGATAAAAATTAAATAAATGATCATCACAGAACAATAACAGAAATTCACTACTATATAGCATGTTTCAATCACTTTCACAGAACAATTATAAAAATTTACTAGTACAAAACATGGATAAAAATTAACTAAACGATCATCACAGAACAATTAAAGAAATTTACTATTACATAGCATGTTTCAATCACTATCACATAACAATTATATCAATAACGATCAGTCTTCATCGTTTTCTGATTCAGACTCAGTCTCATATTCTATCTCATTTTCTTCGGTACTTTCGAATGTATCAAATAAGACGTTCGATTCATTATTCAAAGGCCCTACATCAATATCATCAGTTATTATTATTTCTGTATTTGGTTCAAGATCGGCTTGATATGCTGCTTCATCTGTAATATTATTTCCATCAAACGTAAACCTTGGTTTTGTTTTGAAAACAGCAGACCAATCCGCTTTATCTCTTTTCAAAGATGGATACGAAGCAAAACAAACTTGTAACGCTTGCTTGGCTAATACAAAAGGATCGTACTTATAGTAGTGTGATGTATGCCTTATTTCAATAAGTTTATACTCTTTATGCACGTTGATTCCGGAACCAGGAACGTTACTGAACCAATTGCACTTAAATATTTACTACCAAACTGTGAAAATGGTGAAAATCTATCTGTACATAAACCAAGTCTGACATTGCAGCTTTCCGCAGCAAATGCGGGATAAGTCTTATCGAAATGTTTCCATGCTTCTCCGTTGGATGGAAGTATCAAAGTTTCTTTTTCCGCTGTTCTCACACTATGTCATCGCATATGACAGGCCGTAGCAGAAGATTCACATAATCTTTGAAGTCTGGGAGTGATGGGTAAATAATGCATTCTCTTGTATGAGACTTCTTTCCCTTTCTTCTTTCTTGGTTTGTATCTTTCTTCGTTACATATTTTGCATTTTCTGAGGTCAACGTCGTCTTTCCAATACAACATGCAACCTTTCACACATGCATATATCTTCTCGTGCGGTAGACCGAAAGCGGACATCAATTTTTTTTACTTTATAATGACTATTGCACATCAGATTATTGGTGGCATGTGTCGTTTTGCAGCTTGTACAACTGCTGTAAATGCATTTTCCGTAAGGTTGAATTTTGATTTCATAGTTATGTATTCGGCGGTTACTGAAAGTTTGATTCCGCTTTTACATCCGTCCCACAACGGCCTCTTAGCAGAATCAAACAAATCGTATATTTTTTTAGCTCCCGCAGTCGGTTCTTCTTCGACATTTTCGTCTTCATCGACAGCTTCAGTTGTAGGAAACATTGATCGTGCTGCATCATCCACCAAATTTTCTATCGGATTCGTCATCATATTACCGTCCTCTAAGACTTCATTATTAGGTGTACGTTCAACAAGTTCTCCATGACGATCCCAGAAATAATAATCATGCACGAAACCATATTGATACAAATGTTCTTCAACTATATCTGGTTTCCAATGCTTCAAATGTTGGCACTTACTACACGGGTAACGAATTTCTTTGTTGTTTCGATTATTAGATTTAGCAAATCTAATAAATTCGTGTACACCATTGTAGAAATGTTGCTTTGTTGATCCCTTCTTTCCAGTTCCGACTTCGTACATCCAAGTACGGTCAAGAAAATAATTGAACATTTTTACTGATTTGAAAATGTATGTTAGACAATTTAAATCATTAATTTTCAACCATTGTCCATTGTAAACAGTTCATCGTTGCAGAAAATTCAAACTAAAAACTTCACTTTATTTTTTTATTTTTTGGTATTTTGGTTTTCACTTTGGTGGTCAGTCATCCTACTTTCCATTACAAACACAATAATGTAACTACATTTTATAAATCATTTCAGATTAAACGGTTCGACAAAATTTCGGCAGCACTTCCCTTCTATTCCCTGTATCGTACATAAATGCATGTACACAGGGAACGTAAAGGAAGTGCTATTGAAATTTTGTAACTGTTTAAAATGAAATGATTTATAATATGTAATTTCTTTATTGTGTTTGTAACTTGTCCAATACAGGGACAAATCCGACAAATATTGTATCAGAAGAATATAAATGTCCGTTCCGTTACAAAACGAACATCCATATAATGATCATGTACAACACTTGCCAGACGGGGCCAAAGCCAATCTAAAGGATAAAAAATTTCTTTAAATTTTATCAAATATTGTTGTTCTTTTCAAATTTTGACAATGTTTCAACTATTTAAACTTTATCAAATATTGTTGTTCTTTTCAAATTTGTGTATTTAAATTTTAGTTCAACACTCAATTAACAATTTTAGTTCAATATTCATTTCTTTATTTTTTTACGACATAGATTTTAGCGGAATATTTGTTGTTGTTATATTCATTTCTTAATTTCTTTACAAAATTTGATTTTAGTACAATATCAGTTGTTTTTAAAGTCGTTTCCTAATTTTTTAAAAAAAATTACATATTTGCAGAATTTTTAATGTTCTCATATTCATTTTTTAATTTTTTGTATATTTTTGTACAATTTATACAACCTTTTGCATTTTGGCCGTCGCTAGCCATCGCTAAAATTATTAAAATGGCCGTCGCTAGCCGTCGCTCAATCAACAAGATAAATAGAAGAATTATCAACGAAGATAATTAGAAAACAACAAAATCTAATTATCAAATAGATAATTAGAAAACAATAAAAATCTAATTATTAAATAAAAATTTGTCAATTTAAATTCACTTAACAAATTAAATTTGTAATTTATCAATTTCATAAACTATTAAATACTTTCATGTAAATTTATCAATAACCAAGTTAATCATTAACATACACTAATTTTTCACCTAACACAACTGACCATATTAATCGCCAACACTAATTATCTACATCAACCATTTATTCAACTTCATGATAAACTAATTAATCTAATACCTAATTTAACTTCATGATAATAAACTAATTAATCTACCAAATCAACATACAACACTACTAATACATAATTTAACAACACTACTAATACCTAATTTAACAACAAATCCTAATTTTAACAACAAATCTTAATTTAATTAGGGTTTAAACCAAACCTAAAAAACATCACATTTACATTCAAAATAGAGATTAGAAGTTTGCCTAGGCGAATTTGGGTGATTTGAAGGCGGCGAAAGGCGGGGCGTCGGCTGCGGTGACACGGGGCGGCGGATTGGGGGAAGGAGGGTTTGACTGTGGTGGGAAAGTAATGAAATTCTGTTCGCGGGAAGGAGATCTGTATATTGCCTTTAGCGACGGCTAGCGACGGCCGCATTTTTTAGCCGTCGCCAGCCGTCGCAAAGGCCCGTCGCTAAACGAAGCCTTTCTAGTAGTGATATCTCTCTATGCAATGGCAGTTGACTATATACATGTCTCCTTCAGTTGGTTTCTCTGTAATAAATTTTGGTTTTTTTCACCAAGAACTCCAGCCTATACGTATACAACAGAAAAAATAACCAAATTCATACATCTAACACAAAACATATCTATTCAACAAACATGTTAAATGTAAACACTGTTATAATCTGCAACTGACTTTATGATAGTACTTTATTTTTTACAGTCTCTTGCAAAACTATATTTGGAACATATAACATTACACACTACGTTCAATCACTGCTGCAGCAGGTGCAAGAAACAAAAGACTTCACATCAAATCTACATACCGAGCTATGGGTACTTATCAAGCACTTTGCTACCCGAAGATATAATACACTTAATGGACTAGTTATATACTTTCACCATTTCTATGGTTCCATGAAATGATCAGATGCTCTACTATGAATTTTTACCGTAGTTGATCAATTGCTAATATATTGTATTTCCTACTTATTCTATTTGTCTTTTTGATTGAGTTTATCAAATAAAAATCCGTCCAGTAAGTTCTGGCACAATAGTTTAATAAATTATTTTATAATCTTGGTGTTGTCAACTAGCTGATGCATACATCATTATTTTTTGGCAAAAAATCAATACTTTTTACCATTAAAAGGATACAACCACACTTGTTTTGGATTATTGTAAATTGTATTAAATGCATCAAAACGTTGACGGTATCTCATTATAACATGTATCCTGTAATTTTGATACTTTCTTTTACAACATGCAGGTAAATCTATTATTTAAAAAAATCCTATATGTTTCATTTGCAGAAAAAAAGTTTCCAATTACTTCCACGTGTCTTCTACTCCGATTTCAATACCATTACATATAATGGGATAGGGAGAAAACGAACTTGACAAACACTTTATTTATGCATAGAAGCATCACCAAGATTATTGCCTAAATTGAATATATAGCTATTGTATTACTGGTTATAATAAAAATTTCGCAATGGTCCGTGTGGATAGCACGAGTTCACACTCGTTTAATTTAAGATAATGATAGCATATTTCAAATAGGTAATTCTTGGAAAGGTGCAACTGAATATTTGATTGCCGCGTTTATTTTTATCAATAAAGTGAAAGTCAACAAGCAATTTTATGAAAGATGAATATGTTTATTTCTAAACCTGATGTTCATGGACATATCCGGACTATACCAATGTCGTCCGAGATCGAACTCATATTTCTGGGCAAACAAAAAATATTTGTTCAGGCTCGATATGTTTTTTAGTTGGACATTAAATAGTCGGACCATTTTTCAGATAGGACCACTACAAGAAACATGACGTTTTCTGACGGCTCAAAGCCGTCGGAAAAAACCATAGCAAAAAAATCCATCGCTGAACAGAATTTCCGACTGCTACTGACGGCTCCGAACGACCGCCGAAAGACATGTGGACAATCACGGGGGTGCCGAAAACCGTCATCAGCCGTCGTTCGCCCATCGTTGCCGTCGAAAGCCGTCGGAAGTTTTCGGCCTATAGACCGTCAATAGCCGTCGGAAAACCTGAACCTGTTTTTTCTTTTTTCTACTACATTTTTTCCTTCCATCCACAATCCATAAACACAATATATTCCACTACACAAGCACATATCAAATTCAAATATTCAATATAAAATCAAACCATACAAATGTAATCAAATCACATAAAGAAATAAACCAAGCATAGTTATAAAATCAAACCAACACTATACTAATATAATTTACATAAATCTCATTGCACAAAATATACATCAATCCTTCATCAACTCTCCACCATCAACTCTCAAATGTCAAATTGCTATCACCAAATGTATCAAACGACATACACAACATTTCAAATCTAACTTCACCAACTCGATGTATCATCAAAAATTACTAATCAATGACGCCAAAAAAAACATACATATCACTCCGGTCGATCATCTCCAGAACCTCCGAAACAGTTGAAGATGGAAAGCAGCCGCCGATGGTTGTGCTCTTCCAACTGCGCCACCCTAACTCTCAACTTTTCGATCTCTTCTAGATCAATCTGAGCTCTAGTCATTTGGTTGGCTCTCCTTTTTCTGCTGGCCTGCAATACTTATTTAATTTAGTCTATAATCTTACTATCAAAGCTACAACATAGTGTGTTAATTGTTATATCTATAAACTTATTATTGAAACTAAAGTGATGTGAAGTTCTTTAGAACTAAAAGATTACTAAATTGTTATAATCTTAATATATTATTCATTACCGCTTGATTGTCAAAGCCATATCGCCTGTTCCGTAAAGGTGGATCCATGAACGACTCAAAAATGACATCCTCCTCGTCCGTCGTCAGCTGATCTCGTCCAGTTTCCTCTAGGAGTTTCTGCCGTTATTCCATAAACCTTACCTGCACGAACAAATAAAAATACAGTTAAAATTAATAGCATGATATCTTAATTCATTGTACTTTAATAATTAAAACAGTTACCGGTAGTCAATAAACTAAAATATGCTTACATGCATCTTTCTCGATTTATTGTCATGCAATGTATATGAAACCGTCCCATCTGGATTTACTTGCTCGACAGCATGAGTACGGGTAAATACGTCTATGTATGATACGGGACCCTGTACCTCAGCTTCCTGAAATTGATTATTAAATACTATTATTGTATATTCAAAATTATACAGCATAATAACTATTTACAATTCACATTTAATAAATTTAGCAACTCCTGTCGATATTGTTGGAACGACTTGGACCCTCCTCGATGAGTGACAGGATTTCTGTCTCTATTTGCAAAGTTTTTTTCCTACTCTGCCCGCACATTTAAATTTAATACATTATTTACTTACCAAATATTTTTTGATATTTACATATCAATCAAATAATTAATGAATTTTAGTGCACTTACCTTCGCTTCGTCACCATCCCAATGTGCCAGCCACTCTTCCCACACAGTTGCTCCCATCTAGTTCGACTTTCGTCCTTTACGCTTCACAGCCGACATAAAATCTTTGTAGTTCTTCCTCATCTTCTACATCTAGTAGTGTCGTATCAACTGTAGATCATATGGTTGGACGTCAACTACGGCCTGCATTTCATGATAAACAAGCAATAAAAAGTTAAACAATAAAAGGTGAATAATAAATAAGCGACAAAAAAATTAAGAATGAAAACAGAAGATTATACTTACAATGAAATCTTTCCATATACACTTTAGGATGTGGGGAGGGATATTATCCCACTTCGGCCAACAAGCCATCATCATATTATTGTACGAATCTCTCGAAACTGATAGAACTACAACTGCCGGCTGTAGGTCAAACCCCCTGTGTTAAATATGATACAAATTATTATATCGTACACAAAATATTTAAGATGCTCAATTTTTTTTAATACTTACCCCTTCACTCTATGTACTAGATACATAGCGGGATGCTGTGGCGGCTGCGATGGACCGCTGCCATCGCCTCCTGAAGAATGAGAAGAACTTCTCCTTCTGGACGACATGGTACCTGTCACAGAACATCATTTTAAAAGAGAATAATAGCATAATAATGAAATATATTTTATAGTAAATGACATAAATGAGATAAAGTACATAAAGTGCAAAGTATACCTGATTCAGATTGGGTCTTATATTCCGATGATAAGAAGAATACATTGCATTTTTAACATAAATTGCGAAATAAATGACAAAAATGATAACGGAAAAGATGATCTAAATAATGTAATGACATAAATGATGAAATAAGATAAATGATGCAAAATAAATCTCGTCAATTACATAAACTGCATAATACATAAGAATTCAACATAATATTTATATGAATCCTCATCGTCTTCTGATTCAGATTCGGTCTCATATTCTACGTTATTTTCCTTTCTACTCTCAAATGTTTCTACCAAAACGTTTGATTCATCATTCAGAGGTCCAAAATCAGTACGATCATCTGTTATTATTATTTGCTTTGTTCAAGATCTGCCTGATAAGCTTGTTCGTTTGGAATATTCTTCCCATCAAACGTAAATCTTTCCTTTATTTTAAAAACTGATACCAGTCTGCTTTATCTCTTTTTAGAGACGGATAAGGAGCGTAATAAACTTGCAATGCTTGTATGTCTAGTACAAAAGAATCGTACTTGTGATAATACGATGTGTGCTTTATTTCAATAAGATTATTATCCTTGTGCATATTAATTCCAGAACCTGAAACATTGCCAAACCAATTGCATCTAAATAGAAACATCTCCTCCGCGGGTCGTCAAAAATATGTCAGTTGTAAAATTCAAGTTAATACGCCACAAAAATCATTTATATGATTTTCTGGATCATCACTACCTTTAACAAATAGACCTGTATTATTAGTTAATTTTTCTGCACCGTATTCTTTGGTGTTAAATTTATATCTATTGATGAAATATACTGGATATATCTTGACATTTCTTTTTGGTCCTAATGCAAGATGTTTCAAACCTTCGTCGACCACATAATTTCTTGGTTCATAAATGTACTTTGAAAATCAATTAGAAAATCCTTTACTCAGATCTTCGTATGGATGTTCACTTTTATAAATACTGCATATATGAATAAAATATTGCATTAAGTTCTACATACGTATGCATTATGGAAATGAATAAATCAAAAATTATTATTTCAGATTACCTAACAAATGGTGCAACCTCAGCATAATTAAAAAGAATATAAGTGTGTGCTACATGAAGATATCTAGCGTCTAACCATACTTCTACACACTTTCCAGAAGGTCGATAATTTTATCTAAAAATAGATAACATTGTTTGAGAGGACTTTTGTACGTCGCCTTCATTATTACGAGGAACACTTTAAAATGATATGTTCACATGGTCACCGAAATAATGAGAGAAAAAGAACGAAACTTCTTCTTTGATGTAAGATTTGCATATCGAACCTTCAACTCGTGCTTTCTGCCTCACTTTTTTCTCCAGATGATTCAAGTATCTATACATAATTAATTTATATAAAGTTTAACTTTAGAATGTATTTAAAATATTTCATACCTCTCAAATGGATATATCTATCCATATTACAAAGGACCTCGAAGCTGTGCTTCAAATGAGAGATGAACAGGTAAATGTTCCATTACATTAAAAAATCCTAGTGGAAATATTTTCTCCAATTTGCAGAGCAATATAGGAATATCTTCTTTAAGTTTACTTAAACGTTGCACTTTTAAAGCAGTCGAACAAAGATCTTTGTAAAACAGACCAAACTGCGTTGTTACCTTTCAAACTTTTAAGGGAAATAGTCTTCGAATAGAACTGGTAATAAATTTTCCATCATTATGTGACAGTCATGGCTTTTCATTTCGCTCAATATACCTTTTTAAAGTCAACATATCTACGAAGATTTGATGAAATCCCTTCAGAAAATCTTAATACTTTCACACATTTTAACACATCTTTAGCTTGATTATTATCTAACTCGTAATACGCTTTGGGTTTTTTTACTGTCATTTGGTTTTATATGGAGCTCGGGACGTTTGCATAATTCTTGTATATCACGTTTCGATTTCAAATCATCCTAAGTCTTCCCTTTGACATTCAAAATTGTGTTAAAAATATTATCAAATATAATTTTCTCGTTGTGTGTAACTTTAGTATTATGACAAAGCAGAAGATCTTTCCAATAAACTTCCATATTATACTTTGTTTACACCAATTACGAATAGTCAATTTTCCTACTATTTCTGTTTGCACTCTAGTTTCATATATCTTTGGATAGTCCCTTACAAGTTAGTATGCCTTCGCTTGACCATATCTCGATGATTGTCTGGTTTCTACTCTATTAGCTAAAAAGTTTTTTCTATCTTCTCTGAAGGGATGATTGACATGGAGAAAATATCGATGACAGTCAAACAACGAAATTTTCTTACCATTTGGTAAAAAATGCCCCTATTTCTTTCATGCAATAAGGACAAGCTAGACGACCGGATGTACTCCATCTCGAAAGCATTACATAGGCAGGAATCACTTATAGTCCACAAAAAAAAGCATGTTGATTCATAGGTTTTGATTCATGACACAAGCTTCAGAGATCATAAGACGAACTACAAAGAGAATACTATAAAAAGGCGATAAAAAGAGAATAAAAGTATATTGTGCACTACAAAGGAGACAAGACTACAATACAGAGATTAGTATTAATATTTTATTATATTGAGTCTTAGAATATTGTTAAAATCATTCCTCAAGTAGTCACACGCACATACAAATGGTTGTATATTGTTTTATACTTGAAAAAATATGATCTGTGCACATAACATCAGGACGGCTGACCAACCAGAAAACTTGGCTGACCGACCAGAAAACTCGGCTGACCGAACCTGTTATTAGTGCACAGATATGCTCTGTTTTGTGCATGATTTTAAACTCAGCCGACCGGCCAGAATTTTCAGTCAACCGACCTGGAAATAACGGCTATTTTTTCTGAAGAGTTGCGATCGTTCGTGAAGAGGAATCACCTTCAATCCAAGAGATATGGTCACAACCTTTGATTGAAACTCTTCATGAAAGATTGTAACTATTCTACAACTATATAAACATGTTTAATTCATTCCTACAATTACCAATTTCTTGTTTATAATTCTGAAATCTATTCTCTATTTATTTCTATAAATAAAAGCATTCATTCTCATTCAATATCGCTAGAATCTTGTAATTAATTTATATACTTCGATTCTATGAGATTATCCTCCTTCTAAGTCTTCACACACACTACATATTCTTAAGGATTTGATTATAGGAAAATTGTACTATCAAAAGACAATCCGTGTTATTCAGAACACACTCGTCAACAAATTATTTGTATTAAGTTGAAGTCCTCTTCGGCTGTTGAGGCGGAAAAATTCCTGTTCGGCTGCTCAGGTGTGGTATACCTATTCCTCCGGGTTAACTGAGGGGTTTAGTCTAAATCCAGAGGATATTCTGGGACTGGACGTAGAACGGGAAGTTCGAACCAGTATAAAAATTCATGGTGTGCTTACTTTAATTCTTATTTTACTGCTATTATCAGTTTTCGCATTTATATATTATATTACACGATCCTTAGTACTGCACGTACACTTACAAAGCAAACCTATGAAAATTTTTTCTTTGAAACATTGTATGTTTCTACTCCAATGTTTCTACTCCTTCATTCCATAGTGTTTTTAACTCCTCATTCAACGGCTGTAAATAAACATCGATTTCTTGTGTCGGATCGTCGAGGCCAGGAACAATAACAGTAAGAAAAATATATTGCGTTTTCATACATATCCACGGAGGTAAATTATAAGGTGTGATGATAATGAGCCATGATGAATATTTAGCACCAAATTGAGAAAATAGTGAAAAACCATCCGTACATAATTCAAGTCTAACATTACGACTCTTCCGGCAAAATTGGGATAAGTTTTGTCGAAATGCTTCCATGCTTCTCCATCGGCTGGATGTGGTAACGTACATTCTTCCTTTATTCTCACACTATGCCATCTCATATAAGGTATAGTTATAGAAGATGCATATAATCTTTGAAGCCTATGAGTGATGGACAAATAATGCATACGTTTGTATGGAACTTCATTTCCCTTCTTTTTTTCTTAGTTTGTACCTTTCCTCATTACATATTCTTCATTTCCTAAGAGTGGTGTCCACTTTCCAAAACAACATGTAGCCATTTTAATAAAATCTATTTTTTGATAAGGTAAATCAAAAGGCGACATAAGTTTTTTAACTTCATAGTGATTTTCGCATATTAAATTATTGGATGGCATATGTCTTTTTGCAGCTTGTATAATGGCGGTAAATCCGGCTTTGGTGATGTCGTATTTTGACTTCATCGCAATGTATTCTACGGTTACTGATAGCTGAGTGTCGCTTTTACATCCATCCCAAAGAGTTTCCTTAGTAGAATACAATAAATCATAAATAAAAAATTGGTTCATCGTCATCAACTTCAAACATAGGAAACATTGATCGTGTTGCATCTTCAACCACATTTTATATACGGTTCATCATAACTATTTCATTAATAGCAATCTCTAATTCAGACTCTATAGAAGTATGTGCTACAACTTCTCCATGATGATACTAAACATAATACTCCGGCAAGAAACCATTTTTGCACAAATGGACTTTCATAATATCGGGTAACGAATACTTCAAATGTTTACACCTACTACACAGACAACGAATTTTTACATCGTTTTCGTTATTACTTAAAGCAAATTCAATAAATACGTTTATACCATTATAAAAATCTTCTTTTATTGAGCCTCTCAATCCCCTTCTTTGATACATCAATCTCCTCCGATCAACAAAATAATCGATCATTTTTCCTATTTGAAAATATATGTCATAAATTCAAAAATAAATATTGGTCATTTTACAAATTCACATTTTATTTTTCATTGTATCTATACAAAAATTTTACGCGTCAATTTTACCCCACTTAAGAATACAATATAGAAATGTTGGTTTATGGTTATCTTTTTTCCTGGCCAGTCATCCTACTACCCATTACAAACACGGTAAACACTTAATTTTTTTTACATTATTTCATTTAAGCGATTTAACAAAATTTTTGCAGCACTTTCCCTTTGTTTCCTACATTGTACATAATGCATGTACACAAGAAACAAAAAAGAAAAGTGGCTGCGTAATTTTGTAAACCGTTTGAAATGAAATAATGTACGAAATTTAATTATTTACTGTGTTTAAGACTTGTCCCATACATGGACAAATCCAACAAGTATTGTACCAGATGAATAGAAATGACTATTTTATGACAAAAATAAATATTTATATAACGATCATGTACAACACTTGTCTAACGGGCCAAAAACTCTCTAAGGGACGCAAAAATGTAGTTTATAAAAACGAATATTTACTAGTTTTATATATTTCAAAAAATTATTAATTTACCACATTTATTTTGCATATTTTATCGATAAGGTTGCTTCAATATTTTTGTCATTTTCTTATGCAGTTAAATTTCTTTTGGGACTCGTGTATTCATTATTGTTATACAAGTCAAGATGTTACACAATTTATGGATTATTCCAATTAACACAATACAATGGTAGAAAAAACACATATATAATGGTTTACACATATACACAAAATCACAAATTATACATAATCTTTAAAACGATAACATATGAAATAGGTATGCCATGAGATACTATAAACCATTATTAGGCTAATGGAAACAATTACAGTCACTAATTAGCCCTAATTTATCAACTTATGCAAATATAGATTTAGGGTAAAAATTAGATTTTTCGTGAAAATAAGAGATTATACCTGAGATTGAAAGCGATAGAGTTTGATTAGGCACCCGTGGAGGATCCGTAAGCTTGAAATTGGAGACTGGAAGCTTGAAGTAAGGATTTGGGGGTTTTAATTTGGTTTCGGACATACTGAAAAATGAGGAAGAAAGGGCTCGGCTGGAGCCTGTAATTCACGAATTTTCGATGGTTTTCGACGGCCGCCGATGGCCCAATCGAAAGTCATCGGAAATACACCGTCGGAAGCCGTCGCTAGGGTCTGTCGGTATTTCAGCCTTTCTAGTAGTGGACATGGACGGACAATGGCCAGTCTGATTCAATTTACAGCCTTATGTATATCCCATATTGCCTTATTCACCGTATTATTCGACAGTTACTCTGTAGTACTTTTTGATAGTATAGGTATAAAGTGTTACGAAATGGTATCAAAACAGATTTAGAACAATATAGAGTATAAGAGACCCGAACCCTACCCTTAGATGAGACTTAGAGTCCATGTCCCGTGGGTGTGTAGTGGATTATTATTTATACCAAGTGATGATAGAAATATACAGTAATTACTGGGGTAATCATCCGAGGATGTATTTGTGTTTTTATTATTATATAATATATATTTTCTACCTTTTTCTATGTGCAAGTCTCTGTTTGAGATACATAGTAGCTGATGAAGGTTGTAAAGGTAGAAGTGGTCAGTTTTTCCAGTAGTATCGGTATAAATGATGACTGTTAGACCTCTGTGTGGCTTGAACGCGAATGAAGTAGCTCGATTTGGAAAGTTGTAAAAGACCTTAATTCAAGTCTCATCTTTAAATACTTTATAATTCTAAATTGTGACAAGGCGAGATGAATAAAAGGATTCAATAGTGATTAGAGTTGTGCAACGGAAACTGAAAGATAGTTTTTCGTTGAAGGCATTTATTCGTTTGTTTGAGTATGCGTACATTGTTGAATAACGTTTGTTTTATATATGGATGTTGTGTGTGTATTTTCATTGTTGTTAATGGTTGATGAACTGGATGTATATACGAATTTTGAAATTTAATATTTCACTTCAAACAAGCATATGATTTAATAAAATAGCAACAATAATTTTATATAGTGATTGAATATATTTTAGTAGTTTATTTTGGTGTTATTTTGTCCATAAAGTGATGTAAGAATTTCGATCGATACATTTGATCAACGATATTGATAGGGATTCCTAAACATTTATACGAGGCAGTCCGACACAGTATATTAAAATGGTAAAAGAAATATTTACTAGAAAATCATATATATTTTCGTAAGTAATATGTTGTTTTAGAAAATGGAGAATCTATTATTTTCTAGGTTTAAATATTTTGAACAATGTATACAACTATTAGATATTAGCATGAAGTTGAGGTCATTGGCGAGACAGTATTGATTTAAAATCATAGGCAGTCAATATTGCAGCCAATTGGCCAAACGAATAACTAACATTTATGCTGTGGCAATGTTGTATATTTTAATATAAATTAATTTATGGATTATTTTATATAAAGAATAAATATTCATTCAAGATTATATTAAAAGAATTTTCTATTAATATATATATATATATATATATATATATATAGTTTTATAAGGTTATGAATATGAAAGAAAAAAATGTAAACGAAATGAATTGAATCGTAGAAGTGTGAATTATTTGAAAAGATGTAGTTTTCTCTCCAAAACGCTTTTGTTATTGAAATTTTCTTCCCAAACAGATTTTGAGTGCAAAATAATTTCCTTTGGTTTTTGGAATATAGTGCTAAGGTACTAAAACATGATTCTAACATATCTTAGTACCCACTTTTAAGTGCTGACCAAGTATAAGCTGAAGCCCAAGTTGTATAAATTATAAAGTTGGTTATTTAACCAGTATAGTATTTTGGTAATATGAAATTTTGGAAACAATACGATGTTAAGTGTTGTTACCCAAGTAATATACGTTAGTTAATGTGCTTACCACAATTGCAAATTATACAAGATTATAAATGCAGCTTCTGAATGACCACCGACCTATATTGAAGAATTGTTTTTAGAATGCTATGATAGTTATTATGTAAATTATTATGGTTTTATGCCTTCTGGAACTAAAAGTTTATCACTTTGCATACATAATTCATAATTTGCTAATAAAGAATCAAAATGGAACTTCAAAGCCCATTCATTTCTATTTTTGTTTTGTAAAACCAACATGTATTTCTATTGCTTAATATTTTCTTAAACTTAAGCAAGGTGCAAATAAGCGACAACCCAACGTGTCCAAGCACTGGATGTTCATTTCTCCGTTTCCTTTGAAACAGAAAGAACTAAGTGCTTTTTATGGCGCAATAATTGACCCTTACAATGTTTAATTTTTATAATGCTAGTTGTTTATTTAAACAATTTTTTTATGTTGGTTGTAAACCAACTTCTTAAACCATTTTTAGCATGTAAGCTTCAATTTTGCTTGACATATGACAAAGATGAAAGTTTAGAGTGTAGTATCTATTTTGCTGTTGGATGCAATGATTTGTTTTGACCATAAATTTCAAACTATCAATCCTTTTTCGACAGTTTTAATTTCGCCAGAAAGCTATGTTATTAGAAAGAATTTTCATTTGAAATGTAATGTGAAAATTTGAGTTTAGCAATGATTTAAACCTAGAACTATAACCTTAAAACTATTTGTCCAATTTCGACGATTCTGCCCATTTTGAAAAGCTAAGAGTATACGCAACAACTTTTATTTTAAGTGTTTTATGAAATTTTGATGTTTTCATGGCTAAAAGCGCAGTTTTCAGTGGTGGGCATGTGTACATTTTTACAAATCTGGGCTACATGTGTTTGTTAAATCTTTCATAACTTGAGTTGTACTCCATATTTTTGCAACCCGTAAGTTGCTTTGGGGAGCCAACACACTATTTAACAATCGATGCTTTAAACCATAACTTGATTTTTTGTTTTAGGCGCCTTAAAGTTGTTTGGAAAGTGGCATAAAATGAAGATGCAACATGCTCTTTTGTTATATGAATGTCAAACGACTATATGTTATAATATATGATCTCATATGTTTTATATAAGCTTAGCACAGGTACACGTAGCTGCTGCGGATTGGATTTTGGAGCATGCACTGTTTTGTTCGCATAAAAGTTAAACAAACTACTTCAAAATGCAAATATAAGGTATGTTTTTACTGTATATCTTGTTATAATTTTGTTTTCTTGTGTTTTGGAATGCCCGATTGATTGAGATGTATATTATTTACGAATATTATGTTTTGATTTTTCTAAACGTTCTTCATACCAAAGAGACTTTGCCAAAAAAATTCGAAAAATCCGACGCTTAGAAAAATTTTCACAAAGATTTATCGTATGGGGAGAAAAGAAAGTCATTAATTGAATCTATTTGAAATAATAACATACGATAAGATGTGTTGGAGTGTGAGAGCCACATATAGGATTAAGTAAGTCTAGTTTGATAGATGATTATAGTTATGAAGGAAGTAAGGGTATGAGTTGTGTATGACGTTTTCCTGTAAGAAATTGTTAGGACGTAATTTTCATAAGGGGAGGAGTCTGTAACAACCTTGCTTTCTACGCCGTATTAATTGAATAAATTTAATTAAAATAAAATTGTTCGATTTTGATATTTCATAATTTATATTTTGAAAATAAATTTTTGTTTAATTAAATGGTATTTGGTAAAAGGTTTTGTCGTATAAATTCTTTTTGAACGATTTATTGAAATCGAATAAATTATTTTAATTGAATATGAAATATTTTTAAGTGTAAAATTTAAATTGAATTAAAATTTATTTACGAATAAATTGAAAGAGTTATTTAAAAAGAAAAGGAGAGAAATAAATTAGTTTAAACTAGGCCCAAAAATCAACTTAAGCCTAAGCCTTAATTTAGAATTCTCTCCTTCCTTCATAGAGGCAAAACCCAAACACCTATCTATTTTTCATCTTGCCCAACCCTAAATCCTCAATTCAATTCGCATCTCATATTATAAAAGGAGAAAGAAGAAGAAAATGATGCGGAGCAAGCGATCGACGCCAGAGATGATTGGGTCGCACGCGATGTCGGAGGCACGGCTTTGGGTCGATGACAACGACAGCGGAGTGAGTTGGCAAAGTGGAGCTCGATTGGACCTGGGCTCTGTATGCATGCGACAAAGGTGGGCAATAGTTCTAAGACCCGCATTCGTGGTTGATGGAGGCAGCAGTGGGTAGTCTGTGCATTCGACAGTGTAGTGGAAGGTTCTTTAGTTGCTTGCAGTAGCGTTTTGGGGCACGAGTTTCATGAGGCAATAGTTGAACGTCATCTATTAGCGGAGCCAGTAAATATTTCGCTCATGCTTTTGGTAAGTTTTTCTCAACTCACCATTATATCTATAATTTGATGCTTGCTATATACACCTGTATATTATCCTATTTATCATTTAAATTGTTTGGTTGAATTGCTTGGGTTGATTGATTATATATGGTCATTGTTGTTTGGATTGTTAGAAAATTGATTTATGCTTGTTAGATGTCCAAAATGTAAAGGAGATGTTGTTTATTTGCATCTCAATTTGAGTAATTTATTCATATTGTGTGTATATTGTATGAATGGTCGAAATTCTATGGAATTCAACTCGGCCACTCAATAAAATTTATATGGATGCTTGTTAAAGATTTTAGAGGAATTTGCTCCATAATTCATATTTTTTGACGTTCTATTGATTTTTTGGTTTCAGTTTTTTTTAAAAGTTTCGATAAACTTTGTTGGTATTTTAAAATTAAAATTGAAGTTTATTTATAAATAAATTAAATTAATTGGAAAATAAAATTATTTCTAGGAAATTTCTTTGGATATAAAAGTTATTTCGAAAATAATTTCTTTCTAACTGTTAGAATATATAGTGAAAGTTTTGAATTATAAATTATAGTTTGTAATGAAAAGAATTATTTGCGAGATTTATAAAAGTTATTTTAAAGTATTTTTTAGTTATAGATAATTGTGTAATGGCTATATAATTCTTTTTGATTTGTAAAGTGAGTTTGGATGTTTTGAAAATATGTGAAAGGATCTGGAAATGAATTTTAGTAATTGAATCTTGTATTTGAATGATTTTAATAAAGGATATTTGATTTATAAAGTGTTTTTGAATGTTTTAAATTATTTTATTAAAGATTTGAAAATGAAAATTTTGTTATTTAAATCTTTATTTTAGAATTATATTTTATAGTTAGAAATAAAAAAAATTATTTGAAGTTTATATATATATATTTATTGTGAAATAATAATTGATTATAGAAAATTATAATTGACGTCTATAAAGCAATTTTGAATGTTATATATATATATATATATATTTGAATGCTTGATTTAAGTGTTAAAGAAATATTTTGTTGAACTTTATTATTTCAGTATTTGAATTAAAATTCGAATTTTATGTATGGTTTCCACATCTTCTGATTTTCCATTTTTCCGCATAGATTTAAATATTGCGAATGATTCACCGTTGACATAGATTTGATTGATGAGTTGTATGATTCAGTGATGACACCTTCTATGTAATTTTCTGATGACTTTTATTATGTGGCACCAGGAATCTGAATAAACAGATTAGTAATACTGTTTGGGATGAAGCATTCGATAATACTTTTCTGGTTATCCTTTGGACTCATTATATAGAATATCGAAGGAGTGAGTGTGATGTGTGAGTACTAAATAAATGAACTAGTAACACGCATTGGTTTGGGATGCCGTTGTGTTATTTATTCAGTTATTCTTTGCTAATGGATGGCACTCGTACGGTGTATGCATTGTGTATGACTCGCTACGGTGAGTAATTATGGAGGCTACTTGTTAGCTATATAGTTTTTGTACATTTTGTGTCTGTCTGCCTGTGTCCAACTCCCTATATGTTTCGGGAGTGAACCAGATTGGCCAATATCCACCCTGCGGCCTAATCGAGGAGGTTACGCCCTTGATAGAGACACTTGTAGCATATTATATTCGATGCGCATCACGATATTAGAGTTGGTATCCCCTTGTGTCGTAGAGGCCAACAGTCAGTTACCATAGGGGCATATGTCGATAGTCATGGCCTAAAAGGCCATGCATTGTCGATCCTATAGTTGATCATTGTCACAATACGAAGAGGGGAGAATAAATAGTAACCGATGTTTGTAGGAGTCGTGTCATATGGACCATGTGTCGCTCTTGAAGCAAGCAGACGTGCTGTCAGTTTCTCGTTTGGTTCTGGTATATGTGGTGTATGTGTATGTATGTGGGTGGTAGATAGACATATGTTATGCATAGATGAGATTATACCTGAGACTGTGTCTAGATTATGGTTAACCAAGTGAAAACTTGACTTCCTGACCATTGAAAATGGCATTTAATACATCCACGGTATTCACGTGCCTTTGCCCAAACATCTGAAAGATGAGTTGTTGTGGTGTGTCATGGGGTAAAATAAAAAACAGAGAAAATGTCACAACAGAACGATAAATTATAATATAACAATATGATAATACAAAAGGTTACTCCTTAACATGGAGTTATCAGAGTTACATAAAAGGACTACTACTATTAGCCTAGACAGTTTTAACCACTTGCCTTTACACTTGCTGATATAAAATAAACATAACAGTGGAAACAAATAGCTAGGTAGATAAGGAGCCTCCTGCTCATCCATCACCGCCTAAAGATCCTAGAGAAACCTTTTACTCTCGGGTCACTTTAAATAAGTACTCGAGAGTTTAGGGAAAACAAACTACTCGGGTAAGACAATAAGTCTGGTATGTACAAACTCTAAACAAAGGGGTGGAAATAAGCAATAACATGCGAGACCACACTGCCAAATGCAAAATGTATTTCCCCTCATAAGAAAAACATCCAGCCATATGTAATGGGTATAAATAATTAAGCATTGTGAAGTGCGCAAGATACTTCACGATACAATTTAGAAAGATATAAATTCAAGGGTTCGAATAAAAAACAAAGAAAGGGAAATTTTTGCACAATGACTATGTGGGTGCACCCCCTTTACCGAAAGCATACCTCTAGAAAATATACTTAAGAACTACGATGGCTCCTGGATATGTCCACGCCGGACCTCCTCTACCTTACCGAGAATCTAAGTATTTCAAATCATAGTGCACATATAGCTGAAACCAATCTAGAGTAGATGTGATAATACCTTAATAGGAGTAACCCCATATAGCTTGGCTTCCACTCACTCTTTAGGTTTAGTCATTTTCGACAAAGGATATCAACGCTCAAAATAAGCAACAAATCATCTTAGATTGATGATACACAATGAAGATAGCAGAATTGATAGTCAATAAACTATCGGGAGATGATCATATATGGAAAGTGAATCGCATACCCTTACCTTTACTCATCGATTTCAAACTCGTACTATCCCTTGGTTAAAATTGAAGCCGGGAAAGTGAAGGTGGTGTTATCTTTAAGCTTTGCCTTGACGACGATTTTAACCTTTGAGATAGAGACAAGCTTCCATACTTTGACATTTAGTACTGAGAATATGACTAAATATTTTCTATATAAGTGATATCGTTTATGGAAATTAAATTTCTTATCTTTTCTATAACCGAATCAAATCTTTAAACTTTTAAATACAAACTTGTGTTGTGGTTTCACATCACAAATATTAACTTTAAAAAACATTATTAAAAATGATTAATTAAATTTAAACATGATTAGTTACTTCAAACATTATTATTTAAAATGATTAATTAACTTTAAATATGATTAATTACTTCAAACATCATTATTTAAAATGATTAATTGACTTTAAAAATTATTATTAAAATGATTAATTAACCTTAAACATCATTATTAAAGTGATTAATTAACTTTAAACATCAGTATTGAAATGATTAATTAACTTTAATCATCATTTTTGGAAGGATTAATTAACTTTAAACGTCATGATTAAATGATTAATTAACCTTAAACATCATTATTAAGATGATTAATTAACTTTAAAACATCATTATTAGAATGATTAATTAACTTCAAAACATCATTATTAGAATGATTAATTAAAATAATTTATTATTAATATATATGAACTGCATCCATAGCGACTATCGCTATATGGACCATAACTTCTAAACTTGTTTTTTTACAATATTGCTTTAAACCATGGTTCAAACAACACTTTTAAAAGTGTCAAAACACAACCAAATATTTGTTTTGTAAAAAACCAAGCATGTATCTATATAAAAAAATTTCGAAAGAGATGATATTTTCAAAGTGTCGATATAGCGATAGTTGCTATACGGACACTTCCATAAAACATTTTATATGTCATATATTCATCCAAACATCTTATAAACATAAGCATGTATATACTCAAATGCAAATAACATTCTAAAGGCAAGGTAAAATTTATCACTTTATAACTTATGCACTTCAAAGTGTGTCATAGCGACCTATTTGCTACGAATATTTCGACTTCATTTCAAGTCCCCTGTAAACATCCTATGTGTCATCCGCTTTTAAACGGGAACCAAATCAAACTATATTATTCCAAACTTATAACATAACAAATCAGCTAACTAATATTAGTATCACAAATGATAAAGTTTAAATATTTGGATTTAAAAGTGAGTTTTACTCATCGACACAAACATGAACTTCATCCAAACTTGCAAACGACACACGGATGGAGTTTTCTTCTACAAGAACCCGTTTTAAGACTAAAAGGAGGCCAATATGGTTTAGCCTAGGTGGCTAGGGGGCTTATCCTAGGTTAAAGTTGGGAGTTTTAGGACTTATTTTGATGAAAGAGTGATGCATATAAGAAAAGAAATATTTTGGCTAACGTATATGGTTTTAAAGTGGAAAAATGAAGGGTCTTTAACTTGAAAATTTCAAAGAGGCAATGAAAGTTGAAATGGAAGCTTGGAAAAGAAATAGGAGTTTGAAATGAAGAAAGTGAGAATGAAAATAAGAATTGGAAAAGGTATAATTACTTTTATATAATGTATAAATGAAATGTCTGAAATGCCCTTGATAATTTGAAAGCACCATACCCTCTATATTTTTAATGCCATATCATCACCCCATTCCCCACTCCACACACAACCTCCACCCTCCCCTTCATCTCCATCACATCATCACTTTTCAAGATAAGAAGTTACCGTGTTCCATTTCTTTTGTTTTTAAATTTTCAAAAAGAAAAGTCAAATTTACTTTATCACTTTAAGTAAATATTTAAGCTTATTTAACCTTAACCATTTCCTTAACCAAAGTATATGTTATTGTATATTGTGTATATGTATAATATAGTGTACACAACGTGATCCGACAACTTTTAGATGATCAAAAGTCGATAATCGAAAAAGCAATTTTCTGTCACATTTTCGATTTTTTCTTCAAACTAATTATTTTTGTAAACCAAAATTTTAAACAACTTCACCATCACTATTTATTACTTAAAAGAGGTTTATTTGAGTTATAAAATCTATTATTAAATATTTAAAAATATATTAAATATTCGAATTCAAAGTGATTAGCTTATGGCTTGTTACATCATCCCCTCCTTATAGGAAATTTCGTCCTAGAAATTAATCATACAACAAATGATATAAAAAGAAACACAGATGATATCATTCAATAAACTGGTACAAAGAAAGTGACTCTACCACAACCGATGAGTACACTAAAAAGATACAATAAAATACAAACAACTACGATAACAACTCGGGATAAAAATTCATAATATTGTCCTCGGTTTCCCAAGTATAATCCCTATTATCTCCACTCCACTAATCACTTTATATCTTGAGTGATGATACAAATAGGGCGCCTAAGAATGGTTAGGTTAGGTTGAACTTCCAAATCAACTTGTTGTGCCGGTTCTACTATCATCGAAGAGTCGTGTACATGCTTACGTAAATAAGATACGTAAAATACACTTTGCACATCTGATCGTCTATAAGATAACTTTACTCTATATGCAAGTCTACTAATCTGTTTCAGTATGGCAAAAGGGCTAATATAATGAGGGGCTAGCTTCCCTGATTTCCTAAACCTCACAACACTTCTTAATGGAGAAACTTTCACAAATATCGAATCTTCGACTGAGGACTCTAGATCCCTACGCATTTGATCCGCATAACACTTCTACCGATCCTGTGACTCCTTCATCTTCCTTTTAATATCAGCTACTTTCACACTAGCTTCTAAGATCATTCAGGTCCAAGAACAATTCTATCTCTAGATTCAACCCAACACGAAGAAGAATGTCATGGACGACCATAAAGAGCTTCGAAACGGGCCATGCCAATGTTTGTCCGATAGAAGTTATTGTAAGTGAATTCAACTAAGTGTAAATGATCTTCCTAAGAACCCCCAAAGTCTAAAATGCATGCTCGCAATAAATCTTCCAAGATCCAGTTCACTCTCTTTGCCTGCCCATCTGTCTAGGGATGGTAAGCTTTACTCAAACTCAGCTCAGTCCCTAAAGCAGTTTATAGTCCCTCCCAGAACGTATTAGTGAATATCGAGTCTCGATCACTTATAATACTACAAGGAAAACCATGGAGCTTCATAATCTCTTTCACATACAAACTCTCCATACTCATAGAAGTCCTAGTCGGCATAACATGAAAGGAATGGGCACTCTTGGTCAGTTGGTCGACTATAATCTAAATGCCTTCGTTGCTTCTTCTTGACCTACGAAGCCCATCAATAAAGTCCATAGAGATCTGCTCCCACTTTCATTCCGGGATCTCAAGTAGCTGGAGCATCCTAGTTGTCTTTTTCTAGTCACTTTTGATCCACTGGCAGTTTGTGCACTAACTCAAAAAGATCAAAACATCTCGCTTAATCCCTTTTCACCAGAATACCCTAATATCTTTGAACATCTTAGTCACTTTTGGAGGAAAAAGAATGGTGACATTCGACTAACACTTATTGTCTCTAAGTCCACTAACATTTGGAATATGTATACGCCCGTCCATTTTCAATACGCCCTAGGGATCAATCTCAAAGCTAGAAACAATACCTTCATGAACATCCTTTTTAAGTCGAGCCAAAATAGGATCTACCTCCTGACGAGATCATCCTCTCCATCAATACTAGCTTAACTTCTAAGTTAACAACTGTTGCTACATTTCAATCAATGCATCCACAATAGCATTTTCTTTTCCCAAGGGTACAAAGAATCTCCAAATCATAAGAAGTGAGAAACTCCAGCTATTTCCACTGCCTCAAATTCAAATCCTTTTGGGTAAAGACGTATTTTAATGGTTTGTGGTCCGTGTATAACTAGAACTTTTCACCTAGAAGATAATGCCTCCATGTCTTTAGAGCGCGTACAATAGCCAAAAACTCCAAATCATGTATAGCATAATTTTTCTCATGTGGCTTTAGCCATTGAATCACATAGGCAATAGATTTCCCAAGCTACATCAGAACTGCTCCCAAATCGATACCACAAGCATCCGTATACATGGCTAAACCTTTACTCCTATCTAGAATGGTTAAAACATAAGCGCTTGTCAACTTCTCCTTCAATTCATCGATTACTTGACACACTTAGGCATCTACATAAACTTAACATCTTTCTTTGTTAACTTCGTCAGATGTGAAGCAATCGTCGAGAAGTCTTTGATGAACCTACAATAAAAACCAGCTAATCCCAAGAAAATTCTAGCTTCCATTACATTTTTGGGCTTCTTCCAGTCTTGAACTGCAATGACTTTAGCTAGGTCAACTGATATGCCTTCTCCCGAAATAACATGCCCTAGAAACCTAACTTCGAATTTCTAGAAATGGCACTTAGAAATATTAGCTTTCAATACATGGCTCCATAAGGTATTGAGTATGACATCAAGATGATATTTATGCTCCTTCTTTGTCTTTGAGTAGATAAAAATGTCATCAATAAAGACAAGAATAAATTTAATTAAGAACATATCAAAATACTCGATTCATTAAGTTCGCAAAATAAATAGGTTCATTAGTCAGCCTAAACGGCATGACCAACCACTCCGTAGAAATTATCTGGAGTCCTAAAAGCTGTTAAGGGTACACTCTACTCTACTACCCTTAATTGGTGGAAACCGGTGGCAAGATCCAATTGTGAAAATATTCGAGCACCGTGGAGCTGGTTAAACGTATCATCGATCCTTGGTAAAGAATATTTATTTGTGATAGTCCTTCTGTTCAATTCCCGATAGTCTACGCATAACCTTAGGAATCATTTTCTTTTGTAACACAGTTGACTGGCGATCCCCAACTTGAGGTATTACGTCGGATCAAACCCTTCTGCAACAAGCCAGATGTTCGGTCTTCTAACTCCCTCTTCTCTTTCGGAGCTACCTTCGAGGAGGTTATACAATAGGTCTGGTTTTTTGAATCAAATCAATACGGAAATCCACTTTACAGTGAGGAGATAAACCTTGCACTTCATCAAAAATATCAGTGAAATCCTGAACAACAGGTATATCCCTATGCTCCTCTTTAGCTACTTTGAGTGAATAAAGAAAACTACTCATTAACTTGTTAAGCTCTTCACAAAACATGTCAACGCTTCTTCCTACTACATCCTTTACCATGATCATTCTCTTACACAATCCAAGACAGCTCTAAACTTAAATAACCAATCCATTCCCAACAACACTCCAAAATCTATGAACCCCAGAACAAATAAGTTAAAAGGAAAGAGATGATTTCGATAAGAAATAGGCACATTTAGATATACAGTATCAATATTTATCGAGGCCCCAAAAGGGCTTGACACATGAAGGATTACTTAAAAGGAAGAGTTTAAGGTTAAGTTTATCTACAAGATCAACTAAATTAAAATTACGAGAAGCACTAGTATCAAATAATACTCTTATAGGAATATCATAGATGGAAAATGTACCTTGCAACATCTGCTTCCCCTTTTGTCCTAAATAAGGGGATGGTATCTCTTCTATAACAAAAGTCTGTCCTTGCGACCCCTTCTTTGGAAAAGTGCATTTATTCTTTATGTGTCCCATCTAGCCGCAGTTGTAACATGTGGCAGTTGGGCAATGAGCTGAGAAGTGACCCATCTTGTTACACTTAAACAAGTAATGTTAGCCAAGTTGAGTGGCTTCTTCTATACTGAACCCTACCTAAGAGTTTCTTTCCTACCCACTACTTCTTCCCTTTGAACTTGCACTTGAAATTTGGCTTTCCTTCAACTGACATAACTGACAATGGCTTGGCACTGACTGCTGGCACTACTCCCTTCTTGAATCCTTCCTTAATATCGAGAGCCTCAAACCTCTAAGCCATGCTGATAAGATTGGTGAATGTACCCATAAGATGATTGGTCATTTCACCTTGGAACTCTGGTCGCATCCCACTCACAAACACTTCGTTCTTTTTGAGTGGTGTGTTCATCAATCCAAGTTCGAAATGGCACAATGCATTGAACTTATGCTCATATTATGCCACCATCATATCATCTTGCTTTAAATCAACGAAACCCCTAAACAACCAAGTCCATCTGGCTTTTGGAATAAAATATGCTTCAAAAAGATCCTTAAAATGGGCCCAAGGAAACTCCTCTTCTAGAGTATTAGCTGCTTGAATCCCATCAATCCATCAACGACTTTTAAGGTTGCCCTAGTGCCAATAGCCATTTCTCCACATCTTCGAACTAAAGATCTCCAATATCCTTTCACAAGATCGAAACCCCATCTGCACTCTAAGAATATTTTCAGTTCCATAGAACGGTTTTTCGCCCAAAGTGGTAAAACTCTTATACAAAGCCGTAAAGTTCATATGGGCCTGAACTTGCACGACCACTTCCTCTACCCAATCTAAAGCTGGCATAGTATCATTTTTAGGTACCTTGCTATTCAAAGCCATGCTAGTTCTAGATCCTCTCCTCCTCCTATTCTTGTATTTATCTTCGACTGCCTGAATAAATAACAGGTATCTTTTGAATACAAGGTAAGGTTCAAAGTAGTTTAAGGAAAACAACACCAACGGTTCTAGAATGAGACTTTAGAGGATAATATGATTATTATAAAAATTATAAATATGCTTTCTCAAGATTAACTCATTCTAGGACATTATTTACCCTATCTCTAATGAGTTGTAACCCAATCAAGCTAAAGTGTTTGCTCAACCAAAGCTCTAATGCCATTTGTGATAACCTGACTTCCTGACCCCTTGAACAACACTTACATCCATGTTATTCATGTGTCATTGCCCAAGCATACAAAAGACGAATTATCATGGGGTAAGATAAAAGAACAAAACGAAAAAATATCACAACAGAACGGTTTACTAATTAAAATAGAGTTACATAAAAGTACTACTACTATCAGCCTAGATAGTTATAACCACCTGCTTTTACACTTGCTTATACAAAATACACATACATAAGTAAATATAACAGTGGAAATAGATAGCTAGGTAGATAAGGAGCCCTCTGCTCGTACATCACCTTCAAAAGAGCCCAAAGAAACCTGCTACTTTAAGACTACTCAAATATAAATGAGTTTCCGAGAGTTTAGGGAAAGCAAACAACTCGGGTAAGACAATAAGACTGGTATGAGTAAACTCTAATTAAAGGGGTGGAAATAAGCAACAATATATGAGACCATATTGCCAAATGCGGAATGAGTTTCCCTTCACAAGAACAACATCCAGCCATAAGTAATGGGTATAAATAATTAAATATCGTGAAGTGCGCGAGACACTTCTCGATAAGATTAAGAAAGAAATACATTCAAGGGTTTGAATAAAAAATAGGAAAGGGAAATTTTCCAACAATGACTAGGAGGGTGCACCTCCTTACCAAAAGTATACATCTAAAAAATATACTTGAGAACTATGATGGCTCTCCGACACGTCCAGGCCAAACCTACCAACTTACCGAGAATTTGAGTATTCACATCTTAGTATGCATATAACCGAAACCAATTTAAAGTAGATGTGATAATACCCTAATGGAAGCAACCCTACATAGCTTGGCTTCCACTCGCTCTTTAAGTTTAGTTATTTCCGACAAAAGATATCAACACTCAAAATTAGCAAAAAATCATCTTAAATTGACGGTACACAATGAAGATTGCGGAATCGGTAGTCAATAATCAACTATTGGGAATAATTAAAATGATCGTATATGGAAAGTAAATCTCACACCCTTACCACTACTCGTTGATTTCAAACTTGCACTATCCATCAGTTAAAAATGAAGTCGGGCAAGTGAAGGTAGTATTATCTTTAAGTTTTGCCTTGATGATGGTTTAAGCCTTTGAGATGGAGATGAACTTCCATACCTCGATGTTTAATGCTGAAAATATGACTAAATCCTTTCCAAATAAGTGATAATATTTTTTGAAATTAAATTTCATATATTTTCCATAACCGAATCAAACCTTTAAACTTTTAAAAGTGAACCTGTACTGGGGTTCACATCAAAACTATTAACTTTAAACAACATTATTAAAAATGATTAATTAATTTAAATATGATTAATTACCTCAAAAATCATTATTTAAAATGATTAATTAACTTTAAACGTGATTAATTTGTTCAAACATCATTATTTAAAATGATTAATTAACTTTAAGCATGATTAATTACTTCAAACATCATTATTTGAAATGATTAATTAACTTTGAAAATCATTATTAAAATTATTAATTAACCTTAGACATCATTATTAAGCGGCCAATTAACTGTAATATCATTATTAAAATGATTAATTAACTTTAATCCTCATTATTTGAAGGATTAATTAACTTCAAAGTCATTATTAAAATAATTAATTAACCTTAAACCTCATTAGTAAAATGATTAATTAACTTTAAAACATCATTATTAGAATGATTAAATAAAACAATTTATTTTTAATATCTTCGAACTGCATCCATAGTAACTATGGCAATGGACCATAATTTCTAAACTTGTTTTGTAAATCAAAATTTCTTTAAACCATGATTCAAACAACACTTTGAAAAGTGTCAAAACACGATCAAATATTTGTTTTGTGAATACCCAAGCATGAGATCTACAAAAAGATTTTCAAAAGAGATGATATTTTTATAGGTCGATACATTAATAGTCGCTATACAGACACTTTTATAAAATATTTTATATGTCATATATTCATCCAGACATCTCATAAACATAAGCATATATATATATATAGTTAAATATATATAATATTCTAACAGCAAGGTAAAGTTATGCCTATCAATGGATACCTGAAAAATCTGAAATCCATCCGGATCCATATCCGAAAAAACGGATACTATCCGATATTCGAAAAGCGGATGCGGATATCTGATATTCGAAAAGAAAATCGGATGCGGATGCGGATATGGGCACATCCGTATCCAAAAACATCCGTCCGATCAAAAATTAATTATAATAAAAATTATTATTATTATTGATTTATTATTTAATGGTGAACTTAAAATATACTTAGAAATGAATTGTTCCACTTTGAAAAATTAATTAGTATTGTTGTGTGTGTATTGTCATTTGAGAAAGTGATTGTTTTAGTTCAAAAATATTAGTATAATAAAAATCTTACTCAATTTCGGATGCGGATATTTTGGAAACTTTCGAATATCCAAAAATATCCGCTTTCTATTTTCGGATGCGGATATTTTCGAATATTTGAAAAATATCCACGGATGCGGATACGGGTGTTGATTCTCAGATATCCGCGGATATCGGATGCAGATTCAGACGTGGATTTAAATTTTCGGATGCGGATGTGGATACAGCCATATCCGCATCCATTTGCATTCGTTGACAGCCTTATGTAAAATTTATCACTTTATAACTTATGCACTTCAAAATGTGTCATAGAGACCTATTCGCTACGAACACTTCAACTTCTTTTCAAGTCCTCTACAAACATCATATGTATCATCCACTTTCAAGTGGGAACCAAATCAAACAATATTATTCCAAAATTATAACATAAGAAATCAACTAACTAATATTAGTATCACAAATGATAAAGTTTAAATCTTTGGATTTAAAGGTGAGTTTTACCGACCGCAACAAAAATGAACTTCAACCAAACTTGCAAACGACACACGGACGGCGTTTCCTTCTAAGTGAACTCGCTTTCAAGACCTAAAGGAGGCCAATGTGTTTCAGCCTAGGTGGCTAGGGGGCTTGGCTTAGGTTAAACATGGGAATTTTGGGTGGACTTGTTTTGACGAAAGAATGATGTAGAGAAGAAAGGAAGTATCTTAGCTTATGTTTTAGATTTTAAAGTTGAAAAAAGAAGGAATTTTAACTTGAAAATTTCAAAGAGGCTATGGAAGTGGAAATGGAAGCCTGGAAAAGAAATAGAAGTTTTAAATAAAGAAAGTGAGAATGAAAATAAGAATTGAAAAAAAAGGGAATTACTTTATATAAAATGGATAAATGAAATGTCTAAAATGCCCTTAATAATTTCAAAGCACCATAACCTCCACATTTTTAATGCCATATCACCACCCCATGCCTCACTCAACACGCAATCTCTACCCTCCCTTTCATCTCCACCACATTATCACTTTTCAAGATAAGATGTTACCTTTTTCCATTTCTTTTCTTTTTAAAATTTCAAAAAGAAAAGTCAATTTTCCTTTACCTCATTAAGTAAATATTTAAAATTATTTAACCCTAACCATTTTCTTAACCAAAGTATATGTTATCTATATATGTGTGTGTGTATACGCTGTAGTGTACACAATGTGTTCTGATAATTTTTAAACGATGAAAAGTCGCAAAAAACGATTTTCAGTCACATTTTCGATTTTTCACCGTACTAATTATTTTTTTAAACCAAATTTTTTTAAGCAACTTCACCATCACTAGTTATTACTTAAAAGAGGTTTATTTGACTTATAAAATCCATTATTTAAATATTTAAAAATAACAATAATTATTTGAATTCAAAGTGATCAGATAACTGGTCATTACGAACAACATTTCCTTCTTAGGCAGATGAGTTATTCTTTACAGCCAGACAACCTGCTTATTATTGATTATATTTGGATATTTTTCTAGGATGGCTCAAATCTTTCTTATTGACTTTATTGTTTTGATAATGGTACTTTATAGTATGAGATTGATAGATATTTCGGGCATTGTTTCATCATTGCTTGAATTCACTTGAGGATATATCATTATTGATTATTTATGGATGTGATAGTGATTTCAGGATATAGATGATTCACCCATTTGATGTTGTTTTATATGAATTCCGATTTCATGTGTTTTATATAGGTGATGAATCTTTACTCTTTGGTTTTGTTGTGAATGTCATTTGAGATATTATGAGACTGTAATTTATTATACTTCTTATATTATTATTGTATGTTATATTACATCCATTATCGTAGATATAGTCTAACCCATTTATTGTTTATATGATACTCGGGATAGTCCATAATATTTTAGGTATAGGGTGTTGAGACTAGGTTGTATTATTTGGGCATGGAGGAAATTAGTTATTTTGTACCGGGGTATATTTATTTGTATTTTATAGACCCATGTATGTATATAACCTAGTAATGTATATTATACTTTATTTATTCTATATTATATATTATCGCTGCGACTAACTCTATGATCTCTATTATTTACTGTGTATTGTGTATTGCTATTTCTTAGAGGCACACATGTTTATTGCTTTGTGTCGATACCGTGTACGTATAGGTGAGTCATTTATTCAATGTTTTAATACGTACCAGTGTTAGTCCAAGGGAACATTCACGTGTGTATCCTTTATTGCCTTATTCTCCATATAATCTGACAGTATTAGTCGGTAGTACTCTTGGATAGTATGAGTGTAGAGGTTGGGGCATTGCACCAGTCTACAATGGGTGAGTTTGATGCTTTAAGAATAGAGGTCGAAGAACTTAAGGCTAAGATGACCCAAGCCAAGGAAAACACCAAAGCCACCCTCCTTCAATTATTCGCCAATGTTATTGAACAAGGAGTCTTAAGTGGCTTAAAGGTAGCTATCCCATTACATTAGCTGAGGTTTGGGAGGAAATCATCAGGAAAGTTAGGGAATATGGCAGTGATTTTGAGAAGGAGAGGCTAAAGAGTTCGCTTCTCGATAATGATGGTCAGCGGCCTTGGAGGAAGGCATGAAAATCAAGGCTGAAGAGGCTATAGTTGAGAAGTAGCTACCTATTAAGTCTCTCGTCGGTCCTACATCTTCGGACCATATGGATGATACCTCTCTTACCCTAAAAGAGGCTTAGGTAGGGATCGTCACTTCTATAGCTACCTCTATTGAGGTTATCATAATCGAAACACCTATGGTTGTAGCTCCATATGCTGCCACCTCTAAGAGTAATAATCCAGACACTTTACCCTTCATTACTTCGATGATTCTACCTCCTTGCCTTAAGTTCCTAAACCCCTTGAGCAAGGGGAAATCACTAAGTCTCCTTTATACGAATCTTCACCAATCAAAGGTATATCTCTCACGTCACCGATCTTCGAGAAGCTTTAGTTGTCACCTAGAGACATCACTGCCCTTTATCATTTTATCTATAAACTTACAGGTCAGCTTCCATCACTGCCTCCTCTACCACCTGTCATTCACACTTCAGGTCCCAGAGCCATCAATACTATAACCATTACTGTCATTATAATGCCCATTCTTTCTTCTCTATCCTCCAGCTCTGGCGCTGGTATTGACTCTGAGAAGATGGGTGCTGGAGGCCCTAGAGGACATTAAAGTATCTATCTACGAAGAGGTAACTATAGTCAGCAAGAAAGGACCTAAACCTGCTTCTAATAGAGAGATTGGCATTTGAAATGTTCAAAATCAAAGTCAAGGTTGAACTGGGCATGGAGAATCTTCCTCCTCTGTTATCTACATCTCTTCCTTGCATAAGCATTCACATCAAGCACCCCACTGGTTCAGGTAAGACTTCTTCAACTCAAATAATTCCCCCTCCCAAGATCACATAACACTCAGGTCATGCTGCCGATCCTTTTAAAGTTTCTCCAAGTGCTCCCAACAAGTCCAAGGATCCCCTTTACTGGACTACCAAGGAGGAGACTTCCCATTTGGAGAAAAGTTACCTAGAGGAGCAAATGAAACTGACCAAGAGGAAACAATATGATAACGGCTGACAAAGGAAGGCAAACGAGGGAGGAGAAAACAATCGATTATTGCTACTTCCTAAAGACACTTACTTTTTGTCTTTTTTTTGCTTTTTCTTTCTGGCATTGTCTTGCATATAAGTCATTGTCATGCGGGAGAGGCCAACATAATTATGTACCCAAAGATGATGTAAATAAAAGATTGTTTTCTTTTCAACCTTTGTCTTAATTACATTATTGCATCTTTTATTCCTTTTGCTTATATACTTATCTACATTTATAATATAATCATCTATAATTCCATTACTTATATATTATTCATGCCTGTATTTATGACCTATGCAATGCCATTATTTACTCAACTCCATGCATATAAATAAGAAATTGATCGGTATTGTTTCTGTACTTAGCTTTGTTTATCATAGACTAAAACATTTCTCATTTGATTAATATATTACATCGGCTAACCCGTTCATCTTCTATTGAAAGTATCTTGTAACGCCCCGTAAATTTTAATAAGAAATCAATTAATAAAAGAAGGATAAAAACAAAACTTTTGTAAAAGTCAGAATTTGATCATGGGAGTTGCATCGTTGCATCCATGGCGATTTTCTAACCAATTTCCATGTATAATATGTTGAAATCGGAGTTGAAAAAGTTATGGACATTTGAAATTTTGAGTTTAAAATAATCTAAAATGAATTTAAAATTTATAATTTGAATTTTGGGATAATTTCAAAATTTTGAAATATGAGTTGAAACATTTAGTTAAGCTGGAAGTAACGCTGAAGAGGAAATAAAGTTAACAGTGAGTTAATAGGAATTAAAAAGGAGTAATAAATTAAATGAAACAGGAAAAAAGCAAAAGTCATGGCTAAAATGAGGTGGTCGACCGCCTTTATAGGGCAGGTCGACCACTAGCAGTTGACCACCTATATAGTGGTGGTCGACCAGTCTTGTCTTATCAGGGCATATTTTCGCTGGCCGAATGGCCCGGATTCATTTTATTTGAATCAGACAGTCCTCATTTCTTCCTACCTCTATAACTAGACTTGGAGATACCCTTATTTTCCATACAAAATTCTGTAACTATGCTGGGACTATGTCAAAATCAATTCTTCTAGGGTTTGAGAAAATAGTACGTAATTTGATTCCTAATCTCTATTACAAATTTAATTCTCAATCGTTCTTCACTCTATCTTTAAATTTTTTGAAATCTAATGTTTGAATATATAGTCTTTGTTGTATGTTAAAAGGGGAAGGTCTATTGGAGTTAGAAGTAGTTTAATTCAGATTTAATCTTAAAATAAAGGGATTCTCTATGAGTGAAAATATCAAGTTTTTAACATTTTTATAATTGAATAGTATTTATTTGGATTTGGTGTATGCCTTGGGAAATTTTAGGAATAATAAGATAACACCTAAAAACCCCATAATTTCCCTAAGTAAATATCAATCTTTGTATATGTTAATTATAATTGTTTTTGGAATTGGCATATTAGAATCTAATTAACTGTTAGAATTAGATGATCTATGGTTAATGTAACCTATTTTCCCTCTTTTGAATTGAAGTGTTAAAGGGTTCAAAAAGAAAATAAATTACAAATAGTGTGTAAATAATGAATTGAATTGTTTGTAGTTTGCATCGCTTATTTCTACCACTTAAACAAATAAGAAATTCCTTTCTCACTTCAAAATGTTGTATACAAAGGGTGAATTGAATATAGGCAATACAATTTGTGATGATGTGTTCTTTAAATAGAAAAAGGATTCTAGTGTATTAGTATGGAACAAGTGTAGATATTCCATGTTTGTACAAATCTATTTCATTTGGCTATGGTAGTGGCAGTTCTTATTGGAATTGTAGATTTGTACGTGGTTGATATTTCAAAATACCTTATAAGCGAATTATTATCGAGTTATTGTAAAATAATGATTAGACCTTAAATTCTGTTGAATATATATATATATATATATATATATAACATATTGATTATAGTGTATTGAATATGATAATTAGTATTATTATGAATAGTCAAGTAATAGTGATATGTGGGAAGGGAGTTAGAGTAAATTAGGGAATTAATCACTAATTAGGGGCATAATTAAGGGATATACCTTATATGGCCTCAATTATTATTCATATAAGGCGGTGTATGTATATAATGGATATACATATAAGTTATAACTAAGTTGTAGGGATGAAAGGTTAGTTTAAAGCTACATGAAAGTCCATGTAGTTAAATTTGGCTGCCAATGGTGTAGCTTTGTGGACTAATGTGGGACATCACCTATAATAAATAACTCTAGTAGATGCGAGGTTAGTCCCAATTCTATAGGGTAAACCTGCCCAATTAATCTGGCTACTTGTACTTACGAATAGTCGGACTAATATGAGACGTCGCAAGTAGGTGATGGGTCATAAATTGTGTTTTGGATACGACAGGTGAAATCCTTAGGAAGGGTCCGCTTCGAGTTTGAGCTATTAAGTGGCTATAGTAGGCTCCGCCTCTTTCTCAAGTGAAGTATCAAGTGACCTAATAGGATTTCTTACAGTATTAGAGATGAAAGAACCATGTAGGGACCCGCCTTTGGATTTGGTCTTAAATGAGGGAGATCTGCCTATTTTGTAGGTTTTAAATGATTGGGTCTTCGTAAGCCCTATTTAAAAGGTAGTAAGTTGTTTAGGAATTTCCTTTTACATCATATATACTAATTACAAAGAGTTTTATAGTTGGACCGGAAGAGCATTCGGGCTTACAGTTGACTTTTGTATAGTTGGGCTGGAAGGGCCTTTGGGCCTATAGTTGACTTTATATGAATGTTATGTAGTTGGACTGACAGAGCCTTCGGGATTGTAGTTGACTTTATATGTATGTTGTGATTTTATACGTAAGACTTATTTCATATTTAAACAATACTACCCAAGTACAATTATGGTAAAGCTTGAGATTTTCATTTCACTAGACATTTGTTGTTCTAACCCACTCCTCATTACAACATAGGTTAGAGAGAGTAATGTTGATTTAGGAGATGAAGGTGGAGATGAAGACTTGCAATAGTTATCTATTTATTTATGCTTTAAGTATTTTATTGTTCCCAGTTCAAACAGTTATTCTATTGTACTTTGGAGGCTTTATGTAAACATGTTGTAATGTTTAACTAGTTATGTCTCTGAAATGGTTTTCTTTATGAAATGTGTAATTGTGTCAGATATAATATTTTATCCATTCCGCTATGAGATTCTAAAGTATAGATAGATAACTCAATGTACTATATAATGTTTTAATTTTTTCCACTTAATAACTCTCCTTGAGATGTGCCTAAGGTCCGACGGGTTTTTATTGGGTCAAAATTAGGTCCATTTTGGGGCAGGTTGTTTCACTTGGTATCAGAGCTTAGGTATATGTATGAATGGCTTACTTGTTATTTTTGAAAGTATTTTACAAAAATCTACTTTATACAAATATGTATGTATACCTAATTCTAATTTACTCTATAGTTACGGCCATAGAAGTAGTTTTGGCCATATTCCAAAAGGATGGACGAGGCAATCATGGGTTGGAAAAATAAATAGTGTAAGGAATAGGTAACGAAGGTCGTATTATAAGGAATGTAAGTGAAAAAGATTGTAACTCTAAAATTTAGAGGGCAATAAATGTGAAATAAATAGGGTGTTATAATAATTTAATTAGGATATGAATAGACTAATTAAAGAGGCCGTTAACATAATTATGGGATTATAAAGTGGAAATGTTATAACTCCAAAAATTTAATAGACACTAAATGGGTAATAAGTGAGGAGATACAAAGAATTAAATAGATTAATGAGCACATTAAAGTAAAAGTTGAATAAGTAAATAAATGTTTGTAGGAAACATTTGTTTAGAAAATAACCATTTAATATGGACCAAGTGACATTTATGGAAATGATAAATAGAAATGCTAGGGAGTAATTAAATACTACGAGGTGGTATAGTTATAAATATCTGAAAGTAAGGGATGAAAGAAAAAGAAAATGCAATAGAGAAAATAATCATTAAGAACTTGTTGTTTTGGAGAAGATTTCAAAAATCTAACTCTACACGAAGGAATTGATAAAATATTTTCCTTGGAATTTGCTTGAAATATTTTGAATAAGTTTTTTTGAAGGTTCTATTGAGAAGTTGTTATTTTGATAGAAACGTAAGAAAATTTGAAAAATCATAACTTAAAAAGAAGTTGTGGAGTAAAAAGTTCCAATCAAAAAGGTTTTTAGTAGAAAGGGTTTTTCATTTTTAAACTCTTAGTTTTAAAAAAATTGTTGGATCAAAAAGTTTTTGATTTAAAGATTTTCGATAAAAGGAATTTTCTTTTTGAAATAAAACAAAAATAGAGCATAGTGGTATTTGATGATTTTTCCTAATTCATAAATTTGAAAGTTATTTAAAAATCCTTCTTTTTAGAAATAAAATTGGAACTTAATTTAAATGATGTAGAAGCCATTTAAGGAGGAAAATATAAACAAAGTAATAGTGGGAGATTCGGATTGGAATAGTGTTAGGAACTTATAAAATAGGGTTAGTAATCTAGATCGAAAAAATGTAGGAGAGAAATAATGAGAATGAGCTAGGAAAATGTTCGGATAGGATTTTTCCATGTCTAGTCCACTTTTCTTTATTTAAAGTTGTAGAAGATATTTTTGAACATTTTTAACTAAAAGATCAACTTTCAAAGGAATAAATCTTTGATGTAGAAAGTTTTTGAAAAGGGAAATTACTTTGCTTCATTTTGGAATTAAGCTACCCTTTTTGAAATTTTGATAGTTTGGTTTGATAATTGAGTTTTTGAATGTTTTAGGTTAAAAGCCCTACTTTTAAAGAAGAAAGTCTATGAGGTAAGTGAATTTGAGAAGGGAAAATTATTCTACTAAGCAATTTTAGAACTTTGAATTTGGGGTTAAGAATAATGTAGTATATGTTTGAAAATTGTGAAAAGCTTGGTTCAAATATTTTTGGAAGGTGTTGTCCAAATGTTTAATAAAAATGGAATAAATATATGGAATAAAATATCACATGGTGTTGAGATGTTTTTAAGAATTCAATTCCCTAAACTGTTTTTGGAAGGTTGGAAATTCTTTTGCATAGTATGCTTAAAAGTTACCTTTTAAGATGTGGAAATTCTTTTGTAAGTTTGAATTTCATATATCGCGTACTAGCGTAATGTGGATTTCTGTGTTTTTATTTTACGACATAGATAGGAATCACTATCTAGGTAAGAAAGGATTAAAGGTTATGATATGATAAAATAAGAATGGTAGGCACAACATAATTTGAAATTTAAAACTATCCCAAGCACCTATTTATATAATGTTAGTAAAGTGTAAAGGTACTCCAGATCTATAACTGGGTTGTAAGTTAAGTTTCCCTTGGAATGTGAATTTCCATATTAACATTTATTGGGGGGAGGTTCCATGTAATTTCCATAAATTATCTAATTCTTTAAATGTTTAAAAGAGCGGTGTTTGAATTTATAAGGGGTATGCCAAAAGGGAAAACAATGTGTAAGATACAGAATTCTTTTTCATAGTTTACACTATCTGTTTCAATAAAAGAAAATGAATTAGTCTCTTGTAATTTCAATCAAAGCAAAAATATCATTTATGGTTAATTTATGTAAGATTACAATGGTAATCCTTTTCAGAAGGATAACTCTAATAAAATAAAATATGGAGAGGAATATTATAGTTTAGAAATTAATAATTATAAATAGGAAACATATAAATATCATAATTTATAATGGTATTCGTATTAATTATAAATAACATAGTAAGTATATGACTAGGATCGATGGACATTAATTACTGATTTAATGACAATAAATTTGTAATTATAAAGGATAAAAAGGAATTAAACGAGGAACTGATTAAGGAATCTAATATAGTGTTTATGGAAGGATTGAATACTCATAATAAGTAAATTTTGAAACTGATAAATGGATTTAAAGAGAGTAAATAAGGATTGACTAGAGATTGTCAATTTTGACATTAATGGTTAGTTGTTATGGGTAATGAATAATTATTAGAACTAAGAAGTAAAATTTGGAAAGGTGTGTAATTGTGGAATGACATTCTAGCAGTGTACATCTTAAATTAGTAAAGAGCATTAGGACCCAAATGCCATTAACACTAGTAAATGATTAAGGGTAGATCCCAACAAAATTTTCTTTAAAGGTTTTTGGATTGAAATGGCTAGTTGTATCCTTTAGGGAAAAGTATTTGATATAGTATATGGCATGTTCATGTTTGATTACTAAGTTGATTTTAGGGATAGGATTAGACCACCAAGTGTGTGTGTATTAAGGAACATCGTAAATAAGAAAATTTCATAAGGACACTTAACTAGCGATAAACCGAAGATAAGAATGGAAGTTAGTGAGGAAATTAGATTAGAATGCTTCAAAACTAAAGATTACGGAGTGCCACCATTCACCTCGAATATGATAAGTTGTTTAGGGATATGAAGGGAATTTTTTAACTGGTCATGGATGAAGAAAGAGCCACTGAATTTGTTTCTATAGGTTTGAAATGACAAAGAATTAAAGCTAATCAAGGCATGTTCAAATGATTGTCATAACCATTGGAGATATCGACTTGGAATTGACAACATATAATGGTCTTTATAGATGGATTGCCTAAAAGCAATGTAGCTATATAGGTTATAGTAGATTGGCATATTTTACTTCCATTGGAAGTAATAGGATTGTAGCATCTGTAGCACAAATTGTGTTAAGAGGGTGGTGCAACTTCATGGAGTTCCAATTAGCATTATTAGTGGAAGGGACCCTATGTTCATTAGGGTATTTCAGAGGAGCCTTGTAATTTGCTTTGGAGCGACTTTGGATCTTAGCACCACTTACCACCGCCCGACCGATGGTTAGTGGGAAAGGACGAAAAAGAATTTTGAGGATTTGTGGAATGTTTGCATCATGGATTTTGGAAGGATTTGGAGAAGGTAGAAGTGTCTAGGCGGCAGATGAAGGCCGTACATGACCGTTAAGAGTCCTTGGCTGACAGGCGAAGATAGGAATTTGAATTTCTAGTTAGGGACATAGTATTCATTATGGTTTCTCCTCTTAGAATTATTATGGGGTTTGGTACTTCAGGGAAGTTGGGCCTAGATTTGTTGGGCCTTTCCTGATTTTAGAGTGTGTGGGGAAACTTGCTTAGTGTGTAAGTGCTTTCAGAAGTTAGCGGGAGTCCATGACGTCTTTCAAGTTCCATAGTTGAGGAAATTTCTACATGACATTGGCTCTTTAGTAGATCCTGATTAGTTAAGTGATGTTGAAACGGAGCCTATCGCCCCCTCGTGCTCCCACCCGCATTGTGGATCTTGGTATTGAGAGGCTTCGTAATGAATAAAATTAGGTTGATTTGAGTAGATGGGGAGATAACCCAGCAGAAAGCACATGGGAAACCGAGGAAAAGATTAATGTTTCTCATCCCAAGCTTTTCTTTGGTAAACTTTTCTGTCCAAAAATATAAGTTTTTTGGGTTGCATCGTGGTTGTTAGGTTGGATGGTAGGAGATGATTGCCATACTTTTTACTGTTATTTTTGCACTTATATAAAATTTTATGTATATTTAAGGTGCTTGCGTACATGCCTATTTGTCATGATCTTGCATTTACGCTAGGATTGAGATCACATATAGTATGTTTGAATACATAATCACATTGCATTTTTGGTTAAGTGGAGAGTTGTGTAGATTACTGTAAATAAATTAGTTGTATAACATGGTTGTTGAGTGTGCATTACACTATCTTCCCTTAATGATTTTAAGGGTGAAATCTATTTAAGGGGGGAAATGTAAAATCCCATAAAATTTAATAAGAAACGAAGTAATTAAAATAGGGATAAAAATGGAAATTTTGTAAAAGTCGGAATTTGACCACAGGAGTTGCATGTCCTTGGTGATTTTCGGATCAATTTCCATATATAATATGTTGAAAGCGGAGTTAAAATGAAAAGTTATGGACGTTTGAAATTTTGGGTTTAAAATAATCTAAAATGAATTTGAATTTTGAATTTTGGAGGAATTTAAAAAGTTTGAAATTTGAATTGAAACGTTTATTTAAGCTGGAAGTGTGTTAAGGAGGAGTTAAAGTTAATGATGAGTTAATTGGAATTAAAAAGAGTAATATATCAATCGAAATGGGAAACAAGCAAAAGTCAATGGCTGAAACGAGGCTGGTCGACCGCTGGCAGTCGACCGCCCCTACAATAGCGGTCGACCGGTCATGTCATTTCAGGGCATATTTTCCTTGGCCAAATAGCTCCGATTCGTTTTAATTAAATCGGTGGTCCTCATTTCTTTCAATATTTATAAATAGACATAGAGACTCTCCCCTTTTTCATATAGAATTCTGTAGCTACGTTGAGACCCCGTGAAAATCAATTCTTCTAGGGTTTGAGAAACATAAAGTAATTTGATTTCTAATCTCGATTTCAAATTTAATTCTCAATCCTTCTTTCTTTTTTCATATGATATTTTAAAATCTAGTTTTAAATATACGATCTTTGTTGTATGCTAAAAGTGGAAGATGTACCAGAATTAGAAGCAATTTAATTCAGATTCAATCCTAAATCAAAGGGATTCTCTGTGAGTGGAAATATCTAGTTTTTCACATTTTTGTAACTGAATAGATTTATTTAGCTCTGATGTATGCCTTGGAAAATTTTGGAAATGAAAACATAACACCGAAAACCCATAGAATTTCCCTAAGTAAATATCAACCTTTGTATATGTTGGAATTATAATTGTTTTGGTATTGGTATATTAGAATCTACTTAAACGTTAGAATTAGATAATCCATGGTTAATTTATCCTATTTTCCCTCTTTTGAATTGAAGTGTTAAAGGGTTCAAAAAGAAAATAAATTAGAAACAGTGTGTAGATCATCAATTGTTTGTTGTTTGCACTGCCTGTTTTCTACAACCTAAATATATAAAGGAATTCCTTTCTCACTTCAAAATGTTGTATATGTAGGTTGAATTGAATATAGGTGATCTAATTTGTGATGATTTGTTCTTTAAAACAGAAAAGAGGTTGTAGTATATTATTATGGAACAATTGTAGATATTCCATATTTGTATAAACCTATTTCATTAGGCTATGGTAGTGGCAGTTCTTGTTGGAATTGTAGATTTGTATGATATTGATATTTCAAAATACCTTATAAGCGAATTATTATCCAATTATTATAATGTAATGATTAGACCTTAAATTCCGCACATGTGTGCGTATATATATGTATGTATGTATAATGTAACGTATTGATTATAGCACATTGATTATAGCTTATTGAATGTGATAATTAGTATTATTAGAATATTTAAGTAATATTGATATGTAGGAAGGGGGTTAGAGTAAATTAGGGAACTAATCCCTAATTAGGGGCATAATAAGAGGACGTCTTATATGGCCTCAATTATTGTTTATGTAGTGATGTGTATATATAGTTGATATACATAAAAGCTATGGCTAAGTTGTAAGGATGCAAGGCTAGTCTAAAGCTGCATGGAAGTCTGACCAGTTAAATATGGCTGCCGACGATGTGGCTTTGCAGACTAATGTAGGACAACGCCTACAATAAATAACTCCAGTAGACACGAGGTTGGTCCTAATTCTATTGGGAAAACCTACCGAGTTAATCTAGCTACCGGTACCTATGAATAGTCGGACTAATGTGATACGTCACAAGTGGGTTATGGGTCATAAACTGTGTTTTGGATACGGTAGGTGAAATCCTTAGAAAGGGTTCGCTCTTGGGGTTGAGATACTAAGTGGCTATGGTAGGATGTGCCTCTTTCTTAGGTGAAATATTAAGTGACCTAATAGGATTTATTACAATGTTAGAAGGAAAGGAACCACGTAGGGACTCATCTTTGTGTTAGGTCTTAAATGATGAGGATCTGCCTATTTTGTATGTCTTAAATGATCAGAGTCTGCCTAAGCCCCATTAAAAAGATAGTAAGTGATTTAGGTATTTCCTTTTACATTGTATACGCTAGTTATATAGAGTTGTATAGTCAGACTGGAAGGCCTTTGGGCTTACAGTTGTTTTTTGTATAGTCGGACAGGATGGGCCTTCGGGCCTACAGTTGACTTTATAAGAATGTTATATAGTTGGACTAGAAGAGCCTTCGGGTTACAATTAATGTAACCACTCCATATTTTTAGTAACAATATTCAAGATATTTAATTAGCTAAATAAAATAAAATAATGTAAGGTGATTAGTGGATTAAGATTTGTGATTAATAAAGGGTAGCCGTGCCTATATGTACAATGAACTAAGGAACTAAGATGGAAATAAGTGTTAGGAAATAAGGGAGGGAAAATAGGAAAATGATTAAACTTATACCCTAAACCCTTGGGAAACCAAACACACGTTCGTTTTGTATTTTCTCAAACGAGAACACTCTAAGGACGGCCGCCATTAGCAATCTCAAGAGAAGGTAAAGTTAGAATTTAAGAGAAGAATCAAATCAATTAATCAAGATCAAAGATCACATTCTTAATCATAAAGCTAAGGTTAATAATTATTACACCTCACTTTTCTTATGGTTCTCAGTTTTAATGATAATCCGAAGTGTTTTGCATGTCTATGCCATGTTTTAAATGATTAAATGCTTATATATACTTATTGATGATTTATGAATGTTCATATAAGTTTTTGTGAAATGTTTTGATATAAAAATCCTACTAAATGACATCATTCCTTACAATTTTGGATATAGGTCGGAAATAATATTTAAGAGACGGGTCTCAACTTTTATAATTTTCTGAATTAATGTAGATTTTATATTAATTTTCTAGTGAAGAAAATGAATTATTTGGTTATAAATTAATTACGGCTAAATAATTAATTATTTGAGTCTGAAATTTATATATGTTAAAAAACATATTAAATAGGATTTCTGGAATTTTTATAGAATTTTTCTAAGCGTTTTAATGAATATAAAAAATTACTTAAGGTATGTGACTTAAATGTTTTATATATTCAATTAAGGAGAAGGGGTATTTTGTGAAATCAAATCATTGTTTATTTCTGAAAATATTTGCAGCACTTCTGAAAAAGATATTTAACAACCAAAGAAAATGTAACAAACAATAGCAGGTTAGTTAAAAAGTTTTCTCTTTTGATTTAAAAACAAAAACAACAAGTTTTTAGCATGTTCCACTACTTTCGGCACCAGGGGTTCCGATTAGGACATTTCGCCACCATGCGTTCGAAACCAATGCGCATGGTATCAAGTTCCTTGGTACGTAGCGTATTGGATAGAGGCGGAAGATATGTAGTCGAAATACTGGGTTCCGAAGGGGTTAGAGTATGCCTCATTTTAAAATGGAAGTAGCGCCAACTTTGCTTTCGAAAGGATGGCTTTCGACTTGGTCAAGTGTTTTCAAAGAAAAGGTTTTGAATGGGTTGCGTTCTTCAATATTAAGTAATGCTTTCTAAGGGGTCGAAACCCTTAGCTGCCGCCTTTCTACCTTTTGAAGTCAATGGTTTCGAAAGATATACTTAAACTTTAAAATTTTCCACTTCTCCAATGCTTTCGAAGGGATGGCTTCGACACCATCACTTCTTTACTTTGGGATAGCTTTCGAAAGGTTGGCTTTCGACTTAAATGATTTTTATTGAGCCTTTTGTTCTAATTGAAGTATAACCCAAAGGTTTCGAAAGAGATGATTTAAATGGTTTCGAAAGGTGTTTTTCCACATGTTTTAAATTGAACCCAAGTGCTTTTGAAAGGTTTGAGTTTCTAAACGTTTGATGCTTTCGAAAGGTATTTAAAATGGTTTTGAAGGGGTGGTTTCCCAAAAAGGTTTCAAAGGAGTCAAAGGTCGTATTTTCTGATGGTTTCAAAAGGGTTGAAATGGAAGGTTTTTCAAAGGTTTTCTAAAGGAAATATTTTGAAATGTTTTAAAATATGATGTCTAAGGTTTTAAAGCTTTCGAAAGGAAGGTTTTCAAAAGTTTCGAAAGGGTTTTGAGAATGGCTTCGAAAGGGTGGTTTTGGCCTTTCGGCCTAGATAATAAAGGGTTTTACTTGGTTTCGAAAGAGATGATTTCAATGATTTAGAAACTAGAATCGAAAGGGGTACTTTCAAGTGTTTAAATATTTTCATAACCTAAGGTTTGAGTAAAGTGTGTGCGTGTGTGTGTGTATAACATGGCAAGGTGATTTTGAGTAAAACATAAAGTATATGTATTTTCCTTGTGTGAGTTTGATTTAAAGGTCTTAAATCATTTTGAAAAAGGTTTTCAAGGAAAATTATAGGAAGGAATCCCTAAGTAAAATGACTCAGATATTAGAATACCATATGAGACTGTTATAGGGTTGCGCCCTATACATTAGCTATTGGCCCCAACTAATTTTTGTCCAATACTCTATTGTAGGCAAGGCTAAAATATGATTACATACAGAAGGGAATATATGTTTGGATACTGATAGGTTATTGGTAAGCCTGCAAAACCATTAGGATCAGGTGACCCTGGGAGATGTCAAGTTAGGGACAGACCATCCAAAGCGAAGTATTTAACTGTTGTTAAGGACGGACCGTCCAGAAGAGGAGTGTCTAACATATGTTAGATTATTTTATTTAAATTGTTGGGTACGCCTGAGTCAGGCAAAGGTTAATAGTCAGCCAAATAAAAACTAAAGTGTTTGAATAGACAGTTTTTTTATTACTTGATATGTATGTTTACATATGATGCTTTACAGTATTTAACCAGTTTCGGTTGTAGGAAAAGATTTGCAAAAGATATGTTTTAATAGGATGTTAGTGAGGGAAAACCCTTTCCGTTAAGCAACGTGGTCTCACTTAATGTTAATAACCGACATATATAGTATTAATCACATTATGCTTTATGTCTAACTCGAAGCTTATGTTTATTCCCATAAACTCTCTGGTGTCCAAAAATGATTTGAGTAGGAAGAGGGTTGAGGTTTTTCAGGTTTTTAGTAGGATGACGAATAAAGCTACCAGAGGCGAGCAGGAGGCTAACAGATAGCTATTTAGGAGTTGTTGTTCTTTGTTTTGTGTTTATTTTCGCTGTGTATTAAGTTATTTATGACTCTGATCATCCAAGGGGGCATCTTCATATGTCGCTCTTGGTGTATTTTGTAATAAGTATATTTTATCATTACCTGCGAGATGTTTGGGATTATGTAATCTAAATATGGAACATCTATTTTGAAATGTAATGGAAAAATGTTGTTTTGAAATCTGTGATTTATTTCGTATTCAAGTGCTTCTGATGTTATAGATACCTTTAACATATCCGTATTTAGTCGCTAGAAGTTAATACTATAGATGACTACAACATTTGTAGCGCTTAGCTTTTGGCCTTTAGATAGGAGATGTTACAACTTGGTATCAAAACATAGGTTTATGAAATACTTTAACTAAAAATGATTCTAGGAAATATAATCCTTAGGAATTAAAGTTAAGATTGGGATATGGGATAACGGTCTAGTAACGTACTTGTATTTGCTATATATAAGTATACGCTTTATCTCTAGACTTCTATCTTTGTTAGGTTATTCTTCTATATCTCATGAGGCTTGAACACAGATATGAACGGAAGAAGAGGCAGAGTTAATCTAGGAGTATAGAGCACCACCACAAATGGAAATGCGCAACCGAATGCTAAAAGGTCTCAAGGTCAGGCTCCGGCTGAGAATGTTGGTGCTGGGGTTTCCCAAGTGGATATGGGAGCCATGTATCAGTTTTTTTGTGAACATGATGCATGATGGAATCGCAGCTGGAGTTGTTGGAGGGAATGTTGTCAGAGGAGGAATTCAGGAAGCTATGATGGTCAATCAGTATGCTAACTTAAGCAGAGATTATGCTAGGCTTAGGGAAAAGTCGTTTATTGGAACCGAGGATGCTATCGAGGTGAAAACCTAGCTGCTATACTGTGAAATGATTTTTACTGGCCTAGGGCTCAATGATGAGCATAAAAGGAGACTTGCTTCAAGATAGCTTCAGGGAGCTGCTTTATTTTGGTGGAATACTTTAACTGCTGATGTGGATGAAGAGACTATGGGCAGAGTTTAGGAGGAGGTTTCAAGAAAAGTTCATGTCAGTAATGGTGTCGTTTATCTTGATTAGGAAGTTTGCTGAATTAGAAAAAGGAGAAATGTCTGTTCTAGAGTATTCTAGCAGGTTTGAAGAATTAGCTAGATATAGGTATGCCACTATTGATACAATGATGAAAAGGAATGAGAAGTTTATTAGAGTTTGAAGCCAGAATTGGCAAGGGCTACTTTACTGCACATTAGAGATCCATGTAATTTAGTTGTGGAGATGGCACTGAGACACGAAGAGATGTTAACTTGTTTGGAGAAGAAGGAGGTCCAGGTTGGAGGGGGCCAAAAGAGATTTTTTTTTCACAAGAAGAATGTTCAGAAGGGAGGAGCAGTAAAGAAGGGAAGTCTAAAGTGGTCTGTTACAAATGCGACGAGAAAGGACACCAAGCACATGAGTGTCGTACTGAAAAGGGAAAAGGAAAGGAGGTAATTGGAAAGAAGAACAATAGGTGCTTTAATTGTGATTAGATCGACCACTTTAAGAATCATTGCATGGAGCCTGCAAGGGATGTAAATGATCAAGTGTATGCATTGGAGCCCGCTGCTTTGAGGCCATCAGTGCAAGAGAAGGGAAATGCAGTGTTAGGAGGTAAGCTTCAGATTCACGGTACGTCAATTAGAGTTTTGTTTGATATTGTTGCACCACATTCTTTTATATCTTGATGTTTGGTAGATAAGCTTAACCTAGAACCCTCATATTTAGTTACTTCCTTAAGGGTTCCAAATCCGAAGAGTATGTGACACTTGGGATGAAGCGTGACCATTTAGAATTTGATTTGTTAGGTCATACCTTTTTTTTGCTGTTTGCATGTTTGACTTTGTTGGGTTTGGAATTATATTGGGTAGGATTGGTTAAGCGAGTACAATGCTAGGATATCTTGCCATTATAGGAAAATATCACTTAGACACCCAGTCTGTACTGATCAGATAGTTTATACCGTAGAAAATCCTAGTTGTAAGGTGAATGCTTTGTTGGGTGTTATGGAGTTAGAAAATGAGTTGAATCACGTCTTCGTGGTTAGAGAATTCACAGGTGTTTTTGAGTCGGTATTTGGATTACCACCGAAAGAAGCCATAGATTTTTGTGGTGCCTGGAGCAGAACCGCTGAGTAGGCCGCCAAGCAGGATGACACCTACAGAGATGAAGGAGTTGAAAGCTCAGTTGGTGGATTTGGTAAGCAAGAGTTTTTTAGACCGAGTAGTTCACCTTGGAGACCAACCGCTATATTTTCTAAGAAGTCGAATGGATCTTTAAGGCTATATATCGATTATTGTAAGTAGAACGAGAAAACGATAAAGAACGATATCTATTGCCTAGGGTCGACGATTTGTTCGATCAGCTGAGTGGTGCCAAGGTATTCTCTCAGTTATATTTGGCGATCGGATTTCATTAGCTCAGAGTAGCGGAGGATAGTATAACTTTGACGGCGTTTAGGACGAGATATGGATCGTATGAATTGTTAGTTATGCCATTCAGACTAACTAATGTGCTGACGTTCTTTATGGATTTTATGAATCGGATTTTCCGAGAGCACTTGGATAGGTTCAAGTTAGTCTTTACGGATGATATTCTAATATACTATAAGGATGAGAATGAGCATGAAGTTCATCTTAGAGTTGTGCTTGAGACTTTGAGGGAGCATCAATTGAACGCGAAATTTTCGAAGTTCCATTTCTGGAAGAAGTAAGTGAAGTTCCTTAGTCATGTAGTCTCAGAAAAAAGGTTGTCTGTAGATTCGACAAAGATTGAAGCGGTGAATAATTGAAAGAGACCCAAGATAGTGACCGAAATAAATAGTTTCCTTGGATTAGCCGGATATTATTGAAGGTTTATAAAGGATTTTTGGTGGATAGCTGCACCGATGACTAAGCTAACGCGAAAAGATGTGAAGTTTTTGTGGACCGATAAGTGTGAGGTAGAATTCCAGAGCTTGAAACACTTATTGACCCATGCACCAGCGTTGGTGGTTCTGGAGGGGAATCAAGATTTGGCTGTTTATACTGATACGTGTGGAACTAGATTGGGAGCTGTGCTGATGAAGAAAGGTAAAGTGATTGCATATGCTTCTCGACAGCTTAGGCCGCATGAGTTTAGATATCCAGCACATGACTTGGAGTTAGCTGCGGTGATATTTGCTTTGAAGGTGTGGAGGCATTACCTTTTGGGAGTGCAATTTGAGTTATATAAGGATTATAAGTCGTTGTAGTATTTGTTCACTCAAAAGGAACTGAACATGAGACAACAGAGATGGTTTGAGTTTATTACTGCTTATGATTTTGAGATTGAGTATACACCCGAAAAAGGAAATAAGCTGGCAGATGCACTTAGCAAAAAACATCAAAATGTAATATTGACGATGATTGCTGAATGGAAAGATTTGGAAGCATTGTCATCTTATAGAGTGCAGCATAGATCCAAGTTTGGTTCTAGTGAAGAAAGTGCTATGTTGTCTTGTTTAGAAGTCCGACCAGTATTGATTGAGAAGATTGCTTCTAAACAGAAAGAGGGTCCAATGTTAGCTGAAAGGATCAGGAAATTAAGGGATGGAACGGAGAGCGATGACGTATAGGATTTCTGTCTAGACCAAATTGGATGGTTGAGAAAGAAGGGTAGATTATGTGTTCCAAATGTAGGAGACATAAGAAAGGAAATTTTAAAGGAATGCCATCGTTCAAAGTTCACTATTCATCCAGGAGAAACGAAGATGTATCAAGATATGAAGAGAAGTTTCTTCTGGAAAGGCATGAAGAGGGATTTTGGCGTGTGGGTGAAATAGTATTCGAACTGTCAGTAGGTAAAACCCGAACATCAAAAGCCGAGAGGATTGCTTCAGCCATTGGATATTCCGGTGTGGAAGTAGGATTCTATTTCTATGGATTTTATTGATGGGTTGCCGAGATCAAGTAGAGAAAATGAAAGCATATGGGTCATGGTGGATATATTGACCAAGAGTGCCCATTTCATTCCAGTTAAGTTAACTAGGACGACACCTATTTTGGCGAAGTTGTTATGAAGAATGTGGTTAGACTGCTCGGAATTCCTTGTAGTATTGTTAGTGATAGAGATTCTTTATTCACTAGCAATTTTGGAAGAGTCTATAGGAAAGTTTAGGAACCAAGCTCAAGATGATCACCGCTTATCATCCATAGACTGATGGGTAAACGGAAAGAATTAACAAGATCTTGGAGGACTTATTAAGAGCTTGTGCATTGGATTTTAGAGGATCATGGGTAGAGCATTAACGTTTCATCGATTTTTCGTATAACAATAGTTATCAGACTATTATTGGGATGACACCATTTGAAGCTTCGTGTAGAAGGCCATGCAAATCTCCTGTTTGTTGGTTAGAGACCAGGGATAGGTTGGCTCTTGGTCTGGATTTAGTAAGAGAAGCCGTATGGAAGATTGAGTTGATTCGAGCTAGAGTGAAGGAAGCTCAGTCTATGTAGAAGAACTACGCAGGGAGAAGACAGAAAGATTTGAAATTCTCTGCTGGAGATCATGTTTTCATCAAATTATCACCGATGAAAGGTTTTATCAGGTTCGGGAAGATGGAGAAGTTAGCCTCAAGGTTCGTTGGACCATTTCCTATTTAAATAGGATCGAAAAGCTCGCGTATAGAGTAGAGTTACCGAGTAGTTTGGTTGGAGTCCATGATGTTTTCCATATATCTCATCCAAGGAGGTGTGTCAGGGATCCAAACACTACTATTGCACTGACTGTGTTAGAGGATTTAGTAGTGGAACCAGACATGACTATAGTTAGGAAGCCTATCCAGATAGTCGCGCGAGATGAGAAGAAGTTGAGAAACAAGACAGTCAGATTAGTGAAAGTCCAATGGAGTGATGATGCTAGAGACTGTACTTGGGAGACTGAGAGAGGGATTAGTGTAACACCCCCACACCCTTTAATATGCGCAAAAGGACACATTAAAAAGCATGGTGCTTTGTAGGTATGACTAAAACTAATAGAGACCAGGACTCATAAGACAAAAATAGGTAAAAACGGCAGAAACTGAAATAATAACTCATTCAAAACAAAAACTTCATAATTGTTTCATAAACAAAATAAGTCAAACACTAAATACAACATACATGTCTAAAAACCCCATAAGTCTCATGAAATAAAAACTCGTAATCTCAACAAAAATCAGAGTATAAATAGTTTTGCAGGCTCACCAATAACCTATATGTATACAAATATTTATTCCCTTCTGTATGTAATCATCATTTTAGTCTTACCTGTGACAAAGTCCTATATACTGGAATTTTGCACTCAATTAGCTAGGGCTAATATCTAATGTATAGGGCGCGATCCTATACAAGTCCCATCTGGTATTCTAATATCTGAGTCATTTTACTTAAGGTGGTCTTCCTAAATTTTCCTTGAAAACCTTTTTTTTCTCAAATTGATTTCAAATTTTAATCAAACTTAAACAAAGGAAATATATATTTTAACTTTATTAAAATCATTTTGCCATGTTATATATATACTTTACACAAAACTTTGTTGTGAAAACATTTAAATTTTTGAAAGTACCGCTTTCGAATCCATAGAAAATTAATATAAAATCCACATCAATTCAGAAAATTATGAAAATCGAAACCCATCTCTAAAATATCATTTCTGATCTAAATCTAAAATCGCAAGGCATTTGGTTGTCATTAGATAGAGTTTTCTCATTTAAAATATATCATAAATCTATATGAACAAGTCTAAATTTTCAACAAGCATATATAAACATTTAATCATTCAAAAACATGGCATTATCATGCAAAATACTTCGTGTTCATCTTAAAACTGAAAACAATTAGAAAAATGAGATGCAGTCATTATTCATCTTAGCTTTGAAATTAAGGATTTGAGATTTGATCCTTATTAAGTTGCTTAAGCTTTCCCTCTTGAAATCTTCTCTTTGCTTTTCCTAATGGTGGTCGGCCTCTAGCTTTTATTTATTTTTTTGTGAATTTAGAATGGATATGAGAATGATGGGGTTAAGGGTTTAGGGTATATGGAAGTGTCATATTCCTATATTGCCCGTTATCTATTTGCCTTAACATTTTAATTCTTTAGTTCATTTGTATATGGCACGCTACCCCTTATTAATCACAAACCTCAATCCCCTAATCATCACATCATTTAATTTAATTTATGAAATTAAATATCCTAAATGATGTTCCTAAAAATTACGCTAATTACAGACTCCCCTACTTAAAGAATTTCATCCTCGAAATTATGATAAGGTACACAATAATCAATCAAAAAGGTAAAACATACCATCAAACAAATCAGGATAAGCATCTCCAATCTGGCTCTCAGTCTCCCTTGGACAGTCAATCTCATCGTCGCACCACTGGGCTTTCACTAATCTGACTATCTTGTTCCTTAGCCTCTTCTCATCTCTTGCAACTACCCGAACTAGATTTCTAACTATAGATAAATCTGGTTCTACTACAAAGTCATCTAACACAGTTGGTGCTATAGTGGACTCTAGGTCTCTAACACACTTCCTTAGATGAGAAACATGGAAAAAATCATGGATTCCTACCAAACTATTTGGTAACTCTACTCTAAATGTGAGTTTTCCGATCCTATCTAATAGGAAATAGTCCTACAAATCTCGGTGCCATCTTCCCTGATTTCTCATAGCGAATCACACCCTTCATCGGTGAAACCTTAATAAACACATGATCTCCAATAGAGAACCCCAAGTCTTTCCTTCTTCTATCTGCATAACTTTTCTGCCTAGACTAAGCCTCCTTCATTCTAGCTTGAATTAACTAAATCTTCTCTGCAACTTCTCTAACCAAATCTGGACCAAGAACCAACTATTCTTATCTTAACCAACAAATAGGAGATTTGCATGGTCTTCCATACAAAGCTTCAAATTGTGCCATCCCTATACTAATCTGATAACTCTTGTTATATGAAAACTCGACTAAGTATAGATGGTCTTTCCATGATCCCCTAAAATATAACACATAAGCTCGTAACAAATCTTCTAAGACTTTATTAACTCTTTTCGCTTGCCCATGGTCTGCCGATGGTAAGCGGTACTCATCTTGAGCTTGGTTCCTAAAATTTCCTGTAGACTCTTCTAGAACTCACTAGTAAATAAGGAATATCTATCACTTACTATACTACTAGGAATTCCAAGCAGTCTAACCATATTCTTCATAAATAACTTAGCCAAAACAGGTGCCGTTCCAGTTGACTTAACTTGAAAGAAATAGGAACTCTTGATCAACTTGTCCACTATGATCCATATGCTTTCATTTCCTCTGCTAGATCTTGGAAACTCGTCTATAAAATCCATAAAAATAGAATCACATTTCCATACTGGAATATCCAATGGCTGTAGCAACCCACTTGGCTTCTAATGTTGGCTTTTACCTATTGATAGTTCAAAAACCGCTTTACCCATAAGCCTACATCTCTCTTCATACCTTCCCGAAGAAACTTCTCTTTATATCTTGATACATCTTAGTTCCTCTTGGATGAATAGTGAACTTCGAACGATGTCATTCCCCCAAAACTTCCTTCCTAATGTCGCCCATATTCGAAACACATAATCTTCCTTTCTTTCTCAACCATCCATTATGGTCAAGACTAAAATCCTTCAAGTCATCGCTCTCGGTTCCATATCTTAGCTTCCTGATCCGTTCAACCAACACGGGATCATTCTCCTGTTTAGAGGAAAATTTTTCCATCATTACCGGTCGAACTTACAACACAACAGATTCTCTACTAGACCCAGCCTCAGATCTCCACTGAACTCTACAAGTCGACAACGCTTCCAAATTCTTCCACTCCGCTACCATAGCTCACACTGCATTCTGATGCTTTTTGTTAAGCGCATCTGCAACCTTATTACCTTTCCCTAGTTTATACTCAATTACAATATCATAAGCGGCAATAAACTCCAACCATCTCTGTTGCCTCATGTTCAACTCCTTCTGAGACAAGAAATACTTCAACGATTTATGACCTTATATAGCTCAAACCTGTCTCCCAAAAGGTAATTTCTCCACACCTTCAACACAAAAATCAATGCGGCCAAATCTAAATCATGCATTGGATATCTAACTTCATGCGGTCTAAGCTGTTGAGAAGCATAAGCAATCACTTTACCTCTCTGCATTAACATAGCTTCTAAATTAGTTCCACACGCATCTGTATAAATAATCAAATCCTGATTCCCTTCTGAAAAAACTAACACAGGCGCATGGGTCAGTAAGTGATTCAAGCTCTGGAATGCTTATTCACACTTATCGGTCTATACAAACTTCACATCTTTTCGCGTTAGCTTGGTCATTGGTGCAGCTATCCGCCAAAAATCCTTTGTGAACCTCTGATAATATCCAACCAATCCAAGAAAACTCTTTATCTCAGTCATTGTCTCGGGTCTCTTCCAATTATTCACTACTTCAATATTAGTCGAATATACAGACAACCCTTTCTCTGAGGCTACATGAGAAAGAACTTCACTTCCTTGTTTCAAAAATGACATTTCAAAAACTTCACCTTCAGCTAACTCTGCCTCAGCATCTACATCACAACTCTAAGATGAAATTCATGCTCCTTCTCATCCTTAGAGTATATCAATATATCATCTATGAAAACCAACACGAACCTATACAAGTGATCTCAGAAAACTTTGTTCATCAAACCCATAAAGAATGTCGGCACATTAGTTAGTCTGAACGGCGTCATTAACCATTCGTACAATGCATATCTGGTCCTAAATGCCATCAAAGGAATACTATGCTCTGCTTTTCTAAGCTGATGAAACCCTGTCACTAAATCCAAATGAGAAAATACCTTGACTCCACTCAACAGATCGAGCAAATCATTGTTCTAGGCAATAGATATCGATTCTTTATCGTCTTCTCATTCAACTTACGATGATCATTACATAACCTTAACGATCTGTCCAGCTTCTTGGTAAACACTTAAGGTGGTTCCCAAGGTGAACTACTCGGTCTAATAAAATTCTTGCCTTGTAAATCCATCAACTGCACCTTCAACTCCCTCATATATGTAACTGTCATCCTGCTTGGCGGCTTACTCACTAGTTCTGCTCCTGGCACCAAATCTATCCGAAACTCAATGGCTCATTTCAGTGGCAATCCTACTACCGGCTCGAAGACATCTATAAATTCTTTATCACAAAAAACTCAATTCAACTCGTCCTCTAACTCCACAACACCGAACAAAGCATCTACCTCACAACTAGGGTTTTTTACGGTATATACAATCCGATCACTGCAGTTAGGATGTCTAAGTGATATTTTCCTATCTTGGCAAAATATCCTAGCATCATACTTATTTAACCAATCCATACCCAAGATAATTCCAAACCCTATAAAGTCAAATACATGCAAACTGTAAACAATGGTATGACCCAAAAAAATAAACTCTAGGTGGTCACACTTCATCCCAAGTGTCGCATACCCTTCTATTCGATTTGCAACTCTTAAGGAAGTAATTAAGTATGAGGTGTAGGATCTAGATTAACCCTAGAGGGGGGGTGAATAGGGTTATAGCAAATTTTCTTGATTTAAAACTCAGAAATAAACTGCAGAAATAAATATGCTGAAAAGTAAATCACACACAAAATTTACCTAGCTTCGGCAACCCCTGCCTACTGCTGCATTCACAGATTTCAATTAGAATTAAACAGTATCACGCTTACAACAACTCTATTAGACTCGCAGACCCTTTTGCTCCCGCTCACAAACACTCTACTAGACTCGCACACCCTGCTCCCGCCTATAGAGTTTCGCTCACTCGCAAACACTGCTCCCGCCTATAGAGCTTTGCAAACTCGCACACCCTGCTCACTGAACTAATTCAAAATAGACAATCTGACACTACCTAACCTAGGTGGTGATTTACTAACTTTTTGGTTCGTAAAATAAAAAACAATAAATTAAAAAACAATAACCCTAAAACAATATTAATAAAGCCTATAGAAACAAAACCCCCTTTTTTTTTACTTGGACCCTAAATAAAACTTTTGCCCTTTTATAAAAACAAAAAAACCGGCCCCTTTTTTTTTATATATGAATAAGGCCGGCCCTTTTTTCTTCAGCCCGTCACTTTTGTTTTTCGTTCGTGAAAAAAAGAAATGGCCGCTCCTCTTCTGTTCCTCTTTGCGATTTAGGGCTTCTGCAAATTGTTTTTTCCTCCTTGCGATTCACACAGGGTTGTGCAAATTGAAGTCGCCACTTGATATGATTCGTTAGTAGGTTTCGTTGCTCTTCGATTTGTTCACGGCTCTTCAATTTGGATTGAGTTCGTTCTGATTCTCCGGTATGTGTTGTTTTCTTTTGCTTTTCTGGTTTTGGATTGTTCGAACTCGATAGATTTGCCGATGATGATTGTGGGTTTATATGTGCGTTCGAATTCCTTGAATTACGTTCGTCTAAATATATTTGAATTCGTCAATTTACTTGCTCTGTGTAACGACCCGCCTTTTTTGACAGTTTAAACCGACGATCAAATACCCATGTCGATTCCAAACCATTAAAAGGGCAGATAGTTATTGGGGTAATTAAGAAAAGAAAAGGAAGGGAAATAAAGGAAATGAAACAACACAGAATCTCACAGCGGAAGGCTAAAGTATAATAATAAAATAACAGTTCATGAAGCTGTTAATTAAATGAATACATTTGAAATGAATACATTTGATTATTATTATACAACATTTATCAGAGTTACATACACATCAAATATCATACAACAATGCAGCGGAATGGAATGAATATAATAGTAGTAGATCATATACCAAATCTTCGTCTCCGTCCTCCAAGGAAATGATCTTCAACCTAAACTGAAAACTCAGGACTGACCCGAGCGTAATGAAAAGACAAACACTCGAGTCAGGACTAAATATTCTTATGAAAGTTAAATCAATCGTAAATAAATATGAGTGTAACGGCGTCGGAGATGTTTACGGGGTTTGACATCTCCTATCCAGTGTCATCGTGCGTGCAATAACTTAAGAGATGTTACGGGATTTTCCATCTCTCAAGGATCCGTGAAACTATATACTATGTAGTAATATACGCTAAGTAGATAATGCCTATCAGTAATATAAAGTATCAAAATAGCGTTAAGGCGTTACCATAATCCCCCTTAACACATTTTTATATTCCCAAAAGCATATACAAGACCGTAGTTTCCCCAAAACCAGAAGTCACCAGAGGGCAATCCATATACTCAAGGTACAAATCAAAACGTAGTGGTCGCGAATAGGATAATCAGTATGACAAGGTACATGAGGCAATACCAACTAGGATACTAGTAGTTGCGTGATCCGGACTGATGTTGGGCATAGCCAGCAGCTACCCCAACACCGCGAAACAACACTCCCAAATCAAGGGGTGCACCCAAATCGCATCACAAATGTAATAGATATGGTATCGAAGAAGTGTGTCCGCTAGAGGTGGCGAACCTCAATGGCCCGGCGCGGCTCCTGTTTTAGTCATATCAGGGGTCATCCAATAATCGTTCTCTTTCTTCAGTCAACGCGTTCACCAAACCATCCACTTCATTCTGGATCAACACTCCGCGTATAATAGTTATTAAAGTGGTTTTCGGTATCGACAGAGAGTATGTCCATATCCGATCCCGGTCTCTTTAATAACTACGTATTATTACACCGTTGGCTCTATTACATTTCAAATCGATTCATAATTGATATCAAAATATCATGTTCGCTTTAAAAATCAAATCCATTTCAAATATCATTTTATATCGCTTTTACATAGTAATATTCAAAGCCCGAATTAAGGTTAAATCTTTAAACAAATCAATTTTCGAATTTAAATCAAATCCCAATTTTTAAATTTCAAAGTCTCGACTTATATTATTTAACAATTTCTTTTAACCAAATTTATTTCAACATTCCAAACCCAAATTTCGATAAATTCGATTTCTATAAATTTATGTCTATTTATAACTTTTAAACAAAACATATAAATAAATATCAAATCGACGATTTTAAAATTATTAATTTAGCCAATTCGGTGTCCGTATATAATTTTCTATCCTATGGCCAAGTAATTATTTATTTCAATTAAATGTCAGGGATGAGCATATATTACTTAAATTAAATCACAGTATCATATGTATGCATAACATGATATATATAAGCAAATAAACATCCAAACATTCAAACATCAACCAATAACATCCATCGAAATACATCGTCTAATAGGCAATACAATTCAAGGCAATTTCATAGTTATCGATGTCGGGTGATTAAATTGCAATTCAATTTCAATTTCAATTTAACTGTCAAATTTAAACTTCAACGATTAATTCGAATGACAATCTATATGGCCATTAAATTTTTATCAAACAACGACAAATAAAATCATAACACTACATAATGACAAATTTAACTAGCATAAAGATATTTAGTACGTTGTGAGCGTTATAAAACACTCACCTTGATTTTCGATTTTAAATCAAATCGAACGACGTTCGATTTAACTCAAAATTTTCTCTAGCTCCAAATGATTCCAATCCAGTTGCAATGCGAAGAGCTCGCCGATACGATTCCAACGCAAAAATTTTCATCGAATTCCGACCTCGTATGACAAAGTTATGATGGTTTAAAGTTAACACGAATTTTTATATAAATTAATTACAGCTTAATTAAATTTTTAAAACCCACCCAATCATCACCGTTGATTTCTTGCATAGCAGATCTGGGCCGCACCCCTCTTCTTCCTCACGTTCACGTTACTTGCTCCAGGAACACACGCGACTAAGAACCCATCCAAGCCAAACTAGGGCTCCAAATCGCGGCCACCACGAGCGTCCAGAAGTCGATCAGGAAGCGCCATCCCGAAGCCTATCACCAGAGCCACCAACGCCTGGAGCAGCTCGAAGCTCGGCCCCTCATCTCGCCTCGAAAAACGTGAAAAACGCAGCAGCTTTGAACGTGATTTCCCGTTGATCCGTGGCTCCGTTTTCGATCATCTCCGTATGGATTTGAAGCTTTCATCGTGCTCTACAACTTTGTAGTTGAGAGTTTTTGCTAATTGTTGATGGATTGAGAGGAAAATGAGGAAGAAGTTTCGAATTTTCGTGGCCATTGATTCAGTAAAATGGCGGCTAGGGCTGAAGTAAATTAGGGTTTGCAAAGTGAAAGGGTGAAGGTCCTTTTATAGAAAAATTTCCCAATTTACTACTCATCGAAATTTTCCGAACTCCAAACGAAGCGTGCCGACTGGCGTTTCTAGGGTTTACCCCGCGTTTCGGACACAATGGAATAGGTTTCGGAGGCTAATTCGATCATATGCACGAGTTACGGCAATAAACGATCAAATTTAAATTAAACCGATTCAACTAATTTCTATGCGTTTTGGCTTGCCCCGGACAAACGGTAAATCCGATTGATACGAAATTTGAAACCTTACAATAATATCACATTACGGATCCGATGAAACTAGTTTCATCGAAATCCGAAACCGTTTGAAAAATGACTATTTTAACTCGCCAAATTAATATTAAAACAATTTCAACGCGTTTCGAGCTGCCACGGTCAAACGACAACTCCGATTGCTACGAAAATTGAAATCCAATAATAACTAACTATTACGGATCCAATGGAACTAGTTTTGTCCAATTCTGAGACTGTTCAAAAATTGGCTATTTTCCAGTCGATAATTAAATATTAAAATATTCAATTTTCACAAATAAATTTTAAATTCAGTTTTAAAAGTTCTATAACATCACTATAAATTCAATATGATAAAATAAAATTTTACAAATCATTTTTAATCATATTAAACCCGTTATTTAATTTATCCAATAAATTCCAAATATTTAATTTAGACAATTTCGCTTATCCAATAATTCATTATCTTTTGAAATATTGAAATTGAACTTATAAGATTCAACTTTTAAAACCATTTCAAAATTTAGAACCCTATTTTCATTTTACAGTTATTCAATTATTCAATAAGTTTTAAATATTTAATTTAAACAATTTACGTGTTCAATATTCAATATTTGATTTCAAATAGATTTTACTTATTAATCAACTACTTTCTTATACCAAATGAATTCAACATTTATCACCCTATTCAACTATCGATTGCAAAGGAATTTACTAAGTAGCATTTATTTTTCATTACTTGGATAATTGTTGCAATTCATTCCAGTTATTATTATTCCAAATGAATTACAAATTTTTTTCTAACATTAAATCACGAAATCTTATTAAATTAGCTATTTTAATTATCGAAAATTTACGGGTCGTTACACTCTCCCCCACTCAAAACTTTTCGTCCTCGAAAAGGAAAAGAAGGGAAAAGAAAGGAAAAGAAACTAAGTATAGAATTCAACATTAGATATATTTTATTCAAAGTTACCAACTTATAAAACAATGAAATTCCATTTATAAAGTCATAACTACGCTTCCACTAACTTACTCCGAACGGCTTCCTAACTTTAAAAGTTAGTAATCAAAACAAGTTATAAAAAAAAATTAAAACTTGAAAAAATTTCTAACACCCGGATTTTTCGGAAAATTTCGGCAGAGTCTCCTTTGCGCGGCTCGATCGGAAAAATATAATAGCATATATATCATAAATATACATCTCATCTCAATGATGAGGCATCCCATACGTGGGGAAACAACATATAAATATCACCAATATCATATAAAACCGTAAGCGTACCTTTTATTTAGCATTTATTAGCATTTTACTTACATTATGCGATTAGCGTAGAAGCGAGCTCCACAACGAAGCGCAACCCCTTTGCTACCTACTAAAATGCTCAATAACTAAGTTAGAACCATGCATATAAAGATAGATCACTATACTTAGCCTACACAACATATATATAACATATTTAGCTTCAAAACTGATATTTCAATTTCTGGACAGCAAACAAATCTCAGTTTTAGGTCACCTAAACTATAAAATTTGGCAACAGAATCTAAACAAAAGTTGTTGCATTCATTTTAGTCTTTCCGGAATGTCCAAAATCATCGAATTCGGACCATTCATTCAAAAATTATGGCCGTTTTACTTAGCAGATACGCCTCAGCCTGGGCAATGAATTGCGCAGGTCAGCGACGTTTACCCGCGTTTCCGACCTTCTAAACAACATCAAAACACAAAACACTTAAAACAAAAGTTTTCGCTTATGTTCTTAGCTTTCCAGAAAGTACAAGATCACCAAAATCCGATAAACCAGTCAAAAGATATGGCAAAAATACTAAGGGTGTATACTACAGATTTTACTTTTTTTTTTTTACACGGAACAGCGAGTAACATTCAAGTTTTTAACCTAGTAGACGAAGGAATTTTCTCAAGTTATCTAAACAAAAGTTGTGCTATAGTTTCTAAGCTTTCCGAAAAGTCCAAAATCGTCGAATTCCGTTCAGCCATTTAAAAGTTATGATTGTTTTCGTTTCAGCATATATTGGACAATGTTGGATTTTTTTTTTTTTTTTTTTTTCCCAAAAATTTGCTTTTATTATTTCAAATTACAAAACATCAAAACTTCAAATTTTTTAAAGAACAATCATAAACACAAAGTCATTTATTTCCTTATTCATCCATGCAATAGGTCTACATTTAATTTTTTTCTGATTTATTCAAGTTTGTTTCATTCACATTTTTAATTCAAGTCAATTTGCTTCAATTTAAATTGAATTCAATTATATTTAATTTCACTTTGCTTCAAATTTGAAGTTAATTATTTTTAAAATTTTATTTCGCTTATTCAATTCCATTAACACTAATGAATTCTACTTAATCAATTTTCATCCATCTAACAACCAATGCATATCAAACATTAACAACCATCCAGAATCTACACGAAATCAATTATACATTTCCAAGTCAATTTTTTTAATTTCATACACTTTCAAGTTTATTGACATTTAGTTATATTCAAATTTAATTAGTTTCCATTTACCAATTTTATATTTCATTAATTTTAAATTTTATTCATTCACTTATACATGTATCATTCATTTTACAGCTTAAATTTCTTTTATATTTACAACTATCAATAGATCTTTACATTTTATTTTTCACTCTCACACTGGTATATTATTACTCTACTTATCCTTATTAGCATTTTAAACCCTTTAAGTATTTTGTAAGTTATAGTTATGCAAATAGAATGTAGTCAAACAACATACAACTTCTTTTCATTTAAAGTTGAATTTTCAATTTATCAATTCTTAAGTCATTACTTAAATTTCACTATAATTTAATTTCACATTTACATTCACATATAGTATTTTCATTTTATATTAACATAATTGTGAATCACCTTTAAATGTTAATTTAAATTCCAATTATTTACTAACAATTTTATTTATATTTGCAACCATTAATTAAATGCATATTTCATTATTCAAACCTATACTTGTATATTATCCAATTAACAATTCATATAACATTTTCGAACTTCTTAAATATTTTGGTAAGTTATATCTATGCTATAGAATGAATTTTAATACTACGCGAGTTTACAGTTTCACTTTTATTTTAAGTTCATAATTTCCTAATTCTAAGGATTTCTACTTCAATTGATATTTTTTACTTAGCTCTTAGGTTCATTTCTCATTTCACAATTCAGAAGTTCCTTAATGATTCAAGTCTAAATTCATTTCAATCATTTAAAAAAAAATCATTAATTTTTAAAGGACTTAAGAATTCCAATCCCGGTTTCATTTCAAATCAAGTTTTGAAATAATATATACTTATATAATTTATATATCAAATCATACTATAGAGAATACAAAATAAAATAAATTTTGAATCAAAACAAGGTTTAGACAAACTATTAAGTGGTCTCCCCCACTCGGACTCTCGAAAATAAACGTCGATGATGCGTGCACTCATCATCGAAATCATTTTCCAGCGTCAAGAGAAGGGAATATAACACTTATCATAAAAAAAAATCCTTCGAAAACAATTTCAACTCAATTATACTATCATATAATACTCATATTATATTTTTCAAATTCTTGTAAGTCAATCTCAAACACCGGAATTTAAATTCCCAAATCCAAGTTAAAATTCATTTATATTCATTATCAATTGTGTTTACAAGATTTCATTTTCCTAAATCCATTGTTATTTAATCAATTGTTGTAAATATTGCCTGATCAAACAATAACGATAACAATCTAATATTATCATCTCCTAAAAATCAATTCAATCAAAATGAATAAATATTCAAATAATTCCTTTATATAAAATATATTCCAAAACGATATTGTGTTGGTTTGTCCTATTCGAGTGTTTAGAAATTCCTATCGACGCCTTGGCGTCCCAAGTATCGACCAAAATTCATAAATACTCAACGGAACAAATTAACACAATATAAAACCATTTTATATCAAATAACAAGTACGCTCTCTCATATACACTCAACTCATTCATATAGTTTACCTCTATTTCAATGAGTTATTCCCCACTAGAGCCAAGGTTTATCGCTAAACCAAAGCTCTGATACCAACTGTAACGACCCGCCTTTTTTGACAGTTTAAACCGACGATCAAATACCCATGTCGATTCCAAACCATTAAAAGGGCAGATAGTTATTGGGGTAATTAAGAAAAGAAAAGGAAGGGAAATAAAGGAAATGAAACAACACAGAATCTCACAGCGGAAGGCTAAAGTATAATAATAAAATAACAGTTCATGAAGCTGTTAATTAAATGAATACATTTGAAATGAATACATTTGATTATTATTATACAACATTTATCAGAGTTACATACACAGCAAATATCATACAACAATGCAGCGGAATGGAATGAATATAATAGTAGTAGATCATATACCAAATCTTCGTCTCCGTCCTCCAAGGAAATGATCTTCAACCTAAACTGAAAACTCAGGACTGACCCGAGCGTAATGAAAAGACAAACACTCGAGTCAGGACTAAATATTCTTATGAAAGTTAAATCAATCGTAAATAAATATGAGTGTAACGGCGTCGGAGATGTTTACGGGGTTTGACATCTCCTATCCAGTGTCATCGTGCGTGCAATAACTTAAGAGATGTTACGGGATTTTCCATCTCTCAAGGATCCGTGAAACTATATACTATGTAGTAATATACGCTAAGTAGATAATGCCTATCAGTAATATAAAGTATCAAAATAGCGTTAAGGCGTTACCATAATCCCCCTTAACACATTTTTATATTCCCAAAAGCATATACAAGACCGTAGTTTCCCCAAAACCGGAAGTCACCAGAGGGCAATCCATATACTCAAGGTACAAATCAAAACGTAGTGGTCGCGAATAGGATAATCAGTATGACAAGGTACATGAGGCAATACCAACTAGGATACTAGTAGTTGCGTGATCCGGACTGATGTTGGGCATAGCCAGCAGCTACCCCAACACCGCGAAACAACACTCCCAAATCAAGGGGTGCACCCAAATCGCATCACAAATGTAATAGATATGGTATCGAAGAAGTGTGTCCGCTAGAGGTGGCGAACCTCAATGGCCCGGCGCGGCTCCTGTTTTAGTCATATCAGGGGTCATCCAATAATCGTTCTCTTTCTTCAGTCAACGCGTTCACCAAACCATCCACTTCATTCTGGATCAACACTCCGCGTATAATAGTTATTAAAGTGGTTTTCGGTATCGACAGAGAGTATGTCCATATCCGAACCCGGTCTCTTTAATAACTACGTATTATTACACCGTTGGCTCTATTACATTTCAAATCGATTCATAATTGATATCAAAATATCATGTTCGCTTTAAAAATCAAATCCATTTCAAATATCATTTTATATCGCTTTTACATAGTAATATTCAAAGCCCGAATTAAGGTTAAATCTTTAAACAAATCAATTTTCGAATTTAAATCAAATCCCAATTTTTAAATTTCAAAGTCTCGACTTATATTATTTAACAATTTCTTTTAACCAAATTTATTTCAACATTCCAAACCCAAATTTCGATAAATTCGATTTCTATAAATTTATGTCTATTTATAACTTTTAAACAAAACATATAAATAAATTTCAAATCGACGATTTTAAAATTATTAATTTAGCCAATTCGGTGTCCGTATATAATTTTCTATCCTATGGCCAAGTAATTATTTATTTCAATTAAATGTCAGGGATGAGCATATATTACTTAAATTAAATCACAGTATCATATGTATGCATAACAGGATATATATAAGCAAATAAACATCCAAACATTCAAACATCAACCAATAACATCCATCGAAATACATCGTCCAATAGGCAATACAATTCAAGGCAATTTCATAGTTATCGATGTCGGGTGATTAAATTGCAATTCAATTTCAATTTCAATTTAACTGTCAAATTTAAACTTCAACGATTAATTCGAATGACAATCTATATGGCCATTAAATTTTTATCAAACAACGACAAATAAAATCATAACACTACATAATGACAAATTTAACTAGCATAAAGATATTTAGTACGTTGTGAGCGTTATAAAACACTCACCTTGATTTTCGATTTTAAATCAAATCGAACGACGTTCGATTTAACTCAAAATTTTCTCTAGCTCCAAATGATTCCAATCCAGTTGCAATGCGAAGAGCTCGTCGATACGATTCCAACGCAAAAAGTTTCATCGAATTCCGACCTCGTATGACAAAGTTATGATGGTTTAAAGTTAACACGAATTTTTATATAAATTAATTACAGCTTAATTAAATTTTTAAAACCCACCCAATCATCACCGTTGATTTCTTGCATAGCAGATCTGGGCCGCACCCCTCTTCTTCCTCACGTTCACGTTACTTGCTCCAGGAACACACGCGACTAAGAACCCATCCAAGCCAAACTAGGGCTCCAAATCGCGGCCACCACGAGCGTCCAGAAGTCGATCAGGAAGCGCCATCCCGAAGCCTATCACCAGAGCCACCAACGCCTGGAGCAGCTCGAAGCTCGGCCCCTCATCTCGCCTCGAAAAACGTGAAAAACGCAGCAGCTTTGAACGTGATTTCCCGTTGATCCGTGGCTCCGTTTTCGATCATCTCCGTATGGATTTGAAGCTTTCATCGTGCTCTACAACTTTGTAGTTGAGAGTTTTTGCTAATTGTTGATGGATTGAGAGGAAAATGAGGAAGAAGTTTCAAATTTTCGTGGCCATTGATTCAGTAAAATGGCGGCTAGGGCTGAAGTAAATTAGGGTTAGCAAAGTGAAAGGGTGAAGGTCCTTTTATAGAAAAATTTCCCAATTTACTACTCATCGAAATTTTCCGAACTCCAAACGAAGCGTGCCGACTGGCGTTTCTAGGGTTTACCCCGCGTTCCGGACACAATGGAATAGGTTTCGGAGGCTAATTCGATCATATGCGCGAGTTACGGCAATAAACGATCAAATTTAAATTAAACCGATTCAACTAATTTCTATGCGTTTTGGCTTGCCCCGGACAAACGGTAAATCCGATTGATACGAAATTTGAAACCTTACAATAATATCACATTACGGATCCGATGAAACTAGTTTCATCGAAATCCGAGACCGTTTGAAAAATGACTATTTTAACTCGCCAAATTAATATTAAAACAATTTCAACGCGTTTCGAGCTGCCACGGTCAAACGACAACTCCGATTGCTACGAAAATTGAAATCCAATAATAACTAACTATTACGGATCCAATGAAACTAGTTTTGTCCAATTCTGAGACTGTTCAAAAATTGGCTATTTTCCAGTCGATAATTAAATATTAAAATATTCAATTTTCACAAATAAATTTTAAATTCAGTTTTAAAAGTTCTATAACATCACTATAAATTTAATATGATAAAATAAAATTTTACAAATCATTTTTAATCATATTAAACCCGTTATTTAATTTATCCAATAAATTCCAAATATTTAATTTAGACAATTTCGCTTATCCAATAATTCATTATCTTTTGAAATATTGAAATTGAACTTATAAGATTCAACTTTTAAAACCATTTCAAAATTTAGAACCCTATTTTCATTTTACAGTTATTCAATTATTCAATAAGTTTTAAATATTTAATTTAAACAATTTACGTGTTCAATATTCAATATTTGATTTCAAATAGATTTTACTTATCAATCAACTACTTTCTTATACCAAATGAATTCAACATTTATCACCCTATTCAACTATCGATTGCAAAGGAATTTACTAAGTAGCATTTATTTTTCATTACTTGGATAATTGTTGCAATTCATTCCAGTTATTATTATTCCAAATGAATTACAAATTTTTTTCTAACATTAAATCACGAAATCTTATTAAATTAGCTATTTTAATTATCGAAAATTTACGGGTCGTTACACTCTGGCCGCTTGATCTTGTATTGATGCTTGGGATTTCACTGACTTGTTCGTTTCTTTACCACCACGTCTCTGACTTGTTCAATTGTGACTTCGACCATGATTTGTTCATCTTGAAATTGTTTTGATTTCTGGATAAAGTCACGGCTTTGACTTTCTCAAAGAGGCATACTTGAATATTATTATTTTTTAACATGGTCAACACAGTATTGTTGAATTTCGTTCTTTATTTTCTATACTGCTGGCTTCAGTCTTGGCTTTGATTCATTTCGTGATGATGTTGATTTCATGGTTCACCTTGCTTTGTTCACTGTGCACTGCCTGTTCATGTATGTTTGCATCGACTTTGTTGTTGTTTGGATTGGCTTGTGTACTTTACTGCTATATATGCATTATGCTTCGAATTGTGTAGTTGGTTCATTATGCAGTCTGCATTGAACTTTGAGTTGTAGTCTCGAGCTCTGTCTACATGTAGCTTGCTATGTGCATTCATGTGCTTGCTGTGTTGCTGGTTCATTTGAAGTTGTAGCATGGTCTGTGGTGCACTTGGTCATTCAAGTCTTTGTTGCCTCTTTGTGTATGCACTTGCATACTGCTGCTATGTTGTAAATGTTGCATTCATGTCTCGGTGCTTTGATGCATTTGCATGTATTTATGTACACTGTGTTGTACTGAGCTCGACATTGCGTCATGTTGCCTTCATGTAGCTTGTTCTCTACATTTGCTTGATTGTTGCAGTCCATGTTCTGTTGATCGCTTGATTATTGTCTGCACTGTCCACTTGAACTTGTAGTCTGCCTTGATCATCTTGTAACCTGGTCTGGTGCACCTTGTTTCATGTTTGAGGTTGTGCTTGCATACTGCTGTTTGCATTTGGGTTCTTTGTTCATTGGACTGGCCAGTGGTGTTCAGAGCATGTTGCTGTTGGGTTGTCATATTGATGCCTCTGTTCATTTGCCTGGTGGTCTTGTGGCACTGCTCACAGTCATATTGTATTGGGTTTGTTTATGTTGCATCGACTTTGCATACTGCTTTGATCTGTAGTTTGCATTCATGATTGTACTTCACTATACATTATATGCAGCACCACTGTGTCATTGTGCACTTTTGTGCTTTGCCCCATTCACTGTTGCTCTTGAGTTTTTGCTTGCATTGTCACTTGATGTTGCTGCAATCTTCACTTCTGGTTAGCCACTGTTGCATTACTATGTCTTGTGGCATGTTGATGCATTTGCATGTTTGGTTTGCTTCTTTTCTGGTTGGTGTTGCTGTTATGTTGATGGCTAACCTTTGCTAGTTCATTCATGACATGTTGTACTGATTTTGCTTGGTGGTCTTGTACTTGTATACTGCTGGTTTGAGGCTGTGTCATGTTTGAACATAGCATTCCTGTCATGTCGCCTTGTGTTGAATCTAGTTTTACAGCTCGGGTTTGACCTTGTGCTCGTGTCGTGATTTTAAATATATTGCACGTGAGTTGAAACCCGGTTTTTCATTTGGGTTTGACCTGTGCTTGCCTGTCCCTGTAAATCAATCAAGTGTATATATCGGCGTTCACGGCCTTGTGGCATGTACAGTAATATACTGTGTATGTCACAAGTTGTTCGTGTATGATGAATTCAAATTTAAATGATGACGAACAACCCAAATAACTGAGGCAAATATTATTTTCAAAAACCATATTTTATTTTTGAATTGCAAAAATATTTCTTTTTCAATTTTACTGCGTTAGTTTATATTTTTGCAGATTGCTCAGATGCTGGATTCAAACCGGAATGCAGTTGAAGACAAAAATACGAGTGTGAGTGATATGTAGTGAGGTTATCAATGTAAAAATATTTGTGATGTAATCGTGATGTAATCAGAAATGTATATGTATAGTGAGAGCATGAATTTGTACTATTCAAGTTTGTAATAAATATTCGTTTGAATAAAATATTCGTTTGAATTCAAAAACTGTGTAACTTGTTCTGTTTGAATTCAAATTCAAACTCTGTGTAATTTATTTTATTCAACAGATATTTATTTAACCAAATACATACTATACAAAATATTTGTTTGAATAAAATTTCTGTTTGAATTCAAAATCTGTTTAACTTGTTTTGTTTGAACTCAAATTCAAATTCTGTGAAATTTAATTTTATTCAACAAATATTTATTTAACCAAATACATACTATACAAAATATTTGTTTGAATAAAATTTCTGTTTGAATTCAAAATCTGTTTAACTTGTTTTGTTTGAATTCAAATTCAAATTCTGTGAAATTTAATTTTATTCAACAAATATTTATTTAAACTATGAAAAAATAAAATAGTACATTACCAAATACATTTATATGAATGTATATATGTTTATTATCATCAAACAAAAATCATATAGCGCAAAGCGCATATTCAACAATCTCCCCCTTTTGATGATAACAAACATATATTTAAGATTTTGAATATATTAAATGTATTTGATAATTTCATTTGCTCCCCCTATTTGAATGCTTCCTTTATATGTGATACTCCCCCTACATATATGGCTCCCCCTATATATATGCATACAAATAAAAATATGTAAATGAGCCTATATGCAAATTGAAAGTTATTTGACCTTTGCTTGATTCTATTTGACACCTTTGCTTGATTCTATTTGACACCTTTGCTTGATTCTATTTGACAAAATCTTAACTTTTCTCTCCCCCTTTTGTTATCAGCAAAAGAATAACAGTGTTATAAAAATAGGGATGAAGTGATCGACATGAATCAAACATTTAACTCAATTAAATATAAATATCAAATTTCAATAAAACTCAAACAAAAATCATAATTACCCTTGTCAAACGCATATTCCACTTTCAGAAGTGATGGAGATAGAATCATCAAAAATTCATATAGATATGTCTATTTGTGGTATATTTATTTCTGGAAATTTGAATATCTACTAACCATGCATAACCGTTAGGACTTTTAAATGAGATTAGTAGTATTCCAATTTAATTTAAAAAATGAAATCAAGTATCTTCTAACCACGCATGACCGTGAGGACTTTTAAATGGGGTTAGAATCAACTTGTCTATTAAATCAATTATTTTTAATATGCGTTCCATACATGCATAACCGTGAGGACTTTTAAATGAGCATGGAAGCACATAATCAAAAATCCAAGTAATTCACCCATGCATGACCGTGAGGACTTTTAAATGAGAGTGAATACTTTGGATATTTATTTTTAATTGCTGAATATAAGAAATTGAAGCACAAATAATTTCCTTCACCGATTTAAAGATATTGAAGAACAAATGATTTCCTTTGTAAACTACCACAAATTTACATATTAAATATGATTTTGATGAGTGATGTTCGATAGAAAGATGATAGAAATAGAAATGGTCATGGAATTATTATCCAACAAAAAGTTTTTATAACTCTTGTTATGAAATTCTAAAGAAATTTTTAATTATACTTTCTCGAGTTATAATATATGATAAATATCAATACTTATCTCTTTTTCAATCACTATTTATCTTTTCGATAATCAAAGGGAGTCAGATTAGTCAAACTTGTCATTTAAAATCAAATTAAAAATTATAAAATCAATTTTTCAAAAATAATTAAGCTGTAAATATGGTCAAACATGATTTCTTGAGGGAAGTTTTATAAGAAAATTTTCTGCTATTTGAAAATTATTTCAAGTGAAAAATATGCAGATATTTTCTTTTAAAAAAAACGATGCAGCAAATAAATGTTTCACAAATTAATCACGTTACACTAATAATTTTTCTATCAACTATATTACCAGTGTAATCCGCATCTGAATTTAAATTTCACTCAATATTCACTTGTTGAATCAAACCATGAGATGTGCACCAAAAATTTCAAAAACATCATTCTTTTGAATTTTGAATTTAAGCCGTGTTAACACTCAAAATAAATATCATGATGATAAATTCAGAAACCAGAGGATAAACAATTATTTTCATGAGTAATCAACAGTCAATCAACATCATAATTATTTCAAAAACAATTTCTTAAAATCCTTTTTCTCATGAATTTGAAATCGTGCAAATTTACAAGCAGTGATCAAAATGTCAGAACCAATATATCTACGTGTAGCATGAGTAACCAGCATTTGACTGAACAAATTTATATAAATTAGTTCAAAAATTTAAAATCTGGTTGGTCATTAATTAAGCACAAATTAATGTCATAAATAAGAACAAGTCAAAAAATCATATCAATTAAGTCCAAATCAGTCAACCATCATAATTACTCCAAGTAATTCTATTTAAAGATGGTTAGTCATTATTTTTAAAAAAAAATCATAGCATCAAAATCATCATCTTTTGTTCATCTCAATATTGGCTGATTTTAATTTAGAGTATGGTGCAGATAATCACATTTAAAAAACAATTACCTGTTTTACCTTTACGATAATTTTTCGTGATTGCCCATTGTGATTCTGTCACCTTTATACTAGGCTAAGGAACTTTGTTTTGTCGCCCGTTGTGCTTCTGGAACAGCCGAAATCCAGAGAACACTGTTGTTGTTCCTTAGCCTGCCACCATACCTACACGATAAAAGATTTATGTGACCTATTTGTTTTTATAGGTCCATTGTTGTTAGTGGCAGAATATGAAAAATATGTTTTTGGAGACTCAAAACTATTTATACATGTTCCTTTTGGCACCCAAACTTGTTTGACTTTCAAAGATTTTATATTTGTGCCTTTTGGAACCCAAATTGGTATAGTTTTCACGTGTTTGGGTCTATACCAACAATTATTTGGATTGTGTCCAAATTCTCTACAAAACGTGTTTATTAAATTGACTTGATTAAATTTTGTGTTCCTATGACTATGATTTTCAACCTGATTTCCAATTATTTCAGATCGAGCAGCACTTTTACCTTTATCATCATCTTGTGATTTTCCAAAACCTAGTCCTTTTCTATTGTTAGCAAAAATTTGATTTCCCAATAGCATGTTGAAAGATTTTTCGCCTCTTGAAAAGTTATTCAAAGATTTCTCAAGATTTTGGACTTTGGTTTTTAATGTTGTATTTTCAGCTACAAGTGAGGTGCATCGATTTATAAAGTCCTTTTTTCTAGTGTCAATGTTTTCTTTAAGACTCAAGTTTTCTTTTTCAAGATTCTCAGAGTTATTCCTAATTTTTGATAGTTCCGAATCTAAAATTTTACATTGGTTACATTCTAGGTTTTGAATATTTTCAAGTTCAGTTTTTAACCTAAAATTTTCACGAGCAAATTCTCTCCTATCAGATTTCAGTTTTTCAATTTTAGATTCAAGAGTATCCACTACCTTAGTAAGATCAGAACACATAAAAACAAGTTCTTTATAAGAAAACTCACCTGCCTCACTAGATTCGTCGGAGGTTGCTTCTGATTCTGATTTTGCCATGCAACACAAGTTAGCCTCCTCTGGGCTGCTATCCGAAGCTTCCTCTCCTTCTTCATCATCCCAAGTTGCTGCAAATACCTTCTTCGCCTTTTTCTTTTCTTTGTTGTTTTTGAGAAGTGGGCATTTTGGTTTGATGTGACCAGGCTTGTTGCAGTTATAACATATCAGTTCATTATCGGAATTTTCGGAATCTTTTGACCTATTGCCCTTTGTTTTCTTCTTGCGTGGCTTGAATCTTGACCATCTTCTAAGATTATTGACAGCCATTGCAAGCTCTTCAATTGGATCTTCTTCATCGCTTTCTTCTTTACTTTTTAAGGCAATCGTCTTCTTCTTTGGTTCGGAGTTGTTGCGTTCTTCCTTTGCTTTTAACTCAAGCTCATATGTCATCAAGTTGCCAATCAACTCCTCCATGCTTAGTTTGCTCAGATCTTTCGATTCTTGGATTGCTGTGACTTTTGCCTCAAAGTTCATTGGTAAAACTCGTAGTATCTTCCGCACAAGCTCTACTTCAGTGAATACCTTCCCAAGCGCTCTAGCATTGTATACCAAGGTTGAAAAGCGTCCAAACATATCCTTTATGCTCTCGTCTTTGTCCATCACAAAGTTTTCGTATTCATTGCTGAATAGGGCTAACCGAGACTCCTTGACTTGAGAAGTTCCTTCGTGTGTCACCTCCAAAGTATGCCATATTTCCTGTGCTGTTGTACAATGAGAAATTCTATTAAATTCATTTTTATCAAGAGCACATATCAAAGCATTCATGGCTTTAGCATTTGTCGTTTTCAATTTCTTATCGTTTGCATCCCACCTATCCTTAGGTTTAGGAATCTCAGTACCACCAACGATTATAGTGCGAGGTTTATAGCCAGTTTCAATAATATCCCAAACATCATAATCAACGGAACTAAGATAAATACTCATCCTAACTTTCCAATAAGCATAATCATTCCCGTTAAACATGGGTGGCCTAGCAATAGATTGTCCCTCAGAAAAAGCATTATTTTGTAGACTCATGACTCTAGAGTTAAAAAAATAATATAAACCGGGCTCTGATACCACTTGTAGGATCTAGATTAACCCTAGAGGGGGGGGGTGAATAGGGTTATAGCAAATTTTCTTGATTTAAAACTCAGAAATAAACTGCAGAAATAAATATGCTGAAAAGTAAATCACACACAAAATTTACCCAGCTTCGGCAACCCCTGCCTACTGCTGCATTCACAGATTTCAATTAGAATTAAACAGTATCACTCTTACAACAACTCTATTAGACTCGCAGACCCTTTTGCTCCCGCTCACAAACACTCTACTAGACTCGCACACCCTGCTCCCGCCTATAGAGTTTCGCTCACTCGCAAACACTGCTCCCGCCTATAGAGCTTTGCAAACTCGCACACGCTGCTCACTGAACTAATTCAAAATAGACAATCTGACACTACCTAACCTAGGTGGTGATTTACTAACTTTTTGGTTCGTAAAATAAAAAACAATAAATTAAAAAACAATAACCCTAAAACAATATTAATAAAGCCTATAGAAACAAAACCCCCTTTTTTTTTTACTTGGACCCTAAATAAAGCTTTTGCCCTTTTATAAAAACAAAAAAACCGGCCCCTTTTTTTTTATATATGAATAAGGCCGGCCCTTTTTTCTTCAGCCCGTCACTTTTGTTTTTCGTTCGTGAAAAAAAGAAATGGCCGCTCCTCTTCTGTTCCTCTTTGCGATTTAGGGCTTCTGCAAATTGTTTTTTCCTCCTTGCGATTCACACAGGGTTGTGCAAATTGAAGTCGCCACTTGATATGATTCGTTAGTAGGTTTCGTTGCTCTTCGATTTGTTCACGGCTCTTCAATTTGGATTGAGTTCGTTCTGATTCTCTGGTATGTGTTGTTTCCTTTTGCTTTTCTGGTTTTGGATTGTTCGAACTCGATAGATTTGCCGATGATGATTGTGGGTTTATATGTGCGTTCGAATTCCTTGAATTACGTTCGTCTAAATATATTTGAATTCGTCAATTTACTTGCTCTGGCCGCTTGATCTTGTATTGATGCTTGGGATTTCACTGACTTGTTCGTTTCTTTACCACCACGTCTCTGACTTGTTCAATTGTGACTTCGACCATGATTTGTTCATCTTGAAATTGTTTTGATTTCTGGATAAAGTCACGGCTTTGACTTTCTCAAAGAGGCATACTTGAATATTATTATTTTTTAACATGGTCAACACAGTATTGTTGAATTTCGTTCTTTATTTTCTATACTGCTGGCTTCAGTCTTGGCTTTGATTCATTTCGTGATGATGTTGATTTCATGGTTCACCTTGCTTTGTTCACTGTGCACTGCCTGTTCATGTATGTTTGCATCGACTTTGTTGTTGTTTGGATAGGCTTGTGTACTTTACTGCTATATATGCATTATGCTTCGAATTGTGTAGTTGGTTCATTATGCAGTCTGCATTGAACTTTGAGTTGTAGTCTCGAGCTCTGTCTACATGTAGCTTGCTATGTGCATTCATGTGCTTGCTGTGTTGCTGGTTCATTTGAAGTTGTAGCATGGTCTGTGGTGCACTTGGTCATTCAAGTCTTTGTTGCCTCTTTGTGTATGCACTTGCATACTGCTGCTATGTTGTAAATGTTGCATTCATGTCTCGGTGCTTTGATGCATTTGCATGTATTTATGTACACTGTGTTGTACTGAGCTCGACATTGCGTCATGTTGCCTTCATGTAGCTTGTTCTCTACATTTGCTTGATTGTTGCAGTCCATGTTCTGTTGATCGCTTGATTATTGTCTGCACTGTCCACTTGAACTTGTAGTCTGCCTTGATCATCTTGTAACCTGGTCTGGTGCACCTTGTTTCATGTTTGAGGTTGTGCTTGCATACTGCTGTTTGCATTTGGGTTCTTTGTTCATTGGACTGGCCAGTGGTGTTCAGAGCATGTTGCTGTTGGGTTGTCATATTGATGCCTCTGTTCATTTGCCTGGTGGTCTTGTGGCACTGCTCACAGTCATATTGTATTGGGTTTGTTTATGTTGCATCGACTTTGCATACTGCTTTGATCTGTAGTTTGCATTCATGATTGTACTTCACTATACATTATATGCAGCACCACTGTGTCATTGTGCACTTTTGTGCTTTGCCCCATTCACTGTTGCTCTTGAGTTTTTGCTTGCATTGTCACTTGATGTTGCTGCAATCTTCACTTCTGGTTAGCCACTGTTGCATTACTATGTCTTGTGGCATGTTGATGCATTTGCATGTTTGGTTTGCTTCTTTTCTGGTTGGTGTTGCTGTTATGTTGATGGCTAACCTTTGCTAGTTCATTCATGACATGTTGTACTGATTTTGCTTGGTGGTCTTGTACTTGTATACTGCTGGTTTGAGGCTGTGTCATGTTTGAACATAGCATTCCTGTCATGTCGCCTTGTGTTGAATCTAGTTTTACAGCTCGGGTTTGACCTTGTGCTCGTGTCGTGATTTTAAATATATTGCACGTGAGTTGAAACCCGGTTTTTCATTTGGGTTTGACCTGTGCTTGCCTGTCCCTGTAAATCAATCAAGTGTATATATCGGCGTTCACGGCCTTGTGGCATGTACAGTAATATACTGTGTATGTCACAAGTTGTTCGTGTATGATGAATTCAAATTTAAATGATGACGAACAACCCAAATAACTGAGGCAAATATTATTTTCAAAAACCATATTTTATTTTTGAATTGCAAAAATATTTCTTTTTCAATTTTACTGCGTTAGTTTATATTTTTGCAGATTGCTCAGATGCTGGATTCAAACCGGAATGCAGTTGAAGACAAAAATACGAGTGTGAGTGATATGTAGTGAGGTTATCAATGTAAAAATATTTGTGATGTAATCGTGATGTAATCAGAAATGTATATGTATAGTGAGAGCATGAATTTGTACTATTCAAGTTTGTAATAAATATTCGTTTGAATAAAATATTCGTTTGAATTCAAAAACTGTGTAACTTGTTCTGTTTGAATTCAAATTCAAACTCTGTGTAATTTATTTTATTCAACAGATATTTATTTAACCAAATACATACTATACAAAATATTTGTTTGAATAAAATTTCTGTTTGAATTCAAAATCTGTTTAACTTGTTTTGTTTGAACTCAAATTCAAATTCTGTGAAATTTAATTTTATTCAACAAATATTTATTTAACCAAATACATACTATACAAAATATTTGTTTGAATAAAATTTCTGTTTGAATTCAAAATCTGTTTAACTTGTTTTGTTTGAATTCAAATTCAAATTCTGTGAAATTTAATTTTATTCAACAAATATTTATTTAAACTATGAAAAAATAAAATAGTACATTACCAAATACATTTATATGAATGTATATATGTTTATTATCATTAAACAAAAATCATATAGCGCAAAGCGCATATTCAACATGAGGGTTCTAGGTTAAGCATATCTACCAAACAATGAGATATAAAAGAATGCGATGCACCAGTATTAAACAAAATGCTAACAGACATACCATGGATCTGAAGCATACCACCCAACAATGCCTTTCCTTTCTCCTACGCTGTTGGTCCTAATGCAGCAGGCTCCAATGCAAATACTTTGCCCCTTCCATCCTTAGCAGGCTCATTGCATTGATTCTTATAATAACCAATTTGATCGTAGTTGAAGCATCTGATATTCTTTTTCTCGATCACTTCCTTTGCCTTTCAAGTACGACATTCATTAACAAAATGCCCCTTCTTATCGCACTTGATGCAAACAACCTCAGGCTTTCCTTTCTTCGTGGTTCCACCTTTTTGAGCACCCTTCTTATGAAAGAATTTCCGTTTTTGACTCTATCCCACCTGGACCTCCTTACCTTGTTCTTCTCCGGAAAAAACAAGCATCTCTCCATGTCTTAAAGCCATCTCTACTACAACAGCACAAGGATCTCTAATATGAGGTAATGTAGCCCTGGCCAACTCAGGCTTCAACCTGCTAATTAACTTCTGATTTCTCTTCATCACAATATCCACTGTAGCATACCCATATCTAGACAACTCCTTAAATTTTCTTCCATATTCCAACACAGTCATCTCCCCATGTTCCAACTCAGCAAATTTTTGAGCAAAGTAGACTGCGCCATCATAGACATGAACCTCTCCTAGAACTTTCTCCTAAACTTAGCCCATGTTGTCCCCTCTTCATCTACTCTAGTCGTCACACTATTCCACTAGAGTAAAGTTGCTCCCTGAAGTTGTCTCAAAGAAAGCCTTCTCTTCTGCTTATCATTGAACACCAAATCAACAAATATCCTTTCACAATGCAGCAACCAGCTCTCCACCTCAATAGCATCCTCGGTTCGAATAAATGACTTCCTTCCAAGCCAAACACGGTCGCTACGCAAGATAGCATAACTGTTCACCCCCGGTGCTTCCTGAAATCCTACTCCAGGATTTCCTCCAACCACTCCAGGAGCAATTCCAACTTGCACAATATTCAAAAAAAACTGATACATAGCTCCCATATCCACTTGCGAGACTCCAGCATCAACATTTCCTGCTTATGCCTGACCTTGGTTCCTTTTAGTATTCGGTCTAGCATTTCCATTTTTGGTGGTGCTTCCTCCAAGATTCACTCTTCCACTTCTAGCATCCATATCTGTATTCAAGCCTCATGAGATACAGAAGAAGAGTCGAAGAGAGATGGAAGAATAGAGATATAGCGTATACTTATATATAGCAAATACAAGTACGTTACTATAGCGTTATCCCATACCCCAATCTTACACTAATTCCTTAGGATTATGTTTTCAAAAATCATTTTAGTTTAAAGTTTTTTGTAAACCTATGCTCTGATACCAAATTTTAACATCCCCTATCAGAAGGCCCGATGCTAAGTGATATAGATGTTGTAGTCATCCATAGTATTAACTTTCGAGGATCAAATACGATAATGGTAATGGTATCCATAATATCAAAAGCAGCTATATATGGAATAAAATTATCACAGATTAAAACATTTTTCTGACTACATTTAAAAACAACATTCATATCCAAGTTACATAACCCCAACTGTTTCCTAGGTTCAGATCAAAATATAATTATTACACATATATGCCAAAAGCAACATATAAAGATGTCCCTTGGTTGACCAGAGTACTATATAGTCGTACTAACATAATACAACTTAGCGAAATCAAACGAAATAAAACGGAAACTCCTAAATAGTTATCCGCCAACCACTTGCTCGTTTTTGGAAGCTTTATTCGCCAACCTACTAAACATGTAAATCCTCAACCTTCAGCCTACTCAAATCAATTTAGAGCACCCGAGAGTTAAGGGAGAAAACATAAACTTCGAGTCAGACATAAAGCCATGTGTAAACAGTACAATACATCTCGGTTATATGATATTAAGTGAGACCACGCCACTTAGCAGAACATGTTTCCCCTCACTAATATCCTTTTAAAACATATCTTTTGCAAATCCATTTCCTACAAGCAAAACTGGTTAAAACTATAAAGCAATATCATGTAAAATTACATGTCAGGTAATATATGAATTATCTGTCCGAACATTTTATTTTTGTCTGTCTTTTTATTAACCTTTGGCTGACTCGGGCCTACCATACAATATAAAAAAATAATCTAACAATTTTTAGACACTCAACTTCTGGACGGTCTGTCCCTAACTTATCTGTTAAATACTCCTCTTCTGCATGGTCTGTCCCTAACTTATCTTCTCCCAATGTCACCCGATCCTAATGGTTTTGTGGGCTCAGCAATAACCTATCTATATATAAATATATATTTCCTTCTATGTGTAACCATCATTTAAATCTTACCGGTGACAAAGCCCTAAACACTAGAATTTTGGACTAAATTAGCTGGGTCTAATAGCTAATGTATAGGGCGCGACCAGATACTAGTCACATCTGGTATTCTAATATCTGAGTCATTTTACTTGGGGTAATCTTCCCAAAATTTTCTATGAAAACCTTTTTCTTCTCAAATTGATTTAAAACCTATAAATCAAACTTAAACAAGGAAATATATACTCTATGCTTTACTCAAATCATCTTGCCATGTTATACACACACACACACGTAAATCCTTATTGATGAAAACATTTAAACCTTTGAAAGTGCCCCTTTGAAAACCAAGTAAACCACTTTCTTTACAATCTAGGCCGAAAGGCCAAAACATTCCTTTGAAACCATTCAATCTTCCTTTCGAAATTAATTGAAAAACCTTACCTTCAAAGCTTTAAAACCTTAGACATCCTATCTTTAAAACAATTTAAACTGCCTTCCGTAAACACTGGAAAACCATTCCTTTTTGACCTTCCGAAAACATTGAAAACCTTCCTTTCAAACCTTTCAGAACCATTGGGAATGACCCCTTCGAAACCTTTATTAAAAATCTTTCAAAAGCATCAAAACCTTTGTAAACAACAAACCTTTCGTAAGCATTTGGGTTTTAAAACATGTGGGAACACCTTTATAAACCATTTAAAACTATCTTCTTCAAAACCTTTAGGTTCTACCTTCAACGGAGCAAAAGGGTCATAAAACATTTAAGTCGAAAACTCTCTTTTGAAAACAGTTCTTAGGCAAAGAAGTGATGGTGTCGAAACCAACCCTTCTGAAAGTATTAAAGAAGTGGTGAAGTTTTAAAACAATGAAATCATTGACTTCGAAAGGTAGTAAAAGTAGAAACTAAGGGTTTCGACCCCTTCGAAAGCATTGCTTAAAACAAAAGGCACAGCCCATTTTGAAATCTTTCCTTTAAAATAATTAGATCTAGTCGAAAGTCAACCAAGTCAAAAGCATAGCAGGCGCATCTTTCATTTAAAACAAAACAACGCTTCGACCTCCTTCAGAACCCCTGATTTCGATCTCATACCTTCCGCCTAGTCCAATACGCTACGTACCAAGTCTTGATACCAAATGCATTGGTTTCGATGGTGATGGGGCGGAGGAGCTAAGTCGAAAGCCAACTAAGTCGGAAGCGAGGTACTAGAAGCGACAAAACATGTAAAAAGCATGTTTAAACTGATTTTTATCTTTTTAAAGTAATCTTTCAACTAACTTGCCTTATTTGTCAAAATTTGATTGGTTGCTAATTTTCTTTTCTAAAAGCACTGCCAAAATTTCAGATTTTAACAATTTAAATCATTTACAAAAATCCCCTTCTCCTTTTATAAATATATAAAACATTTAAGTCCCATACCTTAAATAATTTTATATATCTATTAAAACACTTAGGAAAATTCTATAAAATTCTACAAAATTCATTTTTAATATATTTCAAAAAAGTATTAATTTCAGACCAAATTATATAATATTTAACCGTAAATAATTTTAAACCCAATCATCATTTTCTTCACTAGAAAATTAATAAAAAATCCACATCAATTCTAAAAAATTATGAAAATCGAAATCCCTCTCTAAAATATCATTTCTGATCTAAATCTAAAATCGCAAGGCATTTGGATGTCAATAAATAGGATTTTCTCATTTAAAACATATCATAAAGTTTATATGAACAAGCATATATAAACATTTAATCATTCAAAAATATGGCATAATCATGCAAAATACTTCAGATTCATCTTAAAATCGAATTTTTTTAGAAAAATGAGATGTAGTCATTATTCACCTGAGCTTTGAAATTAAGGATTTAAGATTTGATCTTTATTAAGTTGCCTAAAATTTTCCTCTTGAAACCTTCTCTTTTCTTTTCCTAATGGTGGCGGCTTTGGCTTGTATTTTTGTTTTGTGAATTTAGAATGAACGTGAGAACGATAAGGTTAAGGGTTTAGGGTATATGGAAGTGTCCTATTCCTATACTGCCCTTTATCTATTTGCCCTTACATTTTAATTATTTAGTTCATTTGTATATGGCATAGCTACCCCTTATTAATCACAAATATCAATCCCTTAATCATCATATCATTTTATTTAATCTATCTAATTAAATATCCTAAATAATGTTACTAAAAGTTAGGGTCATTATATATCCAATCTCTCTTAGACCGTTCTTCTGTATCTTACTAGGACTTGTATGCAGATTTACAAGAAAGAAGATATGGAGGCAGGAAACGGAAGAGGAAATCTCAGTAAAGGAAGCACCATAACCAATTGAAATGCTCGACCCACCAGGAGGAACCCGGGTCGAAAGGCTAATGCTAACCAAAATGTTGATGCCAATATGGGTGTTGGAAATCCACCAGTAGATATAGGGACGATGTATTTGTTCTTCGTCAATCTGATGCAAGTAGGAGCTGCTACTGGAGTTGTTGGAAATGTTGGAGGAGCTCATCCCGTGGCTCCAATTGGGAATAATTATGCTAAGCTGAGCAGAGATTACATCAGTCTTATTGGGAAGCCGTTTATGGGAGTGGAGGATGCTATAGAAGTTGAGAATTGGCAATTACATTGTGAGAGAATCTTTTCTGATTTAGGTTGGATGATGAGCAGAAGAGGAGAATAGCCTCCAGGCAGTAGCAAGGGGCAGCACTTCATTGGTGGAATAGTGTTACTGTTGGGGTTCCAGAGGAGGAGTTAACTTAGGCAGAGTTTAAAAGGAGATTTGAATAGAGGTTTTTGTCTGAAGTTGCCAAGTCGTCATTGCTAAGGAATTATATAGATCTGGTTCAAGGAGAGATGTCAGTAATTGAGTATGCTACTAAGTTTGATGAGTTGTCCCAATCTAGGCATGCTACTATAGACACAGTCGTCGGAAGGAATGAAAAGTTTATTCGGGGATTGAGACCCGAGATTGCTAGGGCAATCCTGGCACAATGTCGCGATCCTTGTAATGTAGTTGTAAAGATGGCAATCCCGTAAGGAGATGCTTGCTATTTATGCTAGAGAAAAGCCGATTGAAATCCAGGACCCTAAGGGAAAGAAGAGGAAGTTCTTTAAGAAGAAGGGAGCCAAGAATGGGGGGCTGCCAAAAAGGCAAAAGCTGATTTGGTTTACTTTAAGTGTGACAAGAAAGGTCATTATGCTCATGATATCCGGTCAGACAAGGGGAAGAAGGCTTTAGAAAAGAAAGGTGTGAAATTCTTCAACTGTGACCAAGTTGGGCATTATAAGAATCAGTGTCCAGAACCAATCAGTGCAAATAGGGGAAAGGTCTTTGCTATTGGGCCATCATCTGCTAGGCCAACTGCAGCTGAAAAAGGGAAGATTGTGATGGAAGATACGCTTTTGATTTAAAGTATACCAGTTAGGGTACTATTTGATACCGGTGCATTACATTCATTTATATGTTAGTGTTTGGTTGATAGATTATGCTTAGAACCTACATACCTTATTGCTTCCTTAAGGGTTGCGAATCTAATAGGACGGTATGCAACTCTAGGGATGAGATGTGACCAGTTAGAACTTGAGTAGTTAGGTCATAAGATTGCATGCAGTCTGTATGTTTTTGATTTCGTAGATTTCGGGATCATTTTGGGTATGGATTGGTTGGGTAAATATGAGGCTAGGATATTTCCCCATGATAGGAGGATATCACTAAGACGCCCTGATAGTCATAACTGAATCATATTCTCAGTGGAGAATTTTGTCCGGAGTGTATATACTTTGTTAAGTGCTATGGAAGTGGGAGAAGAGTTATGTCGAGTTCGAGTAGCAAGAGAGTTTGTTGATGTCTTTGAGCCTATTACTGGATTACCACCGAAACGAGCTGTTGAGTTTCGAATAGATCCTATGGCAGGAACTGAACCTGTAAGTAGACCACCTAGTAGGATGACACCAACTGAGATGAAGGAATTGAGGTGCATCTACTGAATCTAGAAGGGACGAATTTTACTAGACCAAGCAGTTTGCCTTGGGAAGCAGCCGCGGTGTTCGCGAAGAAACCAGATGGGTCGTTAAGGATGTGTATCAACTATTGTAAGTTGAATGAAAGAAAGATTAATAATAAGTATCCTTTGTTGAGAATTTAAGATCTATTTTATCAATTGAGTCAAGCCAGAGTATATTCCCAGTTGGATTTTGCGATAGGTTTCTACCAGTGAAGAGTGGCAGAGGACATCATTCTATTGACTGCATTTCGGACTAGGTATGGTTCGTACGAGTTATTAGTAATGCCACTCGGGTTAACGAATGCACTAGTTTTCTTCGTAGATCTGACGAACCGAGTTTTCCGAGAGTTCTTGGATAGGTTTGTGTTGGTGTTTATAGATGATATTTTAGTGTACTCTAAGCACGAAAAAGAGCATGAGGATCATCTTAGAGTGGTGCTTGAGACGCTGAGGCAGCATCAACTGAAGGCGAAATTTTCCAAGTGTCATTTTTGAAAGAAAGAGGTTAAGTTTCTTGGTCACGTGGTTTTAGAGAAAGGCTTTTCAGTCGATCCAGATAAGATCGAAGCTTTTAATAATTGGAAAAGAGTAAAGACGGTGACTGATATTAGAAGTTTTCTTGGATTTGCTGGCTATCACTGAAAGTCCATCAAGGATTTCTTACGAATAGTAGCGCCTTTGACTAAGTTAACCAGGAAGGAGGTGAAGTTGTCTGGTCTGAAAAAATTGAGAAACTATTCCTTAAGTTGAAGAATTTGTTGACCAATGCACCTATGTTAGTAGTTCAAGATGGAAACCAAGAGTTAATGGTGTATACTGATGCATGTGGAACTGGATTAGGAGTTGTGTTGATGTAGAAGGGTTAAGTCATTGCCTACGCTTCACGATAGCTTAGACTAAATGAAGTAAGATATCCTACTCATGATTTGGAGTTGGCTGCGATAATCTTCACATTGAAGATTTGAAGACATTATCTATTAGGGGAGAGGTTTGAGCTATATATGGATTATAAGTCCTTAAGATATTTATTCTTAAGAAGGAGCTGAATATGAGACAGCAGAGGTAGCTTGATTTTTTAGCTGCTTATGATTTTGGTATAGAGTATACTCCAGGAAAGGAAATAAAGTAGCGAATTCTCTTAGCAGAAGACATCAGAATATGGTGTTAGCTAAGTTGGCAGAATGGAAAGATTTAGAAGCTTTGACTACTTGTAGTGCAGTTAAGATCGACTGCTAGTTCTAGTCAGAGTACCGCCACGTTTTCCTGTTTAGAGGTTTGACCAATGTTGAGAAAAAAGACTGCTTCTAAAAAAAAGGATCCAGTGTTAGCCAAGAAGATTAGAAGGCTTGAGGTTGGAACTGAGATCAATGATCTAAAAGATTTTAGTCTTGACCAGAGGGTATGGTTGAGAAAGAAGGGACGGGTGTGTGTTCTGAATGTTGAGGACGTAAGGAAGGAAGTTCTTGGAGAATGTCATCGGTCCAAGTTTATGATTCATCTTGGAGGGACCAAGATGTATCAAGATATGAAGAGGAGCTTCTATTGGGAAGGCATGAAGAGGGATGTTGGCTTGTAGGTTAGGCAGTGTGCAAAGTATCAACAAGTGAAGGCGAACATCAAAAGACGAGTGGGTTGCTTCAACATTTGGAGGTACCAGTTTGGAAATGGGATTTGATATCCATGGATTTTGTTGATGGGTTGCTAATGTCAAATGGAGGAAATGAAAATATATAGGTCATAGTGGACAGGTTGACCAAGAATGTCTATTTCATTCCAGTTAAGTCAATAGGATGACATCTGTTTTAGCTAAGTTGTTCATGAAGAACATATTTAGACTACATGGAATTCCTAGCAGTATAGTCAATGATAGAGATGCCTTGTTCACTAGAAAATTCTAGAAGATTCTACATGATGTATTAGGTACCAAGTTTAAGTTGAGTACTACATATCACCCTCAGACGGATGGGCAGATAGAGAGAGAGTGGGCAGATGGAGAGAGAGTCAATATGGTACTTAAGGACTTACTGAGAACTTGTGTATTGGACTTTGGTGGATCTTGGAAAGATTACCTACATTTGGTTGAGTTTTTCTATAATAATACTTATCAAACTAGCATAAAACTGACGCTTTTTGAAGCTTTGTATGGTAGGTCTTGCAAATCACCAACATGTTGGTTGGAGACTGGAGACAGATTAGTCTTAGGTCCAAATTTGGTTGGAGAGGCAATAGAGAAGATTGAGTTGATCCGAGAAAGGTTGATGGAAGCTCAGTATAGACAGAAAAGTTACGCAGATAAGAGGCGTAAAGACCTAGAATTCTCAGTTGGAGATAAGTTTTTCATTAATTATCACTGATGAAGGGTGCGCTACTATTTGGAAAGTCAGAGAAACTGGCCTGGAGATATGTTGGTCCGTTCCAAATTATAGAGAGGATCGGGAAGCTCACATTCAGAGTAGAGTTGTCGAGCAATATGGCAGGTGTCCATAATGTATTTCATGCGTCTCATCTTCGCAGTATGTGCATGATCCAGAGACTATTACTCCTCCGACAGGGTTGGAAGATTTGATAGCAGAGCCTAATTTGACTTTTGTTAGACAACCAGTTCGGGTTTGTAGCGAGAGATGAAAAAAGTTTGAGGAAAAAGACAGTTAGGTTGGTGAAAGTTCAGTGGAGCAACAACAAAAAGGACTGTACTTGGAAGACAAAAGACCTAATTAGATATACTTATCCTGATCTACTTTAAGGGTATGTCTATATTAGCTTTATATAGATGGTTGTTAGTTAGGTAGGCTAATATGGTTGTTAGGAGTTATTACAGATGATTGCTATGTTTAGTATTTAGTCCTTACTAAATTTTGAGGACAAAATTCTTTAAGAAAGGGAGCCTATAACACCTCTAATTTTTTGATAATATTATTAAGAAGATTTAGTTATATAAATTAAATAGAATAATGTAAATATTAGAGTGATAATGGGATTGAGATTTGAAAATTCAAAATTAGATGCTAAGCTAAATTCATAAATTAAAGAAAGGTCTTATAAATGGTTTTATGTGTTAATTGGAAGAGTAATTAACGCAAGGGTATTTAAGGTAATTGCGCACCATAACCCTTATATATATTTCATTTCCTTCATTATGCACGTTCATTTTCATTTCATAAAAAACGCAAATCTAAAAGTTTAAGCCGGCCATTACTAAGGAGTAAGAAAAGGGGAAATCAATCTAAAGCTAAGGAATTAAAGCAAGGAAGATTAATCTCAATCAAATCTCAAGTTCCTTATCCTAATTAAGGCGAATAATAGTCAAAATCAACTCTATTTTTTTTATCAGGTGATTTTCGGGTTTAAGTTTAAATCCATTATGATGATTTTTGATGAAGATATGCTTGGATTTTATAACATATTTGATTCAAACAATAATTGTTTGATAATTTTTTAACCGTTTTAAGGGTGAAACTAATTATATTGAATTTTGAATTCCATGAGAAATTATATGTTACATAAAACATGATTTTGGAGATGGATTTATATTTTTATAATTTTCCAAGCCATGAAAAAATTATTATGAAGTTTCAAGGGAAAATAAGAACAATTGGGTTTAGAAATTAATTTTGGTTAATTTACGAAGAATTCGGGTCTAAATTTTTTATATGTTCGATAACATATTGAAAATGAATTCCTATGATTTTTGAGGATTTTTCCTAAGTAATTTACTACGGAAATAGAATTATTTTAGATGAAGGAATATATTGTTTTATTGGTTTTTCTTAATGAAAGAGTTTATTTGTTAAATTAATCCTTGTTTAGATCTGAAATTATGCGGTAGTAATTTTTGTAAAGAATTTCAAAAGTTATGGCAACCAATCAAATATTTACAAATAGGCAGGTTAATTATAAAGTAATTACTTTAAATGGCATTAAATCAGCTTTTGCCTAGACAAGTAGGGTCCGCCTCTTTTAGAAGCACCTTTCAACCCTACGATTTCGCCTCAACGAAGTCGAAACCAACCGTGTCAAAACCAACTAAGCCGAAACCAATACACAAGGTATCACAATGTTGGTACGTAGCGGATTGGAGAAAGGCGGAAGGCATGGTGTCGAAACATAGCTTTCGATGGGGTTGACATCTTTGTTTTATTTTCCAAAGAAATGCGCTTGTCTTTTTTACTCAATTCTTTCGAAGGAGTCGAAACATATGCCTTCGAAGAGTCTTTTTAAATTACTTTTGAAGGGGTTGCCGTCTCTTGTTTAAGTTGTAGCTCCCGAAGAAGTTATTTAGCTTTAAATCTATGCTTTCGAAAATGGTGGTTTTGACCAAGTCGAAACCCTTCTACCATCCATATACCTTTCGAAGGGATTGAAGTCAATAATTCTTTCGAAAGGTAGCTTTTGTTTTAAACCTATACTAAGCCACTTCCTAAAGCTTTTGAAAGGGTTCGAAGGGTTTCGAAGGCAATGCTTTCGAAAGATGGTTTCAAAGCTATCCTTTAAATGTTTTACTTAAATGTTTTGAGCTTTCGAAAGAATGGTTTCGAAGCTATAAATTTTCCCCAAACAAATTTACGTGAAGATTAAAGGTTTTGATAGGGGTACTTTTGTATATATTAACTTTGACCTAAAAGATATTTTTAAAGATAAAACCAATGCTTTCGAAAGGGGTACTTTCAATGGTTTCGAAAAGGGTACATTCAAGTAGTTTTGAAGTTATGCTTCTAAGAGTTAATAAATAATTCTTTAATACTTTCGAAAGATATAGTTAGATGGTTTCGAAAGAGATGTTTTAAAATGTTTTGAAAGGCATATTCTTAGTGTTTTGAAAAGAAGATTTGAATGCTTTCGAAGGAGGTTATCAGGTGGATTCAAAAGTAAATGTTTAAGGTTTTGAAAGCCTTTGTTTTCAAAGAAATGAACCCGATCTCATTTTTAAATGAAAACCCATAGCTAAAATAAAGGAGTTTTAAAATCGTTTTAGCTATGAAGTTTTTCAAGAAGTTTTCCTTGATAAAATAATAGGGTAAAGGGATTAACCATGTTTCATATGTAAATGATTTCAAGGATATTAAACCACAGGTGTTTGTATTATTATGTTATTATGTTTGCTTCTTATAGTATACATATTCACTTTAATATGGAACCATAATTGTATTTTGGAGAAAAGGAAAGAATAACCAGGTAGGTTGATCCAGTAGTGAATATAAATTGAGTTAACTCATGAATGAGTAGAATTGCACTCAAGAGGTCAGATAGACCAGAATGTAGGATGCCTAAATACTGATTATAGAAGTTGTCAAGGTTCATAGTAAATCCATGAAAACTATGTTTAGGAAAGGTTATTGGCAGGGGCCAATAGGTTCATAGTAAACCCATGAAAACTATAATTAGAAAAGGTTATTGGCAGGGGCCGGTAGTTTAGTGAACCCACGAAAACTATATATGGATTAAGTTATTGACAGAAGTCAATATGTTCCTAGTCAACCCATGAAAATAAGGATAAGAGGGGAGTTATTGGAGATACCAATAAGTTTAAGGAGAACCCATGAAACAATGAAGTTATTGGCAGGGGCCAATAGGTTCTTAGTGGTCCATGAAAACTATGAAACCGGATACGGAGTCCATAAGTATTAAACCGGTTATTAGTCAACCCATGAAAACTATTAGGTTAATAGTGACCCTAGAAACTATAACTAAGATAGATAGTCAAATGAATGGGGATCGAAAATCCAGAATTAATTTACTTGTTTGCATATCATCATAATATTTTGAATTTCTATGTTTTAACCATTGTGGATGCAGGAGCACAGTATATGGTTTTATAAAATCTTGGAAGATATAAGTGAAGGTAAAACTCGTTCCGCTAAGCGGCGTGTACTCACTAGATATTTAAATAGTTTGAGATGGTAGGTTATTATTCATATCAGGCTTTATGTCTGACTCGAAGTTTATGTTTTCCCCTTAAACTCTCGAGTGCTCAATTTATTTTGAGTAGTTTGAGAGTTGAGGTTTTCAGGCATCTCATTAGAAGAATAAGCTTCCGGAGACGTACATGAGGCATGATCGCTATTTAGAGTTCTTTTATATTTTGACTCCGATGTGTTTTGATGTAAAGATAGAGTTGTTTAATTGCCTAGTTATATACTCTGATCATCCAAGGGGCATCTTCATATGTCGCTCTTGGCATATGTTGTAATAATTATATTTTTTTTGAACGTGGTTCTCGTATTGGGATTATGTAATGAATTTGAAATGCTTTGAAATGGAATGAGAAAGTTGTTTGTTGATTTTAAAAAGAAAATTTTCCTTATCCATTTGTTTCTGTTGTATCAATGTATCTAAAATTACTGTATTTGGTTGTGGAGTATTTATAACTGTGGATGACTGCAACATCCATAGCCGTTAGTTTTGGGCCTCTAATTGGAAGATGTTTCATAGGTCTTGTATTTTCTTTTTTATTCTTATCTTGTATTTGAACTTGTTAAGCTATTTGAGATTTGTATTTCACTTCAGAGCTTTAATTCGATTCAACCTAATTTGTGGCCTTTGATCAGGCGTTGATTTGTTTGCTCTTCATTTCCTTGAAGAATGCTTTAGCCGGGCCTTTCTAATTCTCACTTCCTTTTAAGTCTCTTTCTTCTAAAAAATATAAAGCAAATGGTGATGGCTTCCATAATTCTAAGATATTATTTCTTTCTCAAATGATTCATTTTGTTTTGTAAATATCAAAGAAATTTATGAATAAGCATTCTTGTTAGACTTTGAAATTTTGGAAGCTTGGTTTTGAAAATCATTTTTGGAATGATTATTGAATAAGCAGAATTTTAAATAAACCTTTCAAATTTGATAAAAATGTAGATCAATTTGCCTTCTCAACTTTCTAGGATGAATGACTTTATAAATGAATCTTTGTTGCTTAAATATTATTACCCTGGCTGGTTTATTAGAGTAAACATCTTTCCTCGGTCCGGGTTTTTTGGATTATTATTCGATGTTTTTTCTTTGCCATATGAGATTATATGAGCATGAAAAGTTGCCTGGCCTTTCCTTTAAAGGTTGCTTTAACTTTACCTTGGGGTAAGATTGATCGTGTTTGATTGCTCTTCCTTTAAGGATTGCTTTGGCCCATCTTTAAGATGGAGTTAGACTCGTTTTATTTATTTTTTTATATAAGATTGCCATTTCTATATCTTTTAGGTAAGGATTTAGGCATGTCGGTGCTCTGATCAGCCATCTTAGGCCAAACCAAAGTCTTACCCGTCCTTCCTAGGAGGGGCTCGGGTCAGGTCTTATAGGCAAAACCAAAGGCTATTGGTCGGTGCTTTGGCCAGCCATCTTAGGAAGAACCAAAGTCTTATTCGTCGTCCCTCTCGGAGTTACTTCGATCAGGCTTTACAGGAGGAATCGAAGGCTAGTCAATGCTTTTGTTAGTCCATCTTAGCGGGACCAAATACTTACTCCGTCCTCCTTATAGGAGGCGATTCGGCCAAGCCACGTAGGAGGGACCTATGGCTTGTAGTGCTCTGGCCTAGCCTTATAGATGGAACCAGAAGCTTACTCCGACCTCACTTTAGAAGGTGTTGCGATCATGCCTTATAGGCAAGATAGAAGGATTTTAGTGCTTTGACTGGGTTCTTTAGGAGGGATCAAAGGTTTTTCCTTTAGATCTTTGTCATGAATCACTTATCTTTATTAAGCACTTAATCTTTGTAAATACATTGATCCTTTTCTCAAGTTTCTTTGGAAAACTCTTGGAGTTCTCCTTTTCCCAAGAAATTTTCAATCATCCCTTTAAGGGCTCGATGGTGATTTGAATTTTGTTCATTCACTCGATAGTATTGACAATAAGCTTCTTCTTTGAAGGCCATTAATCCAATCTTTTTTTAGTTAGGAGATAAATACTTTCATAGGAGGTGGTAAGGGAACGAGCTTTATCACATCAAGGGTTTATAGGGAATCGTGTTTTTGGTCCCCATTTGGCTTTTTTATGATATTGGGCATGTTCATTAGTTTTAACATGAGCTTTCTCTTTGAAGACTCTCGTATCCAGATTGGTGCAGAGGGGTGATCAATTGCCCTTACTACTTTTGAGTAAACTTACTAAGGTCCTTTGTTATTTCATTTTCAAAGATAGTTCCTATAGCTTGAAACTGTATAGCCTTTCTTATTTCTGTGAATGGGTCACTCCTTTTGTTCTCTCTACACAGAGTTGGATCATAAGCTAAGATTGAGGTGGATTCTATATGGAATTGATTTATGCTTCAATTATCCGAATCATAAGGAATTACCTGCCTTTTTTCTGCTGGAGTTCTTAGTGCCAATTTCCTTAACTTCTATACTTGCCCCTCATCGGATTGAAGGTTATAGGTAAATTAATATGCTAATTTGGTAAAACGAGGCTCCGAGGAGTCTTGCTTGGAGATGGTCATCATGCAGTTTATCATGCAGTTTAGTGGGTTATATGATATGGAAAGTTCTCTGTAGCAAAAAGTCAGAGATTTCCTAAAACAAAGTTTTACTTAATTAGCCTCAAATTAAAGAAATGACGAGACGGAGGCACGAGCCTTCCTTCTAGCGCAAACTATTGAACCATAATTTTGGCTCAACACCATTTATATTATATGAGGTGGTATTATTTGAAAATGTTCCAGTAATATCCATTGGTTCCAATATAACCACGAAGTTATTCAAGAGTTCAAGTCACATGTTCCAGGGTAAAACAGGCGATTCATATAAATATGTAGTAGTCCCATGTTTATGTGTCAATGGGTAGGGTATGCAATATGCCATAGACCCTTTAATGGGTAAAATATGCAAGATGACTTTTAATTTGAATAAGGGCTTAAGCGGCCTTAAACAAATTAAATAATATGCAAGTCCAAATCTATTAGTGTTCAAGTCCAAGTCCAAAGATAAAGTCATATGCATGTCCATTACTCAATGACAGTCAAGTATTCACATTCGAGGGAAATATGCAGTGCAAAGTTAAATGTTCAAGCCCTTATGTGCAAAAAGTTCAAGGGTTACGATCAGCTTTAAAATCTCTAAATTGATTTAGGGTTTATACCTTACAATTGAGAAAAGGAGAGAATCATTCGCCCCCTTTTGGTGACAGTGGAGGTCTATTATAGTGATGTCAATCATGCGAGATGATTAACACGTGTCCTGGCTTAAAATCCAAGGATTCTGATTGCATCATCCTGATGAAACCTCGACTGCCCTTTATAGAGATTCGACATCTCTTATTTGTAGAAGCTCGACAACACAGCTTTCCTTGCAGAAACATGACAGCCTTCCTTTGTAAATAAATACTCGACATCGTCTAGGGGTGCGGCATCCCTTCTTACATCTTTGCTAATCTTGTTATGTTTATGCTTAGCAACCTTTATGTTGTAGACACTCGATATCTCTTGTTCTCCCAAATTTGTACTAATTGGTCATCGCCAAATGTTTATTGACTCAACATCTCTACCATTGCAGTAGAGTATTGCTATCCCTATTGTTGTAAAGGTTCGACATCATCTACCGCGTCTTTGACCACCTTGCATCTTTTGGCTTGATAGCTACTATGTTGTAGAAGATCGATACCTCATGTTCCTCCAGGTCTGTTGTAGCTCAATATCTCTAAGTATTTACTAGTTCAACATCTCTAGCAATTTTTAGAAATTCAACACCTTCTTGTTGTTAGGCGTTCGACACCATTCTTCATTGTTAATGTTCGACATCACCTTCCTCTTGTTAATGCTTGACAACACTTACTGTTGTAGAGGCTCATTACCCCGTAGAGACTTGGTACCTCTCCCTTGCTTGTAAACCACTTGAACGTTCTACATCTTTAGAAATTTTGCACCTTTTGCTATTTGATGTTCGATACCCCCTTGTTAGAAGCTCATCGTTTTTTTTATAAATGTTAAGTGCTTGATAACTTTATCTTCCTCGGTTTCGACATCTTTCGTCTTTTCCAAGCTCAATATTACTCTTTAGATGCTCGATACTCATAGTATGTGGTGCCAATTTTGATTGTCAGTTTAAAAAATAAAACTTACAGCTTAATAAAATACCTGATATTTAGTATGTAAATTCTATTAATAGTTGGAATAGGGTATCAATTTTCTAGTCCGGCCATGGAGTTTTGGAAATACCGTTACCATACAAAGATGAGGAACGCGACGTCACAAGTTCAAATCCTGCTCATTACAAAGTAATCTATGTCATCATTCCAAAGTTTGGACTCTTTATACAGATATAGGTTCGATTCTCCATAATGACAATTTTTTACACATTTTTTCTTTCTATTTTCATTTTTAATATCTTTTCTCTTTTAACTATCAATACGTACATACATAATATATATATACACACACACACACACACATACACACACACATTCCATTTTTCGTTTATTTCAAAGTTATATCTAATGCAATTTTTACTTTTATTTTTGTATAACTTTATCGTATTTTACAAATGAAATTTAAATATTTAAAAATAGAAAGCTATTTCACTAGCCATACGTAAAATCCTTTCTTTAGGCAATATTTTGCATGACGTTCTATTTTTTTATATATATAAGCGTTCGGAAAAAAATTATGAAATGGAAAATTAAGATTATATATGTGTATTTATACATATTTGTACTTTACATTATTTTAAACTAGAATTCAATATTTTGAAATCATCTTTACATATGCCTTTTTCTATAAAAAATATTATTGAACTAAAAATAATTAAAACTACAAGAAACGTTTGATTGTTTGTAGGTCTGTCAACGGGTCGGGTTTAGTTCGGTATCATCAAATTCGAATCCGAGCCCGATTACAATAATTGAAACTTAAGCACAGCCCGAACTCGCAGGGTATTTCACAACCAAAACCCGAGCCTGAACTCACAGGGTATTTCACAACCAAATCCCGAGCCCGGCCCGTTGGGTAATACTCGTATACCAAACTCTTAATATTTTTACCATACTTTAAAATTGCATTTTTTATAAAATTTATGTATAAAAAATAATATACATATACCATACAATAAAAGTTGCAAAAACATTTACATGCAAGCAAACAAACAAAATGGTAAATAAATAATATACGTACTCATGTTTTTATATGATAGAAAACTAATAATCGGATCGGGTCCTAACCGGGTCGGTTTTATAAAACCGTACCTAACTTCAAAAGCAACTAGGTCGGGTCTAGGTTGAACTCGGATAGTAAAAACAAAACTCGTATCTACGTTAATAGGACGGGTTTGGATCGGACTTGGGCCGAATCCGTACTGTTGACATGCCTAAATTTGTTTCAATCAAATATATGTTACATTTGAAGGTAATTTTTTATACTTACGCTGGAGGCACGCTAGAAAACGTTAACATACTTTTCAACCTCATTCATAAACGATTTCGAATCAAATTAGTTTTTGCTTTTATAGTTTAAAAACAATGACAAACATTGACAAGGCTATATGCATTTAAAAGCCATATGCAATGAACTGTTGCTACGAATAGGAAGCGTAGACAGTATTGATGCATATATTGCATACATTTTAGACTTTATTTGCCTTGGGTATGCTGTATCACTTTGAACCAAACGCGCTGCTTCAACATCCATCCATCCAAAGAGCCTTCCCGTCATTTTTGGCTTTTCAACGTGGATGTTTCATTATTTTTGTTTCTTTGTTTTTTTTGAAAAAAGGTGGCATAAACACAAAGATGACCACTCATTATTTCTAGAAGAATTATTCTTCACGGAAGTCCCACCAAACCTTACCCTAATTGCAACGTTTACCCTGACATGTCAAAATCGTCGGTACCCGTGTATCTTTCTTTCATAGAGTTGTGTTTTTATTCAAAGTCTTTGTAATTTTGTTTACTGTAGGTATTGATTCGAAAATGAGCTATGTCTATTTTTGGTTTATACACTTTTTCTTCTCATGGAAGTTTTGATATTAAGAGAAACAACGTGCAGCTAGATTAGACTGAAGCTTGCTGTTAACTTTAGAAACAAACAAATCTTAGTGCTGCTTTTATGTAAAATATGGATTACTTTCTTTTCTTAGAGAAAAGGTGGTAACGTTATTAAAAGTTTTTTTTTTTTTTTTTGAAATGGTACTTTATATACAACAAATCATTGTGACAACGTATCACATGTCCATAAACGTTCGAATCACGCTAGGCAAGTTTCGAACTTGTGACCTCTCGCACCAAAGCCAAATCACTTAACCACTGGGACAATGGTGCTTGTCAACGTTATTAAAAGTTAAAAGGAGATGCATACATTAAAAACACAAAACATGTCAGTTTAGGCACACAATAAACCGTGACTGTTATTTTAAACGGTGTGGATTTGCAGGGCCGGCATCCAAAATCAAAATTGGTCAACAGGAAAATTTTGATAAACTGGACGTAGCTGTTTGAAATTAGACCGTCGAGTCTTGTCACGATCGATCAAATTCCAAACGATCGTTTCTCAACCTATATAAACATCAATCTTTTTCTTTCTCCTTCACCATGCTCTATACGCAAAATCTAAACTTCCTCCCTCAAACCGTCCATTTTAAAACTCAAATCATGGTATTATTTATCATTATGGTATTTTTGATTCTTTTTTGATTTCTGGATGTCACCAAAACAATAATGCAAAAGTCCAAAAATATGGTCAACCATTGCTGCCGCATTTTCTAAAATGCATTGCAAATGCTTATGGTGCCATTGAAAAAAAAGGAGCGCATATAAAAATCATAGTAGCGCTCAATAATGGATTGCATGTTTGAACAATTGAGAACCAACATTCAGTACCATCAATATTTGATCAACAAAGCCGCCCCTGGTCCGTAGAGTTTGTGCTTTTGTCGTGTATTACTTTTTTGTCTATTGTATTTTTTCAATGTCGATGTAATGGTTTATTTTTAAATGTACATGTAACACATCATAAAATAAATGGTAACTAAATAAAAGAATCAATAATTAATCATTAAAGTTTGAAAGGTAGAATTTAAGCAAACTTTGGAATTTGACTACGAAAATTGTACTATTTTATTTAAGGCAATTTTCTGAGCAGCTTTCATATATATTCGGAGTTCTAACAAAGAAGTTATTGACGTTGAAGATTTCGGCTCGAAAATAATTCAAAACAAATGGAAATAAGTACAATCTAATCTAATGAAATCCTCGTTGGGGGGAATAAATCACCGAACCCTGCCCGTCGATCGCTTATATAGTTTGTAAAGGCGGTCAACCGATTAGTTAGGACCGGCATTGATTTGAATCTTGCCTTAACAGGCCAAACTTAATAAATTATAATCTAACGTACAAAATTGAATCCTGCGTCTATAAATACATTTTTAAATCCCTCACTTTTTTCTGATATTTTCTAAACTGAGCAGCTGAGCTCTGTCATTTCTCCTTCTCCACTATTTCTAATATATATATATATATTGGAGGAGGACAAAGAATATAAGAGAAGAAAGGAGTGAACCAATTTTGCGAAAAATGTAAGTTTAGAAATTTTAAATTTAAACTCCACTTAACTTAAATCTTCTCATGGATCTGTAATATTAGTGGTAAATATGTACGTATTTTTGATTGAAAAGAAAAAGAGCTTATGAGAAATGGATTTGGATCTGAAGATTTAAAAGCCAAAAGCCGGGTGAGCAATTATATAATTTACATAATACTAAATTTATTACATTGAAATTCTACTTTCGTTACTATGCCTGTGTGAAAATCATTGAATTGTAGGCTTAAATAAATCAATCTATCTTGAAACCTTTGCCCGCAAGTTTAAAAATTGTTTAATTTTGATGAAATAATATATATACTCCCTAGATTTAGAAGTTAGGGAGAATAGTCTCTAAAATTTATGGCATATAATATTAATAATTGTGTAGTTATTTCTAGATTTTTGTTATTCGGATTATAAATTGTTAAACTTGATAATTATCAATTAGAGATGTTTTAATTTGATTTGGAATTTAAATTGCTATATTTTAATTCACTATAGTTGCAAAATCTCCATAGGAATTTTCATAGATTGTCCAACCTTATAATTATATATGAAAAGTGTGTCATTTGAAATAACAAGGAATATGCCAAAACAAAAGAGATGTACAAAGTAGGGATGTCTTTTCGTAGTTTGCACTGCGTATTTCAATAAAAATAAAAAGAGATGATTTCTTGTAATTACGAACATAGCAAAATCCCACTTTTGGTGGTTTATAGAAAATTTCCAAGGTAGCATTTCTTTTTTGAAAAAGATACAATTCCAATGCTTCAAAATGCATGATAAATACGTTTGTGAAAGTTACACGTAAATATACATCCAGAAAACCCAAAATATAGAAACTAAAAAGCTACCAATTAAACATACATACATACATGCGCACGCGTGCGCGCACACACACATAAAGTATAAGCATAAGAAATAAATAAACGTCCATTATAACACACACACACACACACACACATATATATATATATATATATGGTAACGTGCAATTAATTGTACATTGTCGTATTAATTATAAATAAATGCTAAATACAAATAAAGTAATAAAAGGAAAGTTAATGTAATCAGGTCAATATGGATAGTAAACCATACAATGAATATAATTACAAAGACCAAATATGAAAATTGTAAAAGAAATTGAATGGGCATGATATATAAATGTCATTAGTAACATTGATGGAAAGGAGAAATAAAGGCAGTAACTTATAAAATAGAAGAAGTAATGGCAAGTAAACAAATGAATATGAATAAACAATGTTAGCACCAAAATTGGCTACTAACACCCTTTGGTAGAATTGTGTAGAGAGAATAATGAAGAAAGTAAATTAAAGCGGAGACGTAACACAATTGAATGCAAAATGAACAGCGAAAACGAGAACACCAGATTTATAGTGGTTTAGCGTAATTGCCTACGTCCACTTTGAATATAATCTTCATTACTTTTCCAATCACTTGAGTACAGATACAGTCTGCAAACAAACAATTTGAATACAAGTTTTGACAGAAAAGAAGTGAGTACAGATAATGACAGAGTATCCGTGGAATTCTCGAAAAAAGTTCCCTCAATTGGACTCCTATCCCTCTATTTATAGATGAAGATAGGCTGGTTCCTATGTCCAGGCCCATAACTAAGATAGCTTGGCCCATAGCTGCTAAGTTAGAGTGACCGACCCAGGCAGGCAGATCCACTACCATCGATCCACCTGTTGCCGATCCAGGGGTTGTCTTGTAGCTACCTTGAAGTAGGCTCTCAAGGAACTCGAAGTAGCTAGTGGTGCATCTCAATGCAAAACACTACCGATCACATCACATTGCTGTAAATCTAAGAATATGCTAACTCTCCTGATGTGCACCGACCCAGGTATGCCGAGCCACCTAGGCCAACCAACACGGCCGACCCATTGGGACCGATCCACTAAGAGCCGAGCCACATGAAAAAAATTCTTCTAAGGCCGATCCCACTCACACTGAACTATCTAGGCCGGCCCAAAACTGCCGACCCACACTCGCCGATCCAATACACAACCAACCCACCTCCATTTAAGTATCTTAACCGATCCATTACCCGATACCGAACCACTATAAATCATGCACCGACCTGCACCTGGCTTTGATACTGGAATCAGTTCTAAGAATGCCAAACCAATACACAAACCGAGCCACCTCAAACATGTCGAACCATAAATTTACTAAACCAATCGGGTTACACCAAACCCTTATACTTCTATATCTATCTTGGCTTGAGTCCTGTCTAAACTCAACCATAACCTCTGCAACTATCGCTTTATAGCCGGGTCAAGTAACCGGGTAACATTTGCCCCCCAAAGTACATCTTGTTGCATACATGACGTCCTTTGAATCAAAGCAAGTTAGAGTCTCCAGAAAGAAATCCATCATGTTTCCTGAATAGTCATTATCCTTCAATTTTATCCTCCCAAAGTTTCGTATCCTTCTTTGGTCGTCATGACGCTTGGTCGATTCCCAATAGTATAAATTCAGGATTGCAGCTCATCAGTGGCCGTCTGCGTCCGGTTCTACAGGGCTAGTAAGCTTTGGCTATCTAATCCAGTCTTTTCTTAATAACCCCAAGTGAAAATTCAATTTCTGTTGATTTGAAGAACTCGAATTTTTTCGAATATACACATGCATGTTTGGGTACTCGTTCTTGCCATTGGCTCTCAGATGCATTTTATATGCTCATAGGTCATCACCAATTTCATCTAGTTTAATTGCAATTCGATTGCAGTTCCATGTTTATATTTTTTGTAAAATAAGGGTTGCAATCAGTCACTCGATAAGAGGGGACTTCAATTTCTACATGGATGACGACTTTGGAGCCGTAAGCAAGGGTGATTGGAGTATGGCCAGTCGCGGACTCATGGGTAGTTCTATAAGCCCATAATGCTGTTGGGAATTCATCCACCCATCCACTTATAGCCTGTTCCAAACCTCTCTTTAGAATAGACTTTATGATTTTGTTCATAGTTTCAACCTGTCCATTTGCATGAGGGCGAGAAAATATCGTAAATCTCTTTTTAATATGATGCTGACGGCAAAGTCTTTTACGTTTAGTGCCGTCGAATTAAGGATTCATTGTCAGTTATGATGGATCATGGAAGGTCATAAGGACAGATGACGTTACGGACAATGAAGTTGATTATTTTCTTCATCTTGGTCGTGGTTAAAAGTTCTTCATCTGCCCAATTGGTGAAGTAATCAACTGCTACGATGACGTATTTTGCGCCACCTTTAGGATCGGCAAGACGATGATGATGTCAATTCCCATAAGTGGCAAACGGCTATGGGCTAGCCATTTGAGTAATTTCCATCAGCGGGGCTCCTGAATTTTTTGCAAACATCTTGTACTTTTCGCATTGTCTAACATAACCAACCGCATCTCAATTGGTAGTAGGCTAGTAATACCCATAGCAGAGTATTTTCTTTGTCAGGGTTTGGCCCATGATGTAATCGCCGCAATCTTCTTCATAGACTTCACTCAAGACTCATTTAATATCATCATGGGTGATACACCGAAGCATAGGAATAGATAAACTCCCATCTACACATGACTTCTTCTTGGATGATCTGGCGTGAAGCTTTGAGGAGGATCTTTTGTTTTTCATTCCTCCATTTAGTAAGAATTCCTCATTGTAGATAGTCTTTGATAGGAGTCAACCATAAGCCCTTTTTTGGCTCTGTCTCCAAGATCTAGCCGATCTTCATCCGTCAATGCTTGGAATATTAAATATTTCAACCGAAATAAAGTATGTCCATTGTGCGTCCCTGAAACTGGCCAGCTTGGCCAATGACTTGACTCTTTTCATTTTGTTTGCTGAGGATGTGTGTAATGATGTAATATGTGAAGTCGGCTAGTTACACTTGGACCCAGTCGAGATAAGGAGCAAGATAATGCCCTCTGACAAGATTAACTTCCCTAACTTTGCATACTACCAATCAAGAATCACAAAAGATATGTAAAGTTTCCACTTAAAGTTCTCTAGCAAGTTTGAGGATGGCGGTCGAGGCTTCATACTAAGCATCGTTATTTGTTACAAGGAAATCGAGTTTCAGGACGTAGCAGATCAATCGTTCCTCGGTATTCATTAATATGACTCCTACACCATACACTGATCGTTGGATGCTCCATCCGCATACATTTTCCATCTGTTGGTTGGTTCTCCACTACTCTTCGAGTAGTCGTCTAATGTAGTGAATTCAGATATGAGGTCTGCTAATTTCCGTCCTTGGATAGCTCTTTGAGGGAAATAAGTGATATCAAATTGGCTTAGTTCGATATTCTATTTAATTAGTCTTTCAGACGTCTCAGGTCGTTGTATGACGCTAGCTTTTGTAGCTTCGGGTCGATATTCAATGCATGGCTCGCAGTAGTCAGTGAAATCACACATGCATGTCAGAATGGGTCCAAGGGAACATATCATTATTTATTTGTAGAAATCCAACTAATTATTTTATCATCATTGCACTGAGTGTGATCCGATCTTCAGCACCCGTGAAGGGTTGCCATGGCTGACTGTAATGTCGACTGTCAGCTTAGCAGGTGCAATCTTGAATTCTTTGATTTTAGATGTAACTATTTTGTGTAACATTCAATGTGAAATATGGTTGGGACGGTCAATGTTGATGGTTACTCTTCGTCGAATCCTAGAGTCTTGTCATGAGTTATTAAGTCTGATGGTGAAGGGCTCTAAATACTCTGATTGATTATTTGCAAATGGCTAAAGTCATGCTTAGAAGCACGTTGAAGAAAATGTCGAGTAGGGGTCAGCCTCGAGTTGCGTGAAGTTGCATAGCTGGATCTTGCTTTGAGTTTGAATTTGCTTGTATATTCGAGTAACGCGCTTCAGTTCAATGCATTCATGATCCTTTACCGTCCTTCGGATTGAAGTGATAGTCAGTTGCCCACGAGTTCAGGCATCGATTCAATGATTCAATCTCTAGGCATTCTTTCGGTCGTAGCCTTGAGTATTTGTAAACACTATATATAATTTTCAATATTGATCTATCACAGCCACTCTTTGGATGATCGTGCTTCTGCTCATAGTCCCAGGTTGATAAATGTACTACATGGACGGTTGAGTCTCATCCTAGCTATGTTTATACTCCCACCTAAACTCCAAAGACATGGAGTTGATCGGTGAATAGTTGGTTCACATTCAACCTGCTTCTCGCTTGTGCCCCCAAGTCTGGGGCATACACCGATAAGTAAGAAGGCCATCCATTCCCGCTTTAGCCTTACTCTCTTTCTCATTGAATCGTAGGATCAGGTCAGTTGATGGGGGGCTAAGCCTCACCTATCGTGGACTGTGTTATGTTTTTTCATTCCAAGAGGAATACTTCGATGCCTCGTCGGTTTCTCGTTATAGGTTGGGTACTGGACGGTCAGCCACGTCCACTTTGTTTCATGTTATGTAATCAGATCTCGAGGTAAAGTTGGCTCAAGTGCAGTCGGGTTATGTTCATCCAGTTTCGTACTCCTCCTGACGGATCGAAGGAGGGTGCTGGAGAATTAATGACCAAGTCTTCATGGTTTACTTTCCATTCCACACTCTGGTGGTCATAGTTTTTCACGGGACATTCGGGTCACATTCGTATGTGCTTGTTGCAGATCGATATTGGCCCTCGATCTGAGGTATGATATAGTCGGTCGCCCGTAGCTTTGGATGTTTTCGATTGATTCTGTATTGAGGCATCCTTGCATTCATTGCCTTAAGTTGCAAAGAATGCCAAGCTAGAGCTATAATGAGATGTCGTATTCGGCTTTTAGTGATTTGTACTCCTGCTCATAGCATTGATTTGGTCAGGCAACAAGTCGGATGGTCGAACTCCATCCTTAGCGAGTTAATACTCCTCCTGTCGATTTCAGGCCAAAGTTTGCGGAATAGAGAATGGCCAGAATCCACTCATCTATTTATTGATGTTTATGCGCCACTCTACATTCTGGTGACTTAGAGTTATTCTTCCCCCGGTCGACTCATGCCCAATTTGTGTTCATGCTTTGGTCCATACTCTGGGGACTTAAAGATTTGTTGAACGGTTTATGCTCTAGTCCACAGTTTGGGACGTAGATATTTTCATCAAGTCATTTATACTCTAGTCTGTGCTCTGAGGACTCAGAGTACTCTAATCTGCTTTAAGGACTTAGAGATTTTTCTCAAATCGTTTATACTCTTGTCTGCTTCATGGACTTAGAGATTTTTCTTAGGTCTTTATACTCTAGTCCACACTCCAGAGACTCAGAGTGCTCTAGTCCACTTCAAGGACTTAAAGATTTTCGTCAATTCATTTATACTCTAGTCCACTTCAGGGACTTAGATATTTTCTCAAGTTCTTTATACTCTATTCCGCGCTTTGGGGTCTGAAAGTACTCTAGTCTGCGTCAGGGACTTAGAGATTTTTCTCAAGTCACTTATACTCTAGTTCGTGCTCTAAGGACTCAGAAACTCTAGTCCGCTTCAGGGACTTAGAGATTTTCGTCAAGTCACTTGTACTCTAGTCCACACTCTGGGGACTTAGAGTACTTTAGTCCGCTTCAGGGACTTAGAGATTTTTCTTAAGTCGTTTATACTCTAGTCCGCACTCTGGGGACTCAGCGTACTCTAGTCCATTTCAGGGACTTAGAGATTTTTGTCAAGTCATTTATACTCTAGTCCGCGCTCTGCGGACTCAGAGTACTCTAGTCCGCTTTAGGGACATAGAGATTTTTCTTAAGTCGTTTATACTTTAGTCTGCGCACTGGAGACTTAGAGTACTCTAGTCCGCTTCAAGGACTTAGAGATTTTCGTCAATTCATTTAAACTTTAGTCCACACTCTGGGGACTCGGAGTACTCTAGTCTGCTTCAGGGACATAGAGATATTTCTCAAATTATTTATACTCTAGTCCATGCTCCGGGGACTTAGAGTGCTCTAGTCCGCTTTAGGAACTTAGAGATTTTCGTCAATTCATTTATACTTTAGTCCACGCTCTGGGGACTCAGAGTGCTCTAGTCCGCTTCAGGGACTAAGAGATTTTTCTCAAACCATTTATACTCTAGTCCATGCTCTGGGAACTCAGAGTACTCTAGTCCGCTTTAGGGACTTAGAGATTTTTATCAAGTTGTTTATACTCTGGTCCGCACTTTGGGGATTCAGAGTACTCTAGTCCGCTAAGAATTTTGTTGAGAGCAGTCATATTTCCACCCGTCTGATTTGTATTTCATTTACTGTATCAAGGCTAATGTGGTCGAATGAACGGCCGAACCGCATTCGCTCATGGAATGGGACTCTGCCCCAGCATCAAGGACGAAACTTGAAAAATGAACGGTCGATTCTCGTCTGCTTGATGATTGTAGCTCTTCCAATCAATTCAAGGAAGGAGGTATATGATAGATGGTTGTATCACATCCATGCTGGGGTTGGATAATCAAGTCTCGCACAATTTACTTCGTATCTCTTTCTAGAAAACGAAGATAATGGATTATTGAGTAGATAAAGTAAGTTGCATATGTTTCAGGGTGCAGTCGTGTCCATGTAATGAGAGCAATGGTTGACGAGTAAGCAGTCCATCACAGCTACTTCAAGTCGGGCTTTCGAACTACCTTTGTGTTTAGGGTAGGATTTGATGTGTAGATGATCAAATCACGTCCATTCTAGATAGATCCCGGTGTCACTGAGCTTCAGGAGAGACATTTGTATTTTGTCAAACTTTGTTTTGTGACTCGATTTGAGTGGATGATCAAGCCATATTGATTCCAATGCGTTCTTAGGTCTCCAAGTCAAATGTGGAGGTTGATGAATGGACGGTCAATTATGTTCTCTTTGTATTGGGCTCTGATCATGACGAGCTTTTCAATCTCTAGTCCTTGGCCCCAAATCAAAGGCACATGGTTGATGACGAGCGATCGAATCATGCTTGTCTTGATGAAACTCCACTAGTCCGATCAAGGTCTGCGTGGATTGGTTGGCAGCCAACTCTGAGTACTTGGTTACCTGCATCATTTTGGAAGAAGTTTAGTTCAAGTCGGTCGTAATTCAAAGCATAATTGAAATTGAAATAGAAATAATCGAAAGAAGTTTGGTATAAATCTCATTGATAAGTGAAGCAGCATCGTGTGCCCGCTATTCAACTATGCCCGAGCCCCTTCTAGCAGGATGTCAACTGCCAACGGTCCAATTGAAAATTAGAGTTCTTTATTGATGGGCATCCGAAGTTCCCGGCTCGCTATTCTGCAAGGCTTGCACATACTATTGAAGCTTTCCTTTTCGAATCAGCTTTTCAATCACACCTCGGAGGTGTTTGTAATCGCCGGTGTTAGGATCAGTGTGCATCTTGGAATATACAACATTCCCCTGTTTTTCTCTAGACTTCGGTGGACTCTCTCGAGGTTGGTTATAGTACCACTCTGAGTCGCGAGTCTCCAAGTAGAGGCTATCGATTGAATCTTTCAATGAGCATATGAGTAAAATTTTGAGATCTTGTTTTGTCTACTAGAATCAGAGTCCTTAGCCAATGGGCCTGCATTGTTATTTTTTCTAGTCTGCTCCACTCCTCCTCACTTTGGTTCTGATTCATTTTGTAACAGAAACGATCCATGGTCGTAGGAGACTCTTCAGCTAACTAGCTGCCAAAATATATCTGGAGGTCGAGTCCCCTCAAACGCGATCAATATGATAACTTGTTAGCATTTGGAATAAATTGCTTTTATTTAAACATTATTTTGTTGGAGTCACTAAATTCGAAGCATTGGGTCAGTGAAGAATGATGCTTGGAGTCATCTTGGCTTTTGCCTAGAGTCACATCGTCTATGCTCTCCAACCTTTGGGAGTATCGTTTGAGTAGCGGTTGCTTGTCTGTTCACTTATTGCCATTCAGAAGTTGCCACTTGATCCTCTATGCCCTGGTCAATCATAGGATGTAAGGAAAGTGGATAGAAAGTTCCTTCATTAAGTTAAGTTTTGAATTCACTATGTGGAGGATTTTTTTTAAATTTGGGTTGTACCCGGAAAAGTTTTTTTGAAAATAAGGGTCGTACCTGATCCATATTTTTTCGGTATAGGGACTGGTCAGATGATTTTTTGAGAGAGGGATCGGTATACAGTAGAGGGATTGGTATACACTAGAGGGATCGGTATACACCGGATGGATCGGTATACATGCGATCAGTAACACTGGGTTGGTAACACTGGATTAGTAACATTGGGTTGGTGTATACTAGGTCGGTATACACTAGGTCGGTATACACTGGGTCGGTAACACTGGGTCGGTATACACAGGGTCGGTATTCACTGGGTCAGCATACACGGGGTCGGTAACACCGGGTCGGCATACACGCGTCGATAACACCGGGTCGGAGTACACTTTATCGGTATACACCGGGTCGGTAACACTAGGTCGTTCGGTGCATATCGGTCTTGAAGCGATCGCCGCATATGGTTTTTGGAGCGATCGGGACATATGGTTTTTGGAGCGATCGGTATACAAGCTTTTCGGAGGGATCGGTATGTAAGCTTTTTTTGTAAGGGTTCGGATATCTACATTGAGTGAGTGGTCGGCTATATGAGAGATTAGTTGAATTACCTTCAGAGAGGGGTCGGCCTTCATATAATTCCAATGCAAACTTCAACATCCAATCCCAAAAACTTGCGTATATCAGTGAATCCAATCCCATGGCTAATAGGTCCTTTTAGATCTCTTTCAAACCTGAGTAGAATAGGAAGTTTGCTGGTAAACAATTGGATCTATCTCGCGAATATGGAAATCCACTAGTAGACGATGAGATCCAATCAAGCTGAGAATTCAATTCCCAATGAAAGCACTAAAATGTTAGCACCAAAATTGGCTACTAACACCCTTGAATAGAATTGTGTAGAGAGATTAATGAAGAAATGAAACTAAAGCAGAGAAGTAACATAGTTGAATGCAAAAGAAACAACAAAAACGAGAACCCCAGATTTATAGTTGTTCAGCATAATTTCCTACATCCACTTTGAATATAATCTTCATTACTTTTCCAAATCACTTGAGTATAGATACAATCCATAAACAAATAACTTGAGTACAAGTTTTGTTAGAAAAGAAGTGAGTACAGAAAATGGCAGAGTATCCTTGGAATTCTCGAAAAAAGTTCCCCTCAACTAGACTCCTGTCCCTCTATTTATAGATGAAGATAGGCTGGCTCCTATGTCCAGGCTCCAGATCAAGATAGCTTGGCCCATAATGCTAGGTTAGGGTAACCGACCCAGGCAGGCAGATCCATTACCACCGATCCACCTATTGCCGATCCAGGGGTTGTCTCGTAGCTAACTCGAAGCTGGCTTTCAAGGAACTTGGAGTAGCTAGTGGCGCGTCTCAAAGCAAAACACTACCGACCACATCACCAGGCTGTAAATATAAGAATATGCTAACTCTCCTGATGTGCACCGACCCAGGTATGCCAAACCACCTAGGTCGACCAACACGGCCGACCCATTAGAACAGATCCGCTAAGAGCCGAGCCACATGAAAGAATTCTTCTGAGGCCGATCCCACTCACACTGAACTGCCTAGGCCGACCCAGAACTGCCAACCCATATATGCCGATCCAATACACAACTGACCCACCTCCATTTAAGTATCTTGATCACTCGGTTTCCCAATACCAAATCACTATAAATCATACACCAACCTGCACCTGACTTTGATACTGGAATCAATCTTAAGAATGTCGAACCACAAACATACTGAGCCACCTCAAACATGTTGAACCATAAATTTACTAAACTAATCGGGTTACACCAAACCCTTATACTTCCATACCTATCTTGGCTTAAGTCCCATCTATGCTCATCTATAACCTCTGCAACTGTCGCTTTGTAGCCGGGCTAAGTAGCCGGGTAACAAACAACAAACTTAGAAAGTGTAATAATTTTCGTAGCAGAAATTATATGATCTCAAGAATACATTTGTAGAAGTTGTAAATTAGTGGGCCTAGTCCAATATTTAGATTAATTATAAATGACTTAGAAAGTTTTGGATGGGATGCGATGTCAGTGGAGTTACACAACAGAAGTTTATCATCCGCAAGGGGCTATCAGTAGTTGTGTATACGTACCACTGATGTGAGACATCTCTAACTATAGGACCCATGGGATATAAATTTGCATATAGGATTTAGAAAATATATCAAGGGGTTCGTCTCGAATTTGAAGTATTAAATGGTCAGATGGTCTGCTTCAATTTCCAAATTAGAGGTATTAAATAACCAGTAATGGATATTTTACTTGATTTGCATTAGGCAAATCTAAATAGTATGTTTAGATGGTGGACAAGGCTATGTCAGTATTATTTGGTAAACATTTATTTGTTTAGTAGGGTTGGGCATAGAATAAAACCGCTATCAACTCCCAGTTGTCAATTAGCAAAGACTTGGGTTAAGCCTGTACGGATTACACTTCCTACTAATGTAGAGTTCGTATGGGATATGCACTAATATCAAAGTTGCTTGTTTATTTGTTGGTTAGAGGCTAGCTAGTTAACCCTTAGATAGGCCTTTGAGATGTAGTAGTAATACACCAAGTTAAATCATAAAGTCATGTCTAAGAGTCATCGGCATTTGGATCGGTTGACTATCAATTATGTTGCGAAGGGGCTTTCTTTTTGGGAGAATATGGATATTTATACACACACACACATACACACACCCACATACATATATGCACACACTTGTACCTTGGAGTAGGTTAGATAAATCGTATGCATATAAGGAATCAAATCTAGAATCTTTAATGATAGACATAACACTTAAATGGAGATTAATCGACATAAACTAATGTTATGAATAATGTATATAATTTACCAGTTACCAAAACATTGTTTCGACCTCCTCCTCTTTACAACTTATATGATAAATTTAAAGGAACATAATGCTGGTACAAGACAGAACAGTAGATGGACAGACTTTCTTATTCATGCTCAGCACTCACAAGGCAGATATATATTCAAGGAATGATATTGGTTCCAAGGTAGCAACCTTAGTCGGTATATATGTTTTATTATATTTTACTATTATGCTATGAGTTCGTATAGATAATTCTTTGATATACTTATGTTTATTACAATTCACCAACACCAATGATCCATACCTTGATGGATTTGGATTTTTGATTTAGTTAAAAAAACCTAGTCCATTAAGGTGTAGGTTATTATAGTATCTATTTTCTAATTTTTCCAATTTTCACATTAATTTATAATTTAATATCAATTATTGATATTTACTCAGTAATAACTAAAATAGTTTAAAATAAATAAAAATTCAAATTCATACAAATAAACATTCCTAATTTGCCTCCCCATTCGTAGCACAGAATCAGATTTCCCTTTCGTTGAACTTTCTATGTTCATGCCCATTTAAAAATACCTCTTCTATCGGCTCCTTTCGCTTTGCAAAAAAGGTACCCTTAATCTTTGTAACCAAAATTTATTTTTATTTCCCTTTCCAACTCCAAGGCATCAGTGTACCATGAATATAACGTGGGAAAGGATGAAGTGAAAAGTTTAACCCATTGAATTGGTAATTTTCAAACAACTTTCCATTATACTATTTAGGGTGCATTTTTGTTAAGTGAAAAATACGTTCATATGGTTGGGATTGAATGGGAAAATTCTATGAAAAGGGAATACATTTTTTTGTTAGGAAAAGGATAACGAAACGAGAATAATTGTTTGTGTGAATTTATCTTTTCATTCATTTCAAAGTGTTTTTGCGTAAATGTTAATAACTGATATTAAATTAAAAATTACATATAAAATTCTTTAAAAAGGACACTTCATTAAAAGCAGATACATTTGAAAATAATAGCACATCGCATACTTTTCGCTCTAAATTGCTGGATCACCCAGTTTAACAAAGGGGCATTTCACCAGAAGGACAAGCTTTGCAGTCCAATTAGTTTCTAGGACACACATTCAAAGAAATTACTTTCAAGGCCAAAGTCAGCAGAATAATTACTTTCAAGGACAAAGTCAGCGGTCCAATTACTTTTAAGGACATAATTTCATAGGTTTTTAGGCCCTAGAAACTAATTATTTTGTGTTTTGTCCTTGAAAGTAATTATTTCAGTTGTATATCCTAGAAACTAATTCCACTTGCTAAAGAGGCCCTTGTTGCTAATTTCCACTTTAACAAACGTCTAAATTTGTTCTCCTTGTTCAGTAGAGCTTATAATTTATAGGCTCATGTGCAAATATTATAGCAAACTTGCACTCCTATTAATCGTAGAGTGGTGATCGAATTCCAAGACAATGTTCAGCTATTTGTGTTGACTAAATTTCCTCAGAGTGATGATTAGTGGTGGATCTTAGCAAAGATTACTTACTGAATCGTTATTTTAAATGTAAAATGAGAAATAATCGAGAGAGTAATATAAGATACAATTAAAGTAAATGACAAAAGATGCAGAGTAGTTGTATCTAGAAAAAAAAAATCCAAGTCCATCATGCTTTACTTTCTTATTATTTAAAGCTTTTGGTTGCACTAGAAGTTTTTATGGCTACTACATGAGCTTATAGCTACCAAATATATATCGCTTAAGTGTAAAATAATTCATGCTTTCACATGTTCTGGAAACCTCTATTTATATTTGTAGAGATCATGCTTTGAAGGCCTTAGATTACTTTGGAAGCTCAGTTTCATGAAACCATTGATTACTATCACCGTTTTGAATATGACTGGCTTGGATTCCTCGTAGTCGAAAGGGTCCATATGCATACCAATTAGCAAGTCATATTTCGGCTGCTTATATCAGATAAGCAACATGGCTCAGGGATAGTTATTTCATAGTGAAGTTTTTTCTATGCAAACAGTGAAGTACAAAGAGTGGTTGTGCCAAAATGGTGCTTTTGTCAAATGAACAATGCTAGCATGACATCTTTGCCAAAAGAATTTTATGAGGTTGTCGCCTCTTTTAGCAATGGAGTACAACAATATTTGTCAGAAATCAATCTAGTTGCGAAAAAATGAAGCGGACAAGGATGCTGGTAGGCAAGGGATCTTTGACGACTAAAGAGAGGTATGAATGAGACCCATCGACGGTCAACTGGTCTCCTTGTCTTATTGTGGCATGGTATCTAATGAGCGGGATTTACAGAGGATGGATGGAAGATGTTGTCCATGAGGCTTGAGGCTCTTCATTATTGTTGTACACATAGAGGGCAAGATCTTGGGCCAGAATGACAAGGCAAGTAGACTTTGTAGAATGAGGTGTGATGGTTGGACAAGCTATTGGGTTGGAGCAGATGGTGGTTAACATGTGCTACGTAGGCTTCGGACTTAACAAGCACATTTATATTTTTATGAGAAAAGCAAGCAACATTTTACCCCTCAAATTCATCTCTGCAAGCAGGGACTGATTTATTACATTCGTACTTAATGCGAATGATGTATATTGTGTTTTCACAGGTTAAGGCGGTTTGTTTCTCGAGACATTTTTAGAGACGTGACATTGATATAACAGCGCAAAAAATTGGGATTTGATGTTCCATATTGATATAACAACACATTCGATTAGGAGACCAAAATCTATATAAGGAGGGGGCGTTCTTCTTCCTTCTCTTTATCACACTTTTGAAATTGAATATTACATTACCGATTTCCAGTCTCTCAATAACATAAGTTCCTTGATTCCATTATTGACTTTGACCTTGTTGGTGAGATTTTTTGTCTCACAAACACTCGAGTATTTATTACAAAGTATTTGCAACGCTGAATGCTTTTGCGATTATTAATCAACAAAATTAAGTGATATTAATTTTGCCTTAAAGAGGAGTAATGATATTTTTATTCTTGTGCGCAATATTGTAAAGTGAAAAATACTAAAAATTAGTTGGTAGTCTAAATATTCGAGCTGATAAATAACAATAAAGTTGAAAAATAAAGTACTGAAAATAGTAAATAGACATAGAGAATTTACGTGGTTCAGATGTTAAGGAATCCTAGTCCACGAGAGAAATATCACCTCTTCCTTTTGTATTCTTAGTATAAACAAATAATAGTAGAGAGCACAGATTGTTTCATTTTTCATGCCTAAAAAGAGTAAGGTGGAAAATATCCCTTACCTACGATAGTTCCTTTTCCATTTATAGTACAGAGGTGCACGTGGATCATCGACGTCCTTCTTCACTCTCCTAATTTCCACCTTTGGATCACGTCACGTGTCATCCATCCGTCTCATTTGTTTGATATGCATGGATTGCTGACGTGTCTTTAGTGGAAAATTGTATTTTGAGTGGTTGAATTTTTTACTTTAGGCAGAAATTGGAACTTATAGTGGGAGTATTTGAAATTGAGGTGGGAAAATCCAATCTTTTGAGTACCTTGTATGTCTTGGATTCAGCACAGCGCCTATGCTTATTTTTTCTACCCCCACAGGTAGGTGACATTTGTTATGGGGTAATGCTCTTCTTTTCAAGGTGATCTCACACCTTCATTGGTATTTTAGGACCCACCTTACTTTGTTGGATGTTATTGTTCCCCATTTCATTAGTACAACAATGTATTTTCGAAATCACCGTCTATTATATGGTGTTAACATATCATAATGTGGGAATAGCCAGAGTTATCATTGCTTGGTAGGAGAGATCGAGTTGCCATTTTCAAAGGTAGTTGCCTTATGTGATTCTGTTCTAATCCACTCTCGATCATTGGAGGACAATGCCCTTACTTTTGTAATCGAATCTGGTTTTGTGATTATCGGGATGAGGTTAGGTCTTCTTGTTAGTGGAATAGTCTCTTTCCTTATTCCATCCCTTGAGCCTATCTCTTTAGGTTCAGAGTCTGGATAATTAAGGTGCGGTCTTCATTAATTTGATACTGATGTTGGATTGCAATGCTACTCTGTAACATCAAAATGGTGGCACTTCCCTGTTTTCCTTTGATATCAAATTACGGCGCTGACCTACCACTGTTAATTGTTGGTTCAAGGATGCAGTGCATCCTTATTAACGTGTAAACATTTAAGAGGATGCGTCGCAATTTTACATTACTAGGTTAGGCTTTTTAGGATTAGCCTTCATACCTTATGGAGATTTTCGGTTTTTGGTGTAGCATTATAATATCGAATATATATTTAATAGAGAGCACGGCTGTGTTCTCGTAATTAGGGCTTGGGCGCAATACCACTTGGGTTTTGATTTCACATCTTTGACTTATATCATGTGTGCAGTTTTTAAGGCTCATCGCAGCTTAGAATTCTTTCCGTGCAGTACCATCTGAAGTTATTAGTTACTTCTTTCCTTCCTTCCAATCCAATTATTGAGGTTAGCTCCTTCGACTCGGTATTTATCTCAAGCTCCCCTTGATAAAGTACGGAAATATAGGTGTGACACTTACCCCAAAGTCTGTAGCAAGCGTAGATGGATGCAGGTTTGCCTCTACATCCATATTTTCCCATAATGTATTTCCTCTACTTTTTCTCCCCTTTCATTTCAATAGGAACAAAAAGTCTTTGTAGCTATTTCGGATTTAATGCATGGGAACACGTGTCACTCCTTTATTCATCGACCTTCTAAAAAGCGGTAGATTCTGTCTTTTCATATCCAATGAAAATTCGCCATGTTCCTTACGCTTATCTTCAACTAACATTTTGAGAGATTTTTTCATCATTCCAGTTGTGATTTTTTTCGAGGTGAGTATATTTTTCTCTTCTTCTTCTTGTTCTTTTATGCTTTATTCGCAAGAGAGAAAAGGAAAGAAGGAAACAGAAATTCTCATCTGCTAATTGATTTTTTTCAAGCCTTGTTTCTTTTCTGAATTGAAATAAGGATCTATTTCTTTTATAACCCCTATTATATTTTAGTGATTTTCTGCAGTTGACTCTGTGATTTTGATATGGCTTCTTCTTCCTTTTCTCCCATATCTTTACCCCTTAAATAACTCAACTAAAAGACATTGAGAGTAACTTGAACCATTTTGGGATCGAAGGTTACAAGGCTAGGGTTCGGGAGTCTCACAATCGCATTCACACTTCCCCTGATGGGTTTTCCTCTCTCACATCTGAGCATATATGGTGTGGGATTTATCTCCCCTTATACTCGGTTCTTCGTGAGTGGCTGACCACCATTAAACTTGTTTCTACCAAACTTGTCCCCTTTTTTTATTCTCTTGTCATTACTACTTCTATTCTTTATGCAGAGAATGGCTCCCCTCGTTCGTATGAGGAGCTCTAATTTTTGTTTGATCACAAAAGTCCTTCGGGGAGGGACATTGGGTTCAATTATGCTCAATCTAGAAAATCAATCCTTGTGTTCTTTCCTTGCAAAAGCCCATAGATGAATGACTAGTACTTCTTTATTTCCAACTTTGGTAACTTTCCTTCTTCCTTTTATCCACACCCTAATTAGCCTTTCTTTTCTATTCGTGATGCTGAGTAATATAACTCCCATAGGACCACATCTTGGGCTTAGATGAAAAGGAAAGAAAAATGCAATCACTTTTCACTAAGTCGATGTTGTGGAAGCATGGATTTCTATGCCCACGCAAATAATTTTCTTGTTCCATTTTTATGTTTTCCCCGGTTTCAGTTGAACCTAAGGGTATGACTTTCTAAAAATAGATTAAAGGATTATTGCTCTATGCTTTACACCTTCATGGGGACTTTTATTGACCTCAGGGTTCCCTCTCTTTTTTTACAGGTGAAATGGTCATAATCTTTCTTCTATGTTTCCTGACCCTAAGAAGCTGATGAGGGTGAAGAAGAAAGGCCAGACGAGTAAAACTGAAGTGAGATCTCCGTCTAACCCGCCAAGAAGCCTACTATGGTTCCTCACTCTCCTTCTCTAAAAGCACTTCTTGTCGCGCCTCTTTAGTCTCTCTAGGCCCCTCACACTCGAACCATGCCCCTGCCTGAGGGTGCTATTACTGACCTTGTTGAGCGGCAAGGAAGGGTTGCTCTGGATAACCTATCCAGTATCGCCTCATCTTCTTCTTCTCTTCTTTCCCTTCCACTTCTTGAGCTCTCCCCCTCTAAGTTCTTGGCCGAAACGGAGAAGTTTTGGACTATGTAAGTGTATTTATTTCTTTCTTCATTAATGTCAGCTTTCCTAATTAATCCTTACTTGTTGTGTCTATAGCATGGAGCCTTGATGACCGAGGCTCGGAAGAAGTGGAAAGGCGACCAGAATGTCGCCTTTTCCCTTGTAAACAAACTCGCAATGGACCTTACCTTGGCTGCTTCCGAGAAGGCAGAAGCTATTTCCACTAAGGCCAAGATTGAGGAAGACTTTAAGGCATATCGAGACAAAGCCGAAAGAGATGTTAAAGCTGCCGAGGCTTTAGAGTTGAAGATCATGATTTGGAGGAAAAAACGAAGGCTCTGAAGGATTCCCAAGAGCACATTACGTACTACGTAATTTATCAGTTGTACGCTTCAGTTTGGTATTTGTATTCTGATGAGGTTGATCTTAGCTTTCTGGGTGATCCCATTAGAACCAATGCTGCTCTCAACTACCACAAATTTAAATGGGACAAGGAATTTGTTGTGGGGATGCCTCCTCTTCGCTTCTATACAACCTAGCGAGGATGCAGCATCTAAGAAAGTTTATATGTCCAAGGAAGTTGAGATCACCCTGACCCCTCACGATCATGTAATTCCTAACCTTTTTGTACATAATCTTAGAAATTTTCATCATGTGATAAAAATAGACATGTCACTTAGTTTTGTTATGGTTGATTTCTTTTGTTGTTACCCTGTTTTTGTCCTATAAATGACCATGTCGTCTTCATTGCTTTTCTTTTATAGTTTTTAAGGATGTTCTATTTACTAAACTTATGAAGGAAAGCATGGACAAATTTCAAACTCAAACCATAGATCATCTTAGTCTTAGTGTGGAAGAAATTCATAAGCATGAAGAAAAATTTAGATGAATCGTTTACGCAACTTAGAGAGGAAACCCAAGGGTTACTCTCCAAGATTGATTAAATAGTCAAAGAAAAGGAGGATCTTGGTGATTTTGCACTACATCATTGACAATATACTTTAGAAAGTGGCTCTTTCCTTCCTAAAACCCTCACTTGGAGTGGTTTAGGTGTATACATAGGAATTTATGTCAGGGTTATGTGTTTCTTATTATCGCCATTTTTTGTATATGGATTCATTTTGCCTATCATATGATAATGCTCTTTATAATATGTGTCATAATTTAATTTTAGCCTTGTATGTTTTGATTTTCTTTAAATCATGTTTTAATTACTACCCACTAGGTTGGTTCCCACGAGTTTACATCCAAGTTCATCGGAACCTTTGACTCCAACGTACCCCTAGTCTCTATCATTCATGCCCAGATTTACACTAGTGCACCAGAGTTTGGGGTCGCAACCATGACTCCTACCGTGGTCTGGGAAGAGGAGAACATTCATTTGATGCTCACCAATGAAAGGCTTAAGAAGGAATCAAAGGAAGCCTTTTTCAGACTTAAGGAGGAAAAAGATGCACTGGATCATCAATATCAATATAATACTAAGTTGTGTGTATGGGTTGAGGTTGCTGAATCAAAGTTGAATGAATAGCATCAATCCTTGAAAGATGGTGAGCACCTTATGGGGTTGTTTATGAGGCAGAGATAATGAACTAAATAAAACTATAAAGGATATGTCTGCTCAAATTGCTCCCCAAATGGAAGAGAAGTAAGGTACTAATGTAGGAGAAGTGGTGGAGAGGTCCAGTTCGGAAGCCCCTCTTGCTCCCTCCACGGATATGGATCCTTCTTTGGAAGATGAATGGAAAAAGAAAGTGGAACTTCACTTTCAAGGAAAACTTAGAGAGATGGTAGCTTATTACAATCAACAAATGGAGCAACAGAGGCCGTCGGTGCTTCCTTTCTCGCGGAGGAAAGGGTGGAGGAAGGATGCTTTTAAATACTTTGGTGGCTTTTCTAGGAATACAAAGAAGACGAGGGCTGAACTGATCAATACTTTAGAGAAGAATAAGGAGGAGGTGAGGGTAAAGATCTATGATCTGGAAGACATACTACGGAAAGCTCAGGCTGCTCCTACTACCATACGACACCTACCAATGTGCCTGAGAATGGATTACTGCCCTTGCAAATAAACTAAACAAGGAGAAGGTTAAAGGCAAGATGGGACAAATCGCCTTACACCATGGATGTCGTTTCCAACTTTTACCCTGCTCTTGACTTAAGCTTACTTTGTAACAAAGAAGGTTTTATGGTGTCTCCGGCGACCCCACTAGACCACTGGGCATATGCTAATTATGACCCTAGGCTCTCACCCTAGGATAGAACCGCCTTGGTCAGCATGCCTTAGCTTAGGTGTTTCGTAATTAATGCATGATCCTATAACTCAGGGAAATTTTATAGACTTATATCATGGGTTGTATTCTTTTTGAGTTGTAAAAACGAAAAAACTTTGTTAAGGCATTGTGTAAACCGAACACTTTTGTGAAATAGTATAAATATTTTATGAGTTTCGATTTCGATCATACCTTTCTATGATTTTTTGTTTATTTAAGCTCGCTTAATATTCAGCTCACTCCTATTGGTCGAGGTACGAAGGTAATTGTCTTAGGAGAAGATGATCATATTATATCCTTGGCCCCTAGTATTGTGTCAAAGCCTGTGTTGATCCTCATGTTGTTCTCTAGTGGAAGAAATTGGAGCAAGACTTAAAGGATTACCACGAGGCCAAGTTCTTTGAATTACCGAACAAATGGGGCTCTGTTCCGACTTGTCAGGCTAGCGGTGATTCTAATCAGCATTTTCCACTGGGAGACTGCAGATCACGTATCTGTGAGAGAACTGTAATCGACGATTCTTTCGAAGAAGATTGAAACCATAGTTTGTTCCACTAAAAACCAAATTTTTTGGATCCAATTTTGATGTAATTACAGGTGGACTAACTTTACCTTTATTTGTGATGGGTATGCAAATATGACAAATTACACAGATATGAGTTGATTTCAGTAAATATTAGAAAATCTCATTTTTTTAGCATTTACCTAGTAAACTTTATGTTGTTTCTGGAATTGTACTCGGTTAATAGGTTGTTTTGCATTCCATGCATCGTTTCTTCTTTCCAATTTTTTGCTTAGCATCTTGCATGATTCATGTTTCCCGAGTTTTGTTTGACATGCATGTTTCGTTGCATGCTTAACATGACCTAGCCCACTGTTTGGGGCAGTTTTACATTCATATGCTTAGCATGGTCTATCCCACTATTTAGGTGCAGACTATAATTTAAATGTGAAGTCAAGTTATGTGCTTACAACCCTCTCAATTCATACACAGGGTTTTTTGAATTGGTTCAGTCCGTCTAATATTCTTACGTCCAATGTAAGTGTTAAATATATTAGATAAATTAACATACAGAGATTCTGATACTGGTTTGAACCATCCAATATCCATACGTTCGGTTCATTATATTACTACTTTTCATAACAATTACAATGTTTGTTACACAAGTAACATCAATCATACAAAATAAGGCCTGAGGTTCTTCGAGTTCCATGTTCTTGGAACTAGGTTTCCACCAGGTTTTGATAGTCAGTATGCCATGTTAGCTTTAACTTCTGCTAAAACCAATGGTCCTTTCCAATTTGGGCCTAGAGCCCCATCCGCCGGGTCTTTTATGTTAGCCATTACTCTTTGCAATACCAAATCTCCCTTGCAGAAGTTCATTTCTGAGCCTAGCATTGTAACTTTTTTCCATCCTCTGTCAGCATGTAGTGGATATGACTGCTGCCTCGTCTCTTTTTTTTTGAATGAGATCAAGGTAGCTTCATTTAGCTTTTTGTTCTTCTCGATAATGTATAATATTCTTCTATGTGATGGGACCTCTACTTCGACAGGAAGCATGACTTCATATCCATAGATTATCAAAAATGGGGTATGGCCGATTGGGATCTAGTTCAGGTCCTATAAGTCTATAGTACCAAAGACAATTCCTCCGCCCACTTCCCCTTTGCTTCCTGCATTCTTTTCTTGAGCACCTTCTTGATAGCTTTATTTGCCACTTCAACCTGCCTGTTTGCTTGTGGATGTGAGAAGGAGAAGAAACTTTTAATTATGTCATTTTTTTCGCAAAGCCATGTAAATTCCTTGCTTTCAAACCGAGTTCCATCATCAAAAATTATTTTATGGGGTATCTCAAACTTAGTGATTGTGTCTCTTAGCACAAAAGTGACTATCTTCTTCATGGTGATCATGTCTAAGGTTTCTACCTCTATCCATTTGGTGAAGTAGTATATTGCCACTATAGCGTACTTCACTCCCCTTTTGACACAGGTAGTGGTCCTATAAGATCTATACCCCAAACGTCGGATGACCATGGACTGGCAAAGGGAATGAGCTCATGGGATGGCTATCTAGGGATGTTTACAAACCTTTAACCTTTTTCATGTCTCCTCAGAAATTCCCTTACATCCCGAAGTGTTGTGGGTCAGTAGTAACCGTGCCCGGGTACCTTCTTTGCTAACTTGGCTCTCCCGGAGCGATCCCCACACTGCTCTTCATGTACTTCTTTCATGACTCGTATCCCTTCTTCTATCTAAGATAAGAACTAGAGCACCCTCTTTTGTATAATACGCCATCAAATAAGGAGTAGTATGGAGCCTGATATCTTATTTTTTGGGCTCTATTTCTATTTGGGTAGATTTCGTTTAACAGGAACTATTTGATGGGGGTTATCCAACTATCATCTTTAGTTTACTGGAGTGCTATCTCAATTTGGGGCTGCTCTTTATTTTCCTCTGCTTCCTAGAACTGGGTCCCTTCGAACATTGCTCATTGGGCCTAGGTTAGAACCAATATCTGGTTAGCTTTCGTGATGCTTGGGCTGATGTCCTATCGAAATGGCTTTCATTTCATTTGCCACTTTTGTGCTTGCAAGATTAGCTAATGAATCAATAGAAGAGTTGTCCTCATGTGGGACTTTCTCTATTTTCAACTATTCGAATTGCTCTAGTAATTTCTTGGAAAGTTCCATATGATTAGCTGGAGTTGGCTCCTTCATGTGGTAATTTCCCGACACTTGATTTACAACTAATTATGAATTGTTATAAATTTTAATATGGGTTACCTTTATTACCTGGGCCATTCTTAAGCCTACGAGTAGAGCCTCGTATTTTTCCATACTGTTGGTTGGCTTGAATCCAAGTTGCACTGCCCCACATAGCTTTTGCTTATCCGAAGTAATCAGTACGTATCAAATTCTCGCCTCTTATTCATTTGAAGCACTATCCATAAATAGTTGCCAAAACTGCGAGGTAGGTGCTTCTTCCTCTGATTGGGGCTCGATTGGCAATGTGAATTCCACAATGAAGTCTACTAGCACCTGACCTTTGTTGCTTTCCATAGGCAGTAATGATATCATATTGGCTAATATCCACCGCCTATTTCAACAAACGGCCCAATATCTCCAGCTTCTATAGTATTTGCCTTAGTGGTTTATCTATGAGGACTTTTATGGTATATGCTTAGAATTAGGGCCGCAACTTTCTTGATGTGAGGAGCAGGTTGAAGGCTAGCTTCTCGATGATTAAGTAATTTAACTCTGCTCCTGACAGACACTTGCTTGTGAAGTACATAGTTCTTTGGGTTACTTTATCCCGTCGAATCACTACAGCACTAACACCTTTATAAGTTACGGCTAAATATATATACAAATCATTACCCATTAACGGTTTAGATAGATGAGAGTGTTCACCGAACGATCTTTTAGATTTTGGAATGTAGCTTTGCACTCCTCAGTCCACTCAGAATTCCATACCTTCTTTACTTGATCGAAGAATGTTATGCATTCATCAGGGGCTTTGGAGATGAACCTGCTTAGCGTGGCTACCCTACCGTTTAGGCTTATGAGATCTTTCGGCTTCATTGGGGTCCCCATTGATCTTATGGCTCCAATATTTTTTGGGTTTGCTTCTATGCCACATGCGTTGATTTTGTACTCTAGAAATTTCCACGATTGGATGGCGAAGGCGCACTTTAGGGTATTCAACTTCATATTATACTACCTTAAGACCATGAATGTCTCCTCTAGGCCTTGTACATGGCATGATGTTGCTTTTGATTTAACTAACATGTTGTCTACATATACTTCAACATTTTTGCCGATCTGCTCTGAGAACATCATATTAACTAATCTTTGGTAGGTTTCTCCTACATTCTTGAGTCTGAATGACATCACTTTGCAGTAGTATAAGCCTTTGTCTATTATGAAACTATCATGCTCCTAATTCGACTCAAACATAGCTATCTGATTATATCCTTAATATGCATCCATATATGAGAATAGTTCATATCTGCTAGTTGCATCCACCACCTGATCAATTCTAAGTAAAGGGAAGCTGTCTTTAAGGTAGGCCTTGTTGAGCTTGGTATAGTCTATTCAGGTCCTCCATTATCTACTGGGTTTCTTCACAAATACTAAATTGAAGATCCATTTCGGGTAGTACAATTCCATGATGAATTTATTTGCTTTCAGCTTCTTGACTTCTTCATGTAGGGCATTGTACCTTTCTTGATTCAAGGTTCTGCGCTTTTGTCTAATCAAATAAGCATTAAGGTCAATGTTGAATGCACGCTTGATGATAGCTGGATTTATTCCTACCATGTCTGAATGCATCCAATCAAATACATCTGCTGCTCCCTTTAAGAAGTATATTAGCTCAATTAGAGCTTTTGTGCTGAGATTTTTTTCTAATCTCGAAAACTTTCATGGGGTATTTTAGTCAATTTATACATCTTTATGCATCTATTGGCTTTAACTCTCTCTTTGTTTCTGCTAATCTTTGATCTATTTCATCTTCCTCTTCCCCCTTTGGGCTAAGAGGTGATTGAGAGTGCCTAATCTGAGCCTCTTCAGAGAAGTACTGCGCATAAAATGAATTATATTCATCAGTGTCATTCATGTACATATATTTCATTTTCTCTTTTCTTACTAATATGGTGATCACTGAACGACTGGTTTCGTCATTAATCGTGGTACTTCATGTCGGTTCAATTTTTAAATCTAACTTGATTTTTTTTTTTCATTATCGTTATTCTTATTATAGATATTAGAAGAAATGACATGGTAGTTTTGAATAATTTTATTGCTAGATTTAGTAGTTACATTGTACAATTCTCTAACTAATAATTGCTCTCCCCTAACCGACCCTACTCCAGCAATGTTGTGAAATTTCATGAGCATATCCTTTTGAGAGATAATTGCTCCCAAATCACTTAGTGTGGGTCTTCTCAAGAATGCTTTATACAATGACGACTGATCGATGACTAGGAAGCTCGCATAGAAAGACTTATGAAGGGGTGCAGTTCCGACAATAACTAGTAAGCAGGCAGACCCAATGGGAATGGTTGCAGCATTGTTGAAATAGATCGGCATAGGACTGGGCTTTAATACTTGTGCTAGAAGCTTCATATGGTCGTACATAGACTTGAAAACTACATTTACTGAACTTCCTGAATCCACGTAGACCTTTTTCATGGTGTAGTTTGAGATCTGCACTATAATGATAAGAGGATTTTGATAAGGGAAAACAATTCCAACGGCATCAACTGTGGTGAAAATTGTATCATACGCAGGTTTCTGTCTTATGCTAAATAAGGTTCTTTATTCCATCTTGCTTCCTACATATACCGCTATTATGCCTTCTTGCTCCTCCCGACGAAGTGCGGCCTTCTATGGATTGTGGTTATGAGATTGGATGGGTATCCTGTTTGGTTTTCATTCGGATTCGGAGTCAGATTCCCGATCCTCTTTTAGTTATTCTCTTTCTAGAAGCTGCCTATGTATCCTTTTTGATTCGACTTTCCTATCTCATTTTTCAAATGTCTGCAGTTGTCTGTATGGTGACAGTTTGCTCTATGAAAGCGGCAATATGCTCTGTCTCGGTTTGCTCTACCTTTTTTCCATTGCTTTGGTATGTTATAAGCAAGCTCAGTCTTGGTTATTTCATATATCTTCTCAGGGGTATGAGTGAGGGGAGGTTTTGTTGTGAAGTTGAGCTCCTTCTATCTTTTTATAGGCGGATAATATCCATCTGCCCTCCTTTTCTTGTCATAACATGGAGAGAAGTTCTTTGAGACTGTGTTATACATCCGACCTCTTCCGTCTTAATATAGCCACTTTCCCTTTCATAGAAAGCATTCATGTCATTTCATGACTTTCGTCTGTTTTTTCCCATATAGCAGTACCGTTTCTGATCCTGGCGTGAGTCGTCATTAACAGTGCTTCTTCATTGGTCATCCCGATCCTCAGTGCCTTAGATTTAAAGCATTTAATGAAATTGCACAGGATTTCATTATCACCTTGCTTTACATATAACATGCTATTTACATTCGAGGAAACTTCTCTCTTCAAATTGAATTGCCATAGAAAATACGTGGATAGTTGTCTCCAGGAGCGGACCTCTCTTGGTCCGTACCTCTTGAACCATTTGGAGACTACACCGGATATATAAACTGAAAAGAGTTTGCATTGAGCCATCCTTCCTACTTTCAAAATATTCATATAATACTCGAAAGTGCAGATGTGGTCGTTAGGATTGGTGGTTCCATCAAATTTGTCAATCGATAGGGTTTTATAATTATCAAAGAAATATGCATCTATGATGGTTTCACTGAATGGGGAAGAGTCATCTTCCCTTACTTTTTCCCCATGCTTTGCTGACACAACTTTGCTAACTACTCAATGGTGTTTTAAATTGACGGTTCTCATCTTCCTTAAAATCCATTTGGGGTGAATCACCCTTGTAAAGAGAAGTGACATCATCATCGTTAAGAGCAGATTGAGCATGCTTCTTCAGTAGTAGTGGGTTAATGTTAGCAGGTTTTGATTTGATCTGGGAGTTAGCCTAGATTTTTCTTTTGATTTTGGCACTGGTTTTGGGCCAGCTTCACCGTTCTCATTCCTAAGCATGCCATTATCACCCACACGCTGCATAGGCTGCGCTGTTGGTGAGTGAAGGCGGTGAGCTGTGGATGGTTAAGAAGAGGTTGGCCTAAGGGCAACATGTTGGGTCATAGTTTTTCTAACCCCTCCATACGGTGGTTCATTTAGTTAGTGAAGGCCTGGAACGTGGCCAGGATGGAATCCGAAGGGACCTCTGTTGAAGCTTCCGCCTCAGTTTGGGCTTTTGAGGTTATGAACGGCCTCTTTAAGATTTTTAAGGTCAAGGGAAATTGTTCTTATGCAGGGGGTGCTAGAATCTGTGGGATTCATGATGTCGTAGTAGTATGCGAAGAAAATGTAGGTAAAATTTGCCCTTCTTTTAGCATAAAAAATATTGGTGATATTTTTCATCTCACAAACACCCGAGTATTTCTTACGAAGTAATCGCGACGCTGAATGCTTTTGCTATTATGAATCACAAAATTAAGTGATGTTAACTTTTCCTTAAAGAGGAGTGATAATATTACTATTTTTGATATTGTAAAGTGAAAAATGCTAAAAATTAGTTGGTTGTCTAAATATTCGAGCTGACAGGTAACGGTAAAGTTGCAATATAAAGTACTAGAAATAGTAAATGGGCACGGAGAATTTACGAGGTTTGGATGTTAAAAAATCCTACATCCATGGAAAAAATATCACTTTCTTCCTTTTGTATTCTTAGTATAAACATATAATGGCTGAGAGTATAGACTTTTTCATTTTTCGTGCCTGAAAAGAGTGAGGTCAAAAAGAACCCTTCTCTACTATAGTGCTTTTTCCATTTATAGTATAGAGATGCACATGGATTGTCAACATCCTTCTTCAGCTCTCCTAATCTTCACCTTTGGATCACATCACGTGTCATCCATCCATCTCGTTTGCTGATGTGCATGGGTTACTGATGTGTCTTCGGCGAAAAATTACATTTTGAGCGGTTGAATTTTTGACTTTAAGCGAGGAATTTGAAATTGTAGCAGGATTGTTTGAAATTGAGGTGGGAAAATCTAATGCTTTGAATATCTTTTATGTCTTGGATTTTGCACAACGCCTATGCTTTTTTTTTTTGCCCCTACAGGTGACATTTGTTATGGGGTATTGCTCTTTGTTTTAGGGAGAGATCACGCCTTCATTGGTATTTAAGGAATTCGCCTTTGTAGCGACCCACTTTTTTGGATGGTTTTAATCGACGATAACCACACACGTCAGACTCAAACCATTCAAAAGGGATGATTGTTATAGGGTAAATAAGAAAAAAAGGAGAAAGAAAGAAAAACAAACACAGAATCTCACAGCGGAATGACAAAATATAATAATCAAATAAATAGTTCATGAAGCTATTTTACAAATAACATTTGATTATTCTTTTACAATATAGATCAGTGTTACATACAACAAGAATAATTAAATAAATGCAGCAAAACAACTTGATGCAGCAGAATAAAGATGATAAATAATAGTAGTACTAAATCTTGGCCTTCGTCCTTCGGAAAGCAGTCTTCGATACGCTAAAAATCTCAGACTGACCCGAGCGAATTGATAAGACAGAACACTCGAGTTAGAACTAAAAGATCTTTTGTAAGTTAAATCAACAGTAAATAAATATGAGTGTAACGGCGTCAGCGATGTTTACAGAATTTAACATCTCCTATCCAATGTCTAACGTGAGTGCAATAACTCAAGAGATGTTCGAGATTTCCATCTCTTAAGGATCCATTAACTATCTACATACATAGTATAATACGCTATTATAATAGTGTCAATAGTAAAGGAAAGTATTGAAATAGCGTTAAAGCGGTACCCATATCACCCTTAACATGTTTTATATATTCCCATGGTCTATACAGTACCGTAAGCTCCTCAGTGAGGTTTACCCAGAGGGCACTCCATAATATGGTACAAATAAAACTCGTAAAAGGTGCGATAAGGCATGTGAACATGGAACTCGAGGCAATGACAAGGTAGGATTCTACCATTTACGGATCAAGACAGGTGGTAACGCGTAGCAGCCAGTACCGCCCACCTCGGAACACACTCCCAAAATCAAAATCGAAGGGTGGACACCAAATAAATCACAATGTCATAATATGGTATCGAAGAAATGTGCCAGATAGGAAGTGCGACCTCACTTGGCCCGACCTGGCTCCTGTTTTAGTCACGTCTAAGCTGACTCACGGGAGTCAGGGCTATGTAAATACCTCATACAAAATCGTCCGCCAAACCATCCTACTTTATTCTAGAATCTCCACCATGTACACAATTGTTAAAGTGGTTTTCGGTATTGGCAATGAGTATGACAATATCTGATCCCGGTCTCTTTAACAACCAAATACTTATTTCACATCGGATGGTTCTTTTATATTTCCAAAACCATTTCATAATTGATATCAAAATACCATATTCAATTCAAATATATCACTTTCGAAATCATATTCACTTCCGAAATCATACTTATTCCAAAATTTTCATATCTACTCAAATACGACATTTCACTAGAAAATATCATTTAAATCCCAACTTAGGTTATAACATCATTTAATTATATTCGCTTTTAGATCAAGGATTTAAATATAGCAATCCAACCTTGCACCCTTTTATTTTTAAAAAATAGTTTTGATAGTTTTAAAATAGTTTAAATACTTTAACATTGTTTAAAATGGTTAAAATGGTTTAAAAATGGATTAAAATGGAATAAAATAGTTTAGGTGGATTTAAGATAGTTTAAATAGGTTTAAAGATAGTTTAAATAGATTTAAAATAGATTGAATAGATTTTAAAATAGATTTGAAATAAGTTAATTAGTTTTAAATAGGTTAAAATATATTGAAATAGATTAAGATAAATTAAAATAGTTTAAATTGATTAAAATAGTTTAAAATAATTGAAAATATATTAAATTAGTTTAATAGTTTGAAATCTTAAAACCAGGATTTCAAATGATATATTTTCAAATGGTTTATAATAAAATAATAAAATTGAAATTAATATCCAATTAAACTATTTCTTCCGTTTCAACAAATTTGGTCCGTATCCAGATTTCAGATCAAAAACCCAATTTCCATTCTTGAAATATCAATTCAAGCTATTCCAATTTCAATAGATTTCAAAGTTACAATTTCTAATGATTTCATTAACTTAATTTCAGAAAATTTCATTTATACTTCAAAATCAACTTTAGAATTTCAACTTATTTCCTTCAGTAATTCACTTAAACAATTCCAAAATTCAAATTAAATATTTTAAACAATTCAGTTTATGTAAATCAAATTCTATTTCAAAATATCGTTTAATAGAACTCAAAGTTTAAGGATTTAAAATCATTTAATTTAACCAATCCGGTGTCCATATATAATTTCTACCCAATGGTAGAGTGAGACGGATATTTATCATTTCATTCCGCAAATATTTAAATTTTATGGGTATATATCATTTCAATCTGCAATCTCAAAATAAATTCATATCTATAAAATCGCTCGGGTTTATCATTTCAACCCATAACGTTTTTTCCCTAATCTGTAGATCGTTCGGGTATGTATCATTTCAACCCATAAGGAGCTTGCAGTGTGATAACTATATAGAATATAACATTCAGTCATCCAATATCAACAATCAAACATCCATCACAACCACCATTCATATCAGCAAATAAATTACACCAATTGACTGATTATCAATAACAGGTATTAACAGGTAATTTAAAATTCGATATTAAATTAATTAGCAGTTAAAATCAATAAAATCAGATTTTATCGGAATGGCAATTTAAATATATCAAACAGCAATCAAACAACTTCTAATCACATCATAAATTTAAATTAACTAACATAAGATAATTTAGTAGTTGTGAGTGCGTTAAAACACTCACTTTTGATTCCAAATCGGTTTGAAATCCAAAATAAGGCCCAAAATTCAACAATCTTAGAATTCGACCCAACTAGCTTTACAATGTTCGAAATTTCGATACGATCCTAATGGAATAAACCACGCATGAATCCGAGCTCGTATGGAAAAGTTATCGATGTTAGAAGTTATACGATTTAAATTATAAAATAAATAAAAAAGCAGTACACGTTACCCTTGTACGAAACCCTAGCACAGCCGCGCTCGACCATCAAACCTTTAGCAGCCACAATCGAAAGTCTGCCCTGCTACACCACTCGATTTCGTCTCCATCAGGCCCTAGCGCCGCCACGTCCTCATCTGGCCGCATCCATCATCAACTCACCGTGGCCACTGCCGCCGCCTAGGGTGGTCCGCCGCCGCCGCCTCTCATAGAATTTTCTGGCCAACCTACGACCTCCTTGACATGAACAAACGTCATAGATGGCCTCCATTCACCGAGCTCTATACCATGGCGCCTCCTGATCGTCGTTTCGAAGAAGATCCACCATTGGATTGCAAAATCCTAATATGGACGGTCGAGGTTTCTCGTCAATTTCTGGTCGAACAGTGCATCTAATTGAAAAATGAATCACTGTAGTGGATTGTGCTCATCGAGAGCTTTCCAATGATATGTAATTCGATATAGTTTGAGGAGTTTAAATTTTGAAATTGATTTTGAAATTGGAACAGGGTTTTGAAATTGGGATATGTTTCTGCCATTAGAAGGAGGAGATAGTCAGATAGAATTGTACGTACTGTAATCAATGAAAGGCTGCTATGGCTTGGGAAACAAGACTATTTATATGGACAATGCCCAATAAGAAAGAACTAACAACATAATGAATTGGTTTGAACAGCAATAACAACCCGTAAAGCCCGTTTCGCTTTCGAAACGAAAATGGGTCATCCCGTATATCAAAATAGATCTTTTTGATATTTTTAAACTCGATGGAATAGGTTTCAAATCCTAATTTCATTGTATGAAGAAGTTAGCCTTTAAAATAAGGTTATTTCAGTTGAATTCAATTAAATTGATTTCTACGCGTTTCGACCCCGTACGATCGAACGATAAGTCCGATCGCTACGAAACTTTAAATCCTACAATAATTCACTGTTATAGATCTGATGAACTAGTTTTGTCGAAACACGAGGCAGTGGCCAAAATGGCTATTTTCACACTAATTAAATAAATTATTATTAAATTAACTAAATCACTTTTTCAAATCCATTTTAAAATTAACAAATTTTGTCACTTTTGATTACTTAGTAACTTATAATCCTTTTTAAAACAAGTTTCCATGCCAATTCAAAGTTGAATATTACACTAGTTACAGTGTTCGGTTTCAATAGCAATAGATTCAATTGATTATTAAATTAAATTCCAATAAATCCATTTATTTGATCTTTCATCTTATTATTCAATCCATTATCATCTTATGGATATAGTTAACATTAGTTTATAACTTATTACATCAAAAAAAATCAACCATTATCATCTTTATTCATATTAATGCAATATTTAATTACATTTATTGTAATTTAATTTCAACAAATTAAATAAATAGGTAACAAATAACAATTGTCAACTTTTACTTGATTTAATCACATTTACAAGTTTATTATCTACAAACAAATGTTATACCTACTTACGCAACACTGATTTTATCCAATTACAATTTATTACACATTATTCACACATTAATATAACATTTAATCTATTTCCTTATTTATAATTTATAACCACTTATAACCTTTCAATCATTTCAGTAAATTGGAATTACATTAAAATAATTAACAATTAACTCAAATTGACCTTGTTCCATTTCATTCTAGTTTTTATTCTCATTAATAAATCACAAATTTTTATTTCTTCCTATATTAAATTACAAAATTTTATTAAATTCAATATTTTAATTATCGGAAAGTTAAGAGTCGTTACACTCTCCTACACTCAACATTTTTCGTCCTCGAAAAGGAAAAGGAAGGAATTAAAGAATTAATATATTTTATTCAAAATATTTAATTTATAACAATTAATTTACGTAATTAAATAATTTAAGTAAAATATATCAATTTGTAAAATAATTAAACCCTTTCATATTCAAGTTAATAAAAGACGAAAATATCTTTACTTTCACAAAAAAAAATTCTAAGTCCAAGATTCACGGAATATTTCGACAGTGTCTCTTTTGTACGGAGAGGTCTGGGAAAATAATAATGTCAATAATAACCATATATATCATATTTCAAAATAAAATATCCCAAATTACGGGAAAAACAATGTAATATCCCTATAAAACCGTAATTCGAAAACATACCTATTTGTCGGGCAAACAATGCTTATTTTATGAAACCAAAAGCAGTAGCTGTTGCTTCCATAAACCTATATTTCACTTATATAATTCAAAGAAGTTATAACAAACAAAGCAACACAACATAACAACAGTCACTTGCAATCAAAGTAACTAATTATACATCCACAGTGACCAAAATAAATGATTTATTTGGGTTAAGAACCTGTTAATCGTATAAAATGATAAATAAACTACAATTATACCATACACTCAATAGTCTTAGATAAAACTTAATAGATTATTCCTACAACCTTACCAATTAAAAGTATCCTTTCCCAACATCCCATAAGCCAAAACAACAATAATTACTAATATCATTTAAGTTTATTCTTATTAGTCTCCATTCATAACATTTATTATGCTTCAGTTTCATTCATTCATACAATGCTGATTTTTTATTAATTTACATACAACACCACAAAATTCATTACTCATTCATTTATACAATGCCAACTGCCTCTTTTCATAACTTTACATTCATTGTTTACATAAGTTGTTTCCATCTCAATTATTAGTTATCCATTATTATGTAAGCCTCTTTACAATTTAATTCACCGTTATTAGATTATTCCTTTTCACATTCGTTTCTTCCATATATAGTATTATTGAATATTAAATCCATTCCTAAATCATTTCAACTTCAATCAATAACTTAAGATTAAAATCATTTACTTACAGTATTCACTCTTTCTATAAATTTAATTAGTAACATTTCAAATTATTACCTCAAGTTTATAACAATTTATAACATCAAAATTCTTATTTATAGAAATAATTTCATTTAACACTTTCATTACTTAAGTTTGCTTGTATAATATTCTATTACATATTCATATTAACATTCCAACTTTTAATATTCTGGTAAGTTATATATGTCTTTTAGAATGTATTTGAATCTTACATAAGTTCATCTTATTCATTTTAATTAACAAATGTTCAACAATTCATCTTCTAAATTTCATTATTCCCTACTTTACAAGTTTCCAATTTCTTATATATATTTCATTAATCACTTAGCATCTAATTACTTATATTTTCTTTGTTTTAGAAACTTCCAATTATTAAAATAGTGAAGATTTCATTCACTACAATAAGTAAAATTTCTAATTTGCAGAAACTTAAGAATTAGAAACTTCCAATTATTAAAATAGTGAAGATTTCATTCACTACAATAAGTAAAATTTCTAATTTGCAGAAACTTAAGAACTAGACGCCGAGTTCCTTTTTCAAATCATTTTAAAATAATATAGCTACTCATATCATATATACCAATCATAATTAGAATTAATATGAAGAACCTGTTTATCAAAACAATTGTGTAGTAAAACTACTACAGCGGTCTTTCCATTTTGAAACTCAAAAATGAACGTTGATGATGCATGCACTTACCAACGAAATTATTTTCCAACGACAGAGAGGGGAGTACAGAACTTATTTCCTTTAATTTTTTCTAAAACATTTCTTTCAAATCATATTGAAATATTTATATCGGAAAATACTTCCAAATAATACTAATATTATATTCCAAAATCTTTCAATCTTTTTTTCAAAATCCTGGAACTTAAGTTCTAAATTTTCAATTTATATTTACTTTACTTGTAAATCCAATTTTACAATAAATATCTATAAAATTTCACTACCTAACAAACAACATATTACATCCAACCATGTCATTTATAAAAATTATCCATTTATATACAAAATATATATTAGGTAAAATTATTTCATTTACCCTTAGAAATTCCTATCGATGTCATAGCATCCTACGTACCGACCAGAATTTATAAATACTAAACAAAACAAATTTACACAATATAAAACAATGTATAACACTAAAAAGTATGCTTTCTCATATACATACACTCAGTCAAACTCTATCTATGGTATTACTACCCTATATCTAATAAGTCAAACCCCATAAAGCTAAGGTTATCACTAAACCAAAGCTCTGATACCAAATGCAACGACCCACCTTTTTGGACGGTTTAAATCGATGATAATCACACATGTCAAACTCAAACCATTCAAAAGGGAGGATTGTTATGGGGTAAATAAGAAAAAAAGGAGAAAGAAAGAAAAACAAATACAGAATCTCAAAGCGGAATGACGAAATATAATAATCAAATAAACAATTCATGACACTAGTTTACAAATAACATTTGATTATACTTTTACAATACATATCAGAGTTACGTACAACATGAGTAATTAAATAAATGCAGCGGAACAACATGATGCATCAGAATAAAGATAATAAATAATAATAGTACTAAATCTTCGTCTTCATCCTCCGAAAAGCAGTCTTCAATACACTGAAAAGCTCAGACTGACTCAAGTGAATTGAAAAGACAAAACACTTGAGTCAGAACTAAAAGATCTTACGTAAGTTAAATCAACAATAAATAAATATGAGTGTAACGGCATCGGAGATGTTTACGGGATTTGATATCTCCTATCCAGTGTCTAACGTGAGTGCAATAACTCAAGAGATGTTTGGGATTTCCATCTCTTAAAGATCCGTTAAACTATTTACATGCATAGTACAATACACTATTATAATAGTGTCTACAGTAAAGTATTAAAATAGCATTAAGGCGTTACCCATATCCCCCTTAACACATTTTATATATTCCCATACTCTGTACAGTATCGTAAGCTCCTTCGTCAGGTTTACCCAGAGGGCACTCCATAGGTATGGTACAAATCAAACTCATAAAAGGCACGATAAGTCATGTGAACACAGCACTCGAGGCAATGCCAGGGTAGGATTCTACTATTTGTGGATCCGGACTGGTGGTAAAGCATAACAGCTACTACCGTCCACCTTGAAACACACTCTCAAAACCAAAATCGAGTTGTGGCCACCAAATCAATCATAAAGTCATAATATGGTATCGAAGAAATGTGCCCGGTAGGAAGTGCGACGTTACTTGGCCCAGCGTGGCTCCTGTTTTAGTCACATCTAAGCTAACTCATGAGAGTCAGGGCTACGTAAATACTTCATACAGAATCGTTCGCCAAACCGTCCTACTTCATTTTGGAATCTCCGCCATATATACAGCTGTTAAAGTGGTTTTTGTTATTGGCAGAGAGTATGACAATATCCTATTCAGGTCTCTTTAACAACCAGATGCTTATTTCATACCGGATGGTTCTTTTACATTTCCAAAACCATTTCATAATTGATATCAAAATATCATATTCAATTCAAACATGTCACTTTCGAAATCACATTCACTTTCTAAATCATATTCACTTTTAAATCATATTCACTTTCGAAATCATACTTATTTCAAAATCATCATATTTACCCAAACACAACATTCCACTAGAAAATATCATTTAAATCCCAACTTAGCTTATAACATCATTTAATCATATTCGCTTTTAGATCAAGGATTTAAATATAGCAGTCCAACCTTGCACCCTTTTATTTTCAGAAAATAGTTTAAATACTTTAAAATAGTTTAAAATACTTTAAAATGGTTTAAAAATGGATTAAAATAGTTTAGGTGGATTTAAGATAGTTTAAATAGGTTTAAAGATATTTTAAATAGATTTAAAATAGATTAAATAGATTTAAAAATAGATTTAAAATGAGTTAATTAGTTTTAAATAGGTTAAAATATATTAAAATATTTTAAGATAAATTAAAATAGTTTAAATTGATTAAAATAGTTTTAAATAGTTGAAAATATCTTTAATAATAATTGTAATAGCTTTGGTGTCACACTTTTTTGGTATCAACGTGAACACCCAAAAACGCCATTTTATATATTATCAAATCTTAATCACTTAAAATTAGGATTTAACACTAGACTTCTTTTACAAATTCAAGCGTCCTTAAATGTAGGATCTAACAATTAAACATGCTTTACAAATTCAAAATGTCTCTAAAGTAGAATCTAACAAATAATAATTTTTTCAAAGTCAGTTTTTATTAGTTAATAACAGAAATAAAAATACAAATTAACAAAAAAATTAAATTCATTCTTTATTAACTAATAATAGAAAACTCATACTAACAAAAAATTAGATGTTGCAATTTAGAAAGTAAAATTAAAACTAACTTCATATCATTTCAACGCAAAAATACGGTTAAATATTTATGGAAATCATATTTTTTAAACGAGTTAAACATATACAATTTGTAACAAACAATTCACACACGAAGTGTCTGCCATCATCACGTGCGAAGTGAGTGCAGTATCACTTATTTATATCCTTATTGATAGTTGGTTTGGAAGCACAAACTTTTGGTCTGACCGCAAACTTCCAAAATTGCTATTTATATCTTTATACATTTGATGTCGTATTTTTTGATATTAGCATGAAATACCAAAAATGCCTCTTCACAAATGTTATTAAAAATTAGCATCACTTAAAATTAGGATCTAACAATTAAGATTCTTTTACAAATTCAAAATTTCCTCTACAAATACTTACTAAGTCTTAATATCACATAATAATATGATTTAGCAAATAAACTACTTTACAATTTGTTTTTTATTAATTAATAGTATAAATAAAGTTTAAATTCATAAGAAATTAGATATTGCACCTTAGAAATAAAATTCAAATTACCTACGTATGATTCAACACAAAAATATGACCAAATATATATATGGAAATCATTTTCTTTTGAACGTATTAAATAAATACAATTTGTAGAAAATAATTCAGCATTCTTCATCACGCGCGAAGCGCGTGCCGCAACGCTCGTATCAAACTAGTTTAATAGTTTGGAATCTTAAAACCAGGATTTCAAATGGTATATTTTTAAACGCTTTATATTAAAATAATAAAATTGAAATTAATATCAAATTAAACTATTTCTTCCGTTTCAACAAATTCGGTCCATATCTAGATTTCAGATCAAAAACCTAATTTCCAATCTTGAAATATCAATTTAAGCTATTCCAATTTCAGTAGATTTCAAAGTTACAATTTCAAACGATTTCAATAACTCAATTTCGGTAAATTTCCTTTATACTTCAAATTCAACTTTAGAATTTCAATTATATCCTTAAGCAATTCGCTTAAACAATTCCAAAATTCAAATTAAATCCTTTAAACAATTCATTTAAATTAATTCAGTTTATATAAATCAATTTCTATTTCAAAATATCGTTTAACTGAATTCAAAGTTTAAGGATATAAAATAATTTTATTTAATCAATCTGGTGTCCGCACATAATTTTCTACCCTATGGTCAAGTAATACGGATATTTATCATTTCATTTCGCAAATATTTAAATTTTACGGGTATATATCATTTCAACCCGCAATCCTAAAATAAATTCAAATCCATAAAATCGTCCGAGTTTATCATTTCAACCCATAATAAATTTTCCCTAATCTACAGATCATTCGGGTATATATCATTTCAACCCATAGGGAGCATGCATTGTGATAACCATATAAACTATAATATCCAGTCATCATATCAACAATCAAACATCCATCACAATCATCATTCAGATCAACAAATAAATTACACCAATTGACTGAATATCGATAACAGATTAACAGGTAATTCAAATTTCGATATTAAATTAATTAGCGATTAAATTCAATAAAATTTGAATTTTACTGGAATGGCAATTTAAATATATCAAACAACAATCAAACAACTTCTAATCACATCATAAATTTAAATTAACTAACATAAGATAATTTAGTAGTTGTGAGTGTGTTAAAACACTCACTTTTGATTCCAAATCGATTTGAAATCCAAAATAAGGCCGAAAATTCAACAGTCTCAGAATTCGATCAAACTAACTTCATAATGTCTGTAATTTCGATACGATCCCAATGAAATAAACTTCACATGAATCCGAGCTCGTATGAAAAAGTTATTGATGTTAGAAGTTATACGATTTAAATTATAAAATAAATAAATAAAAAGTAATACATGTTACCCTCGTATGAAACCCTAGCACAACCATGTTCGACCATCAAACTTTCACCCGCCATGATCGAAAGTCTGCCCCGCTACACTACTCGATTTTGCCTCCATCAGGCCCTAGTGTCGCCACGTCCTCATCTGGGCGCATCCATCACGAACTCGCCCTGGCCACCGCCACCACCTAGGGTGGTCCATCGCCGCGGCCTCTTATAGAATTTTCTGGCCAACTCGCGACCTCCTTGACATGAATGAATGACATAGATGGCCTCTATTCACCGAGATCTATGCCATGGCGCCTCCTGATCGTCGTTTCGACGAAGATCCACTGTTGGATTGAAGAACCCTAATATAGACGGTCGAGGTTATTCGTCAATTTCTGATCGAACGATGCATCCAATTGAAAAAATAACCACTGCAGTGGATTATGCTCATCGAGTGCTTTCCAACGATATATAATTCAATATAGTTTGAGGAGTTTAAATTTTGAAATTGATTTTCAAATTGGGATATGTTTCTGCCATTAGAAGGAGGAGACGGTCAGATAGAATTGTATGTACAGTAGTCAGAAATAGAAATGCTTCTAGGGTTTGGAAAACAAGACTATTTATATGGACAACGCCTGATAAGAAAGAACGAACAACATAATGAATTGTTTGAACGACAATAACAACTCCAAAATCCCATTTCGCTTCCGAAACGAAAATGAATCATTCCATATATCAAAATAGATGTTTTTGATATTTTTAAACTCAATGGAATAGGTTTTAAGTCCTAATTCCATCGTATGAAGAAGTTAGCTTTTAAAATCAGCTTATTTCAATTGATTTCAATTAAATTAATTTCTACGCGTTTCGAGTCCGTACGATCAAATGACAAGTCTGATCGCTATGAAACTTGAAATCTACAATAATTCACTGTTATGGATCCGATGAAACTGGTTTCGTCGAAATCCAAGACAGTGGCAAAATGGCTATTTTCACATTAGTTAAATAAATTATTGTTAAATTAAATCATTTTTTTCAATTCCAATTTTAAAATTAACAAATTTTATTATTTTTGATTACATAGTAACTTATAATCCTTTTTAAAACAAGTTTCCATATCAATTCAATGTTGAATATTACACTAATTACAGTGTTCGGTTTCAATAGCAATCGATTCAATTGATTATTAAATTAAATTCCAATAAACTCATTTATTTGATCTTTCATCTTATTATTCAATCCATTATCATCTTATGGATATAGTTAACATTAGTTTATAACTTATTATATTAAAAAAAATCTACCATTATCATCTTTATTCATATTAATGCAATATTTAATTACATTTATTGCAATTTATTCCCAATTTAATTTCAAAAAATTAAATAAATAGGTAACAAATAACAATTGTCACCTTTTACTTGATTTAATTACATTTACAAGTTTATTATCTATAAATAAATGTTATACCTACCTACATAACACTGATTTTATCCAATTACAATTTATTACACATTATTTCACACATTAATATGACATTTAATCTATTTCCTTATTTACAATTTATAACCACCTGTAACCTTTCAATCATTTCAATAAATTGGAATCACATTAAAATAATTAACAATTAACTCAAATTAGCTTTGTTACATTTCATTCTGTTTATTATTCTCATTAATAAATCACAATTTTTTATTTCTTCCTATATTAAATTGCAAAATTTTATTAAATTCAATATTTTAATTATCGAAAAATTACGGGTCGCTACAGCCTTGCTTCGTTGGATATTGTTATGCCACATTTCATTAGTACCGCACCATCATTTCTGAAATTATGTTGTGCCGTCCATTCAATGGCGTTAACTTATCACGATGTGGGGATAGCCGGAGTTGGGCTTCATCGCTTTATAGGAGAGATCGAATTGCCATTTTCAAAGGTGGTTACCTTATGCGATTCTGTTCTAATCCGCTGTCGATCATTGGAGGACCGCACCCTTGCTTTTGTTTTTGAATCTGGTCTCGTGATTCTGGGGATGAGGTTGGGTCTTCTTGGTAGTGGAGCAATCTCTTTCCTTGTTCCATCCCTTGAGCTTTTAGGTTTGGGGTCAGAGTCTGCAGAATTGAAGCGTAGTCGTCATTAATTTGATACCGCTGTTGGATTGCGACGCTGCTCTATTGCATCAAAATGACGGTGCTCCGCCATTGTTCTTTGGTACCAAATTGCCACGCTGACCTGCCACTGTTAATTGTTAGCTCAAGAGTGCGGCGCATCCTTATTAGCGCGAACGCTTAAGAGGATGCACCGTAGTTTTACATTACTAGGTTAGGTTTTTTTTGGATTAGCCTTGATACCTTATGGAACTTTTCGATTTTCAGTGCAGCATTATAATGTCGAATCTATATTTAATGGAGAGCGCAGCTATGTTTCCGTCCGTGGGACCTAGACACAGTACCATCTGGGTTTTGTTATCGCATCTTGACTTATATTATTGATGCAGTCTGTAGGGCTTGTCAAAGCTTTGAATTTTTTATGTAGTACCACATGGACTTAATATTTACTTCTTTCCTTCCTTCCAATCCTATTTTTGAAGCCAAATTCTTCGGCTCGGTATTTATATCAAGTTTCCTCGAATAATGTTCTAGAAATATGAGTACAACAGATCTTATCAACGAGCATCTCTTTTCATCTTTCACTTCTTTCTTTATTTCTTGCTTGTTCTTTATGATTTTACCAATGTTTTTAGTGTTACATGTTGATATTTTTGCTCGTTTCGCTTTTCATTCATGTTTCCCTAAAGCATGTTTGGGACTAGGCTGTACTTAGTCAAAATTTCGACATCGATGGATTGAGATTGACGGGTAGACGTTCGATTAAATTGAGTTTGCTTAGAAAGACATAAGAAAATCATTAAATTATTGAACCGTTCCTCATTTAGAAAGAAGATAATAGCTTGGTTTTTAGAATGGCCCGTTAAGCTATCAGAAACCTTTTTAGGTAGATGGACCGACTCATGAAGATTGATAATTTGCATGGTTTGGTGAAAATAGAAAACATCTATTTTGTCGCTGTATCTAAATTTTAAAGCTGTGGAATTGATATCAAAAAAAGATAAAAATACAAAACATTGAAAACGCGTCTACTCTCTGAGCATGTTGCTAAATATGATGATCCAGTTTCAATTTCCATTGGGGAAAAGAGTTGTGTTTATTTATGGGATAAAGCATAGTTTGGTTTTTTAAAATAGCACGCTTTAAAATAGGAAAAATAAATTAAAATAAATACATGAGGAGGTGGTGTACGTTACATTTACGTTTCATCTCTTCCCCAACTAAAATTCAGTTTTACAGGGTCAGGGGGGAAAGGGAAAAGAAAAAACAAACAAACAATGGCAGCTGCAAAAACTTCTCTAAACTGTATCAGCCTAATCGAACCAGACATAAAGAAATCAATTTCCCTTCTCAAGCAGGTCCAATTTTCACAACGAATATTGATTATATAATTCTTCATTTTTTGGCTCACGATTAAATTTGATTTGAGTTTCTCTCTTTCAGGCATGCTTAGATTGCGGGTTTTTCTATGTGATTGATCATGGGATTAGTCAAGAGTTTATGGACGAGGTTTTTAAGCAGAGCAAAATATTTTTTGAATTGAATCGTGACGAAAAAATGAAGCTACTTAGGAATGAGAAGCATAGAGGTTATACTCCTGTTTTGGATGAGCTTTTGGATCCTGAAAATCAAATTAATGGTTCGTTTCTTGAATATTATGGTCAATTTTCAAATTATTCAAAAAGTATAATCGCTTTAGTTGGTATTTCAATACTAGGTGACTATAAAGAAGGATATTACATTGGAATTGAAAAGCCAGAAGGTGACCCACTATCAGAAAAGCCGTTTTATGGGCCAAACCTATGGCCTTCTGAAGGTAGAAATTTGTTGGAATTAGTGTATTTCTCGTTTGAAATTCTGTGGATTTGTGATAATCGCTGAAAGAAAATGTGATTTGTACAGTATTTTTTTTCTTGTATCAACACTGATGTCGCCTCTAGCAATAGCCGAAACCCATTTTATCCTAGTCAGTTCCTAGTTATGCGATATAATTATGTACTATCTATCTTCTTGAAGTAAAAACATAACATGGTCAGTACATGCATCAGCGTCAATAACAAGTGCAACAATGACAATAATCTACACGGCTTAATTGTTTTGAAGTTGCTCTTTGAAGTATACTATTGAAGGACATCAGAGTTTATTCCTGGTTATCTGTAGACAAAATGATAATATAGTCTAGAACAAAGATGATGCCCATCTATGCTCTTCCAATGACACCATACCATTGTAATTTATTGTAATCAAAACTTTGGATTGAAACTTAAATTACCTAAAACTTTGGCTTAATCATTCTGTATTCATACAAAATTATCTCCTTGTATTTTGACCAGTCTATCAAATCTTACGAGCTATGGCTTTCTGTCTTGATTTTATTAGATAGTGTTTATTAGATGCTTATTGCCAACTGATAAATTAAAAAGGAACAATCCTCCATTGAATGCTTTTAAATCTTGCTTTCCTTTTCTTTGTGCAATATTTAGATTTATTGCCTGGATGGAGGAATATTATGGAGCAATACCATCGTGAAGCACTGTATGTATAATAAGCTCTGTGGATATTAATAGAATACTGAATATTAGTAAATCGACAATTTATAGTAGAAAAATAAAAATAAAAATAAAAATCTTGATTTATATAGGAGGGTGGCTAGAGAAGTAGCTAGAATCATAGCGCTTGCACTTGATCTGGATGTAAACTTCTTCGACAAACAAGAAATGCTCGGTGAGCCTATTGCCACACTGCGATTACTCCACTATGAAGGTGTAAACCAAGCTACAGGTCAATTTCATTAGTGTTTTCAGATGAAATATATATTTGCCAATCTAATATTTGTATTTTGTTTCCCTATTCAGGTAAAATTTCAAATCCGGAGAAAGGAATATTTGGAGCTGGAGCGCATTCCGATTATGGTTTGATCACGCTGTTAGCTACTGATGATGTAGTGGCTCTCCAAGTAAGCTTTAGTTAATATTTATTTCTTATGCATATTATTTTCATGTATCTGATGTGTTTATGGATAAAATTGGTGTCTTTGTGCTTGGTGTAGATATGCAAGGATAAAGATGCTAAGCCGCAGACATGGGAGTATATAGAACCATTAAAAGGGTTAGTCAATCAATAGTTTACTACTGCTGTTGCTATATTTCTCCAACATTTGTTTTTCTGCTGACTTTGTAAGGTAATTTTGAGAAAGTTGATGTTGGAATTTCTTATCAAATATGTATTATTTCTGTGTAGCCCAAAGTTGGAAGATTGAGGCCATGTTCTTGAGCAATTTGGATGTGGTTCGTTGAGCGTAGACTCCTTACGTCCAAAGTAATAAAGACGGTTCGGACGTAAGGTATAAGTTTACATTGAGAAAGAATGCGTACCAAATGCTGGAAAAGGAAGAATTGGTTATGTTAGCCTTACATCCAATCTAAGCTGCTTAAGATGGATGTAAGGCTATAAGTTACGATTTTCTAGTTATAAAATTAATTAAATTTTGTTACATGTGCGTGTGTATTATAAATCATTTGTGCTATAATATAATATTTATGAGTTTAAAATTATACATCATAAATTATTAAGCACAAATTAATTATTATTATTATTGTTATTGTTAAACTTAAATTATTACTAAGTAAAATCTTTGAATTAAGTAGTTGTCGTTAATTATTAATTTATACTAGTAATCATCAGTTATTAAATTAAATTTATATAAGTTAATCATTATTTATTAGAGTTTAAATAACTATTTAAATAATAACAACTACTAAACTAAAATAAATGATAGTGATTTAATTAAATAACTAACTTAATCTTATATCTCATCTCCAACCCTAGTGCTTGAACCAAAACTGACACAAACACCCAATAGATTGAGTAAAAAATAAAAAATGAAGAAAGTAAATGAAAAATGAGTAAGGAATGTAGCATACAAGATTTATAGTGGTTCGACATACTCAGGCGTACGTTCACTTCAGATTTCCTTTTATTATACCGTGTTATTTCAAGTACAGTTCTTACAGATCGGTATAAATCCGTTTCAGATCGGTATAAATTCGAGTATGATTAAGAAAATAGAGTAAGAGAAAGAGAGCCAAAAGATCCGTAGGAGTGACACCCTTTTTATTTATAGAGGTAGGAAACCTAAAATCTCGTCTGAAAACCTCCATCTTATTCACTACGTACGAAACTGGTTCTTAAGAAAATATGGGTCCCACCTTAGCAAAAATTATGGATTGGTATTGATCGGCTTGGATCGGTACCGATCCGCGAGATAGTAAAAATGGTCGTCGTGGACCCTTTGTTTAAGCTTTACTCTTGATTAGCTTCATGATTCTATACTTGTTTGTACCATTATTTGCTTGTTTTTGAGTCCAAAAGATGGATATATGGATGGATGAAGTTGCCGATTTCAAGAGCCCGTGGTGATCAACAGAGTATTGCACGAGATCGATGAAATAACACTTGAAATATGCATCTAGCATCTAGTATAATAGATATGCAAAAGCTGGGCAAAATCGGACAATGTACCGTGGATCAACACCGATCCAAGATGTTGGATCAGTATTAATCCACCACTTTGGTGGATCGTTGTCTCTTTCCTTTTGTGGTGGTTTTACCTTTACTTTGTGATCTCGATTGTACTTGAGTTTCGGGCTTCGCTGTTATTTCTCTGGACGTCTTGCATGATAACTTTGAAGTTTGACTCGTCAAGTTCGTCTATATATTGCTTAGTCAAAAGGTGAGATAACACTTGTCTCTCAAAGCACGCCTTGCGAATGGAAAGTGTGTTTTGCTTAAGAACAAATGTTCAAGTTGATGGGACATTAGTAGTTGAATTTCTTGATCATCAGCCGATCAAGCTATTGCGAATCATCTTGTTCCTTTGATTCTCTTGTTAATCACTGGTCGTCCCAAACCTGTTACAGCCTAAGATTTTAGAACCTGTCTAAGTATGGTCTATACATCATCATCATTTCAATTTCATTCGGAGTTATTACATCACATATTAAAATTGTCCCGTGTTCATTCGGAATTTACCAGTTCTACTCTAATTATAAGGCGTTCAAATTCTTTTGTCGAATCCGTATCTATTCTAAGGTTAGATCTTTTCGGATTGTTTTATATTCAGCTTAATGCGTGATCTCTTTGGATCGTTAATCATATCCATGGTCATTCGAAGTCGTTAATCAAATATATGATCTCTCAGACCGTTAATCAAATTCGTGGTCGTTCATGGCCAATAATTAAATCTACATCTTTCTGGACCATTGCTGAGCACAATCCGCTCGCTCTTCGGCAAGGGGACTCAACGACAAACAAGTCCGTTCGCTTACATTCCGACGAGCTTACTTACTTCATGCACTCTGGTCCCTCCTCTTCGGTCGGGACTTAAAGCGATCAATATCGTACAAATCCATCCACTCGTTTTTCGACGAGGGGACTTGCACCTTGCACTCCGGTCCTGCCTCTCCAGGCGCAACTTAAAGCGATCAATATCGTACAAATCCATCCGCTCGCTCTCTGGCGAGCGGACTTGCACCTTTCACTCCGGTCCCATCTCTTCGGACGGTACTTTAAAGCGATCAATTTCAGTCATCACATTCAATGTGGCTTTTCAGAAATCCAAATATTTAAAACAAAGCAAACAAGTGAAAATCTTAAGCGTTCATCCTAGACATCCGATTCAGAGCGTGCCTAGAGACCAATCCAGGTCTCGTACACATATAAGTGGTCCGAGGTTATTACCCTTCTAAGTAGTGATCTCAGGCATTCGACTTAGAGCGTGTCTATGAATCGTTCGGGATTTCATACATGTATAAGTGGTCTGAGGTTTATTATGCTTAATATAAAAAGCAAAATGCAAGAAAGAAAATGAAAAAAAAAAGTGGGGGAATCGAATTCAACTCATGTCCATCCTGATCATTCGATGACTATCCTCGACCTCGATCCAATGTCGTTTTTTATTCGCTGCAGATGATGGCTGCTCTTGTTCTACCACCATAACTTGGTTTCTCACATACTACTGCAATTGGTTGTTTCAGATCTGTTACTTGATTAGATCGTGCAAGTGTCGGCAGTCATTTGTGTTATTCCCATATAGCTATAGAATAGGCAATATTTTCCAGACGTTCTTTCACGGTATGTATGCTCTCTTCTTGCTAGTTTCCGATAGGTGATCTGTCCCCCTAGTATTTAGATAAATCCGTTCATGAGTTTCATTCAAATCTGTATAAAAAGAGAATTTCAGTTCCCTTTTTTGCCGCTTTGATCCTCCAAAATCATCATCCATCCTCCGTTTTTCTTTGTCTCCGCTGGATCCTTCTTCGAGCAGTCTTCCGCCATTCAGAGCGTTAATCTCTTCCTCTTTAACTTCAACGTCCTCTTAACGCCAGATGGCTTTCAGCTTCATGATAAAATTTTGCGAGGTCGATCGGTGGATCTCGCTCCAAAGCAACTTTAAAATCTGTCTTGCTAGCCACTTCAGAAACTGTTGCCGTAAAACTATTGATGGATCTGGCCTATCTACTGCAACAACTGCCGCATTAAATCTCGGCAGAAGCTTTAAAACCAAAGCCCTCTGCTTCACACTTGATAATGTTATTACGTTCTTGGATCGTGACATATGAATTCGAAACTGTCTTATAAATCTATCCACTAACTTGGTCCACGTGCTTATGAAACCGTTTTTCATCCGTCTAAACCACAGCATTGCCATATCTGTCAAATATAATGAGAAGAACCGTCTCATTACTTCTTTAGACGCATCCAACGCCTCCATGTGTCGGATGTGTCTCATCAAATGAACTGTTGGATCCTATTTCTATCATACGTTTTCAATGCAGATAACTTGAAATCACGCGGATTTCTAGCTTACCGAATGTTTGGAGTGAATAGACTTATGTTCACGTCCTCCAGGCTCCAGTTGGACAATCCACCTCGCATTGATCGTTTCACAATCTTAGCAAATTCGTCATCGTTATTCAAAGGAATTCTTAAGTTAGCATTCCCAGCTTGCCTCCCGACTCCGTAGGGGAATTCTGACACGTATTTCTCCAGCCGTGTTTCCACATTGTGATCCACGTTCAAACGCCCAACATCATTTTCATGATGCACATCATTTCTTCCTAGGCTAGCACAACCCATGCTCCCGAGTCCTTGTGGATCGGTACCAATCCGTGCCTGTGGATCGGTACCGATCCATGCAATTTGCTCGGGGTTCACTCCAGCTTGCTCCACTCTACCTCCAGGTGTCTACCCTCCAGCTTTAGGTCTTTGGTTCTGCTTTGCAGCGACTGCAACTGTTCATGCTTGTCCCATTCTCCTGAAGAAATTCTCAATCATCTCTTCCTGATGAAAAATCGTCATTTCTTGCAATCCATTCATCGCACTCTCCATCTCATCTTTGGTTATATAGATGGATTGAGTTTTAGCCCTTGAGGACGCTTATTGGCTGCCCCCTTGTTGATTTCCTCCAGTAACAGCCTTCTTAGTTGATTATCTTATCATTTTGAATTTTTTTTAAGTCTCAAATCACCGAATTCAAGTGGTTCTCAATGAAACTACCAAAATGTTTGAACCAAAAATGACACAAACACACAATATATTGAATAAAGAATAAAAAAATGAAGAAAGTAAATGAAAATTGAATAAGAAATAGAACACATAAGATTTATAGTGATTTGACGGACTCCGTCCTACGTCCACTTCAAATTTCCTTATGAATCCATATAAATCCCTTTTGCATCGGTATAAATCCGAGTGTGATTACAAGAAAATAAAGTAAGAGAGAAAGCTAAAAAATTATTTAGAAATGAGTCCTCGCCTGCAGATTTTCGCCTCGTTCTCCACGTCCGAGACTAGTTCTCCAGAAAATATGTGTCACTCAGCAAAAATCGTGGATCGGTATCGATCCGTGGGCTTGGATCGGTACTGATCCACGAGATAGTAATATTGGTCGTTGTGGACTTTTTATTTAAGTTCAACTCTTGGTTAGCGTTGTGATTCCATACTTGTTTGTATCATTATTTGCTTGTTTTTGAGTTCAAAAGATGGATATATGGATGAATGAAATTGCTGATTTCAAGAACTTCGTGATGATCAATAGAGAATTGCATGGAATCGATGAAATAACACTTGGAATAGGCATCTAGTATCAAGTAGAGTAGATAGGTAGAAGTTGGGCAAGATCGGACAAAGCGTCGTGGATTCGTACCGATCCAAGATGTTGGATCGGCAAGATCATTGTCTCTTTCCTTTTGTGGTGGTTGTACCTTTACTTTGTGATCTCGATGGTACTTGAGTTTCGGGCTTCGTGGTCATCTCTTCGGACGTCTTGTCTTGATAACTTTGAAGTTTGACTCGTCAAATTCGTCTATATACTGCCTGGTCAAAAGGTGGGATAACACCTAGCATTCAAAAGTGTCTAAGATTCAAGTTGATCGAACCACTATTGATTGAACCTTGTGTACAAGAACGCACCATGAGTTGATGTCAGATCATGTCTTGTGTTTATACTGAAAAATGGCTACAGTGCCACACTGGTCTATTTGTAGTTTCAACTAGTTATGCATTAACATTTTGTTTGTAGGCAGTTTTACAAAATTGTTAATTAAAACTAGCTAATGTTTCTAGCAAATATAGAGATCCAAAGATCTCAGCTAATTTTTAAGCAGACAGTGTAATGGTTTAACCCTTGTGAGAAAAGTATACAATGACAATACGCAGCGTGCAACAAGTTTCTTATCTTCATTTGTCACCCATATTTTATCTTTGCATTGAATGAAGTAATTAGTGCTTGCAACCTATGATTGTAGTGTTCATATTATGCATGACTGCTAGTACTAGGGGTTTTGGTTTTGACAATTCTTTCATGATTATTGAGATTATGTTGTCTTGTTTAATTCTATGTTGTATTGTCATTGCAGAGGATTTATTGTTAACCTCGGTGATATGCTTGAGCGTTGGAGCAATGGTATTTTCAGGTACAGTTTCCCATATACTTATATGTTATGACCTGAAGCTGTCAAAAGCAAATCAGCTAGAAAAGAAAGATGTTCTATTCATTCGTAGTTCTAGTTGATGTTCTGTTTTAGTAGACTCTCTGTTGTTCTGTTGTTGATTCGGTATCTTTTAATGCTACTGAAGAATACCTCCTTTAAAGGGAGACTTTAATGACTATAGTTTCATAAATTCTGTAGTATCACTGGTTGACAACTGACTCCTTGTAAAAATTAATCCAACTCACTCACTGTTGAATTGTTGATATATGCTAATTACAATGGAAACGTTTGACTCACATCCCTGTTAAGTTTCAAAATATCCTTTCCAAAAAAAATATAAATTACATCACTGTTTTTTAATCCGCATAATTTTCTTCACAAACTACCCAGGCCGCGGTAAATTGATTCCCGCATAGTTTTCTTCCCAACCTCCATCGATTTTTACAGCAAATCAACGACAAATTCATGTTCATCAAATCGACAATCTTATTTCCAACAAATCGATTTAAATAAGCATAAAAAAAACAATTTCGACATTTTAATTTCAACTTCAAACAGCAAATTCGAACAATTAAATCAATTAGCAAGAAAAAAATTATAAGAAAAAATCCTTCCTCAACAAAATTGCTAAACAAACTATTGCGTTCCATCGCTTACAAATAGATTTAAGTCCAGCAAAAATTGAAATTTTTTCCAGATTTATATGCAATTCACAATATTTGCACAGTTATATGCAATTATTTTCAATAATTGCATATACTTCTGCAACTATTCTGAATTAATTGCTCACTCATCAGCAACTATTCAACTAAATTCATTTCAATCCAAAAAAGGCATTTATAACTGTAAATAGCAGAATAAAACATTTAGTTCAATTATGAAAATTAAATTTATCTTTCTCTGCAATTTTTATAATAATTGCATAGTTATCAGCAATTATTCTCAATAATTGCATTTAATTATGCAATTATTCCGATTAATTGAATTATTATCAGCATTATTCATATAAAATCATTTCAATCCAAAAAAAGACATTTATAACGTAAATAACAAAATAAAGCATTATGCTAAATAATTGCTTGCTTGTCGGCAATTATTCAAGTAAATTCATTTCAATGTATGTCTGCAAGTATTCAGAATTATTGCTTACTTATTAGCAATTATTCACTTAAAATTATTTATATTCATCTTTCTTTGCAATTATTCATAATAATTGCAGAGATTATGCAACTATTATAACTAATTCCATGTATGTCTGCAGTTATTTTGAATAATTTCTTACTTTTCAGCAATTATTCAACTAAAATCATTTCAATTCAAAAAAAGGCATTTATAATTGTAAATAATATAGAAATTATTTTATATTAATAAAGAATATTATATACATCTTTCTCTATAGTTATTCATAATAATTGCAGAGATGTATGCAACTATTTTAAATAATTGAATGTATATTTGCAATTATGTTGATAATTGTTTACTTGTCAGCAATTATTCAAATAAATTTATTTCAATATATTTCTGCAATTATTCAGAATAATGCAATTATTCACTTAAAATCATTTATATTCTTCAATGTACTTCTGCAATTATTTCAATTCAAAAAATTCTTGCAGCTCCAACATATAGTATTAAATATTAATCATATTTGAGTAAAAATGGGCAATAACTACAAGTTTTCGGAATCTTTGCATAAAAATGAGTAAATATTTGCTGAAAAACTCTTATATTTTTGTTTGTACGATTATATGTTTGAATGCAAATATTGACAATATTTGAGTATTTTATGCAAGTGTAGATTTTTCTGCAAATTTTGATAATAATTGCAGAAAAGAATGCAAAAATTGTAATATTTGCAGTATTTATGCACATATTATGAATGTTTGCACAAAAAACTTCAAACTTCAAACTGCAATCATTTCTCATTATCATTAATGAATTTAAACATAAACACAACTCCAACAATCCATAAAAAATCAGCAACAATTCATATTTTGTAAAAAAAATCGATTCGTCTTCAAATAGCTGCAGTTTTTCATTGAAATCGAGAAATAAACGTTTGAAATCAATTAAAATCAGTTAATAAAAGAAAAAAACTCAACTCGGTTTTCAATTTGATCCGAAGAAACCGAAGAAGAAGAATCGCAGCTGAATTGAAGCGCAGCGGTAATTTGGAAAAAAAAATAGTCGAAAACAAAAATAGGGACATAGTATAATTTTTTAGACAAGGATCCGCGTTAGATTAGTTTGGCTTTAGGGACGTATGCCTAATATTCACAATTACAATTGTGTCTGCTTAATGTATGGTAGATCTTAATATTGGTCATCTTGCTACGGTAAGTTATTTAATTATATGTTATTCAATTATGTGCCAACATGTCTGTAATATCAGTACTCTTTAATTTGATAGTTTCCTCTTGGACACGAATCACAAATACACACACACACACATATGCTTATCACTATTTGTTCTCTAGAGTCGTTGAACGGATAGTTTTTTCCTAAATGCAGGTCTACATTGCACCGCGTTATCGTTGATGGCCGAGAACGATATTCTGTAGGTGCCTCCATTGCTTTTCTGAAACAATAAACTATACTGGAAAATTAGTTACTATGGCTTTTCTTTGATATATTGCTCTAGTCTGAGCACAAAATTTCATAGGGTGGTGCTTAAAGATACCAAGATATAATCTCCAGAATAGGCTTGAATTTTGAACCTTCAAATACCTAATTCATATGTTTAATTCAGTATTTTGCTACTGATCAGATTGCCTATTTTGTGGAGCCAAGTCATGACTGTGTTGTAGAGTGCTTACCAACCTGTAAATCAGAGTCGAATCCTCCCAAGTAAGTTATATTTACTGCATTTTACTACATTTCAAAACAAGAAATTAGGCTGAAGGGCTTCTCAATACAAGATTATTAGTTTCTAGGATAACACTTCAAAATAATTAGTTTCAAGGACAAAACATAAAAGATTTTTTTTTTTTACAAAGCGCTGCAGAAAAATGATAAATGAAAGTGATATTTAACTATATTCTTTTATCATTTGTTTTGAAACCAATTATTTTGACGTTTTGTCCTAAAAACTAATTACCTTGAATTGAGAAGCCCTTTAAATAAAATTCATTTTTCAAAGTTGGTATATATATTATTTCATACCAAATGATTCATCAAAAGAACAAAGCTGACTCAGTTATGTTTCGGATTAGGTATCCTCCAGTGACATGTTCCGAGTACTTGGCACAAAGATACAAGGACACACACGCTGATCTCAGTACGTATAAAGCTAATCATCAACAAACTTAACAAAGAAATCACATATTCTTCCTTTAGCATGAGATTACCCTGTAAAATACAAGATACTTGGAGAAGTATCGAACGCCTAGCTATACGTAGTGTTGTCAACTTATTTGTTGACCTTTTTGTTAATTGTTGTTTTATTGCCTTCTATTGAAGATGAGTGAAAGAAAATGAATGATTACCATGAAAGAACTTTTGGTTCATATGGGTTCAATCTGAAATTATAATGAAATTCTTGGCTTTAGCATTTGTTAAAATTTGTTTCATATATGTATTGCTTTCAAAAATTTAAGAGATTGAGAATTAGTTATTAAGCATTGGGTAAAACATGAGGTGGATTTCATTAGACTAGATGGAAAAGACTTGAGGATGAAGTTCGAACCAGACTGAACCTCTTTCATATTTTTGGACTGAACGAACGAGCTCGCATCCAGTCTATCCATAAAAAATCATCAGAATATAACGGCAAACGACAAAGACTTTGCCGTTTTAATTATTTTTAATTATAAAGGCGAAGTTTCCGCTGTTATATTTTAAAAAAGTTAGAGCTAATCATTATAATGACGAAGTTGTCGTCGTTGTAAAAAGAAATTCCATGTTAAGTGAACTAGCCATGAAATTGCTTCAAACCAGCCACGAAAAAAGTGTATAAGCCACACGTGCTTGCTCGGGGATTAGTTTTTCGACCGAACAAACCAACAACAATGGTTGATTGACTTAAGTCATCTAATAGTAGGTAATATAGTGCTGAAAATAGTTTTGTAGTCTACAGGATGGATAAGTAGATAAGAGGACTCAGATATACAAAAATAGATTCAGTTCGGCAAGGCAGACTCGCTGCCATTACGATCGGCGAGCGAATCATGTAAATCATCACTGTCTTCTTCTCTAGCTAAACGCTGGTATTAATATTAGTCTAATAACATGGACCTATTTTCAAATTGCCTTTTACCTGGAAAATTCTACAAAAAACACAATCCATTAACAAGATGAAGCTTGACAAAATTTATCTAAGTTGCCAATTTTGGCTGTGTGTGTAGTACTAGTGCTCCGGTGCTTTGAAGCATTAGATATTCGGTCAGTGTTATGATAAATGTGACATAGATGATAGTCAAAATCCTCTTATATGGGCTGGATATTAGAAGCTTAGGTTAGCAATTTTGGTCAACATATGTGTTATATTTGCATGATGGTATTTATGCAGATGAAAGTGCATAGAAAGTAAACTAAACAGTAATTATGTATATATGCTTGTTAGACGAAAGATTGGGATATCAAACTTACTTACATATAAACTCTACCTAAAAAAAATACCCTTGTTAAGAAGCGCTTGTGTTCTCTGCGAAAGAAGATAGAATAGGAAATGGATATTGGAGCTGATCCAAATGCTTATTTGCACTAATTCATGCATTGATTTCTCAAAATCCAAAGTAATGAATGGTTGAGATAGTAAAAAAGATGGTGTATTTTATGGAACTTGGGCTCTCTAGCCAGCTTGATTTATAGAAGACTGGTGTCGACATTTTTGATTACTAGTTGTAAGTTATTGACTCCTTGAAGCCCAAGTCTATTTTTCTTAGTTGGAAATAACTTGGCAGCCAAGCAGTGTGTTGTGCTTTACTCCCAAGTCCTTGTGTCATTATTTTCTTGTGCAAATTTTGTAAAACGTTTCAAATTATCTATTTTATTGTGTTGAGCAATCTTCACTGTTTGGCTTCCATTATTTTGTGCGTTGCCACTCTCATCTGCTTCTCCTGTCTTAACACTAGTTTTCTTGCTAGCGGGCGCCAAAAAAGTATCAATGCTGCATTTTCAGATAAGAGTTTGACAATGTGGAGGTTCAAAAAGTCATAGCGGGGATACAATGAAGATATAGCGGGATATAGCGGATGACTCTAAAATAGCATATAAAACTCGTACTTAATGTTTTTGCAAATATATAAATGGTAATTAAATAAAAAATTATCATTCAATTGAATTATAATTAATACATAAATAATTTTAAACAAAAAACATGTGCGAATATACTTTAAATAAACGTAAAACTGTTATATAACATAATTGAATTTAGTAGAATATTAGAGTATTTTCATTTCTGAAAATATATTAAAAATTAAATCAAATAAATTAGTTTCATAATTTTTATAATGTATAAATGCAATTTTTTAATTCATTTTATTAAAGAAGATATAGCGGAAATAGCAAAATATAACGGGAATAACGGGATATAGCGGAAATAGTAGGGATTAAAGCGGAGTGACTATATTTTGGGGCTATATGAAAAAATCGTAGCGGTAGAAATCCGCTATGAGATATAGCGGGGTTATAGCGGGGTAATAGCGGGACATTAACTACACAGGTTTGACAATCTCTTAGGTTGAACTCTATAAAGTTTGTTAAATTGCCATTCTAGATCGACGGTTTGGATAGAGTTTAAATTGGATGTAAGGTAATTAATAAATTGGTACAAAATGATAGTAAATAAATATATACTATCAATAATGAATGGCGATGGCTAATTAAATTAATAACTAATTGACTACTATGATTACTATTTAACAAAAATAAATAAAAAACAATTTTTTTTTTACCACACCACTCAAATTTGAGTACAACAAAACAAAATTAAACAAACTACAACATTGACAATGTGTAATGCCTAATATGAACTTAAAGGAACACAAATAGGTAACGGCGCTCTTGAAATATCCTGAGCTCTTCGACTCAGGAATGCACTACGTTATTATCCTCTAGCATTGGCAGACTTCGTTTAATTTTTTACCAAGAGATAGTTTTATACTATGCATTAATGAATAATTGTTTGATTTCGACCATCAATCCTTGCATTTTATAGCTTCAACCAATTTACAATCGTCATGCTAAAGATCATCACTACCTTCATGAGAACTTCATGACCTAGATCGTGCTCTTCTTCCTTCATGGACACCATCTTGTGCATGTTTTTTGTAAAACATAATATGTGAATGTTTCATCTCTCTCGAAGAGCGAAATATTCATGTATTACCAAAAAAACGCGATAACAAAGTTATTACAATTATTATTAAAGACGTGTATGCGTTTTCTATGGTTGTGGGTTCAAAAGACCAAATCGACAATCCTTTACTTTGTAATGCTTGACCGACCTGCAGACATATCATTGTAGAGATGCTTGACGTAACAATTATGAATATTTTGAGTTTCATGTTATGTTTAGGGAGGAGGTTGCATCACTTTATCTTGTATCATTGTCGGTGTTTTGAAGACCTAACCCGACCTTTGGTTGAACCGTAGTTAACCGTGAGCCAATGTTAGCGACGGCCAGTAGGGGAGTTGAGCCGAATTCCACCACGGACTGCGATTAAACAGATCAAAACGCTAATAGATCAAGCAAAAACTATGATTTTGAATTGATTTGGGACTCTGCATTCGAAAAACTAGGTTTTATGGTGGGTTCCGTGGAAGTGGGAAGGAGAAGAGAGATAACGGCACATGATTTCTAAATTTGCATTAAAGCACCCTCATTTTTTTTTTATCATTTTGTGAAAATAAATTTACAATCTACGTCGCCTTTTTTATATAATTGCATATAAATCCATGAATTACCTCCACAAAGAACGGTCCAACCAGTTGAATCTACGGAACCTTCGACCTTCAACAGTCGGTTCTTCTTGCATCTATTTATCTATCTTTGAATGTGTTAATTTATCTTTGTATGCGTGCTTATTAAATGCATGTGTATTTATATTCATATTTCCATCTGGTTATACAATCATTGTACAGAAAAATAAAGAAAAACATTACACGAAATAGCACGTAATTTTACAAAAAATAGACATCAGACTACACTACATGAAATAGTACATAACGTAGGACATTAAATGAAACATTGTAGGATCTAGATTAACCCTAGAGGAGGGGGGGGGGGTGAATAGGGTTATAGCAAATTTTCTCGAACTAAACGCAAAAACAAACTGCAGAGAAGTAAATATGCTGAAAAGTAAAGCACACACAAAATTTACCCAGCTTCGGCAACCTCTGCCTACTGCTGCATTCCCAGATTGCTATTAGAATTAAAAAGTCTCCCGCTTACAAACACTCTAACAGACTCGCAAACCCTGCTACCGCCTATAGAGTTTTGCAAACTCGCAAACCCTGCTCACTGAACTAATCCTAACTAGACAATCTGACACAACCTAAAACCTAGGTGGTGATTTACCAAGATTTGATTTGAAAGATACAACCTTAAAAAGAGAAATTAAATTTAAAACAAACTTAAAAAAAAATTCAAACTAAAACCCTAATTAATATATAAACTAAAGCCCTTTTATAAAAACAAGGCCGGCCCAATTTATTTCTTCTGCCCGTTCCTTTGTGATAATGGCGGCTCTGTTGTATCTTCGTTCGATCTGAATTAGGGCTTCGTTCCCTTGCGAAAATTAGGGCTTTCTTGGATTCGATTCTCTGGTTTGTGTGTTGCCTTACTCGACCGAGTATGTTGCTCGCTACTTCTTTAATGATCGGCTGCTTCTGGAGTTCGACTTCAATTTTTGGTATGTGATTTTTCTTTATGCTTTTCTGTTATGCTCAATTGAACTCCGATGATTCGAGTTATTGATTTAATGTTCTATGTTGGCTTGAACTCGAATTCTAAGCGCACGTCAATGATGAACATTTGGGTTTGAATTTATATCAATTTGACACTTTCCTAATTCTTGCTTTCCTGACTTGATGCGCACGGCTTTGATTATGCATCGTTCGATTTTTCTTGAGTCATACGGCAAAAAAACTTTCCTCTTTTGATTTGTTTTGACTTTTTCAAAAATTGCAGATACATACTTGATTTTATTTTACGATATTAATAAGTTGGTCTGCATTGTTAACTTCGACTTGTTTTCTTGTCTTTGATACATTGATGTCTCGGCTTCAATTACTGTCTTCATTGTATATTGGTTTGTTGAATTCACTATTGATCTCTGTTTATGTTGGCACTGGATTTTGCTGTAATCTTCACTTTAACTTCGAACTGAACTTGGTTTTGCTTCATGATGTACTTGATAAATGCACTTCCCCTGTTTTACTCAAGTCTGCATTATTGTACATGTACTTGTAGTTGTATAACCTGGTTCTTTTGAAGTTTCAGTTTGTACATCTGTTGTTTGTATGTTGCACACATTGCTGTTGAGTTGCTTTATTATATCACTTGATATTTGTGGTATTTGCTGTTATATCACTTCGAGTTGCAAACTTCTTGCAGTCTATTTGATCACTGTAGTTGCATTCCATTTGTTTGCATACTTCAGTTGCTCGACCCTTAGTTGTTTACCTGTAGTTGCATTCACTTCATGTTTGCATTGTCATCTTGTATATTCTCTGTATACATGCTTGAGTCTTGTTCATCCAATTCATTGAGATTGTAGCTTGCTGTACATATGAATTTGGTGCATTGCTCTGTTGTTGTCTGGACATTTGCATCATTTCAGTGCTTCATTACTTGAGTCATTTGAGGCATTGCATACATAAGCTTTGATGCTATTTTGATTGTATCTTGACCCTTTGTTGTTTGGTTGATGTGCATGTCACTGTTGCATTACTGTATGTAGCTCATTGAATTGTTGCATTGTTGCTTTTTATTGACCGCGCACACAAGTTGGCGAGGCAGTGCACACGTGTATAAATGTACACGTGTGTATTGCAGCCACTCATGATTACCAATCCCTGATAAGAATACTGATATGCACAGATATTATACAATCAAAGATGATGACAATAACCCATATATCTGAGACACCAATAAATTTTTTTTATATTTTTGCAAATTCAAATTTTTTTATTTTCAGATTACTGTTGTAGTTGCTAATTATACAGGTACACATGAGACAGGACAAGAACTGGAGCTGGACAATGCAGATAGATGCAAATGTGCAAACAGAGTGAGAAACTAAGTGTTGAGCGTTGTAGTGAAAAAAATATATGAATGTGAAATGTATGAACTGGTGTACGTATATAGAGAGAGCTGAAAACTTTGTACTGTATAAGTGTTGAAATAAAATATTATATTGAATAAAAATACTGATTGAATTATATAAATTCTGTGCAATAGTATTATTATTCAATATGAATATTTATTCCTATATGTATATAGTACAATCTGCAAACCCATATATAAATCGATATATATTTGTTATCATCAAACAAAAATTCACATCAAACAAACATTACATAACATAGAATATTAAATGAAACATTACACCACATTATTACACTGGACAATACGGAACAGTACACGAACCGTTATACTACAAGGTAAAACTTGAAACATAACGCACAACAAATTAATTATATTTTTGACGCCTTCTTTTAACCTTTGCAGCAACGATAAGCTCCTCGTTGGATTTATGTTGAGCAGTAAACAACGAAAGATGTGCAAAAATAACTGTGGCTTGACACGAATTTAACAATGGTTGGATTCCGAACGTCAATGTGATTATTTTGAATCCGAGCAAGATTTTGATTTTAAACTTGCTCTTGATTTTAGTTTGCAACTTGGACATGTTGTTTGGCTTCGAAAATAGAGGAGGTACAAAAAAATATTGTTGCAAATAAAACCAAAACTTCAAAACTAAATTATTCTCCTTTTAACTCATTTCTATATAAAAGATAAGCATACTTTTAATTTTATATAACAAAACAAACAGTATCATGATTTTTGCAGTTTTCAAACTTATGATGAGCACTTAGGTCTCAAACTTATGTCTTTATTATAACTTTGTTGATTTGACTTAAAAGATAACTAGTCAAATTAATCTTTTTGTATTAATATTGTAAAAGTAAGTCCTAAAAACTATTAATTTAATGGGTGCAGCGAAACATAAAGGTTATTTAAAAGGATCTACCATTTAGTAGCACTAAACTGAAAAAAACGTAACGGTTGAAGAATGTTACGTGCTTTAGCGAGACTTTAACAAGGCTTTAACTGCATAGGCTGCAACTAAGTTTGTGTATATCTGTGCAGTTAATGCGCTCGGCAGATTCAAAGCGGTGGATGTGCAAAAAGTCAAAGCGGGGACACAGCGAGGATATAGCGGATGGCTCTAAAATAGCATGTAAAACCCATACTTAATGTTTTTACAAATATATTAAGGTAATTAAATGAAAAATTATCATTCAATTGAATTATAATTAATACATAAATAGTTTTAAATAAAAACATGTGCGAATATACTTTAAATAAACGTAAAAGTGTTATATATAACATAATTGAATTTAGTAGAATATTAGAGTATTTTCATTTCTGAAAATATATTAAAACTTAAATCAAATAAATTAGTTTCATAATTTTTGTAATGTATAAATACAAATTTTTCAATTCATTTTATCAAAGAAGATATAGCGGAAATAGCGGAATGTAGCGGAAATAACGTGATATAGTGGAAATAGCGGGGCTTAAAGCGGAAATGCTATATTTTTAGGCTACACGGAAAAATCATAGTGGTAGAAATCTGCGATGAGATATAGCGGGGTTATAGCGAGGTAATAGTGGGGCATTAACTACACAGATGTATATGAACTTATCCAAGGTTCAAATGCTTGGATAAGTCCATTTATACATACTCGGTGTTAGAAAAGCTACATTTATTAATATGGTCAGATCGGCTATAACGGACCATAGGTTTACGCGTAACAATTAGAATAATAAATCATAAATTGACATATATGATTGAGTAATGAGTTAAAAGTTAAATTTTTAGCAGCATTATGATTTAGGTGTAGTGTTTATACATAACGAACCATATTTTATTACGATCACGTTGAATATGTTAGTTTAATATGATAAATAAATTGATGTGATAATAAATTAATATAGGCTGAAAGGTTTAAGCTAAGCCTAGAATAATTTATTATAAGTGAGCTAATTAACTAGGATTTGTGGAGGAGAGAAACAAATGATGAAGAATTGAACTTAGGGATTTGTTTCTTAATGGGTCTCCATGGTGGCCAAAACCCACTTAAATCCCATGTATAATATCCCACTTTGTTTCCTTTTCTTCTCGTCATTTTCATTATCTCAAGACAAATCAGGGTCAAAAGGAATACTGACGACATTCTAATAATTTTGGTCGAAAATTAAGTGAAGCGGAAGAAAGGAGCAAACAACTTTAGGAAGGTAAGAACTAGGAGAGCTTAGAAAACCTTCACCTTTGTGCTTAGGTACGTAATATTATCTTGATGTAAATTTAAAGCGTAATTAATTCCGTTTTGATATAGATGGATGGTTATAAATGTTTTATCTAATGGATTTGTGAACTAAAATGTCACTATAAGAGTTTATCCATCATTTTGAGCATAGAAACACTTGAGCCGAATTTTTAACAGTGAACTTTGTTGTTGAAAAAGAAATTCCAAGTTACAATGTATAATAGTAATTTTAGGAATTTATATGGATTTGAAAAGATGCGAAATGATTTCTGAAAGGAAGAAATAAATTTATATTTATATTTTCGCTCGAAACAGATTTTCGGAATTCGTTGGAATTTCTAGGTATTTTCTAAATGATTTAGGTTGATTTTCTAAGAGATAAATAGTTTTCTGAATCTTTTGCAACATGACCTATTGGAATAGGTGTATCGGGCAGCAGGTAAAATGGGTAAATTTCAAAAAGAATTTTTTAATTATGCACTAGATCTTTTATGATGTGATCATGAATAATGTCGCTAACATTAAATCTTATTTATTGTTTTATTAGATGAGTCTAATTTGGATTTTAGGTTTTATTGTATTATCATTATGTTAGTAGTGTTTTTTGATTTTCAATGATGTTTTTCTTCCAAAATATTTAACCAGATGATTTATTACTAAACTTACTAATATAATTAGTGGTAAATTTTATAATTAAACAGTTTACACACACACGCATATATGTTACTTTTAAATAATTAATACTCAAATATTGAAAATTAATAAATAATATTAATATAAATTCAGATATACAACACATATTCAAATTTAAATATTCTATAAATTTAAATGATTATTTTGTCTTAAATCAAACATCATATGTTAGAATTAGACCAATAATACCTTAAAATATTAATTTAATTAATGATGTTAATACATAATTATTTAAATTCCATTTAATGTCATATACAAATCTACAATATGTAATTTTAACGTTAGTGTGTTTGGAATTTTAACACGAACTCAATGATGCAATTCCCATAAAAAGTAGTTCGTACGTGAGAATTATTCATGTTTGAATAAACACAGACTAAGTTTTAATTTACAATTTTATAGCAACTTAATTAGAAATTACATCCTCTATTTAAAGAAAACCTTAGCCGCCTTTTATCCCGGTCTGCTTTATTCTTCGCTCATCATCTTTTATTGCTAAATGCATCACATCGTGCCTCTAGATAAATTGACCGATGCTATTGTTTTTTTAATGAAGCTCCTATATGCCCCAGCTTCATCTTCATTGACCATGCATCTAGACGATGTCGCCTTCGACTATGAACCCGACGATATATTTTATTTGTGAATGCTGATGAAGTCACGACCGGTTGACCATCGAAGGAGTCGCGACATATTTGTTTGATGAAGTCACGGCATGGTTGATCGTCGTTAGTGCCTCGACATGGTTGATTGTCGTTGGAGTCTTGACATTGTAGGGATGATACAGGAATGGCGTACGTTGTAGATGAGATAGAACAGCAAAAAGAAAAAATAATTAGAAAATCAAAATTTTAAATAAATTGATTTAGAGATAGTTTTATAAATGGATATTAATGAGATAATTTTGAAAAAAAAAATCCGATGTCTTTGTCGATTGAACACACCTTGAACTGCTAGCTTCGCCTTTGAGAGATTCAATCTCTTACCCAATGATGGAGTTACAAAGTCCACCATTGAGATATAATTTGATTTTTGTGGAGTGATAACGAATTTCTCTCTGAGAATGGAGAAATCTAGGTCTTTTTACAGTAGCACTAATAAGCTATGTAAATATCCTAACAAGATCCACCATTTATGGTGCATTCTCATAAACGAGATCTTATCTTACTTAATTAGTTAAACCCATTTAATAAAATCATATCACATATATTTTAGTCCGCCTTATTTTAAAACAATTTAAATGGCTATCAAAATAATACACACACATATTATTTATTATATGTAACATAGTATATTGGCCTAAAAAATAATTAAATAAATATCTAACAATTAAATATTTATTAATTAATTATTAACCCACTAGTAATAATTAAAAATAATAATAAATAAATTAATATAACAATTATATTAATTTCTTAATGGTAATAATTTATAACTTTTATAAATTATTTCAATAAATAATTTTCGCTCGTAAGTTATGACTGCGGTTATGTGACTCCTACGTGTGAACTCAACTATTGATAATATATATGAAAAATTAAATATTAAAGGTTGTATGGACTTTGCTGAATCACGGTAGTTTGACACTAATTCGGTTGCTTATAGATTATCTAGGTGAAATCTTATTTTTTATCTATTAAAGCGACCCTCTTAAGCAAGGATATATTATGTACATTTTCTCTTTGTTATCACTATATCACTTAGATATCTTGAGTTCGGTCAATCGTCAAGCTCTATTAGTATCTGCAGTTAATTACGAAGTCCAACACTAAAGTCTGTGGTTCAATTTGATAATAATTATCAAGTAACCGATTTTCTTTGGCTAAAGATCTTGATTTTATGTTGATTACCAATTATGCCGATACTAACCTTCTATTCGTAGGAGACGAAGCCTCTCCTGTATATTGTTTCACTTCAACTGGTTTAACTTATACCTAACAATGGTCTCAACATGATCCATATTATCGAGTATACTGTAGACACTTAAGGTTCACAGTATTCTCAAGTTAAAAGACTACCGCACATCGTCACGTGAGATCTTTTATTTGATTTTTTAACATATAAAAGAATCTCAGTGATTCGTTATGTAATTATCATAAACAACTACAAGTACATAATCCTTAGTGCTCTCAATGATCTTCGATAATTCACTATCCATTGTACAGAAAGCGTTATGTACGCTAGTTTGAAAAAATATATCGATATGTCATTCTCGATACATCTAGACTAGGAACATTTAAGAACAAGTATTTACTAAATTTTATTCAAGACAAATGATTACGAACACATTTGTACTTGCAATCGATTAAATGCATTTCCTAAGAATTTTCTACTTGTGTATATTTAATGTATTTGTGACATTACTTATGTTCCAATACAACAATATATACGGTAGAAAATAAAACCAAAGCCTTACTTTATTCTGAACAAGATTCTTTATAATAGTTAAGTTATATAATTGCCCCTGACACACTCTTAATGTTGGAACTGGGGCTAGCCCGCAACAGAAGAAATGGCAAATTTCAATTTTTTTTACCATTTTTGATCATAATGGGACTATGACGTCTAAATACATTTCAGTCTTTTCTAAATTTCCTTTTAAATAAAATCAATATTTTATTTAATTGGTCAAAATGAATTTTAAATTTAATTTCAACATATAGTTATTACAATTAATGTATCGAATACATTCATTTGTGTTAAGTGTAAGTGCAATATATAAATGGTGTATATAAATTAGAGTACATAAAATATACTCAAATATACATATTTGTGTGTGACTATTACTTATTAAATTATGTTTAGAGAAGGAAACTTTTCATTTCCTTGGGGCATAAGATTTTAATTAGAGAAAGAAAACCTGTTCATTTCTTTTCATTTAGTTTAATTGATTGATTGATTAAATGACATTAATGATCAATTTGACCATGGCAAGAAATGTAAGTATATCCAAACATATTTACAGTGAATATCGTGCAAGTGCAACATATATAAAGTATGCATAGTCAATGATTGCCTTTATAAATATACCTTTGTTATCTAACCCTTTTTTTAAACAAAGTAACATTTATATTTACTTACGCATATATGTTAGAAAGTTTTTTTTTACCTAATCAAAGGTTTACAAGTACGCGCGCGCACACACATACACACACATATGATAATCAATTAAGTTAATGAAAATCAATTAGTAAGAAGACGAAAAGGTGGAGAAGTTATCTCATTTCATTAACTCATCTATAATGCTATTTCAAAATAATTTGAACACTCAAACACACACACATGCGTATATGAATAACTGCAAACTATGTTTTAAATTAACACAACATATGTATATACATGCATGTAATCTTTGTATCCACTACATGTTTTAAAATTTAGGTAACAAATTGAAGTCTTCTTTAACTTGAGAGGGATTCTGTAATGATCCATAATTTTGCTACCTCGAAAATGAGAGATTTTGTTTGTTTTAAATTTAAAAAGGTTTAAAACTTAAATAAATAAGTTATATATAACAGATAATGATAGAAAAATTATTTATTCTTGTAGTTGATAATTTAAAAGGTACAAATTTGGATTTTAGAACAAATCAACAAAAGTTTTGTTAAAAATAAATAAATAGTTTTAAATATTTATTTAAAAAGATAAATCTTATTGAAAACATTTAATAAAGATAATAAAAGTATATTAAATATTTATAAGTATGTTAATAATCATTTTATAAAAATAACCAAATTTTATCGTATTTTGTCGGTTTTACATACACTGTAAAATTAGAGATTTTGATATTATTTAAGTATGATTTTAAAATATAAAGAGATATATTTTAATTTATTTAAAGAATTAAAAGGTTCATTTTTAAATTTGGTTCACATAAATAAATAGTTTAACTAAAACGTCAAAATATGACCATAAAACATTTTGTCGAAATTCAACGTTTTGTCGATTAAAAATTGTCGCAACGTCGTTGCACCTTTATTTTCTTTCCACAAGAAAATGATGCAACCATGTGTAGATGTTTTTCTATGATCCTCTCTGGAATAACAACAATGTGTTTTACGAGGTTAACCACGCAATCAATCTCTAAATTTGATGATTTGGCAACAAGGTTCTTGGAGCAGTTTCGTATGCACGCAACTCGCCCTAAAGATGTAATGTCCTTATTCAGCATGATCCAGGCTCCAAGAGAATCGCTGAAAGATTACTTGGAGAGATTCCATACGGTAGTCGGGGAAATCAATAATCCGAAAGACCATGCAATATTGATGGTCGTAACAAGAGGGATTGATTCGAAGTTTGATTTTGCTGATTGGTTAGCAAGCAAGCCACCCGCAACGTTGGAGCACTTCTATGTGAAGGTAGTTCAATATTTGAGGTAGAACGAAGGCAAATGCTCTAAGAGGAAGAATGTTGTGGGACTGGGTGGAGAGGGAGTACAGAGTAATATTGTAGTAACACAGTTTGATGATAGCTCCGGAAAAGTTCAAGTGAATGTCTAGAACAAACCCAATTAGCGGAAGAAAGGCGGAGATAGGAGTTGAGATCGAAAGAGGAATTCTAGAATAGGAAAGCCAAGGATTCCGATGTATGATACTTACACGCCACTGAATACATATTTAGAGTATATCTATTTATCTACCTACATACCATACAGTACAGGAAGCCACCTCCGAAAGAATCAATGAGAAGCAAAAATGGACTGAAAAATATTGTTGATTTCATGAATATTATAGTCATAACACAAATGAATGTAGGCATCTCTAGGATTTTATCATAAAGTTGATTCGAGAAAGAAAATTATAGCAGTTTGTAAGAACCCCATAGGATGGCAAGCATGGGACATCTAACCCCAACCTAGGACAAGCATCCACAGGGCTGAGGAGCCTTCATGGAATGGTAGAAGATTAGTAATCAATACAATAATCTGAGGACCACATCCTGTTGATAAGAGGTTGCATGAGATGGAGTGCTACATTAGCGTGATTAAGTATGTGAATTTTGAACGTTGTTCGAGTATGGAAGATGGAACTCCGACAAAATAGCAACGTACAATGGCAGATGATATTAAGTTTAGAAACAGAGATGTAGATAAGGTGGAGGCTCCGACAATCAACCCAATGGTCATTTCGACCATTATCGACCCCGCTTTAGTGAGAAGGATATTGGTTGATTGTGGAAGTTCTGTAAATGAAATTTTCAAAAAAGCTTATGATCATAGGAGGATGGAAGCCAAGGACTTGAAATCTTCTAAACCCACATTCATGGCTTCAATGGTGCTACAATCGAACTATTGGTTATGTTGAATTACCCATGGAGTTAGGAGAAGGTGACTGTAGGAGAGTGCAGATTCTGCCTTTTGTTGTTTTGGATGTTGATTCTCTATACAAAACTTTTTGGGTCGACCGACCATAGCTGAGTTCCAGGTAGCTCTTCTCTTATGGTGTTTGACTTTGAAGTTCTCAACAGATAATGGTGTTGGAGTTGTTCATGGTGATCAGGCGACCAAGCGTGCTTGTTATGTAGCTTAATTAAGGGATGCTCAAAAAAAGGAAAAGGGTAAAGATGTGGACAAGTCTGTTCGCATCCAAGCCACTAAGGATCGACAACCAGCTCCTGAGCCTTGGCTCGACCACCACAGTCGATTCTATAAAGATATAGATCTGAGAGATGCGAGGAGGAGCCCAAAGAGACCAAGGTTGCACTGGCTGAACCGACGATTGACATTACAATCAACTATAACGAGCCGTCACACGTGTCATAAAGATTGGATCACAACTCAGCTCCTCGACGATGGAAGTACTTGTCGAATTTCCCCGAGCGAGTCTCGACGTGTTCGCTTGGACTCACTCTGACGTATGCAGAATCTCTCTTACTATTGCGAGTCATGCATTGAATATCAACCCAAGGCATGTCTCGGTGAAACAAAAAAAGGCGTGGCATGTATCTGGAGAGATCTGGCGCCCTTAAAGAGGACGTGGATAGGCTCAAATACAATGGATTTATTCACTATGTCCTCTACCTTAAGTGGGTATCTAGTCCTGTAATTGTGAGAAAGGCAAATGGGAAATGACAAACATGCATTGATTACTCGGACTTGAACAAGGCATGCCCGGAAGATAGCTTTCCCATTCCATGGATCGACCAACTAGTGGACTCAATCGCGGGACATGAATTGCTATCTTTCAAGGTTGCATACTCAAGATATAACCAAATCCCGATGCACATTCTCGATCAAGAGTATACCAGCTTCATTACTGATGTTGGATTATATTACTATATGGTTACGCCGTTTGGACTAAAGAACGCAGGAGCAACCTACCAATGCCTAGTCAACATAATGTTTAAAGATCATATCAAAAAAATGATGGAGGTATATGTGCATAATATGCTCGTGAAGTCAGGATGATCTAAAGACCACATTAGAGACCTACAGAAATGTTCGATATCCTCCGACACTACAAAATAAGGATTAATCCTCTGAAGTGTTCTTTTGGCGTAGCATCCGAAAAATTCTTAGGTTTCATCATTGATACCCATAGAATCGAAGTTAAACCTAAGAAGATCGAAGCTATTCACCATATCCAAGTGCCAAAGACTATCAAACAAGTACAGAGCATGAACGGGAAGGTTGCCGCCCCAAGCTAGTTTATTTCCAAAGCTACCGATAAATGCATTCCTTTCTTTGACCTAATTAGGAGAGAAAAAATGGAATTTTGAATGGACAAAGGATTGTAAAGATGCATTCCAAGCATTGGTAAACTACTTAGGGAGACCTCCCATCTTTTCAAAGCCGTGGATCATGAAAATTTATATATCTACTTGGTCATGTTGTTATAAGTGTCGCGTTGCTTTATGAAGAGAATCAAATCTAGAGACCGGTCTATTATGTTAGAAAGCGATTGATAGGAGCTGAAAGGAACTATCCAAAGATAAAGAAACCAGCATACTACCTGCTGTTTGCTTCACGAAAGCTCTGTCCATACTTTCAGGCACTTCCTACAAACGTTTACATCGACCAACCATTACGATAGGTCCTATAGTGACCTGAGATGTTTGGAAGGTTACTCAAGTGAAATATCGAACTTAGCCAATTTGACAACACTTATCTTCCTTGAGGTCAATTTAGGGTCAAACAATTGCATTTTTATAGCAGAGTTTACTCTACATGATGATTTCCCAAAGAGCAGTAAAACCCCTACTATATGGTGGAAGTTGTATACAGATGGAGCATCCAATGATCATTGTTCTGGAGCTGGAATTGTGCTTGTAACTCCCAAACATCGGTCAATTTACCATGCTTTAAAGCTTGATTTCCCCACAATAAACAATGAAGTTGAGTATGAGGCTCTGATTGCCGACTTAAACTCGCCAGAGAACTTGGAATAAAGTCTCTTGAAATCTTTCGTAACTCATAGTATACCAAGTCAAAAGAGATTACCAAGCTAAAGGACTACATGTTGCTTCGTGCCTTACCCATGTTCAATAATTGTTGACTGACTTTGAGTGCTATGATATTATGCACATTCCTCGAGATCAAAACAAAGAGGCTGAAACATTAGTAAAGTTGGCTAGCACCGGGGATGCATAATAAGTGGGCTTAGTTCCAGTCAAAGTATTAAATTCTCCAAGCATAAGCCTGACGGAGATCGACTAGATACTGGAGATGGAGCCTGAAAAGGAGTCGTGGTTGGCTTCGATTGAAGACTATTTGCTACAGGGATTCCTTCATGAACGAAGGAATGAAAAACGGCAAGTCCTTCGTAAAACTTCATGATATATCATACAAGAAGGAGTTATGTATAGAAAGGTTTTTTTTCATTCCCCTGCTCTGGTGTATCACTCATGATGAAATAAAACGAGTCATAAAGAAAGTTTTGAAGGAGAATGTGGCGATCACACTGGAGGGCAACCTCTAGTAAAGAAAATACTCTATTATGGGTATTATTGGCCAGCCGTCAATCGAGATGCTGCTGATTACATAAGGCAATGCAACAAATGCCAGAAATATGCAAAAATTCCAAGAGCTCCGCTTATAGAAATTATACAAATGGTCAGTCCATGGTCATTTTTCATATGGGAATAGAAATTATCGGTTTCTTACTGATCTCTAAAGGTAGTGCAAAGTATGTCATCGTTGCAGTTGATTACTTCACCAAATGGGACGAAGCGAAACCATTAGCTACGATCACAACAAAGAAAGCAATCAACTTCATTGTTCAGAACATCATCTACCATTTTGGTCTTCCACGAACTATTATAACAGATAATGGGACTTAATTCGACGGTGTTGAATTCAAAGACTTCTGCCATCGGCATCGTATTGAATAGAGATTTGCAGTAGTCGCTCACCCTCAAGCCAATGGACAAGTTAAACTGTGAACAAAATCATAAAGTTCATTCTGGAGAAGCTTTTGGAGAAGTCCAAAGGCAAGTAGGCAGATGAACTCCCGACATCAATATAGGCTTATAGAACCACCCATAAGTCTGCAATTAGCCATACACCATTCGTCCTTACTTACAGTTTCAAAGTCGCTATTCCTCTTGAGCTCTAAGTTCTTTCTCATCAAGTGATCTACTATAATCCTAGAATGAATAAAGATCTCTTCTTAGAATCTTTAGACTTTCTAGATGAGAGCCGTGAAGAAGCTAATTTGAAGGCAGCAGAGCGCGATACCAAATCGCCCAATACTACAACACTAAAGTCCGACTTAGAACCTTTGAAATCAATGATCATGTCTTGAATGGGTTTTTCCTACCCCATCGCATATGAATCGTACTTGGGAAGGACCATGTGTCATTAAATAAAGGCTTGGAGAGGGAACTTTCAAGTTAGTGATTGTTTATGGCATCATACTTCCAAGAGCATGGAATAACGAGCATTTACGATGCTATTTCACTTAGTTTATTTCTTTTTCATTCGGTTGTATTTAATTTTAGGATTTGATTTTTAAAGGTATGTAATAAGACAAATTATGTAATTTATTTCCGTTTAGCAAATAAAGTTTTGAATTTCCTACATAGACTCATGTCTATGTTTGCTACCGGACCAATCGTATTAGCATGTCCAAGCAGATTCCCAAAGTTTGGAGCTAGCCGATTAGATAAGCTCACGATTGAACTGAACGAAATAAGAATGATTCGACCATTCATTTGATGATTCACGCTCACAACTCGATGGACGAAATTCCAAACGAGGGAAGGATATGATTCGTCCATCCAATAACCAACTTAATCCTATCAAACGATGGGCAATTATGAATCAAAAGCGACGACCGATTGTCGATAAGTTAACCCTCGGACTCGGAAGAAAATCAACTAATTAAGGAAAGCATGATCCGACTAATTTCCAAAATAACTCTAAGTCACCAGAGTGAGGACTAGAGTATAAACACAAGTCGGGTGCGGTTCGACCACCCGCTAACTAACTCTTATCCCCAAAGTGCATATATTAGTATAAACAAATAGATGAGTGTGGTTCGACCATTCATTATTACGTGAACTTCGGTTTGAAATCGAAATGAGGAATATAAAATCGCAAATGATGGGGTTCGACTATCTACCGCTCAACTCTACTAACCTAGGACGAGGGCAGGATTTGTAACACCCCTAATTTTTGATAACATTACTCAAGAAACTAATTACATAAATTAAATAGAATAATGTAAGAATTAGAGAGATAAGGGGATTGAGATTTTGAAATAAATTAGAGGCTATGCTTAAATTAATTAAATGGGCTTAAAATGGCTTATAGGCTAACTAATTTACACAAGGGCTTATTAGTAAATAGCCGCATCTTATTACCATAGCCCCTGTATATTTTGTTTCCTTCATATGCATGTTCATTTTCATTTTCTAAAAATGTAAATCAAAAACGTGAAACCTAAGATGCAAGCCGACCATTACTAAGAGAAAGGAGCGGAAATTAAATCTAAAGCTAAGGAATAAAAGCAAGGGGATTAATCTCAAATCAAATCTCAAAGTCATTATCTCAATCAAGGTGAATAGTAATTTATATCATCTCTATATTATAATCATTTGATTTTGGGTTTAGGGTTAAACTCATGTTAATGATTTTTGGATGGTGATATGCTTTGGTTTCACGTGAAATTAAATTCAAAAAAGGATATTTGATAAAGGAATTACACGGTTTGAGGCTAAAACCGATTGAAATGATTTTTAAATGCCATGGAAAAATTGTATGTTACGTAAAATATGATTTTTGAGACGGGTTTCAATTTTGTAATTTTCCAAGCTATGGAAAATTTAATACGAATTATCAAGGAAAGCACATATGATTTGGTTTAAAATTTTATTTCGATTATTTTAGGAAGAATTTGGGTTTGGAATTTTTGTATGTTAGATAACGTATTGAAAGTGAATTTCCATAATTTTTGGGGGATTTTTCCTGGGTAATTTACTATGAGAAGTTAATTTTTTTTATAAAGAAGGATTTAATTGCGTATTTGGTTTTGCTTAATGGAAGGGCTTAATTGATAAATTTTCCTTGCTTTAGTTCTGTAATCATACAGTAGTTATTTGGGAAAGAATTTGAAAAGTTAAGGTAACTAGTCAAAATTCTATAAATAGGCAGGTGAGTTATAAAGTAATTGCTTTAAATGGTATTAAATCAGGTTTTACTCAGAAAAACTGGTTCCACCTTCTTTGGAAGTCCTTTCGACCTTATGCTTTCACTTCGACTCAGTCGAAACCAACCATGTTGAACCCACTAAGTCGAAACCACTGATAGTATGAAATGTATTGGAAGAAAGCGAAAGTTATCGTGCCAAAACCTTAGCTTTCGATGGGGTCGAAACCTTTGCTTTGTTTTCAAACGTTAAGTGCTTGCTTTGTTTTACTAAGAGCTTTCGAAGGAGTTGAAACATATGCTTTTGAAAGGGGTTTTTCTAACTAACTTTCTAAGAGAGTTTCCATCTTTCATTTTTATGTAAGAGCTTTCGAATGAGTTCTTTTAATTATAAAACAATGCTTTCGAAAGAAGTGATTCTGACCTACTCAATACTGTCGTTCTTTTTTCTTTCGAGTGTATTAAAGCCATCAATGCTTTCGAAGGGTTGCCTTTATTTTAAACTTATACTAAGCCACTTCCTAAATAATTCCGAAAGGGGTCAAGGGTTTCAGGCAATGGTTTCGAAAGAGGGTTCCGATGCTAACATTCAATGTTTTACTTAAATGTTTTGAAGCTTTTGAAAGGATGGAGCTTAGGCCATCGAACTATCCTCAAAATGATTTCATATGTAGATTATAGGTTTCGAAAGAGATACTTTAGTATATATTCACTTTAACCCAAAAGATGTTTTAAGGCAATACCCAATGGTTTCGAAAGGGGTACTTTCACTAATTTCGAAGTTATGTTTCTAAGTAATGCCTTAGTACTTTCAAAAGGCACATTTTGGTTTCGAAAGAGATGATTTAAAGAGCTCCGAAAGGTATATATTTAATGTTTTGAAAAGAAATTTTCTATCCTTTCGAGCAAGGTTATCCAGGGGTTTCAAAAGTAACGTTTTAAGATTCGAAAGCCTTAGTTTTTAAAACAAATGACCCAATCTCATTTTAAAAGAAAACCATGGCATAAATAAAGGAATTTTGAAATGGTTTTGAATAAGAATTTTCTAAAGAAGCTTTTCTTGATAAAATAATAGGTTAAAGGGATTAACCATGCTTTATATGAAAATGATTTCAACGATATTAAACCATAGGTGTTGGTACTATTATGTTATTATGTTTGCTTCTTCATACACATATTCACTTTAAAATGGACACATAACTGTATCTTGGGAAGAAAGGGCAGAATAACAAGCTAGGGACCGAGTAGTGAATATAAATTGAATAACTTCTGAATGAGTAGAATTGTATCCAAGAGGTCAGATAGATCAGAATATAGGATGCCTAAACACTGATTAAAGAAGTTGTCAGATAGACAGGTTCATAGTACGCCCATGAAAACTATACTTAGAAAAGTTACTGGCAAGGGCCAGTAGGTTCATAGTAAATCCGTGAAAACTATGTATAGATAGAGTTACTGGCAGAGGCCAGTAGGTTAGTGAACCCATGAAAACTACATCCATATTAAGTTATTGATAGTTGTCAATAAGTTCCTAGTCAACCCATGAATACTAGGATAAGAAGGAAGTTACTGGAGATACCAATAGGTTCAGGGAGAACCCATGATATAGTAAAGTTATTGGCAGGGGCCAATAAGTTCTTAGCGATCCTATGAAAACTATGATACTAGGCAGGGATTCCATAAACTTAAATCAGTTTCTTAGTAATCCCATAAAAACTGTGCAATCGAACAGGGAGTCCATAATATTAAATAGGTATTAGTAAGCGCATGAAAACTAATAGATTAATGGTGACCCTAGTAATTATAAATGAGACAGTTATAATAAATGGGGATAGGAAATCCAGAATTGATTTACTTGTTTGCATTTCATCACATTATCTTAAATTGTTTTAACCATTGTGAATGCAGGAGCATAGTATATGATTTTATAAAGTTTTAGAATACTAGTGAGGGGAAAACCTGTTCTGCTAAGCGGCGTGGTCTTACTAGATATCTAAATGGTTTGAGATGGTAGATTATTATTCATACTAGGCTTTATGTCTGACTCGAAGTTAATGTTTTTCCACTTAAACTCTTGGGTGCTCAATATATTTTGTGTAGTTTGAGGTTTAAGAATTTTAGGTTCTCTTTTAGATGAATAAAGCTTTCAGATATATGCGAGAGGCAAGCTAGTTAATAAGAGATCTTTTTATTCCACAGTGTTTTGGTTGCAATGGAAAAGTTGCTTGCTTGCCTAATTATATACTCTGATCAACCAAGGGGGTATCGTCATATGTCGCTCTTGGCATATGCGTAATAATTATATTTTCTAACTGTGGATACGATTGTGGGATTATGTAATGAATCTGAAATATGGATTTGAAATGTAATGAAAATGTTGTTTTGAAATCTTTGTTTTTTCATATCCACATGTTTCAACTGGATAAATGAATCCAGCATTACCGTATTTTGTCACTAGAAGTTACTACTATAGATGACTACCGCATCTGTAGTGCTTAGCTTGTGGCCTCAGGATAGGGGATTTTACAAGTTGGTATCAAAGCATAGGTTTATGAAACTTAAAAGAAAATTTAAACCTAAAAGATTTCTCAAAAACATAATCCAATAAATTAGAAAATTAGATCGGGGTTTGGGATGACGCTATAGTAACATACTTGTACTTGATATATATATATAAGTACGTATCCCCTTCTCTCTTAGACCATCCTTCTATATCTTACTAAGGCTCATATGCAGATTTATGAGAAATAAAATATGGAGGCAGGAAACAGAAGAGGAAATCTCGGTGGAGGAAGCACCACAACCAATGGAAATATTCAACCCACCAGGAGGAACCTGGATCGACAGGCTAATGTAAATCAAAATGTAGATGCCAATGTGGGTGCTGGAAATCCACTAGTAGATATGGAGGCGACGTATCAGTTTTTTCAGTATGATGCAAGCAGGAGTTGCTGGAAATGTAGGAGGAGCTAATCATCTGGCTCCGGTTGGGAATAATTATGCTAAGCTGAGCAGAGACACCAGTCTTGGTGGGAAGCCATTTATGGAGATGGAGAATTCCATAGAGGTAGAGAATTGGTTGTTGCATTGTGAATGTATCTTTGCTGATTTAGGTTTAGATGATGAGCAAGAGAGGAGACTGACCTCTACGCAGTTGCAAGGGTCAGCGCTTCACTGGTGGAACAACGTTTCTATCGGAGTTCCGAAGGAGGAATTAACTTGGGCTAATTTTAATAGGAGGTTTGATCAAAGGTTTATGTCCGAGGTCACCAAGTCGGAGTTACCGAGGAAGTTTTTGGACCTGAAGCAGTGAGAGATGTCAGTTATCGAGTATGCCACTAAGCTTGATGAGTTGTTCTGTTAGGGATATAATACTATAGACACCATCATCGGGAGGAATGAGAGGTTTATTAGGGGACCGAGGCTTGAGATTGCTAGGGCGACCTTGCTACATCTTCATAATCCTAGTAATGTAATTGTGGAGATATAAATTCGCCATGAGGAGATGCTTGGTATTTGTGCTAAAGAGAAGCCAGTTGAAATCTAGGGTTCTCAGAGGAAGAAAAGAAAGTTCTTTAAGACGAAGGGAGCCCAGAAGGGAAATTTTTTCAAGAAGGCAAAGGATGATTTATTTTGCTTTAAGTGTGACAAGAAAGACCATTATGCTTATGAGTGCCGGTCAGGCAAAGGGAAGAAGGCTGCAGATAAGAATAATGCAAAGATCTTCAACTATGATGAAGTTGGACATTATAAGAATCAGTGTCTAGAGCCAGTCAAGGTGGACAAGGGAAGGGTTTATGCTATTGGACTAGTATCAGCTAAGCCTACTGTAGCTGATTGTGATGGAAGATACGTTTTTGATTCAGAGTATACCAATTAGTATGCTATTTGATAGCGGTGCATCACATTCATTTATATCTCAGAATTTGGTTGATAGGTTATGCTTAGAACCCACATACGAAGTTACCTCCTTAAGGTTTGTGAATCCAATAGGAGGTATGCAACTCTAGGGATGAGATGTAAACAGTTAGAACTTGATTGTTAGGTCATAAGTTTGCATGCAGTCTGTATGTTTTCGATTTCATAGATTTCAAAATCATTTTGAGTACGGATTGGTTGAGTAAGTATGATGCTAGGATATTTTTCCAAGATGGGAAGATATCACTCAGACACTTAGAAAGTCATAACCGAGTGATATTCTCAGTAGAGAATTATGACCGAAGTATTTGTGCATTGTTGAGTGCTATGGGAATGGAAGAAGAGTTAAGTCAAGTTCGAGTAGCAAGAGAGTTTGCAGATGTCTTTGAGCCGGTTATAGGTCTACCACCAAAACGAGTTGCTGAGTTTCAGATAGATCTTGTGCTAGGATCTGAACCTGTTAGTAGACCACCTAACAGGATGATACCGACTGAGATGGGTCGTAACCTTGTGCCAAGAGCCGAAACCAATACACAAGGTATCGCATTAATGATACGAAGTGGATTGGAAGAAAGCAAAAGGCATTGTGTCCAAACCACAGCTTCTGATGGGATCGAAACCTTTTGCTTTGTTTTCAAACATTAAGCGCCTGCTTTTATTTACAAAGAGCTTTCGAAGGAGTCGAAACATATGCTTTCGAAAGGGGTTTTCTAAATAGCTTTTGAAGAGGGTTGCCATCTTTCATTTTTATAAGAGCTTTCGAATGAGTTCCTTTAATTATAAAACAATGCTTTCGAAAGAAGTGGTTCCGACCTAGTCAAAACCCTGCTACCGTTCTTTTGCCTTTAGAGTGTACTGAAGTTACCAATGCTTTCAAAGGATAGCCTTTGTTTTAAACTTATACTATGCCACTTCCTAAATGCTTCTGAAAGGGGTCAAGGGTTTCGAAGGAAATGGTTTCGAAAGGGGGTTTCGATGCTAACCTTCAATGTTTTACTTAAATGTTTCGAAGCTTTTGAAAAGATGGTGCCGATGCCATCAAACTTTCCCTTAATTAATTTCATATGAAGATTAAAAGTTTCGAAATAGATTCTTTTGTATATATTCAATTTGACCCAAAAGACATTTTAAGGCAAAATCGAATGGTTTCGAAAGGATACTTTCATTGGTTTTGAAGCTATGTTTCTAAGTAATGCTTTGGTACTTTCGAAATGTACATTTTGGTTTCTAAAGAAATGATTTAAAGAGCTTCGGAAGGTATATATTTAATGTTTTGAAAAGAAGTTTTTTATGCTTTCGAGGGATGTTACCTAAGGGTTTTGAAATTAATGTTTTAAGGTTTCAAAAGCCTTAGTTTTGAAAACAAATAACCAAATCTCATTTCAAAGGAAAACTATGGCATAAATAAAAGAGTTTTAAAATGGTTTTGAGTAAAAAGTTTCTGAAGAAGCTTTCTTTGATAAAGTAATAGGTTAACGAGATTAACCATGTTTTATATGAAAATGATTTCAATGATATTAAGCCACAGGTGTTGGTACTATTATATTATTATGTTTGCTTCTTCATACATATTCACTTTAGAATGGACCCATAACTGTATTTTTGGGAGAAAGGGCAGAATAACCAGCTAGGTTGACTTAGTAGTGAATATAAATTGAATAACTTCTGAATGAGTAGAATTACATCTAGAAGGTCAGATAGACTAGAACATAATATTAAACATGATTAAGCAATTTGTCAAATAGACAGGTTCATAGTGCGCCTATGAAAACTATGCTTAGAGAAAGTTACTGGCAGGGTCCAATAGCTTCCGAAGACATGCAGGAGGCAAGCTAGATAATAAGAGATCTTTTTATTCCGTGGTGTTTTGGTTGTAATGGCAAAGTTCTTTACTTTCCTAATTATATACTCTGATCAACCAAAGGGGCATCTTCATATGTCACTCTTGTCGTATATGTAATAATTATATTTTTCTAAACGTGGATACGATTGTGGAATTATGTAATGAATATAAAATATGGATTTGAAATGTAATGTAAATGTTGTTTTGAAATTTGTGTTTTTTCATATACATATGTTTTTGCTGATCAATGAATCTAGCGTTACCGTATTTTGCCATTAGAGGTTAATACTATAGATGACTGCAGCATCTGTAGCGCTTAGCTTCTGGCCTCTAAATAAGGTATGTTACATGATTATAATCATTCAAACCACTAAATTCGACAGCATAACATTCAGGCTTGAGCCCCGTGTTTGGTACGACTCAAGACCACAACCACATAGAGGCCTTGGGATAGAATTAACGAATTATCATCCAAAGCAACAAGCAATGAATTGCAGGTACATTAAGTGGAAAGTATTAGCTTGACCACTTAAATAAAAAATTCACATAAGAGTTCGACAGAAAACAAAGTACTTTTATTAACATAATAATCTTCAAAAATGACGATACAAATTTATTTAAGAACGGGGGCCAGACTCACACAATCATGGCCAACAAAAGGGGAACAAATTATGCAAACTATATACAGAGTAAGTCGAAGTGATGACTATTTCTTTAGCCCTTTATCTTTTCTAGATCTCTTAGGAGTACCACCACCAGTCTTTTTCCTTGATCCTTTGTCGCTCTTGGTAGGAGAACTTTCAAAGAATGGAGGGAGTTCTTGGTAAACCGACCCGCCAGATGGGATGATTTGTAATGGGACGAGATTTGGATCGTCAATGTCTAAAATCTGCAGGTTCATCCTTAGCTTTTTTCTTCAACAATTCCTCTCTCTTGATGTGATCTTTTAAACTAGGCTCATCGATATGTTCATTGGAGCCAGTAATTGCAACATCATTTGGCTCGTTGGCCAACGGCAAGTCTACAGCATTATCATCATTAAGTGCTCTGGTAACTTGAGCATCGATGGTCGTTGGAATCTTAGTTGATGTAGATTGTTGTACCACAGCGGAATCACTTTTTGGAGTTTGGTTGGGGCCTGGAAGACCTGTAGATTCGTGGAAACAAGAAGATAATATCATGACAATTGGACATGAGGAAAGAAATCTTTAGAAAAGTAGGGAATAGAGCGGAATACCTATGTCCGACTGACTCTCAATTGTCGCTGGAGGCCTCCTTCTAGAATAGGGGTTAGAACCTTAGATTGATAATTTGGTTGGTCTAGATCATATCTTAGATCCTATCCTAGGATGAGAGAAACTTACGCTCCCGCTACTTGAAAATAAGAGGCGTCTTTCGAATTGGACTTCGAAGACTCGGTAGTGTTTTTCCCTTTGCTGGAGGGTGCTAGAATGTCAAAATATCAAAATATCGAGGCATCAAGGTCTAGAGACTAATCCCCATAGAGAACCTTTCGTACTAGTTTCTCTTCATCTAAATCATCTTCAACCAAGGTTCTCTTTTCAATTCAACAATATACTCCCAGGCCTCAGCTAACAACTTAAGATAACCCTCACCAAGAAAACTCAGATCGCGATGGATAACAACTAGCATTGTATTCAATGGGGATCAAACATGTCCTTAATTTCATTCCGACCAGCTTCTTTGGCATCCTCTACTTGGGCCTCGATTTGTTCTCTCATCTCATTATGGCTTGCTTCTCTTTCCTCTTCTTTATGGACTTCAATTTGAGAAAGTTTCTCATCAAGCTTAATCTTCAAAGTCTGGGCTTCAACAGCCTCTTTGCAATATCTTTGCGATTCCTCTTAAGCTTTGATTTTCTCTTCCTCCTTCTTCTTAAGAAGTTTTTCAAGCTCCCCAATGGAGCGGGCCAAAATATTTTTGTCCTTTTGCAAGGTATCTTTTTTCAAGACAAGCACACTGTTGCGGTTGAGGGCAGCATTGAGTTCCTTTTTGTGGGGATCTTCTAAACGACTCACCACTTCAAATGTTTCTTTAGCACTTTTCTGCCTTGGTCAACGTCACATTTAAATCCTAGATTTCAATGTCTTAGAGTTTAATTATACCTATCATGGATTACCTTTAGCTTAAAATGACCGATTTCATGCTGTCACATGATAAACACCTCAGAGATCTTCTCCACTAAGTGATGGAACGATTCATGTTCAACAAAAACGTCATTGACGCATGCGAGAGAACTTGCCTTAACATTTTCTGGGATTGTATGAATGAAGGGGAGGAACTTAAGCCCGTCAAAATAAATCTTTGGGAAAATAACCTTAATTTTGGCTAATTTTTCTGTTGTGGAAGCTTCAGGAGTCGCAGTCGTCAAGAATGGATTAGAAGCGACGATTAGACGTTTGCTTAACCTACGGTTATGGAACTTCTTGGAGCTGGAGGAACTGGTGTACTGCTTAGGCGGTGTGGCAACATGGGGACCATGGAAAGAGGTTATATCGCAAATGTGCAGAAGAAGATTAGGATGAACATCCTGATGGGACAGTCGAGACTGGGACTTATGCTTGGAAGAGGAAGATTCCCTCTAATGACGACTCCTTTCTTAGTTGTTATCCCTATCTTTATGCCTACCCGATTTCGAATTACGTTTGGATCCATATTGCATCGAGGAGCCCCTCAAGTCATTAAAAGCTTAGGATTGAGACATCGCACCTGCCAAAATAAAAAAATGTATAAGTGGCCATCATACAAAAGATATATGGAGATCGTGTGGTGAAGTGCATATGATTATAAGTAACCTAGTGTCCTCCCGACGGACCAGTAGCTGCAGCCTTGCTCACAAGAGTTTTCTCTCCTTTGCTGGTGGGAAATATGCTATGACCACTTCTGGTGAGAGAATTTAGCCCCTCAATACTGATGTTGGGAAAGTCATAAGTCATGATGTCATAAGGAATTTGGAGATTTGAAGACCCTTTCATTGGGCTTTCTAAACATTAAGAAGACGACTCTTCATCGTTGGAAGTGATAACAAATCCGGCCTCCTAAGTAGTTTTCCTCATTCGGAGCTTATATGCAAGCTTCTTTCTTCTCTTTGCCAGTGTATGAAGTTACATGCCTTGTGATGGTTAGACCACAAGCATGTTTCCTGGACCCGCATAAACATCGCCAGGCTTGTTGGTCTCGGCACACTAAAAATTCGCCTTCTTCGGCACCATCTCGAGCTCCCTAGACTGGGGGCACGACAGGGTTATTGATATTCACTTTCTTGTTCTACAACATATCCTGGTAGCAGAGCATTTCCTAGAAGATCAATGTTGCGACCCTCCTCCAGCGATCCAAACATAGATAACCATTCGCCGGTTAAAAGAAGTCTAATGTCCCTCTCTTCGACTGGAGTAGCACGAATTGCAGAGAGCATCCATGAAAAATATCACCCTCTAAATGTGGACGAACACCTGTAGATTTTTAAAATGTTATTTGATTTATGATATGGGTTAAAGAACTTGATAATAGAGTGAAGATGAAACTTACGACCTTCTAATCATCACCTTATAAAGCTAGGCGGACATCGGACATAAAAGCATTCGTGTTTGAAAAGACCAAATTTGTTTCAAGCACCCGTTAAGACTTAGCAAATGAGCGAAGGCTTAAGGAAAATGTGGGAAAGGCTTCATGTCCCTTATTTGAAGTTATAAATAAACCTTATGTCCTCAGAAGTTGACGGGTGGAATAGAACGCTCATGAATGATAAGAAAGTGCCATGGAGAAAGGCATAGTTGTTCGGGTGTAACCGAGTAGGATTTATCTTCAGGTATTTTAGCATCTCCCAGATAAAATAATTGAAGGGCGACATGCATCCAACCTAACACATGAACTTATTGCATGCGGTATACCATTCTGGGGGCAAGCGAGCCATGTCATTTATCAAAGGAACCAAAACATCTTCGAATGGAATTCCGTGTTTGGAAATTAGTCTACAAAGAGCGGCATCATCAATTCTAAAGGCTTGGGAATCTTTCGGATTATCTAAGAATATAGCACCTTCTACATCATCAGGGGCAGGACTTATATCTTCTGTCGGAAGGACGGGAATACTAGAAAAAAGGTCGGCCGATGGGCCGAAAACTTTTGGTTGTTCAGCTTGAAAGCCAGGGGAAAGCCTGCTAGATATAATTGCAGGACATGACTCAGCTTTGGGATTACAATGTTGCGAGACTGGTCTGGAAGACGTTGCTGCTAGATGCTCTGAATGTCTGAAGTCCATTTCAACTGTACTCAATAGATAATCGAGATTAGAAAAGTTTACCTGTCCCTCCATGTTAAGTGTAATCCAGTGAGGTGTAGTGTTGTGTATTGAAGAGATATGCAACTCAAAATAAAAAAAATGTAAATGACGAGACTTTGGATTTCGACTAAGTGACCGTCATCGCCGATGTCTGCGCTAGCGAGTAGATTGATCGGTTGTGTAAGCTTTGGGATCGACCATCGTCATGTAAGAGTGTGAAATCCTTTATTAAAGTCCATATGTTAAGTTTCAATTCATGGTCTAAGTCCCATGGATATGGTCATTCAATTTCGAGTTCCTAAGTAGATATGCAAGTCCTGTTGTTCGTCATTATCATATGTTCAAGCTCATTGAGATAGGATTGGTTTTGATTGTTGAACAAGTGAGTATGGATTGGTTTTCAAGTTCAATTCAAATACTAGAATTAGCCAATCCTTATATGTTGATCCCTATCCTAAAGCATTACAACCGATCGCTCTCTCTAGATGAAAGATGCCGACCCCTTTTCTTTAACAACAATGCCGACCCCACCTTGCCAACCAATTCTATCAATCCCCCTACTTCATTATCTTCAACCTTCCACCAAACTTCCACTGTCGATCTCTCCTATTTAACCAAATACTGATCCATCCTCTACCTAACATGTACCCTTCAACTTACTCGACCAAACCCTATGGCATAAACTCCTTTCTTCCTTTTCTACTATGCCAAACCCTTCCGTATCCCACATCTTATCTCCTCTAAGCAACTTCGGCCATCATTTCATCACCGCGTCAAGATCCACCCTAGTCGTCGATGGCATGGAATCCATCATCTTGTCAAAAAATCGAAAGCTAAAAATTTGAAAACCTACATACGTGTGATTTATGTTGTAGGTGGTGGAAAATGGCTTGGAGATAATCGAGATGAAAGATAAGAGGAAGTGGGTTCATAAGGACAAGTTGAATTGTAGAAAGATTTCATTTTGAAATTAAGGGAAGAAGAAGGAAAGAAGGGATCGGTTTTAACGAATGAACAAGGAAGGTTCGCATTTTGAGGAGTGGTAGGGAAATGAAATAAGTAAGGATAGAAAGGGGGAATGTTAGTTTATATATGGAGACCAGGGGATTGTCCCATAGTTTCAACTTGAAGCGAATCAAGAGGGATCGGCTAAGAAGATACCGATCCCTATGACGATGCATATAAAAAATGAACAGGAAGGGATTGGCTAGAAATATATGTCGATCCCTACAAATACTTTTTTATAAAAAAAAGTAAAAAAGAGAGAAAGAAGAAAAGAAGAGGGATCAGCTATGAGCATGTATGAAACAAACATAGGCATGGAAATTTTTCAAAGCACAAATGTTCAAAATGTAATGAAATTGCATTTTATTCGATAAAAAATGGCGACAACCCATGAGCATATGAATGCGTCCAAGAGCTAACGACAAGAACGTCTATCTGAATGTGCACATGTATAGTCAAAAAGTTCAATTTTTGAAATTGATAGAATTTGAAATCAAACCTAAACCTTCAAGTTCGAGGTTGGACCAGATAACCAAAGCTTACTAGTCTCGTAGAATTGGACTTATATATCGACTGACGGAATATAACCCCAGATTTATACCATCGGAGATCGACCAAGCATCACGATGAACAAAGAGGGATGCAATATTTTATGAAATTAATTCGATAGCAAGATAGTGCTATTCAGAAAACTGTACGAGTTTCTTTCCGATGACTCTAACTTACCTCGGTTCAAAGCACGTCATGTTCAGTACAAGACGTACTTTGGGGGCAAGGGTTATCTGGTACTTTGACCAGGCCATATTAAACTGATTGCATAATTAGTTTCGACTGCTATGAAGGTCGATGAATCCAGAGTGATGATTGTAGGGCCTAGAAGTCAAGTACTATAACAACTCATATTTTTATTGACATTATTTAGGATATTTAATTAGCTAAATTAAATAAACTAATGTAAGAAGATTAATGGATTGAGATTTGATTATAATCAAGGGTGGCTGCGCCATGTTAATGAATGGCTAAATGAACTAATATGGAGTAAGTGTTGGGAAATAAGGGAGGGAAAAATAGGGAAATGATTAAACTTAAACCATATACCCTTAGGAAACTAAAACACATGTTCAGTTCATTTTATCACACAAGAAAACATCAAAACTAAGGCCCACCACCATTAACAATCTCAAGAGAAGAAAACGCTGGGATTCAAGAGAAGAATCAAATCAATTAATCAATAACAAATCTCATATCCTTAATCACAAAGCTAAGGTGAATAACGACTACATCTCACTTTTCTTAATGATTTTCGGTTATATGGTGTTGACACCTAAAATGGGCATCAACGTCCGTAGAATCTTATAGATATCAAGCGAAAAATGAAATCAAAAGGACAAAGCATAAAAATAAATGAACACGCAGATTTTATTGTGGTTCAGCAATTCTGGCCTATATCCACTTCATACTTTTATCAATTTTTCACTAGATTACAATTACGAGAACATTTGGATCAGCTAGAATCCATTGATACAAGTTTCAAGAAATAAAATGGTAGAGCCTCCTGAGCAAGAAGAAGATGAAGCCCCTTTATCTGAAGCTATACCTGTAGTATTTATAGTAGGAGAAACGCACAGATCAGGCTAAAACTTTACAAGGAAACCCCCTAGGTCAAGCTGAGCCCACCATATCGATCGGCTGCATTGATTCAATGATCAATAACGATTGGCACATACATATCCGATCGTTTCTATTTACTCTAAACAACTCACGATTGTTTCCGGAGGATCCTAAAGGCTTTTAGATATTTCTTCTAGAATATGAGGTCATGCAGGGTCATAGATTGCAAGATATAAATTGCTTTAATTCAAAGGTAAAATATACATCGAAATATTCTGATTGTTAAGTTCTACCCATCAATAATGATCACCTATATCGATCGGCCTCCTTTTCATCTTTATTTTGGGGTGTGTGATCATCACGGGATGCTTCACTTACCCCTTTGTTGATGTCCTGGATGTTTTACATGGATTAGTTTCATGGCTCTCAAGATATCAGATGTTCTCCAATGACTTTGACCTATTTTCCTTGATCGTTCTCTAGTCGACCCAAACAAGTCGTTGTCTCATCCGTAGCATGTGTACACGAACTTCAGTCAATTCCAAACTTTGGATATAAATTCATGGGGACAGGCTAGTGACTTTGTGTTTACCATACTTCGATTTGCTTTTGGTTCGAATGTGTTCGACTATCATTTATAGTACTATATGTAGTAGGTTCTTCAAGCTATCGACTATTCATTCCTGGTCGAATCGAAGATACCACAATTTCGCCAAAAGGTGAGATAACAATTGCCCCCTAAAGTACGTCCTATGAATAACATTATGTGCTTTGAATCGTAACTATTTTGAATTGGCGTGATGAAATCCATTCAGCTTCATGATTGATTAGTATTCCTCTATCGTCTGTCAACAGTATAAATCCCGAGTTGTATTCCGTTTGCATATGAAAATTTGGTCACGCAGGACCTACAAACCCTCTTTTATCCGATCCAATCTTAAATTTGACAGATCCAGGTTTGACTATGATCTTGTACTGATTTTTTTTAAAAAGTTGAACTTTTAACCTGTTTTCGTGCATATTCATACACATGTTTATGTTGTTGGCCTTAGGTCATGCTCGAATGTCCACAGGCCGTTGCTAACTCTCATGATATTCTGAACGTTCGCATACGTAATCGAATTTCAATGATCATTTGCCATCCCTTTTCCATTCACCATATTTTTCACTTACTTCATCGTATTTCCATTTATCATCATTTTCATTCATTTTTATTAAAACTGTCTTTGATCATGGAAACCCAATGCTGTGGCTTAGATAGCAAAGAGATCTTTCTAAGGTATGAATAACTGAGAAAAACGTTCCATCGACATTAGGATGGATTGGCATGCAATGGAATGGTTGGCAGATTGGATTAAGAATGGAACGGTAGACACATTGTTTAGGGATGGATCGGCTTAATCCTTGTGTGTCGTATGGTCGGCCTAGCCATTTAAGATGAAAACGATCGGTCAAACATGTCCCCGATATAAGGCCTGAAACTTAGAACATTTCTTCATTCGCTCCATCCTTTTCCTTATAAAGCATAGACAAAGAACACTTCGCCATTCCTTCTCACCGATCCATTACTAATCACAGCCAAATCATTCCTTTTCGATCGATTCGAGGATCTCCTTCTTCAGATTCGAACCTAGGCAGTTTGCTCTCCATTTTTTAGACCGAGACAAGTTCACCATGGTGACTCGAGTTGTTTAAGGGATCACCCTTTTCCTCTTTCTTATGATTATGTAGGATGGAGGAAGAGATTGTTTCAATGGATGTCGATTGAATTGATAAGATAACCAATTGTTTTTTGGAGGAGGTTTGACAGAGAGATGAAGGAGTTGTAGACAATCGGTGAGGCTCTGGTTTGAAAATAATGGAGTTTAAGAATGATCCGTGAATGATTGGATACGTATGTGAGGACGATTGGTAGTAGGGACGATCGGCTATGGCTGCTCTGTGGAACGTTCGAAATAAAATATACACCTCTAGAACATTAGGCCCTTAAGGTACTTAAAACCATCGAACTATACATCACCACAACGATCGATTTACACTTGGACTTAGTGTTTTTACCCATTCATACGAACATGACTAATAGCATGAATATAAACTCGAACCAAATAACTAGCTTCGGTTTCTTGTATACACTTAAAAATAAACATAATTATCATATGATATGACCTCCACGACTAATAGCATGCTACCTTAGAACAAGTGCCGTGAATGAAATTTTTTAACTACCATGTCAAAACTTATCCATAGCTCAGACAATAGTTTGATCTCTGTTTGCTAATAACTATCTTTTGAACAAATTTCAATGCCTTGTCGTCTCTTCTTGTCTTCAGTTTTGCGTAACTCGTTATTATATTGATTAACACTTTATCACACAGCACTTGCACTCACAATGCACTGGGAGGTACAAGTCATTTTTTCTAATCATAATTTTTACTATGTTTGATGGCAAGGGAATTTAGGTGTTTCGGACATTTTGGAATAATGCCAGCGGGATCTTCTTCTCATAGGGCTAATTCGGGCGTAGAATCTAGCTCAGCAACTGAGTCTGATAGCCTACTGCTTAGTCATAATCCGAGACAGCCTAAAGGCTCGGGTTTCTAGCTTAATCTTTTCGAGATTGTTCTCGTCCTTTCACCGAAAATTATCGAACCAACGCCTGGTACTTTAGAAGATGCAATCATTCTCGAAAATCCTCCTGATTTAGTAGCTTCAAAGATTAAAGAAGACACTCTCCAGAGGATTTGCATAAGGCATGGGATTCCATTTGGTGACATATTAGTTCCGTCATGAGACAACATGGCTCATAAACCTCCCTCAAGGTACACAGCATGTAAAAAATTCATGTGTTGGGCGGGATGCATTCCACCGTTCAATTCATATATTCAGGGGGTCTTACATTATCTAAGAATTGCTCCTGTACAACTCTATCTAAACGGCCACGCGCTCCTTAACTGTACATATATTGTATTCTTGGAGTTTCTACACCTTCCGCCAGCTGTCGAAGACATCCGATTTCTTTTCACTTTTAAATGACAGACAAGGAGCCTATCATTCGCTTTTCTTGATTCGACGAAGAAATGCCAGATTTTAATCGGCACTTGGAACAAATTAACTGCTTTCAAGAGCGAATGGTTCTACGTTCGTTATACGCCCGGCTTCGTTCGACTATGGCTAGAGAGATGTAAGTGTTTCTCCTTAACTTTACAATAAGATGAGGAAAACATATATAGACTTGCATTTTGATAATGTTATTCATTTTTAGGTGTCGTTACCCGACCCAGTAGCGATGTTTATAAAGAGGCGGTCTATATTTTGAAGAATGCTTCGGCCGAAGATAGAAATTTTAAATTTTTGCTCAAGGACGAACGTCTCATCACTTTTGGCTTGATGAGGAGGGCCTCAGTGTCGGGCTAACCAAAACTGCTCGGCCAGCCGGGATCAGATTACAAGCCGTAACCATTCAAATCGGCCCCGTGGTTCCCCCCAGTCACTAGCGCCTATGATTCTGCTAATATCAGTGCTGGAAGACATAGTGAATATGCACCTAATTGCCATAATAATAGACCTGATCCTTGGGTTGGTGTCGGGCATTCACAAGTTCCTCAACCTCCGACCATGGTTAAAAGAAAAGGGAAAACGATTGCACGCAAGCCTTCAAGAAGTCATCATTCCAGTCAAACTGAGCCATCGACGAATCTACCGCTAGATCCTTGTATGATATACCAATTCCTCCTGATCTTGACACTTTCACTGACCTAAGAATCGAAGGATCAGAGTCTCTTGTTAGAACTAGTTTAGAGATCCCTACTTCCGGAGGGGAAGTTACACCGATGAGCAAAGCTTCTTCACCTGGTCTATCGAGGGGCTGTGCTAGTACACTTATACACACTTGCATGTCCAACACTGCACTGTACTTAACTTGTACTTCCTAGTACTCAAAGTTAATTGTTATTCACTTTTCTTTGCAAAAATGATGGTAAGGAAAAGGAGTATGTTTGATTCCCTTTGGGACGTACAACAGCAATCATCGAGATCGTGATCCAGCTCTTGCCGTGGCAGCCGTGAATATTATGACATTAGCTATCGCCCCAGCTGTGATCGTGGTTACCAAGAGAGCGATGATAGGGATTGGCCTACTCGAAACATTTATAGATTGAGATTAAGATCTCCTCCTCCAAGAGGGCCTGAAAAACCAGCTGAACAGAAGGACTTGCCCACTGATCCTCCATGTTTCCCGCCTATAGCTCTGATGACTCTTAGTCCTATCTTGGTATCAATGGCCGAGCGATCGCCGACGACATGGTGAACATACTGCAATTCACAAGTCGGGCAAGGAGAGTACTGCGGTTGAAACTATTTTTGAGCATTTCCCAATTGATCCAAATGTCTGTATGACTGAACATTGAGGGGAATTCGTGAACTTATGCTTTGATAGATTCTATTTTCCTCCTAATTCGAAGAAGGTTCTGGACGATGTTCAAAGAATGACCATTAATTGCGTTACCGACATCTATGTGCAATATCCTGAACAGATGAAGGCCGTTGAAAAAATATAAAAGGTTTCCTTTGAGCATGCGGTAGAGACCGAGAAACTTAAGCAATAAGAAGCCTAGGATAAAAGAATTGTTAAAGCTCCAACAAATGAACCAGAGGCCTCCATAACCACCTTAACCGAAGCCAAAGGAAAGGCCGATGCTGCCTTAAAATCTATGGAGGAGATGAAAGCTAGCCATCTCGACATGGTTCAAGTGTTGCATCACTGGAACCAAGAGATAATGCTTGAGCCTGATGCAGCTTGAAATAATGAGTCCGCAGCCTTGAAGGAAATAACCGACCTTAGGCCAAGCTCGAAGATGCGATTAAAGATAGCGATGATACTCAAAAGATTGCTTAAGATTCTTGCAAGGAGCTGGTTCGTGTTTAGTTTGAGAGAGATGTTGCCATTGAAAAAACAAAATACATCGACACGCTCATTCAATGTGAGACATAAATGTTCACAAACAAAGTGAGAGAAGGTGTGATGAATGATCTCGACCTGCTTCTCATTCTCTATAACACCAACGTATTCAAACATAGGAATTTAGCGTAGAATGGCAAAGACTACCCCTACTAGCTTCGTCGTGCCTGGGAATTTCTTATCTCAGAGAAGAAAAGACTTCACGGCTCAGAGAATGTCGACGTAATCAAACTCGAGAGCGATGTGTTGTTGTGCGATGAACCCAAAACATTACATGATGTTTAGTTTTCCCTTCAGAAAGAGTTTATGATTGCTCTTTCACATGAGGCACGGGAAGGATCCGGGTCGACGCATTCTAATATTGCGGTTGAACTGCCCCCGGTGTCTCAAATCATGATCAGTTCTACGACGAGCTCCTCAGCCATCCCCGGGTATGATCCGGATAAACCGCGACTATCTTTGATCCTTGAGCGTGGTTCTAAGGATGCTTCGGCTAGCCTGAAATCCACACCACAGAAGGTATTATGTCGATGTTTCCTTTTTCTCGTAAAGTTGGGATGTTATTAATCAATCTTTCTAATCTTTTTGCCTTTCTCTTTCTCAGCCTTAGACTCATTAAATATTGCTCCTCTCCCTCCTAGAGGACCACAGCTTGTGTCATAAACGGCCACAACAGAGTCTGTTACAGTTATAATTTCGGCCGCCGCTCAGAGTGCTTGCGAAGAGGCCTTGTTTTTTTATGATCAACTCATGGAGGAATTATTCAAGAAGGGAGGTAACCACATCATGAAATCCCCTTTGACATAGAAGTGGTAATCACCGGCTCCTCTGGTCTCGCTGGTGGGCCCAATATGAAAGAAAGGATTGAGCAAAAGGAGCTCGAGAAAAAGAAGGTGAAGGGCGAGCCATTCGAATAGGTCTTGGATGAGCCGATACCTTTCCCACTTCAGGTGATTCCTCCTAAAGGGCCGACTCCACTAGAGGATATTCCTCACACTTTCGGTGCCGAAATGTTCCCATCTCTCCAACTTGTAAAGAAGACACCACCTTGGTCCATACAACTGGGGAAACTCCTTTCAAGAAAGGCCGAGGTGGCAAGGGATCAAAAAGGGGGGCTAGCAGTAGTTCAGAGGGAGCTACTACGAAAAAATGAAAGAGGGACAAGAAATCTAAAGGGTGATCTTCAAATATGGACATAATTTATATAGCTGCTTCTCTTTTTGCTGGTTTTATTTGTTTAGGCATGGGCCTTCAATTTTGTCCTGTATTTTGTAAAAGAAGTTTCATGTGAATAAAAAAAATTCTACACTTGCGTATTATTTCTGTATTTACTTGTTTAAATGTTTGAACTGCATCATTTCTTATTTCATATACTCACCACTTATTGGTTGTCAAATCGAACATTAATTTGATTGATCCATCTTAAGACCTCTCTACGATCATGGAATCAGGTCGTCGTTAATATAGGATATGAGTCGCATTATTAAGCTATCACAATCATTTATTAGATAATCACACTTCTATCACCGATATCCAAGTCGATAAATGCACTGTGTGGAGGGTCGAGTCTCGTCCCGGCGGTGTTAATACTCTAACATACCTTCTAATACGTTGAATGCCTGTTAATCGATGTTTAGTCCATATTCATTATTTTTTCTCATGCCCCTAAGTCCGAGGTATACTTTAATAAGTGAGAGGGAAGGTTATGCTTACTTTAGCTTTACACTCCGTCCTACCGAATTGTGGGATCAAGTTAGTGGATAGTGAACTAAGTCGTGCATATTCTGGTCTTTAATGGTATGCACTTCTTTTGCCGATTTTAGGTTGGAATTAACGAAATAGGGAACGGTTAAAAAACCCACTCATCAGTTCATGGAGTTTGCATTCTAGTCCAAATTCTGGGAACGTAAAGTCATTCTGTGAATGGTCGACTCGCGCTTAATTTTTGTTCGTACTTCGGTCCGCGCTCCAAGGACTTAAAGTTTTTTCGTAGGCAGTCGCATTTTCGTCGAATTTTTTTATCCTAGTTCGTAGTCGAGGACCTAGAGTTTTTGTTGAATGGTTTATATTCTAACCCGTAGCTAGGGATTTAGAATACTCTATTCTACAATTAAGGAGTTAGTGATTTTTGTTAAATCATTTATACTATGTCCGGTTCAGGGACGTAGAGTACTCTGGTCCACGTTAGGGACTTAGAGATTTTTGTTGAATCATTTATACTCTAGTCTGCGCTCTGGGGACTTAAAGATTTTTAGTGAATCGTTTGTACTCTAGCCCACGCTTTGGGGACTTAGAGTACTCTAGTCCGTGCTTCGGGGACGTAGAGATTTTTGGTGGAACATTTGTACTCTAGCCCGTGCTCCGGTGACTTGAAGTACTCTAGTCTATGGTCCAAGGACTTAGGGATTTTAGTTGACTCATTTATACTCTAGTCCATGCTTCGGGGACTTAAAGTACCCTAATCCATGCTCCGGGGACTTAGATATTTTTGCTGAATCGTTTATACTCTAGTTCGTGCTCAGGGGACTTAGAGTACTCTAGTCCGCACTCTGGGGACTTAGAGGTTTTTGTCAAATCATTTACACTCTAGTCCGCTTCAAGGACTTAGAGTACTCTAGTCCGTACCAGGAACTTGGAGATTTTTGTTGAATCGTTTATACTCCGGTCCGCTTCATGGACTTAGAGCACTCTAGTCTGCGTCAGGGACTTAGAGATTGAATCGTTTATACGCTATTCCGCTTCAAGGACTCAGAGTACTCTAGTCCCCGTTAGGGACTTAGAGATTTTTTTTGTATAGTTTATACTATAGTCCATGCTCCAAGGACTTAGAGTATTCTAGTCCGTGCTTCATGGACTTAGAGATTTTTGTTGAATCTTTTATACTCTAGTCCTCTTTAGGGATTTAGAGTACTTTAGCTGCATCAGGGAGAGCAGTCATATTTCCACCCATTTGATTTTTAGTTGTTCTACCATATCGAGGCAAAAGTTGTTGAAAGAATGGTCGAACCACGTTCGTTCATAAAATGGGATTCTGCTCCCAGCATTCAGGATGAAACTTGGCAATCAAACAGCCGATTCTCATCTACTTGATAGTTATGAATCTTCTGACTTAAGTCGAGGAAGGTGGTAGGTGATGGATGATTAGATCATATCCACATTGGGGTTGGATGATCAAGTCTTTCCCAACTTGCTCCGTATTCATTCTAGCCAATGAAGATAATGATTTATTGAGCAGACGAATTAAGTTGCATTCGAATCAGGCTGCAATCGTGCCCATTCACTAAAATTTGTGGCTAACAAGTAAGCAGTAAACAGCGGTTTCCTTAAGTCTAATATGAAGATTGTTGAATGAATAGCCAATCGCGTTCATGTTCTATTGGATTATGACCTTATTGAGTATTTTCCATTATGTACAATGTCCCAAGTCAGGGGAATATCATAACTGATGAACGGTCAAATCATGCTTATCTAGATAAAAGCTCGACGGGTTCTATCACTATCTATGGAGATTGGTCGACGCCTAGCTCTAGGCACTTAGATACCTACATCATATGCACTTCATTTAATTCAAGTTGATCATAGTTCACGCCATAATTGAAGTGGAAATTGTAATAAATTAATTAAAAAGAGATCAGAATAAGTCTCATTGATAAGCAAAGTAGCATCGTGTGCTTGCAATTCCACTTTTTCTCTAGCTCCTTTTCATGGGATATCGATCGTTATGGTCTAGTTGATAATCTAGGTTCTTTGTTGGTAGGGCCACGATGTTTCTGCCACCATCAAACCAGTATGTTCTTTGGTTATAGCTACTTACTATGCTCGTGAAGAATATCAGCATGTTCAAGATGTGCTCAAAGCTAAGTGGTTCAAAATTGATGGGTAGTGCTCAACAACTTAGGGTCAGACTTGGGGAAATCAGACGGTTGCTTGGAGTCAAACATTGGGTCGCTTGGAGTCAGAAAATTGAAAGGCTTGGCGAAGGCGCCTAAGGTCTTCTTTAGGATTTGCTTCGGGAAAAACCCCGTTTAACCCTAGTCCCTCTTCCAGTCGCAGCCAAAGTTATAAAACCTATCTTGTACCTGTTCAAATTTACAAGCCACTCATCCATTCCTGCCTCAAACATATCATATCTGGCATTTAATCACTCGGAACATTTTGTTTAAGGAGGTGCTAAATCTCTGGAGAAGTGAAGGTAAGTTCCAACTATTACTGGATCGGCCTCGAAGCATAAGGCCACAAAAAAGTTTCTAAATGGATGTGTAAATAAGAATGATTGGTGGTGGCTTGTGACCTTGGAATGATCATAGTAGATCGATCATGTTGAAATGATAACATTTCTATCTCAAGTTGATGGAAGGCCTAAAAGAAAATGATCGGTCAAGAAGATGGGGGTGGAAACGATCGTTGCGGTGAGCTATTGGAACAGTCGTACAAGAACGGTCTTATTAGAATATTCACATGTAATCAACTGGCTAAGGGTCTAACTGGAACGATCGTGTAAAAACAATCATATAAGGATAAAGGACTATGTTTAATAGGCAGAAGTATCAACACAGTACGACCGGTCATATGCAAATCAAAACATTCAGTCCCAAGAATGGGATGAAACGATCGGGATAGGCAATCATGTAGGAAAGCAAGTAGCCTCTATCATATTGGTGGAATGACTAATATGGACCATTGCAAAGAACGATCGGGTAGGATGTTGGAGCGACTGAATTCACAACAAACAACTGCTTTCCTAGTGCATATAGTCCATAGCCAACTGTCGATCGTTCTACCTTGCACTAAAACTTGAGAATGCAAAGACATTCATGAACTGTATGGCTGCTGGTTACTGACTCATCATTTCCTCCTTTGGCCAGGGTAATAGACATAATTTCTCAGCCTTGTAAAGTAGTTTCCATCTAGACTTCTTTCAAATCTAAGTAGAATAGGAAACTTATCAATCAAAAGTTGGATCTATCTCCTGAACACGGAAATTTGCTAGTAGAAAACGAGATCCAATCGAGTTGAGAATTAGTTTCTCAGTGAAAGCACCAAAATGTCGATGCCAAAAATGACAATCAACACCCATAGAATCTTATGGATATCAAGCAAAAAAATGAAATCGAAAGGACAAAGCATAAAAGTAAATGAATAATAGATTTTATAGCGGTTAGGCAATTTTGGCCTACATCCACTTCATACTTTTATTAATTTTTCACTAGATTACAATAAAGAACATTTGGATCAGCTAGAATCCATCGATACAAGTTTCAAGAAATAAAAATGGCAGAGCCTCCAAAGCAAGAAGAAGAATATGAAGTCCCTTTTTCTGAAGCTATGGCTATACTATTTATAGCAGGAGACAAGCACGGATCGGGCTGAAACTTTATAAGGAAACCCTCTAGGTCCAGTAGAGCCCACCATATCGATCGGCTGCGTTGACTCAATGATCAACAACGATCGGCCCATACATAGTTGATCGTTTCTATTTTGTCTAAACAACTCACGATCATTTTTGGAGGATACAAAAGGCTTTCTGATATTTAATATAGGGTCATGCTGGGTTGCAGATTGCAAGATATAAATTGCTTTAATTCTAACGTAGAATATACATCGAAATATGTCGATCGTTAAGTTGTACCCATCAATAACGATCAGCCTATATCGATCAGCCTCCCTCTCATCTTTATTTTAGGATGTGCGATCGTCACAGGATGCTTCACTTACCCATCTCTTGATTTCTTAGAAGTCTTACATGGATAAGCTTTATGGCTCTCTAGATATCATATGTTCTCTAATGACTTGGAGCTATTTTCCTTTATCATTCTTTAGTCGACCCAAACAAGTCATTGTCTCATCCGTACCTTGTGTACACGAACTTCAGTCACTTCCAAACTTGAGATATAACTTCATGGGGACAAGCTAGTGACTTCATATTTGCCATACTTTGATTTGGTTTTGGCTCGAATCTGTTCAACTATCGTTTATAGTACTATATGTAGTTGGCTCTTTAAGCTATCGATTATCCATTCCTGGTCGAAACGATGATATCACGACATCGCCAAAAGGCGGGATAACATAAGGTAAAACCAAAATTATTTGCAAGATTATGCCATGTTTTTGAATGATAAAATTATTTATATGATTGTAGATGAATTATGCTTATTCATATAGATTTTTATGAAATGGTTAATATGAAAACACTATTAAATGATATGCAATTGCCTTGCATATTTAAATATAAATCAAAAATAATATTTTGGAGAAGGGATTCAATGTTCATAATTTTATGAATTAATGTGGATCTTATATTAATTTTCTAGTGAAGAAAATGATTTATTGGATTGTAAATTATTAATAGAAAAATAATTAATTATTTGGGTTTAAAATTTGTATATGTTAGAAAACATATAAAAATAGATTTTTTTGAATTTTTATAGATTTTCCTAAGTGCTTTGATGAATATATAAAATTATTTAAGGTATGAGACCTAAATGTTTGTATATTAAATTAAGAAGAAGGGGCATATTGCAAAATAAAATCATTGTTTATATCTGAAAATATTGGCAGCATTTTGAAAAAGGTATTTAGCAACCAATGAAATTTTAACAAACAATAACATGTTAGTTAAAAAGTTTCTCTTTTAAGTTTTAATCAAAAATAACACGTTTTTAGTGCATTCTGCCACTTTCGGCGCAAGGGGTTCCGACCTAGTCCTTTCACCACCGTTTGTTTCGAAAACAATGCGTGTGGTATCAAGTTACTTGTTGCGTAGCATATTGGATAAAGGCAAAGGGTACATAGTTGAAACGCTAGGTTCCGAAGGGGTTGGAGTATGCCTTGTTGTAAATTAGAAGTAGTGCTTGCTTTGCTTTCGAAAGGATAGCTTTCATGTCAGTTGGCCATTGACTTAGTCAAGTATTTTAAAGAAAAGATTTTGAATGGGTTATGCTCTTATATTTTAAGTAATGCTTTCAAAGGGGTCGAAATTTCTAGCCGCCGCCTTTCTACCTTTCGAAGTCAATGGTTTCCAAAGGTATACTTAGCTTTTAACATTAGCCACTTCTCTAATGCTTTCAGAAGGATGGTTTCGATACCATCAATTCTTTACTTAGGGATGGCTTTCGAAAGGTAAGCTTTCAACTTAGATGATTTTATGGACCCTTTTTGTTCTGATAGAAGTATAACCCAATGGTTTTGAAAGAGAGGATTTAAATGGGTTCGAAAGGTGTTTTTCCACATATAAAGGTTTGATGCTTTTGAAAGGTATTTAAAATGGTTTTAAAGGGGCAATTCCCTCAAAGGGTTTCGAAGGAGTCGAAAGGTAATGTTTTTTGATGGTTTCGAAAAGGTTGAACTGGAAGATTTTTCCAAGGGTTTCTAAAAGCAATGCTTTAGAGTGTTTTATGATATGATGTCTAAAGTTTTAAAGCTTTTGAAAGGAAGAATTTCAAAGGTTTCAAAAGGGTTTGGATATGGTTAAGGAAGGTTTTGTCCTTTCGGTCGAAGTTAAATAAAAGGGGTTTAGTTGGTTTCACAAGAGATGCTTTCAATGGTTTTGAAAACGGTACTTTCAATGGATTCTAAAGGATACTTTAAAAGGTTTAAATGTTTTCATCAACTAAGATTCGAGTAAAGTATATATAACATGGCAAGGTGATTTTGAGTAAAGCATAGAGAATAAATGTTTCCTTGTTTAAGTTTGGTTTAATAAGGTTTTAAACCAATTTTAGAAGAAAAGGTTTTTAAGGAAAATTATGGGAGGGTAACCTAAGTAAAATGACTCGGATATTAGAATACCATAGTTATAAGGTCGCATCCAATACATTAGCTATTGGCCCCAACTAATTTAGTCCAAAATTCCACTGTGTAGGGCTTTGTCAGAGGTAAGACTAAAATTATGATTGCACATAGAAGGAATATATGTTTGTATACAGATAGGTCATTGGTGAGCCTACAAAACCATTAGATTAGGAGATCTTGGGAGATGTTAATTTAAGGACAGAACGTCCAGAAGAGAAGTATTTAATAGATAGTTAAAGGTAGAATGTCCAGAAGAGGAGTGTCTAACAAATGTTAGATTATTTTGTTATATTGTCTGGTAGACGAGTCAACCAAAGGTTAATAGTAAGTCAAACAAAACTATAGAGTTTGAACAGATAGTTCTTTTATTACCTGATATGTATGTTTACATAATGATGCTTTATAGTATTTAACCAGTTTTGGTTATAGGAAAAGATTTGTAAATGGTATATTTTAAAAGAATGTTGGTGAAGGGAAACCCGTTCCGCTAAGCGGCATGGTCTCGCTTAACATTAATAACCGGGATGTGTAGTGTTATTCACACCAAGCTTTATGTATGACTCGAAGTTTATGTTTTCCCCAATTTATTTGAGTAAGCTGAGGGATTGAGGTTTTAGTAAGATGACGAATAAAGCTACCAGAGGGAAGCAGGAGGCTAACAAATAATTATCTAGGAGTTGTAGTTCTTTTATTTGTGTTTATTTTCATTGTGTATTAAGTTAGTTATGACTCTGATCAACCAAGGGGGCATCTTTCTCTCTTGGCATATTTTGTAATAATTATATTTGATCATTACTTGGGAAACGTTTTGGGATTTGTAATTTGGATATGAAACATCTGTTTTGAAAGGCAATGGAAAATACTATTTTGAAATCTATGATTTGTTTCATATTCAAGTGCTTCTGATATTATAGATACCATTACCATAGCCGTATTTAGTCGTCGGAAGTTAATATTATGGATGACTACAGTATCTATAGCGCCGAGCTTTGGGACTCTAGATAAGGGATATTACAAGTAAAGATGATAACACGAAGTCAATGTTGAATGGAACTGATGGATATGCAAGGAAGAATGTTCAAAGTATGAAATATGGTTCAACATATATAAGGGATTAGTATAAATTGGCTTCCATCATAGGGATCGGTATGTTTAAGGGAATAGGAACATTTCAATATAAAACAAGCAATATCTCAAGATCTACAAGTCTAATGCATATGAAATTTTGCGAATAAGATATGGAGGGACTAGAGAGCCTACCCTAGGGATCACACTCAAGAAGACGAAGTTAGTGTGATCGGCATTCTTCCTTTAGAAGGAATCGATTGGACACAGCAAGCAGCCCATATTGAAGCAAAGATCAAGCAATAACTCGAGTCCTATTGATTCAATTGGCATGAAATTTAGAGGCTAAGCATAATTTTGAATGAGGGAGATACCATAGGGATCGTATCCCAAAATTCGACCAAAGTAGGGATCAGTACTGATCCCTCCTCTTTGGGAATTAGGCCATGCGATCCCTCTTATGGGACCATATGGTTCTAAAGGTCCTTCTACCCAATTTTTAGGGAGTTATTTAGCCATCTTCGTTCATAACTATAGGCTTTGTTGTTCATTTTTGAGATTTTTATGCTACTTGTTGCTTTATACCCTTTTGTAACTAAGGATTTTCATCCAATCCCTATTTTACACAGTTTATAAAGTGATTACCAAAGCAATCTGTTCAAAATGGACATAGGCAAACAATGCTGAACCACTATAAATCATTGTATGCGTGTTATTCAATTGATTTACTACTATTTTCTTGTTTTTATCCTATGTTTTCATTTTATATTGTTTATTCATTTCTCTTCAAAGTTTCCATTGGGTATTTATGCCAATTTTTGGTGTAAACAGTTGTTTAATTAAACCATCAAGAGAATTGACTCTCTGATATTGTATGATGCACAGATTTGAAATAAATTCGAAGTATATTATCAAAATATGATTTTGACAGTTGTACCCAAAAGGATATGATTTATTGATCGCAAATGTGTCTTTAAGAGAAAACAAATGTAGTTAGAATATAATAAGCCACATTAACAAGAATTACATCATTAATTTCAATTGTTTAAATTAGCGTAACAGATTCACCATTCAATATACTAAAGTTAGTTTAGATTTGAAATAAATTCGAAGTATATTATCAAAATATGATTTTGACAGTTGTACCCAAAAGGATATGATTTATTGAAAGCAAATGTGTCTTTAAGAGAAAACAAATGCAGTTGGAATATAATAAGCCACATTAACAAGAAGTACGTCATTAGTTTCAATTTTTTAAATTAGCGTGACAGATTCACCATTCAATATACTAAAGTTAGTTTAGATTTCACTCACAAAATTATCGGCTGATATGATTTTTGTATTGGTATATATTTTTTGGAAATGAAAAATATACACAATGATTTAGGGTAAACTGCTTAAACATAGTAACCAAAGTGTCTCGAAGTAAGTGAAAGCGTATTGAGTTTGTGAACTTTTGGATACAATCCAAGAATGGATACAAAAGTATCATTCAGAAAAGCATCAAAATTATGTAAGTGTTTTGATAGAGATATGACATAGTTTGATTATCAATCAAAATGTATAGGGAGCGCGTGTTTATAAGAAAGAGCGTTAAAAGTTACATTGATATTTTTAAAATATAAGTAAACAACATGTTGCTTTAATGATGTACTTATGTTAAAATCAACCTTAGTTGTTTTAATACTTGACATTGGATTAGCAAATGATTCTTTTATAATAAGTACAAAAGATATTAGGAATGTCCCAATTGTAAGCAAGGACACCTTATTAAAATATTTAATACGGAACATGTAAGATGGGTTTCTTATGCATTGGCAATAGGAATTATCATACATGTTATACTATCTACGATATCATGATTTGTTTATGTATTTGATACATGAAGAAAATCAAAATGAGCCTTCGAAATTTTACGACTTTTTAAAAATGTGGTTTTTTCTGTAAGTATAGCCTTTTTTAGATTATTAATAGTATCCCTTTTATATGGATCTATTTATTCATCTTAACAAAATTCCAGTTTAGTCAATTCATTTGTGAAGAAGAGCCGCACGACAAATTTATTCGACCTTATAAAAAATGTGATATATAACTGGTCATATAATTGTGGTTATATAGATATTTTTTATGCTAAGATATTTACTGGAAATGCAAGAGAATTTGCTAAATTAGTTCGGTATTTTGATAGATTATAATTGATGGAATGATAAACGAGATTGGTTTTATTAGTTTCTTTATAGATGAAGGGATTAAATATATGGGAGGTAGCGAATTTCTTCTTATCTATTCTTGTATTTTTCTTTTGTATTCATTTTTTATTACTTTTTATATTTATATATCAAATCCAAATTGAGATCACAAAATGGTTGTTTGAAGTGTTCCCGTGTATTTATGAAATACTAGAGTTTTGTTTATATAAACAACAAACTCCTTATCAAGATGTGTTCAAACTTAAACTTTCATAACTGATATTGAGTACACTATGTCAATAATAAATTCAAGTGAAGAATCTTTAAGTTGAAAATGTTTCAAATGAAAGACTGTGGCTGATTCAATGAAAAAGGCCAAGTACATTGCCGTCAATAGCACTACAATAAAAGAAATGTATATTAGTATAAATTCATAAATTTATAACTGAGTTGAAGGGGATTCCAAATGTTGATAACCCCATAACATTGTTATATGATAACATTGTCACGATATAGTTCATAGCAGAACATAGAGCTCACCGTGAGTCGAGAGACATACTCCGAATTGTTCCATATGATAAAGGTAGTTTATTAGCATTGGAAAGAGTTGATTGACAAAATAGATAATTTAAATATAATAGCATACCCATTCACTGAGAGACTGATCCGATTGGCTTGAAGGAAGCCGATTAGAAAATTTTGAATAAGATTCCATAATTAACCCCAACTGTAAGTGGGAGATTGATAGAGTTATGGGTATGTCCTAGGAGCAATTATGTACTTTGTTGCATATATCTAACTCGATAAGCAATCTTGTTCGAAATAAAAGGTATTTTCCTACTATTATATACTGGATATAATGTGTTATATTAATTAATTAATTTAATTAAAAGTATATTTAATAGAAAATCCATAAACTATATGTTTTGATAGTAATTACAAAGTGTTGTAACTGTGAGTAATTTATCATAATGAAATAAATATACCATTTTAAATATTCCTTGTCAAGATGTATCGAGACTGGATATCGATAAATCCTTTGAGACTAGGGTACATAATGCTCTCTAAATGTTGGGCAGTGTGTCACTCATAGGAGTTGTGGTACAAAGGGGTTATCCAAAGATAATTATTGGGTAACCATGGAATGACTCACTCGATAGTTTTTTGTTGGTTAATATAACTAAGGTAAAATGGAAAATATTAATGTGACTGATTTACATAATTCTCTCGACTTGAGAATAATATTGTAACATCCTCTATCTTGAGACCCAAAGATAAGCACAACAGATGTTGCAGTCATCTATAGCATTAACTTTTGATGATAAAATACGGTAATGTTAGTGGTATCCATTATGTTAGAAGCATGTGAATATGAAATAAAATCAATACAAATTTCGAAATTAGATTTTCTGATTTATTTCAAATCCCTATTTCATATACAGTTACACAATCCAAAACGATTCCAAGGTTTGGATCAAATATAATTATTACAAATTACGCCAAGAGCGATATATGAAGATCCCCCTTGGATGATTAGAGTACTAGACAGACATGCCTGTCATAAATACATCACAGTAGAAATAAAACTAAATAGCACCTACATAGCTAACTTTATCTCCTGCACACCTTCGAAAGCTTATTTGTCCTACCTACTAAACTTGAAAAGGCTTAACTCACAATCTACTCAAATTAAATTTTGAGCACCCGAGAGTTTAAGGGGGAAAACATAAACTTTGGGTCAGACGTAAAGCCTGGTGTAAATAAAGCAATTACATCTCGATTTACTGATATTAAGTAAGACCATGCCGCTTAAAAGAACGGCTTTCCCCTCACTAATATCGCCTTTTATAAACATATCGTTTGTAAATCAGAATCCTACAATCAAACTGATTATAATAATAATAAAAAATACATATATGCATAAAAATCAAGAAATCAATAGACCGTATGTCCACACTTTAGTTTTACCTAGCAAACTATTAACCATTGGCTAACTCAGGCCTACCAGACATAATCAAGAATTCAACTTCTATTAGACATAACACTAGCCCAATCTAGTCTCCAAATATCTGAGTCATAAACTTACGGTTAACTACCATATTCATGTTTCATTTCCTATCTTAGGGTTAACTACCCTGTTAAAATTTCATTTCCTTGTAAATAGTATTTACAAATGATTTACCCCTGAAATCATACTTTTATAAAATAAGGAAATCATATACTTTTCTTTACTCAAAATACATATGTCATGATGTATACTTTTACACAAAACAATGTTGATGAAACCTTGTCAGTGGGATTATCTATCCCTTCAAAGTAAGTTAATACCCTTCTAACCTAAAAGATTTTAGGCCAGGAAGCCAAGATGAAACCTTCGAAACCCTTGTCTAAAAGCTTTAAACAATGCCTTTCAAAATCATTGAGAACAACCCTTTCGAAAGCTTTACTAAAACCTTAGACATCCTCTTTTATAACCATTTAAATTTGTTTTTCGAAAGCATTGAAACCCCTCCATTCAAATACTCAAAATAAACCTTTCAAAAACATATCTCCCTTCAAAACACATATCATGTACCTTTTGAAAGTATTAGGTTCAAGTAAAGAGTCATGGAAACATTGCTTCGGAACTTTTAAATATTATTCCTTTACAATCCATTAGGTTAAATTTTAAAATAACTAAGGGTCATAAAGAAATAGGGCGAAAGCTTTACTTCGGCAAGCACTTAGCCCTAGTAAAAAAAAGAGGATAATTCAAAACCCACCCTTTTGAAACCATTGCCTTTGAAACCATTTTAAAACATCTATAGGACCCTTTCGAAAGCATTGAGAAGGTGGCTTCAAAGTAAGAAGGCGAAAGCACACTTTCAAAACCATTGTTTTAAGGCGATATAGAAAAGTGGCCTTAACTATTTCGAAAGGTAAGAATGCGGCAGCATGGGTTTTGAATAGGTTGAAAGTGGTTATCCTTTCGAAAGCTTCTTTAAGACAAAAGGTGGCAACCCTTTCGAAAGCTCTTTTCTAAAACAAAGGCAAGTTGATTAAGTCGAAAGCTAATATTGTTAGCTACGACACCTTCGATGGCATTAGTTATAAACCTTAATAGTTCAAGCCAATAGAAATAGCTCCTACCCCTTCAAAAGAAAGTTTTTGACACTGTAACTTCCGCCTTTCTCCACTGCACCACAGATTAATTTTTTAGTACCATATGCATTGGTTTAGAATAGGTTTGTGGAATAATGGTGTCGAAAGCTAGTATATAGAAGTGGCGAAGTAGAAATTCCAAGCAAAACACATTTTTAGCTTTTAAAAGTAATTTCTTATCACCTAACTTGCCCAATTTGTCAAAACATAATTGGTTGCCATTTCTTTATAAAAAACTTTTTCTAAAAGTGTGGCCGAGCTCAAAATTATTAATTAAAAATGTTTAACAAATAAACCCTTCTACTTGATAAAACATATAAAACATTTTAGTCCCTTAGCTTAAATAATTTTATTATCATGGTAAAATACTTAGGAAAATTCCCCAAAAATTACCATAACTCACTTCTAATATGTTTTCTAACATATTTAAATTTCATACACAAAATCAATATATAAGTGCCGTAATTAATTTAAACCAAATATTAGCTATTTTATTTCATAGGAAATTCATAATAAACCCCCAATTGCTTAAAAAATTATGAAACTTGAACCCACTTCTAAAACAATGTTTTCGACCATATATAAAAAATGCAAGTCATTTGGATGTCATTTAGTGGTTTTCCAATCTAAACTTATCATAAAATCTATATGAAACACTATAAATCATCAACAAGCATACATCCTTTCAAAAAAACGTAATATGGCATATTATTTGCAATATTAATTCGAGTCAAACCTTAAGACTGAAATTATCTACAAAAGTGAGATGTAAATCAAATTATTTACCTCAGCTTGATGTTAAGAAGGTTAAGGTTTGCTCCTGCTTAATTTCTTCAAGCTTTCTACTTGATTTCTAGCTTATCTTCTTTTGATTCCTCTTAGTGATGGCCGACGGAGCTTATAAGTGTTTTGGTTTTGTTTATGAATGTTGAAGTGAATAAGAAATGAAGGTAAGAAGGGTTTGCAGTATAAGAATGAAGACTATTCCTATTTTCCCTTGTCATATTCCTTCTACTTACTTCTTTTTAATTCTCTTTTATTTATACATACATTAAGGCACGACCCTCCTTATTGATTAACAAATCTCAATCCCTTAACCATCTACATTATTTCATTTAATTTATCTAATTAAATGTCCTAAATAATGTTAGTCAGGATGATGGTCATTATAGACTCCCTTCCTTAAAGAATTTCGTCCTCGAAATTACGATAAGGTACGCACAACAATCTAATATAAAGGTAAAACATACCATTAAATAAGTCGAGATAAGCATCTCTAATCATGCTCTCAATTTTCCAAGTACAGTCTCTTTCATCGTCACTCCACTGGACTTTGATTAATCTAACTGTCTTGTTCCTTAATCTTTTCTCATCCCTTGCAACTATACGAACTGGTTTCCTAACTATAGTCATATCCGATTCCACTACCAGATCATCCAATACAGTCGTTGCAATAGTAGTTTCTGGATCTCGAATATATTTTCTTAGATGAGAAACATGAAAAACATTGTGGACTTCTGCCAAACTATTTGGTAACTCTATTCTATAGGCGATTTTCCAATCTTTTCTACAATATAAAATGATCCAACGAACCTCGATGCTAGTTTTCCTAAATTTTCAAATCTTATTACACCTTTCATCAGTGACACCTTGACGAAAACATGATCCCAATTGAGAACTCTAAGTCTTTTTGTCTCCTCTCAGCATAACTCTTCTGACTAGACTGAGCTTCCTTCATTATAGCTCGAATTAACTCAATCTTTTCTATAGCTTCTCTAACAAAATCTGGACTAAGAAATAATCTATTCCCGGTCTCTAACCAAAAATGCGAGATTTGTATAGCCTTTCATACAAAGATTCAAATGGTGCCATCCTTATACTAGTCTTATAAATGTTGTTATATGAAAAATCAACTAAGTGTAGGTGGTCTTCCCATGATCCTCCGGAGTCTAGCACACAAGCTCTTAACAAATCCTCTAAGACTTTGTTAACTCTTTCTGTTTGTCCATCTATCTATGGATGGTAAGCAGTACTCGTCTTGAGCTTGGTACCTAAAGTCTCCTGCAGACTCTTTCATAACTCACTAGTGAATAAGTAATCTTTGTCTATACTACTAGGAATTCCATGCAGTCTAAATATATTCTTTATGAATAATTTAGCCAAAATAGATGCCATCCTAGTTGACTTAACTAGAATAAAATGGGCACTCTTGGTCAACTTGTCCACTATGACCCATATACTTTAATTTCCTCAATTTGACCATGGAAACCCATCTATAAAGTCCATTGAGATAGAATCCCATTTCCAAACTAGAACACGTAAAGGCTGAAGTAACCCACTTGGTTTCCGATGTTCATCTTTTACCTGTTGATAGTTCAAACACTACTTCACCCGTAAGCCTACTTCTCTCTTCATACCTTCCCAAAAGAAATACTTTTCATATTCTGATATGTCTTAGTTCCCCAGGTTGAATGGTGAAATTTAAACTTTTGCATTCTCTAAGAATTTCCTTTCTATTGTTTCCCACATTCGGAACACTGAATAAAAACTAGATTAAAATATTTCAAGTCATCGCTCTCCATTTCATTCCTTAGTTTTCTGATCCGTTCAGCCAATAATGGATCCTCTTCTTGCTTAGAAGAAATTCTTTCGATCATCGCTGGTCGAACTTCTAAAGATGACAACATAGTAGTTTCCTTACTAGAACTAGCTTCGTATCTCCACTGTATTTATATGCAGTCAATGCTTCTAAATGTTTCAACTCAACTATCATTGCCAATACTACATTCTGATATTTCCTGCCAAGTGCATCCGCAACCTTATTGCCTTTCCCTGGTGTGTACTCAATTCCAAAGTTGTAAGCGACTAAAATCTCTAACCACACCTGTTGTCTCATATTCAACACCGTCTGAGAGAATAAATACCTCAGTGACCTATAATCTGTATACAACTCGAATCTTTCTCTTAAAAGGTAATGTCTCCACACCTTCACTATGGAAATAACCGCAGCTAATTCCATCATGAGTTTGATATCTAACTTCAGGCGGTCTATGCTGTCGTGAAGTGTAGGCAATCACTTCACCTCTCTACGCAATCACTTTACCTCTTTGCATCAACACAGCTCCTAACTCTATTCCACATGCATCCGTGTACACCACCAAATTCTAATTCCCCTCCGGAACAACCAAAACAGGTACATTAGTCAATAAGTGTTTCAATTTTTGGAATGCCTCCTCACACTTATTAGTCCAGACAAACTTCACATCTTTTTGAGTTAGTTTAGTCATCGGTGCCGCCATACGTGAAAAATCCTTAATGAATCTTTGATAATAACCAGCTAATCTAAGAAAACTCTTTATCGCAGTCTTTGCCTTAGGACCCTTCCAATTATTCACCGTCTTGATCTTAGCCAGATCTACGGACAACCCTTTCTCTGAGACTACATAACCTAGAAATCTTACTTCCTTCTTGTAGAAATGACACTTCGAAAATTTCGCTTTCAGTTGATGCTACCTCAACGTATCAAGCACCATTCTAAGATGAACTTCATGCTCTCTTTCATCTCTAGAATATATCAAAATGTTATATATGAACACTAAAACGAATCTATCCAAATGCTCCTGAAAGATTCTGTTCATGAAGTCCATAAAAAATGCCGACGCATTGGTTAGTTCGAACGACATTACTAACCATTCATACGATCCCTATCTTGTTCTAAACGCCGTCAAAGGAATAATATCTTCTGCTACTCTAAGCTGATGGAACTCTGTTGCCAAATCCAACTGGGAAAATGCTCTGGATTTACTCAACTGGTCGAATATATCGTCAATTCTAGGTAAGGATATCGATTCTTTATCGTCTTCTCATTCAAATTACGATAATCGATACACAACCTTAATGATCCGTCGGATTTCTTTGCAAACACTATGGTTGCTTCCCTAGGCGAACTACTTGGTCTGATAAAGTTCTTACTTTGTAAATCCACTAACTGCACCATTAGCTCCTTCATCTCAGTAGATATCATCTTACTTGGTGGTCTACACACCGGTTTTGCTTCGGGTACTAGATCTATCTGAAACTCAATTGTTAGTTTTAGTGGTAGTCCTACTGCAGGCTCGAAGACATCTGCGAATTCTTTAATGCTGAAAACTCTGTTCAACTTGTCTTCTTCCTCCATCCCACCCAATAAAGCATTTATCCCAAAATTAGGGTATTCTATGGAGTATATAACCCGATCACTACAACTAGGGTGTCTAAGTGATATTTTCCTATCATGGAAAAATACCCTAGCATTATATTTACTTAACCAATCCATACCCAAAAAAAATTCAAACCCTATGAAATCAAATACATGCAAACTCAAGCAAATATACTGCATAACAACTCAAACTCTAAGTGGTCACATCTCATTCCAAGAGTCACATACCCTCCCATCGAATTCGCAACCCATATGGAAGTAATTAGGTACAAGGGTTCTAGGTTAAGCTTATCTACCAAACGATGAGATATAAAAGAATGTGATGCACCATTATCAAATAGAACTCTAACTGACACGCCATCAATCAAAAGCGTACCTCCCAACACACCTTTTCCTTTCCCCTCGGCTGCTGGTCTTGAGGTATTTGGTTCCAATGTGAACATCTTGCCTTTTCCATCCTTGGTTGGTTCCTTGCGCTGGTTCTTATTATGTCCAATCTGATCACAGTTAAAGCACCTCACTTTTTTCTTATCGGCAGCTTTCTTCCCTTTGCATGTCTGACGCTCATGAGTATTGTCTCCCTTCTTGTCGCACTTATAGCTACTTCAATCTTCTTTTTATTAGCTACTCCTCCTTTTTGAGCGCCTTTCTTATGTAAAAACTTTCTCTTCTAGTTCTGCCCACTTTGAGCTTCCCTTGCTTTGTTACCATCATGAAAGAAAGCATCTCCTCTTACCTCAAAGCCATCTCAACAACTACATCACATGGATCCTAATATATGGCATATTTTCTTTAGCTAGTTCAGGTTTCAGTCCGTGGATGAACATCTCATTCCTTTTAATAACTGTATCAACCATAGCGTATCCGTATCTCGATAGCTCCTCAAATCTGGTTGCACACTCAAGCACTATCATGTCTCCCTACTAAGCAGAGTTGACTTTGCAATCTATAACATGAATCTTTCCTCGAATCTCCTTCTAAATTCAGCCCAAATCATGGTCTCCTCATCAACTCCCACGAAACACTGTTCCACCAAGACAGTGCTTCTCCTTGCAACTATTTCGAAGCAAGCCTCCTTCCGCTCATCATTAAGCCCTAAATAAGCAAAGATCTTTTCACAATAAAGTAACCAATTCTCCACTTCAATTGCATCGTTGGTCCCAAAAAATGGCTTTCCTCCAAGCCTAGCATAATCTCTGCTTAGTGCTGTATAATTATTGACCACTGGAGCACCTTGATTTCCTCCTTCAATGTTTCCTCTGACTAAACCCGCAGCAACTCCATCCTACATCATATTAATGAAGAACTGATACATAGCTCCCATATCAGCTTGTGGCACTCTAGTACCCACATTAGTAGCTTGTGCCCAACCTGCATTCCTACTAGTGTTAGGTCTGGCATTCCCATTGGTTATGGTGCTTCCTCCACCAATGTTAACTCTTCCACTCCTAGGATTCATATCTTATGTCCTTAAAATCTGCATTCGAGTCTTTGTAAGGTACAATAGAATAGCCTAAGAGAGATGAGAGAATAGAGATAAAACGTATATTTATATATAGAAAATACAGATATGTTACTATAGCGTTATCTCATACCAGAATTTTTTCTCTGATTCCTTAGGATTATGTTTTCAAAATGATTTTAAGTTTGAAATTTCTTTTAATTTTTCATAAACCTATGCACTGATACCAAGTTGTAACATCCCCTATCTTAATGCCGGAAGCTAAGCGCTACAGATGCTGCAGTCATACATGGTATTAACTTCCGGTGACAAAATATAGTAATGTTAATGTTATCCATAATATCAGAAGCACATGAATATGAAATAAAATCAACACAAATTTCAAAATCAACTTTTTTGATTACAGTTCAAATCCCTATTTCATATTCAGTTACACGATCCCAAAACAATTCCTAGGTTTGGATCAAATATAATTATTACAAATTATGCCAAGAGCGACATATGAAGATGCCCCTTAGATGATCAGAGTACTAGATAGACATATCTGTCATAAATACATCACAACAGAAATAAAACTATATAGATTCTACATAGCTAACTTTGTCTCTTGCATGTCATCGGAAGCTTATTCGTCCAACCTACTAAACCCGAAAAACCTTAACTCTCAATCTACTCAAATTAAATTTTGAGCACCCAAGAGTTTAAGGAGTAAAACATAAACTTGAATCAGACATAAAGCCTGGTGTGAATAATATTGTTACATCTCGATTTACTGATATTAAGTGAGACCATGCCGCTTAGCAGAATGAGTTTCCCTTCACTAATATCCACTTTTAAAAACATATCTTTTGCAAATCAGAATACTACAATCAAATTGATTACAACAATAATAGAAAATACATATATGCATAAAAATCAAGAAATCAATGGACCATCTGTCCACACTATATTTTTTCTAGCTAACTATTAACCATTGGCTAACTCAAGCCTACCGAACATAATTAAGAGTCCAACTTCTGTGGGATACAACACTGAGTCGACTTCCCTTAACTTTCATTTTTCCTACGGTCGACTGAACCTAATGGTTTTACGAGCTCGCCAATAACTTGTCTTTACTCTATATATTTCGTTCTATGTGTAACTTCATTTTAGTCCACCTGTGAGAAGCCCTATAGATTGGAATTTTGGACTAATTTTAGCTAGGGGCTAATAGCTAAAGTGTAGGGCACGAACCAACACCAGTCCCATCTGGTCTTCTAATATCTGGGTCATAAACTTGGGGTTAACTACCCTATTCATGTTTCATTTCCTGTCTTAGGGTTGACTACCCTTTTAAAATTTCATTTCCTTGTAAATAGTCTTACAAACGATTTACCCTTGAAATCATATCTTTATAAAACAAGGAAATCATATACTTTCTTTTACTCAAAATACTTATGCCATGATATACACTTTTACACAAAACAATGTTGATGAAAACTCATCAGTGGGATTATTTTCCCTTTAGAGTAATTTAAAACCCTTTTTGACTTAAAAGATTTTAGGCCATGAAGCCAAGGTAAAATCAACGAAACCCTTGTTTAAAAACTTCAAACCACGCTTTTCAAAATCATTAAGAACAACCCCTTTGAAAGCTTTACTAAAACCTTAGACATCCTCTTTAAAAACCATTTAAAATTGTCTTTCGAAAGCAATGGAACCCTTCATTAAGATACTTAAAATAAACCTTTCAAAAACATTGGGAATCTCCCCTTCGAAACACATATTATATACATTTCGAAAGCACAAGGTTCAAGTAAAGAATCATGGAAACATTGCTTCAAAACCTTTAATAATTATTTCTTTTGAAAACCATTGTGTTTAATTTTTAATATAACCAAGGGTCATAAAAAACTAGGGTGAACACTTTATTTTTGCAAGCATTTAACCCAAGTAAAAGAAAGCGGATAGTTTCGAAACCCACCCTTTAAAAACCGTTGCGTCCGAAACCATTTTAAAACAACTATAGGACCCTTTAAAAAGCATTGAAAAGATGGCTTCAAAGTAAGAAGGCGAAAGCGTCCTTTCGAAACCATTGTTTTAAGGCGATATAGAAAAGCGGCCTTAACTAGTTTGAAAAGTAAGAATGTGGCAGCATGGGTTTTGAATAGGTTTAAAGCAGTTATCATTTTGAAAGCTTCTTTGAAATAAAAGGTGGTAACACTTTCAAAAGCTCTTTTCTAAAACAAAGGCAAGTTAATTAAGTCGAAAGCTAGTAAAGTTAGCTACAACTCCTTTTATTGCATTATTTTTAAACATAAATAGTTCAAAGTTAATAGAAATAGCTCCTACCCCTTCGAAAGCAACGTTTTGACACTGTACCTTCCATCTTTCTCTAATGCATTACGTATAAATTTCTTGGTACCATATGCATTGGTTTCGAATGGGCTCGTGGAGGTATGGTGTCGAAAGCTAGTATATGAAAGTGGCGAGCAAGTAATTTCGAGAAAAACTGATTTTTAGCTTTTAAAAGTAATTTCTTATCACCTAACTTGCCCTATTTGTCAAAACATAATTGGTTGCTATTTCTTTCTAAAAATGCTGCCGGTCTTAGAAATATTAACTAAAAACGTTTAACAAATAAGCACTTCTCTTTAATAAAACATTTAAGTCCCTTAGCTTAAATAATTTTATTATCATAGTAAAATACTTATCAAAATTCCCCAAAAATTACCATAATTCACTTCTTATATGTTTTTTAAGATATTTAAAATTCAGACCGAAAATCAATATATAATTGCCATAATTAATTTAAACCCAATATTAATTATTTTCTTCCATAGGAAATTCACTCTCAACCCCCAATTTCTTAGAAAATTATGAAACTTGAAACCTACTTCTAAATTAATGTTTTCAACTATATATCAAAAAGGCAAGTCATTTGGATGCCATTTAGTAGGTTTTGCAATTTAAACTTGTCATAAAATCTATATGAAATACCATAAATCATCAAAAAGCAATATCCTTTCAAACAAACATAACATGGCATATTGTTTGCAAAATTAATTTAGGTCAAACCTCGAAACTGAAATTATCGACAAAAGTGAGATGTAAATCAAATTATTCGCCTTAGCTTAATGTTAAGAAGTTTGAGATTTGCTCTTTGCTTAATTTCTTCAAGCTTTCTACTTGATTTCTAGCTTATCTTCTTTTGAGTCCTCTTAATGGTGGCTTGCCGAGCTTGTAAGTGTTTTGGTTTTGTTTATCAATGTTGAAATGAATAAGAAATCAAGGTAAGAAGGGTTTATGGTATAAGAATGAAGACTTTTTTTGCCTTTGCATATTCCTCATACTTACTTCTTTTTAATTCTCTTTTGTTTATACATTCATTAAGGCACGACGCTCCTTATTGATTAACAAATCTCAATCCCTTAACCATCTACATTATTTTATTTTATTTTATTTATCTAATTAGATGTCCTAAATAATGTTACTTGGGATTAGAGTCATTATAAATATGGATCCTCAATATGAAAGCTCTATTTTTATTATAGTCAAATCATGGCATGACATCCATCGAGTGACCACAGTTAGGTCGAACGGAAGTATTGGAAGTGAAGCACTATTCAAGAGAGGATCCGTCTCCTTAGTTATATGGAGTTGGTATCATGGTCAACTCAACTCAAAGCCGAAGTCTCTAGTCAAAGCATTTCGATTAATTATTATTATTATTATTATTACTAAACAAAATGTTTTGTGTTTGGACTATAAAGTTGAAAATGGACGATATTTGGAATTGTGACCATTACCAAATTCCATAAGTCTAAAGTGATATAGATTTGACGAAGAGAAGTGGCTTATATAAAAGTCGTAGCCTGGTAATGCTTAATATAATAAAAATGAATTTTAATGAAACCAAATAAGAAATAAATTTGACCAAAATGCCACAACACCTGCTAAGTAATATGTGAACGTTAATATTCGAATAGTTCAATATTAGCCGCTGACCAAATTTATGCTTAATGATCCATACAACAGAAATGAATAATTCTCCTTTGACCAAGTTATTTAATTAAGGGGCATTTCACTAGAAACACAAAATTTACAGTCCAATTAGTTTCTAGGACACACATCCACAAAAATTAATTTCAAGGCCAAAGTCAACAGAATAATTACTTTTAAGGACAAAATCAGCAGTCCAATTACTTTCAAGGACATAATTTCAAAGGATTTTAGACCTAACTGATTATTTTGTATTTTGTCCTTAAAAGTAATTATTTCAATTGTGTGTCCTAGAAACTAATTGCACTTGCTAAAGAGGCCCTTATGGCTAATTTCCACTTTAATTAATTTGTAATTGTTATAAATTAATTAATATTTATGAAATATTAACTAGAAAATTTGATTGTGATTTGATGAATAAATATTATTAAATATATTTATAACAGGTATAAATATTAATTAATATACTATATCGATAAGCATTAAATTGGATTAAATTGCATAATATTTTATTTAGGCTCTAAATGGGTATAAAGCCCATTAAGTGGATGATAGGATTCGCTCATATGGGGGGTTATAGGCAGTTAGAATATGGGATAGAGAGGCTAGATTACAGATGGCTCAAGTGGAAGAAGATCGAGTAAAAGATGAGATCCTATAATCTCTCCTTAAGCGTCTCTACCATTATTGGTGTGGATCTTTTGGAGCCTTCATCCCTTAACATTGTTGTCCGAACTCTCTTACTAATCTCCCTATTATTTAAAGCTTAAATTAAGTCAATTCAACTGCTATTCGTTAGCTTGTGGTTAACGGTTCAAGTACTAGCAATCTTTTGGACTGGAAATTATTTCAAGGAGCATACATCATCATATTGAGGTGTACTTCAAGGCATCGGACGTGAGGTATATTTTTAATTAAAATATAATTATAAATGCTTAGATATGATATTTTATTATATATAATATTGATAGTTAGGTGATGATTCCCATATGCTAGTGATACTGTCATAAATTTTTTTGGGTAGTATTTATGTATGTACTTATAGAAATAAGAAAATAAAAATTCTATTTTTTTTTCACATCTATAATGGCACGACTAAGAAATAAAAAACATTTTTATTATTATTTGATATATATATATATATGTATATGTATATGTATATGTATATGTATATTGTATAATTTAATTACTTCATCATACTTTATATAAATATGTTATTTTTTATATATAGTGTATTATTCATATATTATATTCGACGGTAATAAAATAAAATAATATATATTTATACTTATTATTATTCAAAATATCATTTAAATCATTTAGTCCATATAAATATACTAATATATATAATATAAAAATTATGTTTCACATTTTTAAAAATAATATTATTACTAAACACGTAACAATATTTTATTATTTAAAATAATTTAAATATAAGTCAAAAATCAATAATTAATTATAAAATTATTTTTAAATCATAAAATTATGAAATAAATTTTCTGGGTACAAAATATCACTCAGTAATATATTGGAAATTTAAATTTCAAAATTAGGCTTCAAATTTATCTTATATTAATTATTTAAATTAAAATCATACAAAAATTAAATTAAAATAATATTTAAAGTTTATAAAAAAATATTTTTAGTCATGTGCAAAGCCAAGTAATTAATACTTTTAAGTGTTTATATATATTAGTCTATATTTTAATATATTATTATACATCTATAAATAAGTAATTAATATAATATATATATATATATATTAATAAATTAAATTATTTTATTTACAGATGTATTTATAGTTTTCAGTTTTAAAAAAAATTATATATATGTATATTACCATTATTATTTATTTTATTTAATAGACTTATAATTGATTTAAGAATATTTACATAATTGTATGTACATATACTGTTAATATTTCATAATTATGTTTCTAAATAAATACACACATACATTTATATTTATATAAAAAATTAATTACAGTTAATATTTATGTATTTATAATATTTTATAAAGTATATAAACATACATTTCGATAATATGTTTGCATATCAGATGAGCTAACATGTTCGTTGCGATGTAAACCCCAACATCTACGCCCGAACATGTTCTAACTTGTATGGATTGATATGTTACACATGCACACTCATATGTATATATATCTTATACATGTATATATTTGATATAACATAAACTAAATAATACAACTTCATTTTATAAATTTAAATAAAATATTTTATTTAAATAAAATATTTTATTTAAATAAAAGATAGAAATGTTCTGAACGAATTAGACTTCATGGGCCCAATAAAGATTTAATATGGTAAAAAATTTGAAATTCACCCATAACTTCCATTGCGGGCTGGCCCAATTCAAACAATATTGATATTTGGTGATTATGCTGGACGATTTCCATTACAACCCACATCTTCTGACACATAGAGCTAAAGCCCAGGATGACTTTTAGACTCATGTTGGTGCTAAAAACTATGAACCATCCCGTTTTTGAACATTACAGACTCTAAGAATGTATGGATAAAATCTAATACATTCTACACTTTAAAATCTCACAGTGGACGGTAGTAAAATATAAATACATAAAATAATCTTCTCAGAAAATATCCCAGAAGACACAGTCTCAAAGCATACGTAGTCATAATCCAAAGTTTTACAGAAATACAGCATATACTTTGATAAGTGCGAAGTAAGATAAATTGTTACATGGAGAGTTATGGAAAATAATAAGCAACTCCAATGCCAACCTCGCCTCTCCACATGCTAATCTCTGGGTCTATTACTTGATGTCCTGTCCTCCAATGGTAAGGGGAACGAAGGAAAGGAGTGGACCAGATAAAAGTCCGATGAATGACTTACATCACTAATATATAGTGATCACATGCAATTGACTTCATTTATAATCTATGTGACCTAGCGTGCCCTACTTGTGTATATAAATCAATACTAAGATTAATTTCATTTATAATCAATTTCTAATAATTTCATAAGCAAGTTTGTCACCAAAATGTATTAAACAAAGTTTAGGATTAATAGAGTACTGATATATCAGTCTATTTCAATTCAACAAAAAGGATGTTCTGCCTAAACCATTTTTTATCCAATAGATTAACTTTATCTAGGTTTAGATTAGATAAGAATCATATTCAAATTGGTTAAATTCTTTCAATCTACTTCAATCACTAGATAAACAATATTTCTGATTTAAATTAAACCAATTCTAGTCAAATAGGATATAGAGAAACTTAATTACATATAAATCTCTATATTAATTATGAACCCACTCACCTCTAGAGAGCTATTCCCTTTTTAATATGCCCAGAATTGACCCCGCTTGATGTTGAACTCCCATTGATTTAATTTCTCCTTCTTCAATCTCTTGAATTTAATTTTAGTTTTTCTTTAAAGAATTTTTTATTTGGAGAGAAAGAACGCTGAGGGTTGGGAGAGATAGAGTTTGTTATGCACTAATTTAATTAGGGTTCTGACGGCAGCTTAGGGTTCTATTTACAAGGGTAGAAGCTAACAACAACCGTTCGATCAAATATTACAAAATCTGGGTCGTTTGATCAACCCAAACTCTAGCCTGAAAGCCTTGACGGTTCGAATGCTTTAATTGAAGCGGTCGACCGCTTAAATCTATGGAGTCGATCGATGGAGCTTTCCTTATACAAAATATTTCTTTTCTAATTTCAAGTTTTTAAACGTTAATAACATTGTCATACTAGCTCCGCTTTCAATACATTGTATATAAAATTTGTCTAGAAAATTACAATGAATGCAACAGCGCAAGTTTTGTAACCAAATTTGAATGTTTGTAAAAAAAAATATTTTTACCCTTGTTATATTTAAATCTAATTCTTTTATTAAATTTTAGGTTAAATTTTACTGGATGTTACAATTTCCCTGTAAGTACAACTCCAGTGGCATTTGAAAAGGACTTTTTGCATTCGGCTTTCTTTATCTTCTGTCTACTCATCCTTAGTCACAAAATAAGTTACTTTATGCTATTCTAGGCTATTAGACATGCCAAACCTCTATACTTGTGACTATAATCAATAATCAGTAACAATATAGTGCACGTAGGCCTTGGATTTGTCGAACCACTTTAAAAATTCTCTACTTTATATACTATTTTTGCTAGATCTCTTGCTTTTACTTCATTTCAATTTTTTTAGATGTTGTGCCATTTTTCGGTTCAATGTTTTGGTGTTTTCAATAAGAATGACGATTCTTGGGTATAGATCTAGCTTTCTATGATGAATTAGAGTGTCTAAAGGTTAGATCTAGAAGATTTAATCAGAGGATTTGAAGAACTTTCCTGCTGAAATCAATGGCACCATCAAGGAAATTAGGTAGATCCAAAGCGGTAACTGGTGCAGATGAAGAAGCTTCTTATCGAAAGACGGTAAGCAACCAGCCAACAACAGCATTAATAGGACCATCTACCCCTCTAGAGAAGGACACACGTGTGGAGTTTGATAAGATGACGGTAGAGCTGAATCAGAAGATAGTTGATAGTTAGAAGTCTCTATTTGAAAAAGATAAATGCTAACATAGATTTCCTGACCTAGTAGTCATAGAGAACCAGAAGGAGCAGGAGAAAGAATTCATCTACTGGATCTGAAAAAGAGAACTCATCTACCTATGGTCAGAATAGAAGAGATGGAAAATTAGAAGCAGAAAGAAACGACTGCTTTAGCAGCAAGAGCAGTTTCTAGAGGAAGCATGAGAGCTCCCTTTAATAGAATTTAGATCAGTACCAACCATAACTAGGTTGGTACCGAGATGAATCCGAGGCCCTTAAAGGAGCAGGCAGCTGAGGTAGTTGACATGTCTAATTCTAAGGTGGATTTGCAACATGATGGTGATGATTATGAATAAAATGTTGGAGTTCGAAATAGTGGAGCTCAAGCAACCCCTATGGTGTTAATTGGGCATTAGAGAAGAACCAGGGGAGTGGTTCTCCTGAAGACTGGAGAACTTAGGCATCGACAAGCAAACTAAGACCGTTTGTAAAGCCAAACGCTCAACGTAGGTTTTGATAGTCGACCTCTGAAATACCAGGACTATGAACTTCATATAACAGATATGATCAAGAAGTTGATGGAGGAAAACAAATGAAGGAGAAACAAGGATTGGAGTTCAACATCGAGCATAACTCCATTCATGGAGAATATTTTGAGGGAGGAGTATCCCAGGAAGTTAATGATGTCAACGATGCCATCGAATAACGGGACTACCGATCCCAAGCAGCACTTGTTTAAATATGAATGGCATATGGATAGTGCTAGAGTTATGGATGCAGTTTGGTGTATATGTTTTCCTATTTGTTGGATAGTGTAGGATCATTGTGATTTACTCGGCTTGTGCCGAAATCCATATTGACCTTCGATAAATTAGCAAAGAAGTTTCTAGGGAAGTTTAGGCTCCAAACCGCTTGGTCTAAGGATGTGATGTTCTTGTCAAGCTTTACCCAAGGACCTCAGGAGTCCTTGAAGGGGTTCTTGGATAGGTTTAATATTGCAATTACAGTGGTTAATAACCCAAAGGAAGATTTGGTGTCTAAAAATTGGTCTGGGGCATACATCCAAAGACAAACTTTAGAAAATGGCTATAAATTAAGCAGCCAATGACTATGGAGGAATTCCATCAAAAAGATAATCATTTCTTGCATTTGGAATAAGTAGGTCATGCAACTAGAAAGACTAACGATGGATAGTCAAAGGAGGTGATTCAAGTGGTGATTAAATAAACCAGTGAAAGTTCCAGCAATGTGGCAGTAAATGTTAGTAATTCTAATAATTAGAAGGAGAAATAAGGGCTTTGGTAGCAGGAAAAATGAAGCCAAGAAACTTCCAAGGAATATATGGCCGAATGTGTATACACTTCCAAATGATATTTTGGAAAATATATACCTTGCCATGTAATGCATGGAAAGGTATTAAAAAGCCGCTTATCCACCTATGAAGGAGGCGACTGAGGAATACTAGCTCTCAGGAAAGTACCATCGTTTCCATAAAACTCAAGAATACAACACGAATGAGTGTTGGCATCTTAGAGATTTTATTAAGGAGTTGATAAGAAAGAAAAAGTTACCAATATGTGAGAGAGCCATAGGATAGTAGGCAAAATACAATACCCCAAAGGCTAACTGTCTAATGAAACCACCTGGACCCAATGGAGAGCGGCCCAAGTGTACTGGTGGAAGAATAGTCATAAATACCATAATTGGAGGACTTTATCCAAAAGAGAAGACATGGAATGAAATGGAATGATATGCGAGTTCGTTGATGCATATACCGTAAGGGAGCTGCTTTGCTATTGAGGATGCAGCTTAGGTTAAGCAGTAAAGGATGATGACATATTATACTATACTTTAGAATAGGGTTTCTGATGGAGTCGAGCATCAACCTTCGATACCATTGTGATTATGGAGGTTGTTGGCCCGGCTACGGTCTAGAGGCTTTGAAGGATAGTAGAATTTCAAAAAATATTTTTTATAAAAGGACATTTAATCAGATAATATTAGTACAAAGGATGTTAAGCCTTGTAAATCCAGGATTCACTGATTTACTGATGAGGCAAAACAACTAGTTGAGACAATTGATTTGTCCATGGAGTTAGCTGATAGAGACCCCAAGGTTGTGTAGATTCAGAAATTTGTTAGAGTGGATAAATCTTAGGCATACAATGCTTTTTGGGCCGACCAGCCCTTGTTGATTTCAGGATACCACTGGCTCCTTGGTGCTTAATGAAGAGTTCCTCAAAGAGAATGGGGTCGTATATATTAAAGGAGACCAGAGCATTGGATGGGAATGTTATGTCGCTGAGTTAACAAAGACGAAGCGACGAAGAAAGGTAAGAATGTAAAGAGAGATTTCAGCATTAAAAATTTGCAGCATAATAATTAAAGCCCAATCCCTAGCTCGGTAATCATAGTAGGTTCGATGAGTCTATGGATCCCAAGAAGAAGTTAGAGGAAGTGCGAGTGGCGCCAGTTGAGCTGACAGTCAACATTTCGATCATTATGGTAGATCCTACGCAGCCTCTTAAGATCAGATCTCTGGTCAATGCTGGATTAAGTAAGGAATTGGCTAGTTTCCTTTAAGGGATTTTGTATGTATTTAATTGGACACATTCGGATATGTGTGGAGTATCACCAGAGGTAGCATGTCATGTGCTGATTGTGGATCCAGGATTTCCATGGGTGAAGTCAGTTTAGGTCCAGAGCGATCTGCTGCATTAAAGGAGGAAGTGACAAGCTAATAGCAAACGGCTTTATCCTCGATGATTTGTACCTTGAATGGGTATCGAATCTCATGATAGTCAAGAAAGCAAATGGAAGTGGAGTACTTGCATGGATTATTCGGATTTAAATAAAGCATGCCTAAAGGATAACTTCCCTTTACCTAGGATTGACCAACGGGTTGATGGGACTACAAGATTTGAGTTTTTCTTATTTATGGACGTTTATTCAGGCTATAACTAGATACCGATGCATGTACTAGATTAAAAACACACCCGCTTTATAACGGATTTGGGATTGTATTATTATCGGGTGATGTCATTTGGTTTGAAGAGCGTTGGAGCTGCATACTAGAGCTTGGTGAATTCTATATTCAAAAATCAAATCGGACAAACAATGGAAGTATATGTGGATGATATTCTCATGAAGTCACGACTATTGAGGAACCACTTGGATGACCTTTTAGGAATGTTTTAGATACTGCAAAAGTATAGAACAAAGTTAAATCTGTAGAAATGTTCTTTTGGTGTTGCATTAGGTAACTTTTTAGGTTTCCTTGTGAATTCGAGAGCAATTGAGGCTAATCCAGAGTAGATTAATTCCTTATGGAATGTAGTTGCTCCGACTATGAAGAAGGAGTTACAAAGCTTGAATAGGAAGGTTATCATATGGAGTCGGTTCATCTAAATGCAACGAATAAATTCATACCATTCTTTGATGCCCTCAAAAGGGAAAGAAGAACTTCGAATGGACGATGAATGTCAGATGCCTTCATTGAGTAACTACGGCATATGGAGATGTTCTATCCAAACCATTAGACAGAGAGGATTTATTTATCTATTTGGCAGTGTCTACGCATGCACTAAGCACGATATTGGTACATGAGGAGGCAATGATTTAGAGGTCGGTGTACTACATTAGCAAGCAATTTATTGAAGCTAAAAAGAATATCCAAGGTTGGAATAAATCGATTACTATTTGTTGATTACATTAGGAAAGCTACGACCATATTTTAAGGCTCGCTCGATTAAGGTGCTTATGGACCCATAAAGCAGGTATTGTACCGACCCAAGACTTCAGGAAGGTTATTGAAATAGAACATCAAGCTAAGCCAGTATGACATTACTTACTAGCCAAGGGGTGTGTTAAATGGCCAGGCTTTGGCAAATTTCATTGCGCAGTTTACCATGTGGGATGGTGAAGAGGAAGATGATATGGTTATATTATCATAATGGAAATCGTCTATGGAAGGAGCTTCGGATGAACATAATTCTGGTACAGGAGTAGTCTTTGTAACTCTAGATAGATGATCAGTCTATTGTGCATTGAAGATGGAATTTTCCACTATGAGGTGTTGATAGCGGGGCTCAGGATAGCAAAGGATCTAGGAATAAGGATGTTGCAGATATTTAGTGATTCTTAGTTGGTGGTTTGTCAAGTGAGAAAGGAATATCAAGCTAAGGGTGCGAGACTTGGTCATTACTCGATGAAGGCTTTCGAACTATTAGATGATATAGAGCATTACACGATTAAACACATCCCTAGGGAAGAGAACGCAAAGGCTAATTCATTGGCCAAGTTAGCTAGTTCTAGAGAGGAACAGATGATGGATTTTTCTACACCCTTATGGAAGCCATTAGTGGAACTATTAGTGGAAGTTGTGCTATCTCCAAGTATCAACAAGATAGATGTCAAACAGATTTCAAAGACCGTGGAGGAAGAGGAGTCGTGGATGACTCCAAAAAGGGATTATTTACTCAAGGCAATTCTTCTGAGATGAATGATTGAACGAAAGAAACATCTTCAAATGGAACCACGGTTCATGATGCAAGAGAGGAGTGCTTTACATAAGAGGATTTTCTACCTCCTTGCTCAGGTGTGTAAGCAAGGATGAAGATAGGAAAATCCTTATGGAAACCCATGAGGGTAGCTGCAGCGACAACACAGGGGCAAAGGTTAGACAAAAAGGTACTTCGCTATCGATATATCAGATTAACAATAAATTGAGATGGGCCTTATTAAACCAAATGATGCAACCATTGCCAGAAGTTTGTGAAGGTACCAAGATCCCCATCAATGGAGCTTACGTAAATGGTTAGCCAATGGCCATTTATGGTTAGGGAATTGATATAATCGATGTGCTACCAATGGCAAAAGAAAGAGCTAAGTATGCTATAGTTGTCATGGATTACTTTATAAATTAAGCCAAAGTAGAACCACTTGCTATGATCACAGCAAAAAAAGTGATCAACTTTATGATGTAGAACATCAGCTGTAGGTTCAAAGTCCCTCAAAAGATTATAACGGACAATAGAACTCAGTTCAAAAGTGCCGATTTAAGGATTTTTATAACCGGTACAAGACTAAAGAAAGCTTTTTGGCAGTGGCACACCCACAAGCGTATGGACAAGTGGATACAGGGAATAAAATTATAAAGTCTATCTTGAAGAAACGATTACTAAAGACAAGAGCAACCAGGTCAATGAGCTTACACCGGCATTGTGGGCTTATAGCATGACCCATAAGTCAACAAATGGACATACACCGTTCCAACGGCTATGACCCCGATAGAATTGGAAGTCCTTCTCATCATAAAAGGCATTACAATCCAAAGATTAATGAGGAAGTCTTGCTTGAATCTCTCGACTTGGTCGATGAAAAGAGAGAGAAAGCAGAAACCGGTGGCTTCTCACCAAAAAAGAGTAGCATGACACTTTAACACCAAGGTCTGAAACCGTATATTCGACGAAGGGGATCACGTTTTCAAATGTGTTCTCCTAGGTATAAAGGCACTTGGTCCAAATTGGGAAGGTCTTTATGCAATTGAACAAAACCTTGGAGATGGAACATTCACGTTGGCTATTATTGATGGAATCCCAACTCCACAAGTATGGAATAACGAGATATTATAATGCTATTTCATTTAATTTTATTTAGCTTATTCTTTGCAAATAAGCCACCTAAGGATTCTATGGGAAATGTAATAAGACAGGAATTGCCATTCTCTCCGTTTATAAATAGAAGTTAGCTTCTTGAACAAATGGAACCATATTCTTGTAAGCAAAATCCTGTAATGCACAACTAGCCGTACATTCACGTACTCGGAAATGGTAGCAACTCCTTTGGTTCAGGACCAGGATTAGGACTGAGGAGTACAAATAATGGAGTCAATCAAATAGTTCAATCCCACCCTTCCGGTACTGACTGTTGCCCGGAGATAGGCGATGTTGAGAAGGAACGGCTAGAATAAGGCGACAAAAGTCCTAGTTTTAGAAATTGGTGCATGATTGAAATTCTAATGACCACACTTGTGGTATGGAAGATATACTAGGCAAGGAAAAGTATCAACGGACACTCCAAATCAACGCCAAACAGTAAGTGTAGCTAAGAGCAGATGCCTAGAGATAGGCATTAAGCCATCGGTTCCCGGAGGTAGGAACTGGTAAATGGATAGGACTTCCATGACTACATTTGTAGCCTAGCACTCGGTCGAGGATAAGTGAGTTAGTCATTGAAGGTGGAAAACAAGTATTACTAAACTTCTCTGATCTAGATAAGGACCGGGAGAGTGTAATCAGACTTGGGGCAATCAAATAATTTTTCCCATATGGTTAATCCCTAGACCAATGCACGGAAATAGGCAAGGTCAGAGAACAATGCCCGGATTTTGACATTTGGATAAGTCCTAGAGGCAAGACTCGATATGAAGTGGAGACACATTAAAAGTACGCTTTCACTCGCAACCTAGCGGGACTGTCTTTGCAGATGTTAAGTAGTAGAAATATATGGATGACATCGGTCATGCCTGGTTATCGATGAGATTCTAAACGTCGAGAAATAGACGCTCAAATCGATGTTCCCCGTAGAAAGGAAATAACATAAAAACCTAGATTATTTATAACTCATTAATGTCGAAGGAAATTCGACCTAGAATAAATAGGGATAACCACAGGGTTGGTTAAATTATAGTTTTGTTTAGTCGAACGAAGAACTTTAGCAATAATAAACAGAACTGAATGAATGAATATGTCTAGTGCAATTGTAGGAATTTTATTTATATGAACATAGTTAGTGTAAATAAAAGCATTGCATAGAAAAAGGCATGTATAATATGGATAAATTGCAGTATAATCAGTTACGTTATGTATGTAGACAATTGTATATAGGCAAAAATAGAGTATAAAGTGTGGAAATGTAAATGTAACAAAGATTGAAACTAGAAAAATAGTCTTTCATTTCATTCAAACTTAAGAATGCAAGGGCTTAAATATCAGATAATATAATAATAATATAATAATATATATAATAAAAAAATCATAAAAAATAAATATAAAATATAATAAATATAACTATAAAAATATAAATATAAATAATGTAATAAAAATAAATAATAATATAAAATATAATAAATATAAATAAAAAAGAATAAAATACAAAAAGAGTAAAATAAAAATATGAAAAATATAAAATAAAACTATATATATAAAATATAAAAATATAAACATAAATAATCATAAATATAAATAAAACAAAACATATTATATAATAATAAAATAAAGTATTAATAAAATATTTTATTTTATTTTCATTGATAACTATTTATGTTTTATATATAATTATATTCTATATTTTATATATTTATATTTTATTATTTATTTTATTTTATTTTTATTTATTTTATATTGTTATTTATTTTTATCATATTATTTATATTTATATTTATTACTTTATATTTATTTTTTATAATTTTTATATTATATATATAATACTATTATTATTATATTATATTATATTAAATAATAATAATAATAATGTAAACTATAATAAATAAAAATATTTAATTCAAATGTGACAACCCACCTTCTCGACCTTCAGAGATTGACACTAATACTTCCGCGAGATTCATGTGCCGTAAATCCAAGTGTCGGAGAGACAGATTATCATTGGTAAAGAAAATAAAGATAAAAGACAAGACAACAATAAAATCTCACATCGTATTCAACACATAATTATACTTATGAGTAGCACATGAAATTACTCCATATTGTTCCATCAGAGTTCTACTAAGTACTAATCCAGCTAGGGACATTTATAATGACCTATCCTTACAAGAACTGGTAATACATAATAAAAAAAATACATAAACAACAAAAAATGATAGATAACTTCTGCAAAGAACCTAAAATCCTCTATGCTCCAAATAATCTAACTACATGGCTATTCGAAAAATAGGGCACCCAGATTTTAAGGGGAAAAGGAAATAAACTCTGGGTCAGTCATGGGACTATTGTGAGAAACTCAAATGCGGATATTTTGAAAACAGAGGTATCTCATAAGACCACGCTGCACATAAAAACAAAATGGGTTTTTACTTTATGATAACCAAAACATTTGCTACATAAAATCTGGGGATATTATTTTTTAAGACATTCTTTTGAAAACACTTTTCAAGTAAATATACATAATCTTGGCCGAATTGTTACATTATTAAATTCCAGCATACTAGGCTCTACAATTAAGTCCAAAGGCACTTATTGGAGAATGGATTTCCATACAATGGCCAGGTAAGGGACTACATTCCGTATAGTATATATGTAGAGGAATGTACCATGGATCGACAATTTCGAAACCTCTATGAATCAGAACCGGCCTACCCGCAAATGAATCTGGTGGTGGATAGGACTGAATATGACATCACCCTGGTCGTTCCTGACCTATCCTGGAATAAACAGATCTCTGAGCTGATTTTCTTTTATACGGTAAATCAAATTTGGATAACCTATCAAATAACTTATAGCAGCATGCCTTTTGCTTAGCGCATCAGCCATTACATTTGTTTTCCCGGGCGTATATAAGATATCTAAATCATATGACATGAGAAATTCTAGCCAACGCTGCCGCCTCATATTCATGTCCTTCTGAGTGAAAAGATACTCCAAAGATTAGTAATCTTTGAAGAGTTCGAACGTCTCACCTATTTAAAGATGGAATATTATTTACCAACGTTAAACAAAGTTTATCAAAATAAACTATGAGAATTTTTTACCCGGTAAATAATGTCTCTACATTTTTAATACGAACACAACGACTAAAAGCTCTAAGCCATGTGTTGCGAAAATCCTTTCATTGATCTTCAATTGTCTGCTTCCATAATCTACTCTGGATCTTAGAGGATCATGGAAAAACTATCTTCATCTTCTTGAATTCTCCTACAAAAACAGCTATCGGGCAAGTATTGGCATAGCCCTATATGAAGCTTTGTATGGTCATCCATGTAGATCTCCATCATGTTGGATCGGGATCAGAGATCGATAAGCACCAAGGCCTAATATGATTCGAGAAGCCATAGAAAAGGTAGATTTGACCAAAAAGAAGACGAAAGAACCCTAGAGCAGGCAAAAGAGTTACGATGATTGAAGGCATAGAAATTTGGAATTCTTGGTTGGAGATTTCATATTCTTGAAAGTCTCTCCGATGAGTGGAGTGGTAAGATTTGGTATGTTAGGGAAGTTAGCACCTCAATTTAATGGCCTATTTCTCATTCTTGAGCTGATTGACCCATAAGCTTATCGTGTGAAATTGCCTGAGAGGTTGTATAGTATGCACAATGTCTTCGACGTATCCAATCTATGGAAATATATGCATAATCCAGAGTAGATTATAGAAACGGCTACCTAAGAAGATTTGGAAGTTGAACCAAATTTGGTAGTTATTAGACGACCAATTTGAATCGTAGATCATGTTGAGAAACGATTGAGAAGGAAAGTTGTGTGAATGGTGAAAGTCCAATGGAGTGGTGATGCAAAAGACTGCACTTGGGAAACAGAAGATAGAATGAGGAAAGTATATCCTGAGTTTGGGATTGATGTTGTATCGAGATAGTGCACTCACTGCCTGTGGTGTAGTCATTTATCATATCTTGTATATATTACATTTTGTCAAATATATATATATATATATATATATATTCATTTTTAGTTTTCACCTTCTTATCCTTAATTTCGAGGACAAAATCTTTTAAGGGAGAAGTATGCAACGACCCGGAAATTCATCACTTCAGGAAAATTTTGAAATATTCAAATATAAGATATTTTAACATAAACGATAATGTTTTAAACAATAAATAATATTGGTAATCTTTTGAATAAATATTTATAAAAATATATACTTTGGAAGATATATTGATTAAAAAACGAAAATCAGTTTACCGATAAACAGCTCTTTGACCATTCGACATCGTGCACGGAGCTGGATACATAGACTTGTTTATCTATAAAAGTGAGAATACGCAATAAAATAACTTATTTTATTTTGGAAAATTAAAAGTGTATATGAAATCATTAATAATGTCGTTATTTTCGAATAATTGATTTTTGAATTTAAACTGAGTTTAAATGATTTAATAACTATTTTAATTATTAGATAAGCTCGTTTAATTATAATATAATGATAGAAATATTATTATCAAATTTTTTTTGCAAATATATGTATTAACTAAGAAAAGAAAATATGACCGAAAATCGAAAATGAAATTCGTAACAATTCAACGTGTAGAAGTTGTGCAACGTTGTGGATTATGTATGACATACGTATGCACATATACATGTACACACACACGAAGACATTCACATGCACATTGATACATACATATATAGATATACATTTTAATATAAAATAACCAATAATATCAAGATATTTTCTCACTTTCCTTAATACTTAAGCCTTCCAAAGTCAACACTTACACATACAAGTACATGCATATGAGGGGTTTCGACCGAAGCATGGGGATAATGGAGGGAGGTGGTTAGCGATGATAGGATGATGCAATGGTGGAGATAATATCACGTTATTTTGCTCCTTCCATTTGCCTATGAACACCGACCATCCTTCTTCACTTCCATTCAATTCTTCTTCATTTTCCTAAGCTTTCCTCCCATTTTTCATAGCTTCCGTTATCAGCAAAATACTGGCAAAATATAGTTCAAAAATAAATCAAATTGTAATATATATATATATATATATATATATATATATCAAAACACTTCAAAAATCAAAACAAACTCCTCCTTTCTCCCTTTAAACCCCACATCGACCACCCTATACTACACATAGCCAAGCCTTCCTCCTCTCCAAGGTTAACGCTGAGCCTTCTAAAGGAATAAGTCCAAGAGTTCATGAGCCTAAAGTTCAAGTTAGAGAAGATATAGTCCTTTTCTAGTTAATCATTTAATTCCAAGGTGAGAAATTCTACTTATAATATGATATATTAGATGATATATATGTTTGGTTATGCTTGGTTGTTGATAATTTTTATCAAGTTTGCATTTTGATTATATGTTTATTTGATATTGAAATAAGTCACATTTAATACATGTCGAAGTATCACAAAGGAAATCACTTTTCTTTAATAAATAAAATGGTATATATGAGATTGTTAAACCTCTTCAAAATGGTTTAAAATGGTTTATAAATGTTTTATAAACACTAAATTCCAATTTTGGTGAAGTTTTGAAAAGTTAAGAAAATCGAGTCAAAAACAAGGGCGTTGTAACGATAGTTCACGATTTCACGCCGTAGAAAGTTAAATCCATTTATACGATAAATTTGGAGTCGGAATTCTTTATAATAAGAATTTTCCAAATTCTTATAATCACAGTTTTCAAACGAAGAAAGAAAATTTAGATTTCATTTGGTAGATTTTGAGATATGAGCAAAATAATTTTTCAAAACAATCGCGTTTTGGCAGTTCGAAAACCAAAGCAACAAATTCTTTATAAATGATATTTTTAATTCTTTATATATGAAATAAATTATATAAATCTTTTAAAATGTTTAAAATAGATCTAAATTATAAAAATGAATTTATAAATGGTAGAAAAGTGGTTTTGACCAAATAATTCTTAAAAGCATTATTTGCAGCACTTTAAATAACTTTTGAAATATGAATTTAAACTTAACAATTCTTTTTCAAATCTTTTATAAATGTTTTCAAATGAATTATTAAGCGTTTTAATAATGATTTGGAGGTTTTATATTTCATTTAAAAGAGTTTAAATAAATGATTTAAAGAAAAGCTGTTATAATAAAGTGATTAAATCTTGGCTCTAAAAGCCGACCAACAGACTGGATTTTTCTATTCGTAAGATTTAGATGTGAGGTGCTTAAACAAAGGAGAAGTTCAGAAGCAACCAGTGTTCTGGCTTACCTAGCCTCTTTCCTGGGCGAGGGATAGATAAGATCGAAATGTCAGAAATGAAACAAATATAAAAGATTCATAATTTATAAATTTAATTTGATACAACCTGGATTGTATGGAGATAATCTTCTTATACTTGGTGTTAACTTCCGAGGAGGGAACTTGTACAATCCATATGAATTTAAAATAATTTCACCATTATTCGATGGATAGTACTTATTGAATACGAAAATTGATGTTGAATATAATTAGTATAATTTCTATCGATCCTTTTTTAACTCAATAATGTTTACCAATACGAATTATGAAAATGATTTGGTAATCCTAAAATTAAACAGAAGTTTAATGATTTTGTATATACTGGAAAGAAATATTTTAAAGATTTATATCTCTAGAAGATATCTTTGTTAAAAAGAAGTAATTAATCAAATGATAAGCACCTATTTACTTAATATATTTTTATCGATAGTTGGTTTGAAGGAACTGAGGTCGGATTTGAATTATTCTTATCCGAAAACTACTTTAAACCAATTTATATATTTTAAGTGAAGATTTGGAATGATAGTAAATGAATGATGGGCTTCTTGCCACTGACCCTCGGGGAAAATTTCCCATATCATATATATGTGGTAGTAGTATCTTTATTTGATCCTCGATGCAAGGGATGCTCGCTACAAATGCTAGGGATGATTTTGACAAGATGTGGTAGGAGAGTTCCTTTTGTTTGTCCTATATCTGGACAACTTGTAAGGACGAATGTCTGACATTGCATTTCTATTCACATAAATTGATCTCTATAAACGTATCATCTGTTTGGTGACGTAGAAGGCAACTTTTCCTAGCTTAACACCATTTTCTAAAACATATGATCTCGGGAGTTATACATTTGTAGAAATCAGTTGTGTGATAATGGAATGGTAGTGTGGCATTCAAAGTGGAATGTGTGCTATTTGAAAGGTAATCATTACCTCAGGCCTCATCAATCGAAAATGGTTAAAACACGGTTAGTTCAAGGCCATATGGGTCGCTCTCTTAAGGGTATGGTCATACCTTTCTATATTACTTTATATGTATCGAGTATATGCTATGGGATCCTAGATAGGTTGGTTACGATCGAGATGATGTCATATTCGGTCATATCTACCACCAGATGGGCCTACGGGTAGGCTGATTCTAATTCATAGAGGTTTTGAAGATGTCGATCCTCGGTACATTCCTTTAGAGATGTACTGTACGGAAGGTAGTCCCTTACTTGACCATTGTATGGAAATCCATTCTCGAATAAATGCATTCAGACTCGATTGTAGAGCCTAGTATGATGGAATTTAATAATGTAACAATTTCGGCTAAGATTATCTATATTTACTTGAAAAGTGTGTTCAAAAGAATGTCATTAAAAATAATGTCGCTAAAGTTTTCATAGAAAATGTTTTGGTTATCATAAGGTAAAAACCTATTCAAGGTTTATGTGTGGCATGGTCTTATGTGATACCTTTATTTTCAAAAAATCCATATTTCAGTTTCTCACACCAATCCCATGACTGACCAGAGTTTTCTCCCCTTAAACTTTGGATGCTCTATTTTTCGAGTAGCAAAGTAGTTAGATTATTTGGAGCATGGAGCATTTTGGTTTCTTTGCAGAAGTTATCTATCATTTTCCGATGTGCCTATATTTTGTATTATGCATTACCAGCTCTTGTAAGGATAGGTCTTTATAACTGTCCTTAACTGGATTAGTACTTACTAGAAATCTTATGGAACAATTTGGAGTAATTGCATGCACTACTCATATGTATAATTATGTGTTGAATACTATGTGAGATTTTATTATTATCTTCTCTTGAAACTTTATTTTCTTTACCCCATGATAATCTGCCTCTCCGGCACCTGGATTTATGGCACATGAATACCGAGGATCTATTTGTGTCGATCTCTGAAGTTGAGCAAGTGGGTCAACATATTTGGTATCGGAGCATAATGTAAAGACTCATTTCTTCGACCTTCATAAATCAAAAATAATACATCTTCGGTATTTGTAGCGATCCTGACTTGACCTTCGAAAATCAGCACCGAATACGACACTCATATTCAAATCCCGCATATCTAAACGTCAAATCTAGTGCGCCGGAGCTTATAACACAATTAAGTAAACAACACTGCGGAAGAAAAAGAATAATACATTGATATACAGGATTGATACAATATCTGATACAACAGACGATACAATAGAAATCAATATACATCAGAGATATGATACAATAAAATAGCAGCGGAAAAGAAAAATAGATAACACCAACAGCGGAACAATATCCAAAATAGTCTTCAAGGAAGAACTCTAGCAGCAGCTCGAACCAATATCATGATACACTAAGACAAGCAAGTCTCGTCCACAACCAAGGATTGAACTAGCTCCAGATAATCTACGAAGCCTTGCTATCTGAAAAAGCCAACTCTAGACTGTCCGTGTGGAAAAAATTTGAGCACCCAGAGTTTAGGAAAGAAACAATAAACTCCAGGTCAGTCATGAGATTGGTATGAGTAACCAAAACAGTTTATCTTTGAAAACAACAGAGAAATATTTTAAATTAGAATCGCAATGCTTTTAGAAAATGCGACTACCATAAGGCCTGCCGCACACACACACAATGCAAATGCAGAATCAGAGGAGATTTCTCCTTATGATAATCAAACATGCTTGATACGCAAATTTCTTTGATATTATTACTATAAGTGCAAAGTGTAGGAAAACATTTCGAAGATATAATATAAATCTTAGCCAACATACAACCATTATCGTATGCCTACTACAGCTACCATCTAAACAGTGGGGCACCACCACAAGTAAATGGCAGGTTCTACAACTAAAATCGTAAAGAGCTTATATTGGATGAATGGATTTCCAACAAATGGTCGGGCAAAGGAACTTCCCAAGTAAAATAGAACGCCTCTGGAGCGATGTCCCTAGATCCTAACCGGATCTCTGCTACACAAGACCGGGTTACCCCTAACTGGGTAACTACTGACACGAGTATGCCATCCCCCGGTCGTTTGCAACCTTTATCCAAGGATCCTCTCAACCAACAACCACAAATCAATAAATATGCAGCAACCACGAAGTAAATATCTGGGCTCCATACCATGATACCACTTATAATCCAGAAGGAAATGACATGCCCTTAGAGGGCGCTATCCTCAAATAACCTTGCTGCCACGATTCCTGTTTCGACCATAACCGGGTTGTGAGGTTTGACAAAATCTCATCCATAAAGCTATGCTTTTCACAAAAGCCACGCTTTGATCAACTAATGATCAGTAGCAATCAGCATGCCACATTACCAAGTTGGGAATATATCGCTGATAACCTTCAAATACATAACCTCTGAGCTCGTACGTCTCAGAGAAGGGTGTTAACCTAAGAGAATAAATTCTCCGCCACCAACATATATGTATTCGAAAGAAATCTGCTTTATATCTCAATTGTAATGTCAGACATACAATCCATACAAGTCTGTTCTAGGTTTGAACAGAACCGAAGGCACTTCCAAATAAGTCCTTGCAAATCCAGGTATTCACAATCCCGATCGGACTTCCCATCACTTAGGGAATCTCTATACTGGAGCAACTCAGTGCAGAGACAATCGATAAGTCAAACTATCGTTATCGCAAATACCCGGTCTTTACCACCGGTCTTCAAATGCTATCCATAACGTCGAATCACATATTCGGAATGGGTTATACGACACAAAGGTCCTCTCCCGGCTAAACCGAATAGTGAGCGCAACATTTAAAACATATGGATATGCGATATCAATTAAGTCACAACTTAATAATTCAAAACTTTCTTTCAAATGGTTTAAACCAATTGCCATTTCAAATCTTATAAACAAAAAGATTTATTTCACAAAGATCCATTTACAGATTTCAAAACAATTCCATCTCAATTGGATTAATTCATTTAAATCTTTAAATCAAAGATTTATCTTATAGCTTTTAAACAGTTTCCATAACTTGGAAAATCATTTTATTTTTTTACTTGAAATCCCTTTTTAACACAATTTGGAAGTTCACTTCTTATATGAAAACTTTTATTATTTGAAAACGAATAGTTTCATTTCAGAAAGATCCAATTTTATTTACACGAGTTAAAGCCTTTCTAAAACTCAAACAAGTTATTCAAAATAAATTTCATCTTTGAAACTCTATTTCAAAAGCTTTTCACTTTTAAACCCAATCCATTTCCAAAACATTTGAATTCAATTTGTCTATTTAAAAATCACTTCAAAAATCTATGACTTAATCGATTTCCTCGTGAAATCCATATTGGTGTGTGTACAAGTGTGGTCCAGGGCTTTAACACAATAGTGCAACATCGTTCAATCATCACAGATTAAAACACAGAAATATAGTTGATAAGCGATATAAACTATAACGCTTATCGTCCATTCACAGATTCACAGATAATATACAAATGTAAATAAATGAACAAATTATACACAGCTAAATCCACATAACAAAATATCATAGATCAGATAGAACAATCAATTCAAGGCAACTCATATCATACGATCATTCATAAGTAAGCTCAAGTATTCAATAGTCATTTATAAGTAGGATTAATTAATTATTAAATCCTAATTAATTCAATTTATTTCCAATTAAATTGATTACTTATGAATTATTTATCCAATCTTGATTTATCAGTTACAAATCATTTGATATAAATTAATAAATCAGTCACCTTAATTAATTAAATTGTTCTTAATTAATTATACTAATCTAACCTCTAAACCAATTTTATGATAAATTAACCCCTTAATTAAATCATTTTAAGAAATTAAATCTTTAATTTCTTACCATTAAGCAATCATCTCATACAGATAAATCATTAATTACCAATTAATCTTTATCAATAAATAAATCAAAATATCCAATTTTAAATTACAATTTGAAATTAACCCCTTAATTACTTTTATTAAGTAATTAACAATTTACAATTGATTATCTTAATTAATAAATACAATTAATTATCAAAAATTAATCACATTAATTTAATTACTTAATAATCTCTAGTTAATTATCTTCATTAACTAATAACATTTCCTTAATTACTTTCTTAAGAAATTATCTTAATTAATCATTATTAATCATCTTTAATTATAAATTAATCTAAATTATTAATTTAAAATCAGATAAATAAGTCATTCCTTAATTCTCTTATAAATTAAATTCTTTTATTATCTTAATTATTTCTAAGATAATTCATTTACTTTATTAATGGCTTCATTAACATTCGAGTGTATTTAAAACATTACACTTCTAAATTTAAATTCAAATTCCATTTTTGAATTTAAGATTCCAAAAGGTTATATATTTAAATATTAACCAATTTAAATATCAACTTATTACCCTATAAGAAAAGTTCTAACTAATTTACTTAAATTTTTATTTAAAATTTAAGGTTTCAAATTACATTACATTTTTAACTTACAAATTTAAGTTAAAATAAATTATTTAACTTTCATTTAAAAACCTTTTATAAAGGAAGTTTACCAAAAATCAAGTTTAAGCATTTGTTTAAAAACAAATTTACTTTTAAAAAGCTATTTTAATTTAAACTTGTTTTTAAAACAAGCCAGGTTTTAAAACTGATTTAAATTTCTAGATTTGGACTCAAAGAAAAACTTGAATCCACTAATTTAAACATTTGATTTACAACTTTGTTTTAAAGTCTTGATTTTAAATCTTGATTTAAAAATCCAAATTTCATTTTAAAACTTTAAGATTCAAAAGTTTAGTTGCATCTAAACATTAACTTTGAATTTAAACCACTGTTTAAATTCTGGTTTCAAAATTTTAAATTAAATTGAAAAATATGAAACTGTCAGGTATTTAAAACCTGAAAACTATTTCTAAATATTTTTGAACTTTTATTTCATTTCGGATTTGAATTCAAAGATTTAAATTTGAATTCATACTTCAACTAGATTTAAACTTTGTTTAAATCTGGTATACAAATTTAAATTGCATTTAAATTTGTTTAAAAATCAAACATTGCCAGGTTTTTACAAAAACCTTGAAACAAGCAATTGATTCGAGTCGAACCAAAATTGCTTCGAGTCATTTCTCTTCTGCTTCGAGTTAGGCACTCGAATAACTCGAGTCTTTCCCGAGTTAAATACCTCTGCACACAAATAAGTTCATCAGAACTTCAACTTCACGGTGCACGTGCACATCGCCAGCGACCAACTCCAGTCGCCACCCCTTCATCGAGCACAACGACAATCACCTAAAACCCAACCTCTAATCATCAGAACGCCATCGTCCTCGCAAATTCGAGTTTGAATATAAAACTCGAAACCCGAAAACTCGACACAGCAAACATCCCAAAACTTGTCAACGCCTTGCTCTCGCCGCCTCGACCACCAGAGTTCGTGCAACTCCGGCCACTCACGCGTCAACACTTCCTCCACCATCACCCCAAACCACGTTGAACTCGATCACCTATTGGAGACGAACGAATCAAAACACACGGCCTCGACCAAACTAGGGCTACAGCTTTCAAACTGTCGCCGATGCCACCACGATCACCTGACCACCCTCACGCTATTTTTTCCCAGAGCCACTAATCACTCCTCAATCTCCACGCGAGAGCCCATTCCCCAAAACTCCTCCGGCCGCCTGAATTTCATCAAAACCCAATCCCAGTTCGTCTATGAACTGCTCCTTTATCTTAGCTATAAAAATCATGGTGTTTGATTTAAAATTCATGTTTTATTATGAGAATTCAATTTATATTCCTGAATTTGTGAATTAAAGTGTTTGAAACTTGACTTATTGAAAGTTGGGTTCAACTACCTTGATTTACAACAAGATTCATAAGTTGTTTTAGCTTAATTAGAATTTTAACCTTAAGTATATTCGATAACAAACAGTTTTGGTTTGAATTTTAAATCCAAACAGTGGGTAGCTTGAGAAGAAAAGATTTTCTTTTTGAATCAAAATCCTGGTTGATGAACTAAGACAGAGAACCTATGGGAATGACAGCCTGCACACCCATGTCTCAATCATTTAAGTATACACAAAGAATTCATGTTTATGTCCAAACATACTTATCACAATATACTTTGCAATAGATCCATATTTTAAAATTTTAAAACAAATGTTACTCACCTGGAGTTGAGGCGGAGAAGAACAAAGATTTGGAAATGATTTTCTTTTGCTCTGATTTGTTACATGAATTTGAAAAACCGGTATGTACTTGCTTATCCTATTAGCTCTTGAATCTGATGCCTTTCTTTGTACTTGAATAATGTTGAGTTTGTTGATGATAATGTTTACATTTTTTTTTGGTTTCCTTTTTGGTTTCCTTTTTGTTTTCCAGGTTCAAACTCATTTTTTCTTTCAGCTTGCTAAGCTATTTTCTTGAATGAACAAGGACTAGATGTATACATATAAATACAGAGAGAACAGTGTGTATAGGGGAAGGCTAGTATCTAGTTAGGCTTACTTCTTTTGTTGACTAAAGATATTATTTTATAAACTGAAATGAAGTGATCCATTTCGGCTAAAATGATCTTGTCCATGCTGAAGAATTATGTTTGTACAGTTCCTTTTGCTTTGTATAAGCATGTACATATGTGCTTTATGCTTTCAAGTCTACACTTATTGAATTTTTCTTGTACATTAGATATTTACTTTACTTTGTTTATATTTATTTCTTGCCTTCTTTAACTCAGCTGATAGATGATATAGTGATGGTTCGCATTAATGTTGTTTGTCTTGCTTTATATTTGTACTTTATTAGCTTGTTTCATACTTGTCTTATTTCTTTTAAACTTTGTTCTTTCCTTGCATACTTTATTTTGTACAAACATATTTTATTTTACTTTACAATATTTATTTTTATAGCTTATATAATTCTAGAATTATTTACTATGTTCATTTCATATTTTATATAATTATAATTTATTTGAAATATTTTGTTTAACATTATATCAAAAATCCAAATACAAAATTATTTTCTAAGATATTTGCATTTAAATCCCAAATTAAATATCCAATCTATTTTATATACAAGTGTTGAAATATCTAGATTGATTTCAATTAATCCTTAATTTAACTAACATTTTATATAAATTTTCAATTAATTCACGATTTTTATTCAAAAATTAAATTTATTATCAATTTAAACTTAGAAAAATTTCGGGATCGTTACAGTATTCATGTGCTGTAAATCCAAATGCCGAAGAGGTTGTTATTTAAGGGTAATAAAAAAACTAAAGATGGAACAGAATATTACATGAATGAAATAACATATATTATTTCAATATATATATATATATATATATATCTTTACAACATAAATTTTAAATACATTTATCAGAGTTAAACATGGATAGTTATAAATATTTGTCCGCACAAATGCGGAACACAATAGTACACAAATGTGGTGACAAAGAGGTAATAGTCTATTGAAGAATATTCTAACTCCATGCTTCGAGCTCTTCCGGATTTTTTCTAACTAAACCTGGCTACTATGCTGCTCGAAACAAATAGGGCACCCAGAGTTTAAGGGGAAAGAAAATAAACTCTAGGTCATCATGGGACTGGTGTGAGAAACTCAAAATATAGATATTTGAAAACAAATGGTATCTCATAAGACCACGTCGCACATAAATATGTAACAAGTTTTTATCTTATGACAACCAAAACATTTGCTATGCAAGATTTGGGAATATTATTTTTAAGGATATTCTTTTGAAGACACTTTCAAGTAAATATACACAATCTTAGCCGAAATTATTACATTATTAAATTCCAGCATACTAGGTTCTACAAACAAGTCCGAAGACACTTATCATGCAATGGCAAGGTAACAGACTACCTTTCGTACAATACATCTATAGAGGAATGTACCGAGGATCGACGTCTTCGGAACCTTTAAGAATCAGAATTGGCCTACCCACAAGCCAGTCTGGCTGCAGACGAGACCGAAAATGACATCACCCCGGTCATAGCTGACCTATCCATAGCCACAGTATACACAACATACTCGACATATAGAGAGTAATCTAGAAGGGTATACCCTTATGGGCATGACCCACATAGCCCTAAAGCAACCTTGTTTTAGCCATTACCGGTTGATGAGGCCAGAGGTAATGATTACCTTCCATATAGCACGCATTCCACTTTGAATGACAAGCTACCATTCCGTGATTACACAACTGATTTCCACATACGTATAACTCCTGAGCATATATGTCATAGGAAAGGATGTTAGGTTAAGAGAAGTTGTCTTCTCCGCCACAAAGCAGATGATATGTTTATAGAGATTAATCAGTGTGATTAGAAATGTTATTCAGACATTCATCCATATAAGTTATCTAAGAACAGGACAAACCGAAGGAATAAAACAAACTGAAGGATCTCACGAATAGAAAAATCTAATCTACTCAACGGCTTTAGAGCCAAGATTAAATCACTTTATTATAACAGCTTTTCTTCAAATCATTTATTTAAACTCCTTTATATAACTATAAAATCTACAAATCATTATTAAAACAATTAATTATTTATTTGAAAACATTTATAAAAGATTTGGAAAAGAATTGTTAAGTTCAAATCTATATTTCAAAAGTTATTAAAAGTGTTGTGAATAGTGCTGCAAATAGTGTTTTCAAGGCTTATTGGGTCGAAATAACTTTTCGATCATTTTGAAGTCCACTTTTATGACTCAAATCTCTTTTAAAACATTTTAAAAAATTTATAGAATTTATTCCATATTTTTAAAGAATTAACAATATCATTTTTAAAGAATTTGTCGCTTTGGTTTTCGAACTGCCAAACCACGACTATTTTAAAAACTCGTTTTACTCATATTTCAAAATCTACTAAATGAAATATCGATCCTTTTCTTTTGTTTGAAAACTATGATTATAAGGGTATGAAAAATTCTGAGATCAAAGAATTCTGACTCTGAATCCATTGTATACATGGATTTAACTTTCTATTCCATGGAATCGCGAACTACCATTACGCGACGCGTCTAATTTTGACTTAATTTTCACAACTTGTCAAAACTTCACCAAAATGTATTTTTGTGTTTATAAATCATTTTAAACATTTTTAAGAGATTTAACAATCTCACATACACCCTTTCATTTATTAAAGGAAAGTGGTTTCCTTTGTGATTTCGACGTGTGTTAAACGTGACTTGTTAATACAATCAAACAGTCATATCATCCTCATCCAAACATGATTAATATTCATCATGACCAAGCATAACCATACATGTATATCATCTAATATATCATATTATAAATAGAGTTTCTCACTTGAATTTCGATCGGACTAACTTTAAATCGGCTATAGCTTCTCTACGATCGCACGGAAGCCTATGGAATCAAACTTTGGACTCTTGGAAAGGCTCAGCCTATGCTTTCTATTTGAGGTGGGCTTGAGCTTGGTTGGTAGAGGGTGTGGCCGTGGGTTTGCAAGGAAGGAGGAGTTTGCGTTGAGTTTTGAAGTGCTTTGATATATATGTATATGTACATAATTTAATTTTCTTTTGCAAATATTTTTACCATTATTTCTCTAAGGATAGAAGACATGAAAGTAGAAAAAAGCTTAGAAAAATGAAGAAGAAAAGATGAATGGAGGTGAAGAAAGGTGGTAGGTATTTATAGGCAAAGGTGAGGAGGAAAATATCAAGATATTTAAGTGCAAATACATCATCACTTCATCACCACCATCACCTCCCCTTACATCATTATGCTCAACCATAACCCCTCCTATGTGCATCGCCATGTGCATGTACTTGTGTGTAATAGTGTTGACTTTGGAAGGGTTATGTATTAAGGAATGTGAGAAAATGTCTTGATATTTTTAGTTATTTTATATTAAAATGTATATGTATATATGTGTGTATCTATGTGCATGTGAATGTCTTCATGTGTGTGTAAATGTATATGTGGATACGTATATGCCACATATAACCCGCTACGTTGCACAACTTCTACATGTTGAATCATCACGAATTCTGATTTCGATTTTCGGTCATATTTTCTCTTCTTAGTTATTATACATATATTTGTAAACAAAGTTTAATAAAAATATTCCTATTATTATATAACTATTAAAATGATCCCATTTGATTTATAAAACCATATAAATCAATATTAGACAATTGTTTACAATAAGTGCTATTATATCAATAAAGCGATATTCATTTTCTTATATTTTCAATACAAATATATATATTTATATATATATATATCTTTATAAACTTTTATAAATGATTTATTATCACTTTATAACTAATTAAATGAATTATTATTATTTTAAAATAGATATTGGAATAATTATAATGATTATTAAATCATTAAATCTTAATTTTTTTTGCAAGGCAAGCCGGTTTTATAGTGGACCATCCACTTTTTATTACGAACGTAATAAAAATTTGAAGTACATGAGAATAGTAAAAGCACCTTAACTACTAAGAAAAAGAAAGAAGACAGCACAGGAGTGTGATAAACATATCACAACTACTATATGAATATCGAAAACAACTACTCCTCCGAAGAGGTAGCATCACCATCATCCACTAAATCCTGGGAAGACACCAAAGAGACATTCGCCAACAGACCAGCATAGGGGGGAAAATGGGAAGCAAGACAAGGATCATAAGCCATAGAATCAGAAGAGTACAAAAAGGAACGATCCCAGGATGTATCAGCAAGCAAGACAGAATTCGATCTCGCAAAATAACCGTCCAAAACAAGAGCTAATGAGTCACCAGACGGTCTATAATAAAGGCATCTAAGGTCCAGATGATCATTAGAAACAAATCTAAAGAAAGAATCATCCAAGGGGTTAAATCTCATATCAGAAATGTGATCAACCTAACACCTCTCAGCATCATCCCAAACAGTAGAGGGACATGGCAGACCAGGAACAAGGACAGCAACAGGAATTGCAGACACATCACCAGCGACCAATGGAAAACGTGGCGGAACAGGAACCTGAACAGGAATCGCTGAAACATCAGAAGGCGCCACAGAAGATGGAGGGGAAGCATGCCGAGCAATACAGGGAGCCGGATCTGGGACAGATAAAGGAGCCGTAAGAGGAGGAACAACCTGAGTAGAAACCTTAGGAACCCATTTCCTGAGCGGAGGCCGAGGAAGAGGGTTCTTTGGAGTAGCCGCGGAAACAACAAAATGCGAGCAGGCGATAGCTAGGTGGGCAAAGAAGTGACAGGAGGAACAAATATCTGGAACCCATCCATAGCGAACACGGACTTCCACCATGTGCCCAATAGCTAGCTGAATATGTATAGAGGAAGGGAGGGGCTTAGAAGGGGAAATCTCAACCAGAGCCTTAGCGAACATCAATTTTTCTCGCGCAACCGTATTAGAGCCAAAACATTTCAATTTACGCACATTACAAGCAAGCCAATTCAAATGAGGTAAAGGTTAAAGAGCAGAGGGGATATGAGAGAAGTAAAGCCAAACAGGAATGGAGAGGACTTGCTCACGAGCACATGCAACTGTCGGAGCCCAAGGAATAATAATAAAAGGTTGCCCACCCAAAAATGAAGGCTCGGCCTCAAGAACACGACAACGATCATCCTGGGAGGAGAACAAAAGGAAATACATAGAGTCAATCAGCCTAATACGAAGGTCGCCACGTAGCCTCCAAGCCCTACGACAAACCGAAGCCGCATCACGCAGGCGATGGGAAGGGTCAAGAAAGAATCCAACCAAGTAATCAGACCAATAATCCAAACCGGCCTGCATAACAATTGGAGGAGGGATCATCACTCCATTTTCCTCAACAATTTCAAATTCAATCGGGTCAAAATCACCCGCATTACGAGGCAATGAAGTAAAAAGGGAGGACCAAGATTTCGTACAAGTCATGGGAGGAGCATCAGGACCTGAAGGCTTCACATCAAAGGGTTTTACAGCAGCGGCAGCTTGGATATAATCAACAAAACTCATTTCAATGAGAATGGGAGCACAAATCTCATCGGCATTACGACAAACACCATGAGGGCATCGTGCAAAACTCGTAGAACCAGATGCTCCAACGAGAATCGCACAGTCAGAATTCCACACCCTACCCCGACACCACAAGAAACATCAATTTTAGTTACACTCGGCTGCAAACCACCACTATCAGAATGACAAACATCACCAGGCAAGGGGGTCGAAGACACTGACCGTGGGCTTGGGCAAACTTTAGCAGCGAGCGAAGAAGGTTGAGCGGGAAGGGGAGGAAAATCGTCGTCAGATAGCACATGTGGCATTGGGCACGACTTCGTAGGTGGCACGACCTTAAAAAATTTACCAGATCTCGTGGAAGAAGGCGATGAGGACAGCGGATTTGGAAGGAGGGGAGGGGGAAGCGAAACAGGCATGAAGACGGCGGGGAGGAGGATGGAAGCGATTGGAGGCTAAGAGGAAAAACGAATGGAGCAACCGAAAAATCGGTAGTCGCCATTTTTGATTTTTACTGTGAAGAGGATAAGTAAATGTTTAAATCTCAATTTAAATTCATAAATAAATTATTAAATACGATGCCATTATTGATGATGGTGTAAATACATTTAATTTCCAAAAATAAAATAATTAATTTTATTTCATATTCTTGTTCAATTATAAAAATAGGTGTACATATCTAGCTCCATGTGCGACGTCTGATAATTATAGACCTGTTTATTGATAAAACCATTTTCGACCATTTTATCGATATACTTCCAAAGGAAAGATTTTTGCTTATACTTATTCAATATAAGATTACCATTATTATTTATTATTCAAACATCATATTTTATGCTAGAAAAACTTATTTTAAATATAATTTATCAAATTGATAAATTTGCGGGTCGTTACACTGGTCCTACGCAAACACGGCCTATGTATAGTGAAATGAAAAAAAAAACTACAACCTAAATGGAGACAAATAGAAACTGCCTTATCATTGTTGGAAAATTGCCAAAGGGCCTATTTATATGAGATTTCTTCTTCTTCTTTCTAGTGTTGTTGCTTAAAGAATATGAGGCCTCTTTTAGCCTTTCTCATCCTTTGGTGTACTGCCTTCAGACGATGTAGTGTCTCCTTCAAAAATAATGGCGGCAGGCTCTTCAAGACAGTCGATGGAAGGCTCAGAGGTCTCCATGGTAGCACCAATGCTGCTACCATTTGGATCCTTGATGGTAGTGTAAAGAATTCATAGAGAAGGTTTAGGTTCCTCAGTACTAGTAGTCTTTTTAAAACTAGGCCTAGTCTTGACTTTGACTTTGACTTTGGAAGCATCGATCCTTAACTTCTCCGTCGTGGAAATGGGACCAATCGGGCCTGAAGCATTAGGTATAGTGAGGTCTTCCCTTAGGGACTAAGAAATGTCATCCAACCCCTCCAAAGATGCGATCCTCCTTGAATCAAGACCCAGAGTAAAGCTGGAAGGAAGACTCCGAATGACTAGTCACTAAGGTTGACTCAGTTGTGGTAGGAACAGTGCCCATGCCATGAGTTATTGGTGGCATAGGAGGTGAAACAGAAGTATGACCCATGACTTCACAAATGGATAAATAAAGGTTAGTTACAGTCTTTGTTGAGAACTAAAGGATTTCAAATATATGAGAGACGAAGGATATACCTTCGCCAAGACTGGACAGTTAGATAGGATACTTAGTGATTTCCCCCTCTTTGAATGCTGATTGCATCAATTGGTTAAGAAAGGAAGGAATGTAGGGCTCAATAGGAACAAACATTATGGAAGTTGGGATGACTTCGGTAGCCTCAAAGCCCTTTTTGATATCAAATAGTCACAGCAAGCTCTTGGGACTTAGAAGTTGATGATTTTGCCTAACCCAAATAACTTGGGTTAGTAGGAGCTTCAGCGACAACATCTTCCATGGTCAGGACAGCTCTTCCCACTTCAAGTTTTTCATGTCTTCGGCATCGAGGTACTTGCCTTTCGGCTCATCTTTAGTGAGGCATCTGCTAGACGCCTTTGCATGGTGTAGCAACTCCTCCCGAGCATCGGTAAGGGTAACGACATATGTACTTCCCAACAATTTCAGGTTCTTGTATCATATGACGTTAGCAAAGAACAACAGAAGGGTGGTATTCAATACTTCTCTTTCCTTGTCCTTCTTCTCCTTCAGCTTGCTTAAATCATACGTAGATTTGGTGTAGTCAAACTATTCCTCCAATCTCTTTATTTTTATCGGGTGCGGTTAAGATTCAAGCCTCTCCTTTTCGACGTAGAGCTATCGAATTTTAGCTGCCTGGAACTTGATAGTTTTATCTTTTGCTAGGATAGTTTCATCCTTTGCTTGGAGGGCCAAGTTCTTGTTAGCAAGTTAAGAGCAGCATTGTCTTTATGAGCGATCTTCAACAGATCTTTCATCGTGATCTCAGCCTGCTTGTGGAACTTTGTCATCTCCATAAAAAAAATTGGCGTTTCTTTCAGCTTCCAAAGTTGCGTCTCTCTCCTTTCTCATCTTCTCTGTTGGGTCCTTGATAGTTTTATCTTTTGCTAAGATAGTTTCGTCCTTTGCATGGAGGGCCAAGTTCTTGTTAGCAAGTTGTATCTTAAGAGCGGCATTGTCTTTATGAGCGATCTTCAACAAATCTTTCATCACGATCCCAACCTGCTTGTGGACCTTTGTCATCTCCATAACCAATTTTTTGCCCTTTCTTTTAGCTTTTAGAGTCACATCTCTCTCCTTTTCCATCTTCTCCAAATCCCTTTTGCACCCCTCTATGAGGCTACCATAGGTTTTTTTTCAAATTTAAATGATCGGATATTCATTTATTTTTAATTTGGTTGACATTTGAGAGGTCATAGCAAAGCTTTATCCGCTCATATCCTATATCAACCAACTCTTGAAACCAACCAACCTTGCGGTCTGCCTCTTCCTTCAGAATATTTTTGATGTCATGGTCAGACATGACACCGGTTAAGCAGTGGTTAGGGAAGGTGACCTACATAGGGCTGGACAAGGCCAGAGGAGGAGTAGTAATTCCTTTAGATCAAGGAGGAACGATGGTAGAAGGTGAAAGTGAAGCCAAAGAATACTACTGTGGAGGAAGTTGAGGTTGAGATCGAGGTGAAGGAATGCCGAATGATGAACTATGGTGATCTTGGGATTTTGGTGCTTTTTCCCATAATCATAGGAGTATCTCTCTTTGGCTTGCCTCTTTTTTCTATCACTTTCTACCTCATGTTCCTTTCTACGAGTTCTTTCTTCTTCAGCCTCACACACTCTGTAGGAACCTGAACAAGGTGGATTAGGAGTGCAATTACTTTGTTCAAAAATACTATACTAGAGATTACTGAATTAATTTCTACCAATTATTCCTAAAATGAAAGAAAGAATTATATCAGTTTTGGAGTATTAGAATGCACATAAATGCATTAAGTGTGTATTTGTGATCCTAGAAGAGTGTATAGTATTGGTGATCCCCTAAGTACTCTACAGACCATGCTCGGAAGGAAGTAAGGACGAAGTCTCACCTCCTTCGGCAAGGATGCCTGAGAAGGTAAGCTGAAACTTGGAGAGGTCTTTAAGAAGATCATAAATTGGAATGTTAAAGTTACTCAATGAGCTAAAGATATCTTCTAAAGAACTAGTCGAAGGAGTCACCTCGAGTAATGGCGATGTGTTTGGTTTTACGGTTTGTTTTGAAGTTTTGATGACTATGCACTTTGGATGCAAAAAGGCAAGAAGTTTGGTTCCTCCAAGAGGCATTTCTCTATACAATCAGTCTCCTCTCTAGCTGTGCAGTTAAAGCGTTTAGCGGTTCTGTAACAGTGGAGTGCAAAAAGTTATAGCACAGATAAAGTGGAAAATATTGGATATTCAAAAGGCTTAATTATATATAAAATCAAATATTTAAAGTTACTTTATTATCATTCACACATCGAAAAAGAAATATTTTTTAATATTATACAAAAAAGTGAAGAATATTAAGATTCATGGAGACTAGATTTGATGACTGCCATAGATTTCTAGCTTATATTGAGCACTTATGCCTTAAAATTAGGTCTTCACCCTAACTTTATTGACTTGTTTTAAAGGAGAACTAGTTAAATCGACCTTTGAATATTGATGTTGCTAAAGCAAGTGCTAAAAAGCCTTGATTTAGTGGATGTAGCGAAAAATAGCAGAGCTTAAAGTGGATCTACTGTTTAATAGTGCTAATTGAAATAGCATAGCGGTAGAAGAGCGCTATGCACTATACTAGGAATTTTGCAGAGCCTTAGCGATGATTTACACTACTCCCTGGTCATAGTTATCGTCATTGTTGTTTCCTTCTTCACCTTCATCCTCTTCTTTTCCCTTTTCCACTTCTTTGTCAATCATTTTCATTTTAGCTCTCTTGCCTCCTTCTACTTGAATTTCGTCGGCAATGCGCACTTCTGCCACTCTATCAACCAGCGCATCGACATTTGTCGTCCCAGATGGGCCTTCTACTTTCCTATAGATATTATTATCAAAATTGTGAGTGGGAAAAAAGACCTAGTTAGTACCCTGGAATCACTTGGAGGAGCAATAGCAAAAACGATAAAGCATTCGGGGTGTAAGAGGTTACATCGACGAAGGTTCTCATTCATCAGGAAATACATGGTGGATTAATATCAGATAGGGATACTCTTGTAGGTCTTAAGAGTATCAGAATGCTCCACACTTGTGTCTTGAGCATGAATACCTGTGAAGGAAGAAAGTAGCAAGTTAAATACTGGGATGATCAAAGCATAAGCACGAAGAAGAACAAACAGGAAAGGATCTTACTATCAAAAGTCAAGGCCTGTTAAAGCCATATGATGTCAAACAAAGAAATTTTCATTCTTGAAATACATTGATGAGCTTACCGTAACACCATGCTTCAATATTCATATAAGACAACATTTTATGCCGCTTGAGTTGGAGCCAGCCCAAGCTCCTAAAGAAACATGCGTAGAAATGGATTGAAAGGCGATACAATGCCACATAAGCACATGTATTTATTGCAAGCTGTATAGCCTATTGAAGGATTGTGTATTCATTGGCCCTGTGTGGGAAGCAAGATATCACTTTTAGCAATCCCTTGTTGTCAATAGATGGTTCGAAGTGTTTTGGAAGTTAGAATCATTGGCATTTGTTCGAGCGGATCATCTAGGACTATTAAGCCAATTTGTTCATTTGAAGGAGGAGGTCGTTCTTGAATCAGTGGCATTATTGTTCTTTGTAACTTAGCAATGATTGAACGCCTTGGTCCGAAAGGCATGGAAGTCGAGGCCTAAGCTGTTGTAAACCCGGCTTCAGGAGGAGTTGATGGCTCGATGCCAATGTGGAATCTAGAAGAGTGGCATGTCATTCTAGATAAGAAAACTTGATATTGAACATGGTCAGATATGTTTTATTTTGGAATTCTATTTTAATTATGAATTTGTGTGACTAGCATCCAAAATCCAACAGATGCCGATGTGTGTTGATCAATCAAATTATAAACGTCAACCAGGGCAAGTGAAAGGATCAATCTATGTGGTGTGAGTCATGTGTCATCTACACAAGGAACATGCCATCCTTTTTAAATAGCTCGCTCATGCTAGAAAATGATCCATGTCGCATGAGTGAACTATGCATCGAATTTTACCTGTTATCGTTGGATAAATAGATAACGGACCATTTTTTGAAGTAATGCAAAAGTTTTTCTTTTATAGGAATACAGAACCGTAGAGTGGTTGAAATGCTATGTAATGAGATCATTTGGATGTCGGAATTCATGAGAAATAGCCTGTGGCAAAGCGAGTTCACAGTCAATGAATGGATGGAAATATAAGGATTTTACAAAGTTGTGAACATCACAAATTGACCCAAAGCGAGATAGACCGAAACACGGGATTGGTTCGAAGTTGAAGTCAAGATTATCGAGCCTTGGGTAAACTCAATGTTGCTTCGAGTCTAACATGGTATAGGTTTTAGAGGAATTCAGATTTGGCTGAAGTCACGATTTAAGGGTGTAACAACCAATTTTTTAAACAATAATTAATTTAAGTTAATTATAGTAACTCGATAATTAAATTTGAATTAGGAGATTTATTTGATGAATTGATTATGGCAACTGTTTAGTAAAAGAATTTAAATTGTGAGAGTATGAGGTTTAAAATTTAAACAAGATAAAAATTGTAAAAATAATATTTCATAGAAGTGATGTAATCAAAATTTGAGTTTGAAAAAAGAACGGATCTTAAATGAAAACCTGTATTTATTTTAAATTAAATATAATCAAACCAACTGCACCGCCGCACCGCCGCATGGAGGTTTGCTTACCGTAAGAAAATCAATTATCTCTGGAGCTAAATAAAAGTATCCCGTCTTTCGCTGTTATACATGATTTTCGTTCTTTCGCCTCGCTCTAGTCTCTCCTTCAAATTCTAAAATGGGGATACCAAATCATGCAGTCCAACTCCCAAATTACGGCGTCCAAAACCCTAATTATCTACCGCATCTCTCAAATCAATTCTATGCCTGCGCCTCATCTCACCAACCGAAGCAAGGACCACATCTCAGCACCTGATGCCGCAGCATCCTCACCACCTCCAATTTAATTCGGCGTTGTCATGATGATGCTGGCGATGCCGTCATGGAATGGTGGCTACAATCAGCCGGGTTGTAGTATCTGGCTTCTCCCAATCCTTCAATGCATGTATAATATTTAATTTTTGTGGGTTTGGATTTGATTTTCCCGGGATCTGTGCTCGAACCACAAACAATCATATTCTATTTTTGATGAAAAGCAAGTTGTTTGAACTGAATACTTTGTTTGTAAGATGCTCAGATGACCAATCAATATAATATTACAGCTATTTTATGGTGAAGAAACCATTTAATGCTAGGTTGGTCAGCAGTAAGATTTCCCAGGTATGAGATCTTCTTTGCATTCACAGCTACGTTTCATGATTACTCTTATCATAATGATGCAGTCAAGGAGGATTTGGAATTTTTTAGTGATTCATAATATCTTTCATGACCTACCCGGTTTAAGTTGAAATTGTTTCTTTTAAGGATAACCTACACCACAATTTAGTAGTTTTATTTTTGTGTTAGAGTTACTGTAACACATCGTGTTGCACTAATCATGCCACGACATTGTGACTGTCGATGTAGGAGTGTCAAATGGGTTGGGTTGGATACAAATGGGTTGGGTTGAAAATTAACCCGACCCATTTAAAGAAAAAGCACCCGACCCATTAAACCTATTTATTAATTGGGTAAACCCAACCCAACCCATAAATTTAACGGATCAACCCAGCCCAATCTGTTGAACCCATTTTGCACAAAATGGTAGCAAACACTATATAAGATAAAAAATAAATAGTGCAGAAATTGCAACAATAATTTTTCATTCCTGCAGTTTTTCATCAGCATAAAAATAATATTCAAGAACAGTTTTACATCAACCTAATATAGAAATAACAACACCATAGACTTTGTATCATTCTTGCAATCACATTGTTTGCAATCTTAAACAGTCTAGAACAGTTTTTGTTTTACATAGCAACACCATAAATAGAAATAACAACACGCAACATAAACAATAATTTCATTTCTGCAATCACATAACAGACAATGCATTCATGAACAGTTTTACTTGAAACAGCAACACCATAGACATAGACAACAACACCATAGACAGAAATAGCAATACGCAAGATTTTGTTTTTCTCTGATAATCTTAAGCTGATAAACTTTCTGCAATCAACCACCACTTTAACGGTAAACAATAGCAATGACAAAACAATAACTTGGTAAAAATTACAAAATGAAGGTGAAAAAAGAACTGTAGACTTACTGTACCAATAAGATAAACAAATAAGAATAGAAAGTTCTGCAATTTATGATATTTACTGTGGTTCAGCTCAAACTTGTCACCTATGTTAATTTATTCTACTATTGTTGATATCTTTACTGTATATTTCATTTACATTTGATGGCAGAGCAATAATTTAGAGCAAAACAATGGAGGGGATACATGTGTTATCTTCTTTTATTCTCTTCTTTGGAGCTACTACCTGGTACATTTAGCCATTTAGGCTTTAAATGTAAAGATGGCTATGAATTTGCTATTACATTTTTCCCAAATTAAAAGGTTTCCAATGTATACTGTTAACAACAGGTGAATATGTTTGGGATATCTATTAAATTTGAAAATAGGAAATCATATATTACAATGATTCACATCAACTGTTTTATCATGAGTTGCTTTGCAAATGCATTTATAACATTAATTTGCATTTAGATACATTCTTAATTTAGCCGTCAGTACATCCCCTGTTTGATCAAGTAATTAACTGCCAACATACTTTAATCACTTACATATCTTTCCACATCAATGACTAATAAGTATTATAACTAAATTGTAATACAAGATAATCAAATTAGTTGTTGAAGAGCCTAAACGAAAGAATTGACACAAGGTGTTCAATAAAAGGGGACAATGTATCATACAGTCAGTCTACGGTATCAAAGAACAAGGTGGTAAAAGTGGTCTACCTTACTGTACATGGTTGCAGTTAAAAAAGATAGAAACTCATCCTCCTAAAATAAATCAAAAGGCCATATTCGTACTCTAAATCATGACATATGAAACACAATGGTCTACCTTACTGTACCTAAGTCATTTCTTTGTTAACTTAATCATTATTGATAGTAAAACAGATAATGAATTGATGGTGAATGTAATCGAACAGTGATAAATCATAAATCCAATCACATATATAAAGTAAATACAAAAATTAATGATGCAGCCTATATTGGTTAGTGTGCTTACTTACCAAGTCTTCCCAAAAATGCCAAGAAACTATCTTTTTGAATCGTATTATCCACTTCCCTCCATTGCAATTTGCAGAATGCTGACAAATTGATCAACGGGATCAGGCATATTGCTTAAATATTTTACTGTGGTATATTCAATATTGATTTCTTATGATGAAAAGATAGAGTTGATTTTAGTGCATAAATTTATTTTATATAAACATACAGACACCAAAGGTGCATCCGTGCATGTATATAAACATACAGACCACTAGTTAGGCATACATATACATCAGATTTAAGAAGAAATTGCCAACTCTCTATACTTACTTTGATTGAACTTACTTATCTCATTAAGTCAACCCATTTTTTTAGTAATGTGTTGACATTTTGGAATATGTTTTAGCATATTAGGTGTTCCATGCTTTTCATTCCATGCTTTTTATATAGGTTTTCATATAGTCACTTGTTTGATCTGATAGCTTAAACTTGTTACACAAATTCTGAATGTTTGTCAACTGGCAAGTGGCAATCAATGTTCTAATGCAGACTTTTACACTGACAACATTCTGAAAATACAACTTAGCTTATTATTTTGCAGCATCTTTTTTGTTTAAATTTAATATTCTATTGTAGGCCTTTGTCTAAAACTGTGAGATTCAATGTATCGAGAGTTATTCCAGCTGGTTCTAGTGGAGGCGGAGGTGGAAAGAAAGCTTTCGTTGCAGTTTAAATCATTGTTGTTCTTTTATAGAATATGCCCAATGCATGGGTGCAAAAAAAATGTCTCACTTGTTTACCCAGATCATGGTTTCAGAGGTTGGGGCTTTATTTTAAAAAATATACCAATGTAGGATGTTTCACCTCACTTGTTTCCACCAAGTTCGTCGAAGGGGATAACTCTACACTTCATGATAAATTCAAAGGGCATTCCTTTTATATAGTCATATTTTTGTAGCCTTTATGCCACATAAAAAAATGTTTAGAGTTGGTCTGAACCACTGACTTTGTGGATCTCTTTATTAACCAGGTTATTTCAATTTGTTGAAATTGTGCAATGACTGGAAAACAAAATATTAGCTAATCGCAATCATTGGTGAGCGCATGAACAAACTTATTAGTGGTGGACCTGCCCTAAACTGCAGAAAAAAATATCTCAAGCATGCACACAATCCGTAGAAAATAATCAATACATGTGTTTATTTGGACGGCTAATTTATTCAAATTTCTTATCCATATCTCTTTAGGAATTGGTTGCAAGTCAACTTCAAATTCTGAAAAACATATACAAAAATTGTCTATAAACAAAATAAATTAGTTTATAGTGGTATTTAAGTAGGGTATAGATGCAGTAATGTATTTATTTATCCAAAACAATGTAACTTGAATGTTTATTTTAGGGGAACAATGTTAGTTTTTGCAAATCTTTGATAAATTAGTTAATATATAATAAAAGCATTTTAACTGTCTAATGATTATTATTCCTATTGAATAATCATGGCTTAATAAACAAACAGTTTAACCTGTCTCATTTTTAAAAGCCATACTTATAAAGAAGATCATGATCAGACTTATTCTTTCTCCAAATCGTTAACAAATTTTCAGAATAACATATCTACTTCTGATAATTAAGAGATTCCGATATAGCTGAAAAGTCACTTAAGCAAAACAACATGAACCTTTGCCCAAATGTAATAAATAAATAAGAGATTAGGATATATCATTAAAGCTCAAAATATTTTGTTCTGCCAAAAATTCATCCCCGAAACAGTAAAGGAAGTATGAACCCAGGAATGATTCGCAAATCGCAATCTTGAAGCAAAAAGTAACCGCGGTAAAAATGAACTGATGAAACTTTGCCCAAATCTAGCGATTCTTAATAACATAATCAATACTAGAAATTAACCTTGGAAATAACGGTAAAGGACTACAGCATAAAATAACGCACCAACTTGATTAGATGGAAGACTGATTATAGCTCAATTACTGCAACCTAGAAATTAATGAAAAGATGGAAGACGTCGAATCATGCCTTATCAGGGAGAGGATGAGGGAATTTGAGAAAGCGAAGAACCCTAGATTTTTAGATGAGAACGTCAATTCTCTTTGGTTAAATGGGCAGTAGTGTATAAACAGGTCAGATCCACCTAACCCATTTAATTAACTGGGTTAAATGGTTTAGCACAATAAACCAATTTATTTTAATGGGTTTGACCCAACCCACTGATTTTATGTGTAATTGGGTTGGGTAAACGGGTTGCAACCCACTTTGACAGCCCTATGTCGATGTATATTTACATAACTTTGTGGAGTGTTCTTTCTCATTGGCATTTGTTTGTTATTTATTCCATCTATGGCGCCAATAATTTATCTTTAATCTTTTCATTGTAGTTTAGGTTTTGGTTGGATTGGGAGTGTTAATATGTTTAATAAGTGTACTATCACTATACATTTATGATAATTATTTTTGGCCTACCCTACTCGCAATTCAAACTGATCATTAGTTGTTGGCCTCTTAAATTTAATTACATAGACATTAGTTTGTTATGGTTATAACTGTGTTTCCAGTATTATTACAAGGGACTCGAACATCATTTTTCTTTCGGAATAAAATGCACTCAATTTTCTAATACAAGTCTAATTTATTTTAAGTTGGAAATTCTTTTTTCTAACTTTATATTTAGGGATACGCAGCTCAGACAGCTGAAGAAAAGCAAAAGGCTTTCAGACTTGCGGGGAATACTTACTAATTTTATAGTTAGCACGTTTTACCATGTTCTAATATCATTTATGGACGACCAACATAAACTAAGATTATGAGTTTGACTAATATAATAAAACAGACGATACTTAGATAATTTTATCATATAGATGTTTCTGAGACAGACATGTTTATATATGTACTGCACTGACTATGGCTGTAAAGTACAAATAGGTCAATCAAAATGGTTTGGTTAAAGATTTGTTCATACACTAATTATTGAAGTTACAACACAGTATATGTTTGTGCTTTCACTTTCCTTTGTATATCATTGCATATCAAATACCGACTTCTGTAAATCTCATATGAACAAAGAAGGAAAAGGACTTTCTGTAAAGTTCAAAACCGAGGTTTTGTTATTGGATTTTGAGAAAATTGTTTACTGAAAAGAACGCCAGTATCAAAACTGTGTAGCCAACATGTACTTAAGTACATGCACGAGAAGCATAACTATGGATTTAAAGTTTTTACAATTTTTTTCTTCAGTGCATTTTGACTAAGCATTAGTCCAATTCAAGCAGATAAAAGCTACTTGATCAAATTTACTGTACACGTTGTAATACTGGGTTTACAGATTTATTTGGCTTGTTTTAGCCATGAATAATATTAGAAGGAATTGGATTAAATAGAGCCCAGCCCATTGTCAATGCGAACTAATATATGACAAATGCACAGTACAGAGGAAATAAGCGATTGCAGCATCCAAATCTTCGGCTTCATCAAGACCCTTGTCGTATAATTCAGAACACGGGTCGTATGCACTTCAAAGTGCATTATTTTATTTATTCAACCCCAAATCTTTCGCCATTTGCAATATTTCATCAAACCTCAAATTCTTCAGTATTTGTAATTTTTTTTGCTTATAACTAAAATGATCTTTTTTTCGAATACATTGCCATCATGGTGTAATTAAATTAACAGTGCAACAAATATAAATATTGATTCAAATAATATACTCAAAAGGTCTCAAAAGGTCGGTTTTTTCACCGTTACGCGGTTGTACTGATATATACATTAGTTTATTTTCTATTGTTGTAACCCAAGCCCAAGATTGAAGTCCAACGTAATATTGTACACTTTTCTAACTCCGGAAACTTTCCTCTCTTCACATATACACTCGCGCAAGCCACTCGCGTAGACTCCAACTCCAACTTCCGTTGCCTACCTTTGGGCCAACCAGTCCACCTGTCAAGCTGGACCGATGCAGCGGTGACACTGGTGTTGATTCATGGGTTTTGATTCATGACACAAGCTTCAGAGATCATAAGACGAACTACAAAGAGAATACTATACAAAGCCGACAAAAAGAGAATAAAAGTAAATTGTGCACTACAAAGTAGACAAGACTACAATCCAGAGATTAGTATTAATATTTTATTATATTGAGTCTTAGAATATTGTTAAAATCATTCCTCAAGAATCATCGTTCATATTCAAATAAACTTGCTTGCATATTTTAATCAAAATCAAGTTTACAAAAAATGCATGGAGCGAAGATCGAAGCCGGGTCACTAGTTTGGAAGGCAAGTACTCTAACCAAATGAGCTACTACCATTTTTGTTTAACAACAGCTCAGCTGACCGACCAGTATCTTCGGTCGACCGACCCTGTAGCCAGTGCCACAGATACTCTCTGTTTTTGTACACGATTTCAAACTCAGCTGACCGGCCAGTTTTTTCGGTCGAACGACCTGCATATAACGGCTAGTTTTCTGAAGAGTTGCGATTGGTTCATGAAAAGGAATGTCACTCAATCCAAGAGATATGTCCCTCAATTCAAGAGATACGGACACAACTTTTGGTTTAAACTCTTCATGAATGATTGTAACTATTCTACAACTATATAAACATGTTCAAATCACTTCTACAATTACCAATTCTTGTTTATATTTCTGAAATCTATTCTCTATTTATTTTTGCAAATAAAAGCATTCATTCTCATTCAATATCTCTAGAATCTCTTAATTAAATTATATACTTCGATTCTACGAGATTATCTTCCTTCTAAATCTTCACATACACTACATATTCTTGAGGATTTGATTATAGGAAATTGTACTATAAAAAGACAATCCGTGTTATTCAGAATACACTCGTCAACAAAGTATTTGTATTAAGTTGAAGTCCTCTTCGGCTGTTGAGGCGGAAAAATTCCTGTTCGGCTGCTCAGGTGTCGTATACCTATTCCTCCGGGTTAAGTGAGGGGTTTAGTTTAAATCCAGAGGGTATTCTGGGACTGGACGTAGAACGGGAAGTTCGAACCAGTATAAAAATTCCTGGTGTGCTTACTTTAATTTTTATTTTACTGCTATTATCAGTTTCCGCATTTATATACCATATTACACGATCCTTAGTACTACACGTACACTTTCATTTGGTATCAGAGCAAGGTCATCCTATAACCGTCACAAAGTTATTTGATATTTATTTCTAGTAATATGGAAACGACACAAACTAACGATTTTGGCACTAACACTAATACTAATTTCACAGAGGATCAATCAACTTCACGACCTCCATTTCTTAATGGTATAAATTATAATTATTGGTCAACTAGAATGAGAATTTATATACAATCTAGTGGATTTGATATCTGGAATATTATACAAAGAGAGTACATAACTCCTACTGGAGAATACTCAACTTGGAGTAACACACAAAAACTAGATGCTACATCAAATGCAAAGGCTATGAATATTTTATTTTGTGCATTAGATAGAAATGAATTCAATAGAGTTAGCATGTGCACTTCAGGTTATGAAATTTGGAGAACACTTAAGATAACACATGAAGGTACAAACAAAGTTAAATTAAGCAAAATCTCCATGTTGAAAAATCAATTTGAAAATTTCAAAATGAGGCCAAATGAATCTATAAATGACATGTACTCTAGATTTTAAGATATTTATCATGCTTTATTATCACTAGAACAAAAGTTTACTGATTTTGATGTTGTTATAAAAATCTTAAACTCTTTAACGGACAAATGGGAAAGAAAAGTCTTAGCCATTGAAGAAGCAAGTGATTTGTCAACATTAAAACCAGAAGAATTGATTGGTAATCTAATGTCCTACGAAGTAAATTTGCAGGCAAAAAGAAATGGAGCACAAGAAAAGAAAAATGTGGCTTTTCAAGCAGAAAAAGACGATTCCGACTCAAATAATGAAGATATGGCGATGATCGCTAAAAATTTCAAAACGTTTTTGAAATTCAACAGAAACAAATTCAAGGGAAACAAAAATAACTCCAACAACAATTCTAATAGCAGCAAACCATCATCTTCAGCAATGGAATGTTATAAATGTCACAAGAAAGGTCACATGAAGAAAGATTTTCCAGAACATAAAAAGAGCAATTTTAAGAAGGACAAAACAAAATGAAGAGCTTTTTCTGTCACTTGGGATGACACTGACTCATCATCATCTTCAGAGAGTGAGAGTGATAATGAACAAGCAAATGTGTGCTTCATGGCTTCGTCAGACGATGTAAGTGATTTTACCTTTGAAGATTTAATTGAAATAAATTCTGAATTAGTAAATGTAGCAAAGCAACTTAAAAAGAAAAATAAGGAGTTGCAAAGAAAATTAGATAGAACAGTCTTAGAAGTAGATATGCTGAAAGATGAGAAGAAAATATTAGAAGAAGAACTTGAAAGTTCTCAACAATCAAATTCTAACTTATCCTATCAAATTTCGTCAATATCCGAAGAACTAGAAATTCAAAAGTATAAAAATGATGATTTACTTTTCAAAAATAATAGTTTAAACTCTAAGATTAAGGATTTAGAGTTAGAAAAATCTAGTCTTAAAATAAAATTTGATGATATATCTAAAAATGTATCTAATTTTAATGAAGGGAGAGAAAATTTATCCAGGATTATTGAAAATTCTCAACCTGCTTCAAATAAGAAGGGATTAGGTTATGTTAAGAATTCAAAAACCCACAATGATAAAAGTGGTTTAGGATATAATAAAACCGATCGTAGAAATAGCACTAGATATGCTTTCATGTATAGTAAAAATGATAGTGCTAGTACTAAATTTCGAGTAAAGCCTAAATCCAATTTTTATAGAAATTCAAATACTACTATGACCTATAATGTTGATAATTTCTTTAGAAGTACAAAATCATTAACAGAAAATATGAATAAAAATCATCTAAGTATATGGGTTCCTGTTAATTGGAAAAATAGAGAAAAATACATTGATGATTATTTTGATATGCTAGTTAATAATGAAAATTATATTTATAAAGGTTCAACCACACCCAAATGGGTATGGTCTCCTAAAATTTAGGAAATTATAAGAAGCCTGGGTATCGCATGCTTTAAATGTTAATTTTTCTGATACCTTACATTATAAGTAGTAGTTATTTTGTTTTATATTGTTCTATGTTAACACTTATGTGAAATATAATTTATATTATCGGTTAAACTCTCCTTTTTGTCGATGACAGAGGGGGAGAAATATATATAAAAGCTAACAAGTTTTTGCAGAAAAGTCGCCATATATTCAGGGGGAGAATTACAATATATACTACTTCGTCACATAAGTATTGTCATCAATCAAAAAGGGGGAGAATGTTGATTCATGGGTTTTGATTCATGACACAAGCTTCAGAGATCATAAGACGAACTACAAAGAGAATACTATACAAAGGCGACAAAAAGAGAATAAAAGTAAATTGTGCACTACAAAGTAGACAAGAATACAATCCAGAGATTAGTATTAATATTTTATTATATTGAGTCTTAGAATATTGTTAAAATCATTCATCAAGAATCATCATTCATGTTCAAATAAACTTGCTTGCATATTTTAATCAAAATCAAGTTTACAAAAAATGAATGGAGCAGGGATCGAACCCAGGTCACTAGTTTGGAAGGCAAGTACTCTAACTAAATGAGCTACTACTATTTTTGTTTAACAATAGGTCGGCTGACCAACCAGTATCTTCGGTCGACCGACCCTGTAGTCAGTGCCACAGATACTCTCTGTTTTTGTACACGATTTCAAACTCAGCTGACCGGCCAGTTTTTCCGGTCGACCGACCTGCATATAATGGCTAGTTTTCTGAAGAGTTGCGATTGGTTCATGAAAAGGAATGTCACTCAATCCAAGAGATATGTCCCTCAATTCAAGAGATACGGACACAACTTTTGGTTTAAACTCTTCATGAATGATTGTAACTATTCTACAACTATATAAACATGTTCAAATCACTTCTACAATTACCAATTCTTGTTTATATTTCTGAAATCTATTCTCTATTTATTTCTGCAAATAAAAGCATTCATTCTCATTCAATATCTCTAGAATCTCTTAATTAAATTATATACTTCGATTCTACGAGATTATCTTCCTTCTAAATCTTCACATACACTACATATTCTTGAGGATTTGATTATAGGAAATTGTACTATAAAAAGACAATCCGTGTTATTCAGAACACACTCGTCAACAAAGTATTTGTATTAAATTGAAGTCCTCTTCGGCTGTTGAGGCGGAAAAATTCATGTTCGGCTGCTCAGGTGTCGTATACCTATTCCTCCGGGTTAAGTGAGGGGTTTAGTTTAAATCCAGAGGGTATTCTGGGACTGAACGTAGAATGTGAAGTTCGAACCAGTATAAAAATTCCTGGTGTGCTTACTTTAATTTTTATTTTACTGCTATTATCAGTTTCCGCATTTATATACCATATTACACGATCCTTAGTACTACACGTACACTTTCAACTGGATTGCGTGAGCAACCCAGTTAGGCGAGCATGTGAGGCGCATGGGTGAGTGGGATTAGGTAATGATCGATATTTGCAAGTAAATCAGAGTGTGTGTCCCTCTGTGTATATATGTTGGGTACATGTATTAGTTTAAAAAAATGCTGTCATACTTTGGCCGTGTGTTTTCGTCATTTAGCTGAAGTTTCCAGTGTGAATTATATTTGGCTGCAGATCATTATTGCACTGCATTTTCTTTTATATTAAATAAAAGAAATCTACTTGCTCCTTCTATATCTTATACTTTGACTTCCTACATTATATGTTGTATATATCCCTGATTTTATGTGAAGGGTCTGCATCTCATTACTTGCAGGTCTATTTGGATATAGGTTTTAGTATTCATTTATATGAGTATAAAACTTTAATAAATATATATTTCCTGCTGCCTTCATTTTATTTTGTGAGTTATACTTACTCTTGTTGCCTTTATTTGCTATACTAGACTAGATCAGTTGTCTGTTACCTTGTGTTCTTTTAACTGCGTGTTGCGTGCGCGCGCTCATCCTTGCCAGCGTGTGTAGTGTGTGAGTGTAATATGTGTGAGAAGGTGTTAAGTTTTATGTACGTGAGAGAATAGTGAGAGGGTGAGATGGCACATGGAAGTAAGTATGTTTGCATGTTTATATTTTTGGTCTTGCTGTCATTCGTTTTGTGGATGTGACATGTATCGCTATCCAATTCTCATGTTAACATATATTAATTTATCCTTCTATTTTTTATCTTGCATGTGTTGAAGCATTGTTTTCATCAGTATTAGCGGGCTTAGATTATGTACCGTGTGTGTTAAATTACATACATACATTTATGTTAGTCTAATCGGTGAAAGGATTCCTTTTGTGAGTATATTTTAATTTCTCCTTCAGTATTTTTTTTTAACCCCGGAGAACCTGTCAGACCGACAAACTCCTGAGGATGGTACAGTAAAGCCGTCCGCTGATACAAGCTCTCATACCTTCGGCTAAATTTATATAGAATAAAGAAGCGCATAGTAGAAATCGAACTTGCGTTTTTTTTACCAAAACTCAACCCACCTTTCCACTGCGCTACACCCGCGGACCTCCTTTAGTTTCACTTGCATGTGTGTACCCTTAACCTTTTTTATGAATACCTTCTATGTTTAAACATATTTAACCTCATTATTTCATTTTTTAAGCTATGGTTGCTTGGGTATGATATAAATTTTTTACATCGGATAAAGAAAAATATCTATAAGCTTTGTATATGTTTTGGTAATTTAGGTAAAGTTGACTAAATTATTTGGTTTTGCGTTTTGTTAATTTAGATAAGTTATAATTCCTTCTATTCCTACTTTTTGTGTGTTTATGTTATAAATATATTTGCATTTATATTAAATTAAACATACTTATATTTAAGTAAATATTCAATGGATACTATTTAGATATATGAATGTAAATATAAGTTTAACGAGATATTAAAGTGATTTTAACTATACTATTCAAATTTTATTCTATTATGTGAATCATTAAATAATACACACACACACTATATATATATATATATATATATATATATATATATAATATTCAGTTTTATGAACTATTTTGGGAATTTAAAATAGGTTCCCTAATGTGTTAGTAAAACATTTAATAAACATCTAATTTTACATAAAACTAAGATGTTATTTGTTTATGGTAGATATTACATTATATTTAAGTATATATAATTATTTTATTAATTCTAGGATATTTATTTATTTATTTATTTATTATTCTTCTTCTAATATTTATTTTATTATATAAAAGTTATCTATGTTTTGAATGTTTCATTACAAAGTATTCTTTTATTTATTTGAATAATCTTTTTTTTTATCTGTTTTCGATTTCTTATCTTCTTATTACTAATCCTGATGTCATGAGTGATTCACCATTAATAATGAGTTGTTTAGTGTTTTAATATAACATGGTGATGACATCCTTTTGATTTCATTTATTAATATGTAATTTGTGTGACAAGAAATTAGAATAAATAGTTTAGTGATACCGTCTAATATGGAATTTTCGATAACACTTTTTCGGTTATTCTTTGGACTCGTGATATAGAATAAAGAAGGGCGAGTGTGATGTATGAGCACTGAGTAAATGGACTAGTAATACGCAGTGGTATGAGACACTGTTGTGTTATTCATTCAGTTATTCATTGCTAGTGGATGACAGTCATATGGAGGTATGTGATGTATGGGTGACTCGCTGCGGTAACACATATGGAGACTACTTATTAGCCACATAGTTTGTATACATTATGTATCTGTCTACATTTGTCTAACTCACTTTATGTTTCGGGAGTGAACTAGATTAGCCAGTTTCTACTCTGGCGGCCTGATTGTAGGGTCGCGCCCCAGATCCACGGCGTCATTGTTATTTATGATATTTGATGCGCATCACGAGATTGATAGTTGATTACCTCTTGTGTCGCATAGGCCATCAGTCAGTTACCATAATGGCACATTTCAGTAGTTGTGGACGAAGAGGCTACGGGTTGTCGAGCCTATAGTGGATCATTGTCACGATACCGAGCTGGAAGAGGTAATGGTAACCGATGACTATATGAGTTGTTTCATATGGACCATGTATGACACCTGGAGCAAGCAGACATGCTGTCAGTCTCCCATTTGGTTCCGATGTTGGTGTATGTATGTGGATATTAGATAGACATATATTATGTATAGATGAGATTATACTTGAGATTATGTACAGAGTATGGTTAACTCCATATCATTCTTAGGTAAAGGGCCTATTTGTTATTGGTTTGTTGTTTTTATCTCTTAGGACCTTTCATTCGAAAGTTTTGCATCTTCGAGGACTGTAGGTCGAGATATATGATTTTGCACATTGTGGTATTAATATGAGCTGGCTCAAATCTTTCTTATTGATTTTATTGATATATATTGATATATTATAATACGAGATTGAGAGAGATAGTGGGCATTGCTTCATTACTGCCCAACGTCACTTAAGGATGTCTGATTACTGATTATTTTGGATTTATCAATGAATTCTAGATATGTATGATTCACACATTTGTATTGGTTCTATGATTTCAGATTCGATTTATTCTATATAGGTGATGACACCTTTTGATATTTGTTTTGATTATTTCATATAAATTTGAGTTATTTGAGAGGCGTGATGCTTTAATAAATATCTATTGTACTATATAGATATTTTAGACTTACATTTCTATACTTATCACTACAACAAAAATACCCTATTACAACGTCTTTTTTACAACGGGCATTGGCTGCCCGTTGTAATAGAAGACTATTACAACGGTTCATTCAGGTCCGTTGTAATAGATGTCCTATACAACGTCTTTTTTACAATGGACGATGACAGCCCGTTGTAAAAGAATGCTATTACAACGGTCATTTCAAGCCCGTTATAATTAGATGTCAATTTTACAACGTTCTCAAAATGTCTGTTGTAATAGATGCCAATTTTGCAACACAATTTTAGTTTAGTCTCCAAATCAAATTTTTAGGCTCCAACCAAGAAATTTTGGCTCTAAACAAATTTCATTTTCCATCCTCTTAAATTTTAACTGATGTTCATTTCAATCTCCGTTTCATTCTTTTTCTCAACTCCAAATCCCTAACTGAAACTAAATCATCTGTGTTTTTCCTTTCAGCAATTTTTTTTATCCTTCAGCAAATCCCTAATTGAAACTAAATTAAGTATGTTTCTCAACTTCAAATCCCTAATTTTCTTTTATCCTTCACACTGAAATGAAATCAGATCTAAAAAAAAAAAACCTCTTTACTCTAAAATCGCTGCTCGTTGTTCGATTGTTCGTTGTTCGACTGTTTGACGATGGTTGTTGTTTCGTTGAGGATTGGGTCGTGTTTGTGGATTCGGTTGCAGTTCGTATTCGCGAGCTCGTGGTGGTGATTGTGGAGCCGAGGCGACTAGTGATTGTCAAAGTTGATCGCGGGAGTTTGGGTGGTCAAGGGGATGTTGCAGTGATGGAGTTTGTTGGTCTAAAGGTGGTTGTCGGGGATGGTTAGTGGTTGAAGACAATGGTTTTGAGTTTGAAATCAAGGCAATGGTTGGTAGGAATGTTGTATTTCAGGGCAGTGTAGGTGGTAGCTGGAGTTGATCGTCAGTGGTAGTCTTGTGGGTTGTGTTATCGTTGTGAGTATGGTCGAAGTGATGGTATGGGCAGTTTTTTTTTTTGTTTTTTTTGTTGGAGTGTGATATGGTTGAAGTGAATTGAAGTCTGGGTATTTGCAGGCTGTGTTTTGGGTTCAACAGTTGATAGTGTAGTTGAACAGGCAGAGGATATGAGGCAGGAAGTGGATGGAGTAAGAAGTGGATGCTTGCTATTAGATGTTGAATGAAGATGGTTAGAGGGATATTGAGTTATCAGTAAGGTGTATATGCGGGAAAGCAAGGTAGGTGGCAGATCCATTTTACCATGATGCAGGATGTGCTGCTCTTGAATTATCAAGAAAATAAATTAATTAACAAGGGCAAGCTTTGCATCTTTTCTCAAAAGTAAGTTATTTATTTTTATTTATTAGTTTTTGTAATACATTTTATGGGTTAAATGAACATTGTCTTTGATTTGGTTAGCTAAGGGACTGGTGTTGGAATTATTGATGCCATGATGTACGAAACAATGACTATAAGAAGTAATGGTCTTCAGGTTAGAAACATAACATACATACTAGAAGTGAGCTAAAAAAGCAATTGACCCAAAGGTAGGTGGCAGATTCATCAAAAACATTATATAAATTCACATTTGTTGAGGCTTGGTTCTCAGATTAGGTTTGGATGTGACATTCAAGAGAGTTTCTTTGAGCTGAAGTAGTCATGTATTACACAGCCAGATAAGTCCAAAGTTTACATACTCGTTTCTACTACTATAGGCATCCAAGTAATATCTAGACTAGATTTGTTGATGATTATCCTTATGTCTTGCTTAATTAGCTCGAATCTGACCTCTTTTGTATGTTTTGTTTTGATATGCTCTTGTATTTTGGACCATAAATCATCCCTTCTTTCACTAATTGGATGTTATGTCATTTATGATATCATTGATGTAATTAATGTGAATTATGTGTAGTCCAGGCTTTTGTTTGATCTGCATCCACATGAAATTTGCATAGCGACAGGTTAAAAATCGATAGTCTTTGTCTTCATTTTTGGTGTCACACATTTTTGAGTAGGCACATGTCATTTCGTACATATGACACCAATTTTGAGTCACGCTCTTTGTTCGAATGCTATTCCAGGTAGACATAAGACATAACTCACCATTGTTGTTTAGTTGCCACCACTAAAAATCTTCCATTTTCTTAGTATGTTTTCTGGTTAGGCAAGCAGTGGTATGCACCTGGGATGAATGATGTAGCAGTTTGTATGTGTGCACTGGGATGAAGTATGCGTGCACAGGGATTTGATGTTAACTGCACTTTTGTAAGGAGGAGTTGGGAAGTTATGGAAATAAGTTGTTGTTTGATGTTGAATGTGCAGCATGAAGAGGAGTTTAAAGTGTTTGAACAAGGTGAAACTGTAACACGGCAGTGACAGTTTCGATGGGGGTAGGCAGCAAGGATGATGGAGGAAGGATGTGTAGTATGTATGTATGAATGGTGAAGTGGGATGTTGATATGGAAGTTGCTGTGTGCACAGTGTATTTGCAGTGTTGAAGTAATGCATGGTTTTGAAGTAATGTGCACAGTTTTGAAGTAATGCAGTGGTGTGCACAGTGTTTATGTGATTGTAACTGTTCATTTTTATTTTTTATAAAGAAATGCACAGTGCACAGTGAAAATGTAAATGAAATGCAAACACATTTGAAATGAAATGATTTTGGTTGTTTTATGATAATATTTATTACTTGTTAAATTATTCATTATTGGTATGAATGTACTGCATAGATGCTGCTGTAATTTTTTTTAATTTGCATTTATTTTGCAACGCTCAGAAACCGTTGCAACATCACGTATTACAACGGGCTATGCCAGTTGTATTATAGTCTTTTACAACGGGCTTTAATTGTTGTCATAGAGCCTATTGCAAGGGCCGATGACCTTTTAAAAGGTATATTACAACGTTCATTGCCCGTTGTAAAATACGGTCGACCTATTACAACGAGGCCTAATACAACGGGCGCATGCCCGTTGCGAAATCCATATTACAACGGGCATTGCCCGTTGTAAAATGGCTGTTTTGTTGTAGTGTATTTATCTATCTTAACATGTTGGTTGATGATTTGAGTATTTTTTATTATAATATCATATTATTATTATTATACACACTATTGCCCTTATTTATGATCCTCCATTAGGCATAGTTTGACCCATGTGTTATTTTATAATACTCAGGCCAGCCCGAAACATTTCAGGTACAGAGACGATATGACCAGTATTTTTTTCTTTAGGCTTAGAGGGGTATTATATTACGATGATTACCTGATATTTATATGTATCGGTTATTTGGATATATATATATATATATATATATATATGTGTGTGTGTGTGTGTGTGTGTGTGTATGTATGTATGTGTGTGTGTGTATGTATATAATTAACACATGAGTTGTATTGTATTCTTATAACTTTATTGTATATTTCAATATATATTATCGCTGCGACTGACTATATGTTCCCTGTTGACCTGATGTATTATTCTATCCTGGAGGTGCAACTGTCTATTGCCTTGTACCGATACCATGTATGTATGTAATAGTTATGTTTTAGAAATTTTAATGCATACTAGTATTAGTCTCAGGGAATGTTCATATATGCACCCCATATAGTCTCATTTTCTGTATTATCTGATAGTATTACTCTGTAATACTCTTGGATAATATGGACATAGAGACGAGGTGTTACAGAATGTATCATAGCTGGATCAGAACAATACATTGTATATCGGAGATACGAGTCGAGACCTTATATGAGACTTAGTGTCTCTGTCCCTTTAAGTGTGTTAGATAGTAGTTATATATATATATATATATATATATATATATATATATATATATATATATATATATATATATATATATATGATGATTACTGGGGAGAAATCATCAAGGCACATATTTGATATTTTAAATTATATAGTTATTTTTCATTTATTTCTTTTAAGTTTGTTATAAAATGGTTGGAGTAACAAGGACGAAAGGAGTTAGTCCATCCACTAATATTTTCATTTATAATTTCGTATGATTTGAGATATTATAAGTTAAGTTTTGAATTATTTTTATCAGAGTGCACAACGGAATTATTAGTATCCATTGAGTACCTTTATATAGTTTCTTATGTTTATCTGATAATTTGAATTTGCAGAAATTGAATTTGATTTTGGAATTTATGTATAATTATCGAAGTTATGAAATGAATTAATTATTTAGTTTATACTTATTGTAGATAAATATAAATAATGTTTGTTTGTTATTATAAGTTGTTCTTTAAAATGGTTTGTTGGCTAATATACATGTCGATATGTGCAATTTAAAGACGGTTTAATTTTTTTAAATTAATAAATATTTTATGGAAGCAAAGATTTATTGTATATAAATATTGGTTAATATTATTATTAAATTATTTGGAAAGTCAAGTGAGTATTCTAATTTGAAGCCGTTTGAATTAGTATATATATATATTATAAGCATAATGAATAATTTGTGAAAGCAATACTTGTAAATATTGTTAGAAGAAAAAAAATTATGTTCACTTATCCATTGAGTATGTTAAGAATTTTGGTCAATGCAGGTGCGCGTATTCGATAGGAATTCTTAAATGCTTGGACGAAACATTTGGGCACGATGATATAGAAAGATATAAATAATCCATGGAAGATTAAAGTATTTTGAAATTGATTTGAATGTTTAAAATGGAAAATCTAGCAAAGTAAATTATTTTGATAAAGTGATATTTGAAGTTTATATTTGTGAAGGATTTGGAAAGTATAGTTTATTTTTATTATTTTGGAAAATGTTTTGTAAATAATATTTAATATGCTAGTGTGTATTTTTTTGTAATAGTTGCAACTATTGAATATTGTCGCACAGTTGTGATTACTGGCAAGGCAGTATTGATAATGTGGTCAATAGTGCAGCCAATGGATCTTAGTAATCACTATTATACATGGCGAGGCAATATTACTCTATTTTATTGTAGTTGAGAATTAGTGAATATAAATATATGTGTTTGATGATTTTTTAATATAATGTGAAATGTAAAAGTGTTTTGGAGTTTTTGGATTTTAAGAGGTGGATATGTATATATGTACATATGATTTGAAGATTTTTTTATATATAAGCTATTTATTTTGATAAGTAATATAGTGTTATTTTTGAAGCATTAAAATTTGAAAATAAATTAGATCTTTCTTTCTAGGTTTGATGGGAATGAGTTATTTCGAAAAAAAGTTTGCAAAATAGTGGTTGAACTTAATTTTTTGGATATATAATTTTTGAAATTTAGAAATACATCAGAAGATTTTTATTAAAATAGAAAAGATATGTTAGTAGAAAAATTTATAAATAAGATTATGGTTTTGGTCCAAATATTTTGATGAATATATGGAAAAAAAATTTGATTTGTATTGTGTTGAATTACTATAAAAATATTTTTTTTTTTAAGAAATATATGTAATATGAATGATATTTGAAAAGAAATTTAGGTAAATAAAGGGTTTTGAAATTTTTTAAAGCATTTTACCTTTGAACAAATGCTTTACAATTAAAAATAAATTTAAATAGTATGGTTAGGTTTTGTATAACTGATTTGTTATAGATTCTTCTTTTTAGAAAGTGCGAGGACTCAATTTTGTCAAGGGGAGGAGTATGTAGCAACTCGATTTTTTAAGTAATGATTGATTTAAGTTAATTAAAATAATTTGATTAATTAAATTTGAATTTGAAGATTTCTTTGATGAATTAATTATGGCAACTATTTAATAAAAGAATTTAAATTGTGAGAATACGAGGTATAAAATTTAACCATGATAAAAATTATGAAAAAAATATTTCATAAAAGCGGTGTAATCAAAATGTGAGTTCGGAAAGATAAACGATGCTGAAATGGAAACCTGTATTTATTTTAAATAAATATAATATATATACATTAGTTTATTTTATATTCTTATAACCCAAGCCCAAGATTTTGAAGTCCAACATCATATTCTACACTTTTATAACTCAAGAAAATCTCTCTTCACATATACTACACTCACGCAAGCCACTCACGCAGACTCCACCTTCCATCTTCATTTTCTATTTTCTATTTTCAACTCCTGAAGCATTTACTTTATTATCTTCCTTGACTTCAAAATTAAAAATCAAATCACATAAATCAGTAAAAATCATCAAATTCAAATATGTGGTTCTTGGTTTTATTTTCATCTTTGCTATGAATTTAATTGGAAGCGGCGCTGAGAACGATGGGCGCGAGCGTGCGAACTGAAAGAGGAAGAAAGGTACAAAGCAAGTACAGGTGAGTATAACTTACTCACACATCTTTGTCAATCAAGAATTCATCCTCATTACATATATGTATGTGTGTGTATCATTTCATGTGTGTATGTGGTTCAATGATCAATATTTGCAAGTATATCAGAGTGTTAGTGTATGTGTGTATGCGTGTGTTGGGTACATGTATTGGTTTAAAAAAATGTTGTCATATTTTGGCCATGTGTTTTCTTCTTTTGGCTGAAGTGAATAAGTCTTCTTTCCCGGTGTGAATTTTGTTTGGCTGATGATCTTTATTGCACCACATTTTCTTTTATTAAATTTAAAAAAAAAAAAAGAAGAAAAAAGAAAAATGTAGTTGCTCCTTCTATATGTTATACTTTGACTTCCTATATTATATGTTGTATCCCTGATTTTATGTGAAGTGTCTGCATCTCATTACTTGCAAGTCTATTTGGATATGGGTTTTAAAATTCATTTATACAAGTATAAAACTTTAATACATATATACTTAATTCCTCCCGCCTTCATTTTGTTTTACAAGTTATACTTACTCTTGTTGCCTTCATTTGCTATATGAGACTTGATCAATTGTCTGTAACCTTATGTTCTTTTAACTATGTGTTGCACGTGTGTGCTCATCCTTACCAGCGTCGGTGGTGGGTGAGTGTAATATGTGTGCGCAGTTGTTTAGTTTTATGTAAGTGAGAGAATAGGGTGAGGTGGCACATGGAAGTATGTATGTTTGCACATTTATATTTTTAGTCTTGCAGTCATTTTGTTTTGTTGATGTGACATGCGTTGCCATCCAATTCTCATGTTAACATATATTAATCTATCCTACTATTTTTTTTCTTGTGTGTGTTGGAGCATTGTTTTCATCAGTATTAGTGGAGTTAGATTATGAATCGTGTGTTGAATTATATACATACATTTCTGTTGGTGTAATTGGTGAGAGCTTTACTTTTGTGAGTATATTTTAATTTCTCCTTTAGTTTCACTTGCCTGCATGTACCTTTAACCTTGTTTTGATGAATATCTTCCATATTTGGACCCACTTAACCCCTATTATTTCATTGTTTAAGCTGCGGTTGCTTATGTATGATTTAAATTTTTTACATCAGATAAAGTAAATATCTATAAGTTTTGTATATGTTTTGGTAATTTAGGTTAAGTTGACTATAAGTCTAAATTATTTGGTTATGAGATTTGTTAATTTAGACAAGTTATAACAGGAAATTATTGTCAAGGATAAAATTTTACAGCTTTTTAGCCTCAAGAACAGACCTTCAATATTTTATCCTGAAGGACAACTTTCTGTAAGTATCAGTTTTTAGGTATCAATTTGTAGTTATCGGTAGCAGTTTTTAGGTATCAATTTTAGCTCGGTAGCAGTTTTGTTGTCCTTATGAATAATTTTGAAAAATGTTTGTCCTTATGAATAATTTTTAGAAGAATGTTTGTCCTTGTGGTAAAAATATTGAGGTCGTGTCCTTAAGACAAAAAATATACAAATATTTGTCCTTTAAATTAATTCCCCCAAGTTATAATTCCTTATATTCCTACTTTTTGTGTGTTTATGTTATAAATATATTTACATTTGAAGCAAATCAAATTAAATATATTTGTATTTTAGTAAATATTTAATGGATAATATTTAGATATATGATTGTAAATATAAGTTTAACGTGATATTAAAGTGATTTTAACTATACTATTCAAATATTATTTTATTATGTGAATCATGAAATAATATATATATATATATATATATATATATATATATATATATATATTCAATTTTATAAAATATTTTGGGAATTTAAAATGAGTTCCCAAATGTTGTTAGTAAAACATTTAATAAACGTCTAATTTTACATAAAACTAAGATATTAGTTATTTATTGTAGATGTTAAACTATATTTAAGTATAGAAAATTATTTAATTAATTCTAGGATATATATATATATTATTCTTCTAGTATTTATTTTATCATATAAAAATTATAAATGTTTGGAATGCTTCATTACAAAGCATTATTTTATTTATTTATTTGAATAAAATTTCTTTTTATATTAGTTTCTGATTTCTTATCTTCTTATTACCGATCCCGATGACATGAGTGATTCACCGTTGATAATGAGTTGTTTAGTATTTTAGAATGATACAGTGATGATATCCTTTTGATTAGATCTATTAATATGTATTCCGTGTGACGAGAAATTAGAATAAATAATTTAGTGATACCGCATGGTATGGGACTTTTCTGACATTTTCCCCGTTATTCTTCGCACTCATCATATAGAATAAAGAAGTAAAAGTGTGACGTATGAGCACTAAATAAATGGACTAGAAATACACGTTGGTATGGGACGCCGTTGTGTTATTTATTCAGTTATTCAGTGCTCGTGAATGACACTTATACGGGGTTATGTGATGTGTGGGTGACTCGTTGTGGTGAGCACGTATGGAGGCTACTTATTAGCCACATAGTTTGCATACATTATGTATCTATCTATCTTTGTCCAACTCCCTTTATGTTTTCAAAGTGAACCAGATTGGCCAGTATCCACCCCGACAACCTGATTTTTGGATCATGCCCCAAATCCATGGCACCGTTGTTGTTTATGATATTGGATGTGCATCACGAGATTGATAGTTGGTTGCCTCATGTGTCGCATAGGCTAGCGGTCAGTTACCATAGGGGCATATGTCGGTAGTCGTGACCGAAAAGGTTACGCGTTGTCGAGCCTATTATGGATCATTGTTGCGATGCCGAGAGGGAGAAGGTAATGATAACTGATGACTATAGGAGCCGTGTCAAGTAGACATATGGCTCCTAGAGGAAGCAGACGTGCTATCAATCTCTCATCTGGTTCCGGTGTGGGTGTATGTATGTTGGTAGTAAATACACATATTATGTATATATGAGATTATGCCTGAGACTGTGTCTAGAGTATGTCAACCCCGTATCCTTCTTAGGCTAACGGCCTATTTGTTATTGATTTGTTGTTTTTATCTATTAGGACTTTTCAATCGAGATTTTCTCCTCTTTAAGGACTATATATCGAGATATATGATTTTGCACATTGCGGTATTGTCATGAGTTGGCTCAAATCTTTCTTATTGAATTTATTGATATGATATTGATATTTTATAATACGAGATTGAGAGAGATAGTGGGCATTGCTTCATTACTGCCCAACATTACTTGAGGATGTTTCATTATCGATTATTTTGGATTTAATGACGAATTGTAGATATGTATGATTCATCCATTTGTATTGATTCTATGATTTCTAATTCGATGTATTTCTATATGGGTGTTGATACCATTTGATATTTGTGTTGATTATTTCATATGAATTTGAGTTATTTAGGTGGCGTGATGCTTTAATAAATATCTATCGTACTATATAGATATTTTAGACATACATTTCTATACTTATTTTTCTATCTTAACATGTTGGTTGATGATTTGAGTATCTTTGGTTATGATATCATATTGTTATTCCAATACACACTATTTTCCTTATTTATGATCATTGATTAGACATAGTCTGACCATTGTGTTAGTTTGTAATACTCGGATCAACCCAAGACATTTTAGGTACTGGGACGATACAACCAGTATTCGTTTACTTTAGGCTTAGAGGAGTATTATATTAGGATGATTACGTGATATGTATATGTTATTGATTCACTATATATATATAATTAAAATATGAGTTGTATTGTATTCTTATGCATTATTGTATATTTCATTATATATTATAGTTGTGATCGACTCGGTGTTCACTACTGATGTGTATATTATGTATTATTCTGTCCTGGAGGTACACTTGTCTATTGCTTTGAATCCATACTGTATATATGTACTAGTTATGTATTAGATGTTTTAATGCGTAACAATATTAATCTAAGGGAATATTCACATGTGTACTCCATATAGCCTCATTCTCCGTATTATCCAACTGTATTACTCTGTAATACTCTTGGATAGTATGAGTATAGAGGAGGAGTGTTACAAAGGGCGTGGCCGATGACAAGTTAATGCACTATCTACTAAGTTGGATGTTGGTGAACCCCAAACACGGCCATCGGCAACCATGGCCACCACCATAAATAGAACGACCGCCAACCTTGATGAAATTTAAACTCATACATGCTAGAGTACAAGGAGGTCGGCCAAGAGATCCTTTGAGTGAACGGTGCTGGTTAAAGTTGGTGTTAGGTCGCATTGGTGCTTTCAGGTAGGTGGTGGCTATAAGAAGGCGGGAATGAACACTTTAAGTGAAGGGGTCGAAGGCACTTTAGGTTGGCACCGGATAGGTAAAAGGAAGGATTTGGGAATATGTGGCATGAGGAGGAAGGAGTGTTAAGTGCCAGCTTATATGGTACCATTGGAATGACAAAGAGTTCTACTCTGTACTGACAAGAACATCTCGGTATCGAGATGAATTTATCCTTAGGAATATAAAAGGTAAAGAAGGAAAAGAAATATGATTGTAGCACTTACCTATCCAAAGCATGGAATACTCACCAGAGTTTAGATTCTATCCTTAGCATCGAAAATGCAACTTCTATCGGATAAAGCAGACGAACAGATATCCATGTAATAAAGGAAATGCTTGGAAGCAACTCTTGGATAACCAACAAATGTATATGGATGAAAATATACGCTTGTTTCATTTCAAAGTACGCGTTGTTTCCAACAAAAGCATATTCTAGGGTGCAAATGTTATCCAATTTCTTTACCAAATAGCTTTTAAATAAATCTAGATCATGTCATCATAAAGACGAAATGATTCACGGACTTGGAAACATGCTTTGTAGGATCATAGAAGAAGCTTGGATAAGTTGGAGGAAGTTTGGAGCTAAGGAAGGAGCTTGATACCAAAAAAAAAAAATTGTCTGTACCGATCACTTTTTATGCCTCCTATAAGGCTATGGAGCTATGGCATATGGGTGGTTGGCTTAAGTGGTCTTCTCAAGGTGTATTTCTAAAGGAATAGGTGAACAACTCCAAGGAAGTTCTAAAGGAAAGAAGACACGTGCTAAAGGTATCAGAATCTTTCAAAAACAGCATGACTTCTAAGGAAAAGTCTTCGAAACACAATGGATTGAAGGTAGATAGTCACGATAAGGAAAAGTGAGCAACCTTCCCTTAAAAATTCAGGTCAGTACTGAGTTGATTTTAAGGCTCTAGGGACTCCATCTTTCTCTCTTGCATTCTCGGATCTGAGGTTAGACTTGGTATATTGATATTTGAAGATTCTGTTGGACGAATTCCCTATAATATAGCACTTGTGGCCTTTGGAAAAGTACTTTAGGCATTTGTGAAAGAACTACTGGCATTTTTCTTTCTTCATCTTCTACCTCTACTCATCCCTAGTCACCAAGGAACTTGCTCTTGGATGTTCTAGGCATTTAGATATGCCAAACCTTTGTACTTGTGACTATACTCTATAAACAATAACAACATAGTGGATGTAGGTCTTGGATTTGCCAAACCACTTTATAAATTATCTATTTCATTTACTTATTTTGCTAGATCTCTTGCTTTTAATTCATTTAAATTCATTTTCAGGCGTTGTGCCATTTCTGGTTCAATATATATGTATGTATGTATATGCATGTATATATATATATGTATATATATATATATATGTATATGTGTGTGTGTGTCTATATGTTTATATGTATATGTATTTATGTGTGTATATATAGTTATAATAAAATTAATTTAACTACGAATAAATCTCATTATGTTCAACGGCTTAGTGGGAAAATCTTGGTTCTATTTTGGCATCTTATTTTGCCGACGCCCACTCAACCAGAGTTTCTTAAAGGAGGAAGTACATTATTATGAAACTAACGAATGGACAAGCATAGTTACACTCCAAATAACATTATATATAATTTAGTATAAATTTTATTATTCATGATAAAACATTAAAAAGCAATCTAGTGCATAATGGATCAATTTTGAAAATTCTACTTTCACACCATTATCCGATGCATTTGATCCACCAAAACAAAGACATCCAGCTGATCAAGCTGAACTTTTAATGCTTCACCACAACTAATGTTTTCAATCTAGCTAAGGCAACCATGCGTCTTGATTGTGATTATTTAACAGGTTTTGTTAGATACTACAAATATTTACTTATTCTTTCATTTAACTATACCCATCTTGTCGTAGATTCATATTTTATTCTCTTAACAATTTTAATTCTCAAATAACAAATTCAAAGAGGAAAATTCCAATGTTGAACTTAGTACATGGTTTGAGGCTTGGTTTAAAAAAAATATGTAAGTATGGTTTGTTAAGTAGTCTTACATTTACATAGCATTCATTAGATGTTAGCATCTATGCAATTAAAGTGCTCAACAATTCTATAGCCGTGGAGGTGCAAAAAGTTATAGTGGGGATAAAGTGGTGATATAGTGGAAAATAATGTAGGTGCAAAAACATCATTAGATATAAAATCAAATAATTTAATTTATTCTGATTCACACATCATTTGTATAGGAAAAGGAAACATTCTTAATCTTATATAACAAAATCAAAGAACGTCATGATTTACATATTCAGGATTTGGCGACTACGATAGATTTATAACTTATGTTGAGTATTTACGTTTAAAATTAGGTTTTTACCCTAACTTTGTTCATTTGGTATAAAAGAGAACTAGCCCAATGAACATATTTATATTGATTTTTCTAAAGTGGGTTCTAAAAGCCTTGATTTAGTAGATGTAGCGAAAAATAGCTTGGTTTAAAGCGGATCTACTATTTGATAGCGCTAAACCGAAAAGGCGTAGTGATTGAAGAGCGTTATGCGCTATAGTAGAGATTTTAGGAAGCTTTAATGGGTTTTAACTACATAAGTTAACTTTTATTTATTCAAATCAATAGGTTATTGAGAATAAAATCATAGATGTTTCCTGTAAGAAAGTTTCATTTGGTCCATTTTTAGCTATATAATATGTCTAACCATATTTGTGAATAGATGTAAATTTCATATATAAGAATATGAAAGAAATAAAGTATCTGTTGACAACAAAATATATATTAAAAGCTACAACATTGATGATGACATGGAAGATTAAGTATGTCAATGGATAATCGAAAAATCCAAAATATTTCTGTTTATCCGATATTCGAAAAAAATATGGATGCGGACATGAATGCATTCGCAATCAAAATTATCTGTCCAGTTTTTGTGCAAACTATAGTATATATCATGTGCATTTAGTACAATGAAAGATGCATATCAATTATTTTATTAAGTTAGTTGTTTATATTATATGCATTTAATGCATATTAACTACTCAAATATATTTACTATCATCGATTTATTGATTGTCAATGGATATGGTATATGTCTGACATCCACATATCCGTGGATGTGGATATCTGATATTCAAAAATAATTTTGGATGCGTATGTAGATATGACACTATCCACATCTATATGTATTTGTGGAAAAATTTATAGCATATTATTATGGGATGTTGAAGGAAACAATTGAATTAACTTACCCGATGTATAAGAATTAAAAGAATTTTCATGCAAACGCCATCGATTTGATGGTATTCGAATAATGAAAGACAAGTACATAAAGATTACCCTCTTATTGAAGTAAATCGCAAAAAATGATATGAAACAGCCCGCAAATCCGTACCCCTTGAATTAACACTATTCTACAACAATCAACTCAAGTTGTACGGAAATACGAACCATTTGGGTTAAAGAAGAGGAGGTAGAAGAAGAGAAAACAGAAAACAACAACAGAATCTTACCATCGCAGCGGTATAAAATATAATAGATAATAAATAATCTTTACTCAAAAATCAAATATCTCTATTTATATATATTACAGCAATCAGAGTACATCCATCACAGCTTAACATCAACATCATACAAATGGATACACAACAACTCAACACAGCGGAATATATGTATATAAACAAGTACGGGAGTACGTATCGTCATCTTGCTCGTCTTATGAGCTCCACAGCATCATAACCTGTATCCTATAATACTCGGCCTGACCCGAGCATTACAGTTAAATAACACCCGAGTCAGTCTGGAATACCAGCGTGAGAAAATCACACCCAATTGATTATTAAAGTTTCAAAAATCTTTTGAACACAAAAGCATCTCGTAATACCACGCCACAAATAAACATGTCGGGTTTTTACCTTACGATAGCTAAAACAATTTTTTATAGAAATCCTCGGATATTATAATAGGTTCTATATACAAATACTTATAAAATAGCCGAAATTGTTACATTCATTAGATTCCAGCTACTTGCCACAGAGTGGGTAATACAAACAAAACTCGTACAAGTGTCGTAGGGAGAATGAATTTTCAACTAATGACTAGGCACTGGGGTACCACCTGTCACAGTACGGGCCTAGATCACCGTACCGAGGAGTACGCACGCTCCCCTGCAACACAAGGCCGGGACTACCCCTTACTGGATAATCCCGAGTGAGATCACCCACTAAGCCGAAATAAAAGGGACATCTAGACAAGGATGACCTCACCCTGCTTGGGTGCTACCGACCTAGCCTTGCTGCATAACCCCTGATTTTCAGTCATTCCCATTTGATAAGGCATGAGGCCAAGCGTTACCTTTTTAGAATATATCCCTTAGAATGCCCATCGTCCACGTAACGATGTTTCGCAAGCATTCATCCATACAAGTCCGTCCCGGGTTCGAACGGAACCAAAGGCACTATTCCTACTATATCCATTTTGGAAATATCCTTAGGATTAGTAGCGACTAGCCCTTGCACTTCACTGCTCCATCTTCGAATCCAAAAATCGTTTTTCACGAAACGTACAAACCGGATCGAAGTGGTTTTCGAGAAATGAATCTCGATCCCGGTCTCCTCGAAACGATCAACGCATTGTCCAATATTGATAGTCGGTTATTTAACTATCAATTAATATTCACAACATCCATCACACAATAAATAATTTCCCAAATTATTTTTTAACTTCAAAAATATCTTCACAAGATATATATTTTCACTTTTCAAACTCCTTGAAAACAGTTTTCAAAACTATCTGCCTTCTCAGAATAAATTTCAAGTATTTTTATTTCTTCTGGAATCACCAAGCACAAAACTAGATTTTTCTAAATTAATTTAAAACACTTTACTTTTAAAAATATATTTTAAAACATTCAAGTTAAAATTACTTTAATAATTTGTTAAAAATACATACTATATGAATATTTGAAAATAAGGTTATTTAATAAAATATAAAACCAGATTTCTACTTTTAAAAACAAAATACTAAGTTACTTCTTAATAATCATTGCTAGAATATATTAAAAAAAATGCTTACTTTAGACTTTAAATAATAGAAATAATAAATCTTACGAAATTTGCTTTCTTAAAAAAAACAACTATAAAACATTTAATTTATATTTAAAAATTTATTTAAAAACGTACTTGATTATCCAGAGAAAATTCCAACTTCAATCACTTAAGTCAATTCCCCAAATTGATTTCCAATTTATTTTATTTGAAATAGGTTTCTTTAATTACTCAATTCATTTCAAAATTCATTACTTATGGACTTATTATTAATGTTATTATTTCCCGTTTGTTTTTAACCCTTTTAACTGAAATATACGGATTTCAGCTTTTCCCAACTTCTTCTTTATTCCTTTCAATAATTTAAATCTTAAATTTTAAATAAATGTTTTATTCTTTTAAATAAGATCATTAAAGATTAAAATTCATTAACTTTCTGTTTATTCAAATTTCCTTTCAATACTCAAGATTTATATTATTAGAATTTTGAAGTCACTTTATTTCTTTCCAATTCATTTAAAAATTTATTCAAATTTCTATAATTATTTTACTTACAATTTCACTTCTTTTATTATTTTACCAAAATCCAATTTATATTTTTGGTAATTCATCATACCCAATCATATCCAATCGAACCATAGCATTCAATATTCTAATAAAGATTATCATAGAATATCAAATAAATCACAACAAAGGGTATTAAATAATTCAAATAAATGTTGAGGGATCCAGTTGGATCCCTCCAACCTGTTTTTCCTGCATCCACAGACGTTAGCACAATATAATATGCCAATTTCAAATTATACCATACTATCGCACATCAATCAATTCAAACATTCAAACAATCATTTAAATTTAATCGTTCAAATTTAAATTTAAATTTAAATTGAACTGAGTGAGATTAACTCACCTTTGATTCCTGTTTTGCAACCCACTTCTTTCTCAATTTTTGACCTTGAATAACATATTACATGATTTATTAATATTTGAACGAATCAAATAATCATTATCATTTAATACTTTAACTTTAAATTAACAATTTGGTTTTAACTGAATAAATTTTAAATTTTCAATCAATTTCCTCTAATAAATTATTTTTAGAAACTAACTAAATAATTTATTTAAACAAGTTAATTCTTATAATTCTTCAATATCCAAACCCCCATGTAGATACTTTATTTTCCTATAAACAGCTTCTATTTTACTGTTAACAACCCTTCTTTTTAAAAAAAAACAATAATGATAATATAGCCTAGAGAATACCTCAGAACCTTACTAGCCTCGACTGCATCGCCCACACAGCCTCCACCGCGGCTCCCTCTTGCCGCGTCGTCCTTCCTTGTGATCGCCCGAAGTCGCGACCACTGCCGCCTCACACGAGCTTGCCCTTTCGCGTTCGCCGACTCGAAACTAAACTCCCCCATCGCGCAAATCACCACATCACGGCGCCGATCGACTTGATTTAAAAAGAGGAAATAGGGCTCCGGTTATCGTGCGCCATGTATTCGAACTCGATTCGATCCTCTCTCTGTTTTTTTTGTTTGAGGAACGGCCTGAAGTTATTTGTGAAGGAGGGAGGAGGCGAAATATACTGAAGATGGAAAATATTAGGTTCGGCCATTATCTGATTTTTTTTCGTTTGCTTTTTGAAAGGAACGAGAAGGAACAACTTGATGTGAACAAAGGAATAGGTAGCGTGTTTAAACGAGTATAGGATGGCGTATAAGAGAAGCTTGACTAAGTAAATTATTATTAATTAAGTTTTTTTTTCAGTGCGTTATTATATCGTACACTCACACACTAGCTCCAATCAATACGAAATTTGAAATCCAGTAATAATTCAATATTACGGACCCAATGGAACTGGTTTCGTCGAATTCCGAGACTGTGCCTCGGAAGGCTATTTTTAAATTCAATTTAAACGATAAAATTTCAAAACTGAACAACCACTGCTAATTTCAATTTTACAACTTCTATTATCTTCAGTGTTATCAATATAAATTTTACAAGCCTTCAAATTATATTCAACAGGTTTAAAACTTCAGATTCAACATTTAGTTCAACTTCCAATTATTTAATTCAAAATTTTAATTATCAAATAATTTGTGATATTCGTGATTCAAGTTAAAATTACTCTATTGAATATTTAAAATCAATTAAATATCCCGATTTTTAATGCTCGAAAATTCCAGGTCGTCACATTCCTCCCCCTTAAAAGAATTTCGTCCCCGAAATTACTAGTTAGGAAGAATGGTCAAATACCCATTTACCTTTTTTTTTTTCTGAAACCAAACGGTTTCTAACAATTCAGCATCTTACCAACTATCTTTTATAAAAGACCCATTATTATTCTTATTAACTTTCCATACTTTTCCAAAACCTTCTAAAGTTTTCAAATAACTTACTTGTTCAGCTATTCAAATTATAATTCAAAACTAAATTTTGAATTATCAAAATTTTCTCAAAATTTTTCTAACTTCCTAAATTCCCGAAAAATTTCGCCAGCGTCTCCTTTGCGCTCTTAAATCCAAAAAGAAAACAAAATGCCAAGTGGCTCGATCCAAATCCTAATCAAATTTCACACCAAATTTAAATACATACCTTTTTGTCGAGCATTTCAAATTTTTATCATTTGAAATCAATCCAATTCTCTTTTCCCTTTATATTACCTGCACATCTTACACAACAATATGTCCAATCACAATATTCAAAAACATTTTATCGACTTTCTTACAAAATGTCAACATCTATTCATTTCAGTATTATCTTAGATTGTATTTGTAATATCAATTCCCAATCTAGGATTTACCATTCCTCTCTTAAGTTAGTATAAACATTCTATATGCTTCCTTGTTTGTTTTCACTTTACCACTTAAGTTAATATCTATTTCTATTCAAATTGATTTCCACATTACATATGAATTTTATTTATTTTCAACTTTGAACATTTAATTTTATTTCTCATTTATAACTAATTTATGTCATTATTTTAAATTGGTTTCATTTACTAATTATATTTCAATTTCCAGTTTGAAATCATTTTGTCATTAACAAAAATTCTCCAAAATTTTCAAAAATTTTCTAACTACCAAAATTTCTGAAATTTTTTGGCAGAGTCTCCTTTGTACGGAGGAGCTTTTGCAATTTGACAAAAGAGATAAATATATATACATCGACCCACACGGTCGGAAAAACCAAAAACAGTTCATATTTCCTATTTTAATTGCATAGGCGTACCTTATTTAGCATTTTAAGCAAGCGGCTTATTATTTTTAGCAAATAGCACAACCAAATCCAGCCACACGGCTTCCAGGTACCTGTACTTACTCAATTTAAACATGTAAGTGCCATATAATTGAAGTTTAACAACATTTCACTTATTTGCAATAGTTAAACACATGAATTCTAAAAGAAATTCACACCAAACATTTCTCCATAAGCAACTCACATAATTTCATACTAATTCCACTATTCCAATTAATTTACAAACCATTTCATTCAATTTGAATGGTTTCCAATCCATTCGTATACAACTTCATCAATTTGAATGGTTTAAAACACAATAGCTTACATTTAATTCATTTTAAGCAAACTGAACTCATATTTAATTCAATTGCTCTCAAATTCAATTTATTTTACTTCTATCAATTCATAGAATTTTAATTACTTCCATTTATATCAAATGACAATTTATTCTACGCAATTTGACGAGATCTATGTGAATAAATAAGTATTATGTTTTATAACCAATTTAAATTGATTTCAACTCAATTTATACTTAATTCTATTCCATTTTTAAATTTATTCACAATCCATATATTCTCATTTTCATTGCATTTTAAATTTGAATCTATTCACTTGCATTTCATTTTATTAACCAAACTAGTTTCATTCAAAACCATTAACAATTTAGGTTCATCTTCATTTTCAATTAAAATTGCCTTTTTATTTTAATTCATTCACAACCATTTATTTAACTGGACACATTCCATTCTAAATTTGTTTATTCCAAACTATTATATTTAGCTCAAAAACAATCCAAGCTATCGCATTCCATAACCATTTCAATTTTTCTTATAGACTCCAAGTTATTTCTATTCCTTAACAATTTAAATGGTTTACAATTATTTATTTAAGAATTTCATTCCATTAAATATTATCTGTAACTCACTGAATTCTATTTCGATTTGAATTTATTTTCACATAATTTAAACCCAACCCATAAACTTAGTTTAAGTTGAATTAATTTCAACTCTCTTCCATCTATTCAGCTTAAGTCAATTTACTTCAATTTATTCAAATTTTATACTTAAGCTCATTTTCATTTTACAAGTAAATTTTTCTCTTTTATACCCAACTTAACTCAATTGATTACAAGGCCATATCCAATTCATTTCCATTTATTTGGATTTTATTTGCAATTCAAACCATTACTATTTCAATCCAATTTCATTTTTATTCGATACATTTCCAATTATATATAATTTGTTAACACTTCAAGTTAAAATTTTAATTTATAACTCAAGTTTTGAATTCACTAGCCATTTTCAATTTACCACCAAATTCCATAAACTCACAATTCAGTTACATTTACCTTACTGACAATTCAAGTCGAATTCAATTTATAACTTGAGTTTTATTTCCAAACTTCATCATAAATTCACAATTCAGCTTCTATTAAACAACATTAGGTTCTCATTACATATTTCATTATCTAATTATCATCTATATAGTCTTTCCCCAACTTATAGTCCAGAACTTGATTTTAATCTCAAAATCGCTTCATTTAAATTTTCTTAAGTTCAAATTTATTTTATAATTTAAGTTTTGACCTTCATTTTATTTTATTCTTCAATTCATCAATAATATTTATTTTGGGTTTTCTATCCCATTTTTCAATTTATAAGTCATAACTTATTATTTTACACATTTCCATTCCTTATAGGCTTGAATATATTCTTCTTTTATTTTTAACTCAAGCCTTATGCTTATTTATAACCCAAACATATTTTATTTTATGGATTTCTTTATCCTTTTACACGTTATTCTTATTTATTTATTTCAATTCCAATCCTTATCCCACTTATTTTCCATCTATTCAGGTAAGGATCTAATTCCATTTAATAACTTAATTTAATTTTTATTCCAATTCAATTTTATTTTAACTCGGATTTATTTAACTCAATTCGATTTTAACTTAATTCGAATACAACGGGATATTATTTTCAGCTTATTCAATTAATTATCAATCCAGTCAAATTTTATTCCCCAATCCAAGTTAACTTCATTTTCATTTTAAATATAAATTCCATTATTCAAAGCTTATGTCTCTTTCATGATTTAAAAATCATCTCAATTTATAAGCTTATAACTATCTAATCGGGATTTTTAAACACCCGGCTTTTGTTTCAAATCATTTTGAAATCTTCAACATCTCAAATCACATTTCTCAAATATTTAACCCAATCCTGGTTTTATTCCCAGCAAATTTCCTTAGAAATTTTCAAACACAACTAGCGTTTCTGAACAAATCAATTTGGCAGCAATTTATCACTTAGAAATTTGAAAATGAATACTGATGATGCGGCCGTCATCATCAGAATTATTTTCCAAATATCCAAGTGATTTCAATGCTATATCACTTTCAAAATCCCTTTAGAACACATTTCCTTTTTGAAATACCTCCAAAACAATTGTGCTATTATTTATCTTCAAAACACTTCCAAAATCTTCGGGATTTAAATTTCCAAATCCTGCTTAAATCAATTTTAACTATAGTCCATTTGCATAGTTTATGCTCATACAATTCCCATTTGATTATAATTCAATTTATAATTTACATTTATAATTCATATTTATGAATTTCATTTTATAATGGATTTATTCCCTTTTAAATTTTGGTTATGTTTTCAATTTCTAGTTAAATTTCCACTCAACAATGATAATAATTTAATATTACTCTTCCTAACATCCAAGCAACCATATATTAGCTAAAATAGTTTACAAAACTTTTATTTATATCAAAATATATTTTGGGCAAAATTATTTCATTTACCCACATTTAAAACAATACCGTGTCAATTGTTCTATTCAAGTGTTTAGAAACCCCTTCGATACAGTTGCGCAGACTGTGTCGACGAAGGTTCATATGCCACTCAATAAACCAATCAACACAATATTAAAACAATTTATATTCACTAACAAATACGCGCTCATATCTATTAATACGCTCAAACTCATTATAGAGTACGACAGACTCTATTTTAAATGAGTAATTCCCACCAGAGCCAAGGTTATCACCAACCTATGCTCTGATACCAAGTGAAACAGCCCGCAAATCCGTACCCCTTGAGTTAACACTATTCTACAACAATCAACTCAAGTTGTATGGAAATACGAACCATTTGGGTTAAAGAAGAGGAGGTAGAAGAAGAGAAAACAGAAAACAGAAACCAACAACAGAATCTTACCATCGCAGCGGTATAAAATATAATAGATAATAAATAATCTTTACTCAAAAATCAAATATCTCTATTTATATATATTACATCAATCAGAGTACATCCATCACAGCTTAACATCAACATCATACAAATGGATACACAACAACTCAACACAGCAGAATATATGTATATAAACAAGTACGGGAGTACGTATCGTCATCTTGCTCGTCTTCTGAGCTCCACAGCATCATAACCTGTATCCTATAATACTCGGCCTCACCCGAGCATTACAGTTAAATAACACCCGAGTCAGTCTGGAATACCAGCGTGAGAAAATCACACCCAATTGATTATTAAAGTTTCAAAAATCTTTTGAACACAAAAGCATCTCGTAAGACCACGCCACAAATAAACATGTCGGGTTTTTACCTTACGATAGCTAAAACAAATTTTTATAGAAATCCTCTGATATTATAATAGGGTCTATATACAAATACTTATAAAATAGCCGAAATTGTTACATTCATTAAATTCCAGCTACTTGCCACAGAGTGGGTAATACAAACAAAACTCGTACAAGGCTCGTAAGGAGAATGGATTTCCAACTAATGACTAGGCACTGGGGTACCACCTGTCACAGTACGGGCCTAGATCACCGTACCGAGGAGTACGCCCGCTCCCCTGCAACACAAGGCCGGGACTACCCCTTACTGGATAATCCCGAGTGAGATCACCCCGCGGTTGGGATCAGCAACCGCCCACTAAGCCGAAACAAAAGGGCATCTAGACAGGGATGACCTCACCCTGCTTGGGTGCTACCCACCTAGCCTTGCTGCATAACCCCTGATTTTCAGTCATTCCCATTGATGAGGCTTGAGGCCAAGCGTTACCTTTTTAGAATATATCCCTTAGAATGCCCATCGTCCACGTGACGATGTTTCGCAAGCATTCATCCATACAAGTCCTTCCCGGGTTTGAACGGAACCGAAGGCACTATTCCTACTACATCCATTTTGGAAATATCCTCAGGATTAGTAGCGACTAGCCCTTGCACTTCACTGCTCCATCTTCGAATCCAAAAATCGTTTTTCACAAAACGTACAAACCGGATCGAAGTGGTTTTCGAGAAATAAATCTCGATCCCGGTCTCTTCAAAACGATCAACGCATTGTCCAATATTGATAGTCGGTTATTTAACTATCAATTAATATTCACAACATCCATCACACAATAAATAATTTCCCAAATTATTTATTAACTTCAAAAATATCTTCACAAGATATATATTTTCACTTTTCAAACTCCTTGAAAATAGTTTTCAAAACTATCTGCCTTCTCAGAATAAATTTCAAGTATTTTTATTTCTTCTGGAATCACCAAGCACAAAACTAGATTTTTCTAAATTAATTTAAAACACTTTACTTTTAAAAATATATTTTAAAACATTCAAGTTAAAATTACTTTAATAATTTGTTAAAAATACATACTATATGAATATTTGAAAATAAGGTTATTTAATAAAATATAAAACCAGATTTCTACTTTTAAAAACAAAATACTAAGTTACTTCTTAATAATCATTACTAGAATATATTAAAGAAAATTCTTACTTTAGACTTTAAATAATAGAAATAATAAATCTTACGAAATTTGCTTTCTTAAAAAAACAACTATAAAACATTTAATTTATATTTAAAAAATTATTTTAAAAACGTACTTGATTATCCAGAGAAAATTCCAACTTCAATCACTTAAGTCAATTCCCCAAATTGATTTCCAATTTATTTTATTTGAAATAGGTTTCTTTAATTACTCAATTCATTTCAAAATTCATTACTTATGGACTTATTATTAATGTTATTATTTCCCGTTTGTTTTTAACCCTTTTAGCTGAAATATACGGATTTCAGCTTTTCCCAACTTCTTCTTTATTCCTTTCAATAATTTAAATCTTAAATTTTAAATAAATGTTTTATTCTTTTAAATAATATCATTGAAGATTAAAATTCATTAACTTTCTGTTTATTCAAATTTCCTTTCAATACTCAAGATTTATATTATTAGAATTTTGAAGTCACTTTATTTCTTTCCAATTCATTTAAAAATTTATTCAAATTTCTATAATTATTTTACTTACAATTTCACTTCTTTTATTATCTTACCAAAATCCAATTTATATTTTTGGTAATTCATCATACCCAATCATATCCAATCGAACCATAGCATTCAATATTCCAATAAAGATTATCATAGAATATCAAATAAATCACAATAGAGGGTATTAAATAATTCAAATAAATGTTGAGGGATCCAGTTGGATCCCTCCAACCTGTTTTTCCTGCATCCACAGACGTTAGCACAATATAATATGCCAATTTCAAATTATACCATACTATCGCACATCAATCAATTCAAACATTCAAACAATTATTTAAATTTAATCGTTCAAATTTAAATTTAAATTTAAATTGAACTGAGTGAGATTAACTCACCTTTGATTCCTGTTTTGCAACCCACTTCTTTCTCAATTTTTGACCTTGAATAAATTATTACATGATTTATTAATATTTGAACGAATCAAATAATCAATTATCATTTAATACTTTAACTTTAAATTAACAATTTGGTTTTAACTGAATAAACTTTAAATTTTCAATCAATTTCATCTAATAAATTATTTTTAGAAACTAACTAAATAATTTATTTAAACAAGTTAATTCTTATAATTCTTCAATATCCAAACCCCCATGTAGATACTTTATTTTCCTATAAACAGCTTCTGTTTTACTGTTAACAACCCTTCTTTTAAAAAAAACAATAATGATAATATAGCCTAGAGAATACCTCAGAACCTTACTAGCCTCGACTGCATCACCCACACAGCCTCCACCGCGGCTCCCTCTTGCCGCGTCGTCCTTCCTTGTGCTCGCCCGAAGTCGCGACCACTGCCGCCTCACACGAGCTTGCCCTTTCGCGTTCGCCGACCCGAAACTAAACTCCCCCATCGCGCAAATCACCACATCACGGCGCCGATCGACTTGATTTAAAAAGAGGAAATAGGGCTCCGGTTATCGTGCGCCATGTATTCGAACTCGATTCGATCCTCTCTCTGTTTTTTTTTGTCTGAGGAACGGCCTGAAGTTCTTTGTGAAGGAGGGAGGAGGTGAAATATACTGAAGATGGAAAATATTAGGTTCGGCCCTTATCTGATTTTTTTTTTCATTTGCTTTTTGAAAGGAACGAGAAGGAACAGCTTGATGTGAACAAAGGAATAGGTAGCGTGTTTAAACGAGTATAGGATGGCGTATAAGAGAAGCTTGACTAAGTAAATTATTATTAATTAAGTTTTTTTCAGCGCGTTATTATATCGTACACTCACACACTAGCTCCAATCAATACGAAATTTGAAATCCAGTAATAATTCAATATTACGGACCCAATGGAACTGGTTTCGTCGAATTCCGAGACTGTGCCTCGGAAGGCTATTTTTAAATTCAATTTAAACGATAAAATTTCAAAACTGAACAACCACTGCTAATTTCAATTTTACAACTTCTATTATCTTCAGTGTTATCAATATAAATTTTACAAGCCTTCAAGTTATATTCAACAGGTTTAAAACTTCAGATTCAACATTTAGTTCAACTTCCAATTATTTAATTCAAAATTTTAATTATCAAATAATTTGTGATATTCGTGATTCAAGTTAAAATTACTGTATTGAATATTTAAAATCAATTAAATATCCCGATTTTAAATGCTCGAAAATTCCGGATCGTCACATGATATCTAAGGTACGAACGATTTGTGTTGTGTAGATATGAATGATTTATGTTGATAACACATGCAATAGATACTTACTAAATGGCTTATACCACAGCAATAGTAGTAGGCTAATTAATGGATTATTATTAAAAAAAAATCCATTTCACTCAAACATGATCATCCAAATATATAGAAATGATTTGGAATTTATTTGAAACCCAAAAGACTACTCTCAAATCTTAGAGAAAACCGAAGGAATAGAATTTCTTTTAGAAAAATGAACGACTTAGTCGAAGTTAATTACAATTTTTCAATTGGTCAATTATTGTCTAATGTAATTTATATGTTCTTGAATCATACGACGTATACAAAATCATATAATTTGTTGTCTTATCTTTTGTATATAGTTTGATTATTGTACATTTAGTTGATTGATTGCTTTCTATTTGCATTCTTGATCGCTTTTAAGTTAACTGTAATTTTTTAATTGTTCAAATGGTGTAACGACCTACCTTTTTGGACGGTTTAAATCGACAATAAGACGCACATGTCAACTCAAACCATTAAAAAGGAGGATTGTTATGGGGTAAATAAGAAAAGAAGGGAAAAGAAAGAAAAACAAAACACGGAATCTCACAGTGGAATGATAAAATACAATAATCAAATAAACAGTTCATGAAGCTATTTTACAAATAACATTTTATTGTGCTTTTACAATACAAATCAGAGTTATACGTACAGCAGGAATAGATAAATAATACAGCGGAACAACATGATATGGTGAAATAAATATAATAAATAGTAATAATATACTGAATCTTCGTCTTCGTCCTCTAGAAAATAGTCTTCAATTCACTAAAAAGCTCAGACTGACCCAAGCATAATAAAAAGACAAAACACTCGAATCAGAATTAAAAGATCTTATATAAGTTAAATCAAATTGAGTAAATATAAGTGTAACAATTTAAGAGATGTTTATGGGATATTACATCTCCTATCCAATGTCTAACGTGCGTGCAATAACTTAAGAGATGTTCGGGATTCAATCTTCTAAGGATCCGTTAAACTATCTGCATACATAGTACAATAGGCTATTATAATATGTCTATAGCAAAGTAAAGTATTAAAATAAGGCGTTACCCATATCCCTAGTCTATAGAATGTCGTCATTCCTCCGTAAGCTAGAGGGCTATCAAAGGGCACTCCATAGTGTATAACACAAACCGAACCCATAGTGGGTACGATAACGCATATGCCGAGGCACGTGAGGCAATGCCCAGGGCAGGATACTACTATTTTACGGATTTGGACTGGTGGTAACGCAAAACAGCTACTACCGCCCATCTCAAAACACACTCCTAAAATCAAATCGAAGGGTAGTCACCAAATCAACCATAAAGTAATAATATGGTATCAAAGAAATGTGCCCAATAGGAGGTGCGACCCCACTTGGCCTGACATGGCTCCTGTTCTAGTCAAATCAAGCTGACCTGTGGGGTTCAGGGCTGCGTTCATACCTTATTCAGAATCGTCCGCCAAACCATCCTACTTCGTTTTGAATTCTCCACCACATGCATGGCTGTTAAAGTGGTTTTTGGTATTGGCATGAGTATGACAATATCTGATCCCAGTCTTTTTAACAACATAGCGCTAATTTCACACCGGTTAGTTCTTTTTCATTTCCAAAACCAATTCATATTGATATCAAAATATCATATTCAATTAAAGATCATGTCACTTTCGAAATCATATTCACTTTCAAAATCATTATTCACTTTAAATCATATTCATTTTTGAAATCATAACCACAAAATAGGTTAAATCCTCATATCAAAATATTGCCTTTAAATCAATTAAATCTAAATCATAACATGTCGACTTTAACAGTTTGATTATTGAAAATAGTTTATATATTGGAATAGTTATACATTTAAAAATAGTTTATATGTTTAAAATAGGTTATAGATTAAAATAGTATATATATTAGATATTTTTTCGTATAATAAAATAGGTTATATATTAAAATAGTTAATATATTAAAATAGTTAATGTATTAAAATAGTTAAAAATAGTTAAAAATAGTTTAAGATAGTTTTATTAGTTTAAAAATAGTTTAATAGTTTAAATAGTTTAAGGATTTTAAAACAGTTAAAAATAGTTTAGTACAAAATGGTTTGATTATTGGAATGGTTTATATAGTAAATAGTTGAAAATCTAAATAATCTAAATTTTAAAATAATTGACTTTTAAACAGTTTATATTAAAATAATTAATTTGAAAATAATATCAAATTAGTCTATTTCTACCATTTCAACAATCTAGACCATATCTAGATTTTAAATCAACAAGCACAATTCTAATCTTTTAATTTAAATTCTCATTAAAACCAATTCAATCTATATCGATTTCAAAACCATGTTTGAACTACAAATTTAAACCACTTCAAAATTCAATAGATTTTAAAGATTAAAATATTCAAATGTTTACAATAACTCAATTTTTGATAAATTTCATTTGTATTTCAAAATTCAACTTTAAAATTCCAATTTAAATTCTGTAAGAAATTCATTTAAACCAATTTCAATTTCAACATTTTAGAGCTTGGATTTTGAAAACAATTTGGTTCATATGAATCAAATTATATTTCAAAATATCATTTAATTGGATTCACATTTAAGGATTTAAAATCGTTTAATTTAACCAATCTTGTGTTCATGTATAATTTTCTACCCTATGGTCAAGTGATACAGATACATATATCATTTCAACCCGTAATAAATCTAAATTTACGGGTATATATCATTTCACCCTACAGTCCCGAGTAAAATTCAAAATCCAACGTTTGCGTCCAAAATTGGTCACAAACATCCAATTACCGATGAAAGCACCAATTCACAATCACAGATCATAGATAGCAAGTATGTGGAGAATATAAATGTGAAGAACACTCAAAATTTTAAAGGAAAGTAGGAGAAACACAAGATTTATAGTGATTCGACGTTGTAGCCTACGTCCAATTTGTGGAGTCGTTGTTTTAGTGATTATAACTCTTTGGTTACAGAGGTTTACAACAGTACAATCGAGTTACAACAATGATTCCGGAAGAGTATCGGCGTAGAAGAACCAAAAATCCATTTTCTGTAGGTCTAGGGTCACTATTTATAGGTGCAAGCAGCAAATATCTCGCCCCGATCTCGGAGGACTCCTTCTCTCACGTGGATGGGCTCACGGGATCGAGTCCAAGTGATTTCAACTCAATATCAAAGTGATACGAATGGAATTCGTATCGATCAAGATTCGATCCTTTCTGACTAAAATTAATCATGTACATTCTAGAGGTTATAGGCAAGCTTCTGTAAAAATTTGGTGGCATTTGAACTTGTAGATCTCAAGTTATGATTGATGCAAGTTTGGGTATTCAGTGTGTTGTCGACTTCTTATCGATACATTTCGTATCATTCTGATTTGTGTCCATATGTCACATGTCAATCAGATGATATGGCGCTATGTTTTAGGATCAACCCACTTTTGATGCCAAGTGATCGAGTCTTCCACTAGCATGTGCCTTGTTCGTATTGGTGCTTGGCTCTCTCTTGATCGTGCCTCGTTTGTATCTATAGGTATGGGCTCATTCGTATCCATCGACCACACCTCACCTCGTATCAATAGTTTCGTGTCAAAACCATTTCGTATTGATACTTTATTGATGTTTGTATCGATACGAACTTACGTGTCTCGTATTGATGACTCAAGCTTTTTCATGTTGATCACCTCGCATCTTCTTCGTATCGACTCTTTCAATGGCGTGCTTTGTATCGATAGCTCCGATTGATAAGAACTAAGTTGGAATGGAGGTCGATACGAAATAGGGAAAAATGAGATCGCTACGAAATGCACTTGTGATGGGTACGGGATGTAGCATGATGGATTCGAATGAGGTTGTTGCTTGGCTATGGTTATGAAATGGATGGACATGAACGAGGCTTTTTGGATAGGTACAAATGAAATGGACACGAAGAACGTGCTTGCTAACTTAATGGAGGCGAACGAGATTGTTTCTTCCCAAGGATACAAACCATTTGTTTGTTCAGATGGATACAAAGCGGAGAGATACGAATTGATGTCTTCCAAGTGAATCTTGATCGATCCATATCTTGAGCATACGAACTTCGATTGACTTGAAATTTGAAATGTAGCCTCACCTAGCCTTGTTTATCATTCCATATCGATCCCACCTTGATTGGAGCTCGGTCTAATTTTGACGGTATCGATCACAGCCTTGTTTCCAATCGATCTCCAACCGTGGTATCCATCCTTTTTAGTATATTTTTTGATATCCTAGCCTTGACCAAAAGGCGAGATAACATTTGCCCTCGAAAAACATGCCTTGTGGTAAGAAGGCGTGTTGTGAATAGCTCCGAATCCGACATCCAAAGTACAGATTCCGTCCGTAGCCATACCATCAGATCCATAATCCAATCTATTTCCAAGCCATCCTATCAAGCGTCGTAGCCATATCCTTATCCAAATCCACGACTGCTCGGAGTCGATGTCCGATTCTGGATCCAGTAACCAAATTCTTGGCCAATTCCATAGCCATACGAACCCGTCAATCGAGTTTTAATCCTTTCATATCTAGAATCCAATAACCAATTCTATAACCTCTTCGGGTCGATATCCAAATCCAGGACCTTGCCGGGTTCATATCCAAATCTGAGACCGCTCCGGGTCCATTTTATCCAACTCCAGCCTCGACTTTCTGGCCAAAGGCTTAACCTATGAATGTTTCTACGGTCTTAACTCTCTGGTCATGGACTTGATATTCTATGGCCTTGACTCTTCTATCAGGACTTTTATATTCCCCGGCCTCGATTCTCCGGTTCAGGACTTTTATATTCTCTGGCCTCGACTCTCCCGTCGAGGGCATTTATATTCTCCAGCCTCGACTCTACGGTCCAAGACTTTTTTTTATATTGTTTCTTGTCCATTCCATCGCTCTCCGACGAAGGAACTCGTAACTTGCAATTACTACCCCGTCTCTCCCGTTGGGACCATAACCGCGAAACATGTATTATCTATTACATTAACCCAAATCCAATCAACACAGAGTCCACCTGACAAAATAAAAGTCCATACAACCAAGAAAATCAAATGTCCATAGTACCAACAAAGAAACCAGATTCACAGTAAATGGAAAGAAAACAATATTTCATAAACCCGAGCATCACGGTTTATCGTCATCCAGAGCATGCCTAGGGACCATCCTCGATCCCGTACATGTGTAAGTGACTTAGCCGCATTGTTTTGGGGTTCATTACTTATTCAAGGTAATAAATCTATTCAGTTGATAACAAACTGCTAACGTTGCATAGATCGAGTTCCATTTTCGATAGAGATGGGCGGTGGCAGCTCATGTTCCACTTCCATAGCTCGATTCCTTATGTACTGCTGTAGATGGTCATTCCTTACACTATCCTCAACAATATCCTTCAAATGCCTACAGTCGTTCGTGCTATGACCATCCAGTTCATGGAATATGCAATGCTTTCCCGATGACTGTTCGTATTCAGAGGGTTCCCTTTTTGCCGGCGTTCGATGCTGGAGCCGCCCTCGAGTATCCAAGTAAATCCTTTCTAAGATTTCAGTTATGTCCGTGTAAGAAGAAAACTTTGACTCCCTTTATGGCCTTTTTGAAGTGCTAACATTGTCATTCATTTTCCTTTTGCCTCTATCGTCTTTGTATGAATCCTCCCTGGGTGGACCTCCCCCTTTTGTGGCGTAAACTTCAGCCTCTCTCCCCTCTCTCTGTCTTTGCATCTTCCTGCCATAGAAACCATTCTACTTCTTGGTAAAACGCTCCAAGATCCATCAGCAGATCTTGCTTCAATAATACTTTGAAATCTGAATCATCTGCAATTCCTAAGACTGCTGCCATCAAAACCATCGACGGATCAATCCACCAAAGCTACTGAATCTGGTCAATAAATCCCTAAACGACTCTCCCTTTCACTGCTTCATCGATGTCAAAGTCATCACGCTTTTGGGTCTGACTATGTAGACTCGAAATTGCCTCATAAACCTCTCAGTCAGCTTCATCTGCGCCAATAGAGCCACTCTCCAGCTGTCTGAACTATAATGTTGCTGTATCCATCAAATACAAAGGGAAGCACCATGCCATGACTTCCTCCGATGCCCCCCAACACTTCATGTGTCTCATATACCTTTTCAAATAAACAATAGGATCTATTCTATCATCGTACATCCCCAGTGTTGGTAATTTAAAATTCAGTGGATTCCTAGCCTGTCTAATCACAGGAGTGAAGGGACTCCCGTTCATATCCTCCAAATCTCTATTCACCAAACCTCCCCTCGTAGCTTATCTGATCATGCCCGTTGACCAGTTGTTATCATCAAGTGGTAGCCTCTGTCTGTGATCTCCAGCCTGCCCACCAAGTCCGCAAGGGAATCCTGGAACCTGTCCTTTTGGATGAGCATCCATATCCCTATCGACATCCAACTACGCAACGCCGTTCAGCGTACTTCCTGGAATTGAGCTGATCAGTGGGTATGTCCTCGAGTGTAGGAGCTGCTCGTAATGGATCTGCTCTGTCCTATCCTGTTTACTACATGTTATTAATCCTGATTCTGAACTGTCTCCACTCATGCTGCTCCAGCTTCATGACCCCTATTTCCAGCATTTCCTACAGCTGTGTTCTCTTGATTCTGCACTCTAACTTGCCCAACTTGTCAAAGTAGGTTCTGCACCATCTCCTCTTGCCTTTTCAGCATCCCTTCCTGCATAGCATCCATCATCATCTCCACCTTGTCTCTGATGATGAAAACTGAGGTCTGATTTGCTCAGAAAGATGCCTCTTGACTTCCTTCATGCTGACTCCTTTCTACTCTCTGTCTCCTTGTCGATTGCTTCGTCATAGAATTCTAAATGCAAGCCTTCGAGCCTTTAGATCCAAAATCCAAGCTATAGAATCCCTGAATGCTAGCCTTCTCAGTGGAAGCAACAAAATGCTTGCACCAAAATTGGTCACAAACACCCAATTACCGATAAAAGCATCAATTCATAATCACATATCACAGATAGCAAGTATGTAGAGAATATAAATGTGAAGAAGACTCAAAATTTAAAAGGAAAGCAGTAGAAGCACAAGATTTATAATGGTTCGGTGTTATAACCTATATCCACTTTGAAGAGTTGTTGTTTATTGATTATAACTCGCTGGTTACAGAGGTTTACAATAGTACAACCAAGTTACAATAATGATTTCGGCAGAGTATCGGCATAGAAGAGCCAAAAGATCCATTTTCTGTAGGTCTAGGGTCACTATTTATAGGCACAAGCAGCAAATATCTCGCCCAGATCTCAGAGGACACCTTCTACCATGTGGGTGGGCCCACGGGATTGAGTCTAGGTGATTTTGACTCGATATCAGAGTGACACGAATGGAATTCGTATCGATCAAGAATCATCCTTTCTGGCTGAAATTGATCAGATACATTCTAGAGGTTGTTGGCAAGCTCCTGTAAAAATTTGGTGGCATTTGGACTAGTAGATCTTGAGTTATGATCGATGCAAGTTTGGGTTTTCAGTGCGTTGTCGACTTCGTATCGATATGTGTTCATATCGTTCTGATTCGTATCCATGTATCACGTGTCGATCAGATGACGTTGCGCTATGTTTTAGGATCGATCCACTTTTCACGCCGAGTGACCGAGTCTTCAACTAGCATGTGTCTTGTTTGTATCGGTGCTTGGCTCTTTCTTGATTCTGCCTCGTTCGTATCCTTAGGTATGTGCTCATTCGTATACATTAACCATACCTCACCACGTATTGATAGTTTCGTAATGAGACCACTTCGTATCGATACTTTATTGATGTTTCGTATCGATACGAACTTATGTGTCTCGTATCGATGGCTCAAGCTTTTTCGTATCGATCACCTTACATCTTCTTCTTGTCGACTCTTTCAATAGCATACTTCGTATTGATAGCTCCGATCGATACGAACTAAGTTGGAATGGAGATCGATACGAAATAGGGAAGGACGAGATCGCTATGAAATGCACTTGTTGATGGATACAGGATGAAATAAACATGATGGATTTGAATGAGGTTGTTGCTTGGTCGTGGTTATGAAATGGATGGACACGAACATGGCTTTCTGGATGGGTATGAATGAAGTGGACACGAAGAAGGTGGTTGCAGACTTGATGGAGGTGAACAAGATTGTTTCTTCCCAAGGATATGAACCATTTGTTTGTTCAGATGGATACGAAGCGTAGGAATACGATTTGTTGTCTTCCAAGTGAATCTTGATCGATCCATATCTTGAGCATACGAACTCCGATTTACTTGAAATTTAAAATGTGTCCTTACCAAGCCTTGTTTATCATTCCCTATCGATCCTACCTTGATTAGAGCTCGGTCCAGTTTTGATAGTATCGATCACAGCCTTGTTTTCAATCGATCTCCAATCCTGGTTTCCATCCTTTTTATCCTAACTTGATTGAAGCTGGGTCGGTAGGAATCTGGGTCGGTAGGAATCTAGGTCAGTTGGAAGTCGGGTCAGTAGGAAGCTAGGTCGGTAGGAATCTGGGTCGATAGGAATCTGGATCGGCAGGAAGCTGGGTCGACAGAAAGCTGGGCCGGTTGGAATCTAGGTCGGTAGGAATCTGGGTCGGCAGGCATCTGGGTCGGTTGGAAGCTGAGTCGGTAAGAATCTAGGTCGGTAAGAATCTTGGTCAGTAGGAAGCTCGGTCCAATATTGACGGTATCAATCGCGGCCTTGTTTGCAATTGATCTCTAATCATGGTTTCCATTCTTTTTAGCCTATTTGTTGATATCCCTGCCCTGACCAAGGGATAAATTTGTTTGTGACCAATTTTAGCACAAACATCCACAAAATTGCTCGAGTTTATCATTTAAACCCATAATGATTTTTCCCTATTCTATAAGTCCATTCGAATATGTATCATTCAACCCATAGAGATTTTTCATAACAACAACTAAGAGAACTTGCACTGTGATAACAACATATAAAATAAATACAATATCCAATCATTCAAATATCAACAATTAAACATCCATCACAATCATTATTCAAATCAACCCACAAATCACAACAAATAAACTGGTAATCATTATCAAGTAATTAGCTAGCAATTAAATTCAGTGTTAATTTAAATGGCAATTAGATTCAAATAAACCCAACTTAAATTTAAATGACAATTTAAAATACCAAACAGTAATCAATAAATTTCTAATCACATCATAAATTTAATTTAACTAACATAAGATGGTTTAGCATTCGTGAGTGGGTTAAAACACTCAAATTTAATTATTTATCGATTTGAAATCCAAATTAGGCCCAAAAATCCAACAGTCTCAGAATCTTACCAAATCGGCTCCATAATGTTCGGAATTTTGATACAATCAAAATGGAGAAAACTACACATGAATCCGAGATCGTATGGAAAAGTTATTGATGTTAGAAGTTATATGATTTAAATTATAAAATAAATAAAAATAATAAAATAATATACACGTTCCCTAATCGAATGCACCACTGCCTCGTAAACGAACTGGCTACCGACTCTATTGCCAATTTTTGCCGCCACCACGATACTTCGACATGATCAGACCCCTCCGCCGAGCTGCTCGAGCCAGGTCGCACCCAACCCCAAGGCGCGATCGCTTGAGGCGCCTCCGAAGGCTGTCGCCGCTGCCTGCTTTCAATGCTAAATCATGGCGAATTCCTCGACCTCCAGCACAAACGAACACTACCCCAAGACCTACTCTCCCTCCTCTTCCCAACGCCGCCTTCCGATTGTCAAACGGTCGACGATCCACCAATAAATGGACGATCGAGGTTCTCCGTCAATATATGGTCGAACGATGCATCCAATCTAAAAATGAATTGCTACAGTAGATTGCGCTCGTCGAGAATTTTCCAGTGATATATAATTCAATATACTTTGGAGAGATTGAATTTTGTTTGATTTGAAAATTAGGGTTTTTGTATTGGAATTGGGATTCTGCCATCAGAAGAAAGGAACATATATAATGTACATATAGAAATAAGAAAGGCTACTAGAGTTTCAAAAAAGAAGTCTATTTATAAGGACAAGGCTACATAAGAATTAATGACATATAACGACGACCCGAAAAGCCTGTTTCGTTTTCAAAACGAAAATGGGTCATCCAATATATCAAAATATAGGTTTTCGATATTTTTAAACTCAATGAACTAGTTTCAAGTCCCAATTCCATTGTATACAAAAGTTAGCTTTTAAAATCAGCTTATATTAAATTGAACTCATTAAATTGATTTCTAAGCATTTCGAGCCCGCACGATCAAACGACAAGTCTGATCGCTGCGAAACTTGAAATCCTACAATAATTAACTATTATGGATCTAATGAAACTAGTTTCGTTGAAATCCGAGATAGTGTCCAAAATGGCTATTTTCACGTTAATTAAATAAAATATTATTAAATTAATTTTAATCACTTTTAAATTCAAAATTAAAAGTTAACCATTTTCATCGTTTCTCATTACACATAAATTAATAATCTTTTAAGATAATTTTTCCTTGTTAATTCCAATATTTAAATATTACATAAATTTCAGCATTCAATTGCAACTGAATAAGATTCCAATTAATTATATTTTAACTCCAAACAATTTATTTTATTTCGGTTTACATTCTTATTGTATAATCAACTGTTACCTTATGAATATAATTAACATTAGTAACATTTTATCACATTAACATTTTTACAGTTATCATCTTTTACCATATTAGCTATAATATTTCAATATCTTTAATTCCATTAATTACCAATTTTAATTCCTTATTTATAATTATAACCAAATTAAATTTACAATAATTTCAATTAATTGAAATCACATTAAAATAATTATCAATTACATTAAATCGACATTATTAAATTACATACTAATTGTTTTTTCATTAATGAATCATAAAATTTTAATTTCTCCAATATTAAATTCCAAAATCTTAAATAACTTAATACTTTTAATTATCGAAAATTATGGGTCGTTACGCTCTCCCCCACTCGAAACTTTTCGTCCTTGAAAAGGGAAAAGGAGGAATTAAGAAACTAATATATTATTATTTAAATAACCAATTTATAAACACTTTAAACTTACATAATTAAGTATTTTAAATAAAATATACAAATTTATAAACAATTAAATTTTCCATATCCAAATTTAACAAAAGTTTAAAATGTTTTCACTTTCACAAAAAAAATTAAGTCTAAAATTTACGAAAATTTTCGACGGAGACTCGTTTGTACGGATAGGTCCGAAAAAATAGTAATTTCAATAATTTCAATATATATCATATTTCAAAAATTAAATATCTCAACCGCAGAAAAACGATATAATATCACTATGAAACCGTAATTCGAAAACGTACCTATTTCTTGTGCAAAAAACTTTATTTTATGAAACCAAAAGTAGTAGTTATTGCTTCCATAAACCAGTATTTTACTTATATAATTCAGAAGAGTGAGAATTATGTACCGGAGAAATATTTGGTTGTTTTCAATTAGTAACAAAAGAAAATCAACGCAATACATATGCAAACAAAACAACACGACCATCATCTGCAACAAAGGAATCAACTATACATCAATCAAAACTAATGGTTTGTTCAGGTTTAGAACTTCTCATCATTCAAGGGTGATAAATAAACTATCAAGTGTATCCTATGCTCAACAGCCTCAGATAATATCTTAATAGATTATTCATACATCCTTAAATAATTTAAAGTGTCACTTCTCGAACATCTCATAAGCCAAACAACACAACATTTAAATGTTATTTAAGTTTGTTCTATTTGTTTCTTTTTACTCCTTATTTACTTTTCTTTTATTTTCATTCATTCATATAATGATTATATTTTCATTAATTAACATTCATTTACTTGCATATGTTATTTCCATTCAATTATTTAGATCATCAATAAGTCAATTCTTAAAATATTATATAAGTTTCTTGTAATTTAATTCACAGTTATCATTTACTTATATAACTTGATTTCCTTTTAATATAAATATTCATTAGTGAATCAATTCATACTTAAATTTCTCCACTTTTAATTCACATTTATTAGTTCATGTATAGTATCATCAGTTAATAAATCCATTTATGAATCACTTTAACAATTCCTAAAGTTATAATCTTTTACTTAATATAGTATTCACTTTTACTATTCAATCTAATTATTAGCATTTCAAAACATTAACTTATGCTTATATCATTTCTTGTACATCAAAATTCTTATTTATAGAAATAATTCCATTTAAACACTTTCATTACTTAAGTTTTACTTGTATAATATTCTATTACATATTCCTATTTAACATTACAACTTTTTAAACATTTCTAGTAAGCTATATATATATAATATTTTAAGAATGTAATTGAATGTTACACCAGTTTATCTTATTCATTTTAGTTAACAAAATGTTTAATAATTACATCTTTTAAATTTTCATATCTTTTGATTTACAAGTTTCAAATTTCCAATTTCTTATATTTCCATTTATCACTTAGCATTTAATTTCTTATTTTCATTTTTGAAGTTTTCAACTATTCAAATAGTTAAGATTTAATTTCATTATAATAATTGAAATCCCTAATTTGTAGAAATTTAAGAACTAAATACTAGGTTCATTTCAAATCATTTTGAAATAATATATGTATTCATTGCTTTTATATATCCAACCACGTTTAGAAATTAAGGATTAAGATTTGTTTATCAAATAGACGTGTAGTAAAGCTACTACAGTGGCCTTCCCACTTTGAAACTTGAAAATGAACGCCGATGGTGCGCACACTCATCACCAAAACTATTTTCCAACGATAGAAGAAGGGAGTTCAAAACTTATTTCCATTTAAATTTATTCTAGAAACATTTCTTTTAAATTAATTTGGAAACATTTATATCCGAAAATACTTCCAAATATTACTGATATTTCATTCCAAAATCTTTTGAAAACAAATTTCAAACCTTGAACTTAAGTTCTCAAATTTTCAATTGAATTTGTTTTTATTTATAATCCTATTTTGCGACTAATATTTATAAAATTTGACTTCCAAGGAAATAAACAAACATATCACACACAACTATATCCAATTATAGAAATTATTCTTTTATATACATAATATAATACTTGGTAAAATTATTTCATTTACCTACATTTCAGAACAATATTGTGTCGGTCTGCCCTATTAAGTATTTAGAAATCCCCATCGATGCCATAGCGTCCTATGTATCGACCAGAATTTATAAATACTAAACAGAAAAAATTAACACAATACAAAACATTTTATAACACTAACAAGTATACTTTCTCATATGTATACGCTCAGATGAACTCATTCTAGGGTATTACTACCCTATCTTTAATGAGTTAGACCCAATAAAGATTAGGTTACCGCTAAACCTGGCTCTGATACCAAATGTAACGACCAACCTTTTTGGACGGTTTAAATCGACAATAAATTGCATACGTCAACTCAAACCGTTCAAAATGGAGGATTGTTATAGGGTAAATAAGAAAAGAAGGGAAAAGAAATACAAACAAAACATAGAATCTCACAACGGAATGACAAAATATAATAAGCAAATAAACAGTTCATGAAGCTCTTTTACAAATAACATTTGATTACACTTTTACAATATAGATCTGAGTTATACATACAATTGGAATAGAAAAATAATACAGCGGGACAACATGATGTAGGGAATAAATATAATAAATAGTAATAATATACTGAATCTTCATCTTCATCCTCCAGAAAATAGTCTTCAATTCACTGAAAAGCTCAGACTGACCCGAGCATAATGAAAAGACAAAACACTCGAGTCAGAACTAAAAGATCTTATGTAAGTTAAATTAAATCAAGTAAATATGAGTGTAACAGCTTTAGAGATGTTTATGGGATTTTACAACTCCTATCCAGTGTCTAACATGCGTGCAATAAGTTAAGAGATGTTTGGGATTCCATCTACTAAGGATCCATTAAACTATCTATATACATAGTACAATACGCTATTATAATATATCTACAGTAAAGTAAAGTATTAAAATAGCATTAAGATGCTACGCATATCCCCCATAACACGTTTTATATATATGTCGTAGTCTATATAGTGTCGTAATACCTCCGTAAATGGGAAGGCTATCAGAGGGAACTCTATATTGTACGACACAAATCAAAATCGTAGTGGGAGCGATAAGGCATATGATGAGGCACGTGAGGCAATGCCCGGGGTATGATACTACCTTTGTGTGGATCCTGACTGGTGGTAACGCATAGCAGCTACTACCTTCCATCTCGGAATAAACTCCCAAAATCAAATCGGAGGGTGGCCACTAAATTAATAAAATATAATAATATGGTATCGAAGAAATGTGCCCGATAGGGAGTGCGACCCCACTTGGTCTGGCATGGCTCCTGTTTTAGTCACATCAAGCTAACCCACGGGGGTCAGGGCTGCGTTCATACCTCATTCATAATCGTTCGCCAAACCATCCTACTTCATTCTGAATTTTCCACCATGTCATGGTTGTTAAAGTGGTTTTTGGTATTGGCAAAGAGTATGACAATACCCGATCCTAGTCTTTTTAACAACATAACGCTTATTTCACACCGGTTGTTTCTTTTACATTTCCAAAACCAATTCATATTGATATCAAAATATCATATTCAATGGAAGATCATATCACTTTCGAAATCATTATTCACCTTAAATCAGATTCATTTTCGAAATCGTAACCACAAAATAGGTTTAAACCTCATATAAACATATTGCATTTAACACAATTAAATCTAAATCATAATAGTTCTAACTTTAACAGTTTGATTATTGAAAGTAGTTTATATATTGGAATAGTTATACGTTTAAAAATAGTTTATATATTCAAAATAGGTTATAGATTAAAATAGTATATATATTAGAAATTTTTTATATAATAAAATAGGTTATATATTAAGATAGTAAACGTATTGAAATAGTTTAAAATAGTTACAATAGTTAAATATAGTTTAAGATAGTTTATTAGTTTAAAAATAGTTTAATAGTTTAAATAGTTTAAGGATTTTAAAACAGTTAAAAATAGTTTAGTACAAAATGGTTTGATTATTGGAATGGTTTATATAGTAAATAGTTGAAAATCTAAATAATCTAAATTTTAAAATAATAAATTATCAAATAGTTTATACTAAAATAATTAATTTGAAAATAATATCAAATTAGTCTATTCCTACCATTTCAACAAATCTAGACCATATCCAGATTTCAAATCAAAAAAAACTCGATTCTAATCTTTCAATTCAAATTCTCATTAAAATTATTTCGATCTATATCGATTTTAAATCTATGTTTAAACTACAAATTTAAACCACTTCAAATTAAATAGATTTCAATGTTTAAAATATTCAAACATTTACAATAACTCAATTTTTGATAAATTTCATTTATATTTCAAAATTCAACTTTAAAATTCCAATTTAAATTCTGTAAATAATTCATTTAAACAAATTTCAATTTCAACATTTTAAATCATGGATTTTGAAAACAATTCAGTTTATATAAATCAAATTTTATTTCAAAATATCATTTAACTGAATTCAAAATTATGGATTTAAAATCATTTAATTTAACCAATCCGGTGTTTGTATATAATTTTCTACCCTATGGTCAAGTGATACGGATACATGTACCATTTCAACCTGCAATAAATTTGAATTTACAGGTACATATCATTTCAACCCGTAATCCAGATCAAAATTCAAAATCCATAAAATCGCTCGAGTTTATCTTTTCAATCCATAACGATTTTTCCCTAATGTATAAGTCCATTCGGGTATGTATCATTTCAACCCATAGTGATTTTTCCTAACAATAACAAAGGTAACTTGCAGTGTGATAACAACATATAAAATAAATATAGTATCCAATCATTCAAATATCAACAATTAAACATCCATCACAATTATCATTCAAATCAATCCATAAATACAACAAATAAACTGGTTATCATTATCAGTAATTAACTGGCAATTAAATTCAATATCAATTTAAATGGCAATTTGATGCAAGTAAACTCAAACTAAATTTAAATGACAATTTAAAATACCAAACAGCAATCAATAAACTTCTAATCACATCATAAATTTAATTTAACTAATATAAGATAGTTTAGCATTCAGATAAAACACTCACAGTTGATTTTTTTAATCGATTTGAAATCCAAATTAGGCCTAAAAATCCAACAGTCTCATAATCAAACAAAACCATCTCCATAATGTCTGGTATTTCGATACGATCACAACGGAGAAAACCGTGCATGAATCCGAGCTTGTATGTAAAAGTTATTAACATTAGAAGTTATACGATTTAAATTATAAATTAAATAAAAATAATAAAATAATATACATGTTACCTCGCAATGTAACCCTAATCGAACGCACCACTTCGTTGTACACAAACTGGCTGCCGACTCTATCACCAATTTTTGCCGCCATCACCATGATCATCGATACGATCAGACCCCTCTGCCGCGCCGCTCGAGTCAGGCCGCACCCAACCCCAAGGCGTGATCATCTGAGCCACCTCCGACGGCTGCCGCCGCCGCTCGCCTTCAACACCAAATCATGGTGAATTCCTCGACCTCCAGCATAAACGAATACCACCCTGAGGCCTGCTCTCCATCCTCTTTCCAATGCCGTCTTTCGGTCATCAAATAGTCAACGATCCATCCACAGTTGGATCGTAAACCCTAGAAATGAACGACTGGGGTTCTTAGTCAATTTTGGATTGAATGATGCATCCAATTGAAAAAAAAATTCTGCAGTAGATTGCTCTCGTCAAGAGATTTCCAATGATATATAATTCGATATAGTTTGGTGATGTTGAAATTTTTGAAGATTTTGATTTGAAAATTAGGGTTTTTGAATTGGAATTGGGCTTCTGCCATCAGAAGAAAGGAACAAATATAATGTATGTATAGAAATAAGAAATGCCGCTAGGGTTTCGAGAAAGAAGTCTATTTATAAGGACAAGGCTAGATAAGATTGAATAACATGTCGAATTTGTTCGAAATGATAACGACGACCCGAAAAGCCCGTTTCGTTTCCGAAATGAAAATGGATCATTCAATATATCGAAATATAGGTTTTCAACATTTTTAAACTCAATGGAACTATTTTCAGGTTCCAATTCCATTGTATACAAAAGTTAGCTTTTAAAATTAGCTTATTTCAAATTGAATTCATTAAATTGATTTATATGCGTTTCGAGCCTACACGATTAAACGACAAGTCTGATCGCTACGCAACTTGAAATCTTACAATAATTCACTGTTACAGATCCAATGAAACTAGTTTCGTCAAAATCTAAGACAGTGGCCAAAATGGCTATTTTCACGTTAATTAAATAAATTATTATTAAATTAATTTTAATCACTTTTAAATTCAAAATTAAAAGTTAACCATTTTCATCGTTTCTGATTACACGGAAATTAATAATCTTTTAAGATAAATTTTCCTTGTTAAATCCAATATTTAAATATTACATAAATTTTAGGGTTAATTCGCAACTGGAATAAAATTCCAATTAATTATATTTTAATTCCAAACAATTTCTTTTCTTTTGGTTTACATTCTTATTGTATAATCAATTGTTACCTTATGAATATAATTAACATTAGTTACATTTTATCACATTTACATTTTTACAGCTATCATCTTTTACCATATTAACTATAATATTTCAATTTCTTTAATTCCATTAGTTACCTAATTTTGATTCCTTATTTATAATTATAACCAAATTAACTTTACAATAATTTCAATTAATTGAAATCACATTAAAATAGTTATCAATTACATTAAATCAACATTATTAAATTACATACTAATTGTTTTTTCCATTAATGAATTATAAATTTTTAATTTCACTAATATTAAATTCCAAAATCTTAATTAATTTAGTATATTTAATTATCGAAAATATTCGGTCGTTACAAATGGTGCTCAATGTAGTTTATATGTTCTCGAATTATATCACCGTAATCATAGCACAATATGTTGTACTTACACAATCTATAATTTGTAATTTGTACAAAATCATACAATCATTACCTTATTAATTGTATTTGTTGTATTTTTATAACACATGCGACTTCTCGTAAACGTTGTCATGCTAGTGGCACTTATGTTGATGGAGATGCTTGTGTAGTTAACCATGATTTGATATCATCCCACCCATCCTTACTTAGCATGACACTTCCACGTCCCATGAGAATACTCAACAATGCTTATCTACTTTGCACTCCTAGATATATCCACCAGCTTCATGGGCTTAATTCATATCACCGTTATAGGTAAGAAATTTTTTACAGAAATTTAATATTACATTATATATCTACACTACATTATCAAAATAATATATCCATTAACAAGTTCAAGTTCTCCAGTAGGAACATCTCCTTCAAACATATTAGCAGCCTATTAAAGGCCTGTATTACACGGTTTTGGCCTACTCCCAGTAGCATTGATCATACTATGAGAATGACATGGATCAACGAGCTTATGATGAATAACCTTGTTCCATGAAAAATTAAATATGTTAACTATCCAAATATTTAATCCATTGGCAATTCATTTAATTACATGTATGGAAACTATTCATCAAGGCACTCGAAAGTCCAATGGGCTTCCTGGAACAATAATAGCCTTGCAAAGTGTCTATGAAATACAAGCAGATTGTCTCTAACATGTAGAGAAATAGAAAGAGGCCTAAATGCATATCCACCAACGTGTGGTAACAGTTTCTCGAGTGTTGAGAAGTGGAAGGATGTGGAAGAACGTGCAAAGCAAAAGTTTGAGAATTATGAAAGATGTCTAAGATTTCACATCAGTGGTTCTAGTGAGGCCATACAGTATAGGAACAGTATGATGATTTTATAATAAATAAATATTAGTAAACAGGCAAGAGATGTTCATGATAATTTATCATCTTTAATTTATAATTAAGATGTTATGATAATTCAAATATGTGTGTGTGTGATATCACATACCGTAAGATTATAAATTATAAATATTTTATAGATACATACATGTGAGTATTTATATTCAAATATAAAATAAATACGTGACCAAAGTATGTATTTATATATAATTTAATACGTATGTGTAAATTAGTAAAATTACGTGTAACATATACATATGTAAATTAATTTTAGATGTTTGAATAGAAGCATGTATACACACACACATGCATCTTGTAAACTGAAAATGATTGTTTAATTCTGTCCAAAATTATTTTAGCAATACACACATGTCATGTATGTCTTTTTATATCAAGAAGACGACTGGTCCTACCCCTACGTGGTCTCGATTGTTCAAAACAAAAATTGTACAATTGAATTCAAGAAGAAACATGTTGAAAACTTGTATAGTTTGAACAACTCTCTAGATCATTTGTTGACTAGTTAGATTGGTTCAGTCTTTCGACCCTTGCTTTTATTTAAATATGATCATATTAGTGAAAAATATATGTATATATACTAATTTTATTATATATATTAACCTAATTTGTGTATTTAATAATAATTAATCTTAATAAAGCTGAATGTATGTGTGTGTACAATAATTTATATTCATCTCTAGATATATACGTATATAGTGCATGTTATAAACATATGTATGTGTATGCATTGCAAATATATAATTATATTACTAGAATCTATACGTATTCCTTTGTATGGGTATAATGACATTATACCCATAGCATTACGAGATGGAATTAATATTTTACAAACGACTAAATAATAATTCAAATACTCAACATAAAACATATAAATATGTTAAATAAGATTAAATGTATACATAAAATTTGATCACAATATTGCATAAGGTCAAACCAAAAGAATTTTTCCAAATTTACCATTTTACCCCATCGTGTCACGTAACCGAACCTCAAATACTTTCACGTATTATGGTTGATGGTCTCTATGTGTACTGATTGCATAGCTTTCGATCCTCCTTTGGCTATTAAGTTATGTTTTTTGGTCCTCGAAGCCTACTAAATGGTTCAAGTTGAATTGTAGGAAATGAATTATTTGTTTTTATATTGTCAGCACACATAATGAGAAACCATATACTCTTTTATGCAAAACAACAAAGGTGCATTCTAGAGGAACATGAGCAGGGTATTTGAGCAGAGCATTTAAGTATGGCTTTCAAGCAGTGTATCATGGTGAATAAAGAATGTGATTATGTGTGATGATGTAGTATTTTTTTTGAAAGAGGTATGTTTTATTTATAAAGAGAAAATCTTTACATTACAAGCCTAGCCCAAACTAAAAATTAAACAAACAACTTATATACATTTACTTACAACCGACCAAGTCGGTTAAAACTATCTCGCCCAAAAAAGTAAACCCCAAGGGTTTTATTAATTCTCATTTTCTTCAACTTTGGCGCCATTTTAAAGAGAGAAACTTATACTCAAGTCGATCTATGCAATGACATCTTACTTTGTGATGATATGAAGCAGCATCATCCTTATTGGAAAGTACACAGTGGTTCGAGGGGGTGTTGGATGATTGGTGTAAGCTGGCATCATATATCCCACAACTACATGATTTCTTTGCTTTATCCATAACGATGATTAATTGCTTAATTTTTCTATGAAAATTTTGCCGTATTTATTAATTTTTTTGCAAATAATTCTCTTTTTTGTCTCGATCGGATCGAATATTATGTTGTTCCTTTCACCCTAAAATATTCATAATGTACTTGCAATGCTTATCCTTGTTAATTCACTCACAATTGATTTGTTTTGAAATGTATTGACAAAGCGATCTATTTCTTGTGCTATATTCGAAATTGAATTGGTTGGTATGATAGGATCTTTCAATTTTAATCTTGCCTATTTCTAAATATAATTGGTGTACTTGCGTGAGATGTTTGATGCTTTTCTCATCTTTATTGCACAAAACACAAGGGTTATCGACTAACATTCTTGCTGTATGAATCTACTTTTACTTGTATTTAAAAAAATAGAAAATTGAATATGTTTATTAATTATTGTTTTATATATTTAAATAACTGTATTAAATTAAATTTAAAATCTGAAAGTTCATTAAAAGTTACTCCAAAAAAATTATTAAACCAAAAAGACATGCATTGAAAGTACAATCCTACTAATTGTGTCCTTTGCAAGGTAAGTTTCCAATTCGACCTAACTTTCATATCAAACAAACAAGATCCAAATTTGAAGAATATTGCGGAAGATGACCATAATTTTCCATCAATGGCATTGAGACACCCCTCTAACTAGCCCCACATGCCTGCAGATAACATTTTTGAGAAATGGATCGATATAACATGCGGCGTTAGTTTGTTTGGATCAAACATGGTTCTAAATGATTTGACATAATTGTACATTCCTTTACATCTTTGGGACTGAGATCGAAGTGGATACCAACTCACCCTCTAAATCAATGATTCGGTATACATAAAGATATGTATCGATATTACTAAAAGCCAGTGCGAGTGGGTTATGACGTACGAGAAATTCGCATTCCCCTTTCTTATACATCATTTGAATATTTTATCTAACAATATAACTTTACTAAAGACTTGACTTTGGACTTATGTGTCTTTTGACAATTGAATTATACTGATCGTCATCATCATCAATAGCATCCTTCTCAACATTCCAAACTCCTCTTTCAATTCACAACAAACCATCCCAATCTATCCAAGTCTGTTGCATATATCTCATTTACTTTCATATGTGAATCATTATAATCAATGCTAAAATATTTGCTAAAATTCATTGCAACCAGCTAGTACCAAGAAATAATATATTGTTGTGCCCCGATCTGAAAATGTAGTGTCTTTATGGCTAAGTCATGGACTAGGTCACCCTCTTTAAGATGTTTTGTCGCTGTGTTGAAATTGTGCAAGGCAATCTTTGATGCAGCGCCGACTCTAAGATCAAACAGCCCTAATTTGATATCAACGGCCTCTTGCACGAAAACCATGAAAGGGAGTGCGGATTAAGGATCTTAAGGCTAATTTAACACTAGAGGGGGGTGAATAATGTTTAATGGATTCTAAGACTTATATGGACTAATTTAAAAATTATGATATAAACAAATGCAGAACTTAATCACAGAATAATCATAGAATCAAACACAGATGCAAAAAGTAAATAAAAAGTAGTAAAAAGAAAGAATACACCGGATTTTATACTGGTTCGGAGTTACCCTACATCCAGTCCTGTACCAAGGCAAACACCTCATATAGATTTTTATTATACCAATGTCGATATTACATTCAATTTCTTAAGGCCTTGAGGTACCCTCATGTCTCTTGAGTCCGGGGCAAACTTTCTTGATTTACGGGACACGAGATCACCCAACTGATTTTCAAGCACAACCACACCCTATAGAGAGACTCGATAAACTTTTGATTACAAATTGATCCTATAACTTTGAATAGCACTTTGATCTTTAAGAGAGGGAAGAGAATCAAACAAGAATGAGACTCTAATTTGATTCACTTGAGAATTTGGCAGAATTTTGGCACGATCTTAAAAATATGAAAATTTTAGAATATGGACTTGTGGAGAAGAAGAAGTGAAGAAAATAAGAAATATAGTTAGTTAAAAAATTCGTTTGTGAAGCCTATTTATAGACCACCAACGGTCATAACCATTCGTGAAGAGATTTAAACGAATAGACACTTCTTTTGAAAATTGAAACTTTTGAATTTAACAGCCACCATGTCGACATAGGGTATCCCATAATGTCGACATCCCTAGTTAAAAAATGTAAAATTTGTTTTGAATATGGTATTGAAAGGAAAACAAGATAAAATGATTCCGGAGTAGAATAAACTAATTTTCCTATGTTTTGAAATAAAGAAGAGTAGAAAAATATATTTTTAGAATGTATATATAAATTTTTTTATTTTAACTCTCAAGTATATATATAAAGAATATTTAAAAATTAGAAGATAGTTTTAAAAACAAACGAAGTTTGAAACAAGAGTTTGTTTAAAAACAAAAACAAAGAATATTTAAGGCTAAAGCATCTTTTTGAAAATCATTTGAAAAGATAATTTTTAAGGGTAAAATATTTTAAAAAGAAGTTTTGAAAATCATTTTGAAAAACCATTTTGAAGTAGTTTTGCAAGCTTCTTCCTACAGAATATCTCATCACATTTAGACTCGAGAACTTGTACAAAACTAGGATGTTCGTGGGTTTGTAAACCACTTGTCATTGGTTTGTAGGCTACTTGTCATGGGTTTGTAAGCCACTAAGAGGGTAGAAATGGGTTTCATCCCAAATGAAATTTGGAATGAAGATTTCCGAGCTATTATGAAGTTTTAACAAAACTAGACACTTAACTTGAAATCTTGATCTTGATACTCATGAGTCTTCAAACTTGATTTCTTCATTCTTGATCTTTATACTGTACAGTCTTCAATAATCATTTCTTGCCTTATATATATCCTACAGAATAACATTTATATATATCTAGATAATAGTGTTAGTATATAAATTATAATAAAATAAGTTACAAAGGTTGTTGTCATCAAAACCACTATCTCCAGTTCCTAACAAACTCCCCATTTTCGATGATGACAACCTTATAAAATATACTTACCACTTCGATCATACCATAGCTCCCCCTTACATCAACAACTCCTCCTTACTCCAAGCCTACTATTTTATATAACTTCTCCCCCTTTGTCATCAAAAAAAAATAACAACCTATAAACCATGAACTTAATAGAAAATGAGATAAACAAACATATATGACATAAGAATAATAACTATAAGTGAAATATAGCATCCTAAGTTAAATGGAATTCAAATTTTTTTACAACAAAGATTGTTTTTAGAAGAACATTAAGATAAAACTTATATACAAATTAAAAAACCAATATACAAATAAGAAAACGAAAAAAAATGCTTAACGAGGACCCTTAACTGTTGGTGATTTATGGACCGAACAATTTGGATAGTGGAGAAAAAAGTTTCCACGTTGTTCAACCAAATTCCCATTAGCATGAAAAAGGACCTCTCCAACGCAAATCACAACATCGTCTTCGTCCATATGAACATCCAGATTCGGTAGAGGATATTCATCTTCTTGATCCTCTTATGATTCTTCTAGAGGCTCTTCTTCTTCAGAATCCATGGCTTGTGATGATTCTTCGATGACAATGGGATTGGCATGGTTATCCATAAGGAAGTTTAGTAAATTCGTAAGGATTCTGCCTTGCCTATCTTGTTCTCTAGCCATTTGTAGTTGAATCACTTGAATTTCCATCATCATTTGAAGCAAATCTTTCATCTTCTATTGTAATTTGATGACTCGTACGTGTGTGGAACGTTGAAAAGGACCAGATTAAGGAGAAATAGGTGAAGAAGGTTCATTATTAGAACAGGAATCCATTAATTTACTGTTTTAGAAGTTTATTACAGAGAATAGAACAAAGAAAAGGAGTAAAAGTCGGAATATATAAATATATAACTTAATAATAAATTTTAGAGGGCAATTTAAATTTGAAAATCTTGGCATGTATGTCGACATAGGGGGATGGGTCATGTCGATATGCTTAGTTCAATTTTTGAGAAATTTTTATTTATAATTAATTATTAACTATACTAGTATTATTTATAATTTATATTTCAGTTAATGAACATATACCTAATTCTCTTCTAAATTTAGTGAAGTTTTGTTCATTTAATGGTTTGGTTAATATATCAGAAATTTGTTTTTCAGTATTAATATATTCAAGAATTATGACTTCTTTACTTATATTATCTCTAAGAAAATGATGTCTAATATCAATATGTTTTTTTCTAGCATGATGAGTTGGATTCTCAGATAGGTTTATTGCACTAGTATTATCACAATAAATTGATGATTCAGTTATAGCTAATCAAAATCTTTTAAATTTTGTTACATATATATAACATGAGAACAAGCCAAAGCAGAAGATATATATTCTGCTTCAGTTGTTGGTAAGGATACAGTGGTTTTGCTTCTTACTAAACCAGGAAACCAAAGAATGTCCTAGAAAGTGACAAGTTCCACTTGTACTTTTTCGGTCTGATTTACAACCAGCGTAATCAGCATCACAATATGAAACTAAATCAAATACATCATTTTAGGGTAAAATAAACCATAATCTAAAGTATGTTTTACATATCTTAAAATTCTTTTAATAACTTTTAAGTGAGTTTCTTTGGGTTGAGATTGATATCTTGCACAGAGACAGACACTATGCATGATGTCAGGACGACTTGCTGTTATATAAAGTAGCGAACAAATCATTCCCCCATATAATTTTTGATCAACATCTTTTGATATATCTTCTTTACTTAAAGCTGCATTAGTTGTCATTGGAGTTGGTTTCCCACTAGAAGTGGTCAATTCAAATTTATTAATTAAATCCTTAGCATATTTTTCTTGACTAATGAAAATTCCTTTATCTAATTGTTTGATTTGAAGTCCTAAGAAGAAATCTCACATATGACTCATTTCAAATTCTTTAGTCATTATGTCTGAAAATTCTTTATTCATTATGTTATTAGTTGATCCAAATATTATATCATATGCATATATTTATACTAATTGAATATCATTACTGTTTCTTTTAATAAAAAGAGTTGTATCTATTTTACCAATTTCAAAACCAGGTTGTAGTAAATAAGATCTTAGTCTTTCATACCAGGCTCTTGGAACTTGTTTCAGACCATATAAAGCTTTCTTCAATTTATATACATGATTTGAAAATGTATTATCTTCAAAAGGTGGAGATTGTTAAACATAAACATCTTCTATTAAAAAACCATTTAGAAAAGCACTTTTAACAACCATTTGATATAACTCGAAATTATTGTAGTTTGCGAAAGCAAGTAAAATCCTGATAGCTTCTAGTCTTGCTACGGGTGCAAAGGTTTCATCATAATCAATTCCTTCTTCTTGACAATAACCTTGCACGACTAAACGAGCTTTATTTCTCACGAGCTCACCAGGTTCATTTATTTTATTTTTATAAATACATTTCGTTCCAATTATACTTTTATCCTCAGGTCTAGGAACAGGTTCCCAAACATCATTTCTGGTGAACCGATTCAATTCTTCTTGCATAGCAAGAATTCATGAATCATCAGATGATGCTTCCTTTGGATTTTTAGGTTCACAGTTGATATAAAAACTACATTAATCATACTATTTAGTTGATTTCTTATTTTAACTATAGATTCAATATTTCCTAGTATATTTTCTACAGGATGATCTTTTAAAAGCCTAATTCTTTTATTAGGTTGAATGATTTCACAATTAGTTTCATTAGGTTCATTATTTAAAGTTACAAAATCTTCTTCATCCTCTATTTGTACAGTATCTTTAAAAATTTCATCAAAACATACATGCATTGTTTCTTCAATAGTGTTAGTTCTTACATTACAAACTCCAAATGCTTTACTTCTATTAGAATATCCGATGAAGATACCTTTGTCGGATTTAGGTTCAAATTTATCTAAATTATCTTTTGTATTAAGAATAAAACACTAACTACCAAAAAATTTAAAATAAGCTACTATGGGTTTCTTATTGTAAAGTAATTCATATAATGTTTTATTAGTTAATGGTCTAATAAAAATCCTATTTAATATATAACACACTGTAGCGACTGCTTCAGCCCAAAAGTTTTTAGGTAAGTTACTATCAGAAAGTATTGTTCTAGCACACTCTTGAATCGTTCTATTCTTACGTTCTACCACTCCGTTTTGTTGTGGAGTTCTTGGAAAAGAGAAATTATGAGTAATTCCTATTTGATTACAGAAATTCTCAAAAAATTATTTTCAAATTCTCCACCGTGATCACTATGAATAGTTTTTATTTTTAAAGAAAGTTGATTTTGAATTCTTTTAGCAAATTTTTTAAATAATTCAAAAACATCACTTTTAAGTTTAAGAAAAATTATCCAAGTAAATCTAAAATAATCATCTACAATTACATAAATATATTTATTATGTTTAATTGATTAAACTTGAGATGGACCAAATAAATCTAAATGAAGTAATTCTAGAGTTTTAGAAGTAGAAATCATATCTTTTAATTTAAATGAACTTTTCTTAAGTTTTCCTAATTGGCAAGCATCACATATACTATCTACTTTAAAGTTTAACTTGGGAAGACCTTTAACTAAGTCAAGTTTTGAAAACCTAGATAACAGTTGGAAATTTAGATGACCAAATCTTTTATGCCAAATCCAAGTGTCACTTGTATTAGCCAAAAGACATAAGTTATCATTTGAAACTTTCATATTAAGGATGTAAATGTTTTTCTTCATAATTCCTTCAAAGATAATATTTGATTATTATCTTCGACGTGACACTTATCTTTTCTAAATTTAATTCTAAATCCTTTATCATATAGTTGACTTATACTAAGCAAATTATGTTTTAAATTCCTAACTAGCAAAACATTAGAAATAAGAGGAGTTTTAGAATTACCGACATTGACGATGCCAATCACTTATCGTTTTGAGTTATCTCCAAATTGACCAATCCACCATCTTGATATATAATGTCATTGTGTATCTCGGGATTTCCAGTCATATGCCTTGAAACGGCTACTATCAAGTATCCATTTATCTTTCTCAATTTGCATAGTTTATCCATTGGTTGTTGATTCTTCGAAAGCCATGTAACATGTCAATAAACTAATTCGGTAAATAACTTGATTTTTCATAAAAACTATATGCAGACTTATGATACTTTGATGAAATGCATAAATTCAAACTAGTATTAACAAAATTTCCTAAAAATGCCACTTTTACCTTTTCAAGTTTTAGATTATGAAAACCATGAAAACCTGTGCTCTGATACCAATTGAAAGGGAGTGCGGATTAAGGATCTTGAGGCTAATTTAACACTAAATGGTGGGTGAATAGTGTTTAATGGATTCTAAGACTTATATGGACTAATTTAAAAATTATGATATAAAAAATGCAGAACTTAATCACAGAACAATCACAGAATCAAAAACAGATGCAGAAAGTAAATAAGAAGCAGTAAAAGAAAAGAACACATCGGATTTTATACTGGTTCGGAGTTACCCTACATCCAGTCCTGTACCAAGGCAGACACCTCATATAGATTTTTATTATACCAATTTCAAGATTACAATCCTCAATTTCTAAAGGCCTTGAGATACCCTCCTATCTCTTGAGTCCGAGGCAAACTCTTTTGATTTACAGGACATTAGATCACCCAATTGATTTCCGGCACAACCACACCTTATAGAGAGACTCGATAAACTTTTGATTACAAGTTGATCCTAAAACTCTGAATAGCACTTTGATCTTCGAGAGAGGATGGAGAATCAAACAAGAATGAGATTCTAATTTGATTCACTTGATAATTCGGTAGAATTTTGGCACGATCTTAAAAGTATGAAAATTTTAGAATATGGATTTGTGGAGAAGAAGAAGTAAAGAAAATAAGAAAATTAGTTAGTTAAAAAATTTGTTTGTGAAGGCTATTTATAGAGCACCAACGGACATAACAATTCGTGAAGAGATTTAAACGAATAGACATTTCTTTTGAAAATTGAAACTTTTGAATTTAACGGCCATCATGTCGACATGGGGTATCCCATGATGGCGACAATCCCTAGTTAAAAAATGTAAAATTTGTTTTGAAAATGGTATTGAATGGAAAATAAGATAAAATGATTCCGTAATAAATAAACTAATTTTCCTATGTTTTAAAATAAAGAAGAGTAGAAAAATGTAATTTTAGAATGTATATATAAATTTGATTTTAAATCTCAAGTATATATATATAAATAATATTTAAAGATTATAAGATAGTTTTAAAAACAAACGAAGTTTAAAACAAGAGTTTATTCAAAAACAAAAACAAAGAATATTTTAAGGCTAAAACATCTTTTTTAAATCATTTGAAGAGATAATTTTTAAGGCTAAAATATTTTAAAAAGTAGTTTTGAAAATCATTTTGAAAAACCATTTTGAAGTAATTTTGCAAGCTTCTTCCTGCGGAATATTTCATCCCATCATGACTCGAGAACTAGTACAAAACTAGGTTGTTCATGGGTTTGTAAGCTACTTGTCATATGTTTGTAAGCTACTTGTCGTGGGTTTGTAAGCCACTAAGAAGGTAGAAATGGGTTCCATCCCAAATGAAATTTGGAATGAAGATTTCCATGCTATTATGAAGTTTTAACAAAACTAGACTGTGACGACCCGGAAATTTTAACGAATTAAATTGGAATAATTAATCGATTTTAAAATTATTTGAAAGTTAATTTAAAACTTGAAAACAAGATATCAATATTTACTTGATAATTAAATCATTGAATTATATGTTTTAAATATTGAATTTAATAAATGAAAATTGGGTAAAATGCTGAATCTGAAATTTTTAAGCCTGTTTAAATAATTTGAAGGCTTATAAAATTTATAATGATGATACTGAAGATAATAGAATGGTTAAAATTTAATATAAAGGTGATCTGTTCAGTTTTAATAATATATCGTTTAAATTGAATCTTAAAAATAGCCTTCCGAGGCACAGTCTCGGAATTCGACGAAACCAGTTCCATTGGATCCGTAATAGTTAGTTATTATCGGATTTCAATTTTCATAGCGTTTGGAGTTACCGTTTGTCCGAACGGATGAGAAACGTGTTGAATTAAAATCGGAAAATTTATATAAGATTAAATAAAGAGTTAAATATAAATTACCAAAGATTTTTTTTTAACTGTACAAGATATTTTTGTAAGTCACAATCGTACTCAGGAAGCCTCTAGCCTTCGTTCTTTAATCTAGACCTATCTCCTTCTCTGAAGAACCATTCTGAGAATCATTTCGAAAAAAAAATTAATGCCGAAGCCTTCGTTAAAAAAAAAAAGGAGAGAAATGGCCGAAGCTTCAGTAAATTCCAATCTTCTCGTATGATAAAATAAATCAAATAAAGGGCTAAACCCCTCTTCTTCCAATTTAAAATCAAGCTCACCGTTCTCTCTTCGAAAACGATTTCCAGTTCTCACTTAAAAATAATAATAATATTATTATCAATGGCCGAAGCAACAAAATCGAGGCAACCATTGCCGCGTTCAATTGGGCGATTTGCGAGCTATCGTGGTTCGAGATTGGGATATCTCGTCAGGGCTATTGTTCGACTTTGGGGTTTTGAGGAGAACATAAGCAGGTTCGTGTGCACGCATAGGAGTGGCGTCAGGGTGTTTTGTGTTTGTGTCGCGATCGATTGTGGAGGTTTCAAAGCTCGGATTCGAGCACGGCGATGCGAAGACGTCGGAGGGCGGTTCGTCATGTTCAGGCGCGGCGGCAATGAAGGCTGTGGCTAGGGTTCATTCGCGGCATCGACTGCAACGTCGTTTCTGGTCTGGAGGGTTTTGGGTTGTAAGTGAGGTAACTGCAGAGGTTATGGTTTTGGGGCTCGTCTTCGAGTAGCTGTAGTCAGGACAGCGAGGTATCTGCAGTTAATTTTATTTAATTTAATTAATGACTAAATATATACGTAGGAGGGATTTTATTTTACAGTAAAGGAATTTTAAAATAGTTCTGTTAATATTGTTTAGTACAAGTATATAGAAGCTAGAAGAAATTTTTAAATGTTATATTTATATGAAACTAGATTTTTAAAGAACTACAACTTAATTAAAATTATTAATAAACTGTACAATGTTTACTCAAGGTTTAAAATCATGGGGACAAGCCAGTTTGGGAGGTTTTTCAAACGGCGGAATTTAAGGTGAGTATTCTCACTATGTTGAATTTATATTTAAATTTTAATGGTTAAATTTAAATGATCGGTTGGATGAGTAAATTTATTGAATTCATTGATTATGTGCTAATGATGATGTGACTTTGGTTTGGGTTAGTTTTCGAGTTTATTGTGGGTTTACTCGAAGTATTTGGGTTTTAATTCGTTTAGATTTAAAGTTATAAATAAGACAAATGTTTTCATTCTAAGGTTGTTGAGATTAATGCTTTCCGGTTCGTCAAGTTAGTGGGGTAATTAAAATAGATAATTAATTAATTCAATTCATTAATGGTTTGGGCCGATAAATTTAGTAGGTGAGTGTTTGGCTTAATTAATCAATTAAGGAAGATTTAAGTTCATTTTTTAGATTAATGAAGGTAAAATAAGCAATGGATGGTTCGATAGGTTATTACTAAATGTAATTAATAAAATATAATTACTTTGTTAAATTAACCAAGAGATTAAATAAGGTAATTAATTAAGGAGGAATTGGAAAAAATGGAGAATAAATTGCAGGTAGAGATAATTCGAAAGTGATTAATATTGAGATTGAATTAAAGTAATTAATTTAGATTGGAACAAATTAAAATATAATTGGAAATAATTAATTAATATAATTAACGATGTAATTGAAGGTTTGATTAATTAGGATGAATTGGTCAGTAATAAGTGACTTAAGGGAAGTTAATTAGTATAAGTAATTAAGGATCAATTAATTATATAAAAGAAATAAAGATTACTTAATGATCTTGGTTGGAACTAAGAAATATTGTGGAGTTAATTAAAGATAATTACTTGAATTTAATTGAAAAATAATTAATCCAGAATGATTAATTAAGATGAATAATGAAGGACTGACTAATTAATTGATCTGGCATTAATTAATGTTAAATGAAGGAATCTAAGAATTGAGGCTAGAAATTCAATTAGAATCGATTGAATTATTTTGGGAGTTGCCTAAATTGTTTATAGATGATTGGATGGTATTGGATGATTTGATGGAGTTGATAACTCCGATATGAAATGTTGTGTACTTCATTTAGAAAACTTGAGATATGATGATATGAGATTCAAAGAGACCGAGGTCGGGTATTGGGAAAAACCCGTAACCACTTCGAATTTTTATAAATTGATTTGTGAAAACAATAGGCTGAATTGAAATGGTTTAAGTGAATTGGATTAATTAATCTAAGTTTGGAACTTAGGAATTGATATGTGGAAAAAGTGTTGTCTATAGTATATTGTGAATTGGTTAAATTGATATAAGTTACCCGGGTTTATATAAGTTGATTGCTTTGGTATTTCATGTTAGTTGAGTTTACTCACGCTGGTTTCCAGCCTGACCCGGGTGTTACTTTGGTGTAATGCTCGGGTCAGACCGAGTATTACAGATTTTCAGGTAGGTACGTTTGGAGCTCAGGAGGCGAGCTGGATGACAAGTGCGTACGGAGTATTTCCGCTGCAGTATATTATTATGTATCTGGGACATGATTTATATGTCTAGTGTCTGTATATATATGTGAAACTCTGATGTATATTAAATGTAATCAACAAATATAGTATTCTTTTGTAAACTATTATTTATTATTATATTTTATCCGCTGCGAATGTGAGTTGTTGATGTTTCTTTTCTTCTTCTTCTTCTATCTTTTTCTTCTTTTCATAACTATCTGGAATTTTCGGGTTTGAAAATTTCGGGTCGTTACATTTGGTATCAGAGCTGAAAGGTTAAGCGAGAACCTTGGCTCTGGTGGGGATTACTCATTTAATAGAGTCTGTAGTACTCTATAACGAGTTGAGTGAATATATGTGTATATATATATATATATGAGCGCGTACTTGTTACTTTCTTATATAAAGGTTTTAAATGATTTTATATAAGAATGTAATTTGATATATAAAGCTATATCTTCTTCTAATAAATATTAAGGAGATTGGTTGTTAAATTATTGGAATTAAATTAAGAAGTAATATAATACAATCAAATTGAAATCTTGAATTGGGACTAAGTGAAGAAGGAATATAATACAACCAAATTAAAATTAAATCAATTAAAAATGAAATTCTAGAATTATAACTCAGAAATTAGAATTGTTTGAAACTTTAAATGAACAAAGTTAAATTTGGTTTAAAAAGGTTAAAACAATCTTTGTGAATATAGCTCGAATTATATAATTCGAGATGGTTTAAATTTGAAGTTGGAATTGAACTCATTCAAATTGAATTCGATTTGAATTAATTGGATTTGGGATGGAAGATGTATAAGTTCAAAAATATTTAAATGGGAGATTTGAATTGGATTGAATTGGAATGATTGAAATTGAAGTGGGTTCAATTGAATGGATATTAGTCCAAAGTAATTGGAATAATTTTGGAATTTTAATTTAAGTGGAATTGGTTTAAAATCAAAAAGGAATTTGAAATATAGATTGTAAATGTAATTTATTAATTGAAATAAACTTCATAAATAAATGAGATTATAATTTGAAATAGAATTCCAGAGAATATTTGAAATAGAGTAAGATGAAAATTCCAGAGTAATGTTTAAATATGAATTTGATGGATTGAGAGTTTGGAATTTTGGGAAAAATTAAAATTCCTTTTGGTTTGAAAGTGGTTTCCAAGGGTTTTAAAGAAAGAATAGTATTATTTCAAAAATATTTTTTTGTTTGAAATTTGAGAGATTTGAAATCAAAAATATTTGGAAGTGTTTTTTTTTAGAGAGATAAAAGCATTGAACTCTTTTGGTCACTGGAAAATAAAGTCGGTGATGACTGCAGCATCATCGATGTTCATTTTCGAGTTTCTAGAAGAGAAATTGCTACCAAATTGTTTTAAATTCGGATTGTTTGTAAATTGGGTTTAATTTTGAAATTCAAAAGGGATAATTGAATTTGCCAAAGAATTTTGGATATAGTTGAATTCTAAGGTGATATTGTAATTTGGACATTTGTTTAAACTCTGGAATCTTGATTAAATGTTTATGGAATAATAAAAAATATATTGGATAAATAAAATGTATAATTCTGAGTTAAATGCAAAATGTGAGTGTAATTGATTATAAATAGAAGATGTAAAATTGAAATTATACTTAAAGTTGTACAAGTTTAAAGATCAAATGGAATTTGATTTGAAGTTGGAAGGAAATTGAGAATCAATTTAATTTAAATTGGGGATGAATCAAGTCCAATGGAAATTGGAGTTAATTAAATTGGGATTGGGTCAATTTAAATGGAGTGGAAATTTAAATTGAATTGTTGGGGAAGTGAACAGTTTTGACTCTAGACCATTTTCAATGTAAATTGTTTTAATATAAGTAGTTTTAAATCTATTTTCTTATCTACTTACCATACAACTTTCTTTTAAAACCCAAACTATTTTTATACTGGTTTTTGCCACTACTTTTGGAATTATTTAACTATTTTACAACTGTTTTATAAACTAATTATTAATTTTCAACTAAGTTATGAATTAATTATTATTTTACAATTATTTTGCAATTATCTAAAAATTTCTTAAACTATTTAGCTATTTTCCAACTATTTTATAATTAGTTATTTTTCAAAGTAATTATCTATTTTTACAATTTTCAAGCTATTTTCTAAAAATAAACTGGTCGGAGTTCAAACTGTTATTGATTTAAAAACTCAACTGAGAAAAGAATTGAAGTAATAATCCAAATGGGGATTAATGTAAAGGTGAATAAGGAATATGAAATGGTTCTTTTGAACCGAAAGAATATTCTGAGAAATATGAAATGAATAAAGATGAAAATTGGATATTTCTATGGTTTTTGAGAGTGTTTGGAGTATAAAAGGTGTTTTATACAAGAAGGTAAGGATCCAAAGTTTTAAAAATCTATATATATATATATATCTGAATATATAAAGAATCTTATGAGGATTTTGAGAAAGGCTTTTGATTTTGGAAAAAAAATCAATATTGAGTTTTGAAAGGCCTATTTGGAGAATTATCGATTTTGGGATAATCGATTTTGTGTAAAGGAACTTTGTATAATATCATGCTAGGTGTATGATTTGAAGATACTATATATGTATAGTATAAAATGTTTTGATGATGACTCTGGGGAAAAAGGCGCTCCCTTGAAATGGACTTCTCAGGAGTGCCACCGGGTGGTGCTGCCTTGAGCCCCAAGGGGGTTCTAAAGTTGATCCTGAGAGGAGTCCGGACAAAACTAGTTCCTGAGGATTATGAGTTGAGTTTACCATAGCGTAAGTCGTGTGTGCCGCGGAGAGCCAACAGTTACATGGACTTTTGTTGTGACTGCAAAGTAACCCAGGATGTAACTGCGACCTATGGTAACATTGCGAAAGTCGTGTGTGCCGCTGAGAGCCAACAGTCTGCGGTTGAGTTTATCTCGGTAGACTGCGTCCTATGTAGGAGTGGAGAAGTTTCATTTCGACAGCGAAATCAGAGGCCGCGGAGAGCCTGCAGTTACATGGACTTTTGCTGCGACGGCAACGTAACCCTGGATGTAACTGTGATCTGTTGTGTGGGATCCATGGCGTAATCGAGAGGCCGCGGAGAGCCTGCAGTTACATGGACTTTTGTTGAGACTGCAACGTAACCCTGGTATGTAACTGTGACCATGGATGGGTGTGATGATTTCCAGAGCATTCTCACCAAAGATATTTCCTCTATTTTCAAAAATTGTTTTCTGTATTTTCAATAAAATTATTTTCCAAATATTTTCACTGGGTGTTGAAAACGGGTTTACCAAGTACTTATAGATTTTCGGTCCTACGCCTGATCAACGTATGACTGAATTTCTGTGAGAATAAGGATGGACTGGTTGAGACATCGAGTTATAAGAAATATTTTATAAAAGCTATTTTAATATTATTATGAGATTTTATAGGCAATTCTAAAATTTTAAAATAAAGGAGATGAAATTTTGGAAAATCAAGGGAAGTTCAAATTGAAATTGTAAAATAAAATTGAAACTTGGGAAATTTTAATGAAGTGATTCTTTGTAATTAAAAATCCAATGTTGAATTAAAAATTGGAAGTAAGCTAATTAACTAAATAATTATGTGATAGAGTATGTTAATAAAATTTAACCCTGTTAAATAAATGGATTTGTAAGTTAATAATGGAGTTAGGAGTTGAACTCGAATTTATAAATTGAATTCGACTCGGATTTGCTAATGAATTAAATAAGAGGAGATATTGTAAAATAAAAATGAAATAGAATTGGATTGATAAATGCGATGGTTAGAGTTGTAAATCATAACCCAAGTGAATAGAAATAAATTGAGAATAGCCTTGTATTAATAAAATAAATTCAATAACGAATTAAGTAATTGAATTAAAAAATTTAAAATGGGTTAATTGAGTTAAATAAATAAATGGATGAAGTTTGGTTGAATAAAAACTAAACCAAAGTTGTGATTGGAATTGGATTGTCAGACTGAACTTAAATTTGTTGGTATATTAATTTGAAGAATAAACGAGTTGTATTTGTGCTTGGATATTTTTCTGATAAATTGAGAAGATGAATTTAAATTTAAAATTTAAAATGGATGGGCTAACTAAATCAAATGGAACTTAATTAGGTGAAAATCAAATAGAAGTACACTTAAGTTGATGTTGGAATAAATTAAAGTAATTAACTTAAGTTTAAAATGCATGGAAGCTTGGTTTCGAATAAGAATGAAAGCCCATTAATAAAAGCTTGGATTGAAGTAATTTGGGAATGACTAGTATACAAGAATGGAATGTGGCGAACTAAATGAATGGGTGTGAATAAGTTAGAATGGAATTGAATGAAATAAAATTAAGTTGGGATCAATTTTAGTTGGTTATAAAACCTAAGTAATTATTTATTCACATGGATATTATCTAATTGCGTAGAAATGATTGTCATTTAACGTAAACGAGATTTAATTAAATTTTATGAAGTAATGGAAGCAAATATAATTGATTTTTGAATCAATTGATATGACTATGAGTTTGTTTTGCTTAAAAATGAAATGAATGTAAACAATTGCGTTGTAAACCATTAGAAATTAAATGAAATAGCATATGAATTGGATGGAAGCATTTAAATTAGCTTTAAAAACCATATAAATCGTTTCTAGTAAGTGTTTGGTGCTTATTGCTTTCGTAATACTTGTTGTTTATGTAATTCTTGGGTTAGCTATTAAAAGTAAGTGTAATGCTAATAGAATTTCTATATATGGCACTTACATATTTAAATTGAGCAAGTACAGGTACCGGGAAGCTGTTTGGTTGATTTGGATTGCGCTAATTGTTAATATAAATAAGCTGCTTGCTTAAAATGCTAAATAAGGTACGCCTACGCAATAAAAATAGGAAATATGAACTGTTTTTGCTTTTTCCGACCGTGTGGGTCGATGTATACATATTTATATCTCTTGTCAAATTGCAAAAGCTCCTCCGTACAAAGGAGACTCTGCCAAAATTTTCCGGAAATTTTGGGAGTTAGAAAATTTTTGGAAAATTTTGGTTAATGACAAAACAATTTCAAACGGGAAACTTAAAGTAAACTAGTAAATGAAACTAATATGAATCAATTTAAATGAATGATATAACTCAATACTAGAAATCGAAAATGAATTGAATTCATATGAAATGGCGAAAACTAATTTGAATAGAAGTGGATATGAAACTTATCTAAAGAGATGTATAAAATGATTTTGGGATATTGTGTCTGAATATTAGTGCTAAGCAGGATATGCAGGTATTATAAAAGAGAAGGAAATTGGATTTGATTCCAAATGATAAATGTGAATTGCCCGACTAAAAAGGTAAGTATTTTGATTCCGTATGATATTGGATTGGGTTTTTGATGTAGCCACTTGGCTTTTGTTTTCTTTTTGGAATTTGGGAGCCCGTAGAGGCCTTTTGTAGTAGTACCGAGCTAGCCGCGCAAAGGAGACGCTGACAAAAATTTTCGGGAATTTAGAGAGTTAGAAATTTTTTGAGAAATTTTGATAATTCAAAAAAATTGGTTTTAATTTGAAATTTAATTGATTGAGCAGAAGAGTATTGATTGGATCTATAGAAGGTTTTGGGAAAGTTGAATAAGGTGTTAGTGGACCTTTAATAAAGGATAAGTGGTAGGATGTTGAATTGTGAATTTTGGAAAAGATAAACGGGTATTGGTCAATTCTTCCTAATTAGTAATTTCGGTGACGAAATTCTTTTAAGGGGGGAGGAATGTGACGACCCAGAAATTTTAACGAATTAAATTGGAATAATTAATCGATTTTAAAATTATTTGAAAGTTAATTTAAAACTTGAAAACAAGATATCAATATTTACTTGATAATTAAATCATTGAATTATATGTTTTAAATATTGAATTTAATAAATGAAAATTGGGTAAAATGCTGAATCTGAAATTTTTAAGCCTGTTTAAATAATTTGAAGGCTTATAAAATTTATAATGATGATACTGAAGATAATAGAATGGTTAAAATTTAATATAAAGGTGATCTGTTCAGTTTTAATAATATATCGTTTAAATTGAATCTTAAAAATAGCCTTCCGAGGCACAGTCTCGGAATTCGACGAAACCAGTTCCATTGGATCCGTAATAGTTAGTCATTATCGGATTTCAATTTTCGTAGCGTTTGGAGTTACCGTTTGTCCGAACGGATGAGAAACGTGTTGAATTAAAATCGGAAAATTTATATAAGATTAAATAAAGAGTTAAATATAAATTACCAAAGATTTTTTTTTAACTGTACAAGATATTTTTGTAAGTCACAATCGTACTCAGGAAGCCTCTAGCCTTCGTTCTTTAATCTAGACCTATCTCCTTCTCTGAAGAACCATTCTGAGAATCATTTCAAAAAAAAAAATTAATGCCGAAGCCTTCGTTAAAAAAAAAAGGGGGAGAAATGGCCGAAGCTTCAGTAAATTCCAATCTTCTCGTATGATAAAATAAATCAAATAAAGGGCTAAACCCCTCTTCTTCCAATTTAAAATCAAGCTCACCGTTCTCTCTTCGAAAACGATTTCCAGTTCTCACTTAAAAAATAATAATATTATTATCAATGGCCGAAGCAACAAAATCGAGGCAACCATTGCCGCGTTCAATTGGGCGATTCGCGAGCTGTCGTGGTTCGAGATTGGGATATCTCGTCAGGGCTATTGTTCGACTTTGGGGTTTTGAGGAGAACATAAGCAGGTTCGTGTGCACGCATAGGAGTGGCGTCAGGGTGTTTTGTGTTTGTGTCGCGATCGATTGTGGAGGTTTCAAAGCTCGGATTCGAGCACGGCGATGCGAAGACGTCGGAGGGCGGTTCGTCATGTTCAGGCGCGGCGGCAATGAAGGCTGTGGCTAGGGTTCATTCGCGGCATCGACTGCAACGTCGTTTCTGGTCTGGAGGGTTTTGGGTTGTAAGTGAGGTAACTGCAGAGGTTATGGTTTTGGGTTTCGTCTTCGAGTAGCTGTAGTCAGGACAGCGAGGTATCTGCAGTTAATTTTATTTAATTTAATTAATGACTAAATATATACGTAGGAGGGATTTTATTTTACAGTAAAGGAATTTTAAAATAGTTCTGTTAATATTGTTTAGTACAAGTATATAGAAGCTAAAAGAAATTTTTAAATGTTATATTTATATGAAACTAGATTTTTAAAGAACTACAACTTAATTAAAATTATTAATAAACTGTACAATGTTTACTCAAGGTTTAAAATCATGGGGACAAGCCAGTTTGGGAGGTTTTTCAAACGGTGGAATTTAAGGTGAGTATTCTCACTATGTTGAATTTATATTTAAATTTTAATGGTTAAATTTAAATGATCGGTTGGATGAGTAAATTTATTGAATTCATTGATTGTGTGCTAATGATGATGTGACTTTGGTTTGGGTTAGTTTTCGAGTTTATTATGGGTTTACTCGAAGTATTTGGGTTTTAATTCGTTTAGATTTAAAGTTATAAATAAGACAAATGTTTTCATTCTAAGGTTGTTGAGATTAATGCTTTCCGGTTCGTCAAGTTAGTGGGGTAATTAAAATAGATAATTAATTAATTCAATTCATTAATGGTTTGGGCCGATAAATTTAGTAGGTGAGAGTTTGGCTTAATTAATCAATTAAGGAAGATTTAAGTTCATTTTTTAGATTAATGAAGGTAAAATAAGCAATGGATGGTTCGATAGGTTATTACTAAATGTAATTAATAAAATATAATTACTTTGTTAAATTAACCAAGAGATTAAATAAGGTAATTAATTAAGGAGGAATTGGAAAAAATGGAGAATAAATTGCAGGTAGAGATAATTCGAAAGTGATTAATATTGAGATTGAATTAAAGTAATTAATTTAGATTGGAACAAATTAAAATATAATTGGAAATAATTAATTAATATAATTAACGATGTAATTGAAGGTTTGATTAATTAGGATGAATTGGTCAGTAATAAGTGACTTAAGGGAAGTTAATTAGTATAAGTAATTAAGGATCAATTAATTATATAAAAGAAATAAAGATTACTTAATGATCTTGGTTGGAACTAAGAAATATTGTGGAGTTAATTAAAGATAATTACTTGAATTTAATTGAAAAATAATTAATCCAGAATGATTAATTAAGATGAATAATGAAGGACTGACTAATTAATTGATCTGGCATTAATTAATGTTAAATGAAGGAATCTAAGAATTGAGGCTAGAAATTCAATTAGAATCGATTGAATTATTTTGGGAGTTGCCTAAATTGTTTATAGATGATTGGATGGTATTAGATGATTTGATGGAGTTGATAACTCCGATATGAAATGTTGTGTACTTCATTTAGAAAACTTGAGATATGATGATATGAGATTCAAAGAGACCGAGGTTGGGTATTGGGAAATACCCGTAACCACTTCGAATTTTTATAAATTGATTTGTGAAAACAATAGGCAGAATTGAAATGGTTTAAGTGAATTGGATTAATTAATCTAAGTTTGGAACTTAGGAATTGATATGTGGAAAAAGTGTTGTCTATAGTATATTGTGAATTGGTTAAATTGATATAAGTTACCCGGGTTTATATAAGTTGATTGCTTTGGTATTCCATGTTAGTTGAGTTTACTCACGCTGGTTTCCAGCCTGACCCGGGTGTTACTTTGGTGTAATGCTCGGGTCAGACCGAGTATTACAGATTTTCAGGTAGGTACGTTTGGAGCTCAGGAGGCGAGCTGGATGACAAGTGCGTACGGAGTATTTCCGCTGCAGTATATTATTATGTATCTGGGACATGATTTATATGTCTAGTGTCTGTATATATATGTGAAACTCTGATGTATATTAAATGTAATCAACAAATATAGTATTCTTTTGTAAACTATTATTTATTATTATATTTTATCCGCTGCGAATGTGAGTTGTTGATGTTTCTTTTCTTCTTCTTCTTCTATCTTTTTCTTCTTTTCATAACTATCTGGAATTTTCGGGTTTGAAAATTTCGGGTCGTTACATAGACACTTATCTTGAAATCTTGATCTTGATACTCATGAGTCTTCAAAATTGATTTCTTCATTCTTGATCTTTATATTGTACAGTCTTCAATAATCAATTCTTGTCTTATATATATCCTGCATAATAACATTCATATATATCTAGACAATAGTGTTAGTTTATAATTTTTAATAAAATAAGTTACAAAGGTTGTTGTCATCAAAATCACTATCTCCAGTTCCTAACGGATCAGTGAGTCAATAGCACCTAAAAAATATAGCTCGGATCTAAGTAAGTTTAAGGTAGATTAAGAAGAGAACTCGATTTACAAACTGATAAAAATTTATCAAATGACTTGGTTTATATAGGGAAAAATCTTGGTAGAAAATAGGGCAAAGTCATGAGAAAATACCGGATCCGAGTTTACTGGTTCTTATTACCATGTCAAAGTCCGCTTAAAAATATACTACCAAAAAATAAGGAGCTTTACGTCACATTAGCCAAGCCAAGCCAAGCCCGACCTGGGTCGGATCGGTCGGTCGACATGCACGGGCATGTGATGGCAAGCATTCTCTCCCTCCTCAGCACAAGAAAAAACATTGGGTGCCTAAAGGGAATATCCTTTCTTTTGTGAATCCAATATTTAAATAGGACTGCCCTATAGTTCCCCATAATGTGGGACTATTCAATAAGAGGGATATTCTATACTCCTTTCAATATTTATAATAATTCATTTTAAAATCAAAGTTTCCGATAATCATTCGCTTGAATTTTTAAAAATATTTTTCTCGAGCAATTTTTGGTTTTATAAAATTACGGATAAACAAAGGTATCTTTCGATTTGAACATTTGCATGGTGAGTAAGATCCAGATTATACTAGAGTGACTCGTAGCCTTGAACTCTATCTCTGACATTAAACCACACACAACTTTTCTAGGGTGCAGTTTATGGCCCGTGCTTTAAAGACCATGCACATCTATCTCAATTTATTGAACGCTGTAACAACCCTATATTTTGTAATTATTTTATTGTATATTTTAATTATTTTAATGTAAAATTTTGGTTTAAAAACTTATTTTTACTTATTTGAATGATAAAATTTTATTATTCAAATATAAAATCTTGATTTTATATGAGTTATAATTCCAAACTGTGTAAGTTAAATATTTGCTTGAAATGTTGATTCTGGTCAAAACAGTCAAACTGTGACTTTTAACTTAAAATTTTGAAATTTTGAAATTTAATTTTTTTTCTTTTATTATGAAAGTACATAAAATTCTAAGAACACCACTTTTCGTTTCGTTGAAATTGGATGTAAATTGTGAAAGTTATACCATTTACAATATTGTGCATATATAGGGTTATTTAACAATGACTATTTTAAATTGAATAAATTACTTCTTCTTTGTTATATTTTATTTTAATATGTAATAATATTTTTTATTATGTATATTTTGACTTTTAAATATTTTTAAATGATAATATAATTTTTCCAAAATTTACTGTATTTATTTCCTATTTTTAAAGGCTGTTTTATAATTTTCTGCTATTTTCTTCATATAAATTTTACTTAATTAATTTTTTTATATTTTGTGAATGCATTTTATTTTATTTGTTATAAATATTTTTACAAGTCCATGAAGATTTTCTAAAGTTCATTTGAAATTATTTCTAATTTTTAAAGCCTAGTCTGCAATTTTAAGCCATTTTCTTAATTTAATTATATAAAATTAAAATTTATTGATTTATTTTATACATTCACTTTTATTGCTATGTTTTACTTTATTTTATTCATTTTACATGTATTTAAATTTAAAAAATTTTTTCCAAAGTGTATTGAAGTTATTTCTAATTCCTAAGTCTAGTTTTCATTTTTCTGTGCCATTTTTCTTATTTTAATCATATCTAATTAATAATTAATTATTAATATTTTGTTTAACTGTTATATTTTCGAGTTCTAACTGAAATTTATAAGTGTTTTCAGTTATTCAAGATGTATATGAATATATATAGGAAGTTTAAAAGGTTTGAAAGCAAAGAAACGTAAAACCGTTTTAACGTTTCTTCTTCCGTTTCTTTTCCAATTAATAGATTTAATTTCCTTTGACCGTTCCTTTCTTTATTGTAGCTGTGCATCTCTTACCTCATTTCCACGTGAAAACATTCCTCTCCACTTCATTTTTCACGGCTAGAAAGGTTTGGTAATGGCTCCTCTTTTCCTCTTCCTTTTGCTCTTCTTTTTCCATTGTTTTCTTATAATTTGCCTTGTTTTCTCATGTGTATTGCTTGGCCTCTCCTCCATAGCCACGGCCACCACCTCCTACACCTCTTCGCTGCCATCATCACCAGCTACCCCTCTAGTCTTGACCAAGGCCGAGCCCACCATGGTGCCAAAACTCCAAAAAAATGCAACAATGCCCTTGAACAATGCTAGTTTGACCACCTTTGCCTCATCTCCTTCAACCACCACCTTAACCACCACCATAGCCACCTCCACCACCTCTGACCTGACCTCCACCCTCTGCCACATCACCCACCACCCTCTGGAAATCAGACCATGACCAAGCCGTGCCCATCCATTGAAGCTAGCACCACAAAACTTCCACAAAACTCCTTAAAACATTGCCTAGACCACACATATCATCACCTACCCTCCATATCTTGCTTTGGCCACCCCTTAGCCACCACCACCAGCTACTCCACCACCTTCGGCCGCTGCTCCAGCTACTTTCCAGACCTGTACAAGCATGGCCAAGCCACCACATAACCATGGCCGAGCCAAGAATGTCACAAAAAACTCAACTTATTTAACCTTGACCCTATATATGCTTTATGTTGCACCACTACACCTTCATCTCCACTTGTTGCCTTGCCTATATGATGTTAAACCTGACCTATATGATGTCATACCTGAGCCAAAGCATTATCATATCCAAGCATAAGTGTCCCTTAGGCCAAGCATTGAAGTGGTTGAAGCAAGGTCCAATCTATCTTGTTCATTTTGCTTTGTATTTCAAAATTGTTTCAATGTTATTTTATGTTGAATGTTTATATATTGTCTTGTTTGTTTTGGTTTGGGTTGTTGATACAAAATCATATCTTGTCTATCTTTCAACTCAAATCAAAAGTCATGCAATTGTGCTTGTCGTGCCTTTGGAGTCGTGCTTGTATGTTGTTTTGGTCTCTAGCTTTGAAAAAGGTGAGTCTTTCTCACTCTGACATTTATACTTATGAAAAGTGAATTGATGACAAGTGTTTAGTAATATAAAATGTTTATGCAAGTTAATGATGATCATATGATATGCTATGCCATGTTATTACCATGTTATTACCATGTTAAAACTGTTAGTTTTCACCTGACATCTGACATATGACTGTATATTGTGATATTGACCTTGTTTATATTATTTATGTATATGATCACACTGCAAGTTCCCTGTTAGAAAAAAAAATTTTATAGGCTGAAATGATAGGCCTGAATGGTTTTAAATTATTCATTTTGACTTGGGATTGCGGGTTTGAAATGATAAAACCCGGATTTTCTTTGTAAATTATGGGTTGAAATGATATATTACCCGTATCACTTTACCTAGCGTAGAAAATTATATACAGGCCCGTAGTTAAAATATGATTTTCTAAAAATTTTAAATATTTTAGAAATTTAATTATTATAATATTTTGATTTTTAATTTAATAAAAAAAAGGATTTTGTAAATTATTATTGATTTTTTGAATAATTGTAAGTGACATGAATTAATGAAAAAGTTAGAAATTTTGAACGTAAGTCATTTTGGAAATTTTGATTTAATTTTAATTGGAAATTTAATTGAATATGAAATTATGATAAATTTATGATAATTTGAATTTAAATGAATTTAAAGTGATTTTTATATCATATTAATGATTTTAATAAAGGTGAAATGTGAAATGTATGAATATTGTAAGTTGAAATTTTGAAATATAACTAAAACTGGAAATTTATGAAATTGACGTAAAAGTGAACTTTTAGTTAAGAAAATAAAAATAAAACTAAGTTATATTTGAGAATTTGAACTTAAGTGTTAAGTTGAAATTTAATGTAATGGATTTTAAAATTGAACATTGCATTTTAATAAGTGGATTATTATTAAATCTTGATTTTTGAATGGAAATTTAACTTTATAAAATCATGAACTTGAGAAAAATTAAATGATGTTTATAAAAAAAAATGTATGATTTTGTAAGTTAAAAATGTTTTAAATAAAATATAATTGGTTGAGAAATTTTATTGAATATTTGAAGTTAATTGACTGCATTTTTGAAATCCTTTTAATTACAATGTAAATGATATTACAGCATTTGTGAATACTGTAGTTGATGATAATGAACTAAAAAGCTATTGAATTAAAAGCTATTACAGCAATTTTTGTAAGTGCTATAATTTTTGAATTTAAGTAAGTTTATTTGAAATTTAAGTAAACCCTATTACAACATTTTAAAATGTTGTCTTTTGTTAAATTGAACTGTTTTGAATGTAACTTTCCGTAGAAGTTTTCTAAATGATGCGAAAAGTGAATTTTCACGGTTTTGATAAACTTAAGTGAATAAATAAACTTTGGAAGTTGAAATTTTTGGAAATTTAACAATTTAATTATTAAACATAATAACTTCATTGAAATGATAAAAAAAGAATTTTTGGAATATAAACTGTTTTGAAATGAATGAAGTTTTGAAAAGATACGATATTTTGATATATTAAAATGATTTGAGAGGTAGTGTTGAAGGGTATGAAAATTTAATATATTGGAATGATTAGAAATGACTTGATATTTATTTTAATAAATATTTGAATTGAAAGATATTTTACGATGATATTGAAATGGTTTTGGAAATGATTTAATCTTTATTTTGATAAAGATTTGGATTGAAAAGGATATTTTATTTTGAAGTATAAAATATTGTTTTAAAGTTATAACTACGGGTTATAATAACGATTGGTTGTTAAAGAGACCGGGATCGGATATTGTCTTATAGCCGGCCAATAACGAAAACCACTTTAACAACTGTGTACGCGGTGGAGATTGCAGAATGAAGTAGGATGGTGGCGACGTTCTTGAGGTATATTACGTGGACCCAACTCCCGTGAGTTGGCATATATGACTAAAACAGGAGCTATACCGGGCTACACAAAGGGTCGCACCCTTTCATCGAGCATGCTCCATCGGAAACCATTCTATTAATGTTGTGATTTGATTCGGTGGCGCCACTTTGATTCGGGGGTATTGTTCGAGGTGGGCGGAAGCTGCTGGCTTGCCGTCACCACCGGTCCGGGAGTGCAAACGGTGTATCCACCCTGGCATTGCCTCGCGTGCCGTGTCATATCCTTATATCGAGCCCACTACGATTTTGGTTTTAAAGATCCGACCGCGTTAAGGTTCACCATCCCCTTAACGCTATTTTCTATATGATTATACTTTACTGATTAGACACTACCGTATATAGCGTATATTACTACATAGTAAATAGTTTAACGGATCCTTAGAGGATGGGCGGTCCCAAGCATCCTTTAAGTTACCGATGCATTTTGTTACTGTTCACTCAAGTTGATTTACAGTTTATAAGTATTTATGTCCTGACTCGAGTGTTTTGTGTTTTGCTTTACGCTCGAGTCAGATTGATTGAGTTAGCATTCAAGATTCACCTTCGGCGTTGGAGCTTCCTTTGAAGATCCAGCCATCTATTTTGTTTCAATATCCAGTGGTTCAGTGATGTATCTGATTTGTACCTGATGTATCATGTTACTCTTCTGTTGTATCTTATTTAACTCTGATGTATCTTATATTTTATATAGTAGCTTCATAAACTACTATCTCTTTTTCTTCCGCTGCATTTTTATATACTCTGTGTCTGTGATCTGTGATTTTTATTTACTGTATATTCTGAGGTTTGCCAAAATTTTATTTACAACGCGGTATTTTGAGCAATTCAATCCCGGCATGAGTGTCTACCTATGCACTTATAATGGATGCGAATGGTTGAAAATATCGGGTCGTTACAGTTGGTATCAGAGCTTTGGTTAGCTCTAGGCAAAACTCAGCATATGGAGTAGATGTATTTACAGAATCACTTTCATTCGAGTTGAATCTCTCTCTTTTGACTCGATTCCTTTGAATTTTGGAACGTTCCCTGCGGTTCCAAAAATCCATTCTTATTCCCCGCTACTCATCTTCACTTGATTCTGGAGTATCCCATAACTCCACTTCGAATGATCTTTATAGTGAATTGGCGGTCCCGCCAATCTCAAAAATTTTCTTGTAAAAGGAGTGAAACTCCTTTACAACAGCATCGATTCACCAAAAATTTTATATCCTTGGTTTAGATGCTAATATCTTTTGTTATTCTAAACTCTAACTCTTGGGATCGAATGTAGATTTACCCCAGAAAAATCCACATTGATCTTATTCTTTAAGCCACGGTTGACCCGGTAAATGTTGCCTGTGATTTATTTAGGCTTATCCACCTCCCTATTTTGTTATTTAATCATCTTGTCTTTTGTTTCCAACCTAATTTCAAACATTTTGAATTGTACTTGTAAATCTATGTTTTGTTTATATATTGTGTTGTTTGAGTTGTTGATGTTGATTTGGGTTTCCGATCGATTCGTCTGATCAACGCTATCGATAAGATTTCCAAAACACTTTGACAGAACAAACTGACACAATATTATTTTAAAAAAAAATTGATTAATGAAATAAATTTTGATATAAGTAAATTTATGGAACTTAATAAATTGATTTAAATTGATAATTTGAAATGATAATACTTGATTTATCATTTATTGTTTTATAAATGAATTTATAAATAATTGTTTATAAATTTATATGGGAACTTAAATGAATTTAGAAAAAGAAATTTGAGAATTTAATTTCCGATAGTTCCAAACCTTTTGTTTAAAAGTTTAAAGGGATATAATATTTAAAATATTTTCAAATAGAAATTTGTTTCCAAAGAATTTTTAAGTTTAAAATTAGTACTCTTCTCTTTGTCGCTGGAAAATAATTCCGGTGATGACTGCAGCATCATCGACGTTCATTTTCGAGTTTCGGAGTGAAGAGACTGTTCTGTAGTCTTGCTACAGCTTTGTTTTGGGAATTAAATTGATTTGAATTTCTAAAATATGACTTGGTTTATAACATATATATAAATATATGATTGAAATTTGATTTGATATATTATGTATATATTATTACTTATCTCTAAATGGTTTGAATGGAATCGAAAATTTAATTCTTAAACTCTATCTTAAAGAATAATTTCAATTATAAAAAGAAAATCAAAAATTTGGATAAATGATTAAAACTTGAGATAATTAAATTGGAAAGTTTTACTTGTATAACGCAATTGCATTCAAATATAACTTACCTTAATTTCAGAAGTTAACACTGTAATTGGATGATATACAATATAAAAAGATTTTATAAATAAAATTTGAGCGGTTATAATAAATGTTATACACTTAAATTTTAATTATAAAGTGATTAACAGAGGTAAATATAATAAAGGGTAATTGAATAACTTATAACAAAATAATATTAAAAGAACTAAGAATAAAAGAAAGCAGTTATATTAAGTATAAGTATGTTTAACATGAGTGATAAATATATTGAGAGGAATAAATTTAATTTTGATTAGGGATAAAGAAGAATAAAATTTATTAAATACATGGTGAGTATAATAAATGATTATTTTTCAAACCCATGGTTTGGAAATTTGTTAATTTATGATGATTGGATAATAAGATAATGAAATTTGAGATAGTTAAGATTTATTTAACTTGTGTAAAGATTTATTCTCTATTTAAGTTGAAATTTCCATGCTTTCAAATCTATTTCCTTATTTTGTTTTCCAAACTATTTTTGTTATCCTCCTCCTCCTTATCTTGCTATAGATTGGTATAGGAATCTTTCTATAATCTTTGATAGATCTTTGGTAATCATTTTGAATCCACCTTTTTCGTGCTTGTGTTCTCAATTTTGGAGAATCTTGGAAAGATCAGCTCCACCTTGTAAAACTTACCTATAACAGTAGCCATCATGTATAATTTCATTCTCCTTGTCATCTTGTCCTAACCTTATTTCACTCTATCTTTTTCTGTGCTTTCCCATGCCTCATTCCTTTTCGGGGACGAAAAGTTTTGAGTGGGGGAGAGTGTAACAACCCTATATTTTGTAATTATTTTATTATATATTTTAATTATTTCAATGTAAAATTTTGGTTTAAAAACTTATTTTTACTTATTTGAATGATAAAATTTTATTATTTAAATATAAAATCTTGATTTTATATGAGTTATAATTCCAAACTGTGTAAGTTAAATATTTGCTTGAAATGTTGATTCTGGTCAAAACAGTCAAACTGTGACTTTTAACATAAAATTTTAAAAGTTTGAAATTTAAATTTTTTTTTCTTTTATTATGAAAGTACATAAAATTCTAAGAACACCACTTTTCGTTTCGTTGAAATTGGATGTAAATTGTGAAAGTTATACCCTTTACAATATTGTGCATATATAGGGTTATTTAACAATGACTATTTTAAATTGAATAAATTACTTCTTCTTTGTTATATTTTATTTTAATATGTAATAATATGTTTTATTATGTATATTTTGACTTTTAAATATTTTTAAATGATAATATAATTTTTCCAAAATTTACTGTATTTATTTCCTATTTTTAAAGGCTGTTTTATAATTTTCTGCTATTTTCTTCATATAAATTTTACTTAATTTTTTATTTTATTTTGTGAATGCATTTTATTTTATTTGTTATAAATATTTTTACAAGTCCATGAAGATTTTCTAAAGTTCATTTGAAATTATTTCTAATTTTTAAAGCCTAGTCTGTAATTTTAAGCCATTTTCTTAATTTAATTATATAAAATTAAAATTTATTGATTTATTTTATACATTCACTTTTATTGCTATGTTTTACTTTATTTTATTAATTTTACATGTATTTAAATTTAAGAAAAATTTTCCAAAGTGTATTGAAGTTATTTCTAATTCCTAAGTCTAGTTTTCATTTTTCTGTGCCATTTTTCTTATTTTAATCATATCTAATTAATAATTAATTATTAATATTTTGTTTAATTGTTATATTTTCGAATTCTAAATGAAATTTATAAGTGTTTTCAGTTATTTAAGATGTATATGAATATATATATAGGAAGTTTAAAAGGTTTGAAAGCAAAGAAACGTAAAACCGTTTTAACGTTTCTTCTTCCGTTTCTTTTCCAATTAATAGATTTAATTTCCTTTGACCGTTCCTTTCTTTATTGTAGCTGAGCATCTCTTACCTCATTTCCACGTGAAAACATTCCTCTCCACTTCATTTTTCACGGCTAGAAAGGTTTGGTAATGGCTCCTCTTTTCCTCTTCCTTTTGCTCTTCTTTTTCCATTGTTTTCTTATAATTTGCCTTGTTTTCTCATGTGTATTGCTTGGCCTCTCCTCCATAGCCACGGCCACCACCTCCTACACCTCTTCTCTGCCATCATCAACAGCTACCCCTCTGGTCTTGACCAAGGCCGAGCCCACCATGGTGCCAAAACTCCAAAAACATGCAACAATGCCCTTGAACAATGCTAGTTTGACCACCTTTGCCTCATCTCCTTCAACCACCACCATAGCCACCTCCACCACCTCTGACCTGACCTCCACCCTCTGCCACATCACCCACCACCCTCTGGAAATCAGACCATGACCAAGCCGTGCCCATCCATTGAAGCTAGCACCACAAAACTTCCACAAAACTCCTTAAAACATTGCCTAGACCACACATATCATCACCTACCCTCCATATCTTGCTTTGGCCACCCCTTAGCCACCACCACCAGCCACTCCACCACCTTTGGCCGCTGCTCTAGCTACTGTCCAGACCTGTACAAGCATGGCCAAGCCACCACATGCCCATGGCCGAGCCAAGAATGTCACAAAAAACTCAACTTATTTAACCTTGACCCTATATATGCTTTATGTTGCACCACTACACCTTCATCTCCACTTGTTGCCTTGCCTATATGATGTTAAACCTGACCTATATAATGTCATACCTGAGCCAAAGCATCATCATAGACCAAGCATAAGTGTCCCTTAGGCCAAGCATTGAAGTGGTTGAAGCAAGGTCCAATCTATCTTGTTCATTTTGCTTTGTATTTCAAAATTGTTTCAATGTTATTTTATGTTGAATGTTTATATATTGTCTTATTTGTTTTGTTTTGGGTTATTGATACAAAATCATATCTTGGCTATCTTTCAACTCAAATCAAAAGTCATGCAATTGTACTTGTCATGCCTTTGGAGTCGTGCTTGTATGTTGTTTTGGTCTCTAGCTTTGAAAAAGGTGAGTCTTTCTCACTCTGACATTTATACTTATGAAAAGTGAATTGATGACAAGTGTTTAGTAATATAAAATGTTTATGCAAGTTAATGATGATCATATGACATGCTATGCCATGTTATTACCATGTTATTACCATGTTAAAACTGTTAATTTTCACCTGACATCTGATATATGACTGTATATTGTGATATTGACCTTGTTTATATTATTTCTGTATATGATCACACTGCAAGTTCCCTGTTAGAAAAAAAATGTTATAGGCTGAAATGATAGGCCTGAATGGTTTTAAATTATTCATTTTGACTTGGGATTGCGGGTTTGAAATGATAAAACCGGGATTTTCTTTGTAAATTATGGGTTGAAATGATATATTACCCGTATCACTTTACCTAGCGTAGAAAATTATATACAGGCCCGTAGTTAAAATATGTTTTTCTAAAATTTTTAAATATTTTAGAAATTTAATTATTATAATATTTTGATTTTTAATTTAATAAAAAAAAGGATTTTGTAAATTATTATTGATTTTCTGAATAATTGTAAGTGACATGAATTAATGAAAAAGTTAGAAATTTTGAACGTAAGTCATTTTGAAAATTTTGATTTAATTTTAATTGAAAATTTAATTGAATATGAAATTATGATAAATTTATGATAATTTGAATTTAAATGAATTTAAATTGATTTTTTTTTTTTTTGAAACTTGGTTAATATCTTTATAGCTCACAAAAAAAGGCCGCAGCCCAATATTTTACAATGAATGTTTAATTGTGAACTACAGGACGCGAACTGGAACATTCCATTTCTGAACCTCTTTATCTTCTACATCGCAAAGAACTTTATCATGGCGGCTCCTGAATCTCTAATAGATTTCCTTCATCGTCTACCCTCCTCTTCCACTTCTCCAGTAGTAATTTTCCTTGTTCCTTTAGGCTGGTAAGCACTCTCTTGTTTATTCTCATCATCATCAATGTAACATCTCTGTCAATTTGAGAATTCACTGACTCAGTGTTTTTTTCTTTTCCATTGAAAGCCCTGTTATTCCTTTCACGCCAGATGTGCCAAATGGTAGCTGCGAAGCAAATTTTGAATATTTCCTACAGAAGGTTCGCACTGTTTCTCCGATTGTTTAGGTAAAAGATTTCATCTTTTAGTGTTTCAGCTGTTGCCAATCCAGTACATTTCATTTTTTGAATACCCCAGACTTCTTTAGTGAATTTGCATTCAAAAAATAAGTGTTCATGACTTTCATTCCTTTCCTTGCATAAGATGCATGTGGTCTCATCTATTATCCCCCATTTTTTTAAACGATCTTTAGTGGGAAGTCGGCCAAGTACTGCTTTGTATGTTGTGTGTGCCATTTTAGGGGTGACCGATTTGCTCCATATAAGACTGTACCACTCAACCTTTTGATGTTTAAATCTGATTTCCTCCATCACTTTACTGAATTGAAATTTCCCTGTTTTTGAATTTTTCATGATCCACTCATCACATTCTCTTTGTGAATAGATTGGAATATTCTGAATTTCGTGAACAAAATTTCTTGTAACAACTTGTTTTTCACATTTCCAAATTCCTCCTTCAATAATGTCTGAAACAGCAATGTTCGGTTGTCCATAGTCTGAATATCCTTCCAAACCTAATCTGTCAATTAAACTTCTATTTTCAAACCAGGGATCTTTCCATAGATCAGTAGATTTTCCATTAGCTATTTTCCTTTCTATCAGAGTTTTCAACATACCTCTTTGCTGCATGATACTTTTCCATACCACTGATGCATTATTATCCAAGGAATCTGTCCAGAAATTTGTCTTGATGTATTTAGTTCTCATCCATTTTGGCCATAAGTTATCTGATGATATTATGTTCCATGCCAATTTGATCCCATAAACTTTTTTGAGTTCAAATAAATTTTTAAGACCTACTCCACCTTCTTTTTTAGGTCTGCACAAGTCATTATAACTGATTTTGTGAAATTTTCCCCTCCATATAAAGTCTGCACATATGGAATTTATTTTCCCAAGAGAGCAATCCGGAATCTGGAATGTTTGGAGCCAATATCTGACTTTGGATGTTATTACTGTGTGTACTAGCTCCACTCTCCCAGCAAATGATAACAACTTAGATCTCCATCCTTGTAGTTGTTCTCTAATTTTATCTAGGAGTTTAGCACATTCTTTATCTGTAATTGAGTTTGTAGATAAAGGAACACCCAAGTATTTAACTGGGAGAATTCCTTCTGTCACTCCAATTCTGTCTATCATAATCTGTTTGTTCCTGCGGTACTTGTTAAAATAACATTTGGTTTTGCTTTCATTGAGTTTTAGCCCTGCATATTTTTCTAATTCACAGAAAAATTTTTTGAGTTCATCAACTGCATGTGTAGTAGCTTTCATGACTACTAGCAAATCATCAGCATATATAAGGTGATTTACCTTTGGTGATATTTTGTGGACAGGGATGATCTTATTATTATGACATGCTATTTCCATTTGTAGGGAAAACCACTCCATTGCTACTGCAAATAGGTAAGGGGGTAGAGGGTCCCCTTGCCTAATTCCTCTATTGCTAGAGATGTGTCCTTTAGGAATTCCGTTAATCAGAATTGAGAAAGCTGGGGAGAAAATACAACACTTTATCAGCTTTAAAAGATTCTCTGGAACCCCCATTTCCTTGAGCATATGAATAATTAAGTATCTGTTCACTTTGTCATAAGCTTTGTGCAAGGCACATTTTGTCTGCTCCAGGTTTGTTAAAGTCTCTAACAAGTTCATGAGCTAACAGAGAGTTTTCAGAAATCAATCTTCCTTTTATAAAAGCATTTTGATTTTGTGCAATCAGGTTTGGGAGGACTTTGTTCAATCTATTACATATAATTTTGCTTAAAATTTTGTAAGAAACATTACAGCATGATATGGGTCTGTAGTCTTCTATTTTGTTTGGTTTTTTGATTTTTGGGATCAGAGATATAAAAGTGTGATTAATTTCTTGTATAAACTCACCACTGTCCATAGCTTCCTGATAGGCCTCTAACATGTGTTCTTTCAGGTATATCCAGTGCATTTTGAAAGCAGCTGCCCCCATACCATCTGGTCCCGGACTGGCATCAATATGGATGGACTGAATAGCTCTCTTCAGTTCCCTTTCCGTAATCCTAGCTGTGAGCATGGCGCAGCCCTCTTGAGAGATTTTCCTTCTGCATTGAACTTCAGGTAAGTTTTGAAGAGACTCCCCATTGTATAATTCCCTGAAATAGGTAATAGCCTTGTATTCCATTTCTTTCAAATTATTTACTACCTTTCCTTCTTCATTTAGACAGTTCAGGATGTTATTATATTGGGTTCTTTGTGACATTTTAGTATAGAAATATTTAGTGCATTCATCCCCCTGTGTCATCCATTTTTCTTTTGCTTTTTGCTTGATTTCCATTGATTGTTTTTGAAGTTCTTCTTTAAGTCTGCTCTTTAACTGATAGAATTGTTTGTTAAGCTCTTCATTCAATGGATCTTTATCTAAGGAATCTTGGATGTTCTGAAGCTGATTTTGTGTTTTTATAATGATATCCCGATCTTTTGGCCTTTTCTTGTTCCATTCTTTGAGTCTTTGCTTCATTGTCTTGAGCATCATTATATATATGTACATTTTATTACCTGGGGGATGTATTATATTTTCTATGTTTAAAGCTTCATTATATCCCTCTAGTAGATGCCAATTATTTGAATATCTGAAAGGCTTGCCTTTACCAACTTTATAGTCATTATTAAACCTTACTAGTAGATGACAATGGTCACTAGTTGAACTAGGAAGAACTATTGTTTGTAATCCCGGGATAGTGTTCATTAGCTCTGAATTGCATAAACATCTGTCAATTCTGGAAGATATATTTTTCCCTTCACCACTCTTCCATGTAAAATGCAGGCCTGTGTGGGATGTTTCCATGAGTCCACTTGCCAGTACACATTCATTGAATTCTGCTAATTGGGCTACGGTTAGAGTATTTCCTCCTACTCTTTCTTTTGCTTTTAAAACTGCATTGAAGTCTCCCAATACTAACCATGGTTTTATAATATGACTGGAAAGCTTTATAATATGACTGGAAAGTGATTTTTATATCATATTAATGATTTTAATAAAGGTGGAATGTGAAATGAATGAATATTGTAAGTTGAAATTTTGAAATATAACTAAAACTGGAAATTTATGAAATCGACGTAAAAGTGAACTTTTAGTTAAGAAAATAAAAATAAAACTAAGTTATATTTGAGAATTTGAACTTAAGTGTTAAGTTGAAATTTAATGTAATGGATTTTAAAATTGAACATTGCATTTTAATAAGTGGATTATTATTAAATCTTGATTTTTGAATGGAAATTTAACTTTATAAAATCATGAACTTGAGAAAAATTAAATGATGTTTATAAAAAAAATGTATGATTTTGTAAGTTAAAAATGTTTTAAATAAAATATAATTGGTTGAGAAATTTTATTGAATATTTGAAGTTAATTGACTGCATTTTTGAAATCCTTTTAATTACAATGTAAATGATATTACAGCATTTGTGAATACTGTAGTTGATGATAATGAACTAAAAAGCTATTGAATTAAAAGCTATTATAGCAATTTTTGTAAGTGCTATAATTTTTGAATTTAAGTAAGTTTATTTGAAATTTAAGTAAACCCTATTACAACATTTTAAAATGTTGTCTTTTGTTAAATTGAACTGTTTTGAATGTAACTTTCCGTAGAAGTTTTCTAAATGATGCGAAAAGTGAATTTTCACGGTTTTGATAAACTTAAGTGAATAAATAAACTTTGGAAGTTGAAATTTTTGGAAATTTAATAATTTAATTATTAAACATAATAACTTCATTGAAATGATAAAAAAAGAATTTTTGGAATATAAACTGTTTTGAAATGAATGAAGTTTTGAAAAGATACGATATTTTGATATATTAAAATGATTTGAAAGGTAGTGTTGAAGGGTATGAAAATTTAATATATTGGAATGATTAGAAATGACTTGATATTTATTTTAATAAATATTTGAATTGAAAGATATTTTACGATGATATTGAAATGATTTTGGAAATGATTTAATCTTCATTTTGATAAAGATTTGGATTGAAAAGGATATTTTATTTTGAAGTATAAAATATTGTTTTAAAGTTATAACTACGGGTTATAATAACGATTGGTTGTTAAAGAGACCGGGATCGGATATTGTCTTATAGCCGGCCAATACCGAAAACCACTTTAACAACTGTGTACGCGGTGGAGATTGCAGAATGAAGTAGGATGGTGGCGACGTTCTCGAGGTATATTACGTGGACCCAACTCCCATGAGTTGGCATATATGACTAAAACAGGAGCTATACTGGGCTACACAAAGGGTCGCACCCTTTCATCGAGCATGCTCCATCGGAAACCATTCTGTTACTGTTGTGATTCGATTCGGTGGCGCCACTTTGATTCGGGGTTATTGTTCGAGGTGGGCGGAAGCTGCTGGCTTGCCGTCACCACCGGTCCGGGAGTGCAAACGGTGTATCCACCCTGGCATTGCCTCGCGTGCCATGTCATATCCTTATATCGAGCCCACTACGATTTGGTTTTAAAGATCCGACCGCGTTAAGGTTCACCATCCCCTTAACGCTATTTTCTATATGATTATACTTTACTGATTAGACACTACTGTATATAGCGTATATTACTACATAGTAAATAGTTTAACGGATCCTTAGAGGATGGGCGGTCCCAAGCATCCTTTAAGTTACTGATGCATTTTGTTACTGTTCACTCAAGTTGATTTACAGTTTATAAGTATTTATGTCCTGACTCGAGTGTTTTGTGTTTTGCTTTACGCTCGAGTCAGATTGATTGAGTTAGCATTCAAGATTCACCTTCGGCGTTGGAGCTTCCTTTGAAGATCCAGCCATCTATTTTGTTTCAATATCCAGTGGTTCAGTGATGTATCTGATTTGTACCTGATGTATCCTGTTACTCTTCTGTTGTATCTTATTTAACTCTGATGTATCTTATATTTTATATAGTAGCTTCATGAACTACTATCTCTTTTTCTTCCGCTGCATTTTTATATACTCTGTGTCTGTGATCTGTGATTTTTATTTACTGTATATTCTGAGGTTTGCCAAAATTTTATTTACAACGCGGTATTTTGAGCAATTCAATCCCGGCATGAGTGTCTACCTATGCACTTATAATGGATGCGAATGGTTGAAAATATCGGGTCATTACAAACGCTCGAGGAATTTTTCCCAAAAATTGCATAGGAAACAGCTACATTTCCATATTCACATAGATGAATCTATCATGAGTACTCCTGTAGCTAGGTACTCCACTACACATAAAGTATAAATTTCATTAAGAGTTAAACTCATCTTGCAATCACTTCAGGACTACATGCTTCTAACATGCTCAATCAATATCACTACAAAACTTGTTATTACTCATTGAACCTAGTTCTTGGGATCTACGGTCATTAGATAGGGTTATCAGTATGAGCACTTCTCATTCTTTGAGTTCTCATTCTAAGGGCAATAGTTTCATTCTTTTACATGTAGACGGGACTTTTTCTCTGGCTAATCCTTTCATCAAATATACGCCAAATTCTCATCAGTGCATACATGATCCACTCTTACGTATCCTGAAGAGATATAATCTATAATACCGTGCTTGCGATGAGTTTTTCATCTCTTACCATTTTAATAATGGTTCTCAACTTTTGCAATAGCCATGGTACTATCGCAATGGATCAACATAGTTGGTATCAGGCTTTCGTAAAAGGGAATCTCAACTGGCAAATTTCTTAAGTATTCTGCTTCTTCACTAGCAACGTAGTGCTATCATTTCTGACTTCATAGTGGATTGAGCCAAAATAGTATGTTTCTTAGATTTCCAAGTAATAGTTCCTCCTGCAATGCTGAAAATATATCCACTAGTGGCTTGGGAATCGTCGGATAAAGTATTTCAATCTGGGTCGCTATATCCTTCAAGGACAACGGGAAACTTCTGATAGTGTAATCAAAGATTCATAGTTCTTTTAAGGTATCTCATGACCCTTTCAATAGCATGCCGATGCTCTACATTAGGTCAGCCAGCAAACTTGCACAATAACCCCACGACATAGGCAATGCCGGGTCTAGTACAATCAGTGGCATATCGAAGACTTCCAACAATGCTCGCGTATTCAGATTGTCTTGCACCTTCACTAGTGTTCTTAAAATATTTTTCCACTTGTATCATATGGTGTATTAGCGAGTTTACATTCATAGTAATTTATTACTTTAACATCTTCTCAATATAATGAGATTGATCCGAAGAAATTCCCTTTTCAGACTTAGTAATCTTAATACAAAGAATTACACTCGCTTCACCAAGATCTTTCATATCAAAACTGGCATATAGTATGGACTTAACATGATTTACAGTATGAATATTTGAATCAAATGTAAGTAGATAATCTACATATAAACATATGATAGTGCAAATGTTATTCTCGGATTTAAAATAAATACTCTTATCACTTTCATTTATTTAAAATCATGTGAAATAACTAGATTGTCAAATTTTTCATGTCATTATTTAGGTGCCCGTTTAAGACCATATAGAGATTTATCTAATTTTCAAACTTTATGCTCTTAACTAAGTATAACAAAACCTTCAGGTTGGACTATATAAATCTCTTTTTCTAAGTCACCATTCAAAATAAGTAGTTTTACATCCATTTGGTGAATTAGTATATCATAAACTGAAGAAAGGGAAATTAATACTTAAATTGATGTTATTCTTATAACAGGTCAAAGGTATCAAAAAGTTCAATGTTTTCTCTTTGTCTAAATCCATTAGCTACAAGACAAGTCTTATATTTATCACTTTTACCATCAGTGTAACATCCCATATTTTTAATGACCTTATTTAGGAAATTTATTAAGTTAAATTAAATTAAATAATGTAGGTTGATTATGGATTGAGATTTGTTGGTTTAATTAAGGGGTAGCCATGCCATGTTATAGATAAATGAACTAATATGGAGTAAGTGTAAGAAATAAGGAAGGGCAAAATAGGAAATATAAAAACAATAGCCTAAACCCTTAGGAAAATAAACACACCCACATTTCGTTTTATCACAGATGAAAATAAATACACTAAGGCCAACCACTATAAGCAAAGGAGAAGAAGAGGAAAGCTAAAGTTTTTAATAGGAAAATCAAATCATCTTAATAAAGATCAAATCCTACATCTTTACTCTCAAGCTAAGATGAATAATTACTGCATCGCATTTTCTTATGTTTTTCGGTTTTAAATATAATCCAAAGTTTTTTTGCATGATAATGCAATGTTTTGAATGAATAAATGTTTGTATATGTTTATTGATGATTTATGAATGTTCATACTGATTTTTATGATATGTTTGATATGAAAACCATTAAATGGCATCCAATTGCCTTGTGAATTTAAAAGTAAATTAGAAAAAATATTTTGGAGATGGGTTACAATTTTCATTATTTTCTGAACTAATGTGGATTTTTTAATTATTAATCTAGTAAATAAAATGATTTATTGGGTTATAAATTATTTACAGCAAGATAATTGATTATTTAGGTCTGAAATTTATATATGTTAGAAAGCATATTAAATAAGATTTTTTGAAATTTTTATAGAATTTCCCTAAGATTTTTAATGAATATATAAAATTATTTAAGGTATGAGACTTAAATGTTTTATATATTTTATCAAGGAGAATGGGTATTTTGTAAAATAAAATTATTGTTTAATTTTGAAAATATTGCCAGCACTTTTGAAAAATATATTCAGCGACCAATGAAAATTTGACGAACAATAGCAGGTTAGTTAAAAAGTTTTCTCCTTTAAGTTAAAACCAAAAATAACATGTTTTCAGCATGTTCCGCTACTTTTGGCACCAGTGTTTCTGACTTGGACGTTTTGCCACTATGACTAATGTGCATGATATCAAGTAATTTAGTATGTAGCATATTGGATAGAGGCGGAATATGCAGTAGAAACGTTGGGTTTTGAAGGAGTTGGAGTATGTCTTGTTTTAAAATGGAAATAGCGCCTGCTTTGCTATCAAAGGGATAGCTTTCGATACGGCTGGCTTGTGACTGTGTCAAATGGTTTTAAAGAAAGGCTTCCGAATGGGTTGCGCTCTTTTGGTTTAAGTAATGCTTTCAAAGGGGTCGAAACCCCTAGCTTTTGCATTTCTACATTTCGAAGTCAATGGTTTCGAAAGGTATACTTAGCCTTTAAAATTAGCCACTTCCCAATGCTTTCGAAGGGATAGTTTCGACACCATCATTTCTTTACTTAGGGATAGCTTTCGAAAGGTAAACTTTTGACTTAAATTATTTTATTGACCTTTTTTTATGATTGAAGTATAACCCAAAGGTTTCGAAAGCGATGATTTAAGTGGTTTAGAAAGGTGTTCTTTCATATGTTTTAAATTGTACTCAAGTGCTTTCGAAAGTTTTGAGTTTCTAAAGGTTTAATTCTTTCGAATGGTTTTAAAAATGATTTCGAAGGGGTAGGCCCCAAGGGTTTTGAAGGAGTCGAAAGGTAATGTTTTCTAATGGTTTCAAAAGGGTTGAAATGGGAGGTTATTCCAAGGGTTTCTAAAGGCAATGTTTTGAAGTGTCTTATGATATGATGTCTAAGATTTATAAAGCTTTTGAAAGAGAGGTTTTTAAAGGTTTCGAAAGGGTTTTGAGAATGGTTTCGAAAGGATTTTGAGAATGGTTACGAAAGAATGTTTTGGCTTTTCAGCCTAAGATAAATGAAGGGTTTTACTTGGTTTCGAAAGAGACGCTTTCAATAGAATTGAAAGTGGTATTTTCAAGTGTTTAAATGTTTTCATCCACTAAAATTTGAGTAAAGTATATATATATAACATAGCAAGGTGATTTTGAGTAAAGCATAGAATTTAAATGTTTTCCGTATTTAAGTTTGGTTTAAAAAGGACATAAATCCATTTCAAATGAAAATGTTTTCATCGAAAATTATAGGTAGGTATTCCCGAGTAAAATAACTCAGATATTAGAATACCAGATAAGACTAATATAGGGTCGTGCCCTATACATTAGCTATTGCCCCCAGCTAATTTAGTCCAAAATTCCACTATGTAGGGATGTGTCATAGGTAAAATTAAAATTATGATTACATCTAGAAGAGAATATATGTTTGTATATAGATAGGTTATTGGTGTGCCCGCAAAATCATTAGGATTAGGTGACCATGGGAGATGCTAAGTTAGGGATAGACCATATAGAAGAGAAGTATTTAACAAACAGTTAAGGATAGACCATCCAGAAGAGGCGTGTCTAACAAATGTTAAATTATTTTGTTATTTTGTCTAATAGGCCCAAGTCAGCTAAAGGTTAATAGTAATCAAAATAAACTATAAAGTTCGTACAGATAGTCCATTTGTTACCTAATTTGTATGTTTACATAATAATGCTTTACATTTTTAACCAGTTTTGGTTGTAGGATGATGATTTGTAAAAGATATATTTTAAAAAATTGTTAGTGAGGGAAAACCCGTTTCTCTAAGCGGTGCGGTTTCACCTAACATTAAATAACTGAGATGTATAGTATTATTCACACCAGGCTTTATGTCTGACTCGAAATTTATGTTTTCTCTCTTAAACTCTCGGGTGCTCAAAATTGATTTGAGTAGGCTAAGGGTTGAGGCATTTTAGGTTTTTAGTAGGATGACGAATAAAGTTACCGGAGATGACTATGAGGCTAATGGATAGCTATTTAGGAGTTGCAGTTCTTGTTCTGTGTTTATTTCTGCTATGTATTAAGTTAGTTATGATTCTGATCAACCAAGAGGGTATCTTCATATATTGCCCTTGGCGTATTTTGTAATAATTATATATGTTCTTTGCTTGGGAAACGTTATGGGATTGTGTAATTTGAATATGGAACATATGTTTTGAAATGTAATGGATTATTTTGTTTTGAAATTTGTGATTTGTTTCATATTCAAGTGCTTCTGATATTATAGATATCATTAACATAGTCGTATCTAGTCGTCGGAAGTTAATACTATAAATGACTGCAGCATTTGTAGTACTTAGTTTTAGGCCTCTAGAGAGGGGATTTTACAACTTGGTTTCAGAGTTAAGATCACTGCAGGAGTTGTTGTATTTACTATGAATGATTTTTGAAAACATAATCCTTAGGAATTAGAGTTAAGATTGAGGTATGGGATAACACTATAGTAACTTACTTGTGTTTTCTATATATATATATTTATATATATATATATATATAAGTATACGCTTTATCTCTAGTCTCCTATCTTTGTTAAGCCATTCCTCTGTGCCTCATTAGGTTTGAATATAGATATGGACGAAAGAAAAGACAGAGTTAATCTAGGAGGAGATAGCACCATCACTAATGGAAATGTCCGACTAAATACGAGGACAACTCAGGGTCAGGCTCATGCTAAGAATGTTGGTGTTGGAGTCCCACAAGTGAATATAGGGGCTATATATCAGTTTTTTGTAAACACGATGCAAGCTAGGATCGCTGCTGGAGTTGTTGGAGGAGATGATATGGGAAGAGTTTAGGAAGCTCCAGTGGTCAACCATTATGCTAATTTGAGCAGAGACTATGCTAGGCTTATAGGATAGCCATTTATTGGGACTAAGGATGCTATCAAGGTAGAAAACTAGTTGTTGCACTGTGAAAGGATTTTTGCTGACTTGGGGCTCAATGACGAGCAGAAGAGGAGACTTGCCTCGAGACAGCTTCAAGGGGCAGCTTTGTTTTGGTGGAATAGTGTGGCGGTTGGTGAAAACGAAGAGGATATGACATGGTCCAAGTTTGGGTCCAGGAGAGGTTCATATCAGTAATGGCACAGAAAGTTTGCTGAGCTAGAACAAGAAGAGATGTCAATTCTGGAGTATGCTAGAAGGTTAGAAGAATTGGCTAGGTATGGGCATGCCACTGTTGATACAATGATGAAAAGGAATGAGAAGTTTATTAGAGGTTTGAATCCTGAATTGGCTAGGGCTACTTTACCACACATTAGAGATCCATGTGATGTAGTTGTGGAGATGACAATGAGACACGAAGAGATGTTAGCTTGTTTGGAGAAGAAGAAGGAGAAGGATATCTAGGTTGGTAAATGCCAAAAGAGGAAGTTTTTTCACAAAAAGAATGCTAAAAAAGGAGGAGCAGTGAAGAAAGGAAAGTCTGAGGTAGTCTGCTATAAGTCCGACAAAAAAGGACATTATTCTCATGAGCGTCGTACTGGAAAAGGAAAAGAAGGTGATTGGAAAGAAGAACATCATATGTTTCAACTATGATCAAGTTGGGCACTACAAGAACTAGTACACAGAGCCAGCTAAAGGAGATGGCTAAGTATTTGCATTGGAGCCTACTACTTCGAAACCGACGGTGTAGGATAAAGGAAAAGCAGTATTGGAAGGTATGCTTCAAATCCATGATATATCTATTAGCGTTTTATTTGATACCGACACATCGCATTATTTTATATCTCGATGTTTGGTAGATTAGCTTAACCTAGAATCCACATATTTAGTTACTTTCTTAAGAGTTGCAAATCCGATAGGTGGGTATCCGACACTCGAGATAAAGCGTGACCACTTAGAGTTTGACTTGCTAGGTTACACCTTCATTTACAGTTTGCATGTATTTGACTTTGTAGAGCAGAATTATATTGAGTATGGATTATTTAAGTAAATATGATACTAGGATATTTTGCCAAGGTAGGAATCAAGTACTGATCGGATAGTTTATACCGTAGAAAACCGTAGCTATGAGGTGAATACTTTGTTGGGGGTTATGGAGCATAGGATGAATTAAATCATGTTTTCGTGGTTAGAGAATTCGCAAATGTCTTTGAGCCAGTAGTAAGATTTCCACTGAAATGAACTATCGAGTTTTGGGTAGATTTGGTGCCTGGGGCAGAACTAGTAAATAGGCCGTCAAGAAGGATGACACCAATAGAAATGAAGGAGTTAAAGGCTCAAATGGTAGATTTGGAAGGCAAGAGTTTTATCAGACCAAGTAGTTCTCCATAGGGAGTAGCCACAGTATTTGTTTAAAAGCCAGACGGATCATTAAGGCTATGTATCGATTATCGTAAATTGAATGAGAAAACGATAAAGAATCGATATCATTGCCTAGGATTGACGATTTATTCAATCAGCTGATTGGAGCTAAGATATTCTCTCAATTGGATCTGGCAACGGGTTTTCATTAGCTTAGAGTGACAGAAGATAGTATACCTTTAACGGCGTTTAGGACAAGGTATGGGTCATATGAATGGTTAGTTATGTCATTTGGACTCACTAATGCAGGGTATGCTTTGTGGATTTGATGAACTGAATTTTCCGAGAGCACTTGGATAGATTCATGTTGGTTTTTATAGATGATATTATGACATACTCTAAGGATGAGAAGGAGCATGAAGTTTATCTTAGAGTTGTGCTTGAGACGCTGAGGCAGCATCAGCTAAAGACAAAGTTTTCAAAGTGCCATTTTCGAAGAAGGAAGTGAAGTTTCTCGGTCCCATTGTTTCGGAGAAAAGGTTGTCGGTCGATCTAGATAAGATCAAGGTTGTTAATAATTAGAAGAGACCAGAAACGGTAACTGAGATAAGAAGCTTGCTTGGATTGTCTAGGTATTATCAAAAATTTATAAAGGCTTTCTTACGGATAGCAGCGCCGATTACCAAGCTATCTCAAAAGGATGTAAAGTTTTTGTGGACCGATAAGTGTGAGGAAGCATTCTAGAGTTTGAAACACTTGTTAACACATGCACCTATATTGGTTGTTCCGGAGGGGAATCAGGATTTAGTTGTTTATACTGGTACATGTGGAACATGATTAAGAGCTATGCTAATGTAGATGGGTAAAGTGATTGCCTATGCTTCTAGACAACTTAGACCGCATGATGTTAGATATCCAACGCATGACTTGGAGTTAGCTGCAGTGATATTTGCATTAAAGGTGTGGAGGCATTACCTTTTGGGAGAGAGGTTTGAGCTTCATACAGATCATAAGTCGTTAAAGTACTTGTTCTCTCAGAAGGAGATGAACATGAGATAGCAAAGATGGTTAGAGTTTTTACCCGCTTATGATTTTAGAATAGAGTACACACCAGGGAAAGGCAACAAGGTTGCAGATGTGCTTAGTAGGAAGTATCAGAAGGAAGTGTTGGCTATGATAGCAGAATGGAAAGATTTGGAAGCCTTGACAGCTTGCATAGTGCAGTGGAGGTCCGTGGTTGGGTCTAGTGGAGGATCTGCTATATTGTCTTGTTTAGAAGTCCGACTAGTATTGATTGAAAAGATTGCTTCAACAGAAAGAAGATCCGGTGTCAACTGAAAGGATCAGGAAATTAAAGGATGTGACGGAGAATGATGACTTGAAAGTTTTCAGTCTTGACCAAAGTGGATGGTTGAGAAAGAAGGGTAGATTATGTGTTCCAGATGTAGGAGACATAAGGAAAGAAGTTTTGGAGGAATGCCATTGTTCGAAGTTCACTAGTCATCCAGGGGAACGAAAACGTATCAGGATATAAAGAGAAGTTTCTTCTGAGAAGGAATGAAGAGGGATGTTGACTTATGGGTGAAACAATGTTTGAACTGTCGGTGGGTAAAAACCGAGCATCAAAAATCAAGTGGATTGCTTCAGTCATTGGACATTATAGTTCGAAAGTGGGATCCTATTTTTATATATTTCATGGACGGCTTACCGAGAACTAATACAAGAAACGAAAGTATATAGGTCATAGTGGATAGATTGATTAAGAGTGTCCATTTCATTCCCGTTAAGTCAAATAGAACGACACATGTATTGGCTAAGTTATTTATGAAGAATGTGGTTAGATTTCACGGAATTCGTAGTAGTATTGTTAGTGATAGAGATTCTTCATTCACCAGTGAATTTTGAAAATGTCTACAGGAAAGTTTAGGAACCAAGCTCAAGATGAGTATCGCTTACCACTCATAGATCGATGGGCAAACACAAAGGGTTAACAAGATCTTGGAGGACTTGTTGTGATCTTGTGTATTAGAATTTGGGGGATGATGGAAAGACCACCTATACCTAGTCGAGTTTTCATCTAACAACTGTTATTAGACTAGTATAGGGATGGCACCGCTTGAGGCTTTGTATAGAAGATCATGCAAATCCCCTGCATATTGGTTAGAGACCGAAGATAGATTGGTCCTTGGTCCTGATTTGGTAAGAGAAGCAGTATAAAAGATTCAGCTGACAAGGACAAAAATGAAGGAAGCTTAGTCTAGGTAGAAAAGCTATGCAGATAGAAGACAGAAAGATTTGGAATTCTCTGTTGGAGATCATGTTTTTGCCAAAATATCGCCGATGAAAGGTGTTATCAGGTTCGGAAAGACAAGAAAGTTAGCACCGAGATTCGTAGGAGCGTTTCCTATTTTAGAGAGGGCCGGAAAACTCGCATACAGAGTAGCGTTACCGAGTAGTTTGGCAGGAGTCCACGTATCTCATCTAAGGAAGTATGTTAGGGATCCAGACACTACTATAGCACCGACTGTGTTATAAGATTTAGTAGTGGAACCAGACATGACTATAGTTAGGAAGCCTGTTTGGATAGTCGCGGTTGATGAGAAGAAGTTGAGGAACAAGACAGTCAGATTAGTAAGGTCCAGTGGAGTGAAAATGCTAGAGGCTATACTTGGAAGACTGAGGATAGGATTAGAGAAACTTATCCTAATTTGTTTGATGGTATGTTTTATCTTTGATTGTGTGATGTGTACCTTATCGTAATTTCGAGAACAAAATTCTTTCAGGAAGGGAGATTGTAACACCCCATATTTTTAGTGACCTTATTTAGGAAATTCAATTAGTTAAATTAAATTAAATAATGTAGGTTGATTATGGATTGAGATTTTTGGTTTAATTAAGGGTAGCCGTGCCATGTTAATGAATAGATAAATGAACTAATATGAAGTTAAGTATTAGGAAATAAGGAAGGGAAAAATAGAAAATATAGAAATATATATCCTAAACCCTTAGGAAAATGAACACACTCTCGTTTCATTTTATCACAAAAGAAAATAACCACACTAAGGCCACCGCCAGTAGCAAAGGAGAAGAAGATGAAAGCTAAAGTTCTTAAGAGAAAAATCAAATCAACTTAATCAAGATCAAATCATACATCCTTAATCTCAAGCTAAGGTGAATAATCACTACATCTCATTTTCTAATGGTTTTCGGTTTTAAGGATAATCTGAAGTGTTTTTGCATGATAATGAAATGTTTTGAATGATTAAATGTTTGTATATGCTCGTTGATGATTTATGAATGCTCATATTGATTTTTATGATATGTTTGATATGAAACCCTATTAAATGACACCCAACTGCCTTGCAAATTTAAATATAGATCAGAAATAATATTTTGAAGATGGATTTCAATTTTCATAATTTTCTTAATTATTGTGGATTTTGTATTATTTTTCTAGTAAAGAAAATGATTTGTTGGGTTATAAATTGTTTACGGCAAAATAATTGATTATTTGGGTCTGAAATTTATACATGTTAGAAAACATATTAAATAAGATTTTCTAGAATTTTTATATAAATTTCCTAAGAGTTTTGATGAATATATAAAATTATTTAGTATGAGACTTAAATGTTTTATATATTTTATTAAGGTGTAAAATAAAATTATTGTTTATTTCTGAAAATATTGGCAGCACTTTTGAGAAAGATATTCAACAACCAATGAAAATTTAACAAATAATAACAGAGTTAAAAAGTTTTCTCCTTTAAGTTAAAAACAAAAATAACATGTTTTTAGTATGTTCCGCTACTTTTGGCACCAGGGGTTCCAACTAGGAAATTTCGCCGGCATGCTTTCGAAACCAATGCGCATGGTATCAAGTTACTTAGTATGTAGCGTATTGGACGGAGGCGGAAGGTACGCAGTCTGAACGCTGGGTTTCGAAGGAGGTGGAGTATGCCTTGTTTTAAAATGAAAGTAGCATCTGCTATTCTTTCGAAGTGATAGCTTTCGACATAGTTGGCTTGCAACTGTATCAACTATTTTTAAAGGGTTTCGAATGGGTTGCGCTCTGTTGTTGTAAGTAATGCTTTCGAAGGGGACGAAACCCCTAGCTGCTGTCTTTCTACCTTTCAAAGTCAATGGTTTTGAAAGGTACACTTAGCCTTTAAAATTAGCCACTTCACCAATGGTATCGACATCATCACTTCTTTACTTAGGGATAGCTTTCGAATGGCAAGCGCTCGACTTAAATTATTTTATTAACCTTTTGTCCTGATTGAAGTATAACCCAATGGTTTCGAAAGAGATGATTTAAGTGGTTTCGAAAGATGTTCTTCGACATGTTTTAAATTGAACTGAAGTGCTTTTGAAAGTTTTGAGTTTCTAAAGGTTTAATGCTTTCAAAAGATCTTAAAAATAGTTTCAAAGGGGTAGGCCCCAAGGGTTTCGAAGGAGTCGAAAGGTAATGTTTTCTGATGGTTTCGAAAGGATTGAAATGAGAGGTATTTCCAAGGGTTTTAAAGGCAATGTTTTGAAGTGTCTTATGATATTATGTTTGAGGTTTTTAAAGCTTTCGAAAAGAAGGTTTTCAAAGCTTTCGAAACGTTTTTGAGAATGGTCTCGAAAGGAAGGTTTTGGTCTTTCGAGCTAAGATAAATGAAGGGTTTCACTAGGTTTCGAAAGAGATGCTTTTAATAAAATCGAAAGGGGTACTTTTAAGTATTTAAATGTTTTCATTCGCTAAAGTTTGAGTAAAGTATATATATAACATGGCAAGGTGATTCTGAGTAAAGCATAGGGTATAAATGTTTTCCTTGTTTAAGTTTAGTTCAAAAAAGGTTTAAATTCATTTCAGATGAAAATGTTTTCAAGGAAAATTATGGAAATGTATCCATAAGTAAAATGATCCAGATATTAGAATACCAGATGAGACTGATATAGGGTCGCACCCTATATGTTAGCTATTGGCTCCAGCTAATTTAGTCCAAAATTCTAGTGTGCAGGGATTTTTCATAGGTAAGATTAAAATTATGATTACACACGGAAGAGAAAATATGTTTGTATACAGATATGTTATTGGTGAGTCCGCAAAACCATTAGGATCAGGCGACCCTGTGAGATGTTAAGTTAGGGACGAACCGTTCAGAAGAGAAGTATTTAACGGACAGTTAAAGACAAACCATCCAGAAGAGGCATGTATAACAAATGTTAGATTATTTTGTTATTCTGTCAGATAGGCTCGAGTCAGCCAAAGTTAATAATAAGCAAAAAAAAACTATAAAGTTCGAACAGATAGTCTATTTATTACCTGATATGTATGTTTACATAATAATGCTTTACATTTTTAACCAGTTTTGATTGCAGGATGATGATTTGTAAAAGATATGTTTTGAAAAGTTGTTAGTGAGGAGAAACCCGTTTCACTAAGCGGTATGGTCTCACTTAACATTAAATAACCGAGACGTATAGTATTATTCACACTAAGTTTTATGTCTGACTCGAAGTTTATATTTTTCCTCTTAAATTCTCAGGTGCTCAAAATTGATTTGAGTAGGCTAACGGTTGAGGCTTTTCAGGTTTTTAGTAGGATGACGAATAAAGCTACCGGAGGCGAGCAAGAGGCTAATGGATAGCTATTTAGGAGTTAAAGTTCTTGTTTAGTGTTATTTCCGATGCGTATTAGGTTAGTTATGACTCTGATCAACCAAGGGGGCATCTTCATATGTTGCCTTTGGTGTATTTTGTAATAATTATATTTGAACTTTGCTTGAGAAACGTTATGGGATTGTGTAATTTGAATGTGGAACATGTGTTTTGAAATGTAATGGAAAATATTATTTTGAAATTTGTGATGTGTTTCATATTTAAGTGCTTCTGATATTATGGATACCATTAACATAGCCGTATTTAGTCGCCGGAAGTTAATATTATAGATGACTGTAGCATCTGTAGCACCTAGCTTTGGACGCTAGAGAGAGAATGTTACCATTAGGTTTCAACTTCTTTTTAAGTACCCATTTACAACATATAGTTATACAACTTGGAGGTAAGTCAATAAGATGCCAAATTTTGTTAGATTCAAGGGATTCAATTTTATTATTTATAGCTTATTGCCAAAGTTCTAAATTTAAAGAAGACAGAGTTTCTTTAAGATTAGCAGGGTCTTCTAGTGCATAGGCATTATATTCTGGACCAAAATCTTTAGCTATCCTGCCTCTTTTACTTCTTCTACGTCCAGATTCAATTTCCACGTTATGTTCCTATTTTTTATTATTGGATTATTATTGGTAGTTGTACCCCCACTATTCCCAAGTTTAAACGGGAATTTATTTCCAAAGAAATCAGCATCATTTGACTCAATAATAACCCGAACATTCAAAATAAAAAATCTACATGCCTTACTGTTAATGGAATAGCCAATAAAAACACATTCATATGCTCGATTTGCTAATTTAATTCTTTTAGGGTCAGGAATAAGAACATATGCTAAACAACCCCATGTTTTAAAATAAGACAAATTGGGTTTATGAGTTTTAAAAATCTCAAAAGGTGGAATTTTTCTCTTGGATTGAGGAATTCTGTTTAAAACATAACAAACAGTTTACAAAAATTCCCCCACCAGTGGGATGCTACCCCGAATTTAATAAAACAGCTACAATTAATTCGATAAGAGTTCTATTTTTTCTTTCAACTTTACCGCTCATTTCGGACGAATAAGATGCACTCTCATGAATTATGCGATATTGATTATAAAATACAATGAATAGGGCAAGATTCATATTCTATTTCTCTATCACTTCGGAATCTCTTAATTTTCTTATGAAATTGGTTTTCAATTTCAGTGGCAAATAACTTAAACATATATAGCACATCACTTTTATTTTTCATGAGATAACATACATGAAATCAAGACTCTCTAAATATATGGATACTTTAGGGATTAAGCCTAAGTTACTCACGTACAACACATTATCCAAGCCAAGCCAAGCTCGGCCTGGGTCGGTGTGTGCACGTGATGGCAAGCATGATCTCTTTCCTCAACACAAGAGAAAACATTGAAAAGAAAAAGGGCACATCCTTTTTCTTGTGAATCCTATATTTAAATAGGACTACTATGTGCTTCCCCACAATGTGGAACTATTCAATAAGAGAGGCATTCTATACACCTTTTAATATTTTTAACAATTCATTTTTAAATCAAATTTTCAACATATACTTTATATAGGATCACAAATGATTTGTAAACTTTATACGCTCTTGTACCAATGAAGGTTGGTTCTATTCACATTCTGTTTTCCTCTTTCACACTCCGCTACTTCATCCATTTTCAGGTTTTCCAAAATTGCTCATATGTTCGAACTACACTAGATTATGTTTAAAAAAATAATTACGTACAAAAGCTTTACAAAAGCGATGTTTATGTAACTCGTCCCAAACGAGGTTCGTATAACAACCTAGTTCGGACCGAGCGACATTTGTGTAACAACCTAGTTCGCATCGAGCGATGTTTGCGTAACAACCTAGCTCGGACCGAACGAGATTTGTGTAACAACCTAGTTCGAACCGAGTGATGTTTACGTAACAACCTAATTCACGTCAAGTGAGGTTTGTGTAACAACCTAGGTCGGACCGAGCATGGTTCGTGAATAAACAACGTCAAAGCTGAACATAAAAACCATAAGGACATTTTTGAAATGAACTGAGGGACGAAAGGGAAAAAAATGAAGTGTAATGATCATTTGCAACCCCAATGGAGTGCGAAAGAAGGAAAGAAGGATGGAAATAAAACTGGACACAAATGAATTCTTCACTTGCATCTTACATATTTCAGGTAAAATAGATAGCAAAAGTTCTCTGATATAGCAAATAGAAAACAAAAATAATTACAGCTACTGAAGTGAAGCATATCAGCAGCTTCATTATCGCAAAAGTTTCTAACCAAACCTCCAATTCTAAAATGCTAAGCTCGTGCATTCTAGATCTAGAACATATTATACTATAGTCTATCAAGTGGAAGAGATAAATGCACATGCAATAAAATAAAATAAAATAAAAATAATAATAAACACTAGAGTTCCTTAGTTGTGTTATTATACTGAGAATGAGCAGCTGCAATTAGAGCAGCTCCAATGCCTGATCCATCATCAGCAAGCTTAACGATAACGGATTCTGAGGCTTCTTCTCCAAGTAATTCTCTTATCGTGCTTTGCATGCATTCTCTGAATATCGTGTAGTGTTTGAAAAGAGCACCATCCACAGCGACTACTGTTCTTTGCTTCTCAGTGTTGCTTGGCTTATCTCTTCCTAATTTTTTCAATATGCCAACTATGCCTGCAGCAGCTAGTCTGGCTCCACGCTTGGCAATGATATCACATACTTCTATTACTACCTTTCTTTCTTCTACTGAGCTGCTGATCTAAATTTAGCGAAAATAATATCAGACTATTCATGTTGGAGTTGATTATCAAGAAAACAAGCTTACTTTGAAGGCTTGTTACGGGCTTCATAAACTTATAGCAAAAACTGATCTCGGTTCAGATTAATGAACGTACATTTATGGAATACAATGAACGTACGTTTATGGAATACACTCGTGTATTTATTGAATTCATACGTGCACATGTACATTTCATGAATGCACCCGTACAAATTCTCACCTCATACTTGCGCATTGCATAAATTAATGATTGTACTTTTGCAGCGTACGAAAATGAAATCTATTTTTGTAATAAGTTTCATATGAGGCCTACTTCTGCAAAGCCCTATTAGTATACTGAATCCTGATATTTATTTTAAGTGCAGCAAGCTATTGAAATATACCTCCAAAATTTCTTCGAGTTTTTTGCCAACAACGTTGAGATCAGGTGAAGAATCATGATGCATGGCAGACATGGCTGGTGTCCTACATATTGGGTTGAAATTTAATAGCATATTATAACTTGCTTTGATATGCAGAACTATGTACATAGTTTCATCTTGGGTTGAGTCGCTAGTGTAAATTTGGACACTTTGATATAAATTGATTACAGCATTGTAACCTTTTCTAATATTTCAAGAATTTTTTTGACCTTTTTGAATGTTTCAAATTAAACATGGATTTTCAAAAAAAAAAATTATAAACAATAAGAGACTTCAAATTTCACATGACTTCCTATGCAAAAGAGTTGTTAGAAGCCCAGCAAATCACTCAAAATCTTTAATGTAATGAGAAACATGGCTTGGAAGTGTGAAGCATACCTCAAAATAAAAGGAAAGTTGAGTTTACGAGGTACAATATCACCAAAAAGTGCGGTTTCTTCAGCTATTTTCAGAAGTGCCCTTCGTACTATTTCGCTCAGATACATTCCCGAAATTAGTTTCTCATAGATCTATACATGTAACATACATCGGATGGTGCAAGTTTGTGAACAATCTTTGAAGAAATGAGTAGATAAAGTACCTGTTCACCTGGATTCAAGCTTTCATTATCTAGTGCATTATCATGTTTTGTCACTGGAAGATGAGTTGAGAAAAAATTACCCCATTCCATGTTGATAACCTAATCAAAATGCTCACTTCTTAGCGAAACAGAATTAACTGAAAATAGTTTACTTGCATGTTATTACCATAGTAGATTACAGAACTCTATATTACACAGTTTGCTATTAAACAGTTTTAACATATTGAATCTTACCATCTGTCCCGATTTAGGTGGTAGTCCATCCCATTTGGGAATAGCCTGAACATTCTCAACATATGCAGCATTTGTTCCTGTTCCCAATATAACAGAAGCAATAACATCATCATCATAATACCTGCCACCAGCCAGAGTTCCAACTGTATCATTTACCTACATGATGATTCTCTTATTACATATTCCTATACTATCAAATTTCTACCATAAAGAGACGATGTCAGCAATAAGCTGATGAAGTACTAACCAATGCAACAACACGCATGTCAAGACCTTTTTGTTCCATTGCTTTCGTTAACTCAGCTACAACATCTTGCCCAATCTGGCTTTAACAACAAAATTGATTTGAAACCAATAGTAGTTGTAAGAAAAATTAGATACAAATACCATCTGCAACTTAATAGTCTCTTCAACATCGATATCATTCAGTTGTTCAATGAAGTTAAATGTTGTACAATACATTAAAGTGCAGCTGCTACTATACACAGCATGCCTGAAAACATGCATTAACATGTAAGCGTTCATATTACAAGCATGGACTATGTAACATTATGTTACAACAAGCCTATATGGCTTGTCAATCACAGAGATTGTTGTAAATAGATTTAAGAGTTTACAATGGGCTGTTATGCTAATGGTTACCGTTATCATTTTGCAAATACCGTTACCGTACCGTTTTTACTAGTAAACTAAAATTGCTTACCGTTACCGATTTGTTGGTATACCGAAGGATGATATATTGATAAACTGGTAACCGTTACACTGATAATGGTAACTTACCATTTTTTTAAAAAGTCAGTAATTTAATATGTTTTTGCAGTATGATGATGCTTCATCATACAAGTTAACGTCAATAAAAAATGAAATTAGTGTAGTTAACTTTATTTGATCCAAATTATTGAACTAAATTTAATCATTTGTTTGGTTCTCAATATCTATAATAAAATATATTACATGAACATCCCTGTGTTATAAATTGACTGATAAATTTATCGTTATTGCTGGTTTTGAAAAAATGTTACGGATAATTTACCGTAAAAAATGATAAAATTTACCGTTATCATACCGATTTCACTCAAAAAGGGTAATCGACTGACTGGTAACAATATGGTAACGGTAAATTTACCGTTACCATAACAGTCCTAGTTTACATCATCTAGAGAAATGGACATATAATTGATTGTAGCGAAGGGGTTATCAGTTGGCCCATCATTCTCAGATTTTTTGTTCTCTAACTTACTCTCGCATCGAAATACCTTACAGAAACAGTCAACCTCTTGGGAAGTAACATGAATGAGTACAATATATATTTATCAAGTCAATTTAGTATGTAAGAACTCATGTGAATCGGCTACAAAAAAGTGTAAATAGGCCCATCGGCTACATTTTAAGCCTGATTTTGAAGCTAGAAGCAGAATCAAAAAGGATATAGAAGATTGTTCTATCTATATGGGCATGTAGATTAACTGTTTTTTAAAGACCCAGGTCAAGAAAACATAAACTCCCGAGGGCATATGACATAATCCTCCACAAGCCGGGTAATTACCTGACCGGCATTCAAACCTTGTCATCTTCATTTTCATTTCAGTGAGATCTCAGTGCTTTGTTAGATGAGCTACCTTATGGACTGGGTTGATATTCGATCAATCATATTTACATGCATGCTAAATTTTGTACCATATGTTCAGTTGTAACAGCATGTTGAAGGAATCATTTGACAAACTTCCAATTCTGATTTCAAATATTTCGGAGAGAGGATTAAATCACTTGAATTCTTCTATTTTTTCAGTGGCACAATCTCAACCATCATGTAGCAAACACATGCGGATCAAATGTACATTTGTGTGATGTAATCTTTATCAAGTCCATCTTGTGGCGCATATTTTGAATTGTGAAAGTGGCATTGGAAGATTTATATACTTAAACTTGGTGTGATGCAATTAAAGAAGGACTGAAATGTATAAATTCGTGTATAGGCATACTATACGGCATACTATACGAACCGTTTCATCAATGTTGAAACCTTTTGTCCACTTGATCAAAGTACCAGATGATAAAGACTTTTGTCTGACTGGAAAAGAGAATGTAAACCCAAGCTCTCTTTGTTTCCCTTCAAAAAGTTTGAAATCTTTGCTTTCAGAAGCAACAAACTTAGCCAACTCTTCAGCTATAAAATTAAACAGTTCCTGAAAGTAATTTGGCATAAATAAGAGGAATATTAAGTCATCAGCCTTCAGCTTTCTTTTTTTGAACAATGAGATTGATTTCCGCTTACATTAGAACCACCAACCATCAGATGTGGGGGAATAGAAACCACAATAGACTCTACATTAACAACGCGTTGTTCCTTTCCACCAAGTTGCACACGCAATACTCGGAAGTTTGTTCCACCAAGGTCCAATGCATAGAACAAACCTTCCTCATTTCTACAGATATGAAATCAAATGATCAAGTCAAACATGTACTTATTTGATATAATATAAACAACAGAATTCACAATGGAGAATGTTCTTTAACATTTAAGAGAGCATTGATATCCATAAGAATAATGATGAAGGATTATAATTTTTTTCCATCCAAACTGTAAAGAAATTTCACTCGTTCCACTCTAATCAACATGTATATATGTATATTTACACATCCCATTTCTTATAAATCCTCCTCTAATCTTCACACCTTCTTTTGCGCAAAAATTTTTGAAACAAGATAATTTTTTGTAGATATGTTAGGCTCATTAGTAAAATCGTCTATACAAAATTTGGATTGTTTGGAAACTTTAAACTCGCTCAAAATGCAAACAAATATGAAAAATAAAAAATGTATATTTCAACGTCAATTTGAATATAATAGTATACATAGTGGCAAGGCTTCATGACTATGGATCAAGAAGTCTTGGATTGAAATCTTCGGACATCATGCTATTTTGTGATCTCGATATGCAGCATTTATCATGCTATCTTGATATGCAATACACTTCATAGTTCAATTAAATTAAAGATGGATCGTTAATCATATTACTCAATTACCCATAAAAAATTCTGTCGCGTACATAGTATATAACGAAGGCATGTTTAACTTAAAACAAAATTAAAATAATAATAATAGTAGTAGTAACAACAACAACAACAATAATAATAAATAAATAAATAAAAATAAACAAACAATCAGAAAAAAGGCCAATCAAGGGAGGTAACCGTACCCAGTAGGCAAGCTATCAACATAACTAATCAGCATCTTAAGCTTACTCCCACCATCTCTCTCAAGTCCCTTTTCCATCTCCAATACCATAGCATCCACCACCTGGGTAAGTTTACCGATCGAAGCATAGCACTCTTCTTCCAGCTCTCTCACCATCTCTTTCGCCCTCTTTAGTTTTTCTGCCATAGCTCCCTTCCTTCTCCACTTCAACAACAACGCCACCGCCGAAACTAAAATCGTCGCCGCAGCCGTCTTCTGCATTATTCCGAATAAAATTGGGGGTAAAAGGCGAGACTTTAATATATAAAAAGTTAAAAGGCGTTGAATTGATTATTTGTCGTTTTGTAGAACTGGATGGACTCGTGTCTGAAATGGTGTCAGCTCGATTGGACCGTGTGCCTTACCTGTTGTTAGATCATCTATTGAAGGACATGAAAATGAGGAAAAAATCCGTCTTGCTTCTGCTTACTTTTATTGTAGTGGAGAGAGTACAACAATTGGAAGGAGAGAGGAAAAAGAAAAAAAGCGAAACTGTTGCACCTTCCCATTTTGAGTGGGAATCTTTGAATACTGTTAAAGTTGGAAATAGGCGATTTATATTAAGACCCCGTTATTTTTCTTCCACTCATCGCTGAAAATAATATGGTTTTATTTATCATTTTAACCTTATGGATACAAAAGAAGATAATAGAAGTCTAAAAATAATTTTAATCTATCTTTTGTATAATTAGCTTATAAAGTATCGAAACCTAGTATGCATCAATTTTGATATTGATAAAGCCTGGTGTGGTGAATGCTAGTAAATAACTAATACATGGTTTTATACAAAACACGGTACATTTTTAGAAATTTGATATTCTTAAACAATGATTCTTCTCGTCATCGATTATAAGTCATCTTCATAAAATCCTCTAATTTCAAATCAGAATTCAAGTGAAATTAAATAAAAATTAGTTGCTTTAATTGTTTTATATCTCTATATCATGAATGAGCATTTGATGTTTTTACTAGTAAGAAGAAAGTTGAAACAAAAAGATTAAAAGAAATTATTAGAAGAAAGATGTAAATATATCAAATGGATACAAGTGGAATAAGTTGGAATCGAAAAAGAAATTAGCGAGGTGGAAACAATTTTCTACAAAATACAAGATGTGAAAAGTTATTTATTGAGAGTAAATAGATGTAACCTTGAAAATATTATGCAAGTAGAAAAAATATTCTATGTAAAAATAAAATAAAAAGAATGATCTTCCAAAATAAAAGGATTTAGTTATTAACAACTGCATCCAGCTAAAAGTACCTTAATCTACTTCTGTCTAAAATTAAGAATAAGTTTATCAATTATACTATATAGTACATCGGTAATCTAGAGAATACCAACATTTATACATATTCACGTGTATGATTATACACAAAAAGTGTAGAATTTGTCAAAACTTTGATTCATCTACTAAACCTCTAATAATTTAACAAAGTTAGAAAAGTTCAAATCAGGGAAAAGTTGCTTTGGGAAAACCATTGAATCGTAGTATGTATTTCTGTAAAGGAAAAAAGCAAAGGAAAACTTTCATCTTGACTTTTTAATTATAAAAAAGTTGTAGTTTTTATATAAAAAAAAAATAGTTTCCAAGAAGATTGATTGATGAAACTTTAAATTAAACATATTTTCTAAATTAGTTTTATTGAAAATCTGGTTGTTGAGAAGGGTTAAACTTATACCAAAAGAGTTGAAACAGGCCAGCACTGTTCTGTTTTTCAATGAAAAATAGCCGTTGGATTACAATTTGCAAGAGTAGTGTTGCTCAATTTTATCGCAAGTAATTACCAAGTCGATCAAGGCATGGCCAGACCCAATCGAAGCCGGCTCAGCTATTTTGCGATCGACCCGTAAATGTCGGCCCAAATGTGGGTTGATCTCAGACTAGCCCATCTACTCAAATAGCACATCAAGCCAACAACCGGCCATCTCACTCAAAGCGGCTTCCTCAGCCGACTATCAGATGAGAATAAATCTAAGTATAGTCCAGCCCGATCCACACTGGCCCGGCTCAGTTACGACCGGCTTTCTCTTCTTAGCCCATCACCAGCCTAACTTCAAGTCAACTCGTCCTCTCAACACCACTTCGGTTCCTTCCAGTACGGCTCCATATAACCTAAATATTTGACAAGACCAGCTCAAGCGTGCTCCATCTTCTGCTCAGCTTTGTTACAAATGCCTTCGATCGGTACCAAGCAATTTGTCTCATCTTCTCATAACCGATCTGGCATCACCCTTGTAATATGGTCCTCATCACCCGTCAACTCTCAACAAACTTAGGCCAATCAAGGTGCATCACGACCCAATCAAAGCCAGCCTAGCTCTCCAAAACGGTCGGCTCTCTTATGCTGGCCCATACTCACTATGACTCTCAGTCGATCACCGGTCAATTCATCTATCAAGGCTGACTCAAGCACGAACTATCTCTTGCCTAGCGTTACCATGGATCGTCCTGCCATATAATAGCTAGCCTGGCACATTCTCATCACCTTGTCCTTAGCATCATCCAGCTTCTTTCATATCACCTGCAATCGATTGACCAGCCTAGTCTACCTTGCTACATATGCATGTAAAAGTAAACAAGAAGGAATACATCCAGCTATATGTTAGCGTCAAAATTGGTCACTAACACCCAAATCCAGATGAAAGCACCAAAATGTTGTTACAGATCACAGATAGAATATATGTAGAGAGTATAAATATGAAGAACAGTCAAAATTAAAATGAAAGTAGTAAAACACAGAATTTATAGTGCTTCGGCTGATTCCGGCCTACGTCCACTCTAGAAATTTTCTTTTTATCGATGTTAGAATCAGTTACAGTAAAATGGTAGAGTAGACTTAGCCTTAGAAAATAGAAAGCAAGAGGGCTGAAGAGAAGATCCCTTTTCTGAACCCCCACACGCTGTATTTATAGGCAAATCCAGGTAGTTGGGCCTCCTAAGTAGCCTGAGCCCATCAAGGCCATTAGCCGAGCCAGGCTCGGCACTATGACCGAACCAGATAGGCCGAGCCATATTCACCGATCCCCATTCCTCAATAAGCCGAACCAAAGTAGCCAGGGCCCTGTCCCGAAGCAAGCATATCCAAAACTCAGAGCAAACTAGTCCATAACTCGAAGCAAAGCTAGTGCCGACCCATGTCATCATTTAGCCAACGTCGAGCCACTTTGCCAAGCCACCCTGACTGACCCACAATGTCGAGCAACTCCGACCTCACCGCAATGTCGAGCGACCCTGACCTTACCATAATGCTGAGCGACCCCAACCTCACCACAATGCCAAGCCACCTTGGCCTTACCACAATGCCGAGCGACCCCAACCTCACCTCAATGTTGAGCCACCCTGGCCTCACCACAATGTCGAGCGACATGGCCGACCCACATCATGGAGACCCTCGATCCATGCTTTTGCTAATCTAGCCTATGCCTATCCATCTTCCAAGCACGTTGCATCGTTTACCCATCGACCATGCTTAATCTTGACTTCATATTAATTCTTCATCCATCTAAATCGAATCCATCATATTCCATCCCTCGATAATCGTGAAGTTGGTTAGGTTGAATCCACATGTTTATGGCCTTGACAAAAGGCGGGTTAACATTTGCCCCCCTTCCCCCAAAACATGCCTTGTTATTGGAAGGTATGTTTTGAATGGCATCAAATCCGATATCCGAAGTCTATATTTCATTCATAACCATACTATTCGACCCATAATCCAATCCAATACTGAGCCATCCTACCGGTCAAGCAAGTTTAATCCATCAATAACCAACAGCCAAATCTTTGGGCTTTCTAGGTCGATATCCAAATTCGAGACCGCTCTGGGCCATTTGCCAAATTCAAGACCTCACCGGGTCTATTTATCCTAAGCCAAAATATGAATCCCTTACCTCTCCGGGTTTAACTTTGAATCCGTAGACCTCGTCGAGTCGCATTACCCTGTTCTAGCCTCGACTCTTCGATCAAAGGGCTTGTATGTTCTCCTGCCTCGGCTTTCCGACCGAGGACCTTTTATATTCTCGGGCCTCGACTCTCTATTCAAAGACTTCTTATATTCTCCGGCCTCGACTCTCCGGTCAAGGACTTCTTATATTCTCCGGCCTCGACTCTCTGGTCAAGGACTTCTTATATTCTTCGACCTCGGCTCTCCGGCCAAGGACTTTTATATTCTCTAGCCTTGGCCCTTCAATCAAGGACTTCTTATATTCTCCGGCCTTGCCTCTCTGGTCAAGTGAACGGCAGGATATGTTCTGTCGTCATACATCTCCAACTTTGGTAACTTGAAATCCGATGGGTTCCTAGCTTGCCTGATAGTAGGAGTAAAGGGACTCCTATTCACATCCTCTAAGTCTTTATTTACCTATCCACCTCTCACGGCTCATCTAACCATCTCCGTTAATCTGTCATTGTCGCCAAGTTGTAATCCTTGTTCGCTACCTCTGATCTGTCCCTTGAGTTCATGAGAGAATCTTGGCACATACTCCTCATTACGTACTCCGGTATTCCTGTTAGTGTCGGGCTGCACAGCGTCATCTGGTATCCCTCCATGGATCAGTCTAGCATTTCCTATCCAGATTGATAGCCATTGCTGATTGGGGGCCGCCCCCTGCTGAGCCACTCCCTCTACTTGTTGGTTGAGCGCTCCTGATCCAGCTCCATGGAACTGAATTCCTACAGCTCCTACTAGTCCAAATTGTCTGAGAAGAGTCTGCATCATCTTCTCTTGCCTTTTCAACATCGCTTCCATCTCATCTCTGGTGATGTAAGAGGATGCTAGACTAGCTCCAGCTCTAGAGGAAGCCTCTTGACTTCCCTCTTGATTGCTCCTTTCTTTCACTTGCTTCCTTGTTGATGGCCTAGCCATTGCTTCCTACAATCCAAGTTCCTAGCTCCCAAGTCCTCGATTTCTTTCCTTCTTAATGAAAGCACCAAAATGCTAGCGTCAAAATTGGTCGCTAACACCCAAATTCAGATGAAAGCACCAAAATGTTGTTACAGATCACAAATAGAATGTATGTAGAGAGTATAAATATGAAGAACGGTCAAAATTAAAATGAAAGCAGTAAGACACAGGATTTATAGTGGTTTGGCTGACTCCGATCTACGTCCACTCTAGAAATTTTCTTTTTATTGATGCTAGAATCAATTACAGTTACAAAATAGTAGAGTAGCCTTAGCCTTAGCCTTAGAAAATAGAAAGAAAGAGGGCCGAAGAGAAGATCCCTTTCCTGAACCTCCACATGCTATATTTATAGGCAAATCCAAGTAGTTGGGCCTCTTGAGTAGTCTGGGCCCATCAAGGCCATTAGCCGAGCCAGGCTTGGCACTACGACCGAACCAGGTAGGCCGAGCCATATTCACCGATCCCTATTCCTCAATAAGCTAAACCAAATAGCCAAGGCACTGTCCCGAAGCAAGCCTATCCGAAACTCGGAGCAAACTAGTCCAGAACTCGAAGCAAAGCTAGTGCCGAACCATGCATTGATGCCGAACCATGCATTGATGCCGACCCATGTCATCACGTAGCCAACGCCGAGCCACTTTTCCGAGCCATCGTGATTGACCCACAATGCCAAGCGACCTCGACCTCGCCATAATGCCGAGCGACCCTGACCTCACCACAATGTCGAGCGACCCTTACCTCACCACAATGCCGAGCCACCCTGGCCGCAATGCCGAGCGACCCCAACCTCACCTCAATGTCGAGCCACCCTGGCCTCACCACAATGCCGTGCGACATGGCCAACCCACATCATGGAGAACCTCGATCCACGCTTATGCTAATCTAGCCTATAGCGATCTATCTTCCAAGCACGCTGCATCATTACCATCGACCATGCTTAATCTTGACTTCATATTAATTTTCCATCCATCTAAACCGAATCTATCATATTCCAGCCTCGATAATTATGAAGTTGGTTAGGTTGAATCCACATGTTTATGGCCTTGACAAAAGGCAGGTTAACACTATACAAGATACTATAGCAAAGCAGCAAAAAGCATGTCTACTGCTGTAGAAAGCCGTCAACATTCAATGCACATTAAATGCAAAATCCGCTCTTATCATAGAGAGACAATTGGCCTTCTCCTAGGCCACACGTTCCTTTCCACCATTATAGGGTCTTCAATCGGTCCACACGACCAGATCAACGATCAGGCATGCTTCCCACCTCCTCTATTGCAAAATCTTAGTCATCCATCATCTATTTCGGCCGCTATAACTACTCAATGCATTGTCACTTCAAAATGAGTTGGAAAAATGTGAGAATTCTAAGCACTATTCCTACCCATAGATCTCTCCACAACAAATCAAGATCCTAAGAACTTAATATTAGCTAACCGTTTGGTATCAAGTTCTTTATTTTCTTAATATTTTCTTGCAATTCCTGTAATTGTAAGAGAGAAATATAGTAAGAGGTCTTCATAGTGGAAGTTGGCAAGCTTACTAAACCGCTCTATATTTGGTGTCATTTTTTTTCTTCACTTGCATTCTTCCTCTTTTTGCATTTTTAAGCTTAATGATTAACAAGTAACAATTGCTTTCATAGCATAACCTGGCTAACTCCGAGGTTGGCTAAATCTTTAGTCAACATTTTGGTGGTAGAAGGAGGGCCTCCTCCTAACACTTTTCTTCTCTATAAAAATATGATCGGACTTGTTACCATGAACCTAGTTCGCGGAATGGAAGGTAACAACTCCAACTAGCATAAAACAAATAGCGATACCATTACCAGTGTTGCTCGCCCCATTCATGGGCTCAACCATGAGAAGTGGCATACTACCGCAACAATTAATAAACGTGGGTACTCTAGCCCACGAGGTACAAAGTCCGAAGATACGGTTAGGCACTCAAGCTACTATAAACCTTCTCCCATCGACTCCTCCCACAGTCGACCTTGTCGACCCGCCTATTGACCAACCTACATTACCTATCGCCTATAAACTCATAAACACTAATGAGGCATGGTGCCTGAAACCCCACTCATGAATGTTGATCATCCAAGAAGGTATACTACGTGTATGCCTAACAATGTTAATATTGCTCAGATATGGTTGTGCCTAGAGATCCAAGAAATCACTGTTCCCTAGTAGCGGAACCGCCATCAGCTTTTGAGCATTTATGGACTTTCCTTTTGACCATCTCAATGGCGGTGCTCCTACTATCAACAGGAAGCATGTGGCTCTCTCGGCATGCTGCAGATCTCATATGAGTGTGGCCAAGAGAAGGACGATTCAGACATTCAAGTTTGCCTTTTATGCATAGGGAGATAGGGTCTATTACTCCAGCTTATCTCACCATCGCTCTCTCTCTCTCTCTCTCTCTCATTATCGGTCTCCTACTTCACCCAAGCGTATGCTGAGTCCTTAACACATCGTAGGCCAAAATATCCCTCAACAGGCCAATGTCGAGCTTAGGGAAGAAATGCACATTTTTTGCGGCAACTCACATGTAAGCCAAAAACACTAGGGTAAAGCATACTCTGATGATGAGAATGGAGAACCATTTTCCAATGAGATTCTGAACACTTACGTCCACCAGCAGTATGTTTTACCATCCATAGAAAAGTATGGTAGGAATATTGAACCATATGTTCACATCACTGCATTTAACTCCACTCCATTACCTATGTCGGTCAACTTTCCAGCCTAGCAAAATGCTTTCTCTTTTCATTCACTCTCACAGGACCGACCTTCCGCTAGTTCTTGCATCTACAACCAGGCAGCATCAGCTCTTGGGCCTAGTTATGCACATATTTCAAGATTTGATTCTTTACTTATAGGACCCATGTTATGATAGCAGTGATTTAGGTAACTTTAGATAAGGTCCCACTAAAATTTTGAGGTTGTATGTCAACTACTTCAACAAAGAGTCCATTTAGGCTAGGGATGTAGACATAAACAGCTTAGTCGCAACCCTCTGTTTAGGGGCCAAATACAAGTCCAGAATGTGGAGAGCTCCATTAGTAGCCGACTACGCCCTCGATTGACTTTCATCAAGGGGTGAACGACATAATGAAAATGAAAGATGTAGATCTTTTAGATTGCGATAATGAAACTAGACAACCACCCAAGCAGATCCATGCAAATAACAATGAAAGACGAAGCAATGGTCGTCAAAATGACACCAAAAGGTTAGTAGAGGTTGGCACTCATAGTTGAAGGAACTGGGCTAGCACGTAATGGCTAAAATGGATGAATTTCAATTTTTAAGTTTTTGGATCTTGTTAAGCCTATAAAGGCTAAATTTCATTTAGATCTTGTTTATATTTATGTTAAACGAAACCATTATTTTATTTCATGCATAGTTGAAGATTTGTTTTGAAGTTATATTCGAATTATTTACTGTAAGCATGTGTATTATATACATGTGTGTGTACGTGCATGTGCAACATTCATGCTATATATGGTTTAACATGCCAGTGCATAAGTGCTGAGATGTCTAATCTGTATATGAGTATATATTTGAACATGAAATAGAATAATATTTATAATAGCATAAATTTACGTATACATATATCTACAATGTACATACACACACACATACTTATATATTTTTAATACTGAAAAACATTAAATATTGAAATTACCGATATAAAACTTCAAATTTGAATTCAAACCATAATTTCAAATATCAAATTCCAAATTTAAAAGAATTATGTAATAAATTATAATTAGTAAATGAATGAATATGCATACACACACATACATATGCACTTACAAAATATTTTATATATATATATGTGTGTGTGTGTGTGTGTGTGTGTATAAACGCACATATGTGTGTATAATTATATAAATACATCCATTGATGTTATTATTTAAAAATTACACCAAAGCAACTTTGTATGTTTAATACACACACACGCACACACATGCATACATATACATTTGGCCATAAAATTTTTAATTTTTAATTTTAGTTTAAAAGCTCATGGCTTTAAAATAAAAATTAATTAATAATTTTTATACGGAAATTAAGAAACTAATTTTTTTTTGAAAATAATTTCTTGATGTATGTATGTATCATTTTTTTAGCAAGCTAGCTGGCTTTAAAGTGGGTCGTCGGTTTAATTATATATATATAATTTATGTTTATTAAATATGTATTTATATATATTATAAACATGTATTTCATTTCACTTACATATTAAAATAATTTATCACGTTATAAAGTATATATACATACATACATACATACATACATACATATATATATATATATATATATATGTTTAAAATTTTGATATATACACATATACATATAGAATTTGTAATTCCCTTTTAATTCAAAATAATGACATATATATGTATATACATGCACATATGGCTCAATAAATTATATATACAACTACATATTTTGTACTTGGGTAATTTAAATTAATTTATCTGGAGCCTCTTTTAAATATTATCAACTTCAAAAATTAAAAAGGAAAAAAAATATTATTTCTGATTCTATAGCCAAAATCATATGTCCATAAATCAATACATATATAAAAGAAATTTTGATCACATATATATATACATATTCATATTCATATATTAATGTCTCATGTTGACAAAACATACATATAGGGATTCATGAAAAAAGCTAATCTACTTAAACTAAAGAATATGATGATCAAATATACAATTATATAAATTTGTAAATATTGATAGTACCTTCCAATTTTCTACATTGGATATTGAATCTTAGGAACTCTGCTTGAATCTCTATTCAACAAGTCCAAAAGGCGCAACCCGATTGAGAAAGCTACACACCATTGTCTAAATTTTAATCGAATTTATGGTTTTTGTTACTTGAATAAATGGAGAAAAGGGGGAGATTTTCGACCAAAACTCATGGGTAAAGATGGAGGCTAAAACCCTCAGAGAGAATTACACAAAGAGTGGCTAAAAGTGTTTAAATAACATAAGAAAGCAGGGGTTTAAAGATTGAAGCGTATCTTTTCTTTCCTTTGCCATTTCACACCCTTTTGGAACCAAATTCCTAGCCTTCTCTCCAAGTAATGGCCAGCCACACATTAACCCATATATGGGTTTTACACCACTTTAAGACAGATCTGATAATTTACATTTGAATCAAATTTAAAGGTACAACGATATTGTATATCGACAAGTGTGTATACAGGTTTTATATATGCACCATTTTAATATCGATCAACACAAATCAAATAAAATTTTATAATTAATATTTAATAAATATTAATAAATATAATTAATATTTAATAAATACTAACTAATATAATTAACTATAATGTTTATAATTAATTAAATCAGGTGGTTGACGGAGGATTCAACATTGCGGTTGTGTTGTCTCTTTAGGTGTAAATTCAGTCAGCATATAATTTAGAATAATTCAAATATCAAGGTTGACACTTCAACTTAGTTAGTAGTGTGACATTATTGCCAAATTTATTGCTTACAAAACTTATGCAAAATCCAATTTTGCAAATTTAAGGGTCATCCGGTAGCGACAATTTTTTACGCCAATTCTCTTCATCAAAACTATATCACATTGAGATTTGTGGAATTTGTTAATAGCCAAAATTTCATATTATCCATGTTCAACTTTATAGGCTAAATACAATGTTATTGGTTCACTAATAATAATTATTATTAATGTGTCGCTCTACCTAGAGACTTTGACTTTGAGTTGATTTAAGTTGACCTGTGGTACTGACCCTATAAAACTAAGGAGATGAATTCTTTAATGAATAATGTCTCACTTCCAATGCTTCCACTCTACCCAACTATACTCCTTCCATGGACTCCGTTCCACTATTCAACTACAATTAAAGTGAATTTTCCACATTGAAGTTCAAAAGTATCCTCAAGTCGAGGGAATTATGTAACTGTCACATCAAAATTTTCTGTTTAACCTTAATTATATCAACCAATAGAAAACTAAGAGTCATTCTATAGTTATCCAATAACTATCAGTACATAACCCCTTTATGCCCCCCAACCATGAGTAATACTATCGAACATTTGAAGAGCGTTACATACTCCAGCCTCAAAGGATGTATCGATATCCAACCTCCATGCATCTTAAATAAGAATATTTTAAAACTATATGTTTATTATATTGTGATAAATTGCTCATGATTACAACACCTTGTAATTATAATTGCAAAACACACCATTTGTAGATTTTCTGTTAAATCTACTTAAATTAAATAATCAACTATATATAACCATTATAACATGTATATAACAAGAAGAAAACACCTTTTATTTTGAATAAGATCGGTTATCAAGTTAGATATATATAATAAATTACACAATTTCCCCTAAAAACGCATTCATAACTCAATCAATCTCCCGCTTGCACTTAGGGTCAATTATGAAATCTTATTCTAACTTCATTGACCGATTTTCTCAAAAACTTATCGGGTTTGTCCCTAAGTGAATGGGAATGTTATTTTTTTTTAATTATCTACTATGTCAAATAACTCCCTTCGTCGCTAATAAACCGTCTTTATCATATGGAACTATTCGAAGTATGTCTTTTGACTTCACAATGTCATAGTTATCTTATAACAATTCCATGGGGTTCTCCATATTTGAAACCATCCTTAGTTCAGTTATAAATTTTTGCATTTATATTTATACATTGCTTTTATTTGTGGTGCTATTCGAGGCGATATGCTTAGCCTTTTCAATGAATTGGCCACAACCTTCCATTTAGAACATTTTCAACTTAAAGCTTCTTAACTAAGGTTTGAAAATGAATTTGATATTGACATATTACACTCAATATCACTTATGAAGTTTGAGTTCGAATACTCCTTTAAAAGGAGTTTATTGTTTTTATAAACAATTCTCTAGTATTTTGCAAATACTCGAGAGCACTCTAAATAAAACCATTTAGCGACCTTAATTTGGGTTTGACATTTTCTTTATGCATGAAATACATAAGAAAATCATGATATTGTAGACAATACAACATATATAATAATTCCTATTGCCAATGCATAAGGAATCCATCTTACATATTCCATGTTAGACATTTTAATAAGTTGTCTTTGCATATGTTTGGGGGCATTCCTAACATTCTTTTATACTGATTATAAAGGATGTTTTTAAAATCCTATATTGAGATTAAAAAATCATACTAGAATTGATTTTGACATAAGCACGTCACTGGTAATCAATAGTATGTTGTTTACTTATACTTAAGAAATATATATGTAACTTTTAATGGTCTTTCTTGTAGAAACACACTTCCTCTGCATTTTGACTGAACGTAAAATTATTTGATATTTCTATCAAAACACCTTTTCGATATTGATGCCTGTCGAATGATACTTTTATATCAATTCTTCGATCATATCCAAAAATCCATGAACTCAATATCGCTCCCACTAACTTCGAGACACTTTGGTCGTTCTGTGCAAAAACTTTATCATTATTTATAACAAACTACTTCCACATATATGTATCAAAACATAAAGTCATAAAGGCAATAATTTTATGAGAAAAATCCAAGTTAATTTGAACATAACGGTGGCGAATTTGTTACAATAATTTTAAAAATTGAAATTCACAATTTTATTCTTTACCAATGTTGCTCACCATATTCCAACTGCATTAGTCTTTCTCATGAAGACACATTTACGGCCATTGGATCATGTTCCTTCTGCTACAACTTTCAAAATAACATATTTGTAATGTACTTGGAATCCATTTTGGATTTGCGCATCATATCATATTGTAGAGTCAGTACTCTTAACAGTTTAATTAGTAGATGAGGATTATTTATTATCGATATTGATTAGAAGCTCATAGTTTCTCTTCAATATGCAAGAATACTTATTAGACATTCTAATGCATTGTGTTCATTTAGGATTGGTTAACTTCATTTCATCCCTCGTAACCAGTTTTATCGTTAGATCGTATCCAAATTTATTTTATAACTAATAATTTCTAAAAAGATTCATTCACTACGAAGTAGGTATTTCTTAAACATTAATTATTTCTCAGTTCAACGAAATAGATATTCATAAACACTTAATGAATTTCCTTATATATACATAAAATTGATTTGGTTTAGTTCACTAAATTTATGTTTTAAATAAAAATTGGTCATCTAATGACAATCATTCCCAAACTACTTTTTGGGCAATTCATACAAGATCTCTCACATGCAATTATTATGTGTAGTCTTTTCACTCATACAACCTACCAACTCATTGGCCTATGATATGTTGGTGTTTCTTATAAATCCTTGTCTTGTATGATTTTATAAAATATTCTTTAGATGAAATTAATTTTAACCATATGTACTACTCTTAAGTACATGACCTTATAGAAAGAAATTAACTCAGCTTCACTTATCGTTAATCATACTATGTCCAACAAAGTTCGATTACCCCTTATCGATGCATCATTATGTATCATAAGGATGAGTGACTTTTGAGATTGAATCTTTATTTATTTTAGATACTTTTAGAACTCTTTCCAATATACTCACTCATTAGATTAAATTGAATCATTTTATTTCCTATCGCATATAATTTTTGTTTACTTCTATTTTATATTCTATGGACTTATCACTAACATATCATATGTATATCAAATACACACGTTCATGTTTGTGATATTTCATTGGTAAATAAAATGAAGTACATGGAACCATTTTAGTATTAATAGACTTCCGATTGCATAAATCCATATGCATCGATATGTAGAGTTCATCAACTCTGATGATGTTCTCATTGAATTAGTGCTTTGCCCTTAATTGTTTGAGATATAACTCACTAGTACCGTATGATTCATAATCATATAATCAAAGAATTATTTCTCAAAGTTATGGCTTAGTTTATAATTCCAAAATAGTTGTAAATAATTTTAGATACTTCTGTATTTTCTAATGCATCACTTTTATTATGAAAACAAATACCACCATTATAATTTTATTTTATAATAAATATTCATAATATTCACATAAAATAAAACCGTGTTTTTTTCAATCAGCATTAAAAAGCAGTTATTATTTCATAAAAAATGTTTGCTAGGTTTTATGAAAACAATTTTCGTAACTTAATGCGACTAATAAGTGCTATATAGCATGTTCCTACTAGTTCCACCATTGCTGTGATAGTGTATGAAATATAGAGCTCCATTTAACCACTTAATATAGGTTATTTATTCCATCTACTGTAACCAAGTTGCGGTCGAGAGTTTTCAAATCAAATATCTTGAATTCAAAGAAATAAATCTCATAGAAATTAATTTTCTATATGAAAATACATTTTGAAATAGCAATCACATTTCTTATTCCAATGTTAGGTATCACTTATTATTTTACATTTTCAATTCTAATATTTCTTGATGAAGTAGAAGTGATCATTCACTCTCTTCATCTCAATTGTATCTTAAGTTCATCTACCTTCGTACATTCGTTTTCCTTTCTAAATGGTCAAACCATTCAAAAAGAAACCTCACTACAAGACTGTAACTACAAAAGTGCATTTGGTTATTCTTAATATTTAAGGATATAAAATACGTTGCACTTTAGGTGAACTAATAAAACTGACATTATAGTGATCAAATTATTGGATATCTCGTAGCCATCTTTTTGGTCTACTTTACATTTAACACAACAAGATCTTAATTATAATCATACAAATCAAATACTCAATCTTACATTATAGTTTAATTGCTTCTTTCGAACGAACTAATTGATAGAGTTAGAGGTATATCCTAGGGGCAATTATGTAATTTGTTACATATTTCTAACTCGATAACTAATTTTGTTCGAAATAAAAGATGTTTTCTTTCTATTATATACTTGATATAATGTGTTATGTTAATACATTAATTTAATTAAAAGCATATTTAATAAAAAATCCATAAATGGTACATTTTGTGATAGTAGTTACAACGTGTTGTAACCATGAGTGATTTGATGAAAATAAATATATTATTTTAAATGTTCCTAGTAAAAATGCATCGTGGTTGGATATCGATGTATCCATTGAGACTATTAGTATGTAACGCTCTCTAAATGTTGCATAATATAACAATCCTCTCTGGAATAAGCATAAATTTCAACCTAGAAAAGGCCCATCGAAACTTAAACCCATTCTAAAGATGGCTGCTGGCTGGTAAAAATAATAAAACAGAGTTATCTATCTATTCTTTCAGAACTCACAATGGAAATAATAAAATATAATAACAATAATAGTACCTAAGTATTTCAACTCATTTCAAATGTCATAAAGCATTACATAACGTCAACCGTTGCAATATTTTGTTCAAAAATACACTTCATGGCTACAATTGAAAATAATTCGAAAGGATAGATAACAAATGCCACATGCTTCACTCTCACCACCTTCAAGCATACCAACTCCTTTAACATGTGTTGTAATAAGGAGGGAGTCAGAACAACAAGTGTCCGGAATAGAAATCTTGAGCCTTACTATTTCAGTACTTGGGCAGTATAATTTAAATAAGAATACGTTCAATGTATATAAAACCATTTAATACTTCATATAAGGAAAGGAAGCGGATCCTTAAACAACCACTTTATACTTTCCATTCCCAAAGCAGGTTTCATAATCCCATAACCCATAACCAAAGTCATAAATATATAATCAATGCAAGAGATAGTACCCAAGCCACTTAATACCTTTTACTGGAAAATAGGTAGATTCTGACTATTTAAGACCTTAATTGAGGTAGATTCCATCATTTAATACCTATTCCTAAGGCGGTAAATCCCATCATTTAATACCTATTCCTAAGGCGGACATCTCATTAGAGATTATCTAGCTGACATTGCATGGACTCTACTGAGTCACTTAATACTTCGTTATGGGAAGGCAGACCCTCAATCAACCACTTTATACCTTATCCCAAAGTAGACCCCTATCGAGATACTATCCAATGTGCCTAATAACTAGCTCCTTGGCCATTTAATACTTCATTTAGGGAAAAGGGATGGGCCATCAAACAACCACTTAATACCTCAAGACCTAAAGCAGGGCCTTTGTATTATGACTTTTACTCATAACGACGTCTCATATTAGTCCGATTATTCGTAGGACTTAGTAGCCAGATTAGCTAGGAAAATTTATCCTATAGAATTTGCAACTAACCTCATGTAATTATAAATACTTATCGTAGGATATGTCTCACATCAGCCCTAAAGTCACATTACTAGTAGCCAGATTAGCTGGGCAGACTTCTGTGTGCCTTTTGACTGATCTCGCATCCCTATGACTTAGCCATAATTTAAATACTCTCTCTATATATAAAATACTCATCTCATCATTCTATAATTAAGGCCTTATAAGAATATTTCCTTGTTATGTCTTAAAATATCAATTACTTTCCTAAGAGGGATTTAATGGCAATTATACCTAATTAATTACGCGATTATATGTTATTATTATACGTTTATTATGCTAATACATATATAAATAAATATACATTTATTATTCTATGCGTACAAAGATTATGCCCTAACCAAAATTAAATGTCATTTCCTTTTTAACCATAATAATCCATGTCTTTAATTTTTCTTCCATTTTATCAATAGTGTCCAAATCCCGTATCCATAACAAGAGATTCTAACATCCATAACAAGGACTCAATACATATTCAAAATTGCAATTAATAGACTTGTATATAGAATCTAAATCTAACTTATCCCATATTAAAATAATAGAATAAACCAAAAATGGAAACTTATAGTTTAATCAATTCTACGCTCTATTCAACTTCTTTTACATGAATTTAGTTAAAGTAAATTCTGTTAAATTTTATAGAAATGGGAGGTGTATACTACGAATAAAGATTCAACCTTTACGCACTATTTCTCAGTTAAATCTCTTAATCAGATTAGGAGAAGAAGAATAATATTTGGAATGGAAGGTAGAAAACATAAACTAAAAATCCATAAAACTCCGTTATTTTACCACAAGACAACTAAGATTCCAATCCTAAGAACAAATTTCGCTTTGGGGGAATTTTGGGGATTTTTAGTATGTTATTTTCGTAATCCAAAACTTCCTAAGGCATGTGTCAAATTCAAACTATAATATTCAACTACTAAAATAGAAATACTAAGATTTCCATCCACTATTGGTCCTTAGATTTGATTCTCTTTGGATTGCAATGCCCGTTATAATCTCCTTTAGATCTCTACTTTTGATACATACAACACGGGATTTGTATATTTATTAGACTCGGAAAGGTTGGATGAGAAGAGGTTTAGAAATTAAATGATAAACTAAGATAGGTATATAATTTCTTACTTGAAACCCTAATGGTGTTTTCTAAATCTAAGAAGAGATGAACTAACAGAGCTTCACTGATGTTCTCAAAATATTTGTGAATAAAAGTGAGGACTATAAGGTCTTATATATTGTGGTAGAAACACATCAGAACTGTAGAAAGAAACTTAGATGAAAACATATTTATTTGGAGCGTACAAAGTAACAAAAACCCTAGCCGCCACATAGGAAGCAGTCGACCTCTTCATTCCAAGCGGTCGGCCTCTTGAGGTCAAGGGTTCGACCTCTTTTCCCTATTTTGGGAAGGTTAATTTTTAAACTGTTGTTTATTTATTCCCTAATTACTCTTAACGTTAATTGTTAACTTTAACGTTTACTTAACCCCCAACTCCAATCACAATCAATTACAAATTTCAAATTTGGAAATTAATTGTTTTATTTGAATTTTAATTGGATTTAAATTATTTTAGATCTAAATACTTTAAATGCCTATAACTTATTTGTTTGAGCTTAGTTTTCAGTATATTATATATGGAAATTGATCAGAATTTCACCACGAATGCAATGTCATAACTTTCATGGTCAAATTCCAAAATTTATAAAATTTCCATTTTTGTCCTACCCTAGTTAATTGAATTTCTCTTAATTTACCTATTTAAATAGGGTTGATTTTACGGTGTAACATCTGGGATTTTCGACTCTCGAAAATCGACACTAGTACATCCTAAGTATTCACGTGCCATAAATCCAAGTGCCACAAAGCCCTTTTGTCAGAGGAAAAGGTAAATAAGGATAGAATAAAATCTCACACGAATGGAATAACATATATTATTTCAGTATATAATCTTTACAGCGGAAAATTTTGGATACAACATCAGAGTCTAACCTAGGTTCAGCTTGGACAATTATAATCTCTATCCTTACAATTGCTGAAAAATAAAAGCAAATGCAATAATGTAGCTGATAATTACGTAGACGAAGATTTCCTGCTCTCCTTTGGAAACTCCAAGCATCTTCAACTAAACTTGAAACTACTTGGATCTGGCTCGAGTATTAAAAATACACAGATTAGGCTTGATAATCCATCCTGAGGTACTTGAACCATAAATATATGAAGGAGTCATAGATGGGTATTAAATAAACCTTTGAAAAGAAAGGTATCTCATAAGACCACGCGTGCACATAAATACAGATGAGTTTTTTACCTTATGATATCCAAAATACTTCATACAGAAAATCACTTTGATATTATTATTAATAACATTGGTTTTGAAAACACTTTCCAAATAAATATATATAACAAGTATCAATACCTTGACTAAATCTATGGTAATATATCTGGACTAAGTTAACAGAATATATCTGGATGGAATATGTGATACCAAAGGGGTAGTTGAAATGTTTGCAAATCATTGCACCTATTTTGGGAATACAATCAAAACAGTAAAGCTTGTATTGGAATTGGATTTCCAACATGATAGGGAACTAATGGTCATTTCCTTCGATCCACATATAACAACATAGTTCCCACAGTGCCTTTATCGCTTTTCTCAAGTAAGTCACTTAGAATAGCACTTGCTACACTACCAATATCTGATAGCCTTATGCTTTTCATAAGCAAGACACTTTATTAAAATAAATGCCTTGAGGATCCAGATTCCACTGGACTCCTTCATACTCATACGGCTGATAACCTGAAATATATGTCCTGCAAACCACATAATTACCCATATCATCTCCAAGATGTGAGGCTCGCGAGGCTATGCATAATTTAACATAGTACGCTTTGCTTTTCACAAGACACACTTTCTTCTTTCATAAAGCACATTCCACTTAAAATGCCACATTGACATTCCTTAATCACATAACTAATTTCTACCAATGTACAACTCCTAAGCTCGTATGTCTCGGGAATGGATATTAAGCTAAGAGGAGTTGCACTCCCCGCCACCAAGCAGATAATACATTGATAGAGATCAATTAATATGATCAGAGATGTAGTATCAAACATTCGTCCATACAAGTTTGTTCTGAGGCTGAACGAAACCGAAGACATTCTTCCTACTACCATTAGTAGCGAGTAGTCCTTGCAATTCGAAGATTCCAAAACATGAAAGGACCACGACTATAATAAATGTCTCTATATTGGGAGCTACCCAGAGAATGTCAATAAGCAGTCCTTTTGCTATGAAGATCTCTGGTCTTCAATACAACGAAGATTTTAGAATGGAGACACCACTGCTATATAAATATAACATGGGGTAAACCCCTAGAACTCGTGACAACAATTCTTTTTGAAGATCTCCGATCCTTAAAAATCATCATCTTCAACATGTCTTCACTTTCTAATGTATACATTGGTTCGAAGTGGTTTTCGGATAGGAGTTACCCAAATCCTACCCACGTTCCTTCGAACCAATAATCGATAAAAAGGCATTTAGTTATATGGGTGATTATCACACAACAACCAATTAATTAACCTTTTTATTTAAAATCCAATTTCTCTTAGAGATATAATCATTTAATCATCCTTTTGCTTTCTCAGAGTATGTGGAATCATTAAGCCTCATTTATCAAATACTTTGTTTAATTTTAAAACCTTTTTAATCTTGGAATAATTCCAAATCATTTCACCTTATATTTAGGAAAATATTGTCAAATCATTTCTATGCAATCCAAGTAATTTAAATTTGGAAAATTATATCTTTATACTTTAGGAAATTTTGATTTGAGTAAATAAAATTTCTATTCCCCCCATTGGACCAGTCCGGATAGCTAGAAAGAGCAGAAAACTGGTTTTCCAAACTCAAGCCTAGACATTATCTCTCTGTCATCCATAAGACGGTCATGCTATTTGATCAACTCTAAATCATTTAACATATTATAATATCTTTTAATAATTTATTTAACCACTCCATAAATCCTTCAAATCCCCTAAAAATAATTTTTTAATCATTTAAAAATATTTTTAAAATATTTGAAAAATAATGGTTGCGTTTAAAACTGTAATTTAAAAGTTATAGAAAAGTGCTGCAAAAAAGTGTTGCGAAAAGTGCTTTTTTAGCTATATCGATCAAAACCACTTTCTACCGTTTGAAAATTTGTTTTTATAAATCAAATCACTTTCAAATTTTTAAATGATTTATAAGATTTATTCCACATTTTTAAACATTTTAAAACTATTTATTTAAAATATTTGCAACTTTGGCCACCGGACTGCCAAAGTGCGATATTCTTGAAAACTTGATTTGCTCATATTTCAAAATTTACTAAACGAAATCTTTATCCTTTTCTTTTATTTGATATCTATAGTCATAAGAGTTCAGAAAATTCTTATTGCAAAGAAATCCGACTTCGATTCCATCTTACAGAAGGATTTAACTTTTATGGCGAGAAATAGCGAATTACCATTACGCGACGCGCTTATTTTTGACTCCAAAATCATTATTAGTCAATTACTTAACCATTTTTATTTTTGACTCCACATGGATTATTTTTCATTAATTAATCATGGTTAATTACTTAACCATTTTTATTATGATTTCTTATAATTTATCACAACCAAGTTAACAACCATGTCAACATCAATATAATCAAGCATATAATCAACCACGTTGTCAAACAAGCATTTAAATTTATAATTTGACATTCATATAATTATTTTCTAAATTTAAGTAAATCGAGTACTCAAAATTAGTTCCACCCCACCAAACTTTTTTGTAGACTTCTCTTTTCGACTCCGCCAGCACTTCGGCACCACTTCCCCCCTCTTTTCCTTCTCCGGAGCTCTTCAAACTCCTTCTTTGTCTTCAAATGGGTTCGACCTAGCCTTGATTCGGATTATCCATGCTTCTTGGAGGTTGATGTGCTCGGCCAAAGGGGAAGTAGGTGGTGGCATGAGTTGTAGAGGAGATAGGGAGGTGTTTACACTTAGTTTTGAGGTCGAAGGCTAACATATGTATATGTGTGTGTGTGTGTTTATTTTCTCTTTGATATTATTTCTTCATAATTTTCTTAAGGTAAAAGCCATTAAAATGGATAGGATGAGCTTAGGAAAAATGAAGAAGAAGGTGAATGAAATGGAAGAGTATGCATGGGTATTTATGGGGAAAAAATGGTAGAACATATCTAAAAGTGAATGGACAAAACTACCCTTGGCCCACTCCCCTTCCATCCTATCACCATACATGTTATCACCCCCTCTATGTGCTCCATCACTTCATTCACTTCCAAGCTATGTGCATTGACTTTAGATGACTTAAAGATTAAGTTTTGTAAAATATCATAGATATTTTTAACTTTATGTATATATAAATGTATAAATGTGTAATGTATACATATACAGATACGTGTATATGTTAGTGGATGTACTTGTATGTTATATATGTTCACATGACATATAAACAAGGTTGCAATGATTTCGAATAACTTTTGTTCGTTAAACCATTGGAAATCGGAAAATCGATTCTCGGTCACATTTTCACTTATACATTAAATTACATATATTTGTAAATAAAATTCAAAGATAAATTTATAATCATAATTAATTAATTAAAATAGTCATAAAATCATATAAATTAATATTAACAATTATTTACAGAGTTGCTATTATACCAATAAAGCGATATCAATTTTCTTATATTTTCAAACTGATTATATATCTTTATAAAACTATTATAAATTGTTTCCTATCACTTTATAACCATTTAAAATGAATTAAAATTGTTTAAAAACAATTATTTGAATAATTATAATAATTATTTAATCATTAAATCTCAATTTAAAATCATAAATCAATTACTAAATATAAGGGCATCTTGGAGGATGTCATACATACTTTTAATTTCCAAAAATAAAATAAATAATTTATTTCATATTATTGTTCAATTATAAAAATAAGTGTATGTATCCAACTCCATGCATGACATTTTAATATTATAGAGCTGTTTATTATTCAACCATTTTATCGGCATTTTTCCAAAGTATAAATTTTTGTAAATACTTATATATTATTATTTATTGTTTAAAACATCATAATCTATGTTAAAAGGTCTTATATTTGAATACTTTATAAATAAATATAATTTATCAAATTGATAAATTTGCTGGTCGTTACAGACTTCCCCCTTTAAAAGAATTTTGCCCCTACAAATTACACCAGAACAAAACCCAAAGGTATTTGTTTAAAAATATTTATTTTTAAACCTACATTCGTATGATGTATACAGATCATCCAATTTGATACATTATTCGAATCTACAACTTTACTCCAAAGTAGTATTGATCCCTCGATCCTCTTGTGCAGACTCTGAACAGGCTTATTGGTCAGAAAACTTTGTTTCCCATACATAGCCCTCAATTATGATAGAAAAATCAAGTACCCAATCATAAACCCTCATCAATGTTCGTCATCAAGAATCGAGTGATAAGTCCTTTTTCGGACTGGTGTAAACATCTAAAAATTCAGTAACGATCCATTATTTTCCACCATTCAAATCGACAATAATCCACACATGTCGGACTTGAATAGTACAAAATAACAGATTGTAATAAAATTTAGAGCAAATAGAATCAAATCACAGAATCACAGACACAGAACATCAGAATATCTCACAGCGGAAAATAAAATACCATAGTAGTTCATGAAGCTACTATCACAAAGTCTCAAAACCAAATACATAATATCAGTCTGAAAACAGACACAACATAAAATCCCAAATACAAAGAAGTCCACTAATACAAAGCTGCCAACAGAACAACAGAACTGAAATAGAACAATAGAACCGAATATAGATAAACTAGATAAGCTGATAATCTCCAGCGATTCCAGACCTCCAGAGAGTGGAAATCCAAATCTGTGAATACTCAGGCTGACCCGAGCGTAAATAAAACACAAACACTCGAGTCAGGACATATATACTTATCCAATGTAAACCCACTCAAGTGAACTGTAGTAAATGTACAAATAACTTAGAAGATGCTTGGAACCGCCTATCCTTTAAGGATCTGTTAAACTATTTACTATGTAGTAGTATACACTATTATAATAATGTCTATTAGTAAAATAAACTTACTTTAAAATAGCATCACGGGGTTACCCATATAGCCCCAGAGACGTAATAGTCCCAGTAGTCCATCCAGTATCTGCATATCTCCTGCTCGGGAGACTACGAGAAGATACACATGGGCTACGGGAGAAAACCAAACTCATAGTAAAGGCTCGATATGGTAGGTGACACGGCACAACGAGGCAATGCTAGGGTAGATATACCAATTACGCACATAGGCTAGTGGTAACGTAGCAGCCACTATGCCTACCTCGGAACACATTCCTAAATCGGAGGGTGGCCATCAAACAATCACAAAGTAATAGTATGGTATCGAAGAAATGCGTCCGATCGAAGGTATGACCTCACTTGGCCCGAGATCGCTCCTGTATTAGCCACCTTATGCTAACTCATGGGAGTTGGGTCCACGTAACATACCACAACAACGTCGCCATCATCCTACTTCATTCTGAAATCTCCACTACATATACAGTTGTCAAAGTGGTTTTCGGTATCGACGGCGAGCATGTACATACCCGATCCCGGTCTCTTTGCCAACCAATCGTTATTATAACTCGCGGTTATAACTTTTAAAACTAATAATTTATACTTCAAAATATAATATCTTTTCAAATCCAAATCTTTATCTAATAAAGATTAAATCATTTCAAAACCATTTCAATATATCAAAATATCATATCTTTCAAAACTTCCTTTTTAAATCATTATTTGAATTCAAATCCAAATATCCAATTTAAATACCCTTTTAAATTCAAAGATAACATTCATTTATTTCAATTCAAATCATCTTTTAAAATGATTTATTTTCCAGTTAAATCTATTTATTTAAATCATTTGAAAGTGAAGTTATTATTCCTTCAAGTCAAGTATTCAATTTTTCAAAGTTTCAAACCATTCTGAGCTCGTTTACTAAGTCAAAAACCATAAACATTTAAAATTTCAGCCTTTCACAGCATTTAGAAAAAACTGTTATAAGTTATACTTGAAAACATTTTAATTCAGCAAAGATAGCATTTAAAAACTGCCGTTAAAACTCAGTTTTAGTTGAAATTTAGTTTAAAACAGCAAAGACAGCATTTCCAGAAATGCTGTAATAGCTCAGGTTTCAAGTTTAAGGTTTTTATTAATATTAGCAAAGACAACATTTTCAGAAATGCTATAATAGCTCAGGTTTCAAGTTTAAGGTTTTTATTAATTTCAGACAGCGGACCACTACAGCATTTACAGAACTGCCGTAATAGGCCTTTATTAAGATTTAGCCTTTTAAATTTACTACAGCAACCACAACATTTCAGAACTGCTGTAATAGCCTCTTTTATTCAGTTTTAGTTCATTTACAGAAACCATATTATTTCTGGATGCTATAAGAAGTATTTTCTAGATTTTAATGTATTTCCAGCAAATAAATAACTTCAATTTAAACCCTTTAAACATTATAAAAATCATATTTTAACATTAAAATATTCATTTAACTTACTTTTAACTTATGATTTTTATAAATAAATTTCTTATAATTAAATCAAATTTTTCAATAATTTCACTTAACAAATTCAAGTGTAACATTTTCTTTTCTTCGCTTTTTAACAAATAAACTTAACACTTACATTTTTCTTCCATTTTCCAATGTAATTAAATTTCCATTTTATTTATATAACTTAATTTTCATTTTAAACCAAAATTCCAAATTTTCCAACTTAGGTTATATTTCCAAAAATTCACTTTTACCATTTATTTAAATTACATTTTAACTTACAGAAAAATCACAATTTCTATATTAAAACATTTAAAACCCAATTTAAATCAAATTTTCATAATTTTACACTTTTTTAAAAATATTTAAAATATTCAAAATACTTTATAAAATTAACCACGGGCCTGTATATAGTTTTCTATCCCAGGTCAAGTGATACATACATACATACATACATACATACATACATATATATATATATATCATTTCAATCCGCAGTTTTACAAAGAATAATCCTGGTTCTTTCCTTTCAAACCCGCAGTCCCAAGTCAAAATAAAATAAATAAAACCGTTCAGACCTATCATTTCAGCCCATAACGATTTTTCCCTATTCTAAAGTCCGTTCGGGTATGTATCATTTCAACACATAGACATATATCAATAACAGATGAGATGACACGTAAAATAACAGGTTTAACATCGTATAATTAATAATCACAGGCAGTTATAACATCGTATATAGTTCTGCACATTCAATCATTATCGCTTCACATTTGCATAAGTATATAATGTCATGTGAGATTTACTCACCTCTTTGCGTTGGAGATATCAATTCAAATGACATAACGGATTCCAGAACACAACGACAAGACTATAGACTCGAGTGGAGAGCGAGATCCAAGCTATAGATCTTGTGTTACAACCCAAAAAAAAACCAAGTAAAATTAAAATTCATTACAACATTGAATTTAAATAACTTTGAAATAAAAAGCAGATTGAACACATAAACTTTTGCCTTGTTTTCTACATATGCTTGCACGGCCTAGGGGTGCATTTGGCTCGGGTTTGATCATGGTTTAGCTCGGGTTGGGTCCTAGCATGGCTCGGGTACAAGGCTAGGCATGATGGAGGAGGTTACACACTTGAGAATGTGAAGAGTTCATGCAACAAAGAGGAGTTTTATGTCAACATAAGGGCTCGACCATGTAGGGTTTGGGCTCGACCAGTGGGGTGTGGACCTGGTCAGTGGCTGGAGTAATGAAAGGAGGTCTGTAAAATGTGGTGGTGGTGGCCTATGGTGGTGGTGGGGGTGAACAATGGGGTGATGAAGCAACATGGCTCAGCCTAGCATAGTTTTAAGGCAATAAGCATTGTTTTGTGGAGTTTCTCTTCATAGATGGTGCGGCCATGGTCAAGATCTGAGGGATAGGTGGTGGTAGTGGCAAGGAAGAGATCGTGGAGGTGGTGGCCGTGACAATCAAGAGGAGGCCGAGCAAAACTATCCAAGTAAACAAGGCAAAAACATAGAAAAAAAGAGAAGAAAAGGAAGAAAAAGAAGAGCCCATTACCAAGAATTTTTGTCAAGCCGTGAAGTGAGATTGAGATGATAATTTTTATGCATGAAATGTTAAGTGAATACATGGCTAAGAAGCCAAAATGCACGGCCAAACAAAATAAATGAAGAGTTATGGAAATTGAAAAGCTTGGCAAATGAAAAGTCTTAAGTTATTAAAGCTTTTCAAACCCTTCATATTTCCTTTTTCTTTAATTCAATAAAACAAAATAAAAATCAGTAAATGAATTTAAAAACTGAAACAAAGTAAAATAAAATAAAAGTAAATAATTAAATTTAAAGGAAATAGAAAAAGAATTAAAGAAATTGCTTAAAATTTTCAAATAGGGTTCAAAAATTACAAATAAATCATCACTATCTTTAGAAAAATATCTACTTCACTTTAAAAAATATTTTAAAACAAAATTTTAAGTAAAATAATTTCTAAAACATTTTCAAAGTGAAATAAATTCAAATAAAAATTAATTTCAAAATACTGGGTTGTTACACCCTCCCCCACTCAAACCTTTTCATCCTCGAAAAGAACGGAAATAAGGAAATAAGGAAAAACAAGATAGAAAAACAAAATAGTATCTGGAATAAACAATTCCATATTCGAAGCACGAATGCTCTCCTCCGTCTTCCAAGTACAATCACGATCATCAGTACTCCACTATACTTTGACCAGACTAACTGATTTCTTCTTAGTTGCTTCGACCTCTGTCGACAATACGAAGTAGCTTCCTCTCAACAGTCAGATTAGGCTCAATATCCAAGCTATCAAGAGCAGAAGGCTGAACAAACAAAGATGGGTCATGGAGATACGGATGAAGATGTGAGATGTGGAATACATCATGCACTCCAAAAAGCTTCTCGGGTAACTCCAGACGATAAGCCAAGGAGCCAACTCTTTCCACAATGCGGAAAGGGCCAATGAACCTAGGAGAAAGCTTCCCTCTATGACCAAAGCGAAGAACATTCCTTAAGGGAGAGAGCTTAAGGAAAACCAGATCACCAACAGCAAACTCCAAACTCTGCCTACGTCTATCAGCATACTTCTTCTGCCTATCCTGAGCAACCCTCAGCCTTCTCTTAATCTCCTCAACTCTCTCCGAAGCTTCCAAAATCATATCAGGGCCAAGAACCAGACGATTACCGGATTCAATCCAGCAAGATGGAGATCGACAAGGTCGTCCATATAAAGCAGAAAATGGAGACGTCTTGATACTGGCCTAAATTCAAAGATAGAAAGAGATAGATAAAAGATTAAGATAAGCTTAAAGCATAAGATAAGATTATACCTGATAACAATTATTGTATGTGAACTCGACAAGATGAAGACGATCTTCCCAAGATCCACCATAATCAAGAACACAAGCATAAAGAAGATCTTCGAGTATCTGATTCACTCTTTCCGTTTGACCATCGGTCTGCGGATGGTAAGCAATGCTTAGATTCAGATGAGTACCCAAAGATTTCTGAAAAGCTTTCCAAAACTGGCTCGTAAAGATAGGATCACGATCACAAACAACACTGAAGGGAACACCATGGAGACGAACAATCCTCCTCATGTAGATCTCATACAAGCTAGAAGCAGAATGTGTAGATTTGACCGGAATGAAATGAGAAAACTTAATCAGCCTATCCACAATAACCCAGATACTCTCATTGCCTTTCCTAGACCTCGACAATTCATCAATGAAATTCATGGAAACCTGTTCCCACTTCCAGTTGGGAATCTCAACGTTGCAACAAACAAGGGGTCTTCTAATGATCGGCCTTGACTTTTTGACAAGTCGCACACCTACTAACAAAGATAGAGACATCCCTCTTCATTCCTTTCCACCAATAAAGCCTCTTCATATCCTGATACATCTTCGACACACTAGGATGGATAGAAAGTCTAGATTGATGATTCTCCCGAAGTAATTCCTGCCTCAAACCATCAACATTCGGGACACAAATCTTGCCATTAATCCTCAAAATCCCTCTGTCATCGATCTGAGCTCCATTACTATCGCAACTAGTACCACCAACTCTGCTCCGAATACTCTCCTTCATCAACCTAAGCATCTTATTTTTATCTTGCTTAGCTATGATGCGCTTCAAAAGATAGGAAGAAGAAACATCCATCCGGCACAACAAAGCCTTCTTCCGACTCAGAGCATTGGCCATAACATTAGCTTTACCGGGAGTATAGCTAATATCGAGGTCATAAGAAGCCAAAAACTCAAGCCAATGAACTTGCCTCTGATTCAAATCCTTTTGCATAAAGATATATCTCAGAAACTGATGATCGGTGAAAAGCTCAAACTTGGTTCCTAACAGATGATGCCTCCAAAGCTTCAAAGAAAAGACAATAGCAAGCAACTCTGAATCATGGGCAGCATAATTAGCTTAATGGGTTTTCAACTGACGGCTGGCATAGGCAATGACCCTACCATCCTGCATGAGAATAGCACCCAATCCCTCATGACTAGCATCAGTATATACCATCAATCCCTCACTTCCGTTCGGAACGGTAAGAACTATTGCGGAAGTTAGCTTGCTCTTTAACTCATTGAATGAAGCTTCACACTTCTTATCCCAGATAAACTTAACATTCTTACTAGTCAAAGCAGTGAGAGGTGCAGCAATCCAAGCAAAATTTTTAATTAATCTCCGGTAGTAACGGGCAAGGCCTAGAAAACTATGAATCTCAGAAGGAGTCTTAGGAGTTTCCCAATCCTGTAATAGAAATAGGGAAAATAAGAACCACAGAAGAGATAGAATAATTAAATGATAAAGGAAAAGAGAAAGAAGGAAAGACTTACATTGATCGCAGCGATCTTGACTGGATCAACAGAAATTCCATTACCAAAAACAATGTGCCCGAGGAATCGGACTTCATCCTTCCAGAAATGGCATTTAGAAAATTTAGCTTTCAATTGATGATTTCTGAGAGTCTCTAGAACATACTGCAAATGTGACTCATGCTCATTCTCGTACTTAGAGAAGACCAAGATATCATCAACAAAGAATAAAACAAATTTATTAAGCACAGCATGAAAAACACGATTTATAAGATCCACAAAGAAAGCAGGAGCATTAGTTAAACCAAAAGGAATGAATAACCATTAATAAAACCCATTCTCACTCCAGAAAGCAGTCTTGGGAATGCTTTCCTCAGCAACTCTGAGCTGGTGGAAACCTGTGGCAAGATAAAGCCGAGAGAAACAAGTGGCGCCATAAAGCTGATCAAATATATTATTGATGCGAGGCATTAGATATCTGTTTTTCATAGTGAGCTTGTTCAGCTCCCTATAATCAATACACATCCTCAAAGAACCATCCGACTTAGTGACAAAGACCAATGCTGCTCCCCATTCGGAATGGCTAGGTCTGTTCAGACCTTGGAAGGCAAGTTCTCAATCTGCTTTCCCAACTCAACCTTCTCATAAGGTGCCATTCTTCTAAGAGGAAGAATTACAGGTCGAGCAATAGGAATAAGATCAATCCGAAAATCAATTTCCCGCTTAGGGGGGAAAAGAAGTAACTTCACCAAATACATCGAGAAAGAGTTTGACCACACGAGTCGAATAAAGATCACCAGGAGCATAATCCAGAGAATAAATAAAATTGCCTGCAAAATCCCGAGGCATGCCGCACTGAATAATAAAGAAATTACCTAGATCATCAACAAGGTAAACAAACTGGGCTTGACAAGAGGTATGGGCATCATGCCTACCAAGCCAATCACTTCCAAGCAACAAATCAAAAGCATCAAAGCCCAAAACATAAAAATCACCACTGAAGCGATGATCAGAATAGAGAAGCTTCACTTGTTTACAAATCCTATTAAGGTTTGTGGGACCCCCAATTGGATTTAAAACACATAAGGATTCGGAAACATACTCAGGTGAAAGGAGATGCTCAAACTTATCACACAAATCAACAGATATAAAATTGTAGGAAGATCCAATATCAAATAAAACACGAACAAGATGCTGAAATAAGAAAAAGAGCCCTGAAGAGGACCTTGGTCATCACTAGGAGCTAGAGGAGCTGGAGAAGATGCGAAGGTGACAACAAATATACCAGAAGGCTTACCCTTCTGCTGGGTAGGGAAATCCTTCCTGAAATGGCCAGGCTGGAGACAGATGTGGCAAAGATCACGCCTAGTTGACTGAGCCGAGGGAAGAACAGCAGCACCAATAATAGTAGGACAACTATTCGCATAGTGTCCCTTCTGGTCACACTTAAAGCAGGTGATGGAAGAAAGGTCAAAGGGCTGCCTCTGAGAAGGAGCCGATAATGAAGATCCCAAATCTGGATTCTTGAGCAAATTCTTCTTCTGCTGAAGGAAACTAGGCTTTCTCTTCTTAGAATTTGCAGAGGAAGTCTGAGATGAAGGAACACCAACAGAAGCAGGGCCCTTGGAAGTAGGGTTCTCATAACGAATAGCCATATCCATAAGTCTAGTGAAAGGGCTGTGAACATGGGCAATAAGACGATCATAGTACTCAGGACGAGCACCAGTAATAAACTTCTCATTCTTCTTTAGATGAGTGTCTATCAGACCAGGTCCGAACTTAGAAAGTTCGTTAAACTTTCTCTCATACTCTGAAAAAGACATGCTTCCCTGTTTGAGGTCCATGAACTCCCTATAAAGCTGGGATTTTCCGGCTTCGGGCATCCACTTAGCAATGAAAGCCTCCCTGAGACGAATGATAGATAAGCTTAGAAAAGGCACGAAGAGATAGAAAAACAGAACTCAAAGAAACACAAGGATATATCTGAACTATTTCCAAGTAAGATCAGCCTCAATGATGTTAGCCGTAACAGACTCCCACCAATCTTGGGCAGCCTCCTACAACTGCCATGCGACTAACTAACGCTTCTGGGCATCAGTAATCTCAAGACTAGTAAATATTCTCTCGATACTCCTCAGTCATTGCTAAGCCTCAATGATAGACTCAGAACCAGTGAACTTGGTACCACCAAGCTGAGTAAATTCTTTGCAAAGAATGGTGAAAAGAACAGGAGCTAGGGCTGGAACTGGGGCAGACCACGACCCTGACCTCTAGCATTCCTACGATTCATCCTGAAAATTCAAGAATGAATATTAGGACAAAGGTAAAGATAAGATAAAGATAAGACAAGACAAGACAAGATAAATTCACTTGGATGAACATCCTAATTACATAAACTTCTAACAAGGTAGATACGAAAGGAAAGAAGTTTAGAAATTTTTTCTTATAAAACAAGAAAAAAAAATTATATCAAAATAATCTTTGAGAAATCCATTGAAAATCATTTTAAAATTATTTTATACTTTGAAAATACGTTCTTTCACAAAGAAATGATTTTGAAGTTGATTTCACTCATGCTAGGGTATTTCTACCCTATCTCTAATGAGTTTTTGCTCTACAGTCTAAGGTTTGCCTAAAAACCAAAGCTCTGATACCAACTGTAACGACCCATTATTTTCCACCATTCAAATCGACAATAATCCACACATGTCGGACTTGAATAGTACAAAATAACATATTGTAATAAAATTCGGAGAAAATAGAATCAAATCACAGAATCACAAACACAAAACATCAGAATATCTCGCAGCGGAAAATAAAATACCATAGTAGTTCATGAAGCTACTATCACAAAGTTTCAAAACCAAATACATAATATCAATCTGAAAATAGATACAACATAAAATCCTAAATACAAAGAAGTCCACTAATACAAAGCTGCCAACAAAACTGAAATAGAACAATAGAACTGAATATAGATAAACTAGATAAGCTGATAATCTCCAGCGATTCTAGACCTCCAGAGAGTGGAATCCAAATCTGTGAATACTCAGGTTGACCCGAGCGTAAATAAAACACAAACACTCAAGTTAGGACATACATACTTATCCAGTGTAAACTAACTCAAATGAACTGTAGTAAAAATACAACTTAGAAGATGCTTGGGATCGTCCATCCTCTAAGGATCCATTAAACTATTTACTATGTAGTAGTATACACTATTATAATAATGTCTATCAGTAAAATAAACTTACTTTAAAATAGCATCACGAGGTTAACCATATAGCCCTAGACACGTAATAGTCTCAGTAGTCCATCCAATATCTGCATATATCCTGATCAGGAGACTACGAGATGATACACATGGGCTACGGGAGAAAACCAAACTCGTAGTATAGTCTCGATATGGTAGGTGACAAGGCACAACGAGGTAATGCCAGAGTAGATATACCAATTACGCACACGGGCTGGTGGTAACGTAGCAGCCACTATGCCCACCTCGGAACACATTCCCAAATCGAAGGGTGGCCACCAAACAATCACGAAGTAATAGTACGGTATCGAAGAAATGCATCCGATCGAAGGTATTGTGATAATCCGGATTCTCAGATATCTGTTAATTGGAAATTAACAGAATTTAAATTATTAAACAATGATTTATAATATATATATATATAATGATTTTTTATTTAAATGTAATACATACATTTGGTTTGATTTTAATTTGAATATAAAGGAATTTTCTAAATTGGACATTTTCTTTACCACTAGCAATTGTGTATTGTTAGCAACTTAAGTATAATGATGACTTAAGTAAAAAAATTTAACAAGATTTAATAAAAGAGTTGATATTCTCTTTATCTAAAATTACATAATAAACATTTGATTAATTAAAGAATAATATGATTCATAAATTAATTAAATAAAAGGGGTTTAAAACAAAGCTACAAATTTAATTTAATACAAGGACTTAAACATAATTTAAATGATAGGTAACATTTGTTAAACTATGAATATAAGGCTTAAATAAATTATTAAAAGAAAATAACATTTAAAACATTAGGAAAATTCTTTTGTAAATATTAATTTAACATTTTTACACTTGTAAACATTATAGGGTGTGTAAAGACAAATGTAAATTATATGCATATGTGTAAGATTCTTAAAGCATTAATATGACAAATGTCTTTCTCTTTAATAATTAAATTTAAAATTTAATTGTAAAATAAAAAGAAGAATTTTAAACTTCAGCAAATTCTTTTATTCATTCTCAACCTAAAATCCAAAATTAAATACAAAATAAAGATCAAAAAGAAAGAAAAAAAATCTGAAAAAAAATCTAAAAGTTAGAAGAAGCAAATGAAATCAGAAATCAGAAATCTGAAACTAGATAATCCAATAAATCAGAGGCAAAGGGGAATTCAACATCAATGCTAGATGTAAAACTTCAACAAGTAATTCAGAAAATTAAGCATGCAAGCAATTGAATAAGCCTGGAAGAAGAATTTAAAACTGCTGTATGTTTCTGCAAATTAGAGAAGGTGAGTAAACTATACATGCAGAAATTACTTAAGGTTATGTGTTATTAATGTTTGCATGTTGATTTAAACATGAATGCAAGTATGTTTGCATGAAGATGTTTGGATGTATGTTTGTAAAACATATAGGACTCTCTCTGTTTTACACTTCCAGGTTTAAGTAAAATTCAAAAAAAAAAAAAAAACCCTCAAAATCTGCTCCTATAATCTCTTATAGGCTGTTAAGGTCAAAATGAGATTTGTTTGTATTTGTAAACAAAGTTTAAAAAAAAAATATTTAAGCATAATTATATTTAAAACTATCTGGAAGCTTAGAAGACAGTGGAAGTTGCAACATAGTTCAACCCTTTGTCTTTAATCAGTAAAATCTGAATCCATCTGTAGACTCGATGCATGTGGCATATGGTTGCATTAAATAAGTGATGTACGTTTGAAATGTTATTGTATGATGTTTTATGATCCTAAATCAAGTTTGTGGTATGTAGTTGGTGTGTATATGTCTGGACATGATTATTCTTCTCTGTTTTAAATTTCAGTGATATAAACTTAGATTAAAATTTATATCCTTCACACTGAAAATCCTTTTAGGCTAATGTATTTAAACAAAGATGGTTTGTTTAAAAACTAAACTAAGTTTTAAAAATGTTTTCAAGAATAATAAATATAGATATTTCTGGAAGAATGAAAAAGAACAGAGAAGCATAAGTATTTGTTAAAATCAAATATAATGATCTGTTAAGATATACATATACATATATATATATATATATAATTCGAATTGCATTTCCAAATTAAGATTTTTAAAATTAAAATCTTGATTTTTAATATTAATTTGGATGGGCAATTCAAGGATGCCTAGGAATGGGTCATGGAGGGTTTCTCGGTGATCAAAGGGGTTAGAATTGTTGGGGTTCCTTCTGGAGCTAGCTAAATGAGTGGGGTATTCGGCAAAAATAGTTGGTGGGTGGACGGGCCATCGTGGAGGCGGCGGTGGGTCGTAGAAGTTTAAAACCCTAGTTTTGGTCAATCTTACATTAATGGATGCTGCGTCGTTTCTAAAGCATCGAGTTGCTTGGAAATTGAGATGGAGCTGCGTGGGTTAAGCATGGAGACGTGGCCGGAGTTTGGTGGCATCTGGAGGTAGGAATTGCCTGAACGAGGTGATTGAGGGCCGGAATAGATTTTTTTTTGGGACCTGAGTATGTCGACTTTGTTTCTCGTGTTTGTTTGGGTGTATGGCCGTTGCGATCGAAGGAAGGATCGATCGTGGATTTGTAGGTGGTCGTCTCAAGCGCCGGAGCATCGTCGGCGGTGGTGCACGTTGCACAGTATAGGTCGTGTGCATGATATGGTGTTGAGCGATTATGGTGCTCGAGTTTATGATCGGGGGCGAGTATGGTTTGCTCGAGTTTTTTTTCTCTTTTACCGGGGCTTGCGTAAGAATTTAGTTTAACAGTTTCGACTTAAAAAAAAAAGAGAACGTAAGAAGAAGATGGGGGAAACGCGGGTTGGGCATGAGCAGGGATAAGGTTTTACCCGAAGCAAAATTTAAGGGAAGGGTAGGCAGTTCTATAATATTTATTCAAGAAATCAAAGGTTGATTAAATAAGAAATAATTAATTAATGGATGTAACTAAAGGATAATCTCTTTAAGTTTTGTTTTAGAAAAAAAAAGATTATTACTTAATGAAGTAATTGAAGATAAGAATCAATTAATGAGGTTATTAGAGATAAATTGAGTGGTATTTAAGAATTAATGACATTGTAATTAATAATGGTTAATTTAAACTTTGATTACTTAGAGAGAGGTAATTAGAAAATTGTTAATAGTTGATGACGGTCGTTAACTAGGGATTATGAAATGGTTAATTAAGACGATTAATTTAAGTTAATTAGTAAATTAATTAATTAAAGATGGTCACTTATTGTAACTGATTAAGTATGATTACTTAGTGAGGTAATTATCGAAAAATTACCAAATGTAATTAAATAAAGAAAACACTTATTGAAGTAATTGGAAATCGATTACTTAATGGAAGTAATTAAGCATTAATTACTTGGTGTAATTAATTAAAGGATTTATATAATTAAGTAAGGAGTTAATTGATTAAGATAGGTAATTATAGGATGGTTAATTACTGTTGTGATTAATAAAGACTGATTATTGAAATAATCAACAACGAGCCGTTAATTAATGTAATTAATTAATGTAATTAATGAAGTAATTAAAGGTTAATTACTGAAGTTGTTTGAAGATAATTAAGTTGTGTTATTAAGTAAAGGATAATTACTTTACGTAATTGAGGGTAATTAATCAAGGATGATTAATTAAGATGGGTAATTGGAGAATAATTAATTAATTTGCTGTAATTAATTAAGGATTAAACTCAGGATTCATAAAGATTGTGTGATTAAAGTCTTTGCTTATGAATAGCTGAATGTTATTTGATGTTTGGATTGTTGTTATACTTGGCAGATGATTGTGATGCCAGGGTGTTAGATATGGATTATCTATTTGAAATAGAATTGCTATGTGAATCTATTACTATGGGTATTCATGGAAATGTTTAAAGCTTTAACAGCTTTGTCTTATGATGATATAAAATTCGAAGAGACCGGAGTCGGGTATTAGTGAATACCCGAAACCACTTAGATCCCTTATAGATTGATATATGGAATCAATAGGCTGATATGAAATGATTTATGTAAATTGGTCCATTTAATCTAAGTTTGGCACTTAGAAATTGACGTATGAAATAAGTAATGTCTATAACAGCTTGGGAAATTGTAAATTGATAAGTTACCCAACGTTTATATAAGTTGCTTGCTTTTGTATTATTGTTAGATGGGTTTACTCACGCTGGTTTCCAGCCTGACTCGGGTGTTACTTTGATGTAATGCTCGGGTCAGACCGAGTATTACAGATTTTCAGGTAAGGACGTTCTGGAGCTCAGGAGGCAAGCCAGCGAGCAGGAACGTATGGAGAACTTCTAATGTTATATTATAGTATCTAAAACAGAAAGATTTATCTGTTCTGTAATTGTAAATCTGTTGTAACTCTGATATAATAATGTGTAATTTGACAAGTACAGTTTTCTTTTTGTAACTATATATTTTATCCGCTGCGTATGTGAGACTTTGAGTTTGGTTTTTCTGTTCCTCTTCTTCCATCTCTTCTTCTTTTCCTAACTATTTGGAAGTTTCGGGATCGAAATTTCCGGGTCGTTACATTTGGTATAAGAGCAGAAGGTTAAGCGAGAACCTTGACTCTGGTGGGATTACTCATTAAGGATAGGGTAAGTGGTACCCTAGGATGAGTTGAGTGTATAAATATGAGAGAGCGTACTTGTTATTTTCTCATATAAGGGTTTTTAAATGATTTCAAAAGTAAATGAATCTTATATAAGAAATAGATTATCTATTATATTAAGGAAATTGGTTGTAGTATTAATTAAACTAAAAGTAATAGTAAGAATTAATAAGTAATAGAAATACAACCAAACTGGAATTAAATTTGGGAAAGGTTTCAGGATAAGGATAATCAATTAATTTATGTAATTAATTAAACTTTATTTAATGAAATTACTTTATGGATAATAATTTGGAAATGATAAATAAAGAAGGAGTTACTTAATGAAGTAGCTAGAGGTAAGTAATTTAAGGGACAATTACTTAATGAAGGTAATTAAGAAATAAGTTAATTACCGAATGTGATTAATTGGAATTAATTAATGATGTAATTAATTTAAAGAAATAATAAATAATATTATTTAATGCAATTTAATGAAATGGTCCTATTTCAAACAAGAGTTGTTTGAAAATTTAAAGGAAATTTGTTTTAAATAAAACCAAGGGTGGTTTAAAATTTTAAAGTATAACTTGGCATGTAAAAGAAATTAATATGTATACATGTGGATATACATAATATCAAAGGTGATTGGAAATAAACTCTAAATGGTGAGTTTTGAATTTGCAATAAGATGTGATACCCAAAGTGATAAGTTTTTGAACTTATAAATGGAAAGATTATTAATGTGAAGTTTAGAATTTGAAATGGAAGTTCAAACTGGGTAAGGTTGATTGGATTAAATGAATTGAGTTTAACTTGGGAAAGGTTAAATAAGTTGAAATGATCAACCTGATTTGGAAATTTCCAGATGAAATTAAGTTTTAACTTGGAAAGTTAAATGATTGATTATATTTGAGAGTTTGAGTGATCTCAAATTGGATTTGAGATCCGAAAATTGGAAATGGATGGATGTTTTAAAATAATTGGATGATATCATCCTATTGTTATTAATAATCTTTAAAATGTGAATTGGATTTGTTTAAATGAATGAGAAATGAAGTATGGTAATCCATTGTTGGGATAAAACGTAAATTGATTTAAAGGAATTAAATCAACAACTGAAGTATCAACTCGAATTTATGTAATTCGAGATGGTTCATAGTGAACTGGAACTTGAAGTTGGTTCAAATTGAATTTGATTTGAATTAATTAAAATGATGATTGAAGATGTATGAGTATAAGATTCAAATGGAAAATTTGAATTGGATTGATTTGAATAATCTGAAATTGTAATTAGAGTTGAATAATTTTTAAATTCAAATGGAATTGAATTTGGGAAGAAATCAAGAATAATTCAACTCGATTTGGAAATGGAGTTTAAAATTGGGATTAATTCAAATTGGAGTTGAAAATGAATTGAAATTTGAAACTAGTTCAATTGAAATTTATTTGAATTAGTAGAATTTGAGATCTATGTTGAATAAAGTTAAATTTGGAAAGAAACTAAGGTTAATTCAACTTGAATTGGGGTTGAATCAATTTCAATGGAAATTTGAAGTTATTTAAATTGGAACTGGGTCAATTTACATGGATGTGGAAATTTGAATTGAATTGATGAGAATGAAGATTGGGAAGTGAGCAGTTTTGACTCTGGACTATTTTTAATATAAATTGTTTTAATATAAACTTATTTTCCAAGCTATTCATTATATATACAACCTTTCTTTTAAAAGCTAAACTATCTTATATTTGTTTACAATTATTTTTGAAACTGTTTAGCAATTTTCCAACTGTTTTATAAACTAATTACTATATTTCAACTATTTTACAAAACTAATTACTATCTTACTATTATTTTGCCATTATCCAAAATTTCTATAATTGTTTAAACTATTTTCTAACTATTTTACATCTATTTTACAAACTAGTAATTATTTTCCAACTACTTATCTATTTTTAAATATTTCACGTTATTTTCTAAATTAACTGGTCGAAGTTTAAACTGTTATTGTTTAAATACCCAATCAAGATTAAAATAAAGGTGATAATCCAAATGGATTGAAGCAATTGTGAGTAAGTGAATGATAATCAAAGTGAATGTGAATAGAAATGGAATTAATTGGCTAATAACCAATAAAGATAAATACGTAGGGTGTACGTATGTTATTCTATTCGCATAGTAATGTGATCCAGATTCGAGCACAGAATTTCGAGATAGTATGTCAATCCGAGTTGGGATTTTTCAGTCGATTTTCGACGGCGGACCTGGATATGGATTGTTGATTGGTTCTGGATATTCTCTATCATAGTTATGACTATGCAAGAAGAATAACGGTTTCTGATCAAGAAACCAGATCTGTGTCCGCACTAGGAAGTCGAGTGGATGATACTAGTTCGAAAGTGAAATTGTGTGATCAAGTGAGCGATCAGATTGGTATGGCGTACGAACGATATGTGTGCATCGTACGGATTTGAATGAAATTGATATTGAAAGGAGTATTCAAATTTGAATATTTGATTTTGGATAAATAAAGTTATATATCTTGGGTATATAAAAAAAACTCCCCTTGATGAATCTTTTGCTAAAAATAAAAGGGTTTTGTTTTGAAAATATTTGAAGTATAAAAGGATTTTATACAAGTTTAAAATGATCCAAAGATTTTTATCAAGGATTTTATATATATCTATATATATATAAAGGATCATATGAGGATTTTGGAAAAGGTTTTGGGAACTTATGGATTTGGAAAGGCTTTTGATTTTGGGTAAAATCAATATGAGAATTTGAAAAGCCTAGTTTGAGAATTATCGATTTTGGAATAATCGATTTTGTGTAAAGGAGCTTTGTATGAGATCATACTAGGTGTATGATTTAAAGATACTATATATGTATAGTATAAAATGTTTTGATGATGCTTTGGGGAAAAAGGCGCTCTCTTGGAATGGACTTCTCAGGAGTACCACCGGGTGGTGCTGCCTTGATCCCCGAGGGGGGTTCTAAAGTTGATCCTGTGAGGAGTCCGGACAAACTAGTTCCTGAGTATTATTGGGTAGCGAAAGTCGATGGCGCTGATGCCTACAGGGGCATTTGAGTTATGCTGTGACGACAGTGTAACTCGATGTCGCTGCGATCTACTGTGGGGACCATAGCGAAAATCGTGTGGAGGATGAGTGTCAACGGTCTACACTTGATTTTGCCGGGAAGGCAACGCAACATCAGTAGACTGCGATCTATGGTCAAGTGGAGTGGAGAATTTTCATTCTTTTGGCAGCGAAATTCGAGGGCGCTGATGCCTACAGTTATATGGGTTTTTGCTGTGATGGCTACGTAACCCCAGTTGTAGCTGCGATCTGTAGCGGGTTCCATGGTGTAATCGAGGGGCGCGGAGGCCTACAGTTATCTATGGATTTTGTCGGGATGGCAACGTAACCATCGGATTAACTGCGATCATGGATGGGGGTGATGATTCCAGAGCATTCTCACCAAAGATATATCCTCTATTTTCAAAAATTATTTTCTATATTTTCAATAAAATTATTTTCCAAGTATTTTCACTGGGTGTTGAAAATGGGTCTGCTAAGTACTTATAGATTTTCAGTCCTACGCCTGATCAACATATGACCGAATTTCTGTGAGAACGAAGATGGACTTGTTGAAACATCAAGTTATAGAATGATATTTTTATAGAACTATTTTGATAGTACTATTTATAAAAAAAATGATCAAAGAATAATTTAACCGGTTTTAAAATATTTAATAAAATCTGTTTCGTTCCTTTTCGAGGACGAAAAGATTCAAAGGGGGAGGAATGTGATAATCCGGATTCTTAGATATCTGTTAATTAAAAATTAACAGAATTTAAATTATTAAACAATGATTTATAATATATATATATATATATATATATATATACAATGATTGTTTATTTAAATGTAATACATACATTTGGTTTGATTTTAATTTGAATATAAAGGAATTTTCTAAATTGGACATTTTCTTTACCACTAGTAATTGTGTATTGTTAGCAACTTAAGTATAATGATGACTTAAGTAAAAAAATTTAACAAGATTTAATAAAAGAGTTGATATTCTCTTTATCTAAAATTACATAATAAACATTTGATTAATTAAAGAATAATACGATTCATAAATTAATTAAATAAAAGGGGTTTAAAACAAAGCTATAAATTTAATTTAATACAAGGACTTAAACATAATTTAAATGATAGGTAACATTTGTTAAACTATGAATATAAGGCTTAAATAAATTATTAAAAGAAAATAACATTTAAAACATTTATAAAACATTAGGAAAATTCTTTTGTAAATATTAATTTAACATTTTTATACTTGTAAACATTATAGGGTGTGTAAAGACAAATGTAAATTATATGCATATGTGTAAGATTCTTAAAGCATTAATATGACAAATGTCTTTCTCTTTAATAATTAAATTTAAAATTTAATTGTAAAATAAAAAGAAGAATTTTAAACTTCAGCAAATTCTTTTATTCATTCTCAACCCAAAATCCAAAATTAAATACAAAATAAAGATCAAAAAGAAAGAAATAAAATCTGAAAAAATCTAAAAGTTAGAAGAAGAAAATGAAATCTGAAATCAAAGATATGAAACTAGATAATCCAAGAAATCAGAGGCAAAGAGGAATTCAACATCAATGCTAGATGTAAAACTTCAACAAGTAATTCAGAAAATTCAGCATGCAAAATAGAATTCAAGAGCAATTGAATAAGCCTGGAAGAAGAATTCAAAACTGCTGTATGTTTCTGCAAATTAGAGAAGGTGAGTAAACTATACATGCAGAAATTACTTAAGGTTATGTGTGATTAATGTTTGCATGTTGATTTAAACATGAATGCAAGTATGTTTGCATGAAGATGTTTGGATGCATGTTTGTAAAACATATCGGACTCTCTCTATTTTACACTTCCAGGTTTAAGTAAAATTCAAAAAAAAAAAACCCTCAAAATCTGCTCCTATAATCTCTTATAGGCTATTAAGATCAAAATGAGATTTGTTTGTATTTATAAACAAAGTTTTAAAAAAAAAAAATTAAGCATAATTATATTTAAAACTATCTGGAAGCTTAGAAGACAGTGGAAGTTGCAACATAGTTCAACCCTTTGTCTTTAATCAGTAAAATCTGAATCCATCTGTAGACCCGATGCATGTGGCATATGGTTGCATTAAATAAGTGATGTATGTTTGAAATGGTATTGTATGATGTTTTATGATCCTAAATCAAGTTTGTGGTATGTCGTTGGTGTGTATATGTCTGGACATGATTATTCTTCTCTATTTTAAATTTCAGTGATATAAACTTAGATTAAAATTTATATCCTTCACACTGAAAATCCTTTTAGGCTGATGTATTTAAACAAAGATGGTTTGTTTAAAATCTAAACTAAGTTTTAAAAATGTTTTCAAGAATAATAAATATAGATATTTCTGGAAGAATGAAAAAGAACAGAGAAGCATAAGTATTTGTTAAAATCAAATATAATGATCTGTTAAGATATATATGTATATAATTCGAATTGCATTTCCAATTAAGATTTTTAAAATTAAAATCTTGATTTTTAATATTAATTTGGATGGGCAATTCAAGGATGCCTAGGAATGGGTCATGGAGGGTTTCTCGGTGATCAAAGGGGTTAGAATTGTTGGGGTTCCTTCTGGAGCTAGCTAAATGAGTGGGGTATTCGGCAAAAATAGTTGGTGGGTGGACGGGCCATCGTGGAGGCGGCGGTGGGTCGTAGAAGTTTAAAACCCTAGTTTTGGTCAATCTTACATTAATGGATGCTGCATCGTTTCTAAAGCATCGAGTTGCTTGGAAATTGAGATGGAGCTGCGTGGGTTAAGCATGGAGATGTGGCCGGAGTTTGGTGGCATCTGGAGGTAGGAATTGCCTGAACGAGGCGATTGAGGGCCGGAATAGATTTTTTCTGGGACCTGAGTATGTCGACTTTGTTTCTCGTGTTTGTTTGGGTGTATGGCCATTGCGATCGAAGTAGGGATCGATCGTGGATTTGTAGGTGGTCGTCTCAGGCGCCGGAGCATCGTCGGCGGCGGTGCACGTTGCACAGTATAGGTCGTGTGCATGATATGGTGTTGAGCGATTATGGTGCTCGAGTTTATGATCGGGGGCGAGTATGGTTTGCTCGAGTTTTTTTCTCTTTTACTGGGGCTTGCGTAAGAATTTAGTTTAACAGTTTCAACTTAAAAAAAAAGAGAACGTAAGAAGAAGATGGGGGAAACGCGGGTTGGGCACGAGCAGGGATAAGGTTTTACCCGAAGCAAAATTTAAGGGAAGGGTAGGCAGTTCTATAATATTTATTCAAGAAATCAAAGGTTGATTAAATAAGAAATAATTAATTAATGGATGTAACTAAAGGATAATCTCTTTAAAGTTTTGTTTTAGAAAAAAAAGATTATTACTTAATGAAGTAGTTGAAGTTAAGAATCAATTAATAAGGTAATTAGAGATAAATTGAGTGGTATTTAAGAATTAATGACATTGTAATTAATAATGGTTAATTTAAACTTTAATTACTTAGAGAGAGGTAATTAGAAAATTGTTAATAGTTGATGACGGTCGTTAACTAGGGATTATGAAATGGTTAATTAAGACGATTAATTTAAGTTAATTCGTAAATTAATTAATTAAAGATGGTCACTTATTGTAACTGATTAAGTATGATTACTTAGTGAGGTAATTATCGGAAAATTACCAAATGTAATTAAATAAAGAAAACACTTATTGAAGTAATTGGAAATCGATTACTTAATGGAAGTAATTAAGCATTAATTACTTGGTGTAATTAATTAAAGGATTTATATAATTAATTAAGGAGTTAATTAATTAAGATAGGTAATTATAGGATGGTTAATTACTGTTGTGATTAATAAAGACTGATTATTGAAATAGTCAACAACGAGCCGTTAATTAATGTAATTAATTAATGTAATTAATGAAGTAATTAAAGGTTAATTACTGAAGTTGTTTGAAGATAATTAAGTTGTGTTATTAAGTAAAGGATAATTACTTTACGTAATAGAGGGTAATTAATCAAGGATGATTAATTAAGATGGGTAATTGGAGAATAATTAATTAATTTGCTGTAATTAATTAAGGATTAAACTCAGGATTCATAAAGATTGTGTGATTAAAGTCTTTGCTTATGAATAGCTGAATGTTATTTGATGTTTGGATTGTTGTTATACTTGGCAGATGATTGTGATGCTAGGGTGTTAGATATGGATTATCTATTTGAAATAGAATTGCTATGTGAATCTATTACTATGGGTATTCATGGAAATGTTTAAAGCTTTAACAGCTTTGTCTTATGATGATATAAAATTCGAAGAGACCGGAGTCGGGTATTAGTGAATACCCGAAACCACTTAGATCCCTTATAGATTGATATATGGAATCAATAGGCTGATATGAAATGATTTATGTAAATTGGTCCATTTAATCTAAGTTTGGCACTTAGAAATTGACGTATGAAATAAGTAATGTCTATAACAGCTTGGGAAATTGTAAATTGATAAGTTACCCAACGTTTATATAAGTTGCTTGCTTTTGTATTATTGTTAGATGGGTTTACTCACGCTGGTTTCCAGCCTGACCTGGGTGTTACTTTGATGTAATGCTTGGGTCAGACCGAGTATTACAGATTTTCAGGTAAGGACGTTCTGGAGCTCAGGAGGCAAGCCAGCGAGCAGGAACGTATGGAGAACTTCTAATGTTATATTATAGTATCTGAAACAGAAAGATTTATCTGTTCTGTAATTGTAAATCTGTTGTAACTCTGATATAATAATGTGCAATTTGACAAGTACAGTTTTCTTTGTGCAACTATTATTTATGTGATATTATATTTTATCCACTGCGTATGTGAGACTTTGAGTTTGGTTTTTCTGTTCCTCTTCTTCTATCTCTTCTTCTTTTCCTAACTATTTGGAAGTTTCGGGATCGAAATTTCCGGGCCGTTACAGGTATGACCTCACTTGGCCCGAGATCGCTCCTGTTTTAGCCACCTTATGCCAACTCACGGGAGTTGGGTCCACGTAGCATACTACAAGAACGTCGCCACCATCCTAATTCATTCTGAAATCTCCACCGCGTACACGGTTATTAAAATGGTTTTTGGTATTGGCAGAGAGTATGTCCATATCCGATCCCGGTCTCCTTGCCAACCAATCGTTATTATAACCCGTGGTTATAACTTTTAAAACTAATAATTTATGCTTCAAAATATAATATCCTTTCAAATCCAAATCTTTATCAAAAAAAGATTAAATCATTTCTAAATCATTTCAACATATCAAAATATCATATCTTTCAAAACTTCCTTTTCAAATCATTATTTGAATTCAAGTCCAAATATCAAATTTAAATACCCTTTTAAATTCGAAGATAACATTCATTTATTTCAACTCAATCATCTTTTAAAATGATTTATTTTCCGATTAAATTTATTCATTTAAATCATTTAAAAGTGAAGTTATTATTCTTTCAAGTCAAGTATTCAATTTTTCAAAGTTTCAAACTATTCTGAGCTCATTTACTAAGTCAAAAACCATAAACATTTAAATTTAAGCCTTTCACAGCATTTAGAAAAAGCTGTTATAAGTTATACTTGAAAACATTTTAATTCAGCGAAGACAGCATTTAAAAACTGCTGTTAAAACTCAGTTTTAGTTGAAATTTAGTTTAAAACAGCAAAGACAGCATTTTCAGAAATGTTGTAATAGCTTAGGTTTCAAGTTTAAGGTTTTTATTAATTTTAGCAAAGACAGCAGACCACTACAGCATTTGCAGAACTGCTGTAATAGGCCTTTATTAAGTTTTAGCCTTTTAAATTTACTACAGCAACTACACCATTTCAGAACTGCTGTAGTAGCCTCTTTTATTCAGTTTTAGTTCATTTACAGAAACCATAGCATTTCTGGATGCTATAAAAAGTATTTTCCAGATTTTAGTGTATTTTCAGCAAATAAATAACTTCAATTTAAACCCTTTAAATATTATAAAGATCATATTTTAACATTAAAATGTTCATTTAACTTACTTTTAACGTATGACTTTTATAAATCAATTTCTTATAATTAAGTCAAATTTTTCAATAATTTCACTTAAAAAATTCAAGTGTAACATTTTCTTTTCTCCGCTTTTTAACAAATAAACTTAACACTTATATTTTTCTTCCATTTTCCAATATAATTAAATTTTCATTTTATTTATATAACTTAATTTTCATTTTAAACCAAAATTCCAAATTTTCCAACTTAGGTTATATTTCCAAAAATTCACTTTTACCATTTATTTAAATTACATTTTAACTTACAGAAAAATCAAAATTTCTTTATTAAAACATTTAAAAACCCAATTTAAATTTAATTTTCATAATTTTACACTTCTTTAAAAATATTTAAAATATTCAAAATACTTTATAAAATTAACCATAGGCATGTATATAGTTTTCTATCCTAGGTCAAGTGATATATATATATATATATATATATATATATATATATATATATATATATGTATCATTTCAGTCCGCAGTTTTACAAAGAAAAATCCGGGTTCTACCATTTCAAACCCGCAGTCCCAAGTAAAAATAAAATAAATAAAAACCGTTCAGGCCTATCATTTCAGCCCATAACGATTTTTCCCTATTCTAAAGTCCGTTCGAGTATGTATAATTTCAACCCATAGTGATTCTATTCTACAGGGAACTTGCAGTGTAAGAAACATATAAAATAAACAGTTTAACAACATATATCAACAGATGAGATGACAGGTAAAATAACAGGTTTAACATCATATAATTAATAATCACAGGCAGTTATAACATCATATATAATTCTACACATTCAATTGTTATCGCTTCACATTTGCAAAGTATATAATGTCATGTGAGATTTACCCACCTCTTTACGCTGGAGATATCAATTCAAATGACACAACGGATTCCAAAACACAATGACAAGACTACAGACTCGAGTGGAGAGCGAGATTCAAGCTATAGGTCTTGTGTTACAACCCAAAACAAAACCAAATAAAATTAAAATTCAATACAACATTGAATTTAAATAATTTTGAAATAAAAAGCAAATTGAACACACAAACTTTTCCCTTGTTTTCTACATATGCTTGCATGGCCTAGGGGTGCATTTGGCTCGGGTTTGATCATGGTTTGGCTTGGGTTGGGTCCTAGCATGGCTCGGGTACAAGGCCAGACGTGATGGAGGAGATTACACGCTTGAGAATGTGAAGAGTTTGTGCAACAAAGAGGAGTTTTATGTCAACATAAGGGCTCGGCCATGTAGGGTTTGGGCTCGGCCAGTGGGGTGTGGCTCTGGTCAGTGGATGGTGTGATGAAAGGAGGTCTGGAAAATGTGGTGGTGGTGGCCTATGGTGGTGGTGGTGGTGAACAATGGTGTGATGAAGCAACATGGCTCGGCCTAGCATAGTTTTAAGGCAATAAGCAATTGCTTTGTGGAGTTTCTCTTCATAGATGGTGTTGCCATGGTCAAGATCTAAGCGATAGGTGGAAGTGGTGGCAAGGAAGAGATGGTGGAGGTGGTGGTTGGGACTATCAAGAGGAGGCCGAGCAAAACTGTCCAAGAAAACAAGGCAAAAACATAGAAAAAAAGAGAAGAAAAAGAAGTGGCCATTACCAAGAATTTTTGTCAAGCCGTGAATGGAGATGGAGATGACAATTTTTGTGCATGAAATGTTAAGTGAATACACGACTAAGAAGCCAAAATGTATGACCACACAAAATAAATGAAGAGTTATGGAAATTGAAAGGTTGGCAAATGAAAAATCTTAAGTTATTAAAGCTTTTTAAACTCTTCATATTTCCTTTTCCTTTAATTCAAATAAAACAAAATAAAAATCAGTAGATGAATTTAAAAACTGAAGCATAGTAAAATAAAATAAAAATAAATAAATAAATTTGAAGGAAATAGGAAAGAAATTGCTTAAAATTTTCAAACAGGGTTCAAAAATTACAAATAAATCATCACTATCTTTTGAAAAATATCTACTTCACTTCAAAAAATATTTTATAACAAAATTTTAGGTAAAATAATTTCTAAAACATTTTCAAAGTGAAATAAATTCAAATAAAAATTAATTTCAAAATATCGGGTTGTTACAAATTTCGTACTCGAATCTTAGATCAAAATTGTGTGAAGAAATGATTTACGTATAACATTCATACTTTATTTAACTTTTCAACTCTTTATGAAAACATCTCATAAAACCATTACCTTTTGCTTTAAATACTTTATAAACCCTTTATTTCTTCAAAATATTTATTCATAGAAATATTTTTATCTTTTTTCCAAAAGAAATTGATTACCCTTTATTTGGAATAATACCATTATAATTCTTATTTCAAAATGCCTTTTGAAATTTATTTATTAATAAATCTTCTTATAAATTTAATTCCAAACTTTTTTTATATTACATAACTTTCCCTTTATACTTTTTCAATACATTAGGATATAAATTCTCAAATCCATCATTCTCAAACATTATTTTATTTTTGTAATTACACTTTATTTTATAAAAAACACTTTTATAAAGTATATTCTTAAATAATTTCTTAATTTAATCACTTTTTTTATAAAGACACTTCTTTATATTATATAATCTTTACTTCAAAATATCTTACTAAATTTGATCGGATATAAGATAGAAGAAGTGCTCTGAGAGGATAAGCCAAAAAGAAATTTATTAATTAACATCATATTTATACATCCATTTCTAGCTGTATTACAAACTTTTAGGGATAATTCCCTAGGGAATAAAGCTTATCATACATCATCATCTTATATCTAGATACTTGAATTGCTATATATATTATTCTTGGATTCCTTTTGAGGTAGACGGTACTTTATCTTTGAGGCCTTAAATCGGCCACCTTCATTTTTGGATAGTCTTTCATTAAGTTCTTCCCTTGAAAACACCAAATGCAAGTTCATTTAGGACAGTCTATGACTTCCTGTCTTAGGTTCTTGCATCGATAAAAGCCTATTGTCTTCTTTATAATCCTCAGTTTCTTCTTGGTTCTAGGACATTTATATAGAAAATGTCATCTCTCTTTACATTTCAAACAGATTATATCATGCCGATCAGAATTTTATTTTCCCTCCTCTGCTTCTTCCTTTGCTTAGTTTCAAACTAACTGCATAATGCCCTTTCTTATCGCAATAGTACCAGTCGATGTCAGCATAGGGTCCTAGTTTTGCTTTTTCTTTAGCTTCTTTTTGTGCATGAGCTTGCTTTGGATTAGCCCATAACTCATCACCTGACATATAATAAGACATCCTTACCTAAATGATATACTAAGTTATTATCAGAGGTTTCGTACCATTAAACCAAATTACTTGATTTAACTTGTTCGGCTTTGAACTTGCCTTGATTGTACAATGATAAGAATAATGTATAAAGTGCTCGATACTATTCGTCGAAGCCAGCATATGATCGATGCTTAGAAGATTATTCCCACCATCACCAAACAGATCAAGACCTTATTCTTGGAACTTCCCAAAAGGATAACATCCTATAAATTTTCCAAATCATATAAAAATTTATACTTTTGTATATATAAAATATACTCATTATAAAACAATGTGTCGATTCGCCTTGTTTAAGTATTTAGGAATCCCTATCGATTACATGGATCTCTTCATGCACTGATCAAAATTCATAAACCACTCAATAGATTAATCAATACAAAACATCTTTATATAAAATAACAAATACGTGCTTATATATAATACTCTCAAACTCATTCTAGGGTGTTACAAACCCTATCTCTAATGAGTTACTCATTCTAGGGTATTGCTGATCCCATCTATAATGAGCTTTATCCCACCAAAACCAAGGTGTTCGCTCAACCTAAGCTCTGATACCAAATGTAACATACGGGATTTTTGACCTTTGAAAATCGACACTAATACATTCTTGGTATTCACATATTGCAAATCCAAGTGCCACAAAGCCGGATTGTTAGGGCAAAAGTAAAATAAGGATAGAACAGAATCTCACACGAATGGAATATCATATATTATCTTAATATATAATCTTTACAGTGGAAAATTTTGAATACAACATTAGAGTCTAACCTAGCTTCAACTTGGACAGTTATAAATCTTTGTCCTTATAATTACTGAAAAATAAAACAAATGGAATAGATGCAGCGGATAATAGAATACGTGCATACGTAGATGAAGATCTTCGGCTCTCCTTTGTAACTCCAAGCAACTTAAACTAAACCTAAAACTACTTGGATCTGACCCGAGTATTAAAAATGCCCAAATCAAACTTGATAAACCAGCGTGAGATACTCGAACCATAAAAATATAATGGACTCATAGATGGGTATTAAACAAAACCTTTGAAAAGAAAGGTATCTCATAAGGCCATATTCACACATAAATGCGGATGAATTTTTTACTATATGATAACCAAATACTTCATATTGAAAATTGCTTTGATATTATTTTTAATGACATTGGTTTTAAAAACACTTTTCAAATAAATATATATAACAACAAGTATCAATATCTGGACTAAGCCTTTAGTAATATATCCTAACTAAGTTAATGGAATATAAGTAGATGAAATATATGATACCAAAAGGGTAGCTGAAATGTTTGCAAAGCATTACAGATGTCTTGGGAATATAATCAAAACCGTAAATCTCATATTGGAATTGGATTTCCCACATGATATAGAACCAGTGACCTTTTCGTTCGATCCACGTATAACAACATGGTTCCCACGGTGCCATTATCACATTTCTCAAGTAATTCACTTAGAACTGCACTTGCTACACTGCCAATATCCGATAGCCTTATCACTTCTCACAAGCAAACTACTATAGTAAAATAAATGCTTTGAGAATCTAGATTCCACTAGACTTCTCCATACTCGTACAATCGATAGCTTGAAATGTATGTCTTGCAGACCACATAATTACCCGTATCATCTTCGGGATGTGAGGCTCATGCGGCTACGCTCAATTTTAACAAAGCCACACTTTACTTTTACAAAGCTACACTTTATTCTTCCATAAACCACATTCCACTTAGAATGTCGCATTGCCATTCCTTAATCACATAACTAATTTCTACAAATGTATAACTCCTAAGCTTGTGCTACTCAAGAAAGGGTGTTAAGCTAAGAGAAGTTGCTTTCTCCACCACCAAGCAGATAATACGTTGATAGTTATTACTTAATATGATCGGAAATGCACTATTAGACATTCGTCCATACAAGTTTGTTCTGGGACTGAATGAAATTGAAGGCACTCCTCCTACTACCATTAGTAGTGAGTTGTCCTTGTAATCCTAAAATTTCAAAACACGAAAGGACCACTGCTATAATAAATGTCTTTATATTGGGAGCTACCCAGAAAATGTCAACAAGCAGTCCTTCCGCTATGAAGATCTCCGGTCTTCAAAACAACGAAGATCTCAAAAAGCAGACACCACTACCATATAAATATAATATGGGGTATACCCCTGGGACTCATGACAACAATCCCTATATACTGAAGAACCGCAGTCTTCAATAATCATCATCTTCAACTTGTCTTCACTTTCGAGCGTATATATTGGTTCAAAGTGGTTTTCAGATTGGATTTACCAAAATTCAACCTCGACGACTTCAAACCAATAATCGATAAAAAGGCATTTAGGGTAAATAGGTGATTATCACACAGCATTCAATTAATTAACCTTTTTATTTAAATCCAATTTCTCTTAGAGATACATACATTTAATCATTCCTTTAGTTTACTCAAAGTATATGGAATCATTAAGCTTCATTTATCAAATCCTTTAGTTAATTTTGAATCCTTTTTAATCTTGGAATAATTCCAAACCGTTTCACCTTTTATTTAGGAAAATATTTCCAAATCATTTCTATGCAATCCAAGTTATTTAAATTTGGAAAATTATATCTTTGTACTTTGGACATTTTAATCCAAGTAAACCCCTCTGTTGGACCAGTCCAAATACCAAGGAGAGTAGAAAACTAGTTTTCCAAACTCAAGCATGTACATTATCTCTCTGTCACCCATAAGGCAGTCAAGTTATTCGATCAACTCTAAATTTTTTAACATGTTCTACTAAATTTTAATCGTTTATTTAACCACTCCGTAAATCCTCAAAATCACCTTTAAAATACTTTTTAATAATTTAAAAATATTTACAAAAGATTTGGAAAAGAGTGGTTGCGTTTAAAACTATAATTTAAAAGTTATAGAAAAGTGCTGCGAAAAGCGTTTTTTAGCTATATTGATCAAAACGAAATTTCTGTCATTTAAAAATTTATTTTTGTAATTCAAATCACTTTTAAACATTTTAAATTATTTACAATAGTTACTCCACATTTTTAAACGTTTTAAAAATATTTATTCAAAGCATTTGCGACTTTGGCTACCGAACTACCAAAGCGCGATTTTCTTGAAAATTTGATTTGCTCGTATTTAAAATTTTACTAAATGAAATCTTGATCCTTTTATTTTATTCGAAAACTATACTCATAAGAGTTCGAAAAGTTCTTACTTCAAAGAAATCCGGCTCTGTTTCCATGTTTCCATCCTACCAAAGGATTTAACTTTTACAGCGTGAAATCACGAATTACCGTTACAAGACGCGCTTATTTTTTACTTCATGATCATTATTTGTCAAAATTTATTAAAATTCAATATTAATGTTGATAAAACATTTATAAACCATTTTCAAACATCTAAACCAATATTTTCCAAATTAAATCTCTTTTGCACTTTTAAATCATTTCGTACTATTATATTATTATAATATTCATTTCAATCTTTTAATATTTTCAAAAGCATTAAGAGCTTAAATAACTTCATATACACATCCATATGGATTTATTTTTCATTAATTAATTATTGTTAATTACTTAACCATTTTTATTATGATTTCTAATAATTTATTACAACTAAGTTATCAACCACATCAACATCGATGTTATCAAACAAATGTAATACCCCTAATTTTTGATAACATTATTCATGAGATTTAATTAGATAAATAAAATAAAATAATGTAAATATAAGTGATAAGGATATTGGGACTTGAAATCAATTAAGGCAGTGCTTAATGAACTAACTAATGGACTAAAGAATGGTTTAGGTTAAAACAAATTACAGAAGGGTATAATTGAAATTTGTCGCCCAATGGCCCTTACCCATATATATTTTTTGGTTTCCACCATCATAACTCCCATTCACGCCATTTTTGAAGACGCAAATGAAAGGAAAGAGGAACGACTAGCCATTAAGAGAAGAAGAAGAAATCAATTTAAAGCTAGAAAATCAGGCTTAGGGGAAATCGATCTCAACCCAATCTCCTTATCTAGAGCAAGGTGAATAATAATTCCATATTTATTTGGATTTAAATTATATATATTTGGATTTAAGGGATAAATTCATTTTTATGATACATTGGATGATGATATGCTTGACTCATGATTTATTTGATTTAAACAAGGTTATTTAAAAGAGTTTTTGTACGGTTTGAGATCAAAACAAGATTAAATGTTGTTTAAATGACATGGGAAAGTTTTATGTTTTGAAAAACATGATTTTGGAGTTGGGTTTAAATTTTGAGAATTTTCCAAGGTATGGAAAGATTATTATGAATTTTCAAAGTAAAATATGGTTATTTTGGTTTATAATTTATTTTGGAGAATATATTAAGAATTTGAGTCTGGAATTTTAATATGTTATATAACATGATTAAAGTGAATTTTTTGGGATTTTTCCAAAGTGGTTTACTATGTAAAATAAATTGTTTTAGAAGAGGGTCTTTGCAAAAATTGGAAGGGCTTAAGTGATTAACTTAACCATCGTTTAGATCTGGATTAAGCTGTAGTCATTTTTGAGAAATAATTTGAAAAGTTAAGGCAACCAACCAGGTGTTGACACGTAGTAGAGTTAGAGAAAAGTTTACTTAAACAAGAACAAAAACATGTTTACATCGGAAAATTTATTCCGCCTACTTAGGAAAGAACCATTCGACACAGTTCCTTCCGCCTTATCTTGGTCGAAAACTACCCTGTCGAAGCTAATACACAAGGTATCACAAAGATGGTATGTGGTGGATTGGAGAAAGGTGGAAGGTAAGGTGTCAAAAGTATAGCTTTTGAAGGGGTCAAAACCTTGGGTTGTTTTAAAATAAAAAAGCATCTGCCTTTTTTTGGTTTTAAGCCATCGATAGGGTCGAAGCAGAAGGTTTTGAAAGAGGTTTTAAAGGGTTTCGAAAGAGGTGGCCATTAACTTAAGATTGCTTTCGACTGGGTTACTTACTATTGAAAGAATGTTTTATAAGAAGGGGTTCCGACCTAGCCAATACCCTGTTGTCACCCTTTGACCTTTCAATAGCGTTGAAGATATCAATGCTGTCCAATGGATACTTTGTTTTATAAAGTTAAAGTCACTTCCTAAAACTTTCGAAAGGGGTTTATGGGTTTCGAAGTTGATGGTTTCGAAAGGGGTTTCGACACTAACTTTTCCATGTTTTACCCAGTTGTTTTCTACTTTCGAAAGGAATGGTGCGACGGCATCAAGTCTTCCCCAATGTTTTATATTGGTTTAGAAATAGATGCTTTCGTCTGCATTCACTTTGACCCAAATTATGTTTTAAATATAAGCCCAATGTTTTCGAAAGAGGTACTTTCAATGTTTTCGAAAGGGTTACTTCCAATGGTGCCGAAAGGGGTACTTTCAACTGGTCTCGAAGCTAAGCTTCTAAAGTTAAAATGCTAACACTTTAATATATTTAAAAGGTTTTGAATGGTTGGTTTTAAAGTGATATAAGGCAGGAGCTTAATATTTTTAAGAGCTTTCAAAGGAGGTCATCCTACGAAGTCAAAAGCTAAGTTTCGAAGGCATCGAAAGGTTTTATGACCCGAACTTTATTTTTAAAGGAAAAACCCATGGCTATATTTTAAAGGAGTTTTTATAATGGTTTTAAGAAGAAGCTATCTTTGTTAAATTTAAATCCACAAGAGTGGTATTGCTATGTTTTTATGTTACTTCTTCAAATATGAATATATGCATTTTTAAATAGACTCACAACTGCATTTTGGGGATAAAGGATAGGAGAACCAGTTAGGTTAGCCTAATGGTGAATATAAATTGAATAAACTCCTAAATGAGTAGAATTACATCTAGGAGGTCAGGAAGACCAGAATATAGGATGCTATAATATAAAGGAAAGATATTGGCAGGGGCCAACAGGGTTACAGTAAGCCCGTGAAAATTGTATGATATTGGCAAGGACCAATAGGTTCATAGTTAGCCCATGAAGACTATGTGTAAAGGAAGATGTCAGATAGATAGGTTCATAGTAAGCTCATGAAAACTATGATTGGATACTGGTAGGGCCAGTTGGTTTGCAGTTAGCCCATGAAAACTGTATCCGGATGAAATATTGACAGGTGTCAATAGGTTCATTGTCATCCCATGAAAACTAGGACAAAAGAAAGGATATTGGAGTTAGCAATAGTTTCCTAGTCAACCCATGAAAACTAGGATGAGAGTAAGATATTGGAGTTACCAATAGGTTCATAGTGATCCCATGAAAACTATGTAATTAGACAGGGAGTCCTTAAATGTTTAACCGGTTATTAGTCAACCCATGAAAACTAGTAGGTTAATAGTAATCCAAGAAACTATAATTGAGACAGATAGTCTAAAATGAATGGGGATGGGTAATCCAGGATTGATTCATTTATTTTGCATATCATCATGTTATACTATTTCGAATTGTTTTAACCATTGTGGATGCAAGAGCATGGTATATGGTTTATAAAGGTTTTGAGAGACTAGTGAGAGAAACCTGTTCAATAAGTGCCGTGGTCTCACTAGAAATCTAAATGATTTGAGATGGTAGATTATTTTTTATACCAGGCTTTATGTCTGACTCGAAGTTTATGTTTTCCCCTTAAAATCTCGGGTACTCAATTGATTTTGAGTAGTTTGAGAGTTGAGGTTTTTAGGTACCTCTAAGACGAATAAGCTTCCAAGGACATGCAAGAGGCATAATAACTATTTATAATTCTCTTTCTTTGACTTCGCTGTGTTGTTTGTAATGGTAAAGTCATTATATTGCTTGTATATACTCTGATCATCCCAGCGACATCTTCACATGTCGCTCTAGGTGTATGTTGTAATAAATATATTTTCCTCGAACGTGATTGTGAATATGGGATTATGTAATGAATTGGAAATGTTTTGATATGGAATGTGATTTTGTTTGAAGTTTAATTTCTCTTCTATATTCATGAGTTTCTATATATCAATGAATCTAACTTCACCTATTTGGTTGCAAAGGATTAATAACTATGGATGACTACAACATCTGTAGCCGTTAGTTTTGGGCCTCCAAATAGGGGGATTTTACAAGTTGGTATTAGAGCATAAGTTTATGAAACTTTAAAAGAAAAGTTAAACCTAAAATATTTTTATATATAATCCAATGAATTTGAAAATATGATCGGGATTTGCGTCAATGCTATAGTAACGTACTTGTGTTTGATATGTATATATATAAGTATGTGTTCCCCTCTCTCTTAGATCGTTCTTTTGTATCTCACCAAGGCTCATATGAAGATTTATGAGAAAGAGGATATGGAAGCAGGAAATGGAAGAGGAAATCTTGGTGGAGGAAGCACCACAATAAATGGTAATGCTTGACCTAACACCATGAGGAATCAAGGTCGACAACCAATGCTAATCCAAATGTTGAGGCCAATGTAGGTGTTGGGAATCCACCAATAGATGCAGGGATAGTGCATCAGTTGTTGGCTAATCTTTTGCAAGCAGGAGCTGTTGGTAATGTTGGAGGAGATAATTTCTCAGATTCAGTTAGATATAACTATGCTAGGCTGGGCAAGGACTATGCTAGTTTGGGTGGAAAACCATTTATAGGAAAAAAGGATGTTGTTGAGGTTGATAATTGGTTATTGAGCTATGAGAGGATCTTTACTGATTTAGGTTTAGATGATGGGGAAAAGAGAAGGCTAGCCTCTAGGCAGTTGCAAAGGGTTGCGCTTCATTGGTGGAACAATGTTACTACTGGGTCACCAAAGGAAAAGATGACATGGGCTAATTTCAAAAGAAGGTTTGAGCAGAGATTTCTGTCTGAAGTTGCTAAGTCTGCATTGATGAGGAAGTTCATGGATTGATTTAGGTAGAAATGTCAGTGGTCGAGTACGCTGCTAAGCTTTGGTGAGCTGTCTTGGTATGGATATGCTTTGGTTGACACTTATGTCAGAAGGAATGAAAGATTCATTCGAGGACCAAGACCTGAGCTTGCAAGGATGACCATGACCCATATTCGAGAACCTAGTAATGTGGTGGCAGAGATGGTCATTCGCCATGAAGAGATGCTTGCTATTTCAGCTAGAGAGAAGCCAGTTAAATCCCAAGGTCCTCAGGGAAAAAAGAGCTATAAGAAGAAGGAAGCCCAAAAAGTGGAGGCTGGCAAGAAGGTGAAGGCTGATTTGGTATTTTACAAATGTGATAAGAACGGTCATTATGCTAATGAATGCCGGTAAGGAAAGGGAAAGAATGTTGCAGACAAAAAAAATGTGAAATGCTTTAACTGTGATCAAGCGGAGCATTATAAGAACCAGTGTCCAGAACCAGCCAGGGCGGACAAGGGGAAAGCTTTTACTATTGGATCATCAGCCAGGCCTACTGCAACTGACAAAGGAAAGACTGTGATGGAAGGTACGTTTTTGATTCAGAGTATACCAGTTAGGATACTTTTTGATACTGGTGCATCACATTCATTTATATCCCAATGCTTGGTTGATTGGTTATTCTTAGAACTCACATACCTTGTTGCTTCCTTGAGAACTGCGAATCTAATAGGAGGGTATGCAACTCTGGGGATAAGATTTGACCAGTTAGAGCTTGATTTGTAGGTCACAAGTTTGCATGCAATTTTTATGTTTACGATTTTGTAGATTTCGAGATAATTTTGGGTATGGATTGGTTGAAGAGGTATGAGGCTAGGATATTTTGCCAGGATGGGGAGATATCTTTGAGACACCCAGATAGTCATAACACAATTATATTCTCATAGAGAATTCTAACCACAGTCATTGTGGTTTGTTGAGTGAGATGGATTTGGGAGAAGTGTTAAGTTAAAAACGGATTGCAGTAGAGTTTGTAGATGTGTTTGAGCCAGTCACAGGGCTACCACCGAAACGACTTGTTAAGTTTCAAATGGATCTTGTTCTAGGAGTTGAACCTATGAGTAGTCTCCATAGTAAGATGACACCAGCAGAGTTGAAGAATTTGAAGGTGCAGCTAGTGGATGTAGAAGGAACGAATTTTATTAAACCAAGCAGTTCGCCTTCGGAGCGGCCATGATATTCGTGAAGAAGCCAGATGGGTCATTAAATATGTGCATCGACTATCTTAAGCTGAAAGAGAGTATTATACAGAATAAGTACCCTTTATCGAGGATTGATGACCCGTTCGATCAGTTGAATGGAGCCAGAGTGTTTTCTCGGTTAGATTTGGCAATAGGGTTCCATCAGTTGAGAGTAGCGGAGGATAGTATTCCGTTGACTGCATTTCAGACTAGATATGGTTCGTATGAGTGGTTAGTGATTCCATTCGAGGTGACGAATGCACCCTCTTTTTTTGTGGATTTGATGAACCGAGTCTTCCGAGGGTATTTGGATAGATTCGTGTTGGTGCTTATAGATGACATTTTGTTATACTCTAAGGATGAAAGTGAGCATGAAGATCATCTTAGAGTTGTGCTAGAGATGCTGAGGCAGAATCATCTAAAATCAAAGTTTTCCATGTGTCAATTTTGGAAGAAAGAGGTTAAGTTTCTCGGTCATGTGGTTTCAAAGAAAGGATTGTCAATCGGTCCAAATAATATCAAACCTGTGAACAATTGGAAGAGACCAGAGAGAGTTACCGAGATCAGAAGTTTTCTAGGACTTGCTGGCTATTACCGGAGATTCATCAAGGATTTCTCGTAGATAGCAGCGCCTTTGACTATGCTTACCAGGAAAGAAGTGAAGTTTGTTTGGTCCAACAAATGTGAGGAAGCATTCCTTAAGTTAAAGCATTTGTTGACCAATGCTCTAGTTTTGGTAGTTCTAGATGGAAAGCATGGGTTGGTAGTATACACAGATGCATGTGGAACTGGATTGGGAGCAGTATTGATGCAGAAGGGCAACGTCATAGCTTACGGATCTAGACAGCTTAGACTTTAGAGTTGCCAGTGGTGATTTTTGCCTTGAAGATTTGGAGGCACTATTTCTTGAGGGAGATATTTGAGTTGTATACCGATCATAGGTCTTTGAGATATTTATTATCTCAGAATGAGATAAATATGCGACAACAGAGGTCGCTAGAGTTTTTGGCTGCTTAGATTTTGGTATAGAGTATTCCCTAAGGAAAGGTAACAAAGTAGAAGATGCTCTTAGTGGGAAACATCATAATGTGGTGTTAGAGATGTGCGCAGAATGGAAGGATCTAGAAGCTTTAGCCAGTTGTGGTGTGCAGTTAAGATCTACTACTAATTCTAGTTAGGGTACTACCATGTTTTCTTGTTTAGAAATTCGACCAGTGCTAATTGAGAGGATAACTTCTAAGCAAAGGGAAGATCCAGTGTTAGCCAAAAGGATTAGAAGGCTAGAGATAGGATCAGAAATCAATGATCCGAAGGATTTTCATCTTGACCAAAGACGATAACTGAGAAAGAAGGGATGGTTATGTGTTCCAAATGTGGAGAACTTGTGAAGAGAAGTTCTTGAGGAATGTCATCGATCCAAGTTTACGATTCATCCTAGAGGGACCAAGATGTATCAAGATATGAAGAGGAGCTTATATTGTGTAGCCTGAAGAGGGATGTTGGCTTGTAGGTTAGCCGTATGTGGACTATCAACAAGTGAAGGCCGAACATCAGAAGCCGAGTGGGTTACTTCAGCCTCTAGATATTTCAGTTTGGAAATGGGATTCGATGTCCATGGATTTTATAGAGGGTTTGCCAAGGTCAAAAGGAGGAAATGAGAGCTTATGGGTCATCGTGTACAAGATGGCCAAGAGTGCTCATTTCATTCCGGTAAAGTCGACCAAGATGGCACCTGATTTGGCAAAGTTGTTCATGAAGAACATAGTTAGACTTCATGGAGTTCCTAGTAGCATAGTCAATGACAGAGATGCTTTATTCACTAGTGAATTCTGGAGAGTTTACAGAATGTGTTAGGCGCTAAGCTCTAGATGAGTACCGCATATCACCCACAGACAGATGGGCAAACATAGAGAGTCAATAAGGTGCTTAGGGACTTGTTGAGAGCTTGTGTATTGGACTTTAGTGGGCCATGGGAGGAACATCTGCATTTGGTTGAGTTTCCTATAATTATAGTTATCGGGCTAGTATAAGAATGGCACCTTTTGAAGCTTTATATGAAATGCCATGTAAATCCCCTGCATGTTGGTTGGAGACTAAAGACAAACTGGTCTTAAGTCCAGACTTGGTAAAGGAGGCGTCAGAGAAGATTGAGTTAATCCGAAAACGGATGAAGGAAGCTCAATCCAGATAGAAAAGTTACGCAGATAAGAGGCGTAAAGATCTAGACTTCTCAGGGGAGATAAAGTTTTCATTGAAGTATCATCGATGAAGGGCGTAGTGCGATTTGGAGATACGGGAAAGTTAGCCCCGAGATACGTTGGTCCATTCCAGGTTATAGATAGGATTGGAAAGCTCACATACAAAGTAGAGTTGCCGAGCAATATGGAAGGTCTCCATAATATGCTTCACGTGTCTCATCTTCATAAGTATTGCATGATCCAGAGGCTACTATTCCTCAGACAGATTTGGAGGACTTGGTAGTGGACCCTGACTTGACTTTTGTTGGACAACCAGTTCGGGTAATAGCGAGGGATGAGAAAAGATTGAGGAATAAGACAGTCAAGTTGGTGAAAGTTCGGTGGAGCGACAACGAGAAGGATTGTACTTGGGAAACGGAAGAAATGTTCGAGATACTTATCCTCATTTACTTTGAGTATATTACATTTATATAGATATTTCCTAGCCAGGTAGACTAGTATTGTTGTTAGGAGTTGTTACATATGATTGTTATATTTGCTAGTTAGTCCTTACTGAATTTCGAGGACAAAATTCTTTAAAGAGGGGAGCCTGTAGCACCCCTAATTTTTTATAACGTTATTCAGGAGATTTAATTAGATAAATAAAATAAAATAATGTAAATGTAAATAATAAGGGGATTGAGACTTGAATATTAATTAAGGTCATGCTTAATGAAGTAACTAATGGGCATATGAATGGTTTTAGGTTAAAACAAATTACATGAGGGTATAATTGGAATTTTCCACCCAATGGCCCTTATCCATATATATTTTTTTCGTTCCCACCATCATACTTCCCATTCACATCATTTTTGAAAATTCAAATTAAAGGCAAGAGGAACGGACATCCATTAAAAGAAGAAGAAGAAATCAATTTAAAGCTAGAAAATCAAGCTTAGGAGAAATCAGTCTCAATCCAATCTCCTTATCTAGAGCAAGGTGAATAATAATTCCTTCTCTATTTTGGTTTAAATCATATATTTTAGGATTTAAGGGGTAAATTTTTTTTTATAATATATTGGATGATGATATGCTTGATTCATGATTTAATGATTTAGACAAGGTTATTTAAAAGGGTATTTGTACGGTTTTAGATCAAAATCGAGATTAAATGTTGTTTAAATGCCATGGAAAATTTTATGTTATGAAAAACATGATTTTGAAGTTGGGTTTAAATTTTGACTATTTTCCAAGCCATGGAAAGATTATTATCAATTTTCAAAGGAAAATATGGTTATTTTGTTTTATAATTTATTTTGGAAAACATATTGAAAATTTGGGCCTAGAATTTTGATATGTTAGATAAATGGTTAAATTGAATTTGTGGAATTTGTGGCGATTTTTCCCAAATGATTTGCTATGTAAAAAAATTATTTTAGAAGAGGGACTTCTTTGCAGAAATTGGAAGGGATTAATTGATTGACTTTACCATGGTTTAGATCTAGATTAGGTAGTAGTCATTTTTGAGAAAGAATTTGAAAAGTTAAGACAACCAATCGGGCATTGACATGTGGCAGGTTAGTTAGAGAAATTTTACCTAAACAAGAACAAAAACAGGTTTACATTGGAAAATTTGTTCCCCCTACTTAGGAAAACATCTTTCAACACAATTGCTTCTGCCTTTATCTTGGTTGAAACCTACCATGTCGAAGCCAATACACAAAGTATCACCAAGATGGTATGCAGTGGATTGGAGGAAGGTGGAAGGTAAGGTGTCGAAATCATAGCTTCCGTAGGGGTCGAAACCTTGGGTTGTTTTAAAATGAAAAGTGCCTGCCTTTGTTTTGTTTAAGCCTTTGAAAGGGTCAAAGCAGAAGGTTTTGAAAGAGTTTAAAGGGTTTCGAAAGAGGTTGCCATTAACTTAAGGTTTCTTTCGACAAGGTTACTTACATTTGAAAGAATGTTTTAAAAGAAGGAGTTCCAACCTAGTTGATACCTTGCTGCCGTCCTTTGACCTTTCAATCGCATTGAAGATATCAATGCTGTCGAAAGGATACTTTGTTTAATAAAGTTAAAGCCACTTCCTAAAACTTTCGAAAGGGGTTTCGAAGGTGATGGTTTTGTGAGGGATTTCGACACCAACCTCCCAATGTTTACCCAGATGTTTTATTCTTTCGAAAGGGATGGTGCCGACGCCATCAAGTCTTCCTAAATGTTTTATATTGGTTTTGAAACAGATGCTTTCGCCTATATTCACTTTGACCCAAATTATGTTTTAAGTGTAAGCCTATTACTTTCGAAAGGTGTGCTTACAATGTTTTCAGAAGGGTTACTTCCAATGGTGTCGAAATAGGTACTTTTAAGTGATTTCGAAGCTAAGCTTCTAAAGTTATAATGCTAGTCTTCAATGTATTCGAAAGGTTTCTAAAGGTTGGATTTAAAGTATTATAAGGCATGAGCTTAATGTTTTTAAGAGCTTTCGAAGAAGGTTATCCTATGAAGTCGAAAGCTAACTTTCGAAGGTATCAAAAGGTTTTATGACCCAAACTCTATTTTTAAAGGAAACAACCATGGCTATATTTTAAAGGAGATTTTATTATGGTTTTAAGAAGAAGTTATCTTTGTTAGATTTAAAACCATAAGAGTGGTATTGCTATATTACTTCTTTAAATATAAATATATCACTTTTAAATGGACCCGTAATTTAATTTTGAGGATAAAGAGTAAGAGAACTAGCTAGGTTAACCCAAAAGTGAATATAAATTGAATAAACTCCTAAATGAGTGGAATTGCATCCAAGAGGTCAGGAAGACAGAATATAGGATGTTAAAATATAAAGGAAAGATATTGGCAGGGGCCAACATGGTTATAGTAAGCCCATGAAAGCTGTATGATATTGGCAGGGGCCAATAGGTTCATGTTAGCCCATGAAAACTATGTGTAAAGGAAGATGTCGAATAGACAGGTTCATAGTAAGCCCATGAAAATTATGATTATATACTGGCAAGGATAGTAGGTTTGTAGTTAGCCCATGAAAATTATATCCGGATGAAATATTTGACAGATGTCAATAAGTCCTAGTTAACCCATGAAAGCCAGGACAAAGAAAAGGATATTGAAGTTATCAATAGGTTCCTAGTCAACCCATTAAAACTAGGATGAGAGTAAGATATTGGAGTTACTAATAAGTTCATATTGGTCCCATGAAAACTATGTAATTGGACAGGGAGTCCTTAAATGTTTAACCGCTTATTAGTTAGTCCATGTAAACTAATAGGTTAATAGTAATCCAAGAAACTATAATTGAGATAGATAGTCTAAAAATGAATGGTGATGGGTAATCCAAAATTGATTCATTTGTTTTGCATATCATCATATTATACTATATTGAATTATTTTAACCATTGTGGATGCTAGTGCACAGTACATAGTTTATAAAAGTTTTGAGATACTACTAAGGGAAACCCGTTCCGCTAAGCGGCGTGGTCTCACTAGATATCTAAATGATTTGAGGCTGTAGATTATTATTCGTATTAGGCTTTATGTCTGACTCGAAGTTTATGTTTTCCTTTTAAACTCTCGGATACTCTATTGATTTTGAGTAGTTTGAGAGTTGAGGTTTATAGGTACTTCTAAGACGAATAAGCTTCCGAAGACGTGGGGAGGCATAATAGCTATTTAGAATTCTCTTTCTTTGATTCCTGTAACGACCTATAAATTCTCAATAATATATTTTGTTGATTTGATACGATTTTGGTAATTAAAATTGGAAGAATAAATACTTTGTAATTTAATAGTGAAACAAACGTTAAAATGAAATCTAACAAGTAATTGAAACTAATTATGAAATTTCAACTAATTAAAATAATGTAAACTGTTGCACTTAGTTATAGATTTGAATATAAGAAACAAGGGTGAATGTGAATCATTAATGAGATAATATATTATCAATATAAATTGAAGTAAATCGGTGTTAATTAAGTAATTTTAACATTTGATTTGTAAATAATAATGAATTCATTAATGTGATTTAAAGTAATAGTAAGGTTGTAAGTTACTATTTAATTGGTTTATTAATTTAGTTGTAAATGTTAGATTAAGGTATAAAATTTGAATATAAGAAAATAAGGGTAAGTGTGGTGCGAACAAATGAATTAGTGTATAATCTATGGTAATTGAATGAATTTAAAATTTTGTAAGCAAGTATGATAATTAAAGAAAATGATAAACTTGAGTGTAATAAAGATAATGGTAAAAACTATTATAAGTTGTCTATTTAGGCTATAAAATGAATTGGAAATAAATTGTATTTAAATGTAGATAAATGTTCATTAATGAGAGTAAGAACCGTAATTGTAAAGTGTGAATGTAATAAAGCAATGGGAATGCATACTTTATTCATAAGATAATATAAAAGAATGAAACCTATCTGAATGAATTAATTGAGGTTTTAATCATAATAAATGTATACATTTGACAAATTTAATAAAATAAGCAATTTCTGGAAATTTTGTGTTTTTGGTCAACTGAAAGTCATAGTTTGACCACAGTTGAAAATTTTAAATTTGAATTTTTAAATGCTACTCTTTTTCTTTGAAAATGTATTTTATTTTAAGATTTATTCTGCATTTCGTTTCATGAAATTTTGATTTATACTTTTATATTTGGATAAATTACAGCGTTTTACACGCAATAAATTTATGTATTTTCATTCTATATATATATATATAATATTTCTATATTTTTCCTATATCCATCTCTTCGTTTATTTCTCTATTTATTTGTCTAGGCTTTTATTGTGTTCATTGGAATTTATTTGTTTATATCATTTATAAAGAGTTGGATAAAATCAAAGGGTATACGTTACTTTGTTAAAATGCTTGCCTTTTTAATTTTCTACCCTCTTTATTAATTCTTAGCGTTTCTCACCTATTATATTCGTGCATCACTTTATCAAATCACGTACAAAATCTTCTCAAATATCTCACTTCTTCATTTGCCTCTTCTGATTGGAAGATATTACATAAGTTTCTTTTATTAAATAGGAAATAAATCTCATTCATTCACTAGCCTCTTTATTTCTTGCCTTTTTATTTCCTACCTCCTTAATTACCTTCTAGTAGTGCATTTTATTTTCTTTAAGCCGTGAGAAACTTTCTATTCACTTCATTTGTCCTTTGCGTGCAAACAAAGAAAATATACGAGATTCCTTCTTTTTAAATTGTGTCTTTTAATTTCCTAGCCATTCATTTTCTAGCCTTTACATCTCTATCCATCCACTCTCCATACCTTTAGTCGTTCATCATTTCTATAACCCCAGTCGCCACTTTTATTATTTGTTCACATGAAAACTTTCTTATCTCATTTCTATTTGCGTGAGAGAAAAATAAAACAAGCTCTAAATTTTCATGGCTTCTCCTTATTTTCTTCTTCCTTTTTCTGTTGATTTTCTCTTTGGTTTTCATGCTAGCTCGGCCTCCACCTCCTAGCCTACCTTTCCTCCTCATCATCACCGCATGACCACAAACATCCCTAGCCGTGAGTTTATGATGCCTAGACCCTACCCAAATCCAATGTCGAGCCCACTTGGTGGTTGAAAGCAGGGTTATGTCCTCTTTGATTCATAATTGCATTGTTTAATCCATCTTTTGTTGTGTTGAATCTTATTCTTATGATTTGTGTATTTGTTATGTACATGATATGAATCTTGACTCTCCATCTACTCAAAAGTTTGGTCGTGTCTTGTCGTGCTTTGCGGAGTTTTAATTGTGTATTATGAATTTGATTCTAGCTTTTAAAAGGTGAGTTTTATCACTCTAGACATATTTACTTATACTATTATGGAATAATGACAAGTGGATCTGTATAAATTGATATGTTATTCATGCATGCATGTGATATGTTATATGTTGTTAAATGTTGTTTATCTATTTGTTACATCGTCTAATATGTTATTATATGATATATTGTTCATTTTATTTACTGTATCATTACTGCAAGTTCCCTATCACTATGGGTTGAAATGATACATACCCGAACGGACTTTAGAATATGAAAAAAATCATTATGGGCTGAAATGATAGGCTTGAATGATTTTTATTACATTTATTTTACTTGGGATTACGGGTTTGAAATGATAGAACCAGAATTTTTCTTTTAAATTACGGATTGAAATGATATATATCCGTATCGCTTGACCTAGGTTAGAAAATATTATACAGGCCTATGGTTATATTTTAAATGATATTTTCCTAAAAATTATTAAGTATTTTAAATATTTTCTGAAAATTATTAAGTATTTTGGAATTATAAATATATGAAACTTTTAATTTAATTTGATGCTTTAAAGTGTAAGGAAATATTATTGTCCATAACTTAAATTTTTTTATAAGTTAATTAGTTTCGAATGGAGTTTAAAAAGTCTTATTTATGATAAATAACTTAATAACTAAGTTTGATTTAATTTGGAATTTAAATCTAACCTAGTAATTTTAATAAAGGTTATTTTCTGAAATGGACATATTTTGTACAATAAATAATGTAATTTTGAATAAATAAAATGAAATACATTTTATGGGACATGTAATAAGTTTATTTAACTCAGAATCATAGTTGAATTAATGTCTAAATGAATAGATCTATTAAGGAAATTGATTGTTATATTAACTATGATAAAATGTTCATTTGTGAAATGTTATGTTATGTAAAATAAACAGTTATGGTTTTAAAATGGAAAAATGTAATTAAATAATGACTTAATTTAGGAATCTGAAATTTGGTTTAAATGGAAATATTAAATTAAGAAAATAAATGGAAATTTAATTTATTTATGAGATGGGTTTTGTTAAATAAATTATTAAGTTATTTATTGAAATAAAGGTTAAGCAATTTATCAAGTGTTGACTTAACAAATGGATGTTTAATTTAAATTGGATATTTATTAATAAATGTTATTTTACTAAAATTTATAAGTTAAGTAATATCCAAATAATTTTTTTGAAAAGTGGAATAAGGTTGATAAGTTAAAAATGAGAAAGTTGAAGATACATTGTTTTAAAGGGTATAGAAGAAATTATAGTGTTACTGAAATGCTGTAATTTCTGAATTTGAACTATGTTTTGATATATACTAAATATACCTACCGCAGTACTTTATAAATGCTACCGTTTTGAAATATATAATGTTTTGGAAAGTTTATAATTGAATGAATAAACTTATAAATGCTACAACTTTGAAATGAATATTATTTGACATTGAATTTAAAGGGTTAAATGAATCTTGTTTGGAAGATATTAACATTGAATTCAGATGGTCTAAATAAATATGTTTCAAAATGTTTGGCTTCGGAGTTGTTAAAAATTGAAAGTAATATGGCTTTGGAAATGAAATTATTGGAAATTGTAATTAATTAAGAAGTGTCTTTAAATATATAAAATTGAACTTATTGAAATTGGATATTTAAGAATATGACTTTATAAATTGGTTTGGTTTAAGATGATTTAAAGCAATATTTCGAGTTTAATAAATTGAAGGAATATTCAATGATTTGGAAATTAGGTTTCATTTAAATGATATATTGATTTGGTTTTGGAATTTAAACGGTATACTATTACTTTGGTTTTGAAATGGATATTATTTGAAAAGTAATGGTATTTGATTTTAAATGGTTTGGAATAGAAATGATTTTGAAATAAATATCCATAGGTAATAATAACGTTTGGTTATTAAAGAGACCGGGATCGGAAGTTGTCATACTCTTTGCCAACGCCGAAAACTACTTTAACAACCGTGTACGCGGTGGAGATTCCAGAATAAAGTAGGATGGTGGCGGCGTCCTTTGAGGTATGTACGTGGACCCGACTCCCATGAGTTGGCATAAGAGGCTAAAACATGAGCAATTGACGGGCTAATGAGGTCGCTGCTTTGATCGAACACACTCCTTCGCTATTATATTCGGACTTTGAGATTGATTCGGTGGCCGCTTTTGATTCTTTTGATTTGTGGGTGTGGCTCGAGGTGGGCGGTAGTAGCTGCTAAGCATTACCGCATGTTCGAAATGTAATTGGTATATCTACCCTGGCATTGCCTAGTTGTGCCGTGTCACATATCCTTTCGCGCCTTGTACGAGTTTGGTTTTCTCCCGTAGCCCTTGGAGTATCCTCTGGTGGCTTCCCGATCAGGAGGGACCATGATACTGGATGGACTACTGGAATATTACATGTTAAGGGCTATATGGGTAACCTCTTAACGCTATTTAAAAGTAAGTTTATTTTACTACACACATTTTTATAATAGCGAAATATTACTACATAGTAAATAGTTAAACGGATCCTTAGAGGATAGGCGGTCCCAAGCATCCTTTAAGTTACTTATACCTTATATTACAGTTCACTTGAGTTGGTTTACATTGTATAAGTATGTATGTCCTGACTCGAGTGCTTTTGTAACAACTCGATATTTTCAGCCATTCGCATCCACATATGTTGGACTTGAACTGCTCAAAGTACCGCATTGTAAATAAAATTTGAAGCAAATAAAATACAATCACAAAATCACAGACACAGGAATATCAGAATAACTCGCAGCGGAAATTAAAATACCATAGTAGTTCATGAAGCTACTATAACAAAATCTCAAAACAAAGTACATAATATCAGTCTGAAAAACATATACAATAGAAATCCCAAATACATAGAAGTTTATAAATACCAGAGCTGAAATAGAACGACTGAAACTGAAAGGGAATAGATAATTAGACAAGCAGAATCTCCAGCGATTCCTAGCTCCAGCAAAGAAATCCAAAGCTCAGCTGTAAATACTCAGGCTGGCCCGAGGGTAAAGTAAAACACAAAATACTCGAGTCAGGACATACATACTTATATAATGTAAACCAACTCAAGTGAACTATAGTAGCAATGCATAATAAATTAAATACATCCCATGGTTAAAAGTCCAAAATGGTATTTTATACTTCTAAATCAAATGTCATTTCAAAATTCAATATCATTTCATTTTATACTTCTAAATCAAATGTCATTTCCAAAATTTCAATATCATTTCAAGCTCATTTAAAATATTAAAATATCACACCTTTCCAAAACCTCATTCATTTTTATTTAATTTAAATACCATTTCAAATCACATTTCAAAATGGCTTATATTTCAAATCAAATATTCCATTTAAAACCAATTAAAATGAAGTTTTTATATTTAAAATAAAATATTCAAATTCTAAAAGAATTAGTTTTTTCACAATTCATTTATTCACTTAAATTGATTAAAACAGTGAATTTCAACTTTCGCAGCATTTAGAAAATGCTACGGAAAGTGAATTTTGAAATACAATACACTTCAGCAAAAGACTGCATTTAAAGATGTTGTAATAGGTTTTAGGTTTCAATTAAAACCTTATTTAAATTCAGCAACTACAGCACTTACAAAGTGCTGTAATAGCCCTTAGTTCATTTTAATAATTTTGTTCATTTGTATCAACTACAGTACTTAGAAATGTAGTAATATCCTTTACTAAAGAAATGATAGCATTTCAAAAATTACTGTTAATTAAATTCCAATTTTTCAGTACAATTTCACAAACAATTAAATTTTTATTTAAACCAATTTAACTCATAAAATTTAATAATTGCACTTTAAAACAATCATTTAAATACCTTTTAATTTATGATTTTATCAAGTGAAATTTTCATACAAAAACAAATTTTAATAATTTTCTTATTAAAGTAATGTACAATTTTATAACATTTCATTTACTTTACATTTTAATTAAATTTACCATCTCATAAATTAAATTTAAATTCCATTTTATTTCCTTAACTTTTATTTTTAAAACACATTTGACATTTTCCAAGTTAAGTTATATTTCAAATTCCAATTTTAAACATTTATTTATTTAACGATTTTTAATTTATAGAAAATTCAATAACACTTTATAGAAATCATTTAAATTTAAATTCAAATCAAATTATCATATTTTATTACTTAATTTAAACTTCATTTAAAAAAAATCATAAATTCCCAAATTAACTTATATTTCAAATTCTACTCAATTTTATTTATTTCACTTATTTAACTTGTAGAAAATCACTAATATTTTATAAAAATCAGTTTTAAATTAAATTGAAATCAAAATATCATAATATTTACATTTTTATGGTATTTTAAAAATTCTAGAAAAATAAATATTAACCACGGGTTTGTATACAATTTCTAACCTTGGTCAGATGATACGGATAATATATCATTTCAATCCGTAATTTACAAAGGAAAAATCCGGGTTCTACCATTTCAAACCCACAATCCCAAGTCAATTAAAATAATTAAAAATAACTCAGGCCTATCATTTCAGCCCATGAAGATTTTCCCCTATTCTAAAGTACGTTCGGGTATGTATCATTTCAACCCATAGTGATTCTATCTATAGGGAACTTACAGGGTGATAAACTGATATAAATGACAACATAGCATTATATAACAGTAACAAATGATATGATAGGTGAATAAACAGGGGTGAAAATCATATGATCATATCACAGGCAGTTATAACCTAATAATATAAACTACAGATTCAAATGGTGTCAATTTACTAATTATATAAGTACAGAATGTCTTGTGAGAAATACTCACCTCTACCAGCTGAAGATAACAGATTTAGACACACAAACAAAGACCGGACCAGAAAGCATGAAAGCACGACTAAGATTCAAGTGAGGGAAGAGCCAAAATAGTTGTCTTGTTACATATCAAACAAAACAATATAAAGCACATGAATTTCAACACCAAATATAACATTAAACAAGCTAGAAATTATGCACAACAAAGAATCAATCAACTTGCCCATGCTTCCACAAATCCTATGCTCGGCCTAGGGTTTGAAATGCACAGCCACAGTGGTGTATTTGGGTCAAGTATGGATCCATATAGGGTCAGCTTAGCTTGGGTATGAAGAGTGGAAGTTGTTTATGTGATTGATGGCATGAACATACAAAGCCAAGGCAACAAAAGCAATTTGTCACAACTACAAGGTTCGACCATGGCCTTATGTGGCACGAACATGACTGGTGGAGGTCAGAGGATGGTGTGATAGTGGCCTATGGTCAGGTAGGGGCCGGAGAAGGTGGTGCAAGTGGTGGTCGAGAGGGTGTATGGAGTGGTGAAGCAAGTTGACTTCGGCCAGCATGCATTCAAGTGGAAAATGCAATTTTTTGTGGAAATTTGCAACATAGGGGTGTATGGCCATGATTGGTCAGAGGTGATAGGAGAGGTTTGCAGCCGAGCAATTTGGTGGTGGAGGAGCTATAGGCCGAACAATATAGTGAAAGCAAGGAATGAAAAATGAATAAAACAAGGAAAAAAATGTAAGAAAAAGGAGAAGAATCATTACAAAAATTCGTTTCAGAGATGATATCCGAAAATTTTAGGATGAGAAAATTATTTTTTGCATGAAAATGAAGGGTGATCGGCTGAAGAAAGAATATGATCAGCCAAATTGAATGCAAGTGTTGATTTGCAAATGAAAAGGTAAAAGGAATATGAAAAGTCTAAAGTAAATGGAAGGTTCAAAACTCATAATATTTCCCATTTTCTTTTTACATTTTTGAACACATGAAAAATGTAAATAAATAAAAACAAAACAAAATAAACTATGAAAGAAAATAAATAAATTTTAGATAAGTATAAATTAATTAAGAAAATAGCTTAAAAATAGAAACTAGGTTTTAAAAATGGAAAATAAAATACAATAAGCTTTGGAAAATTGTACATCACTTTAAAAATGTTTTAAAATAAAAATATATACCTAACATGTCATATAACACATATTAGAACATGAGATGACAAATAAAAATATTATTTATGTAAATTAAAACAACAGTTTTATTAAATAAATAAATTTACATACAATATTGTAAAAAGCATAACTTTCACAATATAAATCGAATTTCAACGAAACGAAAAGCAGTTATATTGAAATTTAATTTATTTTCATAATAAAATATAAAAATTCAAAAATTCAAAATTTTAAATTTTAAATTTAAGAGTCAAAGTTTGACCAGATTGACCAAAATCCACTTTTCTGGAAAATATTTTATTTATTCATGTTTGAAATTATAATTCACATTAAATCAACTTTTATATTTGAAATAACAAAATTTATTCACTTTAATAAATATAATAAATTTTTTAAATCAGACACTTCAACTAAAATAATTAAAATATACAAATAGAAAAAAATCGCAAAATACTAGGTTGTTACACTCTCCCCCACTCAAATCTTTTCGTCCTCGAAAAGAACGAACAAGGAAAATAAAGAAACCTGATAGAAAAACAAAATAGTACCTGAAACGAACAATTCCAGATTCGAAGCATGAATGCTTTCCTTTGTCTCCCAGGTACAATCTTGATCATCAGTGCTTCATTGTACTTTGATCAGACTAACAGATTTCCTTTTTAGCTGCTTCATACCTCTGTCGACAATTAGAAGTGGCTTACTCTCGACAGTTAGATTAGGATAAATATCCTAACTATCAAGAGCAGAAGGCTGAACAAAAAGAGATGGGTCATGTAGATGCCAGCGAAGATGCGAGGCGTGGAATACATCATGCACTCAAGAAAGCTTCTCAGGAAAATCCAAACGATATGCCAAAGAACCAACTCTTTCCATAATACCGAAAGACCCTCGAAGAGGAAGAAGATAGAAATAGCTAGAAGGGAAAGTAGGTTGAAAGATAAGGATGAACCATTTTTTTTAAACTATATAAATTTCAATTAAAATTTTATATTTATAACATTTTATAATACGATGAATAGTCATTTGACTAAAATTTGATAGTTCGACGTAAACAATATTCAAAACATTTTTAAATTATTTAGAAAAATAAAATAAATGATCAAAAAATATCCTTTATATAGTACTTTATCAAAATACTTTTATAACTCGATGTCTTGACAAGTTTACTTTCGTTCCTGCAGACTCTGGCCATGCGTTGATCAGGCGCAAAGCAAGAATTCTCCAGGTACTTAGTAGACTTGTTTCGACAACCAGTGAAAATACTAGAAAACTTTTAAAAAACAGATATGGAAAGTGCAATCCAAACAAAACAACCAAACCAAAACATGTCGATCATGGATCGCGGATACACAATGGTTATGCCAGGATCCCCCAGGAAACATCTGTACCTATAGGCTGACTATCGCAGCCCTGCGATTACGCCATGAAGACTGGTATTACCGCAGATACACAATGGTTACATCTGGATCCCCCAGGAAACATCTGTACCCGTAGGCTCTCGCAACCCCTGCTGATTACGCTACCAAGCGACCCAATATATCGCAGATACACAATGGTTACGCCTGGATCCCCCAGGAAACATCCGTACCAATAGGCTCTCGCATTCCCTGCCAATTACGCTATGCAGTCGCGCTCGTAAGACCATGGAGATCGCCATGAAATTCGATGGACACTCGAGTATCATATCCGAAAAACCGAAATCAGGGAGAATAATATCAATAGAATGAATCCACAGTGTGGCCACAAAGTGTGTATCAAGCAGAAGGCACTTTCCATATCTTTACTTCGAAAATATGTATCATATAGTACCTTTCAAAACACTTTCAAATATCATACTTATATAAAGTCCATTGTATATAAGATTCCATTTTCAAATCAAATACCTTCCAAATCAATACTATATCAAACCATACTTATATAGACTTCGATTATATAAGATTTCACTTTACAAATTGAGTACCTTTTCCAAATCAACAGTTTCAAATCAATTTCATACTTATACAAATCAATTTTATATAAGTTCGATAACCCCCAAATCAAGTATTTAACAAAAATAATGTTCTCAATTTCAATTCCTTTCAGTAAAGTTTTAGTTTCAAAATCATATATGATTCCGCCAAATCATTTCTTCCAAATTACATATATTCTATTTCAAAGTTTCTCAAAACAATATATTGAGAAAATAATCCAAATTTCCAAATCAATAAAATTTATGTCAAACCAGTCCATTTCCAAACCATCATATAAATATTGGGTTTTTACAATCCAATCTATTTTCAAAACCAAATATTTTTCTCAAAATCAATTATACCCAAAATGAATTCCAAGTTTATAACATCTCTTTAAAACCCTTAAACTATTTATTTCCATATATGAAAAATCCAATTTACCTTTGGAAACTATTTAAAATTAAATTTTATTCAAAACATTCCAAAACAAAATTCTGTATCAGTATAATTCAAAATAGTCTTATTTATTTACTTAACAAAACAGTTCAAATCATTTACCTAATCGAATGACTTACATTTTTCCTGGATTACTTAGCTTTGAAAATTAAACCTTGATTTGGAAGTGCTCGAACTTTAAAAATAGTCAATGAAATCATATTTAAAATTCAAAAGTTAGAAATCACCAACAAATCAGTAAATCAATTCCAATAGATAAGGTTATACTAAAACAATCTGAAACTCGAGGACTAAAAATCATTTCACACACACACACACACACACCCCCACACACATACATATATCTTTTGAAAATCAAATCATACTTCAACATCTGAAATCAAAATTGGTTTCACAAAATCACTCGCATAGCAAAGCTACTAGAGTGGCCTCTTCCCCACTCAGAAACTTGAAAATCAATGTCGATGATGCATGCATTCATCACCAAGATTATTTTCCAGCGACATAAGTGGGTTTTGGACTTTTATTTTCTTGAAATTTCTTTGAAATTTCTTTAAAATCATTGGAATTCATTCGAATACATTTTAAACATTTCTTATTCAGAAAATATCTTTAAATCATATTATTATATATTTTCCAAAATCTTAAAACCGATTTCAAAACACCGGAGTTCGATTCCTCAAAATTCAAATTTAAAACCCTTTAGTTATAAATCTTTTTTTATTTAAAACAAATTTCTTATAAATTTTCAAATTTTCAAATCCTTAAAAAACTTCAAATTCTCATTTTAAAAGGTATATAATCCTTATCGAAAACATTTCATTTTTATATATATAATGTGGTCATCCTTATCAAACTAATAGTTTCGATGTATGCACAAATTTAAAATACAATCAAACACAAATTTCCAAGGAATGATTCAAGGATGGATTTCAAAACAAACAGAGATTCAAATTTAGAAGAACTCTAACCAAATAGGATTCTGGTTCGAAGATAAGCTCGAACGAAGATGAGATAATTTAATTGGCCAATAGGAGATTAAAAGCCTATAAATTGCGGGCGACCTTAACCGAGTCAACCGTGACTTCAGGAATATAATAAATGTGAAAATCTAAGGCAAATCGACATTCGACCGCCAGAGATAGAATCCAGATATAGCAGAAGATAGATAAATCGAAATCCGAGGATACAGAAATCTCCATGAATCAATGCCAATTGTAAAGGAGTTTCACCCCTTTACAAATCATTTATAGATTTGCGGAATCACTGATCTTTATAGAGGTCATTTCAAAGTGGAGTTATGGAATGCCCCAAAATCAAAAGGGTAAAATAGGGAAGATAAGACTGGATTTCAGAACAAGTGGGAACGTTCCAAAGTTCAAGGAATCCTAATCGATAAGAATCCTAAGCAAGAGATTTCTAATATGGTGGATACCAAGGGATGAAGTTAAGAAAATCTTGATTTCAAAATAAGGAAAATTTTATACCAGTATAATCTTTGAAAATCCTTTAAAAATCATTTGGAAATCATTTTATACTTCGAAAATACGTTCTCTCACAAAAGAAGGATTCTGAGATTGATTTCACTCATTCTAGGGTATTTCTACCCTATCTCTAATGAGTTTTTGCCCCATAGGCCATGGTTTGCCTAAAAACCAAATCTCTAATACCAAATGTAACAACCCAATATTTTCAGCCATTCGCATCCACACACGTCGGACTTGAATTGCTCAAAATATCGCATTTAAATAAAATTTGGAGAAAATAAAATACAATCACAGAATCACAGATACAGGAATACCAGAATAACTCGCAGCGGAAATTAAAATACCATAGTAGTTCATGAAGCTACAATAACAAAATCTCAAAACAAAGTACATAATATCAGTCTGAAAAACATACACAATAGAAGTCCCAAGTACAAGAAGTTTATAAATACCAGAGCTAAAATAGAACAACCGAAACTGAAAGGGAATAGATAACTAGACAAACATAATCTCCAACGATTCCTAGCTCCAGAAAAGAAATCCAAAGCTAAGCTGTAAATGCTCAGGCTGACCCGAGCGTAAAGTAAAACACAAAACACTCGAGTCAAGACATACATACTTATATAATGTAAACCAACTCAAGTGAACTGTAGTAGGAATGCACAATAAATTAAATACATCCCATGGTTAAAAGTCCAAAATGGTATTTTATACTTCTAAATCAAATATCATTTCAAAATTCAATATCATTTCATTTTATACCACTAAATCAAATGTCATTTCCAAAATTTCAGTATCATTTCAAATTCATTTAAAATATTAAAATATCATACCTTTCCAAAACCTCATTCAATTTTATTTAATTTAAATACCATTTCAAATCACATTTCAAAATGGCTTATATTTCAAATCAAATATTCCATTTAAAACCAATTAAAATAATGTTTTTATATTTAAAATCAAATATTCAAATTCGAAAAGAATTAGTCTTTTCACAATTCATTTATTCACTTAAATTGATTAAAACAGTGAATTTCAACTTTCGCAGCATTTAGAAAATGCTACGGAAAGTTAATTTTGAAAAAGAATACACTTCAGCAAAAGACAGCATTTAAAGATGCTGTAATGGGTTTTAGGTTTCAATTAAAACCTTAGTTAAATTCAGCAACTACAGCACTTACAAAGTGTTGTAATAGCCATTAGTTCATTTTAACCATTTAGTTCATTTGTATCAACTACAGCACTTAGAAATGCTGTAATATCCTTTACTTAAGAAATGATAGCATTTCAAAAATTGCTGTTAATTAAATTCCAAATTTTCAATACAATTTCATAAACAATTAGATTTTTATTTAAACCAATTTAACTCATAAAATTTAATAGTTTCACTTTAAAAACAATCATTTAAATACCCTTTAATTTATGATTTTATAAAGTGAAATTTTCATACAAAAACAAATTTTAATAATTTACTTATTAAATTAATGTACAATTTTATAACATTTCATTTACTTTACATTTTAGTTAAATTTACCATTTCATCGATTAAGTTTAAATTCCATTTTATTTCCTTAACTTAACTTTTATTTTTAAAACACATTTCACATTTTCCAAGTTAAGTTGTATTTCAAATTTCACTTTTAAACATCTATTTATTTAACTATTTTTAATTTATAGAAAAATTAATAACAATTTATAAAAATAATTTTAAATTCAAACTTAAATCAAATTATCATATTTTCTTACTTAATTTAAACTTCATTTATAAACAAAATCATAAATTCAAAAATTAACTTATATTTCAAATTCTACTTTACCATTTATTTATTTCACTTAATTAACTTGTAGAAAATCACTAATATTTTATAAAAATCAGTTTTAAATTAAATTTCAATTAAAATATCATAATATTTACATTTTTATAATGTTTTAAAAATTCTAGAAAAATATATGTTAACCACAGTACCCGAACGGACTTTAGAATGTGGAAAAATCTTTATGGGCTAAAATGATAGGCCTGAGCGATTTTTAATTATTTTAATTGACTTGGGATTGCGGCTTTGAAATGATAGAACCCGGATTTTTCCTTTGTAAATTACGGATTGAAATGATATATTATCCGTATCATTTGACCTAGGTACCATTTCAACCCATAGTGATTCTATCTACAGGGAACTTGTAGGGTGGTAAACTGATATAAATAACAGCATAGCATTTTATAACAGTAACAGATGATATGACAGGTGAATAAACAGGGGTGAAAATCATATGATCATATCACAGGCAGTTATAACCTAATAATATAATCTACAGATTCAAATGGTGTCAATTTACTAATTATATAAGTACAGAATGTCTTGTAAGAAATACTCACCTCTACCAGCTGGAGATAACAGATTCAGACACACACAAAGACCGAAAAGAACGAAAGCATGACTATGATTTAAGTGAGAGAAGAGCCAAAATAGTTGCCTTGTTACATATCAAATAAAATAATATAAAGCACATGAATTTCAACGCCAAATATAATATTAAACAAGCTAAAAATTATGCACAACAAAGAATCAATCAACTTTCCCATGCTTTCACAAATCCTATGCTAGGCCTAGGTTTTGAAATGCACGGCCATAGTGGTGTATTTGGGTCAAGTATGGATCCATATAGGGTCGGCTTAGCTTGGGTATGAAGAGTGGAAGTTGTTTATGTGATTGATGGCATGAACATACAAAGCCAAGGCAACAAAGGCAATTTGTCACAACTACAAGGTTCGGCCATTGCCTTATGTGGCACGACCATGACTGGTGGAGGTCAGAGGATGGTGTGACAATGGCCTAGGGTCAGGTAGGAGCTGGAGAAGGTGGTGCAAGTGGTGGCCGAGAGGGTGTATGAAGTGGTGAAGCAAGTTGAGTTCGGCTAGCATGCATTCAAGTGGAAAATGCAATCTTTTATGGAACTTTGCAACATAGGGGTGCACGGCCGTGACTGGTCAGAGGTGGTTAGAGGGGTTTGAAGCCGAGCAAGTTGGCGGTGGAGGAGCTATGGTGATGGAGGAGCTACAGGCCGAACAATATAGTGAAAGCAAGGCATGAAAAATGAATAAAACAAGAAAAAAAATGTAAGAAATGGAGAAGAATCATTACCGATATTTGTTTCAGAGATGATAGTCGAAAATATTAGGATGAGAAACTTATTTTTTGCATGAAAATGAAGGATGATCAGCTGAATAAAGAATACGGTCAGCCAAATTGAATGCAAGTGTTGATTTGCAAATGAAAAGGTAAAAGGAATATGAAAAGTCTAAAGTAAATGAAAGGTTCAAAACTCTTTGTGACGACCTAGAATTTTGAGCAATACCAATTTAATAATCTTTGATAGTAATTAAATTAATTTGACCATTTTATATTATAAATTGACAAGTTAAAATTCTTTTAAAGGCTGATAATAATAATTTGTTAATATCTATCAACATTTTTCTTTACAATATAAATTGGTAATATTTATTTCTCCAAAGTTAATCAAAATATTTTCTATTTATAATATATATATATATATATATTGATATATCTTGTAAATAGGAAGGTTTTAAGTAATAAAAGCTAATATATTCAAATTGTAATATATATGAATATATATATATATATATATATATATATATATATTGTGATTTGGATTGTGTTTTAAAATTAATATAGTAATTATCAAATATAATGTTAAAATGTTTTTCCATTTGAAATATGTATATATTTGTATATATTAGAAATGGGAAAAATTGTATTGATTTGAATTTAATAGGTATTTTCAAACTTTAATATATATAATTTGAAATTTGAAATTTTAATTTGTCTTAATACTTTTGAAATGATATTTGAAATTTAAATTTTAATAAAGTTAATTTCTTATTTATTATAATCATATATTTTAAGCTTTTGTTTTAAATAAGATTTAAATTAAAGGTTCAATTGTTTTAATAATTCTTTCATTTAAAAATTTTAACATAAGATAAGTTTGTTTAAAAATTTCTTATATATAGAATTAAAATAAGTTTCTCAAATTTATAAACATACGATAGATTAAATTTGAATCAAAAACATAAGTAATTGTCAATAAATGTTTACATGAATTCATTTTTTAATACTTTTCAAAATCTAAAACTTGTTTATTAAAAAGATAAGCGCTTAATATTACATAATTACTTATATATATAACTTAAATAAGTTTCAAATAAGAAAATAACATTTAAAATATTAATTAAACATTAAGAACAATTGTTAAACATTAATAAAACATCAGATAACACTTGTTAACTTTTTAATGTAGGTTAAGACACTTGTAACTCTTTGAGGTTAGGTGCAAAATAATTAGAGCTTTATAGTGACAAATGTCATTCTTTTGATAAAATAAAATTAAAAATTTAAGTTGTAAAATTAAAAGAAGAATTTAATTTTCAGCAAATTTCTTTCTTCATCTCAACCCAAAATGTAATACAAACCAAAGATCCGAAAAAAATGTAATACAAATCAAAGATTAAAAGAAGTAAAAAAAAAACTGTAAATCTGAAATAAGAAGAAAGAAGAGACCTGAGAACAAAGGAAGACAAGCTGGAAATTAAACATCAGAAGCAAGATTTCAAATACAATCAAGCATCCAGATGTAAACTTCAACAAACAATTCAGACTCAACAGCAATAGGATTGTATTCAACATGCAGTGAAATTTCTAAGCCTGGAAAAGTAAATAAGCCTCTGTCTCATGCTTTTATATAAAGGTGAATAAACTAAATTTTTAAAAAAAGTTTTTAAACCTGAATTTCACCATGTTCTTGTGGTTAAGTATCTTGATGTCATTTGAATACTTGGATTAAAATTTGATGCATGTTTGAATTAAGTTTAGTTGAATGCCTGGGTAGTTTAAACATATACTCTGTGTGCATATTACAGGTCTAAATTTTATAATAAATTCAATAACAAGTTTTTGAAATCGAATCTAACCTTGAATTGTAAATAGATGTTGATTGTAATCAAGTAAGCTATCATCTAAAAATGATTACAAGTTTTTAAATTGAATAATTTGTTATAAATCTTTGAATTTACAGTATAATCTAATTTGGGTCAAAATTTTATGTTTTCAATTTTTAATTTTGATTTCATAAATGAATTGCAAATAGTAAACCATGATTTTTAAAGCTTGTATCATGATTTTTAGATTAGTGGTTGAGGAGAATTTGCGACTTTTATGTTTTGTACATTTTTGTCAATTTGCGTCGATCTGCGGCGAGTTTGTCGACGTCGTTGGGCACGGAGGTTGAGGGAGTGTAGAAGATCATCAGAAAAATACTCGTGTATTTTATTGATGATCAAGATGGCCGAAAATTGAGTAAGTAGGGTTTTACAACCTGATGATGTTGACGTTGTTTATTTCAATTTCGCGACGACATGGAACAACCGGAGTAGACCGCATGTGGTTTTGGAGGCACTGGGGAGTGAGGCGGAGCTAGGGTTAAGGTGGCGAGGTGTCACGAGAGGGGGATGGTCGACGTTGATCGTTTTTCTGGTAGTAATCGGTTTAGCAGTTTGGGTTGAAGGGTCATATTTCGATTTACGATCAATGCTCGAGTTTTAGGTTTTGCGTAGCTTTGTAGTGGTTGAGGTCGACTTATCGGAATCATGAGGGAGTTCGCCATCGACCAGCGGCGACGTGCATGTTGACGTGCACAGTTCTGTGTTTCTGTAGTGGGTATTTGAGAACGGGAGGTTCGTGCTCGAGTACTACCTCGGGTTTGTGATGTTTTGTCTCGAAGCAAGATTGAGTAATAGGTTACTTGGGGTGTACACAGGGATGTCAGTGGGTTGCTCGAGTTTGTTGAGCAGAGTTTTGTTTGGATCAGCAGCTAAGGTTTAAGTTTAAAAGATTTTAAAATTTTAATAGTAAGGTTTTAAAAGTTAAAATGTTAAGAGTAATGTTTGTTTTTTTAGAGTTTTGAAACAAAGGGATTTGTCTCTTAAATAATTCAAGTTTTTAAAACAAAATAGAACAAGTTTTTTACTTCTAAAATTAATTTGTTTCAAAAGTTTAAGTTTTAAGGGATTTAAAAATTTAACAGTAAGGTTTAAAAAGTTTAAAACAAAGATAATATGATTTTGGTAAATGATTAAAGTTTTAAACAAAAGTTAAATAAGTTTATATATAAAATAATTCGTTTCAAGTTAAAGTTTTAAATATGTTTTATATATATTAAATTATGAAAGTTTTAAATTAAAATAAGTGAATTTTAATAATAAAGTTTGTATTAAATTTTATGTAATAACTTTGGAAAGTTTAAGATTTAATAGTTTATTTGAATGTTTAAATTATTTTAATTAAAATTGGTTTCTAATATATTTTATTTTATTTTAAATAAAGTATAATGATTAAGAATTTAGTAATTAATTATAATAAAGATTTATTTTGAGTAATTTAGAGGTTTTGTTAATTTAAAAAAATATAATGATAATTGGAATAATTCAATTATTGTTAATAATCAAAGTATTGTTGGTTAATATTAATGACCTAATTAAGATAATGATTTTCTTAATTAAGAATCTTTATAATATAAGGAGTTAAGAATCATTTAATTAAATTTAAATGATTAACTCAATAATTAATTAAGTAATTAATTTGTGATTAATTAAGATAATCACTTATGGGTTAATCTAATATAATTACTTGGTGAAGTAATTAGGTAATTAAGTGATGAATTACTGGAGGTAATTAAGTAAAAGATAATTACTTTATGGAAGTAATTAAGTGGATATGATTAAGGGTTAATCACTTGTGTTATTAATTAAAGAATTAATTAATACAATTAATTAAAAGTTTTAAATTATTTAATTAATAAAGATTAAGAGTATTTAATAATATGATTAATTACTTGTTAAAGTAATTAAGTAAGAAAGAAATTTAATTAATGAAGTAATCATTAATTAATGGAAATAATTAATTAATTATTAATTAATAATTTAAGGAAAATTAATTTATATTTAAGTTTTGATTACTGGATGTAATTAAAAAGTAATTAATCAAATGTGATTAATTAAAAGTAATTAATTAAATGTGATTAATTAAAAGTAATCAATTAAATGTGATTAATTAAAAGTAATTAATCCAGAGTATTTAATTAAAAGTAATTAATCAAGTATGATTAATTAGTAGGTGATTAATCAGGTATGATTAATTTAAAAAGGATAATTAAGAAATAATTATCAGGGTAATTAAATAATTATTAATCAAGTGTGATTAATTTAAAAAGGGTAATTGAGAGATAATTACTTGGTATAATTAAGAAGTAATTAATCAAGATGATTAATTAAATTTGTGATTAAGGAAAAATTACTTAAAGTAATTAAGTAATAATTAATCAAGGATGATTTATTCAAAGTGTATAATTAAGTGATGTTTATTAATTAATTGTAATTAATTAATGAATAAGTAAACTGGATTGATGATAATCCAAGTGTTTAAGTAAGGATTAATTTGATTAAGGATCAATTAAATTAATTAAGTTTGGATCAAACCTTGTTATGGTTGATTAATGATTGGTTGATAAATATCATTGGATGAGTTACTGATATTGGATGATATTGAATGTCATTGATTGATATGTGATGATATGAGTGTGATATATCTGAGATGTGATATATATGCTGCTTTATGATATGTATGGATGAATGTGATAATAATCATCCATTTATGTTTAAGTGATATTTCTGAATATCTACTGTTTAAATCCCTTAAGTACAACTTGGACATTAAAATGGCGTTTGGATTCGGTGAGACCGGGATCGGGTTTCCATATTCGATATCCGAAAACCACACCGATCCAAAATAAATGTTAGGTCGTGAATCCAAGTGGAGCGCAAGTGAAGACTCGAGGTGTAAGAACTATTCGTCAGTATAACTCTGGTGGTGATTCCGTGATGAGTTTGACGGATATAGTACTTATAGGTTTGAGATGGTGATTCAGAGTGCAAGGGCTATTGTCGTTGACTCTGAGGGTGATTCCAAAATGAGTACAATGAGATAGTGCCTTCGGTTCCGTTCGAACCCGGAATGGACTTGTATGTATTGAATGCTTTCAGAACATCGTCAGGTGGATGATGAGCATTCTATGATAGATGTGTCTTATAAAGGTAATCGCATCCTCAAGCCTCATCAACCGAGAATGGATAAAACAGGGGAGGTGCAGCAAGGTTAAGTGGGTCATGCCCAAGTAGGACGAGACTTACCCCTGTCTAGATGTCCCTTTCTATTTCGGTTGTGTGGGCAGTTGGATCTGCAGCCAACTGCAGGGTGGTCTTGTTCGGGATTGTTCAGTAAGGAATGATTCCGGCCTTGTGTTGCAGAGGAGTTAGGATGGCTCCTCGGTACGGTGATCTAGGCCACGTACTGTGACGGGCGGTACCCCAGTAGCCCTGCCATTGATGGAAACCCATTCTTCCTACGAGACCCTACAATTTTGTTTGTATTACCCACTTTTGTGGCTAGTACCTGGAATTTAATCATGTAACAATTTCGGCTATTTCATATTTACTTGGAAACCCTAGACACTACTATAATATCACTGGATTTCCTATCAAATGTTTTAGTTAGCGTAAGGTAAAAACTTTTCCATGTTTATGCGTGGGAAGTCTTACGTGATACCTTTTCTTTCCAAAGGATTTTCTAAAGTTAAGCAATATTAAACCGTTTACTCACACCAGACCCCTATCTGACCCGAGTGTTTATTTTCTATTTTATTAAACTCTTGGGTACTCATATTCTATATGAGTAGTCAAGTGATTCAGGTTATCCTTAACGAATTCTGAAGGAGCTTTGGAGTAGGAGGCTTCAGCGTGTAGATATATAGATAGAGTTTCCGCTGTGTGGTATTCTATATTGTTGTTCTTGTATTGTATATTAGACAGAAATATTATAACTGTCTAAATTGAGATGTATAGTTGTGTACTCTGATGTATATGGTACTATGTATATGTTATATATCATATTTCATCCGTTCCGCTGTGAGATTTCAATGTCTTGTTTTTCTTTCTTCTCTTTCTTTTCTTCTTCTATCTCTTTCTTTCTTAATTAGTGATGCGTCTTTCTGGTGCTAGAAAGTCGGGTCGCTACACTCTTAGTATTTCCTATTTTCTTTTTACATTTTTAAACACATGAAAAATGTAAACAAAAAAAATAAAGTATGAAATAAAATAAATAAATGAATTTTAGATAAATATAAATTAATTAAGAAAATAGCTTAAAAATAGAAACTAGGTTATAAAAATTGCAAATAAAATACAATAAGTTTTGGAAAATTATACATCACTTTAAAAATGTTTTAAAATAAAAATATATACCTAACATGTCATATAACACATATTAGAACATTATATGAAAAATAAAAATATTATTTATATAAATTAAAACAATAATTTTATTAGATAAATAAATTTACATACAATATTGTAAAAAGCATAACTTTCACAATATAAATCGGATTTCAACGAAACGAAAGATTTTTCTTGAAATTAATTTATTTTCATAATAAAATAAAAAATTTAAAAATTCAAATATTTAAATTTTAAATTTTAAAGTCAAAGTTTGACCAGATTGACCAAAAATCCACTTTTTTGGAAAATATTCTATTTATTCATGTTTGAAATTATAATTCAAATAAAATCAATATTTATATTTAAAATAACAAAATTTATTCATTTTAATAAATATAATAAAGTTTTTTAACCAGACATTTCAATTAAAATAATTAAAATATACAAATAGAAAAAAAATCACAAAATACTAGGTTGTTACAGTTTTGTGTTTTGCTTTATGCTCGGGTCAGACCGAGTGATACAACATTAGAGACTCACCTTCAGAGTTGGGGCTTTGCTTGAAGATCCAGCTATTTATTTCAATTTCATTATCTAATCGATTCTAGTTACCTAGTTGATTTTAGGGATGTGTTCATCTTTGTGTTTTTTATCATATTGAAACTTCTGTTGTAACTTGTTACTTCTGTTGTATCTTATATAACTCTGATGTATTTATATAGTAGCTTCATGAACTACTATCTCTTTGCTTTCGCTGTATTATATTACTCTATGTCTATGATTCTGTGATTTATTTATTTGCTGTATATTCTGAGATTTGCCAAATTTATTTTACAATTCGGCATTTTGAGAAATTCAAGTCCGACATGTGCGGATGCGAATGGTTGAAAATATTGGGTCGTTACATTTGGTATCAGAGCTTTGGCTCTAGGATAAACTTAGCATATATGGTAAATTTATTTACAGAATCACTTTCATTCGAGTGTGAATCTCTTTCTTTTGACTCAGTCTCCTTTGAATTTTGGAACGTTCCCTGTGGTTTCGAAATTCATTCTTGTCCCTCACTATTCATAATTTTCTGAATTTTGAAGCATTCCATAGCTCCACTGAATGACTTGTAAAGGTGTGAAACTCTTTTACGATTGGCATTGATTAACCGAAGATTTCTATATATCCTCGATTAAATGCTAGTATCTTTGTTATCCCATATTCTATCCCTTGAGATGGAATGTAGATTTGACTTAGAATTCCACATCGATCTAATTCTTGAAGTCACGGTTGACCCGGTTAAGGTTGCCCACGATTCACATAAGCTTATCCATTTCCTTATTCAATTAGTTAATTATCTTATCTTTTGTTTCAACTTATTTTCAAATCAAAATTCTCTTTAATTGAGTTAATCAAATTGGAATCTCTACCCTTTCTTTGTAAATTTATATTTAAAATGTCTTATATATTGTGTTGTTTGAGTTGTTGATGTTGATTTGGGTTTTAGATCAATTCGTCTGATCAACACTATCGACGGGATCCCCAAAACACTTGAATAGAGCAAACCGGACATAGTATTGTTTTCAAACTTAGTAAGTGAATAAATTTTGTCTAATTATATTATATATGTATAAGTATAATTTTCTGAATTTTGAAAGTTAATTGAATTGGATGTTGAGAAATAGTATTTGACTTTGTATATAGCTTGTAACCATTAACTTTGGTTCATAGATATAAATAATTGAAATACAAACATGGTTCTAAATTAGTTTGGAAATATAAATGAATTTAAACAAGAAACTAAGAATTTTATTTCCAATAGTTTCAAACTTTGTGTTTAAAGTTTTAGAGGGTACATTATTTAAGGCATTTCAAGTAGAAATTATTTCAAAGAATTTTAGTTTTAAATCAGTGCTCTTCTCTTTGCCACTGGAAAATAATTTCGGTGATGGTGGCCGCATCATCGACGTTCATTTTCGAGCTTCGAAGTGGAGAGACCATTATGTAGCTCTGCTACACTTTTGTTTGGAAGTTAAATTTGATTTGAACATCGTAAAGTATGATTTGAATTACAATATATGTATGATTTGAATTTGATTTGATATATATTAAGTATATATAAATTGTATTTATCTTTAAAACTGTTTGAAGTTAAACGGAAATTCAATTCTTAAAACTTTATCTTAAAAGATAATTTCAATTATAAAATGAAATCAAATTTTTGAATAAACGTTTAAGCTTGAGATATTGAATTTTTATTTGTATAATGTTCTATTGCATTCCAATATAACTTACCTAAATTATTAGAAGTTAACAATGTAATTGGATAATATACATTATAAAAGGACTTTTATAAATAAAATTTGAGTAGTTATAACAAATTTTATACACTTAAATTTTAGTTATAAAAGGATTAATTGAGGTAAATAGAGTAAAGGGTTAATTGAATAACTCACAATATAAAACGGTGTTAAAGGAATTTTTAAATAAATAGGTATATTTTATTCAAATTAATTAATTTTGTAAATTTATTTATTTATAAAGTTAGTATTTTTGAACAAGATGTATTGTTTACTTAATTCTTTCTTTCCTTTCTTTTCCTTTTCGGAGATGAAAAGTTTTGAGTGGGAGAGAGTGTACTGACCTGTAAATTCTCAATAATATAATTTGTTGATTTAATACGATTTTGGTAATAAAAATTGGAAGAGTAAATACTTTGTAATTTAATAGTGAAACAAACATTAAAATGAAATGTAACAATGTAATTAAAACTAATTATGAAATTTCAACTAATTGAAATAATGTAAATTGTTGCACTCGGTTATAGATTTGAATATAAGAAAACAAGGGTGAATGTGAATCATTAATGAGATAATATATGATCAATATAAATTGAAGTAAATCGGTGTTAATTAAGTAATTGTAACATTTGATTTGTAAATAATAATGAATTCATTAATGTGATTTAAAGTAATAGTAACGGTTGTAAGTTACTATTTAATTGGTTTGTTAATTTAGTTGTAAAGTTTAGATTTAGGTATAAAATTTGAATATAAGAAAATAAGGGTAAGTGTGGTGCGAACAAATGAATTAGTATATCTATGGTAATTGAATGAATTTAACATTTTGTAAGAAATTATGATAATTAGAGAAAATGATAAACTTGAGTGTAATAAAGATAATGGTAACAACTATTATAGGTTGTCTATTTAGGCTATAAAATGAATTGGAAATCAATTGTATTCAAATGTAGATAAATGTTCATTAACGAGAGTAAGAACCGTAATTGTAAAGTGTGAATGTAATAAAGCAATGGGAATGCATATTTTATTCATAAGATAATATAAAAGAATGAAACCTATCTGAATGAATTAATTGAGGTTTCAATCATAATAAATGTATACATTTGACAAATTTAATAAAATAAGCAATTTTTGGAAATTTTGTATTTTTGGTCAACTGAAAGTCAAAGTTTGACCATAGTTGAAAATTTTAAATTTGAATTTTAAAATTCTAAGCTTTTTCTTTGAAAATATATTTAATTTTAATAATTATTCTGCTTTTCGTTTCATGAAATTCTGATTTATACTTTTAGATTTGGATAAATTACAGTGTTTTACATGCAATAAATTTATGTATTTTCATTATATATATATATATATATATATATTTCTATATTTTTCCTATATACATCTCTTCATTTATTTCTCTATTTATTTGTTTAGGCTTTTATTGTATTCAATGGAATTTATTTTTTATATCTTTAATAAAGAGTTGGAGAAAATCAAAGGGTATACGTTACTTTGTTAAAATGCTTGCCTTTTTAATTTTCTACCATCTTTATTAATTCTTAGCGTTTCTCACCTATTACAACCATGCATTACTCTATCAAATCACGTACAAAATCTTCCCAAATATCTCACTTCTTCATTTTCCACTTCTGATTGAAAGATATTACATAAGTTTTTTTTATTAAATAGGAAATAAATCTCATTCATTCACTAGCCTCTTTATTTCTTGCCTTTTTATTTTCTACCTCCTTAATTACCTTCTAGTCGTGCATTTTATTTTCTTTAAGCCGTGAGAAACTTTTCAATCACTTCATTTGTCATTTGCATGCAAACAAAGAAAATATACAATATTCCTTCTCCTTAAATTGTGTCTTTTAATTTCCCAGCCATTCATTTTCTATCTTTTACATCTCTAGCCATCCACTCTCCATATCTTTAGCCGTTCATCATTTCTGTAACCCTAGCCGCCACTTTTTTTATTTATTCATATAAACTTTCTTATCTCATTTCCATTTGCGTGAGAGAAAAATAAAACAAGCTCTAAATTTTCATGGCTTCTCCTTACTTTCTTCTTCCTTATTCTGTTGATTTTCTCTTTGGTTTTCATGCTAGATCGGCCTCCACCTCCTAGCCTACCTCTCCTCCTCATCAGCACCACATGACCACAAACATCCCTAGCCGTGAGTTTGTGATGCCTAGACCCTACCCAAACCCAATGGCCGAGCCCACTTGGTGGTTGAAAGCAAGGCCATGTCCTCTTTGATTCGTAATTGCATTATTTAATCCATCTTTTGTTGTGTTGAATCTTATTCTTATGATTTCTGTATTTTTTATATACAGGATATGGATCTTGACTCTCCATCAAAAGTTTGGTTGTGCCTTGTCGTGCTTTGTGGAGTTTCAATTGTTTATTGTGAATTTGATTCTAGCTTTTAAAAGGTGAGTTTTATCACCCTAGACATATGCACTTATATTATTGTTGAATACAACAAGTGGATCTGTATAAATTGATATGGTATTCATACATGCCTGTGAAATGTTATATGATGTTAAATGTTGTTTATATATTTGTTACATCATCTAATATGTTATTATATGATATACTGTTCACTTTATTTACTGTATCATTACTGCAAGTTCCCTATCATTATGGGTTGAAAAGATACATACCCGAATGGACTTTAGAATAAGGAAAAAATCATTATGGGCTCAAATGATAGGCTCAAATGATTTTTATTGCATTTATTTTACTCGGCATTGCGGGTTTGAAATGATAGAACCCGGATCTTTCTTTTAAATTACGTATTGAAGTGATACATATCTGTATCACTTGACCTAGGTTAGAAAATATTATACAGGCCTATGGTTATATTTTAAATGATATTTTCCTAAAAATTTATTAAGTATTTTAAATATTTTCTGAAATTTTTTAAGTATTTTGAAATTATAAATATATGAAAATTTTAACTTTAATTTGATTTAATGCTTTAAAGTGTAAAGAAATATTATTGTCCATAAGTTAAATTTTTATAAGTTAATTGGTTTTAGATGGAGTTTAAAGAGTCTTATTTATGATAAATAACTTAATAATTAAGTTTAATTTAATTTGGAATCTAAAATCTAACCTAGTAATTTTAATAAAGGTTATTTCCTGAAATGGACATATTCTATACAACAAATAATGCAGTTTTGAATAAATAAAATGAAATGCATTTTATGGGACATTGTAATAAGTTTATTTAACTCGGAATCATAGCTGAATTGATTTCTAAACGAATAGATCTATTAAGGAAATTGATTGTTATATTAACTATGATAAAATGTTCTTTTGTGAAATCTTATGTTGTGTAAAATAAACAGTTATGGTTTTAAAATGGGAAAATGTAATTTAAATAATGACTTAACTTGGAGATTTGAAATTTGGTCTAAATGGAAATATTAAGTTAAGAAAATAAATGGAAATTTAATTTATTTATGAGATGGTATGTTAAATAAATTATTAAGTTATTTATTGGAATAAAGGGAGCCAAATTTATCAAGTATTAATTAACAAATGGATGTTTAATTTAAATTGGATATTTATTAATAAACGTTATTTTACTAAAATTTATAAGTTAAGTAATATCCAAATAATTTTTTTGAAAAGTGGAATAAGTTTGATAAGTTAAAAACAAGAAATTTGAAGATATATTTGTTTTAAAGGGTATAGCAGAAATTATAGTGTTTCTGAAATGCTGTAGTTTCTGAATTTGGACTATGTTTTGATATATACTAAATATACCTACCGCAACACTTTATAAATGCTGCTGTTTTGAAATATACAATGGTTTGGAAAGTTTATTATTGAACTTATAAATGCTAAAACTTTGAAATGAATATTGTTTGACATTGAATTTAAAGGGTTAAATGAATCTTGTTTGGAAGATATTAACATTGAATTTAGATGGTCTAAATAAATATGTTTCAAAATGATTGGCTTCAGAGTTGTTAAAACTTGAAAGTAATATGGCTTTGGAAATGAAATTATTGGAAATTGTATTTAATTAAGAATTGTCTTTAAATATATAAAATTGAACTTATTAAAATTGAAGATTTAAGAATATGACTTTATAAAGTGGTTTGGTTTAAGATGATTTAAAGCAATATTTCGAGTTTAATAAATTGAAGGAATATTCAATGATTTGAAAATTAGGTTTCATTTAAACGATATATTGATTTGGTTTTGTAATTTAAATGGTATACTATTACTTTGGTTTTGAAATGGATATTTTTTGGAAAGTAATGGTATTTGATTTTAAATGGTTTGGAATAGAAATAATTTTGAAATAAATATCCATGGGTAATAATAACGTTTGGTTGTTAAAGAGACCGGGATTGGAAGCTGTCATACTCTCTGCCAACCCTGAAAACCACTTTAACAACCTCGTATGCGGTGGAGATTCCAGAATGAAGTAGGATGATGGCGACGTCCTTTGAGGTATGTACGTGGACCTGACTCCCGTGTGTTGGCATAATGCGGCTAAAACAGGAGCATTGACGGGCTAATGAGGTCGCTCCTCTGATCAGACGCACTCCTTCACTATTATATTCAGACTTTGAGATTGATTCGGTGGCCACTTTTGATTCTTTTGATTTGGAGGTGTGGCTCGAGGTGGGCGATAGTAGATGCTATGCGTTACTACCAGCCCGGAAGTGTAACTGGTATATCTACCGTAGCATTGCCTAGTTGTGCCGTGTCACCAACCCTATCATGCCTTGTACGAGTTTGGTTTTCTCCCACAGCCCATGGAGTATCCTTTGGTGGCTTTCCGATCAGGAGGGACCATGATACTGGATGGACTACTGGGACTATTACGTGTTAAGGGCTATATTGGTAACCCGTTAGTGCTATTTAAAAGTAAGTTTATTTTACTATAGAAATTTTTATAATAGCGAAATATTACTACATAGTAAATAGTTTAACGGACCCTTAGGGGATGGGTTGTCTTAAGAATCCTTTAAGTTACTTGTACCTTATATTACAGTTCACTTGAGTTGGTTAACATTATATAAGTATGTATGTCCTGACTCGAGTGTTTTGTGTTTTGCTTTACGTTCGGGTCAGACTGAGTGATACAACATTAGAGACTCATCTTCGGAGTTGGAGCTTTGCTTGAAGATCCAGCTATCTATTTCAATTGTTATCTAGTCGATTCCAGTTATCTAGTTGATTTCAGGGATGCGTTCAGCTTTGTGTCTATTTATCGTATTGAAACTTCTGTTGTAACTTGTTACTTCTGTTGTATCTTGTATAACTTTGATGTATTTATATAGTATCTTCATGAACTACTATCTCTTTTCTTCCACTGCATTATACTACTCTGCGCCTGTGATTCTGTGATTTATTTAATTGCTGTATATTCTTAGATTTGCCAAATTTATTTTACAATTCGGTGTTTGGAGAAATTCAAGTCCGACATGTGCGGATGCGAATGGTCGAAAATATCGGGTCATTACAATTCCGCTGTGTTATTATGGAAAAATTGTTATATGTCCTAAATATACCCTGATCATCTCAGGGGCATCTTCACATGTCTCTCTAGGTGTATGTTGTAATAAATATATTTTCCCTGAACGTGATCTGCGAATGTGGGATTATGTAATGAACTGGAAATGTTTTGATATGGATTGTGATTTAAATTGAAGTTTAATTTTTGTTTCCATATTCATGTGTTTTTATGTATCAATGAATCTAAGTTCGCCATATTTGGTCGTCAAGGATTAATAATTGTGGATGATTGCTACATCCGTAACCTATTTTTGGCCTCCAAATAGGGGGATGTTACAAAAAGCATTTAAATTTATAATTTAAACATTTATATAATTATTTTTATTGATGTAAGTAAATCGAGTACTCACAATTATTTCCACTCCTCCAAAATTTCTGGACTTCTCTTTTCTGTTCCGACAGCATTTCGGCAGCGTTCCCCCTCTTTTCCTTGCTTCAGAGCTCTTCGAACTCCTTCTTTGTCTTCAAATGGGTTCGGCCTAGGCTTGATTGGGATTGGCCATGCTTCTTGGGGGTTGATGTGCTCGGCCAAAGGGGAAGTAGGAGGTGGCATGAGTTGTAGAGGAGATAGGGAGGTGTTTGCACTTGATTTTGAGGTCGAATGCTGAGATATATATATATATATATATATATATATATGTGTGTGTGTGTGTGTGTGTGTGTGTGTGTGTGTGTGTATTTTTATTTTCTCTTTGATATTATTTCTTCATAATATTCCTAAGACGGAAGCCATTAAAATGGAGAGGAGGAGCTTAGGAAAAATAAAGAAGAAGGTGAATGGAATGGAAGAGTATGCATGGGTATTTATAGGGAAAAATGATAAAAAAATATCTAAAAGCGAATGGACAAAACTACCCTTAACCCACTCCTTTACCATTCCATCACCATACACGTTACCTCCCCCCTCCATGTTCTCCATCACTTCATTCACTTCCATGCCATATGGATTGACTTTAGATGATTAAGAGTTAAGTTTTTAAAATATCTTAAATATTTTTAACTTTGTGTATATATAAATGTATAAATGTGTAGTGTATACATATACAGATATATCTATATGTTAGTGGATGTATTTGTATGTCATATATATATGCACATGACATATAAATAAGGTTGCAACAACTTTCAAACAACTTCCTTTTGTTAAACCGTTGAAAATCGGGAAACCAATTATCGATCACATTTTCACTTATACATTAAATTACATATTTTTGTAAACAAAAATCTAAAATAAATTTATAATCATTACTAATTAATTTAAATGATGTCATTTGAATTATAAAATCATATAAATCAATATTAATGATTATTTACAAAAATGCTATTATACCAATAAAAAGATATCAATTTTCTTATTTTTCAAACTATTTATATATCTTTATAAAACTATTGTAAACTATTTATTATCACTTTATAACCATCTAAAATGAATTACACTCATTTTAAAAAAAATTAAATTTATAATAGTTATTAAATCATTAAATCTTAATTCAAAATCATAAATCAATTATTAATATAAAGGCATCATTGAGGATGTCATACATACTTTTAATTTTCAAAAATAAAATAAATAATTTTATTTCATATTCTTGTTTAATTATAAAAATAAGTGTATGTGTCTAGCTTCGTGCGCGAAGTTTTATGATTATAGAGCTGTTTATCGTTCGACCATTTTATCGGTATTTTTCCAAAGTATAAATTTTTATAAACACTTATACATTATTATTTATTGTTTATAACATCTTAATCTATGTTAAAAATATTGTATTTGAATTTTAAAAATAAATATAATTTATCGAATTGATAAATTTGTGAGTTACTACATATAGGGTGTTACATTCTCCCCCCTTATGTCTCGAAATCTTTCAAGGGGCGAACATCATAACACATAATAACATCCATGTTATACAACCAAATTATTTACACAACCATTTACTCAATGGAAGTGCAGTATGATTGTGTGCTACAGACATATTAAAATGAGCTCAATTCTAGCATGAGTTTATCACCGTGATATAGAAATATGTATGCAAATACCCTAAACATACATAAAATTGCTATATGAGTATAAAGTGATGATGGAAAAGTGTAGCAACCATATCATACCATCTAATATAGCAAGCATTATGCAACCAAAATCCTAAATTTGGAGAGAAAATTTACCAGAGAAAGGCTTAAGACAAGAAGTCCTCATGTCTTCTATCGGATTTTCTCCTCGTTGTACTCAGGCCAATCTAATTGCTTTATTGTGGAGCTTCCTAGTTCCATGCTCCATGATCCATGCAGCGACATGGGACGGTACTGGCTCCATCTCAAAATCCACCAATTGGTTTGGCTCTACCACAACTTCTATGCTATGATGGTATCTCCTCAAATGCAAACATGAAAAAACATCATGGACTCCAACCAACTTATAAGTTTTCTTTTTTTTCCCCAATATTGGGAAAGGCCCAATAGATCTTGGTGCCAACTATTCAAACGATCCAAATCTTATGACCTTTAGATGTTATCTAATCAACTCTGACTTTCCAAAGTTTCACAATTAAAATCTGGTCCGAGTAGAGTTTGTTGGTGGTTTCCCACCCACAATTTGGCGATTTGTATGACCTCCCATACGTTGCTTCAAATGTATTATACCAATCATTCATTGATGACTACTACTATATGTGAATTCTACTAAGGCTAAGCATTGCTTTTAATGTCCTCTAAATCCAAGATGCAAGCTCTCAACAAACCCTCCAAGTTCTCATCTATTCCTTCAGTTTTTCCATCAACTTTCAGTTGGAATTGATGCTAAGATTTAACGAAGTTCCTAAAGCTATTTTCCAAAGCTACCAGAAAATTCCTTCAAATTTTGCTGGTAAACTAAGGTTCCTATCAGCGCTGATGCTAACCGCAACTCCATGAAGCTGTGTTGGGTATGATGCGGTTTTATTGCTTCAAAAGGTAAAATTCTGTCACCTTCTTTCTCGTCCTTGATCAGTAGGAAATTATTTTCACATTCCTATGCATCTTATCTATTCCTTGAATAATGACATTTCCTGTGAGATAAATTTTATTTTTCCTAAAATTCTAATGTTTTGGAATTGAAATATTTATTCATTTTAGATTGCTAATCTAATTTCCTCATTAACTTTCAATCTTACGTATAGTTTATCACTTGTTAAGTGCACCTATAAAATTTCCCTACCTACTTTGTTTCCTAACACACACACACAAATATTTATATATATCAAGTGGTTTAAATCTATTTATAAAGTCAATATAGGAATAAAATAGAAATATATCTCATACCATATCATACACTATCCCAATAGCTAAGGGAGACAACTAATGACTACATCCCGAGAACTCTAAAAGAAAATTTTGTTGGAAGTTGCCATTTATTATCAAGTGATATAAATAGTGTTAAAGTCTTAACGTTCCCTACTAGATAAAGAATTAAGATGGGTATTTCTAATATGTCACTCCATTGTCACTCATTTTTCGTAATTTCCTTTTTCAATTTCTAATAAATGTCGTCCATCCATTACCTTGATTAGTATATCCATAACACTTGATCATTACTATCAAAATTGGACCATTCTCAATTAATCCTTCTTTAATCCCTTTAACCTTCTTTAGTTTTCCAAAATCCATTCATTATTCAAATTTTTTCTTCTATAAATGCCATGTTAAGTTTCCTTAATCAGTCACCATTTAATTCCATTTTCCTTTCATTATTTACAAATTTATTGTTCGTTAGATTTGCAATTAATGTCCATAAATCATAATCTGATAATTACTAATTAATAAGCATATAATCATAACTTATGCTATCAATGTATATTCTAGTCATTAAACGTGGCTATACGTGTAGATATATCTAACCACTAATTTCTACAACTAGAATACTCATTTTCATATTTTAATTTATTGAAGTTATCCTTCTAAAAGTATTACCATCATAATTTCTCATAAACTAACCACAAGTGAAATTTTTGCTTTGTTTAAAATTACAAGGAATTATTTATTTCTTTTAATTGAAATAGATAGTGTAAACTACGAAAAAGAATATTCATCATTTACACATCTCTTTCCTTTTTAGTTTAATCCTTGTTACTCTAAATAATGCATTTTTATAAGTATTTTGGAATTGGATAATTTACGGATACTACACGAAAACTGCTTTAAAATTAAAATATAGAAATTCATATTCTACGGGCAACCTAATTTGCAGTTCAACTATAGATCTGGAATATCTTTATACTTTACCAACTTCTTCAAATAGAGATTTGGTACTGATTTCAAATTTCAAGATCAGTTTGAACATTCCATTCCTATTTTATCCATATCCTAAAAACCTTAGTCTGTCCTACCAAGGTTGTGATCCCTATCTACTCCATAAAAACTATTCTTTATAAAATAAGAATTTAGTAATTATACAAAACGGTTCTAATAAACTATTTTCATCCAATTCAAAATCAGCATTAATTACCTCGTTTCTTGTAAAACTCAAAATATCACAAACATGAAGTTCCAAATAGGAGCAAAATAAAAACTTTTTTATTAAAGATTTATCTCTTTAAAAATTAGACTTTCAACTTATGGGATTCGATGACTACTTGGTTTTCAAAAAGGAACTATGGAAAATTCCCTTTTCAATGATTTACTAAAATAAAGACTTACTCCTTTTTAAAGTAGGATATTTAATAGAAAACTCAATTATCATTCTAAAATAATAGTTTTTTCTCAATTATCATTCCCAAATAGCATTATATAGTTCTAAAATATAGATTAATATTGCTTACTAATCAAAATATATCATTATTTGAAAAAAATTCTTTTTGTAATTTTTTCAAAACTCTTAAAATCCCATGTAAACTTTTTCTTATCAATTCCAAAATATTCTTTTTCAAACAAGTTCTTAATTTGAAGTAGGAAAAATGCATATATATAATTTTCATCTTTACACAATTGCCTTTCCAAAAATACCCAACACATTTATTAATCATTATAAAATCCTTTAAATTGTCAAAGATACCTTTTATAACTTTAAATGATGGAAAAAATAGAGTAGTGAAAGATAACTCCTATCTTATTCCTATTACACCTCTTCTAATCCATTTATTACTGAATTAAAATTCCCAATTCTATCACCAAAATTCAGCTATCGCTCTCCTCATTTCATTACATGGGAATGTTCCACCTATATACCTTGTCGGACATTCTTATCCTTCTACTCTTTCTATCCTATGTTGATCGGGTGCCCTTTCCATTTGTACACCCTTTAAAAAAATTAAGGATAAGAACCTCTAATATTATAAAGTAGGAAAAATCCTTTATTAAAATCTTTGGACCAAAACATCCGGCTTAATAAATTTAAACTAAGAACTTTAAGACTGCAAAATCCTTTAAGTTAAAACTTTCTAACTCAACTATTTATAAATTATAAATCTCCAAATTTCTTTGCTCTTTTCAAAATAATAGCTTCCATATTCATAAGTAGAATAATTCATAAAAAAAAATCCAAAAAGGGGAACCCAAACATTTAAAACTTTTTATTTAACAAATTTTAAATTGAGAAGTTAACAAATGAAAACCTTCTCTTTTTATAAAAATCATTCACCATTCTCTTTCACACGTCCAAGTTATAACACTTTATAATCTTTTGAAAAGCTCTTTCAAAACTTTCAAGGAGTTTCAAAAACCTTTTTACCACTTTTTTTTAATCAAGGGGTAGATATAAAAAAAAGTGCTTTTATTGTTCTTCCCTTTGAACTCACTGCTCAGTCATCTTAAAAATCTAGTTATCTCCTTATGGTGATTAATTTACACCTTCGTATAGAAGCTTGTTTCACCATTATATCCCTTACTTCCGTATTTTTACAAATACTATGCCTTATAACATATGACTATTACCTAACATTTGTGTTACTACTCTCATAAATGTCACTTTTTCCTTATTAAATGGTTATTATCTTAACGGATGTTTCCTAAAGACATTTATTTGCATATTCAACTTTACCTATTTAACTTCTTCTTTATCTTCCCATAATTATCCTAATGGTATCATCAATCTATTTAATTTCTTATAACTCCTCATGTAACGAACACGGGATTTTCGATCCTCGAAAATCGATGTCAATAAGTCCACTTATAGAATATCTAGCAATCGAGTCGCGGAAACACTTGTTCATTAAGGGTGAAGAAGAAACAGAAACAACACATAATCTCACAATCGTAGTGGAACAAAATATAGTGTATAATAACAGATACTGTACTGTTAATATACATACCATTATCAGAGTACAAAAGACAATAATCAATCTGGACAGTTTAATAACTTGTCCTCACACAGCGGAAATACAAATCAAGTACGGAAATACGTCTTATCATCTAGCTCATCTTATGAGTTCCGTAGCATCTTATCCTGGATCTGTAGTACTCGGCCTGACCTTAGCATTATAATAAAATAATACCCGAGTCAGTCTGAAAACCCAACGTGAGAAAACACACTCAAATTGAATTATTAACCTTTTTCCAAAATCCTTTGATAAAAAAATGGTATCTCGTAAGATCAAGTCACACATAAACACGACAGGTTTTTCCCTTACGATAACCAAAACATTTTTACCAAAATTATCTGATATTATAATAGTGTCTAAACAAAGTAAATAGAAAATAGCTGAAATGCTTGCATCTCACGTTCCAGCATAGTTGAGCACAATCAAAACCGTACAACGCTTGTTGGAGAATGAATTCCATACAATGACTAGGCACTGGGGTGCACCTATCATGGCACACATCTAAAAAAATATACCGAGGACCTTGTCGAGATCCCCTACAACACAAGACTGGCCCTATCCTTAGCCTGGATAGAACCGAGTATGCTATCACCCTGGGAGTTGCTACCCTTATCTAGAGCTGTTTTTTCCATGCACCACCATATCCATAATTTATAATATATCCGAGGGTATCTAGAAAGGTGATAACATACCCGAATAGGGTGAGACCCACTTAGCCTTGCTAAATCTCCTTTGATTTTTAGTCATTCCGGTTAATGAGGCTTGAGGCTATGATTACCTTTCAAGAACAATTTCACTTAGAATGCTCATCATCCTCCAATGACGATGTTCTAATAGCATTCGTCCGTACAAGTTGTTCTGGGTATGGACAAACCGAGTCACCATCTTCACTATCTTCGTTGTATCCATTCGTAACGCTCAAATCGGTTCGAAGTAGTTTTTCGATGATTAAATCTGATCCCGGTCACGTCGAAACGATCAATGAATTTGGCCAAAATTAATAGTCCGTTATTTAACTATCAATAAAAGATCCATAAGCAGACATCAGGGATTACAATAAATATTCATAAAATTACTTCAAAATAGCTTTATAAGATATATATTCAAATCCCTTCCAAACTTTCCAACATTGGAACGATTTGAAATCCTTGTATTTACTAACAGAATATTCCCAAAACTTTCCAATACTTAGAATATTTTTTTCCAACTCCATTTTTATGTTCAACACTTAGAAAGTATTCCACTTATTTCCTATGTTCTCAAAATCATTTAATAATTTTTTTTGTAAACTCCTTACTCGTTTAGAACGAACTCTATAAGTTCCGGTTTTCTTAATTAATTTCCTTTAATATTTTCCAAGTCAAACACTTGTCTAAAATTCCAAATATCCATTTGGAACTTCTTCTATGAATTCTAATCCATTTTTCAAAGTTCTCATAATTAACATTTTGAAATTCCATTTCCTCCAAAATTCCTTATGAAATTCCTCTCCTTAAAATCATATCCATTTATAAGCCCCATTTACGAATCTCAAGAGAATTTATAAATAATACTTTCAATCACTTCAAAACTCTCTCTCTATATATATAATAAGTATTTAAAAGAATAATAGTTTATTTTTAAAATAAGTTTAAGTAGTCATTTATGAATATCGAAACCCTTCTTGCAAACATTAATAACTCATTTTTTATATAAACAAATTAAATTCAAAGCTGCTTTTTAAAAATTAGAATTTATTAAAATGAATACTAAGTATTTGAAAAATTCATTTTTCGATGTACTTTAGTTCTACTAGTTTAAAATTTCATAGTTTGATATATAACATTTTCCTTTTAAAAAAATTAAATTCTTATATATAAATTCGAATAACCAGTTAGATTTATAAATCCTCTTGATTTACAACCCATCGATTCCATTCCAGCATCCTATCCATTTCCACTTTTCAAAAATAGTAACCACTATTTTTTTTCCAACCCTATTTCCATGTTCTAATATAAATTCATCCTTTGAATTTTATATTCCCAAATTTTCATCTGTTATCAATTTCCTTTATTTATAAATATCGTTTATAAATTAATAACTTCTCCGAGTTTTACGTTTTTGTAAAAAAATCTCATTTGTAAAATTCCATTTTATAAATTCAATTCCTTATAAATTCTATTTATTTCTGCCAATCTATTTTTAATTCGATTTCAACTTCTTTTCATATTTTCCAGAAATATCATTTGAGAATCCATCATTTAAAAATCATTTATATAAATTATTTTTTAAATCTATATTTATAATATTTTTATGAATATTTAAATATAAACTAAAATCAGTTACTTTTTTTACCCAAATCAATTTTTTTAAAAAATAATCCAAATTTCGATATAAATATTTTTATGTTCAAAATCTTCTTTAAAATTCCAAAAAGAACACTTACGGTATTTAAAATACCAAAAGTTAGGCCAGTGCTACTATAGCATCCAAAAATTCTCATCACAATAATAATCTATAACAGATTTTTCTAACACATCATGTATTATTATATATGAGAAATAATCAATCTAGTTTTGAGGAATCCAGTTGGATCCCTCCAACCTGTTTCTCTGCATCTACAGATGCTAATACAACATAGAAATGCAAATACCACTTCGAGGGGGATGTCGCGGTATATAGGGTCATCCGCTGTTATGCGAGGCGCGTAGGGTGTCCTCCGCTAAAATACGCGGGAATATATCCAACTACAAATATAAATATACTATTATATATATAATAACATCCAAACTGATAATAAATATTAAATTCAACCAGGCATCCCATAGTTAATTTTAACTATTTGAAAATTAATTTGGTAATCCAAATGAGTGAGAATTTCTCACCTATTTTTAATTGCTATCCTTTCCAATTTTTTAATCAATTGCTGCCTCTAAAAATCTCCAATTAATTCTAGATTATATTTCGCGTTTTTTGGTACCTCGTATGCAATTTTTATTAATGTCATTAGCTAACTCAATATAAATTCTTAATTGATTAATCAACTATGAAATTTATATTTTAAAATAATGAATACCTCACCCTAGACGCCACAACAAGCTTCACAACTTCACTATCACCAACAACATCCGAGTGTTGCTCCACCCTCCATCACGCGTGCACAAGGACTGCCTACCGCACCCATCGCCTACACTATAATCAAACGCAACGTCGCCGACCTCCCCCAATTCCTAACTGTAGCACAAGCCACGACTGCACTCAAATCCCAGATGTCGCTCGACCTCTTCGCCTCCATGTGCGTGCCCATTGACGACCGCGCCATCCTGAACGGCCACAATCTCAAGCATCGCACCTCTCACTTCTGCCATCGCCTGCAACTACAGCTCATCAAACCCCAGCCAATTGTCGCGCGCCGCAAAACAAATTCGAACCCCTCAAATCGCAACTGTCATCGCCTTTTCCCATCTAATACCGCAGTCGCCCATCCTCTCAGGCCTCACGCAAAATCGAGCTCACAAACTTCAACCTCCATTGCCCCATCCTCCCATACCTTACGCAAATACATACATACATACATGCATACATACATATATATATACATATACATATACATATATTAATTTGAGGAACGAATTCGATTTATCTGAAGGAAGAAAGAGGAGAATGCATGATATTTTTCTTTCGTTGTAAACAAAGTGATTTTGATCACAAAGTAATAAGAGGTGAACGAGTTTTTAAATTGAAGGGTGGTGTGTTATCTTGGGCCAGAGGAATAGGTCGGCTGATGGTTGATAGAAGTTAAATCGATATGAACATACTTTTATTTTATTTTTGAAATATCAAGATATTTATTTCGAACCCCTAACGAGGTGTGCCACTTGGCGTCCCTAATGTTCTACGCTATTCCAAACTTAATGAAACAAGTTCCATAGCCTAATTCGATCGTATGTGGAAGATAGCCATTTAAATCGACTATTTAAATTAAATTCAATTAAATTATTTCTAGACGTTTTCAGACCGTGCAACCACACGGTAAGCCCAAATGCTACGAGATTTGAAATTCGATAATAATACACTATTACAGATCCAATGGAACTGGTTTTGTGGAATTTCGTGATTGTCTCCCGGATCGCTATTTTTAATTGTCGATCAAATCGATGATTTCTAAAATTTACGAAATCACTTGAAATTTCAGTTTTAAAAACTAACTCAATTCTAATTCAAATAGAATTATATCAACATTATAAATATTTTTGGTTTCATATACAAATCCAATCCAAATATATAAATGATTTTTAATTATTAACTCAACAATTAAATTTATTATTTAAATCGCTGCATTTGGAACTTAAGTTTTATTACACTTTTTTTGATCGGTAAACTTCATATTAAAATTCCATTCACATTTCAAAACTCAACATTTAAAATAAATTAAATGTTCAAAATCAACGATCAAAAATCCTGGCCGTTATATTCCTTCCCCCTTAAAGGAATTTTGTCCCCAAAATTGCTAAGGTAGAAAAATATTCTAAACCAATTAACTTATTCAGAACACACTTAGTGAAAACTCGATAATTCATTTTTATAATCTTTTAGTTCCAACCAAAACAATTAGTTTTCAATTCTAATTCAAAAACCCTTTATTCTAATTACAATTCGAAATCAAATTGCCGTTAACAGAAAATTTCAAATTTTCTAACAACCCATGTTTCTGAATTTTTTTGGCAAATTCTCCCTTGTACGGAGAGCCTTTTGCAATATGATAAGAGAGATAAAAAAAACATATACATCGACCCACATGGTCGGAAAATACAATATATAACAATATTTATATCTTTGCGATATTTAATCTGAAAACTTACCTTTTATTAGCATTTTTTAGCGAGCGGCTTATTTTATATGTAATTACGCAAACCAAATCTAGCCCAATAGCCTATGGGTTCCTGTACTTACTCAATTTTAAACACGTAAGTAACAAAAACATGAAATTGAATAAAATTTCATTTATTAAATATTTGAACACCTACTTTGCATAACCAAGCACGTTAAACATATATTTATACGCAATTATAAGGTTCCGATACTAATTTAATTACTTTCAATCAATCCAAACCATTTCATTCGATTCAAATGATTTATAACCAAGTTTGCTTGTATTCACCACACATTTATACCTAATAAATTCATATCCATTTCAAATTGATTTAAAAATCAATTTATTCACTTTCCATTGATTCACAAAATTTTATTTACTCCCGTTTATGGCAAACAATAATTTTCCATGCAAATTCGATGATATTCGTTTAATAGAATAATCAATTCAGTTTATAGCTATTTAAAATTGATTCCAAATAAATATATATTCACTTCTATTCCATTTCAAATTGATTTTCAATCAATTCATTTACAATCCATTCATATCTACATTTATTATATTCAAATCCATTTATTAAGCTCATAATCGTTCCGTGCTAATTTATTTATGAACCATATCATAAATTTATTTAAGCTAAGTTTCCATATTAACTTAAGTTAATTCATTTTATTCCCAATTAATTCAATCATATACTTAAGCTTATATTTCTTGCAATCGAATCCCATTTCAATTTTAAATTGATTCTTATTCAATCAAATTCCAATTCAAATTTTAATCCCATACTCAAATTCATTCTCGAATTTATTTAAATGATATCCAAAGCCATCTTCAATTTATTTACACTTAAATTGAATTTTATTTATAACTAATGTTATCACCATATCAATTCACTTCTATTTTATTTGACTATATTTCAAATTTAATTAATTCTCTTACTCTTTAAGTTGAATTTCATTTATAACTCAAGTTCCACATTTAATTTTCAATTCCAATCCATAATCCAATTTATTCCACCAAGTTAAGTCCCATTTTTGTATTCAATATCTGATTTTTATTCAAAAATCACTCCATTTAATTCTCTTGAGTTCAAATTCATTTCATAATTCAAGTTTGGATTTTTATTTCTTCACCAAAATATCCAATTATTTTCATTTTTGTTTTTCTATTCCACTTTTCCAGTTTACAAGTTACACAACTTATTTCTCAAATTTCCATTAGTTTGGTACTCGAGTATATTCGCATTTTATATTTGACTCAAGATTATACAACACTTTATAGCTTAAATATATATTTATTCCATCAACTCCAATTTTGTAAGCTATTCAAACCTATTTATTCACAGTTCTAAAATTCTCTTTTCCGCTTAAATTTTTATTCCATTCACTAACCTATAACTCATAGTTATAGAACCACTTTAAAATTCAAACTCTATACTCAATTCCATTCAATATCACTTATAACTCAATCCAATTTTATTTTCAATTAAATTTAAACCCAATTCAATTTAATTTAACTTAGCTTAAGTCAAATTTCAACTCGTTCAATTCAATTAACTTACTTAAGTTAAAATTTTATACATTTTAACTCATTCAAGTTAATATTTCTTTCCAAAACTCAAATTCCATACTTTTCTTTCCTATTTAAGTCATTCTCAATTTATAAGTTCATAACTTATTTCCTAATGTTTTCCCAACATTTATATTAAAATTCTATAATTCAAACGCTCGATTTTTATTTCAAATCATTTGAAACCATAATATATACTGTTCAATGACTAGTTTTCTATCGATATAAAAATAGTTGTGAAATATTAAATTAAATTTAACTGCAAGCGCAGGACGTACAATTTCAGTACGTGGCGAGTATGGGTCGATACGTAGGGGATTTTTTAAGATTTTAAAATTTTTAATTCAATCAAATTAGACCAAAGTGAGAGAAAATTGTTAGCTACAAAAAGAAGCTAAAGCTAGAATTAAAATGTGATTTAAAAACTATTATACTAGAGAATAATTTAGAGGCAAATCCACTCTCATATTTTTATAAATAAACAAGCAAATAATTTATGATCTTTAGATTTGATATTAAATGAAATAATTGTTGTATTTTTCATAAGTATGGTTCGTTTATGTTATTAGTTAACATAACTCAAACTACCAAACTATAATACAACAAATAAACCACTTATCAATTCTTATGAAATGAAGCCATAGCAAAAGCTATTTTAAGTATGATCTATTTACTATTGTAACAAGTAATATAAATCATCAAATTTCATCTTTACTTTCATTTCAGAATCAAAAATTAATTAGCAAATGGTGATGTAAATTATGTTTATGTTGAATAAGAATAGCTCATTTACATAAGCAATATAAGCTATCAAACCCACTTGTATAAACTTACATCAAAATTCACTTTCATGAAGCACAAGCCAAAAAGATCATAAATCATAAAAATGTTGAAATTACATAATATTTGAGAGCTTCATTACCTCTACATTGAAGGGGTTTAGCTACTCATTTGTGTCATCAAATCAACATATGTAAGTTTCAACACTAAAAAGCAAAGAAATGAAAACTAAGTAAAGGAAGAAAGAGAGATTAATTACTAATTATTTGCACAAAAATTAAAGCTATACTACTTGCATGAATGTAAATCTAAGCTATGAACATAGGAAGAAAGAGAGCATAGAAATAAACAACAATAAAACAAAGAAAAGCATGTAGAAAAGAGAGAAGAAAGAGGCTTGGAAGCCATTTTTATTTCACTTTGATTTTGTTTACAACCTGCTAATTTCCTAACAAAAATATATGAGAGAGTAGAAGATATTTACATGTACATAAGAGGGATATTTATACATGCATAAAACCCTAATTCTATTTTTAGGGTGCTTCCTAAAATGCCCTTTAGGAAGTGCGGCCACCTAATAACCATTAGCCACTAATTAATACATTATTAACTGTGCATGAAGCTTTAACCTCCATTTAGTTGTCCATTAGCTTCTAATTGAAGATTTAGGCAAGTGGGTAGGGTCCTCCATTTAGTTGTCCATTAGCTTCTAATTGAAACGAGTGTTGTCTCATGAGGGTTTTCAGCGGATACTACCCAAAAAAAGTCCTAATGCAAAGTGAAAATATTTACGAAATGCAAGATTTATTTACAATGAGATGAATGCGAGTTGTTGAAAATATATAAAATAAAGGATTTACTTTTAAATCAGCATAAATAAGTTAAATATAAATTTTGGTCGTTATCTTGAAAATTTAAGTCATTTACTTATCGAAATTTCCAACAAAAATTAAGTTGTCGTAACAGATAGAATATAGTTTGGCTAGTTGTTTTGGTTGATAACATAATGTAATTATGAAACGGATCCTTAATTGATTATCAACGTTTGTCAAAGTGGTATTCCCATTTATTTTCAATAATAAGTTAAATCAAGTAAGTTAAAATGGTGCTTGAATTTCAATTGCTTACTCTCTCTTATTTGAAAATTTTATTGATATTAACAATATTTACACATGCCTAACTCAGGTAAACTAAGGCCAGATATATTACCCGTGCACTGCCTTGGTGACTGATGTGAGGGGAATATAGAGCGTGGCGAGTGAACACACAAGTGTGAACACACAAGTGTGAACACTTATCGACTGCAGACGTTATTAAAAAGAACTTTTATATACATACACCTAAATTAAATAAACTGAGGCCAGATATACCGATCGTGCACTGTCTTTCGAGCTTACGTGAGAAGTGTACAAAGCATGGCAAATGAACACACGAGTGTGAACACATGACTCTAGGTGTTAAAAATATATACATACATATGAAAGTTTTTTTCCTTTGTTTTTTTTCTATATTTTTTTAAGAAAGAGAGAGTTTTGCAAAATTATCTTATCACCATTTAACTTAGAAAATAAAATTGTCATGTCATTTGCTTTAAATTTACCACTTTTTTTAAACAAAGATTTTCAATTAGAACATACTTCATTATTAACACATATGAACCATTCTATATACTAGTTAAACATTTTTATTTGTAATTAAAATTCATTTTTATTTTTGTTAAGACAAATAATTTTTTTTAAAATTTCAATTTGTTAATCAAAACTTATACTTATCCTATAGTGTTTCTTCAAAAATAAATCAAAATGCTAAAAACAAAACGTTATTGAGATTTAGAAATTTTGAGATTTTTTTTAAGTTAAAAGAAGATGAAAATTCAAAAATGCCATGAAAAAATGAAACTGAAAATGCGACTCCCCTCCTCCCCCACACTTAATTTTGACTGTGTCCCCACAGTCAATGCATGATATAACGAGTGTAACGGGAAAAAATATGTACATATTTACAAAAGAGGGTTAACATTTTTACTAGAAGTAGCTCGGCTTATAAAGAATCATGAACTCCTCCTCTTGGTTACTAGGAGATTCCAAGAAAGGTTTCAAACGATAACTGTTGACTTTGAAAATTGATCCATCCCAGGGGTTTTCTATTTCTATGGCACCATGTGGAAAAATAGTTCGTACCACAAATGGTCCGGTCCATCTTGATTTAAGTTTCCCAGGGAATAAATAAAGTCTTGAGTCATATAAAGAACTTTCTCGTTAGACAAAAACGTTTTCCTTAGGATTGACTTGTCGTGAAAACTTTGGTGCTTTCTTTGTAAATTTTCTCATTTTCATATGCGTCATTCCTAAGTTCTTCTAGTTCGTTGAGTTGTAATTTTTGGTTTCCGCCGGCTTTTTCAAGATTAAAGTTTAAGTTCTTTGTCGCCCATAACGCTTTTTATGTTCGATTTCAATGGGTAAATGGCAAGCTTTACCATAAATTAAACAAAATGGGGACATCCTAAGGTTAGTTTTAAAAGCAGTATGGTAATCTCAAAGCGCTTCAGTCAATTTCTGAGACCAATCTTTTTGATTTTTGTTAACAGTTTTTTTCCAGGATTTGTTTTATTTTTGGATTTGAAACTTCAACTTGGCCACAAGTCTGAGGATGATATGGAGTGGATAACTTGTGGGTTATCGAGTATTTTTTATTAAAGTTTCAAAAGAACGGTTGCAAAAATGGGTCTCGTTATCACTGATTATTGTGCGAGTTGTGTCAAACCTCGAAATGATGTTTTCTTTGAGAAATTTCACAATAATTCTATGGTCGTTGGTTTTGTAAGGAATGGCTTCGACCAACTTTGAGATGTAATAGACAGCAAAAGGATATATAAGTTTCCAAAAGAATTGGAAAAAGGTCCCATAAAGTCGATACCCCAAACATCAAAGATTTCGAGTAGGAATGGGGTTTAGAGGCATCATACCTCATCGAGAAATTCGTCCAAGCATTTGACATCGTTCGCAAGTTTTACAAAATTCAAATGAGTCTTTGAAAAGAGAAGGCCAATAGAAACCATGTAACGACCCGATTTTTCGACGCCCGAAAGTCGATATCAGTACGTCCACTGTATCAAATGCTGCACAATCGAATGCCGGAAAACCGAACCGTTAAGTTTAAAGAAGAAGAAGAAGAAGATAGAAGAAGAACAGAAACAATAAATAGAATTTCACATTTCGCAGCAGAACAATATACAATAGATAAATGAATACTCTTTAAAATAAAAGCACTATATCAATTTATACATCACATTATCAGAGTTTACAACGACATAATACAAACATTGGCAGTTATAGTAAATTGTGTACAATAAAATTTGACTTGCACTAACCCAAACGCAACGGTCACTACATAGTATAAGTGGTATGTCTCGCCATCCAGCTTGCCTCCAGATCTCCACAACAACTTCTTGACTTCGCTTCCGAATAACTGATAACCTGACTCTAGGCTGCCCGTGTGGAAAATTATAGGCACCCAGAGTTTAGAAAGGGAACCATAAACTCCAGGTCAGTCATGAGACTGGTGTGAGATCTTAAAACAGTTATTTTTCACCAAGAAAGAAAAAGAAATCCGCTATGCTTTTTGGAAAATGAAACTACCATAAGGCCTCCCGCCACACACATAATGAAAACGCAGAATTGGAGGAGATTTCTCCTTATGATAGTCAAACTTGCTTGATACGCAAAATCCTTTGATATTATTATTATTATTAGTGCATATTGTGGAAAACATTTCGAAAGTATAATATTAATCTTAGCCAGATAGGCATTTCACACTTATGCCTACTATAGCTACCATGTTTAATAGCAGGTTAACGCCACATTTCATGGCAGGTTATACAACTAAAACCGTACAGGGCGTGCATTGTTTCTTTGGATTTCCAACAAATGGTCAGGCCAATGAACTTCTTACTACCACATGGGTACGCCTCTGGAGGGACGCCCCGAGAACTTAACTAGCTCTCTGCCAACACAAGGTCAGGTTACCTTTGTAACTAGGTAACTACTACACGAGTATGTCATCCTCCGGTCGTTTGCGACCTTTATCCGAGGATCCTCAACCACAAAGCAACAACCAAAAAGTGTAATAGATTTGCAACAACCATATAGGTTAAATATCTAGGCTCCATACCATGATACCACCCTTTTCCAAAAGGAAATGACATACCCTAAAGGGCACAACCCTCATAACCTTGCCGCATTCTTCCTGTTTTGACCATTTCCGGGGTGTGAGGTCCGACGAAGTCTCGTCCACATAGCTACATTTTTCACAAAGTCATGCTTTGGTTAAAAAATGATCAGCAGCGCTTCGAATGCCACATTACCAGTTTGGGAATATATCACTAGTAACCATCAACTACATAACCTCTGAGCTCGTATGTCTCAGAGAAGGGTGTTAAGCTACGAGAATAAATTCTCCGCCACCAAAATAAATGTAATTGATAGAAACCAGCTTTACATCTCAAAGTGTAATGTCAGACACACATCCACACAAGTCCGTTCCGGGATCAAACGGAATTAAAGGCACTTCAAAAGAAGCCCTTGCAAATCCGAGTATTCAATAATCACGTCCGGAATCCCCATCACAAAGGGTGATAAAATCTCTATACCGAAGCAATCCAGTGCAGAGACATTCGACAGGTAATCCTCTCGCTTTTGAAAATACCCGGTCTTCAACACCATCTTCAAATACAATCCCATTCATCGTATCATTATTCAGAATGAGTTTTGTGACACAAAGTCCTCTCCAAGCTAATCCAAATACTGAGCGCTTATTTTAAAAATAAGTGTTCAATCAGATTTCAAACAAATCATAACAAATTTCCATTTTGATCCTTTAAACAAAAGATTCATCACAATCACAAAGGTTCGATGTGGGTTTCAAATATCCATTTGGAATTCGACTCCCGGTCGCATCGAAATTTAAATGTCATTAAAAGGTCAATATTGATAGTCGGTTATTCAACTATCAATCAATAATTCACAACATTAAATAAATATTTACTTTAAAGATTTAAAACAATTTTCAAAACTAATTTCTCCAACAATTTTCTTTCAAACCAATTTCTAGAAACTTTTAATTTATACTACAAAAGCTACTTTAAAAATATACTCGACTCTCCAAGGAAGAATTCTCTTTTCGTTACAAAATGGTTCATTTACGTCAATTAATAAACCTTCCTCGATTTATTTTAAATTTACTTTCCAAAACCGTAGATTTCTTTCCACACTTTTACTTTTAAAAATAAACTGATATTTATTTTAAAAAAAATTCCCCTTTCCTTTATAAATTTTCATTGTGAATTTAAATTTTCAATGTCCACTGATATACGATTTTCAATCATTTTCCAAACATTCACTTTCAAATACCAAATCAAATTTCAAATTGATTTCTAATTTTATTTTCCAATACCAAATCAGATTTTCCAAATCGATTCCTAAAATTTATTTTAACTCCAAATTAAATCCCAAATTTAATTTCTAAATTTATTTCCTTTTGAAATAAATTCCTTTATCTCTTTCAAATGTTTAAAATCCGTATGTTAAATAAATTCTTCAACTATTAAATAATATTACTCGAAATCCATTTATTATATTTTTCCCAAAATTTGGAATTTATTCAATAAGTTTTCAAAATAAAACTTTATCTATCTAAATTTCTTCTTTTAAATTCACCTAATTCTTTAAATGAATTTATTATAAATTTTCAAAAGCCTGATTTTATTTATTTCTGGTATCCTACGATACCAAAAATATATTTGGCTAAATTATAGCCTTCAACGGTTTCCATCACAAATATAATCACACAAATTGTAAATAATCAACACAACATATGAAACAAATTCAATATTCGAGGAATCCAGTCAGATCCCTCCAACCTATTTTTTCCTGCATCCACAGACATTAGCACAGCAATTAAATACCCATTCCACTTCGAGGTGGAATATCATGGTATATGGGATTTATAAGATATCATCCACTATTATGCGGCGCATAGGGTCTCATCCACTATATAATGCGGGAAATCAATCACTCCAAATACATATATAATACCAATTCCACTTTGAGGTGGAATATCACGGTATATGGGTTTAATATAATATCATCCGCTATTATGCGGCGCATATGGTCTAATTCAATATACTGATTATAATTAATCATCCAAGCACACAACCAACCATTTTAAATTTAACTATCACAATTCAACGATCAATCAATAACTGAAATTTTTAATTATCATAATTTGAGTGAGAAGATCTCACCTTTGCTTCATGCAACTATTTTTCAATCCAGCTTGTTTTCTTCACAGTATTAGACCCTGTATAACATCATATGATTTTATTAATATAAATCGGACTATTCAATTGCATTTTAAAATTTTAATTCAACTAATATTTTTAATTTTTAAGCTAGTACTTTTAAATTCCAAACCAAATCCTTTTACACAAATTTATTTCTAGTAACCAGAATAATTGATTAAATTAATTAAACATGTTAATCATCACTATATATTATTAGATTTTTTTATCTCCCATTTCTCAAACTGCATATGAAATAAGCTATATGGGTTTCCAAAATCAAATGTATATACGAACTCTTATTATTATATTTTTACAGTATAAATTTGAAGAACTGTATATAAATATATTTTTTTGTGACCAAAACATAATTTTTATAACCGCGAATATATATATATATATATATATAAATTTGATAAATATAAGTACAAATATACCTCGCTTCGTTAATCAAAGATCGACAAACCCTAGCCGAACCCTGTGCATCGCGACCTCTTTGACGCCGTGCTCGAGTACATCGCCTGATGCTTCACAAACTCCACTGCAAGGTCGCACGCCCATCGCGGCCTCACCGTGCTTCGAATTGGCGACAAAGCCTAGGCCACCACCAATCTTCCCTTGCGCGTGCTCCTTGATGTTGCCGCGCGCCCCTCGCCATTGCGAATCCCATAGCCACTTTGCTCCATTGCGATACTGCTCCGCTTGATCATCCTACCTCGGTCGCCTGCTCAGGCCTCGGCTTCGATTGTGAAGCCATAACATCACCCCTTTTCTTGGAAAAACGAATGGATTCTGGTGCTTCGAATTATTTATGAATAATGGAGAGGACGCGGGTTGATTTGGGAGGAATAGGGTTTGTGTTTTAATCTGGCATATATGATTTTATTTATGTGAGGGATAACTGATTATTTTTCAAAAGAAAGAAAATGAAGTGGCCATTACTTTGTTTTGAATGAAAGGTTTTTCGTTTTTTTTTTCTTTTCTTTTTAACGCAATTTTTACATCAACATTTAATTCAAACGAACGTGTGTCCTTTTTAATTTGCCAAGTGTTTGAAAAAGAGAAGAACGTGTCCGTTGCCTTGTGAAAATAGTTATTATATTCTAAATTTTAAATTTAAATTCAAATTGCCTTGATAAATGCAACTCAAAATCTCGATCTCCAATTGAGGCGTGCCGCCAGGCATATATAATGTTATACGCTTATTCCAAACGCAATGGAAAAGGTTACGAGTCCAAACTAGATCGTATAAAGAAGCTAGCTTTTTGGACCAGTTATAATATCAAAATTTCGATTTAGTTTTAGTGCGTTTGCTTATCGTACGGCCACACAACAACTCCGAATGCTACGAAAATTGAAACCTGGTAATATTACAATATTACGAATCCAATTAACTGGTTTCGTCAAAATCCGAGACTGTGCTTCGGAAGGTTATTTTTAAATATCGATTTAAAAGATATAATTTCTACACTGAATAAAACATTACCAAATCCAATTCTGAAGCTTCCATTATCTTCAGTATTATCAATATAAATTTTCTAAGCCTATAAAATATTTTTAATCAACTTAAAACTGTAGATTCAAATTTTTATCCAACTTCAGTAAATTAAATTCAATAATTAAATTGCCAATTTCATAGTTATATTTGAAATCCATGTTAAACTATCGTTCAAATATTTAAAATCAATTAAATATTTCGATTTCAAATGTTCAAAATTTCTAGGTCGTCCATCCTTTCCTCCTTAAAATAATTTCTTCCCGAAATTACTAGTTAGGAAGAATGAACCTTAACCCATTCACCATTTTCGCAAAGCAAACAGTTTTATCAATTTGTCAAAACAAATCTTTTTATTAAAGGCCCATTATCCTTAAAACTAACTTTCCAACCTTAACCATTACTTCCAAACAATATTGTTTTCATAAGAATTTGAATTTAAAATTTCAAAATTTTCTCAAAATGTTTCTAACTCCCTAAATTTTCAAAAAATTTCGCCAGCGTCTCCTTTGCGCGGCTAGCTCGATACGACTACAAAATGGCATCACGGGCCTCCAAATTTCAAAAGAAAACAAAAGGCCAAGCGACTGGACAAGAAAATCATCAGATTTCATACTGAAATTTAAATACATACATTTTTGTCGAGCAATTTAAATTATCTTCAGAATCAAAATCCAATTTATCTTTTTCCTGTAACACACATGTATCTTCTACTAGCCATAATATTCAATTACAACATTAAAATATCATTTTGCACATTTCATTACAAAAGTTTGAATACTTACTTCATATACCATTTTTACTTCACTATTGAAGTTATATATCCATTTTCATTCAATCTTACATTTTCAATTTCATTTGAATTCAATTTACACTTTCAAATCTATTTGGATTCAATTTACCCTCTGAATATTGAATTTTATCAATTACCTTTTATACACAACTTATTTATATCACTATTTTAACTTACTTTAATTTACTAATTCATTACGAATTCCAATTCATTTTATCTCAATCCCTTTTTTTTATTTCCACCTTTATTGTCTTTATCTCACTTCGAACTAATTTTACAACTTCATTTTATTTCACACAATTCAAATTGGTTTTCAATATTCAATTTCAATTCTAGTTTTTATTCTTTTGTTCATTCCAAAACACAATTCAATTTCAATTCACCATTTTGGTTTACAACCACATATATTTAAACTGGATTTCAAATTCCATATGAATTTAATTTACCTTTTATTTATAAATATTGAATTCATTTCATTTCAAACCATATTAAGTTTGTCATTTCTTCAATTAGTTTCACTTACTAATTTTATTGCAATACTTTGCTTCATTTAGTCCAATTTGGCAAATTTCTCCATTTTATTAAATTTATCGCAAATCAAATTCAATCTCCAATATTCAGCTAGAATTCCATTTATTTACAATTGTAAATTTATTTATTCATTCACAATTTTATTTTCCACCTTAATAAATTTTATTCCATAACTATTTTTATCATATTCCAGAGTCTTTTCAACCTTTCAAAATCATCTTTGAAATCAATTCAAATTATCTTTTTGAATCCAAACCCGGTTTGCAAACAACTTCCATTTTAAAATAATTTGGCAGCAATTCCTCTCTTGGAAACTCGAAAATGAACACCGATGATGTCGCGGTCATCATCGGAATTATTTTTGCCAATGACCGAAAAGAGTTTAGATCTTTCATCCCTTCAATAACATTTTTCCAAAACCTTTGAAAATCATTTCCAAACTCAAAAGAATTTAAAATTTTCCAAATCTCCAATCTTTTCCAAATTTTAAAACTTTCAAACCTTTTTAATTCTTTTCAAAACCTTTCTTTGGAATTCCATTTCAAATTACAAATCACATTTACAATTTACATTCTCAAATTCCATTTGTATGCGAATTTATTTCTTAACTTTGGGTTACTATTTCAATTTCCTATTCAATAATCAAAGATAATAATTTAATATTATCACTTCCTAACCAACAATCAACTGTATAATAGAATAATTTATGAAAAACCATTTTCCTTTATATACAAAAATAGTTTGGGTAAAATTATCTCATTTACCCAATTTTTAAAACAATATTGTGTGGGTTTATCTCGTTTAAGAGTTTAGAATCCCTATCGATACTGTTGGCCAAATCGCACCGACCAGAATCTATAAACAATCAACCGATAAGTCAACACAATATAAAACAATTTTATATTTACTAACATATACGCGCTCATATCTATTATTACACTCAAACTCATTCTAGAGTACTACTGACTCTATCTCTAATGAGTAATCCCCACCAGAGCCAATGTTGTCGCATAACCAATTGCTCTGATACCACATTTTAATGACCCGATTTTTCAATGCCCGAAAGTCGACATCAATACGTCCATTGTATCAAATGCCGCACAATCGAATGCCGGAAAACTGAACCGTTAAGTTTAAAGAAGAAGGAGACAAAAGAAGTATAGAAACAATAAACAGAATCTCATATTTCGCAGCGGAACAATGTACAATAGATAAATGAATAATCTTTAAAATAAAAGTACTATATCAATTTATACATCACATTATCAGAGTTTACAACGACACAATACAAACATTGGCAGTTATAGTAACTTGTGTACAATAAAATTTGACTTGCACTAACCCAGCTAGCCTCCAGATCTCCACAGCAACTTCTTGACTTTGCTCCCGAATAACTGATAACCTGAATCTAGGCTGCCCGTGTGGAAAATTATGGGCACCTAGAGTTTAGAAAGGGAACAATAAACTCCAGGTCAGTCATGGGACTGGTGTGAGATCTTAAACCAGTTATTTTTCACCAAGAAAGGAAAAGAAATCTGTTATGCTTTTCGAAAAATGAAATTACCATAAGGCCTCCCGCCAGACACACAACGTAAACGCAGAATTGGAGGAGATTTCTCCTTATGATAGTCAAACATGCTTGATACGAAAAATCCTTTGATATTATTATTATTAGTGCATAGTGTGGAAAACATTTCGAAAGTATAATATTAATCTTAGCCAGCATAGGCATTTCGCACTTATGCCTGCTATAGCTACCATGTTCAATAGCAGGTTATTGCCACATTCCATGGCAGGTTATACAACTAAAACCGTACAGGGTGCGTATTATTTCTTTGGATTTCCAACAAATGGTCAGGCTAAGGAACTTCCTACCGCCACATGGGTACGCCTCTGGAGGGACGCCCTGAGAACTTAACCAGCTCTCTGCCAACACAATGCTGGGTTACCTCTTTAACTAGGTAACTACTGCACGAGTATGCCATCCCCCGGTCGTTTGCGACCTTTATCCGAGGATCCTCAACCACAAAGAAACAATAAGAAAGTGTAATAGATTTGTAGCAACCACATAGGTTAAATATCTGGGCTCCATACCAGAAGGAAATGACATACCCTAAAGGGCACGACCCTCATAACCTTATCTCATTCTTCCTGTTTTGGCCATTTCCGAGGTGTGAGGTTCGACGAAGTCTCATCCACAAAGCTACATTTTCACAAAGTCGTGCTTTGATCAAAAAATGATCAGCAGCACTTCGTATGCCACATTACCAGTTTGGGAATATATCACTAGTAACCATCAACTACATTACCTCTGAGCTCGTACGTCTCAGAGAAGGGTGTTTAGCTACGAGAATAAATTCTCCGCCACCAACAGAAATGTATTTGATAGAACGGAACCGAAGGCAATTCAAAAGAAGCCTTTGCAAATCCGAGTATTCACTAATCACGTCCGGAATCCCCATCACAAAGGGAGATAAAATCTCTATACAGAAGCAATCCGGTGCAGAGACATTCGACAGGTAATCCTTTCGCTTTCAAAAATACTCGGTCTTCAACACCATCTTCAAATGCAACCTCATTTCGTCGTACCATTATTCGGAATGGGTTTTTTGACACAAAGTCCTCTCTCGGCTAATCCGAATAACGAGCGCTTATTTTAAAAATAAATGTTCAATAAAATTTCAAAAAACTCACAACAAATTTCTATTTTGATCTTTTAAACAAAAGATTCATCACAATCACAAAGGTTTGATGTGGGTTTCGAATATCCATTTCACATCGAAATTCAAATGCCATTAAAAGACCAATATTGATAGTCAGTTATTTAACTATCAATTAATAATTCACAACAATCATCAATTTTCAAATAATTTTCCCTAATTATTTATTTTCAACATATCTTCGCAAGATATATTTTCATATTTCAATCTTCTAAAAACAAATTTCAAGTCAATTTCCACATTTGCAAGATATATTTTCATATTTCAACCTTCTGAAAATAAATTTCAAGTCAATTTCCACATTTCAATACTTTGAAAACAAATTTCAAATCATTTTTCTCACGTGGAAAAATATGCCCTAATTTTTATTCATTTCCACTGAAAATCTACCAAGTTCAAATACTTTTAAATAATTTAAATTACTTATCCTAAAACATATATTTGGAAATATAAAACTATTTTGGAACACTATTTAAAATATTCGTTATGAAATTTTATATCATTTTTTTATATAAAAGCTTCAAGTCTAAACTAGTTTTAAAATAAAACTAGTAGATAGAGTATAAATATTTAAATAACTATTTTCTAAATCAAATATCAATTTAGTCTTTAAAATAATCCCTTCTATAATTAATTAAATAAATCTTTACTTTAAAGATTTAAAACAATTTTCAAAACTAATTTCTCCAACGATATTCTTTCAAACCAATTTCTAGAAACTTTTAATTTATACTACAAAGGCTACTTTAAAAATATACTGGGCTTTCCAAGGAAGAATTCTCTTTCGTTACAAAATGATTCATTTACGTCAATTAATAAACCTTCCTCGATTTATTTTAAATTTACATTCCAAATCCGCAAATTTCTTTCCACGCTTTTAAAAATAAACCGATATTTATTTTTAAAACAAATTCCCCTTCCCTTTATAAATTTTCATTGTGAATTTAAATTTTCAATATCCAATGATATACGATTTTCAAACATTTTCCAAACATTCACTTTCGAATACCAAATCAAATTTCAAATTGATTTCTAATTTTATTTTCCAATACCGAATCAGATTTTCCAAATCCATTCCTAAAGTTTATTTTAACTCCAAATTAAATCCCAAATTTAATTTCTAAATTTATTTCCTTTTGAAATAAATTCCTTTATCTCTTTCAAATGTTTAAAATCCGTATATTAAATAAATTCTTTAACTATTAAATAATATTACTCGAAATCCAATTATTAAATTTTTCCCCTAATTTGGCATTTATTCAATAAGTTTTCAAAATAAAAATTTATCTATCTAAATTTTTTCTTTTAAATTCACCCAATTCTTTAAATAAATTTATTATAAATTTTCAAAAATCCGATTTTATTTATTTATGGTATCCTACGATACCAAAAATATATTTGGCTAAATTATAGCTTTCAACGGTTTCCATCACAAATATAATCACACAAATTGTAAATAATCAACACAACATATGAAACAAATTCAACATTCAAGAAATTCAGTCGGATTCCTCCAACCTATTTTTTCCTGCATCCACAGGCGTTACCACAACAATTAAATATCCATTCCACTTCGAGGTGGAATATCGTGGTATATGATATTTATAAAATATCGTCCGCTATTATGCGGCGCATACGGTCTCATCCACTATATAATGTCGAAAATCAATCACTCCAAATATATCAATCACTCCAAATATATATATAATACCAATTCCACTTCGAGGTGGAATATCATGGTATATGGGTTTAATATAATATCATCCGCTATTATGCGGTGCGTAGGGTCTAATTCAATATACTGATAATAATTAATCATCCAAGCACACAATCAACCATTTTAAATTTAACTATCACAATTCAACAATCAATCAATAACTAAAAAATTTAATTGTCATAATTTGGGTTAGAAGATCTCATCTTTGCTTATGCATGCAACCATTTATCAATCCAGCTTGTTTTTTTCACAGTATTAGACCTTGTATAACATCATATGATTTTATTAATATTTGAAATAAATCAGACCATTCAATTGCCATTTTAAAATTTTAATTCACCTAATATTTTTAATTTTTAAGCTAGTACTTTTAAATTTCAAACCAATTCCTTTTACATAAATTTATATTTAGCTACCAAAATAATTGATTAAATTAATTAAACATGTTAATCATCACTATATATTATTAGTTTTTTTATCTCCCATTTCTCAAACTGCATATGAAATAAGCTATATGGGTTTCCAAAATCAAATGTTTATATAAACTCTTATTATTATATTTTTACAGTAAAAATTTGAAGAACTGCATATCAATATATTTTTTCGTGACCAAAACATAAATTTTATAACCGTGAATATATATATATATCTATAAATATATATATATATATATATATATTTGATAAATATAAATACAGATATACCTCGCATCATTAATCAGAGATCGACAAACCCTAGCCGAACCCTGGGCATAGCGACCCCTTCGACGCCATGCTCGAGTACATCGCTAATGCTTCACGAACTCCAATGCAAGGTCGCGTGCCCATCGCGGCCTCACCGTGCTTCGAATTGACGACAAAGCCCAGGCCACCACCAATCTTCCCTTACGCGTGCTCCTTGATGTTGTCGCGTGCCCCTCTCCATTGCGTATCCCACAACTTCTTCACTCCATCACGATACTGCTCCGCTTAATCATCCTACCTCGGTCGCCTGCTCAGGCCTCGACTTCGATTGTGAAGCCACCGATGACATCGCCTCTTTTCTTGGACAAACGAATGGATTCTGGTGCTTCGAATTATTTGTGAATAATGGAGAGAACGCGGGTTGATTTGGGAGGAGGAATAAGTTTGCGTTTTATCTGGCATATACGATTTTATTTATGTAAAGAATAACTGATTATTTTTCGAAAGAAAGAAAACGAGGTGGCCATTACTTTGTTTTGAAGGAAAAGTTTTTCGTTTGTTTTTTTATTTTCTTTTTAACGCAATTTTTACGTCAACATTTAATTCAAATGAACATGTGTCCCTTTTAATTTGCCAAGTGTTTGAAAAAGAGAAGAACGTGTCATTTGCCTTGTGAAAATAGTTTTTATATTCCAAATTTTAAATTTAAACTGCCTTGATAAATGCAACTCAAAATCTTGATCTCCAATCGAGACGTTCTGCCAGGCATTTATAATGTTATACGCATATTCCAAACGCAATGAAAAATACTCCAAGTCCAAATTCGATCGTAGGAAGAAGATAGCTTTTTGGACCAGTTATAATATCAAATTTTCGATTTAATTTTAGCGCGTTTGCTTATCGTACGGCCACACAACAACTCCGAATGCTACGAAAATTGAAACCCAATAATAATACAATATTACGGATCCAATGGAACTGGTTTCATTGAAATCCGAGACTGTACTTCGAAAGATTTTTTTAAATATCGATTTAAACGATATAATTTCAAAACTGAATAAAACATTTCCAAATCCAATTCTGAAGCTTTCATTATCTTCAGTACTATCAATATAAATTTTCTAAGCCTTCAATATATTTTTAATCGGCTTAAACTGAAGATTCAAATTTTTATCTAACTTCAGTAAATTAAATTCAATAATTAAATTGCCAATTTCATAGTTATATTTGAAATTCAAGTTAAACTATCATTCAAATATTTAAAATCAATTAAATATTTCGATTTCAAATGCTCAAAATTTCATGGTCATCACAAACCACACTTAAGCACTTTTTTCGCAGTTATTCGAGAACCGAAATCCCCACCGCACGCTTGATCGTGGCAAAACGAAAGAACACTAATGATCTCATTATCCGAAATGTAACGTCGAATGATTTGGTCAGGACAATATTTGAACAACTATGGATCGTCCCAATAGAAGTATTTCACTTTGGACATGAATTTGAATTTGTCCCATTTGGACCAAGATGACGGAGTTTCTTTAGTGACTAAGTAATTCGTTATATCAGCGTACCATGAATCGATAGAAATAAAAAGAAGTTGTTCATCAGGGAGGTTTTCATTGATTGGCAAAGAAGATGGTGCATTCAGAAGATGAGACAAGTGATCGGCTATGACGTTATCGGATCCTTTTTTATCTTTAATTGTAAGTTCAAATTCTTAAAGTAAAAGGATTCGACGAATCAAATATGATTTAGCATCCTTTTTAGTGAAGAGATATCGAAGCGCAGAGTGGTTCGTGTACATAGTAATGTGTGAACCAATCAAGTAAGGTCGAAACTTTTCGAGAGAAAAAATGACAGCCAGAAGCTCTTTTTCGATTGTTGTGTAATTGAGTTGAGCGTCGTTCAAAGTCATACTCGCATGTTAAATGACATGAAGGATTTTGTTGATGCGTTGTCCTAAGACAGCACCAATCGCAAAGTTAGAAGCATCACACATTATTTCAAAAGGAAGATCCCAATTGGTTGTGCAAATGATTGGAGCAGAAATGATTTCGTTTTTGAGATGTTCAAAAGAAGAGATACACTTAGATTTGAAATCAAATGGAATGTCTTTTGCAATAAGAGTCGTCAAAGGACGAGCGATTTTTCTAAAATCTTTCACAAAGCGTCGGTAAAAGCCAATGTGTCCTTGGAATGATCGAATGTCCTTTACAGATTTAGGAATGGGTAGGTTTGCAATTACGTCGATTTTCGCTTTATCTACCTCAATGCCTTTATTTGAGATGATATGCCCAAGGACTATGCCATGTTTGACCATAAAGTGGCATTTTTCCCAATTCAAAATCAAATATTTTTATTTACATCGATTAAGAACCAACTTAAAATGATGTAAACATTGGGGAAAAGAATCACCAAAGATAGAGAAATCGTCCATAAAAACTTCTAGAAAGTGGTTAATCATGTCGGAAAAAATGCCAACCATGCATCGTTGGAAAGTAGCAGGAGCGTTACAAAATTCGAGTAGCATACGTCGATAAGCAAAGGTACCAAATGGACACGTGAAAGTCGTTTTCTCTTGATCTATGGAAACGATAGGAATTTTGTTATAACCGAAATAACCATCAAGGAAGCAATAGAATTCATGGATGGCTAACGTTCAAGCATTTGGTCAATGAAAGGAAGAGGGAAGTGATCTTTACGTGTTGCGGCATTTAGTTTCTGATAGTCAATGCAAATACGCCAACCCGTTTTTATATGAGTTGGAATAAGTTCATTTGAATCATTCTTGACCACGATTAGCCCAGACTTTTTCGGTACAATATGAATTGGCTAACTTATGAACTATCAGAGAATAGGTAAATGATTCCGTTGTCGAGAAGTTTAAGAATTTCATCACGCACTGCATCTTTCATTTTTGGATTAAGCCTTTGTCGCACGTCACGAATAGGGTTGGCACCGTCGATTAAATGGATGCGATGTTGAACAAGAGCGGGACTAATTCCCTTTATATCGAAGATGGACCATCCCCTCGCTTCGTTGTTTTTCGAAAGAATAGAGAGAAGAGAAGTTTCTTGGTTAAGAGAGAGAGTTACAGAAATTATGATAGGCAACATTTTGTTATCACCTAAGTATGTACTTAAGGTGATCGGGAAGTGGTTTGAGGTCCAACTTTGGAAGTGTTTCGATCAAAGATTTGGGTTGAGATTCAGACTCAACTGGAAGCAATTGAAAAGGAAGAGTGTATTCAATCTCATTGGGAATTTCGTAAAATAATTTTTCGTATTCGGCCTCACGTTCATCGTTAAGATCAAGTGTCTCATTTTCAAAGTTTTAATGAACGGCACCAACTTCCAATGTTTGGTCAAGAGGTTCGTTGGATTGGCTTTCAAAATTGAAAATGTTGAGATCCAAAGTCATGTTTCTAAAAGATATTTTCATCGAACAGTTACGACAATGGGTTAAGGCAATTGAGGTGGCTAAGAATGATCGGCCTAAAATCAATGGAATTTGACTCGCAGGATTTGTCACGGTTTGTGTTTCGAGAACGATAAAGTCAACGGGGAATATGCATTGCCCCTACTTGAATGACCACGTCCTCGATTTCTCCTACGGGCTTCTTAATGGAATGATCAACAGATTGAAGTGTGACTTTTGTGGGTTTGATCTCACCTAAGCCTAATTTTTCATACATGAAATATGGAATCAAATTGACAATCGCACCTAATTCTATCAAGCATTTATTATTCGTCTTATCTCCAATTGTACACGAAATCATAAGGCAGCCAGGATCTTTGTATTTAATAGGCATGGATTGGGACATGACTTCACTCAAACTGGCTGCTAAGATGACTTTTTGGGCACTTGAGTGTGTCGCTTTTGGATGCACAAGTCCTTAAGAAATTTCGCGTACGTGGGGACTTGCTGAACGATGTCAACAAGCGAAATGTTAACTTTGACTTGTTTAAAAATTTCCAATATCTTTTCTATTTGGTACGAGTGTTTCTTTGGTCGAAAATGATGTGGAGATGGAATACGATACTCGGTAGGCGGGTCTACTCGAGTAGAAGAGGAATATTTTTGATTGGAATTCAATTCAATGTTTGGCTCCACGTTCTGTTCTGATTTGTTTGAATCGTCGAGAGAGGTTTTCGGTAAATCATTTGGGTTACCGACTAGATTATCGGCTTGTTTACCAGAACGTAGAGTTGTGATAGCATTCAATTGGGTGACATTGTTATCTTGAACAACATGGGCTTGATTTGAATTTGCGTTTTGATTTCAGGGATTTGGAATGAGCTGGCTTGGGAATGTTCCTCATTCGCGTTCACTTATAGACGTGGCTAATTGACTCACTTGCATTTCGAGTTTTGCAATCGATTGGTTTGTGTTTTGCATATATAAGGTTAATAAAATTTTCAAATTACTATTTTATTGAAGGCTTTGAGTAGTTGCCTTGGCGAACATTTCAAGAGTTTTCTCAAGCGAAGTTAAACGTTTATAGTCTTGGGGAGGATGAGCAGAATTTGGTTGAAAATTCGTTTGTTGCGGTTGATTATGAGACGGATCCGTAAAGTTTGGTTGAAAATTGTTGGGTTGAAAGGGAGGATTCGAAGCATTATTTGGGAATGCTTGAAAATTGGGACGAACCATATTCGTGATGGGATTGTTTGGGTTACAAGCAAAATTTGGATGATTTCTCCAACCAGGATTGTATGTCGGAGAAAGCGGGTCGTTTTTGACTTTATTGAAAGCATTGATTTGTTCGATAGAATTGGGACACTGATCGGCTATATGATTAGGATAATTGCATTTATAACACATTGGTTGGGAAGCATGGTTCATTTGATTCGATGAGAAAACGTTATCTATTGTGTCGATCTTAGCTTAAGAAGATCCTATCGAGTGTGCACTCGAGCGTGAGTTAATTGATTTTTCGTTCGAACGTTCCCAATAGGATGATTTTTCGGTGAAGTTATCAAGAAATTGCCAAGCATCGTCTGATGCTGGGCAAGAACGTTTCCTTGACACATTGATTCGAGCATGGTTCGTGAGCTATTTTCGAGTCCATCATATAAGATTTGGCAAATCATCCATTTCTCGAAGTTATGGTGTGGATATTTTATCAAAATCTCTTTGAATCTTTCAAAATATTTTCCAAATGGTTCTTCCTTGAATTGATGAAAATTTACAATTTCGTTTCGGATTCTACTTGTTTTTCCAAGGGGTAGAACTTTTTAAGAAAGCTTTTACGAATTCTTCCCAAGTTTTAATCGAGTTCGATGGTAAGCTGTACAACCATTTTTCAGCGCAATCCGTAAGAGCGAATGGGATTAATCGAAGTTTGATTCCATCATCGGAAAGTTGTTGGAGTTTAATTGTGCAAACTTCTTCTAATTTCGTCAAAAAGATGTATGGGTCATCGTGTTCGAAATTGCCAAATTTTGAAAGTGTGGCAATATAGTTCGAGTGAATTTTGAAATGGTTACCCGTAAGGGTGGGTAACTTAATGGAAGATGGAATAGAAACTCTATTGGAAAAGATTCTATCCATAAGAGTTCGAGGGGCATTTTCGTCCGCCATTTCGACAGGATCATCTGTTCGAGTTAAACTATTAGTTCTTGAGTCGTAAGTCCAACGATTTTTTGTTGTGTCATGAGTCCAAGTACTCACGCACAAGTGAAAGTCGAGAGGAGAATGAACTTAGAAATGAGTTTAGAGAATGAAAGAAGATTTGAAAAATGAAATGAAATTTATTTTTGTAAGGAAGAAAACTATTTACCAAGTGAGATTTATTTTTGTAATGACCCGACCTTCTCGACGCCCAAAAATCGACATCAATACGTCTACTGTATCAAATGCCGAAAAATCGAATGCCAAAAAAACCGAACCATTAGAGTTAAAGAAGAAGGAGTTAGAACAAGAAATAGAAACAACATCGGAATCTCACAATCGCAGTGGAACAATATATAATAGATAAATGACTAATCTTTAAATAAAAAGAACTATATATGTTTATACATTACATCATCAGAGTTCAACAAAATTCATAGCACACAACTGGACAGTTATCATAACCTGTCCTAACAAAACTGACTATGCAGTTAATCACACAGTGGAATATTCATCAAATACGTGTGATACGTCTTGCTATCTAGCTCGTCTCCTGAGCTCTACAACATCGTTTTCTGTATCTATAATACTCGGTCTTACTCGAGCATTATTGCGAAATAACGCGCGAGTCAGTCTGGAAAACCAGAGTGAGAAAATACATCCAATTGGATTATTAAAGTTTCCAAAATCCTTTGAAATCAAAGGTATCTCGTAAGACCACGCCACAAAAAAACATGCCGGGTTTTTATCTTACGATAACCAAAACATTTTTATTAAATTCGTCTCGTATTATAATAGTTTCTATAGAAAGTAAAATAGAATCTAGCCGAAATGCTTGCATCTCACGTTCAAGCAATAGTCGTACAGGCGCTTATTGGAGATTGGGTTCCATACAATGGCTGGGCTACTGGGATACCGCCGGTCACAGTTTGTGGTCTAGATCATTGTACCGAGGATCCACTCTGATCCTCTGCAACACAAGACCGGAGCTACCCTTTACTGGATAGTCCGAATATCATCAACTCGTGGTTGGGATCAACAATCGTCCACACAACCGAATAAAAGGGACATCTAGACAGGGATGACCTTACCCTAATTGGTTGCTAGCCACTTAGCCTTGCTGCATCTTCCATATTTAGCCATTCCTTGTTGATGAGCGTGAGCCCCAAGTAGTTTACCAGATAAATTGATAAGTCTGGCATTCCCGGCCCACCAAGCGAAACCGGTGGTTTCTTGGTCACGACCAGCTAAAGCTAAAGTTCCATTAAAGAGCGTTTCCACGGGGTAGAACCTCCTCAGGGAATATAAGGTTTTCATGAGGCTGATCCTGAGCTGCCATCCAAGCACGAATACCTTCGTTTAATAAAATATTTTTGGTCTGGCAACTTTACGTAAGGCAGAGTTTGGTTTTTTGGGTGTGATAGTGGAAAAGTTGACACAAATTGTTCATGGGCGAAAATTGAGTTATTTGGGTCCTGGAGGATTGACGGGACGAACTGCTAGCTTTCGGATACGAGATATCCACCCGAGCCACTATGGGCGTATTTGCCCAATTGACACGTCTGAAGGAATCAATGTTGGACTTATTGGATCTTTAGCTATTCATGTGAGGATTGGTCCTTGGGGATCTATAGAGAGTCCACTTTATGAAATGTCTGAGAGATCAAAAGAGGCACAGATAATTTATTTATCACCAAATAGAGATGAATATTATATGGTAGCTGCAGGAAATTCTTTGGCCCTGAATCGGGGTGTTCAAGAGGAACAAGTTGTTCCGGCTCGATACCGTCAAGAATTTTTGACTATTGCATGGGAACAGATTCGTTTTAGAAGTATTTTTCCTTTCCAATATTTTTCTATTGGAGCTTCCCTCATAAAATACCAAATGGGTCGAGGCTATGCATTACCTTTTTAGAACACATCTCACTTAGAATGCTCATCGTCCTCCTGACGATGTTCTGATAGCATTCATCTATACAAGTCCGTTCTGGGTCCGAACGGAACCGAAGGCACTATTCCTACTACATCCATTTTGGAATCACCCCTACGATTAGTAGCAATTAGCCCTTGCACTTCACCGCTCCATCTTCGATTCCAAGCTCTTTTCTTCCTTACGAAAACATTCATACCAGATCGAAGTGATATTTGAAAAATTAATCCCGATCTCGGTCTCTTCGAAACGATCAGCACATTGGCCACTATTGATAGTCAGTAAATAACTATCAGATAACATCCACAAACAATCATCAGGCCTTAATAATTTTCCATATTATTTATTTCAAAATATCTTCGCAAGATATTTTCTACACTTCAACTCTTTTGAAATATTTTTCAATTCACTTTTTCTCTCGTGGATAAATTTCCACCCGGATTGTTTTATTTCACCTGAAAAGCACCAAGTCCTTTAAAATTAGATTTTCAAAGAAATTAAACTACTTTATTCAAAATATACATTTAAATACATTAAAAATATAAAACTACTTAAAACACTTTATTTAAAATACCAGTTATGAAATTCTAAAATAATTTCTCATTTAAAACTTAAGCCAAAACTAATTTAAAAATAAAAGTTATTCTATAAGGTATAAATATTTAAATAATTATCTTTTAAATCATAATACAAGTTAAACCTTTAAAATACTTTACTTATATAATTAACTTAATAAATGTTTACTTTTAAAATTTTTAAAACCGCTATAGAATAATTTCTTTCTAAAACATTCTTTTAAAAACATTTTAAAACTTCTAGTTTATATTTGGAAATCTTTCTTTGAAAATACACTTGGCTTTTCAAGAAAATACACCTTCCATACCACACTTTTAAAAATAAAACCACTATTTACTTTTAAAACCAATTACCCATTCCTTTATAAATTCCCAACGTGAATTTATACTTTCAAATATCCAGTGATATCTTATTCCACTTTATAAAACCAGTTTATAAATTCCATTGTCTCATCCTCCTTTAGATCACAGTTTCGAAAACTTAAATCAGTTCCCAAATCGATTTCAAAAATTTACTTCATTTTGAAATATATTACTTTACTTACTTAATTTTATTTCAAAACCCACTAATTCGATATTCACTTCTATATTTATGATTTAAAATCTTATTTTAAAATAAAATACCCACTTTATACTTCATTCAGAATTTTCCCTTTTTTGTTTCTTCCCAACATTTTAAATCTTTTGAAAATAAAATCCATTAATTTTTAGACAATATCACCTAATCTCCAAAACTCTTTTATTTCCATTTATTTAAAATTTCTATTTTTGTTTCCATACTTAGAATTTACTTAATAGAATTTAAAAGTCAAACCTTTATACTTCTTTCCAAATTCAGTCTTTAATTTACCCAAATTTACTATAATTATTTTACTTAAAAAAATTTCCTTTTTATTTCCTTTAAAAATCCAAACTTACATATTTTCATTTTCTCAAAATATCGATATATTCAACCAAGCCATAGCATCGAATAATATCAATTCCCAATATAATCAATATAATCAATATAATCCATCGCAGATTATCACATAAATCACATTACTTAATATAAAATAAACTCAACATTTTGGGGAATCCAGTTGGATCCCTCTAACCTGTTTCCCTGTATCCACAGATGTTAGCACAACAATTTAAAATACCAATCCCGCTTCAAGGTGGGATATCGTGGTATATGGGGTCATCCGCAATTATACGGGGTGCATAGAGTCTCATCCACTATACAATGTGAGAATCAATCACTCCAATATACACACATGCGCGCGCGCGTTATATACAACATGTCACATCCAAGCTGATAATAAATTATCACTTCGAGCAAACAACCAATAATTTAAATTTAACTATTTAAATTTAAAGATAATCCAAATGAGTGAGATTAACTCACCTTTATTTTATTTGCAACCCATTACCATTTCGGCTTGATTTCTTCACTATTCTGACCTCGTGTAAACAATTCATGATTTATTAACATTTGAATTAAGCACACAATTTATTACCATTTAGCACATTCAATTTACTAATAATTCAATTTAATTCAAACTAATAATTTCCATTTTAAAAAATTCTTTTAGTAACTATAATAAATCAAATAAGTTAATTTAACAAATTAATCAACAAATCCATTTTAAAATAAAATAGTAAATTAAAAATGTGTATAAATATATTTATTTCCTTTTGAAACTACATATATATACTTATAAAAATAAGTTATAGAGCTCAAAAATTCTAATTTATATATACTTTCAACATTCCTTTAAAAATTCCTATTTTCTTTAAAATCTTACCTTTATATATATATTGTTAACTCTTGCATAAATAAATAATCTAAATCTAAACTAAACCTTTCTGACCTAGATATTTTAAAATTCACGTTTTTAAAATACTATTTACTCCCTTATCATTTTTCCTTTAAAGGTAAAAACCTTGCTGTTAATTAAAAATTTCTCTAACCTTAATATATATATACACACACATATATTGTGTACCTCAATTTGAAACTAGAATTACTTTATACCTTTTACTTCAATTTAATTTTTCTGTGCAAATGAATATATATATATACAAATTAAATAAAAAGATAAATATACCTTTATCATCGTTCCAGGAAAACCATCGCAAACCCACATAGAGATCTACGACTCCCCATCCTCGTCGCAGAACACGACCCACGTGCGACCGGACTCGCGACCTCCACTAAAAGCCTGCCGACCACTACCTCGCGACACAACCTCCTCACCATCGAAATCCTAGCTGAAGACTACCAACCATCGTTGTCGAGCTCCATCACGCAAACCCTTATCGACCTCGCCTATTGCAACCCTTACTCGAGTCGCCTTTCAAGCGAATCGAGCTCGCATACATCACTCTATCGCCGCCTTCAGGAAATCATGATGTTACGCGATTTGAAATTTTCTTTTTTTCTGTTGAAGTTGGATTTGATTTGAGATAGGGTTCGTTGATTTGAAGATAAGGGAAATTGTTGCGATTTGAATAGGCGAGCTACCTTCATTTTTATCCTAAAATCGCGGCCATGGATTTGTTTTTTTTCCTTTGTTTAGAAATGCTTGGCTTTTTATAAAAGGTAGAGGGAGATTGTGTGCTAACAAAAGAAGAAAGGGAGAAGACAAATGGAGATGTTGGCGTGAAGGAACTGGCTATAGTGACATTTGCCTTGAAATCAAAAGTTCTGATGTGAACAGACTAACAGCTGAAAGCTGACATATATATATATATATATATATATATATATATATATAATTTAAATTCAAATCGTCATGATAAATGCAACTTAAAATTTCTAACCCCTACCGAGGCATGCTGCTAGGCGTTCCTAATGTTATACCTCTGTTCTGAACATAATGGAAAAGGTTTCGAGGCCTAACTCGATCGTATGGAGAAGAAGCTTTTTGGACCAAGTTATTATATTAAATTTTCAATATAAATTTTAGCGCATTAATCTACCGTACGATCACACGACAACTCCAAACACTACGGAATTTGAAATCAGATAATAATACATTACTACGGGTCCAATGGAACTGGTTTCGTTGAATTCCGAGACTGTACCTCGGAAGGCTATTTTTAAATATCGGTTTAAACGATATAATTTGAAAACTGAAAAAACCATCTTTAAATTCAATTTTAAAAATTCTACTATCTTCAGTATTGTTAATACAAATTTTCTAAGCCATTGAATCATTTTTAACAAGCTTAAAAACCAAGATTCACTATTTGAACCAATTTTCAATTATTAAATTCAATAATTTAATTATCAATTAAATAGTGGTATTTGAAATTCAAGTTAGAAATTAACTTTTATATATTTAAAACCAATTAAATATTCTAATTTCAAATGTCCAAAATTCCGAGTTGTCACATTTATTTCCCCTTAAAAGAATTTCGTCCCCGAAATTACTAGTTAGGAAGAATGCTCCAACCCGTTAGCTATTTTCCCTAATCCAAATAGTTTTTAACAACCTCCCAAAATCAAACAGTTTGTCAACGATTTCCCAAAACAATCATTTTATTAAAGTCATCCTATCACCCTTACTAACTTCCCAAAATCTTCTATAGTTTCCAAACAGCATTATTTACTCAACAATTCAAATTTAAATTTAAAACCAAATTTTAAATTATCAAAATTTTCTAAAAAAAATTCTAGTTGCCTAAATTTTCGAAATTTTTTGTCAGCGTCTCGTTCATGTGGCTAGATTGTTATAACTACAAAATGCCTCTATGGGCCCCTAGATTTCAAAAGGAAACAAAAAGCTAAGTGGCTAGATCAGAAAAACATCAAATTTCATACAGAAATTTAAATACATACATTTTTCGTCGAGCAATTCAATTTTTCTTCTGAATTCAAAACACCAATTTTATTTTGCCTTTAAAACACATGTATACCCTACTTAGCAATCATATCCAATCATAAAATCCAAATCCATTGTATTCATTTCTTTAAAAAAGTTTCAACATTTGTTTTGCTTAAGCCTGTACGATGTACATATACCATCCGTACGCAATATCACATTCGATCGCTCACTCAATCACACGGTTCCACTTTTCGAACTAGTATCATCCACCCGACTTCCTAGTGCGGACTCAGATTTGGTTTCTTGATCAGAAACTGTCATTCTCCTTGCATAGTCCTAAAGTATGATAGAGAATTTCAGAATCAATCAAAAATCCATATCCAAAGTTCGTCGTCGAAAATTAAGTGAAAAATCCCAACTCGGATCGGTATAACTATCACGAAATTCTGCACTCGTAACTGGATCAAATCGCTATGCGAATAAAGTAATATACGTACATCCTATGTATTTATCTTGATTGATTATTAACTATATCAATTCTCTTTTTATTCACATTTATTCTGATTTCTATTCACTTATCCTTTTCACAGCTTTACTTAACCTTCATTCAAATACTACTTAGAATATACTTCTCAATTTCAAATTTACTTAAGAATTCCACCATCCATTTCTTAAGTTCACTATAAATATTTATGCAACCTCTTATATTTATTTCCACTTCACCACTGAAGTTTATCTATTTTTATTCAAATTGGATCTTCCATTTCAATTTACCTTTCATTTTTAAATATTGAATTCTGTTCATCTTATTTCAAACCATATTTAATTAATCATTTCCTTAGTTAGTTCCACTTACTAATTTATTTTAAATCCAAATGGACTTTATTCCAAAATTAAATTATTTTATTTTAAATCCTTCGTTTTATTTAGTCCAACTTGACTAATTTTCCATTTACAAATTTAAATTCACAAATTTATTTCAATTTAACAAATTTTATTTCAATGGCCATCCCATTTAGTCAATTAGACTTTTTCCCTCCAATTTACTTTTACTTAACTGGATTCAATTATCTTTCAATTAAATTCTAATTTTAAGCTTATATAAGTTTCCAACTTATTTTCATTTCATTCATTAATCTTTAATTTATTTCATCTAATGGACTTACTTTTCTAACTTATTTATATTCCACAGCATTTCAAATAATATTCCAGAGTCTTTTAAACAATTACCTAACATTTCAAAATTAATTTTGAAATCAATTTTATGAATAAATCATTTGCATATCAAATTATCAATTGAATTTTAAAATCAAACCCAGTTTTGCAAACAACTCTAATTTAAAACAATTTGGTAGCAATTCCCCTCCTGGAAACTCGAAAATGAAAACCGATATGTCGCGATCATTATCGAAATTATTTTCCAATGTCCGACAAGAGTTTAGTGCTTTTATCCCATCAAAAACATTTTCCAAATATTTTAAACTCCAAATCTCACTGGATTTCATATCCAATTCAAAAATATTCCCAAATAATATCATCGTTATTTCTCCAAAATCTTTGAAAACCATTTTCAAATCAAAGGAATTTAGTTTCTAAAATTTCAATTCCAAATCCTTTTAATCCCTATTCAAAAATTACTCTGGCATCTTATTTCAATTTATAAATCACATTTATAATTCACATTTACAAATCCCCTTTTTTTATATAAATTTATTCCTTAAAATTTGATTATAATGTTAATCTCTAGTTCAATTACCACACAACAATGATAATAATTTAATATTATCACTTTCTGACAACCAAACAACCATATACAACTATAATTGTTTCTGAAAAATATTCCTTTTTATATATAAAAATAATTTGGGCAAAACTATCTCTTTTACCCACTTTTAAAAAACTATATTGTGTCGGTTTGCCTAGTTTAAGAGTTTAGAAATCCCTATCAATATAGTTTGCCAGACTGGACCGATCAGGATTTGTAAACACTCAACCGATAAATCTACACAATATAAAAACAATTTTTATATTCACTGCCAAATACGCGCTCATATCTATTAATATACTCAAACTCATTCTAGAGTACTATGGACTCTATTTCTAACGAGTGATCCCCACCAGTGCCAAGGTTTTCGCTTAACCTTCAGCTCTGATACCAACTGTAACGACCTGACTTTTTCAACGCCCGAAAATCGACATCAATACGTCCACCGTATCAAATGCCGAACAATCGAATGCGGGAAAAACCGAAACATTAGGGTTAAAGAAGAAGGAGGTAGAAGAAGAAATAGAAAAAATATCAGAATCTCACAATTGCGGCGGAACAATATATAATAGATAAAATGATTAATCTTTTAACAAAAAGAACTATATCTGTTTACACATTCCACCATCAGAGTTCAACAAAATTCATAGCACACAACTGGACAATTATCATAACTTGTCCGCAAAAAACCGACTATGCAATCAATCATACACCGCGGAATATTCATCAAATACGTGTGATACGTCTCGCCATCCAGCTCGTCTCCTGAGCTCCACAGCTTCCTTTCCTCTAAATATAATACTCGGTCTGAACCGAGCATTATAACGAAATAATACCCGAGTCAGTCTGGAAAATCAGAGTGAGAAAACACACCCAACTGGATTATTAAAGTTTCCAAAATTCTTGAAATCAAAGGTATCTCGTAAGACCACGCCACAAATAAGCATGCCGGATTTTTACCTTACGATAACCAAAATATTTTTATCAACTTCGTATGATATTATAATAGTGTCTATGGAAAGCAAAATAGAATCTAGCTGAAATGCTTACGTCTCACGTTCCAGCAATAGTTGGGCACAATCAAAACCGTACAGACGCTTATTGAAGATTGGATTTCATAAATGGCAGGGTTACTAGGGCACCACCCGTCACAGTATGTGGCCTAGATCACCATACCGAGGATCCACCCTGATCCCTTGCAACACAAGACCGGAGCTACCCTTTACTGGATAGTCCGAATAAGATCACCCCATGGTCAGGATTAGCAACCGTCCACACAGCCAAATAAAATGGACATCTAGATAGGGATGACCTTACCCTAATTGGTTTCTAGTCACTTAGCCTTGCTGCCCCTCCCCTGTTTTAGCCATTTTCGATTAATGAGGCTTGAGACTATGCGTTACCTTTTTAGAACACATCTCACTAGAATGTTCCTCGTCATCCTGACGATGTTCTGATAGCATTCATCCATACAAGTCCGTTCCGGATCCTAACGGAACCAACGGCACTACTCCTACTACATCCATTTTGGAATTACCCTCAAGATTAGTAGCGATTAGCCCTTGCACTTCACTGCACCATCTTCGATTCCAAGCTCTTGTCTTCCTCACGAAAACGTTCAAACCGGATTGAAGTGGTTTTCGAAAAATTAATCCCGATCTCAGTCTCTTCGAAACAATCAACGCATTGGCTAATATTGATAGTCGCTTACTCAACTATCAGATAACATCCACAAACAATCATCGGGCCTTGCTAATTTCCAAATTATTTATTTCAAAATATCTTTGCAAGATATTTTCTACACTTCAACTCTTTTTAAAATAGTTTTCAAATCACTTTTTCTTTTACGGAATAAATTTCCACCCGATTTTTTTATTTCCATTAAAAAGCACCAAGTCCTTTAAAATTAGATTTTCAAAGAAGTTAAACTATTTTATTCAAAATATACACTTAAAAACATTTAAAATATAAAACTTTTTAAAACACTTTATTTAAAATACCAGTTATGAAATTCTAAAATAATTTCTCATGTAAAACATAAGCCAAAACTAATTTAAAAATAAAAGTTATTCTATAAGGTATACATATTTAAATAATTATCTTTTAAATCATAATACAAGTTAAACCTTTAAAATACTTTACTTATATAATTAACTTAATAAATGTTTGCTTTAAAAATTTTAAAACCACTAAATAATAATTTCTTTCTAAAATGTTCTTTTAAGACCACTATAAAACTTCTAGTTTATACTTGGAAATCTTTCTTCGAAAATATACTTGGCTTTTCAGGAAAATACACCTTCCATTCCACACTTTTAAAAATAAAACCGTTATTTATTTTTAAAACTAATTACCCTTCCTTTATAAATTCCCACCATGAATTTATACTTTCAAATATCCGCTGATATTTTATTCCACTTTATAAACCTAGTTTATAAATTTCATAGTCTCATCCTCCTTTAAAACACAGTTTCAAAAACTTAAATCAATTCTCAAACCAATTTCCAAAATTTACTTCATTTTAAAATAAATTCTTTTACTTACGTAATTTTATTTCAAAACCCATTAATCCCATATTCACTTCTATATTTATGATTTAAAATCTTATTTTAAACTAAAATACCCACTTCATACTTCATTCAAGTTTTCCCTTTTTCATTTCTTCCCAAAATTTTAAATCTTTAAAATTTGAAAGTAAAATCCTTTAATTTTTAGACAATGTCACTTAATCTCAAACTCTTTTATTTCCATTTATTTAAAATTTCAGTTTTCATTTCCATATTCAGAATTTACTTAATAGAACTTAAAAATTAAACTTTTATACTTCTTTCCAAATTCTGTCTTTAATTTATCTAAATTTACTATAATTATTTTACTTAAAAATTTCCCTTTTTATTTCCTTAAAAATCCAAACTTATATATTTTCATTTTCTCAAAATACCAATATATATTCAACCAAGCCATAGCATCTAATAATTTCAATTCCTAATGTAATCAAAATAATCCATCGTAGACTATCACATAAATCACATTACTGAATATAAAGTAAATTCAACATTTTGAGGAATCCAGTTGGATCCCTCCAACTTGTTTCTCTGCAACCACAGATATTAGCACAACAATTTAAAATACCAATCCCGCTTCAAGGCGGGATAACATGGTATATGGGGTCATCCACTATTATGCGAGGCGCATAGGGTCTCATCCGCTATATAATGCAAGAATCAATCACTCCAATATATATGTATATATTATATACTATATATAACATATATATCCAAGCTGATAATAAATTATCACTTCATGCAAATAACCAGTAATTTAAATTTAACTATTTAAATTTAAAAGGTAATCCAAATGAGTGAGATTAACTCACTTTTATTTTATTTGCAACCCATTTCCGTTCCGGTTTGATTTCTTCATGATTCTGACCTTGTATAAACTATTCACGATTTATTAACATTTGAATTAACCACACAATTTATTACCATTTAGCACATTTAATTTACTAATAATTCAATTTAATTCAAACTAATAATTTTCCTTTAAAAAAGTCTTTTAGTAACTATAATAAATCAAATAAGTTAATTTAACAAATTAATCACCAAATCCACTTTAAAATAAACTATTAAATTAAAAATGTGTATAAGTGTATTTATTTCCTTTTGAAACTACCTACATATATGTACTTATAAAAATAATTTATAGATCTCAAAAATTCTAATTTATATATACTTTCAACATTCCTTTAAAAACTCCTATTTCCTTCAAAATCTTACCTTTATATACTTATATATATATATATATATATATATATATTGTTAACTCTTGCATAAATAAATAGTCTAAATCTAAATTAAACCTTTCTGACCCAGATATTTTAAAATTCATGTTGTTAAAATACTGTTTACTCCCTTATCATTTTTCCTTTAAAGGTAAAAACTTCTCTAACATTTATATATATGTATGTATGTATGTATTGTGTACCTCAATTTGAAACCAGAATTACCTTATACCTTTTACAGCAATTTAATTTTTTTGTACCAATGAATATATATATAAATTTAATAAAAAGATAAAGATACCTTTATCATCATTCCAGGAAAATCATTGCAAACCCACACAGAGATCGACGACTCCCCATCCTCATCTCAGAACACGACCCATGTGCAACTGGACTCGCGACCTCCAGTAAAAGCCTGCAGACCACTACCTCGTGACACAACCTCCTCGCCATCGGAATCCTAGTTGAAGACTGCCAACCATCATTGCCAAGCTTCATCACGCAAACCCTTATCGACCTCGCCCATTGCAACCCTCACCCGAGTCGCCTTTCACGCGAATTGAGCTCGCGTACGTCACTTTATCGCCGCCTTCAGGCAATCGCGATGTTACGCGATTTGAAATTTTCTTTTTTTTCTGTTGAAGTTGGATTTGATTTGAGATAGGGTTCGTTGATTTAAAGATAAGGGAAATTGTTGCGATTTAAACAGGCGCGCTTCCTTCATTTATCCCCTAAAATCGCGGCCATGGATTTGTTTTTTCTTTCTTTCTTTATTTAGGAATGCTCGGTTGTTTGTAAAAGGTAGAGGGAGATTGCGTGCTAACGAAAGAAGAAAGGGGAAGACAAGTGGAGATGTTGGCATAAAGGAACTGGCTATAGTGACATTTTTCTTGAAATCAAAAGTTCTGATGTGAATAGATTAACAGCTGAAAGCTGACTAATATATAAATAAATATATATTTAATTTAAATTCAAATCGTCACGATAAATGCAACTTAAAATCTCGAACCCCTATCGAGGCGTGCCGCTGGGCATTTCTAATGTTATACCCCTATTCTGAACGCAATGGAAATGGTTTTGAGTCCTAACTCGATCATATGGAGAAGATAGCTTTTCGGACCCAGTTATTATACTAAATTTTCGATATAAATTTCAACGCGTTTATCTACCGTACAATCACACGACAACTCCAAACACTATGAAATTTGAAATTCGATAATAATACACTATTACGGATCCAATGGAACTGGTTTCGTTGAATTCCGAGACTGTGCCTCGTAAGGCTATTTTTAAATATCGATTTAAACGATATAATTTCAAAACTGAACAAACCATCTTTAAATTCAATTTTAAAAGTTCTATTATCTTCACTATTGTTAATACAAAATTTCTAAGCCATTGAATTATTTTAACAAGCTTAAAAGCCAAGATTCATTATTTTAACCAATTTTCAATTATTAAATTCAACAATTTAATTATCAAATAAATAGTGATATTTGGAATTAAAGTTCGAAATTAACCTTTTAAATATTTAAAACCAATTAAATATTTCAATTTCAAATGTCCAAAATTCCGGTCATCACAATTTTCAAAAGAAAATTTTGATTTTTGTTTTATCCTTGGTTTTTCAAATTTTTCTATGTGTTTGTATTTTTTTTGTTTTTTTGAATTTTCAAATATTTAACAAAAGGAATTTTTGTTTTTTTACTTTTAGAAAATAGAAATTTGATTTTTGCTTTGTTTTTGAATTTTCATTTTTTTTGGATTTTGGATTTTTGACTTTTTTTTTAAATATGCTTGAACTAATGCAACTAAATGAATGCAAATGACTTAATTACAGTTTTCTGTCCTTGGTAGCTCCTAACCCAAAATTGTATAATCGCATTTTGTCTTAAATCAACAAAAATATTTCTTAGCCAAGCAACGGGCAGGAGTTATTGGTGCTCCTCGAATCACCGTAGCAATGTAATCGAATGTTTAAGTACCTTCAGAGGAACAACTAGTATAATATTTATGAATCACAGTAATTTTTATAACTGGTTATTTATCTACCGTAGCCTAGACACCAAGAAATAAAATTGTTTAAAGAAAACAATTGTGAAGATACAATTAAGCCCTAGATGAGCTTGCAACACCCTAAGTCCAACGTCTAACCTTTATTATTAGTCGAATTCTACAATAAAATGCGTTTGTGGGCTAAGGAAAGGGTGATGAAATCCCTTACCATATGTGAATTGAGGTACTGTCCTTAGAAAAGAAAATAAGATGAGGTGACTGCAAAATAAAAATTAAACGTGAATTTATAATGCAACTAAAATGAAGTTTGTTTTTGTTTTGGATTTTGAATTTTTTTTTTATATAAATGCAAATGCAAGAAACCAATAATGCAATTTAAATAAAAACAAGGGATGAAAGCACGATACAAGAGCGTGCATAATTATAAGCAGTTTATTTTATTTTTTTAGCGGCGATTTTTTATAAGCAAGCAATTTATTTGGCAAGCAGAGGGGAGCAAACAACTTTTTTATTTTATTTTTTGCTTTTGCAACGTGAAAATTCGAACAACAAAAGAAAACTGAAAACAACAAGATAAAATTGGAAACAAAGAAAATTACTTTTTTTTTAAAATTAGGATGGAACTAAAAACAAATTAAACAAAAGAAAACAAAATAAAAAAACAAATTTTCTCTTTTTTTAAAGATAAAACAAAACAAAACTAAAAGAAAGCAACTTTTTATTTCTTAAAAGTTTTTTAAATGACGTTCAAGTTTATTGACCTAAACACATAAAATAAAACATAGATACACCCCACAAGCCCAAAGGGTTTTTTTAAACAAAGAAATTTATAAAACAAAACAAAACGATTTCCTATTCAAGTCTCTATCAAAAAAACAACTCAAAGCCCAAACGGCTCCAAACCCCTTTTTTTTTGAATAGTTTTTTCTTGTAAATTCATTCAATCTTATCCCTGTTCCCCTATTAAAAACACGAATTCGAAATTGAAACGGCGATCGGGTAAAAGAGTGTTGATTGGATTTTCAGTGAAGGCGATGGAGATTTGGGGTTTTGGGACGGTGCTTGTGATGGAGGCGACTGCAGGTTTGAGGCGAAAATGATTTTAGGTTATTAGATTGCAGTTTCGTGTTCGTGCAGAGATACCTAATTGGGTTTGCAATCGCAAATGGGGAAAATTGATTTGGGTTTGGGTTGTCTTGGCGAGGAGACTGTGGAAGCGGTTCGGGTTACGATGGTTATGGTTGGTGATGATGTTGGACGGAGGCTGCGGTGTTCAGGTTATGGGTCATAGATTAATCGCGAATTGGTGTTGGAAGTCAAGTTAGCAATGTATGGTTGAGACGCGTGATTTTCTGGTGTGGTTGTAGAGGATTGATGTGAAGGTGGCTGGGTACGCAGTGGAAGTTTGATGAGGCTGAAGTGTAGTGATGTTAAAGTTGTAGAGGGGTTCGAGGCAGTGGTGTGAAAATGTGGATAGAGGGTTTATGCAAGTGTGGCCAGAGGCGGTGGGTTTGTATGTAGTGATGTAGTTGTTGTTTTGAGCACAGTGAAGTGCTGAGGTGAGTATGGGAAGTTGTTTACAGAGGAGTACAATTGTAGTGGGTTAGTGGCTTTGAGTTAGAATGATGAAGGAGTTGGATGGATCAGGGGATAGGCAGCAGCAATGTGGAGATGTTGAAGGGTTGAAGTGGCTCGATGTATAGAGCAGTGGCTAGGCAGTGAAATGTACTTAAGAGGGAGGTGGTTCGGATGTTTGAAGTGTTTTTGGGAGTTGTAATGATGTGGTTTATTGTCAGTGAAGAAATGATCAGGAAGTTGTTGGATAGGTCAGTGACGTAGGAAGAGAAGTGGCTGCAGTAATATATCAGAGGAGTGGCAAGGATAATGGAAGACTGGTGGAGCAGGCTTGAGTGACTGGTATTGTGATGTTTGGTGGTTTTGTGAGTGGTCTTAAGTATGTATGCACAGAAATAAAATGTAGTAGGAGGATGAAGTGCAACAGTGGCATGTTTGTGTATTTTGGTTGTGAGTTGTTTGGCCGAGGAGGACATGGTCAGTATATCACAAAGGGGATTGTGAGGTTGAGGTGATTTGTTTAGCTATAGGGGTATGAAGTGGTCTGTTTCACGGTTGAAGTACGATGTAAAACTGTAAAACAGTAACTGTAAAAAAATATAAATTGAAATGAATATTTTTTTTTTTTGAAATGTGTATGGCTCTTTTTTTTAATATATGGAAAATGGAAATGCAAATAGGAAGGAAAACTATAAGCACAGTACAAAGTGAAAACAAATATTACATACACACACAATTTTGTTTTTTTTTTAAAATCAAACGAACATACAAAACAAATACACAATAAAATCAAAAGAAAATAACTCGAAGAATAGAAAATTAAAATCAAAACAAACTCCCTGCCAATGACGCCAAAAACTTGTTCAATGACTAGTTTTCTATCGGTTAGAGAATAGTCGAGAAATTTCAAATTAAATTTAACCGCAAGCGCACGGCGTACAATTTTAGTACGTGGCGAGTATGGGTCGAACCGCAGGGAATGTTTTAAGATTTTAAAATTTTCAATTCAACTAAATCAGACCAAAGTGAGAGGAAATTGTTAACTACAATAAAGAAGCTAAAGCTAGAATTAAATGTGATTTAAAAACTATTAGATTAGAGAACAATTTAGAGGCAAATCCACTCTCATATTTTTGTAAATCAACAAACAAATAATTTATGATCGCTAGCTTTGATATTAAGTGAAGTAGTTGTTGAATTTATCATTAGTATGGTTTGTTTATGTTATTAATTAACATAACTCAAACCATCAAACTATAATACAACAAATAAACCACATCAATTCTTATGAAAATGAAGTCAAAGCAAAAACTATTTTAGGTATGATCTATTTACTATTGTAACTAGTAATATAGATCATCAAATTTCATCTTTACTGTTATTGAATCAAAAATTAATTAGCAAATGATGATGTAAATTGTGTTTATGTTGAATAAGAATAGCTCATTTGCATAAGCAATATAAGCTATCAAACCCACTTGTATAAACTTACATCAAAATTCACTTTCATGAAGCACAAACTAAAGAGATCATAAATCATAAAAATATCAAAATGACATAATATTTGAGAGCTTTATTACCTCTAAATTGAAGGGGTTTAGCTACTCATTTGTGTTATCAAATCAACACATGTAAGTTTCAACATTAAAAAACAAAGAAATGAAAACCAAGCAAAGGAAGAAGGAGGGATTAATTACTAACTATTTGCATAAAAATTAAAGCTTTATACTTGCATGAATGTATATCTAAGCTATGAACAGAAAAGGAAAGAGAGCATAGAAATAAACATAAACGATAAAACAAAGAAAAGCATGTAGAAAAGAGAGAAGAAAGAGGCTTGAAAGCCATTTTTATTTCACTTTGATTTTTGTTTACAACCTGTTAATTTCCTAAGCAAAATGTATGAGAGAGTAGAAGATATTTACATGTATATAAGAAGGTTATTTATACATGCATAAAACCCTAATTTAATTTTTAGGGTGCTTCCTAAAATGCCCTTTAAGAAGTGTGGCCACCAAGTAATCATTAGCCACCAATTAATCCCTTATTAAATATGCATGAAGCTTTAATCTCCACTTAGCTGTCCATTAGCTTCTAATTGTAGATTTAGGTAAGTTGGTGGGGTCCTCCGTTATCTTGGACTTGAATTATTTTCTTTTTCTTTCCTTTGTATTCATTTGTGCATGCATATATCTTTATGAGTCCATCTTCTATATGCATCAAAATTTTTATAAAAATCATAAAAATGTCCAAGTTTAAATTCTTAAATTGACAAATGCGCAATAATGACCATTTTTCCCCTGAATGAAGATGAATATATGATGATTTGAAAGCAATTTAATTTTGGTTTTAAACATGTTAAAATGCACAAATATGATATTTATTTAAATAAAAAGAGATAAAATATGGATGTATATATATGCACATTTACGTGCACATCATATACATATATATAATTCTTTGTTTTCTACAAACCATTCCTTGGAATTTTAACTCAAACTTGCTATTATCCAAAATAAACTCTCTTGGAATTCCAAAATAACGTCTGTTTTTCAACAAAAATCTCCATAACAAATTACAACGGCAACAATCCATCACTTAGAAACTAAAAAAATGAATACTGATGATGCGGCAGTCATCACCAAAATTATTTTCCAGGGACTAAAGTGAGTTCAGTGCTTCATCACTTTCAAAATCCATTTGTAAATCCAATTGAAGCATTTTCTAATCCAAAAACAATATCACCATTATTTATATCAAAATGCCTTAGAAAACCTTTCCAAAAATCTTCCGTATTTAATTTTCCCCAAATTTTGGTTTGAATCCATTTTTATTTTTTTAACTCATTTGTAACAGCCCGCAAATCCGTACCCCTTGAGTCAACACTATTCTAAAACAATCAACTCAAGTTGTACAGAAAAACGAACCATTTGGGTTAAAGAAGAAGAGGTAGAAGAAGAAAATAGAAAACAGCAACATAATCGATCCATCGCAGCGGAATAAAATATAATAGATAATCAATGATCTTTACTCAAATCAAATATATCTATTTATATATTACATCATCAGAGTACATCAATCACAGTTCAAAATCAATATCATACAATGGATACACAACAACTCAACACAACGGGATATACATACATAAATATATATATATAAACAAGTACGAAAGTACATATCGTCATCCAGCTCGTCTCCTGAGCTCCACGGCATCATATCCTGTATCCTATAATACTCGGTCTGACCCGAGCATTATAGTTAAATAACACCCGAGTCAGTCTGGAATACCAGCGTGAGAAAATCACACCCAATTGATTATTAAAGTTTCAAAAATCCTTTGAAAACAAAAGCATCTCGTAAGACCACGCCACAAATAAACATGTCATGTTTTTACCTTACGATAGCTAAAACATTTTTAATAAAATCCTCTGATATTATAATAGTGTTTATAGAAAGTAAAATAGAATCTAGCTGAAATGCTTGCATCTCACGTTTCAGTAATAGTTGGGCACAATCAAAACCGTACGGGCGCGTAGGGAAAATGGATTCCAACTAATGGCTAGGCACTGGGGTGCCACCTATCACAGTACCTGGTCTAGATCAGCGTACCGAGGATCCACTCTAACTCCCCTGCAACACAACACCGGAACCATCCTTTACTGGACAGTTCCGAGCAAGATCACCCCGCGGTTGGGATCAGCAACCGCCCACTAAGCCGAAATAAAAGGGACATCTAGACAGGGATGACCACACCCTCCAGTGGGGGCTACCCACGAAGTCTTGCTGCATAACCCCTGATTTTCAGCCATTCCCATTTGATGAGGCTTGAGGCTAAGCATTACCTTTTTAGAACATATCCCTTAGAATGCCCATCGTCCACCTGACGATGTTTCGCAAGCATTCATCCATACAAATCCATCCCGGGTTCAAACGGAACCGAAGGCACTATTCCTACTACATCCATTTTGGAAATATCCTCGGGGTTAGTAGCGACTAGCTCTTGCACTTCACTGCTCCATCTTCGAATCCAAATTTTTTTTTCACGAAAACGTACAAACCAGATCGAAGTGGTTTTCGAGAAATAAATCTCGATCCCGGTCTCTTCGAAACGATCAACGCATTTTTGTCCAATATTGATAGTCGGTTATTTAACTATCAGTTAATATTCACAAACATCCATCAATCAATAAATAATTTCCCAAATTATTTATTTATCTCAAAATATCTTCACAAGACATAATTTCAATTTTCAAATCCTTTTGAAAACAGTTCCAAACTATTTTCCTTTCCTCAGAATAAATTCCGAGTATTTCCATTTCCACTGGAATCACCAAACACAAAACCTTAGATTTTTAAATTAATTTAAAAACACTTTATTGTAAAAATATGTTTAACATTCAATTTAGAAAAAATTACTTTAATACTTAATTTATAATAATACTTTAAACAAAATACCAAATCATTCTTTAAATAATTATTACGATAATAGATTAAACAAAAATACTTACTTTGTAATTTACTTTTAAACACTTAAGTTAAAACTACTTTAATAATTGGCTAAAAATATATACTATATGAATTGAATATTTAAAAATAAGATTATTTTATAAAATATAAAACTAGGTTTTCGCTTTTAAAAACAACGTACTAAGTTACTTCTTAAATATTTACTGCTAAAATAGGTTAAAAGAAAATACTTACTTTAGACTTTAAATATTAGAAATAATAAATTTTACAAACTTACTTTCTTTTAAAACAACTTTAAAACATTTAATTTATACTTAAAAATTACTTTTTAAAAAAACATGTACTTAGCTATCCCGAGAAAATTCCAATTTCAATCAATTAAATCAATTTCCCCAAATTGATTTCCAATTTATTTTATTTGAAATAAGTTTCATAAATTTCTCAATTCATTTCAAAATTCATTAGTTATGGACTTATTATTAATGTTATTATTTTTCGTTTGATTTAAACTTTTTAACTGAAATATACAAATTTCAGGCTTTTCCCAATTTCTTCTTTATTCCTTTCAATAATTTTAAATCTTAATAAATATTTTGTTCTTTTAATTAATATCACTGAAGATTTAAACTTCATTAACTTTATGTTTATTCAAATTTCCCTTTCCATACCCAAGATTTATTTATTAGAATTTTAAAGTCACTTCTTTTCTTTCAAATTCATTCTTTGAATTTATTCTATAATTATTTTACTTACAACTCACTTCTTTTATTTTCTTTCCAAATTCAATTTATATATTTTTATGGTAATTCATTATACCCAATTATATCTAATCAACCCATAGCGTTCAATATTCAACATAATTCATCATAGAATATCAAATCATCACAACAGAGGAATTTAAATAATTTAAATAAATGTTGAGGGATCCAGTTGGATCCCTCCAACCTGTTTTCCCTGCATCCACAGACGTTAGCACAAAACATATAATACCAATCCCAAAATTACCATACTATAGCACATCAATCAATTCAACCATTCAAACAATTATTTAAATTTAATCGTTCAAATTTAAATTTAAATTTAAATTGAACTGAGTGAGATTAACTCACCTTTTCTTTCCGTTTTGCAATCCATTTCCATCTTGACTATTACGTCCCAATTTTGTACCTAGTATAAATATTTATGTGTTTTATTAATATCCGAGATAACCTACCAATAACTTACCCATAAATACATTAAATTGGCTAATAATTTAATTTATCTGTTCATTTTGTTCTAGCCGAATAAATTCTAATTTCAACCAATTCCCTCTAATAAATTATTTTAAGCAACTAATATAATTATTAAATAACTTAATTAAACAAGTTAATCACTATAATTCCTCCATATCTAAAACTCCATGTATATATGTTTTATTTTCTTCTCTATTTCTTTTTTTTTCTTTTTAAATTTTTCCTATATACAACTTTCTGCTGCAATTACTTTTCTTTTCAGTAGACATATGTGTTGAATCAAAAATGATATAGTTTTTAAACCCTACTGTAGTCATTTTCTGGAAATAATAACAGAATTTTACTTACTTCATATATACATATATTTTTAAATACATAAATAAAATAAGAATTTAAATAAAAACAACATATCGATACCTCACAGCAACCGCTCGAGGCTGCCACCACTGCTAGATTCCCACTCGAGAGCAGCAAATCGCGACACCCCATATGAACGTCGAAGCCCTAGCTGCCACGAACCTAACCACGAATCGCCGCTGCATAAAAATCGAGTTGCCATCCAACCATCATCGCCCCCAAACGCCTCTGCGACGCGATCGAAACCCAAGATGCCCACTTCGACATCGGCCTTGACGCAATCGAACTGCGTTACCCCCATCAAAACGAACGACGCCTCAATCGCCCATCTTCGCCCTAGGTTCACAAGCTCGTCGAATTCGAGTGATTTCGAATGCTCTGGCCTCGTCGAACTCGATGTGATCGTTGATGATTTGAACAAGAACCTTGCTTGATTTTTTTACTGATTCGAACGAACCTCGTTGGTTCGTTTATTTAGCTTTAATTTCGATTTTCTTAAAACGGAGGGAGCGGCCATTATTCATCAATTTTGTTTTTTTTCTTCGTTCGGCCGTGTAAACAAGCGAAGTAGGAGGATTGATTTTATAAAGGAGAACGAATTGGATTGCCTTGCGTTAAAAGCTAGAAGAGTATGGCTTCTATGAGAAGGTTTGACTATGTAAATTAAATTTAATTAGATTCTTCTACGTATTCACGGGTTGTACGACCAAATGATAACTCCGAACACTGCGAAAATTGAAATCCGATAATAATTCAATATTACGGATCAAATGGAACTGGTTTCGTCGAATTCCGAGGCTGTGCCTTGGAAGGTTGTTTTTAAATTCAATTTAAACGATATAAATTTTAAAACTGAACGAACCACTGTAAATTTAAATTTTACAACTTCTATTATCCTCAGTATTATCAATATAAATTTGTAAGTCTTTAAACTATATTTTAATAGGCTTAAAATTCTAGATTCAATAATTTACTCAACTTCTAATTATTAAATTTCTATTATTTAATTATCAAATAAATAGCGATATTTGTAATTCAAGTTAAAATCATTACATTGAATATTTAAAATCAATTGAATATTCCAATTTTAAATGCTCGAAAATTCCGGGTCGTCACATTCCTCCCTCCTTAAAAGAATTTCGTCCCCGAAATTACTAGTTAGGAAGAATGGTACAATACCCGTTCGTTTTTCCTCAAATCCAAACAATTCAACATCTAACCCACTATCTTTTTACTAAAAGACCCATTATCATTCTTATTAACTTTCCAAACTTTTCCAAAACCTTCTATAGTTTTCAAATAACTTACTCGTTCAACTATTCAAATAATAATTCAAAACTAAATTTTGAATTATCAAAATTTTCTCAAAATTTTTCTAACTCCCTAAATTTTCGAAATTTTTTGCCAGCGTCTTCTTTGCGCGGCTAGCTCGGTACAACTACAAAATGGCTCTACGGCCTCCCAAATCCAAAAATAAAACAAAAAGCCAAGTGGCTCAATCCAAAATCCCAATCAAATTTCACATCAAATTCAAATACCTAGCTTTTTGTCGAGCATTTTAAATTTATCTTCTTGAAATCAAAAACCAATTCTCTTTTCCCTTTTATTATACATGCATATCCTACTTAGCACTAATATCCAATCACAACATTCCAAAAACATTTTATCGACTTCCTTACCAAATGTCAATATTCATCCAAATATCAACTTAGAATATATTTGCAATATTCGATTCTTTCATTTCCATATGAATTCAATTTATCTTTAACTCTGAATATTTCAATTTTATTTGTCATTTATAACTAATTTATGTCATTATTTGAAATTGGTTTCATTTACTAACTTATTTTAGTTTCCAATTTGAATTTGTTTGTCGTTAACAAAATTTCCAAAAATTTCAAAAATTTCCTCTCCCAAAATTTCTGAATTTTTTTGGCAGAGTCCCCTTAGTACGGAGGAGCTTTTGCAATTTGACAATAGATATAAATATATATACATCGACCCACATGGTCGAAAAAATCAAAACAGTTCATATTTCCTATTTTTATTGCGTAGGCGTATCTTATTTAGCATTTTAAGAAAGCGGCTTATTATTTTTAGCAAATAGCACAACCAAATCCAGCCACACGGCTTCCAAATACCTGTACTTACTCAATTTAAATATGTAAGTGCCAAATATATATAAAGTTTAACAACATTTCACTTATTTGCGATAGTTAAACATATGAATTCTAAAAGAAATTCACACCAAACATTTGTTCCGTAAGCAATTTATATAGTTTCCATGCTAATTCAACTGTTTTAATTAATTTACAAATCATTTTCATTCAATTTGGATGGTTTAAAAACTCAATCGCTTACACTTAATTTATTTTTAAGCAAACCGAACTCATATATAATCCAATTTTCTCAAAATCAATTTATTTTACTCCTATCCATCCATGGCATTTTAATAACTTCCATTTACATTCAATAACAATTTATTCTTTGCAATTTTACGAGATCTACGTAAATAAATAAGCACTTGAGTTTTATAATCAATTTAAATTGACTCCGACTCAACTTACACTTAATTCTATTCCATTTCGGATTTATTCACAATCCGTATATTCTCATTTTCATTGCATTTAAAATTGAATCCATTCACTTACATTTTTATTTTATTAACCAAACTAGTTCATTCAAAACCATTAACAATTTAGGTTCATCTTCATTACCAATTAAATTTTCTTTTTATTTTAATTCATTCACGACCATTTATTTAACTCGACACATCCCAAGCTTTAGTTACTTTACTCAATTTATTCCATATTTGTTTATGCCAAACTATTTTATTTAGCTCGAAAACAATCCAGGCTATTTCATTCAATAACTTTTCTCAACTCATTTAAACCACACTTTATTTGATTCTTATTTATTCCATCCATTTATTTATTCAATATAATTAGTTTATCCACTCAATCCATTTTGAATTTTCATTTCCTTAAATATTATTTATAACCCACCAAATTCTATTTCGATTCAGATTTATTTTCACTTGATTTAAATTCAACCCAATATCATTACACTTAGTTTTAGGTTGAATTCAATTCAACTCTCCTTCATCTATTCAGCTTAAGTTAATTTATTTTGATTTATTCAAATTTTATACTTAAGCTCATTTTCATTTCACAAATAAATATTTTCTCTTCCATTCAACTTAATTCTATCTCAGTTAAATCTCATTTTAAAAATTTACAATTTCATTTGATGAGTTATTATAAAATTTAACTTTCCAGATTCAATTCATTCAATTGATTACAAGGCTATTTCCAATTTATTTCCACTTATTTGGATTTTATTTGCACATCCAAACCATCACTATTTTAATCCATTTACATTCTTATTCCATATATTTCAATTATATTTAATTTGTTAACACTTCAAGTTATATTTTAATTTATAACTCAATTTCTGAGTCCACCATTCACTTTTAATTTACCACCCAATTTCATGAACACACAATTCAATTACATTTACTTTACTGACAATTCAAGTTGAATTCAATTTATAACTTGAGTTTATTTCCAAACTTCATCATAAACTTACAATTCAACTTCATTAACTAATTTATTATCTAATTAGTTCTTCCCCTGGTTAAAATTCAACACTTGATTTTTAATTCCAAATATCACTTCCTTTAATTTTCTTGGTTCAATTTTTTTTTTAATAATTCAAGTTTGGATTTTCTTTTCATTATCCAAAACATCAAACAATATTTATTTTGGATTTTCTATTCCACTTTCAAAATTTATAAGTCACAACTTATTATTTACACAATCCCATCCATTATAGGCTTGAGTATATTATTCTTTTTATTTTAACTCAAGCCTTATGCTTATTTATATCCCAAGCATATTTTTATTCCATGCAATTTAATTCTGATTCTTTTATAAGTTATTTTAATTTATTTACTTCAATCCCAATCCTTATTCAATTTATTTCCCATTCGTTCAGGTAAGAATTTAATTCCATTCATTAATTCAATTGAATTCTCATCCCAATTCAATTTTAATTTAACTCGGATTTATTTAACTCAATCCGATTTCAACTTGATTCGAATACAACTTGATATTAATTTTCAGCTTATTTAATTAATTTTCAATCCAGTTAAATTTTTATTTCCCATCCAAGTTAATTTCATTTTTTTAACTTTTCCCTTTAAATTTAAATTCCAACATTTAAAAGCTTATATTTCCACTCTAATTTAAAAATCATCTCAATTTATAAGCTTACAACCTATCTCGTCAGGATTTTAAAACAGCCGACCTTTGGTTTCAAATTATTTTGGAATCTCCAAACTTCTCAAATCACATTTCTCAAAAGTCAAACCAATCACGGGTTTACCCTCAACAAATTTCCTTTGAAATTTTCAAAAACAACTAGCTTTTCTGAACAAATCAAATTTTGGCAGCAATCCGTCACTTAGAAATTCGAAAATGAATACTGATGATGTGGCCGTCATCATCAGAACTATTTTCCAATAATCCAAGTGATTTCAATGCTATATCACTTTCAAAATCCATTTTAGACAAATTTCTTTTCAGAAATATCTCTAAAACAATAATGCTATTATCTATCTTCCAAATACTTCCAAATCTTCAAGATTTAAATTTCCAAATCCTGCTTAAATCAATTTTGACTATAATTCATTTGCATAGCTTATGCTCATACAAATTCTCATTTAATTGTATTTCAATTTATAATTTACATTTATAATTCATATTTATAAATTTCATTTCATAATTGAATTTATCTCCTTAATCTTTGGTTATATTTACAATTTCTAGTTAAATTTTTCACAATGATGATAATAATTCAATATTATCATTTCTAACATCCAAACAACCATATATTAGCTAAAATAGTTTACAAAAACTTTTCTTTATATCAAAATATATTTTTTGGTAAAATTATTGCATTCACCCACATTTAAAACAATACCGTGTCAATTGTTCTATTCAAGCGTTTAGAAACCCCTTCGATACAGTTGTCCAGACTGTGCCGACGAAGGTTCATATGCCACTCAATAAACCAATCAACACAATATTGAAATAATTTATATTCACTAACAAATAAGCGCTCATATCTATTAATACGCTCGAACTCATTCTAGAGTACTACGGACTCTATTTGAGTAATTTCCTACCAGAGCCAAGGTTATCTCCAACCTAAGCTCTGATACCAACTGTAACAGCCCGCAAATCCGTACCCCTTGAGTCAACACTATTCTACAACAATCAACTCAAGTTGTACAGAAAAACGAACCATTTGGGTTAAAGAAGAAGAGGTAGAAGAAGAAAATAGAAAACAGCAACAGAATCGAACCATCACAGCGGAATAAAATATAATAGATAATCAATGATCTTTACTCAAATCAAATATATCTGTTTATATATTACATCATTAGAGTACATCAATCACAGTTCAAAATCAATATCATACAATGGATACACAACAACTCAACACAACGGAATATACATACATACATATATATATATATATATATATATAAACAAGTACGAAAGTACGTATCGTCATCCAGCTCGTCTCCTGAGCTCCACAGCATCATATCCTGTATCCTATAATACTTGGTCTGACCCGAGCATTATAGTTAAATAACACCCGAGTTAGTCTGGAATACCAGCGTGAGAAAATCACACCCAATTGATTATTAAAGTTTCAAAAATCCTTATAAAACAAAAGCATCTCGTAAGACCACGCCACAAATAAACATGTCGGGTTTTTACCTTACGATAGCTAAAACATTTTTATTAAAATCCTCTGATATTATAATAGTGTCTATAGAAAGTAAAATAGAATCTAGCTGAAATGCTTGCATCTCACGTTTCAGCAATAGTTGGGCACAATCAAAAACGTACGGGTGCGTAGGGAAAATGGATTCCAACTAATGGCTAGGCACTGGGGTACCAACTGTCACAGTACCTGGTCTAGATCAGCCTACCGAGGAGCCACCCTAACTCCCCTGCAACACAAGACCGGAACCATCCTTTACTGGACAGTTCCGAGCAAGATCACCCCGCGGTTGGGATCAGCAACCGCCCACTAAGCCGAAATAAAAGGGACATCTAGACAGGGATGACCTCACCCTTCAGTGGGGGCTTGATGAACGTTTTTCTCTGCAATTTAAACCGTTTATTTCATATATTTTTATTTTAATAAAGCGGTATTATACGGGTATTTTGTTGTGGTTTTGCAGATTATTGATACCAAAGTGCAACGTTGAAATTAATCGGTTATGCCGTCCATTGGTTCAAAAATCACGCAGCAAAGAGTGCAACATTTTGAGCATTGAAATAAATCAAAGCAATATGGACCAATTCAAGCAATGATGTGGACGTATATATGTTCTTTTTCACCAATTCAAGCAAAGGACCAGTTCCTCCTAAAAAGTAGCATAATACATAGCCATGATATGAAGCAAAATGGGACACATTCAAAAGTAGCTTACGTATGAATTTGGACCAATTCACATATAAAAGTATTTCAAGCAATGACGTGGCAACTTGACTCTTCACCAATTCAAGGAATGGACCCAGTCAGTACAATTATCTTGGCAAATACTAAGAATAGAACCGGTCCTATTGCTAAAAAGATGGACTGATTTTAGGGGTTGAAAGCCTATATATACAGCATTATACAACACCTTGAAATCATCTCTTACCTCATCACTTTTCTTCAAGTTTAGATTTAAATTCAGCACTGTTTTTATTTTCGAACAGAATACGTAGGATTGTTGATTAGATTTAGCAATTTATTTATTCTTGTTCTTAGTTATTTTCTGCACTCTTTTCAGTTAGTTAATAATTATTTCAGTTGTTTCTCCGTTATCTTCTTTTCCGCAATTTCAATTTCTGTTCTGATTTTTTTTACAATTCTATATTTTGGTTGCAATTTCGATTAGTTTCGAAAACGATTCGGAGTATATTATTGTTTTTATTTTCTGTTCAAAATTCACCGCCGAATTCGTTTAACACGCCTAAGATTTAACTATGGATTTTAATTGTTTTAAAATACAATTCCCTGTGTTCGACCTGCATACTAAACGCCTGTGCGCTTGTAGAATTTATTAAAATTTGTGCTTTTCTAATCAATAGAAAAGTCGCAACAAGTTTTTGGCACCGTTGCCGGGGAGTTGCTATTTTGAGATTTTTGATTTTTCGTTTTTAAGTCTATTCGTGTTAATTTATTTTATTTTATTTTTTTTGCATTAGTTTTCAAAAAAAAAAAAAAATTTTTTTCGTTTTTCAGTTTCTTTCACCAAAGTAGCGTTTTGTTCGTTCGCTGCATTTGCTTTTTCCGTTACATTTTGCATGTGAGTTGAATCTCATTTAGTTGGTTTCTGTTCACATACCCAGCTTACGTTAGTTTAAATTTTGTTTCTCACGTTCATGTGTATGCTATCACATATAATCTCATCTTAAGCATTACTAGCTGTCACATATACGTGAACTTCTCCTTTCATTTTTGTGTGTCAACTTACTGCTGCTACACGTTATTTAGTTGCATTGCTATTTTGGTTTCCACGTAACAAAAAAAAATTACTTTTTTTTCTCGTTTTTCAAAAATCACGTTTCACATAGCCACACTTTCGGTTTCTAATCATTCAAATTCTCTCACTCCTGCATTTTTCGCGTTGCTTTGGTTTGTGACTCACATTGCTTCATTTTCAAACTTACACATTTGCTTGCATTTTTCATCATGTTGCATTCGTCGCATTTTACTTACGCATTTTCCTGTTAGTTTGCATGCAGTAGCCTGTTTTTACGTAACCATTGTTTTCACATAACCATTTTGGTTCACTGCAGTAGCTTAGTTTGGTTCACGTAACCATTTTACTGTTTCAAGTTGCATGCAGTAGCTTAGTTTTCATACTTGCATTAGTTTGTTGCTTGCATTAATTCAGTTGCATTAAATCAGCTCTTTGTTCACATTTCCATTCTCATACTCACGTAATCACGTAACCATCTTTTATTTAGTTCACGAATAAATTTTTATTTTGTTCAAATATTTGCACGTAAGTTTATTCACACGTAAGTTTTTGTTCAATTTTTTTACAACTCCCGCAGATTGTTTGCACGTCACAGTGTTTTCACTTTGCTCCAACGTTCATGCACTTTGCACTAATTTTCACCACATGACACGTTAGTTCTATTTTACTCACACATTTTTCAGTGATCACTGCAGTACACATTTTCATGTTTCCTTATTTCATTCATACATAGTTTTTCACTTAACCAAGGTAATCAAAGCATACTTCATTGCATTATTTCATCAAGTTACATTCCATTTTTCTTATTTCAGTCACGTTTCATTTATATATACACAGTTGCAGTTTAATTTTTTCTAAGCTTATCATCTCTTAGATATCTGACAGGTAGCAACAGCATAGCAACCGCAAACCTTGGAGTTTGATCCGCTAGCTCTACTCAGCTGCATTGGACGGGCTATCATACACCTCTGTAAGTAATTTTCAACTCTACAGGTGCCCAACTGAAAACTGATTTAATTTACTTTTGCCAGTTACACCTTGATTTGTTCATGCGCGTTTGGGCAAGAAATAATTTTAACCGTTTAGAAAGCCAAAATATTTCATTAAACAAATCAACGGAAATTTCAAATCAACAAATATGAGCAATCACGGTTCACAACACGGTTCACAATACAGTTCACCGAAATTATCACCTAAATCACATGTTGGAAATAATGAATTTCACGAGAACCGACCATTATCCCTTAGAGACCGATGCTATCCAACACGGACTGTTCAACCTTCGGTTATTTCATTTCCACCTACCGAAGGAAATAATTTTGAGCTAAAACATTCTTTTATCCAAGGGGTACCAAAATTCACTGGGTCTGAAAATGCATATGAATTTCTTAGTGAATTTGAGTTATATGCTTCTACAACTAAAATGCAACAACTTTCTAATGAATCCATCAAGCTAAGACTTATTCCATTCGCACTTCTAGAAAGTGCGAAGAGATGGCTTAATTCTCTTCCTAAAAATTCAATTAAGAGTTGGGACAATTTCGTTACTATATTTTTGAAAAAGTTTTTTCCTTTCAACAAAACTCTTAAAATTCGAACTAAAATCAACCAATTCTCTCAGAATGAAGGAGAAACTTTTTCAAAATATTTTGAAAGGTTCAATCAATTGTTATATAGTTGCCCACATCATGCAATCCCTAAACACGTTTTGTGCCAAATCGTTTATGAAGGGCTTAACTATCAAACAAGATCCCAACTCAAATCAATGTGCGGAGGAGAATTCATGGAAAAAACAGACGAGGAAGCTTGGGAATTTTTAGAAGAGTATTCGGAAAAGGATATGCAACGGGAAACAATTCGTGTTCCAATTCGTGCTCCAAATAGAGGAGTACATGCCATTGACCCATCACATCTTCCTATAGATATCCAAACTCCTCAAGAAGGAGAAGGACTACCCCATTACTACACACAAGACCAAATCAATGCTATAGCTCAAAATAGTTCTTATTCATCCACATACAATCCTAACTGGAAGCATCATCCCAATTTTTCATGGTCAAATCCTAACAACGTGGCTAATCCATCACATATGTATCCAATGATACCAAATCCGAATTATCGAGCCCCAACCTCTAATTCTCAACCCGCTCCTCAAACAAAACCTTCGAATCAACCATACAGGCATCCTAATTTCAATCCATCAACCCAACCTTCTCAGCCTTCACAAGAAATTGCTCGATTGGAAAAACAACTCTCTAAACAAAATGAACAAATCACCAACCAAGATGCAAGAATTGAGAAATCACGAAACAAAATGAACAAATGTTGGTAATGATGAAGGATCTCATGAAAATCAATGAGAAAGGTAAATTGCCTAGTCAAACCGAAGTGAACCCAAAGTATAACTCTAGAGGAGTAAATCTTTGTGAGAATGAAGATGTAAATCCGGTTAATGCTGTCATCACATTAAGGTCTGGAAAGAAGGTGGACAACCATGTCGGCAACCCCGACATCCTTCTTAAATCTTCCCATGTTCCAAATTCTGAAACTCAGTCGACAACCACGGTTGTCAATCAAAACGATTCTAATTCTTCATCTAAGGTTGGCAATCCCGACCACTCTTCACCTTCTGATGTTGGCAACCCCAACATTCCAGCTCCCTTATCTTCACCCTCTAGTATAACACCTTCTTCTTCGAATGAAAAAACTTCCGAACGAGTCTATAAACCTATTGCTCCATTTCCCCATAGACTCAACAAAAAGAAGAAGCCCGCTAATTTTGACCAAATTCTTGAAATCTTCAAACAAGTTCGAGTCAATATTCCACTTCTTGATACCATCGAGCAAATTCCTCAATATGCCAAATGTCTGAAAGAGCTATGTACTCAAAAACGTGCCACTAACGTTCCTAAGACTGCATTTCTAACTGCAAACACTAGCTCTGTTCTTTCAAATCCCTCCCCAATCAAGTATAAGGACCCCGGTTGTCCTACGATCGGTTGTAAAATCGGTAACCCTCACATTAGTCATGCCTTACTCGATCTTGGAGCGAGTGTGAATCTTTTGCCTTATACTGTGTACTGTCAACTTGGACTAAGGGAATTAAAACCTACAAACATCACAATTCAACTAGCTGATCGATCTGTCAAAAACCATTGGGCACGGTTGAAGATGTTTTGATACAAATCGAGCAATTCTATTTCCCAGTCGATTTCATAGTCCTAGAGACTGCACCTGTCTCAAATCCCAATAGTCAGATTCCTTTGATATTAGGTCGTCCGTTTTTAGCAACATCAAATGCTATCATAAACTGTAGGAATGGTCAACTCCGACTTTCCTTTGGGCACCTAACCATTGAACTAAATATCTTCAATCTTAACAGACAACCAAGGGATTTTGAAACAGAAGAAGTTGACATGATCCAAACAATTGTAGAAAATGATTTTAGTGATATTACAGAGTCTCTTAACATGTGCCTAGATCATTTTAATTCCAATTTAAACGAAGATGAATACATTTATGAATTAAATGATATGCTATGCTCTTTTCATAATTCACTAGAATTCAATCAGTTGATGTCTACTGAAGCCTCAAAAGAAGTACGCCCTAAATTAGACCTCAAACCTCTTCCAAACGATCTTAAGTACGCATACTTAGATTCTTCGGAAAAATTCCCTGTAATCTTGGCATCCGATCTCATTAAGGACCAAGACGAACAACTTTTGAAAATTTTAAGGGAAAATAAAAAGGCAATAGGATGGGTAATCGCTGACATTAAGGGAATTAATCCATCAATCATTGAACATCGAATACATTTAGTCAACGAGGCTAAACCCACTCGCGAAGCTCAAAGGCGATTAAACCCTAATATGAGAGAAGTGGTAAAGGAAGAAATTATCAAATGTTTAGACAATAACATTATCTACCCTATCTCTGACAGTACTTGGGTAAGTCCGGTACAAGTTGTACCAAAGAAGTCTGGAATCACTGTGACAACAAATGAGAATAACGAACTTGTTCCGACAAAGGTCAAAACAAAATGGCGCGTTTGCATCGACTATCGAAAACTCAATGCAACAACAAGAAAAGATCATTTTCCCCTTCCCTTCATTGATCAAATGCTCGAACGCTTAGTCGGTCATGAATACTATTGTTTTCTTGATGGTTACTCCGGCTATAATCAAATTCCCATTGCGTTAGAGGACCAACACAAAACAACGTTCACATGTCCCTTCGAAACTTTCGCTTATCGTCGCATGCCCTTCGGTCTTTGTAATGCTCCCGCTACCTTTCAACGATGTATGATGAGTATATTTTCTGATATGGTGGAAGATTTCTTAAAAATATTCATGGACGATTTTTCAATCTATGGGTCATCTTTTGATCAATGCCTCCTTCGTTTAGAACGTGTCTTAAAGCGATGTAAGGAGAAATCTCTTGTTCTTAATTGGGAAAAATGTCATTTTATGGTTAAGCAAGGAATAGTCTTAGGTCATGTTGTCTCTAAAAATGGCCTAGAAGTTGACAAATCTAAAGTTGATCTTATTGTGGGCCTTCCTCCTCCACGGTCCGTAAAGGACATTCGCTCATTTCTCGGCCATGCAGGATTCTATAGGAGGTTCATTAAAGATTTTTCAAAAATTTCAAAACCTCTTTCGAATCTTCTGGCTAAAGACGTTAAATTTGAATTTTCCAATGAATGTGAAACGTCTTTTGAAACCCTCAAATCGATCTTGACCACTGCACCTATCATCCAACCTCCAAATTGGACTTTGCCTTTCGAATTAATGTGCGACGCTTCTGATTATGCCATTGGAGCCATCTTAGGTCAACGAATCGATAAACTTCCTCGAGTCATCTATTATGCTAGCAAAACTCTTAATGAAGCTCAATTGAATTACTCAACCACAGAAAAAGAGTTTTTAGCAGTTATCTTTGTCCTCGATAAGTTTAGATCATATCTCATAGGTTCTAAGGTCATAGTTTACACCGATCATGCCGCCTTGCGGTATTTACTCACGAAAAAGGATACCAAACCCCGCTTAATCCGTTGGATTCTCCTTCTTCAAGAGTTTGACCTAGAAATACGAGATAAAAAGGGTTCTGAAAATGTCGTAGCTGACCATCTTTCTCGTATAGTGCATGAAAACTATGATAACTCTCAAATCAACGATCATTTTCCCGATGAACAAATTCTTTCACTCTCTAGTGCACCATGGTACGCGGACATCGTAAATTATCTTGTCACAAATGAAACACCTTCCCATTGGTCAAAACAAGATAAACAAAAATTTCTCTCCAACATTCGAAACTTTTACTGGGACAATCCTTATCTTTTCAAATATTGCACCGATCAAATCATTCGCAGATGTGTCCCAGAACATGAATTCCACAGCATCCTCTCTTTTTCACATAATCAAGCATGTGGAGGACATTTTGGAGAAAAGAAAACTGCTGCCAAGGTGTTACAGTGCGGTTTTTATTGGCCTTCTCTTTTTCGTGATGCCCACGAATTTTGCTCCAAATGCGCTAGATGTCAACAAACAGGTCGTATTTCCAAACGTGACATGATGCCCCTAAATCCGATCCTTGTCATCGAAATTTTTGATGTTTGGGGCATCGATTTCATGGGTCCTTTTCCTAATTCTTTTGGAAATCTCTACATCCTACTTGCAGTAGATTACGTGTCTAAATGGGTTGAGGCCGTTCCTACCAAAACGAATGACAATAAAGTTGTTGTCAAATTTTTGAAAGAAAACATATTTTCCTATTTTGGCACACCTCGAGCCATTATAAGTGATAACGGTTCTCATTTTTGTAATCGTGCTTTTGAATCTCTTCTTAAGAAATATTCTATCACTCATAAACTATCTACTCCATATCATCCACAGACCAACGGTCAAGTCGAGATTTCCAATAGACAAATTAAACAAATTCTTGAAAAGACGGTTAACTCCAACAGAAAAGATTGGTCATCTAAATTGATAGACGCCCTTTGGGCATTTCGCACAGCTTATAAAACCAATCTAGGAATGTCACCATACCGATTAGTCTTTGGAAAAGCATGCCATTTACCCGTTGAGCTCGAGCACCGCGCACTTTGGGCAATCAAATACCTTAATTTTGACATAGAAAAAGCCGGATCGCATCGTAAATTACAATTGTCAGAATTAGAAGAACTAAGAAATGAAGCGTACGAAAATGCAAAGATTTATAAAGAGAAAACCAAATTCTATCATGATAAATCCATACTTCGTAAGACATTCGAAGTAGGTTAGAAAGTTCTCTTATATAATTCCAGACTTCATTTATTTCCGGGAAAATTGAGATCCCGTTGGACAGGTCCATATATTGTGAAAACAGTATACCCTTATGGCGTAGTTGAAATTGAAAATCCTAGGGACGGTTCCATTTCAAAGGTCAATGGACAACGCTTGAAGCCATTTCTAGAGTTTGAACAGCACGAGGACGATGAGTTCGTGGATCTTCACGAACCTAGCTATTCGGCATGAGCCGCTCACTATCTTGCACATATCAGGTTGTATTTTTTTTAGTTTTTTTCTTCTATTTTGCATTTGCATTCTATTTGACAGTTGGGACACTGTCTCATTCCAGTGTGGGGGGGACGCATATCTCATTCTGTTTGTTCATATTTCATAGTGTAGCATCATTTTTTTTAAAAAAAATCATCTCATTATTTGTTTTCAAATTTATTTTCAATTTTTTTTTCATTTTCCAATATTTTTAGGACTTCGATTTATTTTTAATTAGTCAAGACAAAGTAAGTAAGCAGTTGAAGTCAATTGATGAAGATTTTTGTGAATCACTAATTTCAAATGTAAAATATAATGAAAAGTTGAATTACAAGTGATAATAGTGAGGTTAGTATATAGGGGGATTCATAGGTGATGGTTATGAAATCTTTTCTAAACTGTAGTCTTTGTTTAAAAAAAAGGGCAGATTTAAAGTACATGCGTTGACATCTCAAATCATTAAAGTTAAGTGGTGCTAAGTTGATTTGCATAACACTCTTTAGCTCTTCTCAAAAAAAAAAACTAATAAGAAACACCTACAGTTGATAGGTGTGCATACTTGTGAAAGTGTGTGCACTCGCCACGCTCTATACTCTTCTCACGTAAGCCCGCAAGGCAGTGCATGGATGGTATATCTGGCCTCAGCATTCTGAGTTAGGTGTATAAATAATTAAATAAATAATCACCTAAGGATTACCGACCTTTTCTGACATAGTCAGCGTCGGTTTGCACAATCCGCCAAGCTCTGTCCCAACTCTCACGTAAGCCCGCGAGGCAGTGCATGGGTGGTATACCTTGGTCCAAAGGATAGATGTAAAAAAAAAAAAAAAAAAAACTAGTAAAGAGAGACTAAGCTTTGAAACCCAAACACTTCTTGACTTTGTTGATTTGGCTTGTTATACAAATGGAAATGAAAAATACCATTTTGAAAAAAACTGTGATCAACAGTGAAGAATTTATTTCATGGCTGTACTATGTTATCGACCGAAACAACTGGCCAAACTAGAATCTAATGTATGAAAACTTGAGTTACATTGAAATTTGTGATTAGTCAGGAACCAAAAATTTGAAGAAGTTGACTAAAACTGATATACATTATTTTGTTGCAACTATTTTGAAGTAAATCGAGTCTCCATTTGTGTAGAATTTTGCATTCATGTAGTACATTAGAATCATCACATACTGCATTTGGATTTTGTGGGTAGTATCCGCTGAAAACCCTCACGAGACACCACTCGTCCTACTAGGGACACCTAGAGGTTTAATGGCTTGTTGCATACGCTCAATGCAATCGTGTTTCCTACGAAAAAGGATTTAGTTAGTTTTATTTTCTTGCTTATTCGAGGACGAATAAAGATCTAGTGTGGGGATATTTGATGAACGTTTTTCTCTGCAATTTAAACCGTTTATTTCATATAATTTTATTTTAATAAAGCGGTATTATACAGGTATTTTGTTGTGGTTTTGCAGATTATTGATACCAAAGTGCAACGTTGAAATTAATCGGTTATGCCGTCCATTGGTTCAAAAATCACGCAGCAAAGAGTGCAACATTTTGAGCATTGAAATAAATCAAAGCAATATGGACCAATTCAAGCAATGATGTGGACGTATATATGTTCTTTTTCACCAATTCAAGCAAAGGACCAGTTCCTCCTAAAAAGTAGCATAATACATAGCCATGATATGAAGCAAAATGGGACACATTCAAAAGTAGCTTACGTATGAATTTGGACCAATTCACATATAAAAGTATTTCAAGCAATGACGTGGCAACTTGACTCTTCACCAATTCAAGGAATGGACCCAGTCAGTACAATTATCTTGGCAAATACTAAGAATAGAACCGGTCCTATTGCTAAAAAGATGGACTGATTTTAGGGGTTGAAAGCCTATATATACAGCATTATACAACACCTTGAAATCATCTCTTACCTCATCACTTTTCTTCAAGTTTAGATTTAAATTCAGCACTGTTTTTATTTTCGAACAGAATATGTAGGATTGTTGATTAGATTTAGCAATTTATTTATTCTTGTTCTTAGTTATTTTCTGCACTCTTTTCAGTTAGTTAATAATTATTTCAGTTGTTTGCTCCGTTATCTTCTTTTCCGCAATTTCAATTTCTGTTCTGATTTTTTTTACAATTCTATATTTTGGTTGCAATTTCGATTAGTTTCGAAAACGATTCGGAGTATATTATTGTTTTTATTTTCTGTTCAAAATTCACCGTCGAATTCGTTTAACACGCCTAAGATTTAACTATGGATTTTAATTGTTTTAAAATACAATTCCCTGTGTTCGACCTGCATACTACACGCCTGTGCGCTTGCAGAATTTATTAAAATTTGTGCTTTTCTAATCAATAGAAAAGTCGCAACAGGGCTACCCACGAAGCCTTGCTGCATAACCCCTGATTTTCAGCCATTCCTATTTGATGAGGCTTGAGGTTAAGCGTTACCTTTTTAGAACATATCCCTTAGAATGCCCATCGTCCACCTGACGATGTTTCGCAAGCATTCATCCATACAAATCCGTCCCGGGTTCAAACGGAACCGAAGGCACTATTCCTACTACATCCATTTTGGAAATATCCTCAGGATTAGTAGCGACTAGCCCTTGCACTTCACTGCTCCATCTTCGAATCCAAAATCGTTTTTCACGAAAACGTACAAACCGGATTGAAGTGGTTTTTGAGAAATAAATCTCGATCCCGGTCTCTTCGAAACGATCAACGCATTTTTGTCCAATATTGATATATCTTCACAAGACATAATTTCACTTTTCAAATCCTTTTGAAAACAGTTCCAAACTATTTTCCTTTCCTCAGAATAAATTCCGAGTATTTCCATTTCCACTGGAATCACCAAACACAAAACTTTAGATTTTTAAAATAATTTAAAAACACTTTATTGTAAAAATATATTTAACATTCAATTTAGAAAAATTTACTTTAATACTTAATTTATAATAATAGTTTAAACAAAATACCAAATCATTCTTTAAATAATTATTACGATAATAGATTAAACAAAAATACTTACTTTGTAATTTACTTTTAAACACTTAAGTCAAAACTACTTTAATAATTGGCTAAGAATATATACTATATGAATTGAATAATAAGGTTATTTTATAAAATATAAAACTAGGTTTTCGCTTTTAAAAACAACATACTAAGTTACTTCTTAAATATTTACTGCTAAAATAGGTTAAAAGAAAATACTTACTTTAGACTTTAAATATTAGAAATAATAAAATTTACAAACTTACTTTCTTTTAAAACAACTTTAAAACATTTAATTTATACTTAAAAATTACTTTTTAAAAAACATGTACTTAGCTATCCCGAGAAAATTCCAATTTCAATCAATTAAATCAATTTCCCCAAATTGATTTCCAATTTATTTTATTTGAAATAAGTTTCATCAATTTCTCAATTCATTTCAAAATTCATTAGTTATGGACTTATTATTAATGTTATTATTTTTCGTTTGATTTAAACTTTTTAACTGAAATATACAAATTTCAGGCTTTTCCCAATTTCTTCTTTATTCCTTTCAATAATTTTAAATCTTAATAAATATTTTGTTCTTTTAATTAATATCACTGAAGATTTAAACTTCATTAACTTTATGTTTATTCAAATTTCCCTTTCCATACCCAAGATTTATTTATTAGAATTTTAAAGTCACTTATTTTCTTTCAAATTCATTCTTTGAATTTATTCTATAATTATTTTACTTACAGTTCACTTCTTTTATTTTCTTTCCAAATTCAATTTATATATTTTTATGGTAATTCATTGTACCCAATTATATCCAATCAAACCATAGCGTTCAATATTTCAACATAATTCATCATAGAATATCAAATCATCACAACTGGGGAATTTAAATAATTTAAATAAATGTTGAGGGATCCAGTTGGATCCCTCCAACCTGTTTTCCCTGCATCCACAGACGTTAGCACAACATATAATACCAATTCTAAATTTACCATACTATAGCACATCAATCTATTCAACCATTCAAACAATTATTTAAATTTAATCGTTCAAATTTAAATTTAAATTTAAATTGAACTGAGTGAGATTAACTCACCTTTGCTTTCCGTTTTGCAATCATTTCCATCTTGACTATTACGTCCCAATTTTGTACCTAGTATAAATATTTATGTGCTTTATTAATATCCGAGATAACCTACCAATAGCTTACCCATAAATACATTAAATTGGCTAATAATTTAATTTATCTGTTCATTTGGTTCTAGCCGAATAAATTCTAATTTCAACCAATTCCCTCTAATAAATTATTTTTAGCAACTAATATAAATTAAATAACTTAATTAAACAAGTTAATCACTATAATTCCTCCATATCTAAAACTCCATGTATATATGTTTTATTTTCTTCTCTATTTCTTTTTTTTCTTTTTAAATTTTTCCTATATACAACTTTCTGCTGCAACTACTTTTCCTTTCAGTAGACATATATGTTGAATCAAAACTGATATAGTTTTTAAACCCTACTGTAGTCATTTTCTGGAAATAATAACAGAATTTTACTTACTTCATATATACATATATTTTTAAATACATAAATAAAATAAGAATTTAAATAAAAACAACATATCGATACCTCACAGCAACCGCTTGAGGCTGCCACCACTGCTAGATTCCCACTCGAGAGCAGCAAATCGCGACACCCCATATGAACACCGAAGCCCTAGCTGCCACGAACCTAACCACGAATCGCCGCTGCATCAAAATCGAGCTGCCATCCAACCATTATCGCCCCCAAACGCCTCTGCGACGCGATCGAAACCCAAGCTGCCCACTTCAACATTGGCCTTGACGCAATCGAACTGCGTTACCCCCATCAAAACGAACGATGCCTCAATCGCCTATCTTCGCCCTAGGTTCACAAGCTCGTCGAATTCGAGTGATTTCGAATGCTCTGGCCTCGTCGAACTCGATGCGATCGCTGATGATTTGAACAAGAACCTTGCTTGATTTTTTACTGATTCGAACGAACCTCTTTGGTTCGTTTATTTAGCTTTAATTTTGATTTCCTTAAAACGGAGGGAGCGGCCATTATTCATCAATTTTGTTTTTTTTTTCTTCGTTCGGCTGTGTAAACAAGCGAAGGAGGAGAGATTGATTTTATAAAGGAGAACGAATTGGATTGCCTTGCGTTAAAAGCTAGAAGAGTGTGGCTTCTATGAGAAGGTTTGACTATGTAAATTAAATTAAATTAGATTCTTCTACGTATTCACGGGTTGTACGACCAAATGGTAACTCCGAACATTGCGAAAATTGAAACCCGGTAATAATTCAATATTACGGATCAAATGGATCTGGTTTCGTCGAATTCCGAGACTATGCCTCAGAAGGTTATTTTTAAATTCAATTTAAACGATATAAATTTTAAAACTGAACGAACCACTGTAAATTTAAATTTTACAACTTCTATTATCCTCAGTATTATCAATATAAATTTGTAAGCCTTCAAACTATATTTTAACAGGCTTAAAATTCTAGATTCAACAATTTACTCAACTTCTAATTATTAAATTTCTATTATTTATATTTGTAATTCAAGTTAAAATCATTATATTGAATATTTAAAATCAATTAAATATTCCAATTTTAAATGCTCGAAAATTCCGGGTCGTCACATCATTCGTATAATTCATTCTTATACAATCTAATTTGGTTTTAATAAACCATTTCCAATTTTATAACTTAGTTTTGATTATATAATAATAACCAAACACACCAATATACTATAATATTATTAAAAAATTATTTCTTTTATATTAATTTGGGTAAAATTATTTCATTTACCTACTCCCAAAACCATACTGTGTCGAATTACTCTATTCAAGTGTTTAGAAACCCTTACCGATGTCGTAGCATCCCACTACTCAACCAGAATTTATATACCACTCAACCAATTAATCAACACAATATAAAACCATTTTATATTCACTGAAAAATACATGCTCATATCTATTAGTACACTCAACTCATTCTAGGGTACTACTGACCTTATTTCTAATGTGTAATTCCCACCAAAGCCAAAGTTCTCACTTAACCTTCAGCTCTGATACCGCTGTAACAAATATGTGATTTTCGATCCTTGAAAATCGACATCAATACGTCCGTTGTATAGAATGCTGAGCAATCGAGTGTCGAAAACATCAGTTCATTAGGGGATGAAGAAGAAAAGGTAGAAGAAGAAACAGAAACAACAACACAGAATATCACAATGGTAGCGGAACAAAATATAATATGTAATAACAGATTTTAAATACGAGAACTGTACTGTTAATATAAAAACCATTATCATAGTACAATAGACAAAATCAATCTGGACCGTTTAGTAACTTGTCCTCACACAGTGGAAATACAAATCAAGTATGAAAATACATCTTATCATCCAGCTCGTCTTCTGAGCTCCATAGCATCCTATCTTGAATTTGTAATACTCGGTCTGACCCGAGCATTATAATAAAATAACACCCGAGTAAATCTGAAAAACCATCGAGAGAAAACACACTCAAATTGAATTATTAACTTTTTTCAAAATCCTTTGAAAAAACAAAGTATCTCGTAAGACCAAGTCATACATAAACACAATGTGTTTTTCCCCTACGATAACCATTTTTACCAAAATCGTCTGATATTATAATAGTATCTAAACAAAGTAAATAGAAAATAGTTGAAATGCTTGCATCTCACGTTTCAACATGGTTGGGCACAATCTAAACCATATGGCGCTTATTGGAGAATGGATTCCATATAATGAATAGGCACTGGGTACCTCCTATAAGGTACACATCTAGAAAAATGTACCGAGGACCTCGCCGGGATCCCCTACAACACAAGACCAACCCTATCCTTAACCAGGATAGTTACAAATATGCTATCACCCTGGGTGTTCCCACCCTTATCGAGAGTTATTTTTTCCATGCACCATTGTATCCATAATTTATTATCCGAGGTTATCTAAAAAGGTGATAACATAGCCTAATTGGGAGCGATCCACTTAGCCTTGCTGCATCTCCCATGATTTTTAGTCATTCCGATTGATGAGGCTTGAGGCTGGGATTACCTTTCAAGAACAATTTCACTTAGAATGCTCATTGTCCTCCAATAATGATGTTCTGATAGCATTCGTCCATACAAGTCGTACTGGGTTTGGACAAACCGAATCACCGTCTTCACTATCTTCACAGTATCCATTCGTAACGCTCAAATCAAATCGAAGTGATTTTCGGATAATTAAATCCGATCCCGGTCTCTTCGAGACAATCAACGAATTTGGCCTAAATTGATAGTCGGTTATTTAACTATCAATAAAAAATCCATAAGCAGACATCGGGCCTTATTATAAATTTTCCAAAAATTACTTCGAAGTATCTTTATAAGATATATATTCAAATCCCTTCCAAAATTTTCAACATTTGAAATGATTTCAAAACCTTATATTTTCAACAGAATATTCCTAAACCTTTCCAATACGTAGAATAATTTTTCCAACTCCATTTTTATGTTCAACGCTTAGAGAGTATTACATTTATTTCCTATTTTCTCAAAATCATTTACAAATTTATTTGTAAATTCCCTACTCGTTTAGAACGAACTCTATAAGTTCTGGTTTCCTTAATTAATTTCCTTCCAGAATCAACATTTTAAAATTACATTTCCTCTAAATCCCTTATGAAATTCCTCTCCTCAAAATCATATTCATTTATAAGCCCCATTTACAAATCTCGAGATAATTTATAAATAAAACTTTAAATCATTTCAAAACTCTTTATATATATTAAGTATTTAAAAGAATAATAGTTTATTTTTAAAACAAGTTTAAGTAGTCATTTAAGAATATCGAAACACTTTTTATAAACATTAATAACTCATTTTTTTAATAAACAAATAAATTTCAAAGCTTCTTTTTAAAAATTAGAATTTATTAAAATAAGTATTAAGTATTTGAAAAATTCACTTTTCGACGTACTTTAATTCTACAAGTTCAAAATTTCATACTTTGATATATAACATTTTCCTTTGAAAAAGAAACTTAAATTCGAATAACCAATTCAATTTATAAATCCTCTCGATTTACAACCTATCAATTCCATTCCAACATCCTATCCATTTCCACTGTTCAAAATTAGTATCCACTATTTTTTTTCCAACTCTATTTCCATATTCTAATATAAATTCACCCTATGAATTTTATATTCCCAATTTCCTGTTATCAATTTCCTTTATTTATAAACATCATTTATAAATTTATAACTTCTTTGAGTTTCACTTTTTATAAAAACAATCTCATTTATAAAATTCCATTTTATAAATTCAATTCATTATAAATTCTATTCATTTCTACCAATCTATTTTTAATATCGATTTTAACTTTTTTTCATATTTTCTAGAAATATAGTTGAATAATCCTTTATATAAATTATTTTAAAATCTCTATTAAAATGTTTTTACGAATAGTTAAATACAAACTAAAATCAATTATTGTTTTATCCAAATTAATTTCTTAAAAATAATCCAAATTTCGATATAAATATTTTTACATTCAAAATCTTCTTTTAAATGCTTTAAAGTTCCAAAAATAATACTTATGTTATTTAAAATACCAAAAGTTAGGCCAGTGTTACTATAGCATCCAAAAATTCACATCACAATAATAATCTATAATAGATCATTCTAACACATCATATGTTATTATATATGAGAAACAATCAATCTAATTTTGAGGAATCCAGTTGGATCCCTCCAACCCGTTTTCCGACATCCACAGATATTAATACAACATAAAAATACCAATCCCACTTCTAGGGGATATCGCGGTACATAGTATCATCCGCTATTATGCGGGGCGCATAAGGTCTCATCCGCTAAAATACGAGAGTGTATCCAACAAAAAATATAGATATACTACTACATATGTAATAACATCCAAACTGATAATAATTATTAAATTCAACTAAGCATCCAATAATTTATTTTAACTATTTAAAAATTAATTTGGTAATCCAAATGAGTGAGAATTTCTCACCTTGATTTAATTTGCAATCCTTTCCAACTTTTTATTTAATAGTTGCCTCTAAAAATCTCCAATTAATTACAGATTATAATTCGCGATTTTTGGTTCCTCATATGCAAATTTTTATTAATTTCATTAGCTGACTCAATAAAAAAAATTAATTGATTAACTAACTATGAAATTTATATTTAAAACAGTGAATACCTCACCGCTAGATGCCACAACTAGCTTCACAACTTCAACATCACCAAAAACAGTAGAATGTTGCTCCACCCTCATCACGCATGGACAAGGACTGCCAGCCACACCCATCGCCTATACTCCACCCAAACGCAACGTTGCCGACCTCCCCAAATTCCTAACTGCAACACGAGCCACGACTGCACTCAAACACCAGATGTCGCTCGACTTCTCCGCCTCCACGCGTGTGTCCACTGACGACCGCGCCTTCCTGAACCACTGCAGCCTCAAGCATCGCACCTCTCACTTTATCCATCGCCTACAACTGCACCTCATCAACCCCAGCCATTTGTCGCGCGCCCCAAAACGAAACCGAACCCTCGGTATCGCGACTGTCGTCATCTTTCCACATCGCATGCTGCAATCGTCCATCCTCCCAGACCTCATGCGAAATCGACCTCGCAAACTTCAACCTCCATCGCCCCATCCTTCCAGGCCTCACGTGAATATATATTTATTTATTTGAAGAATGAATTCAATTTATCTGAAGGAAGAAAGAAGAGAATATGTGAAGTTTTTCCTTTCATTGTAAACAATGTGATTTCGATCAGAAAGGAATAAGAGGTGAACTCGTTTTTAAATTGAAGGGTGACGTGTTATCTTGGGCTAGAGGAATAGGTCGGTTGATGGTTAACAGGAGTTAAATCGATATGGACATATTTTTATTTTATTTTTGAAATATCTAGATATTTATTTCAAACCCATAACGAGGCATGCCGCTTGGCGTCCCTAATATTATACCACTATCTCAAACTCAATGAAACAAGTTGGCCTAATTTGATCGTATGTGGAAGCTGGTTTTTTAAATCGACTATTTAAATTAAATTCAATAAAATTATTTCCAGGCGTTTTCAGATCGTGCGACCACATGGTAAAACCAAACGCTACGAGATTTTAAATCCAATAATAATACACTATTACGGATCTAATGGAACTGGTTTTGTCAAATTCTGTAGCTGTGTCCCGGATCGCTATTTTTAATCGTCGATTAAATCGACGAGTTCTAAAATTTACGAAATCGCTTGAAATTCCAGTTTTAAAAACTAACTAGCTCAATTCTAATTCAAATAGAATTTATATCAATATTATAAATAGTTTCGGTTTCATATTAAACTCCAATCCAATTATTTTCAACAATTTTTAATTATTAACTCAACAATTAAATTTATTAATTAAATCGCTATATATGGAACTTAAGTTTTATTATACTAATTTTGATCGGTGAACTTCATATTAAAATACCATTCACATTTCAAAACTCAACATTTAAAATAAACTAAATGTTCAAAATCAACGACCAAAAATCTGGGTTGTTACATTCCTCCCCCTTAAAAGAATTTCGTCCCCAAAATTTCTAAGGTAGACAAATATTTCAAACCCATTAACTTATTCAAAACCCACTTAGTGAAAACTCGATAATTCACTTTTCTAATCTTTTAGTTTCAACCAAAATAATTAGTTTTCAATTCTAATTCCAAAACCCTTTATTCCAATTACAATTCCAAATCAAATTGCCGTTAACAAAAAAATTTAAATTTTTCTAACACCCTAAATTTCTAAATTTTTTGGTAGAGCCTCCCTTGTACGGGAAGACTTTTGCAATATGACAAGAGAGATAAAAACATATACATCAACTCACTTGGTTGGAAAACAAAAATATATAACAATATTTATATCTTTGTAGTATTTAATCCGAATACCTACCTTGTACTAGCATTTTTAAGCGAGCGGCCTATATTATATGCAATTACGCAATCCAAATCTAGCCCAATAGCCTCCAAGTGCCTATACTTATTCAATTTTAAACACGTAAGTACCAAAAACATGAAATTTAATAACATTTCACTTATTTAAATAGTTAAACACGTACTTTGCATAACCAAGCATGTTAAACATATATTTATAAGCAATTATAAGGTTTCGATACTAATTTAATTACTTTCAATCGATCCATAAACCATTTCATTTAATTCAAATGATTTACAACCAAATTTGCTTGCATTCACTACACATTTATTGAAATGGACAGCGGATTAAGGATCTTAAGGCTAACTAACACTTGAGGGGGTGAATAGTGTTTAATGGATTCTAAGACTTATATGGACTAATTTAAAAATTATGATATAAACAAATGCAAAACTTAATCACAGAATCTAACACAGATGCAGAAAGTAAATAAAAAGTAGTAAAAGAAAGAACACGCCGGATTTTATACTGGTTCAGAGTTACTATATATCCAGTCCTGTACCAAGGAAAACACCTCATACAGATTTTTATTATACCAATGTCGAGATTACAATCCTCAATTTCTAAAGGCCTTGAGGTACCCTTCTGTCTGATGAGTCTGGGGCAAACTCTCTTGATTTAAGGGATGCAAGATCACCTAATTGATTCTAGGCACAACCACATCTTATAGAGAGGCTCGATAAACTTTTGGTTACAAATTGATCCTATAACTCTGAATAGCACTTTGATCATCGAGAGAGGGCAGAGAATCAAATAAGAATGATATCCTAATTTGATCCACTTGAGAATTCGGTAGAATTTCGACACGATCTTAATAATATGAAAATATTAGAATATTAATTTGTGGAGAAGAAGGGGTAAAGAAAATAAGAAATTAGTTAGTTAAAAAATTCGATTGTGAAGGCTATTTATAAAGCACCAACAGTCATAACCATTCGTGAAGATATTTAAACGAATAGACGGTTGAAAGTTGAAACTTTTGAATTCAACAGCCACCGTGGGGTATCCCATGATGTCGACGTCCCTGGTTAAAAAACAATTTGAATTTTTTTTTGAAAATGAAGTTTAAAACAAGAGTTTATTTTAAACAAAAACAAATAATATTTTAAGGCTAAAACATCTTTTTGAAAATCATAATTTTAAGGCTAAAATATTTTGAAAAGCAGTTTTGAAAATCATTTTGAAAAACCATTGTGAAGTAGTTTTTCATGCTTCTTCCTGCAGAATATCCCATCACATAAGGACTTGAGAACTTGTAGAAAACCAGGATGTTCGTGGGTTTGTAAGCCACTTTTTGTAGGTTTGTAAGCTAATTGTCGTGGTTCGTAAGTCACTAAGAAGGTAGAAATGGGTTCCATCCCATATGAAATTCATTTTGAAGATTTCCATGCTATTATGAAGTTTTGAAAAAAACTAGACACATATCTTGAAATCTGGATCTTGATACTCTAGAGTCTTCAATCTTGAGTCTTGAGCCTTTATACCGATCAGTGTTCAGTAATCAATACCTGCATATATATATATATATATATATATATATATATATATATATCCTGCATATACATATCTAGCTCGATAACCAATCTTGTTCAAAATAAAAGGTGTTTTCTTTCCATTATATAGATGATATGACGTGTTATATAACTTTATTAATTTAATTAAAATTATATTTAATAAAAATCCATAAATGGTACGTTTTGTGATAGTAGTTGTAATGTGTTATACTAGTGCGTAATTTATTATAATGAAAATAAATATGTCATTTTAAATTTTCCAAATCAAGATGTATCAAGACTAAATTTCGATACATCCATTGAGATTGGATTATGTGATGCTCTTCAAATTGAGCAGTGAATTACTCATGGCTACTGGAGGCACCAAAAGTTGCGTACTAATATTTTTTGGATAGCTATGGAATGACTCATTCGATAGTTTCTATTGGTTAATATAACTAAGGTCAAACAGAAAATATCGATGTGACAATATTACACAATTCCCTCGACTTTAGAATACTATCGAGCTTCAGTGTGGAAACTTCAAACTTTAATTATAGTTAAATCATGACACAACGTTCATCGAACAATTATAGTTGGGTCTAGTGGAAGCATTGAAAGTGAAAAAATATTCAAGAGAGGATTCGTCTTCTCGGTTGTATGAGGTTAATATCATGATCAACTGAAGTCAACTCAAAGTCAAAGTCTCTCTTGCCAAAGATTTCAGTTAATTATTATTATTATTAGTATTAGTATTGAAAAATCAAGGATTTTATGTTTAGACTATAGAGTTGAATATGGATAATATTGGAATTTTAACCGTTACCAAATTCCATAAGTCAAAGTGATATAGTTTTGACCAAGATAATTGGTGTAAATAATAGTCACAATCGGGCAACGTTTAAAAAAGTAAAATTAGATTTTACCAAAACCAAGTAAATGATAAATTTCATCAAAATGTAACACCACTTGTATGTGGACGTTAATATTTGAATAATTCAATCTTAATCGCCGACCAAATTATTACCTATAGAGCAGCACAACCAAATTGTTGGATACTTCTTTACCACATGATTTAATTAGTTTATAATTGTTATAAATTAATTAATATTACTGAAATATTATATATAAAATTTTATTTTTGATTTGATGAACAAATATTATTAAATGTATTTATAATAGTTTTAAATATATTAATCGATATATGATACCGATGCATGTTTAAACTAGATTTAAACGGAAACTTTTTTATTTGTGCTTTAAATTAGCTTGCAGCCCATATAAGGGGCTGATGTATTCGACTATTATAGGGTGATAGGTGCGGCCATATGATTGGAACAAGAGGGCTTTGTTTTCTATGGGTAAGGAAAGGAGAATTAGTAAGAGATCTAGATCCTAACTTATCTCCATTCCTCCTTTTTATAAGTACTCAACCCACACCTATTACAGAATTTATTTTGAAGCCTTCAAACCCCAACATTTCTGGCCAAATCTTTCATCACATCTCCTCCATTATTATAAGCTCAAATCAAATAATATAGTACTCGATAGCTGTCGGTCTGCAATTTAGGAGTTAGCAACTTCAGAATTAGAATTCGATTCTGGAATTTATTTTAATGCTTCAAGGTGTGAGATTTTGGCTTTGGTATAAGGTAATGATTTGATTTGCAATTATATTTTATTGAATTAATACACACACATACACACATTTATATATGTGTGTGTGTCATATTCTGCAATATTAGTTAGGTGACGATTATGTTATATCGATATATTACCACAATCAAGTTGGTTTTATGTTTATACACTTATATTTTCTAAAAAAGGTTATTTTGTCATGCATCTATCTATAATATGCACGGCTCAGAAAATTAGAAAAAAATTCATTATTTAAGTAATTTAATACATATTATTTAATTATATATAAGCTATATAATTTAATTCTATATTTTTATTTGTGCAAACTATGGTTTTGTAATTTTATACGTATAATATATAATACTTTCAACATAAATAATTTTATTTATTTATATATTATTATTAAATATTACTTAAACTGATTAATTATCTAAATTAATTATAACTGCATACTTATGTATTACACAATATATTATAAGATTTATAAATTTAAATTATTATCTAATATGTTTTCGATAGAAAATAAAAAAACATTATATGTATATATATATATATAATTTATTATTTTAAATTCGGTTGAAACTTAAATAGATTTTAAAATTGTTTTTTGTAGGATCGATTTCACCCTAGAGGGGGGGTGAATAGGGTGATGGTATAAATTATAAAAATTAATTGCGGAAGCTTATAAAATAATTTCAACACAGATCATAGAACAATAGCAGCATAGATAATAGCAGAATAATAAAATGCAGATATCGAACGACACAGAATTTACCCAGCTTTGGCAAAACCATGCCTACGTGCTGCCCCCAAGGTTTCTACTAGAAATTAGATAGTCAGACGCTTACACACGTAAACTCGCGACACCCGCTATCGACTAAACCTAACTCTATGCTCAAAACCCTGCCACAACTCAGCCACTGAGTTGTGAATTATCAAACTATGCCACGTAGTTTGTCCCCTAGTCACACAACTAGAAAATTAAACGGTTTAAAAAAGAAAATAGAAATTAAAAACAATTTAAAATAAAATAGCCCTAATTTTAAAACCTATAACCCTTTAAAAATAAAATAAAGGGCCGATCCTCTTTTTTCCCTTTTTATAATAATTGGGCCATTCCTTTTGTTCGAGATAATGTCGTCTTTATTCCTTTCCTTGTTCGTTCTTCTTTACGAAATTAGGGCTTTGGAAATTTCAAAAATGTCGGCTTTTGGTTGCTAGATCGAATGGAAGATTTATCACTTTGTTTGCTTCGTCGATCGCTTGCTTCTCTGTTTTGCTCACGGCTCTTTGAAATTGATCGAGTTCGATTACAATTTCGATAAGTACTTTACTCCTTTTGCTTTGCTGGTTTTGGCTTGCTTGAACTCGATCGGTTTTGAAATTGTCGATGATGATTGTTTATGTAGGGTTTGTAACCCTTGAGTTTCGTTCGTATAAAATATGTTTGAATTTGTCTTGGCCGATTGATGTTGCTTGGATGCTCGTGATTATTCCTGACTTGTTCGTAATCATATATTCTTCGTTACTTGATGGTCACGGCTTTGATTTTGAAATTGCGATATATTTGGTCAAAATGGAATTTTGATTTCTTTTCGTGATGACCACGGCTTCGACTCCGTTCCTTTTTCTGTTGACTTGTTTGATTAAAAACACGGCTTTGACTTGGTTACACACGGCTATGTACATGAATTTTTGTATCACTGTAACCTGTACTGTTGGCTGACCGTTGTTGCCTCTGTTCATTTTTTTTGGCTCGGCTAGATCACTTGTTGGCATTTGGTTGTAGTTGGTCTTGTTGCAGTTTGGCTTTGTGTACATGTATATAGTTGTGTAGCTTCACTTGCATTTGTATTCTGATTCATCCTTCGAGTCAGTGAACATTTGTGGCTGCACTTCAGTCATCCCATCTATTTTCTTTGGCTTCATTGACCTCGGCCATGTGTTCATCTGAGTGTTGTTAGCTTTGTGTCTGTTGACCATACATGTTTATGGCCACTGGTTCATTGTTTCATTTGGTTACTGGGTATCTTGTGGCTTTGTTCACCATTGTGTATTGACTGCAGCTCCATGACTTCGACTGTTTGCATTACATCACCACTGTTGGATTGATGTTCTTCATGTTGTTTGGTGCATTGTTGTTTGCTGAACTAGTATGCAATGGTTGTACACTTGCGGTCTTCTCGACTCTGGTTGCTTTCCACATTGAACTGCATACTTGTAGTATATTGATCGTCTGCACCTTGTCCTGAAGTGTTTGCTGTGTTCATTTGATTGTTGTGCACTGAGTTTGCTTCGAGTCAGTTTCATTGTATTGGTTTCATTGGTACTTGAATAGTTTGGATTCGGGCTTTGACTTATGCCACTGATTTTTGGTCGAGACTTGTTTTAGTTGTCGAGATCGTTTTTCCGTACTTGCACATTTTTAAGTGCACCTTTGTTGAATCCAGTTTTAAAACTCGGGTTTGACCTTATGCTGATGTCGAGACTTTATTTATATTGCACCTGAGTTGAACCCATCTTTTTATTTGGGTTTGACCTTGTGCTCACTTGTCCCTGTAGCATTATCAAGTGTATATCGGTGTGCACGGCCTTGTGGCATGTACAGTGATACACTGTGCATGTCACATTGTTCGTGTGTGATGAATTCAAATTTAAATGACGACGAACAACCCAAATAACTGAGGCAAATAATATTTTCAAAATCCATATTTTATTTTATATTGCAAAAATATTTCGTTTTCAATTTTACTGCGTTAGTGAATATTTTTACAGATTGCTCAGATGCTGGATTCTAACTGGAATGAAGTTGAAGATGAACTACGAGTGTGAGTGATATGTAGTGAGGAATTTATGTAAATTGAATTGTGATGTAATTAAAATCAGAATTGTATAGTGAATAGTGAGAGCTTAAATTTGTACTATTCAAAAATTGTAATAAATATTTGTTTGAATTAAATTTCTGTTTGAATTCAAATTCTGTGTTATGTAATTTTATTCAGCAAATATTTATTTAACCTATGAAAAATAAAATAGTACATTAACAAATACATTTAAACAAATATATATATATATATATATATGTTTATTATCATCAAACAAAAATCATATAAGCGCATATTCAACAATCTCCCCTTTTGATGATAACAAACATATATTTAAGATTTTGAATATGTTAAATGTACTTGATCATCTATATGCTCTAATAACTCCCCCTATTTAAATGCTTCCTCTCTACACAAAGCTCCCCCTACATATATGCATACAAATAAAAATATGCAAATGAGCCTAGATGCAAATAGAAAATTGTTTGACCTTTGCTTGATTTTATTTGACAAAATCTTAACTTTTCTCTCCCCCTTTTGTTATCAGCAAAAGAGTAGTAGTGTTAGAGAAAATAGAGATAAAGTGATTGATATTAATTCAAAATTAAAACTCAATTGAATATAAATATTAAATTTCAATAAAAAATCAAACAAAATCATAAATATTTTGTTAGGCGCATATTCCACTTTTAGAATGATGGGAATGATGTCATCATATAAAAATCATACAGTTGTGTCTATTTGTAGTATATTTATATCAGGAATTTGAATATCTACTAACCATGCATAACCGTTAGGACTTTTAAATGAGATTAGTAGTATTCCAATTTTATTTTAAAAAATGAATTCAAGTATCTTCTAACCACGCATAACCGTGAGGACTTTTAAATGGGATTAGAATCAACTTGTTTATTTTAAAAATCAACTTTTGATATGCGTTCCATACATGCATAACCGTGAGGACTTTTAAATGAGCATGGAAGCACATAACAAATTCCAAATAATTCACCCATGCATAACCGTGAGGACTTTTAAATGAGAGTGAATACTTTGGTATTTATTTATTATTATTTTTACTATATAAATTTTTTCTATAATTTAAAAAAAATGTAAAAATGAAAAACGAACGATTCCTGTTTAAAGTACCACATATCGACAAACTATATAGAATTTTGATGAGTGATGGTCGTTAGAAATATGATAGAGATAAAAATGGTCATGGAATTTTTACCAACAAAAAGTTTTATAACTCTTGTTTAAATTTCTAAAGAAATTTACTAGTTATACCGTCTCGAGTCATAATATATGATAAATATCAACACTCATCACTTTTTCAATCACTATTTATCTTTTTGACAATCATTAGGGAGTCAGATTAGTCAAAATAGTCATTTAAAATCAAATTCAAAAATGATTATGAAATCAATTTTTCAAAATGACTAATCTGAATTTATGGTCAAAAATGATTTTCTTGAGGGGGTTATATTAGAAAAATTTCTGCTATTTGAAAATTATTTGAAATGAAGTATATGTAGATATTTTCTTCGAAAAACGATGCAGTTACTAAATGTCTCAACAAAAATCACGTTCAACTGGTAATTTTTCTATCAACTAGATTACCAGTGTAATTTAATTGACAAAACCATGAAGTGTGCACCAAAAATTTCAAACTCAATTTTAACAGCATTTTAAGTGACATTTTTTTGAATTTGAATTGAAGCTGTGTAAACAATCAAAAACCGTGAATATAGAGTTAGCCATATTTACAACCAAATGTATTATCCAACAAAACACTATTTTTAATCCAAACTGATATATATGAAGTAATTCAAAGAATCTAGAGAATTTTATAGTGTTGTGGCATAAGAATATAATTTGGCCAACTATGTTGAATAAGTCAGAGTCAAAATCATCATTTTTTTCATCATCTCATTATTGGCTGATTTAATTCAAAACATGGTGCAGATTATCACATTTAATATATCGTTCAAAATATACCATTACCTGTTTTACCTTTACGATAATTTTTCGTGGTTGTCCATTGTGATTCTGTCACCTTTATACTAGGCTAAGGAACTTTGCTTTGTCGCCCGTTGTGTTTCTGGAACAGCCAAAAATCCAGAGAACACTGTTGTTGTTCCTTAGCCTGCCACCACACTTACACGGAAAAAGATTTTTGTGACCTATTTGTTTTTATAGGTCCATGGTTGTTAATGGAAAAATATTTAGAAAAATAATTTTGTGGAGACCCAAAAATATTTATAATTGTTCCCTTCGGCACCCAAATTTGTTTAACTTTGAGAGATTTTATATTTGTGCCTTTTGGAACCCAAATCGGTATAGTTTTCACATATTTAGGTCTATACCAACAATTATTGTGATTGTGTCCATATTTTCTACAAATTGTGCACATAGAGTTGACTTGATTAATATTGCTTTCAACAATTTTCGTTTATTATATCCAAGTCCTTGTCTAACCGTATTAACAGTTTGCTTTTCTAATAGCATATTCAACGATTTTTCACTATTTGAAAATTTATCTAAAGTCGTTGATAATTGTTGGACTTGTGTTTTGAGAGACTCATTTTCGTTTAACAATTGTGTGCACTTTTTAATAGAATTCTCTCTTCTAGTATTTTTATTCTCTTTTAAAATCAGAATTTCATTTTCAAGCGATTTCATTTTAATTTCTGATTTTTTAATTTCTTCATCAAATGTTGGACACTTATCACACTTAGGGATCCTACTTTGATAGGTTTTAACTAAATGATCAAGTTGTTCATTTAATTCTATCGAAGTGTCTTTTTGTGATTCAAGTTTAGCGTATTTTTCCCTAAGTCGTTCAAAACAGCCATTTACTTCGTGGAAATAAATAAGTAATTCAGAGTGAGTGAGTTTTGATACCTCGCTTGGCCCATCATCGTCGCTATCAGTTATATTTCCATGAAGGCACATATCTGCTTTCTCACTCTCACTGCTAGAACTTTGAATATCTTCATCACTTGTATTCCACATAGCTGCAAAACTTTTCCTTTTTGATTTTTTTTTAAAGTCGCGTTGATTTTGAGGACAATTGGGCTTGATGTGTCCTGGTTGGTTGCACTTATGACAGATGATCTTCTGTTCTTCTGGATTGTCCAATATTTTATTTATTCTGCTTTTCAATTTTCGATTTAGAGCTGGGTTTCCGTATTTGTAATTCCACCTTTTGACTTTCTTTATTATCAGCTCCAATTCTGCTGCTCCGTCATCATCGTCATCGTCATCACTTTCAGTTGTTCCTTTGAGAGCTATTGATTTCTTTCGAGTATCTCCTCCTTCACGCTCTTCCTTGAATTTCATTTCTAGCTTATAAGTGGTGAGATTTCCGATAAGTTCTTCGACTTTCATTTGTTTCAAATCTTTTGATTCTTGAATGGCAGTCACTTTGGCTTCAGAACTTCATGGAAGGACTCTAAGGATTTTTCGGACTATCTCCAACTCTGTATATGATTTTCCAAGAGATTTTGATTTGTATACGATATTAGAAAGTCTTCCATACATCTCTTTGACATTTTCTTCCTTCTCCATTGTGAAGTTCTCGTATTCGCTGCTTAGCATGGCAAGGTGAGATTCTTTGACTTAAGATGTTCCTTCATGAGTCACTTCTAGTGTGTGCCATATTTCCTGCGCAGTTAGACAATGTGAGACACGATTAAATTCAAATTGATCTAATGAACATATAATAGAATTCATAGCTTTAGCATTAGTATTTTGTATTTTATTTTCTAGCTCTATCCATTGTTCCTTTGGTTTCTCTATTTCTTGATTATCTACAGTTATAGTTGGTACTCTATAACCTGTCTCAACAACATTCCAAGCGTCAATGGTTTTCAGAAAAATTTCCATCCTATTTTTCCAATAAGCATATTCACCATTGAACATTGGCGGTCTAACTATGGACTGACCCTCAGCAAAAGCAGTATTGAAAGAAGCCATTTTAAAAATTCAACTTTTAAAAACAAAAATTGGTTTTTGTAAAATCAAAATTTTAAAACAAAAACGACTTTTGTTCCTAGCTCTGATACCACTTGTAGGATCGATTTCACCCTAGAGGGGGGGTGAATAGGGTGATGGTATAAATTATAAAAATTAATTGCGGAAGCTTATAAAATAATTTCAACACAGATCACAGAACAATAGCAGCACAGATAATAGCAGAATAATAAAATGCAGATATAGAACGACACATAATTTACCCAGCTTCGGAAAAACCCTGCCTACGTGCTGCCCCCAAGGTATCTACTAGAAATTAGATAGTCAGACGCTTACACACGTAAACTCACGACACCCGCTATCGACAAAACCTAACTTTATGCTCAAAACCCTGCCACAACTCAGTCACTGAGTTGCGAATTCTCAAACTACGCCACGTAGTTTGTCTCCTAGTCACACGACTAGAAAATCAAACGGTTTAGAAAAGAAAATACAGATTAAAAACAATTTAAAATAAAATAGCCCTAATTTTAAAACCTATAACCCTTTAAAAAAAAAAAAGTCGGCCCTCTTTTTTCCCTTTTTATAATAATTGGGCCGTTCCTTTTGTTCGAGATAATGTCGACTTTATTCCTTTTCCTTGTTCGTTCTTCTTTACGAAATTAGGGCTTTGGAAATTTCAAAGATGCCGGCTTTTGGTTGCTAGATCGAATGGAAGATTTATCACTTTGTTTGCTTCGTCGATCGCTTGCTTCTCTGTTTTGCTCACGGCTCTTTGAATTGATTGAGTTCGATTACAATTTCCGTAAGTACTTTATTCCTTTTGCTTTGCTGGTTTTGGCTTGCTTGAACTCGATCGGTTTTGAAATTGCCGATGATGATTGTTTGTATAGGGTTTGTAACCCTTGAGTTTCGTTCGTACAAAATATGTTTGAATTTGTCTTGGCCGATTGATGTTGCTTGGATGCTCGTGATTATTTCTGACTTGTTCGTAATCGTATATTCTTCGTTACTTGATGGTCACGGCTTTGATTTTGAAATTGCGATATATTTGGTCAAAACGGAATTTTGATTTCTTTTCGTGATGACCACGGCTTCGACTCCGTTCCTTTTTCTGTTGACTTGTTTGATTAAAAACATGGCTTTGACTTGGTTACGCACGGCTATGTACATGAATTTTTGTATCACTGTAACTTGTACTGTTGCCTGACCTTTGTTGCCTCTGTTCGTTTTTTTTTGGCTCGGCTAGATCACTTGTTGGCACTTGGTTGTAGTTGGTCTTGTTGCAGTTTGGCTTTGTGTACATGTATATAGTTGTGTAGCTTCACTTGCATTTGTATTCTGATTCATCCTTAGAGTCAGTGAACATTTGTGGCTGCACTTCAGTCATCCCTTCTGTTTGCTTTGGCTTCATTGACCTCGGCCATGTGTTCGTCTGAGTGTTGTTAGCTTTGTGTTTGTTGACCACACATGTTTATGGCCACTGGTTCATTGTTTCATTTGGTTATTGGGTATCTTATGGCTTTCTTCATCATTGTGTATTGACTGTAGCTCCATGACTTTGACTGTTTGCATTACATCACCACTGTTGGATTGATGTTCTTCATGTTGTTTGGTATTGTTGTTTGCTGAACTAGTCTGTAATGGTTGTACACTTGCGGTCTTCGCGACTCTGGTTGCTTTCCACATTGAACTGCATACTTGTAGTATATTGATCGTCTGCACCTTGTCCTGAAGTGTTTGCTGTGTTCATTTGATTGTTGTGCACTGAGTTTGCTTCGAGTCAGTTTCATTATGTTGGTTTCATTGGTACTTGAATAGTTTGGATTCGGGCTTTGACTTATGTCACTGATTTTTGGTCGAGACTTGTTTCAGTTGTCGAGACCGTTTTTCCATACTTGCACATTTTTAAGTGCACCTGTGTTGAATCCAGTTTTAAAACTCGGGTTTGACCTTATGCTGATGTCAAGACTTTATTTATATTGCACCTGAGTTGAACCCGTCTTTTTATTTGGGTTTGACCTTGTGCTCACCTGTCCCTGTAGCATTATCAAGTGTATATCGGTGTGCACGGCCTTGTGGCATGTACAGTGATACACTGTGCATGTCACATTGTTCGTGTGTGATGAATTCAAATTTAAATGACGACGAACAACCCAAATAACTGAGGCAAATAATATTTTCAAAATCCATATTTTATTTTATATTGCAAAAATATTTCTTTTTCAATTTTACTGCGTTAGTGAATATTTTTGCAGATTGCTCAGATGTTGGATTCTAACTGGAATGAAGTTGAAAATGAACTACGAGTGTGAGTGATATATAGTGAGGAATTTATGAAAATTGAATTGTGATGCAATTAAAATCAAAATTGTATAGTGAATGGTGAGAGCTTAAATTTGTACTATTCAAAAATTGTAATAAATATTTGTTTGAATAAAATTTTGTTTGAATTCAAATTCTGTGTTATTTAATTTTATTCAGCAAATATTTATTTAACCTATGAAAAATAAAATAGTACATTAACAAATACATTTAAACGAATATATATATGTTTATTATCATCAAACAAAAATCATATAAGCGCATATTCAACATTTTTAAACTGCAAAAATTATATATTTAATATTCAAAAAAAATGTCATTTAGACTTTTCAAAAAATTTAAAGTTTAAAATTATGTTTCGAAATACATTTTATTGAATTTTTAATTATTATGCATACGAATATTAATTTAAAACATATATTTAAATTGAAAAAAATTCAGTTTTGCGTCATGCACGTTATCGGGTAATATATATTTTAATATGTATATTTTGAATATTTTAAAAGTATTAATATACGTATATTTATTATTATTCTATATGTATAAATGTGAATATATTTATTTAATATATATATACACACACATACTATTAATAAAGAGAATTCAATAAATATGATTTTCATGATATTCTTTTGAAATTTCAAAAATATTCTCATCCATTAACGGAATCTTACCATTTGTTTGCAACATCCACCATCTCTTTTTTCCAACTACCTAACCTGTCTATGGAATTTAACTACCAATTTGTCACCCACATTACTAACAAAACAACTTGAAATAAGAGTGTTGTGACTATCAAAACATTTACACTTACATCCCACATCTATCCACCCATTTATATTATTAAATAAAACATAAATATCCAGTATACCAAAAAAAAGCATTTCGAATGGCTTTGAGCCGTTGCAAAAGCATTTTGCAACGGTCCAGAGTGTGCGCAAAATAGGTAGTGGCTAAATTTTGTAATGGCTCAGGGCCGTTGCAAAACAAAATTTTGTAACGGCTCAGAGCAGCCGCAAAATTGAAATTTGCAATGGTTTTGAGCAGTGCAGATTAACTATTTAGCAACGGCCTAAAGCCATTGCTAATTTGTGTGTTTTTTTTGTTGGATTTAGCAACGTCCGTAAATCATTGCTAATTTGTTTTTACTTTCTTGATACCTGTTATATGAAATATTTTAATGCCCTAAAAGCCAACGTTTAAAGACACAGAATGATATAACTTTAATAATTTAAAACTTCAACATACATTTACGGACAAAACTACTGTTCAGCATAGGATAACATAGGCAAGAAACATCATATTGACCAAGCATATTGGAATAGCAAATCTAAAACTCACTAATATGAAAATTCCTCGATTTTAAGTAACACACAATTTTAAGACAACAATAATCAGTATTTTGCAATCGATTCTTGATATAAGGACCCCACACTAACCAGTAATAACCAACATTAGCAAAAGTTATATTTCTCTCGTTTACCAAAAATTTCTTATGCCGATGCTCTGGGTGCTGTATCCATTGGTAAGACATCACCTATCCTGCAAGAAAAAAAAAACAGGTATTAAATAACTCATGGATTTTAATAGCGTTTCTATAGCATAGTAATATGGCTTCAATTCAGGACACTGCTAAAATAGCTGTAATACAAGCACAATAATTTTGCAACATCTGTGTAACACATGAAATTCCTCTGCAACTCGAAAATGTGGCAAATATACAGGTACCTAAAAAAAGAAAGGGGAAAATAAAAGTCAAAGTTATTTATCCTCGTTTGGCAAATATGGGCCAAAATTGACAAAATACGTGAGAATATATAGTTCAGCCAAGTTTACAGTTTGCCAAACTAATCTCTAGTGCTTTTTATAATCTGAAATCATTTCAAATATTGACAGTGAGGAACGTGGATAAAGATTATCTTTGGACATCATCTAATACTTATACAAGATGTTGGTCAACTATAAACATTGCAGCAAATATTTTTTTTATGTGATCATTTATATTCCACTTTCATCATTCTACATGGCCAACTCAAAGTAAGCGTACGACGACTAAACCATTATTTTTAAACAAATTGGAATCGGTTAGAGATGTAACCCAAAACTGAATGACAAAGTCAATTTGAAAGTAATAATAACAGATTTAAAGCAATACGAGTAGTAGTGGTAGTAGTAATAATAATAAATAAATAAATAAAATAAAAAATAAAGATGGTTCAGTCTAAATTATGCAATTAATGGGAAATAAATACACATCAATGTTACATTTGATCATTTCCATATATATTCCAACTACTATAGCCGTTTAAGCCAACATATGTACTGAGCATAGAAAAATGTTAACTATTATTTGTGTCAAGCATCAAAGATTGTCAGACAAAGTAACAAACAAATGTGTCCAACTCTAAGAAGAATGAAGGTAAAACGTGGAAAAATGATTTATATTCCAAATATATGCGATTCATTAGGAAAAAAACTAATGCTTTAACACCATGAAGTATTAAATATTTTTTAAAGAAAAAAAAAAGCTCAAAACATCTTCATTTATACAGGTTAAAAAAAGCCTTCGGTTTGACTACATTTTAAATCATCATTGTCTAAACTATAACTTTAAAACGGAAAAAGTAGTAAATATGTGTACGAATGAGATAGGATTTGGAGGAACATATGAATCTCCTGAAAAGTTACTTAGTGGGAATAGCAGTATGCTACAATATAATTTTGCAGCCAGTAAAAACGTAGGATCAGCAGCCACTATAATGGCAGAATCATTAGTATTATCATGGGCTGCAGCACAATTGTTAACATAATCCATCTATATTCACACTCATCCAAAGATATTTGTAGTATTTAAATTATTGTTAAAATGGAGAAAGCTCGTTTGAGGCACAAAACCATTAGTTACTAACTCAACATAGCTCCCACTTCTTTCATATTTGTTAGTAAACATTACCTGTTTTGATGCAATTATGCAAACAACGATTAAAAAATGGTAGTTTCCTATGAACTAATGTTATACAACTCACTAGACATCATGATTACTGAAAATGGAATCATAATCTTATACTTTTCCAATCCAACAAATTGTAATATGAGAAATGATGATACCAGGATTGGATTAGATCAATATTTTAAAAATATGTAGTTTGAAATCTGAACTCAAAGGAAAAAAAATTGAACCTAACTTGAACCCATTATGTAGGGTCTAATTCTGTTCATCTAAGTAACTGGGGTCTAATTATCTGGAAAGTTAAAATTAGAATACATATTATAACATTTGAGAAACACGATTGTTACGAAATATGATTATCTACAACAAAAACTACTTGAATCAAAAATAAAGTTCATTTTAAATTTACGAAATATGCAATTGGTACGGATTTTATGTTATCAACAAAATTTAATTTAATATGCCATTGTTGAGTTAACATTAGGTGCAGAGTTTACATTTCTATTTTCTTAATTTGTACACAAACTTATTCACAGACATACACCCATTATGATGCTCACAGGATAAACTATTTAGTAAGCAGCATATTATGCCACACTCATAGTGACAAAATTATAGTTAAACAACATCGAATTTGAATCGGTAATAAAAAAAAACCGCATTATCTATCATCTATTCTATATAAGGTATGTTATCATAGCCTATAAAAGTGTGGCCTCATGGGATCTGAACCCCAGCATTAGACTAAAATTGATATGAAAAATAGTCAGGTGTTATGTCTGTAACATGATCCTTTCCTGCACACATAAATATATTGAACAACCTCATACGTGGAGTAATATTTTATATATCATATGAAACTATCTAGTTATAAATTTATGTGGTTGATGATATAAATGATTTTCTGACATTATAACTCACTTCTTGGTTACAATCCAAGTGACCAAGACCACCTATATTTGTTTAAACAACACAAGAACTGATAATACCGATGTCACAAAAAGAACTGAAAATGACCATCTAGCATATTTGACGTATATCCACGTGCATAGTTAATGTATAACGTTCATTAATTAATTTAATTATTTAACTTTAACAATAAAAACCGAAATTTAAATGTCTTTCTAGATAATTATCGAAAGGAAACACTTTGGCATGCATCAACAATGCAGAAATACAAATACATTATGAATTACTTGACATGTGCAAAGAACACCTGTACAATCATTTATTGCTAATCTAAAATAAAGAGCTCATATAATGCTATCTAACATGCACTACGTACTGTTTGCTTTTAATTTTTATACGAACATACACTACATACGGTTTGCTTTTAATATATTGCTATCTAACATATTTCAAAATGGTGAGGTGCTTTGTACATACCTTTTGCGTTTGCTTTTAAGAACAGTAGAGGTTGAAGGATTACTATGCCAATTTCTTTTTCTTTGATTGATAAACTTGTTGATTTGCTTCAATTATAATCATGTTTCTTGCACTAGCCTTGCTTTATCGTCTTCCTAAAAATGTCATATTTAATTAGCGTTAAACAGATATGTCTCGTGCTTCATTTATATAATAATCATGATGTTAAAATTAGTGACTTACGGTGGGCAACTTACAATATATTTGACAATGAAGATAGATAAATTGGCATCCTAAACAGAGTACAAAAGGGACTATTGCTGTTTTGAACAAACCAGGCAAATGAACGAAAATGTTGCAAGATATTTGTATATGTGCTAATCTGCCAAAATCTAAGGCAATTTCCACCACCAACAACAACAACAACAACAACAACAACTGAGTCGTTATTCCCAAACATGTTTGGATCAACTAGAGATGGAATCCAAAACCAAATGACAAAGTCAATTTAAAAATCATAACAATAACAATAATAAAATAAGATCAAATAAGTAAATTAATAATAATAATAATAATAACTAAGTAAAATAAAAAAAGATTAATAATACTAATAGAAATAATGGTACTAATAGTAATATTGGTTAAAGACGTCTTAGGCTCCTGCCTATAATCTAAAACTAATAAAACTTATAGCTCATGCTTCTGGTACGTGGATCGTTAATTTCCACGCGCTTTTGTCCGTCACCAGCTCTTCGGATGTATTCCAATCTTTCAGGTCTCTTTATATTACTTCATCTCATGTCAATTTGGCCGACCTCTACATTTCTTTGAGCATTCGACGCAGCTTATAATTTCAACGCGCACAGGTGCCTTGGGCGGCCTTCGTTGAAGATGTCCAAACCATCTTAAGCGATGTTGAATTATCTTCTCCTCAATTGGTGATACTTCAAGTTTATCACGTATATTATCATTTCTGATTCTGTCTTTTCTTGTAGGACGACAGCTTCATCGCAACATACACATCTCTGCTACACTTATCTTCTGGACGTGTTGGATTTTAGTAGGCCAACATTCTACACCATACAACATCGCAGACCTGATTGTTATTATGTAGAAACTTTCCTTTAAGCTTCTGTGAGACTCTTCTGTCAGAGAATGTCAGATGCTTGTCGCCATTTCACCCATTTCGCTCGAATTCTAAAACTAAAATCTTCATCAATCTCACAATCATACTGCAACATTGATCCTAAATATTGAAAGGATTTTTTCTCGAAAACTATTTGTCCGACCAGAGTGACATTTTCATCCTTTGACCTGATACCGTTGAACTCGCACTTCATATACTTTGTTTTAGTTCTGTTAAGCCTAAATTTCTTTGATTCTAAAGTCTGTCTCCTCGGCTCCGATTGTTTACCAACCTCAGTCCTACTTTCATCGATTTTCACAACATCATCAACAAAAAGCATACACAAAAGAATCTCATCTTAGATACCCTTCGTAACGTCATCTATAACTAGGGCAAAAATGTAGAGACTCAAAGTTGACCCTTAATATAATCCTGTGTTAATGGAAAAGTCACAACATCATTGTACATATCCTTGATAAGCGTAATGTACTTTATTGAGACTCCCTTCATTTTCATAGCCCACCACATAACCTTTCACGGTACTTTGTCAGAAGCTTTCTCCAAATCGATAAATACCATATTTAGATCCTTCTTTTGTTTCCTGAATCTCTCCATAAGTTGTCCTATCAAGAAAAACGCCTCTGCGGTTGACCTCGCAGGCATAAAACCAAATTAGTTTTTTTAAACGCTTGTTGTTCTTCTTTATCGATGTTTAATGACTCTTTCAAATCTTCATTGTATGACTCATAAGCTTAATTCATTTGTAGTTTGTGCAACTTTGAATATCTCCTTTAAAAAGGTGGAACCCAGTGCATGAGACACTACCACGATAGCGGACTTTGAGAAGGTCGATAATGTACGTATTTTTTCCCTCGCATTGCGAAGATGCTGTTTTCTTACTCGAACCTAATATGCTCCTCCTCCACTCTTCAAGCATTTTGTTTAATTTGAAAATATTATTGAAGTGGAGCCTTAGTACAACTGTAAGGTCACCTGACTGGTGATCTGGGCGTCAAGGGTTCGAGTCCGGAAACAGCCTCTTCGTAAAGCGAGGAAAAGACTTCGTACAATCGATCTCCCCAGAGTCCGATATCGTGCGGAATCCTCGTGCACTGGGTTCCACCTTTGAAAATATTATTGAACAACTTAGTTAGTCGGGCTATCTCTGCATCTCCAAGGCATCTCCACACTTCAATGGGGATGTCATCATGCCACAATGTCTTGTCTGCTTTCATCCGTTTTAGTGCCTCCTTTACATCGGATTCTTGAATTCTCCGAACAAAATGTCTACTGGTGTCATCAAAAGAATCGTCTATCTCGATCGTACTACTATCGCCTTCTAATATATGTCTATAATTTATATAAACGATTATGTTCAACTTTTCTTTGTTTTATAAATTGTCAGTATCCCTTCTAGCATAAAAGAAGTGGGTACCGCTATGAATTTAATTTCATGGTTGAATAAACCTACTTATGTATTATCATAATTGAAAATAACTATCTGAACTCTGATTCATGCTTACTCTATATCAAATCTAGCAATATCATTTCGGTACTGTTACATTAGTGCAAAAATATTCAAGGGCTATGTTGAGTCTACTACTGTTCAAAAAGGAAAAAAGGCCATAATCAGTATAAAAAATATCTTGTGAACCACTGATGGATCTTATCGTCTCACATTACAGCATCTTAGCATTGATTTTTTTTATTCCGAAAGTAGAATAATAATACAACAGTAAACAAGGAAAATGAGCTAACAATAATACAACAGTAAACAAGGAAAATGAGTTAACATTTCTTACATGTACTACAGAAATAATGCATCAGAGATGCCATCAAACAGTGAGAGATTGTATTCTAAAATTGATTAAGCTCACATGTTTCTAAGTTGAATAGAACAAAAAAAAATAATAATACCAATTATTATTCTCACCATTCTGAATTTGTACGCGAAGGAAAACAGTATAAACTATACAAATGTATCAATTCCAGTTCTCGTAAAAATGACAAACTGAAATGAATATATACAAAATCAAACGTGTGTTTGAACTGTTTCTAGCTAATCATAGCTTCAATGAATATGCTCAAGCAAAGCTGTAGCTTTCATCTTTGTCCTTGGATGACCTCCAAGTCTAGCATAAATAAAGTACAAAGAAGGCATAAACAGAGGCATGCTTCCAAATTGCCTAACTAATACTTAGCTCATAAGCTTAAATCTAGTTAAATTGCCTGAGGGCCCTCTGGAAACTTGATGTCTGCTTCTTGCATCAAATATGGCAATACAATGCTCATTGAATTCTGTACAGTAAAAATAATGTTGATTAATATGCTAAAAACGGCAGTAGAGTCAAACCTAAAATGCTGACTGTATAAAGCAATAATCCACAACAGGTGCTACAAATTAAATATATTTTTTTAAAAGCACATTCACTCACATTTGTTTGCCTTTACTCTCCATTGATTTCTGTTTTCTGTATATCTTATCAGTGCCAAACAAAATAAATAAGAAGGTAAAAGCAAGTTAGATTGTAAGCTAAAATTCAAATATACAAAAAATATAATCACAGAATTGATAACATATAATCAAATTAACTGAAATGCGGAAGACATAAAATTTACCTCCAGCCATTGATTTACTCAAATAAGTAGGCAAGAAAGTGAAGTATTGTTGAAAACTGGGAAGTGCCTGCTGCTGCTACAACTGCCAAAAGCTGAACCAGATTCTCACAGTGTCTTAATGGAGAAGAGAGAGATGAATTTTCAGCCAACCTATATTACCTTGTATTGGTGTGTTCGATGAATAACCACATGCCACATATATATAGGCTGGTGAGATCCAAATCCCGTTATTAACCTTGACATGTTCTCCATTCATCAAGAGAAGTGGAGATGAGTACAAGTGGCCCATGAATATTTCAAGATCCACCTTTTTCGGTTCTCACACATAACAATGAGTATGAAAAAGTAAACGTGGCATGTGGGGCAAATAGTAGACCGTTTCTTACATTCTCTCACTTGAACCACATGACACATTTTATCTTTATGATCTCAGAAATATAAACTAGATAACTTGGCCAAGTAGACCAATTGTACTTATCATATCTTACTTGGAGGCTAGTGCATGAATCATGGCGGTTTACATTGTGAAAATCACAATTTCCTTCCATGCATTACATTACACTTCTTTCCATTAAACCTTACACGGGAATTCTTTATACATGACTTCCAATAAGTCATTCTGGATCTAGAGTTCTCACAAACTTTCTTATTAAGAGCAAAACTTTAATGTGCACAAACAAAATTATTATTGACATTCAAAAATAAAGAACAAATATATTGAAACAAATTCATGCTAATCTCATGTTGTTTACATGTTTTGTAAACACCTTTATTGAGAGTCCTTTAGTCAACGGATCAGCAACCATCAAATCTGTAGAAACATGTTCAATGACCACAATATGTTCTTTGACTCTATCTCGTACAGCCAAATACTTTATGTCAATATGCTTACTACGCTCTCCAATTTTGTTATTCTTCGCAAAGAATACAGCTGACGAGTTATCGCAATAGATCTTTAACAGCTTATGAATTGAGTCCACGATTTGAAGCCCAGCGATAAAATCCTTTAACCACATGGCCTGTGAAGTTGCTTCAAAACAAGCAATGTATTCCGCCTCCATTGTTGATGTTCCAAGTATTGTTTGTTTGGTGCTTTTCCAACAAATAGCACCACCAGCTAGCATGAATACATACCCCATAATGGATTTCTTTGAATCTAGACACCCAGCAAAATCTGAATCTGAATATCCAACCACTTCAAGATTGTCAACATGCTTATATGTCAGCATGTAGCCTTTAGTTCCTTGTAGATATCTCATAACCTTTTTCGCAGCTTTCCAATGACATATTCCTGGATTTTGTTGATATCTACCAAGCATTCCCACCGCAAATGCTATGTCAGTTCTTGTACAAACCTGTGCATGCATCAAACTACCAACTGCAGATGCATAGGGAATATTTTCCATTTCTCTCTTTTCTAAAGAATTTCTCGGACATTGACTTAAACTGAATTTGTCACCTTTGACAAGGGGTGCTGCATTTGCTTTGCATTCATTCATTTTGAATCTTTCGAGAACCCTTTCAATGTAGGCTTTATGAGACAGTCCTAATGTCTTTTGAGATCTGTCTCTGTGAATCTCCATGCCAATGACATAAGAAGCTTCACCCATATCCTTCATTTCAAAGTTTTTCGAAAGAAACTGCTTAACATTGTACAGCAAGGCCATATCATTGGTTGCAAGCAAGATATCATCCACGTATAACACTAAAATGATGAACTTGCTCCCACTGACCTTAAGATATATAAAATCATCCTTGATGTTTTCTGTAAAACCATAAGAGGTTATAACATCGTGGAATTTGAGATACCATTGACGGGAGGATTGCTTCAATCCATATATGGATTTCTTTAACTTGCAAACCATTTGCTCACCCTTACTCGAGCAAAATCCTTGAAGTTGTCTCATATACACCTCCTCCTTAAGATCGCCATTTAGAAAGGCCGTTTTCACATCCATTTGATGCAACTCTAAGTCATAATGAGCTACTAACGCCATTATAATTCTAAAAGAATCCTTTTTAGAAACAGGAGAATATGTATCATGGAAATCAATGCCCTCCTTTTGTGTGAAACCTTTGGCTACAAGTCTAGCTTTATGCCTCTCTATGTTACCATTCGAGCTCCTTTTGGTCTTAAAGACCCATTTGCAGCCTATGGTATGTGCTCCTTTTGGTAACTCAACAATTTCCCAGACTTGATTTTTAGCCATAGAGTCCATTTCATCTTTCATGGCATTATACCAAATATCCGATTTTTATCCATTAATGGCTTGTGAAAAGGAGATAGGATCATCTTTAGGTCCGATATCAAAATCAGCTTCAATGAGGTATACCAGATAGTCACTAGAAATAGCAGGATTCCTTATCCTTGAAGATCTCCTAAGACCTTCGGCTTCACCCATATTTAATGGATGATTAACCGTAGGTTGAACTTCAGGTTCAATGATGACGTGTTCCTCTAGAGGTGGTGGATTATGAACTGGTTGACCATTCAAGGTGTCATCTTGAAGGTTCGAAAAAATAACCAATTCATCCTTATATGCAGATGCTTCACCTTGATTTTGCATTTCCTCCCACTCGACTTTTCGAGTATTTGTACTCCCACTAACGTCATCATTTTCTATGAATTTTGCATTTCTAGATTCAACAATTCTAGGAGAATGTGAGGGACAGTAAAATTTATATCCTTTAGATTTTTCTGCATATCCAATGAAATATCCACTGACTGTTCTAGGATCCAATTTCTTCATTTGTGGATTGTAAATTCTAATTTCCACTTTACAGCCCCATATGTGTAAGTGTCTTAGACTAGGTTTCCATCCTTTTCATAATTCAAATGGAGTTTTGGGAATTGCCTTCGATGGAACCCTATTCAACAAATACACTGCTGTTTTCAAAGCCTCGCTCCACAAAAATAAGGGAAGATCATTGTCACTTAATATACTTTTTTTTTACGGAAGAATATATATATAGAACAAGTATCAAAAGCTGCCAACAAACCTGGCAGGTAACTTCAGAGAGCCGATACAACAAAAGAGAAAGTAGAAAAGCTAAAAATATAACGTGATCAAAGTCAGAAGGGAGCAGAAATCCCATGACCCAAAACAGTGGCAGCCAAAGAGCCAAGAGAAGCAAGAACCAAGACCACTCAAACAGCTCCAAAGCCAACGAACATGGAAAGATCACTCAAAATCGAATAGATCCTGGCAACCCAAGAACATCAATAGAAACCAGTCATAGCCTACAACGAAAGCCACAGGCTGAAGAAGACCCCACAGACACCTGTACCTGGCAAACTAGCAACCGCATGAGGAAAAAAAGGGGGGTCGGGAGCGAGGCGGATAGCCAGGATTCAGCCTATGCCCAGTCTAACAGTAGACTGGATAGAAGAAATAGATAGAAGATTCACTAATCTCCTCGAGCGGGAGCCCACCGGACCCCTGAAAGGTCTACCGCGAAAGACCAGGTGGACATCATGCCTGACACGCCGAATAATTGAAGGAGGATCCATAGGGGAACTATCAAAGGTTGCCTTATTCCGCGCGCACCAAAGGTGCTAACAGACCAGACAGGGAAGTAATTTGAACACAATCGATTGAAGAGATTTACCAGAGACCCCAGCCCACCATGTTGACTGAAGATCAGTAGGAGAAGAGAGGAAAACACGAACACCAACGAGGTTACCGAAGTAATTCCAGCACGTTCTGGCTGATAGACTAACAAAAAACAAATGGTGCAAGGATTCCGAGTGCCCATTGCTACAGCATCTACAACGGGAGACGAAGGGGATGCCGATCTTTTGGAGATCCTCGTCGAGTGGCAACCTATTGTGAAGGATACGCCACATCAACAGAGAAACCTTTGGGGGAATTCGAGAATCCCAAATGAAGGAAAACAAAGGTCGAAGAGGACATGGAAGTCGAACAGAGGTCCAAGCTTTTCGGACGGAGAACGAACCGCCATCCCATCCCGTGAACCCGGCATGGGAGTCAGCGATTGGCTTAACCAACTGCATGTGTTTACAGGTCTCACTAGCGTAGGACGGAGAGCCAGAGAAATTAGTGCCCTCAAGCCTGTGGTACTTAGCATGGAGAAACGATGCCCACAAAGAGTCGTTAGCCCCAAACCTGTTCCACAACTTACAAGCAAAAGCCGCACAAAGATCCTTTGGATTACGCAATCCCAGGCCACCTTCGTTCTTCGGTCGACATATGGCGTCCCAAGAAATCCAGTGGTGACGGCGACTAGCGTCCTTGGAACCCCAGAAGAAGGACGAGACCAAAGACCGATAAGACCGGAAGAAGGAAGAGGTGGGGGTCATAGCGGCGAATACATGGGTTCCCATTGAGTCAAGAACCGACTTAATGAGAACTAGTCTACCGGCTTAGGACAGAAGAGATGCATTTCATCGAATAATCTTGTTTCTCACCTTGTCAGTCAAGGGATCGAAGATGGCGTTAAGTTTTCTACCTCGGTACAGGAGAATACCTAAATACGGGAAGGGAAGGGAAGCTTCCTTGAAACCAGAGATGGTCTCGATCCATGAAGCACGAGCAGGGGGCAAGTCCTTGCCATGGACAAAGCAATTTTTGGAAGGGTTGACGAGTTGGCCCGAACACCTCTCGTATTGGTGAAGGAAACAAAGGAGCCGCCGTACAGAGGAGCGACTGCCATTAGAGAAAATGACAATTTCATCAGCAAAGGATAAGGAAGAGATAAGAGGGCAACCACTCGGGATTCCAAAGCGCTGGATCTGACCGTAGATCGTAAGGGACTGAAGCCCGCGAATGAGAGCCTCAGCCGCAATCACGAAAAGAGAAGGCGAGAGTGGGTCTCCCTGACGCAGACCCCTTCCCCCTTTGAAATACCCATTAGACGACCCATTAATGAGCACAGAGAACCAACAGTTGGAGATGAGCCTCCACACCAAGTCAATAAGGGTCTCCGGGAACCCGAAAGCCCTAAAAACCTTTATGACGAAAAACCAGGACAAGCGATCGAAGGCCTTAGCCATGTCTAGTTTGAAAACCACATTAGAGCCCCTTATTTTCCGATCTAGTTGGGAGATCAGTTCCTGAGTGAGAAGGATGTTATCAATGATTAAACGTCCCTTCACAAACCCCGCTTAGGAGGGAGATATAATGCGTTCAAGGATAAGGGCCATGCGACTAGCCAAGATCTTAAATATAACTTTATTCGAGAAGTTACAAAGACTGATTGGACGGAAATCCGTACAAGACCGAGGATTTTCGCACTTCGGAATAAGAATCAAATTGGTGGAAGTCCAGCCAGAGGGAAGAGACCCACCGGAGAAGAAGGATTGAATGGCGAGGCAAAAATCAACCTGTATAATAGGCCAAACAGACCTATAAAAGACACCATTGAAACCGTCCGGGCCGCTGGCGCTATCCTTGTTCAGAGTAAACACACACGCACGGATCTCCTCCGAGGAAGGAGGATCCGCTAATAGGTTGCTGTCCGGTGGGAGAACCAAGCGGGGAATGAACGCCATCAAAGCCGGATCGGACATCGAAACAGAAGGAGAGCCCAGAAAGGACTGGAAGTGGGACAGAATTGTTTCTTTGACGTCAATGGATGATGAGGCCAAAGTTTGGTCCGGACGTAAAATCTCACGGATAGTGAGAAGGTTATTCTTCTTACGAATAGAAGAATGAAAAAACTTGGAATTGGTATCACCGTCGACCACCCACTTGATCCTAGCTTTTTGACAAAGGTAGTCATTTTCGATATGAAGCTCCGAAGACTAAATGGATTAGGCCAAAGCCCAAGCCTCCTTGTTAGCGGCGGACGGATCCTCATCTAACAAGGATTCGGCTAATATCAGGGATTCTTCGGCCACCCTAACGCGATCGAAAATGTTCTTGAAAACATCAACGTTCCACACCTTAAGACAGGCTTTGAGGCGCCGAAGCTTATGAGCGAAAATAGAACAAGAAGAGCCAGAGACAGGAGCACTCCACGAGTTAGCCACCACTTGATGAAAAGAGTGATGAGATCTCCACATGCTCTGGAACCGAAATGAAGAGGGACCAGAGAGGGAAAGAGGAAGGCAACGGACAACTAAAGGAGCATGGTCAGAGAAAGTACGGTGGAGGTGGGCGATCGAGAAGGAAAAAGGGAGGCGAAACCATTCTTCCGATCCGAAGACACGGTCGAGCCTGGAAAGAATACGGTTCGGACCCTCTTGGTTGTTCGACCAAGTGAAAGCAGAGCCAACAAAGGGGAGCTCAGAGAGACCGGAGCTGACTATGAATGAGTTGAAATCCGTCATCGCAGCACGGTTGGTGGAGGCTCCACCTCTCTTTTCCGCATGGCAAGCGACGATATTAAAATCACCACCCACTACTGAGGATGTAACATCCCGCCTTTTCGCACACTTTAAAACGACACACGTGCCAATTCAAAGCATACGCAAGGGCGGATTGTTATGGGGTAAATAAGAAAAACAGAGAAGAATTAAAACAAAACAGAATCTCACAGCGGAAGGATAAAATATAATAACAAATATACAGTTAATAAACAGTTTACAAAAGCTTGATTTTACTTATACAATGAATATCAGAGTTACACATACCAAATACGACAATGCAGCGGAATATAAAGAGTGTGGTGCAATACTATATATAGAATAATACTGATTCTTCGTCTTCGTCCTCCAAAGCTAAAACCTGTTATCCTGAAACGCTCGGACTGACCCGAGCGAATTTGAAAAGACAAAAACACTCGAGTCAGACTAGAATATCTTATGTGAGTTAAATAAACAGACATAAATATGAGTGCAGTAACTCAAGAGATGCTCGGGATTTACATCTCCTAAGGATCCGTTTAAACTATTTACTATGTAGTATATTGCGCTATTATAATAGTGTCTATTTATAAAATAAACTTACTTTTTAATAGCGTTAAGGGGTTACCCATATAGCCCTTAACACGTAATAGTCCCAGTAGTCCATCCAATATCATAGTCCCTCCTGATCGGGAAGCCACTAGAGGATACCACACGGGCTACGGGAGAAAACCAAACTCGTACAAGGCGCGATAGGGTAGGTGACACGGCACAACTAGGCAATGCCAGGGTAGATATACCAATTGCTATCCAGGCTGATGGTAACGCGCAGCGCGCAGCTGCCGCCCACCTCGAACTAACTCCCCCAAAATCAAAATATAGAAGTGGCCACTGAATCAATCCAAGTCAAAGTATAATATCGAAGAGGAGCGTCCGATCAGAGGAATGACCTCATTGGCCTGAGAATCGCTCCTGTTTTAGCCACCTTATGCCAACTCACGGGAGTTGGGTCCACGTATTTACCTTACAGGAAACGTCGCCACCACCTACTTCATTCTGGAATCTCCACCGCGTACACGGTTAGTCAAAGTGGTTTTCGGTATCGACAGAGAGTATGTCCATATCCGATCCCGGTCTCTTTGCCAACCAATCGTTATTATAACACCGCGGTTATTTAAAAACAGTTTATACTTTAAAACCAGAATATAATCCATTTCAAAACCATAATATCTCGATATCATTTCTTCTTTTAAACCCAAACAATTCATTTTGATATTAATTTATAAAGACTCAAATCAATGATATCGTTTCCCAAATAAATTTTCCTTTCCAAAAATTATGTCACTTTTATTATTTAATATCCCATGCAACCAATATTTTGTTTGTAACTTTCAACATAATTCTTCGAAAATCCATAGTATTTTAAAACCATTATTTTCAAAACTAAATGGTTTGGATATTCAACGGTATGCGAATTAAAAAGGTTTAACTTTACTGTTGCTTTATAAAGAAATAAATTACATGGCTTTCCAAATATTTCTTCTTTAAAAGTTAATCCAAAATCCAAAATATTACTTCAAGTCCCCAAAACCATTTCAATTTTATATATATTTATATCCATTTTGAGCATTAATATTTCAACTAAAGTTGGATTTTTTTTATCCTTTCGAAATCAATATTCTATTAATTAATCTTGACCATTCACATAAAATCCATAATTAATAAGACTTCAATTTCTAGTAAAATATATATATATATATATATTTCCAAATTCAATTTTTACTAGAATATTCATTTCAAAATATTTTGGGAAAAATCCAATTATAAATATCATATCTTTAAAATTTCCAACTTAATATTTAAATATAGGATATAAATCATCAAACTCCATTTTCTTAATTTTCTTCCATTTTTAATAAAGAAATTTATTCACCTTTTTATTTCAAAATTTCAACTTCATATGCATATAAATATGGAAGAAAACATTTGTTCAGTATAAAAATTTAAGATTTTTATAAACCGTATTCCATCCAAACCATAGAAATCACATTAAAATAGTTATATATAGACCGCGGTGCCTGTATATAATTTTCTATCCTATGGTCAAGTGATACGGATATTTATCATTTCAATCCGCAATTTAAAAATAAAACTTTGCGGTTTTATCATTTCAAACCACAATCCCGAATGAAATGTGAAATGTATGCTAACTTGCAGTTTAATGATATCCAAATAAACATCCATTCAACAACACATCCATAATCCAATCACAAACATCCATCATCCAATCACAAACATCTATCAATAACAATATGTGTTTGGTAATATACAACAGGTAATAACTAGCAGTTTTCTTCAATTTAGATTTATCAACTATTTATCTAACAGTTTATATTCCCCAATAATTTATATAACTGTTAACTAGCAGTTCATATGCAACAATAATTTCTAACAGCCAATTAATACGCAATCAATCAATTTAATTAACAGCTAAATTAAAAAAATGCAATTCAACAGATATGGATGAAATAACATGCCAAAAGCTCATAAATAAATTTCTATTCATTTCTAAAATTTATTTAACAAACATAAAAGCTTCTAGTAATTGTGAGTGGGTTAAAACACTCACCTTTTGAATTTAAATCGAATTCAAACCCGATTTAAACCCAAAATTCGCCCGTCTCAGAATTCGTCCAAACCAGCGTCATCGAGTCCGGAATTAAATTACGATCCTAACAAAAAAAATTTCGTGTGAATCCGACTTCGTATGAGAAAGTTATGGCGAAAAATGGTGATTGAATTCAAAAATTGGAAATAAACAAATGACACACATTCACCTTCACAAGCCACGTCACCTAAAGAGAAGCGCATAGCTACAGCAACGCACGCACCTTCGAACAGAGGAAAACACGCACGCAACCCATACTTTATCAACCCTAATCGAAAATTTCCGCCAATCCAACCGTTGAAACTCGAAACAAACTACACAGATGCGATCCCCTCGGTTCCCTCTCCAAAACCCAGAAATGTTTTTTCCGATCCGACAACTTTTGTTACGGCGATGATGAACGGTTTTGGGGCTGTTTGAATTTATTCTGGATAAACGACAGCTCCAATTGAAAAACCAATTTCACCAGTATATTACGCGTATCGAATACTTCAACATATATTTTTTCTGGAATTTTCTGAAATTTTTGAGTTTTGACTTTTGATTTTGAACTGTGGATGGATCTGGAATTGGATCTGAGATGTATACATTTGGGAAAGAGAAAAGAGTGAAGAAATGAACTTACAGCAAATGAAAAAGAAAGGAGCTAGGGTTTATAGATGTATATTTATAGATAGGCTAGAGGTAGGGTAGCTAGACTGGATACGCGAACGTGCGTGACAAACCATGGTCCAAAAAGCCCGCTATGCCTCCGGAGTCGGATTTGTTAAAACTATATATCCAAATAGGTGTTTTAAAATATTCTGAACGCAATGGAAAAAGTTTCGCGACCAAATTCGATCGTATGAAGAAGTTATGCCAAAAAACAAAAATTTCACATTGATTTCAAAATGCGTAAATTTCAAGGCGTTTCGAGTCCGTACGATCAAACGACAAGTCCGATCACTACGAAACTTGAAACATTATTATAATTCACCGTTACGGATCCGATGAAACTGGTTTCGTCGAAATCCGAGTCCGTGACAAAAATGGCTATTTTTAATATTTATTAAATAAATTAAAATAAATCATAAAATCCAAATTTTCTTTCAACTTTAAATATTGGCCAAATTTCATTACTTATATAATCCAATCAATTTCAAATAATTTAGCAAGCTTGGATGTGAATTAAAATTTATAAGTATATAAATTTCGCAGTGTTAACCTCTGCGTTTTCTTATTATTCGGGAATTATAAATTTATTCTCACAAATTACCTAATCTTATACTTATACACTCTCATCTTAAACCAAATTAAATAAATAACTTGATTTCCATCTCAACTTACTTTTAATTGCAGTTAACCCTTTTCACCGTAATTAAAATTCCAAATTATAAATAAATTTTTATTCCCATTCCCTTAATTTTCTTAACTATTTATTTATTCAAATTTTCAATATTCAACATAAATAGTTTGGTTAAGTTCATTTATTTACCTTCTTCCTATGATTCACAGTTATGGATGTCAATATGATGAAGTTTACATTAGTTAAGATTTCACTCAATTGTTCTCTAAGTCAAATGTTTACAGCTTTCATTTAACTTTAATAACGTACTAATTTACGTTAAATTCCATTTTTAAATGAGTAATTACCATTCGTTGAATCAAATACTCAATTCATAAATAAAGTCTTGTTTTCAAAAAAGTTATATCACAAATGGTCAACTAAAATTTGAATAAGCTTTACTAAATTCTATGGTATTAAATGTTGCAATAAATCCAAATTGCCATGTCTTAAATCCAAATTACTAATTAAGTCTTGATTCCTTTATTATTCCTTTGGTTTTCAAATAAGTTTTTATGATGAATGTGAATTCAAATGAACAATGGAAACCCATTCCCATTTGATTTCACTATTCCATTAAATATCTTCATATTCCAGCTAAATCAACTAACGTATGAATTAGCTATTTCAATCTTCATTAAATTGCGGTTTTTATACAATAGAAATTAAATCCCATTAACATATAAATAAAGTTTGATATCCATCTATTTACATTATATCACACTTGTGCTTCTATTTAGCTTTGTATAAATGTATGAATGCGGAGTCTTGCCTATTAACGTATTAAATAAGCCTTAAAATCAATTAATGCCCCTCCTTAGTTTAACCTCTTTTTATCCGTATTTATTTTTAGAGTAACCCTTGGATTAAATTCCCAAATCACCAATTCAATTAATTATACCTTTCAATCCAAATGTAAATCTTCCACCTTTGAATTCTTATATTAAATGAATTTTATTCTAGGCAATATTTTTTTTTTACAAATGTTTACTGATTCCACATTTATAGGTTTCTTAAATTTTACTCCATCTAAATGTGACACATTTTTATTTCATTTCAAACCAATATATATATTCATTCCTATTCAATATATATATTCATTCCTATTCCTTTCATTTGGTTACTGCATTGAAATCTATTTATTAGCTAATACTACGTTACTATCATTAATTAAATTTTGGATTATATTCCAATTCCTATAACTAGGCCTTAAGTCACCATTTTACATAGTTTTAATTTAGCGTTTATTTAAATCTTCGTTTATCGTTTAGAATTTCTACTAAATTGAAATGCACAACTTATGAACTTTAACCAATTTAGTCCACCTAATAAATTTTTCAAATGTTTGTGTGTATGTAATCCAATTCAGTTATTGTTACATTAATACCATTAAACCAACAAATTAAGACTTATAACTACAACACAACTTTCAGTTATTTTCAAATCTATGTCATATAACCTTTTAAATCTCTACCTGTAATTACAGTTACTAGCTAACTCCTACATTCATCCTTTTAAAATCCTAAGACTTTAAATTTATACTGGATTAAATTAGCAAACATATAAATTAAATTTATAAAAATATCATAAATTTATCAGGTCGTTACAATCTCCCCCACTCAAAACTTTTCGTCCCCGAAAAGGAAAAAAAAGAAGGGAGAAGGAAGAATAAACAGTACTTTTTATTTCAATTTTTAATTTATAAACAATATTTTCCTGGATTAATCCTCCTAAATGAAATATTCCTGTTTTATAATCATTATATCCTTTAATACTTGAGTTATTAAAGTTGGAAAAATATTTTAACAAAATTCTAAGTCCAAAATTTTCGAAAATTTTTGGCAGAGTCTCCTTTGTACGGAGGGACTCTGGAGAAAATATAATATCCAAATATACAAGTATATTACATATATAATCAAAATATTATATCCCAACACGGGAAAAATATATAAAATATCGCTTTAAACGTAATCCGAAAACGTACCTATTGTCGGGCAATATACGCTTTATTATTTTGGAACCAACAGCAGTAGCAGTTGCTTCCAACACCTGTATTTACTAATAAAATCTAAAAGGTTAAATATTTATTTTAAATGAACTATTCAAGTGGATTCAATCATTCATACTCAATCAAATGCAACAACCATACATTTTAACAAACAGCACAACCACATACAACAACCAATCATTTAAATCAAACGACAATTAGTTGTTCGGGTTCAGATTCTGAAGTTGTACGAATGAAGAATAACTATCAAGTGCATCCGTTGCTCAACAGCCTAAGATGGAACAAAGATAGATTATTTGTAAATCTAACAACTCCATAATTCCTTACCCAACAACATACATCAACCAACAATTCAAATCAACACCAAAATATCTCATTATACATTTATTTCATAATTCAGTGTTTTGATTTTTCTTTCCTTCATTTATGAGGGATTTCTTTGTTTCTTACAAGTTTATTTTCCAATTATCACCAAATTCATTATATTTGTATTTCCTTTTTATTACTTAAGTTTCCTTTTATTACTTAAGTCTATAAAATAAATTCTCATTAATAACAACAAATATTTTGAATATCTTCACTTGTAAGATTTCCCTTTACATTTTCTTACTAACATTGCAACTTTTATTATATGGTAAGTTATGTATGTTTAAGAATGCAAGTGAAAATTTACAAGTTTCTTCTCAATTCCTTTTTATTTATTAATGGTTCAATAAATATATATTCGTTTTATAAATTACAATTTCAACTTACCCTTAATTTCATTCCTTTATTTAATGTTTACGTTTTATTATATTTAATTACAGTAACCCTCTACTTACACTTAAATTATTAACCTTAAAACCTCCATTTTTATAAATAAAGGATCTTATTAATTCATTATCTAGGGTTTACAGACATTTATTTATATTACCTACTTTTTATTATATTACTAGTAGCATTTTAAAACATACTTAAGTTTATAACCCTACACATCAATCTTTATTTATTAAAGAATTTCATTTTATTTACTTAAGTTAAAATCACCTATTAATAATACTCACCTTTAATTTGGGTAAAATTTCAATTATCACTTAAGTTTATACCAATAAATTCTTATTATAACAGTAATTTATTGAATACTTCATTTTTCCTAAATTCCTACTTGTAAAATATTCAATTCCAGTTCCTCATTTAACACTTCAACTTTTATATTTGGGTAAGTTATTTATGTTAAGGAAATTGCAATTGAACTTATACAAGTTAAATCTCCATTCTTTTAATTCATTGATTATTCACTAAGTCTTTACCAATATTCATAAGTTAAAATATTTATCTTCCTTTATCCTTAGCATTAATTCTCTTATTTCAATTAGGGGTTTCAATTCATTTATTACCTAACTTTTATTTCACTAAAATTTTCAATTAGTTAACGGAAAATTTTAGAATTAAATACCAAGTTGAATTTCCATTTATTTCAAAATAATAGATAAATAAGTTCTTACTACTCAATATCTCTAATTATAGTTAGAACAATAAAAGAAAATTTTTAGAAAGTTCTAAAATAAATCTGTAGTAGAATTTACTACAGTGGCCTTTCCTCTTCGAAACTCGAAAATGAAAGTCGATGATGCGGCCGTCATCACCGAATTTATTTTCCAGCGACAGAGAAGAAAGTACAAAATAAAAATTTTCCAAAATCTTCTTTAAACAGTTTTTTTTCTTCTTCGAATTATGCTAAATATTTACATAAGAAAATACTTGTAAACCGAATCATTATATCTCATAAATTCTTTGAAAACGAATTCGGAAAAATCCCGGACTTAAGTTCTAAAATCTCCAAATTTGGTTTATTATAATTTCACTTAGCTTCAATTTATTACAAATATTCTTATTGCCTAACATCCAATCTATAGCAACCAAATATATATATATGTTTATAAAATAATTTTTATATATAGAAAATATAATAGGCGAAATTATTTCATTCACCTATATTAAAAACAAATATTATGTCGGTCTGTCCTATTAAGTGTTTAAAAATCCCTATTGATGGCATAGCGTCCTATGCATCAACCAGAATTCATAAATACAAAGCGGAACAGATTAACACAATATTAAAATCTTTTTATCAATACTAACAAGTACGCTCTCTCATATATATACACTCAGCGACTCCCATAGGATATTACTACCCTATTAACAAAGAGTCAAACCCCACAAAGCCAAGGTTTATCGCTAAACCAAAGCTCTGATACCAACTGTAACATCCCGCCTTTTCGCACACTTTAAAACGACACACGTGCCAATTCAAAGCATACGCAAGGGCGGATTGTTATGGGGTAAATAAGAAAAACAGAGAAGAATTAAAACAAAACAGAATCTCACAGCGGAAGGATAAAATATAATAACAAATATACAGTTAATAAACAGTTTACAAAAGCTTGATTTTACTTATACAATGAATATCAGAGTTACACATACCAAATACGACAATGCAGCGGAATATAAAGAGTGTGGTGCAATACTATATATAGAATAATACTGATTCTTCGTCTTCGTCCTCCAAAGCTAAAACCTGTTATCCTGAAACGCTCGGACTGACCCGAGCGAATTTGAAAAGACAAAAACACTCGAGTCAGACTAGAATATCTTATGTGAGTTAAATAAACAGACATAAATATGAGTGCAGTAACTCAAGAGATGCTCGGGATTTACATCTCCTAAGGATCCGTTTAAACTATTTACTATGTAGTATATTGCGCTATTATAATAGTGTCTATTTATAAAATAAACTTACTTTTTAATAGCGTTAAGGGGTTACCCATATAGCCCTTAACACGTAATAGTCCCAGTAGTCCATCCAATATCATAGTCCCTCCTGATCGGGAAGCCACTAGAGGATACCACACGGGCTACGGGAGAAAACCAAACTCGTACAAGGCGCGATAGGGTAGGTGACACGGCACAACTAGGCAATGCCAGGGTAGATATACCAATTGCTATCCAGGCTGATGGTAACGCGCAGCGCGCAGCTGCCGCCCACCTCGAACTAACTCCCCCAAAATCAAAATATAGAAGTGGCCACTGAATCAATCCAAGTCAAAGTATAATATCGAAGAGGAGCGTCCGATCAGAGGAATGACCTCATTGGCCTGAGAATCGCTCCTGTTTTAGCCACCTTATGCCAACTCACGGGAGTTGGGTCCACGTATTTACCTTACAGGAAACGTCGCCACCACCTACTTCATTCTGGAATCTCCACCGCGTACACGGTTAGTCAAAGTGGTTTTCGGTATCGACAGAGAGTATGTCCATATCCGATCCCGGTCTCTTTGCCAACCAATCGTTATTATAACACCGCGGTTATTTAAAAACAGTTTATACTTTAAAACCAGAATATAATCCATTTCAAAACCATAATATCTCGATATCATTTCTTCTTTTAAACCCAAACAATTCATTTTGATATTAATTTATAAAGACTCAAATCAATGATATCGTTTCCCAAATAAATTTTCCTTTCCAAAAATTATGTCACTTTTATTATTTAATATCCCATGCAACCAATATTTTGTTTGTAACTTTCAACATAATTCTTCGAAAATCCATAGTATTTTAAAACCATTATTTTCAAAACTAAATGGTTTGGATATTCAACGGTATGCGAATTAAAAAGGTTTAACTTTACTGTTGCTTTATAAAGAAATAAATTACATGGCTTTCCAAATATTTCTTCTTTAAAAGTTAATCCAAAATCCAAAATATTACTTCAAGTCCCCAAAACCATTTCAATTTTATATATATTTATATCCATTTTGAGCATTAATATTTCAACTAAAGTTGGATTTTTTTTATCCTTTCGAAATCAATATTCTATTAATTAATCTTGACCATTCACATAAAATCCATAATTAATAAGACTTCAATTTCTAGTAAAATATATATATATATATATATATTTCCAAATTCAATTTTTACTAGAATATTCATTTCAAAATATTTTGGGAAAAATCCAATTATAAATATCATATCTTTAAAATTTCCAACTTAATATTTAAATATAGGATATAAATCATCAAACTCCATTTTCTTAATTTTCTTCCATTTTTAATAAAGAAATTTATTCACCTTTTTATTTCAAAATTTCAACTTCATATGCATATAAATATGGAAGAAAACATTTATTCAGTATAAAAATTTAAGATTTTTATAAACCGTATTCCATCCAAACCATAGAAATCACATTAAAATAGTTATATATAGACCGCGGTGCCTGTATATAATTTTCTATCCTATGGTCAAGTGATACGGATATTTATCATTTCAATCCGCAATTTAAAAATAAAACTTTGCGGTTTTATCATTTCAAACCACAATCCCGAATGAAATGTGAAATGTATGCTAACTTGCAGTTTAATGATATCCAAATAAACATCCATTCAACAACACATCCATAATCCAATCACAAACATCCATCATCCAATCACAAACATCTATCAATAACAATATGTGTTTGGTAATATACAACAGGTAATAACTAGCAGTTTTCTTCAATTTAGATTTATCAACTATTTATCTAACAGTTTATATTCCCCAATAATTTATATAACTGTTAACTAGCAGTTCATATGCAACAATAATTTCTAACAGCCAATTAATACGCAATCAATCAATTTAATTAACAGCTAAATTAAAAAAATGCAATTCAACAGATATGGATGAAATAACATGCCAAAAGCTCATAAATAAATTTCTATTCATTTCTAAAATTTATTTAACAAACATAAAAGCTTCTAGTAATTGTGAGTGGGTTAAAACACTCACCTTTTGAATTTAAATCGAATTCAAACCCGATTTAAACCCAAAATTCGCCCGTCTCAGAATTCGTCCAAACCAGCGTCATCGAGTCCGGAATTAAATTACGATCCTAACAAAAAAAATTTCGTGTGAATCCGACTTCGTATGAGAAAGTTATGGCGAAAAATGGTGATTGAATTCAAAAATTGGAAATAAACAAATGACACACATTCACCTTCACAAGCCACGTCACCTAAAGAGAAGCGCATAGCTACAGCAACGCACGCACCTTCGAACAGAGGAAAACACGCACGCAACCCATACTTTATCAACCCTAATCGAAAATTTCCGCCAATCCAACCGTTGAAACTCGAAACAAACTACACAGATGCGATCCCCTCGGTTCCCTCTCCAAAACCCAGAAATGTTTTTTCCGATCCGACAACTTTTGTTACGGCGATGATGAACGGTTTTGGGGCTGTTTGAATTTATTCTGGATAAACGACAGCTCCAATTGAAAAACCAATTTCACCAGTATATTACGCGTATCGAATACTTCAACATATATTTTTTCTGGAATTTTCTGAAATTTTTGAGTTTTGACTTTTGATTTTGAACTGTGGATGGATCTGGAATTGGATCTGAGATGTATACATTTGGGAAAGAGAAAAGAGTGAAGAAATGAACTTACAGCAAATGAAAAAGAAAGGAGCTAGGGTTTATAGATGTATATTTATAGATAGGCTAGAGGTAGGGTAGCTAGACTGGATACGCGAACGTGCGTGACAAACCATGGTCCAAAAAGCCCGCTATGCCTCCGGAGTCGGATTTGTTAAAACTATATATCCAAATAGGTGTTTTAAAATATTCTGAACGCAATGGAAAAAGTTTCGCGACCAAATTCGATCGTATGAAGAAGTTATGCCAAAAAACAAAAATTTCACATTGATTTCAAAATGCGTAAATTTCAAGGCGTTTCGAGTCCGTACGATCAAACGACAAGTCCGATCACTACGAAACTTGAAACATTATTATAATTCACCGTTACGGATCCGATGAAACTGGTTTCGTCGAAATCCGAGTCCGTGACAAAAATGGCTATTTTTAATATTTATTAAATAAATTAAAATAAATCATAAAATCCAAATTTTCTTTCAACTTTAAATATTGGCCAAATTTCATTACTTATATAATCCAATCAATTTCAAATAATTTAGCAAGCTTGGATGTGAATTAAAATTTATAAGTATATAAATTTCGCAGTGTTAACCTCTGCGTTTTCTTATTATTCGGGAATTATAAATTTATTCTCACAAATTACCTAATCTTATACTTATACACTCTCATCTTAAACCAAATTAAATAAATAACTTGATTTCCATCTCAACTTACTTTTAATTGCAGTTAACCCTTTTCACCGTAATTAAAATTCCAAATTATAAATAAATTTTTATTCCCATTCCCTTAATTTTCTTAACTATTTATTTATTCAAATTTTCAATATTCAACATAAATAGTTTGGTTAAGTTCATTTATTTACCTTCTTCCTATGATTCACAGTTATGGATGTCAATATGATGAAGTTTACATTAGTTAAGATTTCACTCAATTGTTCTCTAAGTCAAATGTTTACAGCTTTCATTTAACTTTAATAACGTACTAATTTACGTTAAATTCCATTTTTAAATGAGTAATTACCATTCGTTGAATCAAATACTCAATTCATAAATAAAGTCTTGTTTTCAAAAAAGTTATATCACAAATGGTCAACTAAAATTTGAATAAGCTTTACTAAATTCTATGGTATTAAATGTTGCAATAAATCCAAATTGCCATGTCTTAAATCCAAATTACTAATTAAGTCTTGATTCCTTTATTATTCCTTTGGTTTTCAAATAAGTTTTTATGATGAATGTGAATTCAAATGAACAATGGAAACCCATTCCCATTTGATTTCACTATTCCATTAAATATCTTCATATTCCAGCTAAATCAACTAACGTATGAATTAGCTATTTCAATCTTCATTAAATTGCGGTTTTTATACAATAGAAATTAAATCCCATTAACATATAAATAAAGTTTGATATCCATCTATTTACATTATATCACACTTGTGCTTCTATTTAGCTTTGTATAAATGTATGAATGCGGAGTCTTGCCTATTAACGTATTAAATAAGCCTTAAAATCAATTAATGCCCCTCCTTAGTTTAACCTCTTTTTATCCGTATTTATTTTTAGAGTAACCCTTGGATTAAATTCCCAAATCACCAATTCAATTAATTATACCTTTCAATCCAAATGTAAATCTTCCACCTTTGAATTCTTATATTAAATGAATTTTATTCTAGGCAATATTTTTTTTTTACAAATGTTTACTGATTCCACATTTATAGGTTTCTTAAATTTTACTCCATCTAAATGTGACACATTTTTATTTCATTTCAAACCAATATATATATTCATTCCTATTCAATATATATATTCATTCCTATTCCTTTCATTTGGTTACTGCATTGAAATCTATTTATTAGCTAATACTACGTTACTATCATTAATTAAATTTTGGATTATATTCCAATTCCTATAACTAGGCCTTAAGTCACCATTTTACATAGTTTTAATTTAGCGTTTATTTAAATCTTCGTTTATCGTTTAGAATTTCTACTAAATTGAAATGCACAACTTATGAACTTTAACCAATTTAGTCCACCTAATAAATTTTTCAAATGTTTGTGTGTATGTAATCCAATTCAGTTATTGTTACATTAATACCATTAAACCAACAAATTAAGACTTATAACTACAACACAACTTTCAGTTATTTTCAAATCTATGTCATATAACCTTTTAAATCTCTACCTGTAATTACAGTTACTAGCTAACTCCTACATTCATCCTTTTAAAATCCTAAGACTTTAAATTTATACTGGATTAAATTAGCAAACATATAAATTAAATTTATAAAAATATCATAAATTTATCAGGTCGTTACAGAGGAAGAAAAACCCAGATCAACAAGAGCAAGAATGTCGGACCACAGAGATAATCTCTCTGTCCGATCGCATTTGGCGTAAACCGCGCTGAATAGAAAGGGAAAAGCGAAAGACGTGGAAGAGCAGGCCACAGAGAGAAGCTGGGAGGAGTCGAAGACGGAATGAACAACAAGGGATTTGGACCATAAAATCCAGATCTTACCGGTAGCGTTGGCTGATCCACCCCCAAAACCTAAGGCAAGAATGGTTTTGGGAATACCATCCGGAGCCTGAAAATGTTCCAGGAGAGCGACCAATCCCACCGAGTGCTTCTTGACAATGCGTTTTAGTCTAGCCAAAGACGCATCGTTACCAATGCCATGGACATTCCAGTAAAGGAAATTCGACATGAGGAAAGGCAAGAAAACCTAAAAGAGAAACAGATAAGACAGACATCGAGCGAGGGATATCAGATCTGACTCAGATAAGATACAAGAAAAATCGAGTAGATCTATCGATCTGCTCGGACGCCGCTATAGAGCGTGTACGAATGGTGCGAGGGGTAGACTGGACTCTTCGCGATCTACGGCGAGTCCGGCGAGGAGGAGGGAGGAGGGATGTCTCAAAAGATACCTCGCCATCGGAACTGGACAAAGAAGTCAGAGAGGAGTCAAAAGGAGAAGGGGAAGAGTTCCTAGAAATGCAATCTAGACACTCATTAAGGAGCGCAATTTCTGCCTTACACATTAGAGGAATGGTAATGGACAGGGAACAGGTAGAGGTGGAAAGGGAGCAAGTCGATGAACAGGGGGAGGAAGAAGGATCCAATCGGTCATGGAGAACAGGTGGAGAGCGCAATAGAGAGAGATGACTAACCAACTGTAACCCATATCTTCGAACAAACCAGTCTACAGAACGAAAAGAATGAGCCAAAAGAGAGGAGGGAAAAGAAAAGGGAGAACTATCATAGAGCAAGAGCGCAGATAAAACCGAGGACGGGGAAGGAGAAGGAGAAGAAGGAAAGGGAAGAGCACGGTGAGGAAAAACAATAGGAGAGCCGGGAAGTGTATGGGAGCACACCAGCTGCATCCCACTATGCTGTAGGAAACTTACCGAAGCTGGACTGTCACTAAGAGTACAGCCCAGTGTTACAGGTAAGTTTCTCAGGTCGGTCTCATAGGAGGTAGCAATAGAGCAGAACAATGTAGGATGGCAATAACCCGTTCTGCCCGAGCAGTGGTCCCAATCATGGACTACTATGCGAACAGAGAAGGGATATCGCCTTAACATACTTCTTACCATATCCATAAGGTACGGTTTCGCCTTTCTGCAATACCATTTTGTTGCGGAGTGCCTGGCATAGTATATTGTGCAACAATCCCCTCTTCCTTAAGAAATTTTGCAAATGGACCCTCATTTTGTCCCGACTCTGTGTATCTACCATAATATTCACCACCCCTGTCAGACCTTATAATCTTTATTGTCTTCTCTAATTGTTTCTCAACCTCCTTCTTATATGTTTTGAAAGCATCAAGTGCTTCCCCTTTATCATTTAGAAGGTATAAGTACATATATCGTGTATGGTCATCTATGAATGAGACAAAATATCTCTGACCATTAAGACAAGGGGTACTGAATGGGCCACAGATGTCCGTGTGTATGATTTCCAAAGTTTCACTACTTCTTTTGGCACCCTTTTTGTTCTTGTTGGTTTTCTTTCCCTTTATGCAATCCAAACAAGTACTAAAATCGAAAAAATCTAGAGTGTTAAGAACTCCATCCTTAACCAATCTTTTAATCCTATCAATGGAGATATGACCTAATCTCCTATGCCAAAGTATAGATGAAGACTCATCCAGTATGGTACGTTTGGTACCAACTTTATCATGCAGGGTTATAAGGCTATGCTCATATTTTGGATCTAAATTCAATTTATATAAACCATTCACTAATGTTCCAAAACCAACTTGAACGGAATTCTTTATAATGATAAGTTCAGAACCAACAAAATTAAATTGATAACCAAATGGCACCAAACGAGAAACGGAAACTAGATTTCTGGAAAAGGAAGGAACATAAAAAGTGTTTTCCAAATCCAATACATAACCATTATTTAAAATAAGCCTAAAAGTCCCTACAGCCTCCACATGAGAAAGCATTCCATTTCCAGAATAAATGCCTTGTTCACTTCCCATCGGTTTCCTTAGGCTGAGAAATCTCTGCATAAAATTCACAACATGAATTGTAGTACCAGAATCAATCCACCATGAATTTTGTTGTGAGTCTATAAAATTAGATTCATAACACACAAGGACATTAAGATTACCATGCTTTATAAGCCATTGTTTTGGTTTCTGGCAATCCTTCTTATAATGTCCTTTTTTCTTGCAGAAGAAGCACTCATCCTTGTTGCCATGTTTCTTGAATGACACAGTGCCATCATTCTTTTTCTGTAAAGCTTTCTCAGCACCTTTATTCTTTTTCCATTGTCCTTTTTTATGAGTGACTAAGTTTGCACTCTTCAAATTTTCATGCTTCAGCCTTTCCTCCTCTTGCACACACATGGTCAAAAGTTCATTAATAGACCATTTTTTTCTTATGTGTGTTATAAGAGATTTTGAAAGGTCCATACTCCGAAGGGAGAGAGTTAAGCACAAAATGAACAAGGAATGATTCTGGAATTTCAACTTCCAGTGCCTTAAGCTGAGAAGCAATGTCCCTCATTTCCATTATGTGCTCACGCACACTCTTTGATTTATGATGTTTCATCGCAGTAAATTTTCTCATTAGGGTGCTTGCCAATGTCTTGTCAGAGCTAATGAATTGCTCTTCAATAGATTTCATGTAGTCCTTGATCTTGTCACATTGTGGAATTGAACCTCTAATGCTCTTACTTACATGAGACTTAATGAGCATTAGACTTAATCGGTTGGATCGCTCCCACCGTTCATAGTTCAACTTTTCCTCAGGTGTACTTTGATCTGAGGGCACAGGCGGCTCATCAATGCGAAGTGCAAGATCAATGTCCATACACCCAAGTACCAAAAGTATCTTATCCTTCCATTCTGGGTAGTTCTCACCACTAAGAGTAGGAATATGAGCTGCACTTGTAAAAGAACTTGCTGCAACAGAAGGGTTAGGTGCAACAGTAATGACCAATTAATATTTTGAAGCAAATGACTTTATTTTGAATCAACCCAATGTTAAATTCAAATAGCAGCATAATCTAAACCTTCCTGTGGGTATAGGTGGCATCAATGCATTAGATTTGCTCATAAAAAATGATTAAACTAGTGATCGCTTTATTATTTTATAATGAAGTTCTATGCCTGTGGGCGTCTAGAATTTCATTACTTGACCATTAAACCACTATTTAATCTAATCAGATCAGTCAAATAATCACATTCCTGTGGGTAAAGCAATTATTTTAGTGATCCAGTTATAATCCAGCAAATGCAAATGTTATATATACTTACAGCTGAAATGAAATATAAACTTGGCATAAGATGTTGTGGCTAGTCTTAATCCATAGTTATATTTTCCATGAGTATGATTGCCAAAGATATGCATTTCTGAAATGAACTTTGTGCGTATGAAAAAAAACTGCATGTATATTAAACTATGAATAGCATTTCACTGGTTACAGTATCTTTTCTGTTGCTTTATGGTCTGTCCATGCATGGGATGTTAATATGGCTATTCCTTGCTTTAATATATATAACGTGGGAACACATATATACATGATTCATGCATGGTTTTATGAACTGCAACCTGAGACATCGCATTATTTGTATAATGGAAACAACTTCCATTTTAAAGTCAAAACAACAATGACAGGCCATGGCAAAGTGTGAATTCATAGCAGCTTTTTTCTTGGTTCAAAAACATTAAATATAAATGCATCCAATTGCATGAAAGTAGAAACTGTACACAAAGTATAGTGTTCAACAAAATGAACATGTCCTAGACATGTTATATTAATATTTTATTTATCCACTTGCATGACAAAAGGTGATAGTACTGTATTCAATAAAGCAAACATGTCCTAGCCATGTTAAATTAATATATAAATGTAAGTAACTTGAAAGCTACATCACATAAAAGACAAATTTTCATGGTAAAGTCTTTACTAGCATCAGCCAAGAAGAAAAATGGCATGCCTAAACTGATAGGTGTAAAGCTTGTACACCTTAAATATAACATACGGTTATATATATATATATATATATATATATATATATATATTATTAATGGTTTGGAATTACATGTCAATGCTATCATGTGATAGCCGTAAAACAGTTCTGACATTTGAGCAATTTAGCATGGAGGTCACTCTGATACCAATAATGATAACATATAATCAAATTAACTGAAATGCGGAAGACATAAAATTTACCTCCAGCCATTGATTTACTCAAATAAGTAGGCAAGAAATTGAAGTATTGTTGAAAACTGGGAAGTGCCTGCTGCTGCTACAACTGCCAAAAGCTGAACCAGATTCTCACAGTGTCTTAATGGAGAAGAGAGAGATGAATTTTCAGCCAACCTATATTACCTTGTATTGGTGTGTTCGATGAATAACCACAGGCCACATATATATAGGCTGGTGAGATCCAAATCCCGTTATTAACCTTGACACGTTCTCCATTCATCAAGAGAAGTGGAGATGAGTACAAGTGGCCCATGAATATTTCAAGATCCACCTTTTTCGGTTCTCACACATAACAATGAGTATGAAAAAGTAAACGTGGCATGTGGGGCAAATAGTAGACCGTTTCTTACAAGAATTAAATATACACTAAGAAACTAAAGAACACATATGCATATACAATGAATTGCAACAACTGTACAAATGCAAATTTTGAGCTAATTTATTGTGGTTCATGTATTTTGTCTATAAAATAATAGTCCAGGTGCTGGAAATTTATGCCAAAAGCTTTTTTATGCTACTTTTTTGTATCAAATAGTAACGATTTGCAAGCAAAATATTTCGCAATAAAGAATACAATCTCACTCATGAAAGTGCATGCTAGCACATAATAGCCAAATTAAGAAAATGCTGAAACTTGCAGGATGTTCAAAGAAAACGATGATGAGAGAATAAATTTTAACATCTTTGCAAAATATTATTATCGAATGCATAAACATAGGAATAACTTGCACCATGTTCTAATATAGCAAAATTACACCCAAAAAAACATTAAGATATATAAATTAATTAGTATTCTTACCCATAGCGGAACTAGAGCGGAGGGCCAAACTAAGGCTGGCTGAAGGAACGAGATGGATGAGAGGCGTGCGATTGTGTAATGTCCCACATCGCCTAATATGGTACATGCGACGACTATATAACCAACTAGGCACCCTCCCCTTACAAGCTAGCTTTTGGGGGTGGGTTCTACCTAGTTTGGTTCATAACAATTGGTATCACAGGCTAACACCACGATAGAAAAAATTTGAAACCATGTTGGTGACATGTATGGACATGGACGACATGCATGGGCGTGACGTTACTCTATTGAACATTAACATTGTATGGGCGGCGTCAGTGCAATAAAACACCGACGTGCGTGTCAGATTTTGAAAGCGTGGTGGTATGTAATATACAACGGGTGTATTGAATTTCGGAGCATGGTCCACGCAGGGAGTGGAACAAAAAAAAAGGAAAATTTGCAATTGCCTTGAACTATTGCAGCTGCCCGTAGCTCAGTGCCGTTGCGAATTTTCCACTTGCATATATACGTATGTATGTATAGTGCTTTCGGTTTTGCAGTTAAAAATTTTAATATAAATTTATAAATGCTTTAAACATATTTATATAATTATATATTTATTCAATGTAAAAATTTCATGTGTGCATATGTGTGTGTGTGTGTGTGTGTGATATTTTATATGCATATATTAAGTATACAAACATACATTTGGACACTATATTTATAAAGTGGACGGACTAAAATGTCCATAGCGGTGTAAATCCTAACACCTATACATGAACATATTACACCTTGCACGGTTTGCTATGTTACATATGCACACACATATACATGTGCATATGATTAATGTATATGTATAATATAACATTAACTGCATAATATAAAATTATATTATATAAATTTAAATAAAATTATAATTTTATGTAAAATAAATTTAAAAATATTCTAAATAAATTAGACTTCATATGCCCAATTAAAATCCAAAATAGTAAACAAAAATTGAAATTCACTTATTACTTCCGTTGTGGGCTAATCCAGTTCCAACAGCAATGAACTCTTATATCTAAAATTTTGTTCATACGATGCCCAAGAGTTCTCAAGCTACAAACTCAATCTCGGTCAGCTCTCCAACTAAATCGAAGGTATCGAAATATTTTAATATGGTTGTTTTAACAACACCTAATACATATATGGAAAATTGTTAGGTTACTATTGAAAATGAAAAGAAGCTTGATACTAGTCGGGAATTCTAAGAGCAAGTATTAGAGGATTTGGATTATAAAACATGTTTTGAGTTTCTTTCGCAGCATGATAATAACATTCATGATTATACAAGTAAAGCGACGTAGAAAATAATTAATGTAAAAAGCACATTTTGTTTGTTTGATGGATATGCCAACATAAGATGTGGAAAAAAGGAGCCAGTTGTTACATATAACTTGTTCAAGAAAATATTAGCTCATTTGAACTTGTATAAGCTTCCAAGGCCTCCTATTTTTGAGCATATTTGTTGCTCAATGACTCCACGTGAGATACATGACAACTTCCTGCTATGGAGCAATAATGTTTATAGATATTTCATTTTCATCTTTGAACTGGGTGGTGATACTTTTAACGTCAAAAATCGTATCTCTATGCATTTGTCCATGTTTAGGCATAACTTTGCATATATGCAAATTAACCCACAATATATTAAGCAATTCTTTTGATTTCTTGGTGTAACCACACTGCAAGATTCACATAAAGTAGTGCAAGAGACTTACTCTCTTACTCTTGTGTTCTGAGATTGAAAAGCATATACGTAGAGGATGATGTGCGGGGGTTTTTTTTTTTTTTTTGAAATGGTACTTTATATACAACAAATCATTGGGATAACATATTTCATGTCAATAAACGTTCGAAAGCAAGTTTTGAATTTGTGAACTCTTGCACCAAAGCCGAATCAATTAACCACTTGGACAATAGTGCTTGTCAAGGATGATGTGCGGTTGTAAGTAGATTTTGGTGGAATTTATCCCAAATAGCTTAATGATGGATTAATTGTTGAGCTTAATGAATCCAAAGAAAAGTGTATGGTAAGTGAATGCTTAGTTGCATATATCTTGGATTCCACAGAATAAAGTTCCATAACGGTCTATCCATGGTGAATCGGAGCATGAGCTTGTGGTGTACAGACAACTCTATGTCAAATCCACAACTAGTATAACTAAAGCGCGTGGACAACAATGTGGCTCCATAATAGAAACTTTAGCACGTGTTTTGGTTCACAAAGTTTTGATGAAATAAAATATTTTCAACGGCTCCAGTTATTACATGGATCTTAGAAATGGCCGAGTTTCAGATGTGTACATGAAACTAAGGTATCTTCGTATGTTATTGAGATGTTAACCCCACAGTGTATTGTCTTATGATGTTTTATGGGTTATTGTTTCGTGTAATATTGATGAGCCATAGGAAGCCTTGTCCAAGTCATCAAGGGAATCGGTTGGTAGGAAAATCTGAGGAATAACTCGAGTTAATTTACATAATGGTATTTGAAAATTACTAGTCATTAGAAGAGTCGTCACTTTTAGCCATTGTTGAACTTTTCAAATCAAGATCTAAAGCTCCTGCTTAGCAGTGAAAGCTTTTCATAACACAACTATGTTGAATATGAGTAAGCAAGATATGAAGTGAAATCAACAAGTGCTCCGTAGAATATAGCATTTCATGCCTTCGACCTTGAGGACAAGGTGGGGTCCATTCTCAAGAGGGATGGAATCTTACGTATCAAATAGGCATTATACGTGTAAATTGGGTTGAAACAAGAACCATCAAAGTAGTAGTATAAGATATTATAAAAGGATAGTTTATAATGGAACGAAAGAGAGAATTGAAAAATGAATTTGTCGTCTCTTCTTTTGTTTACTATCCAGTTTTTGTTCTGCTATTTCTTCTTTTAAACCCTTTATTTCTCATACTATCTTCTTCTAGTCTCATCTCCTTTCATTGCATCAACTTATACAATGAGAAATCAGTTCGGATCCTTACAAATTGACATATTTTAAATTTTTCATCTTATTTTTTGTTTGTGCATATTTTTGTATAATTAGATCTAAATTCTCTTACAACGAATTTATATATGCTCATGTTGTCTGACTATTTTTGTCATCGTTTTGGAATTAAAAAGTATTTAAAACGATTTTATCATGTTGTATATAAAATATAATAGTTGTATACATAAACATAAATAAACTATATTTGTTGATTGTTTAAAATTATATTGAAAATTAATTTCTAGTGTTACATAGTTAATTTCTAAAAAATGATTTCTTCTGGTTATTATATTCATAAAAGTAGAGGTTTTCTTTTGTTCTTTGAATTCATACATGGTCTTTTATGTAAAGTTATAAGCTTTTTTTTAATCTAAGTTAGGAGATTGAATTAAATTTGTTAGCATTAGATTGAAACATATATATTAGTTAAATTGCAATCTTTATATACACATATGTTATTTTAAACTTAATACATAATTGCAATTATTTATACATCTAGATATACGTATGTTTTATGTTATTTTAACTTAAATCAAAATGGATTTTTGTGTAAAACTGTAAAAATTTATTTTCAAACTCCTCCCCATTGTTATAATAATCAATTCTTGATTTGAAAAACTTGTAACATAGAAAATTTATTTTAACATGTATATATGTAAACTTTTCTATTATTATACATATATATTTTATCAGTCAAAAACTTGAACAACAAATGCATGTGTAAATTCAATTATAAATGTCAATTAAAGAGAGAGAAACGAAAAGTTTCTATCTGCATTTATAGCCTCATCTTCTCTTAATTAATTATATATATGTTAAGAGAAAGTTTCTCTAAAAAAAAAATTATATTTTAGTTACACAAATATACACTGATTATCTGATGTACTTACACTTCATACATATGAATGTATTTGATACATTCAGTATAATACATACAAATTAAAATTAAAATTTCATTTTTAGCCAAATTAAATAAAACATGTATTTAAAGCTCCATTAGATTGAATCTAACGGTCTTTAGACTTCATAGATCCAATAGATCCAAGATAGATTTTTTTTTTTTTAATCTGTTTAGTTTTCCCGCTTTCTACTAATGCAATTTCTTCATGGTATTTATTACTTATGCATATTGCTACCTCCGATTGGGGTGCAACATTCGCTACAGTTCATGTCCTTTGCTTTCCATTTATATGTAATCACAGAATAAAACACCATCTCCAATTGCAATCGCAACCATTGTTGACTAGCATAAAGTTTTATCATCGTTATGGCAACGATTTATGGTGGTTAACCTTCATAAATCCAGATTTGAAACATTTTGCGCGTGTGCTATATACACACACATGTTTGTATAACCAATTATTTACATTATTGTTGACAAATAATTATGTTTTTTTTTTCTTTTCACAAATTAGCTTGTTTAAGGAATGAATCATGTGCATGTACATGTGATTATTGCATGAAAACACATATGACTAGTACAGGTTATTTATCTAATTTGTATTACTAAATTTCACACTTCATCGCAAAATACCATATAAAAAGTTCATCGCCGTCATCAAAATCAACTCAGTAGAGGTAACCACACGAACGGCTAAATATGGCTTAATGACTGATGCTTCAACCATTCCTTTTCAAGAGACTAGGTACTTGGTTACGGAGCTTCTATTTTGCCACCAAGTTAACGAGTATCGGAATGTCCAGTGATATGCAACACCTCCATGTGTGGCGTTTCTTCCTTAACACGCCCTGGTACTTTACAAATGAATCAACCATCGTAACTATCGGGTACTTTGAAACATCTCTCAAAAATGAGTTCATATTCCACCACCAACCACAACATATCTCAAGCTGCTCCAAATCAAAGTTTTCTATTGCTAAATAACCAATCAATGCTATTTAAATACTAAACAGCAATAGCAAATCCATGTATTTCCCTTTTAATTTCACTAACAACAAAAATGAATATAAATTTTTATAATAAATGTTACAACATACCTGCAACAGTGTCAGTAACAACAACCTCCTTCCTACCAGTAATCTCTACAAGAACATTGCCCCTGGCTAAACCTATGAAATCTGTTACGGTCTCTAACAACAATATCCCTTCCATAAATCCTAGAAAGCAGTTTAGTAGCAGCATGACAATCATCACACACCCTCAAATTCTTCACAATCCTAATAGTAGTCCCGGCACCTGTCTTAATCAAACCATAAGCCATGGCCAGTTTCTCGCTATGATAGTTAAGCGCATTCTCCTTCTCCTCCTCATCCACATTCAACATAACAACAGAAGTATCCACGACATGGCCTGCTAGCTTAAGCTTCATATGCATCTCATCCACCATTTTATATATAACCTTACTTTCTACATGCGTTTCATCCCCATTAACAAATTCATGCACTTGACCATTCATTTCTATCGAACATATCCCAGGGGTTTTCTTCATTCCAATCTCCTTCATCGATGTTCTCAGTTTCGATACTTCATTCCATTTCCTTTGCAGTGCGTAAATGTTCGAAAGCAAGACATTGTACCCAATGTTATTCGGTTCGAGCTTCAGAAGCTCTTTAGCAACTTCTTCGCCTAAGGTTGAGTTCTTATGGACTTTACAAGCAGCAAGAAGTGATCCCCATACTATTACATTAGGTGGTACATGCATTGTTTTTACAAATTTATAAGCTTCTTCTAGAAGCCCGGCTCGGCCCAAAAGATCAACCATGCATCCATAGTGTTCGACTTTAGGACTAAGTCCATATTCAACGCTCATTAGATCAAACAACTCCTTTCCTTTATCAACTAAACCCGAATGGCTACAGGCACGAAGAACTCCGATAAACGTGATGTCATTAGGTTTGACTTCTCTTTCAATCTCCATTCTTGAAAAAAGTTTGATTGTTTCATCTCCAAAGCCATTCATAGCGAACCCGTTAAGCATAGCGTTCCACATACACACATCCTTGTCTCTTGTTTCTGTAAATACTTTAAAAGCAGATTCCACCTCTCCGCATTTTGCATACATATCAACTAAAGCGGTGGCGAGAACAACATCAACTCTTATTCCTCGTTTGTCTATGAAACCATGAACCCATCTACCTCGATCGAGGGCGCCAGCTTCAGCACACAAAGACAGTAAATTCACAACAGTCATCTCATTTGGCTTAACATTAGAACCTTTCATTTGAGAAAACAATTCAAAAGCTTCATCAAAGCGATTTGCTTGAGAGTATCCCATAATCATAGCGGTCCAAATCATGATATCCTTATTCCCCATTCCATCAAAAACACATCTCGCGCTTCGAATATCACCGCACTTGCAATACATATCAACTATCGCGGTACCCAAAGCCAAAGACATGTCAAACCCGTTTCTGATCACCTGTGCATGTATCCATTTTCCTAAAACCAATTCCCTAATAATCCCACATTCTACAATAAGGCTCAACATAGTTATCTCATTTGGTACCACATCATCCCACCTCATTCTATCGAATAACTCAAGCCCTTGTTTCAACCTTTTACTCCTTATATATCCACCAATCATGGCAGACCAACTTGCTACACTCCTCTCTGCCATTAGATCAAAAATTAAACGTGCACGCTCCACACTCTCGCACTTTACATACATATCAATCAAGCTTGTTTTCACATTGATACCCGATAACTGACTGACATTCCTCATCAAATATGCATGCACAGGCCATCCTATTCTCAAGTTTCCAACATCTGCAAACAAACTAATCATATTAACCAAGCCAACCTCACTAGGTCTAATATTCAACTCAACCATCTCCTTAACAACATCCAAAGCTTCATTAAGCCACCCTAATTTTGTATAGCATCGTATCATAGTGCTATATGAGACAACATCTCTAAGTCCCATTTCATCGAACACCTTGCATGCGCTGCCCATGCTGCCACACTCAGCGTACATTTGCATGAGGGAGTTGTAAACGTAGATATCGTAACCAAGATTGAATTTTGAGAGATACCCGTGAATTTCTTTGCCGATGGAAAGGTGGTTGAGTTGCGCGCAGGCTTTAAGGAGGGAGGGAATGGTGAAAGTGTCGAGTTGGGTTTGGGAGATTCGGAGTTGGGAGTAGAGTAAAAGGGAGGAGAGCGGGCTGTCGTGCTTTATGTAGGAGGAAATGATGGAGTTGAAGAGAGGTGGAGTTGGGTTGATTTGGGTTTTGAGCATGTATGCGTGTAGTTGCTTTGTTTGAGATAGGTTTTGGATTTGGTGCTGTGTTAGGGTTTGATTGATTGAGAAGGGGGCACTTGAGATGAGGGGAGAAAGATGGGTTCTGGTTGGTGGCATTGACACGGCCATGGAGTTTTGAGGGAAAATGTGACCATAGTGGAAAAGATTGGCTAAACTCAACCCGGCAAACATACGTTTATTTTCATCTGTCCGAAGCTGTATGTACAAATTTAAAGTTTATAAATGCCCATTTTTAAGGTGTTGATGCACAAATTAGTTTAAAAGCAATATTTGCTTGTACGCAACGTATGTACAAATCTGTGTTCGAAGTTTGATGAACATCAAATTTATTTTTTAATAAATTTGCAATGAAGCATGTTTTTTTTACATATATTACAATATAAATGAAATATAAATAAGTAGCAATCAGAAAACAATCAATGAAACAAATTTTAAATTTATTTCTTTGACAAAGAAACTATCTAATCGGTACGTAAAAGAAATGGAAAAGTCATTCCACCTTTCTCTTTTGTAAACGCCGAAGTAAAGTGAGATCCAAATCAAATATTCTAATTTATATATATCATATTTAACTGTAGGCTAAAATAAATGAATAAGAGATTCGATATTACACAAATGTGACTTTCATAAAATGATCAAAAGTGTGTGTACAAAAGATAAATAGATTTAAAATAATATTATATAAATATGTGTTTAATTTTAGCTTCGTAATAAAACAGCATATATATATATATATATATATATATATATATATATATATATATATATATATATATAACAAACTTCCATGTTACTATAAATTAAGTTTGTGTGCATGTATAAATAACAGAATAAATTTCAAATTTTAATTTAACCGAATAAACTGCTAGAGTTGTGAGTATTCCTAAGGGAAATTATATACTTTGTTAAGTATATCCAACTCGATAACCAATCTTATTCCAAAAAAAAAGTGTTTTCTTTCTATTATATAATTGTTATATATTGTAATATAGTTAATTAAGTAATTAATTTAAGTACACTAAACGGAAAATCTTTAGATGATCTGTTATATGATATTAATTACAATGTGTTATAATCATGAGAAATTTATAATCTCAAAATAATAATAACATGTTATTTTAATATTCGTAATCAAGATATTTCGAGACTGGATATCGGTATATCCATTGAAACTAGAGTGCGTAACGCTCTCCAAATATTGGGTGGTGTATATTACTCATGGCTGCTGAAGGCACCAAGAGGTTACATATTGATTGTTATTGGATAATCATAGAATGATTCACTAAAGAGTTTTCTATTTGTTAATATAACTAAAGTCAAACAGAGAATTTCGAAGTGACGATGTTACACAATTTCCTCTACTTGAGAATGCCGTGGAACTTCAATTTGGACACTCCACTTTGATTATAGTTATATCATGGCATAAAATGCATTAAACAACTGAAATTGGGTTTGAGTTGTAGCATTAGAAGTGAAACACAATTCAATGGAGAATTCATCTCCTCGATTATATGTGGTTAGTATCACGGTCAATTATAGTCAACTCAAAGTCAAAATCTTTGGCCGGAGTGGTACGATTAATAAGAAACGTTATTATTGAACCACGAACTTTGTTTATGGACTAACTAAGTTGAATGTAGACAATATTGGGGTTTGATCAACACTAAATTCCATAAATCCTAATGTTAGTGCCTATAATGAGAATTGGTGTAGATAATCGTTACTATCAGGTACCGCTTGTAATAAGTAAAATTGAATTTTACCAAAAAAGATGTGTAAGCAATAAATTCAGCGAAAATATCAGACCACTAGCTAAGGTTGACGTGTAAATGTTAATATTCGAATTGTTCGATATTAATCACTGATTGAATTTACACATTTGGATCGCACAACCGAAGTGATGAATACCCCAAATAAACTACACGATTACTTAATTTATAATCATTCTAAATTAGTTAATATTCATGACATATTTATTATTTAAATCTATTTGATGTTTGAATTCCATTAGTATTAAATAAAGTGCATGTACAAAAGTTATAAACGTGCATATCGATATATGATATTAATAGAATATTTGAATTAAATTTAAATAAAACAAATGCTAATTGGATTTGAAATTTTTTAGGCCCACTCTACCTCATTCTATAGCCGACTATGGATGGTGGGGGATTAATTTGATGAGATTTAATTGGGAATTAAATATGGAAGATTTTAAAAGAAGGGAATTGAAAGCTTTCAATGTTTTCTTTAAAACATATTCTCTCTTTCATTCATTGACATTATTTTTTCCTGACAAAATTTTTTTTCCTCTCATCAACTCATGGCTTAAATTTCCATGGTTGTCTAGGGCTGAACTTTCCAAAAATCAAATACAAATTAAATCAAAATTAAAGGTGGTTTTTACCTCTTGATCTCTGCAAAATCTGGAGGTTGATTCATGAATCTAGGAGCATCCATTTATTTTGAGATGTGACTTTTTTGCAACATCCTAAGATTTTTTTTAATTTTGATGAGTTAGGGATATGCCTTATGGGTAATTTCTTAATTGATTATATATATATATATATATATCTAACTTGATAACCGATCTTTTTTAAAATAAAAGGTGTTTTCTTTCTGTTATATGCTTGTCATAATGTGTTATAAATAATTGATTACTCAATTTAAGTATATTTTGATAGAAAGTCCATAAATGTTATATTAATGATAATAGTTACATTGTGTTGTAATCATGAGTGGTTTATTACAATAAAATAAATATATTATTTTATACATTCCTAGTCAAGATGTATCGAGACTGGATCTCGATACATCCATTGAGACTATAGTACATAACGTTATCTAAATGTTGTGCCGTATATTACTCATTGTTATTGGAGGCATCAAGGGGTACCTACTAATAGTTATTGTGTAACTATGGAATGACTCACTCGATACCTTTCTGTTGGTTAATATAATTAAGGTCAAATAGAAAATATCAATTTGACAATATTACATAATTCCCTCAATTTGAGAATACTATCGGGCTTCAATGTGGAAACTCCGCTTTGATTATAGTTAAATCATGGCACAACGTCCAGCAAACAACTATAGTTGGGTTGAGTGAAAGCATTGGAAATGAAACACTGTTCAAGAGAATTTGTCTTCTTAGTTATATGAGGTTAGTATCGCAGGGTCAACTTAAGTCAACTCAAAGTCAAAATCTCTAACCAGATCGGTATGGCTAAATAATATTTGTTATTATTGAATCAAGAACTTTGTGTTTGGACTACAAAGTTGAATGTGGACGATATTGGAATTTTGGTCATTACCAAATTTCACAAGTCCTAACGTGTGGCGAAGAGAATTGGTGTAAATAATTATCACTATTGGGTAATGCTTAAATTTGTAAAATTGGATTTTACCGAATCTTTGTAAGCGATAAATTTGGCCATAATGTCACACCACTAGCAAAGGTGAACTGTGAACTTTGTTATTCGATATTATTTGTTGACCAAATTTATATCTAAAGAGTCAAGAAATCGCAATGTTGAATCCTCTTTATACTGCTGATTTAATTAAATTATAAATGTTATAGTTAGTTAAATTAATTAATATTTATGAAATACTAATTATAAAATTTTATTTGATTTGCGTCGATCGGTATTAAAAATAGTGTGTATATAAAAGTTGTAAACACTCTTATCGATATACGATATAGATGTACGTTTAAATTTTGATTTAAATGTAAATTATTTGATCTAGCTTGAGGTTTTTTGAGGCCCAATGAAGGGGCATGTGGTCCGCTATGGTATGGGGGAGGGGCTTGGAATTTGATTCAAAAGGGTGTGAAATGGAAAAGGAAATTAAAGATACACTTCCATCTTTGAACCCCTTTGTTCATTTGCTACTTAAACGCCTTTTAGTTTTTTTCCTCTTATTCTTTGCTAGGGTTTTTGCCTCCATCTTCCCTATTAGATTAGGCTAAAAATTCTCCCTTTCTCTCCATTAATTCAAGCTATAAAAACAAAACACAAATTCAATTAAAATCCAGACAATGATGTGTGGCTTTCTCAACCAGCTTGCGCCTTTTGGCAGTGTTGAATAAAGATTCAAGTAGAGTTTTTAGATTCAATATTCAAGGTGTATTCTTAGGTGATTGCAAGGTACAATCCATATTCACAAATTTATATAATTGTGAATCTAATCATCATATGCTTTATGTTTAATTAGATTATCTGTTATCACGAACCCCTTTATGTATGTATTGTCAACATGAGATGTTAATATATGAATATGTATGTATAGATGATTACAATTTCTTTTGCGTGTGTACACACACATACATATGTTTGGACATATGATTTTGGCTATGAAATAAAAAATAAAAAAAATCCCTTCTTAATTTTCAAAACTGACAATGTTCGAAAGAGGCTTTGAACAAAAAGTTGTATTTCACACAAGTACAAAGTATGTAGTTGCCTATATAATTTATTAAATCATGTATTTACATTTACATATATTATTAGTTTGAAATAAAATGGGATTTAAATTTTATGTGTATATGTATATATCAAATTTTAAATATATATATATACACACACACATGGTATAATATGATAAATTGTTTTATATGTATGTTAAACGAAATACATACACACATATATATATATAATAAACATAGAATTATGTGTACATACATCATGAAATTATTTTCAAATAAAAATAATATTTAATTTCATGATTTTCTTATGGAAATTATTTAAAAAACCTTTTTATTCAAATCCATGGGGTTTAAAAGCAAATTAATAAACATATTTTATGGCCTTATATATATATACATATATGCGTGCGTGTGTGTATCTGTGTGTGTATTCAAACATATGAAGTTGCTTTTATGTGATTTTTAGGTAATAAACTTAATGGATGTAATTATATAATTATACATACATGCATACATGTATATGTATGCATGTAGGTATACATATTTATACAAAGGTTTTCATATATTAAAATAATCATTTTGTAAGTACATACATACATACATACAACATGTATTTATGTATTTACTAAATATAATTCATTACATAATCATTTCAAATTTAGAATTTGAAATTTAAATTTGAATCTAAATTTGAGGTCTCATATTAGTAATTACAAAGTTTAATGTTTTGCAATTTTATAAATATATAAGTATGTATATACATATATGTATGTATGTACGTACACATACACACACTTGTATATACACTATCACACACATATACATATTATAATATAGTGGAAATTAGCCACAAGGGTGTCTTTAGCAATTGCAATTAGTTTCTAGGACACACAACTGAAATAATTACTTTTAAGGACAAATGCAAAATAATTAGTTTCTAAGGTCTAAAAGCCTATGAAATTATGTCCTTGAAAGTAATTGGACTGCCGACTTTGTCCTTAAAAGTAATTGTTCTGCTGACTTTGGCCTTGAAATTAATTTATGTGAATGTGTGTCCTAGAAACTAATTGGACTGCAAAGTTTGTCCTTCTAGTGAAATGCCCATATTATATATATATATATATATATATATATATATATGTACGTATATGTAAATTTATATTATTATAAATGATATTTTATATCATATTCAAGTATATGTACATACATACATATTAGACAACTTATATGTATATAGAGGGGCTAACTTGCTTGTTGCAGTGTAAATCCTAACGCTTATGCACGGGCATGTTAAACCATGTACATTGTGAATATTGCATGTGCATGTACACACATATGTGTATACCATACACATGTTTACATTAAATAATTCACACACAATACTGAAAAAAACTTCAACTACAAATTAAGTAAAATAACGGTTTTATCTAAAATAAATTTAGATAAGATCTAATGAATTCAAAATTCATAAGCTTAGTAAGATCCAAAATGGTAAAAAATTGAAATCCATCCATTTTATCTACTTCGCGCTCGACTAGTTCCTTCAATGGTATCGAAGTCAAATAACCTATGCAGTCTAAATTAGCCATGTCAGAGCTAGCTAATTAAGCCTACCAATTTAGCATGGTGCATAGAAAAGTAGTGTCTAGGCTTAGGTTTGAGAATCAAGTACCTTGCCCTCCTTGGCAGCTCGCCTACCCCGAAAGGTGAAGTAAGCCCAAAAACTATCCTCAATAGAAAATGCCCAATTTGAATTTAGACCTTGGACTAATTTCAAAATTGTTTTAAAATTAAAATAAAATTTTAAATTTAAAAGTTAAATTTAAACTGAGAATCACATTTGTTATAATGTGATTTTCAAAAAAAATTTGAAATTAAACTAAGATTTTAAATTTAAAATAAGAATTACGTTATAAATATTATAATGTAATTTTCAAAACTGGTTTTGAAAATTCTATATATTATAAATGGTATGATAGAGTTTTCAAATTTTTTTTGAAAATATAATAAATATATTTCAATTTTTTTTAATATTTATTAATAAGATTAATAAAATAATTAAATAGTTGATTGGTTAAGTATATACATGTATAACATATACAATGATATATGTTACATTATCTTGAATTGCTCAAGATAATGAAAGTGTGTGTGTGTATATATATATATATATGTATGTATATATATGTATATATGTACATAAGAAGTTTTCAAAATAAATATTTAATTAAATTTTTTAAATAAATAAGTTAACTAATAAATAATAATAATAATAATATATAAGGATATATTTGTACAAACATTAATGTTATGGTATGCATATTCAAATAAAAATGTTTAGATGAATAATATTTATTTATTTGAAATTTTAATTAGTTAAATTAATTAAATAATATTTAATTAATATAATATACATAAAACCACTATATAAGTTAATTAAATTGTAAAAGTTATATGATAATTAAACTTATATAATATGAATGTATAATAAAAAGGTGGAAAAGGAAGGAAAACCAAAATTAGGTTTAAGGAATAAATGCATACGTTTAGTACGTATACCAAAATTTCTAGTATGTTTGACACTTGAATCACGAGGGTATTTCATAAGAAATACATTATTTCATATAAGTTGATGTCACTCAATTAAATATATTAAAGATTATGAATCTTTAATATAAAGTTGTTCTCTATCATTTATATATCAATAAATTACTTGCATGCTCTATGGTTGTTGAGCAAACTCAAGTTAGAGATGTTATGTGTTGGTATACTGAATATACGAGGTAAGATAACTATATGTATTTATTAAGAAAACTCAAGGTACGTATATTATACTTAGGACATTGTGAAATGGAAGGTACTAATGAGTAATCTCTTTTGATTTTTTGAGCAAACTTAAGACCAAAATGAGATTATAACGAAGAACCTGGGTTAGGAGTTGTATATGGTGCAACTGATATGGAGTTATTCATCATTTATGGGGCTATAACTTGTTGAGCATTAAGGTCATAATCCCAAGACAATTAAGTCCTAACACCCACTATTGAAATCGAAAGACTTGATTGTTTCATCTAAGGGTTTTGACAAACATAATTGACTAGTGGAAGTCTTATTAGAAAAGTGAAATAACAACATTTAACCTTTCTAAAATTGTAAGAACGTTTGCTATATAAAGTTATAATAATCTACATTGACAAATTTGTACAGTTAATATAGTTGATAAAATATTTATCAATTAAGATATACAAATGAACTGGATTAAAGATTGACAAATAAAAATATAAAATATACTCACTAATAAGTTGTTTTGCATGTTATTGTTCCAATACCCATGCGAGCACCTAATACTACAGCTACTAATACATTCATACTAGGTCACTATAACACCTCAAATTTTTTATTAACACTATTCAGGGAATTTAATCAGATAAATTAAATAGAATAATGTAAGCTGATAAGGAGAATGAGATTTGTTAACTAATGTAGGTCGGCCTTAATTAATCAATTAATAAGATTGTTTTAGACATAAAGTAGAAAGGGATTAATGAGAGGGGCATAATGAGAATAACTCCTTAATTCATTCTCTAAACCCTTCCTCTCTCATTTATTCTCATTTTATTTTCTAAAATAAATAAAAAACATAAAAGGAGGCCGGTCATTACCTATAGGAAAACAAGAGAAAATCTAAGGAATTCAAAGGGAAAAGCTTAGGGGAATTAATCAACATCAAATCTCAATCTCTCTTATTCAATCCAAGGTAAGCAGTAGTTAAACATCTCATTTGTTTATGTTAGTTTTCGGATTTAGGATTAATTTTTGAGTTGGTTGAGATAAAATTTTATGCATAGGTTGATAACGTCATTATTAGATTGAATGATGTACGTTGGAATTTTATGTAATTGTTCTAATGGGTTTTAAAGGCAAAACTAAATTCTTTTTCTTAATATGTTATAGAAAACATTGGCTTTGGGAAGGGGTTTCAATTTCATAATTATCAATGTTTATGTGAATATTTTATGAATTTTCTAAGTGAGAAAATATGTATATTTTGGGTTTTTAATCGATAATTAAATTAATATTTTAGTCGTGAAGTTTTTCTATATGGAAGAAGAAGGAAATTCTATTTTTTAATGACTTTCATGGATTTTTCCTAATTTTTATGATTTTCTATGAAATAGTTATTCTAGAAAAGGTTTTAATTAATATGAGTTAGTAATATTAGCTATAGGGTTCTGAAAGTTAATTGAGAAGGTAGAATATGACCTATAAGAATTTCTGTAAAGAAAATGAATAGTATTTTTATTATCCAATGATAATTTGACATGAGGCAAGAGTTAATCGAAAGTTTTAACTTTAGAAGGAAACACATCAGTTTTTAACTTATTTACAGAAATGCCATTGACACAATAACTTAGAGGCTCAATACCTCTATTTCGTAGAAGCTTAATAATTGTAAGAGCTGGTGAATATTATAAATACTCGATATCTATGTGATGTATCCGCTTTCATAAGGACTCGATGCCTTGTGTTTTTAAGGGTTCGACATCTCATGTTCTGAAGAGACTCCACAACCCCATGGTTTAGAGGCTCGACAAATTTTATTTTTAAAAGACTCGACATCTTCAAGTTTTTAAGAACTTGACACCTTCAAGCATAAAGGCTCGACAACCTTATTTGTTTTAGAGGCACGCCAACTCCATTTGTTATATAAGTTCGGCACTTCATGTTTTTAAGAACTCGACATCTCATGTATTAGTGACTCGTTATCTTCGATGTAGATACTCGACATCTATATTTTAGTGACTATACATCCGTATGTTTTACAAACTTGGAAGCTATGTTTTAGAGGCTCGATAGCCTACGTTTTTTATATGCTTGACATCCCTCTGTTGATAGCAAGTGTTTTAAAAGCCATGTAAAGATGATAATGCGTTGGCATAATATTTTGGCTATGTTTTTGGGGCTGTATTTTCCTTGTTTTAAGAATGATTTCAAGTGATTCATCATTCTAAAGATAAACGTTTCAAGGAAATTAAATAGTGTTTTAAACTAATTTTACATGAATTTTCCAAAGGAAAATATTACTTAAACCTAAGTAATTTTGTCATGTATACGATATTGACTGATCATATTTTGATAAATGATGTTATATGTTCTTGTTATCATCTGATTAGTTAAATTTACATAATTTATCATTATCATACTCATATCTTCATTACCCAACATTGCACCTTGGTATGTAGGAACAGAATTACCATTTTGGGTGTTCCAGTAGTGAGTGTGGTCAAACTATACGCCGAGTGAGTAAAATTGCATCTAGAAGAACAGATAAATCAATTGTGTTAAGATGCCTTGAACTGATCAGAAAGATATGACTCATGAATTTAAAACAAAATAAGATTTTAGGTGGGACTGATGTAGGGTTGTGCCTTATGATTCAACTGACAGTCTCCGGTTAGTAAAGGTCCATGATTCCAATGCGTAAGGCTTTGTCAATAGGGAGACAAAAAAATGCATACGCATAAAAAGGAACTCATAGCTCTATACGCTCACTATATTGTTTAAGTTTTTTTCCTCCTAACGTATTTGGAGATTTTGGGACATCTGGTTATGTTTTGGCCCAAGTCAACCTGATAGGTTATTAGTTGGCTTGTGAAAACTAATAGGTTCATAGTGACCCTACGAAAACTATGATTTGGGTCAAAGAGTCAATTTCATGGGGCGGGTAAACTTTGGGAATGCATAACTCTTTAATGATAGACTAGTCGTATTTACCCATATTGCATGCGTATAATCATATCATGTTTTGTTTTAACCATTGTGGTTGCAGGTGCATGATTATGTTAAGATTGACATATTTTGATAAGGCATTAGTGAGGGGAAAACCCGTTCCTTTCTTTAATGTGGTCTCACTAGATATCTGTTTTTGGTATGAGATGGTATATTATTATTCACACCAGACTCTTTCTCTGACACGAAGCTTCTGTTTTTCCCTTTATACTCTCCAGTACTCATTTGAGTAGTTGGAAGTAAGGTTTTTAGGTTAGACTAATAAGCTTCTGGAGACGTTCGGGAAGTAAGCCAATATTGGGAATTTATTTCCACTGTGTTGTTTGAAGTTTATGCCTTGTTAATATATAGATATAATAGCAGAATTTACAACCGTCAAGTAGTTAGACCTCTGATCTTCCAAGGGGCATCTTCATATGTCGCTCTTGGAATATAATTTTATTTATTATATTTTCTCTGAATGTGGAATCGATGGGATCATTTAATGAATGCGAAAGTTTATTAACGAAATGTGTTTTGAAAATTTTCATATTCATGTACTCTTAATGTCATAGATACAATTAATTAATCTCATTTTGTCATCGAGAAATAATACTACGGATGACTATAGCATCATTAGCGCTTATTTTCGAACCTCAAATTAGGGGATGTTATACATTAGCATTAGAGCATAGGTTTATGAAAAAGTTAAAAGATTTTGAAAAATAATCCAAATAAATCAGAGAATAAGGTTGGGTATTGGATAATGCTACAGTAGCCTACTGTTATTGCTATATATAAGTATGTATTCTATGTATATTCAACCATTTTCTTAGACCATTCTTTTTCTATCTTATGAAGACTCGTATGCAGATTACGAGAAAGAAAGATATGAAAGAAGGAAATGGAAGAGTGAATCTAGGTGGATGAAGCACCACAACTAATGGAAATGTTCGACCCAATACTAGAAGGAATCTAGATCGACCAACAAATGCCAATCCAAATGCAAATACTAATGTGAGTGTTGGAACCTCAACAGTAGATATGGGGACTATGTATCAGTTCCTTATGAATATGATGCAAGTTGGAGCCACAACTGGTTTGGTTGGAGGAAACACTGATAACGCGGGAGATGCAAATCTTAAGGTACCTACTTGCAACAATATGCCAAGCTGAGCCATGACTATACTATTCTTGAAGGAAAGGCTTTTTGTGAAATGTAAAGTGTTATTGAAGTTGAGAATTGGCTATTGCACTATGGAAGGATATTTGTTGACTTAGGCTTGAATGCTGAGCAGAAAATGAGGTTGGCATTTGGACAGTTGCAAGGAGCTAATTTGTATTAGTGGAACAATGTAACTATAGGAATACCAATGGATATTTTGACTTGGTCTGAATTTAGAAGGAGGTTCGAGGTAAAGTTTTTGACCAAGATAGCTGAGTCAACTTTGCTTAGGAAGTTTGCTAAATTGGAGCAGAAAGAGATGTTTATACTGGAGTATGCAACTAATTTTAATGAGTTAGCTAGATACAGATATGCTACTATCGATACTGTGATAAAAAGGAATGAGAAATTCATTTTGGGATTCAAGCTAGAGATTGCCAGGGTGACTATGCTGTATCTCAGAGATCCATGTGATGTGGTGGTGGAGATGGCGTTATGGAATGAGAAAATGCTTTCGACATTTGGAAATGACAAGCCTATGGAGACTCAAGGTTTTCAAGGTAAGAAAAGGAAGTTCTTTAATAAGAAAGGAGCTTAGAAGGGCGGAGCTAGCAAGAAAGGTAAGACTAATGTTGCTTGCTATAAGTGTGATAAGAAATGGCACTTCGCTAATGAATGTCAATCTGGTGATGGAAAGAAGGTTGTGGAAAAGAAGGGTGTGAAGTGTTACAGCTGTAACTAGATGGGGCATTACAAGAGTGAATGTCCAGAACTAGCCATGGTTGATAAAGGGAAAGTTTTTGCTCTAGAACCATCAACTTCTGGACCGACTGCATAAGAGAAAGGAAAGTCTGTGATGGGAGGTACACTTTTGATTCATGAAAAACCTGTTAAAATGTTATTTGATACTGGCATCACATTCTTTTATTTCACAATGTTTGGTAGATAAGTTAAATCTAGAACCATCGTACCTTATCATTTTGTTAAGGTTTCTAATCCAATAGGAGGTTATGTAACTCTTGAGATGAGATGTGATCATTTAGAATGTGAGCTATTAGGTCATGCATTTACCTGCAATTTGCTTGCTTTTTATTTTGTGGGTTTTGGGATTATTCTGGGTATGAATTGGTTAAGCGGATATGATGCTAGGATATTTTGCTACGATGTTAAGATATCATTAAGATACCCTAATAGCCATGATTGAATTATATACTTAGTAGAAAATTCGAGTTTAGATGTATGTTCTTTATTGTGTGCAAAGGAAGTGGAAGATGAGGTGAATTGGGTTTTCATTGTAAGAGAATATGTGATTTTTTTGAACAAGTTATAAGACTACCACAGAGATAAGCCATTGAGTTTCAAATAGATCTTATACTTGGAGCTGCACTAATAAGCATGCTGCCTAGAAAAATGACACTTACTGAGATGAGAGAGTTAAAGGTGCAGCTAGTGGACTTAGAAGGATTTTTTTTTATTAAACCAAGCTGTTAGCTTTGGGGAGTGGCTGAGGTGTTCATGAAGAAACTAGACGGGTCTTTATGGATGTATATTGATTATCGTAAGTTAAAAGAGAAGACGATAAAGAATTGGTATCCTTTGCCGAGAATAGATGATTTTTTTAATCAGTTGAGTGGAGCCAAGATATTTTTCCAATTGGATTTAGCAACAGAGTTCCATTAATTAAGGGCGGCGAAGGATAGCATTCCATTAACGGTGTCTCGAACAAGATATGATTCGTATGAATGGTTAGTCATGCCCTTTGGACTGACCAATGCAACTGCTTTCTTTTTGGATTTGATGAACCAGATCTTCCAAGAGCATTTGGACAGATTTATGTTAGTGTTTATAGATGAAATTCTAATTATTTTCTAAGAATGAATGAGATCATGAGATTCGTCTTAGAATAGTGCTAGAGACGTCGTAGTCTTCAAAATGTTATTTTTGGAGAAAGAAGTAAAGTTCCTTGGTCATGTAGTTTCAAAGAATGGGTTATCAATAGATCAAGCTAAGATTGAAGCTGTTAATAATTAAAAAAAGCCCAAGACTGTGATGGAGATAAGAAGTTATCAGGGGTTAGCTGGCTATTATCAGAGATTCATCAAGGATTTCTCTCGTATAGCGGCATCTATTTTTAAGCTAACAAAAAAAGATGTAAAGTATATTTAGATCGATAAATGTGAAGAAGCATTCTTAAAGCCAAAATGTTTATGACTAATGCATTGTGTTAGTTGTTCCAGATGGGAATCAAGATTTAGTGGTGTATACTAATACATGTGGGACATGGTTATGAGTTGTGTTAATGCTAAAGGGCAAAGTGACTGCCTTCACTTTTTGACAGCTTCGACCACATGAAGTTAGACATCTGACTTATGATTTATGGTTGGAAGCAGTGTTCCTTGCTTTGAAAGTATATAGACACTATCTTTTAGGCGAACGATTCGAGTTATTTACAGATCATACGTCTTTGAAGCATTTATCCTTTCAAAGGAGTTGAATATAAGACATTATATGATTTTGATATTGAGTATACGCTAGGAAAAGGTAATGAAGTTGTGGATGCACTTAGCAGGAAACATCGGAGTGTAGAGTTAACTACGTTAGAAGAATGAAAAGATTTACAGGTATTGACTACTGGGGTGTATGGTTAAGATCGACAGCTAGTTTTAGTTGAAATACTACAATGTTGTCATGTTTGGAAGTTCGATCAGCAATGATCGAAAGAACCGCTTCTAAGCAAATGGATGATTCTTCACTAGCTAAATGGATTAGAAGACTTGAAAATGGAACTAAAATTGATGATTTGAAAGATTATAGTCTCGAACAGAACGAATGGTTGAGGAAGAAGGAACAGTTGTGTGTTCCATATGTTCATAACCTAAGGAAGGAAGTTCTTAGGGAGTGTCATCGATCAAAATTTACTATTCATCATGGAGAAACTCAAATGTATCAGGACATGAAGAGGAGTTTCTTTTGGGAGGAAATGAAAGAGATGCAGGCTTATGGGTGAAATAATGTTTGAATTTCCAGCAAGTAAAAGCCAAGCATAAAAACCAAGTAGATTGCTTCAACCTCTAGAAGTGCCACTTTGGAAATGGGATTCTATATCCATGGATTTTATTGATGGGTTGCCAAGGTCTAATAGGGAAAATGAATGTATTTGGGTCATGGTAGATAAACTAACCAAGAGTGCATACTTTATTCCTGTTAAGTCGACAAGGACGACACTTACTCTGACAAAGTTGTTTATGAAGAATATTGCTAAACTACATGGGATTCCTAGTAGTATAGTCATCGATGGAGGTAATTTGTTCACTAGTGAATTCTGGAAGAGTCTGTAAGAAATGTAAGGTACGAAGTTGAAGATAAGTACCACTTACCATTCACAAATGGATGGACAAATAGAAAATTTAACAAAGTTCTTGAAGATTTATTAAGGGCTTGTGTATTAGACTTTGGAGGGTCATAGGAAGGCCATTTGCACTTAGTCGAATTTTCCTACCTTTCGAATCTCTTTACAGAAGGTCATACAAATCACTAACATGTTGGCTAGAGATCGGAGAGAGTGATTCTTAGCCCAAATATGGTGAGAGAAGCTTCAAAAAAGATTGAGTTGATCCGAGCAAGGATAAAGGAAGTTCAGTCTAGGTAGAAAGTTATGCAGATTAGAGGTGTCACTACACCAAATTGATGATTTTGCAACATTTTGTATTTGTAAATTTCTAACACATACAAATTTTACAAACTACTAATAGTTAATAAGTGTTAGAATAGCTGAAAAAGCATTGGTAAAAATAAATAATTTTCTATATAAACTTTACAACACATTACTTATGATATATAACACAAATAAGTGTTACAATGATTGGTAAATTTGTAAATAATTCATGACCAAGTGCATTTGTTTGTAATTTAGCATACGTTTCATTTCCCACACTTATCCATTCCCATTCTCATTTTTGGCCGCACTTTTTTTATTTCCAATTTAGGTTTCTCCTTCTCAGCGACTCTTTACAAATCATCATCGCTTGAGGCGACCTAATGCTCTTCTCCACGAATCATAGATGCAATATTAGTAAATGATATTGCTGCTCCAGAAAATCCAACGTCAACCTCGAATGCAACAATTGCTGCTCGAATTGAAGTTGATCCTAAACCCTAGTTACCCTCATTTCAACCATGGCCATGTCGTACTACCAAATCAAGTCCGAACAACCATGGCCATGCCTCATTCACATTTAAAGGAGGCGGTGGATTCGGGTTTAAGCAAATTTGTGGATTGAAGGTGGCCGGTCAGTGGTAAGGAGGCGATTCCAGAGGTTGTGGGTTCTTTGATTATTGGATTTTCGATTTGGGGCTGGTCGCGATTTTTTTTTGCTTCGAGATTAGGATTTGCTATCATCGACAACAGACTGATGGGGAAGAGTGGATGTTGTCAGTGTGATCAGGTGCGATGATGGGTGTGGAGTTTGTCACTGGTGGTTAGCAGTTCGGTGTGAGTTTTGTTAGGTTTTAGGAAGTTTTGAGGACGAGCTGTGTCCCGAGGGAGTGTTGTAGCCAGGATGTTAGTCAGGATGTTAGCGGTGTATGGGCATAGTGGGTGGTGATGATAGATTTAGTGGTTGTCTGGTGGACAGTGGATGATATGCAGCTTTGATGAAGGAAGTCGTAGACTATGGTGGAACTGATGGTGACGGTATATGAAGTTACTGGGATGGCAATGAGTTAAGAGAAGTCTTGTAGTGGGTTGTAATGATTGTCGGCACAGTTGAAGTTACCGTGGTCGGTATGGTTATATGAATGGTGGAGCAAGTCTTGACTGCAGTTTGTTGGTAGGTTGTTTGAATTGTTGCTATTGCAATTTCGAATTTTGGAGATGCAGTGGCAGTTGCTGCAGGTTGCACTGACCTAGGGTCTTTGAGGTTATGGAGGCTTGTTTGCTGGTGGAGTAGGTCCGGTGACGCGACTGTGTTTGGCGTAGTGGGTTGTTGGTGATGTAGCAGTAGTGAGATGGAAGGCAGGTGTGACTGCAGTTTTGGTCGAGGCACGTAGATGGTCAGTTTTTCTCTTTTTTTCTTTTCTTTGAATGGTGGTTGTCAGTGTGAAGTGCTGATGGTTGACAGTTTTGTATGCAGGCTGGAAGAGGAACGTATGGTTGTGGAAGTGAGGAGATTAGTTGGACAATGTAATGGCAATGAGAATTTTTGTTGAAACGTTGCACGGAGCAATTGATAGTTGGTATGGTGAAGTAGAAGATGCAGTGCAACAGTGGAATGGGTTGATAGCTGAAGCAAAGGTGAGTGATGATTGTTTGCAAGTGGTTACCGTAGTGGCACTGGTGATGTTTGGATATGGAGGATGGAACAGTTTGGAAGTGGTTACAGCAGCTATCTGGTTGTGTCTAGTGGAGATGTAGTTTGAATGATGAGTATGGGATTAGTTTGTTAGTGGAAGAAGGCTAGGTGATGTAGAACAAGTTTTGAAGTTTGGTGAATGATGAATGTGGCTTAAGTCTGGAAGTTTGGCGAGTTTATGTTGCTGTGATGTGCACAGAAATGGTGCACGTGTTGAGAACTTATGCATAGAAATGGCAGAAAAGTGTGAGGGGAGAATTGTTGTAGTGATATGTAGGCAAGGTAGGCAGGTGGAGCTTGTTTAGTCAAGTTTGTGAATGAAGGCTATTGGAGACTGAAGAGGGTGAAGAGCAGTTTATTTTGAATAGTTGGTGATGTAGCAGTAGTGAAATCGATGTGTTCGGGCGAGTATGGGATTGTTGAAGTTTGACTGTAGTAATGGTCGATTGATGTAAGTGTGGGATGTATGTTAGTAGGAGGTTGTTTGGAAGTTGCGTGTTGGAGAATTGAGTTGACAGTGGAGGAATTGGCAAGGTGTGGGTGGTTGCAAGTATGCACTGTTGAGTTTAGTGCACAGTTTGAAGGGGATCAGTCATCTCTCACTATTTGGCTCGACAGCACCACAGGCACACACATACGTTCTTTCATACTATGTTGTACTCTATTTTATTTTTATTTTAACATGTACTGGATGTCATGCAATGTGTTTGATATGTTCAGGGAGTGGATTCAAAACGATTAGGCCATATCGAAATGGATATTTTGGAGCATGGGTTAAGCTACAGAGTGGCTATACTGCAGAAGTCAATACTGCTCTTTATGTAAGTCCTCATTCATCAATTTCAGTTCATCTATTTCTAGGACTAAAATATACTAAGACTGATCCAAAGCTCAGCTAATATCGCCAAAACACCGACATGACAATCAAAGGTGCAAGAATTGAGTAGCCAACAACGGCTATAATTTGTTTTCCGAATTATCTAAAATATATATCATGTGATCAGTTTATATTCCTTTCGGGATTTACAAAATTTGTTCTGCATTTTTGGTACTTGATAAAAAGAAACGAAATTACAAGTCTGTAAACATACAGTGTTATGCATTTTTATACACCATTTATAACAGTTAGAATATTCGAGTATTGCATTTCTAGTTTCTAATCTAAATGTATAAGATATACACAGCCAAATGGTGTATATACATGTTTATACAAATAATAATGTAAATGTAGAAAGTAAATGCTACTAATGATGGCAGCTGGTAGAAATAACAGCGGTGGTACACAAGGGGTACTATTCCTAACTTGTAAAGGACTTAGAGGTGGCTGTACTAATAATTGACTTTGTCCTTGTTCTTCTGCTCATATTATTATTTTTATTACCGGAGTCTCTCTTTTTTTTAACAGCAAGTGAACTTTTTTAAAGTGTAAAATTTTACATTTTTTCCATTGATTAAAACAATGTAGTTATCAAACAATGAAGCACACCCAGGATTCCACGATGAAATAGACATAGAATTCCTGGGCACAATACCAGGAAAGCCATACACATTACAGACGAATGTTTATGTAAGAGGGAGCGGAGATGGTAGCATTATAGAACGTGAGATGCAGTTTCATCTATGGTTCGATCCTACTGCAGCATTTCATAACTATGCCATCATCTGGAATCCTGCAGAAATCATGTAAGTCTTTATTAACATGTCGTCTACACCGAATTTGCAATAAATGTGATATGAATTAATTGAAATGTCGTGAACTATGAGATTCATAAATATAGCTCACTCTCTTCTTCCATTTTATCTTTTTACAAGTCTTCGTTAAAACATACTGAATTACTCTTCCTGTTTCTATCATTATGATTCCATTATTGAGATTAAAAAATCCTGTGCAAATGCAAGGTGTAGCCATTGACACTGCAATGAAAGACTTCTATGCCATACAAAATAATATTACAGTGAATTCCTACAACTAATGCATCAGTCGGATATCATTGTTTAGCCTTCCGTAGAGTTTCTAATCACCTAAAGGTAATATAATTACACCATTGTAGTCAAATGAAATTGATCAGTGTGCACGTGCAGTGGAAGTTCAAAAGAATGCACCAATGAGTACTATTAGTTTCCTACTGGCTACAATTAACTTAGTCTATATATCCTATTTGTATGAACTCAACTATGTTAAACTTGTATTAGGACTCTCGACCAAAAATAAATTCTTTCACAGGAAGTTGAACTCAGCTGTTTTATTTTATAGGAAATTAACTTTAGATTGCCCATAAAAACAATTCATTATTATAGCAAAAGATGTGACTAGGTGCAATGCTGACATAAAATAAATTTATGTTAATCTATGCATGGGTGATCATCAATCATAACAACTACAGTGTTTGTTCTCGTAAAAAGTGCATATCTACTTGTCTGCAATTCATGATAATCTTATCTTTTTCAATACTGAAATCAATTAGGAATTCCAAGTTTCAGAATCACAAAAACAATTCATGTCACATATTAAAAGACCCAAAAAAATAACTTCAGAAGAAAACAACTTTAAAATACACACTGTGAAGATATATTCAGCGTGATCGACTATCTGACACCCTCTTCAGAGCTTTTGTAATTGCGTGAGTGGCGATACCAATTGGACAAAAGAGAAGGCACGATAAAACAGAATGTCGGGTTTCTATCTTGTTCTTTATACCATCATGGAATACTTGTCTGAGTTGGAAAAAAGGGGACCGCCTGTACATATTTTTAATGCATTTTCCTTTTTAGATTATTTCATGCGTAATCAGTTCCTCATATGCAAATGCATCCTTTGGATTATTATCTGCTGTTAGCAATTTATCATTATAATATATTTCCAGTTTACTCACTGTTTCAGTATCTTATTCTCTTGTTTTGTTTCAAATTTCCAGATTTTGTTTAATTCTTCTAGATTTTATTATAAATTTCTAAATACCGCTGCCCTAAGTAAAATCTAATAAGATAAGCACTACATAATTTGTTGCCATATGCCAAATATTGATATATCTGGAATGTATCCCCGTTCCTTGAGCACCTTGTGAATGTAGTTTAATGATGATAGGGTTGTGATCACTAAGTGCTGATGTAGTCGTAGTAGCTATGAAATCTTGGAAGTGTTGCAGAAAGGTGTCATTGATTAATACTTCGTCTATACGTATGGCTACCCCATTTTATCTTCATGTAGTTTGATTAACATGTATTTTGCATACTAAGTGCTGATGTAGTTTGATTAACATGTATTTTGCATACTAAGTTTGCGAATTCATAAATACAAAAAAAATTAGAACCTGAGTTGTAACTCAGTCTTTAACCTTTTGATTTTGAAGGTATAAGTTTTTATCGAGTGTTTATATTAAATGCAGGAACTTGAAGAAGGATGCTTTGGATTGTTGTATTGGACGTTGAAGAATATTCAAAACCATTAGAGTTTGGAGTGGATAATCAGGAATGGTTAGGTTAACCGTAAGTTAAACTTCAGGTGTATTTTGAAATATTTTTTTTGAAGCTTATGTTGTAATAATATATGAATATATGACATTGTGGTATTTTAGATATGTAAATAATTGTTTATGATATATTATACTACATTTGCAGAACGTTTAAACTTTGCATTGAATATGTATGATGAATTATTTATGATATGGAAACCATTATTTGCAGTGTGTTTATATTTAAACTTTGTGTTTAAGTTTTGGTATATATATGTGTTACTAAATAATCATTTTCCAACACTTATAAGCGTTATCGTGCATTTTTATACCAACACTTATAAGTGTTATCGTATATTTCATTACCAACACTTATAAGCGTTACCGTATATTTCTGTACCGTATATTTCATTACCAACACTTATAAGTGTTACCGTATATTTCGTTACCAACACTTATAAGCGTTACCGTATATTTCTGTACCAACACTTATAAGTGCTAGTAATACTTGTTTGTAACACTTATAAGTGTTACAAATTTGGCCATTCCATTCCTCACAGTCCATTAGTAACACTTAAAAGTGTTACCAAAATTATTTGTTACACTTATAAATGTTAGAATTTGCTTGTTTTTGTGTAGTGTGTGAGGATATAGAGTTCTCAGTTGGAGACCATGTTTTCATTAAAGTATCACCGATAAAGAGTGTGGTACGGTTTGAAAAGTCAGGGAAATTGGCACCAAGATATGTTGGTCCATTTCCTATCATAGGAAGGATCGGGAAACTTGCTTATCAAATAAATTTACCAAATAGTTTGGCAGGATTCCATAACGTTTTTCATGTTTCTCATCTTAAAAAGTATGTACATGCTCTAGAAACTACTATTGCACCGACTGTATTAGAAGATTTAGTAGTGGAACCAGATATAAATTTTGATAGACAACCGATTTGTGTCATAGCAAGATATAATAAGAAATTAAGAAACAAGACCGTCAAGTTGGTGAAAGTCCAGCGAAGTGACAATGAGAAAGACTGTACTTGGAAGATAGAAGACATGATTAGAGAGACTTATTCTAAGTTATTTTGATGGCATGTTCTATAGCTGTCATATAGACTTGTTGCCAGTAGGATATAATAGTATTGTTGTTATCTGCTTGTCACACATGTTTGCATGATTGTTATGCTTATTGTTTTTCTTATTTTAATTTGAAGGACGAAATTCTTCAAGGGGGAGCCTGTAACATCCCAAATTTTATGCTAACATTATTCAGAAAGTTTAATTAGATAAATTAAATAGAATAATATGAGGTGATAAAGAGAATGAGATTTGTTAACTAATTTAGGTCGGGCCTTAAAAATCAATTAATAAGATTGTTTTAAATAAAGAATAAAAATGGATTAATGAGAGGGGCATAATGACAATAATTCCTTAATTCATTCCCTAAACCCTTCCTCTCTCTTTCGTTCTCATTTCATTTTCTAAAATGAAAACAAAACCTAAAAGGAGGCCATCCGTTACCTAGAGGAAAAGAAGAGGAAATCTAAGGAATTCAAAGGGGGAAAGCTTAGGGAAATTAATCTACATCAAGCCTCAATCTCTCTTATCCAATCCAAGGTGAATAACAGTTAATCATCTCATTTGTTTATGCTTGTTTTTGAATTTAGGATTGATTTCTGAATTGGTTGTGATAAAATTTCATGCATAGGCCGATATCATTATTAGATTGATGATGATATGTTGAAATTTTATGGAATTGTTCTAATGGCTTTTAAAGGTAAAACCAAAAAAATTTTGATCTCTCATTGATATGAAATTTTATTATGTTGTAGAAAACATTTTTTTAGAGATGGATTTTCAATTTCATAATTTTCCAATTTCATATAAATATTTTACAAGTTTCCTAATTAAGAGGAAAAATGTGTATATTTTCATGTTTTTAATTATTAAGAGATAATTAAATTAATATTTTACTCCTAAAAATTTTGCACATGGAAGAAGAAGTAAATGCTAATTTTTAATTATTTCTGAGGATTTTTCCCTAATTATTATGATTTTCTAATGAAATTGTTGTTCTAGAATTTTTTTTAATTAACATGAGTTAATAATATTAATTATAGGGGTTTGCAATGTTAGTTGAGAAGGTAGAATGTGACCTAGTAGAATTTATGTAAAGAAAATGAGAAGTATTTTTGTTATCTAATGATAATTTGACATGAAGCAAGAGTTAGTGGAAAATTTTAACTTTAAAAGGAAACAAATCAGTTTTTAACTTATTACAGAAATGTTGTTGGCACAATAACTTAGAGGCTAGATACCTCTATTACGTAGAAGCTTGATAATTATAAGAGCTGGTGCATGTGATAGATACTCGATATTTATTTGATGTATCTGTTTTCATAGGGATCGGACACCTTGTGTTTTAAGGGTTCGATATCTCATGTTTTAAAGAGACTTGACAACCCCATGGTTTAGAGGCTTGACAAGTTTCTTTGTTAAAGACTAAATATCCTTAAGTTTTTATAATTCGGCACCCTCAAGTATAGAGGCTTGGAAACCCTATGTGTGTTATAGGCACACCAACCCTATGTGTTTTGTAGGTTCGGCACCTTATGTTTTAAAGAACTCGACAACTCATGTATTATAGTGAGTTGATATCGTCAGTATAGATACTTGACATCTATATCTTAGTGGTTATATAGCCATATGTTTTACTACTTGGATTCTATGTTTTAGAGGCTATAAAGTTATACATTTTACAAAATTGGAGGCTATATTTTAGAGGCTCGATAGGCCACGTTTTCTATATGCTCGACATCCCTGTTTTGATAGCAAGTGTTTCAAAAGCTATGTAAAGATAATAATGCGTTGGCACAAGATTTTGGCTAAGTACTTGGGGCTTTATTTCGTTGCTGTGACAATGATTTCAAGTGGTTTATCATTTTTAAAGGTAAACGTTTTCATGGAAATAAAATAGTATTTTTGCCCAATATTATATGCATATTTGCAAAGGAAAATATTACTTAAACTTAAGTAATTTTGTTATGTATATGGCTATTGATTGATCATATTTTGATGAATGACGTTATGTGTTCTTGTTATCATTTGATCAGTTAAATTTACATATTTTATCATTGTCATACTCAGATTTTCATTACCCAACATTGCACCTTGGGACGTAGGAACAGAATTACCAGTTAGGTTGTTCCACTAGCTAGTTTGGTCACACTAAACTCCTAAGTGAGTAGAATGCATTCAGAAGATCAGATAGATCGATTGTGTTAGGATGCCTTGAACTGATTAAAAAGATACAATTTGTGGATTTAAAAGTTCCCAGATAAAATTTTAGGTGGGACTGATGTAGGGGTTGCACCCTATGCTTCAGCCGATAGCCTTTGGTTAGTAAAGGTCCACAATTCCAGTGCGTAGGGCTTTGTCGGTAGTAGGACTAAAAGGTGTATATGCACAGAAAGGAACTCGTAGCTCTATATGCTCCCTGTATTGTTTAAGTTGTTTTTATCCTAACCATATTTAAAAAAATTTAGGACATCTGGTTATGGTTTGGTCCAAGTCAGTCTGATAGTTTATTAATTAGCCCAAGAAAACCAATAGGTTCAAAGTGACCCAAGGAAAATTATGATTTAGACAGACGGACTATTTCATGGGGCAGGTAAACTTTGTGAATGCATAACCCTTTAATGACAGACTAGTCATATTTACCCATGTTGCATGCATATAACCATATCATGTTTTGTTTTAACCACTATGATTGCAGGTGCATAATTATGTTAAGATTGACATATTTTGATAAGATATTAACAATGGGAAAACCCGTTCAGTTCTACGGCCGGTCTTACTAGATATGTGCTTTTGGTACGAGATGGTATATTATTATTCACACTAGGATTTTTATCTGGCCCAAAGTTACTGTTTTTTCCCTTAAACTTTTGGGTACTCATTTGAGTAGTTTGGTAGTAGGGTTTTTAGGTTAGACGATTAAGCTTCTTGCGATATGTAACGATCCTACCTTTTGACCCTCGAACGTCGATACTAATATATTCACGGTATTTGTGTGTTGAGCACTCAAGTGTCGGAAAGACAGAAAGTTAGGGTAAAATTTTAAAAAATGAATAGAACAAGAAAAGAAGAATATGATATCATAATCTCATAGTGGAACGTTAATATATAATATCAAAGGAATGGTACAAATGGTTACTCTGAATATAGAAATATCAGATTTACCAAAACCTAAGCATTATCATTAGCCTGGACAGTTATAACTGCATGTCCTTATAGTGTCGATATATACAATATAGAAATGAAATGGAAATAAAAATACTATGAAAGGTATTCATCCGTCTTCTCTCCATAAACTCCAAAGCATCCATAGCTAAATCTGAAATCATACACAGGGATGACCCGAACATTATAAGAAAATAACACACAGATCAGTCTGGTAAACCAGCGTGAGAAATTCAAGAAATAAGAGTGACATACAATAGCGTCTTTTTAAGACCATATAGATTACGTAACTATTTTCCCCTCAAATGAAACCAACCATTCATTCAGTTCAGCATATAGTGATATGATAAATAATGTTTAGTGTGTAGCACATTAATATCAAATAGCAGCTGTGTGAACGCCACAGCAATAATATGTATACAATCAATACCGCTAAGGCATGTTCGTGCCACAAAGATATCCTTAGTCTGGCCACATCTGAACTCCATGAAAAGATTAGAAACTACCTTCCAAGCAATATATATGTCTAGATAGGATATATTCTAAGGTAAGCATAACTAAATCACCCGCAATGTGTGTTCCGAATCATATCAACTCCTGCTAGCAATAATCTATAAGCATCTCTACATATGGAGTTGATATACCCTTGAGGTTAACTAAACCCCCTGGCCATGCCCCTTTCCTGTTTTCTATCATTTTCTTGATGTCGAGGCTACATATGGCATCTCTCATACGATTCTTCATCACTCGATTAGAATACAGATCCCAAATGGATTCCATGATCTCAAACAAATCACAAATCACTACATGGATTCGAGCATCTCGAATAGATCTCGAATCTCCACATAGGTTCCCCACATAAGTCTTTCGACTAATGCTGATGCTATCCTCTCTCTTGGAATACTCCACAAGATAGACAGTCCCATACGATAGCATCGTTTGAAATGTTAGCGCCGACCTCTCCCTTGGACTTAACCTTAGGATTGATAGTTCAACTCTATAACATTTCACTTCACAATAAATTCCAAAACATAGATCGTGTATATGGTTCGAAGTGGTTACGGGTTTGAGTCATGTGATATAAGTACACTCTTTTTGCTTACCAGAATCTCTAAAACCAATCTATGAATTCCTAGTTAACGCAATTCCGGTTCTCTTAGAAGCAAGCAAAAACTAGAGATGTTTCATACTAATACTTTTTGCTGGGTGTTCTTATTAGTATGAAATCACATAGCCTTTCAATAACTTCTTAATTCAATATTAGGTCAAGTTCGATAATCGATTAATCGATTGTCTAGTCAAAACAATTGCTTATACAAATTAATATTTGTATGCCTAACTCGTTTCTGACACCAACTTAACTATTTCTCGTCCAAGAGTGAAGCTAGTTAATTTAGAGCACTAGTTGCACCAAAGCCTTGCCTGGACACTTCATTCTTGAATCTCACAGACAGGTAAGTCTACCTCGTCGGCTTTTAGTGCTAAGTATAGTATTAACGATTTTTATAAAAAAGTAAGAAATCAACACGATTAACACGTTTCCGACATTTTTAGACTAACTATTCCTCGGTCAAGAGGAAAACTGGTAGGTTAAAGCTCTATTGCTCCATCCCTACTCGACATCAATTTTAACTCTCAAAAATAGATAAACCTTACTTCGTCGGCTTTTAGTATTAAGCATAGTTAAATACTTTTTAAACAAGTAATCAAATAATTGACCATTTAGCCACTAAGCAATTCTTAATCCCTTTTTGAAAACATTTGTATATATTTTTAAAATACTTAAAAATACTTATATTAGGTTTTAAAACATATATCCAAAATGTTACTTTAAAATAACATGTTTGTAAAATCTATAGAACTTGAAAAAGAACATATTTCATCATAAAAACCTCTTCTTTAAAAATTCATAAATATTTCAAACCACTTTTAAAATAATCTAATAGTAGTTAGTAAACACTTGTAAAAAGAATGAAACAAAATACTTAAATATCTTTTCAAATCTTTTAAATCCAAAATTCAAGTCTAAACGGTGCAGTTTTATACAAGTGAAGTTTTGGTCATTTTTCGAGATTTTACCTAACTTTTTACTATCTAAGCTTTTAATAGCAACAAAACACTATAAATATGGCCAGAAACCCTTAATGGTCTCTCTATTAAGTTCCATAGAAATCGCCAAAAACAAGACAATTCCAAACTGCATCTATAACGACTATGGCTATAAGTACACTTTCAAATCGGAGTCCAATCTAAAGCGAAGTCCGTTTATAACCTATGTGCTTTGTTCAAGGTCTTGTCACAAGTCATACAAGTCTGTTCAAGTCCTTTCCAAGTTCATACATATGGATCATATGTGTCACTTACTTCCAAAGCAAGAGTTCAAACCAAAATTTTAACATATGTCAACCACAATTCAACAACATACGATCAAAATACAACATATATATATATATATATATATATATATATATATATGTTGTATTTTCCTTTTAAAGTGAGGCGGTAACTCACCTTTAACCAAAAAAATAACTAAGATCCAAGTACCCAAGTCTAACCTTCACTTTGCAACCACCTTTCCTTCCACCTTTCCTTTCTTTGCACTTGCTCTTTTGCCTCCTCCTCTACAAAGTGCTCACAACCATTAGAGATAGGGGAGTGTGGCTTTATTTCTTTCACTTTTTACATAGTGGAAGGTGTTATAGTATTTTACTAAGGCTTGTGGTAAAGTTTGAAGTGATTAGGAGTTGATTTGCAACTATTTTATTTTAGAACATAAGAGAGAAAGAAGAAGAAGCCGTTGGAAAAGCTTGGTTTTTTGTTTAGGATATTTGTGATTTATTCTTAAGACCTTCCTTTTATAGGTTTCACAAGATGTTCTTTAAGCTTGCATTCACCCCCACCATTCAATGTAAGACTCACCTCCCTTCACTTCTCCTTTACATCACTTCTCCTTTATGCTAATTACCATTATACCCCTCTCATGATAATATCTCTTATCCATTAGAACATTCTAGAACCTTCCAATTTTTATAAAGAGGAGAGTTTATTAATTAGTTGATAATGTGTTCATTTAATCATTAGACAAGTGCACAAGAGTTCAAACAACTTATAACGATCATAAAGCTTTTTACCGATAAACCTATTTTCGATCACATTATCGGTTTTTCTTTGAAGAATATATTTTTGCAAAACAAATTTCCAAAACAAGTTTTTTATCATTATTAATTAATTAAATGATGTCTAATAAGGTTATAAAATCATATTTATAACACTTAATTATATTTCAAAACGTTTCGATATTCAAAGATGAAGTGTTCGTGTAACGACCCGAAATTTTCGATCCCGAAAATTCCAGATAGTTAAGAAAAAAAAGAAAGAGATAGAAGAAAAAGAAGAAACAGAAACACCGGAACACATATTCTCACATTCGCAGCGGATCAAAATATGATATCAAATAAATAGCAGTTATACAAAGGAAATCTGTACTTTTCCAATTACACTTTAATATATCAGAGTTACAACATTTACACAACACTGGGCAGTTAAATTCAACATGACCCAGATAAGCTACAATAAATCACAGCGGAATATTCTTCATACGTTCCTACCATCCAGCTCATCTCCTGAGCTCCAGAACGTCCTTACCTGAAAATCTGTAATACTCGGTCTGACCCGAGCATTACATCAAAGTAACACCCGGGTCAGGCTGGAAACCAGCGTGTGTAAACCCATCTAACATGAAATTACCAATGCAATATACTTATTTAAAACCCGGGTAACTCGTGCCTTTACGAGTTCTTACTTGCCAAAATTAAAACCACATCTTACAATCATATCTAAGCATTACTACTCAGATTAAATGACCAACTTTTACATCATTTATTTCATTCCAGCCTATTTGTTTCAAAATCAAAACATAAAGAATTATTGCAGATTTCAAATCGAAGTGAGTTCGGGTATGTACTGGCACCCGACCCCGGTCTCTTCGAATACAATGTCCTCTTAAAGCAAAGTTGTTTAAGTTTTTAACAATTCCATCTATATCCAGAATTACATACTCAACTGCCATTCATCACAGATAGACAAACCATATTATCACAGTTCAACCAAAACATAACATATCACATATCATCACAAATCACTTATTAGAATAATCCAATGCATACCCTATCATTCAATCATTCATAAGCAAGATTAATTGGTCACACCATTTCTAATTAATTAAATTAATTAAATTAATTTCTTTAATCACTTTATTTTTAATCCTGCTCACTAAGTCATTAATTAATTACAACCCGTTAATTAACCCATTAATTATCCATAATTACTTCCGTTAAGTAAATATCCATTGGTTAATTATCCTCAATTAATTAACCTTTAATTATTAATTAATTTAACCTTTAATTACAAGTTAAATTAATTAATCCTTAACAAATTTATCCTTTAATTACTTATATTACGTAATATTATATAAGTAATTAATCCATAATTACTTACATTGATTAATCTCTAATTACTAATCGATTAGTCATTGTTTATTAATCAATTGATCTCTAATTAATAGGTAACTCACAATTATAAATTAATTAATCGCTCAATTATAAATAAATTGATCCTTCATCATTAATTAATTGATCTTCTTTTATTAATTACTATTATTAAGCGGATTAATTTGTTATAAGTTTAAAACATTTTAGTTTTCCCTAACCATTAACTAATTACAACCATTTATTTTACTTTAATAAACTTCAGTAATTAATGAATAATTAACAAATGTAGTTATCTTAAGTTTAACTAATTTGAACTTGAATCATTTTATTTGCATCATTTATTAACCTATGTTTTGGGTAAGTTTCAAAGTTTGAAAATTTCTTTCTTATTATCAGAAAATTTAAGCTTTAAAAACATAAACTTTTATAACGGTTAGGCTTGAAAATTTTACTTTAAGAAATTTATTTATTTCGTTTACAGAACAGGCCCAATCGGCCCAACCCAAAACCATGGTTCCTCTTTTCTTCCTTCATTCCCAGATAGTTCTTTCCCCTAGACGAACACAATTGTGCACATACGTGTATTTGTGCACGACAATTTCAGCCGCAAATTCTCACCGCTGACCGTCTGCCTAGGTCGCGCCTCGTCCCTACATCTACGTCCAACATTCGAAAACACGATCGAACCCCTAGTTCGAAAATTCGAACTTCGACCAGCCTGAACAAAAACAACGAGTCCACCAAATCTCCTCGGTCCGCTATCTCCGACACCGGAGTCCTTGCCATTACTCCAGAAAACTTCGCCACTCACTCCTCCTGCTCTATTTCCTGGATCGCACCTCCCCAGAAGCTCATCGACATCACGGTTAACTCGAGGATGTACCCACAACAGAACCTACCTAAAACCTTAAACCGACTTTGACCACCCTCTACGCTCCACCATAACTCGCCCCACTATTTTTCCCATACCCCCTCTCCTCCGATCTTTCTCCTGGCCAATCGTCGTCTTCTCCCATAGTCGTCTTCGCCGTAATTTGGTTGAAGCCAAATTCTGTTCATTTCCCTGAATCCCAACATCCACATAACCATAAAACATGAGACAACCTCCAAAATTCAGCGTTTCTAATGTCGATCACGCTTATGTAAACATAAATGCAAAACACGATATTCGAATTTTTGTCCAATTGGTTTAACTCCCTGTAAATGTTACTTTTACCTCTCCATACTGGATAAAAGTTAATAATTTTTTTTAAAAATAAAGTCTAATCACAAACAAACACTTTTCCATTTAACATTATAGCCTAAATCCACCTAGATTAAGCGATAGGAATTTTTGAAGTCAAGTCTAGCCTTTATTTCTAATATACAGGGTGTAAATTATTAAACAAATAGTGGATCATCTGGTTATATTGCCCAACATATACATATCAGAGATGCATTCCAGTGACACAGTTATTTGATATTTACTTATTTATTTATAATCACTCGAAAAACAAGGGTAAATGTTTACGCACCTCTTTTGTTCAGAGTAGTTTGAATGTCTATAAACTGGACTTGATGATCCTTGAACTAGTTTGCTTCCAGTTTTATTCAGAAGGTTTTGAAATGATCAAATCTTTTTTAAACTGAGATGGATTTTACTTGATTTATATTGATCTTGAATCCATCTTTGATTTTGTGTTGATCTTAAATCTTCTGGTTCAATCTGTACTTGATTGTTATAAGTTGAAGCTTTTGTTGTTCGTTTGAATCTGAGATGATTTTCTTTGCTTTGGGTTTTCCAGGCTGAAGATGCTTAAAGTTTGATTTTTGCTTTTTAGTTTTAAATTGAAAGATGAGAGAAAAATGGTTTGAGAAAGTGAAAATGAATATCCAGTCTGATTTTTTTTAAATACTTAATTTGTATTCATTTCCATTAAAAGAACTCAATGCCACATGTTAATGCATGATTTCCCTAAGCTTACACATGTTTAAATGCATGTATTAGAAGCTTACAAATGTTTTAAATTCATTATTGTATTAATTACCTATGTTTTAATTAAATTATGTGTTATGTGTATATTTAGTGTAAAAGACAAATGTACATATTCCTTATGTTTTCTTTTTATTAACTAAAGTTTAAATCTTTATATAAACTATCTTAATTTCAAATAAATTTTTTTTAAAGGAAGTATTTCAAACTTTTTTATTAAATCTTGTTTTAGGCCAAAAATATTTATCTTGTGTTTTAATTTTAAATAGCTCTTGTCGGGTTTTCTATATTTTTAAAAAAATAGAATTTAACTTTAATTACCCTTTAAAAATCATTAGAATTCCATTTATTTATCCAAATAAAAATTAGTATTCCTGTAGTAAAATCAGATAATTATCCAATTATCAGATGACCAAAATCGGGTTATCACATTCCTCCCCCCCTTTGAATCTTTTCGTCCTAGAAAAGGAACGAGGCCAGAATTTATTTAATAACTTAAAACCAAATAATTTATTCTTTGATCATTTTTGAAATACTTTAAAATCTATATAATATTACTAAAATAGTTTTTATAAAAAATACTTTTTATAACTTGATGTTTCAACAAGTCCGTCCTCGTTCGCACTGAAATTCGGTCGTACGTTGATCAGGCGTAGGACTGAAAATCTATAAGTACTTGGTAAACCCGTTTTCAACATCCAATGAAAATACTTGGAAAATAATTTATTGAAAATATAAAAAAAAACATTTTTGAAAATAGAGGAAATATCTTTGGTGAGAATGCTCTGGAAATCTTCACCCCCATGCACGGTCACAGTTAACCCGATGGTTACGTTGCCATCTCGGCAAAATCCATAGATAACTGTAGGCACTCCGCGCCCCTCGATTACGTCATGGAACCAGCTACAGATCGCAGCTACAACCGGGGTTACGTTGCTATCACAACAAAAACCATGTAACTGTAGGCCTCAGCGCCCTCGAATTCCGCTGCCAAAAGAATGAAGCTTATCCACTCCACTCGACTATAGATCGCAGTCTACCGATGTTACGTTGCCTTTTCGGCAAAATCAAACGTAGCCTGTTGACACTCACCTCCACACGATTTCCGCTATGGTCCACAGTAGATCGCAGCGACATCGAGTAACACTGTCGTTATAGTATAACCCAAATGCCTCTGTAGGCATCAGCGCTCTCGACTTTCGCTACCCAATAATCCTCAGGAACTAGTTTGTCCGGACTCCTCACATGATCAACTTTAGAGCCTCCTCCTCTTTGAGGCTCAAGGTAGTACCAACCTATGGCACTCCTGAGAAGTTCATTCCAAGGGAGTGCCTTTTTCTCCAGAGCCATTTTTAAAATACTTTATACTATACACATATAGTATCTTCCAAATCATACACCTAGTATGAATCCCATATAAATTCTTTTTCTCAAAATTGATTATACCAAAATCGATAATTCTCAAACTAGGCTTTCCAAATTCCAATATTGATTTTACCCAAAAATCAAAAGCCTTTCCAAAATCCATAGGTTCTAAAAACCTTTCCTCAAAATCTCATAAGATTCTTTATATATATATATATATATATATATATATATATATATAACCTTGAAAAATCTTTAGATCACTTCATACTTGTATAAATTCTCTTTTTATACTTCAAATACTTTTCAAAAACCCTTTTCTTCTGGCAAAAGATTCAATAAGGGGAGTTTTATCATATATATAACAAAGATACATAACTTTATTTATGCCAAATCAAATATTCAAATTTGATTACTCTACAAAATCACTTACCATATCACTTACTTCCATAAAGTAATTTTTTACCATAGAAATATCCAATTTCCACTTTATTTTATCATATGTCTCACAAAATATACTTTTCATTTCAAAAATCATTTCACATTTCTTATCCATAAATTCCCCAATATCAATTTCATTCAAATCCATACGATGTACACATATCATCCGTACGCAATATCAATCTGATCGCTCACTCGATCACACAATTTCTCTTCCGAACTAGTATCGTTCACCCGACTTCCTAGTATGGACTCAGATCTGGTTTCTTGATCAAAAACCGTCATTCTGCTTGCATAGCCATAACTATGATAGAGAATATCCATAACCAATCAACAATCCATATCCAGGTTCGCCATTGAAAATCGAGTGGAAAATCCCAACTCGGATCGATATACTATCTCGAAATTCTATGCTCGAATCTGGATCAAATCACTATGCGAATAGAATAATATACGTCACCCTACGTATTTATCTCTATTGATTATTAGCCAAATCAATCTCCTTTCTATTCACATTCACCTTAATTTTCATTCACTTATTCACAATTGCTTCAATCCTATTTGGATTATCACCTCAATTCTTATTTAAATTTGGGTATTTAATCATAAACAGTTTGCACTCTGACCAGCTTAAGTTTAGAAAATATCTTGAAGAATTAAAAATAGATAAGTAGTTGAAAAACAATTATTAGTTTGTAAAATAGGTGTAAAATAGTTAAGTAATTGCGAAATAGTTGGAAAATAGTCAAATAGTTATAGAAATTGCAAAATAGTTGTAAAATAGTAATTAGTTATAAAGTAGTTGGAAAACAGTAATTAGTCTATAAAAAAATTGAAAAATTGTTAAATAGTTCCAAAAATAATTGTAAAATAAGTATAAAATAGTTTGGCTTTAAAAAGAAATGTGTAGATAGTAAATAGCTTGGAAAAATAGGTTTATATTAATGCAATTATTTTAAAATGTCTAGAGCCAAACTGTTTAATTCCCAATCAATTGCCAATTTCCAATTAACTTTCAATTTCAATTCAAATTAAGTTAACCTCCATTCTCATCCCAAATTCAAATCAACTTCCCATTTGAATTTGAACTCATTCGATTTCAATTTTATTTCGAATTAATCCAATTCAAATTTTCTATTTGAATTTTAAACTTATATATGACTCGATTCCAATTTAAATAACTTCAATTTCCACTAAACTTGATTTAACCCCAATTCAAGTTGAATTAACCTCAATTTCTTTCCAAATTCAAATCAAATTCCATTTGAATTTTAAACCTATTCAACTTTAATTACAATTCCAAATTATTCAAATCACTTTGGACTAATTTCAAATTTAGTTTCACTTTAAATCATCTTGAATTATATAAATTCGCGTTAAATTTACAAATGTTTGTTTAACCTTTTAAACCAGATTGTCCTATATTTTCAAAGTCTTTGAACAATTTAATTCTTAGTCCAAAATTCAAAATTCTAATTTAAATTGCCTTTACCTCCCCATAAATCTATTTCTAGGTTCAAATAATAATTCAAATTCTTTTTTAAACAATTTAATCTTTGAAATTCAATTTATTACCCAGTTTATCTCAATAATGGATATATGACCACAATCCATTTCTTCATTCATTTAAACAAATCCTATTCACAGTTTAAAGATTATTAATAACTACAAGATGATATCATCCAAATTATTTTAAGACATCCATCCATCTCCAATTTCCAGATTTCAAACCCATTTTGAGATCACACGAACTCCCAATTCAAATTAACCATTTAACTTCCTAAGTTAAATCCCGATTTCATCTTGAAATTTCCAATTCAGGTTGCTTGTTAACTTATTTAACTTTTCCAAAGTTAAATTCAATTTACTTAATCCAGCCAACCTTACCCAATTTGAATTCCCATTTCACATTTTAAACTTCACATTAATAATCTTTAAGTTCAAAAACTTATCAGTTCCAGTAATTAACCGTCCTGTAATTACTTTAATCACTTTTAATCTTACTTACTTAACAATAATAGTTAACTACAACCAATAATTAAACATCCTTTAATCATCCATCTTAATTAATCGTCCTTGATTAATTATTACATTAAATAATTAACTTTTAATTACCACATAGATTAATTAACCTTAACCATTCCCATTAATCCCACTCAAAAATTTGAATTTTCCATCTCAAATTTCAAATTTCTTTCACTTAAAAGTTCAAAAACTTATTTTTCTTTGGGTTTTTATAGCATACTTCAGGGAAAATCAAAAATCAACACTTTAGAGTTTATTTCAAATCATCTTTATAATATGTATATCTTCCATATATACATGTTTCCTTTGCACACCAAGTTATACTTAAATTTTAGACCACCTTGGTTTTAATTCAAAACAAATTCTTTTAAAATTTTCCAAACATTTCTTATTTTAAAATAAGATTACATTCAAAAATAGTCTGAATAATATTATTTATTCTTTTCTTATCACTTTGAAACAATTTCAAATTTCTAGACCTAGATTTAAATCTTTACAATTTAGATCATCTTCAATTCCAATTTATAAGTCATACTTACCTAAATGTTTTACTTTCCTAAAACATTTCATTTGCTTACTCATTAATACACATTTTATTATTAAACACAACAATTATTTATGACAATGACCAAGGTAATCATATCTGGAAACCAATTCATTATTCTGAAACTCTTCTCCAAATTCAAGATTTTAATTCCAGTTTGAATTTATTTCAAACTTATCTTCATTTAATTTCAATTTGGTTGTATTGCTATTACCACTTAATTCTCATTATTTTATTTAATTCCAATAATCAACAACCAATTTCTTTATATATCAAAAGATAAACTTATATGAAAATCATTTTTAAAATCATTTTTTTAAGAAAATAACAAATACACTCTCATATATTATATACACTCAACTCATTTTAGGGTACCATTGACCCTATCCTTAATGAGTATCCTCCACCAGAGCCAAGGTTCTCGCTTAACCTTCAGTTCTGATACCAAATGCAACAACCCGAAATTTTCGATCCTGAAAATTCCAGATAGTTAAGAAAAAGAAGAAAGAGATAGAAGAAAAGGAAGAAACAGAAACTGTAACGACCCGTAAATTTCGATAACTTAATTTGTTAAATTTATAAGATTTTGTAATTGAATGTAGAAAGAAACGAAAATCTTATAATTTATATTGGAGTGAATGTTAGAAATTAAATGTTGCAATGGTAAATAAAATCAATTCTTGACAATTAGAATGAAATAAAAATAAAGAAATAGGGGAAAAATTATAATTTGTTAATTAAATATGATTGTGTAATTAATACTGAAAGAAATAAAATTGGAAATGGTATTTATGAAATAATAACTAAAATGAATTGCAACTGTATAAATGGAAGTTAATTGTTAATAACTTGGATGTAATTACAATTAGTGAAACAATGTAAAGGTTATAACTTGGTTACAAAATTTATATACGGAAGTGGATGTAAATATTGAATTAATTAATGAAAATAAAATCTTAATGTTATGTTTGGATAGAACATAAGTGAATGCAATTAGTAGTATGGAAATAAATGCCAACATTGATTGTAAGTAATAGAGGCTTACTTATGTGACTAAAGAGTAACGGTAATGTTTATTATGGGTTACCTATTTATTTAGATGGTTAATTGGAAGTGGAGATAAATTGTAACTATATGTGAATTAAGGTAGTAATGTTAATGGCAGTTGATAAATAACTAATTTAATGCAATTCAAATTGATTGAAACGACTGTTTAGGTTATAATGGAGTGTAAATAAAAATATTTGGTAATAAATTGAATATAAGAAAATGAAGGCAATTAGTGAATTAATTAATGAATTCATAATAATAAATAGTGATTAAGTAAAAGCAAGGATAATAATTATTGTAATAATTAAAATGGGAGTCAATTGAATTTAATGAACCTTAATGTATATTAATGAGAATAAGGCAATAGTCACAAGATATAAAGGAAATAGGATGAAGTGAAATGTAGTTTATTTGTAAAACAATAAGTGATGTAATATAGGAATGAAATCAAAATAAATAAGTTTAACTGAGACTTTAATTCCAAATAACATGTGAAATTGACCAAAATATATAGTGAATGGTAATTGGATATAATCAATGTTAGTAAGAAATTACAACATTTGTTTGGAAATGATTTAAACTTGTGAGAATGTGATTGACAGCTGATGATATCAAATTTTTATAAGTTACCTGTTTTGATGGAATTAAAAATTAAATTTTAATAAATATAAATAAATGTTACATTTATGTGAAATGCAATACCATGTTTAGGATTTGTTAAATTGTATATATTAAGGAAATGAATGGGAAAACCAGGTAACTAAGTTTATAGAGTGGAAATGAATTTAACAAAAAGGATTTGGATTAAAACAAATCAAATCCATTGAAATCCAAATTTTAATAAGCGTAATTATCGGGGCAATTGAAATTTAATGTTACGCAATTGAAATAAAGATAAATTTGAAAGAAACGTTAATGTATCTGGATATATAACTAAAAAAAATGGTACCTAAGATTGATAATATGATAAATAGGGAATAAAAAATTGGGAATCATGTTTTATTTATTTGAAATTAAAAGTAAATAATTGAGTTTATTGCAATTAAGTAGAATTAAACATTAATTATTACGTTAATCGAAAATTTAGTTTAAATTGGAGATTATTAATGTTATAGATATTGAGCCAATGTTAATTTCATCCAATTGACATTAATGAATTGAATAATGAAATGGAAGCGAATTTAATAGATTTATTTGAAATTAAATTTATAATGTTGAATTTAATGAAATTGAGAATTAATATTGAAATTTATAAATAAATCATCTCTAAATTGACGTTTTAAATTGGTTTAAATCATTGTAAATGATTAGGAAATTTAAAATGATTTAATTGGTCAATTATAGAATTTAAAATGAAAATTTGTTTTAATTAATCAATTATTTATCTATTTAATTAATAAAAAAATAGCCATTTTGGATTATTGTAGGATTTCAAGTTTCTTAGCGATCAGACTTGTCGTTTGATCGTACGGACTCGAAACGCCTTGAAATCGATAAATTGAAATCAATTTGAACAATATTGATTTTAGCATAACTTCTTTATACGATGAAATTTGGATGTGAAACTTTTCCCATCGCGTTTAAAATATTTTTAAACACCTATTTTGATATATGGGTTTACCCAATTTCATTCTGGGTCAATACGGGCTTTTTTTGGGCTACTTTGTCGTTAACGCGTATATCCAACCTTATCCATCCATTCAAATTTCTGACCTACCTATATAAACCCCGTTATAAACCCTAGCAGCCTCTATTCCTCATCTCTATACGTACAGAAACTTCTGTGCTCCTCTTCCTCAATGGCTGCAAACCCTAGATCCAATTGCAAATTCAAAAATCTAATGAAAATTCGAACACCTCAGAAAAATTCAGAAAAAATATATGTTGAAGCTCTCGAAGTGCGTAATCTTCTTGTGAATTTTTTTTTTCATTTTGGATTGTAGTTTGACCGATAAAAATCGAAGAAGTCTCGACCGTCCATCACGCGTCGATCAAAGTTGTCGGATCGTCGAACCCTTTTTGGGTATTGTAGTGGGGACGGAGGGGAGTCGATCTGTGCAGTTTGTTCATGGAATCAACGGCTAGATTTACGGAAAATATTCAACTAGGGTTTGAAAAATTTGGGCGGTGGCGACCGTGTTTCACGCGATCTCGGCGCAATGGGGGTGTTTGGCGACCAGGAGTGGAGGAGGCGTAGTCGTCGGCCGTGATAGTGAGGGCGCGACGTGTCCTGGATCGCGATATGGCGGCGCGGTCGAATATTTGCGTGCGTGGGTAGGGTTCCTGTAGATTCCTATTCTCTGTAGTGCGTGAATATGTTGAGTGATGACGTGGCAACGTGATGAGTATGGGTATCTACTTTGTTTAATTTAAATTTAATTTTCAAATTGCTCTAACTAATATAACTTTTGCGTACGAACTCCGTTTCACGCGCGGTTTTCTCCACTACGTTCGTATTGGAATTCCGGACTCTTTGACGCTAGTTTGGATAGATTCTGAGACTGCTGAATTTTTGGGTTTAAATTGGATTTGAATTCAATTTAAATTCAAAAGGTGGGCGTTTTAACCCATTCACAACTTCTAAAATTTCCTATTTTTGTTAAATTCATATATGATGTGATTTAAAATTCATTTATGGTTGTTTGTCATATTTTTGATCATCACCTCAGTTAATTTCATTCATTTAAATTAAATTGCTATTAAATTTATTCATTGCATTTAAACTGCCAGTTAAATTATTAATTAATTATTCATTGCATATAAAATGCCAGTTAAACAGTTATTTAATTTATTATTGAATATAAACTGCTATTTAATACCTGTGTTTATTATCCGTTCTATATCGATGCTACTATTTGAATTTGATGATGATTGTGATAAATGGTTGATGATTGATTTTGGATGAATGGATGCTGTATTTTATATTGTTATAAACTGCAAGTTATTATGCATTTTCATTCATTCGGGATTGCGGTTTGAAATGATATATAACCGTAATTTTTATTTTAAATTAAGGATTGAAATGATAAACATCCGTATCACTTGACCATAGGATATGAAATTTTATACAGGCACCGTGGTATATATATATATAATTATTTTTGAAATGATTTTCTATGGGTTTGGAAAGAATATGGTTTAATGAATATTGATTTTTGATATTTTGTAAATATTATTTTTATATATAGTTAAACGCTTGAATTTAAGCTATGTATAAATTTGATTTAAAGAATAAAAGAAGTTTAAAAATAAAAGTTTAATTTTATTTAGATAAAATACGGTTAAGTAGTTATTTAAACTTACTGATAGAGTTTATAATGTCTAAAATAAAATAAATGTTGGAAGATAAATATGAATTTGCTTTGAATTAAAGTATTTAAGAATTATCCTCGAATAAAATTTATTGGAAATTTAAATTAATTTGGGATTTTAAAAGGTGTGATTTTTATAACTTGATTTTGGTTTAGAGGACTTAAATAAATATTAAGTCGATTTAAATAAATATTATCAAGTTAATTAAATTTGGAAGAATATCCTGTTATTTGAAGTTTAAAGGTTTTACTAAAATGATATTTGATTTATGTAGTAAACATTTCAAATCTAAATAATAATAGTTGAAATTGATATATATGAAATTATCAAAGATTTAGTTTTGGAGTGGTGGAGTATTTAAGCTTTGAAATTTATGGAAATTTTATTTGTTTATTTGGGGATTTTAACCTATATTTGGAATTGAATTTGTGAAGGTAAAGAAGCTATTTTATTATATGAAGTAATTTAATATTTAAACTATTGAAGTATATTAACTTATGTTCAAAGCTATAAATTTCAAGGTATATAGATTTGGAAGTGCTATGATTTGTTGAAAAGGATATAGTTGAAATAAAATGATATCATATTGACTTGGGTTTCAAAATAGACATGATATCGTATTTATATGGTTTTGAAATAGATATTTTATTCTGGTTTTAAAGTATAAACTATTTTGTAAAGACCGCGGTGTTATAATAACGATTGGTTATTGAAGAGACCGGGATCGGAAGTTGTCATACTCTCTGCCAATTCCGAAAACCACTTTAACAACCGTGTACGTGGTGGAGATTCCAGAATGAAGTAGGATGGCGGCGGCGTTTCTTTTGAGGTAAATACGTGGACCCAACTCCCATGAGTTAGCATAAGGTGGCTAAAGCAGGAGCGATTAACGGGTTAAGAAGGTAGCCCCTTCTATCGGACACATCCCTTCGATATTCTACTCTGACTTAGGATTTATTCGGTGACCACTTTTGATTTCTTTGATTTGGGGGTGTGGCTCGAGGTGGGCGGTAGCTGCAGGTAAGCTTTACCACCGACCCGGAAGCGTAATTGGTATATCTACCCTGGCATTGCCTAGTTGTGCCGTGTCACCTACCCTAGCGTGCCTTATACGGTTTTGTTTTGTACCATACCTATGGAGTGCCCTCTGACGACGCCTAGTACGAGGTAGATTACGGTACTGTATAGACTATGGGAATATATTATGTGTTAAGGGGAATATTGGGTCACTCCTTAATGCTATTTTAAAGTAAGTTTATTTTACTGATAAACACTATCATAATAGCGAAATATTACTACATAGTAAATAGTTTAACGGATCCTTAGGAGATGTGAATCCCGAGCATCTCGTAAGTTACTACACTCACATTTATTTCTGTTGATTTAACTTACATAAGATCTTTTAGTTCTGACTCGAGTGTTTTGTCTTTTCAATTCGCTCGGGTCAGTCCGAGCGTTTCAGGATTTGAAGATTTTATTCTGGAGGACGAAGATTTATAGTACTATTATCTACTATATTATTCCCTTACACCATTTTATTCCGCTACATAATTATTATTCTATGGTATGTGTAACTCTGATATGTACTGTATAAATATAATCAAATGTTTTGTAAAACGGCTTCATGAATTGTATATTAGATTATTATATTTTATCGTTCCGCTGTGAGATTCTATTTTGTGTTTTCTTTCCCTGCTTTTTCTTATTTACCCCATAACAATCCGCCCTACCATATGGTTTGAATGGGCACGTGTGTCGATTTAAAGCGTGCGAAAAGGCAGGACGTTACAATGTGGTATCAGAGCTTTGGTTTAGCGATAAACCTTAGCTTTGTGGGGTTTGACTCTTTATTAATAGGGTAGTAATACCCTATGATGAGTCGCTGAGTGTATATATGAGAGAGCGTATTTGTTAGTGTTATAAAAAGGTTTTAATATTGTGTTAATTTGTTCCGTTTTGTATTTATAAATTCTGGTTGGTGCATGGGACGCTATGACATCAATAGGGATTTCTAAACACTTAATAGGACAGACCGACATTATATTTGGTTTTAATATAGGTGAATGAAATAATTTTGCCTATTATATTTTCTATATATATAAGATAAATTTTTTTATAACATTATATTTGGTTGCAATATATTGGTTTTTAGGTAATGGAATTTATAAATAATAAGTTGAAATAAGACTGAAAATAAAATAAATCAAATTGGAAATTTTAGAACTTAAGTTCCGGGGTTTTGAAAATTTCTTTCAAATGATTTTGGAATATAGTAATAATATTTTAGAAGTATTTTCTGATATAAATATTTCAATATAATTTGAAATTTGGAAAAGAAATAAGTTCTGTACTCCCCTCTTTGTCGTTGGAAAACAATTTCGGTGATGAGTGCACGCATCATCAACATTCATTTTCGAGTTTCGAAGTGGGAAGGCCACTGTAGTAGTTACTGCAGATTTGTTTTGATAAAAAATATAAATTTTAAAATTGTTTTAAATATAATTGGATATATAAACTGTAAGTATATACATTTATCTATTATTTTAAAATAATTTGAAATTAAACCCGGTATTTAGTTCTTAAGTTTCCGTTAACTAATAATTTCAATTATTATAGTGAAATTGAATGTAACTAACTTATAATTAGAATCTTTAATTAAAATAAGAAGTTCAATGCTAGGTTATGAATGAAATTAAAAGAAAATTTAAAATTTGTAACATATAAAACAAAGGATTATTATTGAACGGTAAATTAAGTAAAAAAATTAAGATAAACTTGTATAACTTTCAATTACATCCTTATAAACATATATATAATTTACCGAATATTAAAATTTGAAATGTTAATAAGAATTGTGATAGATACTATACAAATAATAAACTTGAGATAATGAAAGTATTCATTGAAATTCTTTAATAAATAAGAATTAGATGTTGTGGTTGTTGTAAACTTAAGTATATTTGAGATGATACTAATTAAAAATAATGAAAAGTAGGTATTGTGAGCAAGTAAATCATAAACTTAAGTAAATAGTTGAAGTCGCTTCTGAATAAAATAAGAATAAAAGATGAAAAAAAATGATTAAAAACTTAAGTTAATAAATTTACCTGCTAAGAAATTTGATTTTTATATGATAATATAAATAAATGAATGTAATGCAATGAATAGAATTTGGCATTTTATAGATAGAAGAAAATGAATTGGTAAGTAATGAATAGAAATAGATAAAAATAAATAATGAGTGAATGAATATGATGCGATAAAGAAGAAACTTACATGACATTAAAATGAAAAAAAAAATTGTAAGTAATAAATGAAATTTATAAGAATTGGCTTGATTTATTATTTGAAATTGTTGTTGTTTGGTTTAAGGCTGTTTGGGGGCAAGGATACTTTAAAATTGGATGGATGAACGAATAATCTGTTTAGTTTCATCTAAGACTATTGAGTAAATGGTGCACTAAGTAGTTTATTTTTCATTATGTACAATTTAAAGTTTTGAACCCGAACAACTACCTGTTTTGTTTGATATGGATGAATGTTTGATTTGTGTTGATTTTTATGTGATGGTTGTATGCCTTGTTGCAAGTGGTTGTTGGGTGTATTGATTTGTTTGTTTATGGTTGAAACAACTTTAATATTTCATTTATATAATTGTTAACCCTTTTAGATTATATAAGTGAAATGCAGGTTATGGAAGCAATTGCTACTGCTTTTGGTTCCATAAAATAAGCGTTAATTGCCTGACTAATAGGTACGTTTTCGGATTTCGGTTTATAGCGTTATTATATTGTTTTTCTGGGTTGGGATATATATTATTTTGGAAAGTATATGTTACATATATTGTTATTTGATATTATATTTTTACCCAGCCTCTCCGTACAAAGGAGACTCTGCCAAAATTTTCCATAAATTTTGGACTTAGAAAATATTCTGAAAATGTTTTCCAAACTTTATAAATTTGAGTATAAAAAGATTTAATGGTTATAAATTGGTATATTTTATCTAAATTAATTAATTTGGTAAATATTGTTTACAAAGTTAATGTTTTGAATAAGATATATTGATTTCTTAATTCTTCTTTTCCCTTTTCGGGGACGAAAAGTTTTGAGTGAGGGAGAGTGTAACGACCCGTAAATTTCGATAATTTAATTTGTTAAATTTATAAGATTTTGTAATTGAATGTAGAAAGAAATGAAAATCTTATAATTTATATTGGAGCAAATGTTAGAAATTAAATGTTGCAATGGTAAATAAAATCAATTCTTGACAATTGGAATGAAATACGAATAAAGAAATAGGGGAAAAATTATAATTTGTTAATTAAATATGATTGTGTAATTAATACTAAAAGAAATAAAATTGGAAATAGTATTTATGAAATAATAACTAAAATGAATTGCAACTGTATAAATGGAAGTTAATTGTTAATAACTTGGATGTAATTACAATTAGTGAAACAATGTAAAGGTTATAACTTGGTTACAAAATTTATATACAGAAGTGGATGTAAATATTGAATTAATTAATGAAAATAAAATCTAAATGTTATGTTTGGATAGAACATAAGTGAATGCAATCAGTGGTATGGAAATAAATGCCAACATTGATTGTAAGTAATAGAGGCTTACTTATGTGACTAAAGAGTAACGGTAATGTTTATTGTGGGTCACCTATTTATTTAGATGGTTAATTGGAAGTGGAGATAAATTGTAACTGTATGTGAATTAAGGTAGTAATGTTAATGGCAGTTGATAAATAACCAATTTAATGCAATTCAAATTGATTGAAACGACTGTTTAGGTTATAATGAAGTGTAAATAGAAATATTTGGTAATATATTGAATATAAGAAAACGAAGGCAATTAGTGAATTAATTAATGAATTCATAATAATAAATAGTATTAAGTAAAAGCAAGGATAGTAATTATTGTAATAATTAAAATGGGAGTCAATTGAATTTAATGAACCTTAATGTATATTAATGAGAATAAGGCAATAGTCACAAGATATGAAGGAAATAGGATGAAGTGAAATGTAGTTTATTTGTAAAACCATAAGTGATATAATATAGGAATGAAATCAAATAGATAAGTTTGATTGACACTTTAATTTCAAATAACGTGTGAAATTGACCAAAATATATAGTGAATGGTAATTGGATATAATCAATGTTAGTAAGAAATTACAACATTGGTTTGGAAATGATTTAAACTTGTGAGAATGTGATTGACAGCTGATGATATCAAATTTTTATAAGTTACCTATTTTGATGGAATTGAAAATTAAATTTTAATAAATATAAATAAATGTAACATTTATGTGAAATGCAATACCATGTTTAGGAGTTGTTAAATTGCATATATTAAGGAAATGAACGGGAAAACAAGGTAACTAAGTTCATAGGGTGGTAATGAATTTAACAAAAAGGATTTGGATTAAAACAAATCAAATCCATTGAAATCCAAATTTTAATAAGCGTAATGTGACGCCCCACCTCTATACCCACGCTAGCCAAGAACATTACGGTGAATGCTGTCAACTAGCACGGAGAATAAGGCTGTTGAGGAGCGACCATCCGTGTAATTTCTTTGCGCGGGCATCGATATGTCAGATAGTATAACATGCATTTCTTTATCAAGAGGGAAATCCGACATACCGACACAAACTCAAAGCTACTACACAGTGGCTGTAATATCTTCGGAAACAAATATAGAAATAAACATAACATAAATCAGTCACAGACAATTCATATCACAAAGGCGGAAGAAGATATGAATATAACACATGAAAGTGTTCATCAGAGTAGTGGTCAAAAAGATCCACAATAACACAAAATAATAGCAACATGTGCTATACAAAAGAATGCATCAATGAGTCAATATCTCAAGAGTATACAACAAAAACTACTAATCTAAGTAGTAAGCAAAAAGTCAGAGTAATGAATCCCAGGGGAGAAGTCAAGCAGAAGCACCTGTAACATCTCGGTCTGACCCGAGTATTATTTAATAAGAAAATAAAAAACGGGTCAGTCTAACTATAAATATCAGATGAAACGATACAGAATAAGAGATATGACAAAACACATAATAATCACAATGCCAAGCTGTGATATATATAAGTAATTGAAAATCAACGAGAGATTAATCAATATCACCAAATCTACACAAGAATCAAAGAAATTTCATACTCCTCATTTCGTTCACCAAACCATAAATATTGACAATTATATCAATGCCAATCACAAAAGTCAGTGACACACAAATTCACCAACGCACAAATATTGATAAAACTTATCAATGGAAATCACGAAAATTGGTGAAGCACAAATTCTAGAAATCATCTCAAGAAATCCAGAAATCACAAAAAGGGGGAAGGCCTATCACAAACGGGAGCATAAAGCCCACCAACACGTGTATCACAAACGGAACACTAATTCCATGGTTGCTAACCATCACAAATTGAGCCGAAGATCCACAAACGGCCCGAAGACCATGGATTGCTACCCCACCAAATTGAGTCGAAACTCCACAAAACGGGGTTTAGTCTCCCTCGTAGACAAAGAGACATCGCACATTGCTAGTCTAAATCACAAAGATGATCGTCATGATCAACGAGAAGTGTCGATTACACTAAGCTAGTAAATATATGAGTTTAGCTTCATGTCCCATAACCACTTTCTTAACTCAAATATTTACGAACAAACTGTAGATCTCCACTAGGAAATTGTCATAAGAGGTTCAATCGAACAAGTCCAAGAATTAACCGACGAAGTAAACGCAAGCGTTTCATACCACTTGTTTTACTAAGCCGATTAATTAGATTTCTCATACAAGTGAGGTAAAGGTTTGTATATACTAATAGATTAGAAATCGGTTTGAGAAAACGATCTTTGTAATAAAATAGTGTTGAAATCATTTGAAGAAAGAGTTTTGATATTTACTACTAGTATAGAAAACCTTTATATTTTTAAAGTGACAAATCACAAAAAAGATTGTTGGAACAATCAATCACTAAAATTCACATTCGAAGACGTGAATAAAAATCCAAACAAATCGATAAAGAATCCATCGAAATGGATATTCAAAAATCCCTAAAAAGGAGTCATCAAAGTCATAATAAATGATAACAACAAATAGGATCATAACGAATCGATTTAAATTGGAATTCTCAAGCAAATAGGCAAATAGGCAAAACACTGCAGTTTCAGACGTCTGAAACAAGTGATTCAGACGTCTGAATCTGGAAATATAAAGATTTCCAGAACACAATTCAGACGTCTGAATCAAGTATTTCAGACGTCTGAAATAGGCATATTTTAGCCTATTTCCTTTCTGGTTCCAAATGAACCAATTCAGACGTCTGAAACCCTATATTCAGACGTCTGAATCTGGGAATAGAAATCTTCCCAGACAATATTCAGACGTCTGAATATTCCGTTTCAGACGTCTGAATCTGGGGTTCAGGGCATTCCCTGAACCTAGGCCGAAAATGGCCAAACGAATATCGAAAACGATCGAACGAGCAAATGGCGATGACTAAGGAATTACTTCGAACGACAACCCAGCCTAAACGGCTCTTCGATACGCCTCAAATATCAATTTCCAAATATCCATAATAGGATTTTCATAAATTAGACCAAAACACCAAAAATTGGAATATACACGAAATCGATCCAAACCAAAATCAATTGCACACGAATAAACGTTAGGAATTCATACCTAACAATCGAAGATAATTATAGACTAAGATGTGAGATAAAAATCTCACCTTTTTACAAAATCAAACAAGAAGAAGCTTGAAAGCAAATGGAGAATCAACCTCTCTTCAACACAACCCAAATGAGCTTGAATCAATGGGTTCTCTTGAATTTGGAGCTAGGAATTTGAGGTTGCAAGAGGAACTAGGATTTTGGAGTTTTAATTTCCAATCTCTCCCACCATTATTGCCTTAGAACTGAAAAGAGAAGAAAATGAGGGTGAATGGGGAAGAGTGGCTCAGATTTGAGTATAAGTTAAACATAGTGCTGAGCCCAAACCCAAACCCAAAGTGAAAAGGTAGCAAAAATCAACTCTCTCCAAACATATCGAAGATTATACTCAAAAAGGTCGCAAACGACATTTTAAACTCAATGGGAGTGGTCCCGAGTCCTAATTCGACCGTATGCAAAAAGTAGCTTTTCGGACTAAAATCCGACTAACGATAAAATATTTAAATATAAAATCGATAAATATGCGGGTTGTTACAGACTCCCCTCCTTAAAGAAATTGCGTCCTCGCAATATTTAAGAAGAAGATATGTAGTAACAACCATAAAACCATATTCAACACAAAAGAAATTTGAAATAAGAAGTTCACCTCAAAGAGCACGAGAAAGTAAGTCCGTATGTGTTCGCTCGATGTACTCTCTAGATTCCCAAGAACAATCCTTAGGATTTGAAGACCATTGAACTTTAACAAGCGGAACATCTTTATTTCGAAGGCGTTTGACCTCCGAAGCAACAATTCGAATAGTATGTTGCTCATAAGTTAAATTAGGCGAAACTTCAATCTCTTCCACAACACCGGGCTCAAGAATAGAATCGAAATCTCGAAGGCATTTCCGTAATTGAGAAACGTGAAACACGTCATGAATAGCAGAAAATTGAGCCGGTAATAAAAGGCGATAAGCCATGGAACCAATACGTTCAGTGATAGGAAATGGCCCAATATATCGAGGCGCCAATTTTCCCGATCGACTGAAACGTACAACACCTTTCATTGGTGAAACACGAATAAAAACAGAGTCTCCAACAGAAAATTCTAATTTCCTTCTCCGGTTATCAGCATAGGATCTTTGTCTACTCTGGGCTTCTTTCATCCTATGACGAATAAGATCAATCTTTTCTGTGGAATCACGAATAAAGTCTGGACCTAAAACCAGCTTCTCACCGGCCTCAAGCCAACAAGAAGGAGATCGGCATGGCCTTCCGTAGAGTGCCTCAAAAGGTGCCATACCAATACTAGATTGGAAGCTATTATTATAGGAAAATTCAACAAGTGAAATATGATCTTCCCAACTTCCACCAAAATCAAGAACACAAGCACGAAGAAGAACTTCAAGTGTTTGATTCACACGCCCGGTTTTTCCATCGGACTGAGGATGATAAGCGGTGCTAAAATTGAGCTTCGTTCCCAAAGCTTTTTGAAGACTCTTCCAAAATCCACTAGTAAACAATGGATCACGGTCACTAACAATAGAAGTAGGAATTCCATGCAATTTAACAATCTCTTTGATAAAGAGCTTGGCCAAAAGAGGAACGGTTCGGTTAGACCGAACGGGAATAAAATGGGCGGATTTAGTAAGTCCATCAACGATCACCCATAAGCTATCATGACCCGAACAAGAACGGGGAAGGCCATCTATAAAATCCATGGAAGTTTGGTCCCCCTTCCAAATTGGAATTTCTAAAGGTTGCAATAACCCACCGGGCCTTTGATGTTCGGCCTTAACGAGTTGGCAAGTCATGCAACGCTTAACGAAGTTAGCGATGTCAAGTTTCATTCCCTCCCAATAATAAAGTTGCTTCATATCCGCGTACATTTTACTACTACCGGGATGGATGGTGAATTTTGAACGATGAGAATCTTCTAAAATATCTTTTCGAAGATCACTAATATTTGGCATGATAAGTCTACCAAATCTCCGAATGCCGCCACGAGAATCGATATCAAAGTCTTTCAAACCTTCAATATCAATTTTATCCTTAATATTTTGGCCAAGAAGAGCCATTTCGGGATCTAGCCTTTGAGCTTCAAGAATGCGGTCTAAAAGAGAAGGATGAGCCTCAAGGCTACATAAAACAAGAGATGAACATAAATCGGTAACACGGTCTCGAATTTCACAAGTGGATAAAATATCGAGATCGCTCCATTCGGATATCATCATAGAAACAACCGCTTGTTGCTTTCGACTAAGTGCATCAGCAACGCGATTTCCCTTTCCGGGAGTATAAAGGATATCAAGATCATATGGTGCAAGAAATTCGAGCCAACGCTGTTGACGCAAATTAAGTTCCTTTTGGGAGAATAAATACTTCAAGGACTTATGATCGGTATAAAGAATAAATTTCTCTCCTAAAAGATAATGACGCCAAATACGAAGAGCAAAAACAATAGCCGCGAGTTCTAAATCATGTGTGGCATATCTGGTCTCAGCTGGCTTCAATTGCCTAGAAGCGTAAGCAATAACACGTTCTTTTTGCATAAGAACGACACCCAAACCAACGCGACTAGCATCGGTATAAACAACGAAATCTTGATTCCCCTCGGGAATAACAAGAATAGGAGCACCAGAGAGGAGTTCTTTTAATTTCTGAAAAGAAGTTTCACATTTGTCCGACCAAATGTATTTAACACCTTTCTTCGTTAAGCTAGTGAGAGGCACGACAATCTTAGAAAAGTCTTTGATAAAACGGCGGTAATAGCCCGCCAATCCGAGAAAACTATGAATCTGTGTCACACTCTCCGGTCTCTTCCAATCTTGAATCGCTTCAATCTTTGAAGGATCCACGGAAATTCCGGATTCGAAAATAATATGACCGAGAAACTTCACACGAGATTGCCAAAAATGGAATTTAGAAAATTTTGCCTTTAAACGATTACTCCTAAGAGTTTCCAACACAATCCGAAGATGCTTCTCATGCTCCTCCTCGGTTTTAGAATACACAAGAATATCATCGATAAAGATGAGAACAAACCGGTCGAGAAAGTCTTTGAAAACTCTATTCATAAGGTCAACGAAATAGGCCGGAGCATTCGTTAGACCAAATGGCATAACAAGCCATTCATAAGATCCATAACGAGTACGGAACGATGTCAAAGGAATACTATCCTCTGCAATACGAAGCTGATGAAATCCAGTAGCTAAGTCTAATTGTGAAAAGACTCTAGCACCACTAAGTTGATCGAATAGATCATCAATCCGAGGTAAAGGATATTTATTTTTGATAGTAAGATCATTAAGCTTGCGTTAGTCAACGCAAAGCCTAAGTGTTCCATCGGATTTCTTCACAAAAATAGCTGAAGCTCCCCAAGGCGAAGAACTAGAGCAAATAAATTGCTTCGTCTCTAATTCGGATAATTGTTTACGCATCTCCTCGTTTTCTTTATTGGACATACGATACGGAGGACGAGTGATAGGTTGAGCTCCAGGAATAAGATTAATTCTGAACTCAATTGCTCGCTTAGGTGGTAATCCTAAAACGGGCTCGAATATGTCGGAAAATTCACGAACGACGTGAATAAGAGAAATAATATCACCCTCATCATCATCATCGTCATCACGAGGATTTAAAGAATATAAAGATGCAACCAAGCTGGAATCTGAATCTTTAAGATTAATAGAAATCTGCTTAACAGATTGAGGATGTCGAAGATGAATAGTCCGCTCAGGACATAGGATATGGGCTTCATAACGGTTAAGCCAATCCATTCCCAAAATCATTCCAAAGCCTAAATAACGCATGACATGCAAATCGTCTCGGAAAGAAAAATCACACAAAATAATCTCCACATCTTTACAAAGCAAACTAATTGTTGCAGATCCACCAACCGGACTCGCAATTCTCAAAGAAGTCATTAAACACAAAACATCCAAAGAAAAAGTATCAACAAGTTCTTTTGATATAAAAGAATGGGACGCACCCGTATCAAAAAGAACTCGAATAGGATGATCACGAAATAAAATAATTCCATCCAGAATAGAATGAGAAATACCTTGGCCACAAGATGTGTTGCCAGGGGCTTGAGCAACATTAAGCTTTCGCTCTTTCCTGCCTTGAAGCTTGGGGCATGAGGATATAACATGACTGGGACCTTTGCAGTAGCGACAAGAGAGAGACTTTGGACACTTGTTCGTGTAATGGTCCTCCGAACCACAATTATAGCATTCCCCACGACCAAAGGAAGAAGTCTTTGCCACGGAGGTTGCTTGCTTCCCTTTCTTATTAGGATAGGGGCCTTTGAATTTGTTTGGCCTCTTCTTGTTGTTGTTGAAGCTTGGTTTGGAACCCACCACTTCAACATCATTCTCCCTATCCGCCTCTTCAAGACGAAGAGCGATATCAACGAGTTGGTCGAAAGAAACTACTAATTTTTGAAGTAATGGCTTCTTGAGATTTTTGTTTAAGCCATAGACGAACCTCTGGTTCTTCTTTAAAGGGGTGTTGATGTATTCAACCCCATATTTGGAAAGCGACTCGAAGGAGGCGACGTAATCAGTCACGAAGGACTCACCTTGAACAAGGTCTATAAATCGTCGAGCCAATGTCACTTTCTCAGCTTCTGGAACGAATTTTAATTCGAAGCGTTCTCGGAATTGCTCCAAGGTGAGATCCACTTCATTAATCTTAGAAATAAGAAGCTCGTACCAGTCCAATGCTCTTTCTCGGAGCATACTAGAGGCCACCTGAAATCGGTGAAGGTCAATAAGATTCATGCGAGAAAAGATTCGATCGCATGACCTTAGCCAAGCCTGTACTTCAATAACAGTTTCGGAACCTTTGAATGGCTCCCTACCCAAATTAGTGTAATCGCTGCACAAGCGTACAAATCCCGACTTGGGGTGAGTAGGTTCCGGGTTAGCTCCAGCTGCTTGAGCATTAGTTACCAAATCAAGAAGCTGTTGAGCAGTCATGAAAACTCCATCCTGGGGTGGAGTGCTAGATGGCACGGCTCTGGGGCGGCCTGGTCTAGACATTTCTCTTCCTTTAGAAAGAAAGAAGAACAAGAAGAAGATTATTCACTAATGAATACCAAGCAATCTTGATAGATAAAACAAGGAATCATAAAAGAAAATAGGATAGAAAGGTACGAAGACTCGAATTAATCCTAAAGCACGACTCCTAAGGTAGACTTAGGACGATGATCCTTGTTAAGTTATTCTACATTGTTTCGAAGTTTGGCTCTGATACCAAGCTGTGACGCCCCACCTCTATACCCACGCTAGCCAAGAACATTACGGTGAATGCTGTCAACTAGCACGGAGAATAAGGCTGTTGAGGAGCGACCATCCGTGTAATTGCTTTGCGCGAGCATCGATATGTCAGATAGTATAACATGCATTTCTTTATCAAGAGGGAAATCCGACATACCGACACAAACTCAAAGCTACTACACAGTGGCTGTAATATCTTCGGAAACAAATATAGAAATAAACATAACATAAATCAGTCACAGACAATTCATATCACAAAGGCGGAAGAAGATATGAATATAACACATGAAAGTGTTCATCAGAGTAGTGGTCAAAAAGATCCACAATAACACAAAATAATAGCAACATGTGCTATACAAAAGAATACATCAATGAGTCAATATCTCAAGAGTATACAACAAAAACTACTAATCTAAGTAGTAAGCAAAAGGTCAGAGTAATGAATCCCATGGGAGAAGTCAAGCAGAAGCACCTGTAACATCTCGGTCTGACCCGAGTATTATTTAATAAGAAAATAATAAACGGATCAGTCTAACTATAAATATCAGATGAAACGATACAGAATAAGGGATATGACAAAACACATAATAATCACAATGCCAAGCTGTGATATATATATATATAAGTAATTAAAAATCAACGAGAGATTAATCAATATCACCAAATCTACACAAGAATCAAAGAAATGTCATACTCCTCATTTCGTTCACCAAACCATAAATATTGACAATTATATCAATGCCAATCACAAAAGTCAGTGACACACAAATTCACCAATGCACAAATATTGATAAAACTTATCAATGGAAATCACGAAAATTGGTGAAGCACAAATTCTAGAAATCATCTCAAGAAATCCAGAAATCACAAAAAGGGGGAAGGCCTATCACAAACGGGAGCATAAAGCCCACCAACACGTGTATCACAAACGGAACGCTAATTCCATGGTTGCTAATCATCACAAATTGAGCCGAAGCTCCACAAACGACCCGAAGACCATGGGTTGCTACCCCACCAAATTGAGTCGAAACTCCACAAAACGGGGTTTAGTCTCCCTCGTAGACAAAGACACATCGCACATTGCTAGTCTAAATCCCAAAGATGATCGTCATGATCAACGAGAAGTGTCGATTACACTAAGCTAGTAAATATATGAGTTTAGCTTCATGTCCCATAACCACTTACTTAACTCAAATATTTACGAACAAACTGTAGATCTCCACTAGGAAATTGTCACAAGAGGTTCAATCGAACAAGTCCAAGAATTAACCGACGAAGTAAACGCAAGCGTTTCATACCACTTGTTTTACTAAGCCGTTTAATTAGATTTCTCATACGAGTGAGGTAAAGGTTTGTATATACTAATAGATTAGAAATCGGTTTGAGAAAACGATCTTTGTAATAAAATAGTGTTGAAATCATTTGAAGAAAGAGTTTTGATATTTACTACTAGTATAGAAAACCTTTATATTTTTAAAGTGACAAATCACAAAGAAGATTGTTGGAACAATCAATCACTAAAATTCACATTCGAAGACGTGAATAAAAATCCAAACAAATCGATAAAGAATCCATCGAAATGGATATTCAAAAATCCCTAAAAAGGAGTCATCAAAGTCATAATAAATGATAACAACAAATAGGATCATCACGAATCGATTTAAATTGGAATTCTCAAGTAAATAGGCAAATAGGCAAAACACTGCAGTTTCAGACGTCTGAAAAAAGTGGTTCAGACGTCTGAATCTGGAAATATAAAGATTTCCAGAACACAATTCAGACGTCTGAATCAAGTATTTCAGACGTCTGAAATAGGCATATTTTAGCCTATTTCCTTTCTGGTTCCAAATGAACCAATTCAGACGTCTGAAACCCTATATTCAGACGTCTGAATCTGGGAATAGAAATCTTACCAGACAATATTCAGACGTCTGAATATTCCGTTTTCAGACGTCTGAATCTGGGGTTCAGGGCATTCCCTGAACCTAGGCCAAAAATGGCCAAACGAATATCGAAAACGATCGAACGAGCAAATGGCGATGACTAAGGAATTACGTCGAACGACAACCCAGCCTAAACGGCTCTTCGATACGCCTCAAATATCAATGTCCAAATATCCATAATAGGATTTTCATAAATTAGACCAAAACACCAAAAATTGGAATATACACGAAATCGATCCAAACCAAAATCAATTGCACACGAATAAACGTTAGGAATTCATACCTAACAATCGAAGATAATTATAGACTAAGATGTGAGATAAAAATCTCACCTTTTTACAAAATCAAACAAGAAGAAGCTTGAAAGCAAATGGAGAATCAACCTCTCTTCAACACAACCCAGATGAGCTTGAATCAATGGGTTCTCTTTAATTTGGAGCTAGGAATTTGAGGTTGCAAGAGGAACTAGGGTTTTGGAGTTTTAATTTCCAATCTCTCCCACCATTATTGCCTTAGAACTGAAAAGAGAAGAAAATGATGGTGAATGGGGAAGAGTGGCTCAGATTTGAGTATAAGTTAAACATAGGGCTGAGCGCAAACCCAAACCCAAAGTGAAAAGGTAGCAAAAATCAACTCTCTCCAAACATATCGAAGCTTATACTCAAAAAGGTTGCAAACGGCATTTTAAACTCAATGGGAGTGGCCCCGAGTCCTAATTCTACCGTATGCAAAAAGTAGCTTTTCGGACTAAAATCCGACTAACGATAAAATATTTAAATAAAATATTTAAATATAAAATCGATAAATATGCGGGTTGTTACACGTAATCATTGGGGCAATGGAAATTTAATGTTATGCAATTGAAATAAAGATAAATTTGAAAGAAACGTTAATGTATCTGGATATATACCTAAAAAAAAATGGTACCTAAGATTGATAATATGATAAATAGGGAATAAAAAAATGGGAATCATGATTTATTTATTTGAAATTAAAAGTAAATTATTGAGTTTACTGAAATTAAGTAGAATTAAACATTAATTATTACGTTAATTGAAAATTTAGTTTAAATTGGAGATTATTAATGTTATAGATATTGAGCCAATGTTAATTTCATCCAGTTGACATCAATGAATTGAATAATGAAATGGAAGTGAATTTAATAGATTTATTTGAAATTAAATTTATAATGTTGAATTTAATGAAATTGAGAAGTAATATTGAAATTTATAAATAAATCATCTCTAAATTGACATTTTAAATTGGTTTATATCATTGTAAATGATTGGGAAATTAAAAATGATTTAATTGGTCAATTATAGAATTTAAAATGATAATTTGATTTAATTAATCAATTATTTATTTATTTAATTAATAAGAAATAGTCATTTTGGCCACTGACTAGGATTTCGACGAAACAAGCTTCATCGGATCCGTAACAGTGAATTATTGTAGGATTTAAAGTTTCGTAGCGATCAGATTTGTCGTTTAATCATACGGACTCGAAATACTTTTAAATCGATAAATTGAAATCAATTTGAACAATATTGATTTTAGCATAACTTCTTCATAGGATGGAATTTGGACGTGAAACTTTTTCATTGTGTTTAAAATATTTTTAAACACCTATTTTGATATGGGTTTACCCAATTTCATTCCGGGTCAGAACGGGCTTTTTTTAGGCCACTTTGTCGTTAACGCGTATATCCAACCTTATCCATCCATTCAAATTTCTGACCTACCTATATAAACCCCGTTATAAACCCTAGCAGCCTCTATTCCTCATCTGTAGACATACAGAAACTTCTGTGCACCTCTTCCTCAATGGCTGCAAACCCTAGATCCAATTGCAAATTCAAAAATCTAATGAAAATTCGAACACCTCAGAAAAATTCAGAAAAAATATATGTTGAAGCTCTCGAAGTACGTAATCTTCTGGTGAAATTCGTTTTTCGTTTTGGATTGTAGTTTGACCGGTAAAAATCAAAGAAGTCTCGGTCGTCCATCACGCGTCGGTCAAAGTTGTGGATCGTCGAACCCTTTCTGGGTATCGTAGAAGGGACCGAGGGGAGTCGATCTGTGTAGTTTGTTCGTGGAATCAATGGCTAGATTTGCGGGAAATATTCAACTAGGGTTTGACAAATTTGGGCGGTGGCAGCCGTGTTTCACTCGATCTCGGCGCGATGGGGGTGTTTGGCGACGAGGAGTAGAGGAGACGTAGTCGTCGGCCGTGATAGTGGGGGTGCGACGTGTCCTGGATCTTGATATGGCGGCGGGGTCGAATATTTGCATGCGTGGGTAGGGTTCCTGTAGCCGCCTATTCTCTGTAGCGCGTGAAGATGTTGAGTGATGACGTGGCAACGTGATGAGTATGGGTATCTACTTTGTTTAATTTAAATTTAATTTTCAAATTGCTCTAACTGATATAACTTTTGCGTACGAACTCCGTTTCATGCGTGGTTTTCTCCATTTGGTTTGTATTGGAATTCCGGACTCTTCGATGCTTGTTTGGACAGATTCTGAGGCTGTTGAATTTTTGGGTTTAAATTGGATTTGAATTCAATTTAAATTCAAAAGGTGAGTGTTTTAACCCACACACAACTTCTAAATTTTTTATGTTTGTTAAATTGATATATGATGTGATTTAAAATTCATTTATAGTTGTTTGGCATATTTTTAATCATCACCTCAGTTAATTTCGTTCATTTAAATTAAATTGCTATTAAATTTATTCATTGCATTTAAACTGCCAGTTAAATTGTTAATTAATTATTCATTGCATATAAAATGCCAGTTAAACAGTTGTTTAATTTTTTATTGAATATAAACTGCTATTTAACACCTGCGTTTATTATCCGTTCTATATCGATGCTATTGTTTGAATTTGATGATTATGATAAATGGTTGATGGTTGATATTGGATGAGTGGATGCTGTATTTTATATTGTTGTAAACTGCAAGTTATTATGCATTTTCATTTCATTCGGGATTGCAGTTTGAAATGATATATAACCGTAAATTTTATTTTAAATTACGGATTGAAATGATAAACATCCGTATCACTTGACCGTAGGATAGGAAATTTTATACAGGCACCATGGTATACATATAAATTATTTTTGAAATGATTTTCTATGGGTTTGGAAAGAATATGTTTGAATGAATATTTATTTTTGATATTTTTTAAATATTATTTTTATATATAGTTAAACGCTTGAATTAAACTATGTATAAATTTGATTTAAAGAATAAAAGAAGTTTAAAAATTAAAGTTTAATTTTATTTAGATAAAATACGGTTAAGTATTTATTTAAATTTATTGATAGAGTTTATAATGTCTTAAATAAAATAAATGTTGGAAGATAAATATGAATTTGCTTTGAATTAAAGTATTTAAGAATTATCCTCGAATAAAATTTATTGGAAATTTAAATTAATTTGGGGTTTTAAAAGGTATGATTTTTATAACTTGATTTTGGTTTAGAGGACTTAAATGAATATAAAGTCGATTTAAATAAATATTATCAAGATAATTAAATTCGGAAGAATATTCTGTTATTTGAAGTTTAAAGGTTTTACTAAAATGATATTTTATTTATTTAGTAAACATTTCTAATCTAAATAATAATAGTTGAAATTAATATATATGAAATTATCGAAGATTTAGTTTTGGAATGGTGGAGTATTTAAGCTTTGAAATTTATGGAAATTTTATTTGTTTGTTTGGGGATTTTAACCTATATATGGAATTGAATTTATGAAGGTAAGGAAGCTATTTTATTATGTGAAGTAATTTAATATTTAAACTATTGAAGTATATTAAGTTATGTTCAAAGCTATAGATTTCAAGGTATATAGATTTGGAAGTGCTATGATTTCTTGAAAAGGATATATTTGAAATAAAATGATATCATATTGACTTGGGTTCCAAAATAGAAATGATATCGTATTTATATGATTTTGAAATAGATATTTTATTTTGGTTTTAAAGTTAAACTATTTTGAAAAGACCGCGGTGTTATAATAACGATTGGTTGTTGAAGAGACCGGGATCGGAAGTTGTCATACTCTCTGCCAACTCTGAAAACCACTTTAACAACCGTGTATGCGGTGGAGATTCCAGAATGAAATAGGATGGCTGCGGCGTTTCCTTTGAGTTAAATACGTGGACCCAACTCTCGTGAGTTGGCATAAGGTGGCTAAAACAGGAGCGATTGACGGATTAAGAAGGTAGCCCCTTTTATCGGACACATCCCTTCAATATTCTACTCTGACTTTGGATTTATTCGGTCGCCACTTTTGATTTCTTTGATTTGGGGGTGTGGCTCGAGGTGGGCGGTAACTGCAGGTATGCGTTACCACCGACCCGGAAGCGTAATTGGTATATCTACCCTGGCAGTGCCTAGTTGTGTTGTGTCACCTACCCTAGCGCGCCTTATATGATTTTTTTTGTACCATACCTATGGAGTGCCCTCCGACGACGCCCAGTACGGGGGAGATTACGGTACTACATAGACTATGGGAATATATTATGTGTTAAGGGGAATATTGGGTCACTCCTTAACGCTAGTTTAAGGTAAGTTTATTTTACTGATAGACACTATTATAATAGGGAAATATTACTACATAGTAAATAGTTTAACGGATCCTTAGGAGATGTGAATCCCGAGCATCTCGTAAGTTACTGCACTCATATTTATTTATGTTGATTTAACTTACATAAGATCTTTTAGTTCTGACTTGAGTGTTTTGTCTTTTCAATTCGCTCGGGTCAGTCCGAGCATTTCAGGATTTGAAGATTTTATTCTGGAGGACGAAGACGAAGATTTGTAGTACTGTTATCTACTATATTATTCCCTTACACCATTTTATTCCGCTGCATAATTATTATTCAATGGTATGTGTAACTCTGATATGTACTGTATAAATATAATCAAATGTTTTGTAAAACAGCTTCATGAACTGTATATTTGATTATTATATTTCATCGTTCCGCTGTGAGATTCTATTTTGTGTTTTCTTTCCCTGCTTTTTCTTATTTACCCCATAACAATCCACCCTTCCGTATGGTTTGAATTGGCACGTGTGTCAACTTAAAGCATGCGAAAAGGCAGGACGTTACAATGTGGTATCAGAGCTTTGGTTTAGCGATAAACCTTAGCTTTGTGGGGTTTGGCTCTTTATTAATAGGGTAGTAATACCCTATGATGAGTCGCTGAGTGTATATATGAGAGAGCGTATTTGGTAGTGTTATAAAAAGGTTTTAATATTGTGTTAATTTGTTCCGTTTTGTATTTATAAATTCTGGTTGGTGCATGAGACGCTATGACATCAATAGGGATTTCTAAACACTTAATAGGACCGACCGACATAATATTTGGTTTTAATATAGGTGAATGAAATAATTTTGCCTATTACTTTTTCTATGTATATAAGATAATTTTTTTTATAAGATTATATTTGGTTGCAATATATTGGTTGTTAGGTAATGGAATTTATAAATAATAAGTTGAAGTAAGACTGAAAATAAAATAAATCAAATTCGAAATTTTAGAACTTACATAAGATCTTTTATTAACTAACCTTTAAATCTTTATATAAGCTATCTTAATTTCAAATAGTTTTTTTAAAAGGAAGTATTTCAAACCTTTTTATGAAATCTTGTTTTAGGCTAAGAATATTTATCTTGTGTTTTATTTTTAAATAGCTCTTGAAACCGGGTTTTCTATATTTTTTTAAAAGTAGAATTTAACTTTAATTACCCTTTGAAAATTATTAGAATTTCATTTATTTATCCAAATAAAAATTAGTATTCCTGTAGTAAAATCAAAAAATTATCCAACTATCAAATGACCAAAATCCGGGCTATCACAGTTCGAATTTTCGGGTCGCTACAAGATGTGCAGGAGGAAAGCCAATATTAGGAGTTTATTTTCACTCTGTTGTTTGAATTTTATGCATTGTTTGAGTGGATGTAATGGAAAAATTTACAATTGCCAAGTGTTAGACTCGGATCATCAAGGGGGCATCTTCATATGTCGCACTTGGAATATAATTGTATTTATTATATTTTCTCTAAACGTGGAATTGATGGGATTATGTAATGAATGTGGAAATGTACTAATGAAATATGTTTTGCAATTTTTTATATATATATATACTCTTGATGTAATAGTTACGATTAACTAATCTCATTTGTGACCGGAAAATAATTCTACGGTTGACTGCTGCACCAATAGCGCTTATTTTCGGGTCTCAAATTGGAGGATGTTATAGTTACTTACACCTATATTTGCTTGAGACTATATGTTATTTTCTACGAGTTTTAAATTCTTAAAACAACACAAGATTATGAATGTGTGATCCACATACGATCACATATAAATGTTATGTAGTGAATGGTCGCAATTCATAATGTACTAAACCTGGATGAAATTAGTTCATTTGAAGTAAGCATATTGACAATAGCATGAGATTGTGTATTCAATATGATTGATTATAATAATGAACTTATTATGTTTGATGGAACATTAGACCAAAAACTATAGAATAGATCTAAGAATTCAATCATTGAAATGTCAGTTCGATTAGTTTACGTAAAGAGCAACTTGTTTGATATCCCTAAAAGTTAAGGATAACAAAATGCACTTTTGAAAAGAATTCATTACGATTGTAGTAAGAGTTTCCTTGGTTTAACCGTTTAAGAGGAAAGTAAACTAAGGTATGGTTGAATGAAGAGAGTGAATTGTCACTTTTGCTTCATAATGAAACATTGGAAAAAATAATTGTAAAACAATAATTGAGAACAAGAAATATAATTTCTATTGCATAATTTGTTTTCATATAGAAAATTGTTTTTTATGAGATTTATTTCTTCGAGTTTGAGATATTTGATCTAAAAACTCTTGATGTAAACTGGCTACAGTAGATGAATATTATAAACATTTGTTCTAAAACAAATCTACAATGGTGGTATTTGTTTTCATAACAAATTGATGCATTGAAAAATATAGAAGCGCCTGAAATTATTTGCAATTATTTTGGAATTATAGACTAAGCCACGGTTTTGAGAAACTATTCTTCGATTATATGATTGTGAATCATATGGTACTTTGAATTATAAATTAAAGGCAAAGCACCCATCATGTGGGAACAACATAAGAGTTAATTAACTTTATGGATTGATGCGTATGGATGTATGCAATCGAATGTCTACTAATATCAAAATGGTTCCACATACTTTGCCGTATTCACTGATGAACTATCATAAACATAAACATGTATATTTGATACACATGTGTTATGTTTAAGTCCATAGAATATGATATATAAGTGAATAAAATGTTATGCGATAGAAAATAAAATGATTCGATTTGATTGATTGGCTGAGTAAGTTGGAAAGAGTTCCAAACGTACCTAAAATGAATAAATGTTCAATCTCAAAAGTCACTTCGATGCATCGATGAGGAGTAATCGAACTTTGTTGAACAAAGTATGGTTAATGATGAGTGAAGTTGAGTTTACTTCTTTTTATAAGGCCATTTACTTAAGAGTTGTACACAATGTTAAAATTAATTTCATCTAAAGAATAGTTATAAAATCATACAAGGTAAGTGTCTATAAGAAGTCCCCACATATCCAAGGTCAAAGAGTTGGCAGGTTGTGAGAGTCGATAGACAACACGTAATAATTGTAGGCGAGGGGTTTTGTATGAATCTCCCCAAAAAGGTTTGTGAACGATCGTTATTAGATGACCACTTTATCTTTTGAACATAAGTCTTGTAAACTAAAACCAAATCAGTTTTATTTACATATAAGAAATTTATAAATGCTTATAAACACATATTCCATTACACTGTTTAATAATTGTTGTTTTATAAAATAGCAACTTCATAGCAAAGAAATTTCTTTTATACATTATTGGTACTGAAATGGATTTCGATACGATACGAAGATAAAACCGATCACAAGGGATAAAATGAAATTGACCAAACCTAACATAGTGCTTTAGAATGTCCAATAAGTATTCTCGCACATTAAGGAGAAACAATGAGTTTTTTTTTATCAATGTTGAGAATAGATATTCCTCAATTGTTAATAAAAACATTAAGAGGGTTGACTCAGCCATATGGTATGATGCGCTGATGCGCAAATGGAAAAATTCCTATAAAAATCATGTTGTTAACTACCTAATTAATTAATTTTATTATGGATAATTAATTCTAAATTGTGATTTGTGAAATTTAATTGTGGAAGTCAGTTCTTATATTTGATGATATAAGAATTGTATTAGAAATTGTTGTAAATTTAATTATGCGTTAATATTGAAATTTGATGTTTAAATTGAGAAATTATATTTAATAATTTACTTATATTAAAAGAAATGAGAATTTTAACTTGTCATTAGTTTTGGTAAAGTCTAGAAATCAATTCATATTTTATAAATTATTTTTTAGTGAAACTTTCTGTTTCAAAAGTGTTAAAAATAAAATAAGAAAATTAGTAATACTTAAGATTTAGTGACGCTTTGTTAATGGGTTTGGACTTAAAAAAATAACAACCCATTAGTGCATATAAGAAAACTATATTTTCTAAGTGAATAAAAATAAACTATACGTTTATTTCACAGCAAACAAAATAAGAAGTTTCTAAAAACTAAGGAAAAACCCTAGCTTCAAAATAATTCGCAAATCCAAATCAGATTACAGGGCTTTTGGCGAATTTGTGTAGAAATAGAAGTAGATGTTAGAAGTTTAATTAAGCTCATAAGCAATTAATGGAAATTAAAAAGAGATTGAAAGCTCTCAAATTAGAAAAAGATGGAAAATCAAAACAACACCTAAAGCGAGTTGAATCTTGATTGCGATTCTTTAAGTAAAAAGGTGAGTTATTTTGTAACTCACACAATCTAATTCTATATCCAGGTTTTTTCTTCTAAAATTAAAATTGGTTTGTATGGATTTGGCTGTGAAAACCCAAGTTTGATCGATAGAAATTGAACTTAATGTGACAACCTCGAATTTTGAGCAATATCAATTTAATAATCTTTGTTAATAATTAAATTGATTTGATCATTTTACATTATGAATTAACAAGTTAAAATTCTTTTAAAAACTAATAATATTTAATTTGATAATATTTATTAACATATTTCTTAACAACATTAAAATTGGCAAGTTTAATTCTTTTGAAAACTAATGATATTTTTTTAGAAATTTAAAATTGGTAAGATTTTTGTTCTTTCAAAAGCTAATCAAAATGTTTCCTATTTATAATATATATATATTGATATATATTATATATAGGAAGTGCTATACATTAAAATTGTAATATATATGAATATATATATATATATTGTGGTTTGGATTTGTGTTTTAAAAATTAATATAGTGATTATCAAAACTAACGTTAAAAATGTTTTCCATTTAAAATGTATATATATATTTGTATATATATTAAAAATGGGAATAATTATTGTTTTGGATTTAATAAAGTGTTTTCAAACTTTAATATATATAGTTTGTAATTTGGAAATTATATTTGAAATAATGTTTTTCCAAAGGATATTTGAGATTTAAAATTTTAATAGCAAGAATAATTTCTTATTTATTATAAACATATAGTATAACTTGAGTTTTAAATAAGAATTAAATTAGAAGTTCATTTTCTTTTGTTTTCAATATTTTTTCATTTTAAAATTCAAACATAAAGCAAAATTGGTTTGTGAAAATAAATATAGAGTTAAATTAAAATTCTCAAGCATATAAACATATGTTATAAATTGACTCAAAAACATAAATAATTTATAATTGTTAACATGAATTCACTTTTGTATATTTATTAAAATCTAAAAGCTTATTTATATAAGATAAAAAGATTTTATAATCATATAAATATTACATAATTACTTATTCATAACTTCAATAAATTATTAAAAAGAAAAGTAACAATTGTAAATTATTAATAAAGCATTAAAAACACTTGTAAGTATATTAATATATGTTAATGACATTTGTAAACTTATGTGCATATGTGTAAGTTAATTAAAACATGAAAGGGGCAAGTGTCAATTCCTTTGATAAATTAATTTTAAATTAAAATTGTAAAGATATGAGGAGAAGAGATTTACTTTCAGCAAATTCTTTTCTTCATTTCAATAAAATGAGTACAAAACAAAGATTAAAAAAAAAAGACATAAAAACCGTAAAATCTGAAAATGAAAAAAAAGAAGGAAACCTGGAAAATTTAAATCAGAGGCAAGAAGCAACATGATGTAAAACTTCAACTAGAAAAACTGGAAATCAACTGCAGGAAGATTTATTTCAACATGCAAAGAAGAATTTAGATTAAAATTCAAGAGAATTCAAGAGCAATTGAATAAGCTTGGAAACAAAATCATTCTCTGTTCTTTGAGGTGAGTAAATGAATTTCAAAACAGTTTTAAATCCTGGTTTCAACTTGTTCTTGTGAATGAATATCATGATGATTTTTGAAATATTTGAATTAATTTGGATGCATGTTTGAATGATGAATTTTTGAATGCCCGTGTTGTTAAAACTTATACTCTGTGTGATAGTAACAGGTTCAATTTGCATAATGAATTCAATAACTAAATGTTGAATTAGAATTGGCTTATGATTTGTAAACAAAAGTAGTTTGTAATCAAGTAACATTCCTTCTAAAAATAATTTTAGGTATTTAAAATGAAACATTTGTTCAGGAATTTTAAATTTACAGTAAAAGTAAATTTGGGTCAAAAATTAATCAAATCAAATTTAAGTTTGAATTACATAATTAGATTCGTGATGCAAAGCCATGAATTATAAGGGTTGTATCATGATTTTTAGTTTAGTAATTAGTGTGAATTCTTGGTTTGTCTGTTTTGGACAAATCGACCAAATTGCGGCGAACGACGGTGAACTGGAGGACGAGGTTGAGCGTGAAGATCAAGGAGAAGGCAAGGATCGTGGGAAAAATAATTTGAGAATTTATTGTTGTTCGAGTTGGCCGATTATTGATGGATTAGGGTTTAACACCCTGTGACTGTCGACGTTGTTCATCTTGACTTCGCGGCGAACAGGAGCTATCGGAGATGATCGCGTGTGGTGCCGTGGGTTCTGGAGGTCGTGACGTAGCTACGGTTATGATGGTGGGGTTTCTCGAGGTTGGGGTTGCCGTGGAGGGTCGACTTTCTGGTGAAGTTAGGTTTGTGCTAATGGTTTGGAGAGTCGAATTTGATTCTAGTTTGTATCATGGATTTCTGGGTTTCGATTGTAGTTGTAGTGGTCAAGTGCGACGAATCGAAGGCCGGAGTGGAGTTCGTCGTTGGCCAGGGAGGTGGTGCACGTGGATGTGCACGGTTTCGTGCATCAGGATATGATTTTCGAGAAGAAAGGTCGGAGCTCGAAGTTCACTTAGGGAATGTGATGTTTTGGCTCGAAGCAGATGAAGGGGTGGGAAACTCGGGGCAGACTCGGGTTCTTGTAGGGTTTTGCCCAGGTTTTATGTTGAGCAGGTTTTAGTTTTGGTTCAGGAAATTTTTATAAGTTTTGAAACAAAGAAACTTTGATTTTTGTAAATGATTCAAGTTTAAAACAAAGTTTAACAAGAATTTACTTATAAAACTAATTTGTTTCCAAAGTTAAGTTTTAAACAAGTTTTTATATTCTGAAATATAAATGTTTTTAAAAATAAAATAAGTGGATTTTCAATAATAAAATTTGTATTAAATTTTATTAAATAATTTTGGAAAGTTTTAAAGATTTAAAAGTTTAATTTGAATGTTTAAATTGTTTTAATTATAATTGATTTCTAATATATTTTACTTTAAATAAGGTTTAATGATTACGATTTAATAATCAATTATAATAAAGATTTATCTTGAGTAATTAAAATTTGGTTAATTTAAAGATAAACAAATATATGAAGATAATTAAGATAATTCAATTATCATTAATAATCAAAGAGTTTTTGGTTAATGTAAGTGATTTAACTAAGATGAAGATTTTCTTAATTAAGGATCTTTTTAAATATAAGAAGTTAAAGAATTATTTGATTAAATTTAAATGATTAGTTAAATAACTAATTAGGTAATTAGTAAGTGATTCAAGATAATCACTTACGATTTAAATTGATTAAGTTAAATTACTTGGTGAAGTAATTAAGTAATTAATTACTGGAGGTAATTAAGTAAAGAGTAATTATTTAACAAAGTAATTAGAGGGTTAATTACTTTATGAAAGTAATTAGGAGGAAGTGATTAAGGGTTAATCACTTGTGTTATTTATTAAATAATTTATTAATATAATTAATTAAAGGTTTAAATTAATTGAAGACTAATTAATTAATGAAAGAATTAAGAGTAATTAATAAAGTGATTAATTACTTGTTAAATAATTAATTAGGTTTTGATTAATGAAAGTGATAATTAATTAAATAATTAATGGAAATAAATAATTCATAATTCATAATTAAAGGATATTATTCCAAAATTAAGTTTAATTACTAAATGTGATTAATTAAAATTAATTAATCATATGTGATTAATTAAAATTAATTAATCAAGTATGATTAATTAAAAAGTGATTAATCAGGTGTGATTAATTTAAATGAAGATAATTAAGAGATAATTTCATGGTATAATTAAGAAGTAATCAATCAAGATGATTAATTAAAATTATAATTAAGGAATAATTACTTAAAAAGTAATCGAGAAATAATTAATCAAGGGAGATTAGTTAAAGTGGATAATTAAGTGATGTTTAGTTAATTAATTTGTAATTAATTAATTAATAAGTAAGTTGGATTGATGATAATCCAAGTGATTGAGTAAGGAATTAATTCAATTAAGAATTAATTATGAGTAGTTCAAAGCTTTTTATGGATGATTAATGATTGGATGATAAATATCATTGGATGAGCTAATGATATTGGATGATATTGGATGTCATTAGTGATATGTTGTGATTTGAATGTGATATATCTGAGATGTAATATATATGCTGCTATGTGATATGTGTAAATGAATTTGATAATAGTGAATTATCTATCTGTGTGTTATGAATCATCCATTTATTTTCTGAATATCTAATGTTTAAACCCTTAAGTACAACTTGGACATTAAAATGGCGTTTTGGATTCGGTGAGACCGGGATCGGGTTTTATATCCAAAAACCACATCAATCCAAATTAACGTTAGGTCATAAATCCAAGTGAAGTGAAGACTCGAAGTGTAAGAACTATATATCGTTATAACTCCGAGGGTGATTCCATAATGAGTTTAACGAAGGTAGTACTTTCAGTTTCGAGATGAAGATTTGGAGTGCAAGGGCTATTGTCGTTAACTCTGAGGGTGATTCCAATATGAGTGTAACGAGATAGTGCCTTCGGTTCCGTTCGAACCCGGAACGAACTTGTATGGATTGAATGCTTTCGGAAAATAATCAGGTGGACGATGAGCATTTTAAGATTGATGTGTCCTATAAAGGTAATCGCAGCCTCAAGCCTCATCAACCGGGAATGGCTAAAACAGGGGAGGTGCAGCAAGGTTAAGTGGGTCATGCCCAAATAGGACGAGATTTACCTCTGTCTAGATGTCCCTTTTTTATTTCGGCTGTGTGGGCAGTTTGATCTGTAGCCAACTGCGGGGTTGTCTTGTTCGGGACTGTTCAGTAAGGAATGGTTCCGGCCTTATGTTGCAGGGGAGTTAGGGTGGCTCCTCTATACGGTGATCTCGGCCACGTACTGTGACGGGCAGTTCCCCAGTAGCCTGCCATTGTTGGAAACCCATTCTTCCTACGAGACCCTACGATTTTGTTTGTATTACCCACTTTTGTGGCTAGTAGCTGGAATTTAATAGATGTAACAATTTCGGCTATTTCTTATTTAATTGAAAACACTAGACACTATTACAATATCACTGGATTTCCTATCAAATGTTTTGGTTAGCGTAAGGTAAAAACTTTTCCATGTTTATGTGTGGGATGTCTTACGTGATACCTTTCTTTTCAAAGGATTTTCTATAGCTAAGCAATTTTAAACCATTTACTCACACCAGACCCTTGTCCGACCGAAGTGTTTATTTTCTGTTTTATTAAACTCTTGGGTACTTATATTATGTATGAGTAGTCAAGTGATTTAGGTTATTCTTGGCGAATTTTGGAGGAGCTTTGGAGCAGGAGGCTTCAGCGTATAGATATATAGATAGAGTTTCCGCTGTGATGTTATTCTGTATGGATGTTCTTGTATTGTACATTGGACAGAAATGTTAAAACTGTCTAAATTGAGATGTATAGTTGTGTACTATGATGTATATGATACTATATATATGTTATATATTTATATTTCATTCGTTCCGCTGTGAGATTCTGAAGTGTTGTTATTCTTTCTTCTCTTTCTTTTCTTCTTCTATCCCTTTCTTTCTTAAATAGTGATGCGTCTTTCTGGTGATAGAAAGTCGGGTCGCTACAGCTGGTATCAGAGCGCTAGATTGAGTGAATACCTAGGCTTTGGAGTGACTTCTTTCTTGATAGAGCGTACTTGTAATTTATATATATATATATTTATATATCTACCTAATCTGTTGGGTTATCTGTTCGGATTTTCCAACATATGTTATAAAGGTAGATCAGGTAGGATGTGTGTAACACGACTACCACTAATGGAAGAGGCTCATATGTTGTGGATTGGAGGTGTATCTATCGAGATTGTAGATCTAATACCGTCTCGAATAAGCTTTGTAGATTGGTGAAAGGATTTCATTGATTCCAGAGGGAATCTTTGCCAGGATTGGAGTATATTCTTGAAGTGTGAGTTTGATTTTCTCTCGAGTGAGCGGGATTTCCAAGAGTTGAATTTGTCAACTGAGCAGAAGCAGGTGATGGTATCTTGGTGACTTCAGGAAGGAATAGCTGTGTGATGGGATGCAGTATCCATAGATGGTTCTGAAGATATTCTTTTGGAGCAAGATTTAGATGGTATTGGAGGAACAAGTGATGCCTACTACAGAGAAGATTCAGATATTTAAGAATCTTCTGGATCTCAAGTAAGGGAGTCTTATCTATATTAAAGTATGAGACTAAGGTCGGTACCTTATTTCGGACATGGTCTCATTGTTTTCCTTAAGAAGAGGTAGAAGCAGCTCAGGATTCTTTGAGGAGGGATCGATCATCTAGTTCTAGTTAAGATTCTGCTAGGATGTTTTGACCAAGTGGAATGGGTCACTAAGATTTTATGGGTCAGATAAACAGTGTATGGAGACAGTTTGTGCTCAAGTTCTTCGATGGTATTCTCATCTACTCCAGATCAGAGTTGTGCAGCGAAAGCGAGATAGCAGTTATTCTAGAATGGGAGCAACCAGGAGTTGTTTTCTTGGATTAGAGGATTTCTACAGGAAATTCAAGTATGAAGGAATTTTCAGGATTTGGTAGGCAAGGTTTTCGAGTGCAACTGTTTGGCTATTCCAGATAAGAGACGTAGGTTTGAAGTCCACTAATACTCGTGGAATAGAGTTGTGTTTTGGATTTCGACAAATTTTTGGGAGAGTCATTTTGTTGAGTAGGATCTAGAAATTGGTTTGATTTTGATCCAGTTTGTTCATGAAGCAATCAACAAGGGATTAGCTGATCAGGAAAGATGGAGGTGACTCAGGAGCATCAGAAGAGTTATGCGGTTAAGAATTGATAAGATTTGGAATGAGAAGTTGGAATTTGGATATTGTTTTAGATTTATCCGATCATTGGGTAAAATTGGAGAGCTAGCTCCTGATGTATTTTGTGGTTTTCCTGTGTTCTCTAGAGATTAGATTTTGATCTACAGGATTGAATTGCCAGTTCGGATAGCTGGAATTCATTGTATTTTACGTATCTCTGAGGAAATACATGTATGATTCATCGAGTGATAGAATCAGCAGTTCAGAAGGAAACGTAGTTGAGCTGGTCTTGAGTTTAGTCTGATATCTTGTTCAGATTTGTAGATTCAGATGAGAGGATTTCTATGTTTTAGTAGTGTAGTTACTTAAGGTTCTGTAGAGCGAGTATTCCGGTATAGATACCTGGAAACTCATGATGATATTAGGAAGTTCTATCCAGAATTTTGTCTGGATAATTAAAATTATTTGTTTGAATTGGTTGCTATTGATTGCTGTTTGTAGTTTAAAACTTTTGTTGGGTTATTAAATTACATTTGCTTTTAAATTTCGGGGACGAAATTCTTTTAAGGGGTAGGGGAATGTGACGACCCCGAATTTTGAGCAATATCAATTTAATATTCTTTGTTAATAATTAAATTGATTTGATCATTTTACATTATGAATTGACAAGTTAACACTCTATTAAAACCTAATAGTATTTAATTTGATAATATTTATTAACATTTTTCTTAATAACATTAAAATTGGCAAGTTTAATTCTTTTGAAAACTAATGATATTTTTTAGCAATTTAAAATTGGTAAGATTTTTTTTTCAAAAGCTAATCAAAATGTTTTCTATTTATAATATATATATTGATATATATTATATATAGGAAGTCTTTAATATAATAAAAGCTATTTATTCCAATTGTAATACACATGAATATATATATATATATATATATATTATGGTTTGGATTTGTGTTTCAAAAATTAATATAGTGATTATCAAAACTAATGTTAAAAATATTTTCCATTTAAAATGTGTGTATATATATATATTTGTATATATATTAAAAATGGGAAAAATTATTGTTTTGAATTTAATAAAGTGTTTTCAAACTTTAATGTATATAGTTTGTAATTTGGAAGTTATATTTGAAATAATGTTTTTCCAAAGGATATTTGAGATTTAAAATTTTAATAACAAGAATAATTTCTTATTTATTATAAACATATAGTATAACTTGAGTTTTAAATAAGAATTAAATTAGAAGTTCATTTTCTTTTGTTTTCAATATTCTTTCATTTTAAAATTCAAACATAAGGCAAAATTGGTTTGTGAAAATAAATATAGAGTTAAATTAAAATTCTCAAGCATATAAACATATGTTATAAATTGACTCAAAAACATAAATAATTTATAATTGTTAACATGAATTCATTTTTGTATATTTATTAAAATCTAAAAGCTTATTTATATAAGATAAAAACATTTTATAATCATATAAATATTACATAATTACTTATTCATAACTTAAATAAATTATTAAAAAGAAAAGTAACATTTGTAAATTATTAATAAAGCATTAAAAACACTTGTAAGTATATTAATATATGTTAATGACATTTGTAAACTTATGTGCATATGTGTAAGTTAATTAAAACATGAAAGGGGAAAGTGTCAATTCCCTTGATAAATTAATTTTAAATTAAAATTGTAAAGATATAAGGAGAAGAAATTTACTTTCAGCAAATTATTTTCTTCATTTCAACAAAATGAGTACAAAAGAAAGATTAAAAAAAAGAAAGACATAAAAACTGTAAAATCAAAAATGAAAAAAAAGAAGGAAACCTGGAAAATTTAAATCAGAGGCAAGAAGCAACATGATGTAAAACTTCAACTAGCAAAACTGGAAATCAACTGCAGGAAGATTCAACACGCAAAGAAGAATTTAGATTAAAATTCAAGAGAATTCAAGAGCAATTGAATAAGCTTGGAAACAAAATCATTCTCCGTTCTTTGAGGTGAGTAAATGAATTTTAAAAACAGATTTAAATCCCGGTTTCAACTTGTTCTTGTGAATGAATATCATGATGATTTTTGAAATACTTGAATTAATTTGGATGCATGTTTGAATGATGAATTTTTGAATGCCTGTGTTGTTAAAACTTATACTTTGTGTGATAGTAACAGGTTCAATTTACACAATAAATTCAATAACTAAATGTTGAATTAGAATTGGCTTATGATTTGTAAACAAAAGTAGTTTGCAATCAAGTAACATTCCTTCTAAAAATAATTTTAGGTATTTAAAATGAAACATTTGTTCAGGAATTTTAAATTTACAGTAAAAGTAAATTTGGGTGAAAAATTAATCAAATCAAATTTAAGTTTGAATTACATAATTGGATTCGTGATGCAAAGCCATGAATTTTAAGGGTTGTATCATGATTTTTAGTTTAGTAATTAGTGTGAATTCTTGGTTTGTCTGTTTTGGACAAATCGACCAAATCGACCAAATTGCGGTGAACGACGGTGAACCGGAGGTCGAGGCTGAGCATGAAGATCAAGGAGAAGACAAGGATCATGGGAAAAATAATTTGGGAATTTATTGTTGTTCGAGTTGGCCGATTATTGATGGATTAAGGTTTAACACCCTGTGACTATCGACGTTGTTCATCTTGACTTCGCGGCGAACAGGAGCTATAGGAGATGATCGCGCGTGGTGTCGTGGGTTCTGGAGGTCGTGATGTAGCTACGGTTATGATGGCGGGGTTTCTCGAGGTTGGGGTTGCCGTGGAGGGTCGACTTTCTGGTGAAGTTGGGTTTGTGCTGATGGTTTGGAGAGTCGAATTTGATTCTAGTTTGTATCATGGATTTCTGGATTTCGATTGTGGTTGTAGTGGTCGAGTGCGACGAATCGGAGACCGGAGTAGAGTTCGTCGTTGGTCAGGGAGGTGGTGCACGTGGGTGTGCACGGTTTCGTGCATCAGGATATGAGTTTCGGGAAGAAAGGTTGGAGCTCGAAGTTCACTTCGGGAATGTGATGTTTTGGCTCGAAGCAGATGAAGGGGTGGGAAACTCGGGGCAGACTCGGGTTCTTGTAGGGTTTTGCTCGGGTTTTTATGTTGAGCAGGTTTTAGTTTTGGTTCTGGAAGTTTTTATAAGTTTTAAAACAAAGAAACTTTGATTTTTGTAAATGATTCAAGTTTAAAACAAAGTTTAACAAGAATTTACTTATAAAACTAATTTGTTTCCAAAGTTAAGTTTTAAACAAGTTTTTATATTTTGAAATATAAATGTTTTTAAAAATAAAATAATCGGATTTTCACTAATAAAGTTTGTATTAAATTTTATTAAATAACTTTGGAAAGTTTTAAAGATTTAAAAGTTTAATCTGAATGTTTAAATTGTTTTAATTATAATTGATTTCTAATATATTTTATTTTAAATAAGGTTTAATGATTACGATTTAGTAATCAATTATAATAAAGATTTATCTTGAGTAATTAAAAGTTTGGTTAATTTAAAGATAAACAAATATATGAAGGTAATTAAGATAATTCAATTATCATTAATAATCAAAGAGTTATTGGTTAATATAAATGATTTAATTAAGATAATGATTTTCTTAATTAAGGATCTTTTTAAATATAAGAAGTTAAAGAATTATTTAATTAAATTTAAATAATTAGTTAAATAACTAATTAAGTAATTAGTAAGTGATTAAAGATAATCACTTATGATTTAAATTGATTAAGTTAAATTACTTGGTGAAGTAATTAAGTAATTAATTACTGGAGATAATTAAGTAAAGAGTAACTATTTAACAAAGTAATTAGAGGGTTAATTACTTTATGAAAGTAATTATGAGGAAGTGATTAAGGGTTAATCACTTGTGTTATTTATTAAAGAATTAATTAATATAATTAATTAAAGGTTTAAATTAATTGAAGACTAATTAATTAATGAAAGAATTAAGAGTAATTAATAAAGTGATTAATTACTTGTTAAATAATTGATTAGGCTTTGATTAATGAAAGTGATAATTAATTAAATAATTAATGGAAATAAATAATTCATAATTCATAATTAAAGGATATTAATCCAAAATTAAAGATTAATTACTAAATGTGATTAATTAAAAGTAATTAATCAAATGTGATTAATTAAAAGTAATTAATCAAGTATGATTAGTTAAAAAGTGATTAATCAGGTGTGATTAATTTAAAAGAAGATAATTAAGAGATAATTTCATGGTATAATTAAGAAGTAATCAATCAAGATGATTAATTAAAATTGTAATTAAGGAACAATTACTTAAAAATTAATTGAGAAATAACTAATCAAGGGAGATTAATTAAGTGGATAATTAAGTGATGTTTAGTTAATTAATTTGTAATTAATTAATGAATAAGTAAGTTGGATTGATGATAATCGAAGTGATTGAGTAAGGAATTAATTCAATTAAGAATTAATTAAGAGTAGTTCAAATCTTGTTATGGATGATTAATGATTGGATGATAAATATCATTGGATGAGCTAATGATATTGGATGATATTGGATGTCATTAGTGATATGTTGTGATTTGAATGTGATATATCTTAGATGTAATATATATGCTGCTATGTGATATGTGTGAATGAATTTGATAATAGTGAATTATCTATCTGTGCGTTATGAGTCATCCATTTATATTCTGAATATCTACTGTTTAAACCCTTAAGTTCAACTTGGACATTAAAACAGCGTTTTGGATTCGGTGAGATTGGGATCGGGTTTTATATCCGAAAACCACATCAATCCAAATTAACATTAGGTCGTAAATCCAAGTGAAGTGAAGTGAAGACTCGAAGTGTAAGAACTATATATCGTTATAACTCCGAGGGTGATTCCAGAATGAGTTTAACGAAGGTAGTACTTTCAGTTTTGAGATGAAGATTCAGAGTGCAAGGGCTATTGTCGTTAACTCTGAGGGTGATTCCAATATGAGTGTAATGAGATAGTGCCTTCGGTTCCGTTCGAACCCTGAACGGACTTGTATGGATTGAATGCTTTCAGAACATCGTCAGGTGGACGATGAGCATTTTAAGATAGATGTGTCCTATAAAGGTAATCGCAGCCTCAAGTCTCATCAACCGGAAATGGCTAAAACAGGGGAGGTGCAGCAAGGTTAAGTGGGCCATGCCCAAGTAGGACGAGATTTACCCCTGTCTAGATGTCCCTTTTTATTTCGGCTGCGTGGGCAGTTGGATCTGCAACCAACTGCGGGGTTGTCTTGTTCGGGACTGTTCAGTAAGGAATGGTTCCGGCCTTGTGTTGTAGGGGAGTTAGGGTGGCTCCTCTATACAGTGATTTAGGCCACGTACTGTGACGGGCGGTACCCCAGTAGCCCTACCATTGTTGGAAACCCATTCTTCCTACGAGACCCTACGGTTTTGTTTGTATTACCCACTTTTGTGGCTTGTAGCTGGAATTTAATAGATGTAACAATTTCGGCTATTTCTTATTTACTTGAAAACCCTAGACACTATTATAATATCACTGGATTTCCTATCAAGTGTTTTGGTTAGCGTAAGGTAAAAACTTTTCCGTGTTTATGTGTGGGAAGTCTTACGTGATACCTTTCTTTTCAAAGGATTTTCTAAAGTTAAGAAATTTTAAACCGTTTACTCACACGAGACCCCTGTCTGACCCGAGTGTTTATTTTCTGTTTCATTAAACTCTTGGATACTCATATTATGTATGAGTAGTCTAGTGATCCAGGTTATTCTTGGCGAGTTTTGGAGGAGCTTTGGAGCAGGAGGCTTCAGCGTATAGATATATAGATAGAGTTTCCACTGTGATGTTATTCTGTATGGATGTTCTTGTATTGTACATTGGACAAAAATGTTATAACTGTCTAAATTGAGATGTATAGTTGTGTATCTGATGTATATGATACTATATATATGTCATATATTTATATTTCATTCGTTTCGCTGTGAGATTCTGATGTGTTGTTATTCTTTCTTCTCTTTCTTTTCTTCTTTTATCCCTTTCTTTCTTAAATAGTGATGCGTCTTTCTGGTGATAGAAAGTCGGGTCGCTACATGGGTGATTGTTTGATTATAGTTACTAGAAATTTGATGTAAAAATCGCTGCAGTAAAATAGCGATATCATGACGTAAAATAATCCAAAATAGCTCAGTAGTTTTATGGCAGAAAGTACTTTCAGTTAGCTACAAATTCTATTCTAATCACTGTTTGAAATTCTGCTATTCAAAGGGTCAAAAATGAGTCTGAAACTGATGGTGTAACTTTCCTCTGTTTAATTTTCTTAGTTAAAACATGATATTAAAATCACCATAACTATCGGTTGGTAATCAAAATTGAGTGAAGCTTTTTACAATTGAAAGGTACTTTTATAGGGAATAACTTTTATGTTTATCGCTTTTTGTAAATTTTAGTTTACTAAGAGTAACATGGGTTTGAAGGAGAGGTAAACTCTCTGTCCTTTGTTTTAATCTTAGCTTCGAAACACAAAAATTGTTTTAGCCATAAATTTTTCATTACTTATCGAAATTTGATAATTTCTGAAGTTCTGGAAAGCTTAGACTCTGTGCAACAACAAGTTTTATGTTTTGATTTTTGCATAATTTTGAAGTTTATATGGTCAAAAATTCATTTCTTTATCGTTGTCCTGTCAATGAAAGACAGAGTTGATAAATTCAAATATAAAACATATTTTGGTCACAACTTTTGAACCATAAGTCCAGATTCGATGATATTTTACTTGTTTGAAATACTAAACCTTTATCTGCAAATTTAATGTTTTGAGTTTTTCATGATTTTGAGATTTAAAGAATCGAAATTGCATATTTTTAAAACTCTAAAGTATGATTGTTATATATTATTACTTGGTTATAAGCTCTTATGGTTTTAGTTTTAAGAAGTTATAATTAAGATGATTATATGCAACAAACTTGCTTTTCTATTTAGAATTTTGAACACTTGGTTAAGTAAATCAATTTGAATGCTCGGCTCATTTCATTCGTGCAATTATAGTTGATTAATAAATGAGTTATAGATTTAATTGAGAAGTTTGAAAGTAAATATATAAAAAGTAATTTAGAAACTAATTCTTATGTGGTAAAATTGAATTATTTGCTTTCAAAATACAAGCCCTATTTGGCTTTTATTGTGTTTAGCCTTTGGCTAATTAAGTACCATTCGTTATTTCTTTGACAACTTTTGATACAATTGCTTTTGAGTAATTAACATTCGCACTTGTGTTTTAGTGAATTTTCGTGCGTTTCTACGAAACAAAAAATTTAAACAATTGAATTGTTGGGTTGGTATGGGACTATTCATATAATTCTTTTGTTTATTTTTATAATTTGTTGAATAGAGTTTGTAGCGGAAATTACTAGCTTTTAGTAAATACTTGAATTTACTAGCTGGTATGAGACAGTTAGTTAAATTCATGTGATTACTTGAGTGATGGTAATTAACACTTAGAGTTGTATTATCTTGAGGTATTCGGATTTTGTTGATGTACCGATAGATTCCTGAAAGACAACATCTTGTTTTTAATCATCTAGAGAGTTGATGCATTCTTAAATTTGGGTAGGCAAACCTATATTATTCTGGATAGGTTTGTGATGATGTATTATCTACATTGTTCTAGATAGTATTTACATGAATCATGGTCTATATTGTTTTGGATAGACTACAACTCTTTAGTTATTAGGCAGTCTCGACATTCTCTAACGTGCTCCGGCTAGATGAATTCGCTTAATCTATATTTTTCTGGATAGAGTTTATATAGGAGATTGTTCTGGATAGATATTTCTACATTTTTTTGGGTAGCTCTTATATAAATATGCAAGTCTATATTGTTCTTGGTAAACTTTTATGTCCTACTGTGTCAGACTAAAGAGGACTACCATATTAATTCATTGTTGAAATGTTTCTTCGGAGATTTTATAGTTGGATATTTTATTTTCATTTAAGCTCTGAAGAATTTTGATTGGTGTCACCATATTTAAGATGATAGTCTGTTATGACTTGAGATGAATTTATAAAATGGTGAACCTGTTTGTTATGCCTTATTATTGTTGAGTTGAATTTGGCATACATATGTTGCTTGGGCATGTTTATTCGATAAGACTTATTTTGTTATGGTTAAGTAATATATTTTATTAACATGCATATATATTGTTTGAACATAGCTATTTGATATTACTTACTTTGATATGGTTAGTCATATATTCTTGTTATCAATATCTCACCTTTTGATATTTAGGGATAGTCTGACCCGGGTGTTATTTGATGCTTGGGTCAGGCCGAGACTTTTCATGTTACAGGTTGACATTTGGATGATTGGGCTAGCTAGGAGATATAACTTTGGACTTTTAGTTTATCTCATTTTAGCCATTTGCGCTTTGTATATTTGTGATGTATAGTTGAGATCATAGAATTGTTATATATATATATATATATATATATATATATATATATATAATTTAGATCTAATGCACCATTTTGTAAACTCACAATTGTATAGTTATGAGATTTATTCTTCTGCTATGATCTGTGTAACTCTTACATTTGTTTATGTATTTTATATTGTTCAGAGTACTTTTAAATCGGTATGTTTATTACTTTGTATTAATACTATACATGTCAAATTTTAGTGCAGACATTAAGGAAAATGTATAAATGACGTGTCAGTGTTAGTATAAAGATATATTCACATTCGATCGCCCTTAACAAGTCATATTCTCCGGATTAGCAGACGATGTTACTTGTAATGTTCTTTGCTAAACTGGGATAGTGATGGGACTGTTACAGTTCTAAGTACGTTATCAAAATATGATTTTGACAAGTATACGCAAAGGGATATGAACCATTAGCCATGAATATGTCTTCAAGAGAAAGACTAATGCACTGGGAATATGGTGAGCGACATTGATAAGAATAACATCGTAAATTTCAATTGTTGAAATTAGCGTAGTAGATTCATCATTCAACGTGCTCAAGTAAGTTTGGATTTTACTCACAAAGTAATCGCCTGGTAAATAGATACTTATAAATATGATTTAGAATAGATTTTTTGCACATAATAACCAAAGTATCTTGAAGTCATTAGGAGCTACATTAAGTTTGTGAGTTTTTGGATACGATCCAAAAACAGATACGAAAGTATTGTTCGACAAGCATCAAAGTTGAACAACTGTTTTGATAAGAATATGAACTAGATTGGTTTTATGTATAAATGTAGAGGAAGCGTGTGTCCATGAGAAAGAACATTAAAATGGAAAAAGATATTTTTTAACTATAAATAAACAACATACTACTGATTGTTAGTCATGTACTTATGTTAAAATCATTCTAGTTTAGTTGTTTAATACTCGATATTGGATTTGAAAGTGATATCTTTTGTAATTAGTATAAGAATGTCCCAAAAGATATGTAAAGACACCTTACCGAATGTTTAACATGGAACATGTAATATGGATTCCTTATGCATTGGTAATATGAATTATCATGCATGTTGTATTGTCTGCAATATCGTTTTTTGCTTATGTATTTGATGCGTAAAGAAAATATCAAATCCAAATTAAACTCACTAAATGGTAGTTTAGAGTGTTCTGGAGTATTTATGGAATATTAGAGAATTGTTTATAGAAACAATGAACTCCTTACAAAGGAGTATTCAGACTCAAACTTCTTAAGTGATATTGGGTATAATATGTCAATATCCAATTCATGTTCAAATTTTAATTAAGACGCTTTAAATTGGAAATGTTCCAAATGAGACACTATGGCTGATTCAACGAGAAGGCAAAGTATATCATCTAAAATAGTGCCACAATAAAGTAATGTGTAATTATAAATGCACAAATTTATAACTGAGCTAAGGGCAACTCCAAATGTTGGGAATCACATGACATTGTTATATGATAACTATATCGCAATACAGTTCGTAAATGATCCTAGAGCTCACTGAAAGTCAAGAGATATTCTTCGAATAGCTCCACATGATAAAGGTAGTTTAGAAAAGTCGGAGAGAGCTGATTAACAGAGTAGATAATTAAACAAAATAGCACACATGTTCAGTAAGGGACTGACCCGATTACTTTTTAGAAAACTGACCGAAGAAGTTGAAATAAGGCTCCATAATTAACCCCAAGTGCAAGTGGAAGATTGGTAGAGTTAGAGGTATGCTCTAGGAGAAATTATGTAATTGGTTACATATATCTCGTAAGCTAACCAATCTAGTTCAAAATAAAAGGTGTTTTCATTTTGTTATATACTTGTTATAATGTGTTATAAAATATTGATTATTCAATTTAAGTATATTTAATAGAAAATCCATAAATAGTACGCTTTGTAATAGTATTTACAATGTGTTGTAATCAGGAGTGATATATCGTAATAAAATAAACATACTGTTTTAAATATTCCTAGACAAAATATATCAAGATGGGACATCGATGCTTCCATTGAGACTAGAGTACATAACGCTCTTTAAATATTAGGCAGTGTATTGCTCATGGCTGATGGGGGCACCGAGAGGTTACATACTAATAGTTATTGGATAACTATGAAATGACTCACTCGATGGCTTTCTGTTAGTTAATATAACTATGCTGAAATAGAATATATCGATGTCACTATATTACACAATTCCCCCGACTTGAGAATACCGTCAACCTTCAACGTCGAAACTCCACATTGATTAAAGTAAATCGTGGCACAACGTCTATTGAACAACTATAGTTGGGTCGAGTGGAAGCATTAAAAGTGAACACTATTCAAGAGAGAATATTTCTCCTCGGTTATATTGGGTTAGGATCACGGGGTCAACTTAAGTTGTAACAACCCGCCTTTTCGGATAGTTAAAGTCGACAATAAACTACACTTGCCTAACTCAAACTATTCAAAAGGCAAATTCTTAAGAAGATTTTTCAAATGAAATAAGGTTCAAAAGAACAAAATACAGAATCTCGCAGTGGAAGGATAAAATATAATACAAAAAATAAATACATAAACAGTTCACGAAACTATTTTTCAACAAAATTAGAATTTACATTTTTTTCAGGCAGAATAGACAATTGCTATAATAGTAGTAGATACGATCCTCGACTCCGTCTTTATCTCCAGAAATAAGTGTCTTCGCTAAACTGAAATACTCGATTTGACCTAAGTGTAAAGTAAAACAAAAAATACTCGAGTCAGGACTAACATTCTTACGTAAGTATGCAACAAAGAAAACTATCATACATCCATAGCGAGCAATCTCATGGTTTGTTCAGGTTTAGACACTTTCATCGCGCAAGGGTGATAAATAAACTACTAAGCGTACCCTACGCTCAACAGCTTTAGATAATTACTTAATAGATTATTCATACATCCTTAAACAATTTGAAGTATCATTTCCCAAACTTCACACTAGCCGAACAATACAGAATTCAAAGGTTATTTAAGTTTATTCAATTGGTTTTTTTTTTGCATTTACTTTCCATTTATTTTCATCCAATCATACAATAATTATCTTTCATTAATTTACCTTCATTACTTACACAGATTTTTTCCATTCAATATTTGAAATAACCAATGAATTCATTATTTAAGTATTACCTACATTTCATTGCAATTTATTTCACATTTATTATTTATCTATAACCTTGATTTCTATTTTAATATTAATATTTATCAATGAATCATTTGAGTCATTTCTTACGTTTATAATCATTTTCTTAGATAATATTCACTTTTTACTATTCAATCAAATTATTAGCATTTCAAAACATTTACTTATGTTTATACATTTATTCTACATCTTAGTTATTCATTCTTGAATATATGTTCATTTTGAAGCACTTTTGTTATTAAGATTTTACTTGTATAATATTCTATTACATATTCTTATTTAACATTTCTACGTTTTTTTAAATATTTTAGGCAAGTTTCATATTTATTTTTAGAATGTAATTGAGTGTTATATAAATTACATTATTTTAGTTAGCAAAATATTCAATAATTTATGTCTTCTAAATTTTCATTATCTTTTAATTTACAGGTGACAAATACCAATTATATAAATTTTATTTGAAATATTCATTTGAAAACTTCATTTGCAAATGAATCACCTTCAATACTTTAATACTTAAAAAAAAGAAAAAATGAATTTGTAAAGTTACTTGCTTCATTTATAAATACCATTTAAATATTTTAAATAACATCTCTATAAATATATGTAAACTATTTGAAAATAATTATTTACATCATTACTTATATTTAAAAAGGAGTTATTGAAAACCTTAAATCCATTATTTATAAATTTATCAGTTTAATCTCAAAATACTTTTCAAACATTATTAACAAATCAATAATCATTAACTTAAATATGTTTTATTGAATTAATAATTTCTTACGATATTTACAACAATAATAATTAACTATTAAACCATGTTGTACATACATAAACAATATTTTAAACATTTTAAAGTATTTAGAAAAGGAAAAAAATGACCAAAATATCCGTTATATAATAATTATCAAAATACTTTTATAACTCGATATCTCAACAAGTTTATCCTCGTTCTTATAGACTCTGGCCATGCGTTGACCACGCGCAAGGCTAGGATTCTCCAAGTACTTAGTAGACCTGTTTCAACATCCAGTGAAAATACTTAAAAATAGATATGAAGAGTTCTGCTCAAAATCTGATGTCAAATGATGATGTTACGATAGCAGTGGCCAACTGCTGATACAATGTTTACGCAATGGACACAAAACTTTCCAGAAGATCCTTCCACCTTCTAGATTCCAGAAAAATATCATGGTCATTTAGTAAATAAGGGACCATCGACCCCTACTGTAGTGGTACGCTGCTGATTCAATGATTTACGTAATGGATGCACTTCCTTCCCGGTAGATCCATAAATAACAAATCCCATTGGGTAAACTAAAGAACCATCTACCTTGAAAAAAATCGAGGAACTCATGAGTTTAAGTCTAGACAACCATATCATTTGAATACATTTCTGAATTCACCCAAGTATATTTGGATTTTTTCAGTCGAATCCATTCCTGGATTCCCCAGGTCCATCTTATATAAGGATCAAAATTTTTCCAAAGTCAATTACATATAAAAAGAGCCATATGAGATTGAACATCTTTGCTTTATAAAAGGTTTTGAATTTACAATAGTTTTGAATCTGAAATAGTTTTGTAAAACATGTTTTTTTTAAATATTTTAATAAAATAGTGATGAATTAAAATAGTTTTGGACTGAAGTAGTTTTTTAGTTTGAATAAAATAAAATAAAAATAGTTTTGTAAAATGGTTTTGAATTAATAGTGGTTTTTCATAAAAAAATTCCAGTTTAAATTACAAAGGATATCCGACCCAACAACTTTCATTTTCAGCGTCAAAGCATATCAATTACATTAGAACATGAGATGTGCATATGTCATCATCACACAATATCACATTCGATCGCTCACTCGATCACACAATTTCGCTTTCGAACTAGTATTGTTCATTCGACTTCTCTAATGCGGACTTTGATAAGGTTTCTTGACTGGAAACCATCATTCTCCTTTCATAGCCATATACTATGATAGAGAATTTTAGAATCAAACCAAAAATCCATATCAAATATTCGCCATTAAGAATCGAATGAAAAATCTTAACATGAAATGGTGTAATTCACCTCGAACTTATGTACTCAAACCTGGATCAAATTAGTTATGCGAATAAAACAATATACGTACAACTTACGTATTTATTCCAATTTGTTTCATCTCAATTACATTTTCAATTCACATTATAAACCTCATTCATTTATACACATTTTATCTCCTATCGATTTGTATAAAAAAAAGTCTCCATTCAATGACAAAACCATTAATAAATAACATTCCTACATCTCGCTTTGTTTTAAATCACATTCATTTTCACATATAGTATTTCTTATTTAATACTACATTTATTTGTGAATCATTTCACAAGAAATTTCCTCAAGTTTATAACTAATTTATAAAGCTTAATGTAACGACCTGGATATCGAACCGTTCAAATCAACAATCATTCACTCATGTCAGACTTGAATTGCTCAAAACAATAGATTTATAATTTATATTTGGCAAAAATCAACATATACAGTATATAAAATCAATCATAGAATCACAAACATAGAGTAGTATAACAATAAGCAGCGGAATAGATAAATAATAGTTCATGAAGCTACTATATAAACATCAGAGTTTAAAGTAAAATAAAACAGATATCTCAAATACACAGAAATTACTAATACAAATGCCAATGACAAGTTTGAAAAAAACAACTAGAATAAACTGAAGTAATTGGTAAGCTGAATAGACAAAGTAGATCTTCAAGCAAAGCACCAAACTCCAAAGGCGAGTCTCAAATGATGTAACCCTCGGTCTGACCTGAGCATAAAGCAAAACACAGAACACTCGCGTCAGGATTAGCATTCTTATATCAATAAATTCAACTCAGGTGAAATGCAAACTGAAATGTCAACTGAAATACAAAATAACTTAAAGGATGTTTGGGATTCACATCCTCTAAGGATCCGTTAAACTATCTACATACATAACACAATACGCTACATATATAATGTCTAAAGTAAAGTAAACAATTAAAATAGCATTAAGGCGTTACCCATATCCCTTGACACATTTTTATGCATTCTCGTAGTCTATACAGATACTGTAAGCTCCACCAAATGGTGGTTTACTCAAGGAGCACTCCATAGGTACGGTATAAAACAAATTTGTAGAGGGCACGATAAGGCATGTGACAAAGCACGCGAGGCAACGCCCAGTGTAGGATACTACCGTTTTGCGGATCCGAACTGGTAGTAATGCATAGTAGCTACTATCGCCCACCTCAAGACACACTCCCAAATCAAAGGTGCACCCAATCAAATCACAAAGTAATAGAATGGTAACGAAGAACTATGCCCGATAGGAGGAGCGACCTCACTTGGCTCGGCATGGCTCCTGTTTTAGCCACATCAAGATGATTCGCGGGAGTTAGGGCTGCATTAATACCTCATATAGAATCGTTCGCCAAACTATCCTACTTCATTTTGGAATCTCCACCACATATACAGTTTTTAAAGTGGTTTTAAGTATTGGCAGAGAGTATAACAATTTTCGATCCCGGTCTCTTTAACAACCAAATTCTTATTTCATACCGTGGTCATTTTTATTTCGAAACAGTTCATATTTCATATCAAATAATACATCCATTTTCAAAATCATATCTCTTTCGAAATCATGACTTCCGAAATCATATTCACATTTAAAATAATAATCACAAAATAGTTTCAACCATCATATCAAAATATTCGCATTTAAATCCATTAAATCTAAATCATAACATTTCCAAATTTATATTAATATATATAATTGTTTATAAATTAAAAATAGTTTATATATTAAATAGGTTATATAATAAAGTAGTTTGTATACTAAAATATGATTATATATATATATATCGAAAATAGTTTCAAGTTAGAATTGTTTCTTCCAATTTCACAAATCAATGCAAATCAACTTTAGTTTCAAAAACCAATTTAAATTAATCTCAATTCAACAATTTCAATTAAAAAGGTTAAAGGTTCAATTCAAATTCTCATTAAAACCATTTTAATTTATATCGATTTCAAAATCTAGAGTTGAACTTCAAAATTAAATCACTTCCAATTCAATAGGTTTCAACATTTAAATATTCAAACAATTTACAATAACTCAATTTGGTAATTTCATTTATATTTCAAAATTTAACTTTAATCCTCATTAAATTTAAAAAATCGACTTAACCATTTTTAATAATATTTAAATAAAATCTCAAAATTACAAATTTAAATCAATATTAAATATTCAAATTCAATTTTATTCAAATTTAAATATTCATTTAATTATCTTCAATCAAAATCAAGTTATCAATTTATAAAACATATCTTTAAATCTCAAAATCAATAAGTTCCAGATCAATTTGCATTTACATTTAGTTCTTAACAATTAAATTACAAATCAATTTAATTTATCCTTCCAACCTTAATTTATTAAAGTTATTACAAGATCTATTTTCAAAATATTAATAGAAATAAAAACTTAAAACAAAATTTACATACATAAATTAGTTAAAACCAAATCTTATTAAACATTATTATATTAATTATTATTAAATTTAATCTTATTATTAAATCTATTTTAAAACTTATTTTATATTTTTGAAATAATAATAAAATTATAAGTAAAAAAATTTAGAATTTACATTCTAACATTTTAACTTATAATTTTAAAACTTTTAAAATATATAATTTATAAATCTAAATTTATACACATATTAAATTTAAAATAAAACCTTTGTATTATATTAAAAAAAATCAACTTTTATTAAAATCCATATATTTCCTTTCAAAAATCTGGAAATCGTTTTTTTCAAAAATAGACCAACGATGTCCGCATATGATTTTCTATCCTATGGTCAAGTGATACTGATATTTATCATTTCAATCCGCAATAATTAAATTCACGGATATATATATCATTTCAACCCGCAATCCCAAAATTTCAAAATCAACGAGAATCACGTGGATTTATCATTTCAACCCATAACGATTTTCCCCTATTCTATGAGATCGTTCGGGTATATATCATTTTAAACCATAGAGAATTTCTAAACTAACAGGGAGCTTTCAGAGTGAGAACAAATATGATAATAATATAACATATCAATTACAGGCATATATCATCAGCAATAAATTAAATATAATATATATAACAGGTTATGGTGTCATATGTCATAGGTAAATAATTGCAGATAATGACATATCATATTTAACAATTAAATAACTAACAATTCAAATTTAACAACATATTTCAATCTTCATTTTAAGTAATTAAAGTTACTAAATATAAGGATGTTAATCGTGAGTGATTGCTAACCTTTCGAGACTAGAGGAACATGAGAAATAAACACGACAAGCTATGAATTGAATCACGAACTAGACAATCAATCAATCCAAACGACAAATCCAAAGCAAAGCAAGGTGAACATGGATTCGATGAACAAAGATGTTAATAAGGAATTGATGAAAGCAAATCAGGATCAGTTTGATATAAACTGAAACAAAATGTATATTATATTATATATATTTTTCTTAAAACCAATATTCAATTTTAAAATACGTATTTAAAATAACATATCTATATATTATATTTTAATTTAAAATCAAAACATATACTTTTATCAAAATTTATAAAACCCATATTTTCTTTTCAAAAGATTTCGCAATGAATATTTAAACATAATATAATTTAAAGCTATTACAAAAACTTCTTCCAAATATTAACTTAAATTTAAATATATACCGTAACATATTACCTACATAGATACCCTTCCAAACAGATACTTCCAAATATATACTGCAGCATATCATATACGGTAACTACTTCCAAATCAACTATATGATATATATAGGTAACATATATGTAAATATAAACCTAATATATAAAAGAAAATCAAGCATTAGTATTAGCCAGATACGTTCACAAGTTTAGAAACGTGCAAGGGCTGGAGTTTCGCAACTGGTGCAAGGAGGATGAAACAAGTTGGTGTGGAGGACTAGCACGTGATGGCTTGGATCTGTTGGCGTGGTGATGGCGTACGACAGGAGTTGGGAAGGTGTAGGCTACAAGTGGAGCTTATGTGAGTTGACCATGGGCGAAGGGATATCGACAGTCGAGTACGACAAGGTGATGCAAGGAGATGGGGTTGTTGTGGAACGACGGGTCTGGCTGGGGCTTTACGGCAACGGGAAGAGGCGGTTCTATGCTTGGGTAGAGGAAAACTTGCGGCTGTGTGCGTAGAAGAGATCGGATGGGCGAAGCTGAATTGGGTGAGGGCATGGCAGATCTATGTGGGTTTCAAGGCGGCTGTCGATAGGAGTAAGGATGGAGGCTGATGACGGTCGGGTTGCTATAGGAAAGTCGGGATATGGTTTTGGTCGTGGATAGGCTATAACTGTTTTTGGGTCAGCAAGTTTGGGCGATGGAGGGAAGAAGAGAGGGTGGCTCAGTGGTAGGAGGGTGAGTTGAATCGGTTGATGGCGGTGATTCAAGTGGCGGCTGACTAGAGCTGTGACGGTTAAGAAAAACGAGAAGGAAGCTTCGGTCAAAAATGAATGCAAATGTGTTTCGAAAAGGTACGGAGAATATGGTTGAGAATAATAGATATTAACTTTATCAAACCGACGGTAAGGAGGTTTGCCTACTTCTACTAGCCAAAATCAATTTTCCTGAAGCCAAAAAAACGTGGATCTTGTCTCGTCGCAGTTTCTCTAAAAACGTGGATCTTGTCTCATCGCGGTTTCCCTAAACTTTCTCCTTTTATTTTGCGCATCAAAGATTTCAAATTTAAATCTATTATGATTTCAAAATTTTAAAATTTTCAATTTCAAATCGACAATTTTGAATGTTTTGATTAATATTTAAATTTGAAATTCATATTTTCAGATTCAAATCTCAATTTATTCTTTTCCAACATATTATCACTTAATGTTTAAGTAATATTAACAAATTTTTTAAATGTATATTTCATATCAAAGTTATACAATCGAACGGTCGGTTTCTCCATCGTTGTGTGGTTATACTAGTATTATAAAATTTGCTTTTGTTGTTTATCAGAACAAAGAATGGAAATTGAAGAGGTCAGAGTAAATAAATGAACCGGTTATAATAAATTGAGATAAGAATAGAAAAGTCAGCATTAAATTCTGGGAATTATGTTAAAGCTACCGACCATTGATTTATAACGGGCGGACAATGAAAAGTCACAGGAAACCGAAAGGTTAATACTAGGTACCGATACGGCTACCCGTTTCGCGGATTTCGTCGCATATCAAATGTCAAATTATAGAAATGAATATACTGCGGAGATCAGCATGACGAGGTGAACAGAATGGTACACAGATATCAAAGATACGATCATCCTTTCAAAAGTCGGTATACGCTTCCAAAACGCTGCTAAAACGCTGAAAATGAGATAAACAGGCTAGAGCAGTACAATTTTGGCGAAATAAAATACGTCTCCTCACTTAGAAAATGTTTAAAATTTTATTGTATAAGAATGTTCAGATTTCAAAAATATTTTATCTCCGTTAAGTTGAATGATTTTAAATTTTAAATTGAAAATTTCACCACTGAATAAACTTTCATATTTTACAATATAAATTTGACACTTGCTATGTTGAAATAGACGCATACCAAATATCAAATTTTCATTGTTAAAATTTATTGTTTAATTTCAAGTAAAATTTTAGTTAATTACGTTATAAACATCGTTAAAATTTTCAGGTCGTTACACTTTCTCCCCCTCAAAATTTTTCGTCCCAAAAACGAATCAAGATAGGAGAATAGATGCAACAGAAAAGAAAGATAGATTTGAAATACATAATATCAGATTCAAAACCATATAATTTCATTTTTGGACATCTTATTACCTAAATTTACATTGCGTATTATTCGGTTACATATCCTCACTAACATTTTAACTTTTTAAATATTTCAGGTAAGCAGTATATGTTTTAGAAAGCAATTGAGTATCATACAAGTTAATTTTTTTCCCATGTTCAACTATTTTCAAGTTGTTTCAATTTTATTACACACTCAAATTATTTAACTTTTTTTACTTCATTTCAATAATTGAAACCATCAATTAACGCTGAATTTAAGAATTAAATTTTCGGTTTCACTTCAACCGTTTTGAAATAAACATATGCTTATATATATTTTGTACATCAAATCATACTCAAGAAATTTAAATCAAATCCATTTTCCAACACAAAAGTGTGCAAAGCTACTAAGTGGTCTCTGTACTTTGAGACTCGAAAATAAATGTCAATGATGCTGCAGTAATCACTGAAATTATTTCCAACTACAAAAGAGGAGAGTAAAAACTTACTTCTTTTAAAATACTTTCGGATAATAAAATATTTTCTAAAACCTTGAAACCACATTTTAAAAAGCACCAGAAAATCATATTCTCAAGTCCTACATTCAAATTTATTTTCATTTTCATATCAGATTTATAAACCATGTTTATAAAATTTCAACTTATTATAATATACAACAATAGTTAATAGTTTAGAATTGTTGACAAAACAATAAATGATAATCTAGAGTTATCATTTCTAACAACCAATTCATTTAACTATCCAGTTTTAGAAAATATACTTATATATATATAATAATAATACAACAACTATATCATTCACCAGTCTTGAAAACATATTGTGTCAGTTTGCTCTGTTCATGTGTTTTGGATTTCCTATCGATAGTGTTGGCCAAACGAATTGATCGAAACTCAAAATCAACTTAACAATTCAAACAACACAATATATAACATTTTTATATTAATTACAATACATTCTCTCATAGGATGATTCAAAAATGGATTTAAGACAAGGATATAGAGACTCAAATTTAGGGAAGGGACCCTACCCAAAGAGGGTTCTTACTAAATAGATAGGTTTGAAATGGAGATAAGATAATTAAATTACAAAGAGAGAAGATGATAGACCTATATTAATCACGGGTGAGCTTAATCGGGTCAACCGAGACTTAGAAAAGACGAGAACACCATTAATGAAAAGAGAGACAAACTTGTTGAAAGCATCATGGAATACGCGATTCAATGAGATCGACAAGAAGGAAGGAGCATTGGTTAGTCCAAAGGTATGACTAACCATTCATAGAAACCATTCGTCTGGAAGGAAGGAAAACAGATCGAGCTCCAAGAATAAGATCGATGCGGAATTCAATTTCCCACGTAGAAGTTAGAGAAGCGACTTCACTAAAAGCATCAGGATAATCCCTGACTTTCGGTGGTGGAGTCAAGATCACGAGGTTGAGAATCAAGCGAGATGATAAAACTGCCAGCAAAATCCTGAGACAATCGACATTCGATCATAAAAGAATTACCCCGGTCGTCTACTAGAGAAACGGTTCGGTCTTTGCAAGGAATAACAGCGTCAAAATCGAGGACATAGAAATCTCCGGTAAATTGACACATGTTGTAAAGGATTTCCACCGCTTTACAAATTGTATAAAGGTTGGAAGGATCGCCGATGGGATTAGTTACAGCAAAAGGGTGCCGATCGAGGTTGAAGCTATGGGATGCTCTAGTATCAAAAGAAACCGAACAAAATAAGATAAGAATGGATTTCAGAACAAAAGGGGAGCAATATCAAAAGAAATCCTGATTCAGGATGAAGAATTTCAAGCTCGAACGAAGTTGACTCCGTGATTAATTCCACTCATTATAGGGTGTCACTACCCCATCTCTAATAAGTTTTTACTCCATATGCTAAGTTTTTCCTAAACCAGAGTTCTGATACCAACTGTAACGACTTGGTATTTCGAACCATTCAAATCGACAGTCATCTACTAATGTCAGACTTGAATTGCTCAAAACAAAAGATTATTAATTTATATTTGGCAAAACTCAGCATATACAGTAAATAAAATCAATCACATAATCACAAACATAAAGTAATTTAACAATAATCAGTGGAATAGATAAATAGTAGTTCCTGAAGCTACTATATAAACATCAAAGTTTAAACCAAAATAAGACAGATATTTCGAATACACAAAGTATTGATACAAATGCCAATGACAAGTTTGAACAAAACGACTAGAATAAACCAAAGTAACTGGAAAGCTGAATAGACAAAGGCATATCTTCAAGCATATTTCCAAACTTCAAAGGTGAGTCTTAAATGCTGTGATCCTCAGTCTGACCCAAGCATAAAGCAAAACACAAAACACTTGAGTTAGGATTAATATTCTTATACTAGTAAATTCAACTCAGGTGAAATGTCAATTGAAATACAAAATAACTTATAGGATGTTTGGGATTCACATCCTCTAAGGATCCGTTAAACTAACTACATACATAGTATAATACACTACATATATAATGTCTAAAGTAAAGCAAACAATTAAAATAGCATTAAGGCGTTACACATATCCCTCCAATACATTTTTATATATTCCCGTAGTCTATACAGATACTGTAAGCTCCATCAACTCGGTGGTTTACCCAGGGAGCACTTCATAGGTACGGTACAAAACAAACTCATAAAGGGCGCGATAAGGGATGTAACAAGGCACGTAAGGCAATGCCTAGGGTAGGATACTACCATTTTGCAGAACCAGATTGGTTGTAACGCATGTAGCTACTACAGCCCACCTCGAGACACACTCCCAAATCAAAGATACACCCAATCAATTCACAAAGTAATAGAATGGTATTGAAGAAATATGGCTGATAGGAGGAGTAACCTCACTTGGCCCAACATGTCTCCTGTTTTAGCCACATCAAGCTAACCTGCAGGTGCCAGGGCTGCATTAGTACCTCACATAGAATCGTTCGCCAAACCATCTTACTTCGTTCTGCAATCTCCACCATGTATATAGTTTTTAAAGTGGTTTTCGATATTGGCAGAGAGTATGACAATATTCGATCCCGGTATCTTTAATAACCAAATGCTTATTTCACACCGTGGTCATTTTCATTACAAAACAGTTCATATTTCATATCAAAATATTACATCCATTTTCAAAGTCATATCCCTTTCAAAATCATATTCACTTTCAAAATCATATCACTTCCGAAATCATTTCACTTTCAAAATCATAGTCATAAAATAGTTTCAACCATCATATCAAAATATTCGCATTTAAATCTATATCATAACAGTTCCAACTTTAGATTAATATATATATATATAATTGTTTATAAATTAAAAATAGTTTATATTAAAAGTAAGTTATATATTAAAATAGTTTATGTATTAAAATAAGGTTATTTGTTAATATATATGTATGTATGTATGTATCAAAAAATAGTTTCAAGTTGGAATTGTTTCTTCCAATTTCACAAATCAATTCAAATCAACTTTAGTTCCAAAATTCAATTTAAATTAATCTTGGTTCAACAATTTAAATCAAAAAGGTTAAAGGTTCAATTCAAATTCTCATTAAAACCATTTTAATTTATATCAATTTCAAAATCCAGATTTGACCTTCAAATTTAAATCACTTCCAATTCAATAGATTTCAACTTTTTAAATATTCAAACAATTTACAATAACTCAATTTGGTAATTTTATTTATATTTCAAAATTTATCTTTAATCCTATTTAAATTTCAAAATAACCATTTTAATAATATTTAAATAAAATCTCAAAATTACAAATTTAAATCAATATTAAATATTCAAATTCAGTTTTATTTAAATTTAAATATTCATTTAATCCTCTTTAATCAAAGTCAACTTATCAAATTATAAAACATATCTTTAAATCTCAAAATCAATAAGTTCTAGATCAATTTTTATTTAAATTTAATTCTTAACAATTAAATAACAACTCAGTTTAATTTATCCTTCCAACCTTAATTTATTAAAGTTATTACATGATCTAATTTCAAAATATAAATATAAATCTAAATAAATACTTGAAACAAAATATACATACATAAATTAGTTAAATTAAAATCTTATTAAATAAGAATATATTAATTATTATTGAATTAAATATTATTATTAAATCTATTTTAAATCTTTTTTTAAATAATAAAATTATAGGTAAAAAATTTATAATTTACATTTTAAAACTTTAACTTATAATTTTAAAATTTCCAAAACTTATAATTTCAAAATCTATATTTATATACATATTAAAATTTAAAATAAACCCATTATATTGTCTTTTGAAAAAATATCAACTTTTATTAAATTCATATATTTCCTTTCAAAATTTTGGAAATCATTTTTTCCAAAAATAGACCAACGGTGTTCGTATATAATTTTCTATCTTATGGTCAAGTGATATGGATATTTATCATTTCAATCTGCAATAACTAAATTTACGGATATATATCATTTCAACCTGCAATCTCAAAATTTCAAAATCGATGAGAATCGCTTGGGTTTATCATTTCAACCGATAACGATTTTCCACTAATCTATAAGTTCATTCGGGTATGTATCATTTCAACCTTAGGGAATTTCTAAACTAATAGGGAACTTGTAGAGTGAGAACAAATATGATAATAATATAACATATCAACAACATGCATATATCATCAGTAACAAATTAAATATAATATATATAATAGGTTATGGTGTCATATGTCATAGGTAAACAATTACAGATAATAGAATATCATATTTATCAATTAAATAACTAACAATTCAAATTTAAAAACATATTTCAATTGTTATTTTAGGTGAATTAAATTTATTAAATATAAGAATGTTAATCATGAGTGATTGCTCACCTTTCGAGGCTAGAGGAACTCGAGAAATGAACGCGACAAACTACGAATTGAATCACGAACTAGACAGTTAACCAATCCAAACGACAAATCTCGAAGAAAAGCAAAGTAACACGGATTTGATGAACAAAGCTGATGATAAGGAATCGATGAAAAAAAATCAAAATTAGCTTGATATAAAATGAAACGAAATGTATATTGTAACAACCATGGTTTTGGGTAATTACCTATAAATATTAAATTATAACGGTAGTTATAATTTAATATTGTGAATTAAAAATAAATTAAAGATTTAAATTGTTTATTTGGAATAAACAATGGATTTTGGAACTAAAATATGAAAATAAATTTTTTAAAACTTTATCTTGGTAATTTGAGATAAAAATGAATGAAATATGATTTTTATTTAGTGAAAATGCTATAATTCTTATTATTATTGCCAAATGCTTCTTTTACCAATTTTTAAATGAAGTATTTTATTTTAATATGTGTTTAATATAAATAAAAAGGTGAAATTTGATTTAAAATAATTTTTGATCATAAAATTAGTGGAAAATGGTTTGTCACATTTTATTACACAAGGAAATTATTTCTATGTAATTTTTGAAGTTAAAAATGGCGATCTATGTGAATATTTGTGTAAATTGGTTATTCATTTAAAAATGAAAGTTTTTGATAATAAAATTATTTTTATAACAAATTTTTCTTTTTATATGTTATAGATTATTTTATTAAACATGAAAATGTGTTTACATTATTTTATTGATTGAAACTTGGTGAAAACATGTTATTTGATTTAATTGCATAAGTGTATTTGTGAATTTAGTGATAATTTGTAACTTAGGCTAATTTCTTTAGTTTTGGGTCCAAAGCCCACTTAGTAAAATAAACCAGAAAAGAGAAAAGAAGTTTTCTTCTTCGCAGAACAAACCTGTACGTTTACATCTTCTTTTTCAGTACAAGAGAAATAAAAGAAACTGAACCTTCTTCTCAAATCTAAGCCAAATCTCCAAATTAAATCAAACAATTTGTTGTTTTATCAAATTAAAGCTTCAATTCTATAGGCAATCACTTCCGAAACAACATTATCTCATTAAAATTTTATTTTGTAAATGGGTTTCTCTATAACACTTTCTTTTCATCTTGCATGTTCTTGTTTTGAGACTTTATAGGTATTTGAAGTAAATTCTAGCTCCAAGCTCTCATCTTTCAGTTGCAAATCCGAATTAAATCTTCAATAATTGTATGGTGAGTGATAAACTCACAATATCTAGCTGAAGCAAAGCTTCAAAAATCAAAATCTCAGCAAAATATAGTCTCTATAAAAATTTCCGTGGTTGTTGTCTGTGATAAACTATGTTTGGGTGCTACTTTGCATGACCATATCTTCTTATTCCTATGTCGAAATTTGCTAATTCTTTTTTTATTTGAAAGTTGAAGTTTTCTATAATATGCTTATCAATTTTCAGCTTAATCAGGGGTTGATTGGTCCTCTATTTCATGCCTGTAATTTGAACCCGAGAGGGTTTTAAGGCCAGTACATATTTTCGTTTTCTGAGTTACTGCAAACATTGTCTGAGTCCATGTTTGAGACAGCATATCTCTTTCATTTCCTGTCGGAATTCGTCGGTTCTTTTTGTATTTGAAAGTTAAAGTTTTCTACTATGTGCAGACTAATTATCAGTTCAATATGAGGTAGTTTTCTCCTTGTTTCATGCTTGTAATTTGAACTCGAAATGGTTTTCAGGCCTAGGCGCATTTCTGTTTTCTAAGCTGCTGCAAACATGGCCTGAATCCATGTTTGAGACAACGTATTTTTTTCATTTCCGGTCAGAATTCATTAATTCTTTTTTTATTTGAAAGTTGAAGTTTTCTACCATGTGCTATTGATTTTCAGTTCAATCAAAGGTTGTTTGGTCACCTATTTCATGTCTGTAAGTTGAACCCGAGAGGGTTTTCAGACCTGGGCAGAATTCAACATGGCCTGAGTCCATGTTTGAAATTTCATATCTTTATCAATTCATGTCGGAATTAAGTGAATCTTTTTCCAGTTCATAGATAAATTTTTCTACTCTGTGTGTGTCAATTTACAGACAATTCCGAGGTCATTAAGCCATTCAAACTATGTCTGAAAGTTGCACCTAGAGTAGATTTTAGACTTGGGTATTGTTTTTGCCTGTGCATTTTTTTGTGTTCTGCATCCTTTTTCCATCCGATTTTTGACTTCAACATCTTGTATTTGTGATATTTATGAGCTATTTTGAAGGCTATGATACTTATCAATAGGCTAGCTGAAATTTCTAAGAATTTATGATTCAAAATGAATCATTTTTTGGATGAATTCGAATGTCGGTTTTTAGGAATTTTCAATGTTTTTTCTTGATTTCGAGCACGGGTTTTTCTAAATAATTTTGAAATAATTTTTAAAATAAATTGGATTTTGAAAGAATCATTATATAATATTTATAAATTATTTTCAAGCTATAAAATCTATGTATTCTCTGTAATAAGGAAATTTTAAAGTTTGTTTTCCAAAAACAATTTCGAAAAATTGTTTTAAAAGCCTATTTTCACAAACAAACTATTTTCTATATAAAATACATGTTTTTGCACCATTCGAGTGAATGAGAAGGAGAATTAAACGATTGGTAAAACACATGGTATGTGACACGTGCGTTTATCTTTTTGGTTAATTACTGACTTGTCCATTTGATCGATTTAACCTTCGGGTCATATTTGCCGATGAGATGAGGCAAATATTTTTACTGCTTTCCGGCGTGACATTAGCTAGCGGTTAGTAAAACGATTAGTGAGAACGTGTGGTATGGGACACATCGTTAATACTTTTCGGTTTTCTATTTGAGAGTTTGTTACACATTTGTCTAAGAGACGTATTTGCTAGTACTGGACCTTTGGGTCATTTGTCCTTTGGGATGTTTGTCTAAGAGATGTATTTGTCCATTAAGACATATTTGTCCTTCAAGATGTTTGTCTAAGAGACGTATTTTTTCATTAACCTATTTGTCCTTCGGGATGTTGTCCTTCGGGACGTTTGTCTAAGAGACGTGGCGCTTATTTTGGGAGAACAGTATTTGGCGGGCTTCGGCCATAAGCACGTGCTATATTTGAGATGATTTCTTTGTGATTTTCCAAGTGTATCGCCTTTTTACATCATTGGCCATTTGAGCCGTTCGAGACATTATGTATGGCGTTACATCTTTAGAAATTTGAACTCCTTTTCTACTATATTTGAGATTTGGGTATGCCAACACTTGGCGTTTATTTGAGATTTATACTCTCTTTCTGGAGATATATGAGATTGCCATTTTGGCGTATTTTATGATTGAGACCCCTCTATTTAGAGAATCTTTTTATGATTGCCATTTATGGCGATTTTTGAGTTTGAGCTTTAGGATTTCTCCTTTTTAGGAGTTATGGTTTCTCTAAACCATTATAGTTGGTTTGGGATATTCCGATGATATGAGGAATGCTTATACTTAGTTGCTTTTATTGGTGAGTTTATCTCTTTCGAGGCTATTCATACTCTGTAAGATTAACTCGTTTGAACTTGTGACATGCTTTACTATTGTTTCTTCTCATTTGAGAGGATACCTGTAACGCCCCGCCTTTTCGCACGCTTTAAGTCGACACATGTGCTAATTTAAACCATACGGAAGGGCGTATTGTTATGGGATAAATAAGAAAAGATGGGAAAGAGAAAAAAACAAATTAGAATCTTGTAGCAGAACGATAAAATATAACAGTCAATATACAGTTCATAAAACTATTTTACAAAACATTTGATTTTTCTTTATACAATAAATATCAGAGTTCACATACCATAGAATATAAATAATGCAACAGAATAAAAAAGTGAAGTAGAATAATATAGTAGATAGTAGTACTACTAATCGTCGTCTTCTTGCTCCAGAAAAATGCTTCAAATCCTGAAACGCTCGGGCTGACCCGAGCGAATTGAAAAGACAAAACACTCGAGTCACAACTAAAAGATCTTATGTAAGTTAAATCAACTAAAATAAATATGAGTGCAGTAACTTAAGAGATGCTCGGGATTTACATCTCTTAAGGATCCGTTAAACTATTTACTATGTAGTATATTTCGCTATTATAATAGTGTCTAATTGTAAAATAAACTTACTTTTAAATAGCGTTAAAGGGTTACCCATATAACCCTTAACACAAACAATGCCAATAGTCTATACAGTACCGTAATACCTCCTGATCGGGAGGCTACCAGAGGATACTCCATAGGTATGACAAAAATAGAAACTCGTACAAGGTGCGCTAGGGTAGGTGACACGACACAACTAGGCAATGCCAGGGTAGATATATCAATCACGCTTCCGGGTCGGTGGTAACGCGTAGCTGCTACTACCGCCTACCTCGAACAACACCCCCAAATCAAAGAAATCAAAAGTGGTCACCGAATCAATCTAAAGGTCAAAGTATAATATCAAAGGGATGCGTCCGATCAAAGGTGCTACCTCAATTAACCCGTCAATCGCTCCTGTTTTAGCCACCTTATGCCAACTCACGGGAGTTGGGTCCACGTATTTACCTCAAAGGAAACACCGCCACCATCCTACTTCATTCTGTAATCTCCACCGCGCACACGGTTGTTAAAGTGGTTTTCGGAGTTGGCAGTGAGTATGACAACTTCCGATCCTGGTCTCTTCAACAACCAATCGTTATTATAACACCGCGGTTGTTTCAAAATAATTTATACTTTAAAACCAGAATATAATATCCCTTTCAAAACCATATAAATACGATATCATTTATATTTTTAAAACCCCAAATCAATATGATATCGTGTTTATTTTATAAATATCCCTTTTCCCAAATCATAATATTTTCAAATATATATATCTTAAACCCCATAGCTTTGAAACAAAATTTCTAATACTTAAGTGGTTTAAGTATTAAATCGCTTTGCGTAACAAAATAGCTTTTTAAATTTCACAAATAAATTCCAAATATAGGTTTAAATTCCCAAATAAACCATTTCAATTTCCATATATTACAAAACTTTAATTATTCCACCATTTCAAAAATTATTCTTTGATAATTTCATATATCTCAATTTCAATTACTATTGTTTAGATTTGAAATGTTTACTTGATAAATCAAATATCATTTAAGTAAAACCTTTAAACTTCGAATAACAGGATATTCTCTCAATTTAATTTACTTGATAATGTTCATTTAAATCGACTTGATATTCATTTAAGTCCTCTAAACCAAAATCAAGTTATAAAGATCATACCTTTTAAAACCCCAAATTAATTAAAATTTCAAATAAATTTTATTCGAGGATAATTCTTAAATACCTTAATTTAAAGCAAATTAATATTTATCTTCCAACATTTATTTTATTTAAGACATTATAAACTCCAACAATAAATTTAAATAAATACTTAACCGTATTATATCTAAATAAAATTGAACTTTTATTTTTTAAACTTCTTTTATTCTTTAAACCAAATTTATACATAGCTTAAATTCAAGCGTTTAACAATATATAAAAATAATATTTAAAATATCAAAATCAAAATTCATTAAACCATATTCTTTCCAAAACCATAGAAAATCATTTCAAAAATAATTATATATATATATATATATACATACAGCGGTGCCTGTATAAAATTTTCTATCCTATGGTCAAGTGATACAGATATTTATCATTTCAATTCGTAATTTAAAATAAAAATTATGGTTATATATCATTTCAAACCGCAATCCCGAATGAAATGAAAATGCATAATAACTTGTAGTTTATAACAATATAAGTACAACATCCATTCATCCAATATTAACCACCAACCATTTATCACAATTATCATCCAAATTCAAACAATCATCAATATATAACCGGTGATAATAACAGGTATCAATGATCAGTTTATATTCAAAAATAAATTATAACTGTTTAACTGGCAGTTTATATGCAATAAAATAAATAACAATTTAACTGGCAGTTAATATGCAATAATGAATTAAATAACAAGTTAATTAAATAAATGCAAATTAACTGAGATAATGATATAAAATATGCCAAACAGCTATAAATAAATTTCACATCATAAATGAATTTAACAAACATAAGAAATCTTAGAAATTACGAGTGGGTTAAAACGCTCACCTTTGGGATTTAAATTCAATTTAAACCCAAAGATTGGACACTCTCCAAATTCGTCCAAAGCACCGTCATAAAATCCGGAATTCCAATACGATCCTAGCAAAAAAAAATCACGCGTAAAATAGATATCGTATGTGAAAGTTATTCGAGTTAAACAAGTTGAAAAATCAAAATTAAATTAAACAAAAATAAAGAAAACTCACTCTCAAAAACATACGCCACGTCACCCATCACTTGCATCAGGAATCGAAATGTAATCGTGCACAGGAATTAACGCGCAGCCACCTTCACCCATGCGCGTGGCCACACAGCGCACCGCCCCCTCCTGCGAACTCATTGGCAACCTCTCGGCACCCTGTACTCATCAATGACCTCGCACCCCCTTCTCCCCACGTTCAAACGGCACAACCGTATCCAGCAGCCGTCAGCTACTCTTAAACCCTAACCAATTATTGCACGCAATCAGACCGTTTACTTCATGAACAAACGCCACAGATCGACTCTCTTTTGTCCCCTCTACAAAACCCAGAAAGGGTTTCCCGATCCGACGAAGTTCATCGTCGAGCGATGAACGGCCGAGAATACTTCCTCGATTTCTGGCCACATCGAAACTCACATTGAAAAATGAATTTCAGATCCGAGTTACGCTCTTCGAGAGCTTCGAATCCATATATAATTTGCTATAATTTGTGGTGTTTGAATTTTGGCTTTGATTTTGAATTTGATTTGTTTTGGAATTGTGTTTGGATCTAGAGTTTGTTTGTCTGCCATTGAGGAGGAGAGGTTGAGATGTACGTACAGAGAAATGAGAATTAGGGAAGCTAGGGTTTATAACAGGATATTTATATGCATAATGGAAAATAGAACAGATGGATAAAACAGATATACGCGCTAACGCCAAAGTGGCCCAAAAAGCCCGTTTCGACTCCAGAACGAAATTGGGTCAACCCATATATCAAAATAGATGTTTTAAAATATTTTAAACGCAATGGGAAAGGTTTCACGTCCAAATTCCATCGTAAGAAGAAGGTATGCTAGAATCAATATTTTAAAATTGATTTCAATTGATTTCAATTAAATTAATTTCAAGGCGTTTCAACCCCATACGATCAAACGACAAATCCGATCGATACGAAACTTGAAAGCCTACAATAAATCACCGATACGGATCCGATGAAACTGGTTTCGTCGAAATCCGAGTCAGTGGCCAAAATGGCTATTTTTATATTAATTAAATAAATTAAAAATTAATTAATTAAATCAAACTTCCAATTTCAATTTTTAAAATTGACAATTTTATCACCTTTATATTCCTCAAACATTTATAATGATTTAAACAAATTTAAATGTCAATTTAGAGAAGATTAATTTATAAATTTCAATATAAATCCTCAATTTCATTAAATTCGAAAATTATAAATTTAATTTCCAAAATTTCTATTAAATTTACTTTTCACTTTATTATTCGATTCATCGTTAACAAAAGGATGCAATTTACATTGGTTCACGATTGTTTACATTTATTTTCTTAGATTTCATCTACATTTTCATTTATGCAATATTTTAAATATTAAATTTTCATTTAATTGCAATAAATCATATTATCGTAATTTAAATTCAAATAAATAAATGTTGATTCTCATACTTATTATTCAAACAATCATTATCCTACAACCATTTTTAACATTTGTTTACGTTTCATTACATTGATACTTCCAATTTCACCTTTATTCGTATTAACTAATTTATTTCCACTTATTGTGTAAAAACTACTATAATTAAATCATATTGAAATTTGTCCATCTCACCTATAAATTAGGATTTTAAAACCAATTAACTAATTTACCTTGGTGCCATCCTTTATTACATCAATTGTTACTTTAATTTACATTAACAAAACGTTAAATTTAGATTTATTACAATTGATTACCAAAGATGATTTAACATATAAAATAAACAAGCAACCTATATTAATTTCTCACCTATTTGCTTTTAGTTGCATTTATGAGTTCGTTACTTATCAATTCAGATTATAATTCCATATATAACGTAAATTTTATTTCATTACATTAATATACGCTTATTTACATCTTAATTTGAACTTATTTCCCAATTCACGAACTACTACCTTACAATAAATTTCCGTTTCCATTAAATTTACATTCACACTTCCGTTATTATTTTAATAATCACTCCAGTAACGTTTATTATCAACCATAAGCATTATAATTACTTAACGGACATTGATTTTATTCAATGACCATTTATTATAATTTAAATTCCTTAATTAAATTCACTACCTTAAAATACCCAAATTTAACACTCCTATTAATGTAAAAATTATTTACATTTATTACAAACTTATTTCAAATTTCAATTAACAATCTAAATAAATAAATAGGCAACCCACCATAAACATTACCCTTACCTTTTTGTCACATAAATAAGCTTTTATTACTTAAAATCAATTTCGGCATTTATTTTCATACTACTAATTTCATTCACTTATGTTCAAATTATAGCCAAACATGACATTTAAATTATTTTATATAAAATTGGAATTTCGTTCAAGTTTATTGATTATTAACCTTAATTAGCATTTATTACCTTGCATTCTCGTTATTATTTCATAGATATGATTCTCAATTATTACTTTAATCTATACTAACATTGGTTCGTTCAAATTGCACTTATTACGTATTATTTCAACAATTTATTTATAACTTTGAATCTATTCCCCAATTTTCACATTTCAATTATTATATTAATTTGAATTCCATTCTATTAAATATTTTAATTGAAAATTCACAAATTCAAGATTCCTATTCGTTTCTTATATTAAACTTAAAACCAAGTATGACAATTTACACTATTTTAATTAATTGCAATATAAATTTTTAAATGGTAACTTATAAGTACAATTGCTACATCTAATTTCTACATTCGCTTCAATATAAATTATAATATTTTTTATTTCTTTCTAAATTTAATTAAAAATCTTATTAAATTAACTCATTTTAATCATCGAATTTTACGGGTCGTTACACTCTCCTCCACTCAAAACTTTTCGTCCCCTAAAAGGAAAAAAGAAAGAAAGGAAGAATTAAGAAATCAATATATCTTATTTAAAATATTAATTTTATAAACAATTAAATTTACAAAATTAGTTACTTTAAATAAATATACAAATTTACAATCATTATATCTTTTTATTCTCAAATCAATAAAGTTTGGAAAATATTTTTAAAAAATTTCTAAGTCCAAAATTTACGGAAAATTTCGGCAGAGTCTCCTTTGTACGGGGAGGCTCGGGAGAAAATATAGTATCAAATATAACAATATACAACATATTTTACCAAAATAATATATATCCCAACCCGAGAAAATAATATAATAACGCTATAAACCGTAATCCGAAAACGTACCTATTTGTCGGGCAATTTACGTTTAATTATGAAACCAAAAGCAGTAGCAATTGCTTCCATAACCTGTACTTCACTTATATAATCTAAAAAAGTTAATAATTATATAGAGTGAAATATTTAAGGTTGTTTTCGACCACCAACAAACAATCAATACATACACAATCACTTGCAACCAGGTATACAACCATCGTATAGAAATCAACACAAAGTGTACCCTTGACTCAACAGTCTTTGGTGAAACTAAATAGATTATCCATTCATCCAACAAATTTTAAAGTATCCTTCCCTAAACAACCATAAACCAAATAAACAACAAATTCCAAACAATAAATCAAGTTAATTTTTGTTAATTACATTTCAAACTATTGTTGTTTGATTTCCTTTTTATCCATATATTGATTTATCTTTTTAATTTTCATTATTTCTTGCAAATTTTCATTTTTAATTCGATTTCTTTGCATATTAATTCATTTATTTACTGCTTATTTCCAAAATAAATAACTTCAATATTTACTTAAGTATATAACAATTATAACCTCATCCTTTATTAATACAATTAATTTATTTAACACTTCATTACGTACTTTTGCTTGTACCACTTCCATTACATTTTCTTATTAAACATTTCAACTTTTAATATTCGGTAAGTTATATATATGTTTTTAAGGATGTAATTTGAAAGTAATACAAATTTTCTCATTTTCTTTAATTAAATTAAATGTTCAATAATTATATCCTTTATTTCATAGGTTACAATTTCAAATTTCATTTAATACCATTAATATCCTAGCATTAAATCTCTTATTTTATTTAGGGTTTCAGTTATTAGTTAAATTCTGTTTCACTACATTAATTAAAACTATTAATTATCGAAAACTTAAGAATTAAATGCCGGGTTTAATTTCAAATCATTTTTAAAGTAATAAATAAATATATACTTACAATTTATATCCAATTATATTTAGAACAAATTAAATTTTATATTTGTTTGTCAAAACAACTCTGCACTAAAACTACTACAGTGGCCTTCCCACTTCGAAACTCAAAAATGAATGTCGATAATGCGTGCACTCATCACCGAAATTTTTTTCCAGCGACAGAGAGGGGCGTACAACTTATTTCTTCCTAGAGTTTCTTTAAAACAAATCAATCAAATTCAAATTAAAATATTTACATCAGAAAATACTTCTAATAATATTATTATTATATTCAAAAATCATTGAAAGAGTTTTCAAAACCCCGAGACTTAAGTTCTAAATTTCCAATTTGGTTTATTTCATTTTAAATCTTATTTCAACCATTATTACAAATTTCATTACCTGACAACCAATATATTACAACCAAATATATATCATTTATGAAAACTTTTATTTTATATATAGAATATATAATAGGCAAAATTATTTCATTCACCTATATTAAAAACAATATTGTGTCGGTCTGCCTTATTAAGTGTTTAGAAATCCCTATTGATGTCGTAGCATCCCATGCACCAACCAGAATTTATAAATACAAATCGGAACAAATTAACACCATATTAAAACCTTTTCATAACACTAATAAATACGCTCTCTCATATATATACGCTCAGTGACTCCCATAGGGTATTACTACCCTATTACTAAAGAGTCAGACCCCACAAAGCTAAGGTTTTTCGCTAAACCAAAGCTCTGATACCAGTTGTAACGTCCCGCCTTTTCGCACGCTTTAAATCGACACACGTGCCAATTCAAACCATACAGAAGGGTGGGTTGTTATGGGGTAAATAAGAAAAGCAGGGAAAGAAAAAAACAAATCAGAATCTTGCAGCGGAACGATAAAATATAATAGTCAATATACAGTTCATAAAACTATTTTACAAAACATTTGATTTTTCTTTATACAATAAATATCAGAGTTCACATACCATAGAATATAAATAATGCAGCGTAATACAAAAGTGAAGTAGAATAATATAGTAGATAGTAGTACTACTAATCGTCGTCTTCTTCCTCCAGAAAAATGCTTCAAATCCTGAAACGCTCGGGCTGACCCGAGCGAATTGAAAAGACAAAACACTCGAGTCACAACTAAAAGATCTTATGTAAGTTAAATCAACTAAAATAAATATGAGTGCAGTAGCTTAAGAGATGCTTAGGATTTACATCTCTTAAGGATCCGTTAAACTATTTACTATGTAGTATATTTCGCTATTATAATAGTGTCTAATTGTAAAATAAACTTACTTTTAAATAGAGTTAAGGGGTTACCCATATAGCCCTTAACATAAATAACGCCAATAGTCTATACAGTACCATAATACCTCCTGATCGGGAGGCTACCAGAGGATACTCCATAGGTACGACACAAATAGAAACTCGTACAAGGCGCGCTAGGGTAGGTGACACGGCACAACTAGGCAATGACAGGATAGATATACCAATTACGCTTCCGGGTCGGTGGTAACGCGTAGCTGCTACTACCGCCCACCTCGAACTACACCCCCAAATCAAAGAAATTGAAAGTGGCCACCGAATCAATCCAAAGGTCAATAATATCGAAGGGATGCGTCCGATCAAAGGTGCTATCTCAATTAACCCGTCAATCGCTCATGTTTTAGCCACCTTATGCCAACTCACGGGAGTTAGGTCCACGTATTTACCTCAAAGAAAACTCCGCCACCATCCTACTTCATCCTGGAATCTCCACCACGTACGCGGTTGTTAAAGTGGTTTTCGGAGTTGGCAGTGAGTATGACAACTTTCGATCCTGGTCTCTTCAACAACCAATCGTTATTATAACACCGTGGTTTTTTCAAAATAATTTATACTTTAAAACCAGAATATAATATCCCTTTCAAAACCATATAAATACGATATCATTTATATTTTTAAAACCCCAAATCAATATGATATCGTGTTTATTTTATAAATATCCCTTTTCCCAAATCATAATATTTTCAAATATATATATCTTAAACCCCATAGCTTTGAAACAAAATTTCTAATACTTAAATGGTTTAAGTATTAAATCGCTTTGCGTAACAAAATAGCTTTTTAAATTTCACAAATAAATTCCAAATATAGGTTTAAATTCCCAAATAAACCATTTCAATTTCCATATATTACAAAGCTTTAATTATTCCACCATTTCAAAAATTATTCTTTGATAATTTCATATATCTCAGTTTCAATTACTATTGTTTAGATTTGAAATGTTTACTTAATAAATCAAATATCATTTAAGTAAAACCTTTAAACTTCAAATAACAGGATATTCTCTCAATTTAATTTACTTGATAATGTTCATTTAAATCGACTCGATATTCATTTAAGTCCTCTAAACCAAAATCAAGTTATAAAGATCATACCTTTTAAAACCCCAAATTAATTAAAATATCAAATAAATTTTATTCGAGGATAATTCTTAAATACCCTAATTCAAAGCAAATTCATACTTATCTTCCAACATTTATTTTATTTAAGACATTATAAACTCCATCAATAAATTTAAATATATACTTAACCGTATTATATCTAAATAAAATTGAACTTTTACTTTTTTAAATTTCTTTTATTCTTTAAACCAAATTTATACATAGCTTAAATTCAAGCGTTTAACTATATATAAAAATAATTTTTAAAATATCAAAAATTAATATTCATTAAACCATATTCTTTCCAAAACCATAGAAAATCATTTCAAAAATAATTTTTTATATATATACCGCGGTGCCTGTATAAAATTTTCTATCCTATGGTCAAGTGATACGGATGTTTATCGTTTCAATCCGTAATTTAAAATAAAAATTACGGTTATATATCATTTCAAACCGCAATCTCGAATGAAATGAAAATGCATAATAACTTGCAGTTTATAACAATATAAGTACAGCATCCATTCATCCAATATCAACCATCATCCATTTATCACAATTATCATCCAAATTCAAAAATCATCAATATATAACCGGTGATAATAACAGATATCAACGATCGGTTTATATTCAAAAATAAATTATAACTGTTTAGCTGGCAGTATATATGCAATAAAATAAATAACAATTTAATTGGCAGTTAATATGCAATAATGAATTAAATAACAAGTTAATTAAATAAATGCAAATTAAGTGAGATAAGGATGAAATATATGCCAAACAACTATAAATAAATTTCAAATCACATCATAAATGAATTTAACAAACATAAGAAATCTTAGAAGTTGTGAGTGGGTTAAAACACTCACATTTGGGATTTAAATTGAACTTAAATTCAATTTAAACCAAAAAATTGGACAGTCCCCAAATTTGTCCAAACCGGCGTCATAAAATCCGGAATTCCAATAAGATCCTAGCAAAACAAATCGCGCGTAAAATAGATATCGTATGTGAAAGTTATTCGAGTTAAACAAGTTGAAAAATCAAAATTAAGTTAAACAAAAATAAAACAAACTCACTCTCACTAACATACACCACGTCACCCATCACATGCATCAAGAACCGAAATGCAATCGTGCACAGGAATTAACGCGCAGCCACCTTCACCCACGCACGCGGCCACTCGGCGCACCGCCCCCTCCTGCGAACTCATCGGCAACCTCTCGGCACCCTGTACTCATCAATGACCTCGCGCCCCCTTCTCCCCATGTTCAAACGGCACAACCGTACCCAGCAGCCACCGGCTACTCTTAAACCCTAACCAATTATTGCACGCAGTTGGACCGTTAACTCCACGCACTACAGGAAAGTATGTCTTTAATAGCACCACTTGATAACGCATTACATTAAAGCGTTATTATTCATCATTGACTGTTTACTCTTTTTTACTTTGTTGTGTTTCGTTTAGTACATGCTTCGAACACACATAACACGTAACGCTTGGCCCAAAACAAAAGATATCCCTCCCAAAATTTTCGTCTCCCTCTCAAGACACTTACTCAGTTCGTATTCCTCCCAATCACTCATCGCTCATCACTTCAAAAATATCCCTCCTAATCGCTTATCGCTTGCCATCTTCGAACTTCGATCTTCGATCCAGCTCACCATCTTCAATCTCCACTCATCGCTCTTCAACAGCTCCGAAGTAGATGCGTCGAGAACCCTAAATCTCCCACTCGGATTTATAGGTTAAAAATTTATAGGTTATCTTTATCAACTATTTTTAAGAAATCTTTGTATACTTTTAAGCGATGGTAGGCTTTGGATAATAATTTATTCTGATATAACGGTGTTCTTCTTTAATTGGTGAAATTTGAAGTCCGCGTGAAATTATGGTATAATAGAGATAGGTCAATTTTGTTCAGAGTCTACTTCAATGATTTATAAAAACATTTCAATGGAGCTTCTTCAGCAATAAGGTTATGCCGCAAGACTTGTTTCCTCGACTTTACAGTCTGATATTTTTGGTTGTTCTGTAAATAATTTGTCCTTAATTATTTATAACCCAGATGTTGTAGTTGCATTCAAGAAGAGAAATATCATAACCACTGTAAGTTAATTATCGAAGTAGTTTCATAGTTTGAAAATATTATGTTCAGTATTTTTTTTGGAAGATCAACATTGATTTATTAGTTCTTGTAAAAAAGAAAAGTTGCTATTTTTGCTCAGACCGTTCTTGATTAATTAACTGTTACTTACTTTGGTTGATTTATATTGGCACATTATGTCAGGCATATGGTAGAAAATTTGTATGTCCAGTTTACTTAAAATTTTCTCATATTTTCAGGTGAGATATCATCTCGAGTTAGATGCTTGTACACCTTTCATTTTCAACCTTCACCTTAGTGAATGGGCTAATTTGTTCTTGAAACGCTTCAGAAAAGGTAAAAAAATTCATATACTAAAGTTATGCATTAACGAATATGCTTATGACCATTGGTGACAGAGGTAAAAGTAAAATGGTTGATTATCGTGTAATTGAATGTTCCGAGTTTTACTCCCATAGGCATATGTCATAGCTAAGCTCAAAATGAATAAATAGCCATAATGCAATTTCGGTGGCTGACCACATGTGCTCAATTAAATTATAAAAAGCATTTAATGTTCGATCACGTTGAGTTAATTCTGTTTTCTGTTATATATTTGTGTTTTTTCTTGGTAATGAATCTGAAACTGGATGAAAATGGAGTTTACACTATTTTTGTTGGAGAGTTTACAATACTTTGGGATTTCAATAGAAGTTTTACCACTTAAGGGAGTGGTCGTTGACATCCAATTTTAGATTTATATCACCTTCTAACATGCAAAAGGTTTGAAAAAGAAAGTGCATGTGTGTGAAATGATAAGAAATACAGCTAGCATGCAATATAATACAAATTCTTCTTAGGATATCTTGATTTTCCATTCAACAGAAGGGGTAAAGGAATGTGTATCCACTCGATTAGCCGGTAATATAAAAAGCACTAGTATCCTGAATGGGTATTGTAATTGTACGACATAGGGAATGATAAATGTGGTTAACTTGCTATGATCTGGATAGCTACTTCCACAATCTTGACGATGGTTCTTTAGCTAATTCCACAATTTTGACGACGGCTCTTTAGTTGCTTAACTTGCTCACCAAATATTAGTTATAATAATGTTGGCGATCCACGTTTGTACAATATATCTTTTTTGTTTTCCTCTTTATCTCCACCTATACATTTGTCAGCAATTGTAATTAAGATTTTTTATTTGGAAAGTAAATGCCTTCAGTACGGATATATCATCATTAGAATTTCAGATAAATGTGGTTTGCTGCCCAATTAATATTTCAATGTTAATGTGTAAATGGTTGATATCTGCCTCCTTTTCCGATTGTAATAGTAATGGTTGATATCAGTCTGAAAAAGTTTGCAGTTCACTTGATTCTAACAATAATAATAGTAATAGTAATGGCGGCGACGGCAGCAGCAGAAGCAAGAACAACAATAATTCCATTCATAGCAATGGGGTAACCAATGACTTTGAAAATGAAGTGGAGTCTCGGTTGGTGAATCTTCTTCAGAACAGTGTTTTAAGTTTAGATGCAGTAACTAAACAAAAGACAGGGACTAATAGCTTAGAACCTGAAAGAAATATAATAAGACTCAAGAAGAGAAAACTTCTCGTACTTGACATAAATGGATTGCTTGCCGATATCATCCCTGATATTCGTCATGTTCATAGGGGGAGAAAGAAAGTAGGAGGCAAAGTTGGTATGTGGGATTTATACATAGTTCTTTAAATTATAACTATTTTTGTATTTGTTAGGTACTGATAATGACTATTCTTTTCTTTATTAGTTTTCAAGAGGCCATTTTGTGATGATTTTATGAAATTTTGCTTTGAAAAGTTTGATGTTGGAATTTGGTCTTCACGAAAAAAGTATGTTTTAATCATTGTATCAGTTCCATGCTTCAATGAATATATCTTTTTCTCATCTTATAATTGGCTGCACCTTGATTTTGCAGGTATAATGTTGACGATGTTATTGATTATATATTGGGAGAAAATAGACAGAAGTTACTGTTTTGTTGGGTAATCAATTTCACAGCATTACCTCTCAATTATAACTTCTTTTAGGCACATTCAACAATCAACTACAACGATAATCATCATTACCATTTTGTAATATGTTGAAATTGGAAATACTGCAGGATCAAGACCATTGCACTCATACAGGTTTTAGAACCCTTGACATTGTTCATAAACCATTGGTTTTAAAAGAGCTTAAAAGGTTATGGAACAAAGAAGAAAATGATCTTCCGTGGGAGAAGGGTGATTTTTCACCATCAAATACGTTACTTGTGGATGATTCTCCATATAAAGCTCTTTGTAATCCTGTAAATACGGAGTTCGTGATATCATTCTTATTCTTCCTTTCTTTTTATTATACAACTGTTTTGATATCTATTTTCTGAATTCATATAGGCATTCACTGCAATTTTTCCTGATCCTTACCGCTCTGATAATGTAAATGACTTGCATATGAGAAGTTTGGCGTTCTGCATATATTATAATGGAATGAATTTTTAGTAAGTCTTAAAATTACTCTTTCCTCTCTTTTATTGGACACTATATAGGTGCAATTGATTCCAACTTAAAACTACTCTTTCAGTAAGTCTTAAATTTGTATTGTTGCATAAGTTTTGTATCATAAGTCTTAAATTAATCATAAGTTTTGTATGATGGAGATTAGGCGAAGGTAGGTGCGTGAGCTGAGGCATGCTTACGTGCGTCGACTAGAGTTGAGGTGGAGTCCCGATGTTGGCTTGTTCTCAAGTAAAATTGGAAGTCAGCAACCTTGGTCAGTAATTGTTGAGGCAAGAAAATGATTAAGGTGAGATAAGAATCTCACACTACTATATCTAAAAATTCTGAGATGTTTACTGTTTTATGTTGGATTGCTAATAGTATAAATTGATCAGTGAAAACTTAATTAGAAAACTTTTTATTTATGATTTCAGTATTGACAGGTTTCGAAATTTACCTTGCCAGTTAAATTGTTTTGCACGTCCCTACCCCTCTGCCCTGTGAACTGAGTACGTCCCTGTTGACAGAGTGGATATTGTGTGTATAGAGATGTTCAAAATTGTAAATTGAAAATAGAGAACAATGAAAACAGTGAGCGTGAGAGTGTAACATAGTGCATTGTGTATTTATGTTTTTGTTCGAATATTTTTGTGTTGAAAGCAATGTAAATCAAAAAATTGTAAAAAAATTTAAATGCAAATCGAAAAGGAAATATTTTTTTTTGAATTATGAATGTTTTCTTATATAGAAATGCAAATTGAAATGCAATTTATATAGAAATTTAATAACCTTTGGATATTTTATAGCGGCAAAATGGTGTTATAAAGATTTTCAATTCCATTGAGATTTAGCTGTATTATAGCGGCTATAATGAGCTATTGAATTAACGTACCATTGCGGCAAATTTGCGTTATAAAACTAAGCTCAACCATAGCGGCATATTTTGTGTTATAAATATTCAACAGTTTTTTATAACATGTCGATATACAGCGCTTATCAAACCGCTATGGTTGTGATTAATAGCGGCTATATGCCACTATAAAAGACACTTTTTGTTGTAGTGACGAACGAACGCCACAGATCGACTCTCCTTTGTCCCCTCTACAAAACCCAGAAAGGGTTTCCCGATCCGACGAAGTTCATCGTCGAGCGATGAACGACCGAGAATACTTCCTCGATTTCTGGCCACATCGAAACTCAAATTGAAAAATGAATTTCAGATCTGAGTTACGCTCTTCGAGAGCTTCGAATCCTTATATAATTTTCTATAATTTGTGCCGTTTGAATTTTGGCTTTGATTTTGAATTTGATTTGTTTTGGAATTGTGTTTGGATCTAGAGTTTGTTTGTCTGCCATTGAGGAGGAGAGAGTTGAGATGTACGTACAGATAAATGAGAATTAGGGAGGTTAGGGTTTATAACAGGATATTTATAGGCATAATGGAAAATAGAATAGATGGATAAAACAAATATACACGCTAACGCCAAAGTGGCCCAAAAAGCCCGTTTCGACTCCGGAACGAAATTGGGTCAACCCATATATCAAAATAGATGTTTTAAAATATTTTAAACGCAATGCAAAAGGTTTCATGTCCAAATTCCATCGTATGAAGAAATTATGCTAAAATCAATATTTTCAAATTAATTTTAATTGATTTCAATTAAATTGATTTCAAGGCGTTTTAACCCCATACGACCAAACGACAAGTCCGATCGATACGAAACTTGAAATCCTACAACAATTCACCGATACGGATCCGATGAAACTAGGTTCGTCGAAATCCGAGTCAGTGGCCAAAATGGCTATTTTTATATTAATTAAATAAACTAAAAATTAATTAATTAAATCAAACTTCCAATTTCAATTTTTAAAATTGACAATTTTATCACCTTTATATTCCTCAAACATTTATAATGATTTAAACAAATTTAAATGTCAATTTAGAGAAGATTAATTTATAAATTTTAATATAAACCCTCAATTTCACTAAATTCAAAAATTATAAATTTAATTTCCTAAATTTCTATTAAATTTACTTTTCATTTTATTATTCGATTCATCATTATCAAAAGGATGCAATTTACATTGGTTCACGATTGTTTACATTTATTTTCTTAGATTTCATCTACATTTCCATTTATGCAATATTTTGAATATTAAATTTTCATTTAATTGCAATAAATCATATTATCGTAATATAAATTCAAATAAATAAACGTTGATTCTCATTCTTATTATTCAAACAATCATTATCCTATAACCATTTTTAACATTTGTTTACGTTTCATTACATTGATACTTCCAATTTCACCTTTATTCGTATTAACTAATTTATTTCCACTTATTGTGTAATAACTACTATAATTAAATCATATTGAAATTTGTCCATCTCACCCATAAATTAAGATTTTAAAACCAATTAACTAATTTACCTTGGTGCCATCCTTTATTACATCAATTGTTACTTTAATTTACATTAATAAAACGTTAAATTTAGATTTATTACAATTGATTACCAAAGTTGATTTAACATATAAAATAAACAAGCAACCTATATTAATTTGTCACCTATTTGCTTTTAATTGCATTTGTGAGTTCGTTATTTATCAATTCAGATTATAATTCCATATATAACGTAAATTTTATTTCATTACATTAATATACGCTTATTTACATCTTAATTTGAACTTATTTCCCAATTCACCAACTACTACCTTACGATAAATTTCCGTTTCTATTAAATTTACATTCACACTTCCGTTATTATTTTAATAATCACTCCAGCAACGTTTATTATTAACCATAAGCATTATAATTACTTAACGGACATTGATTTTATTCAATGACCATTTATTATAATTTAAATTCCTTAATTAAATTCACTGCTTTAAAATACCCAAATTTAACACTCCTATTAATGTAACATTTATTTACATTTATTACAAACTTATTTCAAATTTCAATTAACAATCTAAATAAATAAATAGGCAACCCACCATAAACATTACCGTTACCTTTTTGTCACATAAATAAGCTTTTATTACATAAAATCAATTCTGGCATTTATTTTCATACTACTAATTTCATTCACTTATGTTCAAATTATAGCCAAACATGGCATTTAAATTATTTTATATAAAATTGGAATTTCGTTCAAGTTTATTAATTATTAACCTTAATTAGCATTTATTACCTTGCATTCTCGTTATTATTTCATAGATATGATTCCCAATTATTACTTTAATCTATACTAACATTGTTTCGTTCAAATTGCACTTATCACGTATTATTTCAACAATTTATTTATAACTTTGAATCACTCCAATTTTCACATTTTAATTATTAAATTAATTTGAATTCCATTCTATTAAATATTTTAATTGAAAATTCACAAATTCACCATTCCTATTTGTTTCTTATATTAAACTTAAAACCAAATATGACAATTTACACTATTTTAATTAATTGCAATATAAATGTTTAAATGGTAAATCATAAGTACAATTGCTACATCTAATTTCTACATTCGCTTCAATATAAATTATAAGATTTTTTTAATGTCTTTCTAAATTTAATTGAAAATCTTATTAAATTAACTCATTTAAGTCATCGAATTTTACGGGTCGTTACAATACCATACCTTTACTCTTATGCTTCATATTATCACTTATCATTCTAAACTGATTGTTTTAGCTAGACACACACGACGTATGTTATACTTGGGTCAGACCGAGTCGTTTCAAGTTGGATACTTGCTTTTGGACTTAGCTTTTCCTTGATGCTTCCGCTTGGATATCTGATTATCATCTTTTGTGTTGTAGTCTTTTGTTTGACTCTGATATGTACATTTTTGACTTGTTGTATATAGTGTGGTCTTTGAACCACTTATGATGTATCATTTTGTATTGTACTAGTGATGTATCAGTGTATATGTATATATATGTGTGTGTGTCTGACTGCTGTTCTGCAATGTGATGTACATTTTGTTATTATATTTTGTTCTGATAGATACGTTAGCCAAAATAGTTTTTTGCTAAGAATTTATTGAATTTGTTGATCCACTTGAGATAGAAAAAAAATAGAGCATTAATTGACGTATTTAATAAATGTTTAAGACAAAGCTATAGATGGTCGCTCCTAACCAACCCTATTCTGCGCATTACAGGCAATATTACATAGTAATACTCTTTGTTAATGTGGGTCTCAGAGTGGTGCGTCACAACTTGGTATCATAGCTGAGTTCAGAATAAAGTATGATAAACACAGAACATAAACATACATTTTGGTACATCAAAGTGTCATACAAGTGTTACAAATCCCTTAATCATCATGTCCTTAACCTTTTTGTGTCCTTTGGGGTAGATAAAATTTGGAATATGTCTAGGAATATATAGTATTCCGTAATATTCCATAATTGAACAATGATATCTTATCTTATGAATAATCCTTATTGTGATTAGTTTATTCAAGTTCTCTTCGATATGGGTGTTTAACACACATTCGTATCGAAGGAGCTTGTTGATACCATTGGATGTTTCTTATCTTGTTATTTCTTGAGGAATGCAAATTATATTGAGGGGATCTGCAATACTTGGCATGTTGTGTGAAAATATTGAGGTTGTTCTTTGTAGATTTTATTTCTGTGCAAATCTGCACATTAGCCATCACCATGAGTTTAATATATTTTGGGGATGGATTGACTTGTTTGTTATCAAGTCCAATCCTATGTTCTGGAAGGATCCTATATTTTAGGTATCCTTATTTGGTTGATATTTGTCTCTTGAATGTTGATGATAATTCCAAAGTATCTTTATTTGTTCTTGAGTATCAAGATGATGATGATATATCTCGAATTCCAATGTTTTTGATTTTGTTGATATATGTGAGTCCATTTCTGGTTTACTACCCAATCGACCAATGAGTTTTGTGATTGTCCTCATTTCTAGTTCTTAGCCTGTTAGTCATCCTTCCACGAGGATGGCTACTAGGGAGATGTGAAAATCTAGAAGTAATTGCTGAAGCGTGTAGCTAAGCAATTCATTCAAGCCAGTTTTCACCGTAGGGTGCCACAGTAATCTTTGTTGAGAAATCTAATGGTATTCTTAGGCTTTGCATCCATGTTCGCAAGCTTAACAAGTTAACCATCAGAACGAATATCTATTACTTATGATTGATGACATATTTGATTTATTGAGTGGTGCTAGGATCTTTTCCAAGCTTGACCTTGCACCGATTTTCATCAGCTACGACTTGTGGAGGATAGCGTTCCTCTTATTGCATTCTGCACTCGTATGATTCTTGTGAGTGGCTCATTATACCGTTCAGTTTGGGAAACACTCCAGCTTATTCGTCAATCTTGTGAATCAAGTATTCTTGGAATATCTCGATGAGTTCTTCTTGTGTTCTTTGATTTTGAGTGTAAGCAAGTATTTGAATTTTCAAATCTTTCAAATTGAAGATATGTTTTTAAAGGAAATTGAATTTTTGTTTATTAAGATAAGCAAAGAATATTTTATTAATTTTATAAGAGGCGTTTCTTTTTATAAAAAATGACATTGTGTTGGGTTGTCCATCGAGTGCTTTAAGAATTCTGGTCGATATGCCTGATCAATGTTATCGATAGGGATTTCCTAGACGCTGTAATGAGACAGTCGGTCATGATAAATTGAGTTTTTATAAGTAAAGTTTGGAAATAAATTAATATGGTTTGAGAAATTAAATTTTATTTTGAATATGTAATGCATCCACTAAACCCTAGTGAGTGTTGGATGAGTGGCGAGGCAGTTTTGATCATTGGGTCAACTCCGCAGTCAATCGTGGGGGTCATTCGCAATAAATCAATGGCGAGGCAATACTCATGTATTATTTGAAAATTTTAAAATTGAGTATGCTAATTTTAAAATTTTAAGCATGAGTTTGTGAGCTAGTTTTGTTTTGACTTTTGGTTGTATTAAAAATTTATTGGTGTGAATTTGCAAAATTCTTTTGGAAACAAGTTTGAATTAATTATCAACTTTAATTAGTTTTATGTTGATAATTAGTTAGAAATTTAACTTTTGGTGAAAAAGTGGAAATGTGAATTTGAGTTGTTTTGATAAATGAGCCATTTATGTAGTATAATCATTTTACTGGTGTGAATAATTTTAAACTTTATCTATATATATATATATATATATATATCCCAAAAATTTGTTTTATAGATAATCCATAATCATTTCTTGATAAAGGAAGAGATTAGTTATCTCTTTCATAATGTGTTTTCTTAGTTAATTGCTTTGATGTTAGATTTTGGAAAGTATTGAAAGTTTTTCCAATAAATAAATTGTTTCTTTTATGTTGATTACATTGATCATATTTTGGCATGTCTTATCTTTCCGGGGAAAAAGAAGATCATTTAATAATGATTTAGCAAAAATCTTGTTTGAGAATATAATTTGAAAATAAAATGGTTTGGGAAAATTTCAAAATTTAAATTGATTTGAAAGATGAAATTTGGTTTGAAAAGTGCTGTGCTAAAACAACAATAACTTGGGACTTATAACTCCGAATTAGTTCAAACTTTTTGCAAAGGGAAGAGTCTTTAGAAAGTTATGAATTTTCTTTACCACATTGGAAGATTTTTATTTTTACTAAAATAGGTATGAAATTGAATAAACATTTTTGTTTTATAAGTTTCTAAAATTTGTGTTGAAAGTATATTTGGCATAACTTTCAAACTGTGAATTCGATTTTGATTATCTTTATATCGTTGGAAGTCTTAGACGTAGTAGAACAACTTTTGTTTTATAAGAGTTCTCTGATATTGTTGTTTGCTAGGTCAAAATTTGCTCTATTTACAGTAGGTTTGAAATTGAAATTTACTTATTTTCTTTGTGATCATGTGTATTCTACCTATTTTGTGACTATAATTGAATTGATGTTTAGTATAAATATGTCTCAAACTAAAATATATTTTGGTAGAGTTTAAGAGTGAAACATTTTATTCACTTTAAATGAAGTGTTTGGAAATTAAATTAGATTTCTGAAAGAGGTTTTGAAAATTTTCAAAATGTGGAAATTTGAGAATTTGATTGTGTAGTAGAAGGATTTTGATAACCTTGAAAATATTTGTTTCGTTAAATAGGAGTATAAAAATCTATTCTTTGAGTTTGTCTTGCCTTTGTGTAATTATCCAACGACTTGCATTTATGCGGTCGTTTGGGTTGGTGATATAGAGGAAACCACCTACCTCTTATTGAGTTTTCTTACCTCTATTGTGTCAATTTAATGCTGGTGTGGCTCTTTCCGTAGTGACATACGGAAAGTCATGTCGACAATTATCTAATTGGTTGAAACCGAGATAAAATTTTACTAAATCCCAACTCTATTCGAGAAGCTCGTGAGGAATCAATCTCACTCGATTGATCATTTGTATGACATTCTGTCTATGATCTTATTTCAAAGGTAAGACGCATTCAAAATAATGATGTATTGCTTATAGAAATTCAATGGTTCGCTAATCCCAATATTAGCACTTGGGAAACCATAGAATTAATCGAGCGATCTTATATTGACTTTCTAACATCTTGTGCTGGGGTGAGAAATTTTAAACTAGAGCTTATCTATCTTCCTTTGCTTGATGAAATAAATAGTGTTGAATACGGCTCTTCTCTAGAAATTGCGATGATGCAATTTTTACAAGAGGGAAGTCTGTAGCAACCCTGGTTTTGGGTGATTACCTGTAATATTATGAATTAAAAATAAATTGGAGATTTAAATTGTTTATTTGGAATAAACAATGTATTTTGAAAATAAACTGTGAAAATAAAGTTTTTAAAACATTATCTTGGTTATTTGTGATAAAAATGAATGAAATATGATTTTTATTTAGTATGAATGCAATAATTCTTGTAATTATTTCCAAATGTTTCTTTTAATAATTTTTAAAGGAAGTATTTGATTTTAATATCTGTTTATTATAAATAAAAAGGTGAAATTTGATTTAAAAATAAGTTTTGATCATAAAATTGATGGAAAATGATTTTTATATTTTATTATAGAAGAAAATTATTTTTGTGTACTTTTTGAACTTAAAAATGGTGATTAATGCGAATATTTGTGTAAATTGGTTATTCATTTAAAATTGAAAGTTTTTGATAATAGAAATATTTTATAACAAAAGTTTTCTTTTTATATGTTATAAAATATTTTATTAAACATGAAAATGTGTTTACATAATTTTATTGGTTGAAACTTGGTGAAAACATGTTATTTGATTTATTTGCATAAGAGTATTTGTGAATTTAGTGATAATTTATTACTTAGGCTAATTTCTTTAGTTTTGGGTCCAAAGCCCACTTAGAAAAATAAACCAGAAAAGAGAAAAGAAGTTTTCTTCTTCTTAGAACATACCGTACGTTCACATCTTCTTTTTCAGTAAAAGAGAAACAAAAGAAACTCTACCTTCTTCTTAAATCTAAGCCAAATCTCCAAATTAAATCAAACAATTTGCTGTTTTATCAAACTAAAGCTTCAATTATACAGGTAATCACTTCCAAAACAACATTATGTCATCAATTTTTTTCTTTGTAAATGGCTTTGTCTATAATAGTTTCTTTTCTTCTTGCATGTTCCTGTTTTGGGAATTTACAGGTAATTGAAGCAAATTCTAGCTCCAAGCTCTCATCCTTCAGCTGCAAATCCGAGTTTAATCTTCAACAATTGCAAGGTGAGTGATAAACTCACAATTTCTAGCTGAAGAAAAGCTTCAAAAATAAAAATCTCAGCAAAATATAGTCTCTGTAAAAAAATTCATGTAGTTGTTTCATCTGTGATAAACTGTGTTTGGGTGCCACTTTGCATAACCATATCTTCTTATTCATATGTCGAAATTCGATGATTCTTTGTTTATTTGAGAGTTGAAGTTTTCTAATATGTGCATATCAATTTTAAGTTCAATCTGAGGTCATTTGGTCCTTTGTTTCATGCCTATAAGTTTAACCCGAGATGGTTTTCAGGCCTGTACATATTTTCGTTGAGTTGCTGCAAACATTGCCTGAGTGCATGCTTGAGACAACATACGTCTATCATTTCCTGTCAGAATTCATTGATCTTTTTTATTTAAAATTTAAAGTTTTCTACTATGTTCATACCAATTTTCAGTTCAATCTGAGGTCATTTGGTCCTTTGTTTCATGCTTGTAATTTGTACACGAGATGGTTTTCAGCCACGGGCACATTTCCGTTTTCTGAGCTGCTGCAAACATGGCTTGAGTCCATGTTTGAGACATCGTATTCATTTCATTTCCTTTTGGAATTCATTGATTCTTTTTTATTTGAAAGTTTAATTTTTCTCCCATGTGCGTATGGATTTTCAGTTCAATCAGAGGTCGTTTGGTCACCTGTTTCATGTCTGTAATGTGAACCCGAGAGGGTTTTCAGACCCGTGTAGAATTCAACATGGCTTGAGTCCATGTTTGAAATTTCATATCTTTACCATTTCATGTTGGAATTCAGTGAATCTTTTTCCAGTTCATAGATAAATTTCCTAATTTGTGTATATCAAAATTCAGACCATTCCGTTGTCATTAAGCCATTCAAATTATATCTGAAAGTTGAACCTGGAGAAGATTTCAGACCTGGTATTGTTTTTGCTTGTGCATTTTTTTGTGTTCTACCTTCTTTTCCTATCCGATTTTCGACTTCTACATCTTGTATTTGTGATATTTCTAAACTGTTTTAAAGTCTATGATGCCTATCAATAGGCTAGTCGAAATTTTGGAGGCTTTGTGATTGAAAATGAATCGTTTCTTAGATGAATTCGAATGTCGGTTTTTGGGAATTTTCAACGTTTTTCCTTGATTTCGAGCACAGATTTTTCTGAATAATTTTAAATAATTTTTTAAAATAAATTGGCTTTTGAAAGAATTATTATATAATATTTATAAATTATTTTCAAGCTTTAAAATCTATATATTCTCTATAATAAGGGAATTTTAAAGTTTGTTGTCCATAAACAATTTCGAAAAAATTGTTTTAAAAGCCTGTTTTCACAAACAAACTATTTTCTATATGAAATACATGTTTTTTCACTATTCGAGTGAATGAGAAGGAGAATTAAACGATTGGATAAAATACGTGGTATTGGACACGTGCGTTTTTCTTTTCGGTTAATTTCTAACTTGTTCGTTTGATCGTTTTGACCTTCGGGTCGTATTTGCCAATGAGACGAGGCAAATATTTTTACTGCTTTCTGATGTGGCATTGGATAGCGGTTAGCAAACCGTTTAGTGAGAACGTGTGGTATGGGACACACCGTTAACACTTTTTGGGTTCCTATGTGAGAATTTTTGACACAATTTTCTAAAAGGCATATTTGCCAGTATTGGACCTTCGGGTCATTTGTCCTTTGGGATGTTTGTATAAAAGACGTATTTTTCCATTGAAATGTATTTGTCCTTTAGGTTGTTGTCCGTTGGTATGTTTGTCTAAGAGACGTATTAGTCCATTGAGACGTATTTGTCCTTCGGGATGTTGTCCTTCGGGACGTTTGTCTAAGAGACGTGGCGCCTTATTTCGAGAGAACAGTACTTAGCAGGCTTTGGCCATAAGCACATGCTATCTTTGAGATGATTTCTTTGTTATTTTCCAAGTGTATCGCCTTTTTACATTATGGTCATTTGAGCAGTTCGAGACATTATATATGGCGATTACATCTTTGAAAATTTGAACTCCTTTTCGAGTTCTATATTTGAGATTTGGGTATGCTAACACTTGGTGTTTGTACGAAATTTATACTCTCTTTTTGGAGATATATGAGATTGCTATTTTGGTGTATGCTATGTTTGAGACCTCTCTATTTAGAAAATATTTTTGTAGTTTCCATATATGGCGAGTTTTGAGTTTGAGCTTTGGGATTTCACCTTTTTAGGAGTTATGATTTCTCTAAACCATTATTGTTGTTTTGGGAATGCCGATGATATGAGGCATGCTTAAGCTTAGTTGCTTTTATTGATGAGTTTATTTCTTTCGAGGCTATTCATACTCTCTCAGATTAACTCATTTGAAGTAGTGACATGCTTTATCTATCGTTTCTTCTCATTTGAGAGGATACCCTATCCTTTACCCTTATGCTTCATGTTATTACTTATCATTCTAAACTGATTGTTTTAGCTAGACTGACCCGTGTATTTTATAGTCGAGTCAGACCAAGTCATTTCATGTTAGATACCTGCTTTTGGACTTAGCTTTGCCCTGATGCTTCTGCTTGGTATCTGATTATCATCTTTTGTGTTATAGTTTTTTGTTTGACTCTGATATGTATATTTTTGACTTGTTGTATATAGTGTGGTCTTTGAACCACTTGTGATGTATCATTTTGTATTGCATTGGTGATGTATTAGTGTATATGTATATATGTGTGTCTGTTTGCTGTTCTGTGCTGAGAGGTACATTTTGTTGTTGTATTTTGTTATGATAGATCCGTTAGCCACTATAGTTTTGTGTTAAGCATTTATTGAATATGTCGACCCATTTGAGATAGAAAAAAAAATTAGAGCACTAGTCGACATATTTAATAGATGTTTAAGATAAAGCTATAGATGGTCACTCATAACTAGCCCTATTCTCCGTATTAGCAGACAGTATTACCCAATAATACTCTTTGTTAATGTGGGTCTCGGGGTGGGGCATCACACATATATATATATATATCATACATTTTTCTTAAAACCAATATCCAGTTTAAAAATACGTATTTAAAATAACGTATCTATATATTATATTTTAATTTAAAATCATAACATATACTTTTCTCAAAATTCCTTTCAAAATTTATAAAACCTATATTTTCTTTTCAAAAGATTTCCCAATGAATATTTAAACATAATATAATTTAAAGCTATTACAAAAACTACTTCCAAATATTGACATAACTTTAAACATATACCGTAACATATTATCTACATAGATACCCATCTAAACAGATACTTCCAAATGTATACTATAATATAATATATACTGTAACTACTTCCAAATCAACTATATGATACATATATATATATATATATATATGTATGTATGTATGTATGTATGTATATGTATGTATGTATATGTAACATATATCTAAATATAAACCTAATATATAAAAGAAAATCAAGCATTAGTATAACCCAGATACATCCACGAGTTTAGAAATGTGCAAGGGCTGGAGCTTGACAACTGGTGCAAGGAGGATGAAACAAAGTTGGTGTGGAGGACCAGCACGTGATGGCTTGGATCTGGTGGCATGGTAACGACGTACGATAGCAGGTGGGAAGGTGCAGGCTACAGGCGGAGTTTGTGTAAGTTGACAATGGGCGAAGGGCTGTTGATAGTCAAGTACGACAAGGTGATGCAAGGAAATGGGGTTGCTATGGAACGACAGGTCTGGTGGGGCCTTCACGGTAGTGGGAAGAGACTGTTCTATGCTCGGGCAGAGGAAAACTTACGGCTATGTGTGTGTGGAAGAGATCGGAGGGGAGAAGCTGGACTGGGTGAGGACAAGGCATATCTGGGAAGAGGGAGGCCGAGAGCGGCTCAAGGGAAAAAATGAGGTACGTGGGTTTCAGGGCGGCTGTCGATAGGAGTAAGGAAGTAGGCGGATGACGGTTTGGCTGCTGTAGGAAAGTGGGGAGATGGTTTTGGTCATGGAGGGGCTGTAACAAGTTTGGGTCAACAAGTTTGGGCGTTGGAGGGAAGAAGAGAGGGTGGCTTGGTGGTAGGAGGGTGAGTTGGATCGGCTGATGGCGGTGGTTTAAGTGGCGGCAGACTCGAGTTGTGAAGGTCGATAAAAATGAGAAGGAAGCTTCAGTGAAAAATGAATGCAAACAGATTTCGAAAAGGTAGGTGAATATTTTTTTTTTTGAAAGAAAGTAAATAAGGGCCCAGCCCAAATACATAAAAAGAAGTGGAATAATCGGGTAAAAACCCGAACTTACTCACACAAAAACACCCCATACCCTAGCCGACAACAAAACTCACAACAGAAAAGCAAAAAGAAAAATGGCGACCGATAATTATCCTTCGCCTCCTCCATTCTTTGCTTCACTGCTATCAACACCACCACTCTTCACTCCACTACTTTCGCCTCTCTCCCAGTACGAGAGGCCTTCATTAAACTTTCCTCTCATACCAATAATCTCCTCGTTAGTGAACCGATGAAGTTAATTTCTGGTGAAATCAACAGATCCGTAGTCATAGCGACTCAGATCTGTTGGTCTGACCTTCTGACCGGCCTTGCGCACTTGATTAATATTCTTCTGGTCCCTATACGAAGTATTATCATGCTTGGAGATAGGGTTGGCACTGCTGTTGGCTCTAGTAGGAAGAAGCTCTTCGAAAAACAGATTTTCCTTCCAATTATACTTTGGATGAGAAAGAATTTGTTCCACATGCTTACTGCCCGCTTCGGTACTCCAACCATCAGCTAAAATAGCGAATTTGGTTTGATCTTTCACTTTATTTTAGATTTATGAAGCATGATCTGACAATCGGTATCAATTCTAATCCATAGCTGCTCTTTACTGCTGCTAGCTTTATTATGAACACGAGAATTTCTCTCTCTCCATATGTGATAAACAGCAGTAGTGATATATATGTGAGCATGATCTCTATCAAAAGATTTCCTTTTGAACTCATTATTAACCATCTGAATAATATGCTTGAGCTCCACAGTATTGTTGTTATGAATGTCCAGCTTAACTTTAATATGATTCCATATAAACTGAGCATAACTTTTCTGAGATATTTGGCCTTCATCCAATTGGCCCATAAAGAATCAGCACTTAGAAATCTCCAAAACAATTCTAAATGACAAGTAATACTAAGATCCTTCATATTTCTAATGCCAAACCCACCTTCATCCTTGGGTTTACATACAGTATCCCAACTAATTTTATGGTATTTACCTTTCCATAAAAAATTTGCACATCTGCTTTCAAGTTTTTTAATGGAGGCAGCAGGAATATGAAAGGTTTGCATCCAGTATAAGATGATAGCATAAACAACAGTTTTGATAAGTTCTATTCTGCTTGCAATAGATAAAAGTTTACTAGACCAAGTTTCCATTCTATCATGAATTTTATCCAGTAAAATAGCACAGTCAGAGTCCTTTAATTGATTAACAGATAATGGTAGGCCCAGATATTTAATAGGAAGATTACCTTCAGCAATTTTTAGAACATCTAAAAAATCCTTTTTATATCTGCTGAATTTACTGAAATAAGCTTTACTTTTTTCTATATTTATTTGCAGACCAGCATATTTATTCAAATTATCAAAAACACTTTTAATGGAAAATGCATTTTTCTTATTGGCTTTGATGAAAACCATAAGATCATCAGCATAAATAAGGTGATTAATATAAGGTTGGACCCTGTTTATGGGATTAATATTCCCTTTAATAGTTTCTATTTCAATTAGAACAGAAAAATACTCCATCACCATTGTAAATAAGTAAGGTGACAAGGGGTCGCCTTATCTAATACCCCTATTACTTTTGATAAAACCTACAGGTTTACCTTGAATAAGAATAGAAAAAGTAGGAGTATTAATACATTCCATAATAAGATCACAGAATTTGCTTGGAAAACCCATACACTTCATGATGTGAAAAATGAACTTCCTATTAACTTTATCATAAGCTTTCTGTAAATCAATCTTTAAACACAAATTGTCACCTTTTTTAATATTGAAATTTCTAACCATCTCATGGGCTAACATAGAATTTTCAGATATTAGCCTACCAGGTACAAAAGCACTCTGATTTTCAGAGATGATGAAAGGCAGAAAATTCTTAATTCTGTTGCTTAATATAGTAGAGATAATTTTGTATATGAAGTTGCAACATGAAATAGGTCTATAATCTCCCATATTAGCTGGATTTTTCTTTTTAGGAATAAGAGTAATGAAAGTGTGATTAATGCTTTTAAGTAATTTACCTTTATCCATAAATTCATTAATTACTTCAACAATTTGGTTTTTAATATTATCCCATTGATTTTTATAAAACTTTGCATTAAACCCATCTGGAACAGGACTTTTGTTATCACCAGCTTTAAATATGATATGTTTTATTTCCTCTATAGAAACAGGAGCAAGCAGAAAGTCTGATGCATTATTATTCAAAATATTTTTACAAATAATATGAGGAAATTCTTTGGCACCAGACTCATTAAAATAAAGGTTTTCAAAGTGCTCAATAGCTTCATTAGCAATTTTGGAAAAAGCATTTGTAATATTATCAGACAAATCAATGATATTGCCAATATTATTTATATACTTTCTATTACTCATTTTAGCATAAAATTTTTTTGTACAATCATCCCCAAGAGTTAGCCAATCTACTTTAGCTTTTTGTTTGGCATTAACAGTATTTTTATACATTTCATTAGAAAGATTTTTCTGATTATTAAAAAACCTGCTAACAATAAACAAATTACCAGGATTTTCATCCACTTGAATTTGTAAAGTTTTACCCTCCTTTCTCAAAGAATTTAGACTGTTATTATTATCACTATTATTTTTATTCCAACTTTTGATATTAGATTTAATATTTTTCAGAAGCATACTAAACTGAAATTGTTTAGTACCATTACATGAGAAGTTTAAACTGTTTTCCATCAAGTTATTAAAATTCTCTTCCAACACCCAACTATTTTTAAATCTAAAAGGATCAGCCTTCTTATTAACAATAACATTATCAGAGAAATTTATCATAAGAGGGGTATGATCACTAGAATTTTGTTCAAGGGTTGAGCATATAAAGTTAGAAAAATTATTTGAAAAATCCTTGTTAATTAAGATTCTGTCCAGCTTACAATGAATGTTCTTAGCCAAACCAGATTTCCAAGTAAACTTATTTCCACTTATATTTGGTTCCATGAGACCAGTGTTTAGAAGAAAATTATTAACCTTATCAAATTTGCTGTAAGGGATTTTATTACCTCCAAATTTCTCAGACACATGAAAAATACTATTGAAATCTCCCAAAATAATCCAAGGAAGATTATATTTTGAATTCATATTAGTCAATTTATGCCAAAGATCATTTCTCTCAATTTCAAAGTTACTCCCATAAACACTAGTAATTTGGATCAAAAAACCTCCTATATTTTTAAATTGACAATCTATAAACTGTTTGTCTTTATTTATATTTAAATTAATCCAAATATTTGAATCCCAAATAACAATGATTCTACCTTTACAGTTACAGTCATTGTTATTTGTAGATTTCCAATTACTGGATAACTTTAAACAGAATTTCTCATAGCTTTCATAGTTCATTTTATTTTCAAGGAGAGCAATAATGGTAGGTTTGTAAACATTTATCATGAATAGAATATCAGATTGCTTAGCAGGGGAATTCATACCCCTGACATTCCAGACAAACACAGACATAAAAATAAAAATAAAAATAAGAGAAGATCAAATGGTACCTGATACAGAGGAACTCTTACCTCTTCTCTTATTTTCAGCACTCTTGGTTTTTAACCTAGTTGACATCTCTTCCCATTCTGGATTAATAGAGATGTACTTTTGTTTAAAAACTTTCTTCTCTTTGTTTCCCTTTAATTTACCAGTAGCCTTTGGTTTTGGGATGTGTAAATTAGAAATGTCAAACTGGTCTACAGCTTCTATCATATCTAACTCATTATCTTCCTTATGCTCTGTAACAGGAACCTTTATCTGGAAAATATCAAATTCTGCGCGAGGCAATGAAGAGTCAGCAAGCTCTTCTATTGCAGCCTGCTTCGGAGGAGAGACCTTCTTGCGAGGCAATGTTGAGTTGACCTCTAACCCGTCCTCAATATCTGCAGCAAATACCGAAGGAGACTCCTCTAATAATGAGTTATTGCTAATTTGTCTGTTGTCTTTATGAAAGACTTTATGTATATTTGTATTATCAATCTCTGTAACTAAACATGGCTCTGAAGTAGGAGGGGTTTCAGAGCTAAAGACCTTTACATTAACATTCCCCTCCACAGTATCCTGGTTCATAGCATTAGCATTATTACTGGGTTCTTTATACTGACGAACTTCCATAGCTGTGATCTGATCCCCTTGATCAGTGAGCACCACGGTATTATTTTCTTGATCGGACATGATACATTCTTGATTGATCCGATCATTTTCTTTTTGACTTCTTGATTGATTTATAAAATCTTTATGAAAATTTGGCTCTTGAAAAACACCTGAACTATCTTCTTGAAGGTTGCCTCTTCTTGAATTACTGGTTTTGGGTATCCACTTTTGAATTGGATTACACTGTTCTCTGGTGTGACCAAAGCATTTACAAACATTACATTTCGGTGGAACCCATTCATATTCCACTTTTTGTTGAATGTTTTCGCCATTATATAGGGTGATATTGATTTCCTCTGGAAGTTCATCAGTCGCAGAAACTTCCACAAGAAGGCGAGCGTAATTCAATCTCGTCTTTAAGGTAGTAGCTGCGTCCATTTTAATGGGTTTTCCAATAATACTGGCCATGACGCTAAAAGCTTCTCTGTCCCACATTTTTAAATTGACGCAGGGTAATCTAACCCAAATGGGCATAGATGTTAACAAATCTCTGTCCATTTTGAGAGAATCAGACCACTTTCTCACTATGATGAGTTTGCCATTATAGAAATATGGTCCATTCTTCAAGACTGAGTTGCAATCTAGTGATTCTTTGAATTTTACAAGAAAGAAACCGTTCTCTCTTGTAAAAACTTCAAAGTCACCGATCGGCTTCCATACTCTTTCGATATACGATTTAAAAAATACATAGTATGGTTTGGTACATACTACATAAACAAGAATAGAGTTGTTCCATGATTCGGTAGCCCTTTTACATATCTCTTCCTTTACCAGACCATACTTTATATTGTTAATCTTGATCGGTGCAATATGTTCTAGATTGCAGTCTTCATCATTTGGTTCTTGAGGCTGATCAGCAACAATATCAGCCTAGGATTTGCGGCCTTGATCTCTATTCAGTGAGATGGCTATCGGCTTTTTTATTGGTGGCAGGATTTGAACATTCTTTGTAGAAACCTGATTAACTCTGCCTTTCCTGCTGCCTCTATTAACACCAGATAGCAACTCCTGCGATTTCTTGGCCTCTTTTCTCTTCTGCTGTTTAGATTGGACCAAAGTAAAACCATCATTATCAATATTTGTAACTCCTGATGGCTTTCTGATGTGAGAATCCTCAGGTGGTCTGTTTAGAGAAGATTGGGAGAGATTAGATGTAGAAAGATGAGGGAGATGATTTTCCCCCATGGCTGAAAGAACGTAGGGCAACAGCTCTAGTAGAATAAAGGTAGGTGAATATGGTTGAGAATAATAGATATCAACTTTATATTATAAAATTTTCTTTTGTTTATTAGAAGATTCAGAACAAAGAATGGAAATTAAAGAGACCAGAGTAAATAAATGAACCGGCTATAATAAATAGAGAAAGGAGTAGAAAAGTCTTCATTAAATTCTAGGAATTATATTAAAGCCACCGATCATTGGTTTATCATGGGTGGACAATGAAAAGTCACAGGAAACCACTAGGTTAAAAGTGGGCACCGATACGGCTACCTGTTTCACGGATTTTGTCGCGTACCGGATGCCGAATTACAGAAATGAATATACTATGGAGATCAGCACGACGAGACGAATAGAATGATAGCTATGTACATAGCTATCAACGATACCGTCATTCTATCAAAATTTGATATTCGTTGCGAAAATGCTGCTAAAACGCCGAAAATAAGATAAAGAAGCTACAACGGTCCAAATTTGATGAAACGAAATACGATGTCTCACTCAGAAAATGATTTACAATTTTAGTATATAAAAATATTCAAATTTCAAGAATACTTTATCTTCATCACATTAGCTGATTTTACATTTAAATTTGAAAATTTCACCACTGAATAAACTTTCATATTTTCCAACAAAAATTTGACTCATGCTATGTTAAAATAGACTCATACCAAATATCAAATTTTCTTTGTTAAAATTTATTGTTTAATTTTAAGCAAAATTTTAGTTGATTACGTTATAAAAATAGTTAAAATTACCAAGTTGTTACACTTAACTTCTCTTATAAGTTATTCGAGTCTAAAGTTATCACAACTTTAATTATAACCATATCTTGCAATATCCATTTATTTCATAAACAATTTACAGGTCATGAATTTATTTATAACCATTTCCTTTTCAGTTCATATTTGTTTATCCAAATAGTTTTCACTTTTACTTTTCAAATTATTTATGACACATTTCATAAATTTTAACTAAGTTTATAAACACTTTTACAACCATATATCTTTATTTATAACACATTTTTTTCCTATTTCAATTTAACACTCCAATACTTAAATTCACACTTATAGTACCATATTTCATCCTAAAAGTAATACAAACTTTCAGAATCATTTTCTTAACATGAATTTGACAATTCAAATCTTGTTTTACTCATTTTGCCTTTTCCAATTAAGGTTATAAAATCAACTTTTATAATTTTACAAATTACTAAGTTTTTAACACTAAAATTAACTTCAAAATTTTGGACTGTCCAGATTTCATAACATTTTATTTTATTTCGATAGTTGAAGCTACTAATCAACAAACAACAAGATTCACAACAAAACATTTCAATTACATAAATAAATATATTAATTATTCACTTTTGAATAATACTAATATGTACAAAATATTAGGAATTTTTTTTTCTAGAACATCAGAAATTTAGTTCTCAAATTTTTAGTTCAAATTCTCTTTATTAAGACTAAACTTAGAAATCATGTTCATATTATCATTCACTTAATTTTTTTAATATACCATTATTAAACTAGTGTTTATTTCATAAATTCAAATCAACAACAATAGCCAACGCTTGTAAATTGACTAAATACAATTGATTAACGATAAATGATAATAACTAAATATTATCATTTCCTGAAATAAACACATTATAAATAATTACATTAGTTATAAAAAATTTCATTCCCTTATATATAACTTTTGATGTTAGAAAATAAATTATTTCATTTCAAAACCATTGAAAGCATTTTATAGCACTAACAAATACGCGCTCTCTCTCTCTCACACACACACACACATATATAGACATACTTAAACTCATCCTGAGGTATTACTAACTCTATCTCTAATGAATAAACCCCAATAGGCTAAGGTATCTCTAAACCAAAGCTCTGATACCAACTGTAACAACCTGCCTTTTTAGACAATTTAAGTCGACAATAAACCACACATGTCTAACTCAAACTATTCAAAAGATAGAATATCAATGAGATTGTTCAAATGAAATAAGATTCAAAAGAACAAAATGCAGAATCTCGTAGTGGAAGGATAAAATATAGTACACAAAATAAATACATAAATAGTTCATGAAGCTATTTTTCAACAAAATCAGAATCTACATTTTTTAGGCAGAATAAACAATTACTATAATAGTAGCAGATGCAGTCCTCGACTCCGTCGTCATCTTCAGAAATAAGTGTCTTCGTTAAACTAAAATACTCGGTCTGACCCGAGCGTAAAGTAAAACAAAAATACTTGATTCAGGACTAACATTCTTATGTAAGTAAGTCAACTCAATTGAAATGTATAAATAACTCAATAAGTGAATTCTCAGGTTTAAATAAACATCATTTTTCACACTATAAATCGGTTTAGTTCAAATATTAATATTTATGTTCATTTCCAATCGATTCATTATTAAATTCAACTTCGGATTTCATTTTTTCACTTAAAGATATTTCATATTCCATAGTCCAAACCAAACCATATATCTAAATTTCCAATCCCGACTTAATTAAATTCAGGTTTCAACTTTCACATCAACTTAAGGTTTAATGGTTTAAATTTCTCATTTAAACTATTTACCTCAGTTAAGTCCAAATTATCCAGTTTCATCATTCAAATCAAATTCTTTAAATTTCAACATTTACTTTTAAAATCAATTACATAGAAATTCTAAATTCATATCTTTTATATGTCAAATTCTTTTATGATAAATTAATTAAACTTTTAAAGTTTAACTTGAAATTTTATACCATTATGTTCATAAAATCTTTAAATTGAATCCAACCTATCTCTATATAAATTTTAAATTAATTGATCAAATCAAATTTAGGATTAACGTAAACCTTTCCATTGAAATCTATTAAGTTAAAATCAAACAACAAGTTTAAATCTAAAAACTCAATTAAAACTTTCATTACATCAATTAAATTTCAATTATATACTTTCAAGTTCGAATATAAATTTAAACTTACGGTATTCCAAATTTATTTAAAATAAATTTATTAAACCCAAAGTGGATTTATATCGGGTATATATCATTTCAACCCAAAGTGAGTTTCCTAACTATCAAGAAACTTAGAGTGTGAGAACAATCATAACATAAATAACATAACACGTCAATGACCAACTTGCATGCAGAATTAACAATTTAATATATACACATGCATAACTAATATATCACATGTGTCACATATTATAAGCATCATAAGTGAATATTTCAAATTCTAACATGTCATACACTAACATAACATATAAATATATAACATGACATATATACAAGGAACTTGCAAGGTGATTTACAATAAAATAACATGGCATATCATTTTTCTCCCCAAACATAACACATTATTTCCACATAGCATAGGTGACATATTATTAACATAGCATGTGTAACATAACACTTTTTTTTCAACATAGCATATGTGACATATTTCAACATGGCATATATAAATTTTTCCAAACATAACACATTTCTAATATATCATATGTGACATATTTCAACATGGCATATATAATTTTTTTCCTAACATAACACATTTTCTAACATATCATATATAACATATTTAACATACATATGTGACAATTAATCAAATCAACATAACATACTATCTATGACATATAAAACAACATGTGCTTGTGAATATTATAACACAAATTCAAAGGAACATAACAACATATATCACATATTCCTATCTAAAGCAAACATTTCTTATAACATTTCAATCAATGTTTATTTATCTAACAATAAAAATGTTAATTGTGAGTGATTGCTTACCTTTCGAGGTTAGAGAGTTTTTGGCAATACAAATAGATAGATCCAAGTAGAAACCCAAACACGACAAACTATTCAATCCTATCCAAAGCAACTATCCAAAAGCAAAGCAAAGAATAACAATGCAAATCGAACAAATTATGTTTTTTATAAATAGAGGAGGAGAGGAGAGGCTAATGGTTCGGCTATGGCCTAGGGGAGGGCTTGGGGTTTCGGCATTGGAGAGGGTGGAGATGGCCGAGAGGAGGAGGGAAGAGATGACTGGAATCGGTGCTGGAAGGCAGAGGCAAGGGGAGAGAGGATGGAAGGGTTTTGAAGAGAGGAGGGATGGAGTTTGGGGATTTGTGATTTTGGAGTTTTGTAGATTTAAGGAAGAAGAAGAAAAGTAAGCAGAAAATTTCTCAATGAGGAAAATCTATACGCACTTGTTTAATCAGATAGGAAACAGAAGGTCAATGGGTGGGAAAAGGAAGGGTCCAAAGTCTCTTAGGAATTTATATTTTTCATAGTAATTTACATTTTTGGAGCAATAGGAATTTGATTTTGATGAGACGAAAAGGGGGAAGGGGAGACTAGAATTCAGTCGAGTATCATATAAAAAGAATAAAATTTTAAAATTCAAATTTAAATTTTCTAACCAAAATTCAGACTTTGACTAAGTTTAACCAAAATTTGAAATTTCACAAAGAAATTTTATTCTATTAAATTTGATCAAATAAAACACTCAACATCACAAATTCAAAAAAAAATCACATTTAATTTTTATTTATATTTAAAATACTGCCATTTTAAAGTTGTTAAAAGTTACGGATCGTTACACTTTATCTTAATTAAAAGATGTAATATCAATAATGCAATATTATTAGACAAGCACTATTGTCCAATTGGTTAATTGATTCGGCTTTGGTGTAATAAGTCATAAGTTCGAAACTTGCTTTCGAACATTTATTGACATGCGATATGTTGTCCCAATGATTTGTCATATATAAAGTACCATTTCAAAAAAATGCAATATTAATTTGTTTCCCCTTATCATATTTAAAAGGTTAAATGCTAATCAATTCAATATATATATATATATATATATTCCAATTAAATGGTGGTTATAAATTTTCAATTTATTATTACCAACATATTTGTAACTTCTATTGTCGTTATTAAACCGTTATAACGTTCATTGTGTTAACAAAAGACATCCATCACTTATCATAATCCGTTATTTGAAATCAACTTGGTATGTTACCATTTAAATCACGCATTTTATTTTCCTTAAATAAATATGTATTTTATCATCGCTTACAATTTACTTCATTATCCAATTCATGTCATTAACTACGCATCCAATTCTCATTTAATACTACATTCAAACCTATGTTATTATCCTTATATAACTTATCAGAATTTGTTATTTAATTCGTTTCAGTTCATATTAGCAAACCACATAAATTAAACATCAAATTTTTATTCCTAACCAAATCCTATACAACAATTATAATTAATATTTCTTTTAAAAATTGTTCGAATTTACTAGTCATTACATAAGTTAACTCAAAGTCAAATTCTCTGGCCAAAGCAGCACAAATAATAATAATTGTTATTAATGAACCAAGGAGTTGGTATTTATATTATAAAGCTGAATGTGGATGATATTGGAATTTTGATCATTACGAAATCCATAAGTCATAATAGGAGGAGAATTAGTGTAAATAACTGTCATTATCAGGCAATGCTTATACTTGTAAAATATATTTTATCGAAGCTTTATAAGTGATAAATTTGGCTATAATGTCATACCACTAGCAAAGGCGAAGTATGAACTTTAATATTCAAATTGTCCAATATTATTTGCTGATCAAATCTACATCTAAAGAGTCAACACAATCACAATGTTGAATCCTTCATCTACCTAAATTATAAATGGTATAATTAATTTAATTAATTAATATTTATGAAATATTAATTATAAGTTTTCTTTGATTTGTGTTAATCGGTATTAAAAATAATGCATATATAAAAGTTGCGTACACACGTATCAATATACGATATCGATGTACATTCAAATTTAATTTAAATATAAATTATCTGATCTAGCTTGAAGTGTTTTGAGGCCCAATGAAGGGATATGTGTGGTCATCTGTGATATAGGGGAGGGGCTTGGAATTTGGTTCCAAAAGGGTATGAAATGGAAAAGGAAAGAAAAGATATGCTTCCATCTTTGAACCCCTTCTTTCCTATGCTACTTAAACACCTTTAGCCATATTTTATCTTATTCTTTGACAGGGTTTTTGCCACCATCTTCCCTATTAGATCGGGTCCAAAATTCCTCACTCTCTATTAATTCAACCTATAAAAAAACAAAAATTCTATTAAAATCTAGATTACCATGCGTGGCTTTCTCAATCGAGTTGCGCCTTTCGGAAGTGTTGAATCGAGATTCAAGTAGAGTTATTAGATTCGGTATTCAAAATGTATTCTTGGGCAATTGTAAGGTGTTATCCATATTTACTAATTTAAATAATTGTCTATTTGATCATAGTATACTATTTAATTAGATTAAATTTTATCATAAATTCCTATATGTATATGTCATCAACATGAGACGTTAATATATGGATGTGTATATATATGTAATTAATTTTTTTTTTGTGTGTATATGTTGAGATGTACGATTTTTGCCACGGTATCAAAAATAAATCAATCCCTTTTTAATTTTCAATATTGACAATGTTTGAAAGAGGCTTTGAGCAAATTAATTATAATTTACATAGGTACAAAGTTTTTAGTTACATACATAATTTATTAATCATGCATATACATTTATATATGTTATTATTTTGAAATAAAAGGGAATTACAGTTTTATATGTATATGTATGTATCAATTTTTAAGTCTATACAAATGTATATATTATAATATAGCAAACTATTTTATATGTATGTTAAATGAAATACATACATATATATATAATTATTTAATAAACGTAAAATTATTTCTACATACATAATGAAATTATTTTCAAATAAAAAAATAACTAATTTCATAAATTTTGTGTGGAAATTATACAATAAACCGTTTATTTAAAGCCGCGAGCTTTAAATAAAGTTATTAAAAATATTCTATGGCCAAATATATATGTATATGTGTATATATATTCAAACATATAGAGTTTCTTTTATGTGATTTTGAAATAATAAACTTAATGGATGCATTTGTATAATTATACAAACACATATTTAAACGAATGTTTTCATATATTGAAAAAAATTATAAGTATATATGTACGTGTATATATATATATATATATATATATTAATAAATACTATTCATTACATAATCACTTCAAATTTGGAATTTGAAGTTTTATATTTGTTATTACAAAGTTTAATGTTTTGCTGCATTATAAATGTATAAGTATGTATTTACATATGTGTGTGTGTGTGTGTAAATTTATAGTTTTATAAATATTATTCTGTTTCATATTCAAATATATATATATATATATATATATATATATATATATATATATATATATATTGGACAACATATATGTATCCAGAGGGGCAAACTTGTTCATTGCGGCGTAAATCCCAACATTTATATGCGGGCATGTTAAACCATGTACAATGTGAATGTTGCATGTGCATGTACACACCTGTGTATACGATACACATGTTTACATTAAGTAATTCATATACAACATCAAACAAAACTTCAACTACAAATTAAGTAAAATAATGATTTTATTTTAAATAAATTTTGACAAGATCAAAATGAATTTAGACTTCATAGGCTTAACAAGATCCAAAATGGTAAAAAATTGAAATTCACTCATTTTATCCCCTACACCCATGACCGGTTCATTTAAATTTGTCTATGTGTTTCTCATGCACGTATGCTTGAATTTTGTATTATTTAATGTGCCTTTTTACCGTTCATCATACCGTTGATGCCAAAAACGAACCAATGCCCAAGAATGAGTTGTAGGGAACCTGTAGGACCTAGATCTAGCTAATAGTATTGAAAATAAAACAAGATAGAACATTGAGACACAAGATTTTTGTAGTGGTTCGAAAATCTCCGGCTTACGTCCACTTTATAGTTTTTATTAATTATGATCTGAGAAACTTTATCTAAGATTATAGAGAATCAAAGTCACAAGTGCAAGAGGCTGACAAGTTATAAGGCCTAAAATTGCCAAGAGTAGCTGCCTTGGTGACTATTGTGAGGAGAGAAGATCTTGAAGAGCAATGAAGTCCTGGATCCAGAGCGAAGAAAAAAGACCGAGGAGAAGATCCTATTATGGTTGCACCATGATTTGTATTTATAGGTAAACCGATGTGTTGGGTAGATGCCTGCTTGCACTGAATCTCAAAAGGTAGCTCGAAGCCATACAAGAGAAATCAAGACACCACGAGATAAAATGATAACTCGACACCGACCTTTGGGTCGATAACTTGGTACGAGTTACTTAGGTTGGTGTAAACCCAACTTTGCAACTTGTTCTTCTCTTTTATCTTCTACTTGATGTGTTTTAACCCTTTTTCTATTGACTTTGAGTTAATTCTTGCAATTTTATCGATAATACTTGGATTATTCTTCTTTCTTGGCTTTCTTCTCATTAACTTTAGAACTGGTCATTTAACATCAAGGAAAACCAATTGATCATGAGTAGATGGAGTAGACTATGAGTTGTATGAGCTTAGGAGGTGAATAGGAGAGGAATAATAGGTCGTGCTGACCTATCTTAATTCGGTGTCAAGTTACGGCCTTAGGCTTGTTTTGGGTGAAACTTTTCCAAGTTTATTCTCTAGCTCTTCTAAGTGTACTTCTAGGTTTTCGAGTCGTTTCATGTTCATCTTGTCATTTTAACTTCTATGATTTCTCCTTAGTTAAAAAACTGATTAACACTTTCCCACCCCCAAACTATGCTTTTGCTTAAAACAAATCATGCCCTGGATCAAGACAAGTTCTGGACCACTATCCTGAAAATTCCATTCGATTGCTTAAATGCTGCCTCGAGACATTGATTTTGCTTGGCACATTTTCCTCTGACTACTTGGATTAGTTTCAGTTGGAATTCCATTCCTTTGCACTAGGATGTGATCTGCACTTCAAAGGCCACTTCATGCTTTAGGTGGATTTAGCTTTTCAATGTTGTGCTTTCAAGATGTTATAGGGGAGAAAAACAACATGGCATCAAGTTAGTTAACTCAGTATTGAGTTAAAATTCTTTCCCTCCGACCCTATACACTTCAATGCTTAGAATTTTTTAGTCCATCTTCATTTCTTACTTAACTTTGAACCCAAGACATTTGTATTCACTCGAGTTTCTTCAAATGATGATCCAAATTCTTCTGCTGCTAACTTGCTCTAGGTCCGCCACGACCTATCGATGCCTTCTTGAACCATTCATTGCACCCAGTTATAGTTGCCGCCGTTCGATTCACCTACTGGAGAACTCAAGGTCGATATTTCTTAAACCTCATTACCGATTTTCTTTAGGTTGGCGATTGCTCGGTGAATTGATGATGGAAATGGTGATGGGGTGATTGGTCGATTGTAATTGAAGGGATATAGTTGAAATTTTGGTGGTGTTTGATCAGTGGTGAACATGAGTTTTTTCCTGGTCTAATGCGTGCGGTTCTAGAGACATGTCTCGTTTTTCAGATTCAGCTATCTCTTTTCGAAATTTGACTAAGTCTTGATTGTCGCTTGAATTTTAGTACAATAATTTATTCCAAGATTGGTCATACTGGATGATTCCACCACCTCGTTTTTCCCATTTCTACACTTCTAGTGTTCTTGAAAAGAAAAGCTTTTCATGTCACTTTGGACAGCGGTTCTGACCGTGTTGAACACCAAGTTTTATAGATTAGAATAACTCGCCAATTCTCCGTCTTAAGTCTAGCGAAGGAACATCCACTCCTCCTAAAGCTGGATCTTCTACAGCCTCTGCTTCGCCATCTACTCCTGTTGGGACAGGCCATACTAAAAATCTTGAATCCTAAAGTCAAATAGTCCTGGTTGAGCTGGTAGTTGGTTTGCCTCTGGGATTGAGAATCTTGAATAACCCACCGGAGCAGGTGCCTTTAATCCTATCTGCCAGGTTGCTTCGAAACATACGTCTCCAATATAGCATCGCAGGGATGTCTATCTATGGACAAAGGTTGAATTCACTCACCATCCCCTATTGGATTTCACAACATGCAATCGGTATATGTGTCTAGGAGGTGTCGTCCTTCCATTCGATCCTTTTCTAATGATGGTGCTACAAGAACTTGGACTAGATTTATTCCAAGTCCACCCAAATGGGTATTCTCTTTAGAGTTTGCTCTATGTTCTCTTCATGAATTGGTTTCACCAACCTCTAAGATTAAACGAGCTTAAATACTTACATCAATTCAAGATAAGGCAAGATTCACCATCCTTTGTGATAATTGAAGCCTAGAAGGGATGCAAAGTCATTGAGAAGCTCCACAACTAGCGCTCTTATTTCATGAATGAATATTTCTTTGTGCGATGCTGTACGATTTCAATCAGTTTTGGCTATCCAGATGTACACTTATTTTCCCTTACTTCTCCTATGTCCATATTTCTAATTTTCTAACTTGACATGTGTTTCCTCATAGGCATCCTAACTCAAGCTGATAGAGAGGAGCTTGAGAGAACATTCCATGCTTTAAAGGCAGTTAGACTCAATCAACGCACCGTTGAGTTAATGAATGACAATCTACGGTAGTATGGTCTATTTCTCTATGAAAGATTTTGATGTTGCCAAATATCCAATGCAGAGCGGCTCCAGGGCTCAAGCCCATTCTTCTGCTCTCTTGTAACTCCGACGAGAATGCTCAAGGGGAAATTGTGGGTCCTTTCGAAGCAGCACATGATAAAGAGCTTGTGATGAGAGAGCCTATAGGGCTCGTCGAAGCGGACATTCCAAGCGGCAGTGATGATGGCATGAGGATGCCTTTGATCCCAGAAGAAGACGAGGGATTCACAAAGAGGAAGGAAAAGAAGTGGTCGAGGAAGAAGAGGATGCCGATGATAGCGATTACACTAGCGAAGAAGGGGACGAATCATTCGGTGAATCACCTGGGATGAGTCTTAATCTCCCTAACTCACGTCGTCAGGAACACATTGCGGTAGAAACTTCCAAAATGGTCGAAGATCAATTTTCATTCCCTTCTAAGAGTTTCTGCCCTGATCCTGCCCTATTAGCGACATCTTCTTTGGCATATGTGACATTGGTGAGATCAACTTCACCATTAGTGACATTCTGGAGGATGTTGGTTCGAAATTCTCTCCTTTTCCAATGGGCTTTGTAAGCAAAGGTTGAGAGACTCCTACTTTAATTCCACGCCAACATGGTTGGTAGAGTATTTAAGGGGTCATTAGCACCACACACTTTACTAGGATCATAGACTCTTATTCTTGCATTGTATTTTACTTTGAAATTCCAATATTAATACTATTTTCTCCCTTGTTTCAGGTTACATAGGCCATAGTTATTATGCCAAGTCTCCAGCCATGTTAGGGCACATAGAGGCCAAACTCTTGATCCTCATCTACCTTGTCGCTATGAGTCTGAGGAAGAAAGGAAAAGGGGGAATGACCATGAGTATGACAAAGCTCGCAAAGCCTATAAGAAGGCGGGTAAGGAGAGGGAGAAGGAGAAAAGAAAGAGGGAAGCTGATACTGAGCTATCTCATGACCCTTCTAAGCGCTCAAGAAATTCCTTGGAGCGATGTGGGCTTATTTTTGCCGATATTCCACCTTATGCATAGGCTCAAACTTCCTCAACTCAACAAATTCTGGCTTCCCTAGCTATGATTTCAATAGTCTAGCCTACTTCCAAAGGAGTCTCTGCTCATTCATTCACTCTTCCGCCCAGTCTTCCACATTTGCAAGCTGCATTTCCACACCTCTTTATGCACGGTGTCAAATCTGACCAAGATATCTTTGATATGCCAAAAGAAGCGATGATGCAAAGTTTAGAGATCGTCGAGAAAGAAGTCGATGAAGGATATAAGTGCAAGATAATTTGAACTGCTCTTTCCAAAGTAAATAAGATCAACCACACCAATATTCAGTCCTTTGAATCTAAAAGAGCCGCTCTCGAGTGGATAATGAAAGAGAAGAGGATGATTTGATTAAGGTTACCAGAGAGAGAACTTGCTATGAAGTAGATAGAGAGCATATAAAAGCTAATGGATGAGTTTAAGCTTGCCATAACTGCACTGAAATCGTGATGAGGAATGAATTGAAAGCTGCTCGAGCGGAGGGTGCAGAGTTCAAAAAACAAGCCGACGAAAAGGCACAAACACTTAATAAAAAAGATGAAGTTATTCGGGCTCGGGACCAGACTATATCAGAGAAAGCTACAAAACTCACAAAGCTTTATGAGGAGGTTCCAAAACTTTCCAATGAAAAGAAGCAGTCGCCCACTGACAAAGATGCCATCGGTCTTGAAGTTGCAATTTCCGAGCAGGAGATCAAAGAGCTTTGAGAGGAGAATACCAAGATCTTGATCAAGCTTGATGCTAACATATTGTACTTTTACACTGACGTAGTCATGTTCAAAAATCTGAGACAGCTGGACATCGACTATCCTGAGGCGCTTTCTCACACTTGGTAAAGTGTTATGTAGAACTGTGTAAGCTGGAGACAATCGCTCTGAAGAAGAACTGATGGCAGCTTACCTGATGCTGAAGATATTGAAGATCTTTCCATTGGAAATGCTGTCCCAGCTATTGATGATGTTGATGCTGCCAAAGCTCTTACTGTCCCTAGATCGTTGGGTTAGGGTGAAACATCCACTTAAAAATCTCAAGAGCCGGCAGTAATCATTCTTGCTTCTATGGGAGTTAGCTCCGCAACTACTTGTGTTTTTCTAGCTTCATTAACAGGTATACCCCATGAACAATACATTCCTCCTATCATGGTTCAGCTGGGGGCCTTAGGATTAAAGAAGGTGAATTCATCGTATCCCAATAGGGTCCTGCTGTAGGTATATCTCTTGTTTCTCCAGTTTTCAAGAAGCTTCAATTCTCATGAGAATTAGTCATCAAACTTTATCACTTTTTCTACCAACTTGTAGGTCAACCTCAATTGTCTCCTCCACCTCTAGATATGCATGGTTCAGGGATAGAAGCAATCTTTACTGCCTTAACAACCGTATCCATGGGGTTTTCAACATCCGTTCCCGTTTCTAGTTCTGGACTGTGTACTGATTCAAATAAGATTGTTGCTTTAGAAAGCTTGGAAGATATTTTTAACTCTCAAGAGGAGGATGCTTTCATAGGTGCCTCTGACCCGACAGAGCATAAAACTATGGATGATAGGTGAGGAAGGACATGAAGGAAATTCAAGTGAAGAAAAAGCCTGGGATCGCCAAGCCTACATCTTCGAAACCGACAAGCTCCCATCAAAAATTTCCCACTTTCAATATTAAGCGGTCGAAGCAAACTGATGACCCGTCGTCACGTCCGAGGAGCTCGGTTGTACAACCAGTAAAGAGTCCACTCATTCAGCGGGTAGTACTCCCTCTGACAGGAACCTAAAGGGATAAATAAGCTCAAGACCCATCCGGGTAAGACTAACAAAGGCAGCTGAGGTGGCAAGAAATAGAAAGCCTAGCAAGATAGGACATCTGAGTCATTTTGATTTTTGTGTTATTGTTGTGATCCAGTTTGCATTTTTGTACTTTTGCTATGAACAGACCAAGATTATGTAGGTACGTCCCCCATTATTTTTTTGTACATAAAAAATTTATTAGTAATGAATGATTGGCTTTTTCTTTGTAATCTCTCTTCTGTGTACTTTTCTGCATTTTATATACTTTGCATGTTTATGTTGTATATAATTTGATTACTTCCACTGCATTTTCCTATTATATACTTCTATCACCATGCAATATATTTATTTACCACAACTCTATGCGTGTAAATAATATTCCTACAATTTCTTTAGTATGTTCTATTACTTAGCTTGGTTTCGCATAACAGAACTGTGGTTTCAGCCAACTCTACGGCTGTTCTTGTTTGGGCTTGATTGAGTTCTTTTCAACCAAGTGTTGGCATATATGTGCCCCTATCCATATAGATGTATGTTAGATTTCAGGCATTGACGAGAGACTAGATGTCCTAAGGACATCGTTCGATTACCCCCTACTCTAGTTTGCATGGTATTTCCTATCTCCTAGAACTAATGACTTTTGCTGCTTGATTCCAAGTATTATCTTTTTAATACCGTCAATTCCTTGGTTGCATTATGAATTCTTCCAAGTTGACATCATCATCCAATGTCATTCTGGATGTATGTGTCATAAAGACACATCATCGTCATCTTTCGTCATAACAAATTATTCTAAGTTTAGTGTTGAAATCCCTCTCATGCATTAGTTTCTATCTCAGCAAACTTGACACGAATGGCTCAAATCCGTGGATTTCTTCTTGCTATTGCCTCTCTCCAGGCTCTAAGGAATTTCTTTTATTATCACCTATCTCCTGACGATGTTAAGTTGTGAGAGGTCTGAGTCGATTTTTCGATCGACTCGGCAGTTCGAACTTGTTGACATTGCCGGGAATGGCTATTCTTAGGATGTAGGAGTCGATTGACTGTCGATCGAGCGGTTTTGGGCCTTCCCGATGTTGCCGTAGCAATGTGGCACTCAAAAGGCAAGGATCAATTTTCCACGTCAATCCGATGGTATGAGTCGATTTCCCCCATCAATTCGACAGTTTGGACCTTCTCAACGTTGCCGAAGCAACGTCGGTTCTCAAAAGGTTAGGATCGATTTTCCTTGCCTATTTAGCAGTTTGAGTCGATTTTTCCCATCGACTCGGCAGTTTGGACCTTCTCGATTCTGTCGGAGCAATGCCTGTTCTCAAAAGGTTAGGGTCGATTTCCCCATTGATCCGACAGTTCGAGTCAATTTTCCCCGTTGACTAGGTGGTTTGGACCTTTCCGACGTTGTTAGAGCAACGTTGGTTCTCCAAAGGTTGGGATTGATTTTCCCGTCGATCCAGCAGTTCGAGTCAATTTTCGTAGTCAACTCGATAATTTTGCATATGAGAACATGATTCCATTGATTTAAGAAGCCAATTTTATTAATAAATAGAAGAAATGGCAAATCTTTCCTATTTACAACGCCCCCAGTGTCCCTGGATGGCTTATGTGCAAAAGTAAGGAAATCTAGATATAATAGTTCTGCAGCGAGTCGCTATTCCAAGAACGCGGGATGGGAACTCCATTTACTATAGCCCATTTGAATACTCCATGTCCAGGCTTCTGTTTAATCACATAAGTTCATTCCCAGTTTCGATTAAGCGCTCCGGTACCTGGGAATATTCAGTTTACGAGATCTCTCAATTCAAAAGTACGGTTGTGAATCTTGACGTTGAAGTGGCATGCCACTTTTTTTTGGTGAGCAACGACCCTCAATTCAGCTTTGTTTGCACCAAAATTGGTCACAAACACTCAATTAATATAATAACACCATAGATTCAACATCCAAATCCAAACATAATGAAGTAGAGAATAATAATATGAAAAATAGTAAACTAAAACAATAAAAAATGAAATGAACATGAGATTTTATAGTGGTTCGACGTACTCCGACCTCCGTCAATCCCAGTAGTTTTCCTTTTTCTTTATACTACTGATTACAGTTACAATCCATGAAATTTAAAAAAAATGGTGGAGTATAGCCTAGAGAAGAAGATGAAGAGAGCCAGAAAGAAAATCCCTTTCCTTAATTCCATGATCCCGTATTTATAGGAGAAGGTGGACAAATATACAGCTGAAAATTCACTGATAGAAGACCAAGACTGAGACAAACCCCTTCAGAAAAAATGAGGCCCATCCAGGCCTTTATGAGCGATCAGTACCGGTCCTATAGGGGGATTGGAACCGATTGGCCGAGAGGACCACATAGAGCCCAATGATCCTTATGGTGCCCGTCCATGTCTTTTGGTTTCTTGAGTTGTTTTCATAGTTCCTTGAGCGTTTGTTGAGATATTCAACGATCATTATTGAGTTGACTACCAATCCGACTGCGATCCATAGCCATAGTGGTCCTATCTGATCCCTTACCTAAGGGAAGCACAAATCCATACTTAGTCATTTCTTGGATGCTACTTGCTTGAATCTACTTGACTATCATCCATAGCCTTGCTTATAACTGACCTCTGAACTTGAAAATCATCTCTCCAGGCTTCTTGCCTCAATGATCGCAAATCCATTTAGCCAATTACATGGTATCACGGTCTTGCCAAAAGGTGTGATAAAATTTTCTCCTCAAAACATGGCCTGCGATAGAAGGATATGTTTTGAATTGCCATAAATTCGAAGTCCATTATCCGATGATAGCCAAATTTCTAATCCAAAATACAATCCTTTGCCAAACCAAATTGATGTAGCCCATGACTATCCTGAGTCGATAGCCAATTCCAAAATCATTCCAAACCCTTAGCCGAGTCTACATCCATCCAAAGCCATTAACCAAGTCGACAATCTCACCGGATCGTTTACCAAAAAGCCTCGATCTCACAGGTTCATTATCCAAATCTGTAACCTCTTCGGGCCAATATCCAAGTCCGTTACCAATTTGGGTCTCCAAATCCATAACCATTTGAGATCCTAGAATCTAGTAAGCCAATCCATGATCTCTCTGGATCGTTATCCATGTTCATGTTATCTCTGGACTGATCGATGGTCTCTCCAGACCCTTGTTAAGTCAAATCCAAACTTAACGATGAGTAGGCCGATCTTGTTTCTCTCCGACGAAGCGACCTACCCTTGCACTTAGGCCCTTTTAGGGCATATAGCGATGTTTTGATCCTCTTGGAGCGATCATAGCCTCTAAGAGCTCATGCTAAACCCCATCCTGTCACTCTCCGATGAAGGGGGAAAATAACAAGTAAGCCGATCTTGTTGGTCTCCAGTGAAGAGGCGTTACTTTCTACACTCCAGTTCAGTGTTTCTGAACATAAAGAATTGCCTTGGCCTTCATAGGCTGATCATGGTCTCTCCAGACCCTTGCTAGACCCCATCTAATCACTCTTCGGCGAGAGGGGAAACAACGATAAGTAAGTCGATCTTGTCACTCTCCGACAAAGTGACTTACTTCTTGCATCCAGTCCCCGACTCTCTAGTCGACGACATAAAGCGATCAATTCCGTGTTGACTTCCTTTCTCTAGCCTCGACTCTTCGATCAAGGGCTTAATACATGATGTTGTCCTAGCGCTCTACGATGAAAGGACTCACACCTTGCGGTTATTGCCCAGTCTCTTTGGTCAAGACAACTGCGACCTATTTTTTTCATTGCATTAGTGTGGATTTAAGTGTTGTAAGATCTATTCATTAAATTTGAGTTTCAAATAACAAAAAAATCAGAAAAAACTAGGAAGACTAAATATTGCCTCTTCGAGCAGGGTGATTCATCATCATCTCAAAGCATGCCTAGGGACCGACCTTGATCTTGTACATATGTAAGTAACTTAGCCACTTTATTGTGTAGCTAATTATTTATTTAGGTCATGCTATCTCGATCAGGATATGGTGATTTTTGACCTCGATCCAAGGCCATTTCTAATTGACGTGGATGGTGGCTGCTCCTGTTCCACCGCCATAGCACGAGTCCTTTTATACCATGATAGCTTGCTACCCCTGACTTTTTCCTCAACCATTTTACGTAAGCACATGCATTCATCCATAGATACCCATCTAGTTTATGGAATAGGAAATACTTCCCAGACCTCAGTTCTCGCTCCGTAGCATCCCTCCTCGTCGATTTTTGTTAGGGGAGTTTCCCCCTTGTGTCTAGGTAAATATGCTCCAAACTTTGTAAAATCCGAGTAAGATGATAATTTTATTCCCGTTCCTTCCTTTGCATTTTTGATCCATCATATCCATCATCCATTTTTCGTCCGAGATCCATTGGTGGATCCCACTCTTGTGCAACCATAAAATCAGTGTCATCGACAATCCCAAATACTACTGCTATTAAGACCATTGGTGGATTTGACCGACCCACCGAAGAAATCGCCGCATTAAACCATGTCAATAAACTCATTAATGACTCTTCGGTCCTTTGCTTTAGTGCTGCGAACGTCATTACGTTCTTGGGTCTTGAAATGTGGACCATATATTACCTCATGAACCGATAAACTAACTAGTTCCATTTCCCAATCAAACCATTCTTCAGCTGCCTAAACTAGAGCACGACTAATTCCGTCAAGTAAAGTGGAAAACATCTTGCCATAGCCTCCTCCGACGCCCCATCACTTCTACCTAGATATACCTCATCATATGCACTGTAGGATCTGACTTTCCATCATATACCTTTAGTATTGGTAGTTTGAACTCTAGTGGGTTCCTAGCATTCCTAATGTTCGAAGTAAATGGACTCCAATTGACATCTTCCAAATTCCTATTAGGCAATCCATCTCTCATTATCCGACGTATCAGCTCAGCCATCCTATCATCTTCATTCATAGGCGATCTTCAATCCATATTACTAGCCTGCTCTTGACACTGCAAGGGTACTCTAAAATATACTCTTCCATGTTTTTGATCCCCAACTACAGGTCTTGCATCAACCATCGATCGAACGACATTTGCAGCAGCATCCATACTAGCTTGACAAAGGGGCATGCCCCTAGGCCTAGAGCGATTAGTGTCGATCCCTTCTTATTGGTCGGGGACTGCCCTTGGTTGCTCCGTTTAGTTCTTCTTCCCTTTAGCTTAACTCCTTGCTCTTGGTTTTGATTTTCTGCAGCTCCCATTCCTTGATCCAGATTGTTAGCAGCTCTTGCTCCAGTTTGTCCAATTTGCCTAAGGAAATTATGTGTCATTTCCTCTTTTCTCTTCCTTATCTACTCCTATGTTGCATCCATCATAGTCCACATCTCGTTCCTACTGATGTAAACGGAGGGTTGATTAGTTCCAGCTCTAGAAGAAGCCTCCTGACTTCCTCCATGGTGGCTCCTACCTGTAGTTACTTTCCTTGTAGATTGTTTGACCATTGATCGAAATCCAAGCTCCAAATCATTTTCAAATCTATGTGTGTAAGTAACCTAGCTCTGACCAAAATGTTTACACCAAAATTAGTCACAAACACTCAATTAATATGATAACACCATAGATTCAATATCTAAATCCAAATAGAATAAAGTAGAGAATAAAAGTATGAAAAACAGTAAATTAAAACAGTAAGAAATGAAATGAATACGAGATTTTATAGTGGTTCGGCGTACTTCGGCCTACGTCCACTCCAAAGGTTTTCTTTTTTATTTATAATACCGATTGCAGTTAGAATTCATGAAATTTAAGATAAAATGGTGAAGTATAGCCTAGGGAAGAAGATGAAGAGAGCTAGAAAGAAGATCCCTTTCCTTGAGCTAATGATCCGGTATTTATAGGAGTAGGTAGACAAATATCCAGCTGAAAATTTTTGTGTAAAAGACCAAGACCGAGACACACCCCCCCCCCCACAAATAAAGGCCAATCCAGGACTTTATGAGTGACCGACACCGATCCTTATGGGAGGATCGGTACCAATCGACCAAGAGGACCACATAGGGCCCAACAATCCCTGTTATGGCTCCCCTTCCTTATCTTCTTTTGGTTTCTTGAGTTGTTTACGTAGATCCTTAAGTGTTTGTTGACATATTGAGCGATCATCATTGAGTTGAACTACCAATTAGAGTGATCCGTAACCATAGTGATCCGATCCGATCCCCTGCCTAGGGGAAGTGCAAACCATACTTAGCCATTTCTTAGTGTTACTTGCTTGAATCTGCTTAACTATCATCCATAGCCTTGCTTATAACTAATCTCAAAACCTGATAATCATCTTTCTAGGATTCCTGCCTCGAAGATCGTAAATCCATTTAGCTAATTCCATGGTATCATGGCCTCGTCAAAAGGCAGGGTAACAAGCTTCTTCTGGCTTATCATCGATTTAGTCGAGGGACTCGAGCACCAGCTGTTCGTTCTCTTTCCGATTGAAGTGTCTTTTGCAATATGAAGGGACCTCCAGTTCAACTAGGATCAAAGCTTCTGAACCATATGCAAGGTAAATGGTTAGTACCCAGTCGCTGATTTGTGTGTTATTCTGTAAGCCCATAGTGCGAGTGGAAGTTCATCAATCCAATTGCCCCTTAACTCTAGCCATCTGCTTCATTATGGTGGATTTGATGATTTTGTTCATTACTTGCACGTTTTCTTGTGGGTGTGCTACCACGAAAAAGATCTTCTTGATGCGATAATGCTTGCAAAAGTCCTAGAACTCAATGCTCTTAAACCATGTTCCGTTGTCTGTGATAATTTTCTGTAGTGCTCCAAACCTGCAAACAATATCTTTCATTATAAAATTAATTAGTTTCTTAGTAGCGATCGTGGCAAGCAGTTCTACTTCAGCCCATTTTGTAAAGTAATCAACTGCAACGATAGTGTATTTAGCACTTCCTTTTGCTATCGGTAGTACATCGATTATATTGATCCCTCATATTGTAAATGGCCAGGGACCAACCATTTGTGTAAGTTCCAAAGATGGAGCTCTCGAAATCTTTGCAAATCTCTTGCATCGATCGCACCATCTAGTGTAGTCTACAATGGTCGCCAGTGTCTATCCCCCTGTGTGGTCACTGCAGTTGCCATTTTGAATTCCCATGAGGATCTTCCAAGTTTTTTCTTTGGTTACATATTTGAGCAAGGGGAAGGAGAATCCCCTGTTATATAGGATTGTCCTATATTATGAATCATGGCGCCTTTCAAAGGAGCTTCTTTCGTTTGTTCCTCACTCTGGGGAGTACTAATCCCGTGAGCAAGCAGCCTTTATTGGCATCATCCACAAGTTTTCTACTCTTATAGTCTATAGAACCCAATCAACCTCCATTTGATCTATGCTAGGAGCAATCAGTACTTCTACTTAAACCAATCCCATCAGCTGAGCTTCTCCGAAGGTGGCTAGTTTCACTAAATAATCGGCTTTTATATTCTCCTCTTTGAGAATGTGAGATATCGTGTAGTGTTCAATTTCATTGAGCAACTCCCAAACTTTCAACTAGTAAGGGGTAAGTTTCAGGTACTTAGCTTGATATTCCCTTCTAATCTGGTAGACGATTAGTTGGGAGTCGCTGTATGCATAGTTTTTATCCCTAACTCCTTCATAATCTTCAGTTCTGCTGTCAATGCCACGTATTCCGCCTCGTTGTTGGTGGTAGGAAATTCCAGCTTCAGTGCATAACAGGCCTTTGGGAAATTCAAGCCTAACTCCCGCTCTGAAGCAAAATTATTTTGACGGACAATCAGTTAACAATTTCCAATGGGATACTATGACTGTTATGTCCTCCTCCTCATCATCCCATATACTGAATTTGGCAATGAACCGGTGCATGTTCGTCAATCGCTTTTCGAGGAGGATATGTCATATCGTACTGGCTCAACCTGATATTCCACTTTAGAAGCCATCTTAAAGTCTCCTGTTGATACAAGTATCTGTTTCAAGGGTTGATCCGTCAACACCTTGATCGGGTGAGCATGGAAATATGGTCGTACTTTCCTAAATGCTATTAGCAAGCAATATGCTAGATTTTCTAATTTTCGATAGTTTCGTTCAGCCTCGGTGAATCACTTGCTGATGTAGTAGCCTAGCCGTTGAACCCAAGCTTCCTCCTACGCGAGTGCTATGCTTAATGCATGGGAAAACGTTGTTGGGTAAATGAATAAGTCCTCACCATCTACCGGTTTACATAGAACCGGTGATGTTTCCTACTATCGTAGTATTTCTTCAAAAGCTGTCTAACAGTCCTGATTCCGTTCAAAAAAATTCTTACCCTTATTTAATGAATCAAATAACGATATACACTTATCCGTCGCTTTGGAGATGAGTCGGCTCAATGCAGTAATTTTTTTCATTCAGGCTTTGTAACTCCTTCTTTGTTGTTGGGGCTTTAACGTTTCCTAAGGCGTCAATTTGCTTTGAATTGGCCTCAATGCCCCTCGCATTCGCAATAAATCCAAGAAAATTTCCAAAAGCAATGCCGAATGAACATTTCAGCGGATTTAACTCCATTTCGCACTTCCAAAGGATCTCAACCATCTCTAAGAGATCATCCAAATAGTTTTTAGACGCTCATGACTTCACTAGCATATTGTCTATGTAGACTTCCATCGTTCGTTTGATATGATCCTTGAACATTGTATTTACTAGTCTCTGGTAACTAGCTAAAGCATTCTTCAGACCGAACGACATTATAAGATAGCAATATAGTCCCAAGTGTGTGATGAAGATGGTGTTTTCCTGATCCGGTTCATGCAATATAATTTGATTGTACCCTGAGTAGGCATCCATAAATGAGATCAATTCATGCCCCACAGTTCCATCAACAAGCTGGTTGATCTTGGGCAACGGAAAGCTATCCTTGGGTAGGCTTTGTTCAAATCTAAGTAGTAAATACAAATTTTCCACTTCCTATTCAATTTTCGGACTAACATAGGATTTTACACCCAAATAGGATATGTGGTATCACGGACAAAGCCTTTAGTCAATAGCTTATCCACTTCTTCCTTTTGTAACAACCTAAAGTTTTGGTCATTTGATTTCAAATATTTAATTAATTCTAATATTAAATAGTTTAGGTTTAAAGTTAAATAACTTGAATTAAATTATAGAGATTATTGAGATATGTGACTTCAAAATTTTAATAATTGAGTAGTGATTTTAAACGACAGGATTTTAAACTAAATATTAATTAAATGAGGTTTTAAAAGTTTATAGTTTGAATTCAATTGCAGAGGTTATTTAAAATATTTGAATTTGTGAACTTAAGAAATTTAAATGGTGATTTAAAAATATGAATTTTTAATTGAAAATTTATTTAATGGATTTAATGGTCTTATTGAACTCCTTCTAAATTATAAACCACAAAAGTGAATTTAATTTGTAAATTTATTTGCAGTATTTATAGTTCGATTAAATAATCAGAAATTCTATTTTATTTTTATGACTTGATTTCTATCGATGCATTTTTAATTTAATTCATTTGATTTTCCATCAATTTTTTAATTTGTAAAACATTGAAATATTAAATAATCAGAAAATATAGTTTGCATATATGCTTAACCAATGTTGGTTTTCCTATAGAAACAAATCCCTGATTTGATTGATGCTTGTTTATCTATTTGATAATTAAATAACCGTTTATCAAATATGGTCACAAAGTTGTAGTAACATGATAGGGGGTTCTTGCTTTGTGAACTGTGCCGAAACTTAGACTCTTACTCCTACACTTCCCTAAAATTCATGGGTTGGTTTGTTAGGTGCTTAAAGTCGAGAGACTGGCCATAAAATCGGATCCAAGGTTACCATTTGTAGGCACCACCCATTTAGGGAGGTCATTATAATTGGTATCAGAGCTTAGGTTAAGCGAACATCTACGCTTTTGAGGGGTAACTCATTTGAGATAAGGTAAGTGAAACGTAGGATGAGTTTGAGTGTATTATATATATATTAGTCCGTATTTATTAGTGCTATAAAATGTTTTATATTGCGTTGATTTATCATTTAAGTGGTTATGAATTCTAGTCGATACAAAATGAACAACTATATCGATAGGGTTTTTTAAACGCTTGAACAAGCTAAATCGACACAGTATTATTTTGAGAAAAAAGTGGGTAAATGAAATAATTTTACTAAATTATATTTTGTATATAAAAGAATAATTTTTTTAGAAAATAAATATAGTTATATATATGGTGTGATTGGTTGTTAGAATGATAATGTTCAATTATTATCATTTATTGTTTATTAATTGTGCTCGGGTAGTTTATGACCATTTTGTTTCGTTAAATTGAATACGAACACCATGTGATTTTAGTTTCATGGTTTGACTATAAGGTGTTCGGGAATAATGTTGAGTTAATATTAAATTTTGATTTTAATAAAACTTGTTTATTATAATTCAAGCATGGATAACAATGGTTAAAAGCACCTTATATAAGAAGTGAAATTATATAATTAGGATTTGTAAATATATTTTGTAAATTAAGATTTAAAATTAAGAATTTGAGTACTTAAGTCCCAACGATTTGAAATTATATTTCAAAGTTTTCTGAGATATAATAGTATTATTTGGAAGTATATCTGGAATAGAAATATTTTTAAAAGGGTTTTGAAAGAAATAGAAAGCACTGAACTCACTTGATCAATGAAAAATAATTCTGGTGATGATTGTAGTATAATCGGCGTCCATTTTCGAGTTTTGTTTGCTAAAATAAGTTTTGTTTGCTAATACCGTTGAAGATGAGCCCGCAACTGGGCCTTTGCAAAGTCCTCGATATTTAGATCGGAAAAGAAGAGGCAAGTCTACTACTCGAAAGTCTGTTAGGTGCAAAAGTGTCGTAGTCTCTTTGCCTGTTACTAGTAAAAGATTCCTCTCCCATAGATGGAGAGCTCCTTTGTGGGACTAGATGACATCGCCATTCTGGGTGATTTTCCTTTGCACCAAGATACCGAATTAGGGGGCTTCAAAGCGCCTTAGGCGTTGGAGAGCCAACTCCTCCGAGTACGGCTACTACAACCGGTTAGTCGGGGGTTTGCACATGCATACACACACTTCACGGCACCACACAATTTCTAGTCACAAGCTATTCATCTTTGGAGATTATCAACTCTATTTCTCTTTTCATTTTACAGTACGATGTCGAGGCGGGAATCTATGCTTGGTAGCCTTCGTCATGCATGCCATTCATCTAGCTCAGACTCCGAGTCTTGCAGACGTGAGGCCAATAGAGACCATGATCATGGCTACTCCAGCCAAGAGAGGGAGCGCTACGAGAGGAAAAGGTACAAGGAGAGGGAGAAGGAGAGACAGTATAGTCGTCGTTCCCGATTGCGCTCTTTGCCACGTAGAGGTCCAGCACAATCTTCCGGCTCTTGCAAACAACCCCTTGAATCTTCACGTCAAATACCGCCTTCCCAAGCATTAAGGCCTGACCAACAGCATCGGAAGACTGAAACTAAAACTCCCATCGCCACTGAACAAGCCATCACAGAACCCACCGGGAAAGGATTGATTAGAATAGCTAAGTTGAAAAAGGATTTTCCGAATATCTTTTTTGATGTCTTCATATTTTCCCTGCACTTAAAGTGAATCCCCAATGAGGCAGAACAGATAATGCATGATTACATATACGATTTTTACAGACAATATCAAGATTGGATGAAGACCGCAGATAAAGTATCAACGGCGACCTTCTAGCGAGCGAAGACAATCGAAAAAACTAGGAAACAATCTTGCTGTGAAGGATCCCATAATTCATGTGCTTAACGATGAAAATGAGACTGCGAGAAATTCAAAAACAGAGGCTAATAAAAGAGATGACGAGGCAACCCAGAGGATGGAGGAGATGAGGCGAACAAACTTATCCCTGGTCGAGGAAATAGGGAACCAGACCACCACAATCATGGCTGAAAGAGATGCGGCGCTAAAAGAGCTTAAGGTGCTTAAAGCTAAATTTTCTGAAGTCATCAAAGAAAAAGATGATGCAAATGAAGCCACTCAGGAATCTTGCGAGTAGGCTATGAAGCTCAAGGATGAGAGGGATGCAACAACGCTAATGGTTCAGGAAGCCGAAGCCAAGGTTGAGGGTGAAGTTAGAGCGGCAGAGGCCAAGTTGGAAGGTGACATTGAAGATCTCCTCATTACATATAATGCCAGTGTTCTAAAGCATTAAAATCTAGGCTGGCTTGAAGATTATCCATCACATCTATACAATGCTTGGTGTCGCTTGGTTGAAGATAAAAAAGCAGAGCACCATACTGAATCCATCGATGAGTTCAAAGTAGAGAATCGGGTGCTGAATGGGGATGAGAGAAGAGTTCTCCATGATGCCACTGTCATATTCAAGAAGGGGAGACTTGGTACTCAGCATCCGGAGGCTGGAGAGAATTCTGGTGTTGAGCATCATGATACGGTCTCCGAAATTCCTATGCCAACTCAGCCTGAATCACTCCTATGGTTGATCCTCTATCTGTGCCTACTTATAATCCTAATCAACCGCAGTTGTCTCTAGCTCGTGAACTTGCCTCTGAAGCTGCTTCGGCTCCACCCATAAGCCAATCTAAGGAAGGTATTCTGAAAATTTATTGCACTTATTCAAAGTCAAGAGCGTTGTTTGAAGTAGTCACTAACACCTTTTCTCTTACCTTTATTCAACGGTAAGAGCCGCATCAGCCATGCCCCTTGCAATCCAAGAGCCGCATCATGAGCAGGAGGCCCTTATGACGGAGACAACCACAACAATGGCCGCTGCACCAACTGAGGGAGTGCAGGGGAGTGCTTTTACTTTTGACGAGCAGATAATGGAGGAACTCCTTAGTCATCAAACTAACCCACTTACCGACCTGCCATTCGCCATGGGAAAAGGTGCACACATATCTAGCTCTTTGGGCCCAACCGGCAGCATCCCTGTGGACGCTCAAACAATTCACGAAGTGGAGATTAATGCCGAGATAGAAGCAGCCGCATAGGCCAGTGGTATTAGAGGTCCTAGTCCAGCTCCTCCGTGAATGATTTCTCATGGCAGTACAATTGTCGACACTGGCGTGCCTCCCTCATCTTTCAACATCGAGAGTGTTCCTATCCCTCTGACTCTGCATTCAGAAAGTATTCTAATTCCTGTGAGTTCGAAGGAAGAGTTCAGCAAAATTCCCCCTGTTGGAGGTCAACCACAAAAAGGAAAGGCTCAAAGAGGCGCTCGAGCGGTAGCTCCAATGGGTCAACGCCGAAGAAGAAGAAGAAATCTAAAGAATAGACATGTCTTCTTGCTTCCCTTTCAGGTAGATAGATTGGAATTTCTTTTTATTTCCTGTAGGCTGTGTATAGATTCGGGTTCGGCCTCTGCTAGTAGGATTTCTTAGAATGATTTTTGTACCTATCCTTCTTTTTCAAAGATTTGTTAAAATAAAATTCCATTTTGTTTCCAGCACAGTTTCATGTGTATTCGCTTAGTGTTTTAGCGATTGAACTTCCATTCAATGTACTTGTGATGCCTTAGTCTCTGAATCGGACCAGAGTTTAGTTGTTAAGTCCTGAAATTATGGCTTTGGGTCACATTCGAATGTTAAATCAAGTCTCATTATTGTACTGCCTCGATCAGTAGCCGGTACTTAAATTTTGGGCAATCGCTTTCCACCTTCGATATATTGAGCTTAACTTAATCGGAACGAACTTGAAATGAGACGAGTTTAAGTGGTCGGATCACACCTGCTCATCTATTGGTACTCGCATCCACACTCTGGGAATTGCACTTGCACGTCGGTGGTCGGTCGTGCCCGTTTAATGTTCAAAGATATGTTCGCGCTCCGGGGACTTAAGTTATTTTACAGGAGGTCGGTCACATCCGTTTGATATATAGAATTTTGTCCGCACTCTGGGGACTTAGATTGATTCATTGGTGATCAATCACACCAAATTTGTGTTTATACTCTGGTCCGCACTCTAGGGACTCGGAGTTGTCTCACGGCTGGTCGTTTCACACCTGGTTTGTCTCACGGCTGGTCGGTTCAAACCTGGTTTGTGTTTATACTCCAGCCCTTACTCTGGGGACTTACATTTAGCCGATGGATGGTCGGTTATACCCTTTTGATGTTTATGCTCCTGTTCATGCTCTGGGAATCTAGAATTGGTTAACAGACAGTCGATCACATCTGTTTTGAGTTTTAGGATTTCATTCACACTCTGGGAACGATAGATTTATCAAGATCATGAACAGTCGGGTCATATTCACCCTAAGTTGACAAGTGAGGTCGTTAGATGGACGGATCCATCCTCCTAGGACTTGGTTTAAACATGGGCGAAGTCGTTAGGTGGACGATCCACCCTCTTTGAGATCGCATTTATAAGTTTATACTCCAGCTTGCACTTTGGGAGCCGGAGTTAGTTAGAGGATTGTCGTGTATCAATCCTTTTTTGGCTTCAGTGTGATGGCTTGCCCCTGAGCTCGGGTTTCACTTAGTGAGTGACCGGTCATATCACAGCCACTCCCTATTTGAATAAGTCCTACTGTAGGGTGGAACTTAGCTCTCCATGCATTGTAATGGTCGCATGATGCATTTTAAGGATCACTACTCTGGCTCGAAAAGACTGCATTTTATTACTGAAATAAGAAAATATTGCAATGTCAGTTGCCTTATTACGAATTCAAATTTTGAAATGCATAAACAAATCGCAAATTAAAAGCAGACTGAATGAACAAATAAGGCCTGTTATGTGTTGTAGCGACGAAGACACTTGTTGTTCTAAGCTCTTGGCTACGTGAGCCCGTCAATGGTCGATAATTTGAATGTGCCATCTCTGAGTCTTCGTTCAATGACATAAGGTCCCTCCCAAGTTGGTTTCATATGCAAAGGGAACGGGTAAATTCTCTTGAGGATGAGATCGCCGAGTTCAAAGGTTCGGGGTCGGACCTTAGCATTGTACAATCGGACGACTCGACTTCAGTGCGTGGCTGCCCTCAAATTATCCTCTTTTCGCTTCTCATCTAATGAGTCCAAAGATTCGGCAAGTAATATAGCATTTTTCTTTGGATCATAATAAGTGACGGGATGAGAGGGCACTTCTAACTCGACTGGAACAATAGCTTCTGAACCGTAGGAAAGTGAAAACGGAGTATGGCCGGCCTCGGACTTGTGGATTGTTCGACAAGCCCATAGGACCATAAGAAGTTCATCGACCCATTTGCCTCCGGCCTTTTCAAATCGTTTCTTCAGAATGGACTTTATAACTTTATTAACAGCTTCGACCTGTCCATTTGCTTGAGGATGTGCAACTACAGAGAACTTCTTATGGATATGGAATCGCTGATAGAAATTCTTGAACTTCACACTATCGAATTGGGCTCCATTGTTAGTGATGATGGTATGTGGGAGACCAAATCGACAGATAATGTTGTGTACAGCAAAATTGATCACTTTCTTCATTGTGATAGTAGTAAGGGGCTCGGCTTTCGCCTATTTGGTAAAGTAATCAACTGTAACGATGGCATACTTCGCGCCACCTTTAGCTAGCGGTAGAGACCCAATAATGTCGATGCTGCATATTGCGAACGGCCGTGGACTGACCATTTCAGTTATTTCGGTAGGCGGAGCTCTTGAAATCCGAGCATGTTTCTGACATCTATCTCATTTCCTTGCATAATTTGATGCGTCGTGATTTACAATTGGCCAATAATAACCATGTCGAAGCACTTTCTTAGCAAGAGCTTTCCTTCCAGTGTGATCACCACATTCTCCTTCGTGTACATCATGCCTCGTTTGATTTCATCATGGGCGATACACCAAGTAAAGAATCAGAATACCCTCTTCTATACATGACTCCATTCTGAATAGTGAACCACGAAGCCTTTTGAAGAACTTGTCTTTTCTCAATTCTGCGCTCTGGTAGGGTTCCATGCTCAAGATAGTTCTTAAACGAAGTCATCCATGACTCCTTATCGGGTATGACTTCAAGTACCCAGTCAATCTCCATGTAATCAATACTCGTGGAAGATAATGTCTCAACGGGAACGAGTCCCATTTGGTGTGCCTCACCGGTGCTGGATAACTTTGCCAAGGAATCGGCCTTATGATTGCATTCTCAAGGTATGAAATATATGGCACAATATCGAATTGATTCAATATTTCCTGGACCTAAGCGAGATAAGCGGCCAGTCTTCGGTCTTTGGCCTGATACTCCCCCTAAAATTGACACATGACTAATTGTGAATCACGGTAAATCTCCACGGCAATAATTCTTAAATCTCTAGCAAGCCTTCGACTGGCGAGCAGGGCTCCGTATTCGGCCTTGTTGTTGGTCGCATGGAAATCGAACTTCAAAGCATAGCATATAGATCGGCCTTCAGGAGTTTCAAGCATAACCCCAGCGCCTGAGCAGTGGTCATTTGATGCGCCTTCAGTATGCAAGTCCGTCGAGATAGTGAATTCAGTGATGAAGTCTGCTAGGACTTGTCCTTGAATAGCTCGCCTTAGTGTGTAAGTGATGTCGAACTGACTCAGCTCAATATTTTCCACTTGAGTAACCTACCAGATGTATCAAGCCACACAAGGACCTGTCGTAACGGCTAGTAAGTGTAGGTAGCGATAGGATGAGCTTGGAAATATGAGCGAAGCTTCCTCGAGGCGATAAGATAGTAAGCTAACTTTTCCAACTTCTTAATTTCTATCTGCTCCGGCCAGTCGTTTGCTGATGTAATAGACTGGCCATTGTATCCCATCCTTCTTCCGAATTAAGACACATTGATTGCGTTTCCTGACACCGCCATGTACAGTCTCTCGTGATCAATAAATTTTGACAGAATGGGTGGTGGGGATAGGTGTTGAACCAGTGCTCGGAATGCGCCCTCACACTCTGTAATCCATTCAAAGTTCTGCTTCCCTTTTCTGATTAAATCGAAGAAGGAAATGCATTTTTCAGTGGATTTTGAAATAAATCTACTCGGCGCTGCTACCTTCCTATTGAGGCTTTGAACTTGCATTATAGTTCTTGGAGTCTCAAGATTCCTAATTGCCTAGATTTTTTCGGGAGTGGCTTCGATTCTTCGAGCATTAACGATGAATCCAAGGAATTTTCCAGATGTGGCCCCAATGTGACACTTCAATGGATTAAGTTTCATTATGCACTCTTGAAGGATGTTGAACATTGTTTCCAGATCTTTGATATGATTGGTGGAGAATCGTGACTTCATAACCATGTCGTCTATATATACCTCCAAGGTTTTCCTGATCTGGTTAGCGAACATTCGATTAACTAGCCATTGGTAGCTCCAGCATTCTTGAGTCCAAATGGCATGACTTTTGTAGCAGTAAAGTCCTACATTGGTGATCAAGCTAGTATGCTCCTGATCGGGCAGGTGCATGTGTATCGAATTGTAGCCAGAATATGCATCCATAAAGGATAAGAGTTCATGTCTGGCCATTGAATCTGCGAGCTGATCAATTAGGGAAGTGGAAAAATGTCTTTAGGGCAGGCTTTATTCAAATCTGAGTAGTTAACGCATGTTCACCATTTCCCATTAGGTTTCCAGACAAGTACAGGATTGGACACCCATTTTGGATATCATGTAGCTCGGATAAACCCGTTCGACCTGATTTTATCCACCTCTTCCTTTAGGGTGGCAGATCTCTCTAGATCCATACCATGTTTTTTTGCTTTATCGGGGCATGCCGTGGGTCAATATTCAATATGTGGCTCGTGATGCCCAGTGAGATCCCACACATGTCGGACTTCGTCATTCCAAACAGGTCGTGGTTTTCTCGAAGAAATTCAACCAATTCCTCCTTTATCTGTTAGCTTGGTTGAGATCTAATCTTCACCATTTTAGAATTGATATGATTATCGATCAGAACATCGATCGTCAGCTCCGCCGGAGAAGCCTGACTATCTTTGACTTTCTCCTCACTTTTAGTATCTCTTGAGGATGGGTTATGGTGCCCGAAACTGGGCCCATGCGTTAACTGCTAATTATCCACAAAGCGAACGCAGAGAGATTCCTCTACCCCCTTTCCCTTCTCTTTACACTACGCCTATCGGAGCTCAACAATGTAACAAGCTCGTCTAGCGGCCTAGTCCTCTTGAACAACCCCGAGTCCATTGTCGGCAGGGAATTGCAAAGTTAGACACCAAGGAGCGATAGCAGCCCTGAACTCAGCTAGGGCCAGTCGGCCTAAGAAAGCGTTATATGGTGAGTCAATATCCAATACAATAAACTGCAATATCCGGACTCTCTAGCACTCTCCAACTTCCAACTCCAGTGGTAGCTCCACCATCCAAGTGGGTATAGTCGCAATTCCATTGAAGCCATGAATATGAGACTGATAATGCTTCAAATCTTTATCCAAGCAGGACCTATCTAAGATGAAATGACTAGTGGATCAATAGTTGGGTTCAACTCTGTCGGCATCCCCGTCCAGAAATACGATGTTGTCTGTCATTGTTTTCTGTTGTTTGGCCAGAGCCCCGTCTTCCAAGTTACTAAAACATTCGAAGCTTGCATGCCTAATAGAGCGGGCATGCGACTTCATTTCCCTCCTGCTTCGATCTGCTGGATGAGGACCACCACTAATAGTGTTAATCACCGACCTTTCACCGGTACGAGCAAGTTCCTTCAGTCTAACCTGATTTGGTTTTGATTTGACGGGCCTGCACCTCCAGACTACGACGCCCAAACGAACTACTCCAACTTTCTTTCTCGGATCAACTTCTTGATAATATCTTGTAAATGATGGCACTCGTTCGTGTTGTGGCTATAACTATCGTGAAATCTACAAAACTTCCCAGTATGAATCTGTTTCCTTGAAGATTACTTTGGAGCAGGTTCTTTTATTGGACAGTGTTACAAGTTCGCAAGTACACATTTTCCAGAGATGTATTCAAAGGAGTATATGCACCAAACATGGGAGCTTTACGTCGCGGTCAACATTTCTGATCCGCTTCCTACCCTGATTTCCATTGCCTTTTTGTTGATTCTGTTTATTCTGTATGTTTAACTACACCTTTCTGGATCTCTCCTCGGTTTGTTTCACAATGACATTGCTTTGGATTCCTTCCACACTATGTCCTGCGTCATCTTTTTTCCTAGACTGTTTCGCATCCTCTCTTCTCAAGAACTAAGCAGTCTTGGAATAGAAACGGTCCAATGACGTAGGTAGTTTTTTGGCCAACTAGTTGCTAAATTCGGAATTGGGATTGAATCCCTTGGTCAGTGCCATCGGAATGGAAATGTCATTAAGGTTACTAATCTCAGCGCATGCAGCGTGGAACCTCTCCAGGTAACATCTATGCGTCTCTTCGCAAGCTTAAGTGACACTAGAGGTATTAACGTGTTTAGGCCTTATGACATGCATGCGAAACTGCTCAACAAACTTCATTGCCAACTGTTCGAAACATGAAATAGGATGGGGTGGTAGGCGAATAAACCACATAGTCGCGATGCCCCCTAAATAGATTGGGAAACTTTGGTATTGACTGCATCATCAGCCCATGTGGAATTCATTAACAATTTATACTTTAAAAAATGTTGGTTAAGGTCAGAGCTCCCTTCATAAATAGGTAGAGTTAGCATTCTGAATCACCAAGGTGGTTCAGCGTAGAGGATGTCGTCGGTGAAAGGGGTATGACTCCAAGAGAATCTTTAGTCGTCGTTGTAGGATCAATTTCACCTTATAGAGGAGGGTGAATAGGGTGATACTAATAATTATAAAAATGTAATGCAGAAATATGAAAAATAATTGCAACATAGATATAGCAGAATAATAGCAGCATAGATAATAGCAGAATAATAAAAATAGAAATATAACAACACAGATTTACCCAGCTTTTGCAAAACCCTGCCTACGTGCTACCCTCAAGGTTTCTAATAGAGATTAAGTAGTCGGACGCATATACAAGTAAACTTACGACACCCACTACCGACTAACCTAACTCTATGCTCAAAGCCCTCCCACAACTCAGCCACTGAGTTGCGAATTCTCGAACTACACCATTCGTCTCCTGGTCACACGACTAGAAAATTACAAACGGTTAAAAATAAATTACAAAAAAAATTAAAACCCTAAGTTTAAAATTTAAAGTCCAATATGATATAAAAGCCGGCCCAACTGGAATTATCACTCAAGAAAATAATTATGTCGGCCCAAATTAAAAATGAATCCCCCTTTTTCTTTTCTTATGTCTTCGGCCTTGAATCCTTGTGTAGAAAAAATGGTTGCCTCGTTTCTTCATTCATTCCTCTATCAGATTTAGGGAATTGCGAATATGAGCACACCAATTGATTGTTGATCGATTGAATTGGTATTCTCGTGATTGATTTGACGATCGATCTTCTCTTTGATTTGCTTCGGTTGCTTCAAATTGTGGCGAGCGTGTATACTTGGATGAAAAAATTGGTACGTGATATTCCTTTTCGATTATGCTCGACCTAGATTCGAGTTATTTGTTTGATTTTCTTCGGTGGTTAGCTCTCTGATATGCTTGGACTCGTATGATCGAAAAATGCCGATGATGATTAGGTTTTATAGGGTTGAAACTCCTAAACTACCGTTCGAATATATTTATTTGAATTCTTCAATAATATGCTTGGCCGTTCAATTTAACTTAAATGTGGGTGATTAATCTTGACTTGTTCGATTCATATATTTTCATTGCTTCATTATCACGACTTTCGTTTCTGACTTGTTCGATTCTTCCTTGGTCACCAGGGCTCTGACTTTGGTATTAAAAATTGTGATAATCTGGAAGTTTTTTATTTTTGTTATATGAGTTTTCCGACTTTCATGATTTGCTGGACTTTGAGATGAAAATTGACTTGATAAATTCTGATTAAATTCGGCCTTGACTTTATTCTAATTTTTTGCTAGCTGTGATTCGAAAGTGAGACAATATTTTGACTTGTTAAAAAAACTTTGACTTATTAAATTTCATTTTCCTCTGATTGAAAATGTATGACCACGGCTTTGCTTTGATATTGAACTGCATATGTATTCATATTGTCTTTGACTTTATTTGGTTATTCTGTAATCTCCTGTGACATTTAAACTGCTTCAACTCATTATTCACTTTCTTTTTGTGTACTGCCCTAGTGCACTTGCTCATTCGAGCTGCTGTCTTCATTATGTCTTAGTTGAAGTGTTGTTTTGCTTGATATTGCACTCGGTTTCACTTGAGTCTTGTTGCATCCCTTGTCACTCTGTTGCAGTTTGCATTTTTGTGATGAGCTTCTTCAAGTATGATCATGTATATTTGCATATATATCTTGTTGTACTGAACTGTTCATTTACATTGCTTGGAAAATATTTGCTGTTGTTGTGCATCAATTTTGTAGTGTGTCTGGTTCAAATGTGTTTATTAGTCTGGTTTTATGTAGAGCTTCATGAAGTCACAACTGTGTTCATAGTTTTCCTCGACCATGGCATAATCTTTATCTAGTAGTCTCACACACACACACACATATATGTGTGTGTGTGTGTGTACCTGTACTGTTTTTCTTGTTCCACTCGAAATGTGTCATCATATAGACACACACACGCACATACATATGTATGTGTGTGTATGTGTTGTTGAGTTGCACTGCACTTGTGTCATCACTGGTGGTCTTGTATTTTCTGATACATTTTTGCATTTGTTAAGCCTAGTGTATTTACATGATATTTACATATGTATACTGCTTGTAGTCTGCATTTGTATACAGTTCATGTTGAACTCCACTATGATGATTTGCATTCATCTTGAATTCCTTTCCTTCGAGTCTGTGCTGCTCTGTTCCTCATGTATACTTAAATCTGGTCGTGGCCTTGGTTTCTTTGTAGTCCGGTATAGATTGCTCTGACCAGTTCATTGAACATGTTACATTGATGTTGTATTCATATTTTTGGGGCTTTGTGTTTCATGTGTACAGTACTATTTGGATTGTCTAGGTGAGGTTGAGTATTTTTCAAGTGAACACTTTGAATTTTTAGTCAAGGCTTGTTTTATATTAGTTTTTTGAATTATTATGCTAGACATTTTTGTGATGTTTTTGTAATGCGACTGAGTTGAACCTAGTTTTGGCTCGGGTTCGACTTTGTGCTCATGTCATGACTTTATCTGTATTGCACTTGAGTTGAATTCAGCCTTGGCTCGGGTTTGACCTTATGCTTACCTGCCCCTGTAGTTTATCAAGTGTATATCGGTGTGCATGGCCTTGTGGCATGTACAGTGATACACTGTGCATGTCACAAGCTATTCGTGCATGATGAATTTAAAAATGAATATGATGACAAACAACCTAAATAACTGAGGCAAATAACATTTTCAAAATACACATTTTATTTTACACTGCACAAATATTTCTTTTTCAATTTTACTATGTCACTGTTTATTTTGCAGATAACTCAGATGTTAAATTTAATCTAGAATAGAGTTGAAGGTAAATACGAGTGAACGAACGATATGTAGTGAGGTGCGAATGTATAGTGAAAAATTGTATTATGATTTGAAATTATATTGTAATGGAAATTGTGTATATATATAGTGAGAGCTCAAATTTGTACTATTCAAAATTGTAATAAAATATTTGTTTGAATAAAATATATGTTTGAATTTAAATTCTGTGTTATTTATTTTATTCAGTAAGTATTTATTTAATTATGCAAAAATAAAGTAGTACAATAACAAATACATTTAAATGAATATATATATATATGTTTATTATAATCAGATAAAAATCATATACTAGCATATTCAACAATCTCCCCTTTTTGATGATAACAAACATATATCAAAGATTTTGAATTTATTAAATGTATTTGATCATTCCATTTGCTCCCCCTATTTGAATGCTCCCTCTCTACAACAACGCCCCCCTTCATATATGCACAAAAATATATACATAAAAATATGCAAATGAACTTAGATGCAAATAGAAAATACAAAACAAAATAGTTGACCTTTATTTGCCAAAATCTTTACTTTTCTCTCCCCCTTTTGTTATCAGCAAAAGAGTAATAATGTTAGAAAAATAGAGTTAAAGTGATAGACATTAATACAACATTAATACTCAATCGAGTATAAATATTAAATTTAAACAAAAACAAACAAAAATCATAAATACTCAGCTAGGGGCATATTCCACTTTAGAATGATAGGGATGATGTAAAACCATATAGCTGTGTCTATTGGTGGTATATTTATATCAGGAATTTAAATATCTACTAACCATGCATAACCATTAGGACTATTAAATGAGACTAGTAGTATTCCAAATTTTAAAAAAATGAATTCAATCATCTTCTAACCATGCATAACCGTCAGGACTTTTAAACAGGAGTAGAATCAACTTATCTATTTAATAATCAACTTTGATATGTGTTCCATACATGCATAACCATGAGGAGTTTTAAATGAGCATGAAAACACATAATCAAAAATTTCAAGTAATTCACCCATGCATAACCATGAGGACATTTAAATGAGAGCGAATACTTTGGATGTTTTTATTGCTAAAAATATAATAAAATGAAAAATGAATAATTTCCCATTTAAAATACCACATATTGACTTACTATATTGGATTTTGGTAAGTGATGGTCGTTAGAAATATGATCGCAATAGAGATGGTCATGGAATTTTTACCCATTTTTTAATGAAATTTACTAAATATATTGTCTCAAGTCATAATATATAATAATATCAACACTCATCACTTTTTCAATCACTATTTATCTTTTTGATAATCAGTAGGAAGTTCGATTAGTTAATGTAGTCATTTAAGATCAAATTCAAAAATAATTATTGAATCAAATTTTCTAAAATGACTAATTTGAAACAAGGTTAACAAAAACTATTTTCTGGAAGGGGTTTTATATAAGAAAAATGTCTGCTAATTGAAAATCAGTTGAAATGAAAAATATGCATATATTTTCTTTAAAAAATGATGCAACTACTGAATGTCTCAACATAAATCACGTTCCACTAGTAATCTTTCTATCAACTAGATTACTAATGTAATCTACATTCGAATTTCCTTTTGACTTAAGATTATCATTTGTTGGATGTCATAGGCCAGACTGTGAAGTTGCAACAAATACCTTAAAATCCATTTTACAGCTTTTAATTGAAATTCTTTTGAATTTGAATTAAAACCGTGCAAAATGGTGTCAGATCTAGAATAACCAAATATATCCATATGTATCATGAGTAATTATTAAACAATAAAGCACCATCATTAGTCCATACAAATCTGTATGAGATAGTTCAAGAAACTTCTAGAGATACTTATAGTGTTCTCGTCATAAAAGGATAATTGGCTAAAAAATTTGAACAAGTCAGAATCAAAATCAACATTCATTTTTTTATCACATAACTAGCTGATTTAATTCAGATTATGGTGCAGATTTTCATATTTAATAAATCATTCAAAATAAATGTACCGTCACCTATTTTACATTTACGATAATTTTTCGTTATTGCCCATTGTGATTCTGCCACATTTATACTAGGCTAAGGAACTTATAATTTGTTGCCCGTCATGTGCCTGGAATAGCCAGAATCTAGGTAACACTGTTGTTGTTCCTTAGCCTGCCACCATACCTACACGAAAAAATATTTTTGTGACCTATTTGTTTTTATAGGTCCATGGTTGTTAGTGGCAAAAGATTTCGAAAAATACGTTTTAGTAGACCCAAGAATACTTATATTTGTTCCTTTTAGCACCCAGATTTTTTTAACTTTAAGGAATTTTATATTCTTGCCTTTTGGAACCCAAATTGGAATTGTTTTCATGTGTTTGGGTCTATAACAACAATTATTTTAATTATGTCCAATTTTTCTACAAATTATGCACTTAGATTTGACTTGATTAATTTTTCTTTTAATAAGTTCAGATTGATTATATCCAAGTCCTTGTCTAACAGGATTGATAGATTGTTTCCCTAATAACGTATTTAGTGATTTTTCTCCTTTGGAAAATTTTTCTAAAGTTGTAGACAATTGTTGGACTTGCGTTTTGAGAGATTCATTTTGGTTCAATAGTTGAGTGCACTTTTTAACCGAATTTTCTCTCCTAGTATTTTCACTTTCTTTCAAAATTAGAATCTCATTTTCAAGTGATTTTATTTTAATTTTTGATTTTTTAATCTCTTCTTTTAATGATGAACACTTATCACACTTAGGGCTCTTGGTTTGATAGTTTTAACCAATTGATCAAGATTTTTATTTAAATCTATCAAAATATCTCTTTATGATTCAATTTTAGCGTATTTCTCCCCAAGTCTTTCGAAATAGCCATTTACGTCGTGAAAATATAAAAGTAATTCTAAATGAGTAAGTTTTGATACCTTGCTTGGCTCATCATTATCAGTGTCAGTTATATCACCTTGAAGGCACAAATCTTCTTTTTCACTCTCATTGCCTGTGCTTTTATCATCTTCATCAGTTTCATCCTAAGTGGCTGCAAAACTTCTCCTTTCGGTTTCTTTCCATGGCTGAATCAATTCTGAGAACAATTGGGCTTGATATGATTGGGTTTGTTGCACTTGTGACAAATGATCTCTTGTTCTTTGAGTGCTTAGTGCTTTGACTATTCTGCTTTTCACTTGTTGATTTAGATCTAGCAGGATTTCCATATTTGCGGTTCCGCCTTTTGAATTTCCTTATTAATAGTGCCAGCTCAGCTGCTCCATCATCATCACCATCACCATCATCACTTTCCATTGTTCCTTTAAGAGCTATTAGTTTCTTTCGAGTTTCATCTCCTTCGCGTTCTTCCTTGAATTTCATTTCTATCTCATAAGTGGTGAGATTTCTGATAAGTTCTTCGACTTTAATCTATTTCAAATCCTTTGATTCTGAAATAGCAGTGACTTTGGCTTCCAAATTTCATGGAAGGGCTCTGGGCATTTTTGGGACTATTTTCAACTCTGTGTACTAATTTTCAAGAGCCTTTGATTTGTATACAATATTAAAAAGTCGTCCATACATCTCTTTGACATTTTCATCCTTGGCCATTGTGAAATTTTAGTATTCGCTACTAAGCATGGCAAGGAAAGATTCCTTGATTTGAGATGTTCTTTCATGGGTTACTTTGAGTGTGTGCAGATTTCCTACGTAGTTAGAAAATGTGAGACACTATTAAATTCAAATTAATCCAGTGAACAAATAATAGATTTCATATTTTTAGCATTAGCATTTTGTAATTTATTTTCTAGATCTGTCCATTGATCCATTGGTTTATCTATTTCCTGATTATCTACTACTATAGTTGGTGTCTTATAACCTGTCTTAACAATATTCCAAGCATCAATGGTTTTAAGAAAAAATTTCGTTCTATTACTCTACTAATCATATTCACTATTGAACATTGGCGGTCTAACTATGGACTGACCCTCAGCAAAGGCATTATTAAACGAAGTCATTTAAAAGTTTTAAAACAATTTTTTTTTTCAAAAATAAAAATTTTATAAACAAAATTGGCTTTTTTTCCTAGCTCTGATACCACTTGTAGGATCGATTTCACATTGGGGAGGGGGTGAATAGGGTAACATAAATAATTATAAAAATTTAACGTGGAAATATATAAAATAATTGCAACACAGATATAGCAGAATAATAGCCGCATAGATAATAACATAATAATAAAAACAGAAATAGAACAACACAGATTTACCAGCTTCGGCAAAACCTTGCCTACAAGATGCTCCTAGGGTTTCTACTAGAAATTATGTAGTCAGACGCTTGCACACGTAACCTCGCGACACCCGCTATCAATTAACCTAACTCTACGTTCAAAACCCTACCACAATTTAGCAACCGAGTTGCGAATTTTCAAACTATACCATCGTAGTTCGTCCCCTAGTCACGCGACTAGAAAATTACAAATGATTAAAAGTAAATTATTAAAAAAAAAACAATAAAACCCTAATTTTAAAATTTAAATCCCGATATGATATAATAGCCAGCCCAACTGAAATTATCACTCAAGAAAATAATTATGCCAGCCCAAATTAAAAAGGAATCCCTTTTTTCCTTTTCTTCTGTCTTCGTCCTTAGATCCTTGTATAGAAAAATAGCTGCCTCGTTTCTTCTTTCGTTCCTCTTTCAGATTTAGGGCTTTGCGAATTTGAGCACGCCGATTGATTGTTGATCAATTGAATTGATATTGTCATGATTGCTTTGATGATTGATCGCCTCTTTGATTTGCTTTGGCTGCTTCAAATTATGCAAGCACGTATACTTGGTTGAAAAAATTGGTACGTGATATTCCTTTATGATTTCGATTATGCTCGACCTAGATTCAAGTTATTTGTTTGATTCTCTTTAGTGATTAGCTCAATGATATACTTGAACTCGAATGACCGAAAAATGCCGATGATGATTGGGTTTTATAGGGTTGAAAACCCAAAATTATCTTTCGAATATATTTATTTGAATTCGTCAATTAATATGCTTAGTCGTTCAATTTAACTTGAATGTTGGTGATTAATCTTGACTTGTTCAATTCATATATTTTCATTGCTTGATTATCACGACTATCGTTTCTGACTTGTTCGATTCTTCCTTGGTCACCCCGGCTCTGACTTTGGTATTAAAAATTATGATAATCTGGAAGTTTTTTATTTTTTTATTTGAGTTTTCTGACTTTCATGATTTGTTGGACTTTGAGATGAAAACTGACTTGTTAAATTCTGATGGAATTCGGCCTTGATTTTGTTCCAATTTTTTGCTGGCTGTATTTGAAAGTGAGACAATATTTTGATTTATTAAAAAAACCTTTGACTTGTTAAATTCTTTTTCCTCTGATTGAAAATGTGTGACAACGGCTTTGCTTTGATATCGAACTGCATATTTATTCATGTTGTCTTTGACTTAATTTGGTTATCTTGAAATCCCCTGCAATATTTAAACTGCTACAGCTCATTATTCACCGTCGTTTTGTGTACTACCCTGGTGCACTTGCTCATTCGAGCCGTTGTCTTCATTGTGTCTTGGTTAAAGTGTTGTTTTGCTTGATATTGCACTCAGTTTCACTTGAGTTTTGTTGCATACCATGTTGTCACTCTGTCCTGCTCTTTGAATTCATTATGATGATTTGCATTCATCTTGAATTCCTTTTCTTCGGGTCTGTGCTGTTATGTTTCTCATGTATACTTGAATCTGGTCTTGGCCTTGGTTTCTTTGTAGTCTAGTACAGGTTACTCTGACAAGTTCATTGATCATGTTACATTGATGTTGTGTTCAAATTTTTGGGGCTTTGTGTTTCATGTGTACAGTACTGTTTGGACTATCCAGCCTGAACAGTTGAACTATTTGGTGAGGTTGAGTATTTTTCAAGTGTACACATTGAATTTTTGGTCAAGACTTGTTTTATATTAGTTTTTTAAATTCTTGTGCTCGACATTTTTGTGATGTTTTTGTAATGCACCTGAGTTGAACCTTGCTTTGGCTCGGGTTTGATTTTCTGATCATGTCATGACTTTAAATAACTGAGGCAAATAACATTTTCAAAATACACATTTTATTTTACACTGCATTTGCTTTTTCAATTTTACCAGGTCAGTGTTTATTTTACAGATAACTCAGGTACTGAATTCAATCTGGAATAGAAGTGAAGAAAAATACAAGTGAACGAGCGATATGTATTGAGCTGCAAATGTATAGTGAAAAATTGTATATAATGTATTGCAATGGAAATTGTGTACATATAGTGAGAGCCCAATTTTGTACTATTTAAAATTGTAATAAAATATTTGTTTGAATAAAATATCTATTTTAATTTATACTCTGTGTTATTTATTTTATTCAACAAATATATATTTAATTATGTGAAAATAAAATAGTACAATAACAAATACATTTAAATGAATATATATATATATATTATCATCAAACACATATTCAACAGTCGTTGGTAAGGCCTTAGCTTTCATGGATCATCTGGCGGATCATTGTCGGGATGTTTGGAATCTGGACATTCTGGGCATACTGAGCCAAGGTGTGGTCGGGCTCCACAATGCGAGAATGGGCCGAGTGCGGTCGACGGTCCATATCTCGCCTCCTTGACTCTAGGCTTCCAGGAACATAAGGCTCAAGAGTATAATCATGCTGGTGATGGTTTGGATCCGTTTAGTTCCGTGTGTCATCATCCAACTCAATGGTAGCGGCAGCGGCACGATTGTCAGTAGTGTGATAAGGAACCGTCCCTCCTCAGGGAAAGGGTTCGGTCCAGTGGCTGGTTGACGGACCAACTCTCAATTGCCCAAGACTCAAAGCACGCTGATGTCCGGTAGCCTATGTATAGCTTCCATCCAACCACGGGTGTGTGGATCTATGATTGTATAGAAGAAGCTGAACTTTCAGTGGATGAGTAGGAAGCCAGTTCCCAAATGGATCTCCTTCGTCTTTCATGGTTTAACCGATTGGTTAACTCCGGAGCTGTTGGGGGCTTTGAGTTAGCTCTTGCATCAGTAGCTGGAACTCCTCCCTGGTGATAGGGCCCTATGGATTCGAAGGTCCGGCATCATTCTGGTCTGTAGAGGGAAGTTTTGCGGGGTTCTGCATATCCCGTCCTTCTGGATCTGTAGCGGTTGAAGTAGTCCTGGTTGTGACCATGGTGAATAGTGAAGTTCTTTCCTAGACTTGGCGCTAATCTGAATAGGATGAAAGAACTTCTAGGCTTGAGATCTGGATCTTCTCCTTAGACTCGCAATCCAATATCGGTAGTAGATCTAATGAGCAGGAGAACAACTTGGTTTTCTCAGTGACAGCACCAATGTGTTTGTACCAAAATTGGATACAACACTCTTCGGATGTGTTTGAAGAGATAAAATGAAGAAAGTAAATGTAAAATGAGACGGATCTAGCAAACACACCAATCGACAAATAAGAAACAATGCAAAAACACATAAATTTAGAGTGGTTTAGCGTATTACCAATGTCTACTATGAAATGATTGATGTTTATTAAATTTCACTTGCTGATTACAAGAGATTACAACAAAACAACTGAAATATAGTAGTGATTTCAAAAGAGTTCAGTGTAAAGAAGCCAAAAAGTCCATTTCCTTTAGGTCCAGGGTCGCTATTTATAGGTGTAGGCTGCAAATATCTGGCTTAAATCTCGAAAGACTCCTCTCACATGGATGGGCCCACTAGATCGATCCGATGTTGATTGGGATCGATCCATGATCGATATGCACTCATTTTGTATCGATACAAAACACATCAGTTTTGGCTGAGATCGATCATAGAACAATTAAAGGTGGTACGCAAGCTCCTGTGAAAATTTGGTAGCATTTGGATTTGTAGATTCCGAGTTATGATCGATCCAAGGTTGGATTTGTAATTGGCTGGAACATGCACATCGATCGGTTTGTATCGATAGGTTTTTGTATCGATGTCCTTTTCGTATCGATCAGCTGTGCGGTGATGACGTGGAGCGATGATTTAGGGGAGATCCACTTTTCATGCCAAGTGACCGCTTCTCTTAGTTAACCAAGCCTTCTTTGTATCGGTCTTGGGTAACATTTTCCGTATCGATGCTTCAGAGGCCGCTTCATATCGATATTTGTCATTGGCTTTGTTTCGATAATTGTGGGCTATTTTGTATCGATGGAAAGTGACGACATTCGTATCAATCTGTCATGTGCTGTTCGTATCGATCATTGGCTAATTGATACGAAATGTGTGGATGGGACGATCAATACGAAGCGTGTAGAAATGGAAATGATATGAAATGATGACTATTGATGGATACGAGGGGAAATGAGATTGATGGATATGAAGAGGGGTGTTTTTTGATGGATACGAACTGAGGTCTTCTCTCTTGATTTTGATCGATCCATAACTTGAGCATATGAACTCTGATTGACCCGAAATTTGGAATGTTGGCTTTTGTGGCTTTGCTTGTCGTACCATTTTAATTGTAGTTCTATCTAGACTCGGACAAATTTTTGTTAGTATCCATAGTGAACCTGTGTATATTCGATCTCTGAGACAGATTATCCTTGGTTTCTAGTCAAGTCCTTGGTGTCACGGCTTTACCAAAAGGCTGGATAACAATATATATATATATATATATATATATATATAGAAACATATATGTGTTGTCCCAATTAAAATTAATAAGATGGATTTTATGCATTAATGCAATTCTTGATTTAAACTTTCCCTAATTAAAAGCATTAATTTTAATTTAAGACTTCATATTATATAAGTTTACTAAATGTAATTTCAATATATATATATGTGTGTGTGTGTGTGTGTGTGTGTACCTATATGTGTATTTACATACTATTATACATCTTTTATTATGTATGTTTTTCAATTCAAAACTATGCACAACAAAGACATATGTAAAGGGGAAATTGGTTCGTTGCGTTGTAAATCACAGTACCTACGTACAATCGCATTAACTATGTATTCCTTTTATGTAGCATGTGCACTTCACGCAAATAAGTATACTTGATATACTTGTAGACTAGAATAACAAACAAAATTTTAAACATATTAAATAAAATGAATATTTTATTTAAAATATTTTAAATTGGATCTAAAATCTATTTAGGCCTCATAAACTCAACTAAAATCAAAATGTTTTTTTAAATTCACACATTTAACTCGCTTTCAACTAGCACGATTCCTTCAATGGTATCAGAGCCCAATATCTATGAAGTCTATATTAGCAATATAAGGGTTAACTGATTAAAGCCTACCCATTTATAGAGTATCTAGAAAGATAGCGCCGAAGGTAGGGATTAGGTAATCAAGTACTCTGCCCTACCTGGCTACTGGCCCATCCTGAGGATTAAGTATTTCCAAAATAAAGGTCCAAATTGATTTTGTCCCTTGGGCTACATTCCAAAATATGTTTTGAAAACTTAATGATTATACTTGAAATTTAAATTATGACATGTTATAAGCTTTCCCAAATTAGTTTTGAAATTTAATGAATTAACTTCAAAAAAATTTCCTTGATTATTTAATTAATTAGATTAATCAATTAAATAAATAAATAAAACATATATAATGATATGTGTATATTTATCTTAAAATCTTGATGGTAAATGATGAGAAAGTTTTGCATTTAACTAATAGTGAATTTTAAATAAAATATTGTTTTAATAAATTTAATTTAATTAAAAGTTAATTAATTTATTATATACATGTATAATGATATATGTATATAACTACTATAAATGTTATAGTCTGCCTTCTCTTTAATTTGCTAAAGATGGATAATTTAATGTTCAATGGTTGAAATTTAAATTTAAAAATAAACAAATAAACCATAATACCAAGTTACGTATTCTGTACGATTAACTGCAATAAGTTAATTATTAAGAATTAAAATTAACTGAATAAGATTTAATTAATAAGATACATACGTATATTATATAGGTAATTAAACATAAAAGTTACAAATAAGATCATACTTATATAATTACTATATTTGTATAAAATTAAGTGGAACTTGAAAGAAACCCGAATTAGATTTAAAGAATAAACATATACGTATAGAATGGTTACCATAATTTTAGATGTGTTTGATACTTGAATCACTAGGGTATTTCAAAAGAAGTATATTATTTCCTAAATAGATATCATTTAATTACATATGTTAAAGATTATGAATCTATAATATAAAAGTTGTTCTCTACCATTATATGACTGTACTTGTTGAGCAAACTCAAGCTAGAGATGTTATATGTAACATTACTAATATATTGATAGACATAGTAAGGTATATGTATGTATTTGTTGAGCAAAGTCATGGTGCATAAATTTATACTTAAGTTGTCGCAAAATGATAGGTCTGAGTGAATAATATCTTTTAATTTGTTAAATAAACTCAAGGTTGAGATGGAGATTAGGACAAAGACCATGGTTAGGAATTGTATACGATACAACGATATAGTGCTATCCATTACTTACAAGCCTATGATATTTTGAGCAAATTCATAGTCAGAATACCAAGGCAAGCGAGTCCTAATGCCCACGAGAGAAAGCAAAAAAATTACATGCTTTGCTTAGGGTTTTAAGAAACATAAAAATTTAGTAGGAGCCTTATTAAAAAAAGAAATGGTAACATTTAGCCTTTCTAATATTGTAAGAACATTTGCTATAAAATTAAAAAAATCTTCATTGATAAATTTTTGTAACTAATAAAATTGATAAAATGTTTATCAATTAAGATATACAAATGAATTAAATGAAGGATTGATAAAGTATTACAGAACATACTTACCTTAAATCTTTTGGCATGTTATCGCTTCAAGACCTATGCAAGAGCCAAACATTACACTACTAAACATATTCGCAACTTGGTCGCTTAAGTCCATATTTGTCTGAGACTGTGTACTGTCATTTATGAGTTTTGAACTCTAATGGAAATACAAGAACATAGATATTTGATCCATAGTTAATAACATATACCTTCATTGTCAGTTTAACCTTTAGATTGCGCCAAATCCATTCTACTACCAATTATTTCTTAAAGAAATTCCTTTGTTATGAAGTTGGTGTTCCTTGAAAAAATAACTGTTTCTCGATGCAATGGAGTAGGTATCAATAAACATTTTCTAAATTGCTTATAGATATGTATGTATGTATATAAATCTGATTTGGTTCTTGAGTTTACGAAACTTATGTTCATAACATAAATTGATCAATCAATATTGATATATCTTAAACTCATTTGGAACGGTCTCCACAAGATCTCTCGTGCATAAGAATTACATGTAGTCTCGTAACTCACACAACCTGTCAACTCCTTGATCTAGGATATGTAGGTGTTTCGTATAACCTTTTATCTTGCATGATCTCGTAAACTATGCTTTGATGAAATTAATTTTAACCTTATGTCCTTACTCATAAGTACACGACCTTATAGAAAGATGTTAACTCAACTTCACACGTCATTAATAGTATTTTTTCCAACAAAGCCCATTTATCCTTTGTTGAAACATCATTATGTGTCATAGAGAGGAGTGACTTTTGAGATTGAATCTTGTTTGTTTTTAGGCACTTTTGGAATTCTTTCCAATAACTCACATATTCGGTCAAATCGAGTGGTTTTATTACCTTTGTATGTTATGTTTTCTTCCCCATATTAAATCCTATAAACTCAATATAGATATACCACTTATGCATCAAATACACATGTTCATTTCTATGATATTTCATTAACAAAGTATGTGGCACTGTTTTGGTATCATTAGACTTTGAGTTGCATAAATCGGTACGCATCAATCCAAAGCATTCACTAACTCTTTTATCGCTCCTACTGAATGAGTGCTCATCCTTAGTTTTTTATGATATAATTCATCAGTACCATATGATTCATATTTATAGGATTTATATAATTATTCCTCCAAGATATGGCTTATTCCAAATCCCAAAAATAATTGTTATAATTTTGATACTTCTGCGTTATGTCTAATGCAACAAATACAGTTATTCTAATAGATTTATTTCATAACGAATATTCAAAATATGCATAAAAAATTAAAACTATATTCATTTTCAGTCAATACTGAAAACAATTATTATTTCACAAATGTATTTTATATATTCATGATTTTTTTTTTGCATCTTGATGCATCCAATAAAAATATTTTTAATATGATTCCTCTGTTTCTCACATTGATATAATAGCATATGAAATATGAAGCTTCATTTGATTACTTATTATGGACTATTTATTCCTTTTATAGTAACTAGTATACAATCGAGAGTTTTTCGATCAAATATCTTAAACTCATAGAAATGATCTTTATAGAAAATAATTTTCTATAGTACAATACAATTGGAATAGAAATCACATTGCTCATTCCATATTAAATATCTTTTAGTATATCATACAATTCTCGTTTCCGATGTCGCTTTATGAAGTTGAGGAAACCGTTCACTCTCTTCATCCCGATTGAATTAAGTTACATCCACTCTCATACACTTTCTTTTCTTTCCAAAATGATCAAATCATTAAAGGAGATCCTTATTGTAATTAATCGTACTGAATACATAATTTGGTATTATGGTTTATTTGTTTAATTTTAATGAACTAATTTCATTGTAATTTCATACATAATGAATCGCGACTATCGACCATATAACATTAATGAAATGATATTAACGAACCAAATAGACATAACACATTAGAATGTCTAATGATAAATCTCGCACATTAAAGAGAAATTATGAATTTTATTAACGTGGAGAAAATAACTTCCTCAATCTTAAGTAAGCTATTAAGAGTATTGATTCTACCTTATGGAATGATGCGCAAATCCAGAATGGATTCCAAGTACATTATCAAAATATGATTTTGAAATTGGTAGCCGAAATGATATGATCCATCAAGTTAATGTGTCTTCAACAAGAAGATTAATGCAACTAAAATATAAGCCACATTAATAACAACAACATGATAAATTTCAATTGTTGAAACTAGCGTAATGGCTTCTAAATAATGATTTTGAGATTTAGTGCATATACATTGGAAAAAAAATTCTAAATAATGATTTAGAATAGATTATTTACATATAACAACCAAAATGTCTTGAAGTTAGTGAGAGAAATAATGAGTTTGTAAGTATTGGATATGGTCTAAGAAATGATATGAATATGTTATTTGATACGCATCAAAGTTAAGAAAGTATTTTGAAAGAGAAATCAAATAGTTTGAATTTTAGTCAAAATGCAGAGAAAGCTTGTGTCTATGAGAAAGAATATTAATAGGCACTAAAATATTTTTTAAAATTATAGATAAATAACAAACTTATGATTGTTAACGATGCACTCATGTTAAAATCATTTTAGTTTAGTTGTTTAATTCTTGATATTTGAAAAGACATCTTTTATAACCAATATAAAAGGATTTTGGAATGTTCCAAAATGACGTACATCAGCACTATATTAAATTGTGTAATATGGAGCAATTAAGATGAGTTCCTTATGCATTGGCAATAGGAATTATCACATATGCTACATTGTCTACAATATCACACTTGGATCATGTATTTGATATATAAAGCAAGTAACAATTCCAAAATAAGATCACTAAATGAAAGTTTAGAATGTTCTCAATTATTCACGAAATACTAGAGAATTATTGAAACAACGAACTTTTTATGTAGGAGTATGCAGAATCGAACTTTTGAGCGATATCAAGTACAATATGTCAATGTTAAGTTCATGTTCGACCTTTGTTGGGAACTTTAACTTGGAAATGTTATGAACAATTAGTAATGGCCGATTCAACAAGAAGCTAAGTACATTGCCTTGAATAAGTGTGACGCCCCACCTCTATACCCACGCTAGCCAAAAACACTACGGTGTAGTGCTGTCAACTAGCACGGAGAATAAGGCTGTTGAGGAGCGACCATCCATGTGATTTCTTATCACACGGTGGCTATAAATAATCTTCGGAAATAAACATAGAAATAAGCATAACACAAATCAGTCACAGGCATCCATATCACAAAGGCGGAAGAAGATATGAATATATAACTAACACATGAAAGTGTACATCAGAGTAGTGGTCAAAAAGATCCACAATAATACAAAAGAATAGCAACACGTGCTATACAAAAGAATACAACTATGAGTCTATATCTCAAGTGTAAACGACAAAAACTGCTAATCTAAATGGTCAGCCAAAAGTCAGAGTAGTAAATCCCGGGGGGAGAAGTCAAGCAGAAGCACCTGTAACATCTCGCTCTGACCCGAGTATTATTTATAAGAAAATAATAAACGGATCAGTCTAGCTATAAATATCAGATAACATGATATAAACAATAGATATGGCAAGAACATATAGTAACCATAAAGACATACTATGATAAGCATGTAAATGAAGATCATCAAGAGATCAAACAATATCAAAAGAATCTTTTAAAAGATCCAAATTCACCTAAACATAAAAGCTGGAAAATCATAACAATGAAAGTCATGAAAATAGGTGAAGCACAAATTCCAGAAGACTACACAAGAAATCCAGAAATCACAATATAGGAGCATGAAAACTCACCTACACGTGTAACACAAAGCGAGACGCTATCTCATGGTTGCGAGCCATTAATTTTGACACACGAATGGCCCGAAGACCGTGGGGCGCTACCCCACATATGTGATGGCGAAACATCACACAAATGCGATGGCGAAACATCACAAGAGCGGGGTCTAGTCTCCCTCGCAGACAAAGAGACATTGACAGTTGCTAGTCTAAAACACAAAAATGATCGTCATGATCATCAAGAAGTGTCAATTACACTAAGTTAGTAAATGTAAAAGTTTAGCTTCATGTCCCATAACCACTTTCTTAACTCAAATATTTACGAACAAACTATAGATCTTCACTAGAAAATTGTCACAAGAGGTTCAATCGAACAAGTCCAAGAATTAACCGACGAAGTGAACGCAAGCGTTTCATACCACTTGTTTTACTAAGCCGTTTATTTAGATTTCTCATTCGAGTGAGGTAAAGGTTTGTATATACTAGTAGATTGAAAAACGGTTTAAGAAAAGAGCTTTGTTATTGAAAATAGAGTTGAAATCATTTTGTTGAAAGAGTTTTGATATTTACTACTAGTATAGAAAACCTTTATATTTTAAAGTGACAAATCATAGAAGTGATTGTAGAAACAATCAATCATAAAAATTCACATTCGAAGACGTGAATAAAATCCAAAGAAACCGATAAAGAATCCATCAAAATAGATATTCAAAAATCCATAAAATCGACTGAGAAGCCAAAGATAGTTTGTCTCGAAGAATGGTCAACTCAGCATCTCAACACAGCAAGTTCTGTTGAATGTTTTTCAGATAAGATCCCCTACGGAGGGGGGGTCCAGGGGGGTGGCAACCCCCCAAGGTGGGGGTGCGGGGGCAACGCCCCTGCTACGGGGTTCGACCTAGTGAAGACCTAAGGGAGGATAGGATCGAGCGATCTAAAGGTGTTCGCGACCTAGTGGTCGAGCGACTTCAGGGGGTACACGACCTAAGGGAAACTCGCGACCTAACATGGCCGAGCTAAGGTAAGGTAAGACTCAACCAGGTGAGCGACCTAAGGAAGACGAACGACTTAAGGAACTCACGGGTTAGAAGAGGCGAGCGACTTAAGGGATTCACGACCTAACAAGGTAATAAGGTCGAGCGACCTACGACCTAACGAGGTAAAGGCCTAAAAGAATATAAGGTCAAACGACCTAAGTGTATTGGGTCATGCGACCTAACTGGGTTCGCGACCTAACGACCTAGGCTAGGTCGAGCTAAGGGGTTAGCATAAAACAGGTCGAGTTAAATAGGCCGAGCGACCTACGACCTAAGGTCCATACGACCTACGACCTAAGGTCCATACGACCTAACTCCGAAGACGTTAGAAATGGCCAAAATGACCCACGACCTAAGGTCCATATGACCTATGACCTAAGGTCCATACGACCTAACTCCGAAGACGTTAGAAATGGCTAGAACGACCTACGACCTAAGATCCATACGACCTACGACTTAAGGTCCATACGACCTAACACCGAAGACGTTAATTTAGGGCAGTGCGACCTAGCGCGATAACACGTGAGCGACCTAAGCGTTAGCTCGCGAGCGACCTAACTCCGAACACAGAAAAATGGCCAGAACGACCTAAGTGCAAAAAATTCACCAAAACGCTAAAAATTGGAGTTTTTCGCCAATCCAATCGAAACCAAATGCTAATATGCATGCAAAAATGATAGGGAATCATTCCCAACAGTCCAATATAGCTATAGGCTAGAATTGTGAGATAAAAATTTCACCTTTTCACCAAATTATGAAGGTAAAGCTTGAAGGTGAATGGAGAAGCAACTACAAGCTTGAATCCAATGCTTTTCCTTGAATTTGGAGTTGAATGATGGAGTTGGGGTTGAAACCTAGGCTTGGAGTTTCTAATTTCCTTTTCCACTCACCATTAATGTTAAAATTTGTGTTTGGTAGGAATTTATGAAGAGTGAGGAGAAGGAGAGAAGGGGGTTTGAGTTATAATGGCTAGACTAACCCAAAGTCTAAAGCGGGAAAAGTTAGTGAAATTTCACTAACTCCAAACCTATCAATGTTTATGCTTAAAAAAATTGTAAACGACATTTCGAACTCAATGGAAGTGGTCTCGAGTCCTAATTCGACCGTTCGCAAAAAGTAGCTTTTCGGACAAATATTCGAATGACGATAAAATATTTAAACAAAATATTTAAATATCTAATCGATAACTATGCGGGTTGTTACAATAAGCCTTGCAATAAAAGAAGTATAAATAAATGCACAAATTTATTACCAAGCTAGGGGTGATTCAAAATGCTGAGAAATCCATGACATTTTTATATGATAACAATGTTGCGATACAACTCATAAAAGGACCTATAGCTCACTAGAAGTTAAGAAACATACTCCAAATAGTTTCACTTAATAAAGGCAGTTTATCAATGTTTGAGAGAGTTGATTGACAGAGTAGGTAATTAAAAATGTAGCATACCCATTCACTAAGGGACTAACCCGATTAATTTTTGAGAAAACCAATCGAAGAAGTTGGAATAAGATTCCATAATTGTCCCTAAGTGCAAGTGGGAAATTAATGAATTTAGGGGTATGCTCTAGGGGAGATTATGTTGTTTATTACATATATCTAACCCGATAGCAAATCTTGTTTAAAAATTAAAAGGCGTTTTCTTTCTGTTATATACTTGTTATATTGTGGTATAAATAATTAAGTAATTGAACTATAGTATATCAAATAGAAAATCTTTAGATAATATTTTTACGATAGTAACTATAATATGTTGTAATCATCAGAAATTTATCACATTGAAAATAATATATTATTTTAAATAGTCCTAGTTAAGATGTTTCGAGACATGATATCCAAACATTTGTTGGGACTAAAGTGCATAAAGCTCTCTAAATGTTGGGCTGTGTAGGCTATTGGGAGAACCAAGGGGTAAGTACTAATATTATTGGATAACTATGGAATTGCTCTCTCAAGAGTTTTTTATTGGTTGATATAACAAAGTCAAATGGAGAATCTTGAAGTGATGATGCTATACAGTTTCCTCGACTTGAGAATACTATGGAACTTCGATGTGAACATTTCACTTTGATTATAGTTAGATTGTGACATGGCTTCCATTGAATGACTGTAGTTGGGTTCGAGTAAAAGCAATGGAAATGAAACATTATTCAATAGAGAATTTGTCTCCTCGGTTAAATAGGGTTAGTATCACGGTAGACTCTAGTTAACTCAAAGTCAAAAATCTTTGGTCAGAGTAGTATAGCTAATAGTGAACATTATTATCGAACCAAGTACTTTGTTTATGGACTATCCAAGTAGGATGCGGATGATATTGGGATTTCGACCAAAACCAAATTCCATAAGTCCTGATGTGATATAGTGTTGATGAAGAGAATTAGAGTAAATAATCGTTACTAGTAGGTACCGCTTATAATAACTAAAATTTGTTTTCACCAAAAAAGACATGTAAGCGATAGTTTCAGCCAAAATATCACACCACTAGCTAAGTTGATGTGTGAATATTAATATGTGAATTATTAGTTATTAATAACTAACTGAACATACGCCTTTGAGTCCAATAATCGAAATGATGAATACATTGAATAAACCACATGATTTAATTAACTTATAATCATTGTAAATTAATCAATATTGATACAATATTTATTAATTAATTTTATTGATGTTTGAATACCTTTAGTATATAATAAAGTGCTTTTATAAAAGTTATAAACGCGTGTATTGATATATATGATATTAGTAGAATATTTAATTTGATTTAAATGGAACAAATGCAGAATGAATTTGGAAATTTTTAAGTCCATTCTATCTCATTCCATAGGCATCCATGCATGGTTAAGGGTAGAGGGATGATTAGATGAGAGTTAATTGGAATTAGATTTCAAAGGAGGGGATGGAAAGGTGTCGATGTTTCCTTTAAATTATATTCTCTCTCTCTTAGTTCATTGATGTTATTCTTTCCTGATAGTTTTTTCTTTTCTTTTCATCAAATCATGGTCAAAATATCCATGTTGGTCTAAGGCTAAAAATTTCAAAAGTCAAATACAAATTAAATCATTAAAGGTGGTTTTTACTTCTTGATCCTTGCAGCATTTGAAGGTTGATTCATGAATCTAGGAGTATCGATTCATCGTTCAAGGGGCGACTTTTTTCAACATCCTAAGGGTTTTTTTTATTTAATTTATCTATATGTTTCTCATTCTCATATGCCTGAATTCTATATTATCCACCTTGCCTTTTTATTGTTTATCTTACAACATCTAATTTAAATCTCCTTGTTCCCATCTAAATTAAAAGTATGTTTATTATATTATTTTGATTCAGATCCACCTCTATTTTTATCTCCATTTACTATATGTCCATTATTATTAACATAATTTATATCCTCTACCCCCTATGACACTTTGTTGTTATTTTCTTTATTATTTTGTGATGAATATTTTTGTCATGAATTTACATTTGCCCAGGTTGTCCAATTCCTTATTGTTATTCCTTTTTTGTTTTGAAAAAAAATCTATTTTTGGTTGCAAACCCTCTTTATAATTTTATACTATATATGTTAATCATTCGTATTTGCCTTGAAAAAACAATTTGTTTTGTTACATTGTAGATAATTGAATATAGTTATTTTGAGTATGGTTAATAATAAGTGTTGTTATTGAACCAAGGACTTTAATTAAGGACAAACCAAGTTGAATGTGCACGACATTGAATTTTTGACCAAAACCAAATTCCATAAGTTCTAAAGATATATAGGGTCGACGAAGAGAATTGATGTAAATAATCATTACTGAATGGTACCTCTTAAAATTATAAAACCATATTTTAATGAAAAAGATGTATAAGAGATAAATATGGCAAAAATAACACACCACTAGCTAAGATGAAGTGTGAACATTAATATTTGAATTGTTCGATATTAATCCCTAATTGAATTTTCACCTGCTGCACTAATGGATTCTTCAAAATACCACATGATTTAATTAATTTAAATTTTTTATAAATAAATTAAAATATATGAAATACTAATATATGAGGTACCATTGGTATTTTTGGGAGCCATTAGTATTTAATTAGGCGCGTATATAAAAGTTTTATACGTACTAATCGATATCTGATATCGATACACATTTGAATTTGATTTAAAATAATTAATTACTAAACGTTTTGGAACTTTTAAAGGTTCTAGCTAGCTTTGTTATGGCCAACCATGGAATGATCAAAAAGGTTTTGAAAGTCCAAAGGTTAGATTTGGAATATGAAAGAAAAGGGTTAAGGAATCGAATGAGGCAATTTGTACTTGATTTCCTCTATGAATACCACACTTAACTCCTCAATTCCTCTCTTAATCACTTTTTCTCTCAAACCTTATACTTTATATTCCTTTTGCATCATTTCTAGCTGAATTTTAAAAGCAAAAAATATCACGGAATTCGATTGATTCAAATAAATAAAAAATGGTTCTTCTACTCTTGTAAGCTAAGAGCTGGGATATCAACACTATGAGAAAACCTTCCAATCAAGGTGCATTCAAAGACAACATCAATGAGGTTTTCACTTATTATATTTTACATATTTTCATCAAGATGCGGTAGATTTAACTATTTAATTGCTTCAACAAATTTGTATATGAATTTGCTACCACCTCTACTTTATACATGTGTAGATCTTAAATTTTATGAGTCTGTTAATTTGAATTTGATTTGAAATTAACAGTAATGATTTTGATTGTTAATTCTTATTATTAATTTCCACTAGTTTTTATGTTGTTTTAGATCGAGATCTAATAGTTAAATTATTATATATATATATATATAGATGTGCACATGTGTATAATTAAATATCAATGTTAATTTCCATGTATTCATAATTAGTTTTCTGTTTCAAAACACTATATATATATATATATATATATATATTAAAACTAATTTGAATTTTCTATATTAAATGGTTTAAAAAAAGAATATATATATGTGTGTGTGTGTTTTACAAAAATAGATCTATTTTGATGTATAAACCTATATAGATCAACATCTTAGTTTTGTTTAATAAAGTTTTTCTTTTTGATTAAAAAATTTAATCTTTCATCTCTTGTTAAGATGTTAATCAACAATTATATTCTCATTTAATTTTTAATTGTTAATTTTGTTGCAAAATAAAAAATAACAATTGAACCAAACAAGAAAAAATGGTTGTGTTTTTTTGGCAAAAGAATATATATATGCTGTATGTATGTATGTATGTATATATGTATTTATATGTATATATGTGTGTGTGTGTATGTATATGTGTATGTACGTATGTATGAATGTACGTATGTGTGTACATTATATTTACAAAATATTTTTATTTCATTTTTAGCTTGAATCATTAATATATAACATATATTTGAATATGTAAATCTAGAACTAAATTATTATTTTACCATAAATAACTTGATGTTTTGGAAACAAAATTTTGAATTCGGAATTTTTGATTTGGTCAAAATCAATTTTGATTTACTAAAGAATATAATAAAAATAAACTTTTTAATTACACATACGTTTGCAAATAATATTTTGGATGGCTAATGCATATACAAAGGGTGAATATGTCGGTTATGGTGTAAATCCAAGCATTTATACAAGTACACATTAACTATTTACGCAATATGGAAAGTTGCACTTGCAAATTATACACTTGAGTATATTTTGATATACTCACAACATACCTAATACAATTCGGTCAAATCCATCATCTAGAAAATTTTGAAAAGTAAAATAAAATAAGTTTTATTTGAACATATTAGATCAGTTCTAATAATAAATTTAGATATTTTTAGCTGTAAATATCCAAATACAGATTTTTTATGAAATTTCCCAGTTTACTTGTTGCCAACTGGCCATATTCCTACATGCCTCCTATTAACATATGACTTTGTGTGTCATGTTTAATCCTTATCCTCTTTCATATCAACTCCACTTTGTGCAATGTTATTCGATCATATCTATTGCAAGTATAAACTTATCAGTCACCTTCCAATAATAGGAAGGGGATTTTCATGGTTTATGATACAAAACTTCGAATAGTGCTATGACCGTGCTTGCTTGATAGCAATTATAATAGGTAAATTCTACCGATGGTAAATGATCCTCCTGAATGATAGAGCAGGAGGTATGCCATAGGGGAAATTATGTAAGTTACATATATCTAACTCAGTAACCAATCTTTTTCATAATAAAGGTGTTTGAGTAATTAATTCAAAGTATATTAAATAGAAAATCCTTAAATTATAAACTATATGATAGTAATTATAGTGTGTTTTGATCATGAGAATTTTATCACATTGAAAGATAACATATTGTTTTAAGTATCCCTAGTCAAGATGTGTTGAGAAAGGATATTGATTCATTCGTTGAGGCTAGAGTATGTAGCACTCTCCAAATGTTGGGTAGTGTTTGCTCATGGTTGCTGGGGCACCAATGGTGTAACATCCCAATCAGGAGCATAATAAAATGTGTCTTTGAATTAAATAGTGGAAATTTAAATTTAAAATGAATTTGAATTATGAAAAAAATGAGAAAATATAAATTGTGAAATGTTTTGTAATGACCTAAAAAAACAATTTAAGTAGCTAAATGATTTAATTTGGATTTGAACGGGGTGTTTGCTTTGTAAAAGAATGGAAAACAATTCCCTTTTTAATTTTTCATGGGCTTAATAACCAAAGCTCAAACCCTCCATTTATCCTTATCCTTCTAATATTCCTCTTTATCTCTTTAAGCCGCCTTTGACCACATCTGTTCCATTTCTTTCTTCAACCCTAATTTAGAAAATTTAAAAAGAAAAAAGTGACGGCATTGCAACCAAAGACAAACAATGACGACGATGAGGTGGGCTTAGTTATGTATGCATCTAAGTCAAGCGAGTGAGGCAATATTGATGGCGAGCCGGGTGATAATGGTTTTTGGGTGGCATTGACCTGGACTAGCAATGTAAAAGTGGAATCTGGCAAAGGTGCTTTGCCTGGCGATGCGACATTGAGGAAAAGGTATGGTGGCCTTGCACGTGCATCTGGAGGTAAGTGGCGTGATTGGATGTAGCAGCGTTGGTGGTTGAGGTAGAGATGCACGTAGACCTGGGTGAGCGATGTCGATTAGGGTGGGGAGAAGGTGAGTATAATCAAATTCATTTATAGTGGATTATATTTTGATTAAACAGTAAAGAGTTATGTTTTCTTCTTGCTTCCAGATTACTTTAAACTGATTTATTTATTAACGGCTTGTTAACCTATCATGATTAAATTCCTATTAGAAAATGTTTGGAATGGTCGATGGTTTGATCAGTAATTGTTTTGAATTATATATGGTTGTATATATGCATTTGGATGTCAAATGGTCATACAGTAAAGAATGTTATTGTTTAAATTGTTTTAAAAAGATATTATATAGTTTATATGATGATGTGTAGTTGTTAAAATAATATATATTTTGAGTATTGACTGAAAAATACATGATATATAAATATATTATGGTAATTGATTTGAAGAAAATGAGAAATAGGATATGAATATTTAAAGCTAGTATGGTGTTTAAAGTATTTTATTTTGGCGTATATTTGAATTTATTTGCGAAAGAAGTTGAAATGGATTTACTAAAAATAAAGAGATTTTGCAAATATTTCGTAGCATGCTTTTAATGCATATGACATGAAATTAATTGGAAAAAATTTATAGGTATATTTCAAAAGAAGTTAGAGTATTAAAAGTTTATTTTGATTCAAATTATACGGAAGAAATGAAATGAAGTTGCTATATAATGTTTTTATGATTTTTATTAAATATGAATAATATTTTATGAATTTATTTTGAATAATAAAGAAATTTTAATTGTTTTATACAGATAAAACAATGCATGTGTACATGTGAATAGATATCATTTCGAAAGGAAAAAGAAGGGCAAATATTATTTAAAATGGTTTATCTTTGGTTTATAAATATTAAATAAATATATTTTTTGGATTTTTATATCAAAGAAATTTTATTTTAAATACATTTTAATTGAAACTAATGGAATTTAAGTGGAATTTGAATTATTATTATTTTAAATAGAAAGTAGAGAGATTTAAATTGAAGTTGAATTTAAATTCTATGTGATGAATATTGGATCTGTGCCAACGCACAACATGGTAAATTTAAAAAAATATGTTCTACTTTGATCTTATTGGGCCTGTGAAGTCTAAATATATTTAGATCTTGTCCAATTTTTTTAATTAAAATCAATATTTTATTTAATTTATAAATAATGTTAATTATATATTATAATGATATAATTTGTGTGTAATATACACAAATGTGTAGGTGCAGCAATATATGGTGTACATGGTTTAACATGCTCATGTATAGACTTTGGAATTTAGACCTTAACAGACACATTTGCCCCTTTGTACACATCTACGTTGTCAATTTATATATGTATAGTTTTGAAATTGTATGCATTGTAAAGCTCAAATGTTTCGATGCTATTACTATAGCCCGAAATAAGCTAGTTTATGCAAAGCCTCTTATAGAAGTAAATCATGAAAAGCCTTTACCATCCTGGATGTAATTTCGTATCGCCAAGGTGCATGTTTCTATTGTTGATTTCCACCTATAGTTGGAAACCTGATATTTTCACATCTTGTCACACTTTTGGTTGCCTTATCGAAGCCTTTGATTTGCAAACTGACATTGCTCTTGTTTTTCTTTGTGATAGGATTCCAATTCCTCGACCACCTGTCATCAAGTGGGTTTCGAAAGTTTGGCCCACCACTATTATTTCTCCTTCCAAGATCATGCTTTCAATAACCGATGATTGCTTTGATGACGTTATTAATGACAGTTCTAAAGTTAAATTAGATGTGTCTCTTCCTTCCTCTGATGATTTCTTTTGGCGTTCGTCTGAGCATGCTTGGATTCATGAGCCTTTTGAAATGAGGTTTAATCCTATGAGTGGTAGTTTTAATAAGTACATTGGTGGTGATGAGGAAGAAAGGAGGCTATTTTATCATGTAGAGGATGAAGACCTTGCCCTCTTGGTGCTTGGTCGGTTTGGTAATATGAATCGCTCTGTTCTATCGAATGTCTGATGGGATATGATATTCCTTTGGTGCTCAAATTCGATGGTCCCTACTTTCCCTCTAGCTGAGGAATCGAGGCTTGAAAAAACATAAAATATCAAAGTGGATGCTCAATAATGTCACTCAGTCTAATAATGTAAGGTTGAAGCATTTATGTCTAACTATTCATCGCCTGGCGAAGCCTTGTGGACATCGGACACAGACCGTTCAATAATAACTTAATCTGGTCCAGGAGCCGGTCACAATTTGGCAGTTCCTAACCGCCTCTAAGAATGTGAAAGAAGGATTGTCTCCTCGACTTTTGACATTGACTATATATTTGATTTCTTCTGGAGTTGGTGCCACAAGAGGTGCTCCATGAAGATGATGAAGGTGCTGTTTAGCAACGCATACCCGTTCGGATGCAGTTGCGATGGAGCGATACTTAAGAAAGCCAATACGTCTTGTATATATTGGTTAAAGGGGGGAAATGTTCCGGCTGTGCAAGAATGTCGGTTGAAGGCCGTATACCCCTCCGGGGGAGCATGTGGTCGGTCATTTGGCCCCAAAAGCAGAACGTCGCCAAATGACAACCCATGGCGTAAAAAAATTCTTCCTAACATATAATCAAAAACGCTCGACGGAACTGAGTCTTGCGGGTTTAGAATCATAATAGCTCCAAGAAGCTCATCCGGAGCTGGGCTTACATCTTCAGCTGCGATAGCTGGTATCTCTATCACCAAAGGAGGTAAACCTGGTGTCTCCTGCTGTTGTGAACTTGTGGATTCCATAGCTAATCAACTTATCAAAAATCGTCATTAGAGGATAATAAGCCCATGTGTTCCCCAGTGTGAAGTGCGTGAATGTGTGTACAGTGCAGTGCTACATATTACTTAAGAAATTCTGCAAAAGTTTAAGAAATGTTCAAACGATAAGATTTTGAGATTTTACCAGAGCAACCGTCATTGATGAATGTCACAACCGTGCCATTTAGACTTCGAAGATCGATCCTAGTTAATGTTCATCAGATATTGTTAAGTTATAGTTCCATCGACAAGCTCCAGTAGGCAGAAAAATATGCAGTGAAATGGTAACGTCCAATTATGCAAGGCGGAAGCTCGTCAGTATCATATGTTTAAGTATACTAAGCACTTCGAATTCATCAAGGTTCAACTCAGATTGATCACCAAGATTCCAATTCGTATCGGTGAAGGAGGCGATTTGTATCCATAAAAATATGCGATTTCGAATCGATCATTGACCAAGGATTTCATATCGATCTTCAATATGGGATTTCGTATCAATCTCCAACATGGGGTTTCGTACCGGTCGCATACAGTGGGCGTTCGTATCGATCATCAGCTCCTCAACTTTGTAGCGATTGCTATAGATCGATATGAAATTCTACCACATCAGATCGATACGTGACTCCTCCTTTCACTCATTGGTTTTGGATCGATGCAAACTTCCCATCCTGATCGATACAAGGTCTGATTTCTTTTTTTCTTTCATTGGTGCGAGATCAAGGCTAAGGGTCCTTCCACTGATTCCTTCGTATCCATCACCACACCTTCTTCCCCAAACAGCCTGAACGCCATTACTACTCCATCAACCTCGCTCCGACCCAACTCCGACAACAATGTCACAAGAATCGGCCGCGAATTTGGATGACATGGTTCTAAACTCAAATCTTATCGTTTTTGTGGTGGTTTCGATTTGTTAATTACCTAAATTAAAGAATTGATTCGATGGATTAGCAAGTTGTATTCGGTTCGAAGGCAAGAGGCAGTTTTTATTTTCTTTGACTTGGAACGATACGAAGGCAAGTCCGAAAGAAGAATGAGCAAGTAAAAAATATCTTAAGTACGAAAAGCCTTATATACGGTTCGACTCAAAGGAAGTGCCGATTCGCCTCCCAGTTAAAATGACTGATAGAAAGTGGTCCATGATTATTCGATGCGGATAGCTCTCTTCGTATCCTTATACACCATCGATACGAAGAGAAACTCAACAAGCAACAAAGACAAAGCTCGTGCGAACTGTTCGAGTCCATAAAGATGCATCGATGTAAGAGGAACATCAAGACTGCACTAGAACCACATGGCTCCATCGGTACGAAATGTTTATTTCGTATCCATCAATGCGAATTTCACTGATATGAAAAATACAAAAGAGTTTCATTTGCGCTACTCAATCCCCTCGATATGAAGTGTCGATTTTGTATCCATTTGTTCAAAGGACATAAAAGCTTCGTTTCCATTGGTACGAAGCATCCCAAAGAAACCATCATGTTTGTACCGACAATGACTCGTGAACGTACGAACGTTAAAGAGAGTCAAACTAACATACATACATGTATAAAGGACTAACATCAAATTTTCAGAATTCCCAGGAATTCAATACTCATTTGATGACAATTACAACAACAAACGACAGATCACTATCATACAACACTCGGTTACAATGGTACATGGTACAACAGTTGACAATCAACAGTTCATATTACTGAAGAATCAATCAAAGGTTATATTTATCAATGAGATGGCAACAACCATTCAACTAGTCAGACGGAACTTTTCAGAATGAAGATTGCAGCTTTTCAAAGCACGTTATATTCTTACATGAGTACTTTGGAGGGCAAATGTTATCCTGCCTTTTAGTACGTGACACTAAGGGATTGACTATAAACCAAAGACAGTTTGTCCCGAAAATCGGTTATACACAGGTTCCCTATGGATATCGATGAATTTTATCCAAGTCCGGATCAAGCTACAGTTGATAAGATAAGACATGCAAAGCTACGAAAGCCAGTATTCCAAATTTCAAGTCAATTCGAGTTTATATGCCCAAGATACGATCGATGCAAACCAAGGAAGTCAATTTGTTTGTACTCATCTTTTCGCATCCATTCGTTCGTATCCATCTATCCGGATCCATAATTTCGCATCCATCTATTCGTAACTATCAAGTAACCTTCCGTTCATATCCATCACGTATACTAAACTTCATATGCACTTGGCCTGGTTTGATTTCAAATCCATCAATTGGAGTCAATTCATATCGATTGATCAACGATCGATACGAATGAAACATCGAACGAACGATATGAAAATGACCTTCAACTATCGATACGAAACAACCCCCAAGCATCGATCCGAAATGAGATGCCATCGATCGATACAAATAGAGCGAAGGCGATCGATACAAACATAATAGTTGCGATCAATGCTAACATAGCCCAACTGGATCGATACGAACAAGATACATTCTTATGAAAGATTTAATCACTCGGCACGAAAAGTGGATCGATCCAAGGGGTTAGCACCATGTCATCATGCTAGCACGTGCTCGGACCGATACGAACAAAGAGATACGAATGGAATCGATATGAAGGGAACAACCTTTAATAAATTCGAATTTGCATCGATCTTAACTCAAAATATTTAAACCCAAATGCCATCATATTTCACATGAGCTTGCGTACATCCTACAGAATGTTCGTGATCGATTTCGACTCGATTGGACGAAGTCTTGATCGATGCAAAATTCATTCGTATCGATTACGGACTGAGGGCAAACCACATAGGATCGATCATGTGGGCCCACCCACGTGCGAGAAGAGGTCTCCCGAGATCTGAGTGAGATATTTGCATTCTACGCCTATAAATAGCATCACAATGCCTACAGAAAAAGGATTTTTTTTCTCCTATGCCCAGACTCTAACGAAACAGTTTTTGCACTCCAAGATCACTATTGTACTTGAAATTTACTGCTATAATCCGCTGTAAGCAGTTGTAATTAGCAAGCAAACATCAATAAAATCATCAATTTCATAGTGGACGTAGGCCATACGCTGAACCACTCTAAATCTCTGTATTTCTGCATGTTTTTCTTATCTGTTTTTGAAGTGTTTGTTAGATAATCCTCTTTTTACATTTATTTTCTTTATTTTATCTTATCAAATACTTCCGAAGAGTGTTGTGTCCAATTGGTACAAGCAGTAATGTTATCAAAAACAATCCAAATATCATACACCGTAGAACCACAAAACCTAGTATAAATTTGTCATCACCCATATAAAAGCTTATCAATCAACAATCATATAATCCACATCAAACGTGAATCATCCATATCAAAATCATCATCAAATTTGAAATCCACAATACATGAGATATTATCAAGTACAATCAAGCAAGGGCAAAGTAAGGGCGAAGCAATATCCAAATAAATCTCTCAATCTTACATGATAAAGTATCATCATCAAATCACCAAAATCAATAATAAAGTTATTGAGCCAGCTTAGAACAATATCCAAATATAATCAATAATAAGTATAACATTTGCCTAAGAAGGATATGAGGTCGACTATACTCTGAACACAGTCTCTTGTATAATCTCATCTATACATAATATATGTCTATCTACTACCCATATATATACACATACATCCATATATACCGGAACTAGATGGGAGACTGACATCACATCTACTACTCCAGGAGCCACATGTGGTCCATATGAAGCGAATCCTTCAGTCATCGGTTACCATTACCTCTGCTTTCTTAGTATCATGACAATGACCCACCATAGGCTCAACAACGTGTAGCTATTCGGCCACGACTCCCAACATATGCCTCTATGGTAACTAACTGTTGACCTATGGACACAAGTGTCAACAAACTATCAATCTCATGATGTGCATTGAATATAATACAACAATGGTTCCATGGATCCGGGTGCGACTTCCTCGATCAGGCCGCCAGGGTAGATGCCGACCAATCTGGTTCACTCCCAAAATATAAAGGGAGTTGGACTAAGGTAGACAGATATATTATGTACACAAACTATGTGGCTAACAAGTAGCCTCCACCAATACTCACCGTAGTGAGTAATAAAACACACCCCAGTATTGAGTGTCATCCACAAACAAAGATAATCAAATAAATAACACAACGGTTTCCCATACCAACGCATGTTACTAGTCCATTTATTCAGAGCACACACACAACACTCGCCCTTCAATATTCTATATAACGAGTCCAAAGAATAACTAGAGAAATATTACCGAATGCCTCATCCCAATCAGTATTATAACCCCGTTTATTCATATTCCTCATTACACAGAATAGAAGTCATCACAAAATCACATAAAAGGATGTCATCACCGTATCATACCAAATCACCAACCAATCTATTTCAACGGTGAATCATTCATAATATTTATTTCTACATGAGAAAATGGAAATTCTCAAAATACAAAAATTATACATAAATACCAATTTTAATTCAAAAATTTAAATATAAAATCTAACAAAATATTTCTTTAGAACTTAAATTGGGTACTCAAATATATAGGTGTAACATTCAAAATTTGCTTTATAGATGTCAATTATGATTTTCTATATTCACTTATTACTTCATAATAATTATATATATATATATAAACTTGAAATAAATTATTTTTATTTCTAATTATAAAATATAATTCCAAAATAAAGATATAATTCCAAAATAAAGTTATAAATACCAAAATTTTATTTTCAAATCTTTACTTGCATAATAAACATTCAATATAAAAATACTTTATGAGTCTAATATAATTATGAAAGTCATTTTCTAAAGTTAAATAACTTTCAAAACAACCGACACACTTTATCAATCAATAATAATAATTATTATATAAACTATACTATACTTTTATTTTACAAAATAGTACTTTACAATAAACTTATAAATCTAAAAAAAATTCTCTGCATTTCAAAATTTTAATTTATACTTCAAAATCTTAGGTTTGTATTTAACAGTTTGAAATAAATTATTTTCAAAGAAACTTTATATTCAAAACAATTCTTCGAAAATCATTTTAATTTCCATTCAATTATTATTATTTATCTATAAATATACTATGATTTAATTTTGAAGTACTAAAAATAATTTGTCAAAACTTCCAAAAATATTTTAAGATAGAAAATCTACTAAAAGGCTAAGAGTATGGATTATGGAGCAAATAATTTCCAAATTTTAACAATTAAATTATCAACATAAATCTATCGTGTGGCCAAGTCGAATTCCTTCGTTTCAACCTCTATATATTGTACATAAAATATAAGTAAATTTCAAACATTAAAATGCAAACAGATAACATCTCGTTTGCATTACGAACATCCAACAACACAAAACCTCATCAATCAGTCAAAACACATCCAATATCATACAACCATATGAATATCCCAATCAAACAATTTATCTAAGCAGTTCAATAATTATTCACAACTATTCAACCAAGCAAATGCAATCAATTCATTCAAACTATGTAATCTAATTGGGATATGTATTTCTATAAATAGAAGACGATGAATTAGATAAAGATGTGAGTGATAAGACTCATAGAATTGTCGAATGAAGGCTTGCAACCTCTGCTTATTGCTTCATCACCAATTCGCTGCCGAAGATTGCAAATATCTCAAACAATATCTATGCTGACCAAAAATGCCTCTTAGACTGCGCTCATCGTTGTCAGCCACTACGCTTCACATGGCAATAACATCGATCGCCTTCGCCTTGCCCTCGCTCATTGAGCCAGATATCGACCTAAATCCGACTTTTTCATTTTTTACACGGTGCATGCAAAATTTGATTTATGGCTAAGAATGGAATTGGACAATATGGGTTTGGGTTTTAATAGGAGTGCTGCTGTGTAGAGGAGGTATCTAAAGAAATAGAGAAAGGATATGGGCTTTAGTTTGCCCTTATATTCTAATTTACTTTGGTTAATTAATTTTTTTCACCACTTCTTTTAAAACAATTTATTCTTATAAAAGTATTTTATATTTAAGTAAAATAATTTATTATTCAATTTTTTTATTAACTTATTTCATTTATTAAATCAAAGTCATATATTAAACAGGATGTAGTTAACTAAAATTTATTTTCAAAATATAACAATTTGTCAAATGCCAAATTCGAACAATTTTATTTTAATTACATTTATTCGTTATTATGGCATAAAAAGAAGGGTTGTTACAGTTATAGAGGAAGTCAATGAAAATTAAACCTCTTGGATTGACTTTAGTAAAAGATCTGAGACAATTTTTTTGTCTAAAGCAGAAAAGGGAGTGATGCTTGAGTAGTTTATTAATATCAAATAAGGAAGTTCCATTGTAATGGATTATATTAATAGTTTTAATGAGTTGGCAAAATTTGGTTTCGAATTAATAGACACGGTTTCGATGAAGACGATGAAGTTTGCAAAAGGGTTGAGTTTGTCACTTAGGGAATTGGTGTTTAATTAGATTCCTATAGGAGCAACGTTTGAAAGTTTAGTTGAGGCAGCATTGTTGAATACCACTTTAGTGGAGGCTACTAAAAGGTAGCCAACGAAGAATTTTACTAAAGGCAAGCACAAATATCTAGGAGGTCCAAGTGGACCGGGTGGTAAGAAAGACACGAGGTGTGAAAAATGCAATATAAGAGTACACGAGGTGAAAGATTGTAGAGTGAAGGTCTCAAAGATTTAGTACTATAGCTGCAATCAAATAGGCCATATGAAGAGCGAATGTCCTAGTTTGGGAAGACTGTTATGAGGTGCCTTGTTTTCCTATGTTTATACACACACAAAGGCATTTCTACAGTATGAGATAACAGATACATGAGAGGTGATGTGTTCGAAATTTCGAGGATGAAATTCTTTCTAAAAAGGTAAGAATGTAATACCCTATGAGATTTAGAAGTATATTTTATTAGTGGGGAAAAATGGTTTTTTTTTACAAATATTGGAATAAGGTAACAAAAATTGTACCATTGCATAGAGCTCATTTTTATGGCCGAGATGGCATATTGGTTTGTTTAGATCGAAGTTTGTATGAAGGAGTTATGTGTACTCTAAGTTATGGCTTTTGATTTGTTTAAATGGGAAACCTATTTTGGAGGAAGCGACGGTTCAAAAGTTATATAACAGTTGAGTAGTTTTGAATTATTTCTTTTATACGATTCCAGCTCTAACTTCTCCTTTTTCCTTTGGCACTTTCAAATCTAAACAAAACCCTAAGCATATGTGTGTATTTGTGTGTATGCATATGTGTGAGTGCGCACGTGCGTGCGTGTGTATATATTGAATCGACGAATGCGTGGAGGGCTACAAGAAAATATCCAATATTGGTGGAATCGAGGAACTTCAGAGAACAACAATTCTAGATAGCAAGGACTTAAAGAGCAATTAGGTGATTTCTTGGGTTTGATATTGTAGATTAGTGAGCAGTAATCATTATTGGGTTATATACTACTCATATGAAAGTAGTTTGCATTATTTAAATTGCTGATCAGGGTAAATAGATGTAGCAATTGGATAAATTAGAGTTTGGAATTTAATATAGATGCGATTACAGAATTAAACAAGGTTAATGAAATTTGATTTAGATCTAAATCAGGATTAGATTATATATTATATGAAATTAGCATTAAATGGTCAAGTTTATGATGATTAAGGCTTGATTTTGGAATATGTAGTTGATATATGATATATGGAAAGTTGGGACATTGGAAAATGATGTTTAGGAGATATAGAAACATACCAAAATAATGAACCATGAAGGTAATTTGAAATAAGGAACAAAATAGTTTCATATTTTTAGTTTTCTAGCATTCAGCACAAACACCGATCCACCGGTTTTTATACATTGTCCCACCAGTGAGCGTTATTTTTGTCAGACTAAACCTAGATCTAGGCTAAAGCTTTTATACATCGGCCAGGCCTATACAAAATAGAAAGTGAGCGATGCGTTGGTTTCTCTACAACATCGGAAAGTGTTTCATATCCAAAAATATGCTCCAATGATTGTGCGTTATGATGATTGTGTTGAGTCGTTTATTAGAGGAGTTAGGCTATGTTTACCTATCTTTATGTGTGCATGAGTTAGTCTATGTTTATCTAACGCATGTTCTATTTAGTTTATGGGAATAGTCTATAATTAACTTTATCCTAGGGTTAGTCTCTATCTAACTAACTCTTGTACATATTGACGGGTTAGTATATGTTTAACTAACACTTTCTCTCTTTTTTATGGGTGGACAGGTCAGTATATATTTAACTGACTCTATTGTATGTTTAATGTTGTTAAAATAAAATATAATAGTTATATAGTATGATGATTATGATACACTAACACTTTAGATGTAGGCGAACCGCGTTTCAAGTATAATAAGTGTCATCTCTCATATGATGTTTATGCAATCATGTTAGCAATATATACTTGGTAATATTTTTACTCACCAAACATAGGTGTCTGACCCCTTTCTCGTACACTATAGGTAACATAGTAACCTTGGCATGTGTGGTGTTTGAAGATAGTGACTTTGAAGATGTATACATATGTTAGCAGTTTATTTGTATCTATTATATATGTAGTGTGGAAATGTACGTATGTATGAAGACCATGTATGACTTATGATGTATGTAGAGGAGATTTGTGTACTTTATCTACATTATAGTTTGACCTGTTCCATTGTGAGTTCTAAAAGATTTAGCTAGCTAGCTTAGCCCTCTATATACAATTGTGCTCAAGCAATATAGCTTTTCATTTTATGGCGCATATGGCTCGATCATATGGTCACGAAAAGTCGGATAGTTGCAGATGAGATGTCTATAACTGTAAATGAAGTTATACACATTACCGTCTTCCAACTAAAGGACGAGATGTTCCAGGACCACTCGATGGATCTAGAGGGATTAGTTATGATGATGTATATGACCTATTAGATAAATGTCTTGGACTTGATAAATGAAACGCTATTGCTATACTTAGTGGTGAGAAGTAGATTAGATTGGAATGGCTGATATCTCATTATGAAGGTTCCAAAAATTGTATTCTAATGAGCATAAAAGACATTGTGCGATCGCATGTCTTTTGTATAATATTGGATGTCTAGTTCGTGGTGACAAGTGTGGAAATAAGATGTTTGTGCATTTTTTGCAATGCCTTATTAATTCCGATAAGATGAATTCTTACTCTAGGGCTAGTGCATGTTTGAGTTTTTTATTTTGTAACTTTAGGCAGCGACTAGAAAAGACGTACATCAAACGTCTGGGTGTATGACCTTCCTGCAAGTTTGGATTTTTTAACATTTTTTGAGTTTAAGATATCATAATAGATGCATTGGTGTTGAGGAAGGTGAAATAAGAGCAACTTTTTATTTTGCTTTGAAACTCGGTAATAATTTTCCATTTGAGTTGGTAAGTCTCAGGGAGAGAATTAATGACTTAAAAGTCTATGATGTTGTGTGGGATCGTTATAGTGATAATAAGTACTCATTTCGACAATGTGAAGAAACCGGACCTGCCCACAGCGGAGTTAAAGGGTAAATTTAAAAAAAAATCATTTGTTAGATCTTTAATGGGACCACGAGGTCCAAATTCATTTATAACTTTTCTAGTTTTCTTTTAAATAAAATCAATATTTTATTTTATTTTATTTTATAAGTGAAAGGAGTTCTAAATTTAATTTGAATTCAAATGTATAATAATGAATGTATCAAATACATCCATATGTATCAAATACGTCCATATGTGTGAGTGCAAGTGCAACATGCAAGTAGTATACATAGTTAATATGTACATATATAGATGTTGGAATTTACATCGCAACAAACATACTTACCCTTTATGTATGCCATTGTTGTCCATAGTTTATTTTGCATTTATACAAAATAATGATATATGAATACATATAATTTGCTTATATATAATATGTTAGAATGTTTTTTACCTAATCAAAAGTTTATATATATATATAAGGACAATCAATTATGTTAAAGAAAGTAACTAACGAGTAAAGGACAAGGTGGAGGAGTTATCTCATTACATTAGTTTAATTATATTTACTTATACATAATATATTAGAAAATTATTTTACCTAATCAAAAGTTTACATATGTATAAAAGGACAATCCATTATGTTAAAGAAAACAATTAATAAGGACAATCCATTATGTTAATTTCACCTTTTGGGATTTCAAACCGCATTTGGAAACTCTTTGCTTTTTTCATTTTGCTTTTGGGACTCAAAAGAAAAATTCCCAAAACAACTTAAAAATTAATTTATTTAAAGCCAGTTTAAATATTTTAACGATATCATATATCAATATGCGTGTTTATAACTTTTATACACACACTTTATTAAAGCTAATAATATTCAAAACAAATCAAATATTTGTTGTAACGATCTACCTTTCTTACTTAAAGACGACACTTAATACACCATGTTATTCGTGTGCTGATCATCTAAGTGTTCGAAAGACAAGTCATTTGGGATGAAAGAAAGAAAAATGATAGAACATAATCTCACATCATGATGAGAATAAATAATATACACCAAATCTTTACAAAAAGAAATCATCTTTATTATATACACAACATCAGAGTACACTGAAGAATTATCAGCCTTGATAGTTATAGAAACCTGTCCTTACACTTGCTAATAAATACAAACAATAAAATACAGGAAAAAGATAATGGAAGAATATAAGATATGTGAATATGTCTTAAAGGATCCAACTCGTCTCCTGAAAGCTCCAAAGCATCCAGCTAAATCTGGAACATATGCTCAGGCCGACCCGAGAATTATAAGAAAATAACGCCCGGATAAGGTTGGTAAACCAGCTTAAGCAAACTCGAATCAGAACATATGGATTTCTTGTTCGTGAATAACCTTTTCAAAAGAAGAGTTATCGTAAGACCATGCCATATAGAAACACGTATGGGTTTTGTAACAACCCGCACCTTAATCGGCCCAAATTTTGACAAAAATTGAAATCCACGTCCATCAAAGCACAGATCGTTGGATTTGGTACCCGTAAATAAGCATGAGCATTATCACAGATTGATAGAAATCTAAACTCACAACTAAAACAATAATAGGATAAGCATAATAACTATGACTACTACCTTGGAACTAAGGTATTCCTTAGATAGTAGATTTTCACATCATCATCGAGCATGAAAGAAAGAAGACTCTCCAACATCAAAGAACATACAGCTTCAGAGACCTGTTCCTCAAAATATTTCCCGTGGGTTGTAATGAGGAGGGGGTCTGAACAACGTTCTGATGACTGAAAAAATATAAAATGTCCATAACATAAACTTATACCGATAGGTTTCCATTTAATTGTTATGTCCATCAAAGTTAGCAATTCTAATTTAACCTTGCAATGCGCATTCGATTACATACTTACCCCTTTCCAATGTATGAAATATTAATGAAGCCATATCAACCACCCGATACTTCCAAATCCATTAGCCACTTAATACTTCTAAATATGAAGCGAGCTTCTATATACTTTTAAAAAGAGAAATAGGCAGACTCTGTCATTTACAACGTTAATTGAGGTAGATCCCATCATTTAAGACCTATTCCCAAGGTGGTTTCCTAACAATGTTGTCAATGGTCAGTGGGTCCTAGCTACAAGACTTTTAACCACTATTTAATGCTTTTAACATTTAATGTCCAACTATTACCGCATTTATTGCCGATAAGATCGTAGTCATGTAATAAATATTACCCAAGCCACTTGATACATTTTCTTAGAAAATAGGCACTCTGGTCATTTATGACCTTAATTACAGTAGACCCATCATTTAAGACCTATCCCTAAGGCGTGCTCCTAAATGGTACCGTTATTATTTTGGCTTTAGCAATATAAGAGACTGTACCCAAGCCACTTAATACTTCCTAGTGGAAAATAGGTAGACCCCGTCATTTAAGATCTAATTCCAGAAGCGTGCTCGTCAATGGTACTATCTAACTGTCATTGCTTGGAAATCTCATCGGGTTACTTAATACTTCTTTTATAGGAAAGAGGAGGACTTTATAGTCAATTAAAACCCAAACCTGAAGCAAACCCTTCACGAGATATCCACTCTCACTCTTTAATTATAAATATGGCATCTCACTTGCTTAATTCTTTTGGTAAGGAGGCAGATCCTTTAAGCACTTAAGACCTCAACACTAAAGTAAAATATTTTAAGAGACATCCTTATTTACTTATTTGGAATCTCACTAGATTACTTAAATTCCTTTAGGAGAGAGGCAAACCTTTCAGCCACTTAAGACCTCAAATCAGAAGCGAACCCCTATGGAGATATCCCTCACCGCTCCTAATGTTAAATTTGGACCATTTAATACTTTCCAATTAAGAAAGCAAGCCCAATCTCTCATGTCATTATAGGTTGTTGGATTAGTGATATCTCACATCAGTAGTAAGTACATTTGATAGCAGGCAGCCTCAAAATGAAGGGCAGTTTTCCATCGAGTGACTCTATCGACCTTGCATCACTACCCACTAAGTCCAATTAACCATACTAGGTCTTTATATATACTAGCTTAGGTAGACATTGGGCTTAGCTTACTAATTCCATTTTTATTTAAGGCAATAAGACTTACCTTGAATATTTATCAACCCATAAATCCCCGTTTAAAGCTCATAAATGTCAATTTAACCATAAAATCGTAATGGACATTTCCTAAGACATTTATGTATGATTTCAAATTTTGAATTAGTAACCTTTTTATCTATTCCATTTTTATCAGTCCCATTAATCCATTTACCCTATTAATTTGCTGCAACTTCTATATTTATTAAGTTACAACCTTTTAAATTCTTTTTTATTAGTTAATCATCCTAAATGCGAATATTATGCACAAGCATCATTATTAGCTTTTTATTTAATTATTATAAGCTTAGTAATTACATACAAATATTTACTTATTAAGTATGTTCTAGTTATATACCTTTACTAGAATATACTTTTCCATTTTACATTGGGATTATATCTAAAAGATTATCCACTATAATTTCCATAAATTATTCCAACATAAAAGATTTAACTTTAGATATAAAAGATTGCATCATTTTAAATTATAAGGATTAATCATTTATTTTATTATGGAAATAGACAGTGTAAAATACAATGAATTTGTGCTTTACACATCTCTTTCCTTTTGTATTTGCATATATTCCTTATTAGATCAAAAGCTGTACCTTTCTAAAAGAGAAAGAAATCAAACTAATTTACAAATATTAAATGGACCTAAATTCCAGCAATTCCAAATACAGAAAAGTTTATGTTCTAACAAGATTAGGGTAATAATCCAAATTTATAACATTCTTATACAACCTATTTCAGATCTGGAATAAATTTCATTTAAATTAATATTTTAAATTTATACTTTTGGGACAGATTTCCAGATCAGATTGTACAATGCTAAATCAATTTATAAACACGAATATGTAGACGATATTTATTATATTCAGATCGTGTTCAATTCATTGCATACAACCCTTATATAATTATCTAATCAGGCATAAAAATCAAATAAACACCAACATGGTAATTTTCATATTATAAAATTCTATAAAAATTCCCACCCATCTTTTAAAAGTGATCCAAATCTCCAGATCTGAAGTAGAACCTTTGATTCATTCCAAATTCTTTTTAATCTAAGAGATATGTATAAAATGGTATATACATTCATTATAATTATAGATCTAAGAAGAGATTTGAGATTAGGAGAGAAAGTAGATATAAATATATAAATATATAAGTTACCTCAAATACGCATATGCTTAATTCTCTTCCCTTCTCATTTTTATTAGGTTTCTACTCTTCTCTTATTTATATAAATATATATATATACACACTGTGATATCCTGGAAATTTCAAACAAAATTAAATGTGATAATCCCCTTTATAAATTATTTAAATTGATAAAAATTGTTATTTTCAAACAATAATGATAATGGGTTGTTTTTTTAAATATAGATAAATAAATTTTTAAATAGAATTGTTAATTACAAATTGAATTAGGTTTGTTTAAAATATATATGTATTATTGAATTGATTTTAAATTGGATTTCTAAATTTGAATTTGTACTTGGATTTAAAATTAAAATTCAAAAGAGAGATATTTAAATGTTTTGGATTTTTAAATATATTTTATATTATTTTATTTAAAATATAATTGGTTTTATTTTATTTTCTTTGAAAGGTTTTATTTATATAAAATTAAGGAAGCATTTATTAATTTACAAATGTATTTATTAATTAGGAAAATTATTTTAAAAAGATTTTAAAATCTTTTAGAAATAATATAAAAAATAATTACAAGTGTAACTCTTTAAACCATATTAAAATCCACATATAAGTTAATCAATAATAGGTTATGGCAACTGTTAACTTTTTAAAACAAGTGTCAAAATTAATTTTTGTTTTCCTTAATTCTTAATAAATTCTAAAATACATATATAAACTTATCATCTTCTTCTCCTCATTTGTTTTATCTTCTCATTTTTTTTTTAAAGAATCTCATCCATGTTAAACCCTTCTTCCAAAACCAAAAATGATCATAAACCAAAAATACTGAGACCATTTTCTCAAACTCAAATCGGTAAAATCTTACTCAAACCAAAATCCACCTTTGTTCAAATCTTTTTCAAATCAAAAGACCTGAAAGTGTTAGCCTGTAAACACATTTTTTCTAAGCAATTCAAAGCTTTCAGTCTCAATCCAAGCAGTAGCTAAAGCATGCGGTTTTAAAGAAACAAAGAAGTGCTCTGTTCATTTTAACAAGTGAGTAACATCATTTTTAAAAGCTTAAGTTTTTGAATAGTTTGGTTGCAAGCAAGTTTTCTGGAACAAATATGTGGTGTATATATAAATGCAATCTGTTGTGTATATGAATGTATGATATGCATGTTTTGTTTTCATATGAGTCTTCTCTGTTTATAGTTCCCAGGATTGAAGTTTTGATTTAAATTCAAAATCTCTAGATTTTGTCTCTGTTTAAACTTAAGATTCAAACCAAACTTGTTTGTTTCATCACAAACTTTAGTTTAAAATTATTCTTAAGTTAAAATAACATTGGAATGTCTCTGGAAATCATAAACAACTGATCAAACTTTGAAATAGTGAAAATTCAAACATCAAAATTTGATGTTTCAGGCTTAGGATCTGACACATCATTCGAAAACTTGATTTTTAAAACTAAATCACAATTTTTAGTAATAGGATTTGAGTGCAATTCTGGTTTGACCAGAAAATGGAAAATTGGGTGTTTCTGGTGATCTCGATGGTCTAGGAGGTCGAGGTTCTTTCTAGAGGAGGAAGAGTGGTCGGAGACTTGGGAAAAAATGCTAGGAAGGTTATCCAGGCATGGTGGCGATGGTGATTGATCATCGATGTTTGTAAACCCCATTTGGAGCTCGATCAGAAATTTGATCACCATAACATATAGGGTTGATCGAGTGCTACCGGATTCTAGTGAAGGGAAGTAGGTGGGTTGACGAAGGTTTGATCAAAGTCTCAGACGTGACGGTGGTCGGAGGCACAAGAGCGAGGTGTTTCCAGTTTTCATGTATTGTTCCAGTTTTTGGTTCCAGGTTTGGTTTGAAAGCTCGAAATCGTTTTCGAGATTGGGATGATGATCTGATGATTGCGAGAGGGTGTAAGGGTGATTTTCGATGTGTGAAGATCATCGGAGATAACCAGAGATGAACGACGCCACCGTGCATGCACGGTGCACTTCCTTGTTTCTAGTGAGTTTGGGTTGTTGCAAAGGTTTTGTACTCGAGTATTCTCAAGTAATTCAAGTGTTTAACTCGAAGTGAGGTAAGGTTTTGCTCGAAGCTATTGGGGATGGGCTCGGGTAAAATGTTGGTTACAGGTTTTAAAACCTGTCAGTCATATAAACTTTTAAAAATGAATTTTTAAATTTGAAGCAAAGATTTAAACTAAGTTTTAAATCAGTTTTTAAGTACGATTTCAAAATCTAAATTTGTATTCTAGTTTTGAAATAAAGTTTTAAGGAAATTTAAATTGTTTTAACAACTTTAAAATGTTTAAGTGTATTTTGAAATGGTTTGAATTTAAAAATGAATTTGGTTTAAACTCTTATAAAATTTCTTTTATAAGACAGGTATTTCTTCAAAATGAGATTTAAAAGGTTTTTAAATTGTTTTAAATTTTGTTAAAGTTAAATTTGTTTTCATTTTCAATCTTAAATTTAAAATGAAATTTAAAAGTAAAATTTAAAAGTAAATTGTTTTTAAATGATTTGTTAATGATAATTTAATCGTTAATAAGAATAATGTCTTTGTCTTAAAGGATAATTAAGATTTAATGATTTGTGGTTCATTAAATTATTAAGATAATTAAAGAATAATGAATTAATTTAACTTATTAATGATTTGGATTAATTAATTTAGTAATTAAGGGATTAAATTAATTAATTAAGGTTTAAGTGATTAATTAAAGAATTATTAATAATTAGTGAGAGATCATTAACTGGGGATTATTAAATAATTAATTATTGTGATTAATTTTAATAATTAATTATATTAATTAATTAAAAAATCATTTGTGGAATTATTTAAGTATAATTACTTAGTGGACGTAATTAAAAGGATTAATTACTCAGTGTAATTAATTAAATTAATGTGACTAGTTTAAGTTAATTAATTAGTTTAATTAGTGATCATTGGATGATGGGTTAAGCATAAATTACTTAGTGTAATTTATAAAGTATAATTAATGAAGTAATTAGTGAATAATTACTAGATGTAAAGAATGGTAAAGGTTTTGGGTTTAATTACTTTCTATGGTTAATATAAAGGATAATTACTTTGTGAAAGTAATTAAGAATTAATTACTTAGTGTAATTAATTTTGAGACTTAATTAATTAATAAAATTTATTAGAAGTTAATTAAGTAATGTAGTTAATTAAGGGTAATTAATTACTAAATGTGATTAATCAAGCTGATAAATGAATAAAGATTTGATTAATTAGAACAATAATTAATTAAAGAAGTAATTAAGGATCATTAATTAATATAATTAATGAAATAATTAAGGGATTGATTAATTTAAGTTAATTAATCAATGAAGAAATTATAGAAGAATTAATTAATATAATTAATTGATAATTAATGTAATTAATTATAGTTGATTAATTAATAGGAGTGATTAAAGGTTAATTACTATAATTGTTGGAGAATAATTAATTTGTGTAATTAATTAAGGATAATTGCATAATGTAACTAGAGAATGATTAATCAAGGATGATTAATCAAGATGAATAATTAAGGGATGATTAATTAATTGAATATAATTAATGTTAAATAAGCAAGTTTTTTGAGTAATAAAGTAATTAATTCATTGGTAGTTAATTAAATTAATCAGGAATGGTATGACTAATTTATCTTGCTTATGAATTATTGAATGATATTTGATTGCCTTGGATTATTTGTTATCCTAAATATGTGATTGTGGTGCTTTGTGAAATGAAATGTTTTTGTAATACGATATGTTGGGTTGAACAGAGATAATGCGGTTATCTATGATGAATTGCTGTGTAAAAGTGACATCCAGTATTTAAAATTTAATCACTTGAATAACTTGGGTTAAGATGACATTGGATTCGAAGAGACCAGAGTCGGGTATTAGTTAATACCCGAAACCACTTCGATTCTTTATAGATTGATATGTGAAATCAATAGGCTGGTATGGAATGATTTAAGTGAATTTGACCATTTAATCTAAGTTTTGGTAGTTAGGAATTGATGTGTGAAATAAGTGATGTCTATAACAAATTGTGAATTTGTAAATTGATACGAGTTACCTCGGGTTTTTTGTATGTTTTATGTTGTTGTATACCATGTTAGATGAGTTTACTCACGTTGGTTTCCAGCCTGACCCGGGTGTTACTTTGATAAAATGCTCAGGTCAGACCGAGTATTACAGATTTCAGGTAAGGACGTTCTGGAGCTCAGGAGGCGAGCTGGATGGCAGGAACGTATGGAGAGTTTCCGCTGTGATATTATAGTATCTGAGACATGATTGTATCTGTCCTGTGTTTGTGTTTATGTGTAACTTTGATGTATTAAAGTGTAATTAGATAAGTACAGTTTTCCTTTGTATAACTGTTATTATTTGATATTATATTTTGATCCGCTACGAATGTGAGATTCTGAGTCTTTTTTCTTCTGTTTTCTTCTTCTATCTCTTTCTTATTTCCTAACTATCTGGAATTTTCGATATCGAAAATTCCGGGCAGTTACATTTGGTATCAGGGCAGAAGGTTAAGCGAGAACCTTGGCTCTGGTGGGGGATACTCATTGAAGATTGGGTCAATGGTACCTTAGGATGAGCTGAGTGTGTGTGTGTGTGTATATATGAAAGCGTACTTGTTATTTTCTTATATAAAGATTTTAAGAATATATTTTGATATATAAAGCAATATTTCTTTCTAATAAATATTAAGGTGATTGGTTGTTAAATCATTGGAATTAAATATAAGTGGTAATAGTAATACAACCAAATTTAAATTGAATAAAGATAAGTTTGAAATGGATTCAAGCTGAAAGTTAAAATCTTGAATTTGATAAAGAGTTTCAGAATAAGATAATAATGAATTGGTTTTCAGTTATGATAATCTTGGTTATTATCATAAATGATTGTTGTGTTTAATAATAAAATGTGTATAAATGAGTAAGCAAAATGAAATGTTTTAAGGAAGTAAAACATTTGGGTAAGTATGACTTATAAATTGGAACTAAAGATGATCTGAATTGTGAATTTTTAAATCTAGGTCCAAATTAGTATCTAAGTGATAAAGAAATAATAGATAATATTATTTAATGTATTTGAATGAAGAAATGGGGTGTGGTAATATAACCATTATTAAGATAAAATGGAATCATTTTGGTCTTAAGATTTGAATGTTTAAAGTAAAGTTCAAAGGTTTGGTTTCAAAATTGAAATTTGGTGATAAATTGAATTTCAAAGATTTAGTTGTTTAAAAGGGATTTGAATTATTATCTGAACTTTGAAATAGGTTAAAAATGGAATTTGGATTCAGAATTAAATGGTTTAAAGAGATAAGTTGATTTGGTTTAAAGGATTAAATCAACATTTGAAAATTTAACTCGAATTTATATAATTGGGGATGGTTTAAATTTAAAATTTGAATTGAATTAGTTAAAATTGAATTTGATTTGAATTAATTAGAATTGTGATTGAAGACGGATAAGTTTAAAAATTGAAATAGAAAATTTGAATTGGATTAATTTGAAATGAAATTGAAGTTGACCGAGTTCAAATTCAAAAGGGAATTGGAATTAATTCAAACTGGAATTGATATGAATTGAAATTGGTTCAATTTCAAATTTATTTGAATTAATTGAAATTGTGATTAAAGTTGAATAGGTCTAAAATTCAAATGGAATTTGATTTGAATTTGGAAAGAAATTGAGGATTAATTCAACTTGAATTGGGGTTAAATCAATTTCAATGGAAATTGAAGTTATTTAAATTGGAATTGAGTCAATTTAAATGGAAATAGAAATTTAAATTGAATTGATTGGAAATGGAGGTTGGAATTAAACAGTTTGACTCTGGACTATTTTCAAAATAAATTGTTTTAATATAAATCTGTTTTTCCAAATTATTTACTATACAACTTTTCTTTTTAAACCTAAAACCATCTTATACTTGCTTTACAATTATTTTTGGAACTATTTAACAATTTTTCAACTATGTTACAAACTAATTACTGTTTTTCAACTACTTTATATCTAATTACTATTTTACAACTATTTTGCAAATTATTTAAAAATTTCTATAACTATTTGACTATTTTCCAACTATTTTACAATTACTTTACCATTTTATAGCTATTTTACAAACTAACAATTATTTTTCAACCACTTATCTATTTTTAAAAAAATTTCAAGCTATTTTCTAAACTCAGGCTAGTCAGAGTACAAACTGTTTATAATTTAAGTAATAATCCAAATGAGGATTTAAGAATTGTGAGTAAGTGGATGAAAATTTATGTGAATGTGAACAGAAAAGGAGATTGATTTGGCTAATAATCAATAAAGCAATAAAGATAAATACATAGAATGTACATATATTATTCTGTTCGCATAGTGGTTTGATCCAGATTCGAACATAAAATTTCGAGATGGTTATATCAATCCAAGTTGGGATTTTTCACTCGATTTTCGACGGCGAACCTGGATATGGGTTGTTGATTGGTTCTAGATATTCTCTATCATAGTTATGGCTATGCAAGGGGAATGACGGTTTCTGATCAAGAAACCAGATCTGAGTCTGCACTAGATAGTCGGTGGACAATACTAGTTCGGAAGTGAAATTGTGTGATCGAGTGAGCGATCAGATTGGTATAGCGTACGGATGATATGTGTACATCGTACGAGTTTGAATAAAATTGATACTGGGAATTTGTGGATAAGAAATTCGAAATGGTTTTTGAAATGAAAGGTATATTTTGTGAAATATATGATGAAGTAAAAGTGGAAATTGGATATTTCTATGGTAGAAATTTACTTTATGGAAGTAAGTGACTTTATAGAGTAATCAAATTTGAATATTTGATTTGGAATAAACAAAGTTATATATCTTTGTTATATAAGATAAAACTTCCCTTGTTGAATCTTTTGCCAAAAGAAAAAGGGTTTTGAAATTTTTTGAAGTATAAAAAGGGAATTTATACAAGTTTAAAGTGATCCAAAGATTTTTAAAAGTTATATATATATATAAAGGATCTTATGAGAATGATTTTGAGAAAAGGTTTTTGGAACCTATAGACTTTGGAAAGGCTTTTGATTTTTGAGTAAAATCAATATTGGAATTTGGACGTAGTTTGAGATTTATCCATTTTGGGATAATCGATTTTATGTAAAGGAGCTTTATATGTGATTCATACTAGGTGTATGATTTGAAAGATACTATAATAGTATAGTATAAAGTGTTTTGAGATTGGCTCTGGGAAAAAGGCACTCCCTTGAAATAAACTTCTCAGGAGTACCACAGGGTGGTACTGCCTTGAACCCTAAGGGGGTTCTAAAGTTGATCCTGTGAGGAGTCCGAACAAAACTAATTCCTGAGGATTTTGTCTAGTGTGTAGTGAAAGTCGAGGGCACTGATGCCTACAGAGGCATTTGGGTTATGCTGTAACGACAGTGTAACTCGATGTCACTGCGATCTACTGCAGACTATAGCGAAAGTCGTGTGTGCTGTTGAGAGCCAACAGTCTACGTTTGATTTTATATTGGTAGACTGCGACCTATGGTGACATATTGAAAGTCGTGTGTGTTGCTTAGAGCCTACGGTCTACGTTTGATTTTACATCAGTAGACTGCGACCTATGTGGGAGTGGAGAAGTTCCATTTTTGGCAGCGAAAATCAAGGGCGCTGATGCCTACAGTTACATGGACTTTTGTTGTGATGGCAACGTAACCCTGGAATGTAACTGCGATCTGCCGCGGGTTCCATGGTGTAATCGAGGGGCGCGGAGTGCCTGCAGTTACATGGACTTTTGCTGTGATGGCAACGTAACCCAAGATGTAACTGCGACCATGGATGGGGGTGATGATCTCCAGAGCATTCTCACCAAATATATTCCTCTATTTTCAAAAATGTTTTCTATATTTTCAACAAAATGTTTTCAAAGTATTTTCACTGGGTGTTGAAATTGGGTCTGCTAAGTACTTATAGATTATCAGTCGTACGCCTGATCAAGTAAGACCGAATTTCTATGAGAACAAGGATGGACTGGTTGAGACATCGAGTTATAAAAAGTATTTTTATAAAAAACTATTTTATAATATTATATAGATTTTAAAAGTGTTTTAAAAATGATCAAAACGAAAATTTAACTGATATTAAGTATTTTAGTAAATTCTGGCTTCGTTCCTTTTCGAGGACGAAAAGATTCAAGGGGGGAGGAATGTGATATCCCGGAAATTTCAAGCAAAATTAAATGTGATAATCCCCTTTATAAATTATTTTAAATCGGTAAAGTTTGTTATTTTCAAAACAATAATGATAATGGATTGTTTTTTTAAATATAGATAAATAAATTTTTAAATAGAATTATTAATTACAAATTGAATTTGGGTTTGTTTAAAATATATATGTATTATTGAATTGATTTTAAATTGGATTTTTAAATTTAAATTTGAATTTGGAATTAAAATTAAAATTCAAAAAGGAGATATTTTAAATTTTTTGGATTTTTAAATATATTTTATATGATTTTATTTAAAATATAATTGGTTTTATTTTCTTTTCTTTTAAAGGTTTTATTTATATAAAATTAAGTAAGCATTTATTAATTTACAAATGTATTTATTAATTAGGAAAATTAATTTAAAAAGCTTTTAAAATCTTTTAAAAATAATATAAATAAAATAATTACAAGTGTAACCCTTTAAACCATATTAAAAACACATGTAAGTTAATCAATAATAGGTTATGTCAAGTGTTAACTTTTGAAAACAAGTGTCAAAGTTAATTTTTGTTTTCCTTAATTCTTAATAAATTCTAAAATACATTATATAAATTTATCATCTTCTTCTTATCATTTTTTTTATCTTCTCATTTTTTTGAAGAAACTCATCCATGTTAAACCCTTCTTCCAAAACCAGATGTGATCATAAACCAAAAATATTAAGACTATTTTCTCAAACTCAAATCGGTAAAATCCTACTCAAACTAAAAATCCACCTCTGTTCAAATCTTTTTCAAATCAAAAGACCTGAAATTGTTAGCCTGTAAACACATTTTTTAAAATCTGTAAGCAATTCAAAGCTTTCAGTCAGTCCAAGCAGTAGCTAAAGCATGCAGTTTTTTTAAAAAGAAACAAAGAAGTGCTCTGTTCATTTTAACAGGTGAGTAACATCATTTTTAAAAACTTAAGTTTTTGAATAGTTTGGTTGCATGCAAGTTTTCTAGAATAAATATGTAGTGTATATATAAATGAAATATGTTGTGTATATGAAGGTATGATATGCATGTTTTGTTTTCATCCGAGTCTTCTCTGTTTATAGTTCCCAGTACTGAAGTTTTGATTTAAATTCAAAATCTCTAGATTTTGTCTCTGTTTAAATTTAAGATTCAAATCAAACTTGTTTTTTCATCACAAACTTTAGTTTAAAATTGTACTTAAGTTAAAATAACATTGAAATGTCTCTGGAAATCATAAAAAACTGATCAAACTTTGAAATAGTGAAAATTCAAACATCATAATTCGAAGTTTCAGGCTTAGGATCTGAAACATCATTCGAAAACTTGATTTTAAAACTAAAATCACAATTTTTAGTAATAAGATTTGAGTGCAATTTTGATTTGACCAAAAAATGGAAAATTGGGTGTTTCTGGTGATCTTGATGGTCTGGGAGGTCGAGGTTCTTTCTGGAGGAGGAAGAGTGGTTGAAGACTTAGGAAAATGCTAGGAAGGTTATCCAGGCATGGTGGCAATGGTGGTTGATCATCGAAGTTTGTAAACCTAGTTTGGAGCTCGATTAGAAATTTGATCACCATGGCATATAGGGTTGATCGAGTACCATCGGATTCTAGTGAAAGGAAGTAGGTGGATTGACGAAGGTTTGGTCGGAGTCTCAGACATGACGGCGGTCGGAGGCACAAGAGCGAGGTATTTCCAGGTTTCATTTGTTGTTCCAGATTTTGGTTCCAGATTTGGTTTGAAAGCTTGAAATCGTTTTCGAGATTGGGATGATGATTTGATGATCGCGAGAGGGTGTAAGGGTGATTTCCGATGTGTGAAGATCATCGAGATGGCCAGAGATGAACGACGCCACCGTGCATGTGCACGGTGCACTTCCTTGTTTCTGGCGAGTTTGGGTTGTTGTAGAGGTTTTGTACTCAAGTAATTCTTGAGTAATTCGAGTGTTTAACTCGAAGTGAGGTGAGGTTTTGCGCGAATCTATTCGGGATGGGCTCGGATAAAATGTTGGTTACAGTTTTTAAAACCTGTCAGTCTTTTAAACTTTTAAAAATGAATTTTTAAATTTGAAGCGAAGATTTAAAATAAGTTTTAAATCAGTTTTTAAATATGATTTCAAAATCTAAATTTGTATTCTAGTTTTGAAATAAAGTTTTAAGGAAATTTAAATTGTTTTAACAACTTTAAAATGTTTAAGTGCATTTTAAAATGGTTTGAACTTAAAAATGAATTTGGTTTAAACTCTTATAAAATTTCTTTTATAAGACAAGTATTTCTTTAACATGAGATTTAAAAGGTTTTTAAATTGTTTTAAATTTTGTTAAAGTTAAATTTGTTTTCATTTTAAATATTAAATTTAAAATGAAATTTAAAAGTAAAATTTAAAAGTAAATTGTTTTTAAATGATTTGTTAATGATAATTTAATCATTAATAAGAATAATGTCTTTATCTTGAACGATAATTAAGATTTAATGATTTGTGATTCATTAAGTTATTAAGATAATTAAAGAATAATTAATTATTTTAATTTATTAATGATTTGGATTAATTAATTTAGTAATTAAGGGATTAAATTAATTAATTAAGGTTTAAGTGATTAATTAAAGAATTATTAATAGTTAATGAGAGATCATTAACTAGGGATTATTAAATAAATAATTAATGTGATTAATTTGAATAATTAATTATATTAATTAATTAAAAAAAATCATTTGTTTAGTTGTTTAAGTATAATTACTTAGTGGAAGTAATTAAAAGGATTAATTACTCCGTGTAATTAATTAAATTAATGTGACTAGTTTAAGTTAATTAATTAGTGTAATTAATAATCATTGGATGATGGGTTAAGTATAAATTACTTAGTGTAATTTATAAAGTATAATTACTTAATGAAGTAATTAGTGAATAATTACTGGATGTAAAGAATGGTAATGGTTTTGGGTTTAATTACTTTGTGTAATTAAAATGAAGGATAATTACTTTGTGAAAGTAATTAAGAATTAATTACTTAGTGTAATTAATTTAAGACTTAATTAACTAATAAAATTTATTAGAAGTTAACTAAGTAATGTAATTAATTACTAAATGTGATTAATCAAGCTGATAAATGAATAAAGATTTGATTAATTAGAACAATAATTAATTAAAGAAGTAATTAAGGATCATTAATTAATATAATTAATGAAATAATTTATTAATGATTTGGATTAATTAATTTAGTAATTAAGGGATTAAATTAATTAATTAAGGTTTAAGTGATTAATTAAAGAATTATTAATAGTTAATGAGAGATCATTAACTAGGGATTATTAAATAAATAATTAATGTGATTAATTTGAATAATTAATTATATTAATTAATTAAAAAAATCATTTGTTAAGTTGTTTAAGTATAATTACTTAGTGGAAGTAATTAAAAGGATTAATTACTCCGTGTAATTAATTAAATTAATGTGACTAGTTTAAGTTAATTAATTAGTGTAATTAATAATCATTGGATGATGGGTTAAGCATAAATTACTTAGTGTAATTTATAAAGTATAATTACTTAATGAAGTAATTAGTGAATAATTACTGGATGTAAAGAATGGTAATGGTTTTGAGTTTAATTACTTTGTGTAATTAAAATGAAGGATAATTACTTTGTGAAAGTAATTAAGAATTAATTACTTAGTGTAATTAATTTAAGACCTAATTAACTAATAAAATTTATTAGAAGTTAATTAAGTAATGTAATTAATTACTAAATGTGATTAATCAAGCTGATAAATGAATAAAGATTTGATTAATTAGAACAATAATTAATTAAAGAAGTAATTAAGGATCATTAATTAATATAATTAATGAAATAATTAAGGGATTGATTAATTTAAGTTAATTAATCAATGAAGAGATTATAGAAGAATTAATTAATGTAATTAATTATAGTTAATTAATTAATAGTAATTAAAGGTAAATTACTATAATTGTTTGAGAATAATTAATTTGTGTAATTAATTAAGGGTAATTACATAATGTAATTAGAGAATGATTAAACAAGGATGATTAATCAAGATGAATAATTAAGGGATGATTAATTAATTGAATATAATTAGTTAGTGTCAAATAAGCAAGATTTTTGAGTAATAAAGTAGGTAATTCATTGGTAGTTAATTAAATTAATTAGGAATGGTATGACTAATTTATCTTGCTTATGAATTATTGAATGATATTTGATTGCCTTGGATTATTTGTTATCCCTGATATGTGATTGTGATGCTTTGTGAAATGAAATGTTTTTGTAATATGATATGTTGGGTTGAACAGTGATAATGTGGTTATCTATGATGAACTGCTATGTAAAAGTGACATCCAGTATTTAAAATTTAATCACTTGAATAACTTGGGTTAAGATGACATTGGATTCGAAGAGACCGGAGTCGGTATTAGTTAATACCCGAAACCACTTTGATTCTTTATAAATTGATATGTGAAATCAATAGGCTGGTATGGAATGATTTAAGTGAATTGGACCATTTAATCTAAGTTTTGGTACTTAGAAATTGATGTGTGAAATAATTGATGTCTATAACAAATTGTGAATTTGTAAATTGATACGAGTTACCCCAGGTTTAATGTATGTTTTATGCCGTGTATACCATGTTAGATGGGTTTACTCATGCTAGTTTCCAGCCTGACCCGGGTGTTACTTTGATGTAATGCTCGGGTCAGACCGAGTAGTACAGATTTTCAGGTAAGGACGTTCTGGAGCTCAGGATGCGAGCTAGATGGTAGGAACGTATGAAGAGTTTCCGCTGTGATATTGTAGTATCCGAGACATGATTGTATCTGTCCTGTGTTTGTGTTTATGTGTAACTTTGATGTATTAAAGTGTAATTTGATAAGTGCAATTTTCTTTTGTATAACCGTTATTATTTGATATTATATTTTGATCCGCTGCGAATGTGAGATTCTAAGTTTTTTTTTTCTGTTTTCTTCTTCTATCTCTTTCTTCTTTCCTAACTATCTGGAATTTCCGGGATCGAAAATTCCAGGCCATTACATATACAAATATGTTATCTTAATCATTTAGAAAGAAATGGAGAAGAAGAAATGGCAGACCGTCGCTACTGCCTCCATAAAAATGTGAGAAGAGAAGGGAGGGCTACGTCTGAATTTATAGGCTCTAGAATCAACCAGAACCGTTAGATCGAAATATATTAAATTCGGGCCATTGTGGCCTAGGTTACTGGAGTAGCTAGGTAGCCCCCAGTCGACCAACCTTAGGTGATTGGTCGACTGTCCCTAATGATGGGTAAGTTTATAGGCCCGGGTAATTAATATAAAAACGTTAATGATTTCTTATTTAATAATTTTCGTTTCGAATTCATTTTCCTCCCGTAACATTTTCGTTTAAACTCCGATCGCAAAACTCCAAATACGAGTTTGCTTAGAATTTCACCACGAACGCAATGGTGCAAGTTTCATGGTCAAGTTCCGTCGTTTGCACAATTTTTTTTGCAAAGCCTAATTAATTAACTAACTAGCTAATTAAATAACCAACGCCACCAAATTATGGGGTGTTACAAGTATTTATCTTACGATAACAAAAATTGCTTTTATTATAAATCCAATGATATTATAATAATGTCTAGGGTTTAAAGTATTCAATAATCAAGTATCTATGATGCGAGTGTATCACAACAATAATAGGTATACAATCGAAAACTGAAGGCTCGTATATGGAAAATTGATTCCAACAAATGGAAAGGTAAAGGACTACCTTCCGAAAGGTACACCTCTAGAAAAATGTACCCGAGGGGCTCGTTGAGACCATCTGTAAGAAAGACCGACCTATTCCGAACTGGATAATACCGAATATGATCTCCCTAGGTTATGATCAAACAACCAAATGGGCCCAAAAAAATAATATAAAAGAGATAATCTGAATCTGGATAAAGGATGATCATGCCTTAATGGGCGCGACTCCCATAGCCTTACGATGTACCCTAATGGGCGCGACCCACACAGCATTACAACATCCCCTAATTTAGCCATTCCCAGGTTGTGAGGCTTGAGAAGCTACACTCATGTTATTTCCTCTTGGAAAGCCAATTGTCCTTAGGGCAAAGTTGCAATGCCAACATTCATCCATAAAAATTCATTCTGGGTCTGAACGAAACCAAAGGTACTACCTCTACTACATCCAATTTAGAATCACCCTTAGGATTAGTAGCATGTAGCCCTTGCACTTCAAAGAGCTTCATCGTAGATCATCCTCAAGATGTCTTCCACTAGAACGCATGTGTTGGTTCAAATTGCCTCTCTGACCCAAAAACTCGATAATTCCTAGTTGAATCAATCTTGGTTCAACGGAATATACTAGAGTCTCAAGAAGATCTTTGATATATCCCTTAAAGCTAGAGTTTCACCAAATGAACTCTGAGGGAACTCAAACCATATGAACGTGTGAAGCTCTTATTTACTTCCTAAGTCAAAACTGGCCAATATTTGATAATCCTTTATTTAATTATCAAATAACAAAATATAACGGTCTAGAGATTTAATTTAACATAGCAACCACTATGCCTTAAAATAAATCTTCCATTTATTTAAATATCTTTCCAAAATATTTATCAAAATATTCATATACCCATCTCATCGGCATAAATGTATTCACAAAACATTATGGAAGATTTCTTATTTCAAAATCATATTAAAAGGATCAAAACAAGTGTTATTTAAAATAGAGATAAGGATAACCCCAAACACTGTTCCTTCGATGTTAAGTGTGGAATGAATGTTCCATACTACCATAATTGGGAAGGTTGGTTAAGGGAAATCAAAATCTCAAATTCTTATATAAATCCTTTTTAATAAATCTCTTTCATTTATGAAATTTCCTTTAATTCATTTATATAACACTTTATAAATCTACAAAATCATTTATAAAACTCTTTTTACAAAAATATCGAAACAATTTTTAAAACTCTTTTTATAAATATCCAAAATCATTTATAACACTCCTTCCCAATTTCAAGGTCTCTTTTTAATTTATAAAAACTAACTTTTATAAATTTTTCTTATTTAAAATAAATCTTATTTAATCAAGTTCATTTAATAAACAATTAATTATCTTTTAAATAACAAATTGTTATTGATTAAACTAACTTCAGCACTTAAAATAAAATAGCTAATGGACCATCTTTAAAATATCATTTTGAAATGATGATAAACCTTAAGCATTTTAATTAAATAATAACTTTACTTTAAACTATAATAATTATCTTTAAACCCTTATTTAAAATAAATAAGATTAAAATTTCAGATTTCCAAAATTTAGAAGAGGCTTAACGACTATGATGGTTTAATTAAAATTCATTTAAACTTTCCAAGTTATAACATGGGCATTTACATAACAAGTAGATATGTAAAAGGGATCAACAAACAATAGTCAATCATCATACAGGCAAATGTTCGAATTATTATAATAGTAGAAGGGGTTTTTGTTCTGCTAAACACATGTCCAAGTAATTATAATAAAAAAAATGGTGTTTTGTTCTGCTACATAGATGTCATTTGGTTTCATAATCATTTGAGGTTACTTAAGGGTAATCGACAAAGAAATCCCTTAGTTTGAAATATTTTTGCAAAAGAAATTTTTTTTAAACAAAACCAATCCTTGAAAATAAAATGACTTTAAAAATCAAAACCTTTATTAATTAATTTAAAAAAAATTAAACTTTATTATTTAATTTAAAATCAAATTAAACTTTATTTAATAATAATTAAATCTTAATTAAGTTCTAATTAAATCTTAATTAAATTTAACTTAATCAGTGATTAATCGATAATTAAACCCTCTTTTTAATAAATAAAAATTAATCTTTTATAAATAATTAAATAATAATTAATCCCTAATTAATAATTAAATAATAATTAACATTTAATTAATTAACTAATTATGATTGACTTACATTATTATCACTTAAGTACTAATTGACCTTTGTTAATTAATTATTAAGTATTACTTACCTTACTTAATCAATTAATTAAATAATCATTAAATAAATAAATAAATAATTACTTTTTATTACTTAAAATGTGTTTGAAAACTCTTTTCAAAAAAATGCTTAAGCCGAAACCAATTTAGATTTCAAAAAAAGTTCGTTTTCATGAACTACACATATAACAACTATAGCTATACGACCCATTATTTTCAAAACTTGAACTTTTGTTTCTAAGTTTTTCTTTGACTTTAACTCTTGGGAAAAAAACTTTACTTATTTTAAAACATAAGGGTATGATTTTGGAACTAAACAAGTTTTAAACTTGAAAACATTTTGAAAATTTGAAACCAAAGATCATATATTTTATTCAACGGATTCTATGTCGCTTTAACTAGTAAGGTGCTAAATTTCTTAGCATATAATTATGAATTCAACATCATAGCACCGAACATAAGCCAAGCTCACAATTTTATAACTAATGTAACCATTAGACTTCATTTTAGGCCTACTTCCAAATCATGTGCTTAGCATACAAGCACATATACATTATAACCAAACATCATTATAATCCAAGTACTTACACATACATACAAACCAACATTATTTTCACCCAAAATACAGAACATATTTACAACAAGTTAAGCAATGATATTTGTTTTAAAACCTTAGTAAAAGGCGAGAACTTTACTCACAATGCTTACTAACTTCACTCGAACTTTCCCTAGAACTTGCACACGACCTAGCTCTTTGGTTCTAACTTAGGAAAATGATATTTTTATGGCCTTACACAAGAATAGGGGTTTGGCCATAGTCCATAATGGTTCTACCATGTAGAGCAAAGGGAGCTGAGAGCATGTTTTATGAAGGAGGGGCGTTGAAATGAAAGAAGGAGGCCTTAAACAAAGATATAAGAGTTTTGAAGTGTATTAAAACTTAGATTTTAAACTTAGGAAATATTATAAGCCATGAAAATTCTTTATGGAGCTTGGAGGAATTTTTAGAAATTGGAAATGAAAAAGTGAAGGGAAGAATTCAGGAAATTGCTTTTATATAAATTTCAAAAAACCAATTTACCAAAATAACCTTATCTTACATAACCTCCACTCCTTGGTTGCCACCTCATCCATCCTTGTCTCCTCCCTTGCTCACGTGTACTACATTATCCACCCTTCATTTCTTTGCTCTAGCATTCATTTAGTACTTGTAGTACTTATGTTTGCTAATGACATGATATGTTATGACAAGTTTCACTTTTATTTTTAAAACTTAATTAAACTTTCATAAGTTGTCATGTCAAAATTTAAATAAACTTAAGTATATATTTATATATCAAAATATACTCTAATTTATTGTAAACTTTTTTATGTATATTAGCTCAAATGTGTACCATGTTTTTCTGACAACTTTTAGACATCGAAAAGTTGAAAATTCGAAAAATGATTTCAGGTCACATTTTCGATTTTTCTTCAAACTAATTATTTTTGTAAACAATTTTTGAAAATCATTTCACCATTATTAGTTATTATATAAAAGAGATTTATTTGAGTAATGAAATCAATTTATTAATTATTAAAAATATATTTAAATGTCCATATTTAAAGTGATTAAATACTGGGTCGTTATAATTATTTGACTCAAAGGTGTAAACTCAGTCAACGATTAATATCGAACAATTTGAAAATTAACGTTAACACGTCACCTTAGCCAGTAGTGTGATATTTTAGTAGTATTTATAACTTACACATCTTTTTAGTAAAATCCAATTTAACTTATTATAAGTGGTACCCGACAATGATGATTATTTACACAAATTCTCTTCGTCAAAACTATCACTTTGGACATATGGAATTTGGTAATGGTCAAGATTCCAACATCATCCATATTCAACTATATACTCCAAACACAAAGTACTTGGTTCAATTATAATAGTTATTATTAACCAAACTGCTTTGGTCAGAGACTTTGGCTTAGAGTTAACATCAGTTGACCATGATATTAAGCTCGTATAGTTAAGGAGATGAATCCTTTTTTGAATAGTATTTCACTTCCAATACTTCCACTCGACCCAACTATAGTTGTTCGATGGACGTCACGCCACGATTTAACTATAATAAAATTGGAGTTTCCATATTAAAGATCAAAAGTATTCTCAAGTCGAAAGAACTATGTAAATTAGTCACATCGTATTTTCTATTTGATCTTTGTAATATTAACTAACAGAAAACCATCGATTGAGTCATTTCATGGCTATCTAACAACTATCAATATGTAATCCCTTATTGCCTCTAGCAGCCATGTGTAATACACTATCCAACATTTGGAGAGCGTTACATACTCTATGAGGATACTGATATCCGGTCTCGAAACATCTTAACTAGTAATATTAAAAATGATATATTTATTTTCATTGTGATAAATTACTCACGTGTTACGACACTTCGTAACTATTATCACAAAACAATTTATTTATGGACTCTCTATTAAATGTACTTTAATTTGAATTAATTAATATATAACACATTATATCAAATATATAATATAAAGAAAACATCTTTTGTTTTGAACAAGATTGGTCATCGAGTTAGATATGTGCAACAACTTACGTAATTGCCCCTCAAGCATACGTCTAACTCTATCATTCTCCCACTTGCACTTAGGGCAACTATGAAATCATATTCTAACTTCTCCAATCTGTTTTTGCAAATTTCATTATGTCAATCCCTTGGTGAATGGGTATACTATTATGTTTCAATTTCCTACTCAGTCGATCAACTCTCTCCGATGCTGACAAGCTACGTTTATCATGTGGAACAATTCGGAGTATGTTACTTGACTTCTAGTGAGCTCTAAGTTTTATTACGAACCATATCATGACATTATTATCATATAACAATGTTACGGGATTCTCAACTTTTGGAATCATCCTTAGCTCAGTTATAAATTTGTGCATTTATGTTTACATATATTGCTTTTATTGCGATGCTATTCAGGGCGATATACTAAGCCTTTTCAGTGAATCCGCCATAGTCTTTCGTTTGGAACATTTCCAACTTAATGATTCTTAAATTGAATTTATTATTGACATATATATATTCAATATCACTTGTGAAAGTTCGAGTCAAAACACACCTTCATAAGGAGTTTGTTGTTTCTATATATAAATCTCTTGTATTTCATAAATACAAGAGAGCACTTCAAACAACCGCTTAGTGATATTAATTTGGATTTGATATTTGCTTCATGTATCAAGTACATAAACAAATAACGAATTCATAGATAACATAACATGTACGATGTTTGGGCCAAAATTGGTCACAAATCCCGTATATCGTGAAAGCAACAATATATGAATATAAATCAACAACGTCCAAATACAAATCTCAGATCCAAGCGAAACCGAGAACAGTAATTGAGAAATAATAAGCAGATAACACGAGATTTATAGTGGTTTGGCTATCTTCGGCCTACGTCCACCTCAAATGATAATCATTTTATTGATGTTCTTGCTGGTTACAGTGGATTAAAGCAGTAATTTTTGAGTACAATGACGGAGTTTGAATGCAATCGTGATTTCGGCAGAGTCTAGGCATCCTCGGATCCAAAGTCCCTTTTTTGTAGGCTCTAGGGTGCTATTTATAGGCGTTCCATGCAAATACCTGGCTTAAACTTCGGAAGGCTCCTTCTGGCACGTGAGTGGGCCCACGCGATCGATCCCATAAAGTTTCGACTCGATCCGTGATCAATACGAACCAATTTCGTATCGATCAAGATTTGGTCTAATCCAGATGAAATTTGGCATGAACCTTCCTTAATTTGTACGTAAGCTCCGAAAATTTCATAGCAATTGGACCTGTGAATTGTGAGATATGATCGATGCAAGATTACGTTTCTGTGTATACTATCGCGTTCGAATCGATCGTTCATATCGATCCATTCGTATCGATCCAAGCACATGATGTCGACGTGGCACGCACTCTTCGGATCGATCCAGTTTTTGTGTCGAGTTGATCGAGTCCTATCTTGTTCGTACCGACGATTTGTCTGTTCGTATCGATGAAAAGTGTTGTCTTCAAATTGAGCTTTTGTAGCTCAGTTCGCATCGGTGTTTTCAGACTACTTCGCATCGATGGCTGGAGGTCATTTCGTACCGATATCTGGAGGTCTCGGATCGATCGTTCAATGGCCAATCAACACAAATTGCTCAATTGGGACTGATACAAATTGATTCTGAGTGTTGGATGCGAAGTAAAACCGAGTCGAGTGGATACGAAGTAGAGCGTTTGTGATGGACAAGAAGTAGACATTGCTAATCGATTCGAAACTACGGAGAGTTTCACTTTGATCGATATGAACTCAATGGATTCGAACCACATGACCATAGATTGTTTCGAACTTGATCGATTCGAACAGATCAAGGCAAAGTCATTCTGATGGATACGAATTCGATCGATTCGAACAGATCAACTTCATGGCTCTCTGATGGATACGAACAACGTGTCTTTCTCAACTTGAATCGATCGTCTCTCGATCATACGAACTTCGATTGACTTGAAATTTGAGATGTCGACATTTATGGCCTTGCTTGTCATGTCTTGGCAATTGTAGCCCGTTCCGGACTTGGACAAAATTGTCGATATCCATAGTGGACCTACGATGTATAAACGATATTTGTGACTAGTAATCATTGAGTTCCAGTTAATTTCTTGATATCTCGACTTTTCCAAAAGGTGGGATAACACTTTGCCCCCCAAACATGCCTTTTTTGTAAAAGGTGTGTTTTGAATAATTCAGATCGAATGCAGCGAGTTCATGTTTTATTCATAGCTATAGTGTTGTCAATCAAATTTATGGCTGTTCGAAGCCGAGTCAGTATCCATTTCCTCTGAAGGAAGTTAAGAATGAAATTCTACAGCCTCTCTGGACTATAAATGGTCACTCCGGACACTTGCCAAGCCCATTCCAGACTTAGCAATCAAATAGAAAGATCATGTTGCGCTCCGACGTTGCTTTCTATCCCTTGCACTCTGGCCCCAGTGAGGGCGTAAAGCGATGTCTTGGTCTTTCTAGACCGATAGCCTCTCCGGGCTCTTACTGGATCCCATTTTGTCACTCTCCGGTGAAGGGGAAACAGCGTCGAGTGAGCCGATCATGTCGCTCTCCGACGAAGCGGCAACACCCCCAACACTCTAGCACAGTGTCTCTGAACATTTAGCGATGTCATGGCCTAAATCCTAGGCCGATCATAGCCACTCCGGGCTCTTATCGAACCCCGATCCAATCACTCTCCGGTGAATGGGGAACGATGTTAAGTGAGTCGATCCTATCGCTCTCTGGCGAAGCAACTCACTTCTTGCTTTCTGGACCCTGCCTCTCCGGGTAGGGTCATAAAGCGATCATTTTCAAGCTGGCTTTCAGTATTCATCCTTTAACTCTCTGGTCAAAGGTTTTATCTTATAAAATTTAAGTTCATTTATTAAATTCAAATCCCAGATGTTCAATATCAAACAATGGGAAAAACTAAACATTGCCTCTCCGGGCAGAGCGGTGTATTGCCATCTTAGAGCATGTCTAGGGATCGCTCCGGTTCCCGTACTTGTGTAAGTAGCAGTTTTATTTTTAAATCAAATTTAAAGAGTTCAATCGACCAAAGTCCAAATCCTGGAATTGGCCCTTTCTATCATAATCAGTTGATGACGAGTCCTGATCCCGATCCAAGATCCGTCCTGTTAGGTGGAGGTGGCAGTTGCTCAGGTCTTACGGACGTCGTACGATCTCTGGTATATTGTGGCAATCTACCACTTCCGGCATGTTCTTCCACCTCATCCTTTAGATGGTGGCATTCATCAGTAGTGTGCCCATCCAGCTCATGGAATAGGCAGTACTTCCCACTTCTATGCTCCCGTTCTGTGGGATCTCTCCTGGGTGGTTTTCAATAGGGGAGTCGCCCTCGAGTCTCCGTATAAATCAGTTCCAGGCTTGCTATCAAGTCTGTGTATTTCCTGAATCTAGGTTCTTGGAATTTCTTCCGTTTGCCAGGACCATTGTATCTGTCATCGTGCTTTCGCTTCCCTTTATCCACTTCAGACTGTTCTTTATAAGTTCCTCCGCCTTGCACTACATTTGTTTCTCGCCTCTTGGTGCGTGAATCTTCCAGTCGAATGAATCTTTTAGCTTCATGATAGAATTCTACAAGATCTTGTGGTGGATCTCTTGCCAAAGAATCCTTAAACTCCATGCCTTCAGCGACTCCAGCTACAGCCGCCATCAAAATCATCGATGGATCCGGGCAATCTACCGAAGCCACCGCTGCATTGAATCATAGTAGAAATTCTTTTATGGATTCTCCAGTCCTCTTTTTATCGAAGCTAAGGTCATCACACTCTTGGGTCGCGTCACGTGGACCCTAAACTGTCTCATGAAGCATTCCACTAGCTCGTCCCATGTTCTGATCGATCCATTTTATAGCTGCCTTAACCAAAGCGTAGCCAAATCTGATAAAAATAAAGGGAAACATCGCGCCATCACTTCCTCGAATGCTCCCAGCACTTCCATATGCTTGATATATCTGTTAATGTGCATGGTCGAGTCCGACTTTCCGTCGTAAGGGTCCAGCATTGGTAACTTAAACTTTAAAGGATTTCTCGCATTTTTGATATTCGGAGTGAACAGACTCTGACTAACTTCCTCTAACCCTCCGCTTGGCAATCCTCCTCTCATGATTCGTCACACTAATCTAGTCATCCTTTCATTTTGGGATATCCCGGAGATTTTGACAATAATAATTTAGTAATTTATGTCAAAATTTAATTGATTTGATTATATTGTTAATAATAAAGTTGAATTAAATTTAATAATCTTCTTTAAAATAAATATTTAAACTGATAATCTATTTTAAAGGCTAATAAATTATTTTGTATTTGAATATATACATATCTGTATATATTATAAATAGATAATCTTTGTTTAAAATTTAATATATACATGGGCCTGTTTTCTTATTCTAATATTTTTGATAAATTAAAAAATTGGATTTAATTTGATATTAAACTATTGAATAAATAACCAGATGATTTTAATACTCAAGCTAAAAGGTCAATTATTTAAAATTGATTTTAGTTTAAGTTTAAATTTAAATAGAAAGGTTTGTTTTGTTTTTATGTAGCTAATAAAATAAGTAATTTACTAGATAAGAAGACAAATTCTTTTATGAATTGTTTTAATTTAATAATGGGTTATATTTGAACAATATTAAGAATGTAATATTTTTACAAACGGATCCTTAATATAGATTGGAATTGCTATTTCCAAAATTTATTAACATAAGTATAAATACATAAACATCTATGGTGTAAGCATAAGTATAAAAATAGATAGTAAGTAAATTAAGTATTGATAGTTAAGTTTAAAAATAAAAGTGAAGATAAAAATAAACAAAGAGTAGGTAAACAAACCAGGTTGAAGCATCTTGTATATAACCCGTAAGTGATTATGCAAAGCAAGCAAAAGAAAATCTATCAACATCAAAATACATATCTACATACTAGACAAAAATATATATGTAAGTACAAATAAAAAGAAAATAAAAAGAAAACATAAACTGGCAAAGTGATCTTGTATGTAACCTGAAATAATATGCAGAACAAAGTATGAAAATAAATTAATAATCATCAAATTAAGTATTTGATAGTTAAAGTTTAAAAATAAAAGAGAAAATAAAAATCAGCAATAGAACTAAATACTTAAGTTAAAATTTATAACAATGATTAAAACAACTTTATAATATGTATATAACCTGTAGACTAAATAAGCAAAAAAAATCTACCAACATCAAAATATCTATATACAAGACAAAAGTGAATATGCAGGTACAGGCAAAAAAAATAAAAAAAATAAAAAATTAAATAAATACAAATCCTGACATTGTAATATTTGTTGCCTGCAACCTAATATACAAGCTAAGAATAAGACAAGTAAGAAACATGTAAAAATCTTATATAGGAAGTTTAGATTATGCTGCTTAGTTAAGTTTCAACATGTACTAATTAGATAAGGTAAGCTACTAGGAAACAAAAAGTACATAGGCATTTAATACTTTCATTTCAGCATACAAATAAAGTCAATTCGAAATCTAAATTAACATTTCAGCCTCCCTTTTGAAGAACATCTGCCTGATAAAAACAAAAATAAAATCTTCGAACAAAGATAAATTTTGTTCCAGCAAAGAGTTTACCCAGTAAACACATTCCTCTGAAATCTTTCCTTATAAAAGTACGTATCTTCCACTTCTTTTTGTTTATAAAACATAAGCAAAATCAGAAAATATAAGTAAGTTTTTATCTACAAACCTAAACTACCTCAAAACCAAAGAACAGATGATTTGAAGGAAGAGCAAACCAGTTTACAGTTTTTTAAAAGTTCAAACTGTTTTCAAAACCAAGTTATGCTCTTTTCATCCTCTCAAAATGCGGTGAGTAACATCACATCTATAAATGTTTGAGTATATTTATATGTTCTCTCTGAAGTTTAGTTATTTGTGAGTATATTTTGCAAATATATCTCTGTGTTAAGGTGTGGATATATGATAATCATTTCTGTGAATCTTTCTCTGTTTTGATTTCAGGCTTAAGTTCACATAAAAAAAATTCTTCGTTCTTAATTCAAGCTTTAACAAGACATAAGTTTTGAACATAAAATTTAGTTATAACATAGACTTGAGTCTAAAATTGGTTTAAAGGAAAAACAGTTTGTATTAGTTCTGGAAAATATAGAACAACAATGGAAACTAAAATAAGTTAAAACCCAATTCTTATAAATCATAGTTTCAGGCATATGAATCAAATGCTAAAACAAAAACTTGATTTTTAAAACCAGAATAACTATTTTTAGTTAAGTATTTAAGGTTTAGTTCGGGGTTGAATACGATATGTGAATCTGTGATTTTGCGGTGATCTATGTGAATATGGGAATCGAGTTTCTTTCTGGAGGAAGAAGTATGAGTGGAGATTGGTGGAAAAATGGTTGATGGTGATAAAATTCACAAGGGAAATTTCGACAGGGGTTTTTCTTTTAGAACCCTAATTTTTGCTGCGCATAAAGAATCGATCACCACAACCTCTATAGTGGATCGAGTGCAGCAGGGTCTTGAAGGATGAAAGCTTGGACGTGGTCAAGGTCATAGCCGGAGTTTCAGTGTTTACGGTGGTCGGAATTTTGCAAGTAAGGCGATGACAGGTCTCGTGGAGGTGATGCTCGTGCGTTTCCAGGTTTGGGTTTTGTGCTCAATTTCGATTCGAGGCTCGTGCAAATGGTTGGGTGATCGTTGTGGGTTGCTGCGTGGTTAGGCGATGTGTTGGAGTGATCATCGATGATCGGAGGGAGCTCCGGTGAGGGTACACGTGCACGTGCACTGGGTTGTGCCTGGAAGGGTATGTTGAAGCAGGGGTACTCGAGTCTTTATGGAATTGACTCAGGGGAAGTATCACGCGACTCGAAGCACGCTCCTATTTGACTCGGAGTAATGTGGGGGGGGGGGGACCTGGGTAGGTTGGTAACAGGTTTTTAAAAAAACCTGTAAGGTTTGAAAAAGAAAAAAAATTAAAACCTGGGTTTTAAAATGAGAAATAGATGTTTAAGATAGGTATTTAAATCAAAGATGAGTTAGGATTCAAATGAAGTTTGAATCTCAGTTAAAATAGAATAAAGTTTTAAAATTTTAAATTATTTGAAACCACTTTAAAAAGGGGGATGGTTGCTCGAGTTTCACTCGAGTGATTCGAGTGCTGGACTCGAAGAAATTTGGGGTTTTACTCGAAGAAATGTTTGTTTATCTTGGGTATTTTTAGTTACAGGGTTTAGAACCTGTAAGTTTTATGAAAATTTTAAAACCGGGCTTTTAAATGAAAAAATAGGTATTTAAACAAAGTTTAAATCAAGTTAAGTTTGGTTTCAGAAGTAGTTTGAATCTCAGTTTTTAAATAATTAACGTTTTTAAAATTTAAATTTGTTTTAAACAAATTTGAATGATAAAGAGAATTTTTAAATTTGATTTGAATTCAAAATGAAATCGTGTTTAAATTCTTTCAATCTTCTATTTTAAGAAAATTATTCTTTTAGTTGTAAAATAAATGGAGTTTGGAATTGTTAAGATTAATTTTGATTTCATTTTAAATCTTAAATTTAAAATGAAAATTTAAAAGTAAATTTAAATTAAATTGTTAAAATACTTTATTAATGATAAATTGATCATTTAATAGAAAAAGGTTTTTAAAGACTTAAGGATTTGTAATTATTAAGTTAACTAAGTGGATAATTAATGACTTGAATTAATTAACTTAAAAATTAAAAGTTTAAATTTATTTAAATAAGGGATAAGTTAATTAAATAGAGGTAAATTAATTGGTTATTAAGAAATCATTGATTTAATAAGGTTTAATTTTAAAAAAAATTTATGATTAGCAATCAATTAATGAATTAAGTGAGGAATAATTAATGAGTATTAAGATTAATATAAATGTAATAGATAATAAGTTTTAGCTAATCACTTTAGAATTATAAATAGTTAATGAAGAACATTAACTAAGATTATGAAATAACCAATTAATGTGATTATTTCTATTAATTAATTAAATTATTCATTTAAGATAAGCAATTGTGAATTGTTAAGTATAATTACTTAACGGAAGAAATTAAGGAATTAACTACTCATTGTAATTAATTCTATGAATTGTTTAAGTTAATTAATTAAGTTTAATTAATTTAATATATCATATGATGATGAGATAAGTACTATTATTTAGGGAAGTAATTGATGATAATTACTGGATGTAATTAATTGAGGGTGGTTTAATAATGAAAGTAATTGGAATACAATTACTTTGTATAATTAATCACGGGATTAATTAGAGAAAATTAATTAAGGAGTAATTAATTTATTTGATGAGTAATTAAAAATAGTCAATTACTGAATGGTATTAATCAGAGGTGATTAATAGATGTGGTTTAATTGAAGATTAATTACTTAAGGTAATTAATTTAAATAGGGAATTAATTAAAATGTAATTAGAAATCATTAGTTGATATAATTAATGATGGGATGATAAACTTAGATTAATTAATCAATAATAAGTAATTAAGAGTAATTAATTAGAGTAATTAAGAAGTAATGTAATGTTTGTAATTTAAGGTTAATTTCAATATTTGGATAAGATAATTAATTTTTGAAAATAATTAAAGGATGATTACTTGAATATAATTAAATGTTAATTAATCAAGTGTGATTAATTGAAACGAATAATTAGTGAATGATTTATTAACTGATTGATAATTGATTAATAATTATATAAGCAAGGCTTAAAATGATGAAGTAATTAATTTAATTTACTTTAAATTAATTAGAGATGATATAATTAATTTAATTCATTTTAAATTAATTATAGCTTATATGATTGCTTATATATGGATAGATGAAATTGTTTGCCTTGAATGATTTAAGATCTCAGATATGAGGAATTGATGCTATGTGATATGGATGCTTTGATTTAAATATGATGATAATATGAATTATCTGTTATGATGATAATATGCATTATCTGTTTGTAGTGATAATATTGATTATCTGTTTATGTTGATGTTGACTATCTATTATGATATTGTGAATTATCTATGTGTGTGTAAATGGATAATTGAATTGAATTGTTTTAAACTTTAAAACAACTTGGCCTTAAAAGACACATTTGGATTTCGATGAGACCGGGATCGGGTTTTCCATATTTGGAAGTCCGAAAACCACATTGATTCCAAATTAATGATAGGTCGTGAATCTGAAGTGAAGATGAAGATTCAGAATGCAAGGGTTATCGTCGTTAACTCTGAGGGTGATTCCAAAACGAGTGTAACGAGATAATGCCTTCGGTTTCGTTCGAACCCGGAACGAACTTGTATGGATTGAATGCTTTCAAAACATCGTCAGGTGGACGATGAGCATTCTAAGAAATGTGTTCTCTAAAGGTAATCGTAGCCTCAAGCCTCATCAACCGGGAATGGCTAAAACAGGGGAGGTGCAGCAAGGTTAGGTGGGTCATGCCCAAGCAGGACAAGATTTTCCCCTGTCTAGATGTTCCTTTTTATTCGGCTGTGTAGACAGTTGTGAGCTCCAACTGTCGGGGTTGTCTTGTTCGGGACTGTTCAGTAAGGAATGGTTCCGACCTTGTGTTGCAAGGGGTCGGGAGTGATCCTCGGTATGTTGATCTAGGCCACGTACTGTGACGGGCGGTACCCCGGTAGCTCTGCCATTGTATGGAATCCAAAATCCAATAAGTGCCAACGGTTTTGATTGTATTACCCACTTTTGTGGCTAGTAGCTGGAATTTAATAGATGTAACAATTTCGGCTATTTTCTATTTACTTGAAAACCCTAGACCTATTATAATATCACAGAATTTCCTATCAAATGTTTTGGTTAGCGTAAGGTAAAAACTTACCCGTGTTTATTTGTGGGGAGTCTTACGTGATACCTTTTATTTTCAAATGTTTTTCAAATTTAAGCAACTTTAACCTGTTACTCATACCAGACCCATGTCTGACCCGGAGTTTATTTTTGTTTTTCCTAAACTCTCGGGTTCCCAAATTTTTACGGGTAGCCAAGGGATTCAGGTTAGCTTTGATGAATTTTGGAGAAGCAATGGAGCAGGAGGTTTCAGCGTTGTATATATATATAGTTCCGCTGTGTTGGTATCTTTGGGTTATTTGTTTGAGTTGTGTTGTATTAACTAGACAGGTGTTTATAACTGTCTAGTATGTGATGTGATAACTCTGATATATGTAAAATTTTGTAATACACTACTACAAAACAGGTCATTTGCATCGTCTCAATTGAATCGGTTGAAGTAAAAATGATGCAAATTGAACTATTTGCATCAGTTCTATCTTAATAACCGGTGCAATTGGTAAGTGGAAAGCAATAGGTCATAAAAAAATCAAATTTGCATCAGTTATCACCAACAACCGATGCAAATAGTTTCAATTCCCGCCATCTCAAATTTCTGTGCTGCTTATTTCACATTAGTTTCTTTTAGGATTTCGCCTCCTCCGAAACAAAAAAAAGAACCCTAGAAATTATTTTCACCGCTTCTCATTACACAAAATCAAAAAGGCAAAGAAAAACAACAACAAAAATAATTACAGCATCGGAGATTGGTTTTCGGTTCCGGATCTTATGAAGTTTGTCTCGGTGTGGAAGGAACTGCTCGCATGATTCGAGGATTTTTAAGGACTCCTTCCAGTTGTTTTCAAACACTTCAGTTAGGAAGGTTTCGGTCTGCTTGATGCAGTTCTCTTCTATGCAGGATTCTGTCATTTTGAGGTGCTCGGAGGCGCAGCGTAAGGGGACTATGGTGCTGGTGTTTACTTTGAATTTTATGTCATAGCAGAATTTAGCGATGAGTTCGAAGGCTTTTGGACCGCCTGGAAGATCGTTAAGGTGGAGGAGGCAGTTGCTTTTGCCGTCTTCGCTTTTGAATTCGTTTTTCATGGTTTGTAGGACTTCGCTCCTGCTCAGCAATGGGAACTGCAAATGAGGTCAGTATGTGGTTTTTGTTACATAGAATAAAGTAAATTTGGACGGAAAATTTCTTCAAATTTGTCACTTTCAGCCAAGAATAACTGACACAGATCATTTTCTAAACTTATTACAAACTTAAATCACTTGCTAGAATGATTTGAAATCAAGTCAGTGCAATTATTTTAGCTAGTTGGTAATTAATGGGATATGATCATATGCTTTGATAAAGAAACATTAACCATTATATAGATCAAGTTCAGATGAATGTTGTCCTAATGTTGTTTTGAACCAGAGCAAGTGATCCTGCACTGTTGCTAGCAGCTGGGTGTTATTGTGGTAATTGACAGTGTGAAGTTATGGTTGTTGAACAGTGAGGCAAAAGTATTGATGGGTAGTTGGATGACTGTTGAATGCGAGGATTATGGTCCGGTAAATGCGGAAGTTTGGAAGGTTGCCGAGTGGTTTTAGGAGATGAAAAGGATTTGGGTTTCTGTAGTGGATATATGTGCAGTGGACAGTGGGTCTGGTTCAGTGATGAGTTTGTCTCGGTGGTTATGTAGCACAGTGGAGGCTGATGGGTTTGTTTGTAGATGTATGTGTATGTGGTAGGGTTACCGTGGCGGTTTGTGGCTCTGATTGAAGAAAATGCAAGCTTAGCGGTGGGGTAACAATCTTAGCAGCCTTACAACAGTCATCTGTTTAACAAAAACCAGGCAGTGGCAATCAAGGTTATTTTTACACAATTTATATATGAATCATATTCAACTTCGTCCGTTCCCTAACACTTGAAGGTTTGCAACATAAGTTAATCTTTATGTAGACTAGCTACTTGGAACTGTCATATTATGATACAAAAGGCAATGCGTACACATAATGCAATAATTTCTAATGTCAAAGCACTCTGTTCTTAATCTACAAAATACAATTAATAAAGTAGAACCGGGTAATTGTTAACTATATTTTTCCCTTGTAATTTGCTATATCGCATTGTCTATCTGAATAATAAAATGAAATTGTACATGATTTGATTTTCTCTTACATGAGTAGATATAACAAAACATACAAATCTGTGTACGAATGTTATGAATTGAACTCCATAATTGTTATAGAAACTTATTTTGATGATTTATATAAGTTAGAAAATGACAACCCTTTAATATAAACTTGGGTTTTATATGTTATTCAAATGGCACTTACTGCATGAATACAAAAAATAGTAACCTGTTTCTACTAACTTGTTGCAGCTAAGAACGCTAAGAAGGGAACATCGATCTCGAGTAGGTGCTTTGGCATGGAACAACAACATCCTAACAATAGGAGATATGAATGGGAAAATCATAAATAACGATGTTAGAATCTGGTCCCATGCAGTGCAAACATATAGAGGTCACACACTAGAAGTATGCGGCCTAAAATGGTCAAATTCTGGTCGACAATTGGCAAGTGGAGGCAATGACGACCTTTTGCACATATGGGACATTTCCATGTCATCATCGAATGCGCCCCGAAACCAAAATCAATACATGCACAGATTTGATGATCACAATGCAGCAGTGAAGGCCTTAGCTTGGTGCCTTTTGAGAGCAACTTATTGGCTTCTGGAGGTGGTGCAAACGATAAATGTATCAAGTTCTGGAACATATGCATGCTGATATACTTTGCTTCGTTGATACGCAGGCTGATGATGCGTTCGAGTAGGCTTAAAAAGCTAAGTATTCCAACATTATTTATCTTTGATTCTATCTTATATTATAATTAGTATTTATATTATAGTTCGAATGTTTGGTTTATTTACTCTGGTTACATCTCTCGTAGTTGTTCTATGTTTAGGTTTTATTTGCCATTTTTTGCATTTTTGTCTGATGGTTGTTTTAAGTTCATATGTCTAGCTAGCCTTAATTAATTGTAGCTGTTTTAGGTTCTATGGACTTACTTGGTAACCTTAATTAATTGTAGTTGGCATAGATGTATATAATGCATATTTCAAGTAGGCACCACCACCATCTATGTATAGCCATTTCAAGTAGGTTTTATGTTCAATATAATCCAAAAAAACTGATTACAATATTTTGTTAAAACCATTTCAAGTAGGTCTTATGAAGGTCCTGTCCTTAATTGTTGGAGGCCTTCATAAACTTATTACTATGAATATTTGGCTTATATCAGTAGTATAAATTATGCACTGTCTATTCAATTATCTCAAGAATGTTACACTCCTTTTTGTGATCACCTGCCATTTTGTTTCATTCCAGCTAATCATATGAAGATTAATCTGAAGGGTTCAGGTTATTGGTTCCTGTGTCTTATTTTTCATGCAGACTTGAAATGGAATTTTCTATAAAGGTTGTGATGAGATATAGTTTAGAAGATATATTTCCATTGTAATTGTCTTGACAGAATGTATTTAGCAGACGGTTTACTGTTGATGTAATCACATGTTAGTTTCGTGAGAGATGTCCTTTGAGACTTTTACACACTTTAATCTAAATATAATGTCATTATTGCCCCCATTTTAAGCAGTTTTATATTTTGTCTTCATTCCATTCTCTTCAATATTGTTTTTTATTTATACATTTTGCTCATTCTATTCTGGCATGGCTTATATATCATGTCCAAATATTTTAATGGCTTGTTCTTTACCTGAGATGTGAATTTTCATTGCCTGCGATTACGGTCTGTTCATATTTAAAGAGATAATATGCATTACTTTCTTTATTTTAGGTAGTTGAATAAAGAATGATGGAGTATTACAAGTATGAGTTATGGAATTATGTCATCCACTTAAATTCTTCTTTCCATCCATGATGTATTTACTCAAGTGTGACGTGTCAAGGTAATATTTTTACAAATTTTTTGCCAAGTTTGTTTTATGTTCAAATACTGCAAACTAGGGGGTATGCTTCTATGATGTACCATATATCTTTAGTATAGGTGATTGTTTATATACCTTCTCCATTTAGCAGATGCAAACTAGGGGGTATGCTTCTATGTTGCTGAAATGGTTTGCTGAAATCGAAGAAGTGCTGTGAAGTGGTGGTGACAGTTTTTTTTGAAGATGATGTGTTGAAGGTATCAGTCTGGTGATGAAGCTGTGGATTTTGAACTGATGGCAGTTTGGTATAGAAGGGGGTTGGGTGGGCAGTGCTGATGTCAATGTGCAGTTTTGTTGTAGAAGATGAATAAGGTATCGGTTTGGTATAAATTGTTTTATTTGATGATGGTCAGGTGATTCAGGTGCAGTACGCAATTAATAAAGCAGAACCGGGTAATTGTTAGCTATATTTTTCCCTTGTAATTTGCTATATCACATTGTCTATCTGAGTAATAAAATGAAATTGTACATGATTTGATTTTCTCTTACATGAGTACATGATTAAGCACTCTGTTCTTAATCTACAAAATACAATTAATAAAGTAGAACCGGGTAATTGTTAGCTATATTTTTCCCTTGTAATTTGCTATATCGCATTGTCTATATGAATAATAAAATGAAATTGTACATGATTTGATTTTCTCTTACATGAGTAGATATAACAAAACATAAAAATCTGAGTACGAATGTTATGAATTGAACTCCATAATTGTTATAGAAACTTATTTTGATGATTTATATTAGTTAGAAAATGACAACCCTTTAATATAAACTCGGGTTTTATATGTTATTCAAATGGCACTTACTACATGAATACAAATGTTCTTTTTACCCTAAACCCACTTACTGTATTGTTTCTTTCATTACTATTTCATGTTTTATGTTTTGTACATTCTAATCTATACTAACTACTATGTCCACTTATGCAGCAGTTTGGATCTGTGATGATGTTGTAGTGGCAACAGTGGAGCTGCTCTTGATATGAAGTTGTTGAATGATGAGCAGAAGTTGTTAGTCAGGGCATATGTAAGAGGAGGAAATGGTCAGTGATGTGTCGGACCGTGGTTAAGCAAGCAATAGATGTATAGAGAAGGGTTCAAGATCTGGAGATGATAAATGAAGCTCATGCAAGAAATGGTAAAGTAAAATCTTTCATTTCTTACTGTGGCGGCCTTCCATCTCCTGCTGCTGCAAACAACCCACTTGCATACAAATTCAGTTGGAATCCAGCTGGAGCTATTCGAGCAGGGAGGAACTCAGCCACATACAAGTCTCATGGTGATGTAGTGCATGTAGATGGGAAAGAACTCTATAATTCAGCAGTGAATTTCCGTATACAAGACTTACCTGCTTTTGCTTTAGAATACCTTCCAAACCGAAACTCACTAGTATATGGTGATTTTTATGGAATAAGTAAGGAAGCATCAACAATATTCCATGCCACTCTTCGTTACGAGGGGTTTAGTGATATAATGGCTTGCCTTGCAAATATTGGCTTGTTTGACACTGAAACTGTTCCAATGCTAAAAGAGGGGAAAAGATTGACTTACAGGGATTCCTTTAAACTGCTCATACAAAAGAAAACTCAAGAGATTATAGATGACGAAGGAATCATAAGAACAATGGTGATGCATGGTCTCTGCAAAGATGATGAAACAGCTGCTAGAACGCTGAAAACTATCAAATTTTTAGGTCTTAATGACGACGACGAAATTCCAGTAGCATGTCATAGTGCCTTTGATGTTGCATGTTTTCGCATGGAGGAGCGCTTATCATATGGTAGAGATGAGCATGATATGGTTCTACTGCACCATGAAGTGGAAGTGGAGTTCCCTGATGGAATTCCTGCAGAAAAGCACAGAGCCACGTTATTGGAATTTGGAAGGACTCAAAATGGGAAGGCAACTACTGCGATGGCTCTAACTGTTGGTGTACCGGCTGTAATTGGTACTTTGCTTTTACTTCAAAACAAAGTTGGAACAAGAGGTGTTGTTCGTCCTCTGGAGCCTGAGGTTTACATTCCAGCTAGTAATATTTTAGAGGCTTCTGGGATAAAGCTTATGGAAAAGGTTGAGGTTTTGTGATTTATTCCAAATCCCCAGCTTGAATTCTGGTATATGGACATATATGGTATGATGAGCACAGGTTATCTTTCTGGTTTTACATGTAACCTTCTTTAGCAATAAATAATATTTAATATCTTCTGTAAAGATATGTGCACAGATTATCTTGTCAAAACAAAGTTTTAAGAGAATTTGATTATCGTGAATTGTGTTCTTAGTTAGATCTTACACTAGTTACTGTTTACATTTGTACTGAAAAATATGATCAACTTAGTAGTCCCCTATATTCAGGAGAAAGCTTACAAAACTTGAACCAACTATTTTGAATTGCTTGTAAGGTTGTGTCTCAGGTACACCCAATCACCTACCTTGAACTCTCTGTGTTTTCTTCACATCCGCAATGGTAGGAACACTGCATATTTAACTAAATGTGATACTATATGTCTTGAAAACAATTATGTTTTCAGCTTATTGGCATTTTCTTTTCCAGTCTTTAGAATGCAACTGAGCAAAGTAGTTGGTGTTTTCTCATAAATTACTTCACAAATTGTACTTGGCAGTTATGTTTTCCAAGAAAAAGAAAGGAGAAGAAAGCAACCAAATTGGTCGCTCCTTTGGCATGCGACTTCAGAAACACATTTAGGTATTATGCTTTAAATACTCTGCCATCAGTTTAGTTTTAATCAGAGTTTCTTATATAAACCATTAGAGCCACGCAAAAAACTATGTTCTTTTTACCCTGAACCCACTTACTGTATTGTTTTTTTCATTACTATTTCATGTTTTATGTTTTGTACATTCTAATCTATACTAACTACTATGTCCACTTATGCAGCAGTTTGGATCTGTGATGATGTTGTAGTGGCAACAGTGGAGCTGCTCTTGATATGAAGTTGTTGAATGATGAGCAGAGGTTGTTAGTCAGGGCATATGTAAGAGGAGGAGATGGTCAGTGATGTGTCGGACCGTGGTTAAGAAAGCAATAGATGTATAGAGAAGGGTTCAAGATCTGGAGATGTGTTTTTCTCTATGTTCAAGGGTAAGCAAATCAGACCTTGCCTCCATGGCTTTCATTCCATAGAGGGATGATTAACTTAGCGTAGATCTCTCCTGATCCAGAAGAAAAGCTTGATGTCCAGGGTAGGTGAACAAGATAGCTTAGCTCCATAGCAATCTCTCTTCAGATCTAAAGAAAGTCTCTTACCATTCCATGCTCCATTGAATTCTCTAAGGTATTGTTTTTATTAGACACCTTGTCTTTCTATTTTTTTATGGCAATTAATTATATGTTTAATCGATTTTCCATAACTTGTTCAATTTTTGATTTATTTTCATGTATCATGTTAATGTGCTAATTTTATTCTAACACATTGATTATAATTTGCATTGTTGTTTGTTGTTAGTGTGCTAATGAGCAGTGATTATGGCAAACACTAGATTCCAATTTTCCTTTTTCTTAATCTTCATAAGTTTACTGGCATCTCCATGATTACATGACAATGAATTATCCTTTTTATATAGTTTTTTGATTGTAATAATACAAGATGGAACAATGTAGTGGTATCATAATTTTGATTTTTGTTATTTATGCACCGTCAGTTTTAGACATTCCTATCTACAGCCTTGAAACAGTACGCTGATTACAAATATTAGCGTGATTATTGTTGTGTTGTTCAATTTTTAGTTTAGACGATAGTTCTTCCTACTTAAGTAATACTTATCATTTTGGCATATTTTAACTCCCTGTTAGTAAATCTTAACTCCAGATAAAAATCATTTAACCTGCATATCAAATCATTCCTCTATTTTTTAGGTTGCACTGGTTCATGACAAAATTGCACCAAATTAGTTGTCTGTTACATGAATTGAGTACTATGGTCAGTAGTCATAATTCTTAGCTTAAGACCATATTCTAGAAACCAAAATACCTGTGGTTATAGTTTGTTGTTCCGATATTATCATTTAGTTATGACAAACGGACTCTCACAAAATTAGAATAAAGGAACAGTTTGATGTTTTTGATCTATAAAAGCTCTCTTATTATACGATGTAAAAATGCTAAATTATGGTAGGTGTCACACAATTGCTTCTTTCTTTAATTTAAAACCAGGGCTTGTGCTTTGTATGAGTAGGGTAAATAAAAATTAAATCATAACTAATTGAGAGGAAAGATAGAAAATTAGATTTGTTGAAGAATTGAAATTAAGCTAGTTATATTACTTCTCTATGTTCGAGTAAACATGATTACATAGGACAACTTTAGAAGTTATATTGCCTTTGCTATTTGAGTAAATGTGATTATGTAGAGGAAGTGTACATTGTTTTGATTTTTCCTCACCTTCTCTAGTAAGTTACATCTAATTAGTATTGGCAGTAGGCTTCACCCCATTAATACTGGCAGTAGGCTGCACCTCATTAGTCACTGCTTGCTCAGTTTGCGCAGCAGCAGTAATTCATTTATTTTACTGTCAAATTTTCATATTCATGTAAAACTTTCCATAAAATACTTGTACTTACCCATAAATTTAATTTAAAGTATAATTACAAGTGCATTGGGAGCAGATTAGCATTTATAACGTACTACATAAACAATAAAATATAATATTACAATGTTAAAGGTAATAAATGAATGGATAAAACATTATGAGTTATAACTGAGGATTGTATCGCCAATATATATAAAGTTGCTGCTTTCGAGTTTAAGCAGCAAAGTTCCAAGGTTTAAATTTTTAGTTGTCCACAGCTGAAGCTTCAACAGTATCAACAGAGACAGCTGCAAGCCTACAACAGATGGAAATAGTTTTCCAAATGGTTTTGCAATCATTTGCACAATGAAGATTTTATTAATTCAAATTTCACTGTCAAAATAAACTATTTTTTCCTATATTGGTTGATGAACAAAGATATTTGAATTTTATTATTAACATCTTCGAAAATAAACACGGTTTCTTAATCTGGCAAAATTGCTACATCATATTAATCAATATTAGCTATCGTGTAGTATAATATAGGGAACGATTTTTATGCTGATTTGCTCGTGGATTTATGGTAATTTGGCAAACAAAAAATTTGCTTAAGATAATTCTATGGGAGTAATATAAAAGATTTTAATTGGAGGGGGTATTGTGGATTTATTTTGGAGATTAGGAGAATGTAACAATTGCCACCAGGGTCGTGGTTCTGATTCTATAACTCTAAACATGATTAAAATGTCAATTTTATCAATTCTGCATACATAGTTAGTTTATTATTATAGGACATTGTAATAAAACAACATATAATATATTTTTATACTGTTCTGATAACAAAAAATAAGAACATATAGGGTTATTACTTGATAAAATCATAATACTGTATATATCAATAACAAAATTAAACCGTTCAACAATGTTTCATAGACAATCAATTATTGGCATTCAAAAGTTTTATTTTTACGCGATTATTTATGTTTGTTCACTTTATTCATGGCTTAGTGTTACATCGAAAGTTACACTCAATTAACCAATGGTGATTGTAGCTCGTAGGTTTAGGTTTTTGATGTTATTGGTGTTTTTGATACAATGCTATCATTGTCTGGATATGGGATTATTAGTGTAGCAACAACATGTGTAGGAGGAAGCAACAATGGAGCTTCTGGTTTTGTATTTTGGCCTGTCAGTATTGTATTAAATTTAGGGTTTATGCTTAAGTGTGTTGTTCACCATTTACTTGTTTAACTTTTAGTCACTGAAGAGCCTTTAGACTGCATGTCCTACGTGTTCCCATGTTTTCATTTTGCTTATCAACTGATTTTTTTTTTGAAAGAGATTGAATTTACTGAATTGGCCACCGAAGAGCTGCTGGAATATTTCTTTAACTTGTGTAGTTCCCATTTACAGTAGAAGTGACCGAATATTAAATATTATTCTACTGTTCATAGATGATGAATTTGTCGTGGATGAATCTTCATATTTACATTAGTTTGAATCTGCGTAGTTTGTTAATTGTCAGTCAAACGAAGATTGAAATGAAAATATACATGGCCCCTCATTACATTTAGTTAGCGCTAACATTAAACAATGCTTTTCAAGTCAAAAGGAAAACTCAATGCAGAATATTTCAACTACCGCTCAGTCGTTCCCTCTTCGACCACCATCCTCGGTTGTACATTCGCCTTCTGTGCTCTCATCTGCAAGGAATAGCCAAACAATGTCTCAATACAACTTCACATCTCAAGGTATGATTAATAATAACTATACCAGCTATAATAATAATAGCTTTTAAACTAATGAATCATTAGTATGTCGTCATCCTGTGTTAGCTAACTTTTTCTTCTTCCGTGCAGGGACAGAGGTTATGAAGTTGTTTCACTATGCAGGGACAGTTTGAAGTAGGTCTGTGGAGGCACAGTAGTAGGGAGTGGTTCAGGTGAGATAGTGGAAGCCTTTGGGTATGAAGTCTCAGTGTGTATGTGTTGTATTTTTGCGAGTGGTAGCAGAGTTTGGAATGGTCAGTAGAAGTATTGATGGGTGGTGATTTGTGAAGGCTGGTGGTGGAATAGGGTAGATGGTTTGGGGTTGGTATGTAAATGTATGGGGATGTGGTTCTGGTGGTGCTTGTGGCTTTGGTGTTGATATAGATTATTAACACTTTAATTGATAACACTTTAATTGATATATGTTTATTTTGTATAGATTATTAACACTTTAATTGATATATGTTTATTTTGGTATTATGTTATTCAGTTTGTATTTGCCATCAAATTTAATTTTGAATGATTGTAATATTGCATGCAATAATTGTTTGTTATAATCAATAATATATATATATATATAATAATGGTTTTCGAGAATGGTTTTTTTGCATCAGGTATAAATAGTTGATGCAATAGAGGGATTAGTTTGCATCGGTTATTATAAAAAACCGATGCAACAAGTTACTTTGTTGCGTCGGTTTTCATTACAACCGATGCAATATGGGGGCTATGTTCAAGCAACCAACCATGATATTTTGCATCAGTTGTTAGTAACAACCGATGAAAAAAGGACTTTTTGCATCGGTTTCAGAACTGATGCAAAAGTGTTAAGCCTGTTGCATCGGTTGCATATGCATCAGTTGTTGAACTGTTGCAAAAGGGGGGTAAACAACTGATGCAAATGGCCTGTTTTGTAGTAGTGATAGTTATGTGATCTATTATATTTTATTCCATTCCGCTGTGAGATTCTGATGTTGTTGTTCTTTCTTCTCTATCTTTTCTATTTTCTCATCCCTTTCTTTCTTCAAGATGAAACGGATTTCTGGGGTCGGGAACCCGGGTCGTCACAGTTGGTATCAGAGTGCTAGGTTGAGTGAATACCTAGGCTCTTGAGTGATTTCTATCTTGAGAGAGAGTATTTGTAATTTTGTAATATATATATATATATATTTCTACCTATTTGTTGGGTTACCTGTACGGGTTATCCGATATAAGTTATAAGGGTGGATAGGGTAGTGGTGTGTGTAACACGACTACCAATGATTGGAGTATGAATATTTGAGGTTGAAAGTGTATCTGTCGAGACTGTAGACCTATTACCGTTTCGAGTGAGCTTTGAATAGTGTAAGGATTTCATTGATCTCTGAAGGAAACCAGTTAAGGTTCGGAGTTCACGTTTGAAGCATAAATTTGGATGAGCTAGAGTTTGGACCTATCGGTTTGGTATGAGCAAGTCTGGATATCTTACCTCAGGATGTAGTAGTTGTGTGATGTCTCCGAAGATGTTTCTTTGAAACAAGTTAAGGTAGCGTGTCTGCTTCGGTGTTGTGACGGAGTTCAGTAGAATGTTTCTGTTAGTTTGAGGTCCGAGTTTCTCGAAGAGCTCTGGGTTAGGAATTTCTTGGCATTGGTATTGGCAAGGAAGTTTTTGACTTCTGCATCAGCAGTGGAGTTCAGAAACAACAGTGTGATTCCGTTTCTTTGATGAATTGGCTAATTAAGGGTAGGCCGATCTGTTTGGTAAAGAAAAAAAGTTTTTCTTTGGTATTGGGCTAGATTGATCGCAAAATTGACTTGCGATTGCTGAGTGTTCTTTTGGGTTATCTGGTTTTTCTGGATTTTTCAGTGTTTGAATTAGGGAGTTTCTACTGGGAATTTTTCGGGATCTTAAGGCCAGATTGGAGTACACCTGTTTTTATCTTTTCCAGATGAGAAGAAGTAAGATCAGTCTACTGATTTTGGAATTGAGTTGTGATCTGGTTTTTGAAGATAATCTTGGAAAGATCATTTTGTTGGATTGTTTTTGGATCAATTTGTTTCTAAGGAGAATCGGCAAGGGTTGAGCTGATCAGTAAGGATGTAGGCAGCCCAGAATCGTCCGAAGAGTTTTGTGGATAAGAGACGAAGAAATTTGGAGTCCGTAATCGGAGATTTGATTTTGGTTAAGTGTTTAGTTTCAGGATTGAATTGTCAGTTTGGATAACTGGAATTCGTTGTGTTTCACGTATCTCTGAGGGAGTACGTGTAAGATCTATCTTTGATTGTAGAGTCAGCAGTTCAGAGAGTTTCGGTTGTTGAGCCAGACTTGAGTTTGGTCTGATATTTTGATTTGTTTTGTAGATCCAGGTGAGTGGGAACTCAGTAGCTTAGTAATATTGATTGTTTGAATTCTGTAAGAGAGAGTATCCTAATATTTATACTTGGGGAAACTCGAGAAAATTCTATTTAGAATTCTATCTGGACAATTAGATTTGTAGATTGGATGAATTGGTTACTATGATTGTTAGCATATGATTTATATATGCTTGTGTTGTAAAATTAAATCTTTAATTAAATTATTAAATAACCTTTGTTTTAAATTTGGGGGACGAAATTCTTTTAAGGGGGGAGGAATGTGATATCCCGGAGATTTTGACAATAACAATTTAATAATTTATGTCAAAATTTAATTGATTTGATCATATTGTTAATAATAAAGTTGAATTAAATTTAATAATCTTCTTTAAAATAAATATTTAAACTGATAATCTATTTTAAAGGCTAATAAATTATTTTGTATTTGAATATATACATATCTGTATATATTATAAATAGATAATCTTTGTTTAAAATTTAATATATATATATGGGCCTGTTTTCTTATTCTAATATTTTTGATAAATTAAAAAATTGGATTTAATTTGATATTAAGCTATTGAATAAATAACCAGATGATTTTAATACTCAAGCTAAAAACTCAATTATTTAAAATTGATTTTAGTTTAAGTTTAAATTTAAAAAGAAAGGTTTGTTTTGTTTTTATGTAGCTAATAAAATAAGTAATTTACTAGATAAGAAGACAAATTCTTTTATGAATTATTTTAATTTAATAATGGGTTATATTTGAACAATATTAATAATGTAATATTTTTACAAACGGATCCTTAATATAGATTGGAATTGCTATTTCCAAAATTTATTAACATAAGTATAAATACATAAACATCTATGGTGTAAGCATAAGTATAAAAAGAGATAGTAAGTAAATTAAGTATTGATAGTTAAGTTTAAAAATAAAAGTGAAGATAAAAATGAACAAAGAGTAGGTAAACAAACCAGGTTGAAGCATCTTGTATATAACCCGTAAGTGATTATGCAAAGCAAGAAAAAGAAAATCTATCAACATCAAAATACATATCTACATACTAGACAAAAATATATATGTAAGTACAAATAAAAAGAAAAAAAAAGAAAACATAAACTGGCAAAGTGATCTTGTATGTAACCTGAAATAATATGCAGAACAAAGTATGAAAATAAATTAATAATCATCAAATTAAGTATTTGATAGTTAAAGTTTAAAAATAAAAGAGAAAATAAAAATCAGCCATAGAACTAAATACTTAAGTTAAAATTTATAACAATGATTAAAACAACTTTATAATATGTATATAACCTGTAGACTAAATAAGCAAAAGAAAATCTACCAACATCAAAATATCTATATACAAGACAAAAGTGAATATGCAGGTACAGGTAAAAAAAATAAAAAAATAAATAAATAAATAAATACAAATCCTGACATTGTAATATTTGTTGCCTGCAACCTAATATACAAGCTAAGAATAAGACAAGTAAGAAACATGTAAAAATCTTATATAGGAAGTTTAGATTATGCTGCTTAGTTAAATTTCAACATGTACTAATTAGATAAGGTAAGCTAGTAGGAAACAAAAAGTACATAGACATTTAATACTTTCATTTCAGCATACAAATAAAGTCAATTCGAAATCTAAATTAACATTTCAGCCACCCTTTTGAAGAACATCTGCCTGATAAAAACAAAAATAAAATCTTTGAACAAAGATAAATTTTGTTCCAGCAAAGAGTTTACCCAGTAAACACCTTCCTCTGAAATCTTTCCTTATAAAAGTACGTATCTTCCACTTCTTTTTGTTTATAAAACATAAGAAAAATCAGAAATATAAGTAAGTTTTTATTTACAAACCTAAACTACCTCAAAACCAAAGAACAGATGATTTGAAGGAAAGCAAACCAGTTTACAGTTTTTTAAAAGTTCAAACTGTTTTCAAAACCAAGTTGTGCTCTGTTCATCCTCTCAAAATCAGGTGAGTAACATCACATCTATAAATGTTTGAGTATATTTATATGTTCTCTCTGAAGTTTAGTTATTTGTGAGTATATTTTGCAAATATATCTCTGTGTTAAGGTGTGGATATATGATAATCATTTCTGTGAATCTTTCTCTGTTTTGATTTCAGGCTTAAGTTCACATAAAAAAAAAATCTTTGTTCTTAATTCAAGCTTTAACAAGACATAAGTTTTGAACATAAAATGTTGTTATAACATAGACTTGAGTCCAAAAATTGGTTTAAAGGAAAAACAGTTTGTATTAGTTCTGGAAAATATAGAACAACAGTGGAAACTAAAATAAGTTAAAACCCAATTCTTATAAATCATAGTTTCAGGCATATGAATCAAATGCTAAAACAAAAACTTGATTTTTAAAACCAGAATAACTATCTTTAGTTAAGTATTTAAGGTTTAGTTCGGGGTTGAATATGATATGTGAATCTGTGATTTTGGGGTAATCTATGTGAATATGGGAATCGGGTTTCTTTCTGGAGGAAGAAGTATGAGTGGAGATTGGTGGAAAAATGGTTGATGGTGATAAAATTCACCAGGGAAATTTCGGCAGGGGTTTTTCTTTTAGAACCCTAATTTTTGCTGCGCATAAAGAATCGATCACCACAGCCTCTATAGTGGATCGAGTGCAGCGGGGTCTTGAAGGATGAAAGCTTGGACGTGGTCAAGGTCATAGCCGGAGTTTCAGTGTTTACGGTGGTCGGAATTTTGCAAGTAAGGCGATGACAGGTTTCGTGGAGGTGATGCTCGTGCGTTTCCAGGTTTGGGTTTTGTGCTCAATTTCGATTCGAGGCTCGTGCAAATGGTTGGGTGATCGTTGTGGGTTGCTGCGTGGTTAGGCGATGTGTTGGAGTGATCATCGATGATCGGAGGGAGCTCCGGTGAGGGTACACGTGCATGTGCACTGGGTTGTGCCTGGAAGGGTATGTTGAAGCAGGGGCACTCGAGTCTTTATGGAATTGACTCGGGGGAAGTATCACGCGACTCGAAGCACGCTCCTATTTGACTCGGAGTAATGTAGGGGGACCTGGGTAGGTTGGTAACAGGTTTTTAAAAAAACCTGTAAGGTTTGAAAAAAAAAATTAAAACCTGGGTTTTAAAATGAGAAATAGATGTTTAAGATAGGTATTTAAATCAAAGATGAGTTAGGATTCAAATGAACTTTGAATCTCAGTTAAAATAGAATAAAGTTTTAAAATTTTAAATTATTTGAAACCACTTTAAAAAGGGGGATGGTTGCTCGAGTTTCACTCGAGTGATTCGAGTGCTGGACTCGAAGAAATTTGGGGTTTTACTCGAAGAAATGTTTGTTTATCTCGGGTATTTTAAGTTACAGGGTTTAGAACCTGTAAGTTTTATGAAATTTTTAAAACCGGGCTTTTAAATGAAAAAAATAGGTATTTAAACAAAGTTTAAATCAAGTTAAGTTTGGTTTCAAAAGTAGTTTGAATCTCAGTTTTTAAATAAATAACGTTTTTAAAATTTAAATTTGTTTTAAACAAATTTGAATGATAAAGAGAATTTTTAAATTTGATTTGAATTCAAAATGAAATTGTGTTCAGATTCTTTCAATCTTCTATTTTAAGAAAATTATTCTTTTAGTTGTAAAATAAAAAGGAGTTTGGAATTGTGAAGATTAATTTTGATTTCATTTTAAATCTTAAATTTAAAATGAAAATTTAAAAGTAAATTTAAATTAAATTGTTAAAATACGTTATTAATGATAAATTGATCATTTAATAGAAAAAGGTTTTTAAAGACTTAAGGATTTGTAATTATTAAGTTAACTAAGTGGATAATTAATGACTTGAATTAATTAACTTAAAATTTAAAAGTTTAAATTTATTCAAATAAGGGATAAGTTAATTAAATTGAGGTAAATTAATTGGTAATTAAGAAATCATTGATTTAATAAGGTTTTATTTTTTTTTAAAAATTTATGATTAGCAATCAATTAATGAATTAAGTGAGGAATAATTAATGAGTATTAAGATTAATATAAATGTAATAGATAATAAATTTTAGCTAATCACTTTAGAATTATAAATAGTTAATGAAGGACATTAACTAAGATTATGAAATAACCAATTAATGGGATTATTTTTATTAATTAATTAAATTATTCATTTAAGATAAGCAATTGTGAATTGTTAAGTATAATTACTTAACGGAAGAAATTAAGGAATTAACTACACATTGTAATTAATTCTATGAATTGTTTAAGTTAATTAACTAAGTTTAATTAATTTAATATATCATATGATGATGAGATAAGTATTATTATTTAGGGAAGTAATTGTTGATAATTACTGGATGTAATTAACTGAGGGTGATTTAATAATGAAAGTAATTGGAATATAATTACTTTGTATAATTAATTAGGGGATTAATTAGAGAAAATTAATTAAGGAGTAATTAATTTATTTGATGAGTAATTAAAAATAGTTAATTACTGAATGGTATTAATCAGAGGTGATTAATAGATGTGGTTTAATTGAAGATTAATTACTTAAGGTAATTAATTTAAATAGGGAATTAATTAAAATGTAATTAGAAATCATTAATTGATATAATTAATGATGGGATGATAAATTTAGATTAATTAATCAATAATAAGTAATTAAGAGTAATTAATTAGAGTAATTAAGAAGTAATGTAATGTTTGTAATTTAAGGTTAATTTCAATATTTGGATAAGATAATTAATTTGTGAAAATAATTAAAGGATGATTACTTGAATATAATTAAATGTTAATTAATCAAGTGTGATTAATTGAAACGAATAATTAGTGAATGATTTATTAACTGATTGATAATTGATTAATAATTATATAAGCAAGGCTTAAAATGATGAAGTAATTAATTTAATTTACTTTAAATTAATTAGAGATGATATAATTAATTTAATTCATTTTAAATTAATTATAGCTTATATGATTGCTTATATATGGATGGATGAAATTGTTTACCTTGAATGATTTAAGATCTCAGATATGAGGAATTGATGCTATGTGATATGGATGCTTTGATTTAAATATGATGATAATATGAATTATCTGTTATGATGATAATATGCATTATCTGTTTGTAGTGATAATATTGATTATCTGTTTATGTTGATGTTGACTATCTATTATGATATTGTGAATTATCTATCTGTGTGTAAATGGATAATTGAATTGAATAGTTTTAAACTTTAAAACAACTTGGCCTTAAAAGACACGTTTGGATTTCGATAAGACCGGGATCGGGTTTTCCATATTTGGAAGTCCGAAAACCACATCGATTCCAAATTAACGATAGGTCGTGAATCTGAAGTGAAGAAGAAGATTCAGAATGCAAGGGTTATCGTCGTTAACTCTGAGGGTGATTCCAAAACGAGTGTAACGAGATAATGCCTTCGGTTTCGTTCGAACCCAGAACGAACTTGTATGGATTGAATGCTTTCAAATCGTCAGGTGGACGATGAGCATTCTAAGAAATGTGTTCTCTAAAGGTAATCGTAGCCTCAAGCCTCATCAACCGGGAATGGCTAAAACAGGGGAGGTGCAGCAAGGTTAGGTGGGTCATGCCTAAGCAGGACAAGATTTTCCCCTGTCTAGATGTCCCTTTTTATTCGGCTGTGTGTACAGTTGTGAGCTCCAACTGTCGGGGGTGTCTTGTTCGGGACTGTTCAGTAAGGAATGGTTCCGGCCTTGTGTTGCAGGGGGTCGGGAGTGATCCTCGGTACGTTGATCTAGGCCACGTACTGTGACGGGCGGTACCCCGGTAGTCCTGCCATTGTATGGAATCCAAAATCCAATAAGTGCCAACGGTTTTGATTGTATTACCCACTTTTATGGCTAGTAGTTGGAATTTAATAGATGTAACAATTTCGGCTATTTTCTATTTACTTGAAAACCCTAGACCTATTATAATATCATAGAATTTCCTATCAAATGTTTTGGTTAGCGTAAGGTAAAAACTTACCCGTGTTTATTTGTGGGGAGTCTTACGTGATACCTTTTATTTTCAAATGTTTTTCAAAGTTAAGCAACTTTAACCTGTTACTCATACCAGACCCATGTCTGACCCGGAGTTTATTTTTGTTTTTCCTAAATTCTCGGGTACCCAAATTTTTACGGGTAGCCAAGGGATTCAGGTTAGCTTTGATGAATTCTGGAGAAGCAATGGAGTAGGAGGCTTCAACATTGTATATATATAGTTCCGCTGTGTTGGTATCTTTGGGTTATTTGTTTGAGTTGTGTTGTATTAACTAGACAGGTGTTTATAACTGTCTAGTATGTGATGTGATAACTCTGATATATGTAAAATTTTGTAATAGTTATGCGATCTATTATGTTTTATTCCATTCCGCTGCGAGATTCTGATGTTGTTGTTCTTTCTTCTCTATCTTTTCTATTTTCTCATCCCTTTCTTTCTTCAAGATGAACCGGATTTCTAGGGTCAGGAACCCGGGTCGTCACACATTTCCATCCAGGGGTTGTTCCCTCTGCATGCCTCTATCCTGCCCCCCACATCTCGAAGGGTATTCCGGATAATATTCTTCATGTGGCTAATCAGCGTGGTATCTGGCCTGTTAAGCTCCATCTATGGGTCTTCTAGTGTCAGATCCTGTTGATCTGCCCCAGGTCCTTATTGATTCCCTCCAGGCCCTGCTTTTTGGTCGTGAATCTGACCTTCGTTGGTTTCTGTAATCCTAACCATTTTCCTACATTTGTAGCCACTGTAGTTGGTCCAAGGTTCTGCGCACTTGCCGCTCTCATCTGTTCAAAGAAGCTTTGCATCATATCCTACTGACTCTTCAATAATCTTTCATGTATTGAATCCGCCATAGCCTCCATCTCGCCCCCAGTGATGTAGATAGAAGTTTGTCCTTCTCTAGCTCCGTAGAATGCCTCTTGACTTCCTCCTTGTTGGCTTCTCTCGGCTCTTTGTCTTCTACTTGTTTGTTGCATCATTGTCTTTCAAATTTGAATTCTTCAAGCTTTCAAATCTAAACTTCAAATCTGGTGTAGCGGGTGCTAGTTGTTCTCAGTGAAAGCACCAAAGTGTTTGGGCCAAAATTGGTCACAAACCTCAAATATCGTGAAAGCACCAATATATGAATATAAATCAACAATGTCCAAATACAAATCTCAGATCCAAGCAAAACAGATAACAACAATTGAGAAATAATAAGCAGATAACATGAGATTTATAGTGGTTCGACTATCTCCGGCCTACGTCCACTTTAATTGATAATCTTTTTATTGATGTTCTTGCTGGTTACAGTGGATTAAAGCAGTAACTTTTGGGTACAATGACAGAGTTTGAATAAATCGTGATTTCGACAGAGTTTGGGCATCCTCGGATCCAAAGTCCCTTTTCTATAGGCTCTAGGGTTCTATTTATTGGCGTTCCCTGCTAATATCTAGCCTAAACTTCTGGAGACTCCTTCTGGCATGTGAGTGGGCCCATGCGATCGGTCCCATGAGGTTTCGACTCGATCCATGATCGATACGAACCAATTTCGTATCGATCAAGATTTGGTCCAATCCAGCTGAAATTTGGCATGAACCTTCCTTAGCTTGTACGTAAGCTCCTGTGAAAATTTCGTAGCATTTGGACCTATGGATTATGAGATATGATCGATGCAAGATTGCATTTCTGTGTATATTGTTGCGTTCGAATCGATCGTTCGTATCGATCCAAGCACGTGATAGCATGTTGACATGGCACACACTCTTCGGATCGATCCACTTTTTAGGTCGAGTAGATCGAGTCTTATCTTGTTCGTATCGATAATTTGTCTGTTCGTATCGATGAAAAGTGTTGTCTTTGAATCGAGCTTTTGTAGCTCTATTCGCATCGATGTTTTCAGACTACTTCGCATCGATGGCCGGGGGTCATTTCGTACCGATATCTGGAGGTCTCGCATCGATCGTTCAATGACCAATCGACACGAATTGCTCAATTGGGACTGATACAAATTGATTCTAAGTGTTGGATGTGAAGTAAAATCGATTCGAGTGGATATGAAGCAGAGCGTTTGTGATGGACACAAAGTAGGCATTGCTGATCGATTCGAAACTACGGAGAGTTTCACTTTGATTGATACGAGCTCAATGGATTCGAACAGGGCGACCATAGACCGTTTTGAACTTGTTGGATTTGAACAGATCGAGGCGAAGTCATTCTGATAGATACGAATTCGACCGATTCGAACAGATCAACTCCACGGCTCTTTGATGGATACAAACAGCGTGTCTTTCTCAACTTGAATCGATCATGTCTCAATCATACGAACTCCGGTTGACCTAAAATTTGAGATGTCAGCTTTTGTGGCTTTGCTTGTCATGTCTTGTCAATTGTAGTCCGATATGGACTAAGACAAAATTCGTCGATACATATCCATAGTGGACCTGCGATGTATAAACGATATTTGTGACTAGTAATCATTGATTTTCAATTAATTTCTTGATATCTCGACTTTTCCAAAAGGTGGGATAACATACGATAATTCCTATTGCCAATACATAAGGAAGTCATCTTACATATTCAGCATCAAACATTTTAATAAGGTATCCTTACATATCGTTTGGTACGTTCCCAATATCATTTACACTTGTTATAACATACATTATTTACAAATCCAATGTTGATTATAAAAACATCTAAGGCTGATTTTAACATAAGTACATCATTAAAAAATCACCAACATATTGTTTATTTGTAGTTTAAAAATATCAATGTACCTTTTAATGCTCTTTTTTATGAACACCCTCTCCCTTTGTATTTTGATTGATAATCAAACTATTTGATATTTCTATCAAAACATTTGTTCAATTTTGATGCTTTATGAATGATACTTTCATATATGTTCTTGGATCGTATCTGAAAACTCACAAACTCAATACCACTCCCACCGACTTTGAGACACTTTGGTTATTATATGCAAACAATTTACCTTAATCATTATTTAGAATTTTCTGTTTCAACACATACGTACTAATCATAGTCATATTTATCGATAATTTTATGAATAAATTTAAACCAGCTCGAATACATTGAATGGTGAATCTGTTACACTAATTTCAACAATTGAAATTAATGATGTTGTTCTTATCAAAGTGTCTTACTGTATTCCAACTGCATTTATATTTCTCTTCAAGACACATTTGCAGCCAATGGATCATTTTCCTTCGAGTACAACTATCAAAATCAAACTTTGATAATGTACTTGAAATCTACTTCGGATTTGCATATTATACTACATCATAGAGTCAATACTCTTAATAGTTTAACTAAACAATCGATGATTATTTATTTTTGATATTGATAAGAAACTCACAGTTTCTCTTTAATGTACAAGAATACTCATTAGACGTTCTCATGTATTGTGTTCATTTAGGTTAGGTCAATTTCATTTCATCCTTTATAATCAGTTTTATCCTGTATTCAAATTCATTCTATATCAATAATTTCTTAGAGAAATCCCGTCACTATAAAATTGGTATTTCTTGAAACAACAATTGTTTCTTAGTGCGATGAAATGGGCATTCATAAACATTTTATGAATCACCCGTATAAAATCGATGTAGTATTAGTTTACAACATTTATGTTCACAACATAAAATAGTTATCCAATAATTACCAGACTCAATCTTATTTTAGTGTAATTATAGAATATCCCTTACATATAATTATTATGCGTAGTATTTCGACTCACATAACCCGCCAACTCGTTGGCCTAAGATATGTAGGTGTTTCTTATACACCCTTATCTCATATGGTTTTGTAAACTATCTTTGGATGATATTAATTTTAACCTTGTGTACTACTCTTAATTATGCACCTTGTAGAAATAATTTATCTCAACTTCACTCATCATTAATCGTGCTTTATCCAACAAAGTTTGATTACTCCTTATCAATTCATCATTATGTATTATATGAAGGAGTTACCTTTGAGACTAAATTTTTATTCATATTAGGTACATATGGAAATCTTTCCAATATACTCACACATTCGATCAAATAAAATCATTTCTTTTGCATGTTATATTATTTATTTTCGCTTTATATTCCATGAGTTTATCCTAGATTCATACATGCATATCAAATACACATGTTCATTTATATGATAACTCGTCTGTGAACGTGATGGAATTTGTGGAACCGTTTGGGTTTAACAGACTTACGGTTGCATACATCCATATGTATTAATCCAAAGAGTTCATCAATTCTTAGGATGCTCTTACTAAATAGGTGTATAGCCCTTAATCATATGATAGAACTTATTTCTTAAAACTATAGCTTAGTCTGTATTCCAAAATAATTATAAATAATTTTAGATGCTTTTGTATTTTCTAATTTATTACTTTTGTTATAAAGACAAATACCACGTTATAGTTTTATTTCATAATGAATATTCATGATATTCATATTAAAATATATCTATATCTATTTTTCAATCGACACCGAAAATAGTCATATTCCATAAATAGTATGTTTTATGAAAATAATTTTCATAACTTGATGTAATCAATAAGTGTTATTTGGCATGATCCCACTATTTAAGCCATTACTATAATAGCGTACCGAATATGGAGGTCCATCATTCACTTATTAAGATTATTTATTTCATATACTGCAACTAGTTTACAACGATTAGTTGTTTGACCAAATATCCAAAGAAATAATTTCATAGAAAACAATTTTCTACATTAAAACACATTTCAGAATAGAAATTGTAATTCTCAATCCAATGTTAAGTATCAATTATTATTATCACAATTCTCGTTTTCGATGTTTTTAAATGAAGCAGAAGTGACTATTCACTCCCTTCATCCCAATTATACCTTAAATCACACCTACTCTTATACATTCGCTTTCCCTTTTAACTAGTAGAACCATTCAAAATAATATCCTCACTATAGCATTATTACGATCTCTTTACAAAAATGCATTTAATTATCATGGACATTTAAGGACATCTAATATGATGCAACCTTTGTAAATCAAACAAACTGATATTCTGTGGCCTTCCTGGATCGCCTTCTAAGGTGTCTATTATTTTTATTAAGAAGTTCTTCTTCCTATAAATATTTTCTATTTAGGGTTCAGCCTCAGGCAATGAACCTAATTAGGAGAAAATCTATTGTGAGAAAGTAGCTAGGCCTAGGGTTCTATTTATAGGAGAGTTTGGATCTCAAACCGTCGGATTTTAGGATTGAATTTGGTGCAACCACATCACAGGCTTGCTACAAATCGTTGGATTTAGAAAAAAATGGTTGAGATTTCAAAAAAATTGAATTAAATAAGTTCGGCACTTACTTGGATGAATTGTCGTGCAGGAAAAAACACGGGTCGACCTAGAGGTCGACCTGTGTGTTTGAGGGTCGACCCTAGGGTCGACCTATGTGTTTTGCGGGTCGACCAAATTCTAATTTTTGTCTTCTCTTGTAACTTCTTCGTATTAACTCGAATTTCGACAAGTTATATATGGAAATTGATCATAAAATCGCCACGAACACAATGGTATAAGTTTCGAGGCCATATTCTGACAATTTCAAAAATATTTATTTCATTGTTCACCGTTATTTAATTATTTAATTATCTAAAAATGTGGGGTGTTACATTCTCCCACCCTTTAGGAAATTTCAACCCAAAATTCGACAAGGGTAAAACTATGTAATTACTCGCATCAATCACATCCATTTTGTGTACATCCAATTTTGCAACCATCCATGACCTTATGCAAAGTGTCATTCAACATAAAATATATGCGTGTACATGAATTTCTAAGTGGTACCTCCTATATGAATGCTTTTCTTCTTTAAAATCTTCTTTTAAAAATATGATGCACACATCCTAAATATACTTTCAATTTCTATATGAATGTAATATTTTGAAAACTCAAAACGTTTTTCATCCAATTTTTCCCACACTCCTACTGAATAGAGGCGTAGTTCAATGAATTTTACATCTAGATCCTACCACACAACTTTTAATATTCGAATTTCAGAAAAATTTAATTTTTCAGACTCAATTTTTTATGTCATAAAGAAGATAGAAAACGAAAAACCTTGCATTTACCATTTTACTTTTGTGCCTCCCTTTCTCCATACTTGGAACTTATGCAGCTATTCTATAAAAATCTCTATTTGCTTTCCCAAGCTCAGTTCACATAAGAAGATTTTTCTTTTCAAATTTTTTGTTGACGTTTCTGTCGATTTTCTTTACATTTTTTGTTTTCCTTTTAGTTACTCTTTTTGGCTTTTACTTTTCTTTTATTTATTTACATCCTATGTTTTTATTCTCTTCTTGTGAACATCATAAAAAAAGAGCATCATACTAATCATTAGTGATTTACTATAATAGGAATTAAGTGCTTACATAGGAGTACAGTCTCATAACTAAAAGGGAAAACAAGTCCTACTACAGAGCGATACTAGATGGGTAAATATAATAGCTAAACAAAGCTATCATTTAGGGCTAGGATGCCTAGGACCATGTCCACTCTAACATAGAAGGGTCCTACTCTTGGAATTCAAGTAACTCATATGCTCCTCCTGCCACCTATTACTCGTTACTAACTTATGTTGTGTTACTCACGATGAATAAGATCTATTCATCTCTTCCATTCCATTTTGAAAATGGAATAACCAAGTCTCATTTACTGCAATAAATAAGATTTTCAATCTATGCAGCCTCTATCTAAGAAGGCAACTAAGTTTGGGGAAATTTCCTCTTTACCTTTATCTTTCATTTTTCCCCAACTAAGGTCTACCTATACGAACCACGTATGCCTTGCTATCTTACTAGTATCACTTCACCATTCTCCTATAGCCTACATACATGAAGCAACTGTTGGAAACGCAGATTACTGATCTTAAGGCAAAATTAACCTTAGAGAGGGTGGGGGTTGAATAGTGTTTAATTAGTTTTATGAATCCTTTTTAAATCTTTTCAAATTAAATCCAAACAGACGCAATTCGCAAACACAGAAACAATCACAGAATCAAACATAGATGCAAATAGTAAATAAAAATAGTAAAGAAAGAATACACCAGAATTTTATACTAGTTTGGAGTTACCGTACATCCAGTCCCACACAATTTCTTATGCAGATTTCTTTTTAAATATAATGTCGATATTACAACCTTGATTTCAAGGCCACGAGATACACCCTCCTATCTCCGAGTCCAGAGCAAACTCTCTTGATTTAACCAGGCTATAGGATCACCTAATTGATTTACGGGCTACAATCACACCCAATTGATTTATGGGCCATAATCACACTTTGATAGAGAGAGACTTGATACACTTTTTGATTACAAAAGATCCTATAACTCTGAATAACATTGAGATCTTTGAGGGAGAGTGACAAATAATCAAACTAGAGACGATCGAGTTTGATTCACTTTGGATTTCGATGGAATTTTGTTAAAGCATTTGAAATATAAGATAATATTTGAGTGAAGAAGAAGAAGTGAAGAAATGAAGAAAAACTAACTTAAAATTTATTGAAAACAACTGGTATTTATAGAAGAACAACAGTCATGTCCATTTGTGAAAGGTTATGACTAATAGACACTTCATTTGAAAATTTGAAATTTAAATTCTACGACTACCATGTCAACATAAGGGATGAAGGATGTCGACATGCCTATGTGAATTTTAAAAATTAATTTTTCTTTAAAATGATTTCTAAAATGATTTCTATTCTAAAACTTGTCATAACAATTTCTAATCTTTGTACACCATTTTGAATATAGTTTAAACTTATAAAAGAGATTTAAAAAGTAATCTTAAAAATATATAATCTAATATAGAAGTAATAAAAACTCAATATAAATATTCTGAGATTAAAGCTATAACCATTAAAATCAGGAGATAGTTTAAAAACAAGAAATGATTTTGAAATTAAAAAATAGTTAAGGCTAAAATATTTAAACCTAGAGAGATAACTTTTAAAAAGATAGTTTTGAAAAAAAACTTAAAAATATATCATTTTGAAAATTTCATGGATTCCATTCCACTAGAGAAGGTCATGAGTTCCATCCCACTAAAGAGGTCGTGGGTTCCATCCCATTATTAAAGCGAGAAGGTGGATTTCATTCCACAATTAAAATTAAAATAAAGATTTTAGTGCTATTATGAAGTTTAACATAAATCTAGACTCTACTACTTATCTTCATATTTTGAACTCTTGTACTCTTGATACTCATGAGTCTTCAGTCTTGATTTTTTTAATCTTGAATTCATCAGTCTTGAATTTCTATACTTTACGGTCTTCATTCTCAGTACATGCATATATATATATATATATATTACATATACATATATATATATATATCTAGACAAAGATATTAGTGCTTATATTTTATAACAAGTCCTAAGGTTGTTGTCATCAAAACCATCATCTCAGGAACTAACAATCTTCCCCTTTTGATCATGAAAACCTTTGTTTATAAAATCTATTCCAACAAATTCGATTCTACTCCGACTCCTCCTTATTCCAACAACTCCCCCTTACTCTACTAACGCCCCCGTAATCTAAGACTATCTAACCTATTTTATAATTCTCCCCCTTTGTCATCAACAAAAACTATGCCTAAACTACATAACTCCCCCCTTAAAATAATACTATGGAATTAAATGCTAATAACGAAGTATAATAAGCGAAAACATATATCTAATTTTATTATATATGTTGTTATATTACACAAACATATAAACGAATATATACAATACACAATATATAAAAACAATCTAATAAGAGTCCTTGACAATTGGTGACTCGTGAATCGAACAATTAGGGTAATGGAGACAAAATTTTCCACGTTGTTCGACCAAATTACCATCTTTATCAAAACAGACTTCTCCAACCCAAATAACTTTATCGTCCTCGTCCATTTGCATTTCATCCTCTTCTTCTTATTCTTCTTCTTCGTTGTCCTCTAATGAATTATGAATACGTATATTTGAGGAATCATCTTCAATCACAATAAGGTCTGCACGATTATCCATTAGAAATTTTTGCAAATTTCTAGGAATCTTGCCTTGTTTCTCTTGTTCCTTTACCATCCTTATTTGCATGACCCGTATCTATTTTAAATTATTAAATGTAGTGCATTTATTGGATAGATATGGGTAGAAATAAAATTTAATGATTTATTCATATTGGTTTATTATCTAATTAAATTGTTTAATTTTTAATTTTGAAAATTATTTGAATAATTTGATTCTGGATTTAAGATGATGGAAAATAATATCAGAATTTGATTTAATGGTATTCAAAATATGAATGAAGATGGTTAATATTTAAAAATTGATTTAAATGTGAATAATTTGAAATTTGAAATTTTATATTTGAAATTGATGAGTAAAAATAGTCATTTTGGCCACTGTCACGGATTTCGATGAAACCATTTTCATCGGATCCGTAATAGTGAATTATTATAGGATTTCAAGTTTCGTAGCATTCGGACTTGCCGTTTGGCCCTGCGAGCTTGAAACGCTTAGAATTTAAATTCATAATTTAAATAAATACTTTGATTCGAAAAGCTATCTTTTGCGTACGATCGAATTAGACCTTGGGACAAATCTAACAATAATAAATATCCACTTCTCAAACTTGTTCAATCCCATATCCCTTTTTCAACCGCTTATTATTCCCCTTCCTCCTTTTTTCTTCAAATCGACAGTCATAAAATAAAAATAAAAACCTAGGTCGAATAGAAAAAAAAGAAAACAAAATGTCAGAAAAAAAGAGGGTCGCGACCGATTAATCAGAAGCACACGATCAAAATAGCGTTTGATTGAGGAGGGGTAGCAGCGCTTGGATACATGCATAATGGAGATGTAGGCGAGGGGCGAGATTCGAAGAGCAAGATGGCAGCGACTAAAATCGTGATGTAGGGTTTCATGCACATATGAGGAGGTCGCGGTGTGTGGAGACGGTAGGCGCGGTGGCTCGCGCGTGTGGGAAATGGCGATGGCGATGGCAGGCGAACTACGATGGAAAGCCCGGCGGTGCCTACTGGAGGATGGAAGCAGCTAGGGTGTGGGTTGCGAAGCTTGGCAGTGGAGGCGTCGCATAAAAAAAGAGGATTGATGATTATTGAGACTGGTCCAGAAAGAGGATGGAGGTTGGTCTGACGATAGGTTTCATCATTTTGGTATTGGCATTGATCTGGAAGGGAGGGTTTCATGTAAACATGATTAAGGGGTAAGCAATTAACATCTAAAATTTATTTAATTAAATTTAAATAAATTGGAGTGTTCTAATAATCGTATCGTGTTTGTACGAAGCCGTTTGGACGAAGCAAATTACATTGGATTTGTATCGGCGAAGACTACAACTTGGAATATTAGTGTAATTTATTGAAGCTGAAATTTATTTTCAGTTTCAAATAGAAGAGGTGAGCGTTTTAACGCTCATGTTTGACTATTATATCTTATGATTAAAAGGTTTATATCGTGAAATAATTTGAATTGATTGATGGTTGTTGGGTAAATATAATTTGACATTTAATTGAAATCTGAGTAAATTGATAGAATTTAGTTTAGACAGTTAAAATTGATATAGGATTTTAAACTGCTGGTAAAATTCCCGATTTATCAAAAATTGATTGACTATTGTGAATATTGATTGTTTGGATGATTGGTTGAGATGGATGCTTCGGATTGATTTTGGATGTTGGATGTTTATTTATATATCATATTATCACCCTATATGTTATTTACAGTGTATAAAACTGTAAATCAAATTATTTCGAATAGATTAAGAAATAGGTTGAAATGATATATATATATATATATATATATATATATATATATATATGACGTCTATTTGGATTGAAATGATATATATCCATTCTTGAAATTAAATTGAAATAATTATCCACTTGGCCATATGTTAGAAAATTGTATACGGACACCGGGTTGGTTAAATTAAATGATTTTAAAAGTTATTCTGAAATTGTTTAAATGAATTATTTTGTTAGAATAAAATCAAATTTATGGAAATTGAATAGTTTTGAATTGGAGCTCGAAATGTTGGAACTTAAACTTGATGAATGAGACTGTTTAATTAACTGAAGTTTAATTTTTTTGAGTTATAAAAGAAATTCGTCGTAAATTTCAAAAATGGATTTGTTTTAAAGGATTGACTTTTATTAAAACTTTGAATATTACTAAGTAAAGGGTGATATGGAATGATATTTCAAATTTGAGCTTGGAATTGAATTATATTGGAAATTTGTTTTTTTCTTTCTAGGAAATTGGATATTGGAAGTGAATTTGATTTAAGGGTTGAAATCAAAATATATAAAATAGAATTTGGAATTTGGAAATTGGAAATTGGAATTGGAAATTAATTTGAAACTGAAATTTAAATTAATTGGAATTGGAAATTAATTTGAAATTGGAAGTTTAAATTAATTTGGAAGTGGAAATTGATTTGAAATTGGGACTAAATTAATTTGGAAATGGAAAATGAAAGTGAAAGGAATTTGTAAATTGAAATTGAAATTTATATGGAATAAAAATTTATTCGAGTTGGAATCGGAATTAAATCGAAATGGAATTTGAATTTATTTGGATAGGAAATTGGGAAGTTGACCGATTTGACTTTGGAATTTTTTTTTAAAATGAACATTTTAGTATAAATGATTTAAAATCTATATTCTTTAAATATTCAAATTATTTTGATTTTTCAAACTATTTTACTATATAAACCATTTTTATATTCAAATTATTTTTGATTTAACTATTTAAACATTTTCTATTAAATTATTTTAACTATTTTCTATGTTCAAACTGATTAAAGGGTAAATTGTTATATTTAAATCTTAGATTTAAATACGAACTAGGTTAAAGTGGAGATTATAACCTAAATTGAATTCAAATCAAATTTTGGAAGTGAAATTGATTTGTCAGACAAATTTGATAATTTTGAATATATGACAAATTTGGAAATGGATTTGATTTTAAAGCGAATATATGATTTCGAAATGGATTTGATTTTGAAATGAATATGATATCTTGATATCAAGTGCAAATGGTTTTCGAAATGTAAAAGAACCAACCAGTGTGTAAAATGACGATTGGTTATTAAGGAGACCGGGGCCTCTTATTGAAATACTATCTTTCAATATTGGAATCACTTTGACAATTGTTTACATGGTGGATGATATCCAGAATGTAGTGGTTGGATTGGCGACGTTTAGTGGAATGAAGTAAGAGAACGATGATGGATAGCCTTAACATTCGTATCATAATTAAAATGACTAAAACATAAGCCTATGTCTGGCCATTGAGGTTAGCTACCTCTAGCGACGTTGATCCCTCATATTATTATTGCGATTTCGGATTCGATGGGTGCACCTTATTTGTCGTTTGGATGGATTGTCGCGGTCGACCATGGATAGGTTACGACCAGCCAGAAAGGATAAACTGATAGGATCCTACCTTGGGCATTGCCGCACGTACCATGTCATATTTATCCCTATACGAGCCCATTACGATTTTGGTTTAAAACTGTAAATGTGTTAAGGTGGATCAATGTAAAGCCTTAACGCTATTTTGATATTTATTCTACTGATAGACATTATCTATTATAGCGTATACTATTATATATAAATAGTTTAACGGATCCTTAGGAGATGAAAAATCCCATAACATCTCTTAAGTTATTAGACTCATATTTGTGATATTGATTTGACTTACATAAGAGTATTTTAGTCCTGACTCGAGTGTTTTGTCTTTTCGTTACGCTTGGGTCAGTCTTGAGTTTTTCCACATATTGAAGACTATTCTCTTGAGGATGAAGACGAAGTTTTGGTATATTACTATTATTATTATCATCCCCTGCACCATGTTATTCTGATGTATTGATTATTTATTTCTGATGTATAGATATAACTCTGATAAATGTGTGTAGATTATAATCAGTTATATAGTATATAAATTTTTTTGAATTATTTATTGATTATTATATTTTATCGTTTCTGCTGTGAGATTCTTTATTTTGTTTTCTTCTTCTCTCCTTATGTTTCTTATTGAACCCTACTGATTATCTACGTGTCGGATTGTTTAAGTCAGACATGTATGGATTATTGTCGATTTAAACCTTCCAAAATGTGGGTCATCACAGTTGGTATCAGAGCGAAGGTTTAGCGATGACCTTGGCCTTTTCTGGTTTGACTCATTAGAGATAGGGTAGTAATACCCTAGAATGTGTCTGTTTGAGCATATGTATATGTATATATATATACATACATATATATATATATATATACATACATACATATATATATATATATAAATATATATATATAAAAGAGAGCATACTTGTTAGTGTTATAAAATGTTTTATGTTGTGTTTACTTATCCGTTGAGTTTTTTATGAATTCTATTCCTTGTCTCGGACGCCGTGTCATGATTAGGGGTTTCTAAACACTTAAACGAGACAAGTCGACATAATATTATTTTAAAATCGAGTAAATGAAATAGTTTTTCCTAAATTATATTATATATATAAAAGGAAATTTTTAATTAAATTATTGTTAGGAGATGATAATATTTAATTATCATTGATTATTGGTTGAATTAAAATAAAACGAAATACTTAATAAATTTTAGTTTATGAAGCGGTAATAATTAAATTGGATTGAAATATAATTGTAATAACAATTGGTAAAATGACCAATTTGTTAATTAACGGAATATTTTGATAATAAGTTAAAGAAATTTGTATAAGTATATTTATATTATAGCTTATATATAGAATGATTTTAAAAATTTGAGAATTTAAAACCTTTTGTTTTCAAAATTGTTTTTCAAAGCCTTAAAATTTAATAATAATATTATCTAAAAGTGTTTGGCGAGAAAAATATATCTTAAAAGGATTTTTGAAGGAAATAAAAGCATTAAACTAGCTTGATCGCTGGGAAATAATTCTGGGGATGACTACAGCATCACCAGTATTCATTTTCAGGTTTCCGGGTAAGAAATGCTACCTGAAGAAATTTATTTTCGATTAAAACAGGTTTTGATTGCGAAAGAAAAATATATTTTAAGTATGATATAGTAAATATGTGAAATAGTTTTGTACTTAAAATTGGAAATAATATATAAGAAATAAGTTGTCACTTATAAATTTGAATAGAAAAAAAAATTAGAATGGTTAAATATTTTGGTTAAGAAAATAAAGGAAAAATAATTGAATTTGAGATATGAAATAAAATAATTAACAAAAGAAATGTTAAATAAATTGAGTTAGTGAAATGAAGTTAGTAAAATATAGTTAAATCATGAAAGCTTAAATAAAAATGAATTGCTTTTGAAATAATTAGATAAAATGAAATTTTGAATGAATAAATTATATAGTTTATATATTTGTGAATATTGAGCTAAAAAATTTAAATTTGTTAAATGTGGATGATAAATAATTTAACTTGAATAAAAAAAGTTTTAATTCAATAAGATTAAACAAAATAAGCAATAGATTAAAATAAATTGAAGTTTAACTTAATAAATTGAATTTGATATTAAATGAAACTAGATAAATTAGTAAAATGGATTAATTTCATCTGAGCTTTAAGGTGAATTAAAAATGCATAAGGACTTGAAATATAATTTAAATATGAAAGAGATTAAATAAAATAAATGAATTTAAGAAAAATTAGTACAAGTAATTGGATTTGATTTAAAATTGGATAAAGGAAATTTAAATTGCAAGTGGAGTAGTTTAAATAAAAATTTGAATGTTGACTAATATAATATGGAATAAGTTATTGACAATAAATTATAAGTTAAAGTGGACTTAAGAGAAGCTGAAGGAATTAATTGTGAAAAGAAAAAAAGGATTATCAATATGAATAGAGTTATAAAAAAAATTTAAAAAATTAATTACTTTAGTAAATTAATAAGATGAATTTGAATAAATGAAGAGAATTGATGAGTTAATAATAACTTAAAATATGAAGTAATAACTAAAACGCGATTGTGTGTATAAATTATTTATAATGAATTTAGATGGTTATAGATGATGTTAGTATATAAAAAATATACTAAGTGGAAATAAAATAGATTTAACTTAAGCATGGTTAGGTGGAATAATTTTTATAAATGATTTATAAATGAATTTATATAAAATAGGTTAAGAAAAATGAAACAATTGGAATTTCACAAATTAAATTGGATAAATTGAATGTAAATGAAATAAATTTGAATAAATTGAAAGAAAACCAAATTGTGAATGTGGTTAAGCATTTGGATAAGCAAAAAGCAAAATCAATGGAATGTAAATTGAATTTTAAAGGTGGATGAAACAAATGTAAATAATTGAAACAAATCCATTGAATGTAAATATATATTGAATTGTATTAAATCAAAGGTGAGTGGAATGAATATTGGTTGATTGAATGAAAATGGATTGAAACCCAATTTATTGAATGTAAGTTAATTAAAAGCAAATGAATTGAATATAAATCCATTGTATAATTAATGAAATGAATATCAATTAGTGATTGTGAATCAATGTAAAACATATAGAATGTGGTATGGAACTAAATTACTTCTTAAGTGTAATTAATTATATGTATTATTGGAATAAAACAATGAAGTGAAGAAAGGGAAAAAATGTAACTATAATCGAGTGTAAATTAATGGATTGTAAATTTATTAATATTGATAATTGCATGAAAGTCGATTGGAAATAAATAAATTGGATGAAAATCAATTGAACATGAATTTAATTGAATAAAAGTTGTTGAATGCAAATAAAATTTAAGTGAATCAGTTACAATGTTAATGTAATGAATGTTAATAAGAAATAAAGAGTATAAATCAAAAATTGATATTGGATAATGTAAATCCAAATGATTATGAATTAATTGGATTAATTGGACGGATATTGATGGTTGAATGGTTTCTTTTGTTGCAAATCATTGTTATTGCCGTTTAGATTGCATATGATTATTGTATGTCGTGTATTTGTGTTTGTATTTATGGTTTTGATTCAAAAATCCATGTTATATGGTTGTTATATATGCTTATATACCATTATATGCAACTAATATCTTAAGTCGAGTTGAGATAGGTACATACGGAGACCGTTTGGGGGCATATACGTGGATTTATATGCTTGCTTGCTTAATACGAGCGAACTCGCTCGTATTATTCATAATAAGGTACGTATCACGGAATTATACTGCGATTTTATGTTTTTACCCTTCGGGATGCCTCATCATTGAGATGAGACGTATATTTGATATATATTGGTTAAATTTGTGCTATATATTGAATTGTAAATTTTTTCGATCAAGCCGCGCAAAGAAGACTCTGCCGAAATTTTCCGTGAATCCGGGTGTTAGAAATTTTTTGAAGCTTTAAAAGTTATGTACTTGTTTTATATATAAATTTTATTTTTCGTAAAATCGATATCGAAATGGCGTAGTAAAAAGCGTAATAAAAATTTTCTAATAATATTTTAAAGTTATAAGTGATTATTTGAATAAAATCCATTGAATGTTAAATTCTTTACTTATTGCCTTTTCGAGAACAAAAAGTTTTGAGTGGGGAGTATGTAAAGATCCGTATTTTTGGCTATTTAAAATTATTAAATGTAGTACATTTATTGGATAGATATAGGTTGTAATAAAATTTAATGATTTATTTATATTGGTTTATTGTATAATCAAATTGTTTAAAATTTAAATTTGGAAATTACTTGAATAATTTGATTCTGGATTTAAGATGATGGAAAATGATATCGGAATTTGATTTAATGTTATTCAAAATATGAACGAAGATGGTTAATATTTAAAAATTGGATTTAGATGTGAATAATTTGAAATTTGAAATTTTATATTTTAAATTGACGAGTAAAAGTAGCCATTTTGGCCACTATCTCGGGTTTCGACGAAATCATCGGATCCGTAATAGTGAATTATTAAAGGATTTCAAGTTTCGTAGCATTCGGACTTGTCGTTTGACCGTGCGAGCTAGAAACGCGTAGAATTTAAATTCATAATTTAAATAAATACTTCGATTCGAAAAGCAATCTTTCGCAAACGATTGAATTAGACCTCGGGACTAGTTCCATTGCCTTAAGAATGGGGGTAAAACATTATAAACGCTAGGCAGTACGCTTCATTTGGAGTTCAAGAAATTTCGAACGTTAAACGCCATATATTTTCAAATCTAATAATAATAAATATCTACTTCTCAAACTCATTCAATCCCATATCCTTTTTTTAGCCGCTTATTATTCTCCTTCTCCCTTTTTTCTTCAAATCGCCGGTTATAAAATAAAATAAAAACCTAGGTTGAATCGAAAAAAAGAAAATAAAATCTTAGAAGAAAAAGAGGGTCGCGACCGATTAATCAGAAGCACGCGATTAAAATCGCGTTTGATTGAGGAGGGGCAGCAGCGCTTGGATACGCATGCGATGGTGATGTAGGCGAGAGGCGAGATTCAAAGTGCAAGACGGCATCGACTAAAATCATGATGTAGGGTTTCACGCACATGTGAGGAGGTCACGGTGATGTGGAGATGGTAGGTGCGGCGGCTCACACGTTTGGGAAATGGCGATGGCGATGGCAGGCAAACTTCAATGGAAAGCACGGCGGTGCTTAATGGAGGATGGAGGAGGCTAGGGTATGGGTTGCAAAACTGCCAAGTAGAGGTGTCGCATAAAAAAAGAGGAATGATAATTATTGCGACTAGTCTAGGAAGAAGATGGAGGTTGGTTCGACGATGGGTTTCATCATTTTAGTATTGGCGTTGATCTGGAAGGGAGGGTTTCGTGTAAACATGATTAAGGGGTATGCAATTAACATCTAATTTTTTTTTAATTAAATTTAAATAAATTAGAGTGTTCTAATAATCGTATCGTGTTTGTACGAGGCCGTTTGGATGAAGCGAATTACATTGGATTTGTATCGATGAAGACTACAGCATGGAGTGGTAGTGTAATTTATTTGAAGTTGAAATTTATTTTCAGTTTCAAATAGAAGAGGTGAGTGTTTTTAACGCTCACGTTTGACTATTATATCTTATGATTAGAAAGTTTATATCATGAAATAATTTGAATTGATTGATGGTTGTTGGATAAATTTAATTTGACATTTAATTAACATCCGAATAAATTGATAGAATTTAGTTTTGATAGTTAAAATTGATACAGGATTTTAAACTGATAGTAAAATTCCCAATTTTTCGAAAATTGGTTGATTATTATGAATATTGATTGTTTGGATGATTGGTTGAAATGGATGCTTCTGATTGATTTTGGATGTTGGATGTTTATTTATATATCATGTTATCACCCCATATGTTATTTACAGTGTATAAAACTGTAATTTGAATTATTTCGAATAGATTAAGAATAGGTTGAATGATATACATCTATGACATCTATTTGGATTGAAGTTATATATATCCATTCTTGAAATTAAATTGAAATAATTATCCACTGGCCATAGTTAGAAAATTATATACGGACAACGGGTTGGTTAAATTAAATAATTTTAAAAGTAATTCTGAAATTGTTTAAATGAATTATTTTTTTAGAATAAAATCAAATTATGGAAATTGAATAATTTTGAATTGGAGCTGGAAATGTTGGAACTTAAACTTGATGAACGAGACTGTTTAATTAACCGAAGTTTAAATTTTTTGTGTTATAATAGAAATACGTCGTAAATTTCAGAAATGGATTTGTTTTAAAGGATTGGCTTTTATTGAACTTTGAATATTATAAGTAAAGAGTGATATGGAATGATATTCCAAATTTGAGCTTGGAATTGAATTATTTTGGAAATTTGTTTTTTTCTTCTAGGAAATTGGATATTGAAAGTAAATTTGATTTAATGGTTGAAATCAAAATATATAAAATAGAATTTGGAAATTGGAATTGGAAATTAATTTGAAACTGAAAATTAAATTAATTGGAATTGGAAATTAATTTAAATTTGGAAGTTTAAATTAATTTGGAATTGGAAATTAATTTGAAATTGGAAATGGAAATTGAAAGTGAAAGGAATTTGTAAATTTAAATTGAAATTTATATGGAATTAAAATTTATTCGAGTTGGAATTGGAATTAAATCGATTAAATCGAAATGGAATTTGAATTTATTTGGGTAGGAAATTGGAAAGTTGACCGGTTTGACTTTGGAATTATTTATTTTAAAATGAATATTTTAGTATAAATGATTTAAAATCTATATTCTTTAAATATTCAAATTATTTTGATTTTTCAAACTATTTTACTATATAAACCATTTTTATATTCAAATTATTTTCGATTTAACTATTTAAACATTTTCTATTAAATTATTTTTAATTATTTAAACTATTTTCTAAGTTCAAACTGATTAAAGGGTAAATTATTATATTTAAATTTTGGATTTTAATACAAACTAGGTTAAAGTGGAGATTATAACCTAAATTGAATTCGAATCAAATTTTGGAAGTGAAATTGATTTATCGGACAAATTTGATAATTTTGAATGTATGATAAATTTCGAAATGGATTTGGTTTTAAAGCGAATATGTGATTTCGAAATGGATTTGATTTTGAAACGAATATGTTATTTTGATATCAAGTGCAAATTGTTTTCAAAATGTAAAAGAACCAACCAGTGTGTAAAAGATGATTGGTTGTTAAAGGGACCGGGACCTTTTATTGAAATACTCTCTTTCAATATTGAAACCACTTTGACAACTATGTACGTGGTGGATGATATAAAGAATGTAGTGGTTGAATTGGCAACGTTAATCGGAATGAAGTAAGAGAACGATGATGGATAGCCTTGACATTCGTGTCATAATTAAAATGACTAAAACAAAAGGCTATGTCTGGCCATTGAGGTTAGCTACCTCTAGCGACGTTGATCCCTTGTATTATTATTGTGATTTCGGATTCGATGGGTGCACCTTATTTTTCGTTTGGATTGATTGTCGCGGTCGGCCATGGATGGGTTACGACTAGCCAGAAAGGGTAAACTGGTAGAATCCTACCTTGGGCATTGCGTCACGTGCCTTGTCATATATATCCCTATACGAGCCCATTATGATTTTGGTTTAAAATTGTAGATGTGTTAAGGTGGATCAATGTAAAGCCTTAACACAATTTTGATATTTATTTTACTGATAGACGTTATCTATTATAGCATATACTATTATATATAAATAGTTTAACGGATGCTTAGGAGATGGAAAATCCTGTAACAACTCTTAAGTTATTGCACTCATATTTGTGATATTGATTTGACTTACATAAGAGTATTTTAGTCCTGACTCAAGTGGTTTGTCTTTTCATTATGCTCGGGTCAGTCATGAGTTTTTCAGCATATTGAAGACTATTCTCTGGAGGATGAAGTTTTGGTATGTTACTAATATTATTATCCTCTGCACCATGTTATTCTGATGTATTGATTATTTATTTATGATGTATAGATATGACTCTGATAAATGTGTGTAGATTATAATCAGCTGTATAGTAAACAATTTTTTTTTGAATTATTTATTGATTATTATATTTTATCGTTTCCGCTGTGGGATTCTATGTTTTGTTTTCTTCTTTTCTCCTTATCTTTCTTATTTAACCCCATTGATTATCAACGTTTCGGATTGTTTAAGTCAGACATGTGTGGATATTTTTCGATCTAAACCTTTCGAAATGTGGGTCATCACAAATATTGCCTTGTTTCTCTTGTTCCTTTGCCATCCTTATTTGCCTGACTTGTAGTTCAGTTAGCATTTGTAGGTAATCCTTCATAGTTTCCTCGATCTTCATCACTCGAGTCTATGTAGTTTGTTGAAATGGACCAGAATTAGGAGAAGGGAAGTAAATGTTGCATTTTGGTTTGATTTAGAAGAGGAGGCCATTATTTTATATTTTCGTAAGATTATTACAGAGAAATGAAGAGAGAAGACAGAAGAATTTGAAATATTGTCGTTTATATAACCACCAAACTAATTTTAGAAAGAAAATCAAAATTCAAATTTTACCGTTGTATGTCAATGTCGACATGGAGGTAGGGGCATGTCGACATCCTTATGATAATTTTGATAATTTTGTTTTTCTATATTTATTTAATATATATGTTACTATATCTATATTCTATTTCTCAGTTATAGAACAAATACCTAGTTCTCTTCTTAATTTAGAAAGGTTGATTGATTCAAGGGTTTGGTCAAAATATCAGCTGTTTGATTCTCAGTGTTGATAAATTCAAGAGAAATATTCTCTTTACTTATATTATCTTTGAGAAAATGATGTCTGATATCAATATGTTTAGTTCTGACATGATGAGTAGCCACAATAAATTGGTGATTTTGAAATATTTAATCCAAGATCCTTTAGGGTATGTTGCATATAGATAACTAGAGAACAAGTCAAAGCAGTAGAGATACATTCTGCTTCAATTTTTGATAGTGAGACAGTATTCTGCTTTTTACTAAACCAGAAAACCAAATAATGTCCTAAAAAGTGACAAGTTCCACTTGTACTTTCTCAGTCTAATTTATAACCAGCATAGTCAGCATCACAATATGAGATTAAATAAAATGAATCATTTTTAGGGTAAAATAGGCCATAGTCTAAAGTGTGTTTAACATATCTTAGGATACGTTTAACAGCTTTTTAAATGGGTCTCTTTATGATGAGATTAGTATCTTGCAAAGAGACAAACACTATGCATGATATCAGGCCTACTCGCGGTTATATAGAGTAGCGATCTAATCATTTTCATGTATAATTTTTGGTCGACATCTTTTGACATATCTTCTTTATTCAACGCTTTAATGGTTGCCATAGGATTGGGTTTTCCACTTGTAGTGGTCATACCAAACTTACTAACTAGATCCTTAGCATACTTTTCTTGACTAATGAAAATACCACTATCTAATTGTTTTATTTGCAATCCTAAAAAGAAAGTAAGTTCACCCATACTCATCTCAAACTCTTTTTTCATTATTTCATAAAACTCTTTGTTCATTTCATTGTTTGTTGATCCAAAAATTATGTCATCTACATAAATCTGTACAAATTGGATATCATTTGTGTTTCTTTTAATGAAAATAGTATTATCTACTTTACCATTTTCAAAATTTGATTGTAATAGGTAAGATCTTAGTCTATCGTATCAAGCTCTAGGAGCTTGTTTCAGACCATATAAAGTTTTCTTTAATTTGTAAACATGATTTGGAAACATTTCTTCTTTAAAAAGTGGAGGTTGTTCAACATAAACATCATCTTTGACAAAACTATTTAAAAAGGCACTTTTGATATCCATTTGAAATAATTTGAAATTGTTATAGTTTGCAAAAGCAAGCAGAATTCTAATGGCTTCTAATCTTGTTACGAGTGCAAAGGTTTCATTATAGTCTATTCCTTCTTCTTGACAATAATCTTGCGTGACTAACCGAGCTTTATTTCTAATGACCTCACCATGTTTATTCATTTTATTTTTATAAACCCATTTAGCTCCTATTATAGTTTTGTCTTCAGGTCTAGGAACAAGTCCCCATACATCATTTCTGGTGAATTGATTCAGTTCTTCTTGCATAGCAAGAATCCATGAATCATCAAAAGATGCTTCCTTTGGATTTTAGGTTCAATAGTTGATATAAAATCTACATTACTCATCTTGTTTAGTTGGTTTCTAGTTCTAACAAATTCAATATTTCCTAGTATATTTCCGATAGGATGAGCTTTTTATTAGGATGAATAGTTTCACAATTTGTTTCATTTGATTCATTATTTAAAGTAACAAAATCATCTTCACCATTTATTTGAACAAAATCTTTGAAATTTTCATCAAAAGATACTTGCACTGTTTCTTCAATGGTGTTAGTTTTTAAATCGAAAACTCTATATGCTTTACTTCTATTAGAATATCCGATGAAGATTTCTTTGTTGAATTTAGCATCAAATTTATCCAAATTGTCCTTTTTATTTTAAAATAAAGCATTTACTTCCAAAAAGTTTAAAATAAGATACCTTTGGTTTCTTATTGAAAAGAAGTTCATATGGTGTTTTATTGGTTAAAGATCTAATTAAAATCCTATTCAAAATGTAACAAGCTATTTCGACTGCTTCATCCCAAAAATTTCTTGATAATTTACTATCTGAAAGCATAGTTCTTGCACACTCTTGAATCGTCATATTTTTACGCTCTACCACTCCGTTTTGTTGGAGTTCTTGAAAAGGAAAAATTATGAGTTATTCTTTTTTGATACAGAAATTCTCAACATTTTCATTTTCAAATTCTCCACCGTGATCGTTTCGATTTTTAAAAAAAGTTGATTTTGAATTCTTTTTACAAAAATTTTAAATAAATCAAAAGCATCACTTTTATGTTTCGGAAAAATTATCCATGTAAATCTAGAATAATAATTTACAATTACAAATACATATTTACTATTATTTGTTGACTAAATTTGAGAGGCCAAACAGATCGAAATGAAATAACTCAAGAGGTTTTGAATTGAAATCATATCTTGCAATTTAAATGAACTCTTTCTAATTTTTCCTAATCGACAAGAATCACATATACTATCTACTTTAAAATTAGGGATACCTCTTACTAAATCAAGTTTTGAAAGTCTAGATTAGAGCTGAAATTCAAATGCCCAAATCTTTTATGCCAAATCCAAGGATCACTAGCATTAGCCAAAAGACATAGATTATCGTTTGAGATTTTCATACCGAGAATATAAATATTTTTCTTCCTAATTCCTTCAAAGATAATATTTGATTTATTATCTTCAATGTGACACTTATCCTTTTCAAATTTAATTTTGTAGCCCTTATCACATAGTTGACTTATGCTAAGTAAATTATGTTTTAGACTCCTAACTAATAAAACATCAAAAATAGTATGAGTTTTAGAGTTATCGACATTGCCGATGCCAATCACATATCCTTTTGAATTATCTCCAAATTTGACCATTCCTCCATCTTTATAAATTATGTCATTCAGTATCTCCGGATTACCAGTCATGTGCCTTAAACATCCACTATCAAGTATCCATTTGTTTTTCTTGATTTGCACCATTTATCCATTGAGTGTTTATTCTTCAAAAGCCATGTAACACATTTGTTCCTGCATAACACACCATTTTGGTAGATAACTTGATTTACTATAATAACAATATGCAGACTTATGAGATAATGATGATTTGGATAGTTTTGAACTAGTGTTAACATAATTTCCATTTTAAACTTTTTCAAAATTCATATTATGATAACTTTGAAAATCAATGCTCTAATACCAAATGTTGGAAATGCGGATTACAGATCTTAAGGCAGAATTAACACTAGAGGGGGGAGGGGGTGAATAGTGTTTAATTAATTTTATGAATCTTTTTGAAATCTTTTCAAATTAAATCTAAACAGATGCAATTCACAAATATAGAAACAATCACAGAATCAGACACAGATGCAAATAGTAAATAAAAACTGTAAAGGAAAGAACACACTAGAATTTTATACTAGTTCGTAGTTACCTTACATCTAGTCCCACACAATTTCTTGTGCGGATTTTTTTTATAAATATAATGTCAATATTACAACCTCGATGTCAAGGCCACGAGATACACCCTCCTATCTCCGAGTACAGGGCAAACTCTCTTGATTTAAGCAGGCTACAAGATCACCTAATTGATTTACGGGCTATAATTAAATCCAATTGATTTACAGGCCACAATCACATCGTTTCCAATCGCACTTTGACATAGTGAGAGTCGATACACTTCTTTGATTACAAATAATCCTATAACTCTGAATAGCCCTGAGATCTTTGAGGTAAAGTGGCAGAGAATCAAACTAGAGGCGATCAAGTTTGATTAACTCAGGATTTCGTTAGAATTTTGTTAAAGCATTTGAAATATAAGGTAATATTTGAGTGGAGAAGAACGCGTGAAGAAATGAAGAAAAACTAATTTAAAATTCATTGAAAACAACTGATATTTATAGAAGAACAATAGTCATGTCATTCGTGAAAGGTTATGACGAATAATCACTTCATTTGAAAATTTGAAATTTAAATTCTACGGCTACCATGTCGACATAGGGGATGAGGGATGTCGACATGCCTATGTGAATTTTGAAAATTAATTTTTCTTTAAAATGATTTCTATTGTAAAACTTGTCAAAACAATTTCTAATCTTTGTAAACCATTTTGAATATAGTTTAAACTTATAAAAGAGATTTAAAATGTAATCTTAAAATATATAATCTATAATATAAGGGTAATAAAAGCTCAATATAAATATTTTGAGATTAAAGCTAAAACCATTAAAACCAGGAGATAGTTTAAGGACAAGAAATGATTTTAAAGTAAAAAAATAATTAAGGATAAGATATTTAAGCCTAGAGAGATAACTTTAAAAAGATAGTTTTGAAAAAAAACTTAAAAATAAACCATTTTGGAAATTTCGTAGATTCCATTCCACTAGAGAAGGTCGTGAGTTTCATCCCACTAAAGAGGTTGTGGGTTCCATCCCACTATTAATGCGAGAAGGTGGATTCCATTCCACAATTAAAATCAGAATAAATATTTTAGTGCTATTATAAAGTTTTAATATAAATCTAGACTCTATTACTTATCTTGATATCTTGAACTCTTGAAATTCATGAGTCTTCAGTCTTGATTTATTCAATCTTAAATTCTTCAGTCTTGAATATCTATATTGTACAATCTTCATTCTTAGTACCTGCATATATATATATATATATATATATATATATATATATATATCCTGCATATACATATATATATCTAGGCAAAGATATTAGTATTTATATTTCATAACAAGTCCTAAGGTTGTTATCATCAAAACCATCATCTCAGGAACTAACATCAACATTCTTAAGTTCTCACTAGTGTCCTACACACTTTACGGTAACTTTTATTATTACTACTAAAAGTAATCACTGCTATAGTCTTACACTTTTACCGTCACACGTAGAAAATGATTCCTATCTACTCCATATTAAAAGTTTGGTTTGGTATTTATCATTTCATTCCAAAAATTAAAGCTTCTAAATTTTTGAAACATTAAATCACAAAATTCTTGCATTTAAAAGTGCTACTTTGAAGTTTCTATTAAATTCAAAGATATTTGGTTACTTAACATTTTATCTTTCTAGACTTGCTCTTTGAATTTAAATTAATCCCAAACATAGAGGAGAAAACTTACAAATTCTAAGTCCACTTATTCCTTTTTCCTTTTAAAGACCTTTACAACTTTCCATAAAAAAAATTGGAATTTTTATTTAACTGTTTACCAAGGTTTTCTCTTTGAAAAACTTATTTACTTTTTCACCAAACCATTTTTCTTTAAAACATGCCTTGTTTGTCTTTAAAACATATTTTTTCTTGACTTTCAAAAATGTCCTCATATGTTTTTAAAACATCTTCTTTTCATAGATTTTCAAATTTACGAAAACTGGAGCAGATAAAAACAATTATTTTATTAAAAATCCCTTAACTTTCCTACTCTTCCAATTACCTAATCTTGGAGGAGTTTCTAACTTACTACAAATGGGGACTTTCTACAAAGGCGAGCAACCAATGCACATAATCAATGGAAAAATATGAAATTTTCATTTCTTAGCTTTCCTACTAAGGCTCTCTATAATATCCCTTCTAACTTACACTGCTCTAATTATTACATCTAATGGTTTTATAGCTTAATGTATTGGAACTACTTTCTCTCATGAGAAACCAATAACGCTAAAACCTTCCATTAATCCTTTAAAAGAGGATTTATGTTTATGTGAAATTACAAGGAACTTATTTTATATTTAATAGAAATAGGCTATACAAAATATGGTGCTTTCCATATCTTATACATCGCTTTCACGTATTCCTTATAACTTGCACAAAACATCTTTATTTGTGATTTGATTTCATAGAAAATTATATCATTATTCATTTCATTCTAGTAGATTAAGGTATGTTTAATCTATATTCACTTACAATATACATTTCCTACGAAATTTATTAATTTTCTAATATTTAACTTACGTCTTTTTTCCAAAAGAACTCATTTTCAAAATTGTTTTAATATTTTCATAACTAGAAAACATTTCCATATACTTATTTAAATAATAAGTGTACTTACAAACCACTTTATTTTTATACTCAGAAATTATCTTCAAAACACATTTTTTTTATTTGGGTCAATATAGATGTTGCGTTAAACACCTTTACTACAACCCATAAATACTAGTATATGGATTTAATCAAAATAAATATTAATAAATTCCATATGCTATGTGAAGCAACCCTCCCTAATTTGCCATTGTGTTTGAATGGCTCAATTTTTGTTTATGCTAAATTCAGGGTTACTTACTTTTAGGACCAACCTGTCTTACAAAATTTTCTTTATTTTATTAATTTTTCTTTTGATTCTTCCCAAGATCCAATCTGATCAATATAGAAATATTGATATACTTCTTGTAAAGTTATTTGTATATATATGAACATACAAATCATTTTAGTTCTAATATCAGAGTTTTCAGGTAAAGAATAATCCAATTTATGTTAAATTAAAAATTAGACTAATGATTTAGCCACAGTAAAAAGTGTTGGGAAAACCTTCCATCTGAATCTTTGTACAGATTCACTAATAAATTCTTGTTTGCTTATGTTTGTGTGTCTAACAGTTGTATATTTCATAAAACATGAAAATTGACCCATGTCATTTTAAGCTTTTGCAATATTACTTCTCAAATTAATAAGGCAGTAGGTTGTGCATGTTTCTATGCATCTGCGTGCACTTAAACATGTACAACTACCATTCAATTTTTTCTGAGTTGTACATTGGCCAGCTTGGTCAAGCTGGACCTATACTGACTTGCTATAATTTCCTAAATTTACTCATTCATTTAAACATCAAAACTTATGTAAATCTGGGTTCATACTTTCCTATATTTCCAAGTGTCCTGCCTATGTGTTCATTCTCACTTCAGTGTATTTAAAGTTAATTGTAAATAAGTCTGAGTCTCTAAAACAATCTATTACATATGTATACACTACTTATTACACATATGTCTTAGTTATACTAGCAGTTCCATTACTCAGTTCTTGAAATTACATGCTTACAGGTTATAACATGAAACTAAATCCTTTATCTTTTACCACTGAGAATGGTTCTATCACACAGTAAGCTTAAAATCATTTATTACATCACAATCTGAGTTCCAGCATAATTCAAATATTATTACACAGAAGTTCTTTAGCTAAAATAAAACATAAAGAGGCATTCTTCTTCAAAATCATAATTTAGTTAATTAGAAAATTCTTATTAGCATCACATATCTGCTTTCTTATCACTTAGCTTCCTCTTTCCCTGCAAACATCTCATGACCTACTCCATAATACATATGAAGCACTCATTTGATGCAAGCAACAAATAGGTCAGACTTAAGTCTGGTGTAAGTAAAATCACTTGTTATGCATAAAGATTAATGAAATATGTTCCATTATTACCTTTCTGTTCTCAGAGGTTAAGTCTTTTACTCAAGGTAATTAAATCACTTTCTTATGTTCAAATTACAAAGTGTTATTCCAGTGGGGTGTGTGTGTGTGTACTGTTAAGTAACATGTGTGTATTCTTAGACTAACTTGTCATCAGAAACCTTAGTCCAGAAAATTATAACAGCCATCATACAACTCACACAGGTTGGTGCTAACACCCAAAGATGCACAAACATGCACATACAATATTCATGGTATTGAGCTAAAGTATCAATAGCTAGTCTACATGTTAGGACTCACACATACTTCTAGCCTATTTACCCTTGCATGTATAATCATTTCATGTCATTCTAAGGTCCAGTATTACATTCATGGTTGCACTGGTGCACACTGCCTGGAACTACTACCTGGTTTCCAGTGCACTACAAGCTACTTGGGCATAAACATGCCATGTGCAAACTCACACCCCAACCTTGATGCAAGCCAACCACTGTGTCCTACCCACTTCCTATATACCCAACCTGATAGAGGTGACACACATCCTTAGTTTAATTACTAAGTTTTTCATATGACTCAACATTGTCTATGCAGTGTCAGTCCCAAAACTATTGTACACATAACTAACATATGCTATCAGATCTCATACAAAAATAAATCATTCATCCATTCATGTATTCAACAACTAGTCAGTTATACTTGTATACCACTTTAAGTCAGTTTCACACAAAGACATATCCTTGGCTGAAGCATAGATTAAAGCATTTTCAGAGAGTGAAATGCTAATGTGGTTTTCCAGGAATATGGTTCTCACAGTCAATCCACACATTAAAGTGGTTTGCTTGTTACTCAACCCTATTTCCAGAGAACACTTAATGATGGATTAAGGCTCGACACAGGGAATCCCATTGCACCCTAACCATCTCTTTCAGTTGCAAGACATAAGCCAGAGAATCTCTTTCTCTTACTGCCTTACACCCTAGTTTTCTTATTAATCCTTGCTTTAACTAACAATATTTCTCAAGTTCATAAACATACTAGAATCAATCATTATTCCATCACTAATTACCATGTATAAACAAGCATAGGTTTAGTGGCAGCAAAGCAATGCAAATCACATAGTTTCAGGAATAACAGAAACTTATTAAACTAAGAATGCATACAAAGTATCAAACAGAAATCAAAATAAACTAAAGGGTACATGGCTGCCTTTCATAGGTCTTAATGCCTTTCCAAGTGAGGATTTGCTCACCAAAGTTCTCCTTCCCAAGTCTTGGTTCAGATCTGCCATGGCTTCTCTAAAACTGCTGCCTGTTTCTTTATTTGTTTCTGGTTTCTAACATGCAAACGTAGGAGATGGTGATCTTTATGTAGGGGAGCTGCTAGGGTTTTAAGGTCAATTAAGTAATTTATTTCCACCAGAAATCCCATCACCCAGTCCTGGCTTCACCCAGCAATCCACCCTCTCCACTTTCCCTTTCCCACCATTTTACCTTTTTCCTTGTCTTGGCCATTTTTGGCAAATTCCTTCACACACCATTTGCATGACTTTGGCCCAGACATAGTTTTTGTCTTTTCTGGACTTAACCATGCATATAGGCTTATGTGTCTAACCAGATATGTGTGTGTCAACCAAATATTGTGCATGTCTTATATTCATGTATTTTTACCCACACATGCAACTATGCTCATACTTAATCTATAGGGGTTAGGACTAAAACTGCCTAAGTCACTTATACACTGTAATTAGGCTAATGTGTACATACTAATAGGTCATGCACCCATCTACTGTGTATTTATATACAGGGCCCTTAACTCCCTAAATTGCTTAGCTTACATATAGTGTGCTGGACCAGTGTGCACATGCACAAGAGCATGTACACTCTCACACACACATACACATAGATATTTCCAGAGAAATTGTATTTTCAACTAAATGTCTTTCTTTTATAAAATAATTAAGTTTTTATATGCTTGCTTAAAATATGTGCTGTCACACTATGTAAAAACATTTCCTTTGGCAGTCACCTACTATAATAATAGTGTCATAGTCTATGCTTTCTTTATTTTTCACGAAAACATCTATTACAAAAATAAATGTTGTAGCCTACATTTTTTATACTTAACACACTCATATTTAAAATCTTTGTTTACCAACAAAGAAACTAGTGAGCTATACATGCTCTATAATTCTTCAAAAAAAGAATTTCACTTTTAACAAAATTTACATCATATAAAAATCAATTTAAATTTCATAACACTTTTTTTTTCTTTCAAAAATCCAATATTCACTTCCTCAAACATATAAACAGTTATATTTTTCAACATTTCAATTCCAGAAGTTTCATTTTATTGGGCTAGACATAAAATAGATTTTCTTCTTACTACCCTAGGAATACTCTTCCTAAACCTTTAAAATCTCATTTCCTCACTAAAATATCTTATTCCTTCCAAAATAAAAATATTCTCTCTGCTATCCGATGGAAACTTTCCCACTTCCTATAATATACCAATCTTCTCTCAAAACGTAGCTTATTCTATACTATAAATTGGTACTAACATAGGGCTCAACATCCTTGGGTCATTCCAAACCCAACTAGCAAACTATGCGCAAATATACTTCTAAAAGCTTTCCGTATGTTGAAATATATAATTGGGGACTATTTGGATTTTAGTACATAATATGTTTGTATTTTATTCAAAAATACAAATATGTTCACTCACTATCTACCTAGGAACCCTAAACCTAGGCTCTGATACTAAACGTAATAACCCGAATTCAAGTGGGTTTGGATTTTTTTTGCAAAAATGCTAAAATCCAAGCCTACTGCAACCCAAGTTGGTTATTTGGTATCCTGCAAATAGGTAAAGATAAATATATCAGAGCTCAAATAAATATCTCACAGCGGAACTGATTAAAATTTAATAGTAAGTAAATACCCACCAAGGTAATAACACTTTCTAAACAAGTGTCACAAAGCTGGATAATCTCTGCCTTCTATTTGACCCGTGGGATGTCATGAGGAGGTGTTAGAACTAAAGTTCTGGTGAATGGACAAATTATACACTTCTAAGCATAATTATACATATACCATTCTGTTTTCATTTTATGCTATATTAGGTTTAGTGGGTTTATAATACTCTCGCCTCCGTGCGTGAATCGTACCCGTCTACTCCTTAGTAGATTAAGACCTAATAACCAATATGTGTATATATATAGCTACATGCCCAAAGACCGCATCGTTCCTAGGTACTACCTATAGTAACCTCCATATCCTCCTCGAAAATGACTCCAACGTCTCGCTGCTCGAGCATACTGAAACTACATCTGTAAAGGAAAGCTTCATGAGGCCTACAATATAGATGTTTCGTTGTCTACTATGAAATCGTAAAACTGCGTTCGCACTAGCTTATACTGGTGCTCGGACATCCACAATGTACCACCCAGTGTGCATCTTGAGGACTATACGTAATCAATCTGTCTGCTCCATGAATCCCACTAACAAGGTCTACCTTGTACGGATCTCAGTTGGGGATTTTCTATATCTACAAAGGTCTGATTCGTTAGACCTACAATACAGATATTTTACTTAGTCTGTCTCTTTTCTCATTGTGGCTATGGCTCTAGGCATCCCCTTAACTAATCGAAAGACCTCTCAAGAGCTAAGTGGATGTGCCCTATTGCAAACAATCTAAACATCCAGTTGGCTGCGCCCCTCATCCAATGTCTCGATAGTGCAAAAATCATTGGCATGTTGGTTTAACTCTAGTCTTTCCTAAACTCGCTTTGGTTGATGATGGCTTGATCTTCGCATGCGACTATCCTTTTGGGTCCTTCCCATTAAAACCTACTCGTAAGTGGGAGTATAGTGACATACCAATATCCTAATCCATCATCAACCTTTTGACTGCCTATAAAGGTCTGCTTCGTTAAGCCTGCAATGTAAAAGCAGTCAAGACATACTCTCTTGATGGAACACCTACAGACCTGCCTCCGCGGGTGCAGCTTCGTTAGGCCTATCCCAGAGGGCAATACTAGAGTATCCTCACGTCCCGTTGAGTCTCGTACTTCCTTCTAGCCCAAACTAACTAAGTTGGATGCGCTCTTTCTGTGTTAAAATTCATGATGAACTGCATTGTTAGGCTCTTTATCCAGATTCTCTTTCAGGTTGCTCCAAACACACCTTACCATTTTTTTAGTCCATATGTCTAGTCTTTTACCGTGCATTTAGTTTACTTTTCTTATTCTGTTGGCTACTTATTTACCCTAATAAGCAAGCCCAGGCCCACCTATGTGTGAGACCATCAGTCCTGGACCTGAAAGGGAATGCTGTGAGTATTGGGCCACTTCTATTATTTTGCTTATTAACTTAATCCAAGATCTAAGTTTGATAAAATAATCCTCTTCTATTTCTTTCTTTTTAATTATAGCCTTCATGTTACAATTATACCTGGGATTGTCACTCTTATATTCTTTTCTTTCTTTTATAACATATATGTTAGAAATGTAATTGTTAGTATCTCTTTTCTATTCTAGTCTATGTTCTTTTATTATGATACTAAATACATTTAGTTCTCTTATATTATATGACCGTCTTAGCTTGGGACTACGTCCAACTGTCACAAATTACTTATCACTACTTTACTTTTTGTTCTACTATATGCGCAGTAAATGCAGATCTAGTCACATATTCTATTTATTATTTCTAGTCTTGTCAAATAATTAACTTGATTATTTCCTTTTCTTTTATTTCTTTAACGCTTTACTTGTTCTCTTTTATTCTAGGAAGTAGTTCTATTCTATTTGGTTGGTTACAAAAACTGTGCTAAAAATCCGTTTCCATATTTTAATACTAAATAATACTATAAACAATAACTCGTAACTGCAGGATATTTCCTTTATTGTTTCTTTTATTGTTGGGTAATGAAAAATACAGTAATGTCTCTATTTTGCACTAATTCCACTTTCCTTGCTTTTATTATTGCAATTATGTTTATTTTAATTCTAATATTAAACCATGGAAATGTATTTCCTTTTCTAAACCAACCAACTAATATATCACTAACTTCCAAAGTAAGTTATTAAATTTTTTTCCTTTTTAATTCATTTTATAATTTAATGTAAATTTCTCACTTTTAGGCTTCTGCCTTTCTCTACAACTTTTTAAGCCTAACATTACTTATATTAATTGGATTACTTTCTTTCTTTTTTATATAAATAACATTTAAATATAAGTACACTTCTCTTATAAAATTTATAGTTTCAACATAACTAATTATTAGACTAGTTATCGAAATAAATGTTGAATTAAATATTTAACGGGAATCTAACGACAAAGTATATCATAAACATAAAAGAGATATAATTTAAATCCACTCACTTGTCGTCCTTAGCTTTGCTCCATGACCTTTCTGGATCCCCTTCTAAGGTGTCTAATATTTTCATTAAGAAGATCTTCTCTCTAAATATTTCTATTTAGGGTTCAGCCTCAGGCAATGAAGCCAGCTAGGCCTAGGGTTCTATTTATATAGGAGTATGGGAATCTCAGATCATCGGATTTTAGGACTGAATCTGGTGCAAACACGTCAAAGGCTTGCTGTCAATCATTAGATTTAGAAAAAAAAGGTTGAAATTGAACAAAAATTGAATTAAATAAATTTGGCCCGTACCTGGATGAATTATCGTCCAGGACAAAACATTGGTCGACCTAGAGGTCAACCTATGTGTTTTGCAGGTCGACCCTTGGGCCTTACTTTTTTTCGATTAATTCTGATTTTTGTTTTCTCTCGTAACTTCTTCATATTAACTCAGATTTCGACAAGTTATATATGGAAATTGATTCGAAAATCACCACGAACACCATGGTATAAGTTTCGAGGCCATATTCTGACAACTCCAAAGATGTTTATTTTCACTGTTCATCGTTATTTGATTATTTAATTATCTAAAAATGCAAGGTGTTATATAACATCTCTAGCTTGAGTTTACTCAATAACTAAGGAGTATGCAAGAAATATATATATGTGTGTGTGTGTGTACGTATATATATAATCTAAAATATAGTATATTGAGTAATATCAACTTATGGAATAATGTATTTCTTATGACATACCTTCGTAATCCAAGTGTTGGATTCATCAGAAATCATGATATACGTTCATTTACGTATGTATTTATCTCTTAAGTCTGTTAGTGTTTCTTTAATGTTCTACCTTTAGTTTGTCATTCATATCATATAATTTATTATTATATAATTTTTATGTTTCATATTACTTATACAATAGTCTTATGTATATTATTATATTAATTAAATCTTAATTAATAAATTAACTCTTTAATTAATTGTATATTGACATTCCAATACAACCTTTATATTGGATATGTCTACTGTAACCTTTATAGTATATACTATAACCTTTATAGTAATACCCACATATTATATATACGCTTTATAGTACAACATACATATATATACAAGTGTATTTTTATTTAATTATTAATTTTTTTATTTATTTAAACAATTTTAATTAAAATTATATTCATTTCAAAAATTTACCTCATAAACATACTTATATACTTATGTTACCTTAAACACTTTAAAATAACATAACATATTTCAATATAAATGATACATGCATGAAAGTATTAATTAATTAACTTATTTAATTAATTGTTTTATTAATATCATTACCAAATTTTAAAATTCGAAATTAATATTTAAATATTTTCAAATATTTTGAAAGTTTTATTACCTTTTTAAACATTTTGAAAATTTATGGTATATCATAACTTTGATAATATACATGTTTTCATTTTAAATATAATTTTTAAATTTAAAATCGTGTCTTAATTTTTAAAACTATTTTGAAAACTAGCCTAAGACTCAACTCAAATTGAGCCTTTTCTATTAGAGGCAACCTTTGGGCTCACTTCCCCTTTAAGGCTAGACTGGTAACTAGTTAGGATCTGATACTTAGTTACCCGATTCCAATCCTAGACATTACCTTTCTAGACACTGCACTAAGTGTAAAAGCTTAATTAATTGGCTTTAACATGATTAATTTAGGCTGATAGGATATAACGCTCTAATACCAGTAAAGGAACTGGCTTGCCCTGCAACAACAGCCTTGAAACAGGCCTTATTTTCAACCCAATAAAGGCACATCGAACCTTAGACCCATTCCAAAGCTAGCCGATGTTTAGTAAAATTGATACAATAAAAAATACACAAAACTACCTATTTATCCTATCAGAATCTCATAGCAGAAAGGATAAAATACAATATTAGAAATAGTACCATTTTATAGAAGTTCAAATCTTAGAAACATAACAAAATATCTCAATATCCGGATTACAATATTTAAACATAATATCATCAATTTTGAAATGGGTACATCAAAATATAATAGAATATAAATAGATAGATAGCCGCCACGAGACTCTGCATCCGCCTTTATCTCCTAAATCAACATCATATTCACTAACCTGTGTCATAATGATGAGGGAGTCAGAACAACAATGTATGGTGAACAAAAGATCGAGCCTCTCATAGTAGTATTTGGGCAATATAATTTAGAAAAGAATATGCCTTATGCTTTCTAACTATATCCAACATGAAATACCTCCAATTGTAAGCCCTAAGGCCCTTCCAATCCAATTATATAACCTACACTTTTCCAATCTAACTCTATAACTCACTTCAAATATAGGCCAAAAGCCCTTCCCTGTCCCATGCATCTACCATCAATCATGTTCTAACAATATGAAAAAAGCACCCAAGCCATTTAATACCTCTTCAACGGGACTTGGGCATAATCTGACCATTTGATACTCGTATCTTAGGTAGGTCTGCATTATTTAATACCCACCCAAGGAGGACTTCTCTCTTGTACACTCTAGCTGACATCACATGGAATCTCATCAGGCCACTTAATATTTTTATATGGAAAGAGACGGACCCTACAATTGCCACTTAATGCCTCGAACCCTGTAATAACTCACCCCAGAACATGCCTAAATTTTTGACTCAGAAAAGGCCCATCGAAACTTAGATCCATTCTAAGGTAAGCTGTTGGTAGTAAAAAGTAATAATATTGCAGAGCCATAACTAAACTTTCAGAACTCACGATGGATGGAACAAAATATAATAGTAAAGTGTTCCCATTTATCTCAAAACCATAAAAATGTTATAACACAAAATCCCATAAAAACCGTAATATAATATCTGTTACAACAATTGTTTAAATCCATGGGTACACATGAAAGCAGATAATAATAAATACAGCCACTTGCCAAGCTTCTTCACCTTTAAGCATCAACACCACCATCACTTCGTCCTTAACCTGTGTTGTAATGAGAAGGGAGTAAGAACAATATATGTCTAATGAATAAAAACCTTGAGTCTTACCTTTTCAGTACTTGGGTAGTATATTTCAAAATAAGAATATATCTATAAACATATATAAAACCATTAAAATAATTTAATACTTCCTTTTATGGAAAGGAGGAGGGTCCAACCACTTAATACCTTCCATTCCATAAGAATGTTCCATATCCTAATCATACGTTGTAAATAGCTAATAATGTAAGAGACGGTATCCAAGCCACTTAATACTTCCCAAAGAAAAATAGGTAGACCCCATCATTTAAGGCCTAATTCCAAAAGTATGCTCCTCAACGGTACTATTTAGCTAACATAATATGAAATCTCATAGGCCACTTAATACTTCAAAGTGGAAAATACGCAGACCCAGTCATTTAAGGCCTAATTCCAGAAGCGAACCTCAATAGAGATAACACTTAGTGTAACCCCTTGGCCATTTAATACTTCATTTGGGAAAAAGGCGGGTCCAACCACTTAATACCTCAAACCCCGAAGTAGACCCTTCATCTCATGTCCTATACGTATAATGGCATCTCATATTAGTCCACTATTCATAGGAACTGGTAACTAGATTAGCTGGGCAGATTTCCCCTATTAGATTTGGAACTAACCTCACGTCATTACAAATATTTATCTTAAGGGTATCTCATATCAATAAAAGTATACACAACTGCTTGTAGCTTAAAGTGGAGGGCAAACTTCTGTCATGCAACCCTATTGGCCTCGCATCCCTATGACTTAGCCACAAATTAATTACTATATATACACACGTACCTCTCACCATTTCATAAATAAGTCCTTAGAAGGAATCTTCCTTATTACACCTTAAAATAATAATTACGCTATATAAGAGTTTCCACTTATTTTCACCTCAAAATCAGTTACCTTCCTAATGGGGTAAAATAAATATAAATAAATGCCTAACTAACTACGACATATACGCAATAGTTATACGTTAATTATGTTGATAGAAATAAATAAATATTTGTGTTTGAAAATTTCTAACCGCACGGATTTTACACCATAAACTAGCGGTTAATGTCAATTTGCTAACCAATTATTATCACAAATCCTTTTTCTTCAATTTCCAAAGATTTCATGGAATTCAAATGTCTAAAATACGGAATAAATATTCATAATCAAAACTGCAATAACAGACTTGTAAATAAAATAGAAACTTGATGTATTACACTAATTCAATGGAATATCTTAAACAGTAAGAATTGCAATCTAAACCCATATTTATTCAACTCCTTTTTTATAAAGAAACAGATAAAAATAAGTGGTCTAAACTACGAATTGAATTCATAATCTAAACCCCTTATTATATTAAAGAATCACAATTTAACCCAAAGAAGAAGAAAACGTAGAATAGACTATGAAACCATCATAAATTGCATAACAAAAAATTCCATTAAATTAATTCAAATGATTGGGAATCTCAGCATAGAATTGACATATCGAATTAAAAAGGAATTTCAGGGGATTTTGTCTATCATTTTTTCGAAATCCCAAAATTCCTAAGACAAATTCAAATCCAAAAGAAATACACTGATCAATTATTGAAAAGGTTTCCACTCATAGATTAGCCTTAACTTTACTCAAATGGATTTGCAGCCTTCTGATCTGTTCTAGAATCTCTCTATACACACACAATAGGGAAGAGGTATATATATTCATTGGATCCAGAACGATTGGAGAAAAATAGGATATGAATAGATTGGACGAAGAAATAAGTTAAACCCTTACCTGAAATTTCTACGAAGTTTCTTAATCTTATTACAGAGATAGCAACGACAGAGTTTCACCGTATTCCCTAAAATAATATGAATAAAAGTGAAGAGGATAGGGTCCTATTTATAGGGGTTGAAATGCACCAGAACAGTAGGATGGAAGTGGGTAGGAAATGGATAAATTTGGAGTGCATAACCGAATAGAACATAGCATAAAACCCTAGCCACCACCGGCAACTTTTGTTGCCAAGTGAAAAACCATCCTTGGGCGACCGGTCGACTGCTACGGTCGACCGGTTGACCTTTTTAGTTCGACCGCTATCTTATTTAGGGGCGTTTATTTTACTTTCCTTTGCTGAATTATTTTATCTCTAATTAACTTTTTAAACGTTAATTTGTTTTCTTATTTGAATTTGAGTTCTTATTTGAATTTGAGTTCAAACTAAATTAATTTTGATCTAAGAACTTAAAATGCTCATAACTTCTCTGTTTGAGCTTCGTTTTCATCATATTACATATGGAAATAGATCAGAATTTCGCCACGAACGCAATTGGAATAACTTTCGCGGTCAAATTCTAACTTTTATAAAATTCCCTTGTCCAATCCTTATCATATTTAATTTACTTTACTTTATTTATTTATGGTTCATTTTACGAGGTGTTACATTCTTTCCTCTTTAAAAAGGATTTCGTCCCACAATCTTCCAAGGGGCGAACAACGTAATTCGCAATACATCCATGTCATACAACCAAGTTCTATACACAACCATCTACTCAACATTCGTGCAATATGATTATTTACTGTAGACATACTAAAATGAGCTCAATCCTAGCATGAGTGTTTAATCGTGTCATGTAAGTATGTATGCAAATATTCTAAACATGCATAAAAATTTCTCTATGAGCGTAAAGTGATTATGAAAAAGTGTAACCACCATTTCCTACCATCCAATTTAGCAACCGCAATGCAACCAAAATCCTAATTTTGTTGAGAAAAATTACCAGTGAAAAGCTTTAGGTGAGTGTTCTTTATCTTCTCCTCGGTCTTCCATATGCGTTCTACTGGATTGTCCCCATTGTACTCGGACTAACTTAAATATTTTACAACAGAGTCTTCTAGTACTGGGCTCCACAATGTGTGAGGTGGCATGGGGTACCGACGGCTCCATCTCAAAATCCATCAACTGATCATGCTCTACACTTCTAGTGGTGTCATGAAAGTATTTCCTAAGGTGAGAAATGTGGAAAACATTATAGACTCCTGCCAACTTGTCAGGAAGCTCCACATGATACGCTAATTTTCCTATTCTTTCTAGAATTTTGAATGGCCGAATAAATCTAGGTGCCAATTTTTCAGACTTGCCAAATCTAACAACTTTCCTAAGAGGGGAGATATTAGCAAAACCATATCCCTAACCTTAAATTCAAGTTCTATCCTTCTTCTATCCACATAAGAGTTTTGACGGTCTTCGCTACCTTCATCCTTTGTCTGATCAACTCTATTTTTTTCATGGTATCACGGATCAAATAGAGTCCAACAATAGTTTGTCAGTGTTTTCCCACCAACAACTAGGCGATTTTCATGGCCGCCCATAAAGTACTTTAAAAGAGGCCATACCAATCGTAGTTTGATAGCTATTATTGTACTCAAACTCAACCAAAGGTAGATGCTGCGCCTAATGTCCTCTGAAATCTAAAACAAGCTCTTAACATATCTTCCAAAATTCTATTCATCCTCTTTGTTCATCTGTCGGTTTGCGGGTGATATGCCGTGTTAAGGTTCAAAGAAGTTCCTAAAGCTGTGTGTAGGTTCCTCTAAAGCTCGCTAGTGAACAAGCGGTCCCTATCACTGACTATGCTTATAGAAATTCCACGTAGATGAACTACCTCTTTAATATAAATCTTGGTAAGAAAGGCGCTAGTCCTATTTCTCCTAATCAGAACAAAATGAGCACTCTTGGGGAGTCTATCAAAAACAACCCAAATAGCCTCATGCCCTTCTGACTTTTAGGCAATCCTTCCACAAAATCCACTGAAATATGCTCCCACTTCCAAATTGGAATTTACGAAGGTAATAGTAATCCACCGGGCTTCCCTTGCTCAGCTTTTATATTTGGCATGTTAAACACTTAGCAATAAAATCAGCTACACTCCTCTTCATTCTATTCCAAAAGAAAATTCCCTCCATGTCCTTGTACATCTTTTCTCCTACGAGATGAATAATCATCCTTGAGTGGTGAAACTTCATAAGAACATCTCTTATCAAGTCATCAATCATTGGGGTGCAAAGATGTCCATCTCTTCTCAAATACCCCTCTCATCAACTGAGTATCTCCTAACATGGGAAAAATGCTTTCCTTTCCTTAATTTTTTCCAAAATCTCTATCAACTCCTTCTCTTTTACTTGCTCTTGCCCTATACGATCCATCAAGGCCGGTCTAACCTCCATGACTGATAGAAAACTTTGGATGAGTTCTGTTGATGGTTGGAGATTAAAATTCGAGAGAAACTCCAACTGTCTCCATTCATATATAACACTTAGGGTAGCGTGTCTCTTACCGAGGGTGTCGGCGATTACATTCCCTTTTTCAAGGGTATATTGAATACCAAAGTTGAAGGATGCTATATACTCCATCCACCTCTGCTGCCTAATTTTTTTTTGGAAAAATAGGTATTTGAGTGATTTATGATCAGCAAATAGTTCAAACCTTTCCTCAAAAGATAATGTCTCCATATCTTCAAGGAAAAATCAATAGCTGCCAAGCACTAGATACCTCTTCTCATGATCTTTTAGCTGTCTACTAGCATAGGCAACTACCTTCCCCTCTTTTATAAGAACTGCTCCTAATCCTGTTTCATATGCATCCGCGAAAAGCGTAAACAGCTAGGCTTCATCTACAATAGTGAGCATGGGGGTACTAGTCTATGACTCCTTAAGTTTCTCAAATGCCTTGGTGCACTCATCATCCTAAACAAAGACCAGTTTCTTCTTAATCAATTGGGTTAAAGGGGTTGTTATTTGTACAAAGCTCTTGATGAACTCCTATAGCAGCCTGCTAACCGTAGAAACCTTCTAACGTCCGATGCATTACTAAGAACCTTCCATCCTTGGACATCTTCTACTTTAGTAGGGTCCACCGCCAATCCTTTCTCTGAAAAAATATGCCCAAGGAACCTAACTTCATTTTTCCAAAAGTGGCATTTAGAAAACTTGACTTTGAGTTGGTTTTTTTACCAAAGTCTCCAATACCTCCCTAAGGTAGTCCTCATGCTCCTTCTTGCCTTTGGAGAAAACCAAGATATCATCAACAAACACCATGACAATTTTATTAAGTTTCCCTCTAAATATTTACTCATCAAATCCACAAAGTATGTTGGGGCACTTGTCAGTCCAAAAGGCATTACATCCCACTTATAAAGTCCATTTAGCATATGGAATGCAGTCATCGGCTTGCTTTTTTTGCAATCCTTAACTAATGGAATCCTGCTACTAAGTCTAATTGGGAAAATACTTTAGCTCCTACAAGTTGGTCAAACAAATCATCTATTCTAAGTAAAAGGTACATATTTTTCCTTGTTAACTTGTTCAACTCCTTAATATCGACACAAAGTCTTAAAGAACCATCTGCCTAAGTAGAAAAAAGGACATGGGCTCCCCACTCAAAAGTACTCTTGCGGATGAATCCTTTCTTTAGTAGCTCTGAGATATGCTTGTCCCATTCTCTTCTTTATTTGAGGGACATGTGTCTCAAAGGCAAAGTGATGGGTCTTGCATCTTTCTCCAAATCGATTCGGAACTCAATCTCCCTATAGGGTGGAAGACCTAAGACCTCCTTGAAGACATCAAAAAATTCACAAACTACAGATATAGATAATGGTTCTTAATCAACAAATAGACTTAGTAAGTATAAATGGCTTAACTCAACCAAAGATTTGGGTGTACAAAGAAATTCTAGGCCACGACCTTGATAACTTCTTAATCATACCACCCTTTTGTCATAGTCAAGAATGGCTTCGTAATGTGACAACCAATCTATACCCAAGATAAGTCCATACCCCTCGAAATTTAGAACATACGTAGTACATATGAAATTAACGTTGTATATGTCTAACACTAGATCTATGCAAATAAGAGAAAGATATGTCGAACCCCCAATGGAATTGGAAACCTCTATTGGGTTGTTGACCATTAAGATTTTAAGATTTAAGGAATTTACTAAATCCCTAGCTATAAAAGAATGTGATGTCCCTGAATCAAATAGGGTATGAATGGTAACCCAAAAAATAAGGGTTATACCTTATAGAGCTGCTTATCCTTGGTCACTTGGGGGGTTTCTGGAAATGGGGACAGCTTCATAGGCCATTACGCTTAGTCCTTCCTTAGCCATCTTGGGACATTGATTCTTGTGATGCCCTTCCTTGTGGCGGTTAAAGCACTTTCCTTTATAAGTTTCCTTCTTCAGACTCACTCTACAAACTTTAGCTTCGTGACCCCTCCTTTAGCATCTCTTACACACCTTTACTTCCTTCTTAAATTTCCCTTTGACTTCTTGTTAGCCCAGATCTCTTCTTCTTAGACCCTCCTTGCTTTTGGGTCTGTGTAGACTTCTCTTTTTCTCTCTTATTTTTCTCATTGGCCACATAAACATCGTCGTTTCTACAACCATCTTATACATGGTCTCCTTAGGTACTTGGGTGAAGAACATTTCTCTCAGCAGGGAATTTAAGCCCTTCACAAACTTCATGGCCTTTTTCATAGGTGTATATATTAGGTTCATCCCAAATTTAGCCAATTCAGTAAACGTAGCTATATACTCCTTAAGGGTAGAATATCCTTGCCTCGGTCGAATGAACTTTTCCAATTGCAAGCTTGCCTCTACTCTAGACATGAATCTCATCTCGAATCGATCCTTGAATTCATCCCAAGAGAATATCTTACTCGAGTGCTTATCGGTCACTAAGTTCCACCAATTTAAAGCTTCTTCTCTAAGATGTAAAGCTGCCATTCTTCTTCTTAACTGATCATCCCAACCCAACTCTCTAAATACCTTCTCGTAGTTACAAATCCATGCTTAGCCTTTGAATATCCTTTAGTTTTAAAGTATGTCTTTCCTCCCATATTAAGAAAGTCCTTACATGGCTTGAGAAGTCGACATGACATGGTGCTACATCAGCGGCGGGGGCAATGGGTGCTACCGGTGCAGCTAGAGGAATAGGAATCTGCCCGACGGTCCTAAGATATTGTTTAAACCATTTTGGCATTCCATGAATGAGTGGTCTTCTGCGGATAGGGTTCCCTTGTTCGGAAGAAGATTGATTATCGGCCATATCAATTATCTAAAGGTTAAACCTTTACCGATGATTTCCTAAGATAGTATTTACATGCTGAAAGAAAAGAAAATTTTTCCTAGCGTATATGCATATGTTCAAGAAGAGGGGGTATGAGTGTGTGTGTGTGTATAGTAAGAATTCTTCTTGAAAAACCTTTTTCAAAATAACAAATACATATCTCATACATATATCCCCATTGATCGAATAACCTAAAGCTTTAATACCAAATGTGACAACCCACCTCGAAACAGGTCTAAGTTTCGACCCAAAAAACACCCATCGAAACTTAGATCCATTCTAAGGTAAGCTATTGGTAGTAAAATGAAATAATATTGCAGTGCTATAACTAAAATTTTAGAACTCACAACGAATGGAACAAAATATAATAGTAAAGTATTTCTATTTATTTCAAAACCATAAAAATGTCACAACACAAAATCCCATAAAAACCATAATATAATATCCGTTATAATAATTGTTTGCATCCATAGGTACACACGAAAGTAAATAATAATAAATACTGTTACTTGCCAAGCTTCTTTACCTTTAAGCATCGTCACTGCCATCACTCCGTCCTTAACCTGCGTTATTATGAGGAGGTAGTCAAAACAACAAGAGTCCGGTGAATAAAAACCTTAAGTCTTACATTTTCAGTACTTGCGCAGTATATTTCAAATTAAGAATATGTCTATAAACATAATAACATTAAAATCATTTATTACTTCTTTATAAAGAAAGAATGTGGGTCCAACCATTTAATACGTTCCATTCTAGTAGTATATCCTATATCCCAATCATACGTCATAAATAGCTAATATTGTACAAGACGGTACCCAAGCAACTTAATACTTCCCCAGTGGAAAATAAGAATACCCCATCATTTAAGGCCTAATTCTAGAAGATTGCTACTCAATGGTACTATCTAGATGACATCATATGGAATCTCATAGGCCACTTAATACTTCCAAGTGGAAAATAGGCAGACTCGATCATTTATGGCCTAATTCCAAAAGCGGACCCCTATAGAGATACCACTTAGCGTAACCCTTGGCCATTTAATACTTCATATGAGGCGGGTCCAACCACTTAATACCTCAACATCCGAAGTAGGCCCTTTTCTTTATGGCATATACCTATAATGACATCTCACATTAATCTACTATTCGTTGAAACTAATAGCTAGATCAGCTGGGCAGATTTTCCCAATTGGATTTGAAACTAACCTCGCGTCATTATAATTACCATAAGGATATCTCACATCAATTAAAGTATACATAACTGCTAATAGTCTCAAAGTGAAGGGCAGATTTCTATCATGCAACTCTATTGACCTTGCATCCCTATGACTTAGTCATAAATTAATTACTCTATATATACACACACATCTCACCGTTTAATAAATAAGGCCTTATGAGGAATCTTCCTTAATACGTCTTAAAATAATAATTAGGATATATAAGATTATTTTCACCTCAAAGTCAATTATCTTCCTAATGTGGGAAAATAAATATAAATTGATGCCTAATTAACTATGTTATACACACAATAGTTATACGTTAATTATGTAGATAGAAACAAATAAATATTCATGCTCGATAATTTCTAACCACATGGATTTTACGCCCTAAACTAGCGTTTAATGTCAATTCCCTAACCAATTATTACAAGTCCCTTTTCTCAATTTTCCAAGATTTCCTGGAATTCAAATGTCTAATAATGGGAATAAATATTCATAATCACTATTGCAATAACAGACTTGTAAATAAAATAGAAACTCAAAGTATTACACTAATTCAATGGATATCTTAAACAATAAGAATCGCAATCTAAACCCATATTCTATTCAACTCCTCTTTTATAAAGAAACAGACAAGAATAAGTGATATAAACTATGAATAGAATTTATAATTTAACTTCTTATTATATTGAAGAGTCACAATTTAACCCAAAGAAGAACGAGAAGTGGAATAGACTATGAAATTATCATAAATTGTACAACAAAACAAATTCCATCAAATTAATGTGAATAATTGGGAATCTCAGCATAGAGTTGACATATCGAATTAAAAAGGAATTTTGGGGGATTTTATTTATCATATTTTCGAAATTCCAAAATCCCTAAGGCATATTCAAATCCAAAAGAAATACACTAAACAATTGCTGAAAAGAAATACTAAGGTTTCCACTCACAGATTAGCTTTACCTTTACTCAAATGGACTTGTAGCCTTCCGATCCCTTCCACAATCTCTCTATTTTGACATATATAGACACACACATGCACATACACAATAGGGGAGAGGTATATATATTCATTAGATTTAGAATAATTAGAGAAGAATAGGATAAGAATAGATTGAAGGAGGAAATAAGTTAAATCCTTACCTAAATTTTCTATGAAGTTTCGTAATCTTATTAGAGAGATAGCAATGATAGATTTCATTGTATTTCCGAAAATAATATGAATAAAAGTGGAGAGGATAAGGTCCTATTTATAGGGGTTGAAAACTTGAAACGCACCAGAACCGTAGGATGGAAGTAGGTAGGAAGCGGGTAAATCTGAAGCGCACAAACGAATAAAACATAGCATAAAACCCTAGCCACCATTGGAAACTTTCATTGCCAAGTGTTCGACTGTCGTTGGGCCATCGGTCGACCGCCCTTGTTTGACCGGTCAACTGGTTGACCTACTCAGGTCGACCGCTATCTTATTTAGGGGTGTTTATTTTACTTTTTGTTTGCGCCAAAATTGGTCACAAACACCCAAAGTCGTGAAAGCACCCGTTTACGTGTTCAATTCGATAATATTCAACACAGAACTCAGCAACAATCAATATAGAATTCAGCCCTAAGTAACAAATCACAGTAATTCACAAGCAACAATCGCAAACACAGGATTTATAGTGGTTCGGCGTGCGTGCCTACGTCCACTTTGAAGGGTTTCTCTTTATTGCTTTGCTCGATTCAATCGATTACAATGGATTACAGCTGACAATTGCTTTGAAATCTGAATACAACAGCGATTCTGATAGTTAAACTTGAATCCGGCAGAGTCTTGGCGTTCAATGGCGGAAAGATCCTCTTTTCTGAAGGCTTCAGGGTGCTATTTATAGGCGTTGGAGGCCCAGATCTTGCTGAAACTTCGTGAGACTCCCTCTGGCACGTGAGTGGGCCCACGCGACCGACCCCACCAAGTTTCGTCTCGATCTGACATCGGTTCGAAGTGATTTCGAACCCATCAAGAAATGGTCCAATCGAGCTGAAACTTGGCAGGAACAATCTTTACCTCACATGGGAGATACTGTGAAAATTTGGTTGCATTTGGATCTATGGTTAAGGAGATATGCTCGGTTCGAAATCGACACCTTCGGTTGGCTGAGGCGTTCGAACCCATTATTTCGAACCCTTCGGTTCGAATCCATCAGTGCACGTGAGCTTGCAGTGACGTGGCGCGCAATATTCGAATCGATCCTAACTTATCTCCGAATGGACCGCTTCGACTCCGTGAACTACGGCGAACACGTCCTCCAAACCAATCGACTCGGTGGATTCGAAATAGGAAGCACTCTTGGTTTCGAACGTGACATTCGAATCCAGGAATTCTTATGGGTTCGAAGTTGATCGGTTCGAATTGGGTTATTCGATGGGTTCGAAGTGAGGATGTGAGGCCGAGTGAAGTCGTGGATTCGAAGGTATGCTACTGTGGTGGGTTCGAAGGTAATGGAGTCGAAGGCGATGGAGTCGAGGCTGGGTACTAGCTGATGGGTTCGAACATCATGGGTTCGAAGGCAAGGACGTGGATGGGTTCGAACTAGGTGGTTTCGAAGGAGAGGGCGTGGATGGTTTCGAACAGCATGGGTTCGAAAAGGATGGGTTCGAACTTCATGGTTTCGAACCAGACAATGACTATTTCTCTTCACACTGAATCCATCATATCTTGAGCATACGAACTCGGATTGACTTGAAATTTGAAATGATGGCTCCTACAACCTTTCTTGGCGTGTCCTATCAATTGTGGCCTGATCCGGACTCGGGCAAAATTCATCGATATCCATAGCTAAGTGAAGTATATCCAATCTCTGAGATGAACTGTTTCCCGTTTTCGACCAATCTTTTGGTATCACGGCTTTGCCAAAAAGCGGGATAACACTTTGCCCCCCAAAACATGCCTTGCTGTAGGAAGGTGTGTTTTGTAATGCCTTGAGTTGGATGTTCGTATCCGATCATCAACCTGCAAAGAACTCAATAGTTTCATATGTCCCCAAATGACGATCGTTCGGGATCGAGCCATTTGGGATGAAGTGCGGCCGTTCATGGTCAAGCGCTCAACTTCAAATGACGATCGTTCGTGATCGAGTCATTCGAGGGGAAGTGCGACCGTGCGCGGTCGAGCGTATAAATTCATGCTTCGATCGTTCGGGATCGTATGCTGCTTAAAGTGAATCGGGACCGTTCGCGGTCCGTGCCGTTCGTGGCATAAGATGGAATAGGACCGTTCGCGGTCGATGCCGTTCGCGGCGGATGATGAGATGGGACCGTTCGCGGTCGACTGCCGTTCGTGGCAAATGATGATCGTTCGCGACCAAGTGCCGTTCAAGGCGAGTGGTGACCGTTCGAGGTCGGATTTCATAATCAGTGAGCCATGACCGTTCGCGATCGATGGCGTTCGAGGCAGGAAGTGATCGTTCGCGATCGTGTGCCGTTCGAGGCAAATCTGTGACCGTTCGTGGTCGGATGTCGGACCTCAAGTGACGACCGTTCGCGATCAAGCCATTGAGGTAAGGTGAGTTATGACTGTTCGAAGTCGGGTGCCGTTCGAGGCGGATTGTGTGTGTTCCCGGGAGGGCTTGGTGTTGTCGATGCCAGGGTCACGTTCGGGTGAGTTCCTGGATCGTTTATAGGGGCGGTTCGTCGCCGTCTCAGAGCATACCTAGGGATCGTTCGCGACCCCATGCATGTGTGCGTAGCTTAGTCATTCCAGAGTTATCAAAATCAAATAATTATTAAACAGATGAGTTCCAAAAACAATGTCCAAATAAACAAAGTCCAAACGTTCAAATCAAAATGAAACGAAAGTAAAGCATGGATGTCAAAGTGTAAGTTCCCACTACGAAACGGTCAACGATCATTCAGAGCATGTCTGGAGATCGTTCGCGATCTCGCACATGTGTAAATGATTTAATTACGTTAGTGGAAGCTTACAACTTGTTCATCGTTGTCTTACTCAATTGATAACCATACGGTGCCTTGATTCGGGGTCGCCCCTAGCTGATGTGGACGGTGGTCGTTCTGGTTCCGCCACAGGGGCTCGTCTCCTTACATATTGAAGTAGCATACCGTTCCTGATATGCCCTTCCACCTCATCCTTCAGGTGCCTACAATCGTTAGTATTATGACCATTTAACTCATGGAATACACAAAACTTATCTGATTTCCTTTCGTCAGAGGTAGGGTCCCTTCGCATCGGCCTACGGTACGGAATCTGTTCTTTGGTATCCTGATAAATTCGTTCCAGGCTCTCGTTCAACTCAGTGTAGGTGGTGAATCGCGGCTCCCTTCGTTGCCGCTTCGATCTGTCTCTGTCATTCTCAATCTTTCTTTTACCTCTATCCTTGTCCGAATCCTTTTTAAGAGGCTTTTCGTCTCTAAATGCAAAAATTTCTATCCCATCTCTTTCTTCTCTCTCGGCATTCGCATCTTCTAATCGTAAAAACTTTTCTGCTTCATGATAGAATTCCTCCAGATCTGTGGGTGGATCTTTAGTCAACGAATTCTTGAACTCTGTGCCGTCAGCTATTCCGGACACAGCTGCCATTACCACCATGGATGGATCCGCTCTATCCACTGAAGCTGCTGCTGCATTAAATCGTGTTAGATAACTTCTCAAGGTCTCTCCGGCCTTCTGCTTTAGGGTTGCCAGAGTCATCACGTTCTTGGGTCTTGTAATATGAACCCTGAATTGCCTCATGAATCTCTCTACTAAACCATTCCAAGTTCCGATGGATCCGTTCTCCAACTGTCTAAACCATAGTGCAGCGATATCTGTCAAGTATAATGGAAAACACCGGGCCATAACCTCCTCCGATGCCCCCAGTACTTCCATATGCCTCATATATTTTGTCAGGTGGACCGTGGGGTCCGTTCTCCCGTCATACATATCCAACGATGGTAGTTTGAAATCAGGTGGGTTCCTAGCTTGCCTGATTGATGAAGTAAAAGGGCTTCTATTAACATCTTCCAAATCTTTGTTCACCATACCGCCTCTCAAAGCTCTCCTAACTATCTCTGCTAATCGGTCATTGTCTCCGAGATGTAACCCTTGTTCACTACTTCCAACCTGCCCCCCGAGTTCACGAGGTAACTCCGGGATCTGCCCCCTTGACTGAGCGTTTGCATCTCTACTACTACCGGGTTGCGCAGATGCTCCCCTTTCTCCCTCCGAAACTGGATCAACGTTCTCCAAGGGTGTGCCCCCTAATCCAGGTGCTACTCCGGATGGTCCTGCTCCGTTCTGGACTCCATTGGCTTCCCTATTCTGTGCTCCGAGCTGTCCTATCTGATGGAGTAAACTCTGGATCATTTCCTCTTGCCTCTTCATCATAGTTTCCATCTCGTCCCTAGTAATGTATATTGATGGTTGATTTGCTCCTGACGAAGCCTCTTGGCTTCCCTGTGGTTCACTTCTCTCAGTCCTTGGTCTCCTACTCGATTGCCTTGCCATAATTCCTAAATCTGAACTTCTGAACTTTCAAATCCAACTTTTTCCTGAGTTCAATTCTCAGTGAAAGCACCAAAATGTTTGCGCCAAAATTGGTCACAAACACCCAAAGTCGTGAAAGCACCCGTTTACGTGTTCAATTCGATAATATTCAACACAGAACTCAGCAACAATCAATATAGAATTCAGCCCTAAGTAACAAATCACAGTAATTCACAAGCAACAATCGCAAACACAGGATTTATAGTGGTTCGGCGTGCGTGCCTACGTCCACTTTGAAGGGTTTCTCTTTATTGCTTTGCTCGATTCAATCGATTACAATGGATTACAGCTGACAATTGCTTTGAAATCTGAATACAACAGCGATTCTGATAGTTAAACTTGAATCCGGCAGAGTCTTGGCGTTCAATGGCGGAAAGATCCTCTTTTCTGAAGGCTTCAGGGTGCTATTTATAGGCGTTGGAGGCCCAGATCTTGCTGAAACTTCGTGAGACTCCCTCTGGCACGTGAGTGGGCCCACGCGACCGACCCCACCAAGTTTCGTCTCGATCTGACATCGGTTCGAAGTGATTTCGAACCCATCAAGAAATGGTCCAATCGAGCTGAAACTTGGCAGGAACAATCTTTACCTCACATGGGAGATACTGTGAAAATTTGGTTGCATTTGGATCTATGGTTAAGGAGATATGCTCGGTTCGAAATCGACACCTTCGGTTGGCTGAGGCGTTCGAACCCATTATTTCGAACCCTTCGGTTCGAATCCATCAGTGCACGTGAGCTTGCAGTGACGTGGCGCGCAATATTCGAATCGATCCTAACTTATCTCCGAATGGACCGCTTCGACTCCGTGAACTACGGCGAACACGTCCTCCAAACCAATCGACTCGGTGGATTCGAAATAGGAAGCACTCTTGGTTTCGAACGTGACATTCGAATCCAGGAATTCTTATGGGTTCGAAGTTGATCGGTTCGAATTGGGTTATTCGATGGGTTCGAAGTGAGGATGTGAGGCCGAGTGAAGTCGTGGATTCGAAGGTATGCTACTGTGGTGGGTTCGAAGGTAATGGAGTCGAAGGCGATGGAGTCGAGGCTGGGTACTAGCTGATGGGTTCGAACATCATGGGTTCGAAGGCAAGGACGTGGATGGGTTCGAACTAGGTGGTTTCGAAGGAGAGGGCGTGGATGGTTTCGAACAGCATGGGTTCGAAAAGGATGGGTTCGAACTTCATGGTTTCGAACCAGACAATGACTATTTCTCTTCATACTGAATCCATCATATCTTGAGCATACGAACTCGGATTGACTTGAAATTTGAAATGATGGCTCCTACAACCTTTCTTGGCGTGTCCTATCAATTGTGGCCTGATCCGGACTCGGGCAAAATTCATCGATATCCATAGCTAAGTGAAGTATATCCAATCTCTGAGATGAACTGTTTCCCGTTTTCGACCAATCTTTTGGTATCACGGCTTTGCCAAAAAGCGGGATAACACTTTTCGTTGCCGAATTATTTTATTCCCTAATTAACTATTTTAACATTACGCCTTAATTAATCGTTTACTTATCCCCCAAGCTAATTTTTGAATTTAAATCCTAAATTTGATTTCTTATTTGAATTTGAATTTAAACTAAATTAATTTAAATCTGAAAACTACAAATGGTCATAGGTTCTTCATTTGAGCTTCGTTTTCAACAATTTATATATGGAAACATATTAGAATTTCATGATGAACGCAACGGAATAACCTCCGTGGTCAAATTACAACTTTTATAAAATTCCCATATCCAACCCTTATCATATTTAATTTAATTTGTAAGGTGTTACAGACTCGAAGTAAACCCTTTCCAAGATTTCCCACTATCGTGCCTAAACAATAACCCCGTCCATTTAGTATTTCCTAAGTATGGACAAGGCATACCTTATAATAGTCAATACCCCGATCCCGAAGCAGGTCCTACGTATTATGACCCAAACCCAAACTGTGCGTGTCACATTAGTCCAACTATTTGTAGGCGCTGGTAGGTAGATTAACTCAACAGACTTACCTACAGAATTGAGACTAACCTCATGCCGTCAGTGGGTACTTATTACAGACGATGTCTCACACCAGCCCCAAAGTCACACTGCTGGTAGCCATATTAGTTGGTTAGACTTCCATATGCTTTTGACTGATCTCGCATCCCTATAACTTAGTCATAATTTCCACTCTCCTCGCATACTGTCATATACACCTCACCACATTTCGCATTAAGGCCCTATAAGGAAATCTCCTTATTTCGCGTTTAATTATAAATTACTTTCCATAATTATCTCAACTTCTTTCCTAAGGGATTTAATAATAATCACTAGCCTATTTATACTATACGATTAATACATTATTTATACTCTAATATATATATATATATATATATATTAAATACAAACATACATACATGTAACTAAATACTCTTAAGCATGCGAAGATTTAGCATCCGGTACTAATCATTTAAATGTCAAAACTTTCAATTTATACAAGTCGAACTCCATATTATAACATACAAATTAGCTAATATCCTTAGCCTAACAATAGACTTGTATAAAAAAATAGAATCAACTACCAACTTATTTTATACTGAAATAATAGAATTAGCACCGGTAAAACTTACAATTTGAAATCTTTTAAACTCTATTCAACTTTCACATATATAAAGGAAAAGATTCATTTAAATTACAGAATAAACAGTGCAAACTAGAATAAAAGAATTTGTACTTTACACATCATTTCCTAACTTATTTTTTTAGAACCCTTAATCATATCAAAAGAGAAAAGTGAGAAGTGGAATAGAATAAAAAACATTCAAATTGCAATAACTATACAAATTCCACTATTTTTATATAGAATAATTGCGATTCCAATAAGGATTGACATTTTTCTTTCGGAAGTTTTGGGGTTTTAGTTTAGTGTTTTTGTGAGAAAAATTACCGAAGGCATAAATCAAATACAACTTGTAACATTCTCGTATTTTAGCCAAGTTTAAAATTGATAATTAATTTAATTTCTGAAATTAAGTTGTGAAATTAATTGATAAATTGATTTGAGTTTCTCCAAAAACAAATAAAAACACGTGCTTTGTAAGAAGATTGAAAATAGAATTTGTGATTCATGATTAAAATATCTTAGAAATAAAATTGGATTTATTTTTTTATGTTTTAAGAAAATATATGTATGATTATTTTTTAGATACATAACTTGATTTTAATTCATTTTCCTTTAGAAAGTTATGCAAGTATAAATAGTTTGTGAATGGAATAAAATATATACATTTATAAAAAGATATTTGTTTATTCATTTATAAATAAAACTAATTTTATATTAATTTTTGAATTTGAAATTTTAAAATAAATATTTTGAATAATATATTGAGTTTGTCAACTCTGTATTTTGAAAAAAGAAAAAAATTAAAGTATATATGTATATAAGATTATTTATTTGTGTATAATTGCTTTTCAAATTAATTTTCTTTATATAAGTACAAATATAAACATTCATTCATTTAAACTATAAATTTTAAAAATTTAAGCAAGAATAAATAGGGAAGTGTGGTTTAAATTCAATATAATATCCACAAAAGTTTTCAAAGATAATCATTTTCAAAACATTTAGATAGATATTTATTAATTTAAAAGGTTGGTAACTTGAGTTTAAAATTTAAATAAGATTTGTATATATGTAAAAAATATAATACATGAATTAATATACAAAACATAAAAAAACAAAGTCTAAATTTATTAAGAAAAAGGATTAAGAAATAATTTATAAATAAAATAAAGTAAAGGACTAAACATAAATTTCTTTGTTTAAGATAAGTGTTAAACATGAAGATAAGATAAAACAAGTGTAAAAATCTTAATGATACGCAGTAACAAGTGTAAGTAAAATGGACAAGTGGAAAAATCAACATTTCTCTTGGAATTGAAATGTATACAAAAGAATTCGTAAACCAGGCTTCTCAAAAAAATTTGGCATTCATTTTTAAAGAAACAAAATGCATGAGATCAAAAATAAAAACCTGAGAAAAACAAAAATCAGAACAACTTCAATCTGTTTCAAAAGATCAAACCAATAAAGCGACTCAAATCAGCAACTTCTTTTCAAAAAAAATCAATCAAAAAAACCTGGTAATGAAACTAAATGCATTCAAACCTGGAAGCTTCAATTTGAAATTAAGATCTAATCTCAAGAGCAGAATCAAGTCATTCCAGTTCAAAGGCAAACAACTTCAACAAGAAATTTCTTTCCAAATCATCTCAGTCTAATAGCAAGCAGATCAACTCAGTTCAAAAACAAGTTTTGAATTCAAACTCAAAACAGAGGAAAAAAATCTGAAGAATGAGGCAACAAGATTCAACCTGGAAGCAAAGAACTCCTGTACAAATCAACAATTAAGTGGCAAATCAAAAGCATCCTCCACTTTCCAACAGTTCCAAGTTTTATTCTCTATTCAAAATCATCAAAACATGTTTCTCTTTTTTTCCTCTGTGCATCATCTACAGGTGAGCAAACCTTTAAACCTCTATATTTAATTCTGGTTTGCATGATTGGATCTATTTTTTTATATATGTTGTATGGATGAAATTTGTCTGCATGTTTATATGTGGATATGATTGTGTATATGTATCTCTGTTAAGGTTCCAGGTTTTGAAAAAAAATTCAAAGATTCATATCACTTAAACCAATCAGTAGTAGGCTATAATCTCAAAATGAAAAGTGATTGTAATGTTGTAATACCAATTTTAAAAATGATTACAATAATAATTACTGAATAAATATTTTGAAAATTGGGAACTACAGTAATGAGTATTGTAAAACAGAAAAATAAAGTATTAAAATTTCAGATTGTGTTTATATTATCGGATTCGAATACAAAAACTATGATTTTTGAGATTAACATCATGATTTTTAACTATGTAAATCACGAGATATGTTAAGACGATTGGATTTTGGGCTTCGTTCATTTCCTAGCGATCGCCAAAACCGGGTTGGTCGAAATTTGTTGTGAAGATAGCTGGAAGAACGGAGTGATAGGAAAAATGATCGGAAATTTTTTTTGTTCACCATGGAAGCCAGTCGACGAACCTTGGTCGTTGGTGATTATTGAGTTCGTACATTATCCAGAGTCGATCGTAAGTGATCGCACCCAAGGGAAAAGCTTCGTGGATGAGTGGTGAGGGTTTGGACTTGAAGGCAGGGTGACCGAAGGTCGAGGTCGAGGTCGTCGGCGCGGTGTTGATTCAGGCAACTCGTTTGGGTTTCCAGGTTGAGCTCGATAGCTCCTTTTCATTTCATGGTGGATTTGTTGATGCTGGGTAGTCAACTGGTAGAGGTGGTCGTTGGTAACTTGCTAGTGGTAGCGAGGTTGGTCGGAGGGAGGCCGATCATCTGTGCACGTGCACTCGTATGTTTGGATAATTAAGTTGTTTGGGAAGAAGTTTACTCGGGATTTTGGTTAGTTGGCTCGAGATTTCTATCGGGTCCATTCGCATGTGATGAACTGGTAATAAGTTTTAAAATTAAAACAAAGTTTTAAAAGAAAAGAAAAAAAAAAGATTTTCTCGAGTTGTTGCTCGGGGGATTTGAGTTTTGCTTGGGTTTCGATTATTTGGCTCAGGCCGTTTGAACATAGCAAGTTTTTTTTAATGCTATAACTAAAGTATGTGTAGATTTTGAAAACTTTCGTGAGTAAAATCTATACTTGTTTCAAAAGTAACGGAAGATACATGTTAAAAGCTAAATGTTATACAAGTTTTTCAAGGTCAAATGAAAAAAACCAGATTCAAAGTTTTAAATGATAAAACTTAAATGTTTAGAAATTTGTTTGGTTCAAGAATTTAATTCTTAAAGTTATTTGTATTTTGAATTTAAAATTCTTTTGTTTTTTACATAATTATAAGGTAAATTATCTTATTAAATCTCTATTTTGTTTTCTAAAACAAAATAACGTAATTAAGGAAGTGAATATTGTAAGTATAATAAACCTTAATTAATTAATATTTTGGTATAAAATGATTTCAAGCATTTAATTTAAATGATGTAATTGAGTAATGAATTTAAAAAAAAGAAAAAAAGAAAAAAGGGGTTATCTTTAATTAATTAAGGTGGATAATTGAAAAGAATAATTAATTGATTAATTAATTAAGGTAAGTAATTAAAGGTAATTAATTACTTAAAGGTAATTACTTAATTAAGAGTAATTAATTAATGGTTAAATTTGATTAAGTGATTAGAGATAATTACTTAATGTAATTAATTAAGGATAAATTAATTAAAGGATAGTTAAATAATTAAGGGTTAATTATTTAATGATAAAAGGTTAATCGATTTATTAATCAAAGGTTAATTAATTAATGAAGTTGATCAAGGAATGATGATTAATAAGGGCTAATTAACGAATGTGATTAATTAAGGGATAATTAATTTATTAAGGACAATTAATTAAGATGGGTAATTAAAGATGATTAATTAATTTTATTAATTAATACCAATTGATTTGAAATTAATTAATCAGGATTAAGAAATTAATTCATAAGTAATTAATTTAAATTGAAAATTATATTGAATTATTTAAGGGTTAAACAATTAATCAATATTGTTTATAAATGATTATTGTATGCTTGGATTGCTTATGAACGTTTGTATTGCCTTGAATTGATTATCCTATCTGATTTGTGATATTCTGTTCTATGAATTGAGCTGTGTATCAATTTATTTATTTATCTGTGATACATTTGTATATTATCTATGAATATGTGAATAAAGATAAGCGTTATAGATTATACCGCTTGTCGATATTGATGTGCTTGAAACTGCGATGATTGATGCTGTTGCACTATTGGGTAAACCCCCTAGACTACACCATACACACACAAATATAGATTGCATAAGGAAATTGATTAAGTCACAGATTTTGGAAACGGTTTTAAAATTGAATTTTGAATCCAAATGATTTTGGAAATAGAATTGGGTCAAATAGGTAAAGCTTTTGAAAAGAAGTTTTAAAAAGGTATAAGTTATTTTGAATAACTTAATAAAGTTTTGAAATTTAAAATGGTTTGATTTGAATTTAAAGTCAAAGATTTGAAATTGAATTCTATATTTGGAAATTATGGTTTAAAAAGGTTATACAAGTTATAAATGTGTTTATATGGGTTTAACCCATTTTAAAAGTATTATTTTGGAAATTTAAATTTAACCTAAGTTTAAAGGGCTTTAACTCGTGCAAACTTAATCGGATTTTTCCAAAACAAAAACTATTTGTTTTCAAATAATAAAAGCTTCCATATAAAGAAAGGATTTCCAATTTGCGTTGAAAGATTTCAAGTGTGAAATAGAATTAAAATAGTTTTGAAAGCTATGAATTAATCTTTGTGAAAAATTGTTGAACCTTGTTTTGAAATTGAAAAGGATCTTAAAGATATATCTTTTATATAAAGGATTTGAAATGGAATTGTTTCAAAAGCTATGAAGGAATCTTTGTGAAATATTTGGTGAACGTTGTTTTCAAACATAAGAAGATCTCAAAGATAGATCTTTTGTTTAAATATTGGAAATGAATCTTTGTGAAAGATTAGTGAACTTTGTGAAGTGAATCTTTTTGTTTAAAAGATTAAAATGGTAATTTGTTTAACTATTTGAAAGAAAAGTTTTGGGTGATAAGCTGTGACTTAACTGAAATCCAAATATCCATATGTTTTTAAATATTGCGCTCATTATTCGGTTTAGCCAGGAGAGGACCTTGTGACATATAACCCATTCCAAATAATGATGCAACATTATGGATATCATTTGAAGACCGGTGGTAAAGACCGGAATAACTCGTCGAATGTCTCTGCACCGGCTGATCCCCGGTATAGAGATCTCCATATGTGATGGGAAGTCCGGACGTGATTAGGGATTATCCGGATTTGCAAGGGCTTCTTTGGAAGTGCCTTCGGTTCCGTTCGAACCTGGAACAAACTTGTATGGATGTGTGTCTGACATTACACTTTGAGATGAAAAACAGGTCTCTATCAAATACATTTTTGTTTGGTGGTGGAGAATTTGTTCTCTTAGTTTAACACCCTTCTCTGAGACTTACAAGCTCAGAGGTTATGTAGTTGATGGTTACTAGTGATACATTCCCAATTTGGTAATGTGGCATACGAAGTGCTGCTGATCATTTGTTGATCAAATCATGACTTCGTGAAAAAAGTGTAGCTTTATGGACGTGACTTCGTCGAGCCTCACAACCCGGTAATGGTCGAAACAGGAATCGTTGCAGCAAGGTTATTTGGGGGTAGCGCCCCCAGGGTATGACCATTTCCACCTGGATAAAATATCATGGTATGGAGCCCAGATATTTACTTATGTTGATTTTGAAAGTGGTATCATGGTATGGAGCCCAGATACTTACTGTGTGGTTGTTGGTGTCGAGGCCTCGGATAAAGGTCGGTAACGACCAGTGGATGGCATACTCGTGTCAGTAGTTACTTTCGGGTAGGGGTAACCCAGCCTTGTGTAGCAGAGATCCGGTTAGACTCTCGGGGACGTCCCTCTAGAGGCGTTCCCTTTTGTGTGGGAAGTTCCTTTGCCTAACCATTTGTTGGAAATCCAAAGAAACAATGCGCGCCCTGTACGGTTTTAGTTGTATAACCTGCCATAGAATGTGGTGGTAACCTGCTATTGAACATGGTAGCTATAGTAGGCATACGACGAAATATGGTATGCTGGCTATGATTAATATTATACTTTCGAAGTGTTTTCCACTATGCACTAATAATAATATCAAAAATAGTTTTCGCGTATCAAGCATTTTGACTGTCATAAAGAGAAATCTCCTCCAAGTTTGCGCTTGCATTGTGTGTGTGGCGAAAGGCCTTATGGCAGTTTCATTTTTCGAAAAGCATTGCGAATTTCTGTAACGGTCATAGATTTTTCGTTGCCGAGAAACCGAACCGTTATGGTTAAAGAAGAAGAATAAGGTAGAAGAAGAGAGAAAAAGATAGAACAGAACAGAAAGAAATAACAGAACAACAGAATCTCACAATCGCAGCAGAACAACCTATAATAGATAAATGAATAATCTTTAAACAAAGAACTATATCAGTTATTACATTACATTACATTACATTATCAGAGTGTACAACAACAACAACATCGACAGCGGAAAAGAAATATTATATACTAGTAATATGCCATGCCATCCAGCTTGCCTCTAGCAACTCCTGAATATCCTGATAAACCTTAACTCTTGACTGCCCGTGTGGAAATTGGTGGGCACCCAGAGTTTAGAAAGGAAAACAATAAACTCCGAGTCAGTCATGTGACTGGTGTGAGAACTCAAAACAGTTTATCTTTAAAACAAAATAGAGGAATATTTTTAAAGTCAATTCGCAATGCTTTTTAAAAATGAGACTACCATAAGGCCTCCCGCACACACACACAATGCAAACGCAGAATCGGAGGAGATTTCTCCTTATGATAATCAAAGATGCTTGATACGCATTAAAAAGAAACATTTGATATTATTACTAGTGCATAGTGTAGGAAATTTATTTCGAAAATAAAGATACAAACCTTAGCCAGCATAGACATTTCGCACTTATGCCTACTATAGCTACCATGTTCAATAGCAGGTTACCGCCACATTCCATGGCAGGTTATACAACTAAAACCATACAAGATCGTATTGTTTCTTTGGATTTCCAACAAATGGTCAGGCCAAGGAACTTCCCATTGCCACATGGAAACGTCTCTGGAATGACGTCCCGAGAACCAAACCGGATCTCTGCCAACACAAGGCCGGGTTACCCCTAACTAGGTAACTACTGACACGAATATGTCATCCCCCGATCGTAACCGATCTATCCGAGAATCCTCGATTTCCAACAACCACAAAATATGCAGCAACAACATAGGTTAAATATCTGGGCTCCATACCATGATACCACCTCTATCCAGAAGGAATGACATACACTAAAGGGGTGCTACCCCCTAATAACCTTGCCGCATCCTTCCTGTTTTGACCATTTCCGGGGTGTGAGGTCCGACGAAGTCTCGTCCACAAAGCCACGCTTTATACAAAAGCCGTGTTTTGGGTCAACAAATGATCATAGAAATGATCACCAAGATAAATGATCCTAACACAAATGATCAAACAATGATCATTTCACAGCAACACTCAGTATGCCACACTACCAAATTGGGAGTATATCACTAATAACCTTCAACTATATAACCTCTGAGCTCGTACGTCTCAGAGAAGGGTGTTAAGCTAAGAGAATAAATTCTCCGCCACCAACAGAAATATATTTGAAAGAAATCAGCTTTATATCTCAATTTGTAATGTCAGACATACAATCCATACAAGTCTGTTCCAGGATCGAACAGAACCGAAGGCACTTCCAAAGAAGTCCTTGCATTTTGGATATTCACTAATCACGACCGGACTTCCCGTCACTAAGGGTGATAAAACATCTATATCGGAGATCGGCCGATGTAGAGTAACTCGACGGTAATCCTTCCGTTTTCACAAATATCCGGTCTTCAACACCGGTCATCGAATGCAATCCATTACGACGTATCACATATTCGGAATGGGTTATACGACCCCAAAGTCCTTTCCCGGCTAACCCGAATAGTGAGCGGTTATTTTAAAAATAAGTGTGGCATTCAAATTCAAGCAAATCACAACAAATACCTATTTAAAGGTAAATATTGATAGTCTGATTATTTAACTATCAATGGGCATGCTCAACATCACCAAATTCCAGATAATTTCCCAAATTATTTACTTTCCAAAATATCTTTACTAGATATATAATCTTCCACACTTCAACCATTTGAAAACAAATTTTCAAATCAATTTCCTTAAATTGAAACACTTACAATTATTTATCCATTTTAAATTTAAAATAGTTCATTTAAATAAATTAAATAAATCCTTACCGATTTACTTTATATTTACGTTCCAAATCCGTAAATTTAATCCCACACTTTAAAAATAAATCAACGTTTATTTTTAAACAAATTCCCCTTTCTTTTATAAATTCCATAATGAATTTATAATTCCAAAATATCTATGATATACGATTTTCAATCGATTTCAAATATTCCCTTTCAATTTGTCTTCAAAAAGATAAATTCTCAAAACGTTTCATTTCACATTGGAAAAACATTTCCATACTTATTTAATAATAAGTAATTCACAAACCCATTTATTTTCAACACTTGGAAAATATCCAATATACTTAAATCGAAATTAAGTATATATTTCATTCTTTAAGGAAAACATTCACTTAACACATTTATTTGGGCTAAAACGAATGTTGCGTAAAACATCGTTACTACGACCCAAAATCACTAGTATAGGGATTCGAAATTTAGATAGATATATAAATCCCAATACTATATAAAACATTTCCTTTCAGAAATCATTTACTATAACAACAGTGTTATAGTCCACCATTTCCTTCTTTCTCGAAAACGTCTATTTCAACAATAAATGTTGAAATCTATGGTTTCGATTCATAATACATTTTAAAACATCTTTAAAATAATTAACTTCATTCTATAATATTCATTTTGCCAAACATGACCATTTTATTCAATAATGTATTCACTGTCCAAAATCGTGAATATATTTCCTTTAATAAACTTCACTATTCAATTTGTCAAATTAAATTGATTTTGAATTTATAAACAATGTTTATAAATTCCATTTCTATTTATAAGCTTCGATTTATAAATCTCATTATTAAAAAATTCCATTTATATTTCATTCAAATGCCAAAATCCGATTTATAAGATAATTACTTATAAATCTCCTATTTTACAAAATCTATTCATTTTATAACTTCACAATTTATAAATCTATAAATTCTCATTCACTTATGAATCCATTATACTTCATTTTCAACACTTATAAAAACTCGTTTTATATTCCAATATTTTTAATTTATAAATATCCATTTTATAAATCTTTCATACACATCATTTTTAATAATTCAAAAATCCCAATTTAAACCAATTTATAAATTACTTAACTATTTATTTCCAAAAAAAATCTTATTTCGGTTATATTTCTCAAAAATCTAAATTTTTATAACATAAAAATTTATAACGTTTTAATTATTTAAAATGAATCAATTCAAAATTTAATAAAAACATGTACTTTGAAAAATCACTTTAAAATTCCTTTTAAAACCAAAATCGTTATTTTTAAAACTTCAGATATGGATCCGATGATGCAGCAGCACCAAATAGTCAATCACGACATACAAATATCATATATCGATATGATAATCAACAAATATCACAATATCTGTAAATAAATCAATACAGTTGAGGAATCCAGTTGGATCCCTCCAACCTGTTTCCCTGCATCCAAAGATGTTAGCACAATACCTATTCCGTTCCAGTACGGAATTATCGCGATATATGGGATTTATAAAATATTATCCGCTTAATAGACGGCGCAATAGGGTCTCATCCGCTATACAATGCGGGAAATCAACAACTGCAATATGTACATATGCCGATATATATATATTGCTATTATATATAATACCAATTTCACTGTTTATGAAATATTCGCGGTATATGTTTTTAATAAATAACATCCGCTTACTAACGACGCATAATGTCTATTCTAACAATCAATAGATAACAATCATCATTCAAACATACATTCAAGAATTCTAAATCTAACTATTTAAAATAAAATCGAAACCGATTCGATTGAGTGAGAAGTTCTCACCTTGATTTCAATTTCGTTTTAGCGATTTATTTCGAATAAAATTAAACGGACGTTTAATTTTACCCGAAATTCTCACTAACTCCAAACGACTCCAATCCAATTCCATAACGTAGTGCTCGTCGATACGATTCCAACGCAACTGGTTTCGCGCGTTTTCGACCTCGTATGAAAAAGATATGATTTTTACAAGTTTACACGATTTTATATAAACTAAATTTACAACTTTTATTTTATAATTAACCCAAAGCAATTCTGGCCGTAGGATCTCACCCTTCTTCCCCATCATCAGGCCGCACATATGTTTCTTCCCCTTTCTCACGCAATTTGCTCCAGGTTGTACACGCAACCATGAACCCATTAAGGCCACCACTAGGGTCGAATTATACAACCACCACACTCGATTATAATTCGATCAGAGACTTCCATAGCGTAGCCCACCTCAAGAGCTTCATTCGGCCCCCCAACATGTTGAACTCGGCTTCACCCTCTACCCTAGAAACGCTTGCGAACGCGACGGCTTTGAGCCCAAATTCCCGTTGATCCAAAGCTCCAAACACGATCATAGCCGTTGGATTTATAGAACTCTCTATGCTCTACAACTTTAATTTAGAAAGTTTGTTGTATAGATTGACGGATTGGAAGATAAATGAAGGAGAAGATGGGAGTTTTCTGGCCATACATGATAATGGAGGCGGCTACCACCAGAAACCCTAGTTTTAGTTTGCAAATGGTGAATATGAGGTCCTTTTATAGAAAATTGTCCAATTTACTATTCATCCGGATTTTTCGAACTCCAAACGAAGTGTGCCAGTTGGCGTTTCTAAGGTTTACCCCGCATTCCGAACACAATGGAACGTGTTTCGGAAGCTAATTCGGTCATCTGTGCGAGTTATGGCAATAAACGTTCAATTTAAAATTAAACCGATCAAACGATTTTCTAGGCGTTTTAGCTTGCACCGGACAAACGAAAAATCCGATTGACACGAAATTTGAAACCATATAATAATATCACATTATGGATCCGATGAAACTGGTTTCATCGAAATCCGATACTTTTTGAAAAATGACTATTTTAACTCGCCCAATTAATATTAAAAACAATTTCGATGCGTTTCGAGCTGCCACGATCAAACGACAACTCTGATTGCTACGAAATTTGAAATCCGGTAATAACTAACTATTACAGATCCAATGGAACTTGTTTCGTCCAATTCTGAGACTGTTCAAAAATTGGCTATTTTCACTAGTCGATTAAATATTAAAATATTCAATTTTCACAAATTAACTTTTAATTCGATTTTAAAAGTTCTAAAATATCGTTCTAACTCCAACATGATAAAATAAAATTTTACAAATCATTTTCAATCATATTTAACCCAATTTTCAATTATTTCTGTATTTTCAACTATTAAATTATCGATTTAACTATCCAATTAAATCCAATTATTCGAAATAATATTTATTTGACTCATAAATTTCACTTATTAATATTTAAATTCAATTAAATATTCAAATTTAAATTAATAAAAATTCTGGGTCGTTACATACTTCCCCCCTTAAAAGAATTTCGTCCTCGAAATTACCAAGTAAGAAAAAGTCACAGAATTCATTAACTTTCCAAAATTCATAGTTAAACTTCTTATAATACTTTACTAAGTTTTTCAAATCATACTTAGTTATCTTTTCAAAAACAACTACTATTGTTTAACTTCCAAAATCAAATTATAGTTTCCACAAAATTTTCCAATTTTTCCCAAAAATATTCTAACGCCTTAAATTTCCGGAAAAATTCGCCAGAGTCTCCTTTGCGCGGCTCGATCCGAAAAAAAATGACAGTATATATATCACAAATATACATCTCATCAAGTAATGAGGCATCCCGCAGGGAAAAAAGTGTAAAAGTACGATATTTAATCCGAGATATATACCTTATATATTATTAGCGAGCATATACGCTAATATAGCGCGAAAGCGAGCTCCAAATGCGAAGCAATGCGCAATCCGCACCTACTATACACCCAACAAACAACATGAGAACATGCATATATGAAAATAATCTCAATATACATCATATAGCAACATAATAACTACATGTGCCAACATAGCAATGCATTCAATAGAAATAAATGCCACTACCAAATCAATATAAATTTATTTCTCATTAACATTTAGTGAATTGGTTTTCCAATTGATTTATTAACATTGGATTTACTAACATTCATTCATGTTCAATTTTAATTAGTTTGCATTCACTAATTCAAGTCCAATTCACATTCAATTCTATTCAAATTTATTTACTTTCAATTTGAATTCAATTACTTTAGCTTCCAATTTCGCTAGTTCACTTTCATTAACACTTAATGAACTTATATAAAATCAATTAACAATCAAATAACAACCAATGTATTTTCAACACAATCAAACATTGTTTATAAATTCCTTTAGGGAAATCATTCTCTTAACACATTTAATTCCAATTGGATCATATTAAATTGACTTCCATTCAATTTATTCAACTAGCTTTTAATGAATTAATACTTATATATTCATTATTTCATATCAATTATTTACATTTAATTGATTAACATTCAATCCATTAGTTCAATTCAATTGCTAACTCCTTTAACAGTTTAAAATTGAATTTCATTTATATAACTCAAGTTCAAATTCTTAATGACTTCACTTCATTAATTCACTTATTAATTTACTTCGATACCAAAATCAACTTTATTCAACATCACTTAAGTTATATTCCTTTTCAAACATCTTATCAAATCCAAATCAATTTATTTAACTTTCCTTTTGTTAAATTTCAAATCACATGTCTTTGATGACAACTCAAATTTATTTCAACTTGGATTTTATTGATTTACTTATACTTCCTTTAATTTAACTCTATCCTTTAAGTTAAATTTATTCTATTAAAACTCAAATTGTATAAGTTATCAACTCATTAATCATTCCCATAAATATTTTAAATAAGATTCCAGAGTCCTTTCAAATCTTTCAAAACCAAACCCAAATTTTCCAAACAACTTTCATTTAAAATTATTTGGCAGCAATCCCTCTTTTGGAAACCCGAAAATGAACACCAATGATGCCGCGGTCATCATCGGAATGATTTTTCAGCGACCAAAAAGAGTTTAGAGCTTTAATTCCTTCAAAACAATTTTTCAAAATATCAAATCCTTTCAAAACATTTCTCTGGAATTTTGTTTTTAGATTATAAATCACATTTATAACTTTTTTACTTATATAATTTCACTTATTATATATAAGATCATTTTACAATTGTAATCATATTAATTATAATTCCATAATTATAATCCATTTTCTTATACAATTATTCTTTCACAAGTGTTGTTTTTATTTAATTTATTCAAACAACCAAACAACCAATTATATATACTTTAATAATTCTGAAAAAATATTTCCTTTATATATAAAATATAATCGAGGTAAAATTATTTCATTTACCCAATTTAAAACAATACTGTGCCGAATTGTTCTGAACAAGTGTTTAGAAACCCCTTCGATTCAGTTGTACAGACTGTGCCGACGAAGGTTCATATGCCACTCAACAAACCAATCATCACGATATAAAACAATTTCATATTCACTAACAAATACGCACTCGTATCTATTATTACACTCACACTCATTCTAGAGTACTGCTGACTCCATCTCTAATGACTTATACCCAACAAAGCCATGGTTGTCGCTTAACCATAAGCTCTGATACCAAATGTAACGATCATAGATTTTTCGTTGCCGAAAAACCAAACCGTTATGGTTAAAGAAGAAGAAAAAGGTAGAAGAAAAGAGAAAAAGATAGAACAGAACAGAAAGAAATAACAGAACAACAGAATCTCACAATCGCAACGGAACAACCTATAATAGATAAATGAATAATCTTTAAACAAAGAACTATATCAGTTATTACATTACATTACATTTCATTACATTACATCATCAGAGTGTACAACAACAACAACATCGACAGCGGAAAAGAAATATTATATAATAGTAATATGCCATGTCATCCAGCTTGCCTCCAACAACTCCTGAATATCCTGATAAACCTTAACTCTTGACTGCCCGTGTGGAAATTGGTGGGCATCCAGAGTTTAGGAAGGAAAACAATAAACTCCGAGTCAGTCATGTGACTGGTGTGAGAACTCAAAACAGTTTATCTTTAAAACAAAATAGAGGAATATTTTTAAAGTCAATTCGCAATGCTTTTTTAAAAATGAGACTACCATAAGGCCTCCCGCACACACACACAATGCAAACGTAGAATCAGAGGAGATTTCTCCTTATGATAGTCAAAGATGCTTACGCATTAAAAAGAAACATTTGATATTATTACTAGTGCATAGTGTAGGAAATTTATTTCGAAAATAAAGATATAAATCTTAGCCAGCATAGACATTTCGCACTTATGCCTACTATAGCTACCATGTTCAATAGCAGGTTACCGCCACATTCCATGGCAGGTTATGCAACTAAAACCGTACAAGATCGTATTGTTTCTTTGATTTCCAAAAAATGGTCAGGCCAAGGAACTTCCCATTGCCACATGGAAACGCCTCTGGAATGACGTCCCGAGAACCAAACCGGATCTCTGCCAACACAAGGCCGGGTTACCCCTAACAGGGTAACTACTGACACGAATATGTCATCCCCCGATCGTAACCGATCTATCCACGGATGCTCGATTTCCAACAACCACAAAATATGCAGCAACAACATAGGTTAAATATCTGGGCTCCATACCATGATACCACCTCTATCCAGAAGGAATGACATACACTAAAGGGGTGCTACCCCCTAATAACCTTGCCGCATCCTTCCTGTTTTGACCATTTCCGGGGTGTGAGGTCCGACGAAGTCTCGTCCACAAAGCCACGCTTTATACAAAAGCCGTGCTTTGGGTCAACAAATGATCATAGAAATGATCACCAAGATAAATGATCAAATAAATGATCCTATCACAAATGATCAAACAATGATCATTTCACAGCAACACTCAGTATGCCACACTACCAAATTGGGAGTATATCACTAATAAGCTTCAACTATATAACCTCTGAGCTCGTACGTCTCAGAGAAGGGTGTTAAGCTAAGAGAATAAATTCTCCGCCACCAACAGAAATATATTTGAAAGAAATCAGCTTTATATCTCAATTTGTAATGTCAGACATACAATCCATACAAGTCTGTTCCGGGATCGAACAGAACCGAAGGCACTTCCAAAGAAGTCCTTGCATTCCGGATATTCACTAATCACGACCGGACTTCCCGTCACTAAGGGTGATAAAACATCTATATCGGAGATCAACCGATGTAGAGTAACTCGACGGTAATCCTTCCGTTTTCACAAATATCCGGTCTTCAACACCGGTCATCGAATGCAATCCATTACGACGTATCACATATTCGGAACGGGTTATACGACCCCAAAGTCCTTTTCCGACTAACCCGAATAGTGAGCGCTTATTTTAAAAATAAGTGTGGCATTCAAATTCAATCAAATCACAACAAATACCTATTTAAAGGTAAATATTGATAGTCTGATTATTTAACTATCAATGGGAATGCTCAACATCACCAAATTCCAGATAATTTCCCAAATTATTTACTTTCCAAAATATCTTTACTAGATATATAATTTTCCACACTTCAACCATTTGAAAACAAATTTTCAAATCAATTTCCTTAAATGGAAACACTTACAATTATTTATCCATTTTAAATTTAAAATGGTTCATTTAAATAAATTAAATAAATCCTTACCGATTTACTTTATATTTACGTTCCAAATCCGTAAATTTATTCCCACACTTTAAAAATAAATCAACGTTTATTTTTAAACAAATTCCCCCTTCTTTTATAAATTCCATAATGAATTTATAATTCCAAAATATCTATGATATACGATTTTCAATCGATTTCAAATATTTCCTTTCAATTTGTCTTCAAAAAGATAAATTCTCAAAACGTTTCATTTCACATTGGAAAAACATTTCCATACTTATTTAATAATAAGTAATTCACAAACCCATTTATTTTCAACACTTGGAAAATATCCAATATACTTAAATCGAAATTAAGTATATATTTCATTCTTTAAGGAAAACATTCACTTAACACATTTATTTGGGCTAAAACGAATGTTGCGTAAAACATCGTTACTACGACCCAAAATCACTAGTATAGGGATTCGAAATTTAGATAGATATATAAATCCCAATACTATATAAAACATTTCCTTTCAGAAATCATTTACTATAACAACAGTGTTATAGTCCACCATTTCCTTCTGTCTCGAAAACGTCTATTTCAACAATAAATGTTGAAATCTATGGTTTCGATTCATGTATACATTTTAAAACATCTTTAAAATAATTAACTTCATTCTATAATATTCATTTTGCCAAACATGACCATTTTATTCAATAATGTATTCACTGTCCAAAATCGTGAATATATTTCCTTTAATAAACTTCACTATTCAATTTGTCAAATTAAATTGATTTCGAATTTATAAACAATGTTTATAAATTCCATTTCTATTTATAAGCTTCGATTTATAAATCTCATTATTAACAAATTCCATTTATATCTCATTCAAATGCCAAAATCCGATTTATAAGATAATTACTTATAAATCTCCTATTTTACAAAATCTATTCATTTTATAACTTCACAATTTATAAATCTATAAATTCTCATTCACTTATGAATCCATTATACTTCATTTTCAACACTTATAAAAACTCGTTTTATATTCCAATATTTTTAATTTATAAATATCCATTTTATAAATCTTTCATACACATCGTTTTTAATAATTCAAAAATCCTAATTTAAACCAATTTATAAATTACTTAACTATTTATTTCCAAAAAAAATCTTATTTCGGTTATATTTCTCAAAAATCTAAATTTTTATAACATAAAAATTTATAACGTTTTAATTATTTAAAATGAATCAATTCAAAATTTAATAAAAACATATACTTTGAAAAATCACTTTAAAATTCCTTTTAAAACCAAAATCATTATTTTTAAAACTTCAGAAATGGATCCGATGATGCAGCAGCACCAAATAGTCAATCACGACATCCAAATATCATATATCCATATGATAATCAACAAATATCACAATATCTGTAAATAAATCAATACAGTTGAGGAATCCAGTTGGATCCCTCCAACCTGTTTCCCTGCATCCAAAGATGTTAGCACAATACCAATTCCGTTCCAGTACGGAATTATCGCGGTATATGGGATTTATAAAATATTATCCGCTTAATAGACGGCGCAATAGGGTCTCATCCGCTATACAATGCGGGAAATCAACAACTGCAATATATACATATGCCAATATATATATATTGCTATTATATATAATACTAATTTCACTGTTTATGAAATATTCGCGGTATATGTTTTTAATAAATAACATCCGCTTACTAACGGCGCATAATGTCTATTTTAACAATCAATTGATAACAATCATCATTCAAACATACATTCAAGAATTTTAAATCTAACTATTTAAAATAAAATCGAAACCGATTCGATTGAGTGAGAAGTTCTCACCTTGATTTCAATTTCGTTTTAGCGATTTATTTCGAATAAAATTAAACGGACGTTTAATTTTACCCAAAATTCTCACTAACTCCAAATGACTCCAATCCAATTCCATAGCGTAGTGCTCGTCGATACGATTCCAACGCAACTGGTTTCGCGCGTTTTCGACCTCGTATGAAAAAGATATGATTTTTACAAGTTTACACGATTTATATAAACTAAATTTACAACTTTTATTTTATAATTAACCCAAAGCAATTCTGGCCGTAGGATCTCACCCTTCTTCCCCATCATCAGGCCGCACATATGTTTCTTCCCCTTTCTCACGCAATTTGCTCCAGGTTGTACACGCAACCATGAACCCATTAAGGCCACCACTAGGGTTGAATTATACAACCACCACACTCGATTATAATTCGATCAGAGACTTCCATAGCGTAGCCCACCTCAACAGCTTCATTCGGCCCCCCAACATGTTGAACTCGGCTGCACCCTCTACCCTAGAAACGCGTGCGAATGCGACGGCTTTGAGCCTAAATTCCCGTTGATCCAAAGCTCCAAACACGATCATAGCCGTTGGATTTATAGAACTCTCTATGCTCTACAACTTTCATTTAGAAAGTTTGTTGTATAGATTGACGGATTGGAAGATAAATGAAGGGGAAGATGGGAGTTTTCTTGCCATACATGATAATGGAGGCGGCTACCACCAGAAACCCTAGTTTTAGTTTGCAAATGGTGAATATGAGGTTCTTTTATAGAAAATTGTCCAATTTACTATTCATCCGGATTTTCCGAACTCCAAACGAAGCGTGCCGGTTGGCGTTTCTAAGGTTTACCCCACGTTCCGAACACAATGGAACATGTTTCGGAAGCTAATTCGGTCATCTGTGTGAGTTATGGCAATAAACGTTCAATTTAAAATTAAACCGACTAAACGATTTTCTAGGCGTTTTAGCTTGCACCGGACAAACGACAAATCCGATTGACACGAAATTTGAAACCAAACAATAATATCACATTACGGATCCGATGAAACTAGTTCCATCGAAATCCAAGACTTTTTGAAAAATAACTATTTTAACTCGCCCAATTAATATTAAAAACAATTTCGATGCGTTTCGAGCTGCCACGATCAAACGAAAACTCCGATTGCTACGAAATTTGAAATCCAGTCATAACTAACTATTACGGATCCAATGGAACTAGTTTCGTCTAATTCTGAGACTGTTCAAAAATTGGCTATTTTCACTAGTTGATTAAATATTAAAATATTCAATTTTCACAAATTAAATTTTAATTCGATTTTAAAAGTTCTAAAATATCGTTCTAACTCCAACATGATAAAATAAAATTTTACAAATCATTTTCAGTCATATTTAACCCAATTTTCAATTATTTCTGTATTTTCAACTATTAAATTATTATCGATTTAATTATCCAATTAAATCCAATTATTCGAAATAAAATTTATTTGACTCATAAATTTCACTTATTAATATTTAAATTCAATTAAATATTCAAATTTAAATTAATAGAAATTCTGGGTCGTTACAATTTCTTTAAAAATCTTTTGTTTTGCTTTTGATAAAGGTAAACTGTTTTTGTTTGCTCATACGAGTCCCATGACTGACCTGGAGTTTATTGTTCCTTATCTAAACTCTAGGTGCCTACAATTTTCCACACGAGCAGTCTAGAGTTGGGTATTTCAGATAGTCGAATAATAGGTGTTGATTCGATAGCATTCAATCTCTGGATATTGACAATCGTATTTGGATCGAGTTGCTTCACTTCAGCATTGTTGGGTGTTTGAGCTTATTGGATTGGAGTCTTTGAAGTTTTTGAATTGGAGATGGAGTTGCAGATATTGGAGTTTCATTTGGAGTTCAAGTTACTTCCGCTGCTGGTGCATTTGTGTTTCCGTTGTTTTGTGGTAGATCTTTGATATGTGTTTGTGATCATTGCTTTATATCATTGGATATTGTATTCATTGGAGTTATATGATATTATTCACTTTCTTCCGCTGCGTTGTTGTACTTAATGTGTTGTAAGCTCCGGCGAGCCAGATTCGACGTTTGAATGTGCGACATTCTAGTACAAGTGAAGTACGGGTGCTGATTTTCGAAGGTCGAGTCAGGGTCATTATACAACTTATACTATACAATACTAAAAATGAGATAAACAAAAATTTCCACTCATGGATGGTTCCTAGGTTTCTCTTGCATTTAATTACTCCTGATATTATTCTCTCTTTAGAGTTCTTTTTTCTTAAACATAAAACAATGAGATTGTGTATGAATTAGATTCAGAACTTGAGGTTTTAGAGTAGGATAGAATTAGAAATTGAATATTGAATATCTAAAATCCCTTATTTGAAAATCCTAAGAAATTTTGAATCATACAGAAGAAACTGATAGAGCTCCGCTTGCATTCCCAAATAATTTATGAACAATAGTGAGGGGGCAATAGGGGTAGAAGGCATCCGAACCATCTGTTTAAGTTGATTTAAAATAATAAAATCCACACTGTTCATGGCTTAAAATAACCCTAGCTGCCTTAACATACCAGTCGCTCCTCCCTAGGCAGTCGATCGGTCCTAGTATATTTGGAAACGCTTGATTGTTTTTTTTAATTTGCATTAATTCCTTAATTAATCTTTAACGTTATCATTTATTATAATATTTACTTAAACCCCAATTTTCTAAATTTTAATAGATTTATTAATTTTTTAAATTGCAAATGTAAACATTAATTTAAAATTTGAATTCCATTCGAATTAATGTAAATTCGAAAACATCAAACATCAATAACTTTTCCATTTGAGCCCCGATTACAAAACTTTATATACCTCCACGAATGCAATAATGTAACTTCCGTGGCCAAATTCTAATATTACAATGTTTCCATTTTTGGCCTTATTATTAACTAATTAATTTATTATTAACTTTTTTATGGCGTGTTACAAGCTCGTAGCGAAGCTAAAGGGTAAATTTCAAAAAATTCCTTTTATTAGATCTTTAATGGGCCCATAAGGTCTAAATTCATTTAGAACTTTTCTAAGTTTCTTTTAAATAAAATAATCATTTTATTTTACTTCATAAGTAGGAGTAGTTTTACATCTACTTTGAATTCAAATATATAATAATGAATGTATTAAGTATATTCATATGTGTGTAGTCGAAGGGCAACATATAAGTAGTGTACATAGTTAATATGTACGTATACACATGTTGGGATTTACACTACAACAGACATATTCACCATTTATATATGCCTTTGTTTTCCATATTTTATTTTGAAATTATATAAAATAATGATATATGCACACACATGTATATATATAGTTTTCTTATATTCACTTATATATAATATGCTAGAAAGTTATTTTACCTAATCGAAAGTTATATGTATATATATAAGGATAATAATTTATGTTAAAGAAAGCAATTAATGGAGAGAGCAAAAGATGGAGGAGTTATCTCATTTCATTATTTTGCTTATATTTAATCATAAATAATATGTAAGAAAATTATTTCACCTAATCAAAAGTTTACATATATATAAAAGGAACGTCAATTATGGTAAAATAAAGCAATTAATAAGGAGAGGAAAAAGTGGAGAAAAGGTGGAGATTAATTCCGTCTTTTAATTTTTCCTTTTTTTATTTTTAAATCGCATTCGAAAACTCTTTCGTTTTTTCATTATGCATGTGATCCTCAAAAGTAAAATTCCCAAAGCAACTTAGCAATTAATTTATTCAAACCCAGTTTAAATAATTTATCGATATCGTATATCACTACATGCGTTTATAAATTTTATATATGCACTTTATTAAATGTTAATGATATTCAAAAGAAATCAAATAAAGTTTAATAATTAATATTTCATAAATATTAATTAATTTATACTAATTTATAAATTAATTAAATCATGTGGTTTATTAAGGTATTCATCATTACTATTGCATGACTCAAGGTGTAAATTCAGTTAGCGATTAATATCGAACAATTTGAAAATTAACATTCATATGCCACTTTAGCTAGTGGTGTGATATTTTAACTGAATTTATCGCTTACACATCTTTTTAGTAAAATCCAATTTTACCTATTATAAACGATACCTTATAGTGATGATTATTTACATCAATTCTCTTCATTAAAACTATATCACTTTGTACTTATGGAATTTGGTAATGGTCAAAATTCCAATATCGTCCATATTCAACTCTATAGTCCAAACACAAAGTCCTTGGTTTAGTAATAATAGTTATTTTTAACCGAATTGCTTTAGCCAAGGACTTTGACTTTGAGTTGTCATGGGTTAATTGTGATACCAACCTCATATAACTACGGAGACGAATCCTCTCTTGAATAGTGTTTCACTTCTAATGCTTCCACTCGACCCAACTATAGTCATTCAATGGACTACGTGCCACTATTTAACTATAATAGAAGTGGAGCTTCCACACTGAAGATCAATAGTATTCTCTAGTGGAGAGGATGCGTAAATCAGTCATCGGTATTTTTAGTTTGACCTTAGTTATATCAACCAACAGAAAACCCTTGAGTGAGTCATTCCATAGTTATCTAATAACTATCTGTACGTAAACCTTTGTCTCCGTAGCAGCCATGAGTAATACACTACCCAACATTTGAAGAGCGTTATGTACTCTAGTCTTAACCGATATATCGATATACGGTCTTGATACATCATGAGTAGGAATATTTAAAAGGTATACTTATTTTCATTATGATAAATTACTCACGATTATAACATTTTGTAACTATAATTGCAAAACATACCATTTATGGATTTTTGTATTGAATATACTTTAATTAAATTAACTAATATATAAAACATCATATTCAGTATATAATGGAAAGAAAACACCTTTTGTTCGAACAAGATTGGTTATCGAGTTAGATATATGTAGCAAATTATATAATTGCCCTGTGAAATACCTCTAACTCTATCACAATGTGCTGTCTATGATGGTCCTATTGTATGCTTTGAAATTATGGAATTGTATCTACCACAATGTAGTCTAAGCCAATTTGGTTACCTTTAATTCGTCCTTACAAATCCATTCACTATTGGCACAAAAAAGTTGAAATCAATCTTAAGATCGTTTAAAGTTTCATATTCTAATTTAGAAGATTTTTTTTACCATGTGAATGGAAAAACCGCTTACTAAGTGAGAGATTAATATCATAATGAGTCATAGATCCTTGGGATAATGATGGAAGTACTTAGAGTTGCATAAGGCTGTATCACACCCTCTTAAGAAAAGAATAACCGAGCCATCGAATTCTAGTGAACATAACATTCTTCTTTTATGAATTATAAGTTTCTACTACACGCATATATATATATACTACACGTTATTACTTATGCGCTGATTTGTATTATCTGTTTTTGTTAGAAATGTCGACTTTGACATATATAACAAGATTTATAAGATCGTATGTTCCTGGTGACTCAACGAACCAAGTTCTAGAGAAAATCGAGCACATATAGAAGGATAAACTACTTGAGCTTCACGAAGAGACTGAAACAAGTAGGATGAAGGTGAGCAAAAAGACAAGCACCATCAATCATAGGAAGAAAATTGTTTCTATAAAGAAGTAATATTTAACTTGTATTTGACCCTAATGATGTAGTACTAGGAATGTCTAGTTTGTGTTGTTATGATGTATTAAAACTCAATATTTTGTGGTTCATGGTATTGTATGAAACGATCCGCAAATCCGTACCCCTTGAGTCATCTCTATTCTACCTAAATCAACTCAAGTTGTACAGAAATACGAACCATTGGGGTTAAAGAAGAAGAGGTAGAAGAAAATAGAAATCAACAACAGAATCTAACCATCGCAACGGAATAAAATATAATAGATAATAAACGATCTTTACTCAAAATCAAATATATCTGTTTATATATTACATCATCAGACTACATCAATCACAGTTCAACATCACTAACATACAAATGGATACACAGCAACTCAATACAGCGGAATATATATATATATATATATACAAGTATGGAAGTACGTATCATCATCCAGCTCGCCTCCTAAGCTCCACAGCATCATATCCTGTATTCTATAACACTCAGTCTGACCCGAGCATTACAGTTAAATAAAACCCGAGTCAGTCTGGAATACCAGCGTGAGAAAATCACACCCAATTGATTATTAAAGTTTCAAAAAAATCTTTTGAAAACAAAAGCATCTCGTAAGACCACGCCACAAATAAACATGTCGGGTTTTTACCTTATGATAGCTAAAACACTTTTTATTAAAATCCTTTGATATTATAATAGTGTCTATAGAAAGTAAAATAGAATCTAGCTGAAATGCTTGCATCTCACGTTTCAGCAATAGTTGAGCACAATCAAAACCATACGGGCGCGTAGGGAAAATGGATTTCCAACTAATGGCTAGGCACTGGGGTACCACCTGTCACAATACCTGGTCTAGATCAGCGTACCGAGGACCCACCCTAAGTCCCCTACAACACAAGGCCGGAACCATCCCTTACAGGACAGTTCCGAGCAAGATCACCCCGTGGTTAAGATTAGCAACCACCCACAAAGCCGAAATAAAAGGGACATCAAGACAGGGATGACCTCACCCTCAAGTGGGGGCTACCCACGAAGCCTTGCTGCATAACCCCTGATTTTCAGCCATTCCCATTTGATGAGGCCTGATGCTAAACGTTACCTTTTTAGAACATATCCCTTAGAATGCCCATCGACCACCTGACGATGTTTCGAAAGCATTCATCCATACAAGTCCATCCCGGGTTCGAACGGAACCGAAGGCACTATTCCTACTACATCCATTTTGGAAATATCCTCAGGATTAGTAGCGACTAGCCCTTGCACATCACTGCTCCATCTTCGAATCCAAACTTGTTTTCCACGAAGCGTATAAACCGGATCAAAGTGGTTTTCGAGAAATAAATCTCGATCTCGGTCTCTTCAAAACGATCAGCGCATTTGTCCAATATTGATAGTCGATGATTTAACCATCAATTGATATTCACAAACAACCATCCAGCAATAAATAGTTCCCTAAATTATTTATTTATCTCAAAATATCTTTACAAGATATATTTCTATTTTCAACCCTTTGAAAATAGTTTCAAATCATCTTTCCTTTTCAGAATAAATTTTCTCAAATATTTTCTATCTCCACTGAAATCACCAAGCACAAAACTAGATTTTAAAAATAATTTAAAAACACTTTATCATAAAATATATTTAACATTTAATTTAGAAAAAATTACTTTAATAATTAATTTAAACAATGCTCTAGAAATAACTAAAATAAGGTTACCTTATAATTATACATTAGATGTTCTTTAAAATACCAAATCATTCTTTAAATAATTATTACGATAATAGATTAAAATAAAATACTTACTTCGTCATTTACTTTAGAACACTTAAGTTAAGACTACTTCAATAATTGGCTAAAATATATACTATATGAATATTTAAAAATAAGGTTACTTTATAAAATATAAAACTAGGTTTTTCACTTTTAAAAACATAATACTAAGTCATTCTTCGAATAATTACTACCATAATAGATTGGAAGAAAATACTTACTTTAGAAATTTAAATATTTAGAAATGATAAATTTTCCAAAACTTGCTTTTAAAAACAACTTCAAAACCTTTAATTTATACTTAAAAATTTACTTTTAAAAAACGTACTTGGTTATCCAGGGAGAATTTCCAATCTCAATCACTTAATCAATTTTTCCAAATTGATTCCCAATTTATTCCATTTGAAATAAATTTCTTTACTTATTGGTTCATTTTAAAATTCATTAGTTATGGACTTATTATTATTGTTATTATTTCCCGTTTAATTTTAAATCTTTTAATTAAAATAACAAATTTTAGTTTTTCCAATCTCTTATTTATTTTTTTCAATATTTTAAATCTTAAATTTAAAATAAATGTTTTGTTCTTTTAAAATAATAATACTGAAGTTTAAAATTCATTAATCTCCTGATTATTCAAAATTTCCATTCTATACTCAAGATTTATGTATTAGAATTTTAAAGTCACTTTATTTCTTTTCCAATTCATTCTTAAATTTATTCAAATTTCTGTAATTATTTTACTAACAATTTCACTTCTTTTATTATCATTCCAAAATCCAATTTATATATTTTTGGAAATTCATTATATCCAATTATATCCAATCGAGCCATAGCATTCAATATTCCAATATAATTCATCACAGAATATCAAATAATCACATAGAGGGTATTACATAATTTAAATAAATGTTGAGGGACCCAGTTGGATCCCTCCAACTTGTTTTCCCTGCATCCACAGACGTTAGCACAATATAATATGCCAATTTCAAAATATACTATACTATATAGCACATCAATCAATTCAACCATTCAAACAATTATTTAAATTTAATCATTTAAATTTAACTGTGTGAGATTAACTCACCCTTGCCTTTTAAATTCGCACGTCCACTTCATTCTCGATTTGATTCTAGGATTTTCAGACCCTGTATAAACAGTTATATGGTTTATTAATATTTTAACTAAACGAAAACTAAATTATCATTTGTTTATTTGATTGAAACTAATAATTTAATTTTAAACTAATTTTCCTATCATAATTAATTTTCTTGGTAGCTGAAATAATCAAATGAGTTAATTTAACACGTTAATCACCATAATATATTATTTAACCAGTAGTTGCACAATTTACAGTGACCTTAATATATATATTATTATATATTTTTTCCTCTTTAACATACATACATATATATATATATCAAACCAGTTAGTACCAAGTAGGTGAATTTATATACCTTGTTGTTATATCTATGTATATAGTTGATAAAATAAAATAAAAACCATTTCAACCTTGCTGTCAATTTCTTCTTTTTTTCAATTTAAACTAATTAAGAATTTACTAGTATTAATTTTCCTAAAAAAACAGCGCCAAGATTACCTCAAACCCAATCTTCCCTCGACAATGGAGTCGCCCCGTCCCAAAAATTGCGTCGCTCGCCAAACTTTATTGGCCACAACCCGAGTTCGTGCAACCCCACATCAATCGCGACTAGTCCCTCCACCAAAGAGTGCGACTTGCTCTCAAAACCCACTAAACACCGCGCGCGCCTCACAGCCATCAGCACCGCCACCGCGACTCCCTCCCAATCTCGCGTCGAAGTCGCCGACCTCCCTTTTCTCAAAACCCTAGATCGATTCCCTCTCGCGGCCGTGTTCGAGCTCGTGCGCCAAAACCTCCCGATGTCGCCTGCAATCGCGCATCAAGTCGCGCGCTAGTTTTATTGTATATATATTTTTTCTTTTGGGGATTTTCGATTTGAAGAGCATGGCCATTTTTTTCAACTGAGGGTTTCAATTTTTTTTTTTAAAGAATGAGGCTTCGGCTCATTTGTTTAAGGGAAATGAATCTGAAGAGTGGGGAAAGAAGCTTGCGTGATAAGAGAAAGTTGGGGAAAACAAGAGAAGGCGTTCACGTGCTCAAACCATCAGCTATAGTGATTCGAAAGGAAAGAAGGCAGCTGATATGAAATAATTCAACTAAGGATGACCGGGATATAAATATTTTAAATTAAAATTTAGATTCAAATTCAAAAGCAAACTAAATTTTCAAACCCCTATGGAGGCGTGCCGCTAGGCGTTTATAATGTTATGCCCCTATTCCGAACGCAATGGAAAAGGTTTCGGGTCCAAATTCGATCGTATGGAGAAGATAGCCTTTTGAATCGAATCAAAGTATTTAATTTTCGATATTAATTCTAGTGCGCTTATAAATCGTACGCTCACACAACAACTCCAAAAGCAACGAAATTCGAAATCCGATAATAATTCAATATTACGGACTCAATGGAACTGGTTTCGTCGAATTCCGAGACTGTCCCTCGGAAGGCTATTTTTAAATTCAATTTAAAACGATAAAATTTCAAAACTGAACAAATCACTATTAATTTTAATTTTAAAACTTCTATTATACTCAGTACTATCAATATAAATTTTACAAGCCTTCAAATTATTTTTAACAGACTTAAAACTCCAGATTCAACATTTCACCCAACTTCAAATTATTTAATTTAATAATTCAATTATCAAATAAATTGTGATATTCGTAATTTAAGTTAAAATGACTTTATTGAATATTTAAAATCAATTAAATATCCTGATCTTAAATGCTCGAAAATTCCGGGTCATCACATTCTTCCCTCCTTAAGAGAATTTCGTCCCCGAAATTACTAGTTAGGAAGAATGATCCAATACCCATTACTATTTTCCAAAACCAAACAGTTTAATTAACTTGCCAGAACATATTCTTTTATTAAAGACCCATTATCATTCTTATAAACTTCTCAACTCTTCCATAGTTTTCAAACTATACTATTTTCTCAATCATTCAAATTTAAATTTAAATCCAGATTAAAATTATCAAAATTTTCCCAAAATTTTTCTAACTCTCTAAATTTTTGAAAAATTTCGCCAGCATCTCCTTTGCGCGGCTAGCTCGGTACAACTACAAAAGGCCTCTACGGGCTCCCAAATCCCAAAAGAAAACAAAAAGCCAAGTGGCTCATCAAAAACCCAATCAAATTTCATATAGAAATTTAAACACATACCTTTTGTCGAGCATTTCAAATTTATCTTTCTGAAATCAAAATCAATTCTCTTTTCTCTTTATAATACCTGTATATCTTACATAGCAATATGTCCAATCACAACATTCAAAAATATTTTATCGACTTTCTTACAAATGTCAAATATTTATTCATCCAAATATTATTTTAGATTATATTGAGACATCAATTCCCAATTAAGAATTCACCATTCCTTTCTTAAGTTTCGTATAAGCATTTTATATGCTTCTTTATTTATTTTCACCTTACCACTTTAGTTTATATCTATTTCTATTCAAATTGATTCTTTCATTTCCATATGAATTCAATTTATCTTTAACTCTGAATATTTGAATTTTATTTTCCATTTATAACCAATTCATGTCATTATTTTAGTTATTTTCATTCACTAATTTATTTTAGTTTCCAATTTGGAATCGTTTGTCGTTAACAAAATTTTCTAACTCCTAAAATTTCTGAATTTTTTTGGCAGTCTCTTTTATACGGAGGAGCTTTTGCAATTTGACAAAAGATATAAATATATATACATCGACCCACATGGTCGGAAAAACCAAAAACAGTTCATATTTCCTATTTTTATTGCGTAGGCGTACCTTATTTAGCATTTTTAAGCAAGCAACTTAATTATTAAGCAGTTAGCACAACCGTATCCAACCACACGGCTTCCAGGTACCTGTACTTACTCAATTTTAAACATGTAAGTGCCAAATATACGAAGTTTAACAACATTTCACTTACTTGCAATAGTTAAAACAAATGAATTCTAAAAGAAACCCATTAAACACTTTCCATAAGCAATTTATATAGTTTTCATACTAATTCAACTATTTCAATTAATTTATAAACAATTTTCATTCAATTTGAATTGTTTTCAATCCATTCGTATACAACTTCATCAATTTGAATGGTTTAAAACTCAATCGCTTACATTCAATTTCTTTAAAGCAAACCGTACTCATATTTAATTCAATTGATCTCAAAATCAATTTATTTTACTCCTATCAATACATAGAATTTTAATTACTTTCATTTACATCAAATGACAGTTTATTCTATGCAAGTTGACGAGATCTATGTGAATAAATAAGTATTTATGTTTTATAACCAATTTAAATTGATTTCAACTCAATTCATACTTAATTCTATTCCATTTTAAAATTTATTCACAATCCATATATTCTCATTTTCATTGCATTTTAGATTTGAATCCATTCACTTGCATTTCATTTTATTAACCAAACTAGTTTCATTGTTCAAACAGGTTCCATTGAAAAACATTTGATCTAGCTCGACACATTCTATTTGAATTTCATTCACAATCCATTCATTTACATTTCATTCCATATTTGTTTATTCCAAACTATTTTATTTAGCTTGAAGACAATCCAGGCTATTTCATTCAATAACTATTTCAATTTTATTCATGATTTATTCATTTGCGATTCATTTCTTATCCGCATTCATTTAAAACCATTCTATTAAACTTGAAAACATTCAATTGTTTATATTGTCTCCAAGTTATTTTAATTCTTTAACATTTTAAATGGTTTACAATTATTTAATTAAGAATTTCATTCCATTAAATATTATCTATAACTTAGCAAATCCTATTTCAATTAAAATTTATTTTCACTTGATTTATATCCAACCCAACATTATTAAACTTAATTTTAAGTTGAATTCAAATCAACTCCTTTCCATCTTTTTAGCTTAAGTTAATTTACTTCAATTTATACTTAAGCTCGTTTCATTTTACGAGAATTTTTTTTCTCTTTTATTCAACTCAATTCTCTCTTAGTTAAATCTCATAATAAACTACAAATTTATTTGATTAGTTATTACAAAATTTAACTTCCAGATTCAACTCGTTCAATTGATTACAAGGCCATATCCAATTTATTTCCACATATTTGGATTTTATTCGCAATTCATACCATTACTATTTTAATCCATTTTCATTTTTATTCGATACATTTCAATTATATTTAATTTGTTAACACTTCAAGTTAAATTTTAATTTATAACTCAAGTTCTGAATCCACTATCCATTTTCAATTTACCACCCAATTTCATGAACCCACAATTCAATTACATTTACTTCACCAACAATTTAAGTCGAATTTAATTTATAACTTGAGTTTTATTTCTAAACTTTATCATAAACTCACAATACATCTTCTATTTAACTACCTTAGGTTCTCATTATATATTTCGTTATCTAATTTATTATTTACTTATTTTTTCCCTAATTTATAATTCAATGTTCCAAAAATCACTTCATTTGATTTTCTTAAGTTCAATTTATTTTATGATTCAAGTTTTGCATTCTTCTTTTTATTTTCCAATTCATCAAAAATATTTATTTTGGGTTTCTATCCCACTTTTTCAAATTTCATAAGTCACAACTTATTATTTACACATTTCCATTCATTATAGGCTTGAATATATTCTTCTTTTATTTTTAACTCAAGCCTTATGCTTATTTATAACCCAAGCATATTTTATTCCATGCATTTTAATTCAATCCTTATCCAATTTATTTTCCATTTATTCCGGTAAGAATCTAATTCCATTCCAATAACTCAATTGAATTTTTATTCCAATTCAATTTTATTTTAACTCAGATTTATTTAATTCAATTCAATTTCAACTTAATTCGAATACAACTGGATATTATTTTCAACCCATTCAATTAATTTCAATCCAGTCAAATTTTATTTCCTAATCCAAGATGATTTCATTTTTAACTTTTCACTTTAAATTTACATTCCATTATTCAAAGCTTATATTTCCTTCCTGATTTAAAAATCATCTCAATTTATAAGCTTACAACTATCTCAACAGAATTTTTAAACACCGGGCATTGGTTTCAAATCATTTGAAATCTCCAACATCTCAAATCACACTTCTCAAAAATTTTAAACCAATCCTGGTTTTTATTTCCAACAAATTTCCCTTTGAAATTTCAAAAACAAACAGTTCTTCTGAACAAATTAATTTGGCAGCAATTCATCACTTAGAAACTCGAAAATGAACATCGATGATGCTGCAGTCATCACCGAAGTTATTTTCCAGCAACCAAAGTGAATTCAATGCTACATCCTTTCCCAAAATTTATTTGGAACAATTCCCTTTCAGAATACTTTTTAAAACAATAATGCTATTATTTGTCTTCAAAATACTTCCAAAATCTCCGGGGTTTTAAAGTTTCAAATTCTGTTTTAATTCAAATTTTAACTATAATGCATTTGTATAGTTTATGCTTATACAAATTCCCATTTTATTATATTTCAATTTATAATTTACATTTATAATTCATATTTATAAGTTTCATTTTATAATGAATTTATTCCCTTAAACTTTGGTTATATTTTCAATTTCTAGTTAAATCTTTTTACACACGATGATAATAATTTAATATTGTCATTTCTAACATCAAAGCAACCACATATTAGCTAAAATAGTTTACAAAAACCCTTCTTTATATCAAAATATATTTTTGGGTAAAATTATTTCATTCACCCACATTTGAAACAATATCGTGTCAAACTGTTCTATTCAAGTGTTTAGAAACCCCTTCGATACAGTTGTCCAGACTGTGCCGACGAAGGTTCATATGCCACTCAATAAACCAATCAACACAATATTAAAAGAATTTATATTCACTAACAAATACGCACTTATACCTATTAATACGCTCAAACTCATTCTAGAGTACTAAGGACTCTAATTGAGTAATTTCCCACCAGAGCCAAGGTTATCACCAACCTATGCTCTGATACCAAGTGAAACGACCCGCAAATCCGTACCCCTTGAGTCATCTCTATTCTACCTAAATCAGCTCAAGTTGTACAGAAATACAAACCATTTGGGTTAAAGAAGAAGAGGTAGAAGAAGAAAATAGAAATCAACAACAGAATCTAACCATCGCGGCACAATAAAATATAATATATAATAAATGATCTTTACTCAAAATCAAATATATCTGTTTATATATTACATCATCAGACTACATCAATCACAGTTCAACATCACTAACATACAAATGGATACACAACAACTCAATACAACGGAATATATATATACATACATATATAGACAAGTACGGAAGTACGTATCGTCATCCAGCTCGCCTCCTGAGCTCCACAGCATCATATTCTGTATTCTATAACACTCGGTGTGACCCGAGCATTACAGTTAAATAACACCTGAGTCAGTCTGGAATATCAGCGTGAGAAAATCACACCCAATTGATTATTAAAGTTTCAAAAAAATCCTTTGAAAACAAAAGCATCTCGTAAGACCACGCCATAAATAAACATGTCGAGTTTTTACCTTACGATAGCTAAAACACTTTTTATTAAAATCCTATGATATTATAATAGTGTCTATAGAAAGTAAAATAGAATCTAGCTGAAATGCCTGCATCTCACGTTTCAGCAATAGTTGGGCACAATCAAAACCGTACGGGCACGTAGGGAAAATGGATTTCCAACTAATGGCTAGGCACTGGGGTACCACCTGTCACAGTACCTGGTCTAGATCAGCGTACCGAGGACCCACCCTAAGTCCCTTGCAACACAAGGCCGGAACCATCCCTTACTGGACAGTCCCGAGCAAGATCACCCCGCGGTTGGGATCAGCAGCCGCCCACTAAGCCGAAATAAAAGGGACATCTAGACAGGGATGACCTCACCCTCAAGTGGGGGCTACCCACGAAGCCTTGCTGCATAACCCCTGATTTTCAGCCATTCCCATTTGATAAGGCTTGAGGCTAAACGTTACCTTTTTAGAACATATCCCTTAGAATGCCCATCGTCCACCTGACAATGTTTCGAAAGCATTCATCCATACAAGTCCGTCCCGGGTTCGAACGGAACCGAAGGCACTATTCCTACTACATCCATTTTGGAAATATCCTCAGGATTAGTAGCGACTAGCCCTTGCACTTCACTGCTCCATCTTCGAATCCAAACTCGTTTTCCACGAAACATACAAACCGGATCGAAGTGGTTTTCGAGAAATAAATCTCGATCCCGGTCTCTTCGAAACGATCAGTGCATTTGTCCAATATTGATGGTCGGTGATTTAACTATCAATTGATATTCACAAACAACCATCGAACAATAAATAATTTCCCAAATTATTTATTTATCTCAAAATATCTTTACAAGATATATTTCTATTTTCAACCCTTTGAAAACAGTTTCAAATCATCTTTCCTTTTCAGAATAAACTTTCTCAAATATTTTCTATCTCCACTGAAATCACCAAGCACAAAACTAGATTTTAAAAATAGTTTAAAAATACTTTATCGTAAAATATATTTAACATTTAATTTAGAAAAATTACTTTAATACTTAATTTAAACAATGCTCTAGAAATAACTAAAATAAGGTTACCTTATAACTATACATTAGATTTCTTCTTTAAAATACCAAATCATTCTTTAAATAATTATTACGATAATATATTAAAATAAAGTACTTACTTCGGAATTTACGCTAGAACATTTAAGTTAAGACTACTTCAATAATTGGCTAAAATATATACTATATGAATATTTAAAAATAAGGTTACTTTATAAAATATAAAACTAGGTTTTTCACTTTTAAAAACATAATACTAAGTCATTCTTCAAATAATTACTACCATAATAGATTGAAAGGAAATACTTACTTTAGAAATTTAAATATTTAGAAATGATAAATTTTCCAAAACTTGCTTTTAAAAACAACTTCAAAACCTTTAATTTATACTTAAAAATTTACTTTAAAAAAACATACTTGGTTATTCAGGGAGAATTTCCAATCTCAATCACTTAAATCAATTTTTCCAAATTGATTCCCAATTTATTTCATTTGAAATAAATTTTTGTACTTATCAGTTCATTTCAAAATTCATTAGTTATGGACTTATTATTAATGTCATTATTTCCCGTTTGATTTTAAATCTTTTAACTGAAATAACAAATTTCAGTTTTTCCAATCTCTTCTTTATTTTTTTCAATATTTTAAATCTTAAATTTAAAATAAATGTTTTGTTCTTTTAAAATAATAATACTGAAGTTTAAAATTCATTAATCTCCTGATTATTCAAAATTTCCATTCTATACTCAAGATTTATTTATTAGAATTTTAAAGTCACTTTATTTCTTTTCCAATTCATTCTTAAATTTATTCAAATTTCCATAATTATTTTACTTACAATTTCACTTCTTTTATTATCATTCCAAAATCCAATTTATATATTTTTGGAAATTCATTATACCCAATTATATCCAATCGAGCCATAGCATTCAATATTCCAATATAATTCATCACAGAATATCAAATAATCACAATAGAGGGTATTAAATAATTTAAATAAATGTTGAGGGACCCAGTTGGATCCCTCCAACCTGTTTTCCCTACATCCACAGACGTTAGCACAATATAATATGCCAATTTCAAAATATACTATACTATATAGCATATCAATCAATTCAACCATTCAAACAATTATTTAAATTTAATCATTTAAATTTAAATTTAACTGAGTGAGATTAACTCACCCTTGCCTTTTAAGTTCGCACGTCCACTTCATTCTCGATTTGATTCCAGGATTTTCAGACCCTGTATAAACAGTTATATGGTTTATTAATATTTTGACTAAACGAAAACTAAATTATCATTTGTTTATTTGATTGAAACTAATAATTTAATTTTAAACTAATTTTCCTATCATAATTAATTTTCTTGGTAGCTGAAATAATCAAATGAGTTAATTTAACGCGTTAATCACCATAATATATTATTTAACCAGTAGTTGTACAATTTACAGTCACCTTAATATATATATTATTATATATTTTTTCCTCTTTAACCTACATATATATATATATATCAAACCAGTTAGTACCAAGTAGGTGAATTTATATACCTTGCTGTTATATCTATGTATATAGCTGATAAAATAAAATAAAAACCATTTCAACCTTGCTGTCAATTTCTTCTTTTTTTCAATTTAAACTAATTAAGAATTTACTAGTATTAATTTTCCCAAAAAAAAAACAGCGCCAAGATTACCTCAAACCCAATCTTCCCTCGACAATGGAGTCGCCCCGTCCCAAAAATCGCGTCGCTCGCCAAACTTTACTGGCCACAACCCGAGTTCGTGCAACCCCACGATTTATCGCGACTAGTCCCTCCACCAAAGCATGCGACTTGCTCTCAAAACCCACCAAACACCGCGCGCGCCTCACAGCCATTAGCTCCGCCACCGCGACTCCCTCCCAATCTCGCGTCCGCCGACCCCCCTTTTCTCAAAACCCTAGATCGATTCCCTCTCGCGGCCGTGTTCGAGCTCGTGCGCCAAAACCTCCCGATGTCGCCTCCAATCGCGCATCAGGCCGCGCGCGATTTTTGTTGTATATATATTTTTTTTCTTTTGGTGATTTTTGATTTGAACAGCATGGCCCTTTTTTTCAACTGAGGGTTTCGAACTTTTTTCTTTTTTTTTTTAAAGAATGAGGCTTCGGCTCATTTGTTTAAGGAAAATGAATCTGAAGAGTGGGGAAAGAAGCTTGCGTGATAAGAGAAAGTTGGGGAAAACAAGAGAAGGCGTTCATGTGCTCAAACCCATCAGCTATAGTGATTCGAAAGGAAAGAAGGCAGCTGATATGAAATAAGTCAACTAAGGATGACCGGGATATAAATATTTTAAATTAAAATTTAGATTCAAATTCAAAAGCAAACTAAAATTTCAAACCCCTATCGAGACGTGCCGCTATGCGTTTATATTGTTATACCCCTATTTCGAATGCAATGGAAAAGGTTTCGGGTCCAAATTCGATCGTATGGAGAAGATAGCTTTTTGAATCGAATTAAAGTATTTAATTTTCGATATTAATTCTAGCGCGTTTATAAATCGTACGCTCACACAACAACTCCAAAAGCTACGAAATTCGAAATCCGATAATAATTCAATGTTACGGACTCAATGGAACTGGTTTCATCGAATTCTGAGACTGTCTCTCAGAAGGCTATTTTTAAATTCAATTTAAAACGATAAAATTTCGAAACTGAACAAATCACTATTAATTTTAATTTTAAAACATCTATCATACTCAGTACTATCAATATAAATTTTACAAGCCTTCAAATTATTTTTAATCCGCTTAAAACTCCAGATTCAACATTTCACCCAACTTCAAATTATTTAATTTAATAATTCAATTATCAAATAAATCATGATATTCGTAATTTAAGTTAAAATTACTTTATTGAATATTTAAAATCAATTAAATATCTTGATTTTAAATGCTCGAAAATTCCGGGTCGTCACGTTGTACGACAATGATGACTAATATAAATCATATTTATGTATTAAAACATCTTATTTTGTACGGTAATTTTTCATGTTTATGAATTACCTATGATGCTTTTAATGTGGATGAATTATCTATGATGTCATGGATGAATTATACGTAATGCATAAATTATTTGTATAGTTAATATAGGTTGAAGGAAATGAAAAACAGTAGCATGACAACATAATATGCAGTAGATTTCACAAAAATGTTACCTTGGTAATTTTAATGACACTGCACGATGTCACCACAAACATGAAATTGATGAGCTACAGTCGTAGTTAGCAATACTTCATGATGGTATGTAACCATACAGTCTTGGTAAAACTTTCGCATTTTCAAATTGTTTCAAATGAAGGGTGGCTACCAATATTCTAGAATAAAATGATGGTACATTAACGTAAAGTGTTGAGAAAACCTGGTACTTTCAAAATATTTCAGACGATGGGCGTCTACATTTTTAAAAAAAATAAACGATTGTATGTTATCGTAAAGTCTCCAGAAAGAAATTGGGTTATTTTAATTTTCTCAAACGATGGCCACAAAATATGTTTATAAAAGCGATGAAGGTGTACCGCTTAATCTCAGGAAAGACATCGAATATTTTAATTTTCTCAAATAGCTGGTATCCACCAAAGTAGCTTTATAAAATCAATGATTATGTACCATAAAATCTTAAGAAAACCAAATTGTATTTTTCTCTCAAACGATGGAGGACCACTATGTTACTATATAGTTTCGTTATGTTGTCGTTGTTTAATGCTTTTGTCCGGCCTCTCTACGTCATACAAAATTAGATATAAACATCACAGTTTCACAATATATAAACAACAAATATCACAATATAACGATATATATACAATACAATATCGCAGTATATAAACAACAAATTATCATGGTATCATGGTATATAAACAACACATTAACCATTTACAGTACATAAACATCACAACATGCTATTAAAAATATTTCAAAATCAGTTTATCCCTTTAAACTACAAAGTTGTTCTACAAAATAACTTATGTACCACTATTTAAAGAAAAACTATCTTTCTTATATTTATACCACTGTAAAATAAGTCATAGCTCCAAAAATAGACTACACACAACATCCTAAATTACCATTCTAACCATACTAAGTCTTTTGATTCCTCAACGATCATAACCGTAGGTATGTACTTGTCCATTCTTTCCTTGTAAGGTCGTATCAAATCACTTGCATTGATGTTGAATATCTTCTGAAAATAAGAAGCCTGTGAGATGGGTGGTAAACGAGAATTCAATTTAGTCTGAACATCAACAAAATGTGAATTATCCACATAACTCATTACCACCATCTGTTGACTGGATAAATTTGCGCAAGCCATTGTAGGTACACAAGAACAACTCATATGCTTACTTACCAGAATGTCAGCCATACCCAAATTTTCTACCATTACATCTCCACACTTTGGCATTTGCGTCCACTTGCTTTCCATGATAAGATAATTGCATTAGATCTTGTTTTTCAGTTCATTGAAACCAAAATCATCCACATTCCTTTGTGCATATGGGCATGTAGGTTTAAGTTATTAATCGTAACTTCTCATACGTATTTGCATGGATCATCAGGTCTTTTACTATGAAGTAGTAATTGATTTACAATGTTCCAATAACCACAATTATAACCATTTAGCATATCTTGTAATCCAATTACATATGGCTTCATAACATCCGACATTTGCATTGAATGATAACCATGCGCTTGAATATTTTTATCTTCATTTTTTTTCATACTTCGAGTTCTATAGCTTCAAATAGTAGTAGGATTAGATGCACATGACAAAAAAGCTTCATCATGCTCGATATATGGAGGATCTCTTTAGGTTGATTTATCTTTTCTAGATTTCTCTTTAGAAGGTCTACCTTTTCTAATTACTGCCCCATGAAGTTTTAATGTTTTTGTTATCGATAGAAAATTCAACACTTTCAACTCTAGTAACTCATTCATTATCGGGCACAACATCATATCTGCATTATAGGTCTTGAACTTTGGATAATTTAGCAAAGCTTAGAGTGGCAAGATGCAATGTTGGGGGTGTACAAGTTAACTGTTTCCAAAAACAATCAACAACAGCTAAAGGAATGTAACCATATGCCAACTTATAATCTGCAAGCATATAAGCATAAGGTAAACCATTTACTTTCCATAAAAACACATCCACAGTGTTCGATGTTTGAATCGACTATAGAAATGATGCTATCTCGTTTAGAAGTAAATCCGAAGCTTTAGGAACAAATCCATTAAGTTACCTAAACATTGGCTCATTTATAAAGTGATGCATTTATAAAATGGTGCATTGATTTTGTAGCACTTATTTCGAAAGCATGTTCTATTGCCACCATTTCATTTTCCGCACATAGATATGAATTCGTTCAACATTGACAAAATTACCTATTGCGGAATCAAAATACATTTTCAGTCGACTATGTGCATACTTAGCCAACTTATTTTTCATCGCATAAATTATCGACTTATTGTGTTCGCACCACCACTCATCTCTAAAAGATTTTAAACTACGATGAAAGTCTTCTTCAGTCAACGTATTCTAGTTCTAATCCAAGCATCCCAAAAAAACTAGTATTCTTATCTTCACTCCTCATCTTCCACTATCATCTCCTTATCATCAACTATCACTTTACTCTTCTTATTGAAGTTTGGTTTGTAATTAGCTTGCACAATTTTTGAAATACGCCACACACAAAAAATACGATGAGCCGTTGGAAAAACATTACTCACAGCTTTGGTTAAGGCAAATTCAGCATTGAATGTTATGACACTTGGAATATTTGATTCTCTATACAATTTTCTACACAGTTAAAAGCATAAATATACGATTCCATAATTCCTTGACTTATAAAAGCAATTACAGCAGTAAATATATTTTCAGTTGATGTATGAGACTGAAAGCAAGGGAGTTTGTATGATTTGTTTGAAAGAGTAGTCCAAGAATTTTTTTTAATGAAAAGGATTTGCAGCATCAACACATCTAGTATGATTAAAGAATATGTCAGATATGTAATTGGTTTCGGTTTCACATCTGTGTTCGACGAAATAATATCGATCAACCGATAGTTCATAAACTATTGTATGATAGATCCACCTTCAGTGTTCTATAACTTCAGTTTCAACTTAGTATTGTAAACATTTCTTATAGTAGATCAATTTTTAAAGGTTTTAACTTTTAATGGTTGATAAAATTTGATGAGGACGGGCTTCACTCTTGGCCATAGTTTCAACAATCTTAATTTCTTCTTTTTTCATTCTAGTAATATAAGCATGACCAGTATGACACGTGGGAAGATTGTGATTATGTCATCCACTTTCACACAAAGGATCCATTTCCCAATAATCCCACAAGTTGCGCTTAATTTCAGTTAACATTTACCCTTCTTACTTCTTGTTCTTCTTCTCTTTTATTGAGTTTTTGAAACATAATTTTTTCCCTATGACCACAATGCTTCCCACTTCTTTCACATATTAGTACCATCCATAATCCCTTACAATTCTTCTTACGTTCCAATGTCTAGTTCTTCTAGTCACAATAACATAATACACACTTAATCCATGATTAATACACTAATCTCACAATTTTTCATTCAAATCAATCTCTTGCAGTATGAATTAAGATATATTTATACTACAACTTTTAAAACAAATAATACAATATCAAAAACTATTAAAAGTAAACATACCATATCAGTTGTGAAATGACCCGCTTGATAAAGAAAATCAGAAGGTAAATCACTCGAATTTTATCATTTTCCACATAATCTTTATTCATATCGATCATCTCGATCCATCTCACCAATCATGTTCTACTTCATTTAAGTCATTTTGTTTTGACATCGGCTCATTCTGAAAATCAAAATGTGAATGAAACATAAGACATTTAATATGGAAGGCAGCTCAACGAAGACATTACATAGTTCAACAACAGATGGCCATCCAAGGAAAAAAGGGTAACATGCCACCATGTATATTTTTATATAATGGTATCTTTTTACCATTTAATGTCTTTTCGGAAATTTTTTATCGAAGTACTATAACAAACCATATAACTAATACAATGCACGTCCATCGATAAACCTAAGCTTTAGCAGTGGATGCCCATCTTCGAAATCCCTAAATTATTACTCATAAATTCATGAAAGCATATCTAATGCAATTTGGCCATGTCATGTTGGGTTCGTTCAAATTTCCTGCAGTATGCTATTGATGCCTTAATTTCTTCAAAAAAATTATCTTAACGCGGTCATCAATATCACCATCTTTAGTTGCAGCTTCAAGTCGATCTTCAGTACTATCCATGCGTGCTCCACTTTCCTGACCTCTATTTTCAATTTTATCTCTATTTTCCATACTGGGATTTAGGGCAGAAGAGTAGTGATTAGGTGAAGGTAAAAAAATAACATTACCACTAATTTCTTTATGAGGGGATTAATTTCTTATATACTCCTTACAGAAATTAAAAAAAAAAAAAAAGAAAAGTGGTGCGCCTCATGTCTAAAAGTGGAGTCCCTTTAACAACACCTAATAGAATTCATGTTTTCTCTATTTGTTATTATCTCTAGTGTTATATTTTAAGATGCTATCAGCAGAATGCTCTATTATATAATATTGATATCATGGTAGATTGGTAGTATTTATGCTTCATTGTGTCCAATTAATCATTGTTCTTATTAAGAAAGATATTTGTGCTTATTAAGGGTGTTACTATTTACACCTACCATGACACGTACTAAAACCATTTAAAAATTGAAAAATCTAACCTATAAAACCACTTCAAAAACGCACTTAAACTTAAAAGAATATCTAAAATTAAACATGATTGATTATATGTAACCGAGCAACAAAGAAATAGAAAGAAATATAATCTTTGAACATAATCATTTTTAATCCTATCAACCTTTAGTGAAAAGAAAATGAGATGAACAACATATATAAATATATCTTATCAATTTAAAATCAGGAGTTGATGAATTAAAATATATAACTATATTTGGAATATGCATGTTGGTAAATATTTTTGTAATCCTGTTAATATTTTATGGAAAGGATAAATAAATAATTATATTTGAAAATGTCAAATTGTTTTCACAAATCAGTTTCATCTTTTTTCCGCTTTCTTACTAAAACAACAATACACTAAGAATGATTAGATATTTTGATCGAAGTGCTAGTGAAGGTTCTTTACTTTGTTCTATCATGGCACCAATTTTGAACTGCAAATCATCCTTTACTATGTTAATCTTAGTTGGGGTTAAACGATTTGTATAAAAAGGAAATCTATAAACAGTTAAAGCTGATAACAACTTAGTCACAACCAAATTAGTTGGGCATATATACTAATGAAGTATTAGATGAAAAAAGATCGGCAATGGAGAGATTAGATGATTTTTTATTTCACTGTTTGAAGAAGGAGAGAGGAGAAGTTAAGTTATGGTTTTGAGAATTACAAAAGGATTTTGAGAAGGTGGGTGTGGGTGAGTGAGTGAAGTATTTGATTGGATGAGAAGATAAATGGATGGAAGAAGATATTTAGGTAGGCGTAAATAGTATCACCCATTATGAAGCATGGACTCACGAATATTTCTCTACTGCAATTGTTTTCAAACTTAAATATATCATGTCATTGCACATTCATATGATTACCTATTATTTAGGAAATACTTAATCTCTCAAAATATACGGATTCTTTATCTATTTCAATTGCAAAATTAGAATGTCTTACATCTTAACATGCATTATCGAAGAGAACCACTTTTTTTCTTCCATTTTGGTGTAAATCGAAGTCAGAGAAGTACATGGCATGCTTTTACTTTACTTCTCTTATTATTTTAATATTTAGCTCTTATCTCTACTATCCTACAATAATTATATATATATATATATATATATTCTTTGATTTCACTTTTAAGCATGTGAAGGTTGCATATGCAGACACTTCTCAAAATGCATTTAGTGTTAATGTTCGTATATGTCGGTGTTTTATCATATTATCACATTACTACCATGTCAGTATACCTTGAATTTGGATTCTATGATCCTCAACGTGTCAGTATGTTTTACTACGATTCTCATTTTCATTTAGTTCTTGGGGTTTATTGAAGAAATTTTTTTAATCATTATTTTCTGTTTTCTTTTAACTCAGATCTTGATTTCATAAATTTCACTTGCATTGCTCATTTGTTTGATCTGATGGTATTTAGTATGCATCTATGAGTTAAGGTGTTATGGAATGATTCTTTGTAAGCATATATTGTTCATAAGTTTTGGTATGGATGTACTATGATTGTACATCAAATGGGTTTAGGATTAGCTGTTATTCAAGAACTGATTATGAAAGCAAAAGATTAGATCTATTGGAACAATATGATCATTCATATAATCTAAGCAGAATTTGCATAATGCAAAGTACATATAGTCATGATTTTTGTGTAAATTTGCACATAAAATTCGGACTATATATCTCCACATGTTTTTTCTTTTTGCATAGTTCTATATTTTAGAAAACCATATAGTTTACCATATAGTCTTTGTTCATAATTTTAGTGGAAAATCTTATGGTCTGCTATATTTGTTAGTATTAACTTTAAATTTACGTATTATTGCTCAATATGGAAATTTTAATTATTTTCTTATAGTTCATAACATGCCTAACATCGCTAAGCTTGAACTTAAAGCGTTAAATATATCTGAAGGCAACTATTTATCATGGGTATTGGATGTTGAGATTCACTTGCAATTTAAATACTTAGAAAATGCTATCAAAGATGGTAATAATATGTCCTGGCAAAACAAAGCAAAGACTATGATATTTTTAAGACGTCGCATTCACGATGATTTTAAAATAGAATATTTAACTTAAAAAATCCTCTCCACCTATGGAACCCCTAGAAGGAGCGTTTTGATTACTAGCATACGTCATGCTTCCAAATACTAGAAAAAGCGGTTGAACTAAAGGTTTCAGACTTGAAATATGTAAGAGAATATAATCTCGCTATGTTTAGAATCACTTATAAACTGAAATTGTGTGGAGAAAAGGTTGATGATGCGCAAATACTTGTAGATACATTCATACCTTAAATATACTCCTACAATAGCAGTATCGAGAGCATCATTTTACAAAATATTTTGGACCCATAGAATGTCTATTGATTGCTGAGCAAAACAATGACCTGCTTATTAAACATCACTCCTCAAGGCCAACTAGTCCAAATGTAATACTATATTATCGAAAGTTAAGGCTAATTTTTTGCCGTGTAGGAAGACGTCGAGATTGAGAACGTGGATATAACTCAGCAGCATCATTATAGTGTTTTAGAGGTAACAAAATCATCAATTTCAGAAAACAATAAAAGAGAAATGAGCCTGGAAAGAATAATGATTCGGCTCTAGAATATAAAAGAGCATCAAAAGGAAGTTCGTTATGGACGTGGACGCCCTGATCACTTATCACATACATGTAGATCATCGAAAAAAATAATTGAAGAATACCAACGTTTGAAGAACATTTAAACAAATAATACTAAAGGATTTCCTAATAACACTAACTTGAAGTTAGATGGTTTCTTCAAAGACGATGATGGAAATTTCATAAATGTTGAAAATATCAATGCAATGATTGGTGATATGATCGACTGCTCAAGTAAAAGTAGCCTAAAGATTATTATGTGCTTTTTATTTATCATTATTGTTATTTATTTTCTTGTATTAATAAGTTAGTTTGAAGTCGATGTTTGTTTTAAATTTTCTTTGAATTAGTTGAAACGATATGTACTGATGGATGATGGTTTTAATAATTAAACTTGTTTGTTTTGAAATCCTTTGAAAATAGTTAGCATTTATTTATGGCCACAATTTATTTTGATAATTGATTAGCTATACTTTTTTGTACAATGGTATGGACCATCAATATTTGAATAATGATAGATGCCTACTAGATGGTGCAACCACTCATAGAATTTTAAAAAGAAGAAGTTTTTCTTTGAATTATCCAAAAATATATTAACTAAAGTTTCCACCATAGCTGCATCTGCTAATATTAAATAAAGGTATGAAAAGGCAATATAATATTACAAAATGGTACACATATTTCCCATTAAAAAACATTGTACTCAAGCAATTCTATAAGATTTGCTAATATTTAAGGATATAAAAATGAATAGTTATCGTATTTAAGCTATAAATGAAAATAACAAAGAATTTCATTGTGTTATTTCCATAACTGAAAACCAAAAGCTCATTCTAGAAAAATATGGTACAGTATCAATGGGTTATATTTTTACAAAAATTGGTATCGTTGAGTCACATTATATAAGTATGAGCTAGAAGCTTACGGATCCAAAGACATTAAATCTTTGGCATGATCGTTTAGTTCATCCTGGATTAACTATGATGCGTAAAATTGCGAAATTTAAACGAGCATGATTTATCACACCAATTGAATTTACCAGGTGATTTCATATGTCCCCATGTGCACAAGCGAAATTAATCACTCGACCTTCATATAGTACAATCAATTCTGAATCTCCATCATTTTTTTGCAAAGAATTAAAGATATGCATGCATGTATGTATGTTTCCTCATCCACCCTAAATGTGGACCATTTAAATATTGTACGGTGTTAATTGATGCGTCAACTTCTTAGTCACCTGTATGTTTTATTTCTACAAGAAATATGATATTTGCTAAATTACTTGCTCAAATAATCAACCCGAGAGCACACTTCTCTATTTACCAAATTAAATCAACTCAACTAGATACTATAGGTGAATATACTTCTCAAGTGGTCGGTGACCATTGCTTATGATTGGGAATTGAAGTTGAACATCCAGTAGCTTGAGTTCACATTCAAAATGGTCCAGTAGAGTCATTAATTAAGCATCTCGACTTGTTTCAAGACTATTATGACTTTACTAAATGATTGAGCCGATGACTAAATGTTGAACGATTTATAACATAACAATTATATATAAGTAGCTAATCAGAGTAATAATTAAGTATTATAAAGTAAACACAAACTATAATTTTTATACTGGTTTGGACCTTGTCCTACTTCCAGTCTCAAAACTCCCTGTCTGGATTTTCATTAAATCAACTGCCCTCACTTAACACAAAACAATATGTGTACAAATCTTTCTGAACTTCTCGAACATGACTTCAACTAACTACTTATCTAACATAGGATTTTCCACTTTTTGAACAAAAGTTTGTCTTTGCAATTACGTGTCTACAAACATTGATTTGCCTTTCTAACTTGGTACAAAATTATAACGATCCGAAATTTCACTACTTTGATTAGTGAATATTTAATTAATTTTAAATATTCAATATATAGGTTTTATAATGAAAATAAACTCATTTTATTTAATTGATAGTGATGGTAAAATCATTTTCAAAATTTGTTTATCAAATTAAATAGTTCGTAGAAAAATAGAAAATGTGACTGAAGAACGTTTTCTGAAATTTCAACCTTTCAACACTGGAAAGTTGTCGGGAATGTTGTTCGTCTTTGTGCATTATATGTACATATATATTAGAGTTAACTAAATAGATAATAATACACTTAGAAATAAATTATCTTATATCAATTTGGATTACTAAGTGATATGATAAGACATCGTTTTAAAAATAATAAACATTTTATAATATATATATATATATATATATATTAAGTATTGTCACATCTTAAATTTGTAATCATTAACCATAATTATCTCTTATCACATCTTAGAATAAACATAATATATATATAAAAGAAAGTGGTGTGACTAAACATAATAATTATATATTTCTTTAAAACAAAGTGATGTGACTAAACATAATTATATATATAAAAGAGTGATGTAATTAAATATAATTATCTATATAGTGATGCGATTAAACATAATTATATAAATATATATGCGTTTGTGTGTATATTAATAAAAAAATTGTGATATGACTTGACAAAATGATTAGGTGTGAAATCTTGCCTATAAATAGACCATATGTTTCTCAATTTTTCCTCCTCTTTTCACCAACCTTTTCTTCCTCGTTTCAAACTCAAATAGAGATTTTATTTTGTTTAAACTATTTGGAATTTTAATGGCTACAACATTCTATTGACCATTTTTTCAAATTTCTATAATAGCTATGCCAAAGTGCCAAATCTTTGGAAAGCAATTTTTCACCTAGAATTTTATGTCCAAAAATTACTCTTCTTCTTTTGATCATAAATTCTTCAAAATAAATCAAAAATGAGTGATTAATTTTCTGAAATGATAGAGAAAAGAAATTACAATAACTTTCTCTTTAAGTCCTTTTTGAAATTCTATGAGTAGATTACCCAAAATTCAATTGCAAAGTGACCTATTTTCAGGTTTATTATTGAGAATTCGATGTTTATCCGAAGTCGCTCCACCTTACCAAAATAAGTCTCGCTTCCTCTTTCCTTCAAGGCCAAGCCTACCTAGTGTATTCAGGGAATGGAAGTGCTATATCATACTCTAATTTAGCGAGAGTTTGGATAGTTTTCGGTGAGTAAATTCCTAATCTTCTGGAAAGAACTTTCCTTTATACGTTGTATTGATCCTTAGCTATATGTATGTTATATATGTTGAATTTTGGCATGTTTGAAATGTGATGATAAGTGTCAATTTATGTGTTAGTGTTAGCATTAGAATGGATTTGTTATTGCAAAGTTAGTAATTGTATATATATATTGGTATATGTATACAATTTGTTGTATGAATGTGATGCGTGAATAGAAAGCATTGATGATTAACTTGACTATAGTCATGATGGGTTGAAAACAAAGTTGAAACTTTGCATGTAGTCGCGACGGATTTGAGGTCATATTTGAAATCAAAATCGTTTCAAGAGTTTGAAGTTTAGATTTTGGTTAAAGTTAGCGTAATTAGTTTAAAGTGTGAAAATTTACTAAGGTATGTTTCAATCATGAAATAGTATGGTTTTATTAAAGTAGCTTCGCTTAAAGGTGGTTAGAGCAAAGTGCACTCATAGCGACAGTCGCTATGGATGCAGTTTGACAAAGATTTGAATTTCTATTTCACATTTATTTTATTTTGTAATTAGTTTACAAATTTTTTTCAAATTTAATTAGTAATATTAAAAATTAACTAATTTGTAATATAATTAATTAATTAAAAGGGAATTAGCACTGAATTGGTAATTAAGAAGGCGATTAAAGGTTAACCATCATTTAAGTTAAGTTAATGATTTTAATTAATCAATTAAGTTTTAATTAATGTTTATATGGTTAAGAAGTAATTAAGTGATTAATAATTATTCAGTTAAGATTAATGGTTAATTAAGTAATTAATGGATTATTTAATTAATAATTAATTAATTAGGGTTTAACTTTTAAATAATTTGATTTAACCTTAACCAAGTTGCATTAGGAGGTCAATTAGTACTTAATCAAGTTCACTAAGACCAGTTAGAATTTAGTTATGATTTAGTCTTGATTTAATTAGGGTTAATTAAAATTTAATTAGGGTTTAGGTTGATTAAATCTATTTAAAGCTTTTCAAAGGTGATTTAAAACTGAAACAAACATGTTTTAAGTAAATTTTCTTTTTAAAAGCGAACTGATTCCAATTCAATGGATCTCTTGTCCAGGCCCTTAAGTAACCCATTTAATTAGGAGAATTAAATGACATCTGTCAGTAGAACAAAAAACCATTCTGCTAAGTGCAAGTGATTTGATTGTGTGGACATGTGTTAAGTAGAATAAATCTCCATTCTACTATAAATTTATTGAACTGTTTGGACATCTATTTAGTATGATAAATCACCATCATATCGTTATGTTATTTGGACTTGTATATGCCAATTAGTTATATTGACTGTTATTCCCTAATTGGATATGAACTGTGTTTACATATATGGTAGCATATGAAAATAATTGTTATGTGATTTGGGAATCGAACTGAAATTAAATGGTAACTTAAATTCGTAGCATTGGGACTAATAATCCTAATTTGGAATTTATAAAGTAAGGTTTGAATTTATTTTAATTCTTTAATCAATTTGAGGCTAAGGTTTTATGAATGGTTTTTCAAGTTATATAATTCTTATAAAGGTATTTATAAAGGATAACTTGTTTATAAAAAGGGGGTTTTCTAACGAAAAGGGTTATTAAGGTGTTTCACAAATGATGTTTTGTAATTGATATTTATAAAGGATATTTTATAAAGGAGTATAGAAAGGTTATATAAAGAGTTTTAAAAATAGGAAAAAGTTTTATAAATCATTTTAGATATTTGGAAAGAGCTTTATAAATTAACTTAAGGGTTAATAAAAATGGGTTATAACTTTATTTTGAAAGTTATAAGTTAATTGAAATATAGGATGAGCTTTTAAAACAGGAATTTTTTACGAAGGATAAGCAGAATGTTTTATTTGGAAGAAATGTTTGGTTATTTAATATGGGATTTGGAAAGAAGAAAACTTTGAAAAGTTTGTAAGTATACTTAAATTGATAAGATAAGTATATGACTTTGTTTTAAGGCATGAAAACTGAAATGATTTTGGTAATATACTTATACCATTGAGATAAGTATACAAATGTTTCTAAGTGTAAGGAAATGTAAGGGGTTTGGGAATAGTGTTTTGAAAAGATCATATGATTAGATTTTATAAAGTGATTTTATTAATCAAAGAGAATTAATAAAGGCTTAGTGTATCCCATATGGAAATAAAACTATGATCGGATGTTTTTTTTTGATAGTTAAATAACCGAATACCTAAGATGGACCTAAATGTAACTTTGGGAATATCCAGAAGAAACATGAGAATTATATGGTGCAGTTGAAATCGAAGGTGCTATACTGTATATATAAACTCGTTCGTTCTTCTAGGACGAATGATAAGGAAACTTGTAGGGTCTGGTTTGAGATATTAAGTGGATGTAGGGTCCGCCTCTCTCCTAAAAGGAAGTATTAAGTAACCTAATGAGGTTCCAAATAAATAAGGACGTCTTAAAAGGGGTTTATTTTAGTGTTGATGTATTAAGTGGCTGTAGGGCTTGCCTCCCTACCAAAAATAGTAACCTAATGAGATTTCATATTTATAATTAAGATGATAGTGGATATCTCGAGAAGGGTTCGCTTCAGGTTTGATGTATTAAGTGACTGTAGGGTCCGTGTCTTTCCTTATAAAAGATGTATTAAGTAGCCCAATGAGATTTCCAAGCAATGTCAGTTAAATAGTACCAATCGGGAGTCTCCCTTGGGGTTAGGTATTGAATGACAAAGGCCTATCAATAAATAGGTGTTAAATGTTCAAGGTTATACCCAGTCCTTATTAATGAGGTATTATGGCTTGGGTACAGTCTCTCATATTGCCAAAGCCGTAATAACGATAGTACCAGTGAGGAGTTCGCCTGGGGATAAGTATTAAGTGATGGGAACCTGCCTAGAATATAAGTATTAAATGGTTAGAAGTGTGCTTAGTCTATTTAAATGTATTAAGTGGCTTGGGTACTGCCTATTACATGGCTATGATTATATCGACGATAGACGCGGTAATAGTTGGACATTAAATGTCGAAACCCTTAAATAGTGGCTAGAGATCTTTGTAGCTAGGATCCACCTACCATCGACTACAATTTTAGAAAACCACCTTGGGAATTGGACTTAAATGACGGGGTCTACCTTGATTAAGGTCTTAAATGGCATAGTCTATCTATTTCTCTTTTAAAAGTATTTTATGATGATTATAGAATCCCACTTTATATTTACAAGTATTAAGTGGAAACGGGTTTGGAAGTATTGGGTGGTTGATAAGGCTTCATCAGTATTATGTACCTTGGGAAGCCGCAAGTAAGTAATCCTGTATGTAGTGCAAGGTTAGATTAGAATTGCTAACCTTAATTGACATAACTATTAAATTGAAGCCAATTGGTATAAATTTATGTTATGGATAGTTTATAGATTTACCAGCCACCAGAACGTTGTTCTAACTGTAACAACCCGTGAATTTTTATTTAAATTGAATTTTTGTGAAGTTTTAAATAATAATATTTGGAAATATAAAATTAATATTTATAATGCGTCTAATTAAACATAGAAAATGGTAAATTTTCATCTGATAATATGGATGTTCATTTTCATGTGTAATTCTATTCAAATCTGTTATATTTGATGATAATAAAATATTTTTCCAAACCTGAATATTTTTATAGAATAAATTTGTGAATCATCTTCTGAGTGAGACATCTTATTTCATTTCTTCAAATTTTAACTACTATTGTCCCATTTATCTTATTTCGGACAAATTTGCAGCATTTTCGGTACCGATTATTGACTTTTGATAGATTGATCGTACCACTGATATATGCATACCATTTTGATCGTCTCGTCGTGCTGATCTCTACGGTATATTCAATTCTGTGTTTTAAAGTCAGGTACGTAGTGGAATTCATGGAAATGATCGTACCGGTACTGAATTCTAACTTTTGGTTTCCAACGTATCTTTCATATTCCACTATTTAATTTTTAATAGCCGATAGCCTTTTTAATTCTCAAAATTCAAACTGTGACCATTACTAGCCTTTTGTATTCCTAAATTTATTTTAATGTTTCACCAGTTAAATGTGTTCCAGCTTTTAATTTATCTTTTCCTCTAGTTACATTCGTTCCTTTTCAAAGCTATTCGATTTCTTTCTCCCCTCTTCCCTATCTTCATCTTACTCTGTTCATTGAAAAAAAAAATTTGCAATGTCATATTTTACAAAGCTTGTGGCATGCTCGAGCCAAACCATGCTCGTAACCAAGCATTTTTCCCTCATTACCCGAAGCACGAACCGTGTTTCCCTCCACTCCATGGCCAGCGTCTCCAACCGTGCTTCTTCTCCACTTCGGCTACCAATCGGTAGCTCGCCCTCAACCTTTCACCCACGCAACCATCCGCCTACCACCACCCCTGTCGCAACTGCATGGCCTCACTTTCCACCATCTTACCTTCCCTTCCACTTCGGCCAGCAGCCTAGCCAAATCTCCAACCCTCCATGACCAGATAACCTTCCACCTCAACCACTTTGGCTTATATCTCTTCTCTACCTGATTTTCTTGATTGAGGAATTTGATTCTTTATGTAAGTTTGTTTACATGATAAACTATTAGCTATATATAAATCTAACTGAGTTATATATATATATATATGTGTGTGTGTGTGTGTGTGTGTGTGTGTTTTATATAGGTATTGTTTATGTATAAGTTTTGTTTATATATTAGTATATATACATTAGTATTGTATGGTTTACATATGTTTTGTTTCGGTTTATACACATATAAGTTTAAAATAGTATAGATATATTTTATAACATATATTATAAAGTATATATACTAGTAATTTTATACGTGCTCTATTTGGGTTTTACGTATAGGTAATTTATATAGGCTGCTTTGCCTTCTCTTATTTTAAGTTTTCAAATTTTTTATGTATATTAGTGTGTAAAAGATATATTTATATATATTAGTTTATATATATAATTCTTGAATTATATATCAGTTTATATAAGCATATAATGTTATAAAGTTTTTAAAGTTATAAAATTTATAAATGGTATGCATGCTGCTGTATTTATATATAATTGTAGGTTATATTAATTATATATTTTATGTGGTGCTATATATATACGTTATATATATATATATATATATATATATATATATATATATGTTAGTAGATAAAGTAAGTCTACATATGGTCCATAGCCGCATGTATGTATAACCTATAATTTGCATATCAAAAAAAACTTATGAAAGCTATCTGTTTGTTGTATATGTATAGGTTTACATAAGTTTATATATATCAGCATATATATATATATATATATATATTAGTTTTTATATATATTGTTATAAAGTATGCTGTAGTTTATTAAGTTTATAAAGTATAAAAGTGTATACAGTTTACACGTATCAAATTGTTATATATTATAAAGTATGAAAAGTTATCTAAGTTTATATATATACCGGCTTTTATATTTGTGATATATAGTTGCTTTAGAGGTATACAACAGTTTGTTATAGTTTAAGGTATATATATATATATATATATATATATATAAGATATATATATTAGTCTGTTACGTTTTAATGTAAAGATTTATAATAGTTTATTTTATATATTGTTGCTGTTATATATATATACACACTTGATTTGATATATATGTGTTTAACTAATATATGGATCTGAAATGTATAAGTGGTTTTATATAAAAAGTTATGTAATGTGTTTTGTTTGGATAGGGATATAAAACATTTATTTACATATTTATACAAGTTATATGTAACCAAGTCTAGAATTTTATATTAATTATTAGAGAATGATATATATGAATCGTAAAGTATAATACATTAGTTATATAAGTTTTATATTATTGATTTTAAGGAAATAATAATAATATAATATACATTTTGTTTCTGTTAATTAAACTAATTTTGGTTCTTGATTTCTAATTTATCAGCTTTGTTCGTCGAACTTGTTTCCATCGTACTTTGCTTCGAAATCTGTGTTTGGATTCGTAACTCAATTTCTTTGTCTTTCCTCTCTAGCCTCGAAAGGTGAGCAATCACTCACGATTAACGTTCTTATATCTATTAACTTTGATTTTTGAAGCGCCAATTGAAATATGCTACTGTTAGTTATTTACATTGCTATATATATATGCTACTATTGTATCTGCTCACTTGTGACATCTGACACTATTATCTGTTATTTATATTGATGATATATGCCTGTTACATTATTATCATATCTGTTATTACTCTACAAGTTCCCTGTTAGTATAGAATTTCATATGGGTTGAATGATACATACCTAAACGATCTGTAGAATATGAGAAAATCGTTATGGGTTGAAATGATAAACCCAAGCGATTTCCAATTGAATTGAATTTGGGATTGCGGGTTGAAATGATATATATCCACACACACACACATATTTAAATTGCAAATTGGAATGATAAATATCTGTATCACTTGATCATAGGATATAAAATTATATACAGACACCGTTAGTCTATATATAAATATTTTGAAAATGATTTCTATGGTTTTTGGAAAGAAATATATGGTTTAATAAATATTGATTTCAAGATATTATATGTAAATGTATTTTATAAAGTTTAAATTCTTGATTTTAAAATTATATGTTTTGAAAATTTTAAAATCATAAGTCAGTTTTGAAATTATAAATTTAAGAATTTACATATAATTTTACATTTTAAAATATGTATAAATTAGTTTTATTATCAAATCAGTTTGATAATATGATTTAATTTAATAAAGTTTGATTTAATTTGTATATAATATGTTTAGGTATTTATCTAAAATTATATTTTTAAATATAGAGTTTATTTAATTAAATCGATTTGAAACTTATTGAATTTGAGATTTTTAAAGGATATGATTTTATAACTTGATTTTGGTTTAAGATGATTAAATGAATATTTCAAGTTTAAATAAATTGAAGGAAATATTTAGTGTTTTGAAATTTGGTGTTTTATTTAAATGATACTGGATTTATTAAGTGAATATTTCAAAACTAAATAATAATGAAGTTAAATTAAGAGGTATATGAAATTATCAAATTTAGTTTTGAAAATGTTGAATATTTAAAGCTTTGAAATATATTGAAATTGAAATGTTTATTTTGTGGTTCAAATCTGTAGTTGAAATCGATATGATTTGAGATGGTTTATTGAGAAACTGAATTAAGTTGAAATTGATGAATTGAGATTGAATTAAATTTGAATTTTTGGAATTTGAGTTGATTTGAATTGATTTATGAAATTTGAGGAAGCTATTTTATTTTATAAAGTATTTTTAAATTATATTTAAAATTATTACTATATTTTACTTTATAAATTATTTTAATATAAATTATTTAACGTAAATCATTATAATATAAATATTTTTAATTTAAACTATTTTAGTGTACTAATTATTTTAATATAAACTATTTTAACTTATAACTATTTTTATATAAACTAATTTATTTTATAAACTATTTTATTATATATGCACACTATTTTACTATCTAAACTGATTAAGTGGGAAGTAGTATGTTTTTAAAGTATTATGTTTTCAAAGTGTTATGATTTCCAAAGTGTTATGATTTCAATTGTTATGATTTCCAAAGTATTATAATTTCAAATGTTTTGGTTTAGAAAGTGTTATAACTTTGAAAGTACTATGATTTTGGAAATGAATTATTTGAAGTGAAAAATGATATTGTTTGATATGGTTTTGAAATGGAAATGATATATTGATTTTGAAGTATAAACTACTTTGAAATGATCGCGGTGTTATAATAACGTTTGATTGTTAAAGAGACCGAGATCGGTTATTGTCATACTCTCTTCCAATGCCGAAAACCGCTTTAACAACCGTGTACGCGGTGGAGATTATAGAATGAAGTAGGATGGTGGCAAGATCCTATATGAGGTATATACGTGGACCCGACTCCATGAGTTGGCATAAGGTGGCTAAAACAAGAGCAATTGACGGGCCAAGTGAGGTAGCTCCTCCAATCGGACACACTTCTTCGATTTCCATTCTATTACTTTATGATTGATTTGGTGCACACCTTTGATTTGGGAGTGTGGCTCGAGGTGGACACTAGTTGGTGCTATGTGTTACCACCAGCCCGGAAGTGTAATTGGTATATCTACCTTGGCATTGCCTAGTTGTGCCGTGTCACCTACCTTAACGAGACCAATACGAGTTTGTTTTGTGCCATACTTATGGAGTGCCCTTTGATAAGCCCATTTTATAGGAAGTTACGGTACCGTATAGACTATAGGAATATATAAAAATGTGTTAATGGGGAAATGGGTTACGCCTTAACGCTATTTTAATAGTTTACTTTACTATAGACATTATTATAATTGTGTATATTAGTACATAGTAGATAGTTTAACGGATCCTTAGAGGATGCTTATCCCAAACATCCTTTGAGTTACTTGTATTTTAGTTGATATTTCACTTGAGTTGGATTTATTGATATAAGAATGTTAATCCTGCCTTGAGTGTTTTGTGTTTTGCTTTACGCTCGGGTCAGACTGAGTGGCATAGCATTTGAGGTTCACCTTTAGAGTTGGAGCTTCGCTTGGAGATCAATCTATCTATTCAGCTTGCAGTCATGCAGTTAACTCCTGTGATATATTCTTATCTTGTATTTGACTATTGTATCAAAACTTCTATGTATTTGAGACTTCTATGTATTCGATACTTTTGTTGTATGTTGTGTTAACTCTTTTATATATATAGTAGCTTCATGAACTAGTATTCTTTTGTTTCTGCTACATATTGTTATATTACTCTGAGTCTGTGATTCTGTGATTTATTTATTTACTGCATATGCTGAGTTTGCCAAATATAAATTAATAATATGATATTTTAAGCAATTCAAGTTCGACATGTGCAGATGCGAATGATTGAAAATACTAGGATGTTACACTGACCCCCTCCTCATTACAACCCATAAGATAGTTTTAAAGGAATAGTTCATTGGAGTTGGATCTGCTTTGTGTTGGAGAAGTCTTCTTTTTCTCTCATGCTCGATGTTGATGTGGGAATTTGCTATCTAGGGAATACCATTAATTCCAATATAGCCGTCATAATCGGTATTCTTATCCTATTTTTGTTTTTTCCGTGAGTTTAGATTTCTATCAATCTCTAATAATGCTCATGCTTAATTGAAAGTACCAAATCTAACGATCTATGCTTTGATAGACTTTAGTTTTGATTTTTGTCGAAATTTAGGCATATGAAGGCAGGGTTTGTTACGAAATGAGGAAAGCTTCCATAAGTCTTGTTAATACACTTATACCATTAAGATAAGTATATGATTATATTTTTTAGGTATTGAAAGTATAATGTTTTGTAATATACTTATATTGTTAAGATAAGTATATAGATACATTTTATATGCATTTAAAGTATAATGTTATTTAATGTATCTATACTGCTGAGATAAGTATATGACTGTTAAAGGAACATATGGGTTTTGTGAAAATATCTTTTGTGAAGTTATTTTGAATAAAAAATTTGAAAAGTGATCTAGTTAATAAGTATTAACTAAAGATGCTTAGGGGATCCTACATGAAATCAAATCTATGTTTGATATGATAGTTAAATAACCGACTATCAAGTCTTAGCCAAATATAACTTCGAAAATATCTAGGAGAAACACGAGAATTATTCGGCACAGTCATCTTCGATGATGATGTACTGTGCATATAAACTTCATTTTGTTTTCCTTGGACAAATGATAAGGAAATCCATCTACTTAAGTAGTTAAGAGATGATCTCCGCTTTTATGTATTGTTTGATTATTTCTAAATGAACCAGGGTTGAGTTTACCGAAACTATCGATCTAGTTTTGGAGCGACTAGTAAGCGTAGTAGTGTATTTGTACGAGATGACCCGAAACCATAACCACTCCAAAATTATATGCATGTTCTACGCTTTGGAAGAGATTCGAGACTAGTTCGAGATGATGGGATCGAAGATGGAATTCTTTGAAGTGCTAGAGCTACTTTCTCCTAATCCTAAGGGTGATTCTAAAATGAACATAGTAGAGTTAGTGCCTTTGGTTTGTTCATGTCCTGAACAACTTGCATGGATAAATGCGAGCATTACATTATCCCCTGGAGGGCAGTGTTAACATTCCAAGTGGGATTTGCTAAGAGAGAAAAACGGTAATCATGAACTCACTAGCCTCACAACTCGAACTAACTAAAACAAAGGATATGCCACAGAATTATGTTGTAAGCTAGCATTAGGAGCATCATTCCTCAATCTAGAATCAATATTTATAGATTTGGTGTGCGCATGGGGCGATGTTTGCAGCCTGGTACCCGAGGGATGATGTAATTTGGTTTGTCATTTTGAAGGGGTAGGCCAGCTCTGTATTGATGGGGGGTCCATGTGAGGCCCTTGGCACATTGTCTGGAGATGTACTGTGGTAGACGATACCCAGTAAGATTGTCATTGATGGAATCCAATCTCCAATATTTGCTTTTACGGACTTAGTTGTGCCCAACTATTGGAATGTGAGACGCAAGTGTTTCAGCTATGTTATATATTTATTTTAAACTTCAGACATTATTATAATATCACAAGATTTCCTATTAAATGGTTTGGTTATTGTAATGTAACACCAATCCGTGTTAATGTGTGACGTGGTCTTACGAGATACCTCTATTTTGAAAGGTTTTAGAAATATTAAAAATCCATTTGGTTGTGTTTCTCATGCTTGTTTACCAGACTGATCTGGTATTTCTTACATATTTTCTAGATTTAGTTGGACACTTTGGAGCTTCGGGTGATGAGTTAGATCCTCCAAGACGTATTCCCTTATTTTATCTTTCATTATTTGTTCTTGTCTATATTTATTAGAAAATGTAAGGACATGATGTTATAATTGTACAGGATGATGATAGGTTAGTTTTGCTCTGATGGTAGTATGTATATTAAAGTTAGTTTTCATTTTGTAAAGACCCATTGTATATTATATCTATATATTACTCGTCATGTTGTGAGATTATGTTATGTGTTCCTTCTTTCACCCCAAAAATCTATCTTTTTAGCACTTGGATGTTAGGTACGTGAATACTGTTGATGCATTAGTGTCGACTTCTGAGGATCAAAATGGTGGTTTATTACAGTTGCTATCAGAGCTAAAGGTTAAGCGAGAACCTTGGTCCAGGTGAAGTAAAACTCATAGGAGATAAGGAAAGTGACACCCTAGAATGTGTTTCGGCATATATATATATATATATATATATATATATATATATGATGCACGTATTTGTTAGTGCTATAAAAATGCTTTGTATTACGTTAATTGATCAGTTGAGAGGTTTATGGGATTTTGGTAATTACGAGTAGCTAATGTTGTTGATAAAGATATCCAAACACTTAAACAAGGACAATCGAGATAATATTGTTTTAAAATTTGGTAAATGAAATAATTTTACCTAGGAGTATATTTTATATATAAAAGAGAAATCTTCAAAAATTTAATATAGTTATTTTGATGTGTTTGTTGTTAAGGAATGATAATATTCAATTATTATCATTTAGGATTTGATTAGTCATGCTTGTCCAGTTTTGAGCATTGACTGGTGTTTATTAATTTATCTGCAATTTTTCTTTCCTTAAACATGGGTTGTGCAGATCGTAATTGTAGGGACATTGAAATGATCACCTTGTGAATTAAGTTTCACAATTTGACTATAAGACGTTCAAAGAAAATGTTAGGTTAAACTGGGTTTTAGTAAAAGGGTATTCATTAAAAGAAAGCTGAATACGTTGAAATGAATATTTGGAAAATTATTTTATATAAAAAGATGATTTTGGAAATTTGATTTATAAAAGGGTGTCTTATCATAAGGTGGTAAGTAGAGAATTTGAGGACTTAAATCCCGATGCTTTTGAAAAATGGCTTTCAAGGTTTTTGGGGAAAGGAATAAAAGTATCATTTAAAAGTATTTATGAATATGAATTTTTTTAGAGGATTTTAAAGGATATATAAAGCACTGAACTCACTTCTGTCGCTGGAAAATAATTCCGATAATGATTGCAACATCATCGGTGTTCATTTTCGAGTTTCTAAGTGAGGAAATGCTACATGGCAATTTGCAATAGAATTGTTTTGATAAAGCAGATTTTGATTTGATCCCAAAAGCATGATTTGACTTTCAAAAGGATATATATATATATTATTTTAAATGATTTTTGGAAAAAGTAATAATAATATTACTTGAATTTTTTTACAAGCATTGATATTTTAGAAAGAGAATTTTAAGTAAGGAGTATTTTCTTTAGATTGGTTTGGAGAATGAGCCTCGATTTGTTTTGCGATGATCTAAATAATCTTCTAAGTAACGATCAGATGTTTGCCCAAGCTAACGTTGTAATGCCGTTAGTAAATTATTCCCTTTATCATTGTATGATAAAAATGAGTTCAAATCCAAACGAACCAAAAACAAGTTGGAAATCGATATTTTGTTAAAATTATTTGTTGGAAATATATAAATATTGTTTAAAAGAGGTAATTTTGAAATAGAAGAAGTATTTTTATGTTAACTAGTCCAAGTGGCATGAAAATATCTAAAAATGGGAAAGAGATGAGTTCAAATGGTAAGCACTTTTCTTAAGTATTACCCTTCTTGGTAAGGGAACATATGATACTATTTGTTAGTACCCAGTTGCTTAGTATCATTTTGGTGTTACTCGGACTATACGTACAGTTTCTATGGTTTGAATATATCGTGTCATTTTTAAAAGGGTTTTGAAATAAAAAGGGTATTTGGATCTTGAGTTTACTTAAGGCAATAAATTCAAAATAAAAAGGTTTGAAACAAATAGTGGTATATAACCTCAAGATGTAGTGGGTATTATACAAGTTGTAAATTTAAGTTGGGTTTTATGAAAATGTTTTCATAAATAGCTATGGAAAGTAAAATGGTTAAGTTCTTGTGCAGCTGGTTTCCTTCTTTGTTAGATTGAGATGAAATTTTGGGGTCGAAATTCTTTTAAAGGGGGAAGGATGTAACGATCCGGAATTTTATCGCTTTGATTTGTGAATATTTAATTTATTCTAAGTATTCAAGTAATGATTTTGATAATTAATAATGGTAGATAATTCATTTTTGAATTTTGTTTCCATAAATAAGTAGTTCGATGGAAAACTGAGAGCATGACCAATACCCGTTTTCGAATTTTCATCCTTTTATCTAACTACATGTTATAGAAATCTATTATACCTTGGCATATATTTTAAATAAAAATTTAAATGTTTAGAGAAAACGTTTTATTTTGAGCTGTTAAGATAAATAAATAAATAAAAATAATAAGAACTGATAACTGTAAAATATATTTAGCTTTGAATTTGAAGTGATGGATTAGGGCATTTTGGTCTTTAGCTTTTCCTTTTTTTATTTCATCCTATGCATATACATATATATATATACACACTTTTCTCATTTTATATTTCATTCCATCTTCATACTTCTTGATCTCATTTTCCATCTTCTTTATTGTTTTTACTTTGTGAAAGTTACATGTTTTTAGCTCAAATTTTTTACTTCACTCAATTCATTTTCATTCTTCACTTCTCCTTTTAGTTTCTCTTCAACTTCCTCTTTTTTTACCTCTTATTTGTAATTAAAACCATCTCCTCCTCAAACATAAATCAATAACTCCCGATCTATTCACATTTTGATAAAACTTCCTTGCTGAAAGTTGTGTGTTTAGTCCCCTAGTATTTTATAGAGGTTGCTTGTCATTTTGTCAAGCGGAGTTGCAGTTACCACCCAAAATAGCGGTGGTCGAGAAGCAATGAAAAATTGATGAACCCAATATGAAGATTGGAGCATATGGGAGGATTCGTATCGTCGAATGAAGATTTTTAGTGATGGTTATGTGATTTTTAGAGGCCTAGGTTGGTCGTGGCGGTTAAATGAACGGATTCTATTCACGTGGCTATGTTCGATGGTCGGATGTTCTAAGGGAGGAGAAAAAGTGCCTGGAGGATGCTTGAGTTATGGTGTTGCCATGGGTGGTGGTGATGGTAGGTGGTCAGGGTGTCTGAATTGATGGGTGAGTTAAATCTAGGGTTTTGTGGCCATGGTTTATGGTGCTCGGGTTTTCTATCGTGGGTGGAGTTTCGAGGAGTCGAGCTTGGCCTAAGATAGCTAGAAGTGCCCCAAGGTCTGGTGGAGCGAATGACTAAGGCGGTGGTGGCTAGTAGTGGTCGAGGCAGTGGAAGTGGAGGGCGGTGTGGACGTTTTAAAAAACTGGAACGTGATTTCGTTTTGGGTTCAAGGTGGTCGAATTTAGATAGGGGCATCGGAGGCAATGGCAAGGTGGCGGTCATGACAAGCGTGGCAAGTTGAGTTTGTGGGTGGCTTGGGTGTGGCGAATGACGATGTGGTTGGGGGTGCACGTGCACACCGTTCATGTGAATTTCAGGCAATAGTTTGGAAGGAGGGAAATTCGAATTGGACTAGGGACAATTGGGTTTGGGGGAGGAAGCTTCTGTAGAAGGCAGGTTTAGGGTTAAGGGTAGCAGTTAGGCCTTGGGCTGATAGGCTATGGTGAGAAACATTTATAATTTAATTTTTTAATTTGTTTAACTTATTTATTTAGTTATTTGATTTTTAACATGCCATATCTTTATCATACAAAATCCGATCAACCCACGGATTTTTGCATTAGACTTGTAATGACAGCTAGAACACAATGGTATAACTTGTTGATAGTTTTGATGAAGTATAAATTAAAGATAAAATAACACCGATTGCATATAATTACGTTGTTTTGGATAATAATGTAGTTAATTAATTATACTTCATTGGTGATATCTATTTGGCTAAATAAAACATCGTTCCTAATTAAAAAAATTATTTTGGAAATCTATTTAGCAAAAATAAACAATGTTCCGCTATAATTAAAATTGAATAGATTACTGATGACATCTATTTAGCAGAATAAATCCTCGTTTTACTGTTATATTAATTTAGTCATTTATTCAGATGTCAGTTAATTAACACGTGGATTAATTAATATTGGATAAGAGCTGGATTATCTAGTGATTGATAGTTACTGATTTTTATATACATATATGTTGCTTATCTGTTGGCTTGGAAAACTAAATTTAAGTAAATGGTAGTTTGTTCAAGTACCATTGTAATTAGTAAGCCTCTTGTCGAATTTGAAAAACTATGAATTTAAATTAACTTTCATTTCATAACAGTTCGAGGTTAAGTTTTTATATAGTTATAAATGTTTAAAATATAGAGACTAATGATGTTTAAGGTAAATTAATTACTTTAGTTTATGATATTTTAAGATATTTAATTATAGTATTAGTATGGCTTGATGATATTTAATTATATCATTAATGTTTAAAATAATTAATTATTTTGTTTGAAGTTAAATAATTATTTTATTAATGATGTTTAATGTTAAATAATTATCTTGTTAATGATATTTAAGCTAAATTGTTATATTAATAATGTTCAAAGTTAGAATAATTTATTAACGTTGGTTAAAGTAATTAATTAATTTATTAAAGGTGTTTATAAATAATAATTTGTTTTATAAAAAAGAATTTTATTTAATAAAAGGGATTTATTAAAGGAGTTTATAAATTTGAAAAGAGATGTTGGGCATTTTTAAAAGAGTATTTTAAGGATTCTAAAGTGGAATTTTAAAGAGACCAGAATATTCTGATTATAATAAAAGATTATAGAAAGCGGTAAAAAAGAGTTTGGTATATAATTCTTTGTCTTAAATGAATAGTATATGGAAATTTAGCAGTCCAATACTTAGTACTAAAAGCCGATGAGTAGACTGATCCTCTATCTGTGAGATCTAGAACCAGAGTTTCTAGGTGAAGGATAGGGTAAGTCAAAATATCGAAAATGTATTAAGTAAAGGAGTTTTTATAAATATATTTTTAGAGGAGATTTATAAAAGGAGATTTATAAATAATTTTAAAGATTTATGAATGAAATTTTATAAATTAATTTGGAGATTTATAAAGGAATTTGTAAATATGGAATGGATTATGAAAAGAGAATTTTATAAAGGGAATGAGATTTGGTTTTGATAAATAATCCTTTTAATTATGGTGGTATAGAAGCTTTCTTTCCATACTTAACACCAATGGAAAAGTGATATAGGGTTTAGAGTAAGTAAAATTTTAAATGATATTTGTTTTTGGCCAATTTAAATATGAATTTGAAAAAAGGAAATTTTTCTTAACTTTTATTAATATACTTATACCATTGAGATAAATTTATTGATATATTTTCTAAGTATTGAAAATATAATGTTTTGTAATATACTTTTACCATTGAGATAAATATATAGATATATCTTCTAAATATTAAAAGTATAATGTTTTGTAATATATTTATACCGGTGAGATAAGTATATGAATGTTTTTCCAAGTAGTGAAAGGAATGTAAGGGGTTTGTGAAAATATCTTTTGAAATAGTATTTTGAATCAAAAATTAGGAAAGTATTTAATTAATGAGTATTAATTAAAGAGGCTTAGTGGATCCCAAGTGGAATTAAATCTGTATTTGATTGTTTGCTTATTTGACAGTTAAATAATCGACTATCAAATCTTAGCTAAATATAACTCTAAAAATATCTACGAGAAAAACAAAAATTATATGGCACAATCATCTTCAATGACGTTGTATTGTGCATATAAATCTCATTTTGTTCCCTTAGGATAAATGATATGAAAATTTGTCCGCTTAAACAATTATCAGGTGATCTCCGCTCTTATGTATTGTTAGATTATTTCTAATAGAACAGGGGTTGAGTTTACCAGAACTATCAATTTGGTTTTGTAGCAACAGTAAAGAGGGACTGTACTTATATGAGACGACTCGAAACTGTAACCACTCCAAAACCATATGTGCATTCTACTCTTTGAAAGAGATTCAAGACTGGTTTAATATAATGGGATCAAAGAAGGAATTCTTTGAAGTGCACGGGCTACTTGCTACTAATACTGAGGATGATTCCAAAATGGACGTGTTAGTTTGTGGAAGTTAGGATCTTAAGTCTAATTTAGCACAAGAGGAGGGGAGTGTAACGACCCATAATTTCGCTACTTCAAAAATAAGAGATTTCTTTCGTTTTAAATTTAAAAGAATTTAAATCTTAGATAAAAAGGTTACATATAATGTATAATGATGAAGAAATCATCTATTCTTATAGTTAATAAATTAAAAGGTATAAATTTGGATTTTTGAATAAATCAACAAAAGTTAAGTTTCGCTAATAATAAATAAAGGTTTAAATAAATGGATTTAAATATTTATTTAAAAAGGTAAATCTTATTTAAAACATCTAATAAAGATAATAAAAGTATATTTACATATTTAAAAATATGTTAATAATCATTTTACAAAAATAACCAAAATTTGTCGTATTTTGTCAATTTTGCATACATTGTAAAATTAAAGATTTTGATACTAATTAAATATGATTTTAAAATATAAAGAGACTTGTTTTAACTTATTCAAGGAAGTAAAAAGTTCATTTTAAAGTTTGATTTACTTCAATATATAGCTTAACAAAAATGTCAAATTTTGACTGTAAAATTTATCGACAAAAACACCGTTTTCAACCGAAATAAGTTGTCGATAAGTTGTTGCAACTTGATACATTTTCTTACATATAAATGCAACTTAAACTATGTTACATGTTACATTTAACAAATGCACTTTGAAAAGTCAAAGTTTACAAATAATTCAAAAAGTACATGATTTGACAAAAGAGTGCAAAAGTAAACACAAAAGGACAAAACATGTCAAATCAAACCAAGCATAATTATTACTTTACTTTTCTTACTTCTTAAGTGAAAGTGTCATAAAACATGATTTTAAATGTGTTGTTAAGTGTTGAAAAAAGTAAGGTTTCTTAAAAAGTAAGTAAATGACATTTTGGTCATTTTACGTAATAATATTTTATTCCAAACTTTTTCCTATAAATAACCATACCTCTTTCATTTTCACACAATTCACTCTCTTCTTTTTCTTTTAAGCTATTTTAATGGCTTCTCTCTTAAGAGGGGTAGGAGGGTCAAAAGTAGTGGAGTGCTTAAGCATTAATCCACTTATTACTCTCTAACCTCATCTTAATTCACTTCTTCTTCTTGTCTTTTTAAAAAAATGTCGCTTGGCCATGAGAAATATGGAGGTGGGGAGGCATGGTCGAGATCAAAGCAAAGGTAGAAGCAATGGCCGAGCACTTGGAAAAGGAGGAAGAATGTTTAAGTGGTGGTTTAGTGAAGCGTTGAATTAAATGAATGTTGGTAGGAAGTTAAAGGTTTTGGATAAAGGTGAGAAATTTTCATCGCTTTTGAATTTATATTTTGATTATGTTAAAACAATCATATTTATACCCTTATGTCATATGAATGTTTATTCGATTGTTAATATGGATGATTTGATAGTTAGTTAATTAATTGAATTATGATAATCTATCCCGTTATGATATTTATAGTGAATATTGGATTTGAAATGATATGTTATGTGATTGGTTGAATGGATGTTATGTAGCGATAAATAATAAATATTGGATATGTTCATTTTGATTTAAATAATCACTTTTTTAATAAGACCATATTTTAGTGATATGAAATATTTTGAAAAAATAAGTTTCTTTTCATTTAGAAGTGAAATTAAAGTTAAAATAAAAGAGAATTTTGAATTTGAAGTGAAACGGATTTGAAAATGATAGTTAATTTTAAATTGAAATTGAGATGAGTAGTGAAATTGAAATTGAAATCGATTTTAAAAATTGAAGTTTAGTTTGAGATTGAATTGAAGTTTGAATTGAAATTAGACTTGAAATCTAAGTTTCAAATGTGTTTAATTTGAATTTAGAATTGAAATTGAATTGAAATTGGAATTTAAAATTTAATATTAAAATAATAGGAATAAAATAATATTATCATATGATAATAGTGAAAATATATTTTAGTTACTTTAAAAAGTGAAGATACTGATTTTAAATGATTTGTAATGATTTCACAAGTAATAGAATTCAATTTGAATAAATTAATTCAAGTATTGAAAAATAAGCTAAAACTAGACGCATCGCGTAATGGTAGTATGCGATTTCGCGTCGAAAAGTTCAAATGAATGTGTAGAGTGAAATATAGCTTAGAATTCTTCGAGATAAGAAAATTCCAGGCTATTATATCCATATCTTCTAAAAGAAGAAAGAAAATCAAAGTTTCGATAAGTAGATTTTGAATTAAGTCCAAACCAATTTTCCAGAAAAATCGCTCTAGTGCAATTAAATGACTATAACAGGAAATCTTTTTAAATGAATGTTTTAATTATGGAAAAATATGAAATAAATTTGATAAATCTATTTAAATAGTTTAAAATAGATTTGAATTGTAAAATATGAATTCTCGAATGTTTAAAAGTTGATTTAATCAATTAAGCTTTTATAGCACTTTCCGTAGCATTATTATGCTACGAATTGTATAGCTTTTGAATAAGAATTTAAACGTAACGGTTTCTCCTATAACCAATTGTGAATGTTTTTAAAAGGAATGTTAAGTCGTTTAAAAATGAATTTGAAGTTTTAGTAAGAATTTTGGATAAAGGGTTAAGATGAATTGTTTAGAACACTTAAACAATAATTGAAGAATATTGAATGTAATAACAAACCGATTATGCAGAAACGACTAGTACATTTGTCCCACCTGTGAGATCTGGGAAGATAAAATAAGGTGTTTAACTAAGTTTAGGGATAGAGCAACTAGTGCTCTGAACTTACCTGGTCTATGTTTTCTTTTCTTAGGCGAGGGGTGGAACAAATCAAAAGGAAAACCCAGATGCTCTCAAATAAAAAAGATTCTATTAAGTTTTCCAAAATAAAAGAAGATTAGTATTATCCAAAATTTAAGCAATCTCCAAAATGAGTGATTTCTATTTACTCAAAAATGTTGCTGAGGTTGATTTAGGGTTTATCATAAATGATGTCTTTAATAACATTGTTTTTTACCAACTTAAAAGTTAATGAATCTGGATCGAGAGTTAAGTGAGGAAATTTGAGATATTATCCAAAGTAAAAGAATGAATTACTTAGAATTATCCTAAGTCAGAAGAAAGAGATTTCGAAATCATCCGAAAAGAATTAAAGCGAAAAGAGACTTAATTAATTGTGTATACCCATATTCACTTTTTATCGATAATTGGATTTCGAAGGAACCAAGGTCGAATTTGGGTAATTCCTCTCCAAAAACCACTTTGAACAAATGTATACATTTGAATGTGAAGACATGTTGAAGATGATGATTATTGAAGACCGTGGATCTTCTAGCGTGAAGACTACTTGTTGAGCATGCTTTGGTTGCCCCCCTTTACAAACTTATTTATAGCAGTGTTCTTCTCGTGATGGAGATTTTTCGGATTGCAAAGACTAATCGCTACTAGTGGTAGTAGGAGAGTGCCTTCGGTTTGTCCTGTTCTTAGACAACTTGTATGGACGTTTGTCTGACATTGCATTTCTAAAGATTTACGTACATCAGCGGTGATGGAGAAGACAACTTCTCTTAGCTTAACACCCTCCTTGAGATGTACGAGCTCAATTGTTGTATTTTGTGGAAGACAATTAGTAGTTAATGAAAATGGCAATGTGGCATTCAAAGATGTGATATGTGCTTTGTGAAAAGGAAATCGTTGCCTTAAGTCTCATCAAACCGGAAATGACCGAAACAGGATTAGATGCGGCAAGGCTAATTGGATCATTCCCAAGTAGGTTATGGTCATCCCCTTCTGGATTTATTTCTTCCCGCTAGGACGTCGGGATGTAAATTATTGTGGTGTATGCTAAGGTCGGTAACGACCGAGGGATGACATATTCGGTACTATCTAGTTATATAGGTAGGTCGGTCTTGTGTTGGTAGAGGTTCCTTTATACTATTCCTCGAGGCATCCATCTAGAGGTGTACCCATTTCGGAAGGTAGACCCTTTATCTAGTCATTTGTATGGAAATCCATTCTCTAATAAGAACCTACGATTTTGTTTATATTGGCGTAATGAATTGCCTCGAAATGCTATATGGGTAACCATTTCGGATAAGATTAATAAGTTTATTTGCAAATGTTTTCAAAGAGATGTCATTAGAAATAATATTAAAGGTTTTGATATAAAAGTGTTTTAGTTATCATAAGGTAAAAACCCATCCGTGTTTATGTGTGGGCATGGTCTTATGAGATACTCTTTCTTTTCAAAGGATTTTATCCAAAGGCTGATATATGACACTGTCATTAATTATTGAGTTTTTCTCATGCTGGTTTATCAAGCCTGATCCGGGTATTTTCAATACTCGGGTCAGATCCGAGTAGTTTCAGGTTAATCGAAGACGGTTAGAGTTTCCATAGGAGAGCTGGAGATATTCATCATACGTATGAGAATATTCCATTATCCACTGTACTTAGTTGTTTTAGTCAGATGTTTGTCAGCAATTGTAAGGACAGATGTTTATAACTGTCCAAGCTGAATTTAGGTTGGACTCTGATATATGTATTTAAAAGTTTTGCGCTGTAAATATATTTGTTCAATATTATATGATATTCCATTGGAGTGAGATTTTTTTCTGTCTATTTTTCTTTATTACCCTTCATGTTCCATACTTTCATGCAATTTGAGTTGGACATGTGTGGTTTGTTGTCGATTCAAAGGGTACGGAAAAAACGAGCTATGACATTTGGTATCAAAGCTGATGATTAAGCAAGAACCTTGGCTTTGTTATGGGTAAAGTCTCATCATAGATAGGATTAATAATGTGACGACCCAGAATTTTTGAGCATTTAAAATCGGAATATTTAATTGATTTTCAATATTCAATAGAGCAAAATTTAACTTGAATTACGACTACCACAATTTATTTGATAATTAAATTTATTGAATTAAATAATTTGAAGCTGAGTAAAATGTTGAAACTGAGATTTTAAGCCTATTAATAATAATTTGAAGGCTTATAAAATTTATATTGATAACACTGAAAATAAAGAGGTGAAATTGTAAGTGAGTTAATTATAGAAAAGTTGGATAAATTTACGAATGAACTGGAAAGGAAATGAAGTGACTTTAAAATTTTAATAAATAAATCTTGGGTATGGGAAGGAAAATTTAAATAAACAGAGAATTAATGAAACTTAAACTTCAATGTTATTGTTTAAAAGAACAAAACATTTATTTTAAATTTAGGATTTAAGTTATTTAGGAAGAATAAAGAAGAAATTGGGAATAACCTGAAATTTGTATATTTCAGCTAAAGGATTTAAAAATCAAACTGAAAATAATAATAAAGTTCATAATTAATGAATTTTGAATGAACTGATAAGTAAAGAAATTTATTTCAAATGGAATAAATTGGAAATCAATTTGGAAAATTGATTTAAGTGATTGAGATTGGAAATTTCTCTCTGAATAACCAAGTACGTTTTCAAAGTAAATTTTAAATATAAATTAAAAGTTTAAAGTTGTTTTAAGAAGTATGTTTTGAAAAATTTACTATTTCTAATATTCAAATTCTAAAGTAAGTATTTTCTCTTAATATATTATATTAGTAATTATTTAAAGAATGACTTAATATTATGTTTTAAAAGTATAAATCTAGTTTCATATTTATTAAGTAACCTTATTCTCAAATATTCATATAGTATGGTATTTTTAATAAATTATTGATGTAGTTTTAACTTAAATATTTTAAAGTATCTTTCAAAGTAAAGTGTTTTAAATTATTCTTAAAATCTAGTTTTGTGCTTGGTAATTTCAGTGGAGATAGAAAATATTTGGGAAAGTTTATTCTGAAAAGAAAAATGGTTTTGAAACTGTTTTCAAAAGATTGAAAATAGAAATATATCCTGTGAAGATATTTTTGAAGGTAATAAATAATTGGAAAATTATTTATTGTTTGATGGATGGTTGTGAATAAAAATTGATAGTTAAATAACCGACTATCAATATTGGACAATGCGTTGATCGTTTCGAAGAGACCGGGATCGAGATTTATTTCTCGAAAACCACTTCGATCTGGTTTGTATGTTTCGTGAAAACGATTTTGGATTCGAAGATGGAGCAGTGAAGTGCAAGGGCTAGTCGCTACTAATCCTGAGGATGTTTCCAAAATGGATGTAGTAGGAGTAGTGCCTTCGGTTCCGTTCGAACCCGGGACGGACTTGTATGGATGAATGCTTGCGAAACATCGTTAGGTGGACGATGGGCATTCTAAGGAATATATTCTAAAAAAAAAGGTAACGCTTAGCCTCAAGCCTCATCAAATGGGAATGGCTGAAAATCAGGGGATATGCAGCAAGGCTTCGTGGGTAGCCCCTACTGGAGGGTGAGGTCATCCCTGTCTAGATGTCCCTTTATTTCGGCTTAGTGGACGGTTGCTGATCCCAACCGCGGGGTGATCTTCCTCGGAACTGTTCGGTAAGGGATGGTTCCGGTCTTGTGTTGCAGGGGAGTTAGGGTGGATCCTCGGTACGCTGATCTAGACCAGGTACTGTGACAGGTGGTACCCCAGTGCCTAGCCATTAGTTGGAATCGATTTTCCCTACGCGCCCGTACGGTTTTGATTGTGCCCAACTATTGCTGAAACGTGAGATGCAAGCATTTCAGCTAGATTCTATTTACTTTCTATAGACCCTATTATAATATCAGAGGATTTCTATAAAAATTGTTTTAGCTATCGTAAGGTAAAAACCCGACATGTTTATTTATGGCGTGGTCTTACGAGATGTTTTTGTTTTCAAAGGATTTTTTTTGAAACTTTAATAATCAATTGAGTGTGATTTTCTCACGCTGGTATTCCAGACTAACTCGGGTGTTATTTAACTGTAATGCTCGGGTCAGACCGAGTATTATAGAATACATGATATGATGCTGTGGAGCTCAGGAGACGAGCAGGATGACGATACGTACTCTCGTACTTGTTTATATATATATTCCGCCGTGTTGAGTTGTTGTGTATCCATTTGTATGGTATTGATGTTGAACTGTGATTGATGTACTTTGATGATGTAATATATAAACAGCTATATTTGATTTTGAGTAAAGATCATTTATTATCTATTATATTTTATCCCGCTGCGATGGTTAGATTCTGTTGTTGCATTCTGTTTTCTCTTCTTCTTTAACCCAAATGGTTCGTATTTCTGTGCAACTTGAGTTGATTTAGGTAGAATAGTGTTGACTCAAGGGGTACGGATATGCGGGCTGTTACAAATAATGTCCTAGGATGAGTAACTCATTAGAGATAGGGTTTGCAAGATCCTGGAATGAGTTATGAGAGTATTATATATATGAGCGCGTATTTGTTAATTTTATAAAAATGATTATGTTCTAAAGAAATTGGTAAATGAAATAATTTTACCTTGGGTTTATATTATAAGTATCAAAGGGGATATTATTATTTTTGGGTTAAAAATTAAGGATTGATTGTAATTTTGCTTAGTAAAAAATAAAATATGAATATCTTGTGATTAGAATTGCATAATTTTACTGTAAGATATTCCATATAGAATAAATTAGTTGAAAGCTAGAATTTAGAACTTTAATCATATACCCTTAGATATTTAGTATTAAGAAATAATAATGATTAAGTGATTATAATAATGGATGGATTTAAAAGCTAAGTACAAATATCTTATGTAAAATTCACAATTTGACTGTAAGATATTTGATGATAATATTGAAGCTACAAGTTGTAATTGGAGAAAGTAAAAAAATAAAATGCATATTTATAAAAAATTATTATCAACAAGATAGGAAAAAGATATACCTACATTGAGACCTTTTACTAAATATAATATAAAAGATAAATTATATAACTTATAAAGGAGTTAAGTTAATTAAAAATTTAGACACTTTGACTAGGTTAAAATCAAAGTGAAATTTAGGAACAAGAGGTATAAGAAATATCATCCTAATATAAAAATTTGAATTAGCGATACATTTTGGGTAACATTTGTAATTCAAAATGAAGTAAGACTAGAAGTGGATATTTTTGAATAATATGGTTAGTAGGTTGAATGTTGGATGAAAATGTTTAAGTAACAAATACCATATGAAATAAGTTTCACAATTTGACTATAAGGTATTTGATGGATTTAAGGTTAATAAATTTGATTCAGAAAATGGATAGGTAAATAAGTTAAGTAGTTAATCATGGAATCAGTAAGAAAACGATGTACACTAGCAAAGTTGTCTTATTAATGTATGAATTAGATAAATAATATTAGTTAAACTGATATCATAGCTAAATAAATCTTAGGGCTAAATTTTATAACTTATTAATTTGAGAAAATAGTAGAATTCTACATTGGTTAAACACCCTAATTGAAGTAATAACAATTTGAAGTTTGGGGAAATGTACATATACTCTTAGGAAGCAAAGGTATATTATATAAGTTTAAGTCATATTTGTATGCTTAAGTAATAATGGATTTAGGAGAAAGTAAATGGTTTTGAAATAAAATTGGATTAATAGAAATTTTGAAGAAATATATTAGGTAAATATGAATGTGAATAAGTACATAAGTTAAACGTAAGTCATTTCGGCACATAACTTTTGATCTAAGATTTGAGTATAGAATTTTGAGGTGTTTACACCAATTCAAAAATGGATTTATCACTCGATTCATGATGGCAAACATTGATGAGAGTTTATGATTATGTACATGAGTTTTCTATCATAGTTGAGAGCTATGCAAGGAAAGCAAGGGTTGGTGATCAAGAAGTCTGATCAAAGTCTGCCCTAGAAAATCGAAGGATCGATACTAGTTCAAAAGTAAAGTTATGAATTTAAATAATAGATTGAATCAAATATCACATATAGTATGATGTTTTGGGTCTGTCTACTTAGTAGTTGGATAGTTATCTCAAATAGTAGGCACTAAGATATAGTGATTGGACTGATATTTTGGTATGTATATATATAGACCTCAAGTATAGTACATGCTCAGGACAGAGAATGAGTTATGTGGTTGTATTCGTTTATCTTGATATAGTATCGGTGTGGTTGTTTTTGGATGTATAGCCTTGTTTGGTTGTTGTATATATTATCTTAAGTGTGCATTATGCACTAGGATGGGTAGGATAGAAGTTTGACTTGATGATGTACATATAACCGTAAGTATGTGATAGATACTCAAGTTAATGTGGGGAATCTTTCAATGTATATTTGGCATCATTTATTTTAGTGTTGTTATGATATCGACCTTCTTCTTTTCTATCATCAGTAGAAATAAGTCAAATTATTTGAGGATATGAGTATGAGATAGATTCATTTATCTAACTTTCATTTCGAGGACGAAATGCTTTTAAGTAGGGGAGAATGTAACAACCCGTAATTTTTCTACTTCAAAAATAAGAGATTTCGTTTGTTTTAAATTTAAAGGAATTTAAATCTTAGATAAAAATGTTATATATAATATATAATGATGAAGAAATCATCTATTCTTATAGTTAATAAATTAAAAAGTATAAATTTGGATTTTTAAACAAATCGACAAAAGTTAGGTTTTATTAATAATAAATAAACGTTTAAATAAATGGATTTAAATATTTATTTAAAAAGATAAATCTTATATAAAACATCTAGTAAATATGAAAAAGTATATTTATATATTCAAAAATATGTTAATGATCATTTTACAAAAATAACCAAAATTTGTCGTATTTTGTCAATTTTACATACACTGTAAAATTAGAGATTTTGATATTAATTAAATATGATTTTAAAATATAAAGAAACTTGTTTAAAGTTATTTAAAGAAGTAAAAAGTTTATTTTAAATTTTGGTTTACTTCAATATATAGCTTAACAAAAAGGTTAAATTTTGAATGTAAAATTTGTCGACAAAAACACCGTATTCAACCGAAACAAGTTGTCGACAAGTTATTGCAACTTGATACATTTTTTAACGTATAAATACAACTTAACAAACTATATTACATGTTATATTTAACAAATGCACTTTGAAAAGTTAAAGTTTACAAATAATTCAAAAGTACATGATTTGACAAAAGAGTGCAAAAGTAAACACAAAAGGACAAAACATGTCAAATCAAACCAAACATAATTATTACTTTACTTTTCTTGCTCCTTAAGTGAAAGTGACATAAAGCATGATTTGAAATGTGATGCTAAGTGTTGAAAAAAGTAAGGTTTCTTAAAAAGTAAGTAAATGGCATTTTGGTCATTTTACATAATAATATTTTATTCCAAACTTTTTCCTAAAAATAGCCATGCATACCTCTTTCATTTTCACAAAAAATATTCTCTTCTTCTTATTTTAATCTTTTTAATGGCTTCTCTCTTTAAGAGAGGTAGGATGGTTAAAAGTAGTGGAGTGCTTAAGCACTAATCCACTTGTTACTCTCTAACCTCTTCTTAATTCACTTCCTTTTCTTCTCTTCATTAAAAAATGGCGCTTGGCCGTGAGAAATATAGAGGTGGGGAGGCATGGTCGAGATCAAAGCAAAGGTAGAAGCGATGGTTGAGCACTTGGAAAAGGTGGAAGAATATTTAGGTGGTGGTTTAGTGAAGCATTGAATTAAATGAATGTTGGTAGGAAGTTAAACGTTTTGGGTAAAGGTGAAAATTCTCATCTCTTTTGAATTTATATTTTGATTATGTTAAAACAATCATATTTATACCCTTATGTCATATGAATATTTATATGATTTATAATATGGATGATTTGGTAGTTACTTAATTAATTGAATTGTGATAATCTATCCCGTTATGATATTTATAGTGAATGTTGGATTTGAAATCATATGTTATGTGATTGGTTGAATGGATGTTATGTTAGTGATAAATAATGAATATTGGATATGTTCATTTTGATTTAAATAATTACTTTGTTAATAAGACCATATTTTAGTGATATGAGATATTTTGAAAAAATAAGTCTCTTTTCATTTAGAAGTGAAAATAAAGTTAAAATAAAAGAGAACTTGAAATTTGAAGTGAAACGGATTTGAAAAGGATAGTTAATTTGAAATTGAAATTGAGATGAATGGTGAAATTGAAATTGAAATCGATTTTGAAAATTGAAGTTTAGTTTGAGACTGAATTGAAGTTTAAATTGAAATTAGATTTGAAATCTAAATTTTAAATGTGTTTAATTTGAAGTTAGAATTGAAATTGAATTGAAATTGGAATTTAAAATTTAATATTAAAATAATAGGAATAAAATAATATTATAATATGGTAATAGTGAAAATATATTTTAATTACTTTAAAAAGTGAAGATACTGATTTTAAATGATTTGTAATGACTTTATAAGTAATAGAATTCAATTTAAATAAATTATTTCAAGCATTGAAAAATAAGTCAAAACTAGACGCGTCGCGCAACGGTAGTTCACGATTTCGTGCTGAAAAGTTCAAATGAATGTGTAGAGTGAAATATAGCTCGGTATTCTTCAAGATAAGAAAATTCCAGACTATTATATCCATATCTTCTAAACGAAGAAAGAAAATCAAAGTTTCGATAAGTAGATTTTGAATTTAGTCCAAAACAATTTTCCAGAAAAATCGCGCTAGTGCAGTTAAGTGACCACAACAAAAAATCTATTTAAATGAACATTTATAATTATGAAAAAATATGAAATAAATTTGATAAATCTATTTAAATAGTTTAAAAGAGATTTGAATTGGAAAATATGAATTATCGAATGTTTAAAAGTTGATTTAATCAATTAAGCCTTTATAGTCTTCCCACAGCACTTTTATGCTGCGAATTGCATAGCTTTTTGAATAAGAGTTTAAACGTAACGGTTTCTCCTGAAATCAATTGTGAATGTTTTTAAAAGGAATGTTAAGTCGTTTAAAGACGAGTTTTAAGTTTTAATAAGAATTTTGAATAAAGGGTTAAGATGAATTGTTTATAACACTTAAACAATAATTGAAGAATATTGAATGTAATAACAAACTGAGTATGCAGAAACGACTCGTACATTTGTCCCGCCTGTGAGATCTGGAAAGATAAAACAAGGTGTTTAACTAAGGTTAGGGATAGAGCAACTAGTTCCCTGAACTTACCAGGCCTATGTTTTCTTTTCTTAGCCGAGGGGGGGAACAGATCGAAAGTAAAGCGCAGATGCTCTTAAATGAAAAATTTATGTTAAGTTTTCCAAAATAAAAAAAGATTAGTATTATCCAAAATTTAACCAATCTCCAGAATGAATGATTTATATTTACTCAAAAATGTTGCTAAGCTTGATTTAGGTTTTATCGTAAATGATGTCTTTAATAACATTGTTTTTGACCCGTCTAAAAGTTATGGAATTTGGATTGAGAGTTGAGTGAGGAAATTTGAGATATCATCAAAAGTAAAAGAATGAATTACTTATAATTATCCTAAGTCAGAAGAAAGAGATTTTGAAATCATTCGAAAAGAATTAAAGGGAAAAGAGACTTAAATAAATTTTGTATACTCATATTAACTTTTTATCGATAATTGGATTTCGAAGGAACCGGGGTCGGATTTTGGTAATTCCTATCTGAAAACCACTTCGAACCAACGTATATGTTTGAACGTGAAGACATGTTGCAGATGATCATTATTGAAGACCGTGGGTCTTCATAGCATGAAGACTACTTGTTGAGCATGCTCTGGTTAGCCCTCTTTATAGACTTATTTATAGCAGTGGTCTCCTCGTGATGGAGATTTTTCGGATTGCAACGACTACTCGCTACTAGTGGTAGTAGGAGAGTGCCATCGATTTGTCCTGCTCCTAGACAACTTGTATGGACATTTGTCTGACATTAAATTTCTAAATATTACGTACACTGGTTTTTACAAACGTACATCAACGGTGGCGGAGAAGGCAACTTCTTTTAGTTTAACACCCTCACTGAGACGTACGAGCTCAATGGTTGTATTTTATGGAAGGAAATTAGTAGTTAACAGAAATGGCAATGTGGCATTCAAAGATGTGATATGTGCTTTGTGAAAAGGTAATCGTTGCCTTAAGCCTCATAAACCAAAAATGACAGAAACAGGATTTGATGCAGCAAGGCTAAGTAGGTCATTCCTAAGTCGGGTATGGTCATCCCCTTCTAGATATATTTCTTCCCGCCATGACGTTGGGATGTAAATTAATATGTTGTATGCTATGAGAGCCCTCGGATAAAGGTCGGTAACGATCGAGGGATGACATATTCGGTACTATCTAGTTATAGAGGTAGGTCGGTCTTGTGTTGGTAGAGGTTCCTTTGCGCTGTTCCTCGGGGGATCCATCTAGAGGTGTACCCTTTTTGGAAGGTAAATCCTTCACCTGGTCATTTGTATGGAAACCCATTCTCCAATAAGAGCCTACAGTTTTGTTTGTATTGGCGTAATGAATAGCCTCAAAATGCTATATGGGTAACAATTTCGGATAAGATTAATTAGTTTATTTGTGAATGTTTTCAAAGAGCTGTCATTAGAAATAATATCAAAGGTTTTGATATAAAAGTGTTTTAGTTATTATAATGTAAAAACCTGTCTGTATTTATGTGTGGGCATGGTCTTATGGGATACTCTTTCTTTTCAAAGGATTTTATCCAAAGGCTAATATATGACACTGTCATTAGTTATTGAGTTTTTCTGACGCTAGTTTATCAAGCCCGATCCGGGTATTTTCAATATTCGGGTCAGATCCAAGTAGTTTCAGGTTAATTGAAGACGGTTGGAGTTTCCAGAGGAGAGATGGAGATATTCATCATATGTATGAGCATATTCTATTATCCGCTGTACTTAGTTGTTTTAGTTTGATGTTTGTGAGCAATTGTAAGGACAGATGTTTATAACCGTCCAAGCTGAATTTAGGTTAGACTCTCGTATATGTATTTAAAAGTTTTCAGCTATAAAGATATTTGTTCAATATTATATGTTATTCCGTTCGGGTGAGGTTCAGTCTATTTTTCTTTATTACTCTTCATGTTTCGTTTTTCATGCAATTTGAGTTGGACATGTGTGGTTTATTGTCGATTCAATGGCTACGCAAAAAAGGGCCATGATAGGGAGGGTGAATAGTGTTTAATAACTTTTATGAATCTTTTTCTTACTACAATCACAGTTGCAAACATGGACAATTATAAATGTAGTAAAAGTAAAAAGTAAAGAGTTGGTGAGATCACAATAGGATTTTATACTAGTTTGGAGTTACCCTATATCCAATCTCGTACAATTTCTTATACATATTTCTTTTCAAATATCAGTTTATACAACCTTGATTTCAAGGATACGAGACACACCGTCCAGATTTTCTGAGCACTAGTTACAGTCACTGGATTCAGATGGGACACACCACACTCACTTGGATTCAAAGGATACCAAGCACACCTACTTAATTCGAACGAGACACAAGCACCTATTCTTGGATTTCAGGGACACTAAGCACACCCAAGGGTATTTGAATATGATTTGATAGAGTTTACAAAATCGATTTCTTGATCTTGAGTACAAACAAGCCTATAACCTCTTGAATGGCACTTTGATCTTGATCTGAGTGTGAGAGATCAGAGAGATCAGAGTATATAATAGAGAATCAAATCAATACTGTTTGAACTTGATTCTAATTAAATTTGAGAAGATTTTGAGTAGAATTTATTTTAGAAATCAAGAGAGTAAAAGAGGAGAGCATATATGAGAAAGTTGTTAAACAAAATTCGTTGTGGGAACCCCTATTTATAAGAAACAAAAGTCATGTCCATTTGCGAAGAGATACGAGGAAAAGACACGTTAATTTGAATTTTGAAAATATCAAATTATATGTCGACATATGGGTACTATACATGTTGACATATCCTTTGTAATTTTGAAAAACATTTAATAATTTTTTTTTTGAAGATATTAAGTTTTGCAAAAATTTTGATACTTTGTAGAATCATTTAAACATAGTTTATACGCATTTTAATCATAAAAAACTAAAGGAAAATTTATAAAATTATTTTGAAATATTTTTATATAAAGGATCTAAATATAAATAATAAATACAAAAATAATATATATAAATTACAAGTGAATATATATTAAAATCAAAGTCTTAATGAATGCCAAAAATATACTTTTAAATATCATACCATGAAAATATAAAACCAAAAACTATATCTAAATATAATAAATAAATTATATTAAAATTTAAAATGCATAAAAAATTAATTAAAAAATATAATAAATTTGTTAATAAAAATTAGTTTAAAAATCATTCGAAAACCATTTTAAAAAGATGTTTGAAAAATCATTTTGAAAACAGGGATTCTTTAAAAATCATTTTTGAAAACTAGGATATTTGAAAATCATTTAAAATCAGAGAATAGATTTTAAAAACATATTTGGAAAATGACAATAGATCAAAGAAATGCTACCAGCGCTCTAACAAAATAATCCATGACCCTACAACTTATCTTGATATCTTGAATCTTCAAACTCATGAGTGCAATCTTTGACTCTTGAATCTCTATAATAGCCTCTTGATTCTGCTCTTGATATTATATAGTCTTCCTAACCAAAACCTATCTAATATCCTGCACTATATACTATATATATATATATATATATATATCTTGATAAAAACATTAGTATCTGTATTTTATATAATGTCCTATGGTTATTGTCATCAAAACCAATGCCTAAGGTATTAACAATCTCCACCTTCTATGATGACAACCATGTATATCAAATATGATATACCCCCCCCCCCCCCGAGTTACAAAACTCCCTTTTAATTTATGCCTGGATATTTGATATATTTCTCACCTTTTGTCATCAACAAAAATATAACCAAAACTACCCTTAGCTAAAGTACCGCAAAGTGATATATAAGATGATATGTTGATAAATAATAAGTGATAACATAAACCAATTTTATTAATCAATCCAATCCAATACGTACATATTATCAAACTAAACCAAAGTTAAATCTAATCAATCCTAATATTAGGCTCTACACACCAATCCAAGCCAATATCAATCCAAACAAATATAATCAATCATACATTTCAAACTATCTAATTCAAACAAATCAAACAACCTTAGATATATATACTAAACTAGTCAATCTAAACTAACGTGATTTCCTAAAAATTAGGCATTTATGAACAGGACAAAAGGCATAATGGAGACACAAATTCCCTTTTTGTTCAATTAAATTTCAAACTTGTCGAAGCATAGTTTTCCAACACATTTAACCTCATCATCAGTGGCTGTTCTTCTTCCTCTTCTTTCTTCTCCTCTTCTTCCTTTTCCTCTTCATTGTTAGTCACAGGATCATGAATGATCAAATTTGGAGCATCGTCCTTAATTACTATTAGATTTGTGGGGTTATTCAATAGATATTTTAGCAGATTATTGAGAATACGCCCTTGCCTCTCATGTTCCTTCATCATTCTCATTTGAATTATTTCCATTTCAGAAAGCATGTTGAGGGTATGCTTCATATCACTCTCAATCTTAGTCACTTTGGCTAACGTAGAGGTTAGAGAGGGCTTGCTGTGGGAGAATCGAAGGAAAACTGTGTGGATTCATGTCTTGGACGTTTGGAAGTAGTAGGATCTATTAATTTATTTTTATTATTGATTTTCAGAAATAAGAAGATAGTAAAATGAGTCTATTTCGAAATAAAGTGTTCATATATATTACCATTTCAAGTTTTGAATGAAGGCAGGAAATTTGAATTCTAAAAATAACTGCACATGTTGACATATAGGACATTGATATGTTGACATATCTAGTATAATTTTGATGATTTATTTTTCTTTTAAATTTTCATTTTATATGCTATTATTTTTATATTTTTGAGAAAGAACATATTCCTAACTCTCTTCTTAGCTTAATAAACGATGCTAGATTTGATGATTTTGTTAATATATCAAGTACTTGATTTTTAGTATTTAAAAATTCGAATGAAATTATTCCCTTATTTACCTTATCTCTTAGAAAGGGATGTCGTATATCTATATGTTTAGTTCTAGCATGATTAGTTGGATATTTAGATAAATTAATCACACTAATATTGTCGCACTATATTGGTGATTTAGTAAAATTTAAACCAAAATCTTTTAATGTTTGTTGCATAAAAATAACTTGAGAACATGTTAATGCTGCTGAAACATATTCTGCTTCTGTTGTGGATAGAGATACATAATTTTGCTTTTTTCTAAACCAGGAAACTAAAGAGTGTCCTAAAAGATGACAAGTTCCACTTGTACTTTTTCGGTCTGATTTGCAACCAGCATAATCAACAACATTATATGAAATTAAATCAAGGGATCTTCTTTTAGGTCGAAAAGTCCATAGTCTAGGTTGTTGTTTTCATTTCTTAATATTCATTTTAAGAATTTATGATGAGCTTCCTCAGGTAGAGATTGATATCTTGCTTAGAGACAAACACTATGCATTATATCAGGTCTACTACTAGTGATATAGAGTAAAAATCCGATCACACCTCTGTAAAGTTTTTAATCTATATCATTTGAATTATCTTCTTTATTTAGTTTTTCATTGGTTGCCATAGGAGTTGGTTTACCTTTGGTACTAGGCACACCAAATTTATCAACTGATTCTTTGGCATTCTTAACTTACAAAAATTCCATTAGTTAAATTTTTTATTTGTAATCCTAAAAAGAATGTTAAATTCTCCCATATGACTTATCTTGTAACGACCTGGATTTCATCGTTTAATTTCGAATATTTAAATGGTTTAAAATATTGAATTTGAATTATAGATTGATTTTGAATATGAAAATTTGGTTTTTATTTATAAATTAAATACGGAATTTGAATATAGCGATTTATTGGATAATTTAATTATTGAATTTAATAATTGAATATTGGTTAAATTTTTGTATCTAGAGTTTTAAGCTCGATAAAAATAATTTAAAGGATTAAAAAATTTATATTAATAATAATGAAAATAATAAAAGTTTTAAAATTGAATTTAAAAGTGATCTGTTTAATTTTAAAAATAGTTTGTTCAAATTGACATTTAAAATAGCGATCTGGGGCATAGTCTCGGAATTCGACGAAACCTGTTCCATCGGATCCACAATATTGTAGTATTATCGGATTTCAAATTTGGTAGTGTTTAGAGTTACTGTTTGGTTGCACGGGATATAAACGCGTTGGAATTAATATTGAAAATACAACATAATAATTGGGTCCAAAATGCTATCTTCTTCATACGATCGAATTAGGACTCGAAATTTTTTCCATTGCGTTCAGAATTGGAGTATAACATTATAAACACCTAGCGGCACACCTCGATAGGGATTTTAAATTTTTATTTACCCAAAATGAGATATTTTCAATACTAATATTTATAAATCAGATCAAATTCAAAATCATAGCCTTCTCTTTTCCTTTTAAAACACGCACCCCTTCTCTCCATTCTTCAAATCAGTCACTTACGAGATAAAAATATTTTATACCACTTCCTTCTTCAAGAACGAAATCAATTCGTTGGTAAAAATAGAATTTGCCTTCTCGTTCATTTTGGCCTTGAGCAAATTGTTGCCGCTCGATGGAAAAGGGGTCGCGTTTGATGATTAGGAGGAAGCGCGGAGGTGGGCCGTGGTCACATATGGCCAGGACGAGGTGGGTTCGAGCCGTTTGATTTTGGGTTGGGTCGCGATTGATTATGTAGGGTCACGGCTCATTGCGATGGCGTGTACCTGGAGGCGTTTCGTTGGTAGAAGTGTGGGTAGGCGAGAGGTGTCGCATGCATAGTAAGGGCTGCGGTGGTGAACTGAGGGTCAGGGCTTCGTTCAAGTGAGGCTGTAGTAGGGAAGGTCGCGAATTTGTTGGATGTCACTGAGGCTGGCGAGACTTTGGCGGAGGCAAGGTGGTCTATGGTAGCTCCTAGTAGCGAAGAGGTTCCGTCATCGAAGGAGGGCTGCGACTTGGTTTGAGTGGAAGCAGTGAGGTTGATTGCCTGTAGCAGGCCGTGGGGAGTCGTGAGGTTGGGAATGGGTTTGCATACGAACAAAGGTAAGAAAAAATAAATTTATTAGTTTTAATTAAATTAAATTCAAGTGTAATTAGTTTAATTTCAGAACATCACTAACGTTTATATGTCGTAAATTATTCCTACAAGGCCGTGACATTAAATTCGTAGGATATAGAAAAAATTTGGAATAGATCGCAATTAAAAATCAAGGTGAGGAAATTCTCACTCATTTGGATTATCATATTATTTTTAAAAAAAATAGTTAAAATTAATTATTGGATGGCTGGTTGGTTTACTAATTATTATCCGTTGAATGATATATATGTATATATATATATATAGTAGAATATATATTAGTAGTTGGATTGATATAACCACCGTCGGAGCGGATGAGACCATATGCGCCCCGCATAATAGCAGATGACCCTATATACCGCGATATCCCGCCTCGAAGCAGGATTGGTACTTTTATGATTGAGTTAACATATATGTTGATATTTGATTTGTTTAGATGATCTGTGATAGATTTATTTTGTGATTTGAAACTGATTGGATACTATGGTTATTTGGTCTAGATTTGGAATTTTAAAATACAAATGGTACAGGTTTTAAATTGGAAGAAAATAAATTAAAGAAAATTTGAAAGTGAAATATTTATAAAATTTTGGATTAGTTAAAGAAAATAATTTTGAATAAATAAATAGTTTGGCTCATAATTAATATTCAACTATTTTGGAAATATTTAAATATTGATTTTGGAATATTATATATATATAGAAATTTCTAAACATAAATTCCTAGTGGGTACTCATTTTAAGTATAAAGGATTTTAAATCAAGATTTTTAATAAATGGGATAATAGAAATGAAATTGTAAATGAGTATAATAGTGGCTATACTGAACCTAAAATAATATTTTCTAAATTTCGGAATGGAAGTGAAATAAAAAAATAGTTGGGTTTTGGAATAGAGGTTGGGTCATTTAAGAAATTTATCTATAAATGGAAATTAATTTGGAAATCAACTTAAATTGTAGTTTAAGTGATGTAAAAGCTGTTATAAACGGAAAATAAGACCACGAGGTTTATAAACAATGTTTATAAATAAAAGCGAGATAATTATCAGGTGGTAGATTGAAGATACAAATTCGCGGTGGGAATTTATATCGAAATGGGTAAACTGATTTAAAAATAAATAACAGGTTTATTTTTAAAATAAAAAAGTGAAAAGGGATTTACGGGATCGGGATGTAAATAATTTGGTGATAGATCGAGAGAGGTTTATAAATATTGGATTGGCTCTATTGGAGCAGGAAAATATATTATTATCGAGAACTAGAGTTGTTGTAAAGAAGGATTTTTAATTATTAACTAGGAAAATTTTAAAAGTATTTAAAATATTCTAGAAAGTAATTATTAAATTGCTTTAAGGGTTAAAGTATATTTAATTATTAATTTAGTTAGTTACGCTAGTTCATACTAAATTAATTATATTTTTAGAATAAACTAATATTATTGTTATTTAAAGAAAAATTATTCAATATTAGTATAGTTTTATTTAAAGGTTTGGCCTAAGTTAACTTGGAAATTTTATATAGAAATTTTATAAACATATTTTTTTTAGAAAATTTTAAATAGTTTTTCGAAAAGTAAATAGTATGCTTTCATGGCGAAATCGGAGGCAGAGATTGTCTACAGTTAAGACTTGGATTTCTCTAGGATAGATACGTAACCATTGAACTATGAATCCATGGTTGATACCGCATGGTACTTTTCCGTATTTACTTTAGAAGTTTAAATATAATTTTTAAAATAAATGGCATAGAAATATACTCTTTTGGTGAGATGAATATCTACTTATGAATAAAGAAATATAAACTAAAGGATGCAGAACTTATAGGATTTGTTATAAATGATTTAAGGGATTTACAATATTAAGCGTGAAAATCTTTTGAGAAGAGGAATAAGTGAAAACTTCCTAAGTGTTGGGAAGTAAGGAATTCAGAAAATATATTTTTAAATATTTTCTAAGTGATCAATTAAGAGATGGATAGGAAAATATCTTGTTAGGATTAAGGAATTGAATTTGTTTCCAAATAATTGAAATATTGAAGAAGATTTCGAATATATCTTATAAAGATATTTTGAAATAAATTTTGGAAATTATATTTAAGGCCCGGTGACTATTTATGGATGTTTTATTGATAGTTAAATAACCACTATCAAGTTGGCCAAAATCGCTGATCGTTTCAAAGAGACCGGGATCGGATTTAATTATCCAAAAACCACTTCGATCCGGTTTGAACGTTACGAATGAATACCGTAAAGATGATGAAGATGGTGATTCGGTTTGTCCAGACCCAGGATAACTTGTATGGAAAAATATTATCAGAACATCGTCATTGGAGGACGATGAGCATTCTACGTGAAATTATCCTTGAAAGGTAATCATAGCCTCTAGCCTCATCAACCGGAATGACTGAAAATCAAGGGGTATGCAGCAAGGCTAAGTGGATCATTCCCAATTAGGTTATGTTATCACCTTTCTAGATGACCTCGGATATATTATATTATGGACACGGTTGCATGCGGAAGAGCTCTCGATAAGGGTGGGAACACCCGGGGTGATAATATATTTGTTTTTATCTAGGTTAGGGATAGGACCGGTCTTATGTTGTAAGAGATCCTGGCGCGGTCCTCGGTACATGTTTGTAGAAGTGTACTGTGATAGGTGGTACCCCAGTGCCTAGTCATTGCATGGAATCCACTCTCCAATAAGCACCGTACGGTTTTGATTGTGCCCAAATATGCTGAAACGTGAGATGTAAGCATTTCAGCTATTTTCTACTTATTTGGTTTAGACACTATTATAATATCAGATGATTTTGATAAAAGTGTTTGGTTATCGTAGGATAAAAACCGGCATGTTTATGTATGACGTGGTCTTATGAGATACCAATGTTTTTTTTCAAAGGGTTTTCGAAAATAATAATAATTCAATTGGATGTGTTTTTCTCACTCTGGTTTTCCAGACTGACTCGGGTGTTATTTTATTATAATGCTAGGGTCAAATTGAGTATTACAGATTCATGATAGAATGCTATGGGGCTCAGGAGACGAGCTAGATGATAGAGACGTATCACTACTTGGCTTATGTTCCGCTGTATAAGGACAAGTTATATAACTGTCCAGTTGATGTATTGATTGTTGTACTCTAATGATTGTAAGTATAAAACAGCTACAGATTCTTTTGTATAAAATCTATTATTATATATTATATTTTGTTCCACTGCGTTTGTGAGATTCTATGTTTGTCGTTCTAATTCTCCTCTCTCTTTCTTCTTCTTACCATAACATTTCGTATTTCCTTCCAATTTGAGCTGAGCTGATGTGAAATATTGTCGACTCAAAGGGGTACGGATTTGCCGGCCTTTACACATCTCATATTCTTTTGTCATGGTATCAGAAAATTCTTTGTTTAGTTGTTTACTTAGTGATCCAAAAATAATATCATCTACATATATTTTTATTAGTTAAATATCATTGTTATTTCTTTTAATAAGTAATGTACTAGCTACTTTCCCAATTTCAAGATTATATTGTAATAAATATGATTTAATTCTATCATATCATGCTCTAGGAGCTTGTTTTAAACCATATAGAGCTTTCTTTAATTTATAAACATGATTTGGAAATCTTTCATCTTCAAATTGGGAGGGGGGTTTCTACATAATGATTTAATAAAACCATTTAAAAAGCACTTTTAACATCCATTTGAAATAATTTGAAATTGTTATGATTTGCAAAGGCAAGTAAGATTCTTATTGCTTCTAATCTAGCTACGGGTGCAAAAGTTTCATCAAAATCTATGCCTTCTTCTTGACTATATCCTCGAGCTACCAAGAGGTTTTATCTCTAATGACCTCTCCTTGTTCATTTAATTTATTTCTCTACACTCATTTTGTTCCAATTATAGATTTATTTTATGGCCTTTTGTGGTCTAGGAACAAGTTACCAAACATCATTTCTAGTGAATTGATTTAGTTCTTATTGCATAGGAAGAATCCATGAATCATATAATGATGCTTCATTTGGATTCTTAGGTTCATTAGTTGAGATGAATGCTACGTTGCTCATTTTATTTAATTGATTTCTTTTTCTTACTACTATTCTATATTTCCTAGGATATTTTCTATAAGATGATCTTTTAATAATTTGGCTCTCTTATTTGGATATATATTTTCAGTATCATCATCATCATTATTTGTGACTTCATTATTGTCATTTTCTTCTTCATCAAAATTGTTATTATTGATTTTATCATTTTCATCGAATGATGTAATATCTCTTCAATAGTGTTAGTTCTAGTATTGAAAACTCTATTAAGCTTTAATTCTGTTTGAATATCCAATAAAATTACCTTTATATCTAGATTTTCTTTAGTATTCAATATAAAGCATTTACTGCTAAAAACTTTGAAATATGATACTTCAGGTTTTTTATTATAAAATAATTTGTATGGTGTTTTCTTAGTCAAATGTCTTATTAAAATTCTATTTAATATATAATATACTGTAGCAACTGCTTCAGCCCAAAAGTTTTAGGTAAATTACTATCATTTAACATAGTTCTAGCATATTCTTGAATCATTCTATTTTCATGTTCTACTACTCCATTTTGTTGGGTGTTCTTGGAAATGAAAAATTATGTGCAATACCTTTCTTATTACAAAAAGTTTCAAAATTTTCATTTTTGAATTTTCCACCATGATCACTCTGATTCTTTTAACAAAGATTTTAAACATTTCAAAAGCATCGCTTTTAAATTTTAGAAAAAATCACTCATATAAACCTAGAAAAATCATCTACGATTACAAAGACATACTGTTATGATTTATAGATTGTATTTGCGAATGACCGAAAAGATCTAAATGAAGAAATTCAAGGGGATGAGAGGTAAAAATCATATATTTTGTCTTAAAGGAACTATTTCTAGGTTTTCTTAATTGACACGCATCACGTAGATTGTTAACATCAAAACTCATTTAAGGAAGACTTCTAATTAGATCATGTATTGCAACTTTAGATAATGCTTGAAATTCAAATGTTAAAATCTTTTGTGCCAAATCAAAGGTCACTTGATTCAGCCAAAAGACATAAATTATCATTTGACACTTTCATACTTAATATATAGATATTTATTTTTCTAACGCCTTCAAAGACAACGACACTTAACTTTTTCAAATTTAATTTTAAAGCCTTTATCACATAATTGACTAATGCTTAGTAGGTTACGGTTTAAATTCCTAACTAACAAAATATTAGAAATAGTAGGAGTATTAGATTACCGACATTGCCGATGCCAATTGCATATCCTTTAGAGTTATCTCTAAAATTGACCGACCCACCATCTTTGTAAACAATATCCTTCAAGATCTTTGGATTTCCAGTCATGTGCCTTGAGCATCCACTATCCAATATCCACTTTTCTATTTTTAATTGTAAAGTTTGATCATCATATGTTTGCTCATCAAAAGTCATGTAATACATCTATTCCTTCAAATTATACCTTTTCAAAAATCAAGTGACTCTTCATGATGGATAGTTTAAAATTTACAAAAGCATGTCATGTTGATTTTACAAAAATTTGTTTCCAATAATAGTGATAAAAATATTATCAATAATTTTTTCCATTAAAACTTTTCAAAAATCAAATTACGAAATTTTGAAAACCATTGCTCTGATCCAAATGTTAATTTGCAAAAATAAGGATCTTAAGGCTAATTTAACACTAATGGAGGGGGTGAATGGCGTTTAATAACTTTTATGAATGCTTTTGAATTGTTTTAAGATTATAGATTAAACAACGCCAAATTGACAATCACAGAAGCAAACACAAATAGTTATAAATGCAGTAAAAGTAAAAAGTAAGTAGTTGGAGAGATCACACCGGGATTTTTATAATGGTTCAGAGTTACCCTACATCAAGTCCCATATAATTTCTTGTATATATTTCTTTTAAAATATCAAATTTTATACATCTCAATTTCAAGGCTATGAGACACACCCACTAGATTTTCCAAAATTCAGGTATACTTACTGGATTCGGACAGGACACCGGCATACCCACTTGGATTCAAACGGGACACCAAGCACATCCACTTGATTTAGATGGGACACAAACGCACCCACCTAGATTTCAAGGACACCAAACACATGCAATAATATTTGAATATGATTTGATATAGTTTACAAAATCAATTTCTTGTTGTTGAGTACAAAGAATCCTATAACCTCTTGAATAACACTTTGATCTTGATTTGAGTGAGAGAGATCAGAGATATCGGAGAGTATATAATAGAGAATCAAATCAATAGAGTTTAAATTTGATCTGATTGAATTTGAGAAGATTTTGCATAGATTTCTTATAGAAATCAAGAGAGTGAAAGAGGGGAGAAAATACGAAAAAGTTGTTAACTAAAATTCACTGAAAGAACCCCTATTTATAGACAAACAACAATTATGTCCTTTTGCGAAGAGATATGCTGAAAAAACACTACCATTCAAAATTTGAATTTTGAAAATATCGGACTATATGTCGACACATCCTTTGTAATTTTGAAAAATCATTTAATAAAAATTATTTTGAAAATATTAACTTTTGTAAGATATTTTGATAATTTGTAAAATATCTAAGCATAGTTTATACACATTTTAATCATAATAAAACTTAAGAAAACTTTATAAAATTATTTTGAAATATATAACATAAAGGATGCAAATATAGATAAAGTATACAGAAATAATATATATAAAGTATAAGTGAATATATAATAAAAATCAAAGTATTAATGAATGTCAAAAATATACTTTTGAATATCACACTATTTAGAAAATATAAAACCAAAAACTATATGTAAATACAATAAATTAGAAGTATATTAAAATATAAAATGCTTAAAAACTTATTACTCAATAAAAATAAGTTTAAAACTCATTTGAAAACCATTTTGAAAATATGTTTGAAAAATCATTTTTAAAATGTGGATTCTTTAAAAATCGTTTTTGAAAACTAAGATATTTGAAAATCATTTAATACTAGAGAATAGATTTCAAAAACCTTTTAGGAAAATGAAGTGAGATCAAAGAAATGCTACAAGGGATTTGATAAAATAATTTACGACTTTACAACTTATTTTGATATCTTGAATCTTCAAACTTATGAGTTTCAATCTTTGACTCTTGAATCTCTATATCAACCTCTTGATTCTGCCCTTGATGCTGTACAGTCTTCTTAATCAACACCTGTCTTATATCCTACACTATATACTATGTATATCTTGATAAAAGCATTAGTATTTATATCCCTTATAATTTCATATGGTTATAGTCATCAAAAGAAATACCTAAGGTGCTTATATGATGTAGTAGAAGTAGTGCCTTTGGTTTGTTTATGTCCTGAACAACTGTATGGATGAATGCTAGCATTGCATTGTTTGTTGAAGGGCAGTGTTAGCATTCCAAGTGGGATTTGCTAAGAGAGGAAAAAGGTAATTGTGACCTCACAAGCCTCACAACATGGAATGACTAAAACATGGGATATGCAGTAGAACTATGTGGTAAGCTACCACTATGAGCAATATTCCTCAATTTAGAATCGATATTTATACATTTGGTGTATGCACGGGCGACCGTGGGGAAATGTTTGCTGTCGGGTGCCCAAGGGATGATGTAATCTTGTTTATTATTTTAAAGCAGCAGGCCGGATCTGTGTTGGCAGAGGGTCCATGTGAGGCCCGTAGAACATTGTCTAGAGATTAATTATGGCAGGCGGTACTCCAGTAGCCGTGTCATTGATGAAATCCAATCCCCAACATGTGCCTTTACGGGCTTAGATTTGCCCATCTATGGGAATGTGAGATGCAAGCATTTCAGCTATATTATATATTTATTTCAAACGCTAGACATCATTATAATATCATAAGATTTTGGGACCATCCCATAGTCTGTAGGTAGTGTTTTAGGTTATGTTGCGTGTTGTCGTATCTTTCCTTTCCTGCATTTGTTTTTTCCATTTTAGGTTGTTGGGTTGTAACTGTTAGTTGTCTCTTTTTAAGATGCATACGATATTATGAGATTTATTCTATTTATTTACTATTCTGCTATTTCCAAATATGTGAACTGCTCTTATATGTATGTTTGGAAGAAACAGTATAGATATGAAAATCCCATAAGGACACTTAGCTTACTTTAAAATGCAATATGAGACAGGAAATTTTAAATAGATAGAAATTTTAGTAAGTGAAAGACATGTTAATGTATTTTGGAATCACGGGTCCATATTCCTTAAAAGCTAATTTTTTTGAATAACTGAGTATGATGTCATTTATATATAAAACGTCAAGTTTTATGAGTTAAAGTTAGTTGTAGAATGCTAGAATTGAGCTTATGCATTTAGCGCATAACTGACTTTTGATTAACGCTAAAAATGTGGCTTGAATTATCAAAATTTTTGAGAAGGAAAACGTTTTGAAATTTTTTTCTTGATTTAGAATCTTTTGCTTGAAAAAAAAAAGAGTTTTGATTTTTAATTATTTTTGGCGCTTAAATAATTTTTAGAATTTTAGCCTAAATTTTATTTCAAGGGAAAAATTTGCATCCAAATGTTTTGGAAATTTATTTTTCTAGCGACATTCAAATTTAAAAAGAGAAAAATGTTTTTATGAAGTTTTGATTTTCAAGGTCATATGCTAAGCGTAGGAATGAAAATAGATTAGAAATGTGAATTTAGCAGTGCATTAGGATCGACGCTACGATAAAACACAAGCGATATCAAGGGAAAAGCCGTTTAACCTTGGAATTTCTATTTCTATACCTTATCGATGACACTTGCGAGTCTGTTTTTTGAATTAATTCCCTTTTAGATCTTGAAAACAAGCCTCCTTATGCATCTTGTTCATGGAATATTTAGAGAAAATCCAGGACAATGAGGAAATTTCCATTACACAACGGGAAATGGATAGGTTATAGAGTGGTAAGAATGTAAAATTTTCCATCTAAATTCCTTTTTAGCATAGGAGTGACGTTTAAGAAGCGAGATTTCGATGCGTTAGATTTTTGATTGGTAGAAATTAGATGCAAACTAGTTGCACATACTTCTACTCGTAGGAGTGAGGATTTTTAGTAAAAAGATTTTATCAAAATTTGCATATATATATATAGAACTACCAGTGTGTGTGTGTGTGTGTGTGTGTGTGTGTATAGGTTGTTTGCACCATATTTTCAAAAAAAAAATTCAAAAGAAAGAATTCATATAGGAGGTCCCGTTGTAGAATCATTCTACATACATGTTTTCTATGTTGTGATTCTTATGCACTTGTGCAAATTGGTTGAAAAATTGGTTGTACACTAATTGGTTATGTAGTTTAGGGTAATTGTGAGCTAGAACCATGACTTAATTAGGTTCCACATATCGCATTTTTGTAATTAATGGAATTTAACCATGAAACTTGCACCATTGTGTTCGTGGATAAATTTTTAGTAACTTTCATACTTGGAATTTAGCGATCGGAGTCCAAACGAAGAAGTTACGAACGAAAAACAAATTCGGAACAGAAAAAATTAGATTAGAAATAATTAAAGTTTATATAATTAATATCTAGGGATCACAGGTCGGCCCATTTATTGGGTCGGTCAACCTGGAGCGGTCAACCCTTATAATAGGGGTGGTCGACTACTTCAAGGGTGTAGGCAAGGGTTTCAGTTGGCCCCAACGGTCTAGATTTTATATATTTTGATCTAAAGACCGTGGCTGATTCTTACACTTAAAAATCCAGGCCTAACCCTCTCTTCTCTTCTCATATTTTTTTGAAAGCTGCAGTGAAGCTCTGCCATCTTCTCTTCTCCACTATTAAATTATTATACATAATATTTAAATTTGTATATACACAAATTGGAGAAGAATAGAAATCATATTAGAAAAGAATAGCAAATCAACACTACATGATAACGAGGTTATATATATGTATGTGTGTGTGTGTGTGTGTGTGTGTATAGACACACGCACGCATTTGTATTTATATTTATATTTCACATTCAACCCAAAATCTCTTCTTAGATCTATTACATATATACCCTTTTTACACATATTTCCTAGAATAAGAAGGAAATGGAGTTAAATCAAAGGCTTCACTTTAGATTTAGAGATTTGAAATGCTTTTAGAAGGTGAGTGGAAAATTTATAATGATTTTGAATTTATTTCGTTGGTATATGTTTAATTTTTATGCCTTAATCAATAATATTTGTGAATTGTAGGCCCAAATTAGTGTAGAAAACTATTGCCTATATATTCTTGTTTCAGAACCGATGGGAATTATTGCTACACCCTAATCTAGAAATTGGTCCCAAAAGTTAAAGATATGAATATTGATTAGAAATGAAATTATTCCAAATCTAAAATTGGGTTGTAGATTATTAGTATGATTTTGACTATTACCTTACTTATATTGAATTGGAATTTTTGCATGGTTTAGTTTGTGGGAAAATGTCCGTTTGGTTTTTGTAAATTTGTTTGTGCTTGCAAATTGCGTAGAAAATGCAGCGTTTGTTTTAAATAGAATTATATGTAAATAAAAGGAAATAGATGTGTAAAGTATAGATTTATTCTTTGTTGTTTACACTGCCAATTCCAATAAAAAGAAAATAATTATTTCTTGTAATTTCAAACAAGAAAAATCTTTTCTTTTATTCATAATCTTTTGTTTAAAACTGATTTGTGGAATCATAACGGAGATCATCCTAAGAAATGTAATTTCAGCAAATTAAATATGGAAAGAATATTCTTATTAAAGAGTTCTGGCTAGAATATATTTGTTAGAAGTAGGTATTTATATGTATTTATATGCGCTAATAAATATGACGATTTATGCGTAACGCTCGCGTAGGATATTATTATGCATAGTAATAACGTTGATTTGCAAATAGGAATTAGGAAAGAGAATGAGGAAAGCTTGTACTCTAATTAATAGGTAATAAATGTGGTATGAATTTGGTAGCTATAAATAATTGATAGGGTAAATGGATTAATGGGACAGATAAATAAGGAAGATTGGATAAATAACTATGGAATAGTTATAAAAGGTTACTAATTGGAAATTAGTAAATATACATAAATGTCTTAGGAAATATTCATTAGGATGGTATTCTTTTATCATGGAAAATTTGACATTTATGAAAGAAGCAAATAAAAGGGATTTATGGGTAATTGAATATTTAAGGTAAATTATATAGTCTTAAATAAATAGAAGGAGGTTAGTAAGCTAAGTCCAATATCCAATTTAGGACGAGAAAGCTTAAGACAATATGGCTTAAATTAATAAAGCCTAGAATAGTAAATTGGACTTAGTAGGTTTGGAGCCTACCAACAATTATGTACACTTCCTATTGATGTGAGATATCTTTAACCATAGGACCCATGAGATAATTTATTAGGCTTAGAAGATCGAGATCAGTAAATTGACATAATGAAAGTCTGCTCTTCACTCAGAGACTACCAGAAGTTATGTACACTTTCTACTGATGTAGGACATCACCAATTATATGACCTGTGAGAAATGGTTATATGAACCATAGGATCTGCTTAGAGATTAGAGGTATTAAGTGGTTGTTTGAGGGACCATCTCTGTCCTAATTAAAAATATTAAATTGTACGAATTATCAATTAGTAGCGGTAGTGGATATCTGTGGAAGGGTCTGCTTCGGGTTTGAGATATTAAGTGACTGATCTAGGGTCTGCCTCTCTTCCATAAAGAAGTATTAAATGTACCAGTGAGGTTCTAAGAAATGTCAACTAGATAGAATTAGTAAGGAGTCCGCTTTAGGATTAGGTACTAAATGACAAAGACCTTCTTAGAACATAGGTATTATATGGTCAAGGGTCTGCCTAGTCCTTATTAATAAGGTATTAAGTGGCTTGGGTACTGTCTTGCACATGACTAAAACTATAATAACGATAGAAACGAAAGTACCATGGCTATTGTGTATATTAAGGCCATAGAAAGTTGTCAAAGGTCTTTGTAGCTAGGACCAATAGACCAATGATGATGATGCTAGGAGCCCATTTCATATTTGGAAGTATTAAGTGGCTGGTAAACTTACGTTAGTATTTTGTACTTTAGGAAAGGAAGGTAGGTGAATCATGTTAGGTAGGAATATCGTGTGTGCAATATTAGGTTAGTTTAGTTAACCTTAAAATAGTAGCCTAAAAATTAAATAGAAACCAATCCGTATGAATTTATGTTATGGACACCATATAGATTTTCCAGTCGCTAAAACATTATACTAACCCATCCTTATTACAACCACACAATAGATTTGGAGGGACAAGTCAATAGCCGACATGATTGATTGTTGGAGAAGTCTTCTCTCCTTTCATGATCTATGCTGATGTGGAAATCTGATATCTAAGGAATACCATTAATTCCAAGGTAGTAGCCACAGTCAGTATTTATATCCTATTATTGTTTTCGCTGTGACTTTTGATTTTTACCAATCTTTGATAATGCTCATGCTTATTTGCAGGTACCAAATCCAAGGATCTGTACTTTGGTGGACTTGGGTTTCGATTCTTGTTGAAATTTAGGCTCATTAAAATGCGGATCGTTATACATTCTCTTTAGCCCTTAATTTTTTTTTCCAACTTTTCCGTGTACAATTTGCATAAGGAGGTTTATTTTTCGATGTTAAAATAGCACTACCCTGAATGCAAGTCTTTTTTCACTGTTAACAAGGTATGGAAATAGAATTTCTAAAGCAAAAATGCTCGTTCCCTTGTTATTTCCTATGTTCTGTATATTGTAACCCTTGTAGGACAGTAAAATTCATATTCACTAACTCGTCGACCCTCCTACTCTAAGCATGTGGCACTAGAAAATTGTAGAATTTTCATTCTTCGACAAAAATCTTTTTTCCCATTTAATCAAACTTGTAAAATAGTTTGGAAAATCGAATTCCCAAAAGCATTTAAACACCATTTTTTCAAAAGCACTTGAGAAAAATTTTCCAAAATCTTTTGAACCCAACTTCTGAAAAGCGGTTAAATAAAAAATTTCAAAAGCATTCAAATGAATTTTTTTCTAAAACATTTGCCGCTCCATCCTAAAAAACAAATCAAGCCACATATTAATATAATCGGGACCCAGTCAATGAGTTAATGCAGATGATTGACACTTGCATTGTGTAGTTAATCTTAGAATTGGGAAGTCTTTCCTATTACTTTAGAACAACGAACAACACTCAAGCATATATATAAAATTTAACTTTTAAAGCATAGGAATAGTGATCCTTGATTTTGCAACAACTCTTCCTTGTCCTTCATTTGCTAAAGTTTATTTTTCCCAAAACCCTAAAGTTTTGGGATTCAAGCATTTGCTAACTTAATTTTCTAATTTATTTTATAAACTTCCATCCTTACCAACATTTTATCGCTTGTTAAGTGTCCTTATGAGATTTCCTTATTTACACCATTTCCCAATATATATATAAGCTCATCTAGAAAATCAACACAATGATAAAATAGGAACATATCTCATATTATATCGTATACTTTTCCAATACATATAAGGAGACAACTAGTGATTACAATCTAGAAAACCCTAAAAGAAACAATTCCTAGAAGCTATCCTTTAACATCAACTGGTGTTAATGATGTTGTGGCCCTATTACTCCTTACTTAACTAAGATGGACATTCTAGCATTGCATTCAAATATAATCCACATGTCTTAACTCACCTTCTTGGCTTCTAATAAGGTCAATCCATTACTTCAATTATTACACCAATTATGGGATAAATTGTGCATTCTCATGCTGCAGTGGATAATAAATATAAACTATGCACAATTAAAACAAGTCATTGGAAAATTGGCTTGGTTAAATAACTTTCCTACCTCCTACCTTGCATCATTTAACTTTTGAGTCAATCAACGTCCTTTATGTGTGTTTTCCATCCTAATACCCTCTTCTCCAATCATACGACTATCTTCTTTCAATCAAAATCTTTTGATCGTATTCTCAAACTTCCATATTAGTTTTTTTAGTATCCTTGACCTTTTATACGAGTATACCCTAGGACTCACAAAAATGTACTTTGATACCATTCCCCATTCCTTTAAGAGTTCTTCTTGTGGTTTTCATACATGTCTAATCAACACTCCTAGGTTAATACTAATATTGCTTATATTCAACGGAGACTCCTTGTTGCTACCCTATGAGCATTCATAGCTATTTTATTTCTAACCTTGACTTTTACTCCATCCTACCTAGGCTATAATCCCTATCTACTCCATGTCAAAAATTAGTTTGGTTTTCACACTCTTTAAAAGATAATTCCACAGCCATGAAGCACTTAATCCAGAACTTTTATTTTTGAAAATATAAACCTAGAAACATTTTTCAAAGCTACTTACTTTCCAAAGGAGTCATGAATTTTTTTCCATTCTAACCAATTTTTCCTTTTAAAAGACCTTTTACAACAGAGATTTACTTTTTGTAAAAGTAGGATTTTTAAACTCATAACATTATCATGTTTAAAAGCCCAACTATCATGCTAAACTATTTTTTCTCAAAAATATCTTATATAACTTTAAATAATAAAAACTGGAGTAGAAAAGGATAGCTTTCATTTTAGTATTTTCCTACTACTCATGCAATTTCATCTTTCAACCTTAGCGGAGATTCTAATAGCACATGAGGGAGACTTCTAAAAGATATGCGCAATTAATGCACATATATATGGAAATGACCCATTTCTCTTATCCTTTCCCTATTGTTTTTCTCCTATACTATTTCTAACTAGATTACTAATCCTATTTTGTATATAAATTCCTAATGCCGTTTCTATTCAAATTTTCTAATACTGCTATTATTAAAATTTCTCCTACCTAAATTGTCTTTAAGTGGCTTCTTCTTACATATCTATTTTCCCCATTGACTCATTACAATGCATTCGCATACTACTTTAGTCATTGTGATTTTCTTCATTAACATGAAAAGAGATATGTATAAATACATTTTTGCTGTTTTCTCTATATTTTTCTTATATGGGAATATTCCTCCTACCCTCGTTATTGGACGTTCTTACCCCCTTTATTTTTTTACCCGATTTCAATCAAATACCATTTTCATTCATCCACCCCTTAGAAAGAATTTTAGAAGGAACTTCAAAAATAGAAAAAATCATCGAGCCAAACATACGCTCTCTTTTTCATTCATTTCAAAAACGAAAAACCCTTTATCAAAAACCTTTTAAATTGAATTTTTTTGACCTAATGAATTTTAAACTTCACAAGAAATCTCAAATAGCCCTTTAAAACTTCTAAATTTTCTTACTTTTTCAAAAAAGCGACTTCTCAATAAATCATTTGAAAGAGCAATTCAAAATCTTTAAGGATTTTTTTTTAAAACCTTTTCGTCAAATTCTTTCATATGAGGTCAGACTCAGAAATGGACTTTAATTATCCTTTCTTTTGGAATTTTCCTCTTTTCTACTCACCTTTATAAAAAAAATCGGGTTTATCCTCTTGTGGTGAGTAATGCATAATTTCTTGTGGAAACTTGCTCCACTCATATTATACCTTACTTTTAGATATTTGCAACATATAATTTCTTACTTCCTATTTGTTTGGATGAAATGTACATCTTCAATCGATAATCCATTGAAATCCATGGTCATAAGGCAGCCTAGGCCCAACAAATGAGCCAAGGCTTTTGGGAACCTTTTATATGTCATGCTCATGATAATCTTGGTCAATGCCTTGCGGTACGACCTACACTCCCTGGGACAATCGGGGTAGGTGTATAAATTTAAGTCTATTTATTGTTCGAACTCACAGTTGCCTCATCCATCTTTTAAGAATATGGTCATGACTACTTCTGTAGTCGAAACTCAAAGAGTTTGGCATATAATATACATATAATAATTGGTAAAAATAAAAATACGTTCTCTTAGCGTATCCTAATTCCGATGATCGACTAATCTATGCTTTGATATAAAATGTAACCATTGGTATCTTAGGCATTAGCTTTGATGGCGACAACCATAAAACATCATAGATACTAATGTTCTTATCAAGTTATAAATAATATATTATGCAGGATATTAGATAGGCGTTGATTAAGAAGATTGTACAATATCAAGAGTACATTCAAGATGCTGATATGGAGATTCAAGAGTTAGAGATTGAAGACTCATGATGTTAACCCACCTTTTTGGCAAGGTCGTAGATAAGCGGATTTAACTAAATTGACTTGCTCGGTTATCGAGTCTAGGATGCAGTGGATGTGGTTCGGCATGTGTCGTTCGGCCTCAATGGTTCAACGTATGTCGTTCGGGCATGTGTGGGTTGGTCCGGATGGATGGTTCGGTCATGGTGCTTAAGCCTACGTGGCTCGGTGCTTCTAGCTCGGTGAGTGCGGTTCGGCCTTGATGATATGGTTCGGCCTTAGAGGGATGGATCGGTCGAGGAGTGGATAGGAAGTATAGTTCGGTCGGGATGGGTCGTTCGGTCAGAAGAGGTATGGTTCGGCCAGGATGATGTGGCTCTGCATAGGTCGTTCGACATGTGTGGCTCGGTATGGTTTGGATCGGTAAGATGATGTGGATTGGCTTTGATATGGACTTTGTGGTTCGGCCGGCATGAGTGGCTCGGTATGATGTGGGTCGGCTTCAATATGGACTTCGTGTTTCGGTCGGCATATGTGGCTCGATATGATGTGGGTCGGCTTTGATCTGGACTTCGTAGTTCGTTCGGCATCTATGGCTCGGTATGATGTGGGTCGGCTACGATCTGGAATTCGTGGCTCGGCATCGGGGAGTGCTTCGCTTCAACATTTGGGTGAAAGTTACTTTGACCGGAGGTTTGACCTAGGCTATAGGTCAAGTTGTTTTGGGTCGCTGAGCATTTCATTTCGAGTCAGTACTATGTTTGATTCGGGTCGGTTTATGAAGTACTTGGGGTCGGTCGAGATGAAGGGTATGAGCTCGGCCAAAGTCTTGGTGGGCTCGAACTCAAGATGCCCAACTACTTGGATTTGCCTATAAATACAGCATGTGAGGTTCCAAAAAAGGGACCTTCGGCTTGCTCTCTGACTTTCTGTTTTCTAATGCTAAGGCTACTCTACCAGTTCGTAACTGTAATTGATTCTAATATCAATAAAAAAGGAAATTTCTGGAGTGTACGTAGGCCGGAGTCAGCCGAACCACTATAAATTCTGTGTTTTTACTGATTTCTTTTTAATTTTGAACATTCTTCATATTTATACTTTCTACATACATTCTATCTGTGATATGTGACTGTTATTCGATGCTTTCATCTGGATCTGGGTGTTAGTGACCAATTTTGGTGCCAACATTTTGATGCTTTCAACAAGGGTTGAACTCAGGAATTTTGAAGCTAGGAACTTGGATGCTATGAAGAAAGGACTAGGCCACCAACAAGGATGACAAAAAGAAGCAATCAAGAGGGAAGTCAAGAGGCTTCCTTTGGAGCTGGTGCAGGACAAGCATCCATCTACATCACTAGAGATGAGATGGAAGCTGAAAAGGTAGGAGGAGATGATGCAGAATCTTCTCAAACAATTTGGACAAGCAGGAACTATCGCAGCTCAGATCCATGGAGCTGGATCAGAAACACTCCTCCAGCAAGCAGATGGAGTGGTCCAGTAGAGGCAGCCCCCAATCAGAAAATGGCTATTAACCTGGATTGAACTAGACTCGGGGGCACGCCACCAGGAAATGCTGGACCAATCCATTGAGGGATACCAGATGACGCTGTGTAGCCCGACGCCAACATGAATATTGGAGTACGTGATGAGGAGTATGTGCCAGGATTCCCTCGTGAACTTGGGGGACAGATCGAAGGCAGCAGGCAAGGATTACAGCTTGGCGACATGATAGACTAGCAGAGATAGTCAGACGAGCTGTGAGAGGTGGATTGGTAAATATAGACTTGGAGGATGTGAATAGAAGTCCCTTTACTCCTGCTATCAGGAAAGCTAGGAACCCACTAGATTTCAAGCTACCAATGTTGGAGATGTATGGCGGGAGAACAGATCCTGCCATTCACTTGACGAGGTACATGAGGCATATGGACGTACCGGGAGCATTAAATGCAGTTATGACTCGTTGCTTCCCTTTGTATTTGAATATCGTAGCTATGTGGTTCAGACAGCTGGAGAGTGGTTCTATTGACACTTGGATGGAGCTGACCTTGACATCGATGAAACAATGGAATGGAGAGTCGCTTAGAGATTTCTTAATCAGATTCAACGCGACGGTGGCTTCAATGGGTCGGCTTGATCCATCGATGGTTTTAATGGCAGCGGTTTTAGGAATTGAAGATAATTCAAATTTCAAGTTATCGTTGGAATGGGACCCACCGAGGGATCTTGAGGAGTTCTATCATGAGGAGGAAAAATTCCTGAGGTAGGAAGATGCACACGCTGAGAGAGTAGGGAGAGAAGCTGAAGCTTACGCAGTAAGGGGTGGAGGTCCACCCAGGGAGGATCCGAATAAAGACGATAAAGGAAAAAGAATGGCAATGGTAGCACTTCGAAGAGGCCTCGGTGGGAGTCAAAGTTTTCTTCTTACACAGATTTAACTGAGACTTTAGAAAGGATTTACTTGGATACTTGAGGGCGCCTACAGTATCGAAGGCTGGCAAGGAGGGAACCTTCTGAATACGAGCGGGCATCGGAAAAGCATTGCCTATTCTATGAGCTAGATGGGCACAACATAAATGATTGTAGGAATTTTAGAGATGTCGTTAAGGAGCATGAAAGGAATGATCACCTACAACAGTACATAAAGAATCGAGCTATAGCAGTGGAATGGGAGCGGCCACCGTCTACCTCAAACGAAGGTGGCGTTGGAACTAGTCACCGCCGGCTTATTATCAACTGAATGGTTTTATGGTTCTGAATAGGTAATAGAACTCAAAGTAATATGACTAGGTCACTTAAACAGTATGGGATCGAGGATGGTCCCTATGTGCTCTAAGACAACGAAAAACCGTATTGCTTGGGTCTATGAAATCCTGTTTTCTTTCTGTTTTTCTAAAACTCTTGTTTCTCCTTTGGTACTTTGGACATTTTATTCCCATTATTGAACGAACTTTCGCTTTGATAAATGAATTATGTAATGCTCGGGATTGGACTAATTCAATAAATAATAAAGGCCATTTGATTAATGTCTCGATCAGAGAGACGGGGCAGTAATTGCGAATTACGAGTCCCTTTGTCGGAGAGCAATGGAATGGACTCAAGCAGGATTAACAAAGTCCTCGACCGGAGAGTTGAGGCCTGAGAATATAAAAGTCCTCGACCGGAGAGTTGAGGTCGGAAAATATAAAGGTCCTTGACCGGAGAGTCGAGGACGAAGAATATAAAAATTCCTCGACGGAAGAGTCAAGGCCGGAGAATATAAAAAGTCCTCGACAGAAGAGTCGAGGCCGGAGAATATAAAAGTCCTCAACCGGAGAGTCGAGGGAGGAGAATATAAAAGTCCTTGATCGGAAAGTCGAGGCCGAAGAATATAAAATCCTTGACCGGAGAGTCGAGGCCGGAGAATATAAAAGTACTTGACCAGAGAGTCGAGGCCAGAGAATATAAAAAGTCCTCGACCAGAGAGTCAAGACCAGAGAATATATAAAAGTCCTTAACCGGAGAGTCGAGGTCGAAGAATGTAAAAGTCCTTGACAAGCGAGTCAAGGCAGGAAAATTTGAACGTCTTCGGTCGGAAGGCCGAGGCAGGAGAACATACAAGCCCTTGACTGGAGGGTCGAGGCTGGAACAGGATAACACGACCCGGCTAGGTCTGTAGATTCAAAGTTAAACCTGGAGAGGTAAGGGAGTCGGATTTCGACTTAGGATAGGGGACTCGATGAGGTCCTGAATTTAGCATAGGTCCTAGAGCTGTCACGAATTCGAATATCGACTCAAAGCAGTCGTAGTTCTGGATAGAAATGCGACGCCCACACTTGAATAGGATGGCTTGAAGCGTGGATTTAATAGTATGGTTATGAACGGGATATGGACTTCGGATATCGAATTTGAGGCTATTCGAAACAAATCTTCCAATAGCAAGGCATGTTTTGGAGGGCAAACATTAACCCATCTTTTTAGCAAGGTCACAGATAAGCGGATTTAACTAAATCGATTCACTCGATTATCGAGGCTAGGATGCAGTGGATGCGGTTCGGCATGTGTCGTTCGACCTTAATGTTTCGACGTATGTCGATCGGGCATGTGTGGGTTGGTCAGGATGGATGGTTCGGTCAAGGTACTTAAACCTATGTAGCTCGGTGCATCTGGTCGGCGTGTGCGTTTCAGCGTCGATGATGTGGTTCGACCTTGGAGGCATGAACCGGTCGAGGAGCTGAGAGGAGGTATGGTTCGGGCTGGATGGGTCGTTCGGTCAGAAGAGGTATTGTTCGGTTAGGATGATGTGGCTCGGCTTAGATCGTTCGGCATGTGTGGCTCGGTATGGTTTGGGTCGGCAAGATAATGTGGATTGGCTTCGAGATGGACTTCGTGGTTCGGTCGACATGTGTGGCTAGGTATGATGTGGGTCAGCTTCGATCTGGACTTCGTGGTTCGGTCGACATGTGTGGCTCGGTATGATGTGGGTCGGCTTCGATCTGGACTTCGTGGTTCGGCATCGCGGAGTGCTTCACTTTGACATTTGGGTGAAAGTTACGTCGACCGGGGGTTTGACCTAGGCTATAGGTCAAGTTGCTTCGAGTCGTTGAGCATTTCACTTCGAGTTAGTACTATGTTTGCTTCGGGTCGGATTATGAAGGATTGGGTTGGTTGAGATGAAGGATGTGAGCTCGTCCAAAGTCTTGGTGGGCCCGGATTACTTAGGAAGCCCAACTACCTGGGTTTGCCTATAAATACAGCATGTGAGATTCTAGAAAAGGGATCTTCGGCCTGCTCTCCGACTTTCTATTTTCTAAGGCTAAGGCTACTCTTCCAGTTTGTAAGTGTAATTGATTCTAACATCAATAAAAAGGAAATTTTTACAGTGTACTTAGGTCGGAGTCAGTCGAACAACAATAAATTCTATGTTTTTACTGCTTTCTTTTTAATTTGTCCGTTATCCATATTTACACTCTCTACATACATTCTATCTTTGATCTATGACTGTTATTCGGCGCTTTCATCTGATCTGGGCGTTAGTGATCAATTTTGGTGCTAACACATGAGTGTTGAAGATTTAGGATATCCAATTAAGTTATAGAATCATAGAATATTGTTAAAACCCTGATAGTACTTCTTTGATACCTCTCATCATTTTTCAAAAAGGTTTTAAAATAGCCTTCAAATGATTTCTAACTTTTAATTTTATTTACAAGATTATTATATTTTTAGTAATTAAGTTCTTAAGTATTTTACATTTTAAATATACTTTTAAATCTATTATACTTTATTATAGTTATAGTCTTATGCTTTCTAAATGTTTCTAAGTATATTATAACATTTATTACAACTTTGATTTTAGATATATACTTTATATATATTATTTTCAAGAAGAAATTCATACTTAAAACCTATATACATTTAAAAATATTTAAAAATAATTTTATAACATATTCTTAAGTTTTGATATGATTAAAATATGTATAAGCTATGTTTGAATGATTGTGCAAAGTTTCAAAATATTTTACGAAGCTTTATATTTTCAAAACAATTTTTATAAAATGTTTTTCAAAAATGAAAAGGGTATGTCGACATATCCTTATAGTGTACGCCAGAATATAGGCTGAATTTTTCAAAATTCAATTTGAATGGAGGTTTCTTTTCGTCATATCTCTTCATAAATGGACTCGACCATTGTTTCTCTATAAACAAGATGATTTTCCCAACGAAATTTTTAACTATTTTTTCTCCTCTTTTACTCTCTTGATTTTTGAAGGAAAATCTACTCAAAGCATTCTCAAATTCAATCAGAATCAAATTCAAACTCAATTGATTTGATTCTCTATCAATTACTCTCTGATCACTCTCACCTCTATCACTCAAAAACAAGATCAAAGTGTTATTCAAGAGGTTAAAGAATCAGTTGTACTCAAGACTTAGAAACCGAGTTTATAAATTCTACCAAATCATACTCTTATACTTTTAGGTGTGCTTGGTTTCCCTGAAATCCAAATGGATATGCTTATGTCCCGTCTGAATCAAGTGGGTATGCTTAGTGTCCGTTTGAATCCAAGTGGGTATGTTGTGTTGTGACTTTTCTATTGATTAGAAAAGCACAAATTTTAGTTAATTCTGCAAGCGCACATGCGTGTAGTATGTAGGTCGAACACAGAGAATTGTGTTTTAAAATATTTGAAATCCCTTTTTAAATCTTAGGCATGTTAAACAAATTCAATGGTAGATCTTGAACAGGAAATAAAAACAATAATATACCCCAAATTGATTTCGAGTCTAATCAAATTGCAATTAAAATATAAAATTGTAGAAATCAGAGCAGAAAATAAAAGTGCTTAAAAGAAAATAATAGAGCAAACAACTGAAATAAAATGAACTGAATATATTAACTAACTGGAAAAAGTGCAGAAGATAACTAAGAACAAGAATAAATAAATTGCTAAATTTAATTAACAATCCTACGTATTCTTTTCGAAATAAAAACACTACTGAAATTAAAACTAAACTAGAAGAAGAGTGATGGGGTAAGAGATTATTTTCCATCTGCATTGCTCTCTCTATTTAAAGACTTCAGCCTCCAAAAATAATCCTACTATTTAGGTCCATGTGCTTGATATTTGGAGAATAATAAGGCCACCTCACTTTGAATTGGTCTATGCTTTGTTATTTGATTAACAAGTGGCCTTGCTTTGAGAGATTTTTAAGCTAAACTTTGAAAATGTATTTTCAATATTTGCAATTGATTTCTTGCATGAATAGTACACATGTTGGTGACGTGAGATGCATTTCTTCATGAGCGATATGTACTTTCTCTTCGAATTATTCGGTACTCAAAATGTTGCACTCTTTTTTTGCATGTCATTTGAACCATCGGATGGCACGGCCGATTTATTTCAACGTTGCACTTCAGAATCTATAATCTGCAAAACCACAACAAAATACCCGTATAATACCGCTTTATTAAAATAAAAATTTATGAAACAAACGGTTTAAAATGCAGAAAAATACGTTCATCAAATACCCCCACACTTGAACTTTATTCGTCCTCGAATAAACGAGAAAATAAAAACTAACAAAAATTTTTTTCCGTAGAAAACATGATTGCATTGAGCATATGAAACAAGCCATTAAACCTCTAGGTGTCCCTAGTAGGACGAGTGGTGTCTTATGAGGGTTTTCAGCGTATACTACCCACAAAATCCAGATGCAGTATGTGATGATTCTACATGAATGCAAAATTTTAAACAAATGGAGACTCGATTTACTTCAGAATAGTTGCAACAAAATAATGTATATCAGTTTTAGTCAAGTTCTTCAAATTTTTGGTTCCTCACTAATCACAAATTTCAATATAACTCGGTTTTCATACATTAGATTCTAGTTTGGCCAGATGTTTCGGTCGATAGCATATAGCAGCCATGAAATAAATTCTTCACTGTTAATCACAGTGTTTTTTTCAAAATGGTATTTTTCATTTCCATTTGTATGACAAGCCAAATCAATAAAGTCAAGAAGTGTTTGGGTTTCAAAGCTTAGTCTCTCTTTACTAATTTTTTTATACACCTAACTTTTGTTCCAAGGTATACCACCCATGCACTGCCTCGTGGGCTTACATGAGAGTTGGGACAGAGCTTGGCGGATTATGCAAAGCGACGCTGACTATGTCAGAAAAGGTCGGTAATTCTTAGTTGATTATTTATTTAATTTCTTTATACACCTAACTCAGAATGTTGAGGCTAGATATACCATCCATGCACTGCCTTGCGGACTTACGTGAGAAGAGTACAGAGCGTGGCGAGTGCACACACTTTCATAAGTGTGCACGCCTATTGACTCTAGGTGTTTCTTATTAGATTTTATTGAAATTAACTAAAGAGAGTTATGCAAATCAACTTAGCACCACTTAACTTTTATGATTTGAAATGTCAACGCATGTACTTTAAATCTGCCATTTTTTAAACAAAGACTACAGTTTAGAAAGGATTTCATAACCATCACCTATGAATCCCCTTATATACTAACCTCATTATTATCGCTTGTAATTCAACTTTTCATTATATTTTACATTTACAACTAGTGATTCACAAAAAATTTCATCAATTGACTTCAACTGTTTACTTACTTTGTCTTTACTAATTAAAAATAAATCGAAGTCTTAAAAAAAAGGGAAAATGAGATGAAGCCTGAAAAATGAAAAAAAAATTGAAAACAAATAATGAGATGATTTTTTTAAATGATGCCACACTGTGAAATTTGAACAAACAGTATGAGATATGCGTCCCGCCACACGAGAATGAGACAGTGTCCCAACTGTCGAAGAGAATGCAAATGAAAAATAGAAAAATAAAATAAAAAATATATAACCTGATATGTACAATATAGTGAGTGGCTTATGCCGAGTAGCTAGGTTCATGGAGATCCATGAACTCGTCATCCTCGTGTTGTTCAAACTCTAGAAATAGCTTCAAGCGTTGTCCATTGACCTTTGAAATGGACCTGTCCCTGGGATTTTCAATTTCAACTACACCAGAAGGGCATACTGTTTTCACAATATATGGACCTGTCAAAAAGGATCTCAATTTTCCTAGAAACAAATGAAGTCTGGAATTATATAAGAGAACTTTCTGATCTACTTCGAATGTCTTACGAAGTATGGATTTATCATGATAAAATTTAGCTTTCACTTTATAAATCTTTGCATTTTCATACGCTTCATTTCTTAGTTCTTCTAATTCTGACAATTGTAATTTACGATGCGATCCGGCTTTTTCTATGTCAAAATTAAGGTATTTGATTGCCCAAATGCGCGGTGATCGAGCTCAACGGGTAAATGGCATGCTTTTCCAAAGACTAATCAGTATGGTGACATTCCTAGATTGGTTTTATAAGCTGTGCGAAATGCCCTAAGGGCGTCTATCAATTTAGATGACCAATCTTTTCTGTTGGAGTTAACCGCCTTTTCAAGAATTTGTTTAGTTTGTCTATTGGAAATCTCGACTTGACCGTTGGTCTGTGGATGATATGAAGTAGATAGTTTATGAGTGATAAAGTATTTTTTAAGAAGAGATTCAAAAGCACGATTACAAAAATGAGAACCGTTATCACTTATATTGGCTCGAGGTGTGCCAAAACGGGAAAATATGTTTTCTTTCAAAAATTTGACAACAACTTTATTGTCATTCGTTCTAGTGGGAATGGCCTTAACCCATTTAGACACGTAATCTACTGCAAGTAAGATGTAGAGATTTCCAAAAGAATTAGGAAAAGGACCCATGAAATCGATGCCGCAAACATCAACAATTTTGATGACAAGGATTGGGTTTAGGGGCATCATGTTACGTTTGGAAATACGACCTATTTGTTGACATCTAGCGCATTTGGAGCAAAATTCGTGGGCATCACGAAAAAGAGAAGGCCAATAAAAACCGCACTGTAACACCTTGGCAGCAGTTTTCTTTGCTCCAAAATGTCCTCCACATGCTTGATTATGTGAAAAAGAGAGGATGTTATGGAATTCATGTTCAAGGACACATCTACGTATGATTTGATCGGTGCAATACTTGAAAAGATAAGGATCGTCCCAGTAAAAGTTTCGAACGTTGGAGAGAAATTTTTGTTTATCTCGTTTTGACCAATGAGAAGGTGTTTAATTTGTGACAAGATAATTTACGATGTCCGCGTACCATGGTGCACTGGAGAGGGAAAGAATTTGTTCATCGGGAAAATGATCGTTGATTTGAGAGTTATCAATGTTTTCATGAACAATACGACAAAGATGATCAGCTACGATATTTTCAGCACCCTTTTTATCCCGTATTTCTAGGTAAAACTCTTGAAGAAGGAGAATCCAACGGACTAAGCAGGGTTTGGCATCCTTTTTCGTGAGTAAATACCGCAATGCGGCATGATCGGTGTAAACTATGACCTTAGAACCTACGAGATATGATCTAAACTTATCGAGGGCAAAGATAACTGCTAAAAACTCTTTTTCTGTAGTTGAGTAATTCAATTGAGCTTCGTTAAGAGTTTTGCTAGCATAATAGATGACTCAAGGAAGTTTATTGATTCGTTGACCTAAGATGGCTCCAATGGCATAATTAGAAGCGTCACACATTAATTCAAAAGGCAAAGTCCAATTTGGAGGTTGGATGATAGGTGCAGTGGTCAAGATCGATTTAAGGGTTTCAAAAGACGTTTTACATTCATTGGAAAATTCGAATTTAACATCTTTAGATAGAAGATTCGAAAGAGGTTTTGAAATTTTTGAAAAATCTTTAATGAACCTCTTATAAAATCCTGCATGGCCGAGAAATGAGCGAATGTCCTTTACGGACCTTGGAGGAGGAAGGCCAACAATAAGATCAACTTTAGATTTGTCAACTTCAGGCCATTTTTAGAGACAACGTGACCAAAGACTATTCCTCGCTTAACCATAAAATGACATTTTCCCCAATTAAGAACAAGATATTTCTCCTTACATCGCTTTAAGACACGTTCTAAACGAAGGAATCATTGTTCAAAAGATGACCCATAGATTGAAAAACCGTCCATGAATATTTCTAAGAAATCCTCCACCATATCAGAAAATATACTCATCATACATCTCTAAAAGGTAGCGGGAGCATTAAAAAGACAGAAGGGCATGCGACGATAAGAGAAAGTTTCGAAGGGACGTGTGAACGTCATTTTGTGTTGGTCCTCTAGCGCAATGGGAATTTGATTATAGCTGGAGTAACCATCAAGAAAACAATAATATTCATGACCGGCTAAGCATTCGAGCATTTGATCAATGAAAGGGAGGGGAAAATGATCTTTTCTTTTTGCTGCATTGAGTTTTCGATAGTCGATGCAAACGCGCCATTTTGTTTTGACTTTTGTCGGAACAAGTTCGTTATTCTCATTTTTGGTCATAGTGATTCCAGACTTCTTGGGCACAACTTGTACCGGACTTACCCAAGTACTATCAGAGATAGGGTAGATAATGTTATTGTATAAACATTTAATAATTTCTTCCTTTACCACTTCTCTCATATTAGGGTTTAATTGCCTTTGAGCTTCGTGGATGGGTTTAGCCTCGTCGACTAAATGTATTCGATGTTCAATGATTGATGGACTAATTCCCTTAATGTCAGCGATTACCCATCCTATTGCCTCTTTATTTTCCCTTAAAATTTTCAAAAGTTGTTCTTCTTGGTCCTTAATGAGATCGGATGCCAAGATCACAGGGAAATTTTCCGAAGAACCTAAGTATGCATACTTAAGATCGTTTGGAAGAGGTTTGAGGTCTAATTTAGGGCGTACATCTTTTGAGGCTTTAGTAGACATCAACTGATTGAATTCTAATGAATTATGAGAAGAGCAGAGCATTTCATTTAATTCATAAATGTATTCATCTTCATTTAAATTGGAATTAAAATGATCTAGGCACATGTTAAGAGACTCCATAATATCACTAAAATCATTTTCTACAATTGTTTGGATCATGTCAACTTCATCTATTTCAAGATCCCTTGGTTGTCTGTTAAGATTGAATAATTTAGTTCAATGGTTAGGTGCCCAAAGGAAAGTCGAAGTTGACCATTCCTACAATTTATGATAGCATTTGATGTTGTTAAAAATGGACGACCTAATATCAAGGGAATCTGACCGTTAGGATTTGAGGCAGGTGCGGTCTCTAGGACTATGAAATCGACTGGGAAATAGAATTGCTCGATTTGTATCGAAACATCTTCAACTGTGCCCAATGGTTTGTTGACAGATCATCAGCTAGTTGAAGTGTGATGTTTGTAGGTTTTAATTCCCCTAGTCCAAGTTGACAGTAAACTTAAATGGCAAAAGATTCACACTCGCTCCAAGATTGAGTAAGGCATGACTAATGTGAGTGTTGCCTATTTTACAGCCGATTGTAGGACAACCGGGGTCCTCATACTTGATTGGGGAGGGATTTGAAAGGACAGAGCTAGTGTTTGTAGTTAGAAATGCAGTCTTAGGGACGTTAGTGGCACGTTTAAGTACATAGCTCTTTCAGACATTTGGCATATTGAGGAATTTGCTTGATGGTATCAAGAAGTGGAATATTGACTTGAACTTGTTTGAAGATTTCAAGAATTTGGTCAAAATTAGCGGGCTTCTTCTTTTTATTGAGTCTATAAGGAAATGGAGCTATGGGTTTATAGACTCGTTTGATAGTTTTTTCATTTGAAGAAGATGGTGTGATATTAGAGGGTGAAGATAAGGGCGTTGGAATGTTCGGGTTGCCAACATCAGAAAGCGAAGAGTGGTCGGGATTGCCGACCTTGGGTGAAGAATTAGAGTTGTTTATATGGACAACAGTGGGTGTTGACTGAGTTTCAGAATTTTGAACAAGGGAAGAACTAAGAAGGACATCGGGTTGCCGACATGGTTGTCCACCTTCTTTCCAGACCTTAATGTGGTGACAGCATTAACTGGATTTACATTTTCGTCCTCACAAAGATTTACTCCTCGAGAGTTATACTTTGGATTCACTTCGGTTTGACTAGGCAATTTACCTTTCTCGTTTATTTTCATGGGATCCTTCATCATTATCAACATTTGTTCATTTTGTTTAGTGATTTGCTTAATTCTCTCATCTTGTAGTGATTTGTTCATTTTGTTTAGAGAGTTGTTTTTCCAATCGAGCAATTTCTTGTGAAGGCTGAGAAGGTTGGGTTGATGGATTGAAATTAGGATGCCTGTATGTTGATTCGAAGGTTTTGTTTGAGGAGTTGGTTGTGAATTTTGATCATTAGAAGTTGGGGTTCGATAATTCGGATTTGGTATCATCGGATACATATGTGATGGATTAGCCATATTGTTAGGATTTGACAATGAAAAATTGGGGTGGTGCTTCCAGTTAGGATTGTATGCGGATTAATAAGGACTATTTTGTGCTATAGCATTGATTTGGCCTTGTGTGTAGTAATGGGGTAGTCCTTCTCCTTCTTGAGGAGTTTGGGCATCTATAGGAAGATATGATGGGTCAATGGCATGTGCTCCTCTGTTTGGAGTACGAATTGGAACATGAATTGTTTCCCATTGCATATCCTTTTTGAATACTCTTCTAAAAATTCCCAAACTTCCTCGTCAGTTTTTTCCATGACTTCTCCTCCGCACATTGATTCGAGTTGGGATCTTGTTTGATAGTTAAGCCCTTCATAAACGATTTGGCACAAAACATGTTTAAGGATTGCATGATGTGGGCGACTATATAACAATTGATTGAACCTTTCAATATATTTTGAAAAAGTTTCTCCTTCATTCTGAGAGAATAGGTTGATTTCAGTTTGAATTTTAAGAGTTTTGTGGAAAGGAAAAAACTTTTTCAAAAATATAGTAACGAAATTGTCCCAACTTTTAATTGAATTTTTAGGAAGAGAATTAAGCCATCTTGTCACGCTTTCTAGAAGTGCAAATGGAATAAGCCTTAGCTTGATGGATTCATTTGAAAGTTGTTGCATTTTAGTTGTAGAAGCATATAACTCAAATTCACTAGAAAATTCATATGCATTTTCTGACCCAGTGAATTTTGGTACCCCTTGGATAAAAGAATGTTTTAGCTCAAAATTATTTCCTTCGGCAGGTGGAAATGAAATAACCAAAGGTTGACGGTCCTAGTTGGATAGCATCGGTCTCTAAGGGATAATGGTCGGTTCTCATGAAATTCATTATTTCCAACATGTGATTTAGGTGACGATTTTGGTGAACTGTGATGTGAACTGTGTTGTGAACCGTGATTACTCAAATTTGTTTGATTTGAAATTTCTGTTGATTTGTTTAATGAGATATTTTGGCTTTCTAAATGGTTAAAATTATTTCTTGCCCAAACGCGCATAAACAAATCAAGGTGTGGTAGCCAAAAGTAAATTTAAACTGTTTTCAGTTAGGTACCTATATAGTAGAAAATTACTTACAGAGGGGTATGGCAGTCCGTCCAGTGCAACTGAGCAGTGCTAGTGATTCAAGCTCTATAATAGCTTGATCCCTAGATCCTTGTTGTTGAATGGCTGAGATTTACTTAGTTGAGCTACCAGTAATCACTGTAGATGAATGCAACGCGAAAAGCAATTGAAATAGAAACTAAACAAATGTGAAACTTGAAAATCTGCAGCGAACGAAAAAAATGCTACTTTGGTGAAAGGAACTGGAAAGTGGAAAAAAATTATTTTCAAATACAAAAAAAATAAATTAACACGAATAGACTAAAAAATAGAAAATCTAAAAATTTCAAAATAGCAATTCTCCGGCAACGGCGTCAAAAACTTGTTGTGACTTTTCTATTGATTAGAAAAGCACAAATTTTAGTTAATTCTGCAAGCGCACAGGCGTGTAGTATGCAGGCCGAACACAGGGAATTGTGTTTTAAAATATTTGTAATCCCTATTTAAATCTTAGGCATGTTAAAAAAATTCGATGGTGGATGTTGAACATGAAATAAAAACAATAATATACTCCAAATTGATTTCGAATCTAATCAAAATTGCAATTAAAATATAAAATTGTAGAAATCAGAGCAGAAAATAAAAGTGCTTAAAAGAAAATAATAGAGCAAACAACTGAAATAAAATGAAATGAATTTATTAACTCACTGGAAAAGTGCAGAAGATATCTAAGAACGAGAATAAATAAATTGCTAAATCTAATTAACAATCTAACGTATTCTGTTCGAAATAAAAACAGTGCTGAAATTAAAACTAAACTAGAAGAAGAGTGATGGGGTAAGAGATGATTTTCCATCTGCATTGCTCTCTCTATTTATAGACTTCACCCTCCAAAAATAATCCTACTATTTAGGTCCATGTGCTTGATATTTGGAGAATAATAAGGCCACCTCACTTTGAATTGGTCTTTGCTTTGTTATTTGATTAACAAGTGGCCTTGCTTTGAGAGATTTTTAGGCTAAACTTTGAAAGTGTATTTTCAATATTTTCAATTGATTTCTTCCATGAATAGTACACATGTTGGTGACGTGAGATGCATTTCTTCATGAATGATATGTACTTTCTCTTCGAATTATTCGGTACTCAAAATGACACTCTTTTTTTGCGTGTCACTTGTACCATTGGACTGCACAGCCGATTAATTTCAACGTTGCACTTCGGAATCTATAATCTGCAAAACCACAGCAAAATACCATATAGTACCGCTTTATTAAAATAATAATTTATGAAACAAACGGTCTAAAATGCAGAAAAATACGTTCATCATGCTGGTGTCCCGTCCGAATCCAGTGAGTGTACCTAGAGCTTGGAATATCTGGAGGTTATGTCTCATAACCTTGAAATCGAGGTTGTATTAATTTTGATATAAATGAAAGTTTTACAAGAAATTGTACGAGACTGGATGTAGAGTAACTCCGAACCAGTATAAAATTTTCTGGTGTGATCTCTCTAACACTTTACCTTTTACTTTTACAACATTTATATCTCTTTGTGTTTGCATCTATGATTGTTGATTCTGCATTGTTAATTATAATCTTAAAAGAATTAAAAAAAATTCAAAAAATCAGTAGAGACTATTCACCCCCCTCTAGTGTTAAATTAGCCTTAAGATCCATCTTTCGCAAACTAACAGTAACAACCCTAACTCAGTGCGCTCGAATTTCGATTAAATCGAAACCCTAGTCCATTAGTGCATGGATCGTTGGTTTTTGTAACCTATAATAAACATAAGTATATGAAAGAGTGATCAATATAAACTCATAACGGAATAGAAAAATGTAATAGAACATAAATACTGACTAAGGCTACAACCTTGGAATCATTAGTATTCCTTGGATATTTAGTTGCCTTGTCAATGTCGAGCATGAATGAGAATCCATCTACCTTTCCCATCTTAAACTAGTAGCTCGTCCATGTTAATCCATCCTATGGGCTGTAATGAGAAGGAGGTCAGAACAATCTTCGGCTGATGGGAAATTTACATACGTTATATAGAACACTAATTTATGCCGATTGATTCCTATATAAGTGTTATGCCTATTATTTAGGGCTAATCCATTCAATCCTATGTGCATGTACGATATGCCTAATCTCCTTCGAAGTATAACTTCATATATATGCTTATACACATATATGTCTAAAAGTTATACTACCCAAAAATCCTGGCCACTTAATACTTGTTAAATTGAGAGAAGGCAGACCCAACGACCATTTAATACCTTAACCCCCGAAGCAGGCCCTCCGTAACGTAATCACTAGTCAATTAGTTCTACCTACAGAGACCGATGATCAATATAATTTCTGTATTACCAATGCATCTCAAAGTCTCATCTAGGGGTTAATTAGCCCATCTCGGACAAAGAAACAACTAACTAAATAACTTTAAGGTCTATGCGTATCCTATATGGATTCTACATCAGTAGGAAGCAAAATCCATTGGGGGCATAACCAGAGTCTTTACTATCGACCGCATATGACCGTTGGTAGTTGTAGCCTATATTCCAGCCCTATTACTAAATACCAGTTCAACAACAATACTGACATAGCCCATTGAATCCATAGCCAAAATCCCGTTTAGACTATCCTAATGTAAGTCAAGGGAAATGCTCATTCTAGTTACTTAATACCTCTTATTAGAAATAAAGCATAACCCATTTTCTTAAAAGTATCGGTCTATTTAATACTTTAGATCTGAGATGAACCCTTGGTTTGCATTCTCCTACCTATAATGAAACGCATCTCCCTTTCCCACGGGTTCTACGGTTGGATATGTCTCATATCAGTAGTAAGTATACACAATTGATAGTAGGCTCTAAGTGAAGGGTAGGCTTTTGTTGTGTAACTCTACTGACCTCGCATCCCAACCCCCTAAGCTTAAATGTTAGGCTAAGCCCACCAATTCATGTTTGCTCTAAACATAATTAAGGATGTATAATTTTCCACTATGAAAATTATACCGTTTTTCATCATTTAATTCCTATCTTATACGCTTATTTACCATATTCCATAAGTGTCAATTATCCATAATAAATAGCCGTTATTATTCTAATTGGACAATCTCTAATAATATTATTTATTCATTCTAATTCAACCTATTATGCCTATTTCATCTCTCCATAAATGTCATACTAAATCCTTTAATCGGCCACATTAAAAATATTATGTCCAAATTTAATTCCTATTAACTGCACGTTTATTGCCTTATTAATTTGGGAGTTGCTATCTTTTTTTCCATCTACACCTCCTAATCCTATAAGTTACTATGTTATTTATAACTAGCGATCATAATTATTTTTTGCACCAAAATTGGTCACAACACTCTTCGGAAGTTTTTGAAGAGATAATAATGAAGAATATAAATTGAAAATGAGTATTATCTAATATAAACTCCAAACAACAGGAAAGTAAATGTGTAGACAAGCATTTTAGAGTGGTTCGGCATGTTGCCTACGTCCACTATGAAGTTTTTTGCAGTTTTATTGATTCTCTTTCAATGATTACAAGTGAGTACAGCCAACAAAAGCAAGTTACAACTGGAAATTCGAAATCAACAGAGAAAGTATGATGTAGGTCTTGATCCGGCAGAGTTTCGACGCTTGAGAATCCCAAGATTCCTCTTTTGTAGGCTTTGAGGCTCTATTTATAGGCGTAGGAGGCTGAGACTTCGCTTAAACTTTGGGAGATTCGCTCTAGCACGTGAGGGGGCCCACACGACCAATTCCAGAAAGTTTCGAGTCAATCTGTGATCGATACGAAATCATTTCGTATCAATCAAGATGATGTCCAATTGAGCTGAAATTTGGTGTGACCATTCTTTTTCTCGTGTGCAATCTCCTGTGAAAATTTCATGGCATTTGGATCAGTAGATTTTGAGATATGGTCGATACGAAATGGAATTCTTCGGTGGCTGTTTGGTTCGAATCGATTTGTTCGAATTGATTGCTTCGAACCGATGGTGGCACGCGTCTTCGTGATGACGTGGAGTGTAAACTTCGCCTCGATCCGGTCTTTACTCCGAGTTGATCGCATCGACTCCATATATCTCGCCTTGTTCGTATCGAGGGATGACACGTCACCCAAGTTTGTTGACTTGATGGATTCGAATATATTATCATGTATGGATTCGAAGCGAGGCATTCTGCTGGATACGAAACAGGGTATCTGGATGGATACGAATCAAGCACCTTGATCGGTTCGAAGGGCTCAAGCCTATGGGTTCGAATCAGAGGGGAGCGAGGTCACTGCCACTTTGATCGATGTGAAGTCGATGGATTCGAACTAAGTTTAACTTAGGGGTTCGAACGTGACGTGGTCTATCTGCCGATGAGTTCGAACTAGGAGGCAGTGACCGATTCGAAATGGACAAGTGTTGATAGATTCGAACAAGAAGTCGCTTGATGGTTTCGAACATGGGTTTTACTTATGGATTCGAGCAGCAGTCATTGATGGACACGAACCACTGATGGTCAATTGATACGAACAAGCCTTTCTTCGATGGATACGAGCAGCAGCTGCCTGATGGATACGAAGAGAGGCTTCTATGATGGATGCGAAGCAGTATCCGTTGTCTTAGTTGATGGATGCAAAGTGGGCTTTCGGCCGATGGATTCGAATGAGATCGAGTCGAACCGAGGCACTTCAATGGATTCGAACTCGATCGACACGAACTGAGGCACTTCGATGGATACGAAGTTGATCGATACAAACTCGATCGATTCGAACCAGAGTTCAGTGATGGATATGAAATCTACAACGGGGATGGATACGAAAGCTGGGCCGTTTCCTCTAGATTGAATCGATCATAACATGAGCATATGAACTCGGATTAACTTGAAATTTGAAATGCTGGCCTCTATGGATTTGCTTGTCATGTCCTATCAATTGTGGCTCGATCTGGACTTGGACAAAATTCATCGCTATCCATAGCGAAGCAATGTACAACCAATCTTTGAGGTGAGCTGTCTTTTGTTTTCGATCGATCTTTTGGTATCACGGCTTTGCCAAAAAGCAGGATAACATTTGCACCCCAAAGTACGTCTTGTGTGAACATGACGTGCTTTGAAAAGCTGCAGTCTTATTCTGAACAGTCACACTCCAGGAACTTTGACTTGGTATTTGTACTCTAATTCACACTTTAGGAATTTGGAGTCGACATTTATATTTTTGGTTCGCGCTACGGGAACCTGGAATTGATGTTTATACTCCACTTCACGCTCTGCGAAGTTGGAGTTAGCATTGATGCTTCGGTTCGCACTCCGAGAACCTAGAATAGATGTTTATACTCCAATTCACACTCTGAGAAGTTGGAGTTAGCATTGATGTTTCGGTTCACACTCCGGGAACCTGGAATAGATGTTTATACTCCAATTCACACTCTGGGAAGTTGGAGTTAGCATTGATGCTTCGGTTTGCACTCTGGGAACCCGGAATAGATGTTTATACTCCGACTCGCGCTTTGGGAATTTGGAGTTAGCCGATAGAGGGTCAGTCCATCTGTTTGGGCTTTTTAGGAATTCGTTCACACTCTGGGAACGATGGATTTATTGGGATCGTGGATGGTCGGATCACATCCACCCCGAGTTAACAAGCGAGGTCGTTAGATGGACGGGTCCATCCTCCTCAAACTTGGTTAGGATACAGCCGAAGTCGTTAGGTAGACGGGTCCACCCTCTCTGGAACTGCATTTATATGTTTATACTCCAACTCGCACTCTGAGAGTTTGGAGTTAGTGTTTATGCTTCGGTTCGCACTCTAGGAACCTAAAGTTGATGTTTATACTCCAATTCGCACTCTGGGAATTTGGAGTTGATGTTTATACCCTGGCTCAAACTCTGGGAACCTAAATGTTTGCGCCAAAATTGGTCACAAACACCCAATATCACGAAAGCACCCGTTTACGTACTCAACTCGATAATAATCAACACAGAACTCAGCAACAATCAATATAGAATTCAGCTCTAAGTAACAAATCACAGTGATTCACAAACAACAATCACAGACACAGGATTTATAGTGGTTCAGCGTTTGTGCCTACGTTCACTTTGAAGGTTTTCTCTTTATTGCTTTGCTTGATTAAATCGATTACAACGGATTACAGTTGATAATAGTTTTGAAATCTGAATACAACAGTGATTCTGATGAATAGATTTGAATCCGGCAGAGTCTTGGTGTTCAATGGCAGAAGTTCTCGGAAGATCCCCTTTTCTTAAGGCTTCAGGGTGCTATTTATAGGCGTTGGAGGCCCAGATCTTGCTGAAACTTCGGGAGACCTCTTCTGGCACGTGAGTGGGCCCACGCGACCGACCCTACCAAGTTTCGTCTCGATCTGACATCGGTTCGAAGTCATTTCGAACCCATCAAGAAATGGTCCAATCGAGCTGAAATTTGGCAGGAACAATCTGTATCTTGTATGGAAGCTACTGTGAAAATTTGGTTGCATTTGGATCAGTGGTTTAGGAGATATGATCGGTTCGAAATGAGGATTCTCGGTTGGCTGTGTGGTTCGAACCGATAGTCTCGAACCCTTGAGTTCGAATCCATGAGTGCACGTGGGTCTGCAGGGACGTGGCGCGTATCTCTCGAATCGATCCTAATTTATCTCCGAATGGACCGCTTCGACTCCGTGAACTATGGCGACTTCGTATCGATGGAATGACACGTCATTTAAACCAGCTGACTCGGTGGATTCGAACAAAGGAGTATCCCTGGCTTCGAACGCGACCGATTCGAATCAGGGAGTCCCTATGGGTTCGAACTCGATCGATTCGAACAGGGTCGGTTCGAAGTGACATGGACTCAAAGCTAGAGGGTTTTCTATGGACTCGGACATACTAGTGAGGATGGATTCGAAGGACCGGCGGGTACGAAGGAAGGCTTTGGGATGGTTTCGAACCAGATGGGTTCGAACTAGATGGGTTTGAAGCAAAGACAGTGGATGGGTTCGAACTGGATGGTTTCGAGGTAAGGGTATTGGATGGGTTCGAAGGTGATGGTTTCGTGGCAGACAATGACTACCTCTCTCAAATTGAATCCATCATATCTTGAGCATACGAACTCGGATTGACTTGAAATTTGAAATGACGACTCCTTCGACCTTTCTTGTCATGTCCTATCAATTTTGGCCTGTTCCGGACTCGGACAAAATTCATCGATATCCATAGCAAAGTGAAGTATAACCAATCTCTGAGACGAACTGTCTTTTGTTTTCGATCTATCTTTTGGTATCACGGCTTTGCCAAAAAGCGGGATAACACTAAAGTTGATGTTTATACTCCAGTTCGCACTCTGGGAATTTGGAGTTGGCTTTTATACTCCGGTTCGCATCTGGAACCTAGAGTGGATGTTTATACTCCAATTCGCACTCTGGGAAAATGGAGTTAGGATTTATACTCCAGTTCGCACTCTGGGAGTTGATTGTAGGACTGTCGTGTGTCGGTCCAGTTCAGCCTTTGATGTGATGGCTTGCCTTCGAGCTGAGGTTTCACTTAGTGAGTGGGCGGTCGTATCACAGTCACTCGCTATTTGAATAAATTCCATTGTTCGATGGAACTTAGCTCTTCGTGCATCGTGATTGTTGAATGTTGCATTCGGTGAGTCACAGCTCTAGCTTGAAGGGATAGTAATTTATTGCTGGAACGGAAAAAACATGGCAAAGTCAGTGCCTTATTACAAATTGAAACTTCAGAATGTAAAGGAAATTGCAAAGTATTCATAGACTGAATGAGCCTGTCATGTGTAATAGTGACAAAGGTCGTCGTCGTTCCAGGCTCCTGACAAAGTGGATCCGCCACTGACGGCGTTTATCACCAATCACCCGCCGAGACGGGTAGAGTCCTCATGTCTCGGTCGATTGGGTTTATTATTTTGATTTGATGGGCCCGCTCCTCCAGGCTGCGGTGCCCGAACAAACTGTTCCAGCTTCCATTCTCTAATCAATTTTTCTACAAGATCTTGCAAGTGAGGACATTCATTCGTATTGTGTCGTAGCTTTCATGAAACCTGCAAATTTTCCCGTCTGGATTTGTCTTTCTGACGACGGTTTCGGTGCAAGTTTTTCATATGGAATTGTATTACAAGTTTGTAAATACAAGTTCTCCAGTGATGTATTCAAAGGAGTGTAGCTGTCAAACATGGGATTCTTGCGCTGTGGGCCACGATTTTGATCACGTTTTCTAGTTTGATTTGCGCTCTCTCTCCGCCGAGCTTGTTTGTTTTGAACGTTCAACTGAACTTTTCCGGAGCCGTCAGCGGACTGTTTGATTGCGACATTGCTTTGGATCCCTTCCGTGCTTGGCCCTGCATCAGTCTGCATCCTAGACTGTTTCGCATCTTCCCTTCTCAAGAATTGAGCCGCCTTGGCATGGAAACGGTCCAATGATGCAGGTGGTTTTCCAGCCAACCAGTTGCCAAACTCAGAATCGTGGTCAACCCCCTTAGTCAACGCCATAAGGATGGAGTTATCGTTCAGATTGCTGATTTCCACACATGCAGTATGGAATCTCTCTAAGTAGTGTCTGAGCGTCTCTCCAGAAGCTTGGGTAACGCTAGACAGAGTGTTGACATCTTTCGGCCTTGCGACGTGCATGCGGAATTGCTCAACAAATTTTGTGGCCAACTGGTCAAAGGAGGAAATGGATCGAGGTGGCATCGAGTGAACCACATGGTAGCAATGCCTCCCAAGGAGATGGGGAAACTACAACACTTCACTGCATCGTCAGCTCTGGCAGCACCCATCGACCATTCATATTTCAGAATATGTTGGTTGGGGTCGGAGTTTCCCTCGTACATGGGTAGAGTCGGCATCCTGAATCGCTGAGGGGGTTCAGCAGTACGTATATCGTCGGTAAAAGGAGTGTGACTTCTGGAGATTCCCCAGTCATCATTCGTGAGACCCTGGCTCTCACGGATCATCTGACATATCATGGTCGGAATATCCGGCATTTGTATGTTCTGAGTGGATCGTGCCGGAGTATGATGGTGTTCCATGTTATGAGATTGGACCGGATGATGTCCACGGTCCACATCTTGCCTTCTTGGCTCATATCCTCTAGGACATATGGTTCGAGAGTACGCCCGTGATGACGACGGTCCAGGTTCGATTGATTTTGGGCATCGACTCCTAGTTCAACCGCGACCTTAGTGGCGCAGTATCATGTGGTGTAGTGAGCAGCGGTACCCCCTCGGGAGGAGGGCTCGGTTTGGAAACTGGCTGATGGACCAACTCTCAATTGTCCAACGGTTATTGCCGGTTGATATCTAGCAGTTTGTATGTGACTCCCATCTAGCCGGGGTCATGGAGTTCGATGATGATAATCAGAAGATGAAGAACTTTCGCTGGAGGAGTGAGAAGCATGGTCTCTCCTGGAACTCCTTCGCTTCTGGTGATTCAGCTGGTTGGTCAGCTCGGCGTTAGCATGTAGCTATTCTGTTAGTTGTTGGCGACTCTGGGTCAGCTCTTGAAGCAGCAGCTGAAACTCTTGTCGGGTAACCGGACCTGATGGTTTCGAGTTTCCAATAGCGTCTTGATTAGAGGGAGGCAGTGGCGCAGGATTCTGTCTATCCTGTTCCTCTTGATTGATAGCGTTAGAGGTGGTACTTGGCTAACCATCTTGAAAGTTGAATTCCATTCCTAGACTTTATGCAAATCTGAATAGAAGGGAAGGAACTTGAATTTGTGATCTGGATCTCTCTCTTAGATTTATTCAATCCAGTATCGACGACAGATCCAAAGAGCAGGAGAAAATCTGGGTTTTCTCGGTCAAAGCACCAAAGTGTTTGCACCAAAATTGGTTACAACACTCTTCGGAAGTTTTTGAAGAGATAATAATGAAGAATATAAATTGAAAATGAGTATTATCTAACAAAAACTCCAAACAACAGGAAAGTAAATGCGTAGACAAGCATTTTAGAGTGGTTCGGTATGCTGCCTACGTCCACTGTGAAGTTTTTTGCAGTTTTATTGATTCTCTTTCAATGATTACAAGTGAGTACAGCCAATAAAAACAAGTTACAACTGGAAATTCGAAATCAACAATAAAAGTATGATGTAGGTCTTGATCCGGCAGAGTTTCGACGCTTGAGAATCCCAAGATCCCTCTTCTATAGGCTCTGAGGCTCTATTTATAGGCGTAGGAGGCTGAGACTTCGCTCAAACTTTGGGAGATTCACTCTGGCACGTGAGGGGGCCCACATGACCAATTCCAGAAAGTTTCAAGTCGATCTGTGATCGATACAAAATAATTTCGTATCGATCAAGATGATGTCCAATTGAGCTGAAATTTGGTGCGAGCGTTCATTTTCTCGTGTGCAATCTCCTGTGAAAATTTCATGGCATTTGGATCGGTAGATTTTGAGATATTGTCGACACAAAATGGAATTCTTCGGTGGCTGTTTGGTTCGAATCGATTTGTTCGAATCGATTGCTTCGAACCGACAGTGGCACGCGTCTTCGTGATGACGTGGAGCGCAAACTTCGCCTCGATCCGATCTTTACTCCGAGTTGACCGCATCGACTCCATATATCTCGCTTTGTTCATATCAAGGTATGCCACGTCCCTCAGGTTTGTTGACTTAATGGATTCGAATATATTTCATGTATGGATTCGAAGTGAGGCATTCTGCTGGATACAAAACAGGGTATCTGTATGGATACGAATCAAGGCACCTTGATGGGTTCGAAGGGCTCAAGCCTACGGGTTCGAAGGGCTCAAGCCTACGGGTTCGAATCAGAGGGGAGCGAGGTCACTGCCACTTTGATCGATGTGAAGTCGATGGATTCGAACTAAGTTTAACTTAGGGGTTCGAACGTGACATGGTCTATCTGCCGATGAGTTCGAACTAGGAGGCGGTGACCGATTCGAAATGGACAAGTGCTGATGGATTCGAACAAGAAGTCGCTTGATGGTTTCGAACATGGGTTTTACTTATGGATTCGAATAGCAGTCATTAATGGACACGAACCACTGATGGTCGATAGATACGAACAAGCCTTTCTTCGATGGATACGAACAGCAGCTGCCTGATGGATACGAAGAGTGGCTTCTATGATGGATGTGAAGCAGTATCCGTTGTCTTAGTTGATGGATGCAAAGTGGGCTTTCGACCGATGAATTCGAATGAGATCGAGTCGAACCGAGGCACTATGATGGATTCGAACTCGATCGACATGAACTGAGGCACTTCGATGGATACGAAGTCGATCGATACAAACTCGATCGATTCGAACCGGAGTTCAATGATGGATACGAAATCAACAATGGGGATGGATACGAAAGCTGGGCCATTTCCTCTAGATTGAATCGATCATAACATGAGCATATGAACTCGGATTGACTTGAAATTTGAAATGCTGGCCTCTATGGCTTTGCTTGTCAAGTCCTATCAATTATGGCTTGATCTGGACTCGGACAAAATTCATCGATATCCATAGCGAAGCAATGTATAACCAATCTTTGAGGTGAGCTGTCTTTTGTTTTCGATCGATCTTTTGGTATCACGACTTTGCCAAAAAGTGGGATAACAATTATAACCAAAGTGAATATCAACTTATATTAGGCTATATAAATAAATTATTATTTTTAATCGGTAAGCGTGGTTATACATGCTTGTATGTATGTATATGTTCTTATTTCTAACTATTAATTCCTAAACTAGAACATTCCTTTCCATGTTTTAATTTACCAGAGTATCTTTTCTAAACATTATAACTTTCCATAAATTAACCCAAAGTGAGACATGTGGTTCGTTCGAAATAACAAAGAATAGTCCTTTTTCTTTTATTTAAATAAACAGTGCAAACTACAAAGAAGAACATTTGTTCTCTACACATCTCTTCCATTTTTGGTATTCCTTATTATTTCAAATGATCTTTTTAAATATATATATATATATATATATATATATATATTTGTGGAATCAGATAATTTATGGAAATCATATGGAAATTGATACAACTAAATTGTACCCCGCTTCTAATAAATTAAATAATATAAATTCACATTCCAAATCAAATTAGGACAATCTAAATTAATACTAACATTTTACAATTCAACTGTAAATCTAAAAAATCTTTAGAACTTTATCAACATTAGACTTTAACAAATTTAGGGACTTGTTTTCAAATTTCTAGATTTGGTAAAAATACCATTCATATTCCAATTACCTATCTTATAGAATATGTAGGCGATATACCTATATGTTTGTTTTAAGCCCATAACTCATTAGATCTTATATAGGCGTAGTAATTAAATATAAAATTCAATGATATAAATTTCAATGTCATAAATAATTATATAATTTTCCACTCACCTTTCAAGCTTTCCAACCTTCTAAATATGAATTTATCCCTTTAACTAACTTCTTTTCGATCCAAAAGAATATGTATAATAAGATATATATATATATATATATATATAAACACTGTTAGAATTACAGATCTAAGAAGAGAGTTGGATTAAGAGGAATATAGATTTATAATCATGAATCATAATTATAAAAATTTCATTTTTCTTTTGCAACGTTGATTTGCTTCTTCTATTCTTCTCTTTTATTTTCCATCCTTCTTTGATTTTTTATACATAAAATATTTATAGAAATAGTAGAGAATCGAAAATGAGCTTCGCTACTTTGATTAGAAAATATGAGAAGAAAAATGAAGGCTGGGCTTGTATTTATAAGCACTTGAATAGGTCATATCCATTAGATTTAAATAATTTAAACTTGGTCGTTCATCCAAGGTTCAACGTTCGCGCCATCTTTAGGACTATAACAACCTACCTATCTGCACAATCCAAGCCAATAATAAACCACACATGTCCAATCAAAATTGAACAGAAATACAGATAGTTATTGAGAAGTAAGACGTTAACATTTGGTGCCTTCACTAAGAATCGAATTCTCAACTGGATTGGATCTCATCTACTTGTGGATTCCCATATTCGCGAGATAGATCTATTTATTAACCAAAAAACTTCTTATTCTACTCATATTTGAAGGAAATCTAAAGGAAACTGGTGGCCATGGTTAGAGGAGCTCAGTCTACATCCCGTGTTTTTGGAGGATTTGATTATGCTAGTGTTCTTATTTGGAGTTGTTCATTTGTATAGGTCCATTTGGAAGGGATCAGATTCACTCATGTATGCAAGTCCTCGGGATCAGATGTTGAAATTTGCATGCATGTTAGCCAAAGTAGCTAATCCCTCTCCCGAAGCCTAAATGGTTTATCCCTCTCTCGAAGCCTAGCTGGTTGATCCCTCCAATCTCAACTGCAACTGGTCCCTTAGCCTAAATGATTGATCCCTCACCAAGGCAATTCAACCGACCCTTACATACATACACATGCTCAATACCAGTCCCTACGACATCTATACTGATCGCTTCAAATTGTATATATACCTATCCCTCTACAAGGTATATATACGACCCGTCTTTAAGGTATATATACTGATCCCTCTGTAAAGCATATACACCGATCCCTCTGCAAGGTATATTTATCGATCCCTCTTTAAGGTATATATATCGATCCGTTTGTAATGTGTATATACCAATCCCTTAGCAAAAATGACGGATCCGTACCCAAGGTAATTCAGTCGATCCCTATACTACCGATCCCTCCTATAAAACATTCACCACCGATCCCTCCATACCCTATATAACTGATCCCTCTCATAAAACATTTAATGTCGATCCCTTTTGTATTCAAAAAGGGAACATAAACGAACCCTCCTTCCTGGGGTAAAAAATGGATCGGGACCAATCCCTCCTTCTTACTGCACATAAAAAATATGGATCGGGTAAGATCCATTTTTTAAAATAGCACTAAAAAATGGCGCATTCTATCCCCTTCCCTTACATCCTATGACTGATCGGGGCATAGGGGATCATGCTGCAGCTGCTGAATTGCAGCTAAGGAATGGACAAGGAAATGCTACTCAAACGGTACACCCCAAGGCTGGAGAATCAAGATGATATGACGCAAACTGGGATCGATTACTCGATCAGTTTCTAGAGTAGATTACGCCTGCTCTCAACTGACCAACTTCCAAACGCCCGACTTGCTAGCTATGATACAATGAGTTGTGTGACAAACTCCTGCACCGCTTATTATGCCATCTCAAAGTATAGCTATCCATCATCAAAGTCGAACTTGAAGTAGTCACCCATTCGACTCGAAGCGAACCCAGGAAGTTCTGGCCCAAGGTCAAACTCGAGTAAAAACAAGATTTTTTCCAAGAAAACACCGGTAGACCCCAAGCACCGTTCATCACCAATCCAACACTTCAAATTCAGCGACTCCAAGCGAACCAGGGGCCGACTCCAAGAAAATAGAAAATTTTATCGGGTCGGACTCCAATTAAATTATCGCCAATCCATCACACGTTGGACAATCATGCATATGACATTCACAAGCATTACAAACAACCGATACTTGAAAACAGACTAGACTAATGATGACTGGAGCATTTCCTCCAGTCGAAGCCCATTCATTGAAGCCATTCAATATGTAGAATATCCCAAGAGATTCAATATGCCAACCATGTCGGCGTATTCTAGAAACACAAACCACCAAGAGCATCTCATGAAATATGAAGGCAAATGAATTCTGCCAGAGTGGCTAATGCAATTAAATGCTGACTCTTTCCTATATTCCTCGGGGGAGTAGCGATCGATCATGTGATTTACGCGATCACCGCCCAAGTCCATATCCACATTTAATCAACTAGCTAAGGATTTAACAGAGCAATTCAGAATGCATGTGACTCGCCCCAAGATGCGATGTCATTATCCAACCTAATCCAAGCACCAAGCGAGATGCTCAAAGATTTCTTGCATAGATTCGACGTCATTGTCACTAAAGTGAGCAGTCCCAGCAAGGATATTAAACTAATGGCATTGATAAGGGGAATCAACCCCAAGTTGGATTCCAGCGGCTGGTTTGCTAGAGAGCTTCCTACGACCTTAGATTGCTTCTATTACAATGTGAACTAGATCTTAAGCAAGGAGAAGGTAGAGCAGACTAGAAGAAAGAACAATGTAGGCCCGTTGGCTGAAGGAAGTCAAAGCAAGGGTAGCATTGAGGCTTTAGATGAGGACTCAGATTCTAAGGGACAACCTAGAATCTCAAATTCCGACTCATATACTCCTTTAAACGATTCAATTAAAAACATCTACTTAGAGACTCACAACTCGAAGCAGTATTGGACCAGCCTTGAGGGAGTCCACCGAAATTTAGAAGAAATACGGGAAATGTTGTATATTTCAAGATACACATGATCAGAACACCAGCGATTGCAGACAATTTCGAGATGTGATCGGAAAAAATATTCGAAAAGGAAAGCTTCAATAATATACGCAAGCCCTGTAGTATGATGATCAGGGAACATTTGATACTTACCAATAATGACCTTTGATTATCAATTGGACCACCTACGGTCGACTTCCAACTGAGGAGGGCTAAGGAAAAGTGGAATAGCGGGCACACGATGCTGCTTCACTTATCAATGAGATTTATTCCGATCTTCTTTGAATTACTTGATTTCGGTTTCAATTTCAAATATGTTGTGAATTACGACCAACTTGAATTAAACAACTTGCATAAGATGCAGCTAACGAGGTACCTAGAGTTGGGCACCAACCAACCTCTATGGACCATGATCGGACCTTCGAAGCATCACCAAAACAAGCATGATTCAATCGCTCATTAGCTACCATATGCCCCTGACTTAGGGGCAAGGACTCAAAATGGAAAATGGGTGTGACTGACCACTCATCATAAAACTTTGCCCCAAGAGTGTGGAGTAAAGTATAAACCCAAAATGATGGATGCGGTTCGACTGTCCATCAATCTACTTTGGTCCCCAGAGCGCGGACTGGAGTATAAACATCAAACAGGTGTGACTAACCACTCATTATAAAACTCTAGTCCCTAGAGTGCAGACCGGAATATAAACACAAAATGATGGATGTAGTACAACCGTCTATCGATCAACTCTGGTCCCCAAAGCGGGGACCGGAATATAAACATTGAACGAGTGTGACTGACCACTCATCATAAAAATCTGGTCCATAGAGTGCGGACTGGAGTATAAAAACAAAATGAGGGATGCGATTCGACCGTCCATCGATCAACTCTGGTCCCCACAGTGCGGACCAAAGTATAAACATGAAATGGGTGTGACTGACCACTCATCATAAAACTCTGGTCCATAGAGTGTGGACCGAAGTATAAATACAAAAAGATGGACGTAGTTTGACCGTCCATCGATCAACTCTGGTTCCCAGTGCGTGGATTGGAGTACAAATATCAAACGGGTGTGACTGACCATCCATCATAAAACTCCAGTCCCTAGATAGTGGACAGGAGTATAAACACAAAAATTGGACATGGTTCGACCATCCGCTCCTCAACTCTTTCCCTTTACTTGGGGGCAAACAAATGACTCAAAGTGGATGCGATCTGGCCATCTCCTCCCCTTCTCAAGCTCGAAGTCCTTTAGAACAATCAACTTACTCCGAAAGATCTGCAGTGGAAGTGGACGTGGTATGACTATCCATGCATCGACTCATGTCGTGGATGCAGGGGGCAGTTTAAGAGCCTAAGCCTAAATTAGACGTGGTTCGACCATCAAATCCAAAGAGGATGTGATACGTCAATCCATGACCTTATTTGCGCCTAAGGTATGGCGAACTATCCAAGCCTTGCCCGGATGTTGGCAAGCCCAAATTCCAAATTAAGACATGGACCCGGTTCAACCGTCAAGCAAATAACTTTGGTGCCCCATAGTGGATTGGAGTATAAATACAAAATGGGTGCGGTTCAACCACCCGCCAACAAACTCTAATCCCTAGAGTGCGGATATTAGTATAAACAAATAGATAAGTGCAGTTCGACCACTCAATATTCCGTAAAATCCGACCTGAACTCGACAGGATGAGCATAAACTCACTAAGGATGGAATTCGATCGTCCACGAACTAATTCCGCTAACCCAATAATGGGAATGAGAGCATAAACTACTACAAGCTGAGTACGACATCTTAATGTAGCTCCAGCTAGGTGATATTTACAACTTAAGGCAACAATTGCAAGAAGGCCTCAATATAAAAAAATCGAAATGACATCTGAAGTTACAGGCGACCGACTATGTAGTTCCATCGGGTCGACAAGCAATGTCGATCGAAGCTTCCATATCGTGTCGCTGGGTCGGCGATCAATATCGACCTACACCAAATACAGACGGATATGACCCAGAAGTCCTTCGAGAAATTTCGATCACCAAAGTGCGGATAGGAGAATAAACCATGAATGATAGTGACTTGATCGTTAATTTTCCTGCACCCTCCTTCGATTCGTCAGGAGGAGTATGAAACCGGATGAGCATGACCTAATTGCACCCGAGACAACTCTATCCCTATATCTGGTGGGAGAATATGAATCAAAATGGATGCCACTAACCATCCAGCTTTGAATGAATGTGACACGGCCGTTCATTCGTTGACTCTTACCATGATCTGCCTAGTAGAGTAGTACAAAATGGACATGACTTAACCATCAGCACACTGATCCTTGTCTTTGTTCTAGTAGGGAAAGCATTATTCATCGATTGGAAATGACTTGCCTTCCTACTTATCGACGTATGCCCAAGACTTGGGGGCACAAGTGAGAAACAAGATGAATGTGAATCGACCATCCATTAATCAACTCTCACACTTTGGAGCTTAGGTGGAGTATAAACATGACTAAGACGAGAATCGATCGTCCATGCAGTACACTTATCAACCTGAGACCGGGTGTAGAAATCTGATCATCTAAAGACTGACTGCGGTAGCTCAATACTGTGATTCATACCTTGTGTTTACAACGACTCGAGCCTACGACCGAAAGTATGCCTAGAGACAGAATCATCGAATCAATGCCCAAGCTCATAGGCAATTAATCTTCACTCTAACCCAAACGACAAGTAATAAATCATGAGTACGTTGAATGGAAAGCTTATTACTCGAATATACAAGCAGATTCAAACTCAAAACAAGAGCTAGCTATGCAGTTGCACGCAACACGAGGCTGTACCATACTCGACTTTTGAATCAACGTGATTCTAAGCCTAATTTTCGGCCATTTGCAGATAATCACTCAAAGCATTTCGAGCCCTTCAGTATCAGACTCAGTAACTCATGACAAGACTTTAGGATTCGATCGAAGTAACCGCCCATCATTGACCATCACAACTAGATTTCACGTTGATTGTTACGCAGTTACATTTGAACTTAAGGAATCTAAGACTGCACCCACTAAGCTGACAATCGACATTACAATCAGCCATGGCGACCCATCATGGGTACTGAAGATCGGATCAAAGTTCGGTTCAACGATGTTGAAGGAATTAGCGGGTTTTCTCTAAGCGAATCTTGACATATTCATTTGGATCCATTCTATCATGTGTGGGATATCACCAATTATCATGAGCCATGCATTGAATATCGACCCGAGGCATGTCCCGGTGAAACAAAAGCAACACGTTATGGATCCAAAGATATCTATTGCATTTAAAGAGGAGGTGGATAAACTCAAAACCCATAGATTTACCCATGACACCCTCTACTCGAAATAGGTATCCAATCCATTTCTTATGAAAAACGCTAATGGAAAGTAGCAGTCATGCGTTGACTAATCAGACCTAAACAATGCATGCCCGAAAGACCGCTTTCCACTTCTTAGGATCGACCAGCTGGTAGACTCAACTATTGGATATGAACTGCTCTCATTTGTGGATATGTACGTCGAATACAACCAAATCCCGATGCACGTCCCTGACCATAAGAATACCAACTTCATAACCTCTCTAGGGCTATATCGTTATGTTGTGATGTTGTTTGGACTAAATAATGTTGAATCTACTTACCAGAGACCAATCGACATGATGTTCAAAAACCAGATCGGGAGATCGACAGAAGAATATATGGATGATATGCTCATGAAGTCACGACAATCAAACGGCCACATCGATGACTTAGTGGAGATATTTAGTGTTATACTAAAATATGGATTAAAACTACATCCCTTGAAATGCTCATTCGCCATTGCATTGGGAAAATTTTAGGGTTTCATCGTCTACTCTTGCGGAATCGAACCGATCCCGAGAACATTCAAGCAATTCAAAACATCCAAGTGCTGAAGATGGCTAAACATGTACAGAGCTTAAATGAGAAGGTTGCCATTTTTGGGTGTTTGTGCCATTTTTGGGTGTTTGTGCCATTTTTAGGTGTTTGTGCCATTTTTGGTTCAAACAGAATCAAATACTAGTCCGCCACCAAAGAAAAGATCCACTCCCCTCATCTGAAGATTCAGTCCCCAATAACATGATAAAACCCTAAAAAGAGTAGCTAGCCCACTTTAAAGAGATGATCTGAATTCTTCAAGTGGCGTCGAGTGAAATGAGAGAAATAGATTCAGTACGCACGGATAAGAATTTGAGGATTATTGGGTTGATCGATCAAGATCATAGCATTAGACCCGAAGGATCAATCGGAACGATCTCGACAAAACGGGCTAAACGTAGAGCGCCCAAGATTGTTATAGTCGAGGAGGGTGATGTGGAAAGTATGCCCACTGATGATGAACCCATTGCTGGGCCTTCAGTCGGGTTTCAAAGTCTTGAGGGAAGGAGAAAAGGAAAGGCTGCAGCTCATAAGTGTCATAAACCAATAAGATGGAAATCTGTAATCGTGTCTTTGCATGTTCCTGGTATTAGAATTTTGGAGGCTCCTCCCTTGCAAGTGGAGAACCTTTTTGAAGGGCTTGTCGATATCCTAATCTCGAATTATGTGTCACTTCAACATGAGCCGGATTGAAGGAGCTTCAGAGTGCTTTGGAATTAAGCGAGTCTCTTCCCATAAGCATGGCCGACATTTCTGGTTGGTCGAGGGATTGCACACATATATACACTTCACGGCATTACCCAGTTTCCAAACTTAATCTATCCACTTCTAGAGATTATTAACTCTGTTTCTTTTACTTTGTAGATACAATGTCCGAACATGGGTCGATATTGGGGAACCTCCGTTCAGTTCGTCGATCCTCTTCGTATTATGAATCACATAGGAGAGAAGCAGAAAGAGACCGCGATCGTGGGTACTCTTGTCAGGAACAATATGAAAGAGATGGGGATAGGGACTACAGACATCGATCCTGATCCCGTTCTCCACCTCTTAGATCCCTATACAGCCCCCTGTTTATGTCACACATCCTCCGGAGCCTCCACGTCACAAACCGTCTTCTCATGCTCCGAGGCCTGATCCTCACCATCATAGAACTGAAACTACAACTCCTGTTATTACTGAGCAGGCCATCACCATGCCTACAGGGGAAGGAGCGATTAAGATCGCCTAATTGAAGAAGGATTTTTTGAATATTTGTTTCGATGGCTATATCTTCCCCCTCACTTAAATAGAATTCGAATGAAACTAGAGCACATAATGCATGATTATATTCACAATATCTACACTCAGAACAAGGAGTGGGGGAAAGCTGCGGAGAAAGCATCGAAGGTGGCCTTTGAGCGGACGAATACCGTAGAGAAATTAGAAACTGAGCTCGCACAAAAGGACCAGATAATTTAAGTGCTTAACGACGAAGTCGAATCCTCTCGGAAATCAGAAATAGAGGCCACTTAAAAGGTCGATGATGCGAACTTGGCAATGGAGAGGATGCGACAGACACATTTTGCCTTGGTGGAGAAGATGGGCCACCGAAACACTACTATCACAACCGAATGGGATGTTTCTCTCAAAGAACTTAACGAGCTCAAAGCCATATTTTTCAAAATCATCAAAGAGAGGGATGATGCAAATAGAGAAGCCCAAAAGGCACGTGAACATGCCGAAGTGCTTCGGGGTGAACGGGATGCGACTACGGCTAAGGTCCGGGAGGTAGAGACTGAGGTCGAGGAGAAGGTCCAAATGGAGGAGTCCAGGCTAGAGGCTGAAATTGAAGATCTCCTCATTACCTATAATGCTAACGTCTTGAGGCATAGCAACCGAGCCTGGCTCGATAACTATCCGAAACATTTATACAATGCCTAGGGCCAATTAATAGAAGATGAGAAGGCTGCCCATCAGGGCGAATCGATCGACGAATTCGAGCTTGAGAACCGAGTGCTGAATGAAGACGAAAGGAAAGTTCTCCATGATGTAATGATTTCATATGAGAAGGAGTAGCTTGGCGCTCAACACTCGGAGGTCGGGGAAGGTTCTGATGTCGAGCACCGTGACACAAGTCCCGAAATTCTTGCGCCGACTCAACGTGAACCAACTTCTTTGGTTGATTCTCAATCCGTTCCTGCTTACAACCCGTATCAACTACAGATATCTCAAGCTAGCGAGCAAATTTTTGAGGTCGTTCAGCCGCCAACAAGTCAAATGAGGAAGGTTTTTTATATGCTTGTTTAAGATTGGGAGCTGCATTTGAAATACTTAATAACAGTTTTTCTTTGTCCCTTTCCAGTGATTGGAGCCACATCAGTCACGCCTCCTGCAACTCAAGAGTCGCATCATGAGCAGGATGCGATCATTACAGAAGCGACCATGACATCGGCCACTACACCTATAGATGATGTGCAAGGGAGCACACTTTCAGTCAATGAATAGATGATAGAGGAACTTCTCAGTCATCACAGTGACCCTTTCTCTGACTTCCCATTTGTCATGAGTGAAGTAGCGCCAGCGACTAGCTCCTCAGTCCCAAAAGCAAGCATTTTCGACGAAGCACAATCACTTCATGAGGAAGAAATAATTGTCGAGATTAAACGCAGAAATGGAAGCAGCTGCTCGGGCCAGCAGCTTCGGAGGTGGAATGGAGGGATCTGATCTGACCCCGTTACAAATGATATCTCTTGGTGGCACTGTTGTCGACACCAGCGTGTCTATTCCGCCTCCTATAATGGACCTGACCACTCTAACTCCACCTGCTGGAAGCATACCTATCCATATGAGTTTGAAGGAGGTAGACATAATACCCCTGGCGGGGAGTCAGCCGTCGAAAGGTAAGGGCTCGAAGAGGAAACCAAGTGGTGGATCCAATGGCTCAAGACCATAGAGGAAACCGAAGAAAAAGAAAGAATAGAAATGCTTCCTTAGTGCATTTTTGGGTTGATAGGAACTTCTTTAGTTTTGTTAGCCATGTACAGATGCGGGTTCGGTCCTTGCTAGTAGGATTTTTGCAAATAACTTGTATATAAATTCCTTCCACAAGTAGTTGAAATGAAATTCTATTTTGTCTTCAACTCATTTGTTGTTTATTTGCTTAAGTGTTCCAGCATTTGAATTCTTGTTTAGTAAACTTGTGAAGTTTCGACCTTTGGTATTGGGTTTTGAGTTTATTTGTTAAGTCCTAGAATTACGGCTGCGAGTCGTGACCGGACACAAAGCTGAACTCCGATGCGGCGCTGCTTCAGTCAGTGATCGACACTTAAGTTCTGCCCCCAATTTCAGGGATGAGTTGTGAAGATCGGCTAACGATTGCATTTCGCCTCCAATACATTAAGCTTAACATCGTTGAATTGATGCTGAAATAAGTGAAGGTCGAGTGGTTGAATCACACTCGCTCATTTATTGATGATCACATCCACACTCCAGGGATTTGCATCTGTGCGTCGGCGATTAGTCATGCCTGCTTAAGTTTTTAAATATATGTCCACGCTTCGGGGACTTAAGTTATTATATGTAGGTGGTCAATCACACTTACTTGATACTTAGCATTTTGTCCGCACTCTAGGGACTTAGATGTTTGCGGATGGTCAGTCACACCCGAGTTATTTTTATACTCTGACCACACTCTGAGGACACAAAGTTGGGTTACGGATAACGGTTCATATTTGGTTTGTGCATAAGCTCTAATCCACCCTCTGGGGATTTAGAGTTAGTCGATGTTTATTCTCCAATCCATGCTCTGGGGACTTAGGGTTAATTGTGGTCGATACTCCGGTTCGCACTCCGAAAATCCAGAGTTAGTCGACGTTTGTACCCCAGTTCACACTCCAGGAACCTGAAGTTGGTTGATGTTGACACTCTGGTTCACACTCTGGTAATCCGAAGTTAGTGTTTATACTCCAACTCGCACTCTGGGACTTGGAGTTGATGTTTATACTCCAGATCGCATTCTGGGAACTTAGAGTTGGCAGACAGACGGTCGGTCATGTCTGTTTAGGCATCTGAATCTCGTTCGCACTAAGGGAATGATAAATTTACCAGGATCGTGGATGGTTGATTCACATCCACCCTGAGTTAACAAGTGAGGTAGTTAGATGGACGGATCCATCCTCCTCGAACTTGGTTCAGATACGGGCGAGGTCGTTAGGTGAACGGATCCACCCTCCTTGAAACCTCATTTATAAGTTTATACTCCATCTTGCACTGTAGGAGACTGGAGTTAGTTAAGGGATTGTCGTGTATCAATCCTTTTTTGGCTTCAGTGTGGTGACTTGCCCCGAGCTCGGGTTTCACTTAGTGAGTGGTCGGTCGTTTCACATTCACTCCCTATTTGAATAAATCCCACCGTATGATGGAACTTAGCTCTTCGTGCATCATGATGGTTGTATAACACGTTCGATAAATCACAGCTCTAGCTTAAAGAGATTGCATTTTATTACTAAAATAAGAAAATACGGCAAAGTCGGTTGCCATATTACAAATTCAAAATTTCAAAATGAAAAAACAAATTGCAAATAAAAAGTAAACTAAATAAATAAAGCTTGTCATGTGTAGTAGCGACGAAGACTTTCACTGTTCCAGGCTCTTGGCAGAGTAAGACCGTCAACGGTCGACAATTTAAATGTGCCATCTCCAAGCTTTTGTTCAATCACATACGGTCCTTCCCACGTCGGTTTCATGTATGAAGGAACCAGGTAGATTCTTTTGAGAATGAGATCGTCGAGTTCAAAGGTTCGGGGTTGGACCTTGGCAGTGTATAACCGACGACTCGATTTCGGTATGCGACTACTCTCAAATCAATCTTTCACGCTTCTCTTTCAATAATTCCAAGGATTCAGCTAGTAATATGGCATTTGTCTTTGGATCATAATAAGTAACACGATGGGAAGGTACTTCCGTCTCGTCTGGAATAACGGCTTCTGAACCGTAGGAAAGAGAGAATGTAGTGTGTACGGTTGCGGACTTGTGGGTTTTACAGCAAGCCGGTAGAGCCATAGGAAGTTCATTGACCCACTTGCCTCCGGCCTTTTCTAGTTGTTTCTTTAGTATATACTTTATAACTTTGTTCGCAGCTTCAGTCTGTCCATTCGCTTGAGGATGTGCAACTGTAGAGAATTTTTCTAAATGTGGAATCGCTGGCAGAAGTTCTTAAATTCAACACTGTCGAATTGGGTTCCGTTATCAGTGATGATGGTATGTAGGAGACCAAATCGACAGATAATGTTGCGAACTAAAAAGTTGATCACCTTCTTCGTTGTGATTGTAGCAAGGGGTTCAGCTTCAGCCCACTTGGTAAAGTAATCAACTGCGACGATAGCAAACTTCGCATCACCTTTGGTCAGAGGTAGAGAACCAATAATATCAATGCCCCAGAATGCAAACGGCCATGGACTGACCATCTGGGTTATTTCGGTAGGAAGGGCTCTAGGAATCCGAGCGTGTTTTTGACATCTATCACATTTTCTGGCATAATCCAATGCATCACAATTCACGGTTGGCCAATAGTATGCATATCGGAGTACTTTCTTAGCAAGAGCTTGCCTCCCGGTGTGATCGCCACATTCTACTTCGTGTACATCATATAACACTCATTTAATTTCATCGTGAGCGATACAACGGAGTAAAGGAATAGAGTATCCTCTTATACACATGACTCCATTCTGAATAGTGAACCGCGAGGCTTTTCGAAGAACTTGTCTCTTTTCACTCTTGCGCTCTTGCAGTGTACCATGCTCGAGATAATTTCTGAACGGAGTCATCCATGACTCCTTATCGGGAACAACTTCAAATACCCCATCTGTCTCCATTTGATCAATGCTTAGAGAAGACAATGTTTCCATAGGAATGAGTCCCATTTGTTGTGCTTCACCTGTGCTGACTAGCTTTGCCAATGAATCAGCTTTTTGATTGTGCTCTCGGGGGATGCAGTAGATAGCATAATAATCGAACTAGTTCAGTATCTTCTTGACCCGAGCTAGGTAAGAAACCAATTTCGATCTTTGTCCTGGTACTCCCCCAGACATACAACCAGTTGCGAATCGCAATAAATCTCCACAGCAATGACTTTTAAATCACCGGCCAGTCTCAATTCGGCAATTAAAGCTTCATGCTCAGCTTCATTGTTGGTTGCACGAAAATAAAACTTCAAAGCATAGCATATGGATCGACCTTTAGGAGTTTCAAGTGCAACCCGGCACCCGAGCAATGGTCATTTGATGCACCATCGGTATGTAGCTTCTAGATATATTTGGGAGATTCACTGGTTTCAGGCAAGTCCTCTAGGATGGTAAATTCAGCTATGAAATCTGCTAGGACTTTTCCTAAATGGCCCGCCTTGGAGTGTAGGCGATATCAAACTAACTTAGCTCGATATTCCACTTGAGTAACCTACCAGATGTCTCAGGCCGTGTAAGGACCTGTCGTAACGACTGGTTGTAAACGGTAATAGGATGAGCCTAGAAATATGGACGGAGCTTCCTTGAGGCAATAACGAGACAATAAGCCAATTTCTCTAGCTTCGAATAATTTCTCTCAGCTCCGGTTAGTCGTTTACTAATATAGTAGACCGGTTTTTACACTCAATATTCCTCCCGAACTAGGGCAGCACTGATTGTATTTTCTGATACCGCCAAGTAAGGTACAATTTCTCATGATCGATAGGCTTTGACAAAATAGGCGGTGTGAAGAGGTACTGAATTAGTGCTCGGAATGCACCCTCACATTCTGCGGTCCGTCCAAAGTTCTGTTTCCGTTTTCAGATCAAATCGAAGAAGGGAATGCATTTGTCAGTGGACTTCGAAATGAACCTGCTCAGTGCTTCTACTTTCCCATTGAGGCTCTGGACTTGCATTGTGGTTCTTGGAGTCTCAAGGTTTCTAATCGCCCAGATCTTTTTGGGGTTGGCCTCAATTCCTCGAGAGTTGACGATAAACCCAAGGAATTTTCCAGATGCAACCCCAAAGTGACATTTCAACAGACTGAGCTTGATTTTGTATACTCGGAGGATATTAAACATTGACTCCAGGTCTTTAATGTGATTAGCGGAGAATTGTGATTTCACTAGCATGTCATCCACATATACCTTTATAGTTTTCCCAATCTGGTTGGCAAACATCTGATTAACCAATCGTTGGTAAGTTGCACCGGCGTTCTTGAGTCCAAAAGGCATAGCTTTGGGGCAATAGAGTCCCAGATCGGTCACAAAGCTGATATACTCCTAGTCGGGCAAGTGCATGGGTATCTGGTTGTAGCCTGAATATGCGTCCATGAAGGATAGGAGTTCATGTCCAGCCGTTGAATCCACAAGTTGATCGATTCGAGGAAGTGGAAAACTTTCTTTGGGGCAAGCTTTATTCAAGACTGAATAGTCGACACACGTTTTCCATTTTCCATTTGGCTTTCGGACGAGTACAGGGTTGGATACCCATTCCGGGTATAAGGGATCTCGAATAAATCCATTTGATTTAAGCTTGTCTACCTCTTCGTTAAGAGTGGCAGATCTCTCTAAATCCATACCATGTCTTTTTTGTTTGACCGGGATGTACCGTAGGTCAATGTTCAATGTGTGGCTGGCGATGTCAGGGGAGATTCCACACATGTCGGAATGTGTCCAAGCAAAAACGTCAAGGTTCGCTCGGAGAAATTCAACCAATTCCTCTTGCATTTGTTGGCTTAACTGAGATCCAATCTTTATCATTCTAGAATCGGCGCTATCGTCAATCGGGACATTGATCATCAGTTCGGCCGAAGAAGCTTGACTATCTTTACTTTCATCTTCACTTTCATTATCTCTCGCGTCAAGATCTCTTTGGAATTGGTTGGGGTGCCCGGGCCTGGGCCCAGGCATCAATTGACAATTTTCAATGAAACGGAAGCAGAGGGATTCCTCTACGCCCTTTCCTTTTTCTTTTCGTTGCTCATCTTGCAGCTCAGCAACATGATAGGCTCTCCCAGCAGCTTGATCTCCTTGAATGACTCTAACTCCACGATCGGTGGAGAACTTTAGAGTCAAACACCACTGGGAAATGGCAGCCCTGAACTCAGCTAGGGGCGGTCGGCCCAAGAAAGCATTGTATGGGAGTTGATGTCCAGCACAACAAATTGTAATATCCGGACTCTTCGACATTCTTCGGTTCCTAACTCTACTGGCAATTCCACCACACCAGTGGGTATGGTTGCACTCCCGTTGAAGCCATGAATACGGGACTGGTAAGGCTTCATATCTTTAGCCTCCATTTTCATCTGGTCATAGGCTTGCTTAAACAGTATATTAACAGAACTTCCACTGTCAACTAGGATCCTCTTCATTAAGCAGGTCCTACTTGAGCTGATATGACAAGTGGACTAATAGTGGGGACTTCGACTCTATCAGCATCTCTATTTCGGAATACGATGTCGCCAGTCATCATCTTCTTTTGTTTGGCCAGAGCCCCATCTTCAAAACTGCTACAACACTCGAAGTTTGCATGCCTAATAAAACTGTCATACGACTCCATTATCTTCCAGCTTCGGTCTGTTGGATGAGGACCACCACTAACAGTATTTACCACTAGCCTCCCGCCGGTACGAGCGGGTTCCTCCGGTCTTGCCTAATTAGGTATACGATTCTGCTTTGATGGGCCCGCGCCTCCAGACTGCTGCGCCCGCACAAACTGCTCTACCTTCCTTTCTCTTATCAACTTTTCAATGAGATCTTTCAAATGACGGCACTCATTCGTGTTATAGCCATAGCTATCATGGAATCTACAAAACTTTCCCATTTGGATTTTTTCTCTGATGGTGGTCTTGGGGAAGGTTTCTTATATTGAATGGTATTACAAGTCTCTAAGTACACATTCTCCAACGACGTATTCAAAGGAGTGTAATTATCAAACATGGGAGCCCTACGTCATGGACCACGATTTTGATCCCTTTTCTTATTTCGATCTCCATTACCTCTTTGCTAATTCTATTTATTTTGAATATCCAACTGTACTTTTTTGAAACTCTCCCTGGATTGTTTAACAGCTATATTACTCTAGATTCCTTCAACATTGGACCTCGCGTCATCCTTTTCCTACACTGTTTTGCATCCTCCCTTCTCAAGAATTGGGCAGCCTTGGAATAGAAACGGTCCAACGACATAGGAGGTTTTTCGGCCAACCAGTTGCCGAATTCAGAATCAGGATCAATCCCCTTAGTTAGTGCCATCAGAATAGAGTTATTGTTAGGATTGCTAATCTCAGCACATGCAGCATGAAATCTTTCTAAATAACGTCTGAGTGTCTCTCCAGGAGATTGAGTGACACTAGACAAAGTGTTAACATCCTTCGATCTCGTTACATGCATCCAGAACTGCTCAACAAACTTTGTCGCCAACTGATCAAAACATGAGATAGATCGAGGTGGCAGACGGGTAAACCACATGGTAGCTATGCCTCCAAGAAAGATTGGAAAACTTTGGCATTTAACTGCATCATCAGCTCGTGCAGCATTCACCAACCATTCGTACTTTAGAATATGCTGATTAGGATCCGAGCTTCCTTTATAGACGGGTAGAGTTGGCATCCTGAATCACCAAGGTGGTTCAGCATAGAGTATGTCATCGGTGAAAAGGGTATGACTCTGGGAGATTCCCCAGTCGTCGTTTGTGAGACTCTGACTTTCACGGATCATTTGACATATCATTGTTGGCATGTCTGGCATCCAGACATTATGAACGTGCTGGGCCAAGGTGTGGTCAGGTTCCACAATGCGAGACTGGGTTGGACGTGGTCGACGGTCCAGGTCTCACCTCCTTAGTTCTAAGTCTTCAGGGATGTAAGGTTTGGGAGTATGCTGATGTTGGATCGGATCTGTCCGGTTTCGAGAATCAACTCTCGGTTCAGCAGCAGTGGCGGTAGGTCGATTGTTTGTAACATGATATGGAATAGTACCTCCTCGGGAGGAGGGTCCAGTCTGATGGCTAGTGGACGGGCCAACTCTTGGTTGCTTAAGGCTCGATGCATGATGATGTCCAGTAGCTTGGGTATAAGTCCCATCTAGTCGTGGGCACGTAGATTTGTGACCATAGTCTAAAGAAGCTGAACTTTCAGTAGATGAATAAAAAGCCTGATCCCTCCTAGATCTCCTACGCCTTTAATGATTCAGCTAATTGGTCAATTCTACATTGGCACGCATCTGTTAAGTAAGTTGTTGACGGCTATATGTCATCTCTTGCATTAGCATATGAAACTCTTCCCTGGTGATCAGGCCTTGCGGATCTGATGGTCGGGCAGCATTCTGATCAATTGGAGGTAGTTGCATGGGATTCGGTCGGTCCCGTCCTTCTGGATAGAGGTGGTCCTTGTGTTTACCATGATAAATAGCGAAGCTCTTTCCAAGATCTGATGCAAATCTGAATAGGATGGAAGAACACTGAACTTGAGATCTACATCTTCTTCTTAAATTTATGCAATCTGATATCGATAGTAGATCCAATGAGTAGAAGAAAAACTGTGTTTTCTTAGTGAAAGCACCAAAGTGTTTGTACTAAAATTGGGCTCAACACTCTTCTGAAGTATTTGAAGAGATAAAATGAAGAAAGTAAATGTAAAAAGAGGATTATCTAACAAACACTTCAAAAACAGATAAGAAAAACACGCAGAAACACAGAGATTTAGAGTGGTTCGGCGTATGGCCTGCATCTACTATGAAATTGATGATTTTATTGATGTTTGCTTGCTGATTACAACTGATTACATCGAATTACAACAGTAAATTTCAAGTACAACAGTGATCTTGGAGTGCAAAAATGGTTTCGGCAGAGTCTGGACGTAAAAAATTCCTTTTTCTTCAGGCTCTAAGATGCTATTTATATGCTTAGGGTGCAAATATCTCGCTCAGATCTCGAAAGACCTCTTCTGGCATATGGGTGGGCCCACGCGATCGATTCCACGTGGTTTGCACTCGGTCTGTGATCGATATGAACGAATTTCATATCGATCAAGGCTTCGTCTGATCGAGTCGAAATCTATCATAAACATTCTGGAGGATGTACGCAAGCCCCTATGAAAATTTGGTGGCATTTGGCTCGTAGATTTTGAGTTATGATCGATTCAAATTCGAATTTATTAAAGGTTGTTTCCTTGATATCGATGTCGTTCATATCCCTCTGTTCGTATCGGTCCGAGCATGTGCCAGCATGCTGACATGGCGCTAACCACTCGGATCGATCCACTTTTCATGCCAAGTGATTAAGTCTTTCATAAGAACGTATCTTGTTCGTATCGATCCAGTTGGGCTATGTCCGAATCGATCGCAACTATTCTGTTCGTATCGATCGCCTTTGCTTTGTTTGTATCGATCGATGGCATCTCACTTCGGATCGATGGTTGGGGTCTGTTTCGTATCGATAGTTGAAGGTTATTTTCGTATCGTTCGTTCGATGTTTCATTCTTATCGATCGTTGATCGATCGATATGAATTGACTCCAATTGATGGATTCGAAATCGAACCGGACCAAGTAGATACGAAGTTGAGTATACATGATGGACATGAACAGAAGGATACTTGAGTGTTACGAACAGATGGATGCGAAGTGATGGATGCGGACAGATGGATACGAACGAATCGATGCGAACAGATGGGTATGAACGAATTGACTTCCTTGGTTTACATCGATCATATCTTGAGCATATGAAATCAGATTGACTTGAAATTTGAAACACTGGCTTCCATGGCTTTGCTTGTCTCATCTTATCAATTGTAGTTTGATCTGGACTCGGATAAAATTCATCGATATCCATAGGGAACCTGTGTATAACCGATTTTCAGGACGAACTGTCTTTGGTTTATAATCGATCCCATGGTGTCACGGCCTTGCCAAAAGGCGGGATAACAATTACAGTTATTATATTTATTTATATCTAGTATATACAAAGTCCCATATGATTATTGACATTGAATTTAGATATAGTCTGAACCATTTATTATTTTTATATTACTCGGGTCAATCTGAGACATTCTAGATACAGGGATATTGAGACCTGATTTTATTATTTGGACATGGAAGAAATTGGTTATTCGGTACTGTTATATATTAATTTGCATTGTATAGACTCATGTATTTATACCTTGTGTATTGTATATTATATATTATCATTGCGATCGACTTTATGATCTCTGTTATTTACTATATTATGTATTATCTATTGTATATAACCGCGTACATGGGATTCTTTTAAGCAAGTTCGGTACGAAGATAATGGAAGTGAGCAATGCAAAAGAGGAAATTGTGTTAATGGCTTTAATCAGAGATATATCTTGATATGAATTTTGGAAGGTGGTTAAAGATAAAGCCCGCACCGATGATGGATGTTTTCTATAGGAAGGGGAATCAGTTCTTGCGCCTAGAAGAGGCAAGTACAACCACCAAAAGGTCGATGGTGACCAATCTGCTAAAGTGATACAAAGTAATGTGGCTATGAAGCAATCCGATGAAAGATCCAAAAATGTAGCGGTGAATTTGGGGAATAAAGGCAATAACCAAATGAAAAACAACCAAGCTGACGGAGGCGGGTAGCCAAATTTCATGAGACGCCTGAAATACGAAAATTATACATCATTGAACAATTTGGTTGAGAATATACACCTCGCAACGTGGAGTGCTAAAAAGTATAAGAAGCCGACCTCTAGGGATTCAATCGAAAAAGAGAAGAGGCCGGGAAGTTTTGGTGCTTCCACAAGACCCACGGTCATGACACGAATAAGCATAGACACTTGCGAGATGATAGTGAGATCTAATTTTAAAAAAGAAGCTTCGGTAGTATGTGAAAGCACCGCAGGATGGCGAGCAAGAGAATGCTCAACCCTTAGGGAAACACTCCAAAGGGGTCAAGCTAGGCCTAGTGATGATGAACCTAGTAGCTTGGGAAAGGATTGGTTATTGACATGATTTCCTGTTGATCTCATCTGACTATGAATAGCTAGAATGAAATGTAGAGGTATGCAAATTCTTTGAAGTACACTATGCATGAAGGTTGTTTTGCTTTCGAAGATAGAGCTTCAGCAAAGTAGCTCAGGACAATGACTACTGATATTGTTTTTAGAAACAGAAATGCTGACGAGGTTGAAGCGCCTATGCAGGATCCTTTAGTGATATCGGCCACGATGGGTCGGCGACTTGATGAAGGTGTTGGTTGATTGTGGTAGTTCGGTGAACATTTTGTTTAAAAAGCTTACGGTCAAATGCTGATGGATGGCCAGGACTTAAAGCCGTGCAAATCTCGAATTCAACGATTTAATAGAGTGGTGATAGAGCATGTTTATTGTGTAGATTTACCAGTGGTTCTAGGTGAAGATGCCACAAGAGAGTGTGAGTCGTGACCTTTATGATGATGAATATTTTTTCTTCTTATAATGCTTTCTTAGGCCAACCAGCCATAGCTATCTTTCAGTTGGCCCTTCCCCCGTTGTGCTTAAAAATGAAATTTCCTATGAAGAATGAGGTAGGCATCATTCAAGGAGACCAGAGTGTCGGACGTGGATGCTACATCACAAAGTTAAAGGAAGCGAAGCGACGCGAGAAAGGAAAGGACGTTGAGAAGACTCTTCGTGTTAAGACGATGGATGCATAGCAACCACCATCTAAGCCCTGGCTTAATTAGCATAGCAAATTCCATAACGTTATGGATCCAAGGAAAGAGCCAAAGGATGCGAGGGGGGCCCTATCGAGTTGACGATCAAATCCCAGTCAGTAATGATGACCCTACACGAGTCCTGAAAATCGGGTCCCAGCTTGTCATAAGGATAAGGAAGGAATTGATGGGTTTTCTTCGGGCAAACTTGGATGTGCTCGCATGGACACATTCTGACATGTGTGGAGTATACTGGCGATAGCCTGCCTTGCATTGAATGTGAACCCAGGTGTATCCTAATGAAACAAAAGCGATGTAGTTTGGGTCCGGAGTGATCCTGTAGCACCCTACCTCTATAGTCGTACTATCCAAGAGTATTCTAGAGTAATACTATCAAATAGTACGAAGAATAAGGCTATAAGGGTATGCATGTGAACATTCCCTTGGGCTAACACTAATATGTATTAAAACAACAAATAAATAACGCATCTATATGTACACGGTATCAGTACAAAGCAATAAACACGTGTGCCTACAAGACAAAACAATACGCTGTATATAATAAACAAGCAAGGGAAACATAGAGTTAAATGCAGTGATAGTATATAATAAAATGTATACATAAATCCAAATGTACATCAAATATACACAGTCTCTAAAAACATCTGATACATGAATCAAGATACAACTCAAAGATATACAATGACATTGACAAGTTCAAATATCTCAAGACAACAACCACTACAATTTCATATAATAAGGTTTCACCACCCATATAAAGAATATCACTTAGGAATCACGAAATCAACATCATGGGTGAATCATCCATATTCAGAAATCATCATTAATATATATACACACATACATACATACTTATATATATATAATGTGAGATAGCCTATCAAATCATCCAAACCATATCCAACTCCATACAAATCATAATTATAAATCATCCACAAACCAAAGCACCAATAGTAAAGTAAGGTTATCTCAAAAATAGCAGTTCATCAAAGAATAAGCATATACAAAGACTGACTACACTTTGGAATCAACCAGTCTCTAGTCTAGTCAACTCATTATAAGTAAGAGACATATATGTCAATCTACTATACACTCATTGTTAGTTCCTGAGATGATGGTTTTGATGACAACAACCTTAGGACTTGTTATAAAATATAAATACTAATATTTTTGTCTAGATATATATGTATATGCAGGATATATATATATATACAGGTACTAAGAATGAAGACTATACAGTATAAAGATTCAAGATTGAGTATAAAGATTCAAGACTGACGAATTCAAGATTGAAGAAACCAAGACTGAAGACTTATGAGTATCAAGAGTTAAAGAGTTCAAGATACCAAGATAAGTAATAGTGTCTAGATTTATGTTAAAACTTCATAACAGCACTAAAATCTTTATTCGGATTTTAATTGTGGAATGGAATCCACCTTTTCCCTTTAATAGTGGGATGGAACCCACCACCTTCTCTAATGGAATGGAATCCGCTAAATTTTCAAAATGATTTTTTTAAAATATTTTTCAAAAACTTTTTAACAGTCATCTCTCTCGGTTTAAATATTTTAGCCTTAAACTATTTTTATCGTTTTTATATTTTGATTTCAAAAACATCTCTTGTTTTTAAACTATCTCCTGGTTTTAATATTATAAGCTTTAAATCTAAAAAATATATTGTATGCTTAGTTTTTAATATTACTTTTATATTTTAGATTATATTTTTAAGATTACTTTTTAAATCCCTTTTATAAGTTTAAACTATATTCAAAATGGTTTACAAAGTTTAGAAATTGTTTTGACAAGTTTTAGAATAGAAATAATTTTAAAAACAAAATTAATTTTCAAAATACACACAGGCATGTCGACCTACCCCATCCCCCCATGTCGATATGGTAGCCGTAGAAATTCAAATTTCAAATTTTCAAATGAAGTGTCTATTCATCATAACCTTTCACGAATGGACATGACTGTTGTTCTCCTATAAATACCAGTTGTTTTCAACGAATTTTAAATTAGTTTTTCTTTATTTCTTCACTACGTCTTCTCCACTCAAGTATTCTCTTATATTTTAACAAAACTCTACCGAAATCCTAACTGAATCAAACTCGATCGTCTCCAGTTTGATTCTCTGCCACTCTCTCTCTCAAAGATCTCAGTGCTGTTCAGAGTTATAGGATCATTTGTAATCAAAGATCGAAAGATCGAAGTATATCGAGTCTCTATCTATCAAAGTGTGATTGAAAACGGTGTAATTGTGGCCTGTAAATCAATTGGGTGTGATTGTAGCCCATAAATCAATTAGGTTATCTTATAGCTTGGTTAAATCAAGAGAATTTTCCCTGGACTCGAAGATAGAAGGGTGTATCTCGTGGCATTGAAATCGAGGTTGCAATATCGACATTATATTTGAAAAGAAATTTACACAAGAAATTGTATGTGATTGGATGTAGGGTAACTCCGAACCAGTATAAATTCTAGCATGTTCTTTTTTTTTACAGCTTTTTATTTACTATTTGCATCTGTGTCTGATTCTGTGATTTTCTCTGTGTTTGTGAATTGCATTTCTCTGTGTTTAATTTCAAAAGATTTCAAAATTTCCACAAAATCCGTTAAACATTGTCCCCCCTCTAGTGTTAATCCAGCCTTAAGAACCGTAATTCGCATTTCCAACACTTGGTATCAGAATATTGGTTTTCAAAGTTTTCATAATCTGATTTTTGAAAAATCTCCAAATTGCTGCCAACATTGGTAATGTCAACACTATCACTAGTTCATTTGTAGAAGGTCAGTCTACTGCCAAACCACCACTTTTTAGTGGTAGTAACTATGCATATTGGGCATGTAGGATGAAAATCTATTTACAATCAATAGGATTAGACACTTGGAATATCACATAAACTGAGTACATTGAACCCACAACAAATATTGCACAGTGAACTGCTGAGCAAAAGACTGTTGCACAAAACAATTTCAAGCCATGAATATTCCATTCTATTTACTTGATAGGAATGAGTTTAATAGAGTATATGTATGTAAGTCTGCATATAATATCTGAAAAACTTTGCTAGTTACTCATAAGGGAACAAGAAAGGCACTTCGATGCCATTTGATGGATGATTTCATCCCTCAACAAAGACAAACCCGAAGCGAATCCAAAAGGAACTCTGAACAAGGATAACGAAGAATGGGATCCTATAAATGCAGACCCTATCTTCGGTGAAGAAGGATGGGTTGAAGTTCCAATAAATGTTTGATTTGATTTGCATGGTTTGATTTACTTTGATTTTGTTTGGTTTGATTTGAATTGTTTGGTTTGATTTGAAGTGTTTGAATTGATTTGAACATGGTATGTAATATATGATTGAAATGGTGTGATTTGATAAATATATCGATTGGTTGTGTTTGAAATTTTCGTATCTCTCACATTTACCTTACTATATTTTACTCATATTATTATCTATCTCATTTATATTCTACTATACTGTATTATTATCCTATATAGTGCTATAGTATTAGTTTAGGGGGGGTTATGTAGTTTAGGGTTTGTTTTTGTTGATGACAAAAGGAGAGAATTATAAAAAAGGCTAGATAGGATTAGAATAAGGGGAAGTTAGTAGATTAAAAGGGAGTTATTGGAATAAGGGGGAGTTAGAGTAGAATCAGAGTTTGGTGGAGTATATTTTATAAACATAGGTTGTCATCATTAAAAAGGAGGAGGTTGTTAGTTCCTGAGATGATGGTTTTGATAATAACAACCTTAGGACTTGTTATAAAATATAAATATTAATTTTCTTGTCTAGATATATATATCAGAATATTGGTTTTCAAATTTTTCATAATCTAATTTTTGAAAAAATTTCAAATTGCTGCCAACATTGGTAATGTCAACACTATCACTAGTTCATTTATAGAAGGTCGGTCTAATGCCAGACCACCACTTTTTAATGGTAGTAACTATACATATTGGGCATGTAGGATGAAAATATATTTACAATCAATAGGATTAGACACTTGGAATATCACATAAACTGAGTACATTGAACCCACAACAAATTATGCACAGTGAACTGCTGAGCAAAAAGACTGTTGCACAAAACAATTTCAGGCATGAATATTCTATTCTGTTTACTTGATAGGAATGAGTTTAATAGAGTATATGTATGTAAGTCTGCATATAATATGTGGAAAACATTGCTAGTTACTCATAAAGGAACAAGAAAGGCACTTTGATGCCATTTGATGGATGATTTCATCCCTCAACAAAGACAAACCCGAAGCGAATCCAGAAGGAACTCTGAACAAGGATAATGAAGAATGGGATCCTATAAAGGCAGACCCTATCTTCGGTGAAGAAGGTTGGGTAGAAGTTCCAAGAAATGTTTGATTTGCATGGTTTGATTTACTTTGATTTGGTTTGGTTTGATTTGAATTGTTTGGTTTGATTTGAATTGATTTGAATTGTTTGAATTGATTTGAACATGGTATGTAATATATGATTGAAATGGTGTGATCTGATAAATATATCGATTGGTTATGTTTGAAATTTTCATATCTCTCACATTTACCTTACTATATTTTACTCATATTATTATCTATCTCATTTATATTCTACTATACCGTATTATTATCCTATATAGTGCTATAGTATTAGTTTAAGGGGGAGTTATGTAGTTTAAGGTTAGTTTTTGTTGATGACAAAGGGAGAGAATTATAAGAAAGGCTAGATAGGCTTAGATTAAGGGGGAGTTAGTAGATTAAAGGGGAGTTGTTGGAATAAAGGGGAGTTAGAGTAGAATCAGATTTGGTGGAGTATATTTTATAAACGTAGGTTATCATCATTAAAAATGAGGAGATTGTTAGTTCCTGAGATGGTGGTTTTGATAACAACAACCTTAGAACTTGTTATAAAATATAAATATTAATATTCTTGTCTAGATATATATGTATATGCATGATATATATGTGCAGGTACTGAGAATGAAGACAGTACAGTATAAAGATTCAAGACCGAGTAGAGAGATTCAAGACCGACGAATTCAATATTGAAGAAATCAAGACTGAAGACTCATGAGTATTAAGAGTTCAAGATATCAAGATAAGTAATAGTGTCTAGATTTATATTAAAACTTCATAATAGCACTAAAATCTTTATTCAAATTTTATTTGTGGAATGGAATCTACCTTTTGGCTTTAATAGTGGGATGGAACCCACGACCTTCTCTAGTGGAATGGAATCCATGACATTTTCAAAATGATTTATTTTAAATATTTTTCAAAAAAAAATTTAAAAGTAATCTTTCTCGATTTAAATATTTTAGCCTTAAACTATTTTATCATCTTTTATATTCTGATTTCAAACTCATCTCTTGTTTTTAAACTATCTCCTGGTTTTAATATTATAAGCTTTAAATCTCAAAAATATATTTTGTACTTAGTTTTTAATATTACTTTTATATTATAGATTATATATTTTTAAGATTATTTTTTAAATATCTTTCATAAGTTTAAACTATATTCAAAATGGTTTACAGAGTTTAGAAATTATTTTCACAAGTTTTAGAATAGTAATCATTTTAAAAGCAAAAACAATTTTCAAAATACACATAGGCATGTCGATGTCACGACCCGAACTCGATGTCCGACAAACAACATCAAATTCGTTTCGCGGGAGCTTGCAACACCATTAAATGATAAATAACACAGCGGAAATAAAAGATGATATCACTGATATAACATGAATACAATATCCGATACATCAATTTGATATAATGATAATCATCAACATCAGAGAATATACAACACAAAATACAGCGGAATACGATACAATATGAAATAAGCTAGTCTTCACAGATATCCAATACTGCAACTCTGATCCAAAAAGCTCCAAAGACAAAGCTCCAAAACTCCTAGCTCGATCCACCATCAAGATTGCACCAAGCTAAGCAAGTCTCGTCCATATCCAAAGACTGAACTAGCTCCAGATGATCTACTGAACCTAATTATCTGAAAAAGCAAACTCTAGACTGCCCGTGTGGAAAAATTTTGAGCACCCAGAGTTTAGGAAATAAACAATAAATTCTGGGTCAGTCGTGGGACTGGTGTGAGCAAACAAAAATAGTTTGTCTTTAAAACAATCAAAGATTTAAATTTTTATAATCGCAATGCTTTTGAAAAATGAGACTGCCATAAGGCCTCCCGCACACACACACAATGCAAACGCAGAATCGGAGGAGATTTCTCCTTATGATAGTCAAATATGCTTGATACGCGAATTTCTTTGATATTATTACTATAAGTGCAAAGTGCAGAAAAACTTTTCGAAAGTATAATATAAATCTTAACCAGCATAGACATTCCGCACTTATGCCTACTATAGCTACCATGTTCAATAGAAGGTTACCGCCACATTCCATGGCAGGTTATACAACTAAAACCGTACAAGGCTCGTATTGGATGAATGGATTTTCCAACAAATGGTCAGGCCAAGGAACTTCCCATTGCCACATGGAAACGCCTCTGGAAGGACGCCCCGAGAACCAAACCGGATCTCTGCCAAACAAGGCTGGCTACCCCCCTTCCCGGGGAATATACAAAACCTCAGATATGCCACTCCCGGTCCTTTGGGACCTTTAAACGAGAGCTCTCTAACCAACAACATCACACAGTAAATAGTATAGTGTGTCCACATGAGTAAGTATCTGGGCTCCATACCATGATACTACCCTTTTCCAGAAGGAATGGTCATACCCTAGGGAAGCTACCCCTGAAACCTTGCCGCACAATTCCTGTTTCGACCATTACCGGTTTGTGAGGCTCGACGAAGTCTCGTCCACAAAGCTACGCTTTTTACAAAAGCCACGCTTTGATCAACAAATGATCAGCAACACTCAGCATGCCACATTACCAAGTTGGGAATCTATCGCTGATAACCTTCAACTACATAACCTCTGAACTCGTACGTCTCAGAAAAGGGTGTTAATGCTAAGAGAATAAATTCTCCGCCACCAACAGAAATGTATTTGAAAGAAATCTGCTTTATATCTCAAAATGTAATGTAGACATACAATCCATTCAAGTTTGTTCTGGGTTCGAACAGAACCGAAGGCACTTCCAAAGAAGCCCTTGCAATCTGGGTATTCACAATCCTGATCGGACTTCCCATCACTTAGAGAATCTCTATACCGGAGCAACTCAGTGCAGAGACAATCGATAGGTCATCCTATCGTTCTCGCAAATACCCGGTCTTCACCACCGGTCTTCAAATGTTATCCATAACGATGTATCACATATTCGGAATGGGTTATACGACCCAAAGATCCTTTCCCGGCTAACCCGAATAGTGAGCGCAACATTTAAAACATATGGATATGGGATTTCAATTAAGTCACAACTTAATAATTCCAAACTTTCTTTCAAATGGTTTAAACCAATTACCATTTCAAATCTTTTAAACAAAAAGATTTATTTCATAAAGTTCACTCAGTTTCACAAAGATTCATTTACGGATTTCAAAACAAATTCCGTTTCAACTGAATTAATTTATTTAAATCTTTAAATCAAAGATTTATCTCATAGCTTTCAAAACTGTTTCTAAAGCTTCATTTATAACTTGGAAAACTATTTTCTGTTTAACTTGAAATCCCTTAAATACAATTTGAAATTCATTCCTCATATAAAAGCTTTTTATCATTTAGAAACAATATTTTTATTTTGGAAAAACCCGATTCTATTTATACAAGTTAAAAATCTTTGAGTTAATTCAAATTCTCACAACAATACTTTAAAAAAATGGTTTTAAAACCCTATATAAACTTGTATACCGTTTTTAAATCATAAATATAGAATTCAATTTCAGGTATTGAATTCAAATTATTCAGATTTCAAATCTTTATTAAGTTATTCAAAATAACTTTTATTCTTAAAACGCCTTTTCAAAAGCTTTTCACACTAAACTTAATTTATTTCCGAAACTATTTGAATTTAAAAATTCAATTTCAAAACTTATTTTAAAAATCTGTGACTTAACCCATTTCCACGTGAAATCCATATTTGTGTGTGTATGAGTGTGGTCCAGGGATTTTATACAATAGTGCACAACATCAATCATCACAGATTCAATCAATATCGATAAGCGGTAAAACCCATGTTATCCCGCTTTTTGGCAAAGCCGTGATACCAAAAGATTGGTCAAAAACAAGAGACAGATCGTCTCAGAGATTGGTTGCATTCCGTTTCGCTATGGATATCGATGAATTTTGTCCGAGTCCGGATCAGGCCACAATTGACAAGACATGATGACCAAAGCTGCAGAAGCCAGCGTTTCAAATCTCAAGTCAAACGGAGCTCGTATGTGCAAGTTATGATCGATTCAATCTAAGGAAAGAGCATGCCATTCGAATCCATCAGGTTCGAATCCATCGGAATGGCGACACCTCGATCCATTCGAATCCGTCAGGTTCGAAACCATCGGCATGGCGACACCTCGCTCCATTCGAATCCATCAGGTTCGAATCCATCATGTTCGAATCCATCGGCATGGCGACACCTCGCTCCATTCGAATCAATCAGGTTCGAATCCATCGGCATGGCGACACCTCGCTCCATTCGAATCCATCAGGTTCGAACCCATCGGGATGGCGACACCTCGCTCCATTCGAATCCATCAGGTTCGAACCCATTGGGATGCCTCTGTTCGAATCGGTCATGCTCGAATCCACGAACATTCACTTGTTCGTATTCCACCAAGCCAACTAGCTTGGATGACGTGTCACTCCACGATACGAAGTCGGCAAGATCCAAGGAGACGAAGCGTTCAACCCGGAGAGAAGACCGGATCGACTCGAAGGATGCGCGTCACCTCATCACAAGACCACGTGAGCTGATGGATTCGAAGGTATCGATTCGAAGGAATCGATTCGAACTAAACAGCCAACCGAAGCACTCCAATTCGAATCGATCATATCTCCTAAACTACTGATCCAAATGCAATGAAATTTTCACCGTAGCTTCCATACAAGGTAAAGATTGTTCCTGCCAAGTTTCAGCTCGATTGGATCATTTTTTGATGGATTTGAAATCACTTCGAATCGATCTCAGATCGAGTCGAAACTTGGTGGGGTCGGTCGCGTGGGCCCACTCACGTGCCAGAAAAAGTCTCCCGAAGTTTGAGCGAGATTTGGGCCTCTTACACCTATAAATAGAGCCCCTGGTCATTCAGGAAGGAGGATCTTCTGGATCTTCCGCCATTGAACGTCGAGACTCTGCCGGATTCAGTTCTACGTCTTTCTATCATCATTGTAATCAAGTATTAGAGCTACAACTTGTTGTAATCCTCTGTAATCGATTGAAATCATCAAGTGAATCAATAAAGACATAAGCTTCAGAGTGGACGTAGGCAAGATCGTCGAACCACTATAAATCCTGTGTTTGTGATTGTTATTAGTGAATTATTGTAATTATTATTGCTTAGATCTGAATTCTATATTGATTGTTGCTGATTTGTGCTCATAAACGGGTGCTTTCACGATATTGGGTGTTCGTGGTCAATTTTGACGCAAACATTTTGGTGCTTTCACGGAGAATAGCTGATTCAGGGTAATTTGAATTTGAAGACTTAAGGATTTAGATCTAAGAACCATGACGAGACAAACAAGTAAGAAACAAAGGCCAGAGAGAAGTGAACATCAAGGAAGTCAAGAGGCTTCCTCGGGAGCGAACCAAGCTTCAGTCTTCATCACTAGGGACGAGATGGAGACGATGATGAAGAAACAAGAGGAGTTGGTCCAGAGTTTATTTCAACAGATAGGACAACTTGGAGTACAGAATAGAGAAGCAGATGGAGTTCAAAATGGAGCAGGACCGTCCGGCGTAGCACCTGAACTAGGGGGCACGCAAATGGAGAATGCTGATCCAATCTCGGAGAAAGAGAGAGGTACATCTGCGCAACCTGGGAGTAGCAGAGGAGTGAACGCTCAGTCAAGGGGGCAGATCCTGGAGTTCCCTCGTGAACTTGGAGGGCAGGTTGAGAGTGTGGAACAAAGATTGCATCTCGGAGACAATGACAGATTGGAAGAGATGGTTAGAAGAGCTATGAGAGGTAGTTTGGTAAACAAAGATTTGGAGGATGTCAATAGGAGTCCTTTTACTCCAGCAATCAGACGAGCTAAAAACCCACCGGACTTCAAGTTACCATCGTTGGACATGTATAACGGGAGAACGGACCCCACGGTTCATCTAACAAAGTATATGAGGCATATGGAAGTGCTAGGGGCATCAGAGGAGGTTATGGCCAGGTGCTTTCCATTGTACTTGGCGGATATTGCAGCATTATGGTTTAGACAACCAGACAGTGGATCTATCAGAACATGGAATGATTTAACTGAAAGATTCATGAGGCAATTCAGGGTTCACATTGTGAGACACAAGAATGTGATGACTTTGGAAACTCTAAAACAGAAGGCTGGAGAGACTTTGATGAGCTTTCTGACGCGATTCAATGCGGCAGCAGCTTCGGTAGATCGACCAGATCCATCTATGGTTATGATGGCAGTTGTGTCCGGAATAGCTGACGGAACAGAGTTCAAAAATTCGTTAACTAAAGATCCACCTTTGGATCTAGGAGAATTCTATCACGAAGCAGAGAAGTTCCTACGACTGGAAGACGCAACTACAGAAAGAGAAGAAGGAGATGAACTTAATGTTTATACGGTCAAAGGTGGAAATCCCCCCGAGAAAGGTGTAGAAACTAGCAAGGGAAAACGAAAGGTTGAGGATAATAATGACAGGTCAAAGCGGCAACGGAGGGAGCCGCGGTTCACCATTTACACTGAGCTGAATGAGAGTCTGTAACGAATTTATCAGGATACCAAGGTGCAGGTTCCGTATCGTAGACCAATGCGAAGGGATCCAACCTCTAACGAAAGAAAGTGGGATAAGTTTTGTGTATTTCATGAATTAAACGGTCATAACACTAACGACTGTAGGCATCTGAAGGATGAGGTGGAAGGACACATCAGGAATGGCATGCTCCTTCAGTATGTGAGGAGGCGAACCCAGCGGTGGAACCAGAGCGACCACCGTCTACATCAGCTAGAGGCGACCCTGAATCAAGGCACCGTTTGATTATCAATTGATTGAAATAACGATGGACAAGTCGTAAGCTTCCTACTAACACAATTAAATCATTTACACATGTATGAGATTGCGAACGATCCCCAGGCATGCTCTGAATGATCATTGACCGTTTGGTAGTGGGAACTTACACTTTGACATCCTTGTTTTGCTTTTTGCTTTGATTTTGATTTAAACATTTAAATTCTGCATGTTTGGACATTTCTGTTGTAAGGTTCATATGATTATTGCTTTGATATTTACAATTCTATGAAAGAGTTTATTTGCATGCCCGTTGGATCGTGAACGGTCCACGAGCACCTCTTGCATGGCAATGAACTACCAAAGTCCTTGATTCGAAAACTCCCCCAAACATTAGATCTGACAAACGATCCAGGGACCCACTCGAACGTAAGCCTAGTATCGATAGTATTAAGCCCCTCCGGGCACACTTATTCGCCTCCAATAGACATACAAACGATCCAGGAACTCACCCGAACGTGACCCTGGCATCGATAATACCAAGCCCTCCCGGGCACACTTTCTCGCCTCGAACGGCACCCGACCTCGAACGGTCACAATTCACCTCGAACGGCACCCGACCTCGAACGGTCACAATTCGCCTCGAACGGCACTCGACCTCGAACGGTCACAATTCGCCTCGAACGGCACCCAACCTCGAACGGTCATAATTCGCCTCAAACGGCATCCGACCTCGAGAGGTCACAACTCGCCTTGAACGGCACAACCCGCCTCGAACGGCACAACTCACCTCACCCCAAGTGGCTCGATCGCGAACGGTCGTCATTTGAGGTCCGCCACTTGACCGTGCACGGTCGCACTTCACCTCAAATGGCTTGATTCCGAACGATCGTCATTTGAAGTTAGGCGCTTGACCATGAACGGTCGCACTTCATCTCGAGTATCTCGATCCCGAACGGTCGTTATTTAAGGTCACATAAAACTGTAACTTCCTTTGCAGGACATCAGCAGGATATGAACATCCAGCTCATGGCATTACAAAACACGCCTTCCTACCGCAAGGCATATTTTAGGGGGCAAATGTTATCCCGCTTTTTGGCAAAGCCGTGATACCAAAAGATCAGTCAAAAACAAGAGACAGTTCGTCTCAGAGATTGGTTGCATTCCGTTTCGCTATGGATATCGATGAATTTTTTCGAAGTCTGGATCAGGCCACAATTGACAAGACATGATGACCAAAGCTGCAGAAGCCAGCGTTTCAAATCTCAAGTCAAACGGAGCTCGTATGTGCAAGTTATGATCGATTCAATCTAAGGAAAGAGCATGCCATTCGAATCCATCAGGTTCGAATCCATCGGCATGGCGACACCTCGCTCCATTCGAATCCATCAGGTTCGAATCCATCGGCATGGCGACACCTCGCTCCATTCGAATCCATCAGGTTCGAATCCATCGACATGGCGACACCTCGCTCCATTCGAATCCATCAGGTTCGAACCCATCGGGATGGCGACATCTCGCTCCATTCGAATCCATCAGGTTCGAACCCATTGGGATGCCCCTGTTCGAATCGGTCACGCTCGAATCCACGAACATTCACTTGTTCGTATTCCACCAAGCCAACTAGCTTGGATGACGTGCCACTCCACGATACGAAGTCGGCAAGATCCCAAGGAGACGAAGCGTTCAACCCGGAGAGAAGACCGGATCGACTCGAAGGACGTGTGCCACCTCATCACAAGACCACGTGAGCTGATGGAGTCGAAGGCATCGATTCGAAGGAACCGATTCGAACTAAACGGCCAACCGAAGCACTCCAATTCGAATCGATCGTATCTCCTAAACTACTGATCCAAATGCAATGAAATTTTCACAGTAGCTTCCATACAAGGTAAAGATTGTTCCTGCCAAGTTTCAGCTCGATTGGATCATTTTTTGATGGATTTGAAATCACTTCGAATCGATCTCAGATCGAGTCGAAACTTGGTGGGGTCGGTCGCGTGGACCCACTCACGTGCCAGAAAAAGTCTCCCGAAGTTTGAGCGAGATCTGGGCCTCCTACGCCTATAAATAGAGCCCCTGGTCATTTAGGAAGAGGGATCTTCTGGATCTTCCACCATTGAACGTCGAGACGCTGCCGGATTCAGTTCTACGTCTTTCTATCATCATTGTAATCAAATATTAGAGCTACAACTTGCTGTAATCCGCTGTAATCGATTGAAATCATCAAGTGAATCAATAAAGACATAACCTTCAGAGTGGACATAGGCAAGATCGCCGAACCACTATAAATCCTGTGTTTGTGATTGTTATTAGTGAATTATTGTAATTATTATTGCTTAGACCTGAATTCTATATTGATTGTTGCTGATTTATGCTCATAAACGGGTGCTTTCACGATATTGGGTGTTGGTAGTCAATTTTGACGCAGACAACCCATAACGCTTATCTTCATTTACAGGTTCATAGATAAATAAATTTATCAATCACAGAGATTCATCATTACGATTCGATGTGGGTTTCGGATAGCCAACTGGAATCTGAATCCCTGTCGCATCGAAATTCAAATGCCGTTTTACAGGAAAAAGGGGTTTTCTCATCAACATAGAATAAAGTTACCAATCATAATCCAGCACAGAGTAATTCACATCACACAGCATCACAATTTCAAAACAGAAATATCAATTCATTTTACAATAAATCAGATATCCTACATATACAATCCATAAGTAATCATCTTTAATTCTTATTGTGATTAATTCACTTTAAAATTAATTATTTGAGAGTTAATTCCTTAACCCTGTTTAATTAATCAATTAATTATCCATTGATTACTTATTTCATTTCAAATTAGTTAATTAACAAATCAATTCTTAAACAATTATTAAGTCTTAATTACTAAATTTATTACCTTAAATCATTAAGTAAAAATCTAAATTATTAATCAAACTTAATTACCCATTTATTAATTACTAATTACTTAGTTAATCAATTATTCATTCTTAATTCTGAATGAAATTACTTAATTAATTAACAATTAATTCATAACTAAATTACTTAATTCATTACTAATTACAATTAAAAAGTAATTATTCTTAATTACCTTCAGAAAATAATCAGTTTATATTAATTATTCACTAATTAACATTTTCCAAGAAATCTCATTTAAACTTTGAAATCAACTTATTACGAATTTGAGAACTTTGATGTTAATTAAATTCCAATGCTGGTTTTATATCAATTACTTGGTTAAAATATTAATTAGATTCCGAACTTTGTTAAGTGTTTATTAAATTCATTAACTGGTAATAAAGCTTGATTTATAACTGTCATACATCAATTATCACCTAAATTTGTTTAATCAGTTTACACTCTATTATTAGTTTTCAAGATTTGGAAATCAAATCGAGCCAGTTTTCAGTTCCCTCGAGTTACACTTCGGGTTTACGTCCATCTTCCCCGAGAACACTCTTCATTCACGCAAATCCTGCTTTTTTTTTCTTTTTTTTTCAGTAAACAAATTTAAGTTATAACATCAAGAAGCAAACTCACGCACGACACTGAATTACTTCGAGACAGGGCTCGAGCTACAGCCCCTTCCTCACGAGCGCGTCCCCCGGGTCTATCTTGTTCCTCCCCCTGAACTTACTTCTTCTTCTTCCTTTCATTCATTCAAATTTTTTTAGTTAAGCTTTAACTGTAGATATGAACACACTCGCGTACCAGAGAATACCCGAAGTAAACTTCCATAATTCTCGAGTACTCGAGACGACCAGACATTCGAGCGCGGACACCCCCTCGCGCCGCCGTGCACGTGCACGGCGCGTCGCCGTCACTCCGGCGATCCTCGGCACTGCCTGCAAATCGTGAATCGGCCTCTCGTTCGAAAATTAAATCCACTTCAGCATGAAACGATCGAGATCAAAATACACACGTTCGAACGAACAGTGACACAACGCGTCAGAGAAAATCTCGATGTCCACACAACCTCGACCAGCGTTTGCTTAGTGGTTCAGGCCATACCATGGTGCCATCATCCTCTAGCATTCGCCAAGGCCATGCCACACTCGGTCGACCCACGGTGACAAAATCGGCAAGCTACTGACCACCTAAATTCGAACCCAGAAAACCCTAAACTCGCCACTTCCAAACAAACAATACAATAGATAAATTTTTGAACATTTTTCCTAGATTTGAAAATCGTCAAGCTAGCTTCACCAAGAATTTCAACACCTAAGACTTGTTAAATTATCAGTAATCGATTAAAAAGCATTATTTGTTCAAGTATGAATTGCACCTAAGTTACTAAATTAAAAATCATCATTTTTATCTTAAAAATCTTAGCTTTGTGTGATAAATCAAGTTATGGAATCAAATCACCAATTTAAAACATTTGAAAAAAATTCATATGATCCTTCTTACTGTAAATTTTACTTTACAGGTTCAAGTTTTTTCCATTTGCAAGCCAAAAAAAAATTTCTGAACAATGGTTTAAGCTCAAAACAAACTTGTTTTGTATAAAATCCTAAACTAAAGATGTTTGTTTAAAGATTTATAAATTTTTTTCCTAATTTATGTTTACTCTGTAACCAAAAATAAACATATAGATCAGCACCATAACAGTATACAGGGGAACACATACGTATACATTCAAAACAAGTTACCTCATTTATTCATTCCATTCATCATCACGGAACAAATCAAATAGAAGATTATAGACAGTTTGCTCACCTTGAAAGGTTTTGAAACAGAGAATAATTCTGTTTCTTTTAAGGCCTGCAGTTTTGATTTTTTTTCTCTTTCTTTTCCTGGATCTTCTTTCTTTGAGTTGAATGATATTAGGAGTTTAGATGATGATGTTTATATTTTTTTCTTCTTTCTCTGGTTTGCTTAACTTTTCTTACTGAATGGATTAGAATAGGATGCATACCTAAATATATATAAAAAGACAGTTTGTACAGATTTTTTTTCCTTGCTTTGTTTGACTAAAAGATATTTTTTTCAATTGTTTACTGATATAGTTTTATCCTATCTCGGCTGAGAAGATCTCAAGACATGCTGAGGAGATGTTTTGTGCATGGCTACTAAATGCAAGTGTCTTTGTTTACAACCTATGCTGTTGAATCATGTATGTACAGTTCTTTTTGCTTTATACACAATGGTTTTGTTATTTCTTGTTTTGCTTTCCCAAGTTGCTTCTTGCCTGCATACATTTGGGTTTTGTTTTTATTATCTTTATTGCAAGCTTTTGTACATAGACATATTTTCTTGTATTTGCTGTTTTATGTTTTATGAGTTCGTACTATTTCAATTATATATGCATTTACATGCTACCTATTTTATTTGCCTACATTTGTTTCTATTTCTAATTTGAGTGTATTTCTTCTTTTGCTTTAAAATGGTGGTTGCATTTATTTATGTTGTTATTTTTTTTTATAGTTTTACTTTATATTTTACTTGTTATTTTGTAATTTATCTTATAATTATATTTTCTAACTTAAGTATTAAATTTATAACGTATATTTTATTTTATACTTTTTATTATTTTTTTAAAGAAAATTCATTTTGAACTTCCAAATCAAACTTTTGTTTATAATTCTATTCAATTGAAAATATTCATCTTTGAGTTTCAAATCCAAATTCAAAAATAAATAAGTATACGTTTCTTATTAAATTTGAAAAATTCAAACAAATCATAATTTAATCCAAAAATTCAATTAAATTATAAATTTAAACTCGTCATTAAAACTGGGTCGTTACAGATTCCCCTCCTTAAAAGATTTCGTCCTCGAAATTTGCCAAGGAGACAACAAAAATAAATGAGAGAGAGAAATATTTTTCCAAATCAAACTGGATATCAATTCTGCATTTGGTTTACCAAATCATAATATCAACAATAAATGTGAGAACAACTCAATCAACTACGAAACAATTGGGTTATCTGATCTACGAAGTATACATGGGTATTGGTTAGTTCGAAGGGATAACTAACCGTTCGTAGATTTTTATCGAAACCCAATGGAAAAAGATAGAAATAGATTCGATTACGATTTCAGATTCAAGATTTAATTCGCTTACGATTTGCTGAGAAATACAACTAATGATAGTTCCAATGTCGAACAAAATTCGAACAATTTAATCGTAAACGAGAAGATTACCTTATAAAATTTCTTTTCCTAAATCAGCTTGTTGAGGTTGAAGAATCATCTCTAATTGCATATATTTTCTTTACTAAAGTCTGCTTCTTTGCTGGACAGTTGTTGATCCTATGTCCTGGCTTGCGGCATTTATAACATCCCGTAGATTCCTGATCTGGCCTCATAAATGGCTCTCACATTCCTGGCATCCAAGAATTCTTGCATTTATCCGAGTAGTGACCTTTCTCCAAGCAATTGAGACAAGCAACATCCTTCTTTTTCTTCTGTATATTCTTCTTTCCTTTATCTTTCTTCGATTTCTTTCCGCCAAACTTCCTTTTTCTCCAATTCAGATTACTTGTATCTCCATTCTCCTCTGGATTTTTTTTCTTTTCCAGTGTATCGTATCGATAGCCCATATCAATTAATTCAGAAAAAGATTCCTTTACGTGAGTAGTCATCCTTTCCTGAAACTCCTAGTTCATTCCTCTAATAAACTTTTCATTCTTCTTTAACGGTGTATTCACCAATTCTGGACCAAATCGAGATAATTCAATAAATTTGTTCAAGTATTCCTCAAATGACAAACTTCCTTGCTTCAAATTCATAAACTCCTGGTACACTCTAGAGATACCAGCAGACGGCATATATCGCTGCTCAAACACTTCCTTGAAACGACTCCAAGTAAATTCATCTGCCGACTCATCCAAGGTAACAGTTTCCCACCAAACTAAAGCCTCTTCCTGGAGTTGCCAAGAAGCTATCAACCGCCTTTGATCATCTTCTAATTTTAGTCCTTTGAAAATCTTTTCACATGATCGAATCCAGGCTTGTGCTTCGATAACAGTTTCTTTGCATGTGAACGGCTTTCCACTAAGTCTAGAAAAACTTCGATATAAATCAGCCAAATTCAATTGAGATTGAATAGGAATATCTGTCGTTGCAGGGTTTTGACCAGCTGAAGTGGTACTTTCCTGTCTCCTATTTCGTCCTCTTCTTCCACTCATTCTTACTATCTGTAAATAGTAAGAAATCCGATTTAGGCATTCGGATGAAATATCTTAGAGAATAACAACAGATAAAGAAAATAGATTAAGAAATTTGGGTTTTGGTTCCACTGGTTTTACTCATTCTAGGGTATACTACACCCTATCTCTAATGAGCCATCTAAGGTGTTACACTCCGTAGCTAAAGTTCTTACTCAACCTTCAGGTCTGATACCAATTTGTCACGACCCGAACTCGATGTTCGACAAACAACATCAAATTCGTTTCGCGGGAGCTTGCAACACCATTAAATGATAAATAACACGGCGGAAATAAAAGATGATATCACTGATATAACATGAATACAATATCTGATACATCAATTTGATACAATGATAATCATCAACATCAAAGAATATACAACACAAAATACAGCGGAACACGATACAATATGAAATAAGTCTTCACAGATATCCAATACTGCAACTCTGATCCAAAAAGCTCCAAAGACAAAGCTCCAAAACTCCTAGCTCGATCCACCATCAAGATTGCACCAAGCTAAGAAAGTCTCGTCCATATCCAAAGACTGAACTAGCTCCAGATGATCTACTGAACCTAATTATCTGAAAAACCAAACTCTAGACTGTCCGTTTGGAAAAAATTTGAGCACCCAAAGTTTAGGAAATAAACAATAAACTCGGGGTCAGTCGTGGGACTGGTGTGAGCAAACAAAAACAGTTTGTCTTTAAAACAATCAAAGATTTAAATTTTTATAATCGCAATGCTTTTGAAAAATGAGACTACCATAAGGCCTCCTGCACACACACACAATGCAAACGCAGAATCGGAGGAGATTTCTCCTTATGATAGTCAAATTTGCTTGATACGCGAATTTCTTTGATATTATTACTATAAGTGCAAAGTGCAGAAAAACTTTTCGAAAGTATAATATAAATCTTAGCCAGCATAGACATTCCGCACTTATGCCTACTATAACTACCTTGTTCAATAGCAGGTTACCGCCATATTCTATGGTAGGTTATACAACTAAAACCGTACAAGGCTCGTATTGGATGAATGGATTTTCCAACAAATGGTCAGGCCAATGAACTTCTCATTGCCACAATGAAACGCCTCTGGAAGGACGCCTCGAGAACCAAACCGGATCTCTGCCAAACAAGGCCGGCTACCCCCCTTCCCGTGGAATATAGAAAACCTCACATATGCCACTCCCGGTCCTTTGGGACCTTTAAACGAGAGCTCTCTAACCAAGAACATCACACAGGAAATAATATAGTGTGTCCACATGAGTAAGTATCTGGGCTTCATGCCATGATACTACCCTTTTCCAAAAGGAATGGTCATACCCTAGGGAAGCTACCCCTGAAACCTTGCCGCACAATTCCTGTTTCGACCATTACCGGTTTGTGAGGCTCGACGAAGTCTCGTCCACAAAGCTACACTTTTTACAAAAGCCACGCTTTGATCAACAAATGATCAGCAACACTCAGCATGCCACATTACCAAGTTGGGAATATATCGCTCATAACCTTCAACTACATAACCTCTGAGCTCGTACGTCTCAGAAAAGGGTGTTAATGCTAAGAGAATAAATTCTCCGCCACTAACAGAAATGTATTTGAAAGAAATCTGCTTTATATCTCAAAATGTAATGTCAGACACACAATCCATTCAAGTATGTTCTGGGTTCGAACAGAACTAAAGGCACTTCCAAAGAAGCCCTTGCAATCCAGGTATTCACAATCCCGATCGGACTTCCCATCACTTAGGGAATCTCTATACCGGAGCAACTCAGTGCAGAGACAATCGATAGGTCATCCTATCGTTCTCGCAAATACCCGGTCTTCACCACCAGTCTTCAAATGCAAGGTCCTTTTCCGGCTAACCCGATTAGTGAGCGCAACATTTAAAACATATGGATATGGGATTTCAATTAAGTCACAACTTAATAATTCCAAACTTTCTTTCAAATTGTTTAAACCAATTACCATTTCAAATCTTTTAAACAAAAAGATTTATTTCACAAAGTTCACTCAGTTTCACAAAGATTCATTTACGGATTTCAAAACAATTTCCGTTTCAATTGAATTAATTTATTTAAATCTTTAAATCAAAGATTTATCTCATAGCTTTCAAAACTGTTTCCAAAGATTCATTTATAACTTGGAAAACTATTTTCTGTTTAACTTGAAATCCCTTAAATACAATTTGAAATTAATTCCTCATATGAAAGCTTTTTATCATTCAGAAACAATAGTTATATTTTGGAAAACCCGATTCTATTTATACAAGTTAAAAATCTTTGGGTTAATTCAAATTCTCACAACAATACTTTAAAAAAACAGTTTTAAAACCCTATATAAACTTGTATCCCGTTTTTAAATCATAAATATAGAATTCAATTTCAGGTATTGAATTCAAATTATTCAGATTTCAAATCTTTATTAAGTTATTCAAAATAACTTTTATTCTTAAAACGCCTTTCAAAAGCTTTTCACACTAAATCTTAATTTATTTCGAAACTATTTGAATTTAAAAATTCAATTTCAAAACTTATTTTAAAAATCTGTGACTTAACCCATTTCCACGTGAAATCCATATTTGTGTGTGTATGAGTGTGGTTCAGGGATTTTACACAATAGTGCACAACATCAATCATCACAGATTCAATCAATATCGACAAGCGGTAACACCCATAACGCTTATCTTCATTCACAGGTTCATAGATAAATAAATTTATCAATCACAGAGATTCATCATTACGATTCGATGTGGGTTTCGGATAGCCAACTGGAATCCGAATCCCTGTCGCATCGAAATTCAAATGCCGTTTTACAGGAAAAAGGGGTTTTCTCATCAACATAGAATAAAGTTACCAATCATAATCCAGCACAGAGTAATTCACATCACACAGCATCACAATTTCAAAACAGAAATATCAATTCATTTTACAATAAATCAGATATCCTACATATACAATCCATAAGTAATCATCTTTAATTCTTATTGTGATTAATTCACTTTAAAATTAATTATTTGAGAGTTAATTCCTTAACCCTGTTTAATTAATCAATTAATTATCCATTGATTACTTATTTCATTTCAAATTAGTTAATTAACAAATCAATTCTTAAACAATTATTAAGTCTTAATTACTAAATTTATTACCTTAAATCATTAAGTAAAAATCTAAATTATTAATCAAACTTAATTACCCATTTATTAATTACTAATTACTTAGTTAATCAATTATTCATTCTTAATTCTGAATGAAATTACTTAATTAATTAACTATTAATTCATAACTAAATTACTTAATTCATTACTAATTACAATTAAAAAGTAATTATTCTTAATTACCTTCAGAAAATAATCAATTTAAATTAATTATTCACTAATTAACATTTTTCGAGAAATCTCATTTAAACTTTGAAATCAACTTATTACGAATTTGAGAACTTTGATGTTAATTAAATTCCAATACTGGTTTTATATCAATTACTTGGTTAAAATATTAATTAGATTCCAAACTTTGTTAAGTGTTTATTAAATTCATTAACTGGTAATAAAGCTTGATTTATAACTGTCATATATCAAGTATCACCTAAATTTGTTTAATCAGTTTACACTCTATTATTAGTTTTCAAGATTTGGAAATCAAATCGAGCCAGTTTTCAGTTCCCTCGAGTTACACTTCGGGTTTACGTCCATCTTCCCCGAAAACACTCTCCATTCACTCAAATCCTACTTTTTTTTCTTTTTTTTTCAGTGAACAAATTTAAGTTATAACATCAAGAAGCAAACTCACGCACGACACTGAATTACTTCGAGACAGGGCTCGAGCTACAGCCCCTTTCTCCCGAGCGCGTCCCCGAGTCTATCTCGTTCCTCCCCCTGAACTTACTTCTTCTTCTTCCTTCCATTCATTCAATTTTTTTTAGTTAAGCTTTAACTGTAGATATGAACACACTCGCGTACCAGAGAAAACCCGAAGTAAACTTCCATAATTCTCGAGTATCACTCGAGACGACCAGACATTCGAGCGCTGACACCCCCTCGCGCCGCCGTGCATGTGCACGACGCGTCGCCATCACTCCAGTGATCCTCGGCACTGCCTGCAAATCGTGAATCGGCCTCTCGTTCGAAAATTAAATCCAATTCAGCATGAAACGATCGAGATCAAAATACACTCGTTCAAACGAACAGTGACACGAACGCGTCAGAGAAAATCTCGACGTCCACACAACCTCGACCAGCATTTGCTTAGCGATTCCGGCCATACCACGGTGCCATCATCCTCTAGCATTCTCCAAGGCCACGCCACACTCGGTCGACCCACGGTGACAAAATCGGCAAGCTACTGACCACCTAAATTCGAACCCAGAAAACCCTAAACTCGCCACTTCCAAACAAACAATACAATAGATAAATTTTTGAACATTTTCCCTAGATTTGAAAATCGTCAAGCTAGCTTCACCAAGAATTTCAACACCTAAGACTTGTTAAATTATCAGTAATCGATTAAAAAGCATTATTTGTTCAAGTATGAATTGCACCTAAGTTACTAAATTAAAAATCATCATTTTTATCTTAAAAATCTTAGCTTTGTGTGATAAATCAAGTTATGGAATCAAATCACCAATTTAAAACATTTGAAAAAAATTCATATGATCCTTCTTACTGTAAATTTTACTTTACAGGTTCAAGTTTTTTCCATTTGCAAGCTAAATTTTTTTTTTTGAACAATGGTTTAAGCTTAAACAAACTTGTTTTGTATAAAATCCTAAACTAAAGATGTTTGTTTAAAGATTTATAAATTTTTTTCCTAATTTATGTTTACTCTGTAACCAAAAATAAACATATAGATCAGCACCATCACAGTATACAGGGGAACACATAGGTATACATTCAAAACAAGTTACCTCATTTATTCATTCCATTCATCATCACTGAACAAATCAAAATAGAAGATTATAGACAGTTTGCTCACCTTGAAAGGTTTTGAAACAGAGAATAATTGTGTTTCTTTTAAGGCCTGCGGTTTTGATTTTTTTCTCTTTCTTTTCCTGGATCTTCTTTCTTTGAGTTGAATGATATTAGGAGTTTAGATGATGATGTTTATATTTTTTCTTCTTTCTCTGGTTTTCTTAACTTTTCTTACTGAATGGATTAGAATAGGATGCATACCTAAATATATATAAAAAGAAGTTTGTACATATTTTTTTTTCCTTGCTTTGTTTGACTAAAAGATATATTTTTTCAATTGTTTACTGATATAATTTGATCCTATCTCGGCTGAGAAGATCTCAAGACATGCTGAGGAGATGTTTTGTGCATGGGTACTAAATGCAAGTGTCTTTGTTTACAACCCATGCTGTTGAATCATGTATGTACAGTTCTTTTTGCTTTATACACAATGGTTTTGTTATTTCTTGTTTTGCTTTCCCAAGTTGCTTCTTGCCTGCATACATTTGGGTTTTGTTTTTATTATCTTTATTGCAAGCTTTTGTACATAGACATATTTTCTTGTATTTGTTGTTTTATGTTTTATGAGTTCATACTATTTCAATTGTATATGCATTTACAGGCTACCTATTTTATTTGCCTACATTTGTTCCTATTTCTAATTTGAGTGTATTTCTTCTTTTTCTTTAAAATGGTGGCTGCATTTATTTATGTTGTTATTTTTTTTATAGTTTTACTTTATATTTTACTTGTTATTTTGTAATTTATCTTATAATTATATTTGCTAACTTAAGTATTAAATTTATAACGTATATTTTATTTTATACTTTTTATTATTTTTTTAAAGAAAATTCATTTTGAACTTCCAAATCAAATTTTTGTTTATAATTCTATTCAATTGAAAATATTCATCTTTGAGTTTCAAATCCAAATTCAAAAATAAATAAGTATACATTTCTTATTAAATTTGAAAAATTCAAACAAATCCATAATTTAATCCAAAAATTCAATTAAATTATAAATTTAAACTCGTCGTTAAAACTGGGTCATTACAGTCGACATACCCCATCCCCCCATGTCAACATGGTAGCCGTAGAAATTCAAATTTCAAATTTTCAAAAGAAGTGTCTATTCATCATAACCTTTCAGAAATGGACATGATTGTTGTTCTCTTATAAATACCTGTTGTTTTTAGCTAAAATTAAATTAGTTTTTCTTCATTTCTTCACTCCTTCTTCTCCACTCAAGTATTCTCTTATATATTAATAAAACTCTGTCGAAATCCTAAGTGAATCAAACTCGATCATCTCTAGTTTGATTCTATGCCACTCTCTCTCAAAGATCTCAATGTTATTCCGAGTTATAGGATCATTTGTAATCAAAGATCGAAAGATCGAAGTGTATCGAGTCTCCCTCTATCAAAGTGTGATTGGAAATGGTGTCATTGTGGCAGTAAATCAATTGGGTGTGATTTTAGCCCATCAATCAATTAGGTGATCTTGTAGCCTGGTTAAATCAAGAGAGTTCGCCCTAGCCTCGAAGACAGGAGGGTGTAACTTGCTACCTTGAAATCGAGGTTGTAATGTCGACATTATATTTGAAAAGAAATCTGCATAAGAAATTGTGTGGGACTGGATGTCGGGTAACTCCGAACCAGTATAAAATTTCGTTGTGTTCTTTATTTTACTGCTTTTTATTTACTATTTGCATTTGTGCCTGATTCTATGATTTTCTCTATGTTTGTGAATTGCATCTGTCTCTGTTTAATTTCAAAAGATTTCAAAATTTCCATAAAATCCATTAAACACTATTCACCCCACCCCTCTAGTGTTAATCCAGCCTTAAGATCTGTAATCCGCATTTCCAACACTCACAACTCTGAATCAGAAATGGAGACCGATAGCACACAGCATACTCTAGGAATCTAGGATTACTCGCCTCCCGTAGAGTGCCATTTGTTCATACAGCCTTTAGTTATCTCGACGGACATCGTGACCCCATCCATCATCGGCTCGTCTACACGTAGCCCCGGTCACGACCTTGTTTTGCCCCTAATGGTAACGGACTCCTGGCTTATGTGACACAATGGGCTATGGGCAACAACACATCTACTACAACCACGATGCGCATCAAATATAATAACTAGCAACAGTGTCACGGATCTGGACGCAACCCCACGATCAAGCCGCCAGGGTGGATACTAGCCAATCTAGTTCATGCTCGAAGCATAAAGAAAGTTGGACACTATGTGTATGGTCATATAGTACTCAACCTATAGCTATATACATCTCCAACCGTAGTCTAACTCATAGCTCGCATGGTCAACACAAGTCTATCATATTCTCACCATAGTGAGTATCACCACATATGTATGAACATATCCTTATTTGAGTGATATTTACTTACAAAGAATAATCAAACGAATAACATAACGGCGTCCCATACCACCGCATGTTACTCTGTTAATTATTCAATGCTCATAAACCACACACAATCCATACTAGATATTTTTATATGATAAGTCCGATGAACAACCAGAAAAGTGTTACCAAAAGTCTCATACTAGACGGTATCACTAAATCGTTTATTCAAATTTCTCGTCACATGGAAATAAAATCTCACAAATCTTAGAAGAATGTCATCTCTGTATCATATCAAAATCTTCAATCAAACCAATATCAAGAACTCATAGAAAAGTAATATAAAATAGATTATTCAAATAAATATAAATAAAAGAATCAATACTTAATAATAAATCATTCAAAAAAATATAATTTGATATTCTAATTTAAATACTAAAAGATGGATAATAAACACATATCACAAAATGGATATAAAGCTAAATACTTTATATAAAAATTATCTCATATACTCCAAATTAATGTATGCTAAAGACTAAACAGAAAGAAAAAAAAGATTAACCGAATCAAATATAATTATAAATGCGAACAATAATTATAAGTACATGAATTAACAAGAAATAAACTCAATGGTACACTCATTATTTACAATACAATAATTAATTAATTTCTAGTCTTGTTTAAAATTAAATAATAGTATAGTATTTACCAACAACATAAAAATCCATTTTCTTTCATTTAATAATCCCAAAATAAATTCTAAAACTAAATATTTCACTTAAAAATAATTCCATAACTTTCTGCAATTAAATATTATTTAGAAGTAGTCATGAAAACATCCAAACCAATTCCATATATTCAAACCAAATATATATATATATTCTAAACTTGAATTATATATAATAAAGATTCACACTTTGTATAAAATGAAAACTAAAACTCCTTTAAATAAATAATATAATGAAAATCACTCTATTAATTTGTCAACCATATATTTACATTCTTAAATATATGTATTATCTGGCAAAGAACTATATATATAATATTGTTTTAATAAATATTTCATTTAGCTTACTTTAGAGGTAAATATGTATCCATATATTCTAAGTACAAATTATTGAAGGTTACAAGTGTACATGATTGTACATACACAAAATTGAAACAAACTCATGCTTAGTGATTTAAACTTATAGATACACTTATTCATTAATTTAAAAGTTATACACAAAGTGATTATGCTAATAAGGGTGAGATTTGGAAACAAGCAGCAACACAAAATCAGTCACTTGAAACAAGAACATCAACACAAAGTGGCAATGCAAAAGAATAGCACATTAAAACAATGCACTAACAAGATATCCACGCACATATACACCAAACTCCTACCCACACTTCTAGAAACACACGCCTCCCTCATCCTATACACACCTGTCACATCACAATATACATACTAACACTACAGCAACACTTTGACACACACACACAGAGAGCATTAGATAACCTGACATAAATGCATATAAAAATTCCATGGGCATTTATATACTAACTCAAACTCATGTTTTAATATTTGAACAGAGACATTTATATATAAGGTCTAGCTTTTAACAATTCTTGCTCTAACACAAAACACATGCACATAACATCGTTTGAATACACAACACACTGCACGCAAAATTCATAGCATTTATACACTTGGGATTACGCACACATATATATTCTCTGTTGCAAGAACAAACTGATTATTGTTTTGGTTCCATCTGTTCACATTCTCAAGGCCATATTTTTCTCATGCGCAAATCACACTCATATTTCATTGTTTTGGGGCTGGGGGTGATTGGCACGTTGGTAGTTTATCAAATGAGGCAAGTTTAAACACTATTATTTATTACTCACTCATACCACTGTTCACACACATGCTCACATAGGTTTTCACTACACAATGGTACACATAAACACAAGCAACAATTCATATTCACTCGTAGCATCCCACTCACAAAAGCAGCAGTATACATAACAGACATAAATGCGCATATATCCAATTCGGTCTTCTACTTGCTACTGAAATAAGCAAGTACTAGACATAGATATGAGTGCAAGAACACTCACCTGAATGGAGAATTACACTTCCTTCTTTAATGCTCCTTCTTCTTGCACTCCTTCATTTTACTGCTGCACTTCTGTTCTTTACTGTAAACACCCTTTTCCTCAATTTGATGATTCAACACAAGATTATTTGATTGCAAATTGGTGTAGAGATGTTGAGAAGCTAGGATTTAAAGCTATTTTAATTTTTAAACTTTTAATTGGATTTCTATTTGAATTAACTAGGTGGTAGAGTTTAGAGACGAAGATAATTTCTAAGTGATATAGGAAGAACGCATGGGTTATATTTATAGGTGAAGTAGAATTGTCTAGAGAAAATAATTTGTTCGGAGTTTCGAAATCTTAGGTTCGTTTTTTCGGATTTTGATTTTTGAGCCTTCTTTTGTTTACTAAATGAAATATATACACTCAAGCCCATTATGATTTTATTACTTTACCAAATCATTTCCTTTACAAAATTACTTTTAATAAATTAAAACTTTATTTATTTTTATAAAAGCAAATTTCCATAATTTTATTTATTTAACTAAAAATCGTTTACTAATATAATTCCAAAATTAGATTAATAAATTTATCCTTTTTAATTTCAATATCTCCATCATAATTCTAGTTACTTTATTCAAATCCCCATTAAATTCATTATTTACTATTATTTAATTATTATAATTAATCGTTTCTCAACTACGAGTTGTTACAGATCCGCTATGCTAAAATAAGTGGATAAGCTAAAAGATAACGGCTCCATCCGCAACACTTTATACCTCTAGTGGGTATTCAGTCCAGTCTTAGTCAAGAAGACCAATAGGAAATGGAGGACATGCATTTTTTATTCAAACCTGGATAAAGCATGCCCAAAGGATAGTTTTCCATTACCAAAAATCGATCAACCTGTACATCTAACCGCCAGCCATAAATTGTTGTCATTCATGGATGCATACTTGGGTTACAATCAAATTTCAATGCACATATCAGGAACATACCAGCTTCATAGCTGACTTGGAGCTGTCTTTTTATTTTGTCATGCTGTTTGGTTTGAAGGACGCCAAAGTCGCCTACAGAGACTGGTGAATTCGATGTTCAGAGATCAGATTCGATGGTCAATGAAGGTCTACGTAGATGGTATGTTAGTGAAATTGCGGCTATCAACAAACCATTTGGAGGACGTGTCAGAAATGTTTAGCATGCTCAAAAAATATAGAATGAAGCTCAACTCGCTGAAATGCTCATTCGGAGTCGCATTAGGGACGTTCTTGGGTTTCGTTATGAACTCGAGAGGAATTGAAGCCAACTTGAAGAAGATTAAAGCCTTGAGGAATGTGGAAGCCCCAAAGGCAATTAAAGAGGTAAAGAGTTTGAAGGGGAAAGCAGCCGCACCGAGCCAGTTCATTTAAGAGCCACTGATAAATGCATATCATTCGATGTCCTCAAAGCGAGGAAGAGAAACTTTGCTTGGATTCCAGAATGCAAGGATGCTTTCCAAGCATTGGTCGATCGCTTAGAAAGGCCACATGTCTTGTCAAAGCCTTTGGAAGGAGAATAGTTATTTGTTTATCTAGCAATATCTATTCATGCTTTGAGTGCTACCGTAGTACATGAAGAAACGAGAATCTAATGGCTAGTATACTATATCAGCAAATGATTGGTAGGAGCTGAGAGGAATTATCTAAAGTCAGAAAAGTTGGCATATTGTTTATTGATCATCTCGAGGAAATTCTATGCCTATTTCCAAGCTCATCAATTAAGGTGCTGACTAGCCAGTCCTTAAGGCAGGTCTTGCAACGACCTAAGACCTCTAGGAGATTGTTGAAGTAGAATATTGAATCAAGTTAGTACAATATATTGTATTATCCTAGGAGAGTGATCTAAGTCCAAGCATTGGTTGATTTCATTATTGGGTTCGCTACTCGAGATGACCAAAGGAAAGAGAATGCAAAGCGAAATGCTCATTGGAAGTTGTACATGGATGAAGCATCCAACAAGAGTTGCTTAAGGTAGGAGTATTTTGGTAACCTCCAAAGAACGATCAATTTGCTATGCCTTAAAACTTGACTTGCAACGAACAATGACACGAGTATGAAGCACTAATTATGGGACTCAAGGTCCAGAAGGGATTCGGAGTTAAGACCTTGAACATATGCAGTGACTCTCGGTTGGTGGTATGCCATGTAAGGAAGGAATTCTGAGAAAAGGGCGCTAAGCTAGCCCCTTATTTGATGAAGGTTCTAGAATTGCTCAATGATTTCAAGTATTATATGATAAAGGATATTCCTAGGGAAGAAAACATGAAAACCAATTCTCTAGCTAAATTGGCTAGCTTCGAGGATGCGCAACTCATAGGTCCAATTCTAGTGGAAGTATTATTGGTTTCAAGCGTTGACCAGGTAGATGTTGATTGGATCTTAGAGGCCAACCCTGAGAAAGAATCATGGATGACTCTGATTAAGGAGTATCTACTGAAGGGAACCCTTTCGAACGGAAGGAGCGAATAAAGGAAACTATTATGCCAAGCTCCGCGATTTATTGTCCAAAATGAGCTATTATACAGAAGAGGTTTCTCTATACCCCTGCTGTGGTGTGTTTCCTGTAATGAAGACAAAAGGATCCTTGGGGATGTTCATGAAGGAGCCTATGGCGATAATGTCGGGGGCAAACATTAGCGAAGAAGGTTTTTCGCTATGGGTACTTTTAGTCGATTGTCAACAGAGATGCAACTGATTACACCAGGAGATGTGATCGATGCTAGAGAATAACTAAAGTTCCTAGAGCCTCGCCTATGGAGGTTACGCAATTGAACAACCCATAGCCATCTACGATATGGAGAATCGATATTGTCAGCGTGCTGCAAATATCGAAAGGTGGGGCAAAGTACGTTATTGTTGCGGTTGATTATTTTACGAAGTGGGCTGAGGCAGAACTGCTTTCCGCGATCACCATGAAGAAGCTGATCAACTTCATGGTCAAGAACATTATTTTTCGATTTAGGATCCCATAAATGTTTATTTCCGATAATGGGACCTAATTTGGCAGTGCGGAATTCAAGAACTTCTACAGCAAATATTATATTAAGAAAAATTCTCTATAGTGGTGCATCTATAGGCGAATGGACAGGAGGAAGTAGTGAAAAAAATCATCAATTCCATTCTAAAAAAGTGATTGATAAAGACCAAAGACAAATGGGTCGATGAATTATCGCTAGCACTTTAGGCCCATCAGACGACTCACAAAGCCGCGACTGGAAACGCTCCACTCGCTTTGCCTATGGGTTGAAGGCCATGATTCCAATTGAATTAGAAGTGCAATCTCATCAGAAGATACTATGATCCCAAATAGAATGAAGAACTCATGTTAGAGTCCCTCGATATGATCGATAAGAAACATGATGAAGTTGATTTGAGAGCCATTGCTCATCGAAAGCGAGTAGCTCAGCCTTACAAATCAAAGGTTAGGAACCAGACCTTCAAAAACAATGATCTTGTCTTTAAACGAATCTTCTCTGGTCTAGTGAATATGGGTTGTACTTGGGAAGGTATGTATTTTATCGTATACAAGCTTAGAGATAGAACATTCAAGTAAGAGACTATGGATGGAATTTCAGTTTTCGAGATTATGGAATAGCAAACATTTACAATGCTATTTCGTCTAGAACTATCTATACATACCTTGTTAATCTCAATGTAAAGAGGCATGATTGGTCGTTCTTGTGAATATGAAATGAATTGGCTTTAGGGATCGATGAATTTGCGTTCTCATTAGCTAAGTTTTTGCACTGTGAATGACTGCATGATCGAACAATACATACTTATATAATACATAATTGTAGCTACCTAAAGATAGGTGCCAACCAAACTTTATAGTTTTTGATCCATGGACCTAAGGAACACGACTGTTTCGAGCATCCAGAGTAGATGCCAAATAAATCCTTTGTTCGATGACATGGAAAGTGGAGTATAAGCATATAGGAGTCGAACGAGATAGTTCACGTCAAGAACCATTACTTGGAGTTAGCAAATTAAATAATTTATGTCCTACCAAAGCTCTCGTCTAAAGTCTGGTAGAGCACAAACTCCTAGCCTAGAGAATGGCGAAGTCAAAGATCCCCATCCAGAGTTAAGTGAGATCTTCTCCAAGTATCCAAGAGATGGATACTATAACCACCGTTTCAAGTGATAAACACTGATCCACACCTACAATTAGGAGAGATCAGTTAAAACATCCACGAAATGGATGTTCAAACTGCTACTCTAAGGAATCAATTCCGGTTAAGACCGAAAATTATGCTTGGTCGAGCAAGGACACCTAAAGGTATGCATCCACGCCACCATTCTCCAAGATTGAGAATAATGTAATTTTAAACATTACCATTGGCCAAACAGATCTCGGCTAAAGGATAATGAAACAAGCTATTAATTTGGCTGAATGATGATACAGAAATTTACGTGCATGCGATCGAAAATAATAAACACATTCCCCAATACTTAAACATATTGAAACAAGGCTTGAATAGAAAACAAGTCTAATTTTATCAACATACTACTTAAACGAAACATGAGGCTGCACTCGCATAACTTCAGCCTATGCACATAGTTATTCGAACAAAACATAAGATGAAAAAAACAAGGAAGGATGCAACTAGGTCTTCTTCCTCCTCTTTGACTCCTTCTTCTACTTGGAAGAGGGTGTTCCAGACTCACTAAGCTTCCTCCTACTTCTATCATGACCCTTTGGAAGATCGCTCATCGAAATTTTAGAGGGAACAAAGATAGGTTGACCAAGGGATGAGATCGTATGGGAGGGGGTATATCAACATTTTTTCCTTCTTGATCTCCTTGGCCAGCAGAACTTATGTTTGGAGCACCTCCTTCATGGTAGGCCCCGAGGAAGGATCAAAAGCCCCGATTATGGTGACGTCCCCTTCTTCTTGAGCCCCATGATCATTACCCCCACTTTCTTCATTCAAAGCATGAATCATTTCGGTACAGGGATCGGAGGCAGTGCTTACATTGGAAGATGGGATCAGCATCGGGGTAGATACGGTGACCAGTTCAGTCAAAGTAGCATGCATACCCAGTGTCAAGATCTCTTCAAGTAAAGGGGCGATCGAAGGCTGATCTAAAACTTGAGAAGCATAAAGGCAGAGATTAGTGAAACCGACCAATGTCATATGGGTCATCTCAAACACGAGCGAGGTAATTAATGTACCTCTAGGACATACGAATTCAATATGAGATGGAGTGTCACTAAAACTTCCCTTCAGAATAGGAGATAAGAAGAACGACTTTGGAAGCAAGGGTTCATCAGGGTTGTATTAGTCCTCCAACAAGGGTGCGTAAACTACTGTAACATCAGAAACCGTCTTAGCGGTAAAAATAGTAGTAGAGCTAGGAAGAGAAGTGATATTTTCAATGGACAACGACTCAGAGTTCAAAGTGGCAGTTACATTCGCCGTGGAGTCACAGAGGGCAAACCCGAAGCTCTCATCTTGATTTTTTGGGCCCTAGTGGCTAATTTGGGATATAGGATAAGCTCGTTGGCCTTAAGCATCTCTGATCCTCCACGTTTAAAAGTCTGATCTTCAACTGCTCTACATCAATCTCAGCCACAACGGAAAGCTTTCGTTCTCTATTCACAATCTCCTCCCATGTTAGGGCCAATGCCTTAGGATATCCTTCATTGAGCCATTTTAGGTTTTTGAACTTATCACATTTGCATTATAGTGGATGATGACTGACTCCAATTCATCCTTAATATGCTTCCATGTGGCTTCAACTCGCTTTCAACATCTTTGCCCATGCTTCTGCAACATCCCTCGCTTTACAAGCATCTAACAGCTCCTTATAGTAGCTTGGGCCTCAACAAGAATGTCATCTTTCTCTTTCTTCTCTTTCTCCAGATATTTATTTGGCTATTCAACCATTTTAGTCAATCGCTCATTCTTCAACAAGAGACTATGGTTCTTGTGGAGCGGCCTTGATTTGTTTTTTTTTTATTTTAGTGCTCTTCCTCGGCCTACTTGGTTAGGTCACCTAGTTGTTTCTTATACTCAACTAATGAGGCGTGAGCTTCTAAAACTCCTCATCAAGGTTGGCGATGATGAGTTTATCTTGCTCTTCCTCCAGTTCCATCCCATAATCTCCACTTTTCTTTTATATAAACCTTCATAAATGACTTCAGCTAACCATCTCTATCTGAAATACTGGTCATATACATCGTTGACATAAGCCGCTATGTCGGTTCTGATGTATGGAGGAATGTCCTTCAGTTTGGGGACACACTTAATGTCATTAAGAAAGAGTTTTGGAAATTTAAGTTGCAAAGCATCCATGTGGGGATTGGAAGCGATCTCCTTTTCTGCTTATTGCACTAATTTCTTATCTAGCCTCGATTAAGGAATATTATGGAATATTAGAAGTAATCAGCCCCGATGTCTGCTTAAAGCATCGTAGCACATGAGTGGATGTTGTCGGTTGTACCGATAATGGAACAGAGACTGGAACACGCGATACATCAACAGATGGTATATGATCGGCTTTTGAAGAATGTCTATCCATGCTATGTCATGGAGATGACTCATGAAATGTGTGGCTTCTATCTTGATTCTTGTACTCTCGGCATGAATGCCTCTTTAGTTACGATCCGTGTCTCTTGTGCTTGCTCCCTTGGCTCTTAATGGTGTCTAACATACCCTTGTGCTCCATTGAATCTACAAATGAAATGCAAATAAGTTACCTCAAACAAGATGGGAGCTTAGCGTAAGCTAAACAAAGTGCACTGTGGCATGTGTGTCCTAGTGTCCCTCCATGGAGCATGAGCTTGGAATTTGCTAATGGGGTTGATCTCCCCTACATGAGTGGTTGGCACTTCATCGAGCAAACGGATAGGGGATCCAATATCCCCGATGCTAATGTTGCCTAGGTCATAAGAACCAAACTCGTTTAGAATCGGACCAAAGTTCCCATAAATGTCTTTAGAAGGTGGAATAAGGGTTTCATCTGTTACAATGGCCGGTGAAGGTTATACGGGAGTTTGCAACAGGATGATCTTTATTTTGGGTCGTCGCTTTGGAAGAACCTTGGTTACCATTGCCTTCATCATTGGAGGACTCGTGACCAATATCAGCATCATCTTTATCTCCTCCACCACTTCTTCCTTCCTTAGCATGCTCACGTACTTCCCTAATCTCCATAACATGACTTAGGTCGGGGGCACTTCTTTGTTTTCATCACCATCCTCCAACAAATAATCATCTTCATCACCAGCAACGGGAATGTGGACAATGCTACAACCCTCTTTCAAAACATTATAAGCTCTCAAATTCACATAAGTAAGAAATGCACTCATATCCCTTTCCTCGATCAGGACTTCATGGAGAGACAAAAAGGTGTTTGCTAAAGCCATGCTACCTAGTCTTCTTAAAACATCTTAAAGAGCAAAGAAATATAAGAAACCGGAGCTAAAACATTTGCTTCATAAAGAAGGGATGAGAGTAGAACTTAAATTTATGTTAGAACAACCATCTCTATGCGAAACCAGGCGAATAGTGAACAAAGAAAAATTCATCTTTGAAGTAACTTAACTAGTTCTAGAGGCCCATCACTATTCAACAAAAGGCTTTAGATAGGTAAGCGAAGGAGATCATTTTCGATGTTTGAAGTTATGTAAATAATGAAACTCCCAAGCGTTGAGCTCACAGTTTAGGTAGTGGGCAAAAATTATATACATGCTATTCAAAAAGGTGTAGCTATTTGGATGTAAATAAGTCGGAGCAAGCTTTATATACAGTGGCATCAAGCAGATAAAGTGGTTAAATGGTGGGACGCAGCTATTCATACACATATACCGATTGTGGTCGTATATCCCATGGGTGGAAGGTGGGCTCACTGATAGTGCAAAAGAACTAGCACATCTTCAAATGGAATGTCATGTTTCTCGCATATCCTTGGGAGGGATGCCTCATTAACCTTTGACGTGGGGGAATCCTGGTGATCATCTAAAATAATAGCATCACCCATGTCAACGTCATGGGCAGCCCTAACTTTAGGACCTCCGGCAGGCACTAAAGGAATTATTTCCGAATGCTGCACTACTTGATGACCAGTCGACTGAGGAGTATGTCTTGCTGTGGGAATCGTAGTAGAACTAGATTATATGTCAGATTCCGCATATTTTGATATTGACGGACCTACTGCCATAGCGGAGAGATGCTCGGAACGTATACAATCCATGACTAATAAAACTTCGCACGAAAGTGATACCAGGCACGTTAAAAGCTGTAATCTTCATGCTAGAAAAGAGCCATGCAAAATTAATGTAGCAAACCCAATAAATATCAATATATGTAGATCGATCGAGTCTAATACATAGATGAGGGGCAATAGTGTATACTTAAAGATGTTATGCGGTGCAAACATTTGGGATTATGTATTGTGCAGTGCTAACTTTCAGAATAGTGTGTCATGTAGTGAAAACATTTTGGATTGTACAACATATGCATCTAAAGTCATGAAAGTCAAATCAATCTACATACAAAGTGACCATTATCAGAAATCGTCCCGATGGAGCACAATTACCAACCATCATTCGACCAAGGTCGCCTCAAAGACTTGTTGACTTGTAGATCATTTCTTTGACTCGTGATATTTTTACATTAAAGAATCTAGAGGTTTCACAAGTCAAGGAAAAGCTTGAGCAAAACCAAGAGTATTACGAATTCAATGCCCCTTGCCCAAGTTTTCTTTGTGGCAAAAAACTCTAAGTATAGGATCGGTACTAAGTAGTATAAGGGTGGGGATAATGTCCTAAAAGCATTTTCGAAGGCGAACGATGGTTGGTCATCGGTGATGCAAGCGAAGCAACATCGCCATCTACCTAAGCCAATTTGAAGACAGCCGAGTTCGATTCCTGTTCAAATTTCAAGGTTTGAGCTAACCATGTGGTTCGGTGCATGTGAACGAGATTTGGAGTCGAAAAGTTCAACGATGATGATGGCGGAGTCAAGAAGCAGTGATGATTTGAGGCAGCGCCTTAGTTTCGAGAGCCGTGGTGGAAGCGGGGTAAGTAATGGCAAGTTCAAGCTCAAAAATCTCAAAGGTAGAAATAAAGTAAGTGATAAGGTATGGGTTCGGCGCCTGTATAACACTTGACCCAGAAACTCAAGCAAGAAAATTGCATAAGTTTTCAAAGGCAAGAATCAGGTACCGATCCCTGGTTAAGGATCGGTACGAAACCTTAAAAAAAGGTATAATAAAAAAGGAAAATAAAAATGATGATGGAATGACAAGCTTGAAAATATGTGCATATGTATGCATGGCATTAGACTATCAGAGTTCCAAAGGAACAAGTTAAACCTATAGAATATATATAGGAAAATAGTTGAAATCTTTCTGAGTTTGAAATAGCAAACTTGGAGAGCCTACTTCAGCTTTTATACTATATGGAACTTACAGGCTTAAGCCAAATAAGAAAGGTTCTACACTTCACTAAAATGGTTTAAAGGGAAATATAATATATTTTCAAAACAAATAGAGGAACGAACAATGTGATACCTTCGACTTGTCTCATTCCGAAAGTACATCTTGTTAAAAAAAGATATACATCGGAGGGAAAATGTTATACAGCCTTGTGATTAGACCATATTCATGTGCATCGGATTGGTCAAACTGAGAAATTATCCAATAGGAATCCATAGCAACAACTGTCAAGTTTAGATGTCAAGAAAAACCGAGGAATGAAGTCTAAAGTTAGCTAAGAACATCCAAGTAAAGGCCCACACACCTCCAATCAATGAGCAAAAACTTCAAAGTCCAAGGCCCAAGAAGTCATGGATCGGTACCGATCTCTGATTAAGGTTCAGTATCGATCCCTAAAAGCTCCTCCACATTGCTACTAGATCTATGCCATACCAATCTATGGAGTTTACAAGCAAAACCAAGCTGTGTGGGATGGATCACAAGTCTGTATCAACCATCTTGGTCAATGCATAAATCAAACATTATCGCTCTGTCCTCGAACCAAAGAAGTCACCTAAATCCAAGCCTTTAGCAATGTAAATGAAGCAACGAAGCATCTACGAGAGTTAAATAGAGATCCAAGAGACAAGAATATAAATGGGTACCGATCCCTAAGCATGGATCGATACTGATCGCTGAATGTTAATCACATGGCTATGTTCTCTCCAGTTAACCGCTCCAAAACACGGGGAGCGTGGACAAGAACGTAGGCGAGTGATTTTCATCGACCTACAGCTATAAATAGAGGGATAGAGGCATAGTTTGACGGATCTTTTTTTTGCTATTTAATGAATCCTATTATCGTTCTTCTAATTCCAGGGATCATCGTCGATTCATAAGACCAGCATCGCAAGAATTTCATCAGAATCGTCAACATAGTTTAAGTGGACGTAGGCGAATAATTAGCCGAGCCATTATAATTGCTATGTATTCTGCTTTTCCACATTTTCAATTTACTTTCTTTATTTAATTATCTATTTCTCATATCGGGTGTTCATGCCAACTTTTTGTCGTAAACAGTTTTGTAAACTATTCTTTAGATGATACTAATTTTAACCTTATGCACTACTCTTAAGTACGCACCTTATAGAAATTTTTAACTCAACTTCACTCATCAATAATTGTGCTTTATCCAAAAATGTTCGATTATTGCTTACCAATCATCATTGTATTATAGGGAGAAATAACCTTTAAGACTGATTCTTTATTCATATTAGAAACATATGGAACTATTTCCAATATACTCGCCCATTCGATCAAATCGATTCATTTATGTTGCATGTTATATTATTTACTTTCATTTTATATTCTATGAGATTATCATAGACTTATACATGCGTATCAAATATACATATTCGTGTGTGATAACATCGGTGAATACGACAAAGAATGTGGAACCACTTTGGTATTAAAAGATATGGTTGCATGCATCTATATGTATTAATCCGAAGAGTTAATCTTATGACGCTCCTTTAAATGGGTATATAACCTTGAATTCTTTAAGATATAATCAACTAGTATCAACTGGTTCATAAGCATATAATAAAAATTATTTCTTAAAACTACGACTTAGTCTATAATTCCAAAATAATTGTAGATAATTTTAGATGCTTCAGTGCTTTCAATGCATCATTTTTTTGTGAAAAAAATACCACATAATAGTTTTATTTCATAATGAATATCCAAAATATTCACACTAAAATATAACTATATCTGTTTTTCAGTTGATACTAAAAATAGTCATTATTTCATAAATAATATGCGGTGGGTTTTACAAAAAACAATTTTTGTAACTTGATCCGATTAATAAGTGTTATGGCACTCTCCCACTACTTCTATTAGTACTATAATAGCGTACTGAATTTGGAGTTGCAAAATTCACTTGGTATAGACAATTTATTCCATATACTATAACTAGACTCCAATGGAGAGTTCTTTAATCAAATATCTTTAACTCAAAGAAATAAATCTCATAGAAAACAATTTTCTAGATGAGAATACATTTCGAAATAGAAATCGTGTTTCTTATTCCAATGTTAAGTATCAATTATTATTATTACAGTTCTTGTTTCCATTATTTCTTTATGAAGCAAAGCGACTATTCACTTCCTTCATCCCAATTGTACCTTAAATCACATCTACTCTTACATGTTTGTTATTCTTTTTAAATGGTCGAACCATTCAAAAAGAAATTCCTTGCAACAATATCACAACGGACACTTTACAAAAATGCATTTGATATGATGCACCTTACATAAACTGATTAGAATGACATTTTAGCTATTGAGTTCTTATATCTGTATTGTAGTTTTGGTCTTGTGTTACATTTAACACAATACGATCTTTTACCGTAATAAATCAAATTCAATACTCGATCTTGCACCATGTTTATTTGCTTATTTAGGATGAACTAATTTCATCGAAATATTATACATTACAAATTATGACCGTTTAGCATATAACATTCATATGCGATTGTATATGTATCAAATATCCATAGTGTCGTATTGCTTTTGAGTTCTAAACTCGTATAATGCAATACGCGGTATCTTCCAAATAAACATGTAAGCGACCAAATTACGAATGTATTTAATAGTTGTAGAAATAAGCGCTTGCATGGGTGTTGAAACTTTAACATGCAATAAGCATTTATAAGTAAGTATATGTTATAGTTCTATTAATTAATCTCCAATTCAGTTCAATTGTATATCTTAACTGATAAACATTTTAGCAATCATATTAAATCCATAGATTTATCATAGTGGATTATTGTAACATTATATAACATATATTCTTACAATATTAGAAAGGTTACATGTTATTATTTCATATTTCTAATAAGGCTCCCATTAATCTTTTATGTTTCTCCAAACCCTAATATAAAATATATAAGTCTTTCCACTCCGCTAGTGGATGTTAAGACTCGTTGTCTTAGGATTTTGACTTTGAGTTTCTCAACAAGTCATAGCCCCACAAACAATGGATAAATCCTTATTGGTTGTATCATATAAAACTCGTAACCTTGGTACCTTGTCATAATTTTACTTTGATCTTAAGTTCTCTCAACAAGTCAAAACGAAATTATTCACTCGTACCCGTAGTGTCGTGATTGCCTAAATATAGAATATGTACATCGAGTTTGCTCAACAAATACATATAGTTAGCTTACCTCAACTAGTCAATATATTAATAATACTACACATGACATCCCTAACTTGAGTTTGCTCAACAATTAAGGAGTATGCAGGTAATTTATTAATATATATGGTAGAGGACAACAGTACATTGAAGATTCATAATCTTCAATATACTATATCGAGTGATATCGACTTATGAAATAATGTATCTCTTAAGAAATATCCTTATGATCCAAGTGTCTGGCATCGAAAATCATGGTATATATATACATTTACGTATGTATTTATTCTTTAAATCTATTTAGGGTTTCTTAATGCTCCACCTTTAACTTATACATTCATATTGTATAATTTTTATTATTGTATAACTTTTATGCTTCATATTACTTATGTAACAGTCTTATGTATAATATTATATTAAGATTTAATTAATTTTAATCAATTTACATTTTGATTATATTATCTTAATATGACCTCTATACTAAGTATTTATTATATACTATAACCTTTATAGTATAACACATATATCTCATATATGTTTATTTATATTTATTTAATTAATCTTTAATTTATTTATTTAACCAATTGACCTTTAATTAGTTCGTTAATTTAACCTTTAATTTATTTATTTAATCAAACAATTTTAATTAAATTATATTAATTCTGAAGAGTCATATTCTATGCATACATGTATACTTATCATATCTAAAACATTTTAAAATATCATAACTGTTAGAACTCTATTTGTATATTTGTTTTAATAATGACAACTATATAAATATATCTTGTACAATCTCTTATGCATGACTTTGAAAGCAATAATGATTTGAAGTGACAAGAAGTAAAAGGAAGAAGAAATAGTTATCTACAAGTAAAAAGTATGTTTTTATCCATGGAAAATATTTGTAAAATCTTCTAGATGATTCGTATGCATATACACATTGCATTGACACAAAAGGTTTCCAACATAAAAGCCATAAATATTTATAAATAATTTTTTACAAGGGTGCATATATATATAAATCATTTTACAAAGGCTCAGTCGACTAGATACAAATTCAATCGAATGAGGCAGTCAACTGAATTGCATTCAGTTGGCTTAAGCCAGTCAGCTACAAACACACTTCAGTCTTCTATTTTTTATCTTCCTCTCTGCAATATTGATACTCATATTCAGTAGACTTGTGACCATTCCCAATCGACTGAATTAACAGCAACGGCTATTTTCTAAAACAACACTTCGAAGGGATGCTACTGTTTAGTGGTTCTTCTTCAAGGAGGAATGATTTTCTGAAATAATACAACTTTTCATAAGCAACTTTTGGTTGTTATAAATAGAGCCTAAGAATAGAAGTTTAGAATTAACTTGCTATCTTGATTTCTACCTCATTTGTGGTTTCTGAAAATCAATATTGTTCGTTCGCTCAAAAATTACTCTATACACCTCCTTAATCACATTGCATGCATTGCTGAACCACTATTAGAGATTGTAGAAAGCCTTGTAATAGAAGTCAAAATTCATGTTGATAGAACACATCCTTGCCGAGTCGGCAAACTCGTGTAATGTATATTCCTCTGGTCTAAGTGAGGATATTTTGGATTAGTGGAATTCCCAAGGGGGTTTGAGGACCGGACGTAGGATCGAAGGTCCGAACCAATATAAAGACTTTGGTATGATCTTTTTATTTAGTTTACTTTACCTTATCCATATTCAACATGATTATGGTTATTTGCACATTTACAATAGTTAGCCTAATAAAGATCCTTTACACTTCCATTTAGTATCTGAGCAGAAACATTCACTAAGCGTAACAAAGTTTTTGAAAAATTTAATAACATGGCAAGCACATTTCTAGAGGGAGAATCAACTACAGTACCTCCACTTTTCGCTGGGTCTTATTATGCATATTGGTCTAAATGCATGAGAATTTTCATAGAAGCTAACAGTCTTAGGATTTGGCAAGCTACTTAAACTAAGTATGAAGAACCTTCTACTAAAATGAGTAGTTGGGCGGATGTTTAAAAAACCACGGCTGCTAACAAGGCAAAAGCCATGAATGTTTGTTTTGTTCTCTTGATAAAAATAAATTTCTAGAGTTATGTTTTGTAAAACAGCATATGATATTTGGTGCACTCTTCAAATTGCACATGAAGAGACAAACAAAGTTAAACAAACTGAAATTTCTATTCTTCAAAATCAATTAAATCATTTAAAATGAAAATTAATGAATCTGTTGTAAATATCTATGCAAGATTCCAAACCATACAACATAATCTTATGGCATTATGAGTTACATTTACTGAATTTGATACTATTACATGTGTTTTAAATTCCTTAACAATTGAGTGTAGAAAGAAAGTTCTTGTAATTGAAGAAGCCAATGATCTTTTCCAACTCAAAATTGAAGAATTAATTGAAAATTTGATATCGTATGAAGCAAACTTGCAGGAAAAAAAGAATAAATTCAAGAGAAAAAGAGCATAGCTTTTTAAGCCAACAACGAAGACACTGACTTAAATGAAGATGAGATTGTATTCATCGCAAAAAACTACAAAAAATTCAAGAATTCATGAGATCACAAAATAATAGAAACTTGACTACAATCAAGTGCTTCGAATGTGACAAATTGAGACACATAAAGAAGGATTGTCCACGACTAAACAAGGAAAAGATGGAAAATTTTGAAAAGTTCAAGAAGAAAAGAAAAACTTTTCAAGTCACATGGAATGATTCGGATTCATCTTCTTTGAAGAGTGAGAGTGATAATGACATGGAACTAGAAAACATTTGTTTCATGGCCACTAAAGAGATAAATTATGATCTCATTTATAATGATATTCTTGAAATTAGTATTGAACTTAATGATAAACTAAAAAATCTGAAGAAATTATATAAAGAAACAATTGGCAAGTTGAATAGGCTGAAATAGAAACTTGAATGCTAAGAGATGAAAATTTTATTTTAGAAGAAGAATTATAAATTTACAAAGTACTTGTGAAAGTTTAACTTCTCAAAATACCGCTTTAACCAATGAAACTAAGGTAAGTAAATTTGAGAATGGTAAACTTAGCAAAGAAGTTTGTGAATTAAAGTCCAGTTTAGACTTTTGTAAGAATGAATTTTTAGAATTAAAAAAAATTAGAGAAAATTACAAATAATGTTTCAAAATTTAACCAAAGAAAACAAAGCTTAGAAAATTTGATTAATTTTAAAATCGTCTAGTATTAAAAATAGATTTGATTTTGAAAGACAAAACAAATAAAAAAAACTAAATAATATAGTACTTTGTATACAAAATTTATGAAATCTAAAGATAGTGCTAAAACAAATATTTCAAATTCTAAAAATATACAAATTTGGATTCCTAAAACAAATGACAAGTTAGACAAAAACATACAGATAACTTTCTAAAAGATGTTTACTATAGTTCTAACTATATTTATAAAGGTCCCGAATCTTTGTGAGTATGACTGCCTTCTTCTACTGTAACGAATGATGATTTTCGACGCTTGAAAATTGACACTAATACGTACACTGTATAAAAGCCGAGCAGTCGAGTGCCGAAAATACTAGTTCATTAGGAGTGAAGAAGGAAAAGGTAGAAGAAAAAATATAGAAACAACATTGTAGAATCCCACAATCATAGCAAAACAAAATATAATATATAATAACAGATTTAAATACAAGAACTGTACTATTAATATACATACCACTATTAGAGTATGACAATCAATACATCAATCTGGACAGTTATAATAACTTGTCCTCATACAACGGAAATATAACCAAGTATGAAAATACGTCAGAACTCCCCCAGCTCGTCTCTTGAGCTCCACAGCAATTAATCTAAATCTGTAATACTCGGTCTGACCTGGGCATTATAACAAAATAAATCCGAGTCAGTCTGGAAGACAGTGTGAGAAAAAATACTCAAATCCTTTTAAAATTAAAGGTATCTCGTAAGACCACGTCACAAATAAACACAACGGTTTTTAACCTCACGATAACCAAAGCATTTTTATTAAATCCGTCTGATATTATAATAGTAACTGTAGAAAGTAAATAGAAAATAGCAGAAATGGTTGCATCTCACGTTCCAACATATTTGGACAGAATTAAAACTGTACAGCGCTTACTAGAGAATGGATTCCATTGAATGTCTGGGCCATTGGGATACCGCCAACCATAGTACACCTCTAGAACAATATACCGAGGAGCACGCTGGGATCTCTTTCAACACAAGACCGGCCTACCCTAACCTGGATAGACCAAATATGTTATCACCCTGGGTGTTCTCACCCTTACCATCGAGCGCTCCTTTCACGCACAACCATATCCACAATATAAAGGTTTCCGAGGACATCTAGAAAGGTGTTAACATACCCTACCTGGGTGCGACCTACTAAGCCTTGCTGCATCGCCCCTATTTTAGTCATTCCCGATTGATGAGGCTCGATGCTAAGCATTGCCTTTCAAGGAAAGAAATTTTACTTATAATGCTCATCGTCCTCCAATGACGATGTTCTGATGACTTCGTCCATACAAGTTTTCCTGGGACTGGATATACTGAATCACCCTCTTCACCATCTTCATGGTATTCATTCCTAACGTTCAAACCAGATCGAAGTGGTTCTCGAATAATTAAATTCGATCCCGGTCTCTTCGAAACTATTAGCGCAACTGGCCAAAATTGGTAGTCGATTATTTAACTATCAATAGACAATTCAAAAGCAGACATCAGGTCTTATTCCAACTTTTCCAAAGTTTATTTCAAAATATCTTTATAAGACATTACTTCCTATACTTCAACATTTTGAAAACAGTTTTCAAATTCTTTTATTCTTCAACATAATATTCTACCTCTTTCTGATGCTTAGAATATATTTTTTCCACTTCATCTTATATTCAACACTTAGGAAGTATTCTATTTATCCCCAATTCCTTCTCTTAAAATCATTGACAATTTATTTGTAAATTTCTTAACTCGTTTACACGAATTCTATAAATTCCGAAATTCTTTAATTAATCCCTTTTTAATATTTCCAAAGCCAATTTATACTCACCTATAATTTCAATTTCCCTTTCTACCTCTTTATGAATTCTATTTCACCTTTTTCCAAAGTTCATTTTTACTTAACTACTTCTAAAATTCCCTTCTTTTCTTCCAAATTCCATTTTAAGGATTTTCCTATAATCTCATCTACTGCATAAACCCATTTCTAGACTTCCGAGAAGGTTTATGTATAATTTTAAAATGTCTCAAAACTCTGTATATGTATATATAAAAATAAGTATTTTAAAGAAAATAGTAATATTTTATTCTTAAGACATATTCAAATAATTATTTAAAATATTGAAATACCTTTTTATACCATCACTTTCAAAGAGGGTTTTTAAAAATTTAGGATCTTATTTAAACAAAAATTAAGTATTTGAAAATTCATTTCTGAAATATTTAAGTCCTAACTAACTTTAAAATTACATAATTAAATAAAAACTTTTCTTTTAAGATAAAACTTAACTTATTAATAAAAATATTTTTTTTAATATCAATAACCGATTTTTTTTCAATTTATAATCCCTCTCGATTTCTATCACACACTTCCATTTTAGTCTCCTTAACCATTTCCACTTCAAAAATAGTATCCACTATATTCTCTCACCCTATTTCCATATTCAATATAATTCTTCCTCTAAGTTTATATTTCCAATTTATCACCAGATATCCATTTTTTCCTTGATTTATAAACATCTTTTATAAATTTTATAACTTCTTTGAGTTTCATTAAAATAATCTCATATATAAAATTCCATTTTTTTTATACATTCAATTTCTTATAAATTCCATTTGCCAATCTTTTTTTAACATCAATCACAATTTCTTTTTATATTTTCCGAACGTCGCCTTAAAATCCAGTCTTTATAAGTTCCTTTATATAATTTATTTTAAATTCCTTGTTTAAAATATCTCCTCGCCTTATTTAATACAACCAAAATTCACCATTTCTTATTCAAACCAATCTTTTGAATAATCCTAATTTAGATATACATATTTTTATATTAAAATCTCCTTTTTAATCTCTTAAAAAAATTAAAATAATATTTATGGTATTCAATATACCCAAAATTAATTTCCATGCCATTATAACATTTTGAAAGTTTACATCCCACGATAATTCAGCAATTTATATATATGAAAAAAAATACTGATATATTTGAGGAATCCAGTTGGATCTCTCCAACCTGTTTTCCCGGCATCCACAGATGTTAGACAATAAAAAATACCAATCGTACTTCGAGTGGGATAACGCGGTATATGGGGTCTTCCGCTATTATGCGGGGAACATAGGGCCTCATCCGCTATAATGTGCAGGAATATCACTCCAATACTAATATATATGTACTACTATATATACATAGTCATCCAACAGATAATTATATTTTATCAATCCATCAAGCATCCAACAAATTTAAATATAACATTTAAATTTAAATATGGTAATCCAAATGAGTAAGAAATTCTCACCTTGATTTTTTCTAAATTTGCTGAATGTCCAAATTTTGAATTATCTAAATTCTAGCTATCTCCGAAAAAATCCCAAATTTGTTCCACTGCATAGTCTATGACATTACGAACCCAATGCGGCTAATTCCTTTTTTTTGTCCTCGTATAAATGAATTACAATTTTATAGGCATTCTCACCTAGTATATATATAATAAAATTAACGAAATTCAATTACAGTAATTAACATAAGAAATTACCATAATTTTTGTCCTTAATCTCGCCGTCTTCACAAACCCACATCGGTCGCGCCATCATCGCCCAAAATGCTACATGAACATCGCCGAGCAAATAACTCATCTCCACCTCCACCATGCCTGCACTCGAGGTCAACACCACCATCTTCGCATCGACTCCACACCCAACAGCAATCCTAACCCATCAGTCGACTCCCATACGCATGGGAGCCACCGTTCGACTACCCACCTCCACCGTTTCCATCGGCCATCACACCTGACTTCTCTCGCGCCACGAAGACAACGTGCCAAAACCCAAAGTCGAATGTGCCTCACTATCTCGACCTGCTCCATGCAAGCAGCGCACGACTGAACCAACCTTCACCTCTCCCTCGAAACGCGGTAACGACTGCCACCATTCCTAAATCGATCTCAAGTCAGGCATAAGAAGAACAGATGCTCGATCGACATTATCGTAGTTTTTCCCCTTCATTCGTATTTTTTTTTTCAATTTGGCTTCATGAATTCTGGGAAGCATTAGAAAATGAATATGAGATTTTTGATTTTCAAATTGAAGGGAGATATGATTTTCTCCCTACGTTCCCTTTTCTTTTTTTGTTAAGAAATTTTGAACTATCGGCTATGCTAATATAAAAGAAGAGGGAAGTGATAGAAGTGAAGGTAGCATGTAAAAGAAGGGCTACAATGCTTTTTGATAGGAAGGGAAAAGTTCTGATGTGAAAATCTTTGACCAGTCAACATAAAAATAAATTATTTAAATATAAATCGTCTCGATTTCGCAACTTAAAATCTCGACCTCCTATCGAGGCGTTCCGCTTGGCAACTGTACTGTTATACCCCTATTCCGAATGCAATGGAAAAGTTTCGAGTCCTAATTTGATCGTATGGAGAAGATAGCTTTTTGGACCCAATTATTTATATTATATCTTCGATAAAAATTTCAACGCATTTATATCTCATACGACTAGACAATAACTCCAAAAGCTACGAAATTTAAAATCCGATAATAATGCAATATTACGGATCCAATGGAACTTGTTTCGTCAAATTCCGAGACTATGCCCCGGATGACTGTTTTAAAATGTCAATTTAAACAAACCATTTTTAAAATTGAACAGATCACTTTTAAATTCAATTTTAAAACTTTTATTATCTTCATTACTTCAATATAAATTTTACAAGCCTTTAAATAATTTTTATCGGGCTCAAAACTCAAGACACAATAATTTACTAATAAACCTCAATAATTAAATTATCCAATAGGTTGCTATATTCAATTTCTAAAGTTATTTTATAAATAAACTCAAATTTCCATTTTCAAAATTAATTTATAATTCAAATTCATTATTTAAAACCATTTAAATATTCCCAATTTACCTCAAAAAATCCGGGTCGTTACATTCCTCCCCCTTAAAAGAATATCATCCCCGAAATTGCTAAGGTAGAAAAATGCTCCAAACCCAATACTTATTCGAAACCCGCTTAGCGAAAGCTCGATACTGCACTTTTCAAACCCCTTTAACCTAAATTTCTTTATTTCGATTATAATTTCGAAATCGATTTCCATTAACAAATTCTTTTTCTAACACCCTAAATTTTCAAAACTTTTTGGCAGAGTCTCCTTTGTATGGAGAGCCTTTTGTAATATGACAGGAGAGATAAATATATATACATCGACCCATACGGTCGAAAAACAAAAGTATATATTAATATTTATATATTTGTTGTATTTAATCCAAAAATGTACCTTATTTTAGCATTTTTAAGCATTACCAAGCAAGCAATTAACTTCATATGCAAATATGCGACAAAAATCTAGTCCGATAGCCTCCGGTTACCTGTAGTTACTCAATTTAAACACGTATGTACCAAAAATATGAAATTTCAATAACACTTCATTCAATTAACCAATTAAATACATGAATTTCATATACAACATGCCAAATAAAGATTTATAAGTAATTCCAAGCTTTCGTTACTAATTTATTTGCTTCCACTCGATTCATATCCCATTTCATTCAATTTGAAATGATCTACAACCAAATTTATTGCATTCAGTTTATTCTTATATCAAAAAAAACCCATATCCTTTTCACATTGACTTAAAAATCAATTTATTCACCTTCTATTGATTTATAGAATTTTATTTACTTCCGTTTACGACAAAGGCTGATTTTTCTATGCAAATTTGACGTTATTCGTTTAATAGAATAATCATTTTAGTTCAGAAATATTTTAAATTGATTTCAAATCAATTTATATTTAATTCTATTCTAATTCAAATTCAATCCATTTATTTAATATTCCAAGCCATAGCAATTTATTTACTCCTTAATTGAATTTATTTATAACTTGAGTTATCACCATTTGAAACTATTTCCAATTTACTCGACACATTTTCAATTCCTATTTAATTTGCTTACCATCTAAATTGAATTTTATTTATAACTCAAGTTTCCTTTCCAAATTCCATTTTTAACTCACAATTTAATTTTTAACTTTGCCGAGTTAAATTCCATCTCACGTTCATTTACTGATTAATTATCTAATTAGTTCACTTTAAATCTATAACTCAATATCTGATTTTTATCTCAAAAATCACTTCTTATAATTTTTCTTAAGTTTAAATTCCTTTTTATAATTCAATTTTGGATTTTTATTTCGTATATAGAATATTAAACTATTTTTATTTTGGCTTATCTATTCCCATTTTCAATTTTATAAGTCACGCACTTATTTTTTTTTTTCATATTCCCATTAATTTCATACTCGAATATATTCCTATTTTATTTTTAACTTGAGGCTACACGTTTATTTATATCTTAAATATATTTTATTCAATTTATTTCAATTTTTATAAGCTTTTCCGATTTATTATTCACAATTCCATATTTTCACTTAATTTTTATTTCATTCAAAATTCACATCTTATGGTTATTAAATCGCTTTACCATTTAAGTTCCATATATAATTCTATTCCATATCAACTTTTAACTTAACTTTCAATTTCTTTTAACCTGCACTTCAAAACCATATTCGAATTATTCGTACTTAAATAAAATTTCACTCTAAACCAATTCATTTTGCTTTATTCAATTTAATCCCACCATTTATTTCATTACAATCCACATTTAATTCGTTTTTCCCTTAATTCGAATTATATTGTTAGCTCGAATCCATATTAAAGATTAAAACCTATTTGATATTTTTCTATCTGTTCCAATTTCAATTAACTTAGTTCGAATTATATTCAAATTCCTATAAATTTTCTTTTATCCATTCAATTTATTTAACTGCCACCAGTTAAATTCAATATATGTAATCCATTTTTAATTAATTCACTAATTCCTTTTATTATCGCCATCACTTCATTTATTTATTCCATTTTCTTTGCTTCAATATTAATTTTTATCCATTTTAACTTTACTCAGGTTAAAATTTAATTCTGAAATCTAATTTCCATACTTTCCTTATTTAGAATCATTTTCAATTTATAAGTTTAAAAATCATTTTTCCGTGATCTTTAAATTACTTAAATAAGGATTCCAGAATTCATACAACCGGCATCCAAATCATTTTGAAATCTCAAATATCCCGAAATCACACTTTCTACATTTAAAACCAAACCTGGTTCTTATCCAAAACAAATTCCCTTTGGAATTTCCAAAACAAAACTGGTTTGCCCAACAAATCTAAACAAATCAATTTCGGTAGCAATCTGTCACTTAGAAACTCGAAAATGAATACTGGTGATGCTGTAATCATCACCAAAATTATTTTCCAGCGATTGAAGTGAGTTCAGTGCTATATCTCTTCTAGAAATCCATTTTAAAACTATTTCCTTTCGAAAATATTCAAAAATAATACTCTTATTATTGTCTTCCCACACCACTTTGAAAAATATTATTTTCAAACTTTTTGGGATTTGAATTTCCTGATTCTGGTTTAAATTCAGTTTTACGTATAATCCATTTCTATAATTTACGCTTACACAAATTTCCATTTGGTTATATAAACTATTTTTAATTTTATAATCCTATTTGATTACAATATTATCATCCAAACACTCCAAATATACATAATAATTTTAGAAAAATATTTTTTTATCAAAATATGGTTTGGGTAAAATTATTTCATTTATCCGCTTTTTAAAACAATACTGTGTCGGTTTGCCTAGTTTAAGAGTTCAAAAATCCCTATCAATATAGTTGTCCAGACTGTACCAACAGGATTTACAAACACTCAACCGATAAGTCAACACAATATAAAATAATTTATATTCACTAACAAATACGTGTACACGCTCATATCTATTAATACACTCAAACTCATTTCAGAGTACACTAACTCTATTTCTAATGAGTAATCCCTACTAGAGCCAAGGTTCTTGCTTAACTTTCAGCTCTGAACCAAATGTAACGAACAGGGATTTTTGACCCACGAAAATCGACATAATACGCTCACTATATAAAACTCCGAGCAGTCGTGTGCTAGAAATATCAGTTCATTAGGGCCGAAGAAGAAAAAGTAGAACAAAAAAATATAGAAACAACAACACAGATCTCACAATCACAACGGAACAAAATATAGTATATATAATAACAGATTTAAATATAAGAACTATACTGTTAATATACATACCACTATCAAAGTACAACAATCAATACATCTATCTAGACAGTTATAGTAACTTTTCCTCGTACAGCGGAAATATAACCAAGTACAAAAATACATCTAAATTCCGCCAGCTCGTCTCCTGAGCTCCACAATAATTAACCACAATTTATAATACTCGGTCTGACCCGAGCATTATAATAAAATAACACCCGAGTCATTCTGGAAAACCAGCGTGAGAAAACACACTCAATTTGAATTATTAACATTATCAAATCCTTTGAAAACAAAGGTATCTCGTAAGACCACGTCACAAATAAACACAACGGGTTTTTACCTTACAATAACCAAAGCATTTTTATCAAATCCGTTTGATATTATTATAATGTCTATAGAAAGTAAATACAAAATAGCCGAAATGCTTGCATCTCACGTATCAGCATAGTTGGGCACAATCGAAACCATACGGCGCTTATTGGAAAATGGATTCCATTGAATGACTGGCCATTGGGGTACTACCACCACAGCACACCTCTAGAACAATGTACCGAGAACCACGACAGGATCCCCTGCTACACAACACCAGCCTACCCCTAACCTGGATAGACCGAATATGTTTTCACCTCGGGTGTTCCCACCCTTAGCAACAAGCGCTCCTTCTATGCACAATCATATCCATAATATAAAGGTTTCTGAGAACATCTAGAAAGGTGACAACATACCCTACTTAGGTGCGACGTACTTAGCCTTGCTACATCTCCCCTACTTTAGTCATTCCCGGTTGATGAGGCTCGAGGCTAAGCGTTACCTTTCAAGGAATGAAATTTGACATAGAATGCTCATTGTCCTCCAACGACGATGTTCTGATGGCATTCGTCCATACAAGTTGTTATGGGACTGACAAACTGAATCACCGTCTTCACCATCTTTATGGTATTCATTCGTAACGTTCAAAACAGATCGAAGTGGTTCTCGAATAATTAAATCTGATCCCGGTCTTTTCGAAATGATTAGCGCAGTTGGCCAAAATTGATGGTCGGTTATTTAACTATCAATAGACAATCCAAAAGCAGACATCGAGTCTTATTCTAACTTTTCCAAGTTTACTTCAAAATATCTTTATAAGATATTACTTCCCATACTTCAGCATTCTGAAAACAGTTTTCAAATTCTTTTATTCTTCAACGGAATATTCTACCTCTTTTCAATACTTCGAATATATTTTTTCCACTTCATCTTATATTCAACACTTAGGAAGTATTCATTTATCCCTAATTCCTTCTCTCAAAATCATTTTCAATTTATTTGTAAATTTCTTAACTTGTTTACAAGAATTTTATAAATTCCAGATTCTTTAATATCCCATTTTAATATTTCCAAAGCCAATTTATACTCACCTATAACTTCAATTTCCCTTTGTACCTCTTTGTGAATTCTATTTCACCTTTCTCCAAAGTTCATTTTTACTTAACTACTTCGTAAATTTCCTTCTCTTCCAAACCCCATTTTAAGGATTTAGTGGTTCTTCTTCAAGGAGGAATGACTTTCGAGAAGGTTTATAAATAATTTTAAAATGTCTCAAAACTCTGTACATGTATATATAAAAATAAGTATTTTAAACAAAATAATAATATTTTATTCTTAAGACATTCAAATAATTATTTAAAATATTGAAATACCATTTTATAATATCACATTCAAAGAGGGTTTTTTAAAATTTAGGATCTTATTTAAACAAAAATTAAATATTTGAAAATTCACTTCTGAAGTATTTAAGTCCTAACCAAATTTAAAATTACATAGTTTAATAAAACTTTTCTTTTAAGATAAAACTTAACTTACTAATAAAAATATATTTTTAAATCTCAATAATCGATTTTTTTTCAATTTATAATCCCTTTTAATTCCTATCACACACTTCCATTTCGGTCTCCTTAACCATTTCCACTTTAAAAATAGTATCCACTATTTTCTCTCACCCTATTTCCATAGTCAATATAAATTCTTCCTGGAAGTTTATATTTCCAATTTATCACCAGATATCCATTCTTTTTCCTTGATTTATAAACATATTTATAACTTTTATAACTTCTTTGAGTTTCATTAAAGTGATCTCATTTATAAAATTCCATTTTTTTATACATTCAGTTTCTTATAAATTCCATTTTCCAATCTATTTTTAAATCCATCTCAACCTCTTTCTATTTTTCCCGAATATCACCTTAAAATCATGTCTTTAAAAGTTCCCTTATATAATTTATTTTAAATCCCTATAAAATATCTCATCGCCTTGTTTAATACGACCAAAAAATCACTTTTTCTTATCCAAACCAATCTTTTAATTAATCCAAATTTCGATATACATATTTTTATATTAAAAATCTCCTTTTTAATCCTATAAAAAATTCAAAACAATATTTATGGCATTTAATATACCCAAAGTTAATTTCCATGCCATTATAACATTTTAAAAGTTTACAATCCACAATAAACTAGCATTTTACATATATGAAAAAAATACTAATATATTTAAGGAATCCAGTTGGATCTCTCCAATCAGTTTTCCCTACATCCACAGATGTTAGACAATAATAAAATACCAATCCCATTTTGAGGGGGATATCGCGGTATATGGGGTCATCCGCTGTTATGCGGGGCACATAGGGTCTCATCCGCTATAATGTGCTGGAATATCACTCCAATACTAATATATATATAAATATATATATATATAGCCATCCAACAGATAATTATAATTTATCGATCAATCAAGCATGCAACAAATTTAAATTTAACATTGAAATTTAAATATGGTAATCTAAATGATTGAGAAATTTTCACCTTGATTTTTTTTCTAAATTTGTCGAACGTCCAGATTTTGAATTATCTAAATTCCTAGCTGTCTCCGAAAAAATCCTAAATTTGTTTCATTACAAAGTCTATGACATACGAACCCAATGTGACTAATTCCATATATTTTTTCTGACCTCGTATAAATGAATTACAATTTTGTAAGCATTCTGACCTCGTATATGTATAATAAAATTAACAAAATTCAATTATAGTAACTAACATAAGAAATTACCACAATTTGTGTCCTTAATCTCGCCGTCCTCACAAACCCACATCGGTCGCGCCATCATCCCCCAAAATGCTACACGAACATCGCCGAGCAAACAACTCGTCTCCACTTCCATCATGCCTGCACCCAAGGTCGACACCACCATCTGTCGCGTCGATTCCACACCCAACAACAACCCTAACCCATCGCTCGACTCCCACACGCACTCGAGCCACCACTCGACTACCCATGTCCGTTGTTGCCATTGATCATCACACTAAAGTTCCTACTTGCCACAAAGACGACATGCAAGAAGCCAAAATCGAACGTGCCTCGCTATCTCGACCTGCTACCACGCGAGCATTGCGCGGTTCAACCAACCTTCACCTCTCCCCTAAAACGTGGTAACGACTGCCACCATTCCCAAATCGATCACAAGCCAGGCGCAAAAGGAGTGGATGCTCGATCGAGATTATCGTGGTTTCCCCCTTCGTTCGTATTCTTTTTTTCTGTTTCGATTTGGCTTCATGAATTCTGGGAAGCATTAGAAAATGAATACGAAATTTTTGATTTTCAAATTAATGGGAGATACGATTTTCCCTCTGCATTCCCTTTTTTTGTTAACAAATTTTGAACTGTCGGTTGTGCTAATATAAAAGAAGAGGAAAGCGATTGAAGTGAAAGTAGTGTGTAAAAGAAGGGCTACAGTGCTTTTTTATAGGAAGGGAAAAGTTCCGATATGAAAATCTTTGACCAGTCAACATAAAAATATATTATTTAAATATATAAATCGTCTCGATTTCGCAACTTAAAATCTCGACTTCTTATTGAGGCATGCCACTGGGCGTTTGTAATGTTATACCCCTATTCCGAACACAATAGAAAAGGTTTCGAGTCCTAATTGAGAAGATAGCTTTTTGGACCCAATTATTTATATGAAATCTTTTATATAAATTTCAGCGTGTTTATATCTCGTATGGCTAGACAATAACTCCAAAAGCTACAAAATTTTAAATCCAACAATAATACAATATTATGGATCCAATGAAATTAATTTCGTCGAATTTCGAGACTGTGCCTTTGGTGGCTATTTTACGTCAATTTAAACAAACCATTTTTAAAATTGAACAGATCACTTTTAAATTCAATTTTAAAACTTTATTATCTTCATTACTATCAATATAAATTTTATAAGCCTTTAAATAATTTTTATCGCGCTTAAAACTCAAGATACAATAATTTAACTAATAAACCTCAATAATTAAATTGTCCAATATATTGCTATATTCAATTTCTGAATTTATTTTATAAATGAACTCAAATTTCCATATTCAAAATTAATTTATAATTCAAATTCAATATTTAAAACCATTTAAATATTCATAGTTTACCGTCGAAAAATCCGGGTCGCTGCATCTACTAACACATAGGACCCTAACATAGGAAGTGGATACAAATGAAATTTCTTATCTCTATTGTATGTACCCATCAATAAAAAGGAGAAATGGATACTCCATAAGTGGATACTCTAAGAATATGACGGGCAATGCAAATATGTTAACTAACATAGCATATATTGATAGAGGAACTGTGACATTTAGAGACAACTCGAAAGGATTCGTAATTGGAAATGGACACATCATCGGTGTCGGTATATCTAACTCTCATTTGATTAAAATGTGTTATTAGTAGAAAATTTAGAACAAAATCTTTTAAGTACAAGTCAATTGCATGATAAAGGTTTTTAAATCGATTTTGAAAAGGATAAATGCAATATTTTTTATCAAAATAAAATTTTAATTTTTGAATGTATAAGAAAACTAAATAATTATGTTTTAAATATGAATCTTAATCACAATAACAATATGTGCTTAGTTGCAAATCATAATGATCTGTGGCTTTGGCATAAATGTTTTTCGTCATGTTAATTTTAAATATCTTCGCAAACTTGCTAACCATGAATCAGTAAGAGGTTTACCGAAAATAATTTCAAAGTTAATAATTTATGCAACGTTGGTTAATATGGAAATTAAAGAAAGCATCATTTAAATCCAGAAAGGAAATATCAATAAAACAGCCACATGAATTACTACACTTAAATTTATTTAGTCTTACTTAGGTAAGATCAATAAATCATAACAAATATGTTTTTGTGATTATTAATGATTTTTCAAGATTTACTTGGACTTTATTTTTAAAACACAAATGTGATACTTTTGAAATGTTTAAAAGTTTTGCCAAAAGAAATCAAATTTTCAAAATTTTAAAAATAAAAATATTTTAGAAGTGATCATGGAGGAGAATTTAAAAATGAACTTTTTGATAATTTACGTAATAAGAAGGGTAATAGTCATAATTTTTTCTTTCCACGAACACTACAACAAAACAGTGTATTAAAAAGAAAAAATCGTACCTTACAAGAATGTACAAGAATATTGTTAAGTAGTAGCAACTTACCAAAATTTTTTTGGGGCAATGTCGTTGCTACCGCTTGCTATGTATTTAATGGTGTCTTATTAATGTCAATAACTAAAAAACTTCTTATGAAATATTTTATGGAAAGAAACCAAAAATTTCATATTTTCGCGTTTTTAGATCAAAATGTTTTTTTAAAATACTAATGATCACTTAGGAAAATTGATTTAAAAGCCTATGAAGGCATTTTTATTGGTTTCGAAACGAAGCAAAGCCTGTATAGTTTTCAATAAATGTACTAATATAATTGAAGAAAGTTTATATCTTTCATTTAATGAAATTTCAAAAATTACAACGATGATGAAGAAATTTTAGGAATCAACCAACTTGTGTTGTAGAAAGTAATACTGCTAATAATGAAAACAAAATTGAAAATAATATAGACTCTAATGACAATACCATGAGGACCCCCCCCCCCCAATATAATTTTAAAAGACCATCCAACAGGTAATACAATGGAGATATAAATAGTAGAATCACATTAGAAGTCAATTAAATCAAATAGGTCATGCAGCTTTCATTTCAAACATAGAACCTAAAAATGATAAGGAAGCCACTAAAGATGATTTTTGGATATCAACAATGCAAGAACTTGATCAATTTGAAAGAGATAATGTATGGGAACTTGTACCAAGACCTAGTGATCAATCCATTATTGGAACAAATGGATGTTTAAAAATAAAGCCGACGAAAACGGTAATATAAATCGAAAGAAAGGAAATTAGTTGCTTGGGGGTATAATCAAGAGGAAGGCCTATAAAGTAATGTTTGCACCTGTAGCACAACTAGAAGAAACTCGAATATTAATTACTTTTACATGTCATCACAATTTTAAATTATATCAAATGGATGTCAAAAGTGCTTTCTTAAACGTTATTATTAAAGAAAATGTTTAGTGTAAAAAAACCATATTTATTCACTCCTGGAAAATTTTCAAATCATGTTTTCAAACTTATAAAAGCGCTTTATGACCTTAAACAAGCATCTCGTGCTTAGTATGATAGACTCAAAAGCCATCTAGTAGATTCTGATTTTCAAATTGGTAAAATTGATTCCACTTTATTTATCAAAAAGGAAAATGCTCATATTGTAATTATTCAAATTTACATTGACAGTATAATCTTTGGGTCTACGAATGAAAATTTGTGTAATGATCTGCAGCTCTCATAACAAATGAATTTGAAATGTCCTATATGAGAGAATTCAATCTATTACGGGGTTTACAAATTAAACAATTAGAAAATGCGATTATTATTTATCAAGAAAAATATTGTAGAGAATTATTAAAATATTTTGAAATAGATAGCACTTCAAGTAAACCCACTCCCATGAGTACTAAATTACATTTAGACAAAGATGAGAATGGTAAGGATTTTGATCAAAAATTACATAGAACTGTGATAGGTTCTTTATTATAACTTATCGCTAGTAGACACGATATTACGATGAGTGTTTGTTTGTGGGCACGATTTCAAGCACGTCTTAAAGAATCACATTATCGAATCGTTAAATGAATTTTGCAATAATTAACCAACACCAAAAATTACAGAATCTTTTATCCAAAATATTGAATTGGTTTCATATAATGATGCTGATTTTGGAGGTTCCAAGACGGATCGAAAGAGTAATGGTGGAACTTGTTACTTTATCGGTCAATCTTTTGCCTTATAGTTTAGTAAGAAATAAGATTATGTTACATTATCGACATGTGAGGCCGAGTATATCTCAGCTGCTTTGGTTTGTGCTAAAGTTATACATATGCAATAAACACTTCGAGATTTCAGAAAAAACATTAAGAAATTTTAGATATATTATGATAATACGTGCACAGTCATTCTCTCTAAAAATCCAATCAATCATTCCAGGACAGAACATATCGATATACGTCATTATTTTTTAAGAGATAATGTAGAAAGGAAATCATTTCATTAGAATTTGTTAATATGGAAAATCAAATAGTGGATATTTTTACTAAACCTTTTCGTGAAACAACCTTTCTTAAATTTCATAAAGAATTAGGTACATGTTCTATACATGAATTAATTGAATAAATAGTCCTTTTAAAATAACTCACAAATATATTTTTAACTGAAATACATTTCTCCTATTTTTAGTAATGATTATTTGTATTTAACCATCACATTTTAGTAATCCAAAAACAAAATCAATACTTCAACAATGTTAACCTCTGAAAATAATTCATCGTCTAATATTAGGATTATCTCTTCTCCTTGAGAGAAAACTGTTTTTTTCCTCCTAAAAGGAAGAAAGTTAACAATCAATTAAATTTGAAGATCACTTAACTACCACTTAAGATAATCGTATCGATAGTGTAGCTCAGTATTAAGGAGAAGTAATGAGATTGCAATAAGAAATACATTAGAAGCAACGTCAACATGGTGAACATCTGAATTTTATAGAAACGACTTTAATGGCCTTATGTGGGAAATCGCCAACTAAAAACTAAATTCATTCCAATGGAAGTCCTTCAGTACAATCATCGACAGTTATCAAAATATATTAGCCAAAACAAGTTAACTCTTGGTGATGGAAATATTTGAAGAAGAAACCGAGCCATTAAAAAATTAAATAAATTTTTGACGTTATATTACTTATATAAATTTCTATTTGATTGTAGAATTTGTAAATTTGTCATATATGTATAATATACATAATAAAACAAGTGTTATTTATCATATCGCTTAGAAATATTTAATACTATTTAGAAAAGGAAAATAGATCATAAATATGTATACATATATAAAATTAAATTTATTTTTTCCAATTTTCAAAATTCAGTCGGCTAAATGATGGTCTCAGTCAACTAAACACGTAGCCTTCTAATTATTAAAGATCAATTTACTCGATTTCCTAACCCAATTCGGTTGACTAAATATGGTTTATTCTCGAGAAGGAATTTTCATTCACTTTAGTTGACTGTCCCTTATCCAGCCAATTGAGCTTTGGGAATTTAGTTGAATAACCCATCAATTTTAGTCGACTAAATTTTATATGCTTTCGGGAATGAAATTCCTTTGCATTTGTCGACCAAATACTCCCCTCAGTCGACTGAATCTGCAATTACCTGTTTTTAAAAATCATGTCTTTCATTAAAAACAAGGGTTCTCTTCGCTTTCTTTTCACTCTTCCACTTTCAAATTCATAACCTAGACTGCAAACCTCTGAAAATTAAAATGGCTCCTAAACAAAAACTTGTATCAAAAAGAAAAAAGGTTCATGCTCAATGAGAGAAGGCTTCTTCTCACCTCCATCGCATCCTGAATTTGCTTTTGACGAACAAATTATTAAATGGATGGGTAATAGCAAAACAACCTTGAAGAGATTCAACGAACTAAATGACAAAAGGATTTTTCAAGAAACCTTCTATAAGATGTCGGGTTTCTCTAACTTTGGGATAAAGGAGATAACATGAGAAACCGAGTTCTTATCCCTAATCGATAACAACCAAAATCGGGTGAAATTTTATCCCTTTCTTGTTCAAATGTTATATGAAAATCTTTTGTAGAAGTTACTATAAACCTGAAAATGAAGAAGATTTACTATGGGGTAGAGTTTTAGGTGCTAATATTCGACTTTTTATCAATGACTTGGGTATGATGTTGTGTTGTTCTTCATTGGGATATGACTTAGATGATATAAATCACTACGATTTTGCTTATAATTCAACTAGTTACCTGTTTTGGACGGAACGAACAAGCAACATTTCTATTAACTTAGTCCTCGAGCTTGAATTATTAATAAGATGGTGTCCCATACAATTCTTCAAGGAAGGATAGTTATGAAAAGACGTAGGGCAATAAGTATACAGTTTTGTATGTAATTCACTCGAAAAGAAAATTAAACTGGGTAAAAATCATACATGATGAGATAAAGAGTTTCAATGCTCGATCACGACATACAATGTTCGACGGGTCTTTTTTAACAAAGGTCTTTGCTTACCATGGAATTAATGTTGAATCCTTATCAAAATTTCTCACTCCAAAAAATATGGATCAAAAGTCCATGTCATTAATGAAACTTCCTTCGACCATGGAGCTGCGAGATTGGTGCGTAGGAATATTAGGCTACCGTCATCTCAATCACAATCTTCATCGCAGCCATTGCCTCATCAAAAATTGAAGAAGAATCTTGATCAATGAACAGTGATAAGGACGTTACTTTGGTTCGAAGAATATTTCTACTCAAGCTGCAATCCTTTAAAATCAAGAGATTCTCTTCAAATAATAACAAAAGCTTAGCAAAAGGCAGAAGAAATTCAAGAAAAACATGATGGACTTTCTCGAGAAAATCTGAAATAAGATATCTTCTTGTTTATGATTTCCTTCACCATCCCGATCTCATGCTTCCTCGAACCATGATGAAAGTTGAACGACTTTTTCTTTTTTTATAATACTACGTGATTGTTGTTTTGTTGGTCTATACATTATCTTGTTTGTATGTCATCTAAACTATGTTGTGTGTATGTTTTTTACATTTGTATTTCGGTCTTATTTGGCCTTGTGTGAACTATTCGCTTGCTATGTGTTGCTATTGTTTGAGTTTCGATTGTTCAAATTTCAGTTGTTTGTAGGTGCTATTGTTGTTTGAGTTTCAGTTGTTTAAACTTCAGTTGTCTTCGCACATTACAAATTTCTTATGCATCTTGTGTTTGTGTTACTTAAGTTGTTTGTGTCCATATTTTCCTCACTTATATAAATCTTTTACTTCTTTTTGTTGATGACAAAGGAGGAGAAAGCATGATGAAAGAGGGAGCATTTACTAAGAGAGAGATTATATATACACATGTCTCACATGTAGTTGTCATCATTAAAAAGTGGGAGAGTGTTAGAACTCTGTTTTTACGTTTATTTTAATGATGACAACTATATAAATACCTCTTGTACCATCTTTTATGCAAGGCTTTGAAAACAGCAATGATTCGAAGATAAAAAGAAGTAAATGGAAGAATAAATAGTTGTCTATAAGTAACAACCTGATATTTTCAGCCATTCGCATCCACACATACCGGACTTGAATTGCTCAAAATACCGCGTTGTACATAAATTTGGAGAAAATGAAATACAATCACAGAATCATAGACACAGAAATACCAAAATAACTCGCAGTGGAAATAGAAATACCATAGTAGTTCATGAAGCTACTACAACAAACTCTCAACAAATACATAATATCAGTCTGAAAAAACATATACAATAGAAGTCTCAAATACATAGAAGTTTATAAATACCAGAGCCGAAATAGAATAACCGAAACTGAAAAGGAATAGATAACTAGACAAGCAGAATCTCCAGCGATTCTTAGCTCCAGAAAAGAAATCCAAAGCTAAGCTGTAAATACTCAGGCTGACCCGAGCGTAAAGTAAAACACAAAACACTCGAGTCGGGACATATATATACTTATATAATGTAAACCAACTCACGTGAACTATAATAAAGATACAAGTAACTTAAAGGATGCATGGGACCGTATCAATTTCAAAGTTCAATATCATTTCAGATTCATTTCAAATATCAAAATATCATATCTTTCCAAAACCACATTCATTTTATTTAAATTTGAAATACCATTTCAACTCATATTTCAAATTAGTTTATATTTCAAAACAAATTACTTCATTTTTAATCATAAAATGAAGTTATCATATTTAATAATTAAATACTAAATTTCCAAAATTTTAAACTTTTCAAAGTTCATTTTTTCACTAAAATTTATCAAAGCAGTGAAAACTCACCCTTCGCAGCATTTGGAAAATGCTACAGAAAGTTACTTTCAAAACAGTTCAATTTGACAAAAGACATCATTTAAAAATGTTGTAATAGGGTTACTTTAGTTCAAGTAAAACTTTGGTTAAATTTAGCAATTTCAACACTTACAAAGTGCTATAACATCCCTTAATTCAATTTAGCTATTTAGTTCATTTATATCAATTACAGCATTTACAAATGTTGTAATATCATTTACAGTAGAAAATAATAGCATTTCAAAAATGCTGTTAATTAAATTCAATATAATTTCACAAACAATTAACTTTTTATTTATACCATTTTAAACTTATAAAATCATACATTTTCACTTTTAAAACGATCATTTGAATACCCTTATATTCATGATTTTATAAAGTTAATTTTCCATTCAAAAATCAATATTTAATAATATTTCACATATTAAATTTAAGCATTAAATTCCAATTCTTTAAATTAAATTTTTAACTTAACACTTAAGTTTAAAATTTCCAAGTATAACTTATTTTCATCTTATTTACTTAACTTAAAATTCATTTTTAAACAAAATTCACAAATTTCCAATTTAAGTTATATTTCAAAATTCAACTTAAATATTCATTCATTTAACTTATTCAAAAATCATTAATACTTTATAAAATCATTTTAAATTCATTTTGTTTCAAAATTTTAAATCTATTAATCATATTTTCCTACTTAATTTAAATTCCATTCATAACCAAATCATAATTTCCAAAATAACTTATATTTCAAATTTCTAACTTTACCATTTATTTAATCCACTTATACATTTTTAGAAAATCAATAATACTTTACAAAAATCATTTTTAATTAAGTTTTAAATCAAATTATTATAATATTTACATTTCTAAAATACTTTAAAAAAATTAGAAAAATATATATTAACCACGGGTCTATATATCATTTTCTAGCCTAGGTAGAGTGATACGGATAATATATCATTTCAATCCGTAATTTACAAAGAAAATTCAGGTTTTATCATTTTAAACCCGCAGTCCCAAGTAAATGAAAATAAATTAAAATCGTTCAAGCCTATCATTTCAGCCCATAACGATTTTTTCCTATTCTAAAGTCCGTTCGGGTATGTATCATTTCAACCCATAGTGATTCTAATCTAAAGGGAACTTGCAGTGTGATAAACTGATATAAATAAACAGAATAACATTATATAACGGTAACAGATGGTATAACAGGTAAATAAGCATGGGTGAACATCAACGATCATGACATAACAAATATAGCATGGTGATATGTTTTACAGATTCAATTGTGATCGGTTTACTAGTCATATACTGTGTAGTTAATGCCCCGCTATAACTCCGCTATATCTCATAGCGGATTTCTACCGCTAGGAAATTTCTATATAGCCTCAAAATATAGCCTTTCCGCTTTAATCCCCGCTATTTCCGCTATATCCCGTTATTCCTGCAACATTTTGCTATTTCCGCTATATCTTCTTTAATAAAATGAATTTAAAATTTGCATTTACACATTATAAAATTTATGAAACTAATTTATTTAATTTAATTTTTAATATATTTTTAGAAATGAAAATACCTTAATATTCTACTAAATTCAATTATGTTATATAATAGTTTTACGTTTATTTAAAGTATATTCGCACATCTTTTTTGTTTGAAATTATTTGTGTATTAATTGTAATTCAATTGAATGCTAATTTTTTATTTAATTGCCATTTATATATTTGTAAAAACATAAAGTACGAGTTTTGTATGCTAATTTAGATCCATCCGCTATATTCCGCTATATTCTCGCTGTATCCCCACTATGACTTTTTGCACCTCCACCGTTTCGAATCTGCCGAGCGCTTTAACTGCATAGGTCATATAAGTATAAAACTATCTGGTGAGAATAACTCACTTGTTTCAAGCTGGAGATAGCATGACAAAGCACACAAACGAATATCCAGAAGGCACGATAACATGAATTTGGATTTAAGTGAGGGAAGAACCAAGCTAGAGAACTTGTACAAAACCCATAAACAAGACAAATATAAATATGCTTTCAACACCAAAATATACTTATGATTTTCAACATAGAGTACACATTGAAACAATTTAAAACAAAGCAACAAATCACAACATGATTTGCCCAAGCCTCAACCATCACATGTGCTCAGCCTAGGGGTCATAAGTGTTCGGCCTAAGTGGTGCATAGGGCCAGGGTATGGGTTCATATAGGCTCGGCTATCTAGTGATAAAGGAGTGGAAGTTATAAGGGTAGGAAATACTGAGGTTTGAAGGCAAATGAATGGGTTTTTAGTGCACCATATAGACTCGGACAGACATGGATTTGGCTTGGCCATGCAAGGTGAAGGTCAGGTGGTGTCTGGAGTGTTGACCAGAGGTGGTGGAAGGACTGGTGGTGGCGGTTAAGGAGGTGGTCTAGGTGGAAATTGAAGTGTATTTGCATTTAGGGTTCGACTATGGCAAGTTCAAGGGGATTTGTGAAGTTTTTGTGGTGCAAGCAACATAAGGGGGTCTCGGCCTGGTCATGCAAGTGGAGAGGATGGTGAAGTGGTTGTAGATGTGGTGGTGCTGGACGGTGGAGGTGATGGAGGAGTATGGCCTAGCAATTGTATGGAAGAGGCAAGGCAAATTCACAAAGGAAAATCAATAAAAGGAGATGAGAAAAGAGGAAGACATTACCCTATCCTTCAGATCTGAAACTTGTGTGCAAAATGAAATGGAAAAGGGTGTTTTCACATGAATGGAGAAAAAAGTCACGGCTATAGTGTTGGAAAGGTCGGCCCAAAGAACGAAGAGGTGGAAAGTGAAAAGTCAAAAGTTAAAAAGGCAAAGTCTCTTGATATTTCCCTTTTCTTTATTTCAAATAAACAAAAACAAAAACTACGTAAATAAAATAAAACTAAATACAAAATAAAGTAGAAATGAAATTAGTAAATTAATTTTATAAAAATATAGTAAAATATAATAATATAGTTATTTATATGTAAACTAGTATTGAAAATTGAAAATAAAATATAATTTTTGGAAAAATAACAACGACACTTTAAAAATGTTTTAAAAATAAAACATAAACATAACATGTCATACTACACACATATACACGAATTAAAACAAGATATGACCAATAAAAATATTATTTATATAATTTAAAATAAACACTATTGTTAAATAAATCATTTACAAACAATATTGAAAAAACATAACTTTCACAATTTAAATCAGATTTCAACGAAACGAAAAGTATTATTCTTAAAATTTAATCTATTTTTATAATAAAAGATAAAATTCAAAAATAAAAATATTTTAATTTTAAATTTAAAAGTCAAAGTTCGACCAGATTGACCAAAATACATATTTTTGGAAAATATACAACTTATTCAGGTTTGAAATTATAATTCACACAAAAATCAAAATATACTTTTAAAATAACAAAATTTATTCATTTTAAGAAATATAATAAAGTTTTTAAACCAGGAGTTTCAATTTAATAGTTAAAATAAACAATTAAAATAATCACAAAATACTGGGTTGTTACATTTATCCTAAGAAAATATTTGTAAAATCTTCTAAATGATTCGCATGTATATACACATAGCACTAACACGCAAAATTTCAATATAAATGCCATAAGTATTTACAGATAAACTTTTACATGGTTGCATATATATAAATCATTTTACAAAGGCTCGTTCGGCTAAATACAGGTTCAGTCGACTAAGGTCCATGGATTGAATTTATGTCCAGTCGACTTAAGCTAGTCAGCTACAAACACACTTCAATCTTCTATTTTTTATCTTCCTCTTTGCAATATTTAATGCTCATATTCAGTAGACCTGTGACCATTCCCAATCGACTGAATAAACAGTAAATGTTATTTTTTTTGAAACAACACTTCGAAGGGATAAGATTGTTTAGTGGTTCTTCTTCAAGGAGGAATGACTTTCTAAATGAATACAGCCTTTATGAAGCAACTTTTTAGTGTTATAAATAGAGCATAAGACTAGAAGTTTAGAATTAACTTGTTATCTTAATTCCTAACTTTCTTGTGATTATTTGCTTTTTGAAAATCAATATTGTTCATTCATTAAAAAATCACTCCATGCACTTCCTTAATCACATTGCATGCATTGTTGAATTATCAAAGGAGATTATAGGAAGCATTGTAATGGAAGTCAAAATCTATGATGATAGAACACATCTTTGTCAAGTCAATAAACACTTGTAATGCTTATTTCTCCAGGTTAAGTGAGGGTGTTACTGATTAGTGGAATTTTGTAGGGGAACTTCGAGACTAGACGTGGCATGGGAGATCCGAACCAGTATAAAAACTCGAATGTGATCGTTTTTATTACTTCACTTTACCTTACTTACATTTAGTTTGATTATAGTCATTTGCCCATTTATATTAGTTAGCCATATCAGAGATCTTGTACACTTTCGATAACATATTACCAAACATATATAATACATGTATATATAATTTTTTAGTGATTAACTTATGTAATTAATTTATTTTATTAATCTTATTAATAAATTTAAAAGTTTGAAATTAATTTATGTTATTTTCGAAAATTTTGAATTTTATTTTATATTATAACTTTTATAATATATGTATATCTTATTTTATAACATTTTGAAATATTAATAATAATATATACTTACAACATTATGAATTTGATTAAGTCATTTATAAAATAAATATATATTAAATAAATAAATAAATTCACTATAATTCCGAAAACATTACATGTATAAATGTATAATTTTTTAAAACATATATGGATATATTAAATACTTATATGTGTGTGCGTGCGTGTGCGTGTGTTTGTAATAATAATTATATTGATACGAATAAAATCCAAAATAATTTATATTAAATATATAAACACCTGGTCATGCGCATGGTTTTTTTAAATAATTTTTAATTTTTAAATAAATAAATAAATAAATATATTATAATAGAAACTTACTAAAATTATTAAAAGTTAATAAAAAACTACTTTTCAAATCTAAATTTAAATCTTAAATTTCTAGTAAATTCTAGATGACAATTTTGTAATCTGAAAGTTTATTATATAATTTAAAACAATTTAAAAATCTAATTTTTTTAATTTTTGATTTATATTTAAATATTTTAAAATAAAAAATGTTTTAGTTTTTTTTCAAGTATAATATGTATTAATCTGATTTTATAAAATATAAAAAATGATTTATAATACATATATGTATTTATACGATTAACCAACTTAAATATTATTTAAAAAACTATATATATATATATAATTATTTTGTCACTTTCGAAATTATTACACATATTAAATATTATGTATAAAATTATATTTCCATATTTTACATAAGTATAAAGTAGTATTTAAATCATGAACTATATATGTACAAATATAAATATTATTTTATTAAATTATTTAAATAATAAAAAAATTAAAAGTTGAGCTATGCTAGATATAGGAGTGTTTACATAAATTTTTTAATACAAACATATACACACACATACAACCAGTCAAATTGTTGCAATATATTTATATGTTGGAATCATCAGCTAACTAACGATATAATATATGAAATAGAAACTATTTAGATTGATATTTATATACATGTTAGAAACATACCTTACAACCAAAGCGTGTAAACACACCTTTAAAACGATGAGATATGATGCTTGAACTGATTTTTGATCCACTAGAGTGCTAGTCCCTAAACCATTGGCCACCAGCTATCGATAACGCTTAATTTGATTTGATTTGCACTTGAATAGATAAAGAATGGGGGCTATGGAGTTCGACTAGAAATGGATGAGAATGGAGGCTCTAAAAGTTGAATAACAAATGAAGGTAGAGATCCTTATGTAGAGGATAATTAAGAGATATTTTAGTATCAAGATCCTACATCAACTCTTACAAATTCTCTTCCATCTCAGCCCTCCATCTCAAGCCCTCTCTAGGACCATCATATACCACTTATATCCCTTGTTGGGGCCTAACAATACAGCCCACTTTATGGGCTTTAAACTTATTTATAGCCCAAACATGTATTTTGTATTTAAATCTAATTTAAACCTTTATCGATATCGTATATCGATTAATATATTTATATCTATTATGAATATATTTAATAATATATTTTTATTAGACCAAAATCAAATTTATAACTAATATTTAACAAAAATTGATTAATTCATAACCATTACAAATTGATTAAATCGTTGGTCAAAGAAAAATTCATCGTTTTGGTTGTGCGACTCGTTGAGTGTAGATTTTATCAGTGATTAATATCAAACTATTCGAATATTAACGTTCATACATCACTTAGCATGTGGTTGATATTTTTGCCAAATTTATCATTTACTTAGTTTCGGTAAAATCCAATTTTACCTTATTAAGCATTACCCGGTTGTGACTATTATTTACACCAATTCCCTTCATTAAAACCATATCACTTTGGACTCATGGAATTTGGTAATATTTAAAACTCCAATACTGTCCACATTCAATTCTAATATCCAAAAACAAAGTCCTTGGTTCAATAATAACAATTATTATTAAACGAAATGCTCTGGCCAAAGACTTTGAATTTGAGTTAACTTCAGTTGACCGTGATACTAACACCATATAACTAAAGAGACGAATCCTCCCTTAAAAGTGTTTCACTTCCAATACTTCCACTCAATCCAACTATAGTCACTTGATGGATGTCATGCCATGAATTGACTATAATCAAAGCAGAGCTTTCATATTGAATGTTAACAGCATTTTCAAGTCGAGAGAACTATGTAAATCAGTCACATTGATATTTTCTATTTGACCTTAGCTATATTAACCAATAGAAATTTATTTAATGAGCCATTCCATAGTGCCACCAATAATCATGAGTAATACACCGTCCAACATTTGAGAAGCGTTATGTACTCTAATCTCAATGGATGTATAGATATCCAATCTCGATACATCTTGACTAGGGATATTTAAAATAGTATATTTATTTTCATTATGATAAAATCCCCACGGTTACAACATTTTATAACTACTATCACAAAACACACCATTTATGGGTTTTTTTATTAAATATATTCTTAATCAAAATTAATTGATATAACACGTTATATCAAGTACATGATAGAAAGAAAACATATTTTATTTTGAACAAGATTGGTTATCGAGTTGAATATATGTAACAACTTACATAATTGCCCCTAGGACATACCTAACTCTATTATAGTCTCTGTGTACCCATGATGTTGGACGTCCGTGTTTGTCCAGTCCCTAGCCATCTATGCGGGCATGAGTTGACCATTTGTGATGTTGAGTAGTTGTTGACTATCTATATGGGTCATAAGAGTTATCGTATATCTAACAACACCTAAGCGAGAGATGCAAGGTTGTGTGATGGTTGCTATATTTGTTATGTACTTGATATGGATGTCATATTGTCGTGTTATACCCCTATATCCTATGTTATACTTAGAATTGTGCACCCATATGTGGTAATTTTTTAGCATATGCTATATTTATGTGCTAACTTATTGGATGTAGGGACAGGTTAGGTGTTCTACATAGCCTATGTCCTTATTACTATACATGGTTTTTATATTATTTTGAGATGATGTATTTCTCATACTAGACTATTGTATGACCGGAGGTTTTATGATTTCCTTCTTATTATCTCGAGTACTCTTAATGAATAGATTAGGGATAACATGTCTGGGCAGCGCACCGAACTATATATAGTACGACCAAAATATTACGCTTTCGTATGTTTATACTTTAGACCTTACCATAGCTTATATTATAATGTGCGGTAATGTGGAGTTATATCAGTACTTGTATTCTTTGAGAGACAATTGTTAGATTTATTTAGAGATTTTGGATGTATAAACTCTATTAATTCTATGCTTCATATAATTTGCGAAAACGTTATGCTCTGATGTTCTTATTTGTGGTTCATTTGATAATATTACTGCCTCGCTTATTTTACATCTATTTGATTATTATATTTTGTCTATGTATTATGATATGTTCTGCTTCTACAGAATTCTATGATTTGGGTTTTTTTACTTTACACTCTTGACTATCATCCTACATCGCCCAAGTACCCGCTGTAGTGCATTCTATATGTCATTATTGGGTACCGAAGGTGTAAGCCGGTCATCACATTTTGTATCAAAGCTTTGGTTGCATAGTTGACCTAAGTTAATACTTGGATCCATCAGAGGTAAGGAGTAGTTATCACCTTAGAATAGATCGAACGATAAATGGGAGAGCGTACTTATTATATTTTGGTTTTCAAAACTATATAGTAATATGTTGTATAAGTCGCATTGCATTCATATACACCGCCTATTTCTTTTTGAAAGACTAACCGTTCTTATTACAACCTATAAGAATAAGCTAGTAAACGAGGAATGCTACCGGGATTTCTATTTCTGGCATAGAGCAAAGAGCGAAGATGGGGCAGTTGTGAACCCGCTATGCAATATATATTCAATAATATGTGAGGAACATGCTACAGAATACCCAAGGAGTTGCTCTTGTCGTGGCTGCGGATGGTCTTGCTCCAATGCATGTAACAAAGGGATAACTTTGTTAAGTTAAACAAAGACTACTCTAGTCTTGGTAGCAAACCGTCTCTTGGAATGAAATCAGCCATCGAAGTATAAGACTGATTGGACACCTATATAAACGTATCTTTGAGGACTTGGACTTTAAGATGTGATGAAGATGAAGTTAGCCTTTAACAACTTCAAGGCTTGGGCCATGAATTAGTGGAATGCTGTAAAAATAATACTTTCGAGGACCGGCTCACCCGGGAGCAGTTTAAAGCTAGATTTAAGGAGAAGTATATACCAGCGGCTCAGAATTCTGTGTTTTTCAGGAATTTTGCCGATACAAAGTAAGGATACTTATCCATATCAGAATACACGGTTGAATTCGATATGCTTTCAAAATACGAGATGTCTTATATTGACACTCCATTAAAGAAGAACGAGAAGTTCATTACTGGACTAAATGATTACCTTGGTGAGCGAATGCTCAACCACATAGACGAGACATTTGAGATGGTTATGGAGAGGGTTTTGAGGCATGAGAGCATCTACCCTAAGCTGAAGGAAGTTGTTGTTCCAAAGGAGAAGTCCAAACCACAAGGTGGTGGCGGTGGGAAAAGAAAATGGAACAACAAATGGAAGCAGCAGTTTCAGGGCAAGTATGATAAGAAAAAAGGCAAATGGGAGCCTTCATGTTATAACTCTGGGGAGAAGGGCCACCTTTAGTAAAGGTTGTAGGAACGAGAAGAAAGGATGTTATAATTGCAAAAAACCTAGACACATCAAGAAGGATTGTCCAGAACCGCAAAGAAACAAGCATGTTGTATTTGTATATGTTTTGAATGTTATTCCAGCTTCGTCGAATGGTACATCAACGAAGGAGAAGGGGAAGAGCATAATTATAAGGGTATGCTTTCCATTTTTGAGATACATGTATGTATTTCATTTGATATTAGGACTTCACGTATTTTTTATATAGTGATTTGGTAGATAGATTGGGGTTGAAATCCAAGATAGTTGATCGACCGTTGATTGTGACAAACAATGTTGGAGGATCTACTAGCCTATACATGGTTTGTCGAGACTTAAATTTATCAAGTTAAGGATATTTGTTTGTTTGTGATTGCTTTGTATTGGGTCTTGTGGGGTTCGATATTATTCTAAGGATGGACAGGTCGTGGAAAAGCGGAGTAATGGTGGATTATGAGAGGCCATTGGTAATGGTAAGGATGGACGATGGCCGAAGATTGGAGTTACGCTGCCTCTCGAAAACGAGGTGATGGTTAGCTTTTCGTATTCGCTCGGGATCATGCATGATGAGTTGTCATCTATGCATATGGCTAAGTAGTATCTAAATATATCTATGGAGGTGACCGGACCACCATGACAGATGAAGATCGAATCCACATAGATTTGGTGAAGGATGTCAAGCTAGTAGTTATGCCTTAAGGCATATTACATTCAAAGAGTAGCAAGAACCAGAGGTGAAAGTGGATGACATATTACGATGAGGGTTCATTCAGTGAGGCGCATCTAAGTAGGGACACTTGCATTCACCACTAAGGCGGACGACTCTTTAAGATTGTGTGTTGATTACTGTGAGTTGAACAAGGTGATGAAGAAGAATAAACATCCACTCCTGTGTATCGATGACATGTTCAACCGACTCTATCGTGCTAGGGTGTTATATAAGTTGGACCTTGCGATGAGGTTCTACCAATTGAGAGCTGCAAAGGAGAGTGTGCCGATTACAACATATTGTATGCCATCTGGTTCTACGATTGGTTAGTTTTGTTGTTCGGCTAACAATATACTGGCATGCTTTATTGATATCATGAATCGTGTATTCATGGGTTAACTGATTAATTTTATGCTTGTCGTGGATGATATCATTGTCTATTTGAGGATAGAAGAACACAAGGAGCATTGGAGGATTATGCTTGAGGTGTTGGGGAAGCACGATTGAAGGCAAAGTTTTTTAAATGTCACTTTTGGAGGAGAGAAGTACGATTTTTGGGTCACATTATCTGAGCAGGGCATTGTTGTAGATCCTACAGAAGTTGCAACGGTTCGGGATTGGAACAAACCCAAGAATGCTACAGACATGAGGAGTCTCCTTGGACTATCAGGATACCATAGACGTTTTATAAAGAAATTCTCTAATGTTGTAGCACTGTTAACCCATTGACGATGAAGAATTAGACTTTTGTTTGGGATGCGAGTTGCGAGCACGTGTTCGTAAGTTTGAAGGAGAGATTAACGAGTGCACTGGTATTAGCCATTTCGAATGGGAATGAAGAGTTAAAGGTATACTTAGACCCCTATGGTACTGAACTAGGTGCGGTGTTGATGAATAGAAGAAATGTTATCGCATATGCTAGTCGATAGCTGAAATTGTACGAGAGGAAGTATCTGACTCATGATTTGGAGTTGGCGGCGAAAGTGTTTGCTTTGAAGATTTGCAAGCACTACTTACTTGAAGAGAGGTTCAAGCTATTCATCGACCAAAAATCATCGAAGTGCCTCTTCTCTTAGAAGAATCTTAACCTTTGTCGGCTATGATTGTTAGAGTTCCCGGCCTCCTAAGACTCTGACATTTCCAATATGTCCGATAAGGGAATACAGTCGTTGATGTTTTTGAGTGGATTACATATCAGTTTGGGAGTAATGTTCTTAGAGTTTGGCATGTTATATATGTATGTAATGTCTAACATATTTTGGATCCATTTTTAAAGTTAAAATTATATTTTAATGCTCTCTTGAGACTCAACCTAAGTAAAAATGAACACAAATTGATTTTAGGTGATTTAATCATGTTGTTTTGATATGTGATTGCCTACGTATATGTTAGGCTAATTTATAGATGCATTACAAGATGATTTGTCATGATTCGATACATGTTTGTAGGTTTGGATGACGATTGAATATTGTTGATGCTTGCATAGATGTTGTTCGTATGCTTGAATGGTTACAAATGTCCATTAAGGCAAAATAAAGGTGGTGAATAATTCTACGATCGAGGGTCTCTGTGTAGAAGAAGTGGTGATGTGTCTTTGATTCGATACATAAAGGATGGGAGATCCATAAACATAGAATTAGACTTCGACGGATAGACTCTAGAGTGTTTGGTAGCGTTGAGTGTGGTGATGGAATCGACGCTAAAGTTGGAGTTGTTGGAAATTCTATAGGTTTTGATCCAGCCAAGGCACGCTCGAGGGTTGCTTCAGGTAGGGAACGTTATGGCTTTCGGTCTAGGTTGGTTCGGTAGTGGAAGACCGAAAAGGAAATCTAATTCGGTGGCTACTTTAGTTTAGTGGTGGGGAGACTTTAGGCCAAGCTTTTGGATATGTGGGAGTTGTTTCGCAGGTTCGATGACCAGAAAAAATTATGGTTCGGTAGGGTGCTTCGAGTTGAAGTGGACGACTTTGATCTGATGATGTGAGGAGTCGAACAAAGCTTGGAGCTTTGGACGGCTTTATGCTTAGGGTGGAAGTGCTTTTAGTATGGCTAAGGGTGCTTGAGGTTTTTAGTGGCTTTCTCAGGTTCGTATAAGTTGGCTTGGAGTTGAGGTGGACAACTACAAAGCGGTTCGAAATGACTTATGAGTTGGGTGGCAACCAATAAAGTGTGATGGCTTCGACCACCCGATGCAGCGAGTGACTATGACATCTGGTGATAGGTCAAGCGGACAAGTTCTGTATGATAGCCTGTGGAATAAAATAAGATGATAACTTTGAGGTTGCAATGCTCTTTTTGGGACATGGTAGTACATTTGTACCCAAGGGTAGTTTGTATGTACTCGTGATGTTGGATGTTTGCTTGTGTCCAGTCTCTAGCCCTCAGTGTGAGAATGATTTGAGCATCCACGATATTGAGTAGTTGCTGACCATCTGTGTAGGTTATAAAAGTTTCCGTATATCCAACGACACTGAGTGAGAGATGCAAGGCTGTGTGATGGTTGTTACGTTTGTTATGTGCTTGATAAGGATGTCATATTGCTGTGTTATATACCGCTATGCCCTATATTGTACTTAGCATTGTGCACCCGTATGTGATAATAGTTTATCATATATTGTGTTTATGTGCTAACTTGTTGGATGTAGGGACATGTCATATACGATTCTACATATCCTATGTCCTTATTTCTATATACGGTTTTTATAGTATTTTGAGATAATATATCACTCACGCCTGACTGTTGTCTGATTCGAGTTTTGTAATTTTTTTGAGCAAATTATAATTTTCTTCTTAATATCTCGAGCACTCTTAAATTAGCAGATTAAATTAATAGGTCTGGATAGCACATGGAGCTGTACGGAGTACGAGTAGAAGGCTACGCTTTTATGTCCGTGCTTTGAAGCTTACTATTGCTTATATTCTACTGCGAAGACTGTGAAGTAATACCAGTACTTGTATTATTTGAGGGACAACCGTGAGATTTATTTAAAGATTTGAGATGTATAAACTATATTATTTATGTGTTTTGAATAATTTGCGAACCCGCTCCAACCTGATGTTCTTATTCGTGGTTTATTTGATTATGTTATTATCTCTTATGTTTTACATCTATTTAATTATTATATTCTAGGCACATCCACCACGGGACGTTTTACAAAATTCTGTGATTTGAATTTTTGCTATTTTACACCCTTGACAATCATCCAGCATCAGTTAGTACCTTCACAGTGCATTATAAAGGTCATTATTGGATACCCGAGGTATAAGAGGGCCTTCACAGATAGCTTGCTTCATTTTTTTGCCTTTCAATCATTTGTCCATTTCATATGAACTATATGATTTATTTTTTTTCCTTTCAATTATTTATCCACTTCTACGTCTTTGACTATCTCCTCATTTACCTCTTCATCACTCTATTCAACATACTCATCATTGTTTTGTTCATCAATATCCTGCTCTCCCTCCTCGTTGTGTCCAGTACTATTGTAACAACCCTATTTTTAATTACCTAATTAATAAAATTTAATTACGGGTAATTAATTCTAAATTGTGATTTGTGAATTAAATTTGGTTTTGAGAATAATTGATTTAATTTAATTAAGAAATGAGTTTCATTTCATAAAAGAGAACTTTGGTTTAAATTTGAAATATGATAAACCAATTATTTTAAATTTGGCACTTGAGTAAATTGTTGATGTTGAATATGCGCTTATATGATTTTTGTTTGATGATAATAAACATATATACATTCGTTTAAATGTATTTGTTAATATACTATTTTATTTTTCACAGATTAAACAAATATTTGCTGAATAAAATAAATAACACGGAATTTGAATTCAAACGAATATTTTATTCAAACAAATATTTATTACAATTTTGAATAGTACAATTTCAAGCTCTCACTATAACTATACAACTTTGATTACAATTACATCACATTTCATACTTACAATTCATTACATCACATTTCATATTTACAATTCACCTCACTACATATCACTCACATTCGTATTTATCTTCAACTTCCTTCCAGTTAGAATCTAGCATCTGAGCAATCTGCAAAAATATTCACTAACGCAGTAAAATTGAAAAAGAAATATTTTTGCAATATAAAATAAAATATGGTTTTTGAAAATAATTTTTGCCTCAGTTATTTGGGTTGTTCGTCATAATTTAAATTTGAATACACGAACAACTTGTGACATACACAGTGTATTACTGTATATGCCACAAGGCCGTGCACGCCGATATATACACTTGATAATGCTACAGGGACAGGTGAGCACATGTCAAACCCAAATGAAAAGCCGGGTTCAACTCACGTGCAACATAAATAAAACTTCAACTTCAGCACAAGGTCAAACCCGAGTTTTAAAACTGGATTCAACTCAGGTGCAACTCAAATGCACACATGAATGCTATGATCAAAGTATGTATGTATATATATCGACCAGGCAGCAACATGCTTGAAGACCACAACAAAACCAACAGTGGCAGTTAAAGCAACAACAAGTTGAAACAGATCAAGTGACATGATGAATGCATATATAGATGAATGCAGAAAGATGAATCACCAGCCACAAGTATACACAACAAACTCATGTATGCAGACCAGTGTTAACAAACACAAACTGCAGTGGACAGCAAAAATGATCAGCCATCAAAGTACAAGAACAAGTTGAGATGCACAATGCCACCAAGCAATACAAAGACCAGCTACAATATGTCAATGCAACAAACATGTATGCAGCATCAAGTCAGGCGTGAAGAAAACACAGTGAAGAGACCAAGTGCACGACTAAACTAACAAATGCAACTCGACAAACAGCAAGACCAAACTGCACAAGTGACCACAAAGACCATCAGCAACATCAAAAGCAAGTGCAACACAGTTGCAATCAACAGGACAGTGAACAATGAAGTAATGCAATGCTCAAAAGACATAGTACACAAGCCTGCAACTTCAACCCAAAACCATGCCAGGATGCATCATCCTCAAAAGCAGGTTCAAGTAAAAAAAAAAAACTCAATGCAACTACAAACAACTGAGGATACACTACAATGAATGCAGAGGTGCAGACGACCAGTAGCCAACAACAAGCCTTGATGAAGCTACCTAACATGATTATCAATAGTATACAAAAATGCAACAGGAACCAATCTCAAGTACTACAAAGAATCATGTTTCAAACACAGTGACACCATTAAGCAATGCAGACAAATCGACAGGTCGAACATACCAAAGTCAAAGAGAAAATCACGGGTAATCAAGGAGCTGACTAAGTAAAACATCAAAGTCATGCGATGCAGTACAAATTCATACGAAAATTATCCAATCACAAAGCCGAGGATTACAAACCAGGTCAAACCCGTGACCATAAGTATATATGAAAATAAACGAATTGAAAAGGTCAGAAATCATCAGCATCGTTCAAGCATTATCAAGCGGTCAGAGAAAGGAATTTGACAAATTCAAATAAAATTGTATGAACACAAATCTAGGGTTACAAACCCTTTATAAACATTCATCATCGGCAACGAAAAATGCATCGAGTTCAAGTACGAAAGATTAGAAGAAGCAAAAAGCACAAATTAACATACCGAAGCATCAGCCGAACTCGATCAAGGAGGAGAAGCCGCAAACAATTGAAGCAAGCAAACCGAATCATCAACCATCAAGCGGCAATTCCTCTCGAAGCCCTAATTTGGAACAAAGAGCGCAAGGAGCAAAAGCCCTAATTTTGCAATCAGGAGGAACGAGAAGAACACGGTCACCATTATCTTGAAGGAATGAAAAAAGGATCGGGTCAAAATAATAAAAGGGGTCGGCCTTCATATTTTATTTAAGGGCTTTTAATTAAAATTAGGGTTATTTTATTTTAAATTGTCTTTATCTTGTATTTTCTTTTAAACCGTTTAAATTTTCTAGTCGTGTGACTAGGGGACAAACTACGTGTTGTAGTTTGGAAATTTGCAACTCGGTAGTTGAGTTGTGGCTAGGGTTTTGAGCGTAGAGTTAGGATAGTCAATAGCGGGTATAGCGAGTTTACGTGTGTAAGCGAGAGACTTTCTAATTTCTAGTAGAAACCTTGGGGGCAGCACGTAGGCAGGGTTTTACCGAAGCTGGGTAAATTCTGTGTTGTTCTGTTCTGCATTTTATTATTCTGCTATTTATTTCTATGCTGGTAATATTCTGTGATCTGTGTTAATATTAGTTTATAAGCTTCCGTAATTAATTCTTATAATTAACACTATCACCCTATTCACCCCCCCTCTAGGGTGAAATTGATCCTACAAGTGGTATCAGAGCTAGGAATAGAAGTCAACATCTGTTTTAAAAATTCGATTTTTTTTGAAAAATCAGTTTTTGTTTTAAGAATTTGAATTTTTAAAATGGCTTCTTTTAATGATGCTTTTGCAGAGGGTCAGTCGATAGTTAGACCACCAATGTTCAATGGTGAATATGCTTTTTGGAAAAATAGGATGAAATTTATTTTGAAAACCATTGACGCTTGGGATATTGTTGAGATAGGTTATAAAACTCCAATTATAACTGTAGATAATCAGGAAATAGAGAAACCAAAGGAACAATGGACAGAACTAGAAAATAAATTACAGAATACTAATGCCAAAGCTATGAATTCTATTATCTGTTCATTAGATCAATTTAAATTTAATCGTGTCTCGCATTGTCTAACTGCGCAGGAAATATGGCACATACTAGAAGTGACTCACGAAGGAACATCTCAGGTCAAAGAATCTCGCCTTGCCATGCTAAGCAGCGAATACGAGAACTTTACAATGGCGAAAGAAGAAAATGTCAAAGAGATGTACGGACGACTTTCCAATATCGTATACAAATCAAAAGCTCTCGGAAAAACATACACCGAATTGGAAATAGTCCGGAAAATCCTCAGAGTCCTTCCACGAAGCTTTGAAGCGAAAGTAACTGCCATTCAAGAATCGAAAGATTTAAAACAACTCAAAGTTGAAGAACTCATCAGAAATCTCACCACATATGAGCTAGAGATAAAATTCAAAGAAGAGCGTGAAGGAGGAGATACTCGAAAGAAATCGATAGCTCTTAAAGGAACAACTAAAAGTGACGACGATGATGGTGCAGAAGAACTAGAGCTGTTAATAAGGAAATTCAAAAAATGGAATCAGAAACATGGAAATTCCGCTCGAATTCAAAAAGCAAAAAGCAGAATAGCCAAAGCACTAGACTACTCAGAAGAACAAAAGATTATTTGTTATAATTGCAACAAACCCGGCCATATCAAGCCCGATTGTCCACAAACTAAATTCAGCCATGGAAAGAAACAGAAAAAGAAAAGTTTTGCAGCCACTTGGGATGAAATAGACGAGAATGATCAAAGCACTGGCAGTGAAAGCGAAAAGGCAGAATTGTGTCTTTGAGGTGATACAACTGACAGTGACGATGGCGAGCCAAGTGAGGTATCAAAACTTACTCATTCTGAGTTGCTTATATATTTTCATGAAGTAAACGGTTGTTTTGAACGACTTAGGGAAAAATACGCCAAACTTGAATCTCAAAAGGATACTTTGATAGAATGTAATAAACAACTTGATCAATTAGCTAAAACCTATCAAAGTAGGATCCCTAAGTGTGATAAGTGTCCAACATTTGATGAAGAAATTAAAAAATCAGAAATTAAAATGAAATCGTTTGAAAATGAAATTCTGATTTTAAAAGAGAATGAAAATACTAGAAGAGAGAATTCTATTAAAAAGTGCACACAGTTGTTAAACGAAAATGAATATCTCAAAATACAAGTCCAACAATTGTCAACGGCTTTACAAAATTTTTCCAAAAGTGAAAAATCGTTGAACATGTTAATAGGAAAATATTGATAAATAAGGACTTGGATATAGTCACTCTGAATATGTTAGAAATGAGATTAATCAAGAAAATTCAATGTGCACAATTTGTAGAAAATTTGGACACAATCAAAATAATTGTTGGTATAGACCCAAACACTTGAAAACTATATCAATTTGGGTTCCAAAAGGCACAAATATAAAATCTCTCAAAGTTAAACAAATTTGGGTGCCGAAGGGAACAATTATAAATAGTTTTGGGTCTACACAAAATTGTTTTTCAAAATTTTCTGCCACTAACAACCATGGACCTATAAAAACAAATAGGTCACATAAATCTTTTCCTGTGTAGGTGTGGTGGCGGGCTAAGGAACAACAATAGTGTACTCTGGATTTTTGGCTGTTCCAGAAACACAACGGACGACGAAGCAAAGTTCCTTAGCCTAGTATAAAGGTGACAGAATCACAATGGACAACGACGAAAAATATCGTAAGGGTAAAACAGGTAATGGTATGTTTTAAACGATATATTAAATGTGATAATCTGCACCGTATTTTGAATTAAATCAGCCAATATTGAGATGATAATTCTGACTTATTCAAAATAGTTGACCAATTATATTCTTATGCCAAAAACACTATAAAAATCTCTAGATTCTTTGAATTACTTCATATATATGATTTTGGATTAAAAATAGTGTTTTGTTGGATAATAATACATTTGGTTATAATTCGGCTAACTTTATATTCACGGTTTTTTCGATTACTTACATGGCTTCATTTCAAATTCAAGAGAATATCATTTAAATTGTTGATTTTGAAATTTTTGGTGCACACTTCATGTTTTGGTCTATAAAATTCAATTGATGATAATTTTTGAGTGAAAGAGAAATTCAGATGCAGATTACACTGGTAATCTAGTTGATAGAAAAATTACTAGTGAAACGTGATTTTTGTTGAGACATTTAGTAACTGCATCGTTTTTCAAAGAAAATATCTGCATATTTTTCATTTCAAATAATTTTTCAAATTGCAGAAAATTTTCTTATAAAACCCCCTCGAGAAAATCATTTTTGACCATATTTTCAGATTAGTCATTTTTGAAAAATTAATTTCATAATTATTTTTGAATTTGATTTTAAATGACTATTTTGACTAATCCGACTCCTAATGTTTATCGAAAGGAAAATAGTGATTGAAAAGTGATGAGTATTAATATTGATCAAATATTATGACTCGAGACGATATAATTAATAAATTTCTTTAGAAATTTAAACAAGAGTTATAAAACTTTTTGTTGGTAAAAATTCCATGACCATCTCTATATCTATCATATTTCTAACAACCATCACTCATCAAAATTCTATATAGTTTGTCGATATGTGGTACTTTAAACAGGAATCATTCGTTTTTCATTTTTCACATTTTTTTTAAAAAAAGGGTAGTAATAATAATAATAATAAATACCAAAGTATTCACTCTCATTTAAAAGTCCTCACGGTTATGCATGGGTGAATTACTTGGAATTTGTTATGTGCTTCCATGCTCATTTAAAAGTCCTCACGGTTATGCATGTATGGAACGCATATCAAAGGTTGTTTTTTTATAAACAAGTTGATTCTAATCCCATTTAAAAGCCCTCACGGTTATGCGTGGTTAGAAGATACTTGAATTCATTTTTTTTAAAATAAAATTGGAATACTACTAATCTCATTTAAAAGTCCTAACGGTTATGCATGGTTAGTAGTTATTCAAATTCCTGATATAAATATACCACAAATAGACACAACTGTATGGTTTTATATGATGACATCATTTCCATCATTCTAAAAGTGAAATATGCGCCTAACAAAATATTTATGATTTTTGTTTGATTTTTTATTGAAATTTAATATTTATATTCAATTGAGTTTTAATGTTGAATTAATATCGATAACTTTATCTCTATTTTCTCTAACACTATTATTCTTTTGCTGATAACAAAAGGGGGAGAGAAAAGTTAAGATTTTGTCAAATAAAATCAAGCAAAGGTCAAATAATTTTCTATTTGCATCTAGACTCATTTGCATATTTTTATTTGTATGCATATATGTAGGGGGAGTTTTGTGTAGAGAGGAAGCATTTAAATAGGGGGAGCAATTAGGATATATCTATGATCAAATACATTTAACATATTCAAAATCTTAAATATATGTTTGTTATCATCAAAAGGGGGAGATTGTTGAATATGCGCTTATATGATTTTTGTTTGATGATAATAAACATATATACATTCGTTTAAATGTATTTGTTAATATACTATTTTATTTTTCACAGATTAAATAAATATTTGCTGAATAAAATAAATAACACGGAATTTGAATTCAAACGAATATTTTATTCAAACAAATATTTATTACAATTTTGAATAGTACAATTTCAAGCTCTTACTATAACTATACAACTTTGATTACAATTACATCACATTTCATACTTACAATTCATTACATCACATTTCATATTTACAATTCACCTCACTACATATCACTCACACTTGTATTTATCTTCAACTTCCTTCCAGTTAGAATCCAGCATCTGAGCAATCTGCAAAAATATTCACTAACGCAGTAAAATTGAAAAAGAAATATTTTTGCAATATAAAATAAAATATGGTTTTTGAAAATAATTTTTTCCTCAGTTATTTGGGTTGTTCGTCATAATTTAAATTTGAATACACGAACAACTTGTGACATACACAGTGTATTACTGTATATGCCACAAGACCGTGCACGCCGATATGTACACTTGATAATGCTACAGGGACAGGTGAGCACAGGTCAAACCGAAATGAAAAGCCGGGTTCAACTCACGTGCAACATAAATAAAACTTCAACTTCAGCACAAGGTCAAACCCGAGTTTTAAAACTGGATTCAACTCAGGTGCAACTCAAATGCACACATGAATGCTATGATCAAAGTATGCATGTATATATATCGACCAGGCAGCAACATGCTTGAAGACCACAGCAAAACCAACAGTGGCAGTTAAAGCAACAACAAGTTGAAACAGATCAAGTGACATGATGAATGCATATATAGATGAATGCAGAAAGATGAATCACCAGCCACAAGTATACACAACAAACTCATGTATGCAGACCAGTGTTGACAAACACAAACTGCAGTGGACAGCAAAAATGATCAGCCATCAAAGTACAAGAACAAGTTGAGATGCACAATGCCACCAAGCAATACAAAGACCAGCTACAACATGTCAATGCAACAAACATGTATGCAGCATCAAGTCAGGCGTGAAGAGAACACAGTGAAGAGACCAAGTGCACGACTAAACTAACAAATGCAACTCGACAAACAACAAGACCAAACTGCACAAGTGACCACAAAGACCATCAGCTACATCAAAAGCAAGTGCAACACAGTTGCAATCAACAGGACAGTGAACAATGAAGTAATGCAATGCTCAAAAGACATAGTACACAAGCCTGCAACTTCAACCCAAAACCAAGCCAGGATGCATCATCCTCAAAAGCAGGTTCAAGTAAAAAAAAAAAAAACTCAATGCAACTACAAACAACTGAGGATACACTACAATGAATGCAGAGGTGCAGACGACCAGTAGCCAACAACAAGCCTTGATGAAGCTACCTAACATGATTGTCAATAGTATACAAAAATGCAACAGGAACCAATCTCAAGTACTACAAAGAATCATGTTCAAACACAGTGACACCATTAAGCAATGCAGACAAATCGACAGGTCGAACATACCAAAGTCAAAGAGAAAATCACGGGTAATCAAGGAGTTGACTAAGTAAAACATCAAAGTCATGCGATGCAGTATAAATTCATACGAAAATTATCCAATCACAAAGCCGAGAATTACAAACCAGGTCAAACCCGTGACCATAAGTATATACAAAAATAAACGAATTGAAAAGGTCAGAAATCATCAGCATCGTTCAAGCATTATCAAGCGGTCAGAGAAAGGAATTTGACAAATTCAAATAAAATTGTACGAACGCAAATCTAGGGTTACAAACCCTATATAAACATTCATCATCGGCAACGAAAAATGCATCGAGTTCAAGTACGAAAGATTAGAAGAAGCAAAAAGCACAAATTAACATACCAAAGCATCAGCCGAACACGATCAAGGAGGAGAAGCCGCAAACAATTGAAGCAAGCAAACCGAATCATCAACCATCAAGCTGCAATTCCTCCCGAAGCCCTAATTTGGAACAAAGAGCGCAAGGAGCAAAAGCCCTAATTTTGCAATCAGGAGGAACGAGAAGAACACGGTCACCATTATCTTGAAGGAACGAAAAAAGGATCGGGTCAAAATAATAAAAGGGGTCGGCCTTCATATTTTATTTAAGGGCTTTTAATTAAAATTAGGGTTATTTTATTTTAAATTGTCTTTATCTTGTATTTTCTTTTAAACCATTTAAATTTTCTAGTCGTGTGAGTAGGGGACAAACTACGTGTTGTAGTTTAGAAATTTGCAACTCGGTAGTTGAGTTGTGGCCAGGGTTTTGAGCGTAGAGTTAGGATAGTCAATAGCGGGTATAGCGAGTTTATCTAATTTCTAGTAGAAACCTTGGGGGCAGCACGTAGGCAGAGTTTTGCCGAAGCTGGGTAAATTCTGTGTTGTTCTGTTCTGCATTTTATTATTCTTCTATTTATTTCTGTGCTGGTAATATTTTGTGATCTGTGTTAATATTAGTTTATAAGCTTCCGTAATTAATTCTTATAATTAATACTATCACCCTATTCACCCCCTCTCTAGGGTGAAATCGATCCTACAGTTGAATATTTAGATTTATCGTGGAATTGAGATTATTGGAAATTTCTAATGTATCTTTATTAAAATGATAATGAAATTCTGTAATCGTTAAAGTTATATTGAATTTATACATAGCACTTCAATATCGATTTAAGATGATAATTTGTAATATATTAGTAATTGTCAAATTTGTGAAATCAAATTTTGTAATTTATAAAGCCCTGTTTAGTATTTAAGAAAAATAGCAACACTTCTTATTATTGGATTTATAGCCAAACCCTCCTGGCCCAATTAAGATAGTTTAGAATTGAGGAATAAGCTATGTAAGTACCTTTTCTTTCTCGATTGAACTAGCTTCAAAAATATGACAATGAACCTCTATCTTCAAAAACCGTAGCTCAATCAATCTTCAATTTCTAGTTCTAAATAAAAGGGCTTTTAACAATTTCTTGTAGGAACCATAAGAAGGTAATCATCTTCACCTTCTAGTGTGTTTCATTTATGGATTTATCTCAATTTGATTAGATATATAATATCTCTTTTTGCAACTTCTGAAATTAAAACCCAGGTATTTGCTAAAAGGCCAGCCTAGGGGAATTTAAGTTCATTGCAACTAATTCAAGCTATAAAGGTGAGTTAACAACTCACACGATCTATCTCTAGATTCACATTAGATGTATTTACTATTTTGGATGAATAAGATGTCGAATCTATTTGAATTACTTGGGGTGTTTGCATTTCCTGTTATGGAAATTACTATTATTGGAAACCCTTGTTTATATGATCCATTAAATCATAAATTTGAAGTTATTCGGTTGCTTCCATGAAGCTAATTCAGTGTAGTAGAGGTCTATGTTAAATTCAACGAAGGAGTCACCGTTAACAGGCTATCGAAGCACCGTCAGAGAAGCCCGGGACTCAGCTCAGGTGTGCCGACTGGTGCATTGGTCATGATGACCGGTGGACCGGTCATCACTTGGGCTGAGACCCAGATCACTCCGTTTCGGGCTCCATTTGCTCCTACGTTCGTTTATTTGATCGCTTAAATGAAATTGCTTGTTTTGATGTTGTTTTTCATGCTAGTATCAATGTTATTTCCAAATTTTGATTTCATGAATTTGTGAATTTGTTTTGCAATGGTTATACCGTAGAGCCCATAGCACAGCATTAAAATTCCATCGCATGGCTTCAACAAGGATTTTTAAAGAGATTGATTTTCAAATCAAACCATTTGGCTAAATCTTTTTAAATGATAACTTGTTTTGTTTAAAAAGAACAATTGAAAAAAATGTATTCATTTATGTAAACCATTACTTATTATTTATATGATATAAATGATTTTGAAATATAAACAAAGTTAATTCTAATTAGAGGTTTAAATACCTACATGATTTGGATAAGATTAATTATGGATTTATATAAAATATAAGGACTTATATGTATGTTTTGGAACATAGTTTATTAACTAAATGTTCTATGTAGAATTTTGAGAAAACTATATGTGTGTGTGCGCGCGCGGGCGCGCATTTTTGGAATAATTCGGATTTATGTAATATTTTATCAAATAATGAATATCTGTATAAAGTTAAACAATAATAAAGTTACGGATTTGTTTTTTAAAAGAACTTGAAAGCAATATTTTATGTAGAGTAATTTTAGAAATTTTACACACACACACACACACACACACACATATATATTAAAATTATATTTAATTACTTTCAAACCATGAAATCTTGTAATATTTTATGTCATTAGGCATTTCCATGCAATTTTGGATTTATTTTAAAATATTTTGAGAGCCTTAGTTCTATAAGATGGGAAGTACTGATAATCGATTGGTGTTACCGATTGGTTTAAATGCTCTCGAATAACGCTTCATCGAATATAGTACAACTCATTGAATAGAATATTTGAGTGGATTTACTAACCCGTTGGTGAATACTTGAATTTCACCGAGTAGCATGAGATACTTGGGTTAAATTCTTGTGATTGTTTATAGAAAGGTATTTAACACTTTAGAGTTGTATTCTCCTTTGGTGTGTGACATGAGACTGCTAGATCCTTAAGAGAGTATATTTCAGGTTATCCAGTGGTATCCGGAACGAGTGAGATTTACTAGCTTATAGTAAATACTTGAATTTCACCAAGCGATATGAAACGTATTGGTTAAGTTCGAGTTTACTTAAAGCGATGATATTTAGCACTTCAGAGTACATTTCCTTTTAGGGTTCAGTCAAGGGCCGATAAATCCTTAAACGATATACTTATGGATTTTTTAAAATACTTTTTGTGTCGTGCTACGTATTTTACGATCGTTTGGATCGGTACGGACAACCTCTGGTGATTGGCTAGGGTTATTTCACGGTATGGACGATCCTTAATATTAGATCGACACGAGTGATGCTAGTTTGTTTTCATGGTACGAACGATTGTTATGATCGGTATGAACGATCTAGGTGATCGCGATGGATTGTTATGGTTTTCATGACTTTCCAATAGTTCGTGGTTTAAATGTTCTTGAGTTTTGCGATAAGTTCCGAGTTAAATCACTTATGTAACCAATTTACATTTATTGTATTATATACCTTAAATTATATCTTGTTCTAACCCTTTTGAATATTCGGAATAGGCTGACCCGTTTATTTTATATTATTCGAGTCAGACCGAGAATTTTCAGGTTTTTAGGATGCTCAGGCTTTTGGGTCGGTGTGCTAGTAGATGATAAACATTTTGACATCTTAGTTTGTCTTCTGTAGTATATTCATATGTTGTATTATGTGATGTATTATTCGAGATAGCGACTTATTTTGGATATATATTATGTAAGTCTAATATTTCATTTTATAGGCTCACAATATGTGTTGTAAATTATCCACTGTGATCTGTGGCTGCTGTTTATATGATATATTGTTCTGATTTTGAGAAATTGATGTGTTTATTTCTTTAAACTGAGACTGTGCACATCAAAATTTCATTCCAGACATTTAGCAAAAAGAGTAAGTGCGACATGTCAATATTAGATTAAAGATACATTCACATATGCTCGTCCTTAACAAGCCGTATTTTCCGTATTATTAGACGATATTGTTTATAATGTTCTTAAATAATATGAGTATCGCAGTGGAGTCATTACAACTATGGTCTAAAATTTGTTTTTCACCAATTTGTTGTTCGAATTCATTTGATTGGCCATCTTCACCACTACTATTTTCCATTTCATTTGCTCTACCACTTAAATCTTGATCCGAATCAGACTGTTCATTTGGTGATTGTTCAACCACATTCTTTTACCTTTCCATTGCTCATCTCCAATGATTCGAAGCCGTCCATGGAACACATGTTGCCATAGAAGTGGACTGTTTACTAGATATCGACATTGAAGGATGTTAACACAATAACCATGGCAAGTTAATGGTTATGCAAAACACTAACATGCTACACGGTGAAAAACGGCAACCTAAGTCGTTTAAAAACCATAAAAACTACACATCGCCATCGAGTATTTTTTATGTTAGTGATATCTTCCTACCAAAAAATAGATTAACACACCAACCTGCACTTCAACAACATCTAACCGTACCACACTAGAAAAATCAGTAGCACACCACCAAAATATTTGAAACTACAAAATCTATATCAAAGCATCAATTCGATAGCTACTAATCGTACAACATAATACGACAACCCATAAACGAAATAAAAAAACCTCAAACAACCACCATTTTCACATATTCGACAACAACAGACTGTGTTAAATTATATAAATCGATACGAGATCATCGAATATTTGCAAATATAAGATCCAAAATCAAAATGACATTTCGATAGCTTCAAACCATACAACATACCACTATAACCCCAAATGAATTCAGAACATGTTCGCGCTCCAACCATCGTTGTTTTCCCCCACAATCCAACTACCAAAAAAAGAACTATTAATCATGCTTTATCTCGACAACCAACCGACTGTACAATCCACATTCAATACGATTAAGCGGAAAAGAAAAGCAAAAATCACACCGTTCAGCCTCCCTCGGTGTTCGTTTAGGATCTACAACACTGTCCTCACCATTTCAGTTGGAAATTAAGTCAGTAGCAAAAAAATTTCTAAGGTTTTTTAGCGGAAAAAGGCAACAAAAGACATGAAGCGTGCGTTCTGTTTTCATTGAGATAAATATATTATTGTCCATCAGTATTATTATATATTTACAATATAATACAATCGACCTGGCAATTTCAAGTTGGTTGGAGTCTCGCTAAAATTATACCTCTCAAAGCTTTATAGGGTTTATATATATATATATATATATATATATATATATATATATATATATATAGTATTTAACATATTAACCCTTTTAACGCACATATATGTATGAATAAAAGCGAGTTTATTAGGAGGATATAAGCGTAGGGAGATGTAGATGTTTCTGAAGTATTCGGCCCAAAGAAAGCCCGAACCCAACTTCTTCTTTTCCAAACCCTAAACCACGATTACTTGTCTCTAGATCGTTCCCCGTTGTCCCACTCGTCCCTTCAGCTCTCTAGGGTTTCATTTTCGAATTTGCAAAATCAAACAAACGAAAAACATGCCCCTCGATATACTCGGAGATCGTCAATCTGGCCAAGACGTTCGCACCCAAAATGGTATTTACGATACCATTGCTCTTTACCAATGTCACTTAAAGTTATCCATATGTTTCAGTTTGATTGGGTGATATAGATCTCGATTGCTTACATTTATTTTTGACGATTGATTGCATCGTGTAGTTGTCGCCTGCCAAGCCATTGCTAATGTCGTCAAGTCTTCACTTGGTCCAGTTGGGCTAGACAAGGTGATTTTTTTATATTGTCATTACTGTGTTGGTTATCAGTAACAAAACGGAAGTTTAAGAACAGTGGAGGTCGAAATATAGCATATGGTATATGCAGTTCGAATATATGTAGCTTAGAGCTGCTGCTTGTATGTTAATTTACCTGAAAATGTTTCATTTTGAGTAAGGTCTTAATGTGTACTTGAGTAGTATCAGAACGTGTCGTTTTATTATACAGTCAAGGAGATATGATATTTGACAGCGTTGAAAACTTGAAATACTATATATTGTGATTGCAGCTTCCTCTTTGCTAATTTGGTTTAATCATTTTAGTTAATTTCTCATCTAAGGCATTGATTTGAAATTGATATAAATATCTGTTTGCTTAATGTATGTGACATGTATCAGTTTACTGCAATTGAGTTTTGAGCATAGAGTAATCTTTTTGTCAGTAGTTAACCATGAAGTACAAGTGCAATACATAAAATGATATCATTATTTCACTACTGACTCAAATTACTCCAGAAAATTCACATGCTATTTATATCGATTGACCTAGTGCATATACCCTTATATTGAACATTATGATGTTAATATCAAGCTTTTAAATCTCGCATTTCAGACGAGTTCTCAAGTTGACATCTCGATTTATATCTCGGGTTGAGATCTTGGGGTTGACGAGTGTCAAACAATTTAAAATCATGTTTTAAATCCGGTCTCGTCTCTCCCAAGTGCAAAAAGTGGATCTCGGGGGTGATGAAGGAGATTAAGAACTCTGGCTAATATTTATATATTTTATGTCCATTAGTATTTCATTTGGATCTGTTATCTACAATAAAGCAATATATTCCTATATATATAATTGTATACATATGCATATGTATAGTGTTAACATGATCATTGCTTAATAATCCATGTAGATGCTGGTTGATGACATTGGCGATGTGACAATTACAAACGATGGGGCAACTATACTCAAAATGTTAGAAGTTGAACATCCAGCTGCAAAGGTATAAAGAACTATATTCTGGCTATATACACGTACACACACGTATGTGTGTGTATAGATATGTATATTGAACGAGTTGGCAATCTTAAGTTGAAAAAAACCTTGGTCAACTTCCTCTCCATGTTTGACTAGGTACTTGTAGAGCTGGCTGAACTTCAAGATCGAGAAGTTGGTGATGGGACCACATCTGTGGTTATTGTAGCTGCAGAGTTGCTTAAGGTAATTCGTAGAGGGGCTAGCTGGTTTAAATTAATTTTTTAACTATAATTTTGCTTGCCAGATCTTCTGCAGTCTCATCTTATTAATTTTTAACACAGAGAGCAAATGATCTCGTGAGGAACAAGATTCACCCAACATCTATTATCAGTGGTTATAGGGTAACTCCTGTTTTGTGAATTATTTGGATTTCCTTTTTCGTTTCTCCTAGCAGGCAATTTATTTTTCTATTAAAGCTATTTAGGTTGCCTTATTTAAACCTTCAATGAACATCCTGCAATATGGCAGGAAAGAAAATCCAGGGGATTTGTAAAAAGAAATATCTAATACAATTAATTAGAGAATTACAAATGCTATGCTAGACACATGAATGCTTGCATCAATGATCAAACTATTGTAACTTGATTGATAAGCTTAATCAATTATTATAAAGGAGACATTTGATGTATAATATGATGAAATTGTCCTGTTGCTTTGCTAAGTGCTTAACGTTATGCAAGCATCGAGTATGTGATTATCAGTTGTAACGTTTTAACACAACTGCTAACTTTGTCATTTTCCCATTATACAGCTTGCAATGAGAGAAGCCTGTAAATACGTTGAAGAAAAACTTGCAATAAAGGTACAACTTTAGTACAGATTTGTGATTCTCTTGGCCTTTGCTATACTATAATCACCGTTATATTGTATATTGCATTTCAGTGTCTCATTTTGAACAAATTGTTGAATTGCAATTCACATGTCAAGCCACTTTTGTGTCTCCGTAGGTTGAGAAGCTTGGAAAAGATTCTCTTGTAAATTGTGCTAAAACAAGCATGTCTTCAAAATTAGTTGCCAATGACAGTGATTTCTTTGCAAATATGGTGAGTTTTGTCATTGTTGTTATGTTTACAAAAATGTAAGGGAAGTTTTTGTGTTTGCGATGAGAGCAATATTTCATGTAAAGATATTGCTTTTTCTTGTTTTCGAGTTAATATGAAGTTGCACATTTAACGAATGAGACTGGGTTATGTTTTTTTATGTGCGGTTCAAATGCAGGTTTGTATTAATAATGTGTTGAACAGAGGAACTTATCACATTAGTTTTCAAAACATGGATATTCCTCAAAATCTCCATACCATTTTTTTTGCTGCAGATAAAAAAGAAATAAACTAGGAAATATGTTGAAATTTTAAATGGCAAAAATAAATTTCCATTTTATTTCACATTATATATTTATTCATTGTGTTAACAGCTATTTTCTTTTACTACATCAAGCTTTTTCGACAGTACCATAACAATTTTATTTTATGATGATGCTCAAAAATACTATAATCAAAATTTTCGTGTGGTACTGAGTTTGTTCTTATATAAATAATTAATTGTAATTATTACCAGTGGTTGATATTAAAGTACTCAATGTTTTTGCATTAATAACCATGACATATGTAGTTACACTTGCCACCTAACATCACAAGCATGTATTTTTCTTTTCTAACAATTTAGCCCATTTTTTCAACTGATTTTGACACTCTGCTGCCTGTGTGGGTAAGCCTTTGTTGTATTCCTATCCTGTTCATATAATAGAAGTCTTGGTCACTACAGACCCGTCTTGTTTTTCCATATGAAATTTGACCTCGCATTTTGTACACAGGTTGTAGATGCTGTTCAGTCGGTGAAGATTACAAATTCTAGAGGAGAAGTTAAATATCCAATTAAGGTTAGGTATTGGTAGCCAATTATGTTTATTCAGCTTCTTGTCTACCATAAGATTTTCGTCACATTATGTATCATTAGCTCTTGCTTTAATCATGGGTTGACCAGAAATATGTTGCATTAGTCAAATTTGCTTAGAATCTTGACAATTTCGTGCAAACTTTTTGTTGACACATATATCGATTAATTAAGACATTTTTTTAAATATTCATGATTCTTTTAACGATATAGCTCAAGTTTCTTTAATTATTAACAGACAGTACCATGTTGTGAAGTATGAGCCCTTGTTGATGTCATATACTTGACACACTTGCACTAATTATTTTAACTTTAGGAAGCCTAAAATTTGAGAATAATATATAGTGTGGATATTTCGCCACCTCATTGTACAATTAAGTTATACATTGTAAGTATTAACAAAACTGCATCAAAACCCAAAACTACACCATCGTACAAAGTAAAACCCATTGTAGTTTAAAATTTTCCAGTTTCTGTCTACATGTCCACATTTGCGTTGGCCTAAAATTAAAATTGATTTTAACCGAGAAATTCGATGTGGAAATACACACATGGAAGGTTGCAATATAAATATTTTAGTAATATCATATGTTTGGGTTGAGAAGTACAGTGGTCAAACAGATCCTTTTTGGGTATTTACTTGAGGTTGAACATTATGAGTAATTTTTTTTTACGACTTTATCGTGTTGGTAAATCAAATGCTTAAACAACATCTATATTTTAAAATACGATATTGTTTTTCTTTATATATACATGTATGTATACACACACACACCCCTGTGTGTGCATATGTGTGTGTGTGTATGCAGGTCTATCGTTTATTGGTAGTTGCTAGACGGTCTGTTTTCTTAAATATAAATTGTATAAAAGGCATAGCAGTTTGTTATATATGATGGTAGTTTCAATGTTAAGACGTTTATTATTGTGAAAATTAGCTTTAATGTTGAAGTTGTATGCTAAAGAAATACTTTATTTCTTTCTATTCTATGTAGCTGCATGAAGCATGTTATATTGCCTAGTTTACAGTGCAAGAAATGCATCAGTTCTTTTTAGACTATTTAGGAATTTGCATTTCCTACGTTTCTATTGAGCAATATTATTTGAGTTTTTTTTTTCAACAAGTGGTATCAAGAGAGTCTGATGCTCAAATCTAAGTGTTATATTCTCTGGCAGCAGTAGCTCTTTTGCTACTGTCCGCTGAGTAGTGTTAGATGTGTCCTGAAGAAACAGGGAATGTGAAAGTTTGGAAGATAAAAATGCGGATGTGTGATAGTATAAGTGATCCAGTCTGTGGTGTGGCTGCAATTCAGATAACCTTAAAACATGTTTTCATTTCACGTTTAGGCTGCACAGTGCTGCTGAATTCAGATGGGTAGGTGCTAGGCATGTTCCAGAGGAGGAGGATGATGGAAAAAGAATGCATCCAAGATCATCCTTCACAGCTTTTCTTGAGTGCTGAAGATTAGGCCTGTGCCATGGAGCGATTATGTAATGGATACGACTCATTTGCTGTAATTGATAGCTAAAGGAAACTTTAATGATTTCAGAGGCAATCGAGGTAGAGTTAGTAGGGTCAATGTGGATGGTTAGATGAAATGAGCTTATAGTTGATGAATTGGCAGATCTGTAAGGGGTCACGAGATGGTGAGGTTGATCGAGGCAGCTGATTCACCCGTTCTGGCTGTGGATAATCAAGTGATAATTGCATGTACTAGAATGGGAGTTAGAGCAATATACAACTTATCCGGTCTGGTGGATTCATGAAGTGCTGTTGGTGCAGTAAATGCAAAAGTTAATGAGCATTATGAGTGAGTGGAGGTGTGGATTCTTGTTTTGGTAGAAATTTGTAGTGATATTTTATGTGCGCCAGACTGGCAGTAAGTTGCATGTTTTATGGGTTTGCACATGTCTTTCAAAGTTGGTGCTAAAGTTTTCAAAGTGGGATTCAAATCGTAAATTTTAAAATTCAAATTTTAAATTGAAACAGGATATAAATCATAAACCGTTGGTTCAAAAGATCAATATTTTAAGGTTTGTATGCACTTTGAAGTTAATTTCAATGTTTGAACTTTTACATCTAAACCTAAAACTCAATTTTCTCGTATGTTCCATTTTTATTTCATATAGAAATCGTTAGAACTGAAATGGTAGATTCAGATAAATAGAATGAACGTATCCATATGAATTCAATGATTTTTCTCAATTGTTAGTTTAATTGGGTTTGAATTGGAATTTAAATCGTATCGTAAAGAAAGAGATCCTATTTGGATTCATAAATCATAAGACTTTAAGATTTTTGACAACGATGTTGTGGTTGTGTGCATTTTTGGGGTTTGTGAAATGGCATCAATAAGTGATGTGATGATTGTTGTTTAGGATTATGAGAGAAGCATGTAGATTTGGAAGTAGCAGCGCTTTGGCAAGAAGGAGGAGGAGAAAGCTATGTACATAAACACTGGTTATAAGGTTGGACAATCTGTAATGTTCTTGAGAGTTGTTTGATGAAATGCCTAACTTGTTGGACAGATGATTCGTCCCTTGGATGAATCACAAGAGTTTGTTGATGGTCCATGTATGATGAACATTTTGGACATGGTTGAAGTCGATAGTGAATGATCAAGAGGCAATCAAGAAAGCTATTGGTGAATAAAAGAATTAGTAATACGTAAACTGAATGCTGTCCCGTTCATCAACTTAAGGATGGGTGTTAAAATTAGCTGTAATGTTTATGTGTGCCAAAAAACTAGTCCATGTTGTTGCATGAAACATGGTATATTGCCTGATTCGTAGGAAAAGAAGTACATGGGTAGTTTTTAGTCTATTTAAGAATTTGTATTTTCAATTAAACAATATCAAGTTTGTTAATTTTCTTTCAACAGTAGTTATGAGAATCATCATCTTATAAGAGATTTAATAGACATTCTAACATTTAATGTATTTGAAAATAAAATTCAAGTAGCTCATCCCAAAATACTTTTTCAAATCATATTACATCATCTTTTATTTGAATGTACCTGTAAACTAAAAACTTGCAAATTTCATTAAATAACTCAAACTGTGAGAAATCTTCAAACTTGCCCGTTGTCCTCTGTTTTTTATGATGATAAGCAGTAACTTCTGCGCTCCTTGATTAAAAAGATTGATTGCGAAATAGCTTACCATATTTGACCATATTATATTGCTGTTTCATTTTCAAATTGGCATGTCTTAAACTTCGTGGTGGTTAAGGTGCATGGGGTTTTGGTACTTACCATCGCACATGCTTAAGTGATTCATAAAATATTTGCTACTGGCAACTCCTGTTTTCAAGTTTTTTCGTCCACTTGCATGATTTCTTTCAGCCTAACTATATAAGCTTATACAATGCTTTTTCAAATTACACCTGGATCCTATAGCCACTATATTTTGTAATCAGTGAAATTGAGTGAGAGCGCACATACCCCACCGATTTGCATCAACAGTTCCACTAACTGTTTCAGTATCACTAGTGGTTCCTGTACAGGGAAAATATTTAAATGTCGTGGCCTTTTCCTTTCACATTGCAGAGCATTAATATTTTGAAAGCTCATGGGAAAAGTGCAAGAGATAGCTACTTGCTTAATGGATACGCTTTGAACACCGGTCGTGCAGCTCAAGGAATGCCTACAAAAGTCTCCCCTGCAAAGATTGCTTGTCTCGATTTTAATCTTCAAAAGACCAAAATGCAAATGGGCATTCAAGTATTAGTTTCAGATCCTAGAGAACTTGAGAAAATACGGCAAAGGTAATATTCCACTTGCGTGCAAGCTTTTTACTGAATATTTCGTAATGTATTATCAAGGGTAGGGTTGGCGTCATGGTAAGGCAAACCACAGCAAACCAATATGGTTACACATTTGAGTGTTGGCTTTGTCTTTGGCCCTTTTGAATGTAAGAGAGGGTAGGTTTCATGACTGTCCCTTCCAAACCCTTGGATTGCCGTTTGCTTTGTACATGAAACTCTGCCAACCTTGTATTAGCACAATACAACCACAAGACGTTAACATTTGAGTGAAGTGGTTCTTAACAGTTAACATGAGTAAATCCCAAGATTTCCTTGGTTTTAAGTATCCCCTCAAGGCATATAAAAGGGATGTTTCCTGAACACCATCCTATTGTTTCATGAATTTAAGTATAAGGCACATATGGTTTAATTCACTATTCAAGTTCACTAAAAGTTTACATTTTGTTCAGTAGTTAAACACTGTAGAGTTTGGATTGAATAATTGAACACGTAATTTGCTAGATATATTAGGATCAATATATCTAATCTCCTAAAATCAGTTTGTTCGATATTACAAGTTGTTTCTTGATCAAGTTATTTATGTAGGGTTTATTCAAAATATTTATGTTTTCATTGGTATATCAAACATGGGGTTTTGAGTGACATGTTGATCAATCAGTATTTGGCACATGTGTTTCATGTGTACATTAAAATAACTTTCAAATACTATATATATCAATTAGAATAATCAAAGCTTAAGTTTGCATGCAACATTGATTATTTAATTTTAGAAATAATTCAAAGTTAGAAGTAATTTCAGAGCTATTAATAAAATTCTGAAAATTTAAAACAAAAAATTGTTCTTTAATTTTTTTTATTTGTAGAAGAAGATCTGTTTTATGTTAATTGTAAAAATTGGAGGTCATTAGATTTTCTTCTTCAAATATCAATTTAATTTGTGATTTATAACTTTTTTAGAACGTATTAAAAACTTTGTGAAAAGCAAGTTGAAACGATGTTCAAATTTGAACCATAATCCATTCAATGTAAATATAAAATCAACGAAAACAAGCTAAAATATGGTCAGTATGCATTAATCAAGACTATTTTTTTCGTGAAGTGTTTGATATTTTCATAGTACAATGATATAAGAAAATTAAAGAACATATATATATATATATATATATATGTATATGTGTGTATATATATATATATTGTTTGAAGTGTTGACTGTTGATCTACCTAGGTTTAAGTAAGTGTAAAAAACAGTAAAAGTGAATTTAAAAGTCTACAAATGTATAATTATTTTTACATCTATGTTCAAGATTTCAATAATGTTTACTAAAATATCAGTGTACAGCTAATGTTTTTTTGTAGCATAATAGCTGAAGGAGAATTATATTTATAGTTAAGTTTCTGTCATTCGACACATTAATTATGACACTAATCTTCTGCCATATCACCAAACTATAACAATCACATGTAATCAAAAAACATACTTAATTGGAATAAGCATATAAGTTCATCTTGTAATATAATGAGCTGTAAAACAACAGTGGAAGTGAATATTGATTTTTTATATATTTTAAATGTATTAAAAATTGGTGATTATAATAAAGAAATATCAATTTATAACATATGATAAATTATTTTAAGACCAAAAAATATTTATTTTATTTTTAGTAAAAGACAATTCTAGTATAGATATTGTACTTTTATTATGAGATGTTAGGCCTGTCAACGGATACTTTCGGATGCGGATAGTGTCATATCCGCATCCGCATCCGAAATCATTTGAATAATATTTGATTTAACATTAAGATATTTGAATACTCATAATATGTTTATTTTATTTCTATAATGCATCTATTTTCAGTTGATTTTGATCCGTCCACTAAAGAGTCATTTGATTTTAATTTACGTGGACGTTAGACCCTAATTAGAGTTAACAAAACAAAATTGATGTCTGTTTTTATATCTAATCCGATTCAAAGGCCCAAAAAAAAAGAGATGAAAGCAACAACTAATTCTACAGTTTTGGTTATCTTCAGTTGGTAATGAAAAGACAGACGAACATACCCAAATTAAAAATTCATCTGATTTGCAAAATGAAACCTTTTGAAATAAACAAGTATTTTAATAATGGTTTGAATCTAAAATATTATCTACTTAGACAATGAAAAATAAGCATTGTATAACTAGTTAGTAGAAAAACAAACACATTCTTAAAAGTGATACTGTCTTTAATTGATAAACCATGACCTAACATCTAATTTGTGATTTCTACAAGAACGATCTGTCAGTATGTTAATTTGATAAAAATGCTACGAATATTAATTTCCATGTATCAAAACTGTTATTAATTTCCATGTATCGCAAAATATTAGTTGTGATGTAGAGACTGACTACCCTTGGTTGAATTATTATCCTTATTTGATTTCCATGTATCAAAACTGTTATCTTTTTTTAGAATAGTGTTAGTGTTTTGTCACTACATCACAACTTATTAAATTGGATTCGTTGTGCTGTGTTTGTTTTTCTGATGGATGAGAGTACTGCTAATACTCAACTTCTTTGCTATAAACATTTATCGAAAGTATTGTAACTTGTAAGCATGCATGGGTTTGATAATGAAGAATTATTATTTTGATTATGAAGTATTAATTCTTCACCTCATAATCCCTTGCATGCATCTTGAATAAGTCTAATTAATAATAGCTCTTCCTTTCCTCATTTTTTTTTACAGTAACCCATATTAGTTTTCTCAAATAAACTGTCCTTTTACCCATTAGAAATGTCATGGATCCTTTTGAGTTTGTTTCCACAACTTTGACATAAGCTCGCTTTATTATATGTTGCTTACATCTCTATAAAATAGTAAAATCGTTGATTTGAAAAAGCTTAAAATGGTTTGATCATTGAATTGAAAAAGCATTGTTGATAACTACAAATTTAGTTTCCAGTTTGTTACTTTTAGCTAAGTTCATCACTTGTTTTTTTCATAATTACCTATTACATCATTAGTACAATCATTAATGCTGTAATTGCCCTTCGTGTTATATTGACTAAAACTTTGATTTATGTGATTTATTCCAGAGAAGCTGATATCACGAAAGAGCGGATTGAGAAGATACTAAAAGCAGGAGCCAATGTTGTATTAACAACCAAGGGAATTGATGATATGGCTCTGAAGGTATTTCTCTGTAATTCTATGCACACGAGTTCAATGCTTGGACTTTGGATTTAAGTTCATTTTATTTGTTATGATGCTTCAGCATGTATACAACTAACATGTTTATGCTTTATCTTTATTTATGCTCTTGAAATAGAATCTACAAATTTTATATATTTATTCTTAGTTTAGTGTTGATCATTCTATCTTATGTCTTTGTTCTATTTGTTGATCTCTGTTAAAAATATTGTTTTTGCTTGCATACTAGCACTAATAATTTCAGTATCGTTTCTTCTTTCGATGTAACTTAGCCAACTTCAAATTTGATAATGGGATCATCATTTGAGATCTGAACTTAAGATTTATTTTTCATATAATGTGAAGAAATCATAGTTTAATAAAAATCCATTGCTTGGTTTCTTTCCTTTGCAAAAGTAAAAGCCAACCTCCTATATTCTGTTGTTTTTCATTTCACTTGTGCACTTTTAATTATTTTCATTTTCATATTTTGTCTCTCTTTAAGGGTAATGTATGTTATGGATTCTTGTTACAGTATTTTGTTGAGGCTGGGGCTATCGCTGTGAGGCGAGTCAGGAAAGAGGATATGCGTCATGTTGCAAAGGCCACTGGTGCAACTATGGTATGTTGTCCTCAGCATACTGAATGTGCTGTTTGAACTTGTCCTATCCCCATTAAACCGTTAGTTAGTATAATGACTGCATGTTTGTTTCAAGGTTTCAATATCTGATGTACATAGAGCAAACTTATATCTTTGTGGCTTTATGTCATTAGTCCCTTTATCTAATTAATACTCTTAAGTTTGAACATAAATTATGTCCTTGTTATTTCATCTGCACACAGGTTTCTACCTTTGCTGACATGGAAGGGGATGAAACATTTGATTCATCAGCTCTGGGTTACGCTGATGAAGTAGTGGAGGAACGTATTTCTGATGATGAAGTTATCATGATCAAGGGAACGAAAAATACAAATGCAGTTAGTGCTCTCTTTGAAATACATATCATAACATTTTCACCCTAAATCCCTTATCCTTATCAAAGTTGTATTTGATGTAAATATTATTCTTCAGGTGTCAATCATTCTGCGAGGTGCCAATGACTATATGCTTGATGAGATGGATCGATCATTGCATGATGCAATATGCATTGTTAAGAGGACCCTTGAATCTAACGTGGTAAGCAAGCTAAAATCAGCAGTAATTAAAATGTTTTATGTTAATGTGGACTGGTTGGTTTAGATGTCTTTGTATTCTATGTTAGGCTGATATGACTATCGTATTTGTTTATAATAACTCAAATTCTAATGCAAGCAGAAAAAATATAATAAATATTTGATTCTATTTTTGTGTGTGTGTGTGTGTGGTTAGGGGGGGGGGGGGGGGGTGGTGTTTCTGTTATTCTACGCATGGTACCTTGTATTCTATGTTAGCCTGATATGACTATCATATTTGCATCCATATATCTTGTCCACATGGCTCTCTTTAGATCTTCAAATAGTTTTTGTATGACGGTCGAAAGGTTTTTGTCCAAACCCCATGTACGAACAAAGTTTTGTCATACAAACCCCATGTATGTACCAAATTTGTCCTTGTTCGTCCAAATGTTTACTGACATTGGTTTGAACAGACTCCTACATGTTATAGATACGATAATCTTTTTAATGTTAACTGCTACATTTTTCATACATGCATGCTACATTTGTAGATCAAATCAGTCTGCATGAATCATGGAAATAACAAGGTGTTGTGACTTTTAGAAAAGGGCCTCGTGATGTCGATGTTAGGGGATTAGCTCCATATGACAATAAAAATACGCTAAGCTCTATTCAGAGTTCGAAACAAAGCAAGTTTCTTGCTATGCCACTCCATTGTTTCTTATACATGACATCACTTTTGTGAATAAATGATATAGGTAGTTGCTGGTGGTGGTGCAGTGGAGTCTGCATTGTCCGTGTACCTGGAGTACCTTGCAACAACGTTAGGTTCAAGAGAGCAATTAGCAATTGCAGAGTTTGCCGAGGCTCTTCTAGTTATTCCCAAGGTATCATCTTGTGCTGAATACTTAGTTATGTCACACATTTTTTATACATGCGGTAAAGCTTGAACAACATTCTCTTTAGGTACTTGCTGTAAATGCTGCCAAGGATGCGACTGAGCTGGTTGCAAAACTCAGAGCTTATCACCATGCCGCTCAAACAAAAGCTGATAAGCAGCATCTTTCAAGGTACGTTTTTTTATTTCAAATTCTATATCGGCTGTAGTTTGCTTGAGTTATGATAAAGCTAGTTTTTCTTTGATAAAATTTCACTTCAACCAGTACGTAATACGTCATATACGTCGACTCAAGAGTTGAAACGATTAAATATCGACTTCATATTAACTTCGTAACACTGCAGCATGGGATTGGACCTTGCAAAAGGCATAATTCGCAATAATCTAGAAGCAGGAGTTATTGAACCTGCGATGAGTAAAGTGAAGATACTTCAGGTAATTATATACTTTTATATGGATGTATTCCAATATGGGTGCGTGTGGTTGATTTCATCTTACGTTCATTTTTTTCCCTTGTCAGTTTGCTACTGAGGCAGCAATAACAATCTTGCGAATAGACGATATGATCAAGCTTGTTAAAGATGAATCGCAAAACGATGATTAGTTATATTTGGTGATGCTGGTTCATGCGATTCTGTATGCTTTTGCTTTGTTGTGCTTCTACTGTTGATCTGTAATTTTATTTTAATATCTATTTACATAGGAAGTATTAATGTTTATTGTTAAAGAAGTTAATTGCATTCCTAAGTTTTGATTTAAGCTAATGATTAGTATTTTGTTTTGTTTTTTTTGATCATTATTTAGATGGTATCCTGCGGTGAACTAATGGCTAGTTTGTGTAATTGTGTTTTGTATTTTGATCATTATTTAGATGCCTCAAGGAAACAATTTGTGCTTACTAAAAGGGTTTTGTTCCATCTTCTCTCGTCAATATTGATATTTGCTTCCATTTTTACCACTCGTTCACGTCTTCCGAATTCACATGTTCGTCGTGCAACGATCTCTTGCAATCAATGCATAATGAATACCATTCTAGATTCATGCACTAACTGTGTCTGGATGCTACGCGGCTCGTTGGAGTAAAAGTAAAACTAGACATGACACATCTATCATACGTCTATGACAACATTTCAGACCAAAAGGAACACTGTATAGTATAAATAATACACTTGTACAAGAGTAACATGTACAAGAATAAGAGTATAGTTTGACTTGGCAATATTCAAATATTGGATAGATGATTATAACAACATATACACACACATGCATTTGTTATATCTAATTTTTACAAGAAAAGAAAAGGCAGAAGCAATAAAGTGAAATAAGAGCCATCGACGATCTAAAGGAAAAAACCATCGAAGGTCTAAAATAAGAGCCATCGAAGATCGAAAGAAGCACTATCGAAGATCTAAAGAAGAAGCTGTGGAAGGTCCACATAAGAAGCTATTGAAGATCTAAAGAAGTGCTATCGAAAATATAAAGGAAATAACTATCAAAGATCTAAAGGAAAGAGCCATTGAAGGTCTAAAAGAAGAGCCATCAAAGGTCTGAAGGAAGGAGCCAACGAAGGCCTAAAAGAAGTGTTATCGATGATCCAAAGAGGAGCCATCGAAGATCTATAGAAGAGTTATCGCAGACTAGACGGTACATTATCAAAAATATACAGAAAAAAGTCATCGAAGGTTTTAAAAAAGAGAGCTATTGATTGTCTGCAGAAAGAGGTATCGAAGGTTTAAAGAAAGTGCTATCGAAGGTCTACCGAAGTAGCTATTGAGGATCTAAATAAAAAGCCACTAAGGATCTAAATAAAAGCTAAAGGATCTAAATAAAAGCTATCGACGATCTAAAGGAAGAAGCCATCGGATGTCTAGATGGTAGGCTATCAAAGAACTAAAGAAATAAACCATCGTAGGCCTAACGAGTAGCTATTGAAAATGTAGACAAAAGTGATATCGAGCCTCTAAACAAAGGTGCTATCGAAGTCATAAAATTACCAGAATCAACAATATTTCTTCTTCTTATCAGGTTAATTATGTCACTCAGCGTAAAAATAAGAAAACATGGGAGTGATAAACGACTTGTACTGAAAGTGCCATGTGTGACATCTACAGCATGTCATGTCATCAGCCAATTGAGTGGATATTAACCGTCCGAGGTTATACCCGTTACATTCAAAGATCTAATTGTGTAATTTTGTTATGTATAGGCATGTACCTCCACTTAGAGGCCAATTTTATATTTTTCTTCTTCGTTTTCCATTTGTAATAAAAACGTTCATAAAAGTTGGATTTGAGACTTTAATGGCCGCCTAAATCAAATAATAATTGACAAATTGTGTAATGGTCCATATTTTATGTATTAGAGAATCGTAAAATATTATTTTTAAAATCCAAGTTTGGTAGAATGAGGTTATAACTTTGTGTAACTTTGAATAGTGATTTTTTTTTTTACTCTTAGTAATTTATTATACGGTTTGGCATTGAAAACTTTAAGACCTATAACTTTTGATAAGACCCGAATTAGAGTTCGAAACCATTTTTATGTGATTTTTTTTTTTTTACCATTTTAGATCTTACTGGGTCTGTGAAGTCCGAATTGATTTAGATCCAATCATATGTAAAATCTTAATTTAATTAATTAACATAAAGATTTGGTTTGTATATGTGTAATATATAATGTGTATATGTGCATCAAATACACATATACACGTGCAACATGTGTATATATGGTTTAACGTGTCCGTATACAAGTTTTGGGATTTACACTATAACAGACACATTAGCCCCTTTGTATATGTATTTGTCGTCTATTATTATTTTAATTTAATATAAAGTGTGTGCGCATATACAAATAAATTTATATATATATATATATATGTGTGTGTGTGTGTGTGTGTGTGTGTGTATGTGTGTCTATGTGTGTATATGCAAAATAATTATGTATAAATTTGAAACTAAATATATTAACCAATCAAAACGTTTAACATTTAAAATAGCTTAGGATAAATTCAAATTAGAAAACAAACCTAAGTCCAAAATAATCTCCTATTTCAAATTCAACTTCAAATTTGAGAACAAATTTAGATCCAAAATAATATCTTATTTAAAATTCAAATTCATGTTCAAATATTATTATATTTAATATATATGTATGTATGTATACACATACATATTTATATACATTAACGTTTTCTTAAAATATATATATATATATATATATATATATATTAAAATTTAAAAATAATAACTTATAAATATATAAACAACAATACATATTTAAACATAAAAAAATTATTTTTTTTTAATTTTGGCCAAAAAATGTTTTTAGCAAAATCAATTTTTTCCCACTTAAATCCGTAAGGATTTAAATTGAATTTTTTTATAAATGAAATCCGTATGGATTTCAAAACAATTTTTTTATTTTTAAATTCGAATAACATACATATTCATATATATATATATATATATATTATTTTATTGCATTATAGTTTTAAAATATTATTTTAAAATTTAAATTTTATTTAAATTTCTTACTTTTAATTTTAAAGTTACATTTATGTATACGTATGGAAAAAATTGGTTTTCCAAAAATGCACAAACAATATATATATATATATATATATATATATATATATATATATATATATATATTACAAAAATGAGTTGAAAATCTTGGGATCGGAAAGTGCCTCTGCAAGAGCCTGGCTAAAATAGAGATTCGGTTATGGCAGATCTAATGAATTCCCTAGCTTTATTTTCGGAGTAGGGTTTTATAAAATTATAAAAAATTCTAATTTATATCAAAAGCATATAATATTATATAATTATACATAAAACAATGTATATACTAATTTATTCACTTTCGGCCGTAATTTTTTTTAACAAAATCAATTTTTTTACATTCCACTATATGGTTTTTCTTAATTTAAAATTTCTGTACGAAAACAATATTGAATTTTTTTATTATTGTACAAAATTTTATTATATAAATTATATGTATCATTATATTCAATTTTTATACACACACACATGTGTTACCAATTACAGTTTAATACTTAAATTAATTAATATTACATTTTGGTTTTTAAATAATATATATATAAGCATATGTAAATAAAAATTATTAAAATTTATTACAATGATATATATATATATATATAACAGTGATTTAATTTATTTTAGGTGGAAAAAAATGTTTTTTAATGTTACGGTCGAAGAGTATGATAATAATATACGTAAATTTCATTTATAACATATAAAATTTAAATGATAATGAACATACACACACATATATGAATTCGTGATATAATTCTAACCTATTTACATAAAATAACATAAATAATCACATTTATATAATCGATATAAATTAAAAGTTACCTCAGTAGCCTATTTCTCACACCTTGAATGCTGAATCAAATGAACTCCTAGAATTTGATTCTCCCTTTCATAAATTGTTAGTAAACAAAGAGATCTACACATCTTTAATTCTATTTGATTTAATTTGAATTAGGTTTAAAAATGAAGAAGGGGAGATGGCTATGACTTGCAGCCTAGAGGGGAAGGAGAAGTAAGAGCGAGTAAAGTCTAAAAAGGGGAGAGTGTAGGGTTTGTTAGTAGCTATGAACAGGAAATGACCAACAGTAATAAACAATGTAAATGCAGTGGAATAGTATAACAGTAGAACACATGGTCGATTTTATACTAGTTTGGACCTCCCGTCCTACGTCCAATCCCCAAGCTCCCATTTGGTATTTCGCAATCAATACCTTCACTTCATCCGGAGGAACAGGTTTACAAGCTCCGCCTGAACAACTGAATAAGACTTCAACAATAATTACAAGCAAAGTAACAATGTTATTTTCTCACACAACATATATTGATATACAGAATGTCACTTTGATGTACAATAACTCCTATAACCAGACCAAACTATATTAAGTGGAGGTGTAGAGGGTAAGGAGTTTATTCGACTAAAATATGGGATGTGGAGATGAAGCACATTATTCGAAATTTCTAAGTCACATGAATTTCTTGGAATTCGAAGAATTGCTTTAGGAATTGAAAGTTTAGGAGTGGAAATCAAAGCACAAAGTTGTGTTATGACTAAGGGATGGTTAGAGGTTCATAGATGTTGTAGGAATGATAAAATACGGATGAACCTTCCAGTTTCGCCACTGATGAAGAGAAGTGGTCGCAGGAGCGAAGAGATGCAACTTCTTGAGCGAAGAGATACGAAGATATCACTTTAAAAAACTAGCTGTTTTACTCTAGGTCAGTCGACTGAAAGAAGGCTTCAGCCGACTGGCTTGGTTTAAAATTTAGGCCCAAGAGCATAGCAAAAAACAGTAGACAAGTTGTTCATATTCAGTCGACTTGGTATTTTCCAAAAGCTTGTGTGATGCAGTGGTAAGGCCATGTGCTCATCTCTCAGCCCACTAGGGTTTGAATCCTAGCTTTGCGTATTTTTACCCATTTTATTTTACACTTTTTCCATTATCGTTTGGATCTGAAATAACTCAATAAAAATATTAGTAGCATTGCTTTATGGTTGTTATCATCAAAACATCATATATACATACATATATACATATGTTCATACATACATATATATATATATATATATATATATATATATATATATATATATATATATATATACACACACATGTGATTCTTTCATGGTTCATAAACGAAAAGGAAGGGAGAGGAAAAATAGGATCTAAATCTCATCTTTTACCCTTTCTTTCTCCACCAGTTCTAACCTAAATATCAAAAATATCACACGCACCCAACCCTCATATATGTCGATCGTCTCAGCAAGCTAATGGGCCTATTTTCATTTTCAAACCATATAAATAAATTCACATTCTATATCCAATTCAAATGCGCATCAGTATCGTATATCGATAGGTACATATATACTTTTGCACATGAACTGTTTTCAGTACTAATTCAAATAAAATTTCATAATTAATATTTCACAAATATTAATTAATCAATCAATTTATAATATAATAAAATTTAATTAAAGAAGGTGGTATTCAGAGTATTCAACATTGCGGTTGTGACTCATGTATGTAAATTCAGTCAGCGATTAATAACGAACAATTCGAATATTAACGTTCATACTTCACTATATCCAGTGGTGTGGTAGTTTGGTCAAATTTATCGCTTACATAGTTTCAATAAAATCTAATTTTACTATTTTAGGTGGTTCTGGTAGTGGTAAGTATTCATACCAATCTTCTTCGTCAAAACTATATCACATTAGGACTTATGAAATTCGGTATCATTGAAAATTTAAACATCATCCACATTCAACTTGTATAGTCCAAAAACAAAATCCTTGGTTCAATAATAGCAATTATTATTAAGTGAACTGCTCTGACCAGAGACTTTGACTTTGAGTTAACTATAGTTAGCCGTGATACTAACCTCATATAACCGAGGATACGAGTTCTTTATCGAATAGTGTTTCACTTTGAGTGCTTCAACTCAGACCCAACTATGTTGTTCGATGGATGTTGTGCCACGATTGAACTATAATCAAAGCGAAGTGTCCAGATTGAAATTCAATAGTATTCCTAAGTCGAGAGACCATTGTAATATTATCATTTCGATATTTTTTTTTTGACCTTAGTTATATTAACCAATAGAAAATTATCAAGCAAGTCATTTCATATCTATCTAATAACTATCACTACATAGCCCCTTGAGGTCCATGATAGTCATGTGTAATACACTGTCCAACATTTGAAGAGCGTTAGGTACTCTAGTCTCAACGGATGCATCGGTATGCAATCTCGATGCATCTTGATTAGGAATTTTTAAAATGATATGTTTATTGTGATAAATTTATCATGATCACAACATATTATAATTACCATCATAACCCATGTCATTTATGGATTTTCTATTAAATATGTTTAAATAAAATTAATTAATTAATGTAAACATTATATCAAGTATATAATAGAGAAAAAACCTTTTATTTCGAACGATATTTTTTTATAGAGTCAATAACTAACAGTAAATTACATAATTGTCCTTAGGGTATAACACCACTCTATTAATCTCCCTCTTGCACTTGGGGCCAATCATAGAATCTCTATCCCATACTTTCGATCAATTTGATGAGAATCGATTGAGCCAGTCCCTTCATGAATGGATATGTTATTTTTTTTATTTATCTACTATGTCAATCAACTCTTTCTGATGTTGATAAACTGTCTTTATTATGTGGAACTATTTGGAGTATGTTTCTTGACTTCTTGTGAACTCTTATCATTACACTATTATCATATGACAATGATGTAGTTTTCTCAATACTTGGAATCATCCAAGCTCAGCTATAAGTTTTTACATTTATATTTTTACATTAGTTTTATTGTGGCGTTATTCAAGACGATATACTTAACATTTGCATTGAATCAACCACAACCTTTGATATTTTCTTCATGTATCAAATACATTAGCTAAATATGATATTGTAGACAATACAACATGTATGATAATTTCTATTGCCAATGCATAAGGAATCCATTTTACATGTTCCATATTAAACATATTATGGTATCTGTGCATATAATCTGGGACATTCCCAACATCCTTTTATATTTATTATCAAAGTTGTTTTTCAAATCCTATTTCAGTATTCTAAACAACTAAACTAAAACCGATTTTAACATAAGTACATCATTAACAATCAGAAATATGTTGTTTACTTATGATTCAAAAAATATCTATGTATCCTTTTAATATTCTTTCTTATAGACATATGCTTTCTCTACATTTAGATTGAAAATTGAGTTATTTGATATATTTATTAGAATACTTGTTCAACTCTGATACTTGTCGAATGATACTTTCACATTTGTTCTTAGATCATATCCCAAAATCCACAAACTTAATATCGCTCCCACTGATTTCGAGACACTTTGGTTGTTATGCGCAAGCAGTCTATTCTAAATCATTATTTAGGACCAAAACACAAAGTCATATGGGATGTTAATTTTGTGAGTGAAATATAAATTAATCTGAGCACCTTGAATGACGAATCTATTACGTCAATATTAATAGTTGAAATTCATGATGTTCTTATCAATGTTGCTCACTATAGTCCAACTGCATTAGTCTTTCTTTTGAAAACGCTTTACGGCGATGGATCATATTCCTTTGGGCACAACTATCAAAATCACATTTTGGTATGAAATCCGTTTTGGATTTGTGCATCATACCATCTAGCAGAGTCCATACTCTTAATGATTTAATTGAGAACTAAGGAATACATATTCTCGATATTAATAAGAAACTCATAGCTTCTCTATAATGTATGTGAAACTCATTAGACATATAAATATATTGCATCTATTTAGGTTTGGTTAATTTCATTTCATTCCTCCTAATCAATTTTGTTTTGAATCGTATCCAAATCTATTTTACTACCAATAATTTCTAAGAGAAATTCCTTTCTCATGAAGTTGGTGTTTGTTGAAACAACAATTATTTCTTAGTGTAACAGAATAGGTATTCACACACATTTTACGAATTACCTTATATATATAATTGATTTGGTTTTAGTCTATGAAATTTATATTCAAAACATAAATTGGTCATTCAATGACCATCGCTTCCAAACTCCTTTTAGGGTGGTCCACACAAGATCCCTCATGAATAATTGTTACGTATATTCTTTCAATTTGCATAACCTATCAACTCCTTGATCTAGAATATGTTGGAGTTTCATAGAGACCCTTATCTTATATGATTTTGTAAATTATTCTTTAGCTGAAATTAAATTTTACCTTGTATACTTCTCTTAAGTACATGACCTTACAACGAGAAGTTAACTCAACTTCACTCATTATCAATCGTGCTTTGTTCAACAAAGTCTGGTTACTCCTTAATAATACATCATTATATATCATAGGAAGGAGCGACTTTTGTGATTGAATCTTTATTCATTTAAGATACATTTGGAACTCTTTCCAATATACTTACATATTTAATTAAATCTAATCATTTTTTTCTTGTTACATTACTTACTTACGCTCTTTATTCTATAAGCTTACCATAGACATACTTCATGTGTATAAAATACACATTTAATGTATGTGATAATTTATCGATGAATTTAACAGAGTATGTGAAACCATTTTAGTATTAGTAGACTTATGATTGCATAGATCTATACATATCAATCCAAAGAGTTTACCGACTCTTTTGTCCTCCCACTAAATGGTTGCTTTGTCTTTTATAATTTGAGATATAATTCACTAATGATATATGATTTATAATCACATGATTAAAGAATTATTTCTCAAAACTATTTCTTCATCCATAATTTCAAAATTTTTAGATAATTTTGTATTTTCAATGCAACACTTTTGTTATGAAAATAAATAACACTATTATAGTTTTATTTTATAATGAATATCCAAAATATCCACATTAAAATAGAACTATGTATATTTTCAATCAATACCGAAAGTAATTATATTTAATAAATATTGCTTGGTATGTTTATAAAAATAATTACGTGACTCGATGTGATCGCCAAAAAGTGTTACATGATATACTTCCACTATTTTTGCCATTACTATAATAACATATCAAATATGAAATTCCATTCAACCATTTAATATAGAATATTTATTTCACTTACTGTAACTGCTTTATAGTCAGGGGTTTTCAAATCAAATTTCTTAAACTCAAAGAAATAAATCTCATAAAAAATAGTTTTACATAGTTTGGAATTGAAATCATATTTCTCACTTCATGTTCACCATCTACTATTATTTTATAAAATTCTCATTTCCATTGTTTCTTTACAAAGCAGAAGTGACCATTCATTCTCTTCATCCCAAATGCTCCTTAGTTACACTCACTCTCGTACATTCACTTTCCTTTCAAACAGTCGAATCATTCAAAAGGAAACTCTTACTATAAGATCATAATAAACTCTTTACAAAAAATACATTTAGACATTTAAAACTAAAGGATATCAGGTAAGTTGCATGTTGCATAAACTAATCAAACTAGCATTTTAGTGGTCGAATTCTTAGATCCATCTTGTAGCTCTTGGTCTAGTGTTACACTCAAAACAAAAGGGACTTTATTGCAAATAATCATATTTAATACACGATCTAACACTATGGTTCGCTTGCTTATTTCAATAAACTAATTTCTTTGAGGTTTCGTACATTACTAATTGTAGCCATTCATCATATAACATTCATATGTGATTGTATATGAACCAATATCCATATTCTTGTATTACTTTAAGAGTTCAAAACTCATCGAAGACAATACACATTCTCAGGTAAATGAAACCATAAGTGATGAAGTTACGAATGTATTTAGTAGTTGTATAATTAGGCGCTTGATTGGGTTAACATGCAATATTTATTGGTAAGTATATGTTATATTCCTATTTTCAATATTAGTTAGTTCACTTGTATATTTTAATTTATAAACGTTTTACCAATTATATTAAATGCACAAATATATCGATGTAGATTAGTTTAATTTATACATAGCAGATGTTCTATATCATTAGTAAGGTTAAATACTTCTATTTTATTTTACTAATAAGCTCCCACTAGAATTTTATATTTCTCAAAATCCTAAGATGAAACATAAAAGTCTTTCGACTTCTTTAGTGGACATTAGGACTCGTATGCCTTGGGATTCTGCTCTTGAGGAAAGCTCAACAAATTGTAGGCCCACATATGATGAATAATTCCTTATCGATTGTATCATATATAACTCATAATCTTACGGTCCTTGTCCTAATCTCATCTTTACCTTGAGCAAAACTCAACAACTAAAGGTAGATTATTGACTCGTACCTATCATTTTTTTTTGAACTGGTACTTTATATACAACAAATTATTGGGACAACATATCCCATGTCAAATAAACATTCGAAAGCAAGTTTCGAACTTGTGACATCCTGCATCAAAGCGAATCAATTAACCACTTGGACAAAGGTGCCTATCATTTTGCAACGGTCTAAGTATAAAGCACATACCTTAAGGAAATCTCAAAAAATGTGTGCTTATATCTTACATTGCCTATTCTATATATTAATATTACTACACATAACATCCCTGGATTGAGGAAAGCTCAACAACTAAGGAGTATGCAAGTAATCGATTAATATATAAATGGTAGATGACAAAATTCACCTAAAGATTCATATCTTCACTATATTTAATTGATTGATATAGACTTATAGAATAATGTATTTTTTATGAAATACCCTTATGATTCAAGTGTCGAATGCATCTGATATCACAGAATATATATTATACGTATGTATTTATTTCTTAAATCTAATTTGGTTTCTTACTGTTTTACCTTTTATTATGCATTCATGCTATATAAGTTTCATTATTGTAAATCTTATGTATATTTTTATTTTTATTTTATTAATTAAATTAAAACTTATTAATCTAATTAACTAACTTTTTATTTATTTTATTTTATTTATTTAAATATTTTAAATTAAATATGCACATTATAACATTTACAGTTATAAACACATATCCTTTTTCTTGTAAAGCAAGCAGGGTTTTATAGTGGCCCGTCCATATTTTATAGATAAAATATTCTAGACGTGAGGAAAAGGTCCTTCGTAGCTTCCACACATACGACTACAAAGGACGAACACTTTAATCTTGCACAAGGTAATCACATATCTTATATATATTATACACACACACACATACACACACGCATTATATCATTTATTAACTAACATTTAATTTTTTTATCTGATTAAAAAAATTAAATAATTATAATTTATTTGAAAATTATATATACATACATCACCTTAAATATTTTAAGATAATGCAATATATATATCAATCTATATGTTGTTTAATTTAATTATTAACTATTTGAGTAATTAGTTAATTTATTAACCTAATTATTTTTTGGAATTAAATATTAACTTTCCAAAACAATTATGAAAATTATTTTTATAACATTTATAAAGTTTCTACTTATTTTAAATTTAACATTTTAATTTTTAATTTTAATTTCAAAAACAGGTTTTGAAAATTATCCTAAGCCCCAAATTCAAATTGGGCATTTCATACTTGGAAAACCTTTTAGGCTCATTTCACCTTTTGGGTTGGGCCGATAACCGGGTAGGACAGAGTACTTGATTATCCATGCACAAATTTAGACGCTACTTTTTTAAACATCCTAATAAATGGCTAGGTTTTAATAAGTTGGCTCTAATGCTGCTAATTTAGCCCGCATAGATTACTGCGTTCTGATAACATTGTTGATATGGACTAGCACGTAGTGGGTTAAAAAAGTGAATTTCAATATATATTTTTCAATTTTGGATTTTACTGTATCTATGAAGTCTAAATTAATTTAAATTTGATCTAAATAATTTTTAAATAAAATCATTATTTTATTTAATTGAATAATATACTGATTTTATTTTGTTTATATAAATGATATATATTGTGTACATATGTATCAAATACACATGTACATGTCCATGCATGTGCAACATATAAAGCACATTGGTTTAACATGCCTGTATCTAAGTGTTGGGATTTACACCGTACCAGATACATAAGTCCATTCGCATACGTATGTTGTCAGTTGTTATATAGTAATACTACAATATAATATATATTTATATAAATATATATGCACACATATAAGTATAAAAATAACTATATAAATGCATATATTTACATGTAAAATGATTATATATAAATTTAAATATAAAATAAATTAAAAGTCAAATAAATCTTTAAAAATCAAATTTGAAATTACGTCTAGTTTTAAAATATCATTTTCAAATTCAAATTCAAATTTAAATATCTACTTTTAGTTTTAAAGTTACATTTTATATACATATGAATTTTTTTTAAAAAATATGCATAGACTATATATATATTTGAAAAGAATAAGCTATATATATTGTAAACTATATAAAATTCTAATTTATATGTAAAGATAATAATATTATATAATTATACATAAAATAAAATATATAACGTCTATTCACTTTCAGCCATAAAAACTTTTAAGAAAATCAATTATATTTACATTAATCCATTAAATGGTTTATTTGATTTAAAATTCCTATAGAAAAAAAATTGAACTTTTTTATTTTCATACAAAATTTTATTTCACAAATATGTGTATAATTATATTTAATTTATATGTATATATATATATGTGTGTGTGTGAGTATGTGTGTATGTACATGTTATAAATTACAATTTAGTACTTTTAAATTAATTAATATTACATTTCGGCTTTTAAATAATATATATATATTTTATATGCATACATAAATAAAAATTATTATAATAGTTTGCTGATATATATACATATATGTAACAATGACTTTAAATATTAAATTTTATTTTGAAAATGTTTAATTATTTTTTTAGTTCAAAAAATAATGTTTTTAATGTTATGGCCGAAAATAGAATATGATCATATATATAATTCTTTTATAACATACAAAATTTAAATGACAACAAACACATATATGAATTCATGATATAATTCTAACCTATTTATATACAATAACATAGATAATCATATATGTATATATATATATGTGTGTGTGTGTGTGTGTATGTGTATATATATATGTATGTATATATATAATTGATATAAATTAGAAGTTACCTTAACAGTGGCCTAGTTCTAACACTTTGAATCTTGAATCAAATGAACTCCTAGAATCTGATTCCATCCCTTTCAGAAATTACTATTAAACGAAGAGATCTACACACCATTAGTTCTGTTTGATTTAATTTTGAAAATGGTTTAAAAATAAAGAAAGGGAGGTGGCTATGACTTGCATCCTAGAGGTGCAGGAGAGATAAGAGGGAGTAAAGTCTAATAGGAGGAGAGTGTAGAGTTTATATACAGAAAGGAAGGCAGTGGAAAAATGAGACCTAAATCTCATCTTTTACTCTTTCTTTCTTCACCAATTTTTATCCAAATATCCCGTCACGACCCACTTTTCCATACAGTTCGAATAGACACTTTACAATACTTGTCCAATCCAAATTAAACAGAAAGACGGATAGTAAGAAAAAAAAAGTAGAAAGAAAGAAAATAGAACAACACAGAATCTCATAGCGGAAACGAATAATATATAATGTAGAACAAATCTTTACATAAAACAAAACTGTAATATTTACATAATAGATAACAATCAGAGTACAGCAACCTATACAGCACGGACAGTTATAACACCTGTCCTTACAATTGCTGATAAACACAACTAAAATGCAACAGAATATAATCATATATGTGAATACGTCTCTGGGCCTCCAGCTCCTCTCCTACAGCTCCATTCCTTCCAACTAAAACCTAAAAATATGCTCCGTCTGACCCGAGCATATAGGAAAAACCACGTCCGGGTCAATCTGGTAAAATCAGTGTGAGAATTTAAATCACAAGGAATTTTATTCATTATAACTTTCAAAATCCTTTTAAAATCAAGGGTACCCCGTAAGACCACCACACATAAACACGATGGATTTTCCCTTACGGTAACCAAAACCTTTTGCAGAAAATCCAATGATATTATAATAGTGTCTAAGTACAATACTTATTCAAATAGCTGAAATTGTTGCATTAATTAAATTCTAGCATACCAGGCTCTACAACCAAAACCGTAAAGGCACGTATTGGAGAATGGATTCTACACAAATGACTAGGGATGGGGTACCACCTACCACAGTACACATTTAGAAAAATGTACCGAGGACCACGTCGGGATCCCTTACAACACAAGACCAGACTACCCATAACCTGGATAGACCGAATATGCTATAACCCCAGGTGTTCCAACCCTTTTCGAGTTCTTCCATGCATCGTAGTAATAATATCCGAGGGTAAATAGAAAGGTGGAAAACATACCCTAATTGGGAGCGATCCACTTAGCCTTGCTGCATCTTCTTTGATTTTCAGTCATTCCCGGTTGATGAAGCTTGAGGCTCGGTTACCATTTTAAGGAATTTACACTTAGAATGCTCATTATCTTCCACTGATAATGTACTGGTGGCATTCATCCATACAAGTCCGTTCTTGGTCTGAATGAAACCGAAGGCACTATTCCTACTACATCCGTTTTGGAATCATCCTCAGGATTAGTAGTGATTGGTGTTAGGCAATCAAATCTACGGTTTCAATGACAACAACTATACAATGGAAATTGCATATACAAATATATTTATGTATATATAGGTACTTGCTAGAACAACATCACTAGAAAGAGAAGAAGAAGGATCAAAGGACACTACAAGAGACTACAAGTTGATAGGAACAAAGAAGCATAAGAAAAAGAGCACAAAAATTGATATGTGCAATATCAGACATCTGGGTGCATAAGCCAGATGTTTGAAACAGTTCTTTAGAACAACAGCCAGGTTGAACTAGTCGTTTGGCAATTGCACTCAGATGTCTAATCTACTACTATATTCAAAAATACATATAGTATCAGACGTCTGAAATATATCCCAGACGTTTGATTTCAAACTCGGATTTCAAATAAGAACTTCAACTACCACATTCGAATGGACATCTCCGCTTCTCTTCATTGATACTCTTCATCATCAATAGAAGCAACTACTCAAGATACCTATCTACAACTATATATATCATCAAGAATCAAGAGAACGATACTTAATTTACTTATCTTTCTCACTTATGTTTTCTGATTCTATACTCTATTCTTGATCTCTGCACTCTAGAAATTCTTACTTGTATTCACTTTTTCATATACAGAGTTTCTCATAGATAATATTCCTTAGAGATATATTGGAAGCAATTGAACTAATAGGTCAACATCCGTGTTATACTAGAACACACATTTGACAAGAACAACTTATTGTAACCAAGCCTATTCCTCCGAGCGAAGCAAGGTGTTTGATAGTGGAATTCCAAAGGGAAGCTTCAAGACTGGATGTAGGACGAGAGGTCCAAACCAGTATAAAATCCTGGTGTGCTTATTCTATATCTACTTAGATTAATATTGTTTTAGCTGCATCATATATCTTGTCACATATACTTGCATATACATTACACGATCCACCCCGTAGACTGTAATTTGGCATCAGAGCAAGGTTTGATCAAAGTACGGTAACACATTTTTGAATCACTTTAATATGGCAAGTATTTTTCAAGAAAGTCAATCCACAACATGACCCTCACTTTTTAACGGTTCTAATTATGCATATTGGTCAACACGTAATTTTTATGGAAGCTAATGGCTTAGAAATTTGGTCAGCCACTGAAAATAAATTTGAAGCACTTGATATTGCTATGAACACATGGAATGACGCACAAAAGCCATAGCTTCTAATAATGCCAAAGCTATGAATGTTTTATTTTGTTCATTAGATAAAACTGAATTTTCACATGTCATGTTATATAACACTGCATACGGTATTTGGCGTACCTTACAATTTACACACGAAGGCACAAACAAAGTTAAACAAACTAAAATTTCAATTTTACAAAATCAATTTTTATCATTTAAAATGAAAAAAAATGAATCTATAGTAGATATGTACTCTAGATTCCAAACAATTCAACATGATTTTAATGGCACTTGGAGTCAAATTCACAAATTTTGATTTAGTATCTAGAATACTCAATTCTTTAACTCCAGAGTGGAAAAGAAAAGTATTAGCTATCGAAGAAGCTAATGACCTATCAACACTCTTAGTTGAAGAATTGATAGGAAATTTAATGTCTTATGAAGTAATTTGCAGGCAAGAAAAGAACAAAATTCAATGAAGAAAAACATAGCATTTCCAACAACAAATGAAGACTCCAACTTAAACGAATAATAAATTGTATTTATTGCCAAAAACTACAACAAATTCAAGAAATTTAGGAAATGACCAGATTTTAGAAAGGAGGAAAATCAAGCTCTACAAATCAAACGTCAATCAAATTCTATGAATGTGAGCAACTTGGACATATGAAGAAAGATTGTCCCAAGCTCAACAATGATAAAAAGAAGAACAAATTTGAAAAATTCAAAAAGAAGAAAGCTTTCAAAATAACATGGGATGACTCGGATTCTCCATCATCATCAAACAGTGACAGCGATACTGACGGAAAACAAGCTATTATATGTTTTATGGCACAAACCGATGAGGTATGTCGCGAACTTAGCTATGATGAATTATTACAACTTAGCATGAAATTAGATGATAAATTCAGACAAATTAAAAAATTGAATAAAGAACAGATAACCAAAATAAATAGATTAGAACTTGAAATAGGAATGTTAAAATATGAAAAATAAATATTTTAGAGGAGGGACTAGAATTATCTCAAGAAAAAAATTAAAGCAGTTTAGTTGAAAATAAGACAATATCTAATGATTTTGAAAAAATTAGACTAGACTGTTAAAAGAAAATATCAATTCGAAAAGTAAAATAGAAACATTGAAAATTGAAAATTTAGAATCAAAAGAAAAATTAGATAAAATTACAAATAATGTTTCAAAATTTGATAAAGGAAAACAAGATTTGGAAAATCTTATCAAAACTAAAAAACCATCGGGTAATAGAAATTGAATAGGATTTAAAAATATTCCAAAAAAAAGGGAATAATATTAAAAAAAATATAGTTTTATCTATCAAAAGACTAAAAGATCACGTAAGTCTAATATGAATACCAAAAATATGAAAATTTGGATTTCTAAGACAAATAATAATTTGATTAGACAAAAACATATTAATAATTTTCTAGATAACGTAGTCTATAATAAAAATTATGTTCATAAAGGTATTAAATCTTCTTGGGTATGACTACCTGCTCCTCCTAACATTTAGGACCATAAAAAAGTATATGGGTACCAATTAAATTATTTTTTATTTTGTAGGTATCCAAAATAAAAAATAAGGAGAAATAGATACTTGATAGTGGATGCTCCAAGAATGATCGGAAACTCAAAAATATTATCAAATATAACATACATTAATGGTGGAACGATAACTTTTGGAGATAACTCAAAAGGATACGTCGTTGGCATCGGAGAAGTCATCAACTCTGGTATTTCTAACTCTCCTATTATTATAAATGTTTTGTTAGTAGAAAATTTAAAACACAACCTACTTAGCATTAGTCAATTATGCGATAAAGGTTTTCGCATTAATTTCGAAAAAGATAGATGTAATATTTTCGACAATAACAAACAACTTATGTTTGAGGGTTTTAGGAAAAAATATATTTATGTCTTAAATATGAATATAAATAAAAAATCAAATTTATGTTTAATCGCCAAACATGACGATCCATGGTTGTGGCACAAACGATTCTGTCATATTAATTTTAAATATATAAATAAATTAGCAAAATATGAGCTAATTAGAGGTTTACCTAAAATAAATTATAAAGTAGAAAATTTATGTGATGATTGTCAGATCAGAAAACTAAAGAAAAGCTCTTTTAAATCTAAAAATAATATTTCTACAAAACAACCATTAGAATTATTACATTTAGATTTATTTGGTCCAACTCAAGTACGATATATAAATCATAACATATATGATTTCGTAATAGTTGATGATTTTTGAAGATATACATGGACTTTATTTTTAAAACATAAAAGTGACACCTTTGGTATGCTTAAAATTTTTGCTAAAAGAATTAAAACTCAAATGGATTTGAAAATTAAGAATATTCGAAGTGATCACGATGGAGAATTCGAAAATGATCTTTTTACAAATTTTTTAATAAAAATGGCATAAGTCATGAATTTTCTATTCCCCGCACACCTTAATAAAATGGTGTAGTAGAAAGAAAAAATCGTATGTTACAAGAATGTGCACGAACATTATTAGATAGTAGTGGTTTATCAAAAAAAAATTAGACTGAAGCTATTGCTACGGCTTGTTATGTTTTGAATCGAATAACCATACTATCTATGATTAAGCATACTTATTTTGAAATATTTTTTGGAAGAAAACCTAAAGTATCGTACTTTAAAACTTTCGGATCAAAATGTTTTATACTAAATACAAATGATAATTTGAAAAAATTCGACCTGAAGGCCGATGAAGGAATCTTTGTTGGATATTCGGATCGTAGTAAGGCGTATAGAATTTTTAATAAACATATTAACACAATTGAAGAAAGTTTATATGTTTCATTTGATGAAAATTTTCTTAACCATCATACTAATGACGATGAAGAAATAATTCAAATAACAAGTACAACAAACTCTTCTAATAAAGAGATAAATGCACAAAATAATACTTTAGTGTCATCTCCTAGAATTCCAAAAGATCATCCAAAAGATAACATCATTGGAGATCTCAATTTCAGAGTATCTAGAAATCAACTTAACCAAATAAGTCATATTGCATTTGTGTCAAATTTTAAAATAAAAAATTATAAAGAAGCTTCAAACAATAATTTTTGGATAATAGCCATGCTAGAAGAATCGAATCAATTTGAACGTAATAATGTTTAGGAATTAGTACAAAGACCAGAAAATCAATCAGTTATTGGAACAAAATGAGTATTTAAAAACAAAGTAGATGAAAATATAAATATAGTTAGGAATAAAGCACGTTTAATCGCTTAGGGTTATAATCAAGAAGAAAGTATCGACTATAATGAAACTTTTGCTCCAATAGCAAGACTCGAGGCCATACGTACAAGACTTGATTTTGCAAGTCATCACAATTTTAAATTATTTCAAATGGATGTCAAAAATGCTTTTTAAATAGTTTTATTAAAGAAAACGTATATGTAGAACAACCTCTATTATTTGTTCACGAAAAATATCCTGATCATGTTTTTAAATTACAAAAAGCCTTATATGATTTAAAGCAAGCCCCTCGTGCCTGGTACGAATGTCTTAAGAATTATTTAATCACACCTGGTTTTCAAATAGGTAAAATAGATACAATTTTATTTATTAAACGAGAAAATAATGACATCTTAGTTGTACAAATTTACGTAGACGATATTATTTTTGGTTCAACTAACGAAATTCTTTGTACTTAATTTTCAAATATTATGAAAAACGAATTTGAAATGTCTCACATGGGTGAGTTGAATTTCTTTTTAGGTTTACAAATAAAACAACTTGAAAATGATATTTTTATTCATCAATAAAAGTATTGTAACGATTTACTACGTCATTTTCATATGGGTAAAACTTCAAGCAAACCAACACCAATATGTACTAGTGTTCACTTATAAAAAGATGACAACGGAAAAGATTTTGATGAAAAATTATATCGTAGCATGATTGGCTCCTTACTTTATTTGACGGCTAGTTGACCCGACATTATGATGAGCGTATGTCTTTGTGTCCGATTTCAAGCGAAGCCAAAAGAATCTCACCAAAGAACTGTTAAACGTATCCTACGATATCTATCTAGTACTAAAGAATACGGTTTGTTTTACCCTAAAGGATCATATTTGAACTTGTTCCATACAGCGACGCGGATTTCGGTGGATGTAAAACAGATCTTAAGAGTACTAGCAGAACGTGCCACTTTATCGGACAATCATTAGTTTCATGGTTTAGCAAAAAGAAAAATTGTGTATCCTTATCCACTTGCAAAGCTGAATATATTTCAACGGCTCTAGCATGTGCACAAGTGATATACATGCAACAAACGCTTAAAGATTTCGGCAAAGTTATCGATAAATCAATGTATTACGATAATACAAGTGCAATACATCTATCAAAAAATCCTGTAAATCTCTCACGTACTAAACACATAGATATACGACATCATTTTTTATGTGACAATGTAGAAAAAGGAATTATTATATTAGAATACGTAAATACCGAGAATCAAATAGCAGATATTTTCACAAAACCACTAAATGAACAAACATTTGTTAAACTGTGACGCGATGTAGGAATATGTTCTCTTAATGATCTTCTCAACTAATACTATATTTTCATTCATTTTATTTTTGGCTAAATTTTTTTATCCACAAATCAGATTTTTTAACATTAACCAACAATTTTTTAGAATTTTTTTTTGAAATTACCTATATATAACCTTAAAATCATGTATAAATAGCCTTTTACAAAACAAAAAATAAAAATTTATATAGCGATTTCATATTCCTTTACAAACAAAAGAAACAAAATCATGTCTTCCGACAATTCTCATCTCTCCTACTCAACACCAACCTCGGATATTTTAGCAGGTACCCCTCATCATCTTCCTACTCCTACACCAGATCAGGAACCGAATATAAATGGTCCTCCTACCATACATGATTCACTTCCGATAAAAACAGGTCCAAACGATTTCTATTTGTCTCTCCTAATACCAAGGAGAAAATCGATGAGATACATCATTACAAAAACAACAAATAGAGTTACAACGAGAATTATACTTTGAACAAAAAGTCACTGCGCGAAGGCTAAGTTTTCTAAAGCAAATAGCAATCAAATTTTGCAATTCACGGAAAAAGGATGTACATGAACCACTTTCGATTCCTTGCAGTTCTTAGGATCCTTCTGCGTCTTGTCATACACATTTGGATCCTTCACCTAGGCGATTCTTTGGTTCCCTTAGAACCAACGAACGTGGAAATATACAGTCTTCACTCAAGCCATGGAAGGATAGTACCTCTGAAGATCGCAATGCTCCATCGTCATATAAATAAATATGCTTAATCTCATTGTATTTTTTTATATAAGTATATTTGTATCCTTCTTCACATATAATAGTATTATGTTTTACTAAAATCAATCTCTCAAACAATAAGCAACACCCTTCAAAATTAGGCTATTTTAAGACAAATTGGCCATTTTAGACATCTGAACAATGCCCTCAGACGTCTGACACTCTTGTATCACTCAAATTTTTAACATCGTGCATATATCAAACGTTTAATATAACCTTCCAAACGTCTGAAAATACTTTCTTCCTTATAAAAAACACAACATCCTATTTCAGACGTCTATAATTGATTCCCAAACGTCTGAATAAAGTTTCCGCCCTTTCAAAATAAAAACAAGTCCAATTTTAGACATCCGATTTACTTCCAAGACGTCTGACAAAACTCTCTGCCTTTCAAAATCTACAAATCGATCTATTCCAGACGTCTGCCACCAACAACCAGACGTCTGATTCTATTCACTATCTTCAAACTAGGTTAAATCAAATGTCTGATTCGCCTTCCTGACGTCTGAAATTCTATCGACTCTCTTAAGCACCCTGCTAACGTCAATTTTTTTTTTTACTTTTTTTCACTTACATCTCATTTCATTTCTACTGCAAAGTCGATTCCCTAATTCTCGAAATTGCTTTCTCCTCCAAGCACACTCGAATCTCATGGCTCCTAAAACGAAAAACCCTAAAATCTTTAAGCGCAAGCAAGACCAAGCTACTTCTTCCAACCCGTAAGTTTGCTCCGACGATCAAATTGAGAGATGGATGAATCGTGTAACACGTTCAATCAAAAGATATGAAGTCATTCAAGAAAAGAAGCTTCATACAGGTCTTTTCTACAATTTGCTTAAATTTTCTATGTACGACTTGGATGAAATATGCGAAAATGCGGGGTTTCATCAATTGATCTCCTTGAACTCGAATAATATCCAAATAGACCAACTTGCGATATTCCTATTCTATGCTAATTCAGATAGCACAGCCGTTTGGAATACCGAAAACGACGATAATTGGCTGTGGTCAAGTGTTTACGGCAACATTATTAGACTAACTCCGGAGATCATAGGCCGAACACTCAAATGTTCCGACACAGGAGAAGATTTATATAATATTCCGGATATGCGTCTCAAACTGAGAGATAATATCACACACCAAATATGAGAAGATAATATCCCCAGAAGATTCCTACATACATCATGCGTCTTCTGCAAGCTCACAACATTCCTTATTTATCAACTTTCGAAGAGATCTCTCCGAAAAATGCGTCTACAAAATTCTTCTCCCTAATGCAACTATCAGAAAATCCTTCGGATTTTATCTTTTCTGAAGAATGGACACAACGTCTTCAAACCGGAAAAGCTAGGCCTCCAACCCATGAACAACCTGAACCATCACAAGAGGTAGAACAAAATCACGAGCAAACTCCTCCTCCTGCACCTTTTGAATATTCGTGCTAAGACGACATTTTGGAGACTCGTACTGAAACAAATCCAAATGAGAGTATTTGCGACTTAACTCTCCAAAATCAACTTATTCTATCACGAAATCAAAAATTATTGGCTAAGCGTATGGATAGTTTTGAAACATCGTTTGCTTCACGCCTAGCCACAGTTGAAGCGTCGCTCTCAACTACGTTATCCGTTCTAAAAGAGGTTCTTCAAGTAGTTCGTGGTCCAATACCATCTTCGGAAGATTGGCCAACTCCAATGCCTTCTCCTTCAAAACATTCCAAACTTTTTGACGAGGAAAAAGAACCTCTCGAACACACTCCGACATCTCCTAAAAAGCAACCTAGTTCTTCAAAGAATGAAGATGAAGGAGATGATCAAGCTCAAGCCTCCCCAGAAGATTCTTAGGTATTTTTTTTATGTTACATCTTTTGTATCGAGAATCTATGCATGTAATCAATCAATTTGTTTAATGAAAAGTGTTTTTTGGTTTGTTATTTCTGTGTGGATTCTTATAACCTTCCTACAATTACTAAATATTAAATGGTATGAACGTAATGTCTAAGTTAAAAATTAATGCCTTTTGATAATGCCAAAGGGGGAGATATAATAAAACAATACAGTAAATAATGGAAAGCACATATTCAAGGGGAGATTTATAAAATTATATATAAGTACATTGTATAGTTGTCATCATCAAAAGGGGAAGATTGTTAGAAAATCAAATCTACGGTTCCGATGACAACAATTATACAATGGAAATCGAATATATGTGTGTGTGTGTTTGTGTGTGTGTGTGTGTGTGTGTGTGTGTGTGTATAGACACACACAGGTACTTGCTAGAACAACTTCACTAGAAAGACAAGAAGAAGGCTCAAAGGACACTATAAGAGATTATAAGTCGATAGGAACAAAGAAGCACAAGAAGGAGGGCACAAAAACTGATACGCACAATATCAGACGCCTGGATGCACAAGCCAGACGTCCGAAATAGTTCATTGGAACAACAGATGGCTGAACCAGATGTCTGGCAGTTGCACTCAGACATCTGATCTACTATTATTTTCAAAAATATATATAGAAACATATCCCAGACGTCTGATTTCAAACTCGGATTTCAAATAAGAACTTTAACTGCCACATTCGAATGGACATCTCCGCTTCTCTTCACTGCAAATCTTCATCATCAATAGAAATAACTAAAGAACGTTCGTTAATGGATGCATCTACTCAAGATACCTATCTACAACTATATATAGCATCAAGAATCAAGAGAACAGTACTTAACTTACTTATCTTTCTCACTTATGCTTTCCGATTCTATACTCTATTCTTGATCTCTGCACTCTAGCAATTCTTACTTGTATTCACTCTTCCATATACACAGTTTCTCATAGATAATATTCCTTAAAGATATATTGGAAGCAAATGTACTAATAGGTCAACATCCGTGTTATACTCGAACACACATTTGACAAGAACAACTTATTGTAACCAAGCCTATTTCTCCGGACGAAGCGAGGGTGTATGATAGTAGAATTCCGAAGGGGAGCTTCGGGACTGGTCGTAGGATGGCAGGTCCGAATCAGTATAAAATCCTGGTGTGCTTATTCTATATTTACTTAGATTAATATTATTTTAGTTGCATCATATATCTTGTCACATATACTTGCATATACATTACACGATCCACTCCACAGATTGTCGATTGCCCCTTGCATTTCAATGCTCCATTTTCGATTCTAGACACTTGTCTTCATTTCGAAAACATATTCGTTGGATCGAAGTGATTTTTGGATAACCTATCTGATCACGGTCTCTTCGAAAACAACTTTTGATATTTCAAATAGACTCAATCCCGGTTCTTTAGGAAATAAACATACGAAAATAAGATTGGAGATCATCCCCTAATCATTGGTGGATGGATTTCCTTATAATCGTCCTAGAAGAACAAAATGAGTTTGACGTATAGTATAGCACCTTTAACGGTAACTGAACCATATAATCCCCGTGTTTCTCCTAGATATTTTCAAAGTTATGCTTTGGTCCAAATTGGATAGTCGGTTATTTAACTATCAAATAAACAGTCATTTAATCAAAGATTCTATTTTCCACTGAAATCACTAAGCCTTATTTAATTCAAAATCTCAATAAATTAATCTCTTAATCAAAAAGTACATACTTATCTGACAGGAATAATTATATTCAAAAACCGTTTCCTTCAAAAATATTTGAAAACCTTTTTAAATCAATATTGAAAGTATTTTGCGGTATCAACCATGGATTCGCAGCTCAATGATTACATCTCTTTCCCAGAAAAATCCAAACTCAACTATAGGAAATCTCCGCCTCCGATTACGCTATATACTTTTTGGAAACTTTATTTAATAATTATCTCAAAATAATACTTATAAAGTTTCTACATAAATTTTCCAAGTTTAATTTTGGAAAATTACTCTTTTATAACAGTTTACTACATTATATTTTTTTTTTAAATTATTAATATTTGAACAATTTGTCTTGAAATAAAATACTTCAATGCCAATCAATCCTTAAGTAATAATTTACTTCAAACAATCACTATAAAATAACTCTAATTAATAATTAAATATACTTTAACAACTTAAATAATTATATGTATTTGAAACAATAATTAAATACATTTTAAATAATTTATAAGAATAATAAAATAATTACTTTAAATCATTATTAAAATATTTATTAATTATATTTGAAATATCATTAATAAATATTAATTATCCTTAAAATAACTTTGATTCCAAAATCAACTTCCAAATTCTAGATTCCCAGACACTCTCAAACACTCTCAAATTCCCATTTCTAGCTTTCGGTAAATCAACGACGTGCACATAGTGCATGTGCATTAGCCAGTCCGGTTCCCATTCAGCTCGCCAAGGCCATCACCATGACGCTCCCCTTCCCCTCTCTTCACCACATTCTATCACCTCCAACACGCGGCCCCATTCCAGAGTCCTACCTACAGACCGAGCTAGCAGACATCGAACGTGACGTAACGGAAATTCCCACGATGATTGTTATCATCTGCAGTCTACGCCGCTTATGCTAGTTGAATCGCCATCATCCGGAGCAGCTCCTCGCTATACACGACCACGCTCGATGCCTCACCATGCCCCCGCATCACAAATTCTTGAACACATCAAAAACACCACCCTAAACCCTAAAAATTGCTGCACTACCCCAAATCAAAACAAATTTCAAAAATTGGCTACGGTGAAATCCTCGGCCTCGTCACCATGCTCCTCCTTGACCAAACCGCACCGCCTCTCGTTGCCTGGATCGCCAAAAATTAATTTTTAACCGGATTTTGATCATCTAAAATTTTCTCGCAACTTAGGCTATTATAAATTACGATTTCTTCACTAAAATTCTTATCTCCGTATGACGTTGACAAGTATATACATGATATAATAGTTTGGGCACATTGAAAATTGACAAAACTTTGGTTACTTGCCGTATCTTTGCAAATTCACGCAATATACAAAACGAACAAGCTTCAAATTATTTTTAATGAAATCTACATTCGAAGACAAACATTTCACTAGTTTACATCATTCACAATTTCAAATCGAGGAGAGCGATATTGATTTTTGAAGTTAAGCATATATAAGATTTAAAAGCTCTGTTAACACTTTACAGAGTACAGCAAAACACCTCCAGACATTCTAAGTAAAAAATTTCACCTTGACCATTGTTTGATTCCTCAAATCTTCCACCCGAATCTTTTGTTTAATGATTTGAACTTGAAAATTATTGCTTTTGTTTTGGATTGAAAGAGAAAGTTGCTTCTTTTCTTTTTATTATGTTTTTGATATTTTGGTTTTGATACAGAGCTTTGTTATTTTACAGAGTTTTTGCAACTAAAGATAACACACACCTATATATATATAGATACACACACATGTTTGTAATGATATATGCTTACCATTTTTCTAGGCTCAAGAAGATTTTAATATGTTGTACAAATGTTTTGATTAATTGACATGAGGTAATACACCATGAAAACTTGATGGCTTCCAAATCTTGATAGGAGGTTAAGATAATGTTTTTTGTTTTACCTCTTCTAGACCAGACCAGTATATATATGTATATTTATTACTTTCCACTTTTCTTCTATTGCCTTTTTTCTGTATAGTTTCTTTTACTTTTTACTTGGACTTACTTTGGTCGTTTATCCCTTTTATTACTTCTACTTTCACTTGATTTTTAATTATGCATATATATATATACACACACATATAAAAACAACATGAAAAGTGGTTTTACATAAGCCATTTAAGTCTATATATATATATGTGTGTGTGTGTGCACATTTCTATTAATATATACATAACTAAAGGTATTAAAAGTCTTGTCATTCCATTTTTAAATAAATAACATTTATGTTTTACATTTATGTTTTACATTTCTTTTTGTATTTAAAAATGGATATCTCTCATTTTTATCATCATATATTTCATATGTATCTCTTTTTCATTTTTCAATATATATATATATATATTATTGTTAATAACCGTATTTATTTTGTTTATATGTGTATATATATTCACTTACCAGTATATATTGTTTTCAACATGCCATTTATATCTGTTCATAAATACTATAATTTCTCTTTTGTACCCATATATATATATATATATATATTCATCTTAACTAATGTGTGTGTGTGTGTATAAGAAAATCCAGTTTAAAGTCTTTTTAATTATAATACACTATATTGTCCATAAGCCAAAATCATTTCTATTTATAACATATTCTTTTCTTTTCATCTACATTTATTTGAATTTGTTTCTAATATATATATATATATATATATATATATAAATTCTGGTGTTATATATAGACATATATAAGAAATTCAGATTAATTCAAATCTTCAATTTTGTAAATAAAATCTGGAATATTCAAAATATTATCTAGGTTTAAAACTATATATTATTACCAATTATTTTTTAACGGGATTTTATTTTGTTTTAAAAATACCGTATTATTGAATATTAAAAATTAATATTCAAAACTCAAGACGAAAAAAATCCTGGGTCCTTACATCCCCCCTTCACTTAAAAGAATTTCGTCCCCGAAATTGCCGTAACCAAGCTAGTTAACAAAACTAATCGAATTTTAATTTTTATTAACGAACTAATAAACAACCATATCACACAAGTTCAATCATATATATTCGTATTCCAAAATATTAGTCATACAGAGTATCAACTAAGATACTTTTACAACTACAGTCTCCACATACATATACCTATATCCAGGAGATATCTATAACAACTAGCTAGTTATACATATATACCTATCCCCAAAGCATCTACTAAAATGCATCATTAATTTACACATCCATGACATCTATATACTAATATGGCTCAATAGGGTACACATTTCTAAGATAACTACCCTAAGCCATGCTAGCATCTCATATTGGACTCTCTCCATCATAGTCCTCCACTTTCGGTCCTTCAATCTCCCTAGATTCAACATCATTGTCCGGAATCCTAGCAAACCTCGGGCTTGGTTCCCTATGCACTAGCATCTCTACCCTAGGCCATAAATCATCCTTCGGCAAGTGGCTCATTATTAACCACGCCCATTTCTAGATGGCAACGTCATCATTTTCCGATACGGGCTCCTCTTCTATCTCAATTTCCTCTTCTTCCTCCTTGAATTTCTCTTCAACTCCTATCTCGGGCTCCTCTTCATGTAGCGATGGCTGCTAGATAGATTCATAATCTTTCTTGCCACTTCTTTGTTGAAATACCATCTAATCTTCTTCCGCTCTCCTCGGATGACACTACGAGTCCTTTATAATCAATTAACACAACCTAAATGGGAAATCTCATTCTTAGGTTTACTGGAGCTTCACCCGTGCTAAGTAATAAATCCTCTCTTTAAATTATCACCCTTTAAAAATTTTACTTTAAATAATACCAAATCATTTTTCCTCAAAAATTTGTCTAAAACAATTTTATCGAAATCATTGGAGTTTCTATTTCTCAAATATCTCTTTTCATAAATCAGTTATTATAAAACTAGCTTTTATATATGGAAAATCTTCCTAAAATATTTATCTCAAAATATTTGAAATTCCTTTAATAAACACCTTTTACTCAAAATTTCAAATTTTTCTCAAGGTTTCTATCTATAAAACCCATATTTTCTACAAGATACTCAGAACTAGATGGTCAGGTAGTAGAGGCTACTCATCACTAGATGGCTATGACCACTCAAATCCTAAATGATAAAAATATTGTCATTACTTATCAAACACATCTCAAAATACCATATATTTTTTGAAAATCATTTCCTTTAATATATAAAATATATTCCAAGTAAAATTATCTCATTTAACCTTATTAAAACAATATTGTGTCCGATGGCCTTATTCAAGTGTTTAGATATCACTATCAATAATGTTAGCCACTCGTATTGATGAGAATCCATAAGCCACTCAATAGATCAATTAACACAATAAAACATTTTATATCACTAACAAATACGCACTCTCGTATACATCAAACTCATTCTAGGTACTATTGACCCTATTTCTAATGAGTAACCTCACCAAAGCCTGGGTATTCGCTCAACCTAAGCTCTGATATCACAATGTCATGACCCACTTTTCCGTACAGTTCGAATGGACACTTACCACACTTGTCCAGTTCAAATTGAACAGAAAGACGGATAGTAAGAAAAAGAAAGTTGAAAAAAGATAGAAAAAATAGAACAACGCAGAATCTCACAGCGAAAATGAATAATCTATAATATAGAACAAATTTTTACATAAAACGAAACTGTAATACTTACATAACGGATAACAATCAAAGTACACCAACCTATAGAGCACAGACAGTTATAACACCGTGTCCTTACAATTGCTCATAAACACAACTAGAATGCAACGGAATAAAATCATCTACATGAATATGTCTCTGGCCTCCAACCCCTCTCCTGAAGCTCCAGTCCTACCAACTAAAACCTGGAAATATGCTCGGTCTGACCCAAGCATATAGGAAAAACCACACCCGGGTCGGTCTGGTAAAACCGGTGTAAGAAATTAAATCACAAGGGATTTTATTCATTATAGCTTTCAAAATCCTTTTAAAATCAAGGGTAACCCGTAAGACCACGCCACACATAAACACGACGACTTTACGGTAACCAAAACCTTTTGTAGAAAATCCAATGATATTATAATAGTATTTAAGTACAAATACTTATTCAAATAGCTAAAATTGTTATATTAATTAAATTCCAGCATACTAGGTCTACAACCAAAACTGTAATGGCACGTATTGAGAATGGATTCCATACAAATGATTAGGCACTGGGGTACCACCTACCATAATATACATTTAGAAAAATGTACCGAGGACCATGTCGGGATCCCCTGCAACATAAGACCGGACTACCCCTAACCTAGATAGACCAAATATGTTATCACCCCAGGTGTTCCCACCCTTTTCGAGTTCTTCTGTGCACCGTAGTAATAATATTCGAGTGTATCTACAAAGGTGATAAACATACCCTAATTTGGAGCGGCCTACTTAGCCTTGCTGCATCTCCCCTAATTTTTAGTCATTCTCGGTTGATGATGTTGATTCATAAGTTTTGATTCATGACACAAGCTTCAAAGAATGTACGACAACTAAGGCGACAAAAAGAGAATACCACACTACAAAGGAGACAAGACTACAATTAAGAGTTTAGTATGTATATTTCCTATATTGAGTCTTAGAATATTGTTAAAATCATTCCTCAAGTAGTCACACACACACAAATGTTGTACTTTTAAAATTATACACATAAAAGAATTCACTATGCAAATAACATCAGGTCGGCCGACCGACCTGTACCTTCGGTCGACCGACCCTGTGTTATATGCACAGATACACTCTGTTTTGTATACGTTTTCAAACTCAGCCGACCGACCAGGATCTTCGGTCGACCGACCTGACAATAACGGCTACTTTCTGAAGAGATGCGATCATTTCATGAAGAGTAATGTCCTCTATTTCAAGAGATACGGACACAACTTTTGATTGAAACTCTTCATGAAAGATTGTAACTCTTCTACAACTATATAAACATCTTCAAATCACTTCTACAATCACCAATTCTTGTTTATATTTCTGAAATCTATTCTCTATTTATTTCTGCAAATAAAAGCATTCATTCTCATTCAATATCTTTAGAATCTCTGAATTAAATTATATACTTCGATTCTACGAGATTATCTGCCTTCTAAATCTTCACATACACTACATATTCTTGAGGATTTGATTATAGGAAATTGTACTATCAAAAGACAATCCGTGTTATTCAGAACACACTCGTCAATAAAGTATTTGTATTAAGTTGAAGTCCTCTTCGGCTGTTGAGGCGGAAAAATTCCTGTTCGGCTGCTCAGGTGTGATATACCTATTCCTCCGGGTTAAGTGAGGGGTTTAGTTTAAATCCAGAGGATAGTCTGGGACTGGACGTAGAACGGGAAGTTCGAACCAGTATAAAAATTCCTGGTGTGCTTACTTTAATTTTTATTTTACTGCTATTATCAGTTTCCGCATTTATATACCATATTACACGATCCTTAGTACTACACGTACACTTTCATTTGGTATCAAAGCAAGGTCATCCTATAACCGTCACAAAGTTATTTGATATTTATTTCTAGTAATATGGCAACGACACAAACTAACGATTTTGGCACTAACACTAATACTAATTTCACAGAGGGTCAATCAACTTCACGACCTCCATTTTTTAATGGTATAAATTATAATTATTGGTCAACTAGAATGAGAATCTATATACAATCTAGTGGATTTGATATCTGGAATATTATACAAAGAGAGTACATAACTCCTACTGGAGAATACTCAACTTGGAGTAACACACAAAAACTAGATGCTACATCAAATGCAAAGGCTATGAATATTTTATTTTGTGCATTAGATAGAAATGAATTCAATAGAGTTAGCATGTGCACTTCTGGTTATGAAATTTGGAGAACACTTAAGATAACACATGAGGGAACGAACAAAGTTAAACTAAGCAAAATCTCTATGTTGAAAAATCAATTTGAAAATTTCAAAATGAGGCCAAATGAATCTATAAATGACATGTACTCTAGATTTCACGATATTTATCATGCTTTATTATCACTAGAACAAAAGTTTACCGATTTTGATGTTGTTACAAAAATCTTGAATTCTTTAACGGACGAATGGGAAAGAAAAGTCTTAGCCATTGAAGAAGCAAGTGATTTGTCAACATTAAAACCAGAAGAATTGATAGGTAATCTAATGTCCTACGAAGTAAATTTGCAGGCAAAAAGAAATGGAGCACAAGAAAAGAAAATTGTGGCTTTTCAAGCAGAAAAAGACGATTCCGACTCAGATAATGAAGATATGGCGATGATCGCTAAAAATTTCAAAAAGTTTTTGAAATTCAACAGAAACAAATTCAAGGGAAACAAAAATAACTCCAACAACAATTCTAATAGCAGCAAACCATCATCTTCAGCAATGGAATGTTATGAATGTCACAAGAAAGGTCACATGAAGAAAGATTGTCCAGAAAGCAAAAAGAGCAATTTTAAGAAGGACAAAACCAAACGAAGAGCTTTTTCTGTCACTTGGGACGACACTGACTCATCATCCTCTTCAGAGAGTGAAAGTGATAATGAACAAGCAAATGTGTGCTTCATGGCTTCATCAGACGATGTAAGTGATTTTACTTTTGAAGATTTAATTGAAATAAATTTTGAATTAGTAAATGTGGCAAAGCAACTTAAAAAGAAAAATAAGGAGTTGCAAAGAAAGTTAGATAGAACAGTCTTAGAAGTAGATATGTTGAAAGATGAAAAGAAAATATTAGAAGAAGAACTTGAAAATTCTCAACAGTCAAATTCTAATTTATCATCTCAAATTTCATTAATATCTGAAGAATTAGAAATTCAGAAAAATAAAAATGATGATTTACTTTTCAAAAATAATAGTTTAAACTCTAAAATTAAGGATTTAGAATTAGAAAAATCTAGTCTTAAAATAAAATTTGATGATATTTCTAAAAATGTATCTAACTTCAATAAAGGAAGAGAGAATCTTTCTAATATACTAAAAAATTCTCAATACTCCAACAATAAATCTGGACTAGGATTTAAGAAACAAAATAACTTTGTTAAAAGTAGAATTAATGATAATATTAAGAAGGATATTAAGAAAACAGTTTACCCAAATACTAAAACCATCAAGATATGGATTCCAAAAACAAATAATGTTTTGATAAGGAATAAACATATCAAAATGTTCATGGAAACTGTTCATAATAACAAGAACTATATTTATAAAGGGAATTCTGAATCCGTATGGGTTTGGTTTCCTAAGATCTAACTCTTAGGACCCTAAAAAGAAACGGGTACCAACTTTTTATAAATGTTTTTACAGGTACTACATAAGAAGAGAGGAAAATGGATTTTAGACAGCGGTTGCTCAAAACACATGACTGGAAACAAAGAAATGTTGTCAAACATTATATACTCAAATGGAGGAGCAGTCACCTTCGGAGATAACTCAAAAGGATATATCATCGGCAAAGGCGATGTCAGTAGCAGCGGTACCTCTAACTTACCTCTCATTACTGATGTTTTATTAGTTAAAAAATTAAAACACAATTTATTAAGTATTAGTCAGCTATGTGATAAAGGTTTTAATATAAATTTCTCTGAAAATAAATGTAACATTCTCGATAAAAATCATACCACTATCTTTGAAGGAATAAGAGATAAAAATATTTATATTTTAAATATGAATGTTAACAATGATTCAAATTTATGTCTAATAGCTAAGGAAAATGATTCATGTCTTTGGCACAAAAGATTTTGTCACATCAATTTTAAAACCATTAATAAGATAGCAAAAAATAAATTAGTTAAAGGATTGCCTGACATAAAATTTAAAACTAATATATTTTGTGATGCATGTAAATTAGGAAAATTAACAAAATCTTCTTTTAAATCAAAGAAAATAATATCTACAGAACAACCACTTGAACTTTTACATATGGATCTTTTTGGTCCAACTCAAGTGCAATCTATTAATCATAATAGATATGTATTTGTTATTGTAGATGATTTCTCTAGATATACTTGGATTTTCTTTTTGAGAAATAAAAGTGATACTTCTGATAATTTTAAAGTTTTTGTTAAAAGAATTCAAAATATTAAAAGTTTAAAAATTAAAAATATAAGAAGTGATCATGGAGGAGAATTTGAAAATGAAGCTTTTGAACAATTTTGTAACAAGAAAGGCATTAATCATAATTTTTCGTTTCCTAGAACACCACAACAAAATGGAGTTGTAGAAAGGAAAAATAGAACGTTACAAGAATGTGCAAGAACTTTATTAAACGGAACCACTTTATCAAAACACTTTTGGGCAGAAGCTGTAGCTACTGCTTGTTATGTGTTAAATCGTGTTTCTATTCGACCATTAACTAAGAATACTCTATATGAACTACTAAATGGAAGAAAACCAAATATTTCATATCTTAAAGTTTTTGGCTCTAAATGTTTTATTTTAAATACTAAAGATCAACTAGGTAAATTCGATCCAAAATCCGATGAAGGAATATTCGTCGGATATTCGAAACGAAGCAAAGCTTATCGTATTTACAATAAAAAAACTAAAATTATTGAAGAAAGTTTACATGTTTCTTTTGACGAAAATTTTAAAAATATAATTCCAAATGTTAATATTGACTCTGATGTTGAAACTACCCAGAATGAAAATAGTAATATTGAACAAACCTTCGATAATAATCATGATATTACTGAAAATGAGAATATTACTACCAATATAACAAAATCTCCACCAAAAATTCTACGACATCATCCTGTGCAAAATATAATTGGAGAAGTAAACACGAACGTTAAAACTAGACATCAATTAAATCAAGTCGGTCATGTAGCTTTTCTTTCTAATATAGAACCTAAGAACATAAAAGAAGCATCAACCGATGATTACTGGATTCTTGCCATGCAAGAAGAACTAAACCAATTCGAACGAAATAATGTTTGGGAACTCGTTCCTAGACCTAGTGATCAATCAGTTATTGGTACTAAATGGATCTTTAAAAATAAAGCAGATGAACTAGGAAATATAACTAGGAATAAAGCTAGATTAGTTGCACAAGGATACAATCAAGGAATAGATTACGAAGAAACATTTGCTCCAGTCGCCCGACTAGAAGTAATACGTATTCTATTAGCTTTCGCATGTTTTCATAATTTTAAACTGTTTCAAATGGATGTTAAAAGTGCTCTTTAAATGGTTTTATAAAAGAAAATGTTTTTGTTGAACAACCACCCCTTTTTAGTCATGAAAAATTTCCAGATCATGTCTATAAACTTAAAAAGGCATTATATGGTTTAAAACAGGCACCACGTGCTTGGTATGATCGTCTTAAAAGTTATTTGTTAGAATCCGGTTTTGAAATTGGTAAAGTAGATCAAACACTTTTTATAAAGAAAACTAATAAAGATATTTTAATAATACAAATATATGTTGATGATATCATTTTTGGCTCAACAAACGAAAAACTTTGTCAGGATTTTTCAAATATAATGACAAATGAATTTGAAATGTCTCATTTGGGGGAATTGTCATATTTTCTTGGATTACAAATTAAACAAATTGAAAATGGAATTTTTATTAATCAAGAAAAATATTGTTATAATTTAATTAAACGATTTGGTCTGGAAAACATTTCTGCCAAACCAACACCAATGAGCACAACGATTCATCTTGATAGAGATGAAGAAGGCAAAAGTGTTGATCAAAAACTATATCGTAGTATGATTGGATCGTTATTATATTTAACAGGGAGTCGACCTGATATTATGATGAGTGTTTGTCTATATGCTCGATTTCAAGCAAATCCCAAAGAATCTCGTATGCGAGCAGTTAAAAGAATTATTCGCTATTTAACTAAAACAAAAGATTTTGGACTATTTTATCCAAAAGAATGTCCTTTTGAATTAGTCTCTTATAGCGATGCTGATTTTGGAGGAAGTCGGACGGATAGAAAAAGTACGAGCGGAACGTGTCATTTCATTGGACGTTCCTTAGTCTCTTGGTTTAGTAAGAAACAAAACTGTGTCTCTTTATCAACATGTGAAGCAGAATATATATCTGCTGCTTTGGCATGTGCACAAGTTGTATACATGCAACAAACTTTACAAGATTTTAACTGTTTTCTTAAAAAATCTATAATTTATTGTGATAATTCTAGTGCAATAAATCTATCAAAAAATACGGTAAATCACTCTCGAACAAAACATATTGATATTCGTCATCACTTTCTTCGTGATTGTTTGGAAAAAGATATAATAAATTTAGAATTTATTAATACTAAAAATCAAATTGCAGACATTTTTACTAAAACCACTAAATGAAAATATTTTTATAAAACTTAGACGAGATTTAGGAATAATGTCTATAAAAGATCTCTAAAATAAAATATGCAAAAATATTTAAAATAAAAATAAAAATAAAAATTGTTTATTTCTGACCAAAGCGGAGCTCGAACTCATGACCTATGACTTGCTTGTATATTGATGTGTTATAGCCACTTGAGCTATGAGTATTTCCTGGCATAGTTTATAATAAAACATACATTATTTAGTTCGTTTTCGAATAAACCTTATTTTAGCTAAAAATATTTCAAACCTCATATTATTAAACCATATTTTGTTTGAATTTTGATAATCATTCATAGGTAAATCCTGTCCTCTGGTTTTTTAGCTAAAATTTGATTATTTATACCAAGGTCTTGTTTCTCGTACAATCACATTCAAAGAAAAACTATAAAATCAATAAATTCATTAACAAAATGTCTTCCAACAACAATTCCGAGAATTCTCGACTTTCGTATTCCTCTCCGGATGACGATTTTTCGGTTCGTATCCAAGAAAATGGTCCTTATCCAACTTTTCCTATGCCAAAACGAGTACTGGATTTCTCGTCTCCTCATAACAATCCTCAACATGGATGGAAGCCATGGGGAGGGTCTCATACAGGTTTTACTCCTGATAAAAAGAAGGGAAAGAAAACCATTGAACTATCTCCTTCTACCAAACAAAAGATTGATGAAATTCATCATTATCAGCAACAGCAAATTAGTATGCAACGTGAACTTTACTACGGACAGAAAGTCATGGCGAGACGCTTGAGCTTTATAGAAAAGATCGCCATGAAATTCTGTTCATCAAGAAGAGATGATGTAGCTGAGTCATCGTTTCGACCTTCATCTTCTACCCCCTATGCTCAAACTCCATCAACCCCAAAATGGTCACCGATTGAATACAATCCCTCACCAAACTCATGGGAACGAAAATTTTAAACATCCCATCGGTGACTTATATATATTATTATGTCATATTATTTATTTACAAAAAAAAGTTGTATACATTTTATGTATTAATAACAAAATTAAATCTGTCCTTAGTGCATATATACATGGGTCGACCGACCGAAATCCCTGAGTCGGTCAGCCGAACCCAGGCCGAAAGACTGGGTAGAAAATTTTTCAACGAATCGGCCGACCGAATACCCTGCTCCGGTCGACCGAGGCACTTCCCGAAACTTTTCAGGCATATTTTTAAAAGGGTTCGGTCAACCGAATACCCTGAGTCAGTCAGCCGACCGCTTCCCGAAAGTTTCAGCACTATCTGAAACCCAGGTCGTCGACCGACCCAGGCTATTCGGCCGACCGAGCGTGTTTTTCTGAGGCAAAAATACTTCATAAATTAACTCACCCACTCACCTTTTCATCTCACCTTCTCATTTCCACTCCCCCAAATCAGATTTTAGCCCTAGCCTCAATCTCAAAGTACACAAATTTCATCAATTCTTCAAATGGCTCCTAGAAAGAAAACTAAAACTACTGCTGGATCATCATCTTCCACTCCCGTAGACTCTATCATAGCTTCTTGGCTTGTTAATGATGTTGCTCTCCAAAGATGGATTCAACTTCAAAATGCCAAAATATTTGAAGAATCCTTTGTAAGTTACCCTGATTTTGCTTCATATCGAATTGAAAATGTCGCCCTTGATAGTGGTCTCGACACTTTCTTAGATCATCGGAAAAACAGTTTGAAAATTAACCATATTATGGTTAAACTATTCCTAGCTAATCTAAACCTCGTCAACCCTCCAAAAAACACTGAAAATTGTGTTTGGACGTCGGTTTGTGGTACTCAAGTTTTCCTTTCCATAGACCGCATTAATCACATCTTAGGAGCAAGGTCCGGTGGTATTTCCTTACACGATATAGACTGCAATATTTCATCTAGAGATCATATAAGTCATCTATTTTTTGAAGATGATGCTACGGATTTTCGACAAACTTCGTCATTAAGGCCTAGAGCTAGACTCTTTCATCGCTTCATGATGAAATCTATTATTCCAAGGGGAGGATCCTATCACTTAGTATATCCAAAGAATTTCAAAGCGTTGTATGCTATTTGTTCAAATATTCAAGTTTCTTTGTCTCAATTAATCATGGATGAGCTTCTATCGTTTAACTAAGGCAAAATGCTCCATATTTATTATGGAGAATACATCATGAGGTTAATAAATAGCTTTGTCCCAAACGCTCCTGAATCCGAAACTTCCAAAGTTCGTGTCTTCGATTCAAGGACCATCAAATTAATGAAATTGCCTGATGCTCCTCCTAGGATAATACCTTTTACTCAGTGGCATGACACTCCTCGAGAACAACTTCGTCGTAGTTCTTCAACACCTCAACCATCAACTCGAACTACAGAACGAATTTCGCGCCAACATTTTGTGCAAAGACCACCTCCCGGCTCAGGTACTCAAGTGGCAATTGATATTCTAGCTCAAAATCTACTTGCCTTGGATAGACGTCTACGAAAAATTGACGGACGTTTCAAGAAGATTAAAGGGTTTTTCGTCAATCTATGGGATGCTTTATCATGTACTTCTGAAGCAGGTGCCTCTTTTGTTGCTCCCGGAAAACGACCGGCTCCAAATTTTTCTTGGTCCACTTCCGACAATACGAGCTCTAGTACTTCGGCAACTCACACGTCCACCGCTCAAAGGCGTGGTAAGGAACCTGCTCCTCCGGAAGAGAACACACGTCCAGAATTTTGTGATACGGATGACGATGAAGAATAATCTTTCTTTTCTTTCATCTTATTATTTCCGTATTAGTTATATAGTATTTTTTAAAAAAACAATTTGCTTTTCCTTTTCGAATATTCTATTGTAATGTCATTGAATTTGCTTATTTATGTTTTGGATATTCATATGTTATGTTAAAAAAAGTTTCATGTTATTATAAGTATTCCTTTTTGGCGATGACAAAGGGGGAGAAATAGTTGCACACTAACAAATGTTTTGTAGACAAGTCGCCATATATTCAGGGGGAGATTTACATTATACTTCGCCATATTAATATTGTCATCAATCAAAAAGGGGGAGAATGTTGATTCATAAGTTTTGATTCATGACACAAGCTTCAAAGAATGTACGACAACTAAGGCGACAAAAAGAGAATACCACACTACAAAGGAGACAAGACTACAATTAAGAGTTTAGTATGTATATTTCCTATATTGAGTCTTAGAATATTGTTAAAATCATTCATCAAGTAGTCACACACACACAAAAATGTTGTACTTTTAAAATTATACACATAAAAGAATTCACTGTGCAAATAACATCAGGTCGGCCGACCGACCTGTACCTTCGGTCGACCGACCCTGTGTTATATGCACAGATACACTCTGTTTTGTATACGTTTTCAAACTCAGCCGACCGACCAGGATCTTCGGTCGACCGACCTGATAATAACGGCTACTTTCTGAAGAGATGCGATCATTTCATGAAGAGTAATGTCCTCTATTTCAAGAGATACGGACACAACTTTTAATTGAAACTCTTCATGAAAGATTGTAACTCTTCTACAACTATATAAACATCTTCAAATCACTTCTACAATCACCAATTCTTGTTTATATTTCTGAAATCTATTCTCTATTTATTTCTGCAAATAAAAGCATTCATTCTCATTCAATATCTTTAGAATCTCTGAATTAAATTATATACTTCGATTCTACGAGATTATCTTCCTTCTAAATCTTCACATACACAACATATTCTTGAGGATTTGATTATAGGAAATTGTACTATCAAAAGACAATTCGTGTTATTCAGAACACACTCGTCAACAAAGTATTTGTATTAAGTTGAAGTCCTCTTCGGCTGTTGAGGCGGAAAAATTCCTGTTCGGCTGCTCAGGTGTGATATACCTATTCCTCCGGGTTAAGTGAGGGGTTTAGTTTAAATCCAGAGGATAGTCTGGGACTGGACGTAGAACGGAAAGTTCAAACCAGTATAAAAATTCCTGGTGTGCTTACTTTAATTTTTATTTTACTGCTATTATCAGTTTCCGTATTTATATACCATATTACACGATCCTTAGTACTACACGTACACTTTCAGATGAGGCTTAAGGCTGCGATTACCTTTTTAAGGAATTTACACTTAGAATGCTCATTGTCCTCTATTGACAATGTACAGATAGCATTCATCCATATAAGTCCGTTCCGGGTCTGAACGAAACCGAAGGCACTATTCCTACTACACCCATTTTGGAATTATCTTTAGGATTAGTAGCGATTATCTCTTGCACTTCAATGCTCCATCTTCGATCCCAGACTCTTGTATTTATTTTGAAAATGTATTCATTGGATCGAAGTGGTATTCGGATAACTTATCCGATCCCAGTATCTTCGAAAACAACTTTCGATATTTTCGATAAACTCAACCCTAGTTTTTTAGGAAATAAACAGACAAAATAAGATCGGAGATCATCCCCTAACCGTTGGTGACGGATTTTCTTATAATCGTCCTAGAAAAACAAAACGAGTTTAGACGTATAGTAAAGCACCTTCGACGGTAACTGTACCATATAATTCCGATGTTTCTCCTAGATATTCCCAGAGTTACGTTTTGGTCTAGATTTGATAGCCGGTTATTTAACCATCAAATAAACAATCGTTCAATCAAAGACCATTTCTCACTGAAATCACTAAGCCTTATTTAATTTAGAATCTCAAAATATTAATCTCTTAATCAAAAAGTATATAATTATCTCACAGGAATAAGTATATTCTCAAACTGTTTCCTTCAAAAATATTTGAGAACTTTTTTAAATAGATAATAAAGTACTCTACGGTATCAACCATGGATTTGCAGCTCAATGATTACGTCTCTATCTCAGAGAAATCCAAACTCAACTCTAGGCAATCTTTGCCTTCGATTATGCCACGAAAGTACAAAGTATACAATTACTTTCCGGAAACTTTATTTGATAATTATATCAAAATAGTACTTATAAAGTTTCTACATAAATTTTCCAAGTTTAACTTAGAAAAATTACTCTTTTATAACAGTTTATTATATAATATATTATTTTTAAAACATTATTAATATTTGAACAATTTATCTTGAAATAAAATACTTTAATGCTAATCAATCCTTAAGTAATAATTTACATTAATCAATCACTATAAAATAACTTTAATTAAAAATTAAATATACTTTAAACAACTTAAATAATTAAATAGCTTTGAAGCAATAATTAAATACTTTTAAATAATTTTTAAGAATAATAAAATAATTAACTTTAAATAATTATCAAAATATTTATTAATTGTCCTTAAAATATCGTTAATAAATATTAATTATCCTTAAAATAACTTTGATTCCAAAATCAACTTCCAAATAGGAAAAGAGGCTTATTAATTTCAACGGTATTTAATCAAGTCACCATTTATTTCATAACAATCCAACATAACAGATACAAATATTCATATCGATCCGTTTTAACATTTCATTCAACATCATATTGCCCTGTACACATTACCAAGATAATAAATAGATGCCCATACAAATATAATAGTAGAATAGGGTTTTATTTCTGTTAGTAAATGTCCAAAAGCGGATATATTCAGTAATAATGGCAGAACGGTGATATATTCTACCAACAGGGATCCAATAAAATACGATTAGCAGAACGACGTTTTATTCCACTAAACAGATGTAAAAACATCGTAATTAATTTAAATTAACTTATCGCTATTTTATCTGAACAAATAACTTCAATAGACATGTCATACAAATTTAAACGACGATATTTGTTTTAAATGGGGTAATTAAATTTCTGCCCGTTTTAAAATGTCGTGAAATTCCACTTATTCATACTTGACAACAATTCATATGAGGACATATTGTTCGTCGATACGAACCCATCGCAATGAATCTCGCTTCAATCGGAATTCGTATGCATTAGTTATTACATTTTAAAATTTACAATATATAATTAAATTTCTGCCCGTTTTAAAATGTCGTAAAATTCCACTTATTCATACTTGACAACAATTCATATGAGGACATATTGTTCGTCGATACGAACCCATCGCAATGAATCTCGCTTCAATCGGAATTCGTATGCATTAGTTATTACATTTTAAAATTTACAATATATATATATATATATATATATATATATATGTATATATGTATGTATATATATATATATATATATATATATATATATTTAACATTTATTTTTAAAACTTGATTGTTTTAAAATACCGTAAATTATTACATGGTCAAATCTGACAATTGGCTTCATGACAACGAAGCTCTCGACATATGGACCCAACGCACATTAGTTATTACATTTTAAAATTTACAATATATATATATATGTATATATGTATATATATATATATATGTATATATGTATATATATATATATATATATATATATATATATATATATATATTTAACATTTATTTTTAAAACTTGATTGTTTTAAAATACCGTAAATTATTACATGGTCAAATCTGACAATTGGCTTCATGACAACGAAGCTCTCGACATATGGACCCAACGCAATCAGTCTTGCATTAATTGGATTTCGTGTGCATTAGTTATAGCAATTTAAATTTTTGATTAAACAGTTTTGAATAGAAGCAACTTTCTTCATCTCTTCTCTGGGCCGAAGCCCGTACTTTACCGTTTTAATTTGCTTTCACAATTCCGTCCATTTAAAGCACGGGCCGAATCCCGAACCACCTACCAAAGAAACCCATCCCCCTTCTCCTCTCTTCTTCTCCCATTCTTCTTTTTTCCATGAATGGAACAAAGGTTCCACCCAGCACGAATGACCGAACCCTCTAATCAAACCCATGTTTCACTTTTGCACAGGCCTTCTTCTCAAACACTCTCACTTTCTCATTTCTAGCTTCCGATAAATCAACGACGTGCACATGGTGCACGTGCACGAGCTAATCGAGTTCCCGTTCAGCTTGCAGAGGCCATCACCACAACGCTCCCCTTCCCCTCTCTCCACTGCATCCTATCACCTCCAACATGCGGCCCCATTCCAGATTCCCACCTACGGACCGAGCCAACAAACACCGAACACGACGTAACGGAAATTCCCACGGCCACCATTATCATCTGTAGTCTACGCCGCCTAAGCCATTTGAATCGCCATCGCCCAGAGCACCTCAATGCCACACGCAACCACACTCGATGCCTCCCTGTGCCCCCACGTCACAAATTCTTGAACACATCAAAAACATGGCCCTAAACCCTAAAAATACTCCACTACCCCAAATCAAAACAAATTTCGAAAATTGGCGACGGTGAAACCCTCGGCCTTCTTACCACGCTCCTCCTCGACAATCCGCACCGTCTATCGTCGCCTAGATGGTCGAAAATTAATTTTTAATCGGATTTTGATCATCTAAAATTTTCTTGCAACCTAGGCTATTAAAAATTATGATTTCTTCACTAAAATTCCTATCTTCGTATGACGATCACAAGTATATACATGAATTGATAGTTTGAGCATGATGAAAATTGACGAAACTTGGGTTACTTACTGTTTCTTTGCAAATTCATGCAATATACAAAAGGAACAAGCTTCAAATTATTTTTAATGAAATCTACACTCGAAGACAAACATTTCACTGGTATACATCATTCGCAATTTCAAATCTAGGAGAGAGATATTGATTTTTGAAGTTAAGTATATATAAGATTTTGAAAGCTCTGTTAACATTTTACAGAGTACAGCAAAACACCTCCAGGCATTCTATATAAAAATTCTCACCTTGACCATTGTTTGATTCCTGAAATCTTCCACTCGAATCTTTTGTTTAACGATCTAAACTTGAAAATTATTGCTTTTGTTTTGGATTGAAAGAGCAAGCTGCTTCTTTTCTTTTTACCGTGTTTTTGATATTTTGGTTTTGATACAGAGGTTTGTTATTTTACAGAGTTTGCGTACCATTTTTTTAGGCCCAAGAAGATTTTAAATATGCTGTACAAATGTTTTGATGGATTGACATGAGGTAGTACACTGTTAAAACTTGATGGTTTGCAAATCTTGATAGGAAGTTAAGATAATGTTTTTAGTTTTTCCTCTTCTAGACCAGACCAGTATATATATGTATATTTATTACTTTCCATTTTTCTTGTATTGCCTTTTTGCTGTGTATTTTCTTTTACTTTTTATTTGGACTTACTTTGGTCATTTATCCCTTTTATTATTTTTACTATCACTTAATTTTTAATCATGCATATATATATATATATATATATATATATATATATATATATATATATATAACTCAAGGTATTAAAAGTCTTCTCATTCTATTTTTAAATAAAATAACATTTATGTTTTATATTTCTTTTTATATTGAAAAATGTACATCTCTCATTTTCATCGTCATATATTTTCATATGCATATCTTCTTTCATTTTTCAATATATATATATATATATATATATATATATATGTATGTATGTATGTGTGTGTGTGTATATATATATATATATAATTAATAACCATATTTATTTAGTTCATGTGTGTGTGTTTCACTTACCATTACATGTATTGTTTTTAACATACCATTTATATTTGTTCATAAATACTATAATTTCCGTTTTGAACTTATATATGTATATATTCTTCTTAACTAATGTGTGTATGTAAATATATAAAAAAAATCCAATTTTAAACTCTTTCTAATTATAATACACTATATTGTCCATAAGCCTAAATCATATCTATTAATAATATATTCTTTTCTTTTCATTAATATTTATTTGAATTTGTTTCTAATACACACACACACTCTGTTGTTATACAAACATATATAAGAAAGTCAAATTAATTCAACTCTTCAATTTTATAGACAAAATCTGGAATATTCAGAATATTATCCGGGTTTAAAACTATATATTATTACCAACTATTATTTAATGAGGTTTATTTTGATTAAAAATATCATATTATTGAATATTAAAAATTAATATTCAAAACTCAAGACGACAAAAATTCCGGGTCCTTACATATCTAAAATATCGCATCCTCCTAACCTCACATATATGGCCATCTCAACAGGCTAATGGTCTTATTTTCATTTTCAAACCATATCAGTAAATTCACATTTTATATCAAATTCAAATGCACATCGATATCGTATATCGATAGGTACATATATATTTTATTTACGTACCGTTTTCAGTGCTGATTCAAATAAATTGAATAAATTTTCATAATTAATATTTCATAAATATTAATTAATTTAATCAATTTACAAGATCACAATTGTGATTTAATTAAAGCAGGTGGTATTTAGGGCATTCAATGTTGCGGTTTATGACTCCTAGGTGTAAATTCAATCAACGATTAATCAAACAATTCAAATTTTAACGTTTACACATCATTTTATCTAATAGTGTGATAGTTTGGCCAAATTTATCATTTACACGATATCGGTAAAATCTATTTTTACTATTTTAAGCAGTTCCCAATAGTGACAATTATTTACGCCAGTTATCTTCATCAAAACCATATCGCATTAGTACTTGTGAAATTTGGTACTAGTCAACATTCGAATATCGCTCACATTCATCTTGTATAATCCAAACACAAACTCTTGGCTCAATAATAACAATTATTATTAACCAAACTATTCTGCCCATAGACTTTGACTTTGAGTTGACTATAGTTGACCGTGATGCTAACGTCTTATAATTGAGGAGATGAATACTCTATTAAATAGTATTTCACTTCTAATGCTTCAACTTAGACCCAGCTATAGTAATCCGATGGAAGACATGCCATGATTGAACTAAATCAAAGTGGAAAGTCCACATTGAAGTTCAATAGTATTCTCAAGTCAAGAGAATTGTACGATATTTTCACTTTGATATTTCTATTTAAGCTCAGTTATATTAACCAACTGAAAACTACCGAGTGAGTTATTCCATGATTATCCAATAACTATCAGTATGTAACCCCTTGGTGCCTAACAGCAATGAGTAAGCACCGCCCAACATTTAGAGAGCGTTACGCGCTTTAGTCGCAACGAATGTATCGATATCCAGTCTCGAGATATTTTGACTAGGAATATTTAAAATGATATGTTTATTTTCATTGCGATAAATTTCTCATGATCACAGTACATTGTATTACTATGGAAAAACGTATCATTTATGAATTTTTCTGTTAAATTAGTTAATATAACACATTTTATAAAATGTATAATAGAAAGAAAAACGCTTTTTATCTCGAACAAGATTTTATTACGGAGTTAATAATCTACATTAAATTATAGAATATCCCCTAAGGAATACCCCAAATTCTATCAAGATTCAACTATGGTAGGTAATATCGAACAATGTCCATGAGAGTTGTTAAGAGATTATTTAAGAGGATTCTATGTAAGGCTAACAAAGCCAAAAATGTGAGTGATAGAGAGAAACTAATGGCCGTCAAATCAAGGTTTATTGAAAATACTATATTCTGAAAGAAGTTGTACATCCATGGGTGTAGAGGCCTGCATGATTTTTATTTTTAGACCGATAAATCATTCTCTTAAATGAGATTTTTCATGAGAAAAAGAAGTTACATCAAAAAGGAAGGGAAGGTGATATAGTTGGTTTTTCTGCTCCAAACAAGAAAGGGAGGATGAAGTTCAGAAGGCTCACATTGTATCTTTGAACCAACCTATCTCATATATCTACATTGTTGCTAAGGAGGAGATAGAATACCACATTCCACTCAAAGCTCGAACCAATGGGCATAAAAATGATAACTGTCATGCTTTGGCAAGGGTAATTCAGAATATGATTAGGAAGGGATATTAAAGGAATTTGTTAAAGGGGACTAGAAGTTCCAACAAAGAGTGTCAATGCAAATTCACCCACAAAAATTGCTAACATCTTGGAAAGTGAGTCCGAAGGAGAATTCTCAATAGACGTGATCCATGGAGTCTTGCATATCGCTAGGGCAAGTAAAGGAGCAAGGACTAGGTACATAAGTGAGTCAAAATAAGGAATTTACTATGTAGGAGAAAAACCTCCAATGAAATCTTATAAAAGTGCTAGGTCGATGTCGGACCTAATAATAACTGCTTGGGACTTAAGAGGAGTAAGGCATCCACATAATGAACCTATGATGATTATGGTGCAAATTAGGTTGTCATTACCATCCAAATTCTTGGTCGATACAGGAAGTGTCGTAAATGTTATCTTCAAACATGTCTTCGATTAAATGGATATCCCTAAAGCAAAACATTAGCTAGGTCTTGAGCAAATCTTTGAGTTCAATTATAAAGTATCAACTTCGGTATGGTAGATTGAGTTGTATGCGCAAATAGGGATTCTCCCAGTCACAAAAACTTTTTAGAAGCTTTTCAAAATCTTAGACCAACCCTCCTACTATAATGCCTTCTTAGGAGATCATCACTAGATGAGATGGATGTTTTGTCTTGCCAAAGAATCTAATTTTAAAGCTTCTTTCTAAAGATGGATGGGGACTATGAGGGTAAAGCAGTTTGGTGCAAGAGAAATGCGTAACGCCACTTTGGAACAGATAAACAAAGAGAATGTGTCCATTTTCAATTCTATGCTATACAATACCGAAGAAATTAGAAACTTAAAGCCCTTGGACATCAAGCATCATAAATTTATGCCCTAAGCAAGTACGCAGAACTTTCCTACCAATAGAAAAAATTTATCATACAAAAAGGCCGATGAACATGAAAGGAAAAGAAAGCATGATAAGATGACCAAAACAGATCCAGTGGTAAACCAAGAAAAATAATAGGAAATAATTGTTCTATAAATTGGTTCTAGAGATATTCAAGGGAACGTCAAGTCTGCGAAAGAACTGGAGGAATACAAATATGAAAGACAAGTTAGTTTCATTTCTTTAATCAAGTAAAGAAGTCTTTGCCTTGACCCATTAGGGCTAAAAGTATTTTACTACTGTCTGATGTCCTCTCGAGTCTGAGGTCGTAAAATGTCCACCCATGTCTGCACGATTTTCATTTAGGACATGACAAAATGTACAAAATTTTTCTTTTGAGTTTTCTGATGGTTTCAATATTGTACATAAATTGTGCAGATTGTTTGAAATGCATTCGACCTAGAACCTCGTTCGGTCTGTGTCCGTCCCAATTTCTAATAGAATAGAAATTGAATACACCTTCTTTCGGTATGATCGATTTGCGCCAGTAGACACATGCAAATATGGTCGAGATCGATTCTACGATAATATGTGATGCATTTAACATTAATCCAAGAATTACTCATGTTAGTCAAAGAATGGAAGCTAATAGGGTTTGGTTAATCAATCTACAAGAGGAGGATAATAAATTGTTGGAAAATGGATTTATTTGGGAGGTTTATACCTCCAAGTCGTTAGCAAAGCTAGTACTGGTCAAGAAGTCAAAATGAAAGTGTAAGACATGTATCAATTATACGTATTTGAATAAAACTTGCCAAAAAGATTGTTATCTGCTTTCAAAAATTATCTAGTTATAAGATGCAACTTATGGGCATAAACTACCATCATTCATGAATGCCTATTCAGGTTAAAATCAAATCTTGACATTAAACCTGATGAAGTGCATACTAGTTTTGTAACCGATTGAGGAACATATTGCTACGAAGTAATGCCTTTTAGACTAAAGCATGCATGAGCCACTTTTCAACGATTGGTCAATAGGACGTTCAAAAATGTATGGAAGTTAATATAAATGATACGCTACTCAAGTCTAAAGAAGAAGTACATCATATGAAAGAATTGAATGAAATGTTCGATGTTTTCCATAAATAAATTATGAAGCTATACCGGTAAAAATATTCTTTTGGGATACAATGAGGGGTTTGTTTTTAGAAAATGCAATTAACACAAGTGGAATATAAGCTAATCCTAATCAAATAAAAGTAAATAGAGACATGGCAAAACCTAAAACCAGCAAAAGTGTTTATATCAAAAGTTTTCTTCGGTTCGATTAGTTCCTGAAGTTTTATTCAGAAAGACCTTCACTAAAGTCCAAACTAAAGTAAATTAATCTTCCCCTATAAATTTTGATTGTTGAATCCATGTTATTGGTTGCAGCTGATATTGGTAATTCTATTTTCCTAAAAAAATTCTTCATGCACCTTCAAAAGAGATTGTTCGATATTGTAACAAAGGATTGAATTGTAAATAGCAACATACAATGATTAATGCTCAAAATATGGATCTTTGCATTTGAGTATTTGGTTAAGATTTTGATTTTGATTTTATGGGGTGAATAACCTTGTGTGTGACGCCCCACCTCTATACCCACTCTAGCCAAGGACACTACGGGGTAATGCCGTCAACTAGCACGGAGAATAAGACTGTTGAGGAGCGACCATCCACGTAATTGCTTTGTGCGAGCACCGTTATGTCAGATAGTACAACATGCATCTGGTTTCAGGAAGAAATCCGACGTACCGATACAAACTCAAAGCTACTACCCAGTGGCTATATATATTCATCGGAAACAAATATAGAAATAAACATAACCCAAATCAGTCACAGACATCCACATCACAAAGGCGGAAATAGATATGAATATATAACACATAAAAGTGTTCATCAGAGTAGTGGTCAGACAAGATCCACAATATCACAAAAGAATAGCTACAAGTGCTAGACAAAAGAATATGGATACATCAATGAGTTTGTATCTCAAATGTATACAACAAAAACTACTAATCTAAGTAGTTAGCCAAAAGTCAGGGTGATAATCTCAGATGTGAAGTCAAGCAGAAGCACCTGTAACATCTCGGTCTGACACGAGTATTATTAATAAGAAAATAATAAAGGACCAGTCTAGCTATAAATATCAGATGAAATGATATAGAATAAGAGATATGAAAAAAAGTATGATAACCATAAAACCATACTATCATAAGTATGTAATTGAAAATCAACTAGGGATTAATCAATATCACAAGAATCTTCTCAAAGATCAAAAGGAATGTCATACTCTTTATTTATATTCACCAAACCATAAATATGGACAATAATATCAATTGCCAATCACAAAAGTTAATGACACACAAATTCACCAAATATTGATAAAACTTACCAATGTAAATCACGAAAATTGGTGAAAACACAAATTCCAGAAATCATCAATGGAAATCCAGAAATCACAAAAAGGGCGAGGCCTATCACAAAACGGGAGCATGAAAACTCACCAACACGTGTATCACAAAATGGAACGCTATTCCATGGTTGCTAACCATTAATTTTGAGCCGAAGCTCCACAAAACTGTCCGAAGACCATGGGTCGCTACCCCACCAAATTGAGCCGAAGCTTCACAGAAACGGGGTTTAGTCTCCCTCGTAGACAAAGAGACATCGCACATTTGCTAGTCTAAATCACAAAAATGATCATCAACGATCATAAAGAAGTGTCAATTACAGTAAGCTAGTAAATATATAAGCTTAGCTTCATGTCCCATAACCACTAGCTTAACTTAAATATTTACGAACAAATTGTAGATCTTCACTCGAAAATTGTCACAAGAGATTCAATCGAACGAGTCCAAGAATTAACCGATGAAGTAAACGCAAGCGTTTCATACCACTTGTTTTACTAAGCCGTTTAATTAGATTTCTCGTACGAGTCAGATAAAGATTTGTATGTACTAGTAGATTGGAAAACGGATTAAGAAATGAGCTTTGTAATAAAATAGTGTTGAAATCGTTTTAATGGAAGAGTTTTGATATTTACTACTAGTATAGAAAAAAGTGAAAAATCACAAAAATGATTGTAGAAACAATAAGTCACAAAAATTCACATTCGAAGACGTGAATAAAATCCAAAGAATTCGATTCTAAATCCGTCAAAGTGGAAATATCCTTGAGACTTAACAGCCACGACTTACAACTTAACATAAGTCAACACAAGAAATAAGCGGCCCAACGCATGCAACTCCACGACATACGACCTAAGAGATCAGCGACTTAAGAAATAGCAGGCGGCCTAACAGAGCAACTTAACATGGCGCAACCTATAGCATGGCGCGACCTAAGTTGGTGCGAGATATAGCAGCAGGCCGAGCGACTTAAGATGGAACGACCTAAGCATGGCGTGACCTAAGTATGGCGCGACCTAAGGGGTAAGAGAAAGCCGAGCGACTTAAGTAAGAACGACCTAAGCATGGCGCGACCTAAGTTGTTGCGACTTAAATGCAGGTGCGACCCAAGGTATGGCGCGACCCATCGGCTGTGCGATCTAACAGGTCGAGCGACCTAAGGTAATGCGACTTATATGTAGGTGCGACCTAAGTTGGTGCGAGCAAGACAAACGACCTAAATGGTCAGCGACCTAAGGCAGGCCGACTCATAGCAAGACGAGCGACCTAACATGGCGCGACCTAAGTAGGTTGCGACCTAAGGTATGGCGCGACCCATAACAGGTGCGACCTAACAGTGCAAGCAAACCGAGCGACCTAAGTGGTGCGACCTAATGGGTGCGACCAAGCCGAGCGACCAAAGGGTTGGAACAACCTAATGGCCGAGCGACTTAAGAAATGGAACGACCTATCCCATGACGCGACCTAAGCATGGAGCGACCTATGTTGGTGCGACCTATATGCAGGCCGAGAGGCATATATGCAGGCCAAACGACCTAAGGAACGGAAGTGCAAAAACTCTCTCAATTTGCAACTGGTCAAGCATGGACGCTAGAAGATTACGCCCATCGGCTTCCCGGTCCTATTGGCTCCTCGATGCATCACCAAAGACGTGTTCATTCATCAAAGTTAGGATTTTTAAGGATTTGAACCCAAAACACTAAAAATTGGGATTTTCACCAATTCAATCCAAACCAAAAGCAAATGCACATGAATAAGTGTTAGGAATTCATACCCAACAATCAAAGATAGTTATAGGCAAAGATGTGAGATAAAAATCTCAACTTTTCACAAAGTCAATGAAGAAGAAGCTTGAAGGCAAAGGAAGAATCAACCACACTTCTATCTCAACACAAGAAGCTTGAACCAATGGCTTCTCTTTGAATTTGGAGTTAGATGTTGGATCTGCAAATGAACTAGGGCTTGGAGTTTTAATTTCCCATTCCTCCCTTCATTTTTGATGAAGCTTGAGTGTTAGGAAATGAAAGTGAAGTAATGAAAGGAAGAGGAGGTTGAGCTAGAGTTAATAGTTTAGGCTAATGGGCTAAACCAAACCCAAAGCCCAAAGTGAAAAAGTGGCAAAAGTCCACTAACTTCAAACATATCAAAGTTTATACTCAAAAAGATCGAAAATGGCATTTTGCACCCAATGGAAGTGGTCCCGAGTCCTAATTCAATCGTATGCAAAAAGTAACTTTTCGGACTATAATCCGACTAACGATAAAATATTTAAATAAAATATTTAAATATTCCGTAAAATATGTGGGTTGTTACAGACTCCCCTCCTTAAAGAAATTGCGTTCTCGCAATATTTAAGAAGAAAATATAAGGTGACAACCATGAAAGCAAATCAACACAAAAGAAATTTGAAATAAGAAATTCACCTCAAAGAGCACGAGATAGTAAGTCCGGATGTATTCGCTCGATGAACTCTCTAGATTACCAAGAGCAATCCTTAGGATTTGAGGACCATTGAACTTTAACAAGCGGAACATCTTTATTTCGAAGGCGTTTGACCTCCGAGGCAATAATACGAATAGGATGTTGCTCATAAGTTAAATTAGGTGAAACTTCAATTTCTTCCACAACGCCAGGATCAAGAATAGAATCGGAATCTCGAAGGCATTTCCGTAATTGAGAAACGTGAAATACGTCATGAATAGCAGAAAACTGAGCCGGTAATAAAAGGCATAAGCCACGGAACTAATACGTTCGGTGATCGGAAATAGACCAATATACCGAGGTGCTAATTTTCCCGATCGACTGAAACGTACAACACCCTTCATAGGTGAAACGCGAATAAATACAAGATCTTCCACAGAAAATTCTAATTTCCTTCTCCGGTTATCGGCATAGGATCTTTGTCTACACTGGGCTTCTTTCATCCTATGACGAATAAGCACTACAAGAAAAACCATTTATAGTTGCAAAAATTGGTGGCGTTTCTTTCTAAATGCAACCAAAAAGTATTTCCCTAACAAATATAAATGCCGCCAAAAAGATTTCATGTTCCCGCTTTGCACCCGCGTAATCAAAGTAAAAAATATTTCATGAATTTTTTTTATTTAGCGTCACGTTTCCCTTCCTAAACTTTTCTCCAAATAATATTAATTGTGTCGTTTCCAACCTCCCTCACTCGTTCTCCCTTCCCCGCTCGATCTCCACCGCCTACCCTTGCGTCGTTTCCAAACTCTCTTACTTCTCCATGAACTACATCGTCGTCGTCCTCCTAATCCTCTTCCTTAGCCTCCTCTAGCACCCGATTTCCTTAATCGGGTTCATCCTCATGATGTGCACATGGCTGTTCCTCTACTTCCTGCGGGATGATCCTCTGGTGATCGTTGGGAGGCAGATCAGGGACAGGGTTGTGGTGATTGTGCTTTCGGTGCTGACTTTAGGGTTTTTGATTTTGACGGGGGTGTTGATTAATGTGATTTTGGCGGTTTTGATTGGGGTTGGATTGGTGCTGATTCATGCTGCTGTTAGGGATCCGGATGATTTGGATGGTGGCGAGGGAAGTATAGAAGAAGGTGGGTGGTATCAGGTGGCTGTTGGAGGAGGTGGTCCTTATTGATTTTTGTTACTGATTTGGATAATCTGAGGTACTTAATTCCTCTTGCATTTTGTGCTGTATTTTCTGTTAATCCACGGTGTATGTTTTGGTTGTTTGTTATATTCATTCTGTAAAATTGGGTTTTTCTGTGAATGAATCAAAGGTATTTTGATTGAACTGAATTTCGGAGCTATAGTTTCTCAACTATTGTTGTGCACTGGGGAAAAAACGATGATATGTAAATTCTACATTTCTACTAATAATTATATATAGGAATATCTACACCGCCTTTCCTAAAATGCACTTTCATTCATCTATATATACTACTGCAGCAACTTTCTTTCTATTTGTAAAAATATTTGAAACGAAAATCCAATTGATATTATCCTGTACAACCTTTTCAAAGCCTGAGTTTTCTTTTCACAGTGGATTCAAAGTCTGTCTGAACTGAATTTTCAATTTTTATTTGTTATGCCTATCCATTTGTTTAATTGTGCCACTTAGAACGAATTCGTTTTAAGCTTATTGATTTTTTGAGTCAAGATAATAAAAATACTATCAGTTAACTCCATATCAACTATATTAGCATTGTAAATAAATGTAGACGATTGATTTCATCCGAATTTTTTAACCCTAATTTACGAGTTGTTTTCGTTTAGGATCTATAGAATATGCAGGTATGTAATCCGTATTATTTTATAGATATGTTCCTTCATGTGTTTGTCTAAAATTTGGATTTATTTATTACTAGCTAAGCTTTGTACTGATTGTGTTGGTCATAATACACCCTATCGATATGCAGGCTCGGAATTTCTGCAGTAATTATACATTTTGCTTACTGTAACGCAGTTTATGTAAAATTAGTAATATTATGACGTCAACGTTGTTTTGCTCTTCTACTACGGTCCTAATTTTTTTAATTTGGAAAAATATGCAATGTTGTACAAAGTGGTATTAATTTGGTCATTGATTAAGATGCGGTTAACCAATTCTGGTCATTTTAACAGCATTTTTAATTTGGCACATGCGGTTAACCTATTCTGGTCATTTTGCAAAGCGAGTTTTCATACCATTTTCTACAACTGAGTTGATTTTATTACACATTAGTTCTCCTTTTTAATTAGTAACAATTGATTAGACTTTAAAGTTTCATATATTTGGTAACCATGTATGGTCAATCATTATATTAACCAACGTTTACAACATTTATGTGCTTCGGAGTTGATCGCAATGGATTATTGATTTCCGTTTTAATGTATTAAGCTAATTGGATGCACCACTCGCTTTTTAGATGATGTTCCATGTCATTTTTGTGCACTTGATCTGATTCCACTACACACCACTATCCATCATATCTTCTGCTTTCCTATTGAAGTTTTGGGTTTAACTTAGTCTGCATTCAATACTTTTTTGGTAAAAACTTGTTCAGTGACGGTAATTTAACATTGAATCTACTCCGGTTTTGTATCATTAAATTTTTGGATGAACTACTAGAGTAAGATATTAACAGGATCCTACTCTTCAAATAGTTTGATGCATCACGCCTCTTCTTCAAATTTTTTTCCCATTAATATTTTGATTTAGTACTTGTTACAGACTATTTAACTCTGAATAATTTTATTTGCTAGATATTTGAGTAAACGAGTATGTTCTTTCCTTCAGATTGAGCTATAATTTTCATTTGTTGCAGCTGGTTCAATATGTGAATAATTTTATGTGTTAATGTAGGGAGCTACAAGATTACAGAATCTTTCTAATGTTTTATTTCCTTGCAACCATGTAATTATACTTTTGTATAGGTCAGACAAAAGATTTTTTATTTAATAATTCCTATTTGCTTCCTATATCTAAATTAGTTTTTGTTAATTAATGTTCTTTTGGTTTGTACTATTCTTCGTAATATTGTTTAAACTGATTCATTGTGGTATGATATTGCAGGTTGGAAAAACGCTGTTAACATTTAAAGTTTAACTCAAAATCTTCAAGACGAGCCTTCAATTTCATTTGTTGATTAAGAAAAGGAAGGAACAAATAGTGGATGACTGCATCTGTGAAGAGCCAACTTCTGGTAATCGAATTTCATAAAAATTTATCCCACTTTGATAGCTAAGACCAAAATTTTATGAAGCAAGTATCAAAACAATATGTCATGGCAATTTGATTCCCTCCGCTGTTAAGCTCACCTCCAATTGCAAATGTGCATAGTGGTTAATGCATTATGTGCATGTCTTATATTAGGGAACGATAAATGAAGATGGAAAGTTAACTCGACCGTGGGGATAAAAGTCTTGCTGTAGTACTGTCTTAAATGCCTTTAGGTGCAATCGAGGAAATTACTATATGTCCTGACTATTACATTTATAACATACAATGGCATCGTTACATAAATCCAAATTTTTATTAACTGACTATTATGAAGAAAAAATTAATTAATTTTTTTCTGCACTATAAAGTACATGTCTGCTACAGATAACTTATCGATTCAGTTGTTGTTATCCCATATTTACAGTCTAATTGTACATCCAATTACATAGTAGTGGAAAATTGGTTTTTTCATGTAATCTGTTTATGGTTAACAACATCGCTTCTTCTTAATTTAAACTAGAGACTTAACTAATGTTTCCTCGACAATAACTGCTAATGGTTATGGTAATTAAAAGCTGAATTAAATAAGATCATTTTTTATGCAGATTTGTGTAAAGCAGAATTTAACTTCCGCAATGACTTATGTATCTTTCTGTTGGGAAGTGAAGCAACTTAAATTGTCAGCAGTTACTACGTCACGACGGGTTGAGGTAAAAGAACTATCTATTTTGTTTTAGTGATCATGACATATAAGTTGGTAAAATAATCTGATGCACCAAACTTTGCCATTTGTTTTACATTGAACTGTATTGGTGGAAAAAAGGAATGATATGGTTACAAATTGTATCATAAGCTACCGATTGAAGTTATTATGGATTGTTGACTCATCTAGGTACGTTGCATACTAAGCCTCGAGTTGTTTGATGTAGTTTGAATTGAATCAGTACTGAAGTTGGTAACTTTTAAAAAGTTTTGCATGTTAAATGTACTTTTACTAGGAGAACCACTGATAAACTATGTACTCTACTAAACTGGTCTATAAGTTACACATAAAAAAGATTTTTCCAACGAAGCTAAGAGGGTAGGAACCATTAAACATCCTAATATCGTGCCCTGGAGAGGCTATTACTGGGGACCAAAGGAGCAAGAAAGGCTTATTGTTTCTGATTACATTTACGGAGAAAGTCTCGCTCTTTATCTTTACGGTAAGTTGCTTGATTCTGCATTTTCCTCATTGCTGCACACTGTTTTACTATTCCTTTGTTCATTTTCTTGTTTTTAACTGTTTAAAAATTTATCCCTCTTTGATCTGTTCTCTCCCTTAGGAAAGTTCTTATGAATAAATTAGGAAGCTTTAAGATGATTGTATGCACTTTAAAGTGGAATTTATATAACACAGGAATGTTCAAGTCAATAAAGTTACAGACTGTATGCACTAGAAGTAGTTTTATGCATCTTTATATTTGTAGGCATCAGTGTATCCAGACTGTAATGCTAAAAAGAGTTTTGCTACCTGCTTTAGTTGATTACTCCATCTCATTTTGAAAGTGTTGAGTAGAATGAATAAACATACAGCTGTATATTTTTTAGGAATTTTGAAAACTTTTGTCAATTCGAGGAGGCGCTGCTGTAAGAGACGAAGGCGAGTTTGAGTAAGAGACGAAGGTGCTTACATTGTCATTTTTTTCTTGCTCGGGTTGTTGGATTCACCATTCTATCAAAGGAGGGTTCGTAAGTGTGCAAAATGTATTCCTACTATTTAAGCTCAAGAAAGGACTTTATTTCATTTGTTTTATAACTTCGATAATTTATATGACATCATTTATGGTAGGATATACTTGTATAATGTTGTAAATGTTTGATCTCACATTTTAAGTCCTACGAGTTAACGTAATTTTTTGACTATCTGTTTTGCTTTCATTTGTGTAGGCATCAGACTTTTGAAGAGAGCAAATTTGGACTTGATGATGCTAGCATTCACTTAACAAAGAATTATGTGTAATCAAACGTTTTGTTAGCACTAGTTAGATATAACATTTATCAGTACCCGATGTGTAAATTTGTAAACAAATGGTTATTGTATGTGAGTTAGGTCATTTTATCGAAAAACTATTGTATTGGAATGGTTATGGATATTTTATTTGATTATATGGTTAATGTGTTTTTTAACTTATTTGAATATGATGATTATGTGAGTGATTGTTGATTGATATAATAGAACCAAAATAGACCATTAACAGGAAATAATAGCATGAAAAAACGGTGTAAAATAATAAACAACTTTTAGTAGCGTTTCAAAAACGCTACCGAAATATATATAGTGGCGTTGGGTAAATGCAACCGTAAAACAGCGGTAGAGTTGCAAATTCTATTCGTAGCGTCAAAAAATCTTTTGGTGGCGTTTTTTAAACGCTACAAAAAGATTTATGGTGGCGTTTGAAAAACGCTGCCAAAAAAGCATTTATAGTGGCGTTAAAATAAATGCAACAAAAAATCATGGATTTTAGTCGCATGTTTTCTCACAGCGTTTATCAAAACGTCACCAAAAGTTTTCGTAGCGTTTTTTGAGCGCCACAAAAAACAAAATTTCTTGTAGTGATGGTCAATCTTTTCTGTGGAATCACGAATAAAATCTGGACCTAAAACCAGCTTCTCACCGGCCTCAAGCTAACAAGAAGGAGATCGACATGGTCTTCCATAGGGTGCCTCGAAAGGTGCCATACCAATACTAGATTGGAATCTATTATTATAGGAAAACTCAACAAGAGAAATATGATCTTCCTAACTCCCACCAAAATCAAGAACACATGCAAGAAGAAGGAAGATCTTCAAGAGTTTGATTTACACGCTCGGTTTGTCCATCAGACTGAGAGTGACAAACGGTGCTAAAATTAAGCTTCGTTCCCAAAGCTTTTTGAAGACTCTTCCAAAATCCACTAGTAAACAATGGATAGCGATCACTAACAATAGAAGTAGGAACTCCATGTAATTTAACGATTTCTTTGATAAAGAGTTTGGCTAAGAGAGGAACGGTTCAATTAGACCGAACGGGAATAAAATGGACGGATTTATTAAGTCTATCGACTATCACCCATAAGCTATCATGACCTGAACGAGAACGGGGAAGGCCGTCTATAAAATCCATGGAATTTTGGTCCCACTTCCAAATTAGAATTTCTAAAGGTTGCAATAACCCACCGGGTCTTTGATGCTCGGCCTTAATGAGTTGGCAAGTCATGCAACACTTAACAAAGTTAGCAATATCAGATTTCATTCTCTCCCAATAATAAAGTCGCTTCATTTCCGCGTACATTTTACTACTACCGGGATGAATGGTAAATTTAGAACGATGAGAATCTTCTAAAATGTCTTTACGAAGATTACTAATATTTGGCACGATAAATCTACCAAATTTTCGAATACCGCCACGAGAATCAATATCAAAGTCTTTCAAACCCTCAATATCAATTTTATCCCTAAAATTTTGGCCAAGAAGAGCCAATTCGGGATTTAGCCTTTGAGCTTCAAGAATGCGGTCTAAAAGAGAAGGATGAGCCTCAAAGCTACATAAAACAAGAGATGAAAATAAATCGGAAACATGATCTCGAATCTCACAAGTGGATAGAATTCCGAGATCATTCCATTCAGATATCATCATAGAAACAACTGCTTGTTGCTTACGACGTAGTGCGTCCGCAACACAATTTCCCTTTCGAGGGTATAAAGAATATCAAGATCATAAGCTGCAAGAAATTCGAGCCAACGTTGTTGATGCAAATTAAGTTCCGTTTGAGAAAATAGGTACTTCAAATATTTATGATCGTTGTAAAGAATAAGTTTTTCTCCCAAAAGATAATGACGCCAAATACGAAGGGCGAAAACAATAGCCGCGAGTTCTAAATCATGAGTGACATATCTAGTCTCGGATGGCTTCAATTGCCTAGAAGCATAAGCAATAACACGTTCTCTTTGCATAAGAACGACACCCAAACCAACGCGACTAACATCGGTATAAACAACAAAATCTTGATTCCCCCGGGAATAACAAGAATAGGAGCATCGGAAAGGAGTTCTTTAATTTCTGGAAAGAAGCTTCACATTTGTTCGACCAAATGTATTTAACTCCCTTCTTTGTCAAACTAGTAAGAGGCATGGAAATTTTTGAAAAGTCTTTTATAAAACGACGGTAATAGCCCGCCAATCCAAGGAAACTACGTATTTCCGTCACACTCTCCGGTCTCTTCCAATTTTGAATCGCTTCAATCTTTGAAGGATCCACGAAAATTCCGGATTTGAAAATAATATGACCGAGAAACTTCACACGAAATTGCCAAAAGTGGCATTTAGAAAATTTTTCTTTTAATCGATTTCTCCTAAGAGTTTCCAACACAATCCGAAGATGCTTTTCATGCTCCTCCTTGATTTTTGAATACACAAGAATATCATCAATAAAGATGAGGACAAACTGATCGAGGGAGTCTTTGAAAACTCTATTCATAAGGTCAACGAAATAAGCCGGAGCATTCGTTAAACCAAATGGCATAACAAGCCATTCATATGATCCATATCGAGTATGGAACGATGTCAAAGGAATGCTATCCTCTACAATACGAAGCTGATGAAAACTGGTAGCTAAGTCTAATTGTGAAAAGACTCTAGCACCACTAAGCTGATCAAATAAATCATCAATCCGAGGTAAAGGATATTTATTCTTGATAGTAAGATCATTAAGCTTGCGGTAGTCAACGTAAAGCCGAAGCTCCCCAAGGCGAGGAACTAGAGCGAATAAATTGCTTCGTCTCTAATTCGGATAATTGTGTGCGCATCTCCTCATTTTCCTTATTGTAAATGCAATAAGGAGGACGAGTGATAGGTTGAGCTCCAGGGATGAGATTAATTTTGAACTCAATTGCTCGCTTAGGTGGTAATCCTAAAACGGACTCAAATATGTCGGAAAACTCACGAACAACGTGAATAAGAGTGATAATATCCTCATCCTCATCATTATCGTCATCATGAGGATTTAAAGAATATAAAGATGCAACCAAGCAGGAATCCGAATCTTTAAGGTCAATAGAAATCTGCTTAACATATTGAGGATGTCGAAGATGAATAGTCTGCTCGGGACATAGGATTTAGGCTTCATAGCGGTTAAGCCAATCCATTCCCAAAATCATTCAAAGCCTAAGTAGCGCATAACATGCAAATCGGCTCGGAAAGAAAGATCACACAAAATAATCTCGACATCTTTACACAATAAACTGATTGTTATGGATCCACCAATAGGATTCGCAATTCTCAAAGAAGTCATTAAACACAAAACATCCAAAGAAAAAGTATTAACAAGTTCTTTTGAAATAAAGAGTGGGACGCACCCGTATCAAAAAGAACTCGAATAGGGTGATCATGAAATAAAATAATGCCATCAAGGATAGAATGAGAAATACCTCGACCACGAGATGTGTTGCCAAGGGCTTGAGCAACATTAAGCTTTCCCTCCTTCCTATTTTGAAGTTTGGAACACGAAGATATATAATGGTCCGGGCTTTTGCAATAGCGACAAGCACGAGGCTTTGAACACTTGTTCGCATAATGGTTCTTAGAACCACAGTTGTAGCATTGCCCACTACTAGAGGTAGAAGTCTTTGCCACCGAAGTTGTTTGCTTCCCTTTCTTATTGGGATAAGAACCTATAAACTTATTAGGCCTTTTCTTGCTGTTGAAGTTTGGTTTGGCACCCAAAACTTCAACATCACTTACTCTATCAGCCTCTTCAAGTAGAAGAGCGATATCAATGAGTTGATCAAAAGAAACTTCTAATTTTAGAAATAATGGCTTTTTGAGATTTTTGTTCAAGCCATAGACAAATCTTTGGTTCTTCTTCAGTGGGGTGTTTATGTACTCGACCCCGTATTTAGAAAGTGACTCGAATGATGCGACATAGTCTGCCATAGAGGATGCATCTTGAACAGGGTCAATGAAACGGCGAGCCAAAGTCACCTTCTCGGCTTCTGGCACAAATTTTAATTCGAAGCGTTCCCGGAATTTCTCCCAAGTAAGATCTGCTTCATTGTTTCAGAAATAAGAAGCTCATACCAATCTAATGCTCTTTCTTGGAGCATACTAGAGGCCACCTGAACACGGTGAAGATCAATAAGATTCATGCGAGAAAAGATTCGATCGCACGTTCTCAGCCAAGCCTGAACTTCAATAATAGTTTCAGATCCTTTGAATGGCTTCCCACCCAAATTGGTATAATCATTGCACAAACGTGCAAATCCAGACTTAGGGTGAGTAGACTCCGGATTAGATCCGGCTGCTTGAGCATTCCTTACTAGATCAAGAAGCCGCTCGGCAGACATAAATACTCCATCCTGTGGAGTAGCGCTAGATTGACCAGTGTTGGGACGACCAGGTCTAACCATTTCCCTTCCTTTTGAAAGAAAGAAAGAAGAAGGATAAGGTTATTCACCAAATGAATATCAAGCAATCTTGATAGATAAATAAGGAATCATAAAGAAAATAGGATGAATCGGTACGAAGACTCGAATTAAATCCTAAAGCACGACTCCTAAGATGGACTTAGGACGATGATCCTTGCTACATTATTCCACATTGTTCCGAAGTTTGGCTATGATACCAAGCTGTGACGCCCCACCTCTATACCACTCTAGCCAAGAACACTATGGGGTAATGCCGTCAACTAGCGCGGAGAATAAGGCTGTTGAGGAGCGACCATCCGCATAATTGCTTTGTGCGAGCACCGATATGTCAGATAGTACAACATGCATCTGGTTTCAGGAGGAAATCCGACATACCGATACAAACTCAAAGCTACTACCCAGTGGCTATATATATTCATCGGAAACAAATATAGAAATAAACATAACCCAAATCAGTCACAGACATCTATATCACAAAGGCGGAAATAGATATGAATATATAACACATAAAAGTGTTCATCAGAGTAGTAGTCGGACAAGATCCACAATATCTCAAAAGAATAGCTACAAGTGCTAGACAAAAGAATAGGGATACACAATGAGTCTATGTCTCAAATGTGTACAACAAAAACTACTAATCTAAGTAGTTAGCCAAAAGTCAGGGTGATAATCCCAGATGTGAAGTCAAGCAGAAGCACCTGTAACATCTCGGTCTGACCCGAGTATTATTTAATAAGAAATTAATAAACTGATCAGTCTAGCTATAAATATCAGATGAAATGATATAGAATAAGAGATATGACAAAAACGTTTGATAACCATAAAACTATACTGTGATAAGTATGTAATTGAAAATCAACCAGGGATTAATCAATATCACAAGAATCTTCTCAAAGATCAAAAGAAATGTCATACTCTTTATTTATATTCACCAAACCATAAATATGGACAATAATATCAATTGCCAATCACAAAAGTTAATGACATACAAATTAACCAATGCACAAATATTGATAAAACCTATCAATGTAAATCACGAAAATTGGTGAAAACATAAATTCCAGAAATCATCAATGGAAATCCAGAAATCACAAAAAGGGCGAGGCCTATCACAAAACGGGAGCATGAAAACTCACCAACACGTGTATCACAAAATGGAACGCTATTCCATGGTTGCTAACCATTAATTTTGAGCCAAAGCTCCACAAAACGGCCCGAAGACCATGGGTCGCTACCCCACCAAATTGAGCCGAAGCTCCACAGAAACGGGGTTTAGTCTCCCTCTTGACAAAGAGACATCGCACATTTGCTAGTCTAAATCACAAAAATGATCATCAATGATCATCAAGAAGTGTCAAAAGCTAGTAAATATATAAGCTTAGCTTCATGTCCCATAACCACTAGCTTAACATAAATATTTACGAACAAATTGTAGATTTTCACTCGAAAATTGTCACAAGAGATTCAATCGAACAAGTCCAAGAATTAACCGGCGAAGTAAACGCAAGCGTTTCATACCAATTGTTTTACTAAGCCGTTTAATTAGATTTCCCGTATGAGTCAGATAAAGGTTTGTATGTACTAGCAGATTGAAAAACGGATTAAGAAACGAGCTTTGTTATAAAATAGTGTTGAAATCGTTTTAATGGAAGAGTTTTGATATTTACTACCAGTATAGAAACCTTTATATTTTTAAAGTGACAAATCACAAAAATGATTGTAGAAACAATAAGTCACATCCAAAGAATTCGATTCTAAATCCATCAAAGTGGAAATACCCTTGCGACTTAACAGCCACGACTTACGACTTAACATAACACAAAAAATCGACGGCTCAACGCATGCGACTCCACGGTATACGACCTAAGAGATCGGCGACTTAAGAAATAGCATGCGGCCTAACAGAGCAATTTAACATGGCGCGACCTATAGCATGGCGCGACCTAAGTTGGTGCGAGATATAGCAGCAGATACCAGATGTGAGGACCCGCAAATCCGTACTCCTTGAATAGACACTAATCTCCATTGACTAACTCAAGATGAACGGAAATACGAATTTTCAGGGTTTTTTTAAAAAAGAAAAGAAAACGAAAGAGGTAGAAGAAGAGGGAAAAGATAGAACATAACAAAAAGAAAACAGCAGAACAATATCAGAATCTCACAATCGCAGCGGAACATATAATAAATAAATGAATAATCTTTAAACAAAGAACTATATTAGTTATTACAATACATTTCATTTCATTACATCATTAGAGTGTACAACAATCAAACAACAACAAACAGCGGAAAAGAAATACTATATACTAGTAATACGCCATGCCATCCATCTTGCCTCCAGCAATTCCAGAATATCCTGATAAACCTTAACTCTTGACTGCCCGTGTGGAAATTGGTGGGCACCCAGAGTTTAGGAATGAAAACAATAAACTCCGAGTCAGTCATGTGACTGGTGTGAGAACTAAAACAGTTTATTATTATTTTTAAAAACAAAATAGAGGAATATTTTTAAAGTCAATTCGCAATGCTTTTAAAAATGAGACTACCATAAGGCCTCCCGCACACACACATAATGCAAACGCAGAATCAGAGGAGATTTCTCCTTATGATAGTCAAAGATGCTTGATATGCAATAAAAAGAAACATTTGATATTATTACTAGTGCATAGTGTAGGAAAAATCATTTCGAAAATAAAGATATAAATCTTAGCCAACATACGACCATTATCATATGCCTACTATAGCTACCATCCAAACAGTGGGGCGCCACCATAAGTGAATGATATGTTCTACAACTAAAACCGTACAAGGCTCGTATTGTTCCTTTGGATTTCCAACAAATGGTCAGGCCAAGGAACTTCCCATCGCCACATGGAAACGCCTCTGGAATGACATCCCGAGAACCAAACCGGATCTCTGCCAACACAAGGCCGGGTTACCCCTAACTGGGTAACAACTGACACGAATATGCCATCCCCCGATCGTAACCGATCTATCCGAGGATCCTCGATTTCCAACAACCACAACGTAATAAGTTTGCAGCAACAACATAGTTTAAGTATCTGGGCTCCATACCATGATACCACCTCTATCCAGAAGGAATGACATACACTAAAGGGCGCTACCCCTAATAACCTTGCTGCATCCTTCCTGTTTTGACCATTTCCGAGGTGTGAGGCTCGACGCAGTCTCGTCCACAAAGCTATGCTTTGACCCAAAGCCATATTACGAAGAATAAGGCTGGATAGGAGCGGCCATCCGTAGTTAGGCCTTACACTAGTATTAGTTACCTCGATAGGAGTAGTATATATTTTTAATTTTTCATCTCTTATTTATTTACTCCCATCGACATATCCAATTCCAGTATAAAACGAACTACGATGGTTCATAATAGTTTAGGACAATAAATATAATAATAACACAGATAATATAAATGCGGAACACAGGTAAACGAAAAGTCTCATATATATAATAACTGATGTCAGTTACAATATATTTGATACAGTACATATGATACAACTACAACTGTCGACTCTGGAAGTTACATATACAAGTACATTATCGTAAATAATATATATGAATGTACAACATCCTATACTATGACAACATCTACTCCAAATGATATAAAGAAACTTCATAGCTCAAGCAGCAACCCAAAGTAAGATATCAACAACCTGTAAATACTCGGTCTGACCCGAGTATTACATTCAAAAGAAAATAATACACGGGTCAGTCTAATTCAAACTCAGTTATTAATGCACAGAAGCAGTAATAATTAATTAACAACTAGACGACAGTCAAAATAAATTCACCTATCCGATCCTTTAGCAAGAAAATCAAATAACAGTGAATATAACACGTATAGTGTTAAACAACAATTCAGCTAACTCAAATTATCAACGAAGTCAGATGAAAGGATTATTAATGAAGATAATTTAGAAAAACATCAGAATTGCCTAATCGGCAATTAACATCAAAATCTAATTATTAATAAATAACAAGAAACTCATAATCTAATTATCAAATAGGTAATTAGATAACAACGAAATGATCAAATGAAACTAAATCAATTTAAACAATTGAAATATCACTCAAAACATCAATTCTAATTGGCTGCAGTACATGCTAACGCGTACTGCCTCGCCAATACGGCATATGAAATACGCAAAAGATCATTGGATCAAAAGTAATTGAAATATCAATAAAAGCAATACCGTGTGGCTGTAGTTCACGCTTGCGTGCACTGCCCTGCCACTACAGTGATGAAATACACAAAAGCTCAATGAAAATTGACAAACGAATACAAGGTCAAACCCAAGAAAAGTCGGGTTCAACACAGGTGTAAATTCAAATGAAAGGGTCAAGACATAAAATCAAGCCTCGACCATAGTTCAAGTCAACCAACAAATAAGGGCTGCAATCACGAACTGCCTCAAAGGAATAGCATCAAGTGAAACAAAAAAAGAATGAAGGTGAGAGCACCAGGTCATGGCACCACAACACCCAACAGTAAAAGACTCCGAGCAGTTCAGATGAGGATAATGTTACCAGTGAAATTCAGTAACTAAATGCAAATTAATACAATGCATCAATACAACGCATCAGACTCGAGAACAAAGGCAGTACAGCAGTTCAAAATGGCAATCGACAGAGACAAGTGCATCTCACCTAAATGTACATGAATACTTGCAACAAAAGGGTGCAAATACAACATGCAGCTATACACAATGACATAGCATCATCAATGGACCTAAACAGTTCAACCAAAGAGAGAAGAACCAAAATGGCACTGAAATAATTGAACTACAAGAATGCAGTAATGCATGTGCAATCCAGATCAGGTAGTACAAAGAGGAACTAGAGCACAAATCCAAGCACGACCAAGTCACAAATACATGCAAACTGAAACTGTGATTCGATATACATGTACAAGCATAGTCTCAACAAATTCTGTTACGCACAAATGCCATGAACTAGAGTGGCAATGCATACTACAGATCTGGGTTAAAATGGAGGGACTATCACATGTATAAAATCAACATGCAGGGATATAAAACTAAACAATGTACCCAATGGTTAATTTATCTACACAGACTTCAATGTATTTACATGAAGGCAGTGCCGAGGTTAGGTAATGGTTACCAAATGTACAACTGCCCAAGCCCAAAGTCAAATGCATGCATACACATATATGACCACAAAGTCAGTGCACAACAACAATGAAATCAAGCCTGTGTGCCCAAAAAGGTCAAAGGCAATGTAAATGCAGACTGCACATAAACGAAGACCACACGAGCTCAATGCATCAGTGAAACAAGTTCAAGAGAGGCGGCAACAAGTTCGAACCAAGTCAAACCTTATCACCAGCCAAAGTCCACAAGAACAAACAACAGAATCAAGTATCAGAGTTCAAATCGAAGCCGTGAGCAAGTTCGAAAAATTCCAAAGTCGAGCTAATACAAATAAACATGAAGTGTGGATACAAGATGATACAAGCGAAGTGGATAAGTATTCTAGATCCAATCAACAAAAATACGCCAGGCAGTTCTAGCAAAACCAAACAATACAAAACCTCAACAGCAACAAGACTCAACGCATAAGTACTATGCAGAGCTCGAAGCTACAACCCAACACACGTACACCTCAAACAAATAGCAAAATGTCAAGAGCATAACAAAGTTGAGTTCGCAAAGCAAAAGGAGGCCGAAGCCAAAATACTTTCACAACATCAAAGCGACCGAAGTCAAAGACGAATTCAATCAAGCAAGACAGAGACTCAATATCAATAACCACCTTCGATAAACAAAACTATGAAGTTCAAATCGAAATGATCATAAATAATATCAAAGCAATGGTGACGACTGACAATAATACAATGTTATGAAATCACATTCACCCAACCTCGTGACCGAAGTCAGATGGAAGACGAGCCATGGCGTTCACGAGATAAAGCAGTGTCGTGAATACTAGAAAACAAGAAATCGACAACATCGAAATGAAATAACCAAAACGAACAGTTCAAAATCAACGACAAACAAAATAAACTTCATCAAAGATTTCAACACCGTGATTGCCAAAAATCGAACAATGAAAGACACACATTTGAACAAGCCAGAATCACTCAGATGATTTGAATTAAATGTGAGTGAAGCAATCACTCACCTTGGATTCGAAGGCCGCATACTTCAGAGACGAAGCAAAGTCGATCGAAACCCTAATTTTTGTCGAACGAAAAAGAACGAGCATGAGCCGCCATAATTTCGTATTGTTTTTTTTTAGGGTTGGCAAAAAAAAGTGAAAGAGGAACCGGTTATGTTCTTGATAGTTATCACTGCCCCCAAACCAAAATAAAGTGGCCAAGATTTTTCTTAAAGCCCAACAACACTTAATTAATTTTTTTTTAAACGAATCCAACCGATTTAAAAACTCCAAATGGCAACACCTAGAAAAATCAGTCATCTAATGACGATAATAAAATAAATGCGAAACCCCTGGTTGTTACAGACTCCCCTCCTTATAAAAATTGCGTCCCCGCAATTTTCATAAATAAAGTCATCAATAACAATTATTTTTCTAACATAAACTAGTTAATCTAGAAAAATAAAAGTCGAGAATATAAACACCAAAGAAATCTTTTAATTTCATAAAAGAAATTCCTAAATTTTCAACAGAAATCTAATTATCAAATAGATAATCAGAATACAGAAATCTTAAATCAACAAATATTCAATTATCAAAAGCGATAATCAAATCTCAAATTAACAAATATTCAATTATCTAAAACGATAATCGAATTTCAAATCAGCAAATATTCAATTATCAAAAACGATAATCGAATTTCAAATCAGCAAATATTCAATTATCAAAAACGATAATCGAATCTCAAATCAACAAATATTCAATTATCTAAAACGATAATCGAATTTCAAATCAACAAATATTCAATTATCAAAAACGATAAACGAATCTCAAATCAACAAATATTCAATTATCTAAAACGATAATCGAATTACAAATCAACAAATATTCAATTATCAAAAATGATAATCGAATTTCAAATCAGCAAATATTCAATTATCAAAAACGATAATCGAATCTCAAATCAACAAATATTCAATTATCTAAAACGATAATTAGAATCAACAAATATCTAGTTATCACAAGCGATAATCAGAAACAACAAATATCTAATTATCACAAGCGATAATCAGAAACAACAAATATCTAATTATCAAAAACGATAATTAGGACTCATATCAACAAATATCCAATTACCTGCAGATAATTGGAAACAACAAATATCTAGAAATCAATCAAGATGACTAGAAAATCAACATAAAAGGTTGGATCGATCCCATCAGATGGCGAGTTTTAGCTACGCCGCACGTGCATCAACAAATGGCCGAAGCCTACCAAGTACTTAACATAATTTTGGCGCCCATCAGATTGACCCGAAGGTCCGCAGAGTGACCCGAAGGTCTAGTACTGGTATTTGACCCGAAGGTCCGCAGAGTGGCCCGAGAGCCCAACAAATGATCCGGAGGTCCAGCAGAGTGGCCCGAAAGCCCAACAAATGACCCGGAGGTCCAGCAGAGTAGCCCGAAAGCCAAATAAAATCATCATATATTCAATTAACAAGTCCGGAATTAACCGAAATAGCAAACGCACATGTCCCATACCACGTGTTTTACTAAATCATTTGATTCTCTTCATCGTTTCCTTGAACGTGTAAAATCATCAAAATCATCAAACAGCAAATGTTTCAATTAACGAGTCCATAATTAACCAAAATAGCAAACGCACATGTCCCATAACCACATGTTTTACTAAATTGTTTAAATCTCTTCATCGTTTCCTTGAAAGTGCAAAATTGTGTATTCCAAAAATAGCATTTCACATTCTCAAACGGATAAGTCCGGAATTAAGCGAATCAGTAAAAGAAAAGGGTCATAACCCTCGATTTTGCTGAAACGTTTAAGTCACTTTCTCATTCTTCTGAAAACGCAAACTGTAAAAATTATGAAAACAATTTCATTTATTTTATAAAAGTAATAATTTACATTCTCAAACGAACAAGTCCGGAATTAAGCGAATCATTAAAAGAAAGGGTTCATAGTCCTCGATTTTGCTGAATCGTTTAAATCGCTTCCTCATTCTTTTGAAAGCGCAAACTATAAAATTTTTGAAAAACAATTTTATTTTTAAAACGATTTGCAAATCCGTGATAAAAACAGCAATATTAGTGACAATTTCAATAAGAAAATTGTACTTCTCAAAACACCGTAGAAACGGATCTCAGAATCAGCATTGCAGGATAACCGCTTGAAAATACACTTTAAAATTTGACAGTTACTGAATCAAAGCGACAGTATTTTTTTTAAAATGTCAAAATCTCATCAAAATAATTTGCATCAAAATATAATATCAGTGAATTTTCATTCATTAAAATGTCAACAAAACACCGTGCTTCAAAAATTTAGCATTGGTGTAAAAATCCCGTTATAAAACTAACGGCAACGAAATACGTTTAAACCAAACATCGGTTCACATAAAATTAATGCAGTAACGTGCAACATAAATTTGCACGTATACCGCAAAATGAACAAAGAAATCATTCAAATATATCTTCAATGAAGATAATTCAAAACAACAGAAATCTCAACAATTTCACATAACTGCAATCGCTTCGAATCCTCAAATCGGAATCGAAATTTTCAAAGAAAACAAAATAAACACAGCTATGTAAACAACAAATTAAATTTATTTCAATTTCTTAATTTGATTTTAAAAATCAAAAAGGTTATCAGCCGTACTCAGCGAAGACAGTCTCACTGTTTCCGCTGCGCACTCTGATAAGCAAAGCATAAACCAACCAATCATCAAAACACGGTTTCACTTTTATTTTTAAATAAAGATATTTAAAAATTTCATCAAAGTTTCAAAACTTTAGCTTTAACTCGAAACACAAACAAAACATCGACAATTAGTTGTAATACATGTTCCATCTAAGTTATGTTTTATATTATATAAACCCCAAGCTCTGATACCAACTGTGACGCCCCACCTCTATGCTCACAATAACAAAGAGTATTAAAAGAAATACATTTGGTATCAGAGCTAAGGTGAAACTTTAGCTCAGGAGTAAAACACATTAAGTAACTCATTAGAGATAGGGTGAAGTATCCCTAGAATGAGAAATCCCTAAGATATCTATTTGAATGCCTCAGTAAATTCTCTTACTATCCAGTGACAGTGAGTATGAGTGCAAGAAGAGAACGAGATAGGGGACATGGAAATACGACTATAATTGGTCAATATCCTGTAACAGTGGAAACAACTTTCTCTATCAATTTCCTTTGATTCGTTTCCAAATTCTTTTGATTTCTTCGTACCAGCTCCCGAAGAAGTTTCAGTGAGATAATGGCCCTACGAATCGTTGGAGGAAATCTTTACTTCGTATTTTCATCAGTTTCTTATCAGTTTTGAATTTAAACCTTAATGAATATGAATTGGAAATTTGAAATTGGAAATTTTGAATTGAGTTAAATCGATAAAACGATATCATTTAAAACCAAATTTGAAATTCTATTATAATTTCATGTGTCTATTGTTGATATTCTGATTTGGTGAGCCAAATGCAGAATCGATATCCAGTTTGTTCTGAAAAGATATTTCTCTATCTTTCATCTATCTTTGTTATCTCTCTCTGGCGAATTTCGAGGACGAAATTCCTTTTAAGGGAGGAAGTCTGTAACGATCCCGAATTTAAATTGAGTATGAATTGATAATCAATCTAATTTTTGAATGAAAATTGTGGAATAAATTGTTAATTGATATAAAATATCAGTTAAATTATGAATTTTTGGAAAAATGTATTTAAATTAAATTTAAATATTTTTGAAAATTGGTGTTTGGATTTTTGATATGATATTAAACAAAGTATTTCAAATAGATTTATAATTATATAAAATATGAAATGATCATGTTAGATAAATAAAAATAAATACATTAGTAAATTTTATATTTGATAATTTGGGTTAAAAATAGGAACTAAAATACTTAAGCTAAAAATTCTTGAAAGTAAACTAGACAAGCAAGAGGAAAACAAAAATACATGCAAGTAAAAGAAACAAAGTTTAAAAGAAATATGATAAAACAATTTGTATGTAAGATAAAATAAATACTTAAGTTAGAAATAGAAATTAGATGGACATAAGACAAATTATATAGTTATGTAATAATATAAGTAAACCCATGAATAAATCTAAACAACATGTTAATAATTGGATTTCATTTAAATTCCAAAGCAAAGACAATGTTATAGTTTAAGTTGAATTAATGTATGTAGATAAATATGAATTAACTTGTATAAGAAAACCAAGAAATAAATCAAACAAATAAAAGACAAAGTAATACACTCAAACGAGAAAAGAAAAGAAAGAACATGAACAAAGTATAAGTGTTGAGGCTGAGAAGGGAAAATAAGACACAACAAAATAGGATAAGTATGTAACAATACAAACAAATAAAAATATATACATGAAAGCTTCATCAAGAAAACAATAAAATGAAAATATCTATGTACTTAAAGGAAAATGGGATAAGGATGTGGCATGGGGGGAACATGCATCTACTGTAACCAGTACACTAGCATATCAAAGCAAATATGCAGCTGAAATGTAAATCAAGCTTGGTAAATGCAAGTATCTTTAGCGACTAAAGCTAGGTCATAGTAGCCATCAATATGTAAACCATCAGCCACTAAACAAATAAAGTAATAGCCAAAGGAACAAGTAAAAGAAAGGGAAGATAAGTACAAACAAAACATAAACAAAAGAATGCAAGACAGCAATAAGTATGAACACAAATAAAATAAAAGAGATAAGTATAAAGCAAGCTAGGCAAGTACAATATATATGTTACCTGTAAAATAGTTGCAGGCAAGAACGAAGTAAAGTAATCAATAATAATAGCTCTAGCATGATGTATATCACTTCAGCATGCTTAGTTTTGTACTAGCAAAATAGTTTATCACCCTATACTAAAATAATAGCAACCCTGTCAACTTCTTTCTCTTCATCCACTGGTAGCTTCTTTTTATACATCAACTCTTCATCAAATTCGTCCATTCTAAACTGAAGACAATACTATCTTAAAACTCAAACACAAATAAAACATCAATCTAAAAATATCAAGACAATACAAATCAGAGAATCAAGAAAAGAGTTTTCAGATAGCAGTGCAAACCTGTTTCCAGATAGATGAGGCTCTGTCCATTTTCAAACATTGTGAGTAAACTTCCCCTCAAAACTTGATCCTCTTTACTTGAAAATGCCTGTGATTATGAGTGAAAATGATGATTGGGAAATGTTTTCTTTTTACGGTGGTAGATAATTTTTATCTGGGAACACAAAGGTAAGTTATGCATGTCTGGATACTTGTATATGTATGTTCTGTTGTTTAACAGGTTTAAGATTTTTCAAGAATAATTTTTAACTCCTCATCTAAATCATTAGAAAATGTGATGTTTAAAAGGAAATTGATTGTAATGAGGTAATACCAATTCTAAAAATAAAAACAAGTAAAATCATTAAGTAATTTATCTAAAAATTTGAATATGACAGTAATAATTTAACTCAAGATAAAAATCATCGTTTACGATTTCTCGTTTAGATCTTAGGAAACGATTCATAACAGAAAATCATGATTTTAGAATAGAGTTTCAAGATTTTCAGATTCAAGAATTGTCTGGATTTTCAAGTTGAATGGAATTGACAAAAAGGTCAATTCCCATCGATCAAAGAAAAAAATCAAGCTTCCAGATTTGATCTGGAGGGGGATGATATAGAATAGATTGTAGGAAAAATGTTTATAATTTTTTTTTATGATTGGAGAAGTGGATTGAAGATGAAATAGGGTTTGATACCCAACATTTATCGCGGTGCTTCTCGGGGCATTTCCGGCGTCGATGGGTGATCGGAATGGATCGCGTGGAGGCGGTTCGAGGCGTTGCGATGTGACAAAGATTTCTGCTTGGTGGCTCATGTCCAGGTGGTCGGAATCATGGTTGCGTGATAGGTTTCCAGGTGATGTCGATTTCCAGTTTTGAACTGGGATACTCGTTCTCGTTTTGGGTTGGGTTTTGTCGAATTGATGACTTGCATCGACTGCGGAATCGATTTGTGACTTGTCGAAGGGAGCGTAGTTGACCGAAGAGGGTCGGAGCTCCGGTGCACGTGCACCGTGCACCCTTGGATCTGGAAGAATAGAGAAAGAAGAAGGAGAGAGGTTTGAAAGGACGCTCGAGATCGATTGTCTCGGGTTTGTTTAGTATGCACCTAGTTTTAAAAAACAACAGATTTAAACTCAAAAACAAAGTATTTCAGGTTTTTGAACTTTAATAAAAAATCAAATTTTTAAAACCTTTTCTTAGTTAATAATAATAAAAAAAGTTTAATACTAGCTATAGAATTAGTTAGAGTCTTTTACAAATTAAGCTAAAATGTTTAATGCCTTATTATTTAAAATGAATTCTTAAGTTTATTTAGTTAAAAAGATAATGGTATTAATTAACTTAAGAATTTTAAGTTAGTTCATATGATAATTTACTTTTCAAGGATTATTAAATAAAACATTAAATGATAAATGGTTTATCTTAAACGATGTTTTGATTATGGGTTAACTTAAAAGTTTAACATTGAAAATTATTTGTTAATGAAAATTATTTTAAAGTGATCGTTAAGATAAGGATTTATCTTGATAAGTCAAGGATTTAATTAAAGGATTATTATTGATGTGTTAATAATTAAAATAAAGAGTTAATTATCTGATGATTAAAAGTTGATTAATTTATTAATCAAATTTGATTTAAATTGAGTAATAAAGGTCAATTAATTTATTGATTAAGGTTGATTAATTAATAGTTAAAGGATTTATTAATTGTAAATTAAGGTTAATTTATAAATAATTAAAGGATAATTAATTAACATGAACTGTAATTAATTAATGTTAATCAACCAGGATTAGTGATTAATCATGTTTTAATAAATCAAATGATCAATTAACTTTATTATGGATGATTGTCTTCTATTGAATGTTGTGAATTGTTTTGTCATCTCTGCTGTGTGATGCTTTGCGATTTGAGTTGTTTTAATTCAAGCCGTGATGAATGTAATTTATTTATTTATTTATAATGCATTCATATTTTCTATCTGTGATTCTGTGTATATAGATAAGCGTTATTAGAATATACCGCTTATCGATATTGATACGATTGAATTTGTAATGATGGTCGTTGTTGCACTATTTGGTAAAACCCCTGGACCACACCATACATACACCAATATGTATTTCACGAGGAAATCGATTAAGTCACAGATTTTGAAATGGTTTTAAAAGTTGAATATTTAAATTTAAATGTTTTGAAAATGGATTGGGTTTAAACTGAAAAGCTTTTTGAAATGGGATTTCAAAGATAAAATTTATTTTGAATAACTTGATTGAGTTTTGAAATTTAAATATTTTGATTTAAATTTTAATTCAATATTTGAAATTGAATTCTATATTTAGTATTTATGATATTAAATGGTATACAAGTTTACGTGGGTTTTAAACCATTTTAAGGTGTTGTTTTGGGGAATTTGAATTAACGCAAAGATTTTAACTTGTATAAATGAGATCGAATTTCTCCGAAACGAAAACTACTTTTCCAAATAAAAATAACTTTCGTTTAAAGAAAGGATTTCCAAATTGGGTTGTAAAGTTTTCAAGTTTGAATTGGAATTGTTTTGAAGGCTATGAATTGATCTTTTTGTAATATAAAGATTTGAAATGGTAATTGGTTTGAACCATTTGAAAAGGAAAGTTTTTGGGTTTTAAGTTGTGACTTAATTGAAATCCCAATATCCATATGTTTTTGAAATACTGCGCTCACTGTTCGGTTTAGCCGGGAGAGGACCCTTGTGTCATATAGCTCATTCCGAATATGTAATACGACGTTATGGATAGCATTTGAAGACCGGTGATGAAGACTGGATATTTTCGAAAAGGAAAGGACAACTCGTCGAATGTCTTTGCATCGACTGGTCCCCGATATAGAGACTCCATATGTGATGGGAAGTCCGGACGTGATTAGGGATTATCCGGATTTGCAAGGGCTTCTTTGGAAGTGCCTTTGGTTCTGTTCGATCCCGGAACAGACTTGTATGGATTTTGTGTCTGACATTACAAATTGAGATATAAAGCTGATTTCTTTCAAATATATTTTTGTTGGTGGCGGAGAATTTATTCTCTTAGCTTAACACCCTTCTCTGAGACGTACGAGCTCAAAGGTTATGTAGTTGATGGTTATCAGCGATGAATTCCCAATTTGGTAATGTGACATGCTGAGTGTTGCTGTGAAATGATCATTGTTTGATCATTTGTGATATGATCATTTGTTTGATCATTTATCTTTGTGATCATTACTTTGATCATTTGTTGACCCAAAGCATGGCTTTGTACCAAAGCGTGGCTTTGTGGACGAGACTACGTCGGACCTCACACCTCGAAATGGTTGAAACAGGAAAGATGCAGCAAGGTTATTGGGGGTAGCGCCCCTTAGGGTATGTGCATTTCCTTCTGGAAAGAGGTGGTATCATGGTATAGAGCCCAGATACTTAACCTATGTTGTTGCTGCAAATTTATTACTTTGTGGTTGTTGGTTATCGGGATCCCGGATAAAGGTTGGTTACGACCGGGGGATGGCATGCTCGTGTCAGTAGTTACCCAGTAAGGGGTAACCCGGCCTTGTGTTGGTAGAGATCTGGTTAGGTTCTCGGGGACGTCCTTCCAGAGGCGTTCTCATGTGGAAATGGGAAGTTCCTTGGCCTGACCATTTGCTGGAAATCCAAATAAAACAATACGCACCTTGTACGGTTTTAGTTGTAGAACCTGCCATTCACTTATGGTGGCGCCCCACTGTTTGGATGGTAGCTATAGTAGGCATACGATAATGGTCGTATGTTGGCTAAGATTTATACCATTACTTTCGAAATGATTTTTCCTACACTATGCACTAGTAATAATACCAAATGTTTCTTTTTAATGCGTATCAAGCATCTTTGACTACCATAAGGAGAAATCTCCTCTGATTCTGCGTTTGCATTGTGTGCGTGTGTGCGGGAGGCCTTATGGTAGTTTCATTTTCCAAAAGCATTGCGAATTGACTTTGAAATTTTCTTGTTGTTTGTTTTTAAAAGATAAATTGTTTGTTTCTCACACCAGTCTCATGACTGATCCGGAGTTTATTGTTTCTTTCCTAAACTCTGGGTGCTCAAATTTTTTCTACACGAGAAGTTTAGAGTTGGGTTTTTCAGATACTTAGGTTCAGTGAATTATCTGGAGCTAGTTCAGTCTTTGGATGTGGACGAGACTTGCTTGTCTTTGCGTATCGTGATGTTGAAACGAGCTGTTGCTGCTGGAGTTCTCTTTTGAAGACTATCTTAGAGTTATTTGTTCCGCTGCTGGTGTTATCGTTTTCTTTTCCGTTGCTATTCTCTTGTATCATATCTCTGATGTATATTGATATTCATTGTATATTGATCATTGTATCAGATATTGTATCAAAGCTGTATATCGATGTATTTTTTTTAATTTCGCTGTGTTGTTTACTTAATGTTGTTGTAAGCTCCGAGGTGACGACCCAAACTCGATGTCCGATAAACGACATCAAATTTGCATCGCCGGAGCTTATAACAACAATTAGATGAATATAAAACAGCGGAACAGAATCAATATCATAAATATCATCACAGTTACAACATCAACATAATATCCATACTACAACAGAGTATATAATACATAGACCACAACTCCCAATACAACATCATGATAATACAACAGTGATCATACATCCAAAAATCCTCAAATGAAAGAGGTGATAACGAACTCCCAAAAGCTAAACACCTGAAATCTCCAAAAGCTCCTAAGATATTTTCAAGATAAGAGCTCCAAAATACTGCTCCCCCAAAATACAGAAACCTGCTACTGGGCTGCCCGTGTAGAAATAATGGGCACCCAGAGTTTAGGAAAGAAAACAATAAACTCCGGATCAGTCATGGGACTGGTATGAGTAAACAAAAAAAACACAGTTACTTTTAAAGAACAAGATTTATAAAAGAATTTTCGGTATGCTTTTAAAAATGGAACTACCATAAGACCTTCCGCCACACACACAATGCAAACGCAGAATTGGAGGAGATTTCTTCTTATGATAGTTAAATATGCTTGGTACGAGAAAAGAAATTCTTTGATATTATTACTAGTGCATAGTGATATAAATCATTTCGAAAATAGAATATTAATCTTAGCCAACATACGACCATTATCGTATGCCTACTATAGCTACCGCATAAACGGTGGGGCGCCACCATAAGTAAATGGCAGGTTCTACAACTAAAACCGTACAGGGTTTCGTATTGGGAATTGGATTTCCAACAAATGGTCAGGCCAAAGAACTTTCCATTGCCACATGAGAACGCCTCTGGAAGGACGTTCCCGAGAACCAAACCGGATCTCTGCCAACACAAGGCCGGGTTACCCCTAACTGGGTAACTACTGACACGAGTATGCCATCTCCCGGTTGTAACCAACCTTTAACCGGGGCCCCAGCAACAAATCACAAAGTAATATATATATATATATATATATATATATATATATATCTGCGTTATCAAAATAAGTTAAGTATCTGGGCTCCATACCATGATACCACTTCTATCCAGAAGGAAATGCACATATCCTAAGGGGTGCTACCCCCAATAACCTTGCTGCATCTTTCCTGTTTTGACCATTCCGGGGTGTGAGGTCCGACGAAGTCTCGTCCACAAAGCCACGCTTTGGTACAAAGCCATGCTTTGGGTCAACCAATGATCAAAGTAATGATCACAAAGATAAATGATCAAACAAATGATCATATCACAAATGATCAAACAATGATCATTTCATAGCAACACTCAGCATGTCACATTACCAAATTGGGAATATATCGCTGATAACCATCAATTACATAACCTCTGAACTCGTACGTCTCAGAGAAGGGTGTTAAGCTTAGAGAATAAATTCTCCGCCACCAACAGAAATGTATTTGAAAGAAATCTACTTTATATCTCAATTTGTAATGTCAGACACACAATCCATACAAGTCTGTTCTGGGTTCGAACAGAACCGAAGGCACTTTCAAAGAAGTCCTTGCAATCCGGATATCCACAATCCCGATCGGATTCCCCATCACATATGGAGAACTCTATACCGGAGCAACTCGGTGCAGAGTCATTCGACAGGTCATCCTATCGCTCTCCCAAATACCCGGTCTTCAACACCGGTCTTCAAATGCTATTCATAACGTCGTATCACATATTCGGAATGGGTTATATGACACAAAGGTCCTTTCCCAGCTAAACCGAATAGTGAGTGTCAAATTTTAAAACGTGTGGATATCATTCCCTACAATTCATAGATTCGATGTGGGTTTCGAATAACAAACTAAAATATGATTCCCTGTCGCATCGAAGTTTAAATGCCGTTTTACGGGCAACAGGGTTTTCACATCAATACAGAACAAATTACAATTATAGCACATCACATGGCAATCCACATAACACGGCATCACAATCAGAACAGAAATATCAATACAGTGCACACCAATAGTTAATTTATTTTCAAATGCGGTTTAAATAAATTTACCACAAAAATTATTTTTTAAACCAATGATAAGAATTTGAATAAATAATTTAAATCTAAATTAACTCGATTAATTGTTTCCAAATTAACAAATTCTTACTTACTTAAATACTTGATTGTTTATAAATCAATTTAATTAAAAGTTTGTAAATCATTCTTAATTTCTTTTCAAAATCATTGATTAATAACAATTATCTACCTTAACTATCATTTTAAATCTTCTTTATACTTTAAAAATCAATTTATTGTTACATTGGAATTTTAAATGTAAATTAGATTTATTTGTTTAACTTAAGTTAATTTCTTAATTTATTACTTAACCCATTAGTTAATATTTCTTAATTACAAACCTATTAACCATTTAATTATAAATAAAAAATTTAACTGCTAATTTATTTGGTTTCCAATTTCAATTTTTAAACTACTTTACAGATTTTCAACCATCTTGCCATTTATTCAAATCAAAGCGGGTATCTTGTATTTTGAACAAAACTGTTTATATTCAAAAACGTTAACCTTCAGCATTAACTAAAACTCGAGTAAACCATGCTTCCTGCTCGAGCCAACTCGCGTCCTCTCCTCTTCCTCCCCCGTGTTCTCTTCCCATCACAGTGTCTTTTTAAAAAAAATAAAAACAGTTTAGGTAAAAATTTAAACTGTTAACTAACAATTCACTCGAGTGTCTCGTGCACAACATCAGGATTAACTCGAGCCCATCCTCTTTTCTTCCCGTCCCAGTTTTCTTCTTCTTTTCTTTTTATTCCTCAAGTTACAAACTACCGAAGCATTTTATTTAAACATGAGCACCCTGACACGCGACCCCCTGTGCACGTGTACACCACCGCGCCTCCGCTCCAGTGGCCGTCGCGACCTCCAACACGTCACGATTCTTCCCCACACTCGAGTGTGATCTCCAATTCAACGTGAAATTCACGAAATCAAAAGAACCTGTAGCTCGAAAAGAAACTGGAACGAACCCCCCTTGTAAGAACGCCTCGCCACCCCCTACGACGATCACCTGACACCATGAAACTCCGGCCACACGTCGACCACACCCTCCCCTACCCTCACCTGGAATCGCGTGCTACTCGGTCACTCGTAGGTGTTGAAATCACCTTGCTTTCGACCCACTGCAAAACTCCATCTTAAACCCTACTTTGGGTTCGAACGGCAAATCCATCCATTCGAAAAATTATTGAGTATTTTTCTCGTCACGATAGAAGTTCAAACTAGCTTCGATTCAAATTTCAACATTTATCATTAACTCAATCACTGGTAATTCGAAAAATGTGATTTTTTATTCAAAAACTAACTACTCTGTGTATATTAAACTAAAAACCTAAAATTTTGTTTTAAAAATCATAGATTGAAGTATAGATTCAGATTTTAATCTTGAATTAATATTTTACAACATTTTATTTTTATCAAATTTTTTACCTGGAACCTGTAAAACAAGATTACAGTGATGCTTGATAAAGAAGATCTTAAATCAACCTTTAAAAATCTTACTTTTAAGTTTAACAACTGGTTTAGTTGAGAATCAAATCTTACAAAATATTTTAAACAACATGGTTTGAATGTTTGAACAGAAAGATGAAGTTTGTAACAACTTTTCAAAGAACAGAGCATGTTAAAATCATATGCCTACTGAAGTATATGCCAACAGTTTAAAGATGAAGTTTGAACTAGTTTAAAATAAACTTAAAATTCTTTACAAAATTATGCTTACTCACAATGAATACAAGTTTTGAGACAGAGCCTAAAACTCATATTTTCCAGATCTGTACATAACACATTCACATACAATATCTACTTATACAAGCATTTTTCTTTTCCAGACATAACTTCAAACAACAAGTTTAAAAATCCAAATCCAAAGAGGTTTACTCACCTGGCAAATATTTGAAAACAGAGAATACTTTTGTATTTAAAAGTTGCAGTTTTGATCTTCCTGGATCTACTCTTGAACCCTGTTTTGTTTAGTTGAATAAATTTTGCTCCAGTTTGTTGAATAAGGTGATGTTTGCTTTTATTTCTTTTATTTTTCTATTAAGGAACTTACTTTCTTATTTACTTTACAAGCTTTTGTTTTATTCCTTTAGCAAGTATTATTTTACTTTTGTTTTACTAAATGAAAGTGTTTGTTTTAATTAACTTATTTCTTATTTTACTTTATTGAAAAGAAAGGTTATTTTAGTTATTAACATTTAATAATTTATGTGATTTTACTACAATATCTTATTTCTTTTAAAATTCTCACAATTTAATTTTAAAAAGTTCAAATAATTTGCTGAATTTAAGCTAAGAATTTCTGGGATGTCACAATATCCTCTCCTTAAGAAAATTTCGTCCTCGAAATTGAAAGAGAGAGAAATGAAAACAAAGAATAGACGAATTTAGAAATAATAAGGAAATGACTTACAGTTTAAGCCGGGATGTCTATTCTGCAATTGGGATATGATTTCTTCATATTATCTTCGGTCTACCAAGTATAGTCCTTTGGATCGCCACTCCATTGAACTTTGACCAATTTCACAACTTTGTTCCTCAATCGCTTCTCATCACGATCTACAATCTTTATCGGCTCTCTTTTAACTGCCAAGTTAGGAGTGATCTCTAGATCCTGCTGAGCAGCTTCTTCAATAATATCATCTGGGTCCTGCACATACTTCCGAAGATTAGAAATGTGAAACACATCATGCACGCCAGACAACCAGCTGGGTAGTTGTACTCGATATGCTAGAGAACCAATCCTTTGCAGAATAGGAAAAGGACCAATATAACGCGGTGCTAACTTTCCAGTTTTCCCGAATCTCAATACACCCCGCATCGGAGATACTTTCAGAAATACAGAATCTCCAACTTGAAATTCCAAATTTCTCCTTCGGCGGTCATAATAGCTCTTTTGACGGCTTTGGACAGTTAATAACTTCTTTCGAATAAAGTCTACCTTCTCAGTGGCTTCTTTTATCATATCCGGTCCAAGAACAAGTCTATCACCTGATTCGATCCAGCATGTAGGTGATCGACACGAACGACCATATAAAGCTTCGAAAGGAGCCATTTTTATACTGGCCTGATAACTGTTATTATATGAGAATTCAACCAGATGCAAATGGTCCTCCCAAGAACCACCAAAATCATGAACACAAGCACGCAGTAGGTCTTCTAAAATTCGGTTGACCCTCTCAGTCTGCCCATCAGATTGTAGGTGATAAGCAGTACTGAAATTTAATTTCATTCCCAATGCGTCGTGGAATGCTTCCCAAAATCTACTAGTGAAGATCGGGTCACGATCACTCACTATATTGCTGGGAATACCATGGAGGCGAACAATTTCCTTTATATACATACCTGCTAAGCTGGCTGCAGTTCGAGTGGATTTCACTGGAATAAAGTGAGCAGTTTTGGTTAAACGATCCACTATAACCCAAATCGCTTCATTACCCTTCTTGGTTCGTGGCAATCCGTCGATGAAATCCATCGGTACCAGATCCCACTTCCATTTCGGTACTTCTAAAGTTTGAAGTAAACCGGCCATTTTCAATTGGTCACTCTTGATTTGTTGACAAGTAGCACAGCGACTCACATAAATAGATATGTCTCTCTTCATTGTTTTCCACCAGAATGTTCTTTTAATATCTCGATACATTTTGTTGACTCCTGGATGGATGCTGAATTTGGACTTGTGGCATTCGTCCAATACTTCACGTTTCAGTTCTGGGATGTCAGGGACACAAATTCTGCCCTTTATCCTTATAACTTCCCTATTATCTATCTCAAAAGTAGTATCCTCTCCTCGATCTATTCTTCTACGCATTTCTCGAAGAAACTTGTCTTCAGTTTGCTTGCTCGCGATCTTCTTAAGAAGAGTAGGAGTGATTACAAGATATGCGAGAACAACATGTCTTCTGCTCAAAGCATCAGCAACCACATTGGCTTTCCCCGGCGTATACAGAATATTCAGGTCATACGATGCCAGAAATTCCAACCAACATTGTTGTCGCAAATTTAGATCCTTCTGGGAGAAAAGATATTTCAAAGATTTATGGTCGGTGAATAATTCGAATTTTTCACCTAAAACAAAGAGAATTTATTAAGTAGATTGTTTGAGTTAAATTCATAAATTGTTTAAGAAAGCTGAAAAGATTCTTACCCAGAAGATAATGTCGCCAAATTTTTAAGGCGAAAACAACAACCAAAAGTTCCAAATCGTGCGTAGGGTAGTTTTTCTCATGCGGACGTAATTGTCTACTCGCGTAGGCAACTACCTTTCCATTTTGCATTAATACTGCACCTACCCCTTCACCACATGCATCAGTATAGACAGATAAGTCTTGGTTCCCGTTAACAATAGTGAGAACAGGAGCAGTGGTCAATCTCTTTTTCAACTCCTGAAAAACTTCTTCACATTCTGGAGCCCAAATGAACTTTGCATTTTTCATTGTTAGCTTAGTCAATGGGCTAGCCAACTTAGAAAATCTTGAACGAATTTCCGGTAATAGCCTGCTAAACCCAAAAAACTTCGAACTTCTTTTGGAGTGGTGGATTGTTTCCAATCAAGAATAGCGGAAATTTTGCTAGGATCTACCGAAATTCCTTCTTCATTAACAATATGGCCAAGGAATTTGACTTCATTGACCCAAAAGTGGCATTTGGAAAATTTTGCATATAGAACATTTCTCCTCAATATTTCCAATACGATTTTAAGATGTTCGGCATGCTCTTCTTTAGTCTTGGAATAGATCAAAATATCATCAATGAATACGAGCACAAATTTATTCAAAACTTCCCGAAACACACGAGTCATAAGATCTACGAAGTATGCTGGAGCATTGGTTAGCCCGAAAGGCATGACTAACCATTCGTAGAACATATCAGGACCTCTGAAAGCGGTCAGATGTACACAATCTTCGGCGATTCGTAATTGATGGAATCCTTGGGCTAGATCCATCTTTGAAAAGAAACGAGCGCCGTGCAACTGATCAAATAAATCATCAATTCTGGGCAGTGGAAATTTATTCTTGAGAGTTTGTTTATTGAGATCGCGGTAATCTACACACAATCTCAAAGATCCGTCTAATTTGGCAACAAATACGACAGCTGATCCCCATTCAGAAACACTGGGTCGAATTAATCCTTTTGCTCGTAGTTCATCAGTTTGATGAACCAATTCAATCTTTTCCCTGGGTGTCATCCTGCGATTTGCGTGAACAACAAGACGAGCATTAGGTACCAAGTCAATTCGGAATGCTATTTCCCGGTGAGGAGGTAAAGATTTCACTTCTTCAAATACATCGGCAAAATCCCGAACAACAGGTATAGACTGCAAAGTGGGTTCAAGATATCCCAAAGTATACATCAATCTATCTCTTGGACTTGGATCCTCACAAGAGATTTCAATAAAATTTCCTAGGTTCATTTGGACTAAAATTGTCCGATTATTACAATCTAATATAGCTTCATATCTCGATAACCAGTTCATATCGAGTAAGATTTCAAATTCATTAAATACGAGGACAAATAGGTTGATAGGAAATTGATAGCTAGCATATGAAATAGGAACTCTCTTACAATATGAACAAAGATTTGCGGGACCTCCAACCGGATTTTTCACGCAAATAGGATCGTCAACAAATTTAGTTTTAATTCCTAATTCATTTACGGTTTGTTGAGAGATAAAGCTATGTGAAGCTCCTGTGTCAAATAAAACTCCAACAGTTCTATTATAAATAGTAAGGTCACCTTCCAAAACACTTTTCCCTTTATCAGCTTTTGAAGATGAGGGGTCCTTCTTTATCGTATAAACTTTTGTCACCTGCGCTGGCTTCATTACTGGGCAATCTTTAACAACATGTCCCGGCTTGTGACAATTGTAACATTCTTTAGCTTGCTTCTTCGGTTTTGGGCAGTTATTTGAATAATGGCCCTTCTCTTTGCAGTTGTAACAAGTGACATTTTCTGCCGCGCTTCCCTGAATGCTCTTCTTCTTCTCGTTGCCTTGCCAAGGTTTCTTGCCTCCAAATTTATGTTTTTTCCAATTTTGATTGCCTGAATTACCTTTCTCTTCCGGGGCTTCTTGCACATCAAGGGTAGCGTATCTGTAACCCATATCAACTAAATCTAAAAAAGATTCCTTAACGTGGCCCGTCATTCTTTCATGAAATTTTTTATTCATCCCGCGAATGAATCTTTCATTCTTCTTTAAAGGCGTATTCACCAATTTGGGACCAAAACAAGACAATTCATTAAACCTGTTCAGATACTCTTCAAATGACAAACTTCCCTGCTTCAGGTCCATGAATTCCTGATACTTTCGAGAAATCCCGGCTGATGGCAAATATCGCTTCTCGAACACTTCTTTGAAATTTTCCCATGAAAAGTCATCTTCTGGTTTATCTACCGTGATTGTCTCCCACCAAGATGAAGCTTCATCTTGCAGTTGCCAAGAAGCTATGAGTCGATTCTGATTGTCTTCCAATTTTAGCCCTTTGAAGATTTTCTCACACGATCTTATCCAGGCTTGAGCCCCAACAATCGACTCTTTGCCGTTGAACGGCTTACCACCAAGTCTCGAGAAACTTTTATGTAAATCAGCCAGATTCGGCTGTTGCTGAGCTGCCGCTATTGCCGTTGGGGGACCTTGATCAGGTGTTGTGGCACCTCCTTGACCCCTAACTCTTCCCCTTCGTCCGCTCATTTCTTACTATCTGTAATTAGTAAGAAAATTGATTTTAAATACACGAACAAAATATCTTAAGGAATATCAGCAGTAAAAGAAATAGACTAATAAATTTAGAGTTTCAATCTCGGTTATACTCATTCTAGGGTATACTTCACCCTATCTCTAATGAGCCATCTAATGTGTTATACTCCGTAGCTGAAGTTCTTACTCAACCAACAGCTCTGATACCACTTGTGACGACCCAAACTCGATGTCCGATAAACGACATCAAATTCGCATCGCCGGAGCGTATAACAACAATTAGATGAATATAAAACAGCGGAACAGAATCAATATCATAAATATCATCACAGTTACAACATCAACATAATATCCATACTACAACAGAGTATATAATACATATACCACAACTCCTAATACAACAACATGATAATACAACAGTGATCATATATCCAAAAATCCTCAAATGAAAGAGGTGATAACGAACTCCCAAAAGCTAAACACCTGAAATCTCCAAAAGCTCCTAAGATATCTCCAAGATAAGAGCTCCAAAATACTGCTCCACCAAAATATAGAAACCTGCTACTTGGCTGCCCGTGTAGAAATAATGGGCACCCAGAGTTTAGGAAAGAAAACAATAAACTCCGGATCAGTCATGGGACTAGCATGAGTAAACAAAAAAAACACAGTTACTTTTAAAGAACAAGATTTATAAAAGAATTTTCGGTATGCTTTTAAAAATGGAACTACCATAAGACCTCCCGCCACACACACAATGCAAACGCAGAATTGGAGGAGATTTCTTCTTATGATAGTTAAATATGCTTGGTACGAGAAAAGAAATTCTTTGATATTATTACTAGTGCATAGTGATATAAATCATTTCAAAAATAGAATATTAATCTTAGCCAACATACGACCATTATCGTATGCCTACTATAGCTGCCACATAAACTGTGGGGCGCCACCATAAGTAAATGGCAGGTTCTACAACTAAAACCGTACAGGGTTTCGTATTGGGAATTGGATTTCCAACAAATGGTCAGGCCAAGGAAGTTCCCATTGCCACATGAGAAAGCCTCTGGAAAGACGTTCCCGAGAACCAAACCGGATCTCTGCCAACAAAAAGTCGGGTTACCCCTAACTGGGTAACTACTGACACGAGTATGTCATCTCCCGGTTGTAACCAACCTTTAACCGGGGCCCCAGCAACAAATCACAAAGTAATATATATATCTGCGATATCAACAAAAGTTAAGTATCTGGGCTCCATACCATGATACCACTTCTATCCAGAAGGAAATGCACATACCCTAAGGGGTGCTACCCCCAATAACCTTGCTGCATCTTTCCTGTTTTGACCATTCCGGGGTGTGAGGTCCGACGAAGTCTCGTCCACAAAGCCACGCTTTGGTACAAAGCCATGCTTTGGGTCAACCAACGATCAAAGTAACGATCATAAAGATAAATGATCAAACAAATGATCATATCACAAATGATCAAACAATGATCATTTCACAGCAACACTCAGCATGTCACATTACCAAATTGGGAATATATCGCTGATAACCATCAATTGCATAACCTCTGAGCTCGTACGTCTCAGAGAAGGGTGTTAAGCTAAGAGAATAAATTCTCCGCCACCAACAGAAATGTATTTGAAAGATATCTGCTTTATATCTCAATTTGTAATGTCAGACACACAATCCATGCAAGTCTACTCTGGATTCGAACAGAACCGAAGGCACTTTCAAAGAAGTCCTTGCAATCCGGATATCCACAATCCCGATCAGATTCCCCATCACATATGGAGAACTCTATACCAAAGCAACTCGGTGTAGAGTCATTCGACAGGTCATCCTATCGCTCTCGCAAATACCCGGTCTTCAACACCGGTCTTCAAATGCTATTCATAACGTCGTATCACATATTCAGAATGGGTTATACGACACAAAGGTCCTTTCCCGGTAAACCGAATAGTGAGTGTCAAATTTTAAAACGTGTGGATGTCATTCCCAACAATTCATAGATTCGATGTGGGTTTCTGATAATAAACTGAAATCCGATTCCCTGTCGCATCGAAGTTTAAATGCCGTTTCACGGGCAACAGAGTTTTCACATCAATACAGAACAAATTACAATTATAGCGCATCACATGGCAATCCACATAACACGGCATCACAATCAGAACAGAAATATCAATACAGTGCACAACAATAGTTAATTTATTTTCAAATGCGGTTTAAATAAATTTACCATAAAAATTATTTTTTAAACCAATGATAAGAATTTGAATAAATAATTTAAATCTAAATTAACTCGATTAATTGTTTCCAAATTAACAAATTCTTACTTACTTAAATACTTGATTGTTTATAAATCAATTTAATTAAAAGTTTGTAAATCATTCTTAATTTCTTTTCAAAATCATTGATTAATAACAATTATCTACCTTAACTATCATTTTAAATCTTCTTTATACTTTAAAAATCAATTTATTGTTACACTGGAATTTTAAATGTAAATTAGATTTATTTGTTTAACTTAAGTTAATTTCTTAATTTATTACTTAACCCATTAATTAATATTTCTTAATTACAAACCTGTTAACCATTTAATTATAAATAAAAAAATTTAACTGCTAATTTATTTGGTTTCCAATTTCAAATTTTAAACTACTTTACAGATTTTCAACCATCTTGCCATTTATTCAAATCAAAGCGGGTATCTTGTATTTTGAACAAAACTGTTTATATTCAAAAACGTTAACCTTCAGCATTAACTAAAACTCGAGTAAACCATGCTTCCTGCTCGAGCCAACTCGCATCCTCTCCTCTTCCTCCCCCGTGTTCTCTTCTCTTCCCAGTGTCTTTTAAAAAAAAAAGTTTGGGTAAAAATTTAAACTGTTAACTAACAATTCACTCGAGTGTCTCGTGCACAACATCAGGATTAACTCGAGCCCATCCTCTTTTCTTCCCGTCCCAGTTTTCTTCTTCTTTTTTTCTTCCTCAAGTTACAAACTACTGAAGCATTTTATTTAAACATGAGCACCCTGACACGCGACCCCCTGTGCACGTGTACACCACCGCGCCTCCTCTCCAGTGGCCGCCGCGACCTCCAACACGTCACAATTCTTCCCCACACTCGAATGCGATCTCCAATTCGACGCGAAATTCACGAAATAAAAAAAACCTGTAGCTCGAAAAGAAACTGGAATGAACCCTCCTTGCAAAAATGCCTCGCCACCCCCAACGACGACCACCTAACACTATGAAACTCCGGCCACACGTCGACCACACCCTCCCCTACCCTCACCTGGAATCGCGTGCTACTCGGACACTGGTAGGTGATGAAATCACCTTGCTTTCGACCCACTGCAAAACTCCATCTTAAACCCTACTTTGGGTTCGAACGGCAAATCCATCCATTCGAAAAATTATTGAGTATTTTTCTCGTCATTATAGAAGTTCAAACTAGCTTCGATTCAAATTTCAACATTTATCATTAACTCAATCACTGGTAATTCGAAAAATGTGATTTTTTGTTCAAAAACTAACTACTCTGTGTATATTAAACTAAAAAATATAAAATTTTGTTTTAAAAATCATAGATTGAAGTATAGATTCATATTTTAATCTTGAATTAATATTTTACAACATTTTATTTTTATCAAATTTTTTACCTGGAACCTGTAAAACAAGATTATAGTGATGCTTGATAAAGAAGATCTTAAATCAACCTTTAAAAATCTTACTTTTAAGTTTAACAACTGGTTTTGTTGAGAATCAAAGCTTACAAAATATTTTAAACAACATGGTTTGAATGTTTGAACAGAAAGATGAAGTCTGTAACAACTTTTCAAAGAACAGAGCATTTTAAAATCATATGCCTACTGAAGTATATGCAAACAGTTTAAAGATGAAGTTTGAACTAGTTTAAAATAAACTTAAAATTCTTTACAAAATTATGCCTGCTCACAGTGAATCCAAGTTTTGAGACAGAGCCTAAAACTCATATTTTCCAGATCTGTACATAACACATTCACATACAATATCTACTTATACAAGCATTTTTCTTTTCCAGACATAACTTCAAACAACAAGTTTAAAAATCCAAATCCAAAGAGGTTTACTCACCTGGCAAATATTTGAAAATAGAGAATACTTTTGTATTTAAAAGTTGCAGTTTTGATCTTCCTGGATCTACTCTTGAACCCTGTTTTGTTTACTTGAATAAATTTTGCTCCAGTTTGTTGAATAAGGTGGTGTTTGCTTTTATTTCTTTTATTTTTCTATTAAGGTACTTACTTTCTTATTTACTTTACAGGCTTTTGTTTTATTCCTTTAGCAAGTATTATTTTACTTTTGTTTTACTAAATGAAAGTGTTTGTTTTAATTAACTTATTTCTTATTTTACTTTGTTGAAAAGAAAGGTTATTTTAGTTATTAACATTTAATAATTTTTGTGATTTTACTACAATATCTTATTTCTTTTAAAATTCTCACAATTTAATTTTAAAAAGTTCAAATAATTTGCCGAATTTAAGCTAAGAATTTCTTGGATGTCACACCGAGCGACTTAAGATGGAATGACCTAAGCATGGCGCGACCCAAGCATGGCGCGACCTAAGCATGGCGCGACCTAAGGGGTAAGAGAAGGCCGAGCGACTTAAGTAAGAACGACCTAAGCATGGCACGACCTAAGTATGGCGCGACCTAAGTTATTGCGACTTAAATGCAGGTGCGACCCAAGGTATGGCGCGACCCATCAGCTGTGCGACCTAACAGGCCGAGCGACCTAAGGTAATGCAACTTATATGTAGGTGCGACCTAAGTTGGTGCGAGCAAGACGAGCGACCTAAATGGTCAGCGACCTAAGGCAGGCTGACTCATAGCAAGGCGAGCGACCTAACATGGCGCGACCTAAGTAGGTTGCGACCTAAGGTATGGCGCGACCCATAACAGGGTGCGACCTAACAGTGCAAGCAGGCCAAGCGACCTAAGTGGTGCGACCTAAGGGGTGCGATCAAGCCGAGCGACCTAAGTGGTGGAACGACCTAATGGCCGAGCTACTTAAGAAATGGAACAACCTATCCCATGGCGCGACCTAAGCATGGAGCGACCTATGTTGGTGCGACCTATATGCAGGTCGAGAGGCATATATGCAGGCCGAACGACCTAAGGAACGGAAGTGCAAAAACTCTCTCAATTTGCAACCGGTCGAGCACGGACGCTAGGGGATTACGCCCATCGGCTTTCCGATCCTATTGGCTCCTCGATGCATCACCAAAGACGTATTCAATCATCAAAGTTAGTATTTTTAAGGATTTGAACCCAAAACACTAAAAATTGGGATTTTCACCAATTCAATCCAAACCAAAAGCAAATGCACATGAATAAGTGTTAGAAATTCATACCCAACAATCAAAGATAGTTATAGACAAAGATGTGAGATAAAAATCTCACTTTTTCACAAAATCAATGAAGAAGAAGCTTGAAAGCAAAGAAAGAATCAACCACACTTCAATCTCAACACAAGAAGCTTGAATCAATGGCTTCTCTTCGAATTTGGAGTTAGATGTTGGATTTGCAAATGAACTAGGGCTTGGAGTTTTAATTTCCCATTCCTTCCTCCATTTTTGATGAAGCTTGAGTGTTAGAAAATGAAAGTGAAGTAATGAAGGGAAGAGGGGGTTGAGATAGAGTTAATAGTTTAGGCTAATGGGCTAAACCAAACCCAAAGCCCAAAGTGAAAAAGTGGCAAAATTCCACTAACTTCAAACATATCAAAGTTTATACTCAAAAAGATCGCAAACGGCGTTTTGGACCCAATGGAAGTGGTCCCGAGTCCTAATTCGACCGTATGCAAAAAATAACTTTTCGGACTATAATGCGACTAACGATAAAATATTTAAATATTCAATCGTAAAATATGCGGGTTGTTACATTGTGAGAACTAAGAAGGTGACTTTTGGGGCAAATTCTATTCATGTATAACAAAATTGTTTTCCCTACACCGATGTTTTTCTAAATAATCTTGACGATAAAATCAACTTTTTGCTTCATTGCAATGGTAACATGTTTTTTCTCTCTTAAACAACTGTAATTAAAATCATAAATAAATAAATAAAACTCAAACAAACATTATCATTAAAATGAATCATGATCAATTTACACTAATCATCATTACCTCATCTTCTTACTTGTGCTCATTTCCTTATTCCCTTTTATTCTCCATTGATTTAGACATTTCAAACTCCAAATATATTGATAAATTTATATAAAATTCAAATAAAATTTAACCGTATAATCCAGTTTACCATTAAATCAATTAAAAAATTAAGAAATATTTTGATTTAAAAATACAAGGTTTATGATAACGGGAAAGTGAAATTTGAACAAATGGTGCTGACGCTATTCTTTATAAAAGTAAGGAGAAATCTACGTTTGTTTCGGTGTAAGTTTAGTAAAAAATTGTGTATGTTTATTTTATATATTTTATGGCACAGATTAAGTAATTAGTGGTGCACTTTTGATTGTGTAGATATGGCGGTGCTAAAAATTGAGGATAAGGTAGATGTTGAGTTTAACGTGCAAATTTTTTAATTTCATGAAGTTGAAGTATTTACGCAATTGTGATAGGTACGACTCAACGTTGATTTTGGACTAGGATGATCAAATGTAAAAATATATGCTTTATGTAAGATAAGTGTGAAGAAAAAATGATCTACAAATATCGTTATGGATCAAGGATAGCAATGGGGAAAGTCTTGGGTCTAAATCCGGTAGACCTGCCTCTATTTTGACCCACCAAGACCCGCACCATCGGATCATCTAGGCGGATAGACCTATTATCCGTTCTTAAGAGCTACGGGCCTAGAGTCAGATTGGAGCTTGGCTGACTCACACCAATCGGACCTGCATTACTGAGACCTCATAAAATGACTTTATTACTATAATGATGATTTGTTGATCCTTTTATATACAAGTGGTTATAACATGGATATTCTAATGTTCCATTGAATAAGTTATATGATTTTATGGCATTGAGTTGCATCACTAATAATTATATAATAACATATGCATGTTTTTCTTGAATCGTTATTGTACACCTTATTTTTACTACCCTATCTATTATTGTAAAACATTGATATATGTATTTATTGTATCGTTTAATGACAATCCCTCTAATAAATAAAACAAATAAAAATATGTACATTATAGATAATTTTGAATAAACATGTGAAGCCTCATCGGGTATTGAGGGGGTGGGTCTATCTTGACCCATAAGTGTTTCGAGTACAGAGCGAAAATCCAGACCCACAATGGGTCCGCGGGACGCGTTAAAAAACTGGGAACGGGTCTGAGGCACAAAAAAACTATCTCAACCCATCCCATTGCCATCCCTAGTTAGCCATGGAGTTTGTACTATAGTCGTTGCACTATGCCGAGTTATAATAAGATTTTCTTGACGATTTTAACATCAAATAGGTCATCACTTTTCAAAAAAAAAGTTCTTCATCACCGAATAGCGTAATTAATTAAAAGGTGGAAATTAATCACACATCTTTATATTTTTCTTTGAAAAATAAAAGAAAAACTAATTCTTTAAGTAGAAAAATATTGTCGAGGATATATTTAGAGGTTTTTAGTACATATGGCAGCACAACAATATTTTATTTCCAATGACAAAAAGGACAAAATCGTTAAAATATTGTCAAAAGCTCTAGCCATCGCACGTGTTTTCTCTTCTTCTTCGATCTCGTTCTTCTTCTTCTTCAATTCATCTTCGTTTTCTCTTTTTCCCATTCAAATTTAAATTTTCTTCTTCACTCTTCTTTGTTGTCGTACGCGGTCCATTCCTATTAACCTAATTTCGATTTTCGTCTTTTTGAACATGTCAGTGAAAATTTTCAGATTTAGGTATGATTCTATGCTTTTTCTCCTTTCTCTTCTATCAATGTTTTAATTTGATTGTTTCTATTTTTTCTTTTCAAAAATTAATTTCAACTTTGTTGATGTGTTTTCTTCTTTCATATTCTATGGTAAATTTGGGCATTAGCAGCAGGTATGTTCTGGATTTTGTTTTTTGTTTTTTTGATGCAGTATTGTTTTTTTATTTATTTTAAATTGAATGTTATTTGATTTTCTTCACTAATGTATACCGTGGATTCATATTGATTTGGATGTAAATGTATTGTTGTGTCCATTTCAATAAGGATCAGTTTTCACGTATTATTTTTAGGTTTTTTAGGATCATTTTTCACACCAATAAAGTTTTGAAGTGTTTTACTGTTTTGTTTTGTTTTATTGAGTAGGTATAACAATGACGATGTTATAGAGTAAATATGATTATATCCATCAAACATTCAATGGGTCGAATTAGCGTTTCTTTAGTATCAAACATTCAATTAACTTTGTTTGAGTATCATTTTTGTTATTAATTTCAGTATCAGATTTTATGTATCAGTTTTATAGTCTGTAAGTATAATTTTTTTTTAAATTGTTACTTTTTTTGTTTCTGAAACTTAAGGCTATAAAAAAATAAAATTGTTACGGATTAAATATGATAATAAATGAGTTGAATTAGTGTTTTATAACCATCAAACATTTGCTAGTATTACACATTTAATTAACTTTGTTTGAGTACCATTTTTCTTATTAATTTCAATATCAGATTTTAGGTATCAGGTCTTCTAATTTTTGTAGTATAAAGAAAATTATCATGCTATAATAAAATGACAATCTAAATCAAGTAATTTTTTATTGATGTTTTTTTCTTGCATTCATATTAGTGATTGGAATGGTAATCAAGGTATGTTTTTATTTTATGTGTGTTGCAAGTTGTTTGATGATGTGTCATTATTGTGGAAAATAACCGGTATCAGTTTCTATTATGTTAGTATCATTTTCTAGTTTCAATAACTGTTATTTTTAACTAATATCAATTTTTCTTAGTATCGGTTTCTGTTACTATCCTATTATACGACGGTGTAGATATTGAAATAAGATTTGATATTAAGATTTTTTAGTTCAGTATCAGTTTTGAACTACCAAATGCGTTGCATGGCATCCGAAAGTATTAGAATTTGATATTAAGATTTTTAGTTTAGTATCAGTTTTGGAGTAACATATGCGTTGTGTATGATCAGAAAGTACTAGAATTTGATATTAAAATTTTAAAAAAAGTGGTATTTTATAGTATTGTTGTTTTTTCATTAATATGTATTAGATTAGTGATTAATATCAGTTTTTAGGTATCAGATTTTTAAAATGTTTTATAGCATATTATCATAATTTAGTTTTTACGATTTAGATATCGGTTTTTAGTTATCGGTAGCAGTTTGTAGATATCGGTTTTTGAGTTAATAGTTGATTGATTTTTTTCATATTTTTTTAAAATTATTATTTGCAGGTTTTTTCCCTTTAACTATGGGTACTGTTTTTTTTTGAAAATATAGATAACTGCAAATGGTTTTCGAATAACTTAAAACAAATGCTTCAAAAAGATCGCGATTTGATTTTTACCTCGGATCGCCATTAATAATTGATTTTAGGTGTTCGTGAAGTTTTTTCTTCAGCCTTTCATAGTTAATGCTATCTTCATATGGGACATAATCTACTTTCGATGGTAAAGGCAAATAATGTGAATATGTCTATCGTTGATTTGTTTAAGATGTGTCCCAAAGCTTATAATATGCTAATGCTATAAATTTTATTCCTAATTTCGATAAGCCTATTGTTGATGTAAGTGTTGAAGATGATATTATGCCACCTAAGCAGAAACATGCGGTCGGTAGGTTTGCTATTAAATGGAAAGGAGGATTTACAAATTTTCAAAATAAGCATAATAGATGTGGTGTATACAAGCAATATGATCACAATAAATGTAATTGTCAAACTTATAAGAAAATACGATATGAATTTCATGTTTTTATGAATTTGTTGAGAATTATACTTGGTTGTATGTCTTTTTTAGCAATCTTATGTAATCGAACTTGGTTATATAAATATATTGGTTTAGCATATATTAATATGTACATTGATTTGCTCTTTGTAATTGAACTTGGTTATGTAGTATCACTTTTAGTTAATTGTTATGTGCTGAGAGTATACAGGTGACATAAGAAGTGGTGAGTTATTATGTTTTTATGTTGGTTAGTTTATTCAAAAGTATGTTATGTTTGGTTTCAGTTTTTGGTAATATTAGTGTCAGTTTCAGACATGTAAAATTTGGGTATCAGTTTTGTATGCTATTAATATCACTTTTAGATATTAAAATCAAGGTATTGGTTTTTGCATGCTCTTAATATCGGTTTCAAATATAAACAATTAGGGTATCAATTTTTTGTGTGCTAATAGTGTCACTTTTATATGGTAATTTTTGTTTCCTTGCTGATTTTGAACTGCAACGATTTGTTTGCTGAGTTGTCATGTGTAGAATTATGAGAAGAACTATGAGCTTAGATGTCAATATATAGACTATGTTATGGTGAAATGTTGACAACTCAATATATAATATAGAAGTGTAGAAGTGTTGTTTGGTCTTAATGCTATCGTCAAATTATATCAAATAGCTATTGGATATTATTTCTGCATATATATAGGTATATGTTTTGTTGGAAATAACATTTAAATTAATTTATAAAATAACTAAGCATGAATTCGAATCAATCAACAACTAGATATGAGTTTTTATTGTTTTGGTAACACTTTTGTCATGCATGACAATGAACTAAATAATTAAATTTATAGTGCATTGTATTATACAACACAGCTACTGGATATCATTTTTCTGTACTTGTAGGTACCGCTTTTGTGGTAAATAACATTTAAAATAATTTATAAGATAACAAAGCATGAATTCGAATCAAATAGCTATTAGATATGAATTTTCATTGATCTGGTGTTATTTTTATCATGCGTGATAGTGAACTAAATAATTAAATTTATAGTGCATCATATTATATAACACAACTACTGAGTATAATTTTTTCATACATGTAGGCATCATTTTGTGGTAAATAACATTTAACATAATACAAACATTTTCTATAGCGAGACAAAGAAAATACAAATAATACAAGCAATAGCTAGCGTTTCAAGGGAGAAACTTTCATTAGATGTTCATATTACTTGAACTGAACACTTAAATATATATTACTTGAATTGAGCTGAACATCATTTTTTAAAAGAGAAGCTAAATTCAAATAGTTCTAACCCAAACAGTCCTAACTCAACCATCAACTGAATATTACTTAAACTGAACATCACATCAATTTTACAACAAATTCGCTTCCTAATGAGTTCAAGCGTAGACATAAAATCAGCCAAATTCCAGCGATGTCATTGTCCGTGTTTCTGTTCAATTTCGTATTGATGAATTTCGTGTTACTGTTCAATTTCAGGCTGAGCTAGGATTTTACGAGTTGGCGATTGTTGATAAATTTCGTGTTGTTGTACATCGATCGTTGATGTTTGCAATTGTATTGGAGATGATTTGTTTGTGGTTTAAGCTGTCATAGTTACGTTGAGATTAATTTTTAAGATTGGAGGTTGAGAAAGAGTATGAAAATGAAGATGATGATTGAGTTCCGCGGAAGAGAAAAGTAGAGAGATGGTTTAAATGAAGAATGGACTTTGGGCTGACCTGAAATGAATAAAATAAAGCGCATGTCTTTTTGTCTAATTTTTGAGCTTAATTTGTCATTTAAAAAATTTCCCCCTCACATCCGTATGACAAGTCATCTAATCATTAAAAAAAATTAAAGAGTCAACAAACGATGATCAAATTGTTAATTTCGGTATTGATGGACCGATTTGGTGAAAGAATTGATTGGTGCCAACCTTTGAGTGGAAGATCGCCTCTATTGATCAATTCGAGTTCTTGGTAGAGGCAAATCGTAGGAGTCAATCCTAATAATGTTGGGTATTAATTTTGATGTAGAATCAATAAGCGAAGGCAGCGAGTGGGATTGTAGCGGTGGTGAAGTTGGAACGATAGTGCAGTTACTTGCGGTGTAACAATTACTGTGGGACTATTATTAATATCTAGAACATAGTTTCAATGACAAAATTTCTCAGCATTTTAGCCTCAAAGACAAACCTTCAGTATTTAAACGTGTAGGACAACTTTTGAATTTCAATTCGGAGGAAGGACAAGAAACAAGGACAAACATGCAAATGAGTCTGAAGTAGTGCCAAGCTTAGGCGGCACTGTGGGCAAGGGCGGTTGCTGCGATGGCATTGGTTGCGAGGGTGGTTGGTTCGACGGTGGATGACAACAGCTAAGGTTTTGAAGTAGCTCGATTCGAAATCATCTGATAATCGAAAATTGATGGCTATGGCGGTAGGGACGCCGTCGTGAGGTGGTGTTTTAGAAGAAATAACGATTCGAAGAAGAAGAATAGCAAGTCGAGGAAGAAGAAGAGCAAGCCATGAAAAGAATTAGGGGAGAAGAAGTGATATTAGCTGTTAGGTATCAGTTTTCCCGTTTGTAGGTATCATTTTCGAAAATATTTGTTATTTTTGAGTTTTTGATTTTTTGTTGTGTAACAAAATTATTATACTATAATAAATTCACATTTTGAAGCGAACATTTTTTAATTGTTATTTTGTTTTTTGCATCCATATTGGTTTGATTGATGATGTATTGTTGTATTGAGTTTAGTGAAGAACGGTTTTTACGTATTATTTCTATTTTTCTGAGTATCATTTTTTAAAATAATACAGTATGTAAGTTTTTTTTACTATTTTGTTTGTTTGATTATATAAAAAAATGAAGTTGTTATATAGTAAATATGATGATGATAGAGTTGAATTAGTATTTCGTTAGTATCAAATATTTAATGAAATTTATTTGAGTACCAGTTTTACTGTTAACTTGAGGATCGGTTTTCAGGTATCCGTTTTAGTGACGGTAGGTATCATTTTGTAAATAATGTTTTATTTTTTACTTAGAGATGAACCACTGTCGTGCTCGTCATTGTGCACACTACCTTAGTTGAATGGGATCCATACTTATGCTGGAATGGAGCCACTCGATTTGGCTTGCATTCGGAGAATGGAGATGCTATAGTCAAAGCATCGTTATGTGAGATAACGATGCAATTTCATGAGCGTGATAGATGTTGATTATGGATGGTCTATTTGTGCTTTTAATATGACGATGAACTGATTTTCTACAACGATGATTGTTATAATTGATATGCTTGTTCAAGAATGAACTATAAACTTAGATAATGGTGATCGAATTTGATAAATTTGAGAACCTAGGAGAATATGGGTGGTTTATTTGAGTATCAGCTGTTAGATATCAGTTTTAGTTGTCGGTTGCAGCTTTTTGGTATCAGTTTTCAGGTAGCATTTTTTAGGTATCAGTTTTCAGGTAGCAATTTTTAGGTATCAGGTAGCAGTTTTTTAGTATCAGTTTTTAGGTTAAGAGTTATCGGTAGCATATGATGGCAGCGGGTGGTGTTAGGTGCAGCGACGAGGCTGGTGGTGCAGGTGATGGCGGTGGATGGTGGTGCGACGAGTGGTGGTTGATAATTTTGACTGTTTGTCCTTATGATTAATATTGAAAGAATGTTTGTCTTTATTACTAATTTTGAAAGAATGTTTGCTTTTGTGGCTAAAATATTAAGATCGTGTCCTTAAGGCTAAAAAAATACAATTTGTTTTTCCTTTATATAAAAAACCATATTAATTATTGCATAACTATGCATACATAGGCCTGTCAATGGATACCCGAAAAATCCAAAATCCAGTCTGTATCCGAAAAAACGGATATTATACGATATCCGAAAAGCGGATGCAGATATCTGATATCCGAAAAGAAAATCGAATGTCAATGCGGATACGGGCATATCCGTATCCGAAAAACATCCGTCTGATCCAAAATTATTTATAATAAAAAAAAAATATTATTGATTTATTATTTAATGATGAACTTAAAATATACTTAGAAATGAATTGTTCCACTTTGAAAAACTAATTAGTATTTTAGTGTGTATTATCATTTGAGAAAGTGTGTTTTAGTTCAAAAATATTAGTATAGTAAAAATCTTACTCAATTTCGAATGCGGATATTTTCGAATATCCAAAAGTATTCGCTTTTTATATTCGGATGCGGATATTTTCGGATATTCAAAAAATAACCGTGAATGGGGATACGAATGTTAATTATCAGATATCTATGAATATCGGATGCGGATTTAAATTTTCGAATACGAATGCGGATACAGCCATATTCGCGTCCGTTGACAACCCTATCCATACATTTTGCAAGTATTACATATACGACACCACTTATCGGAAGCATTTGCAGTACAACTACAATAATCACGCTGCAGTTTCAAAAAATTACATCGCTATTATTTTGCACTCCAGTCAATTACACCACAAAAAGGAGTACTGTCAAAGGTAAGCACAACAATTTTCAAAGTCACCCATTCTATGTTTGACATTCATAATACATCAAAAAACATTAAATTCGGTGAAAGTTTGATTCGTTCAGTTAGCAAATTAAAAGCTTAGGGTTTTCATATTCTGATCAAAAAACTTTATTTCCTGAAGAAAAAAAAAAGTTAATCCTTTTCCTCCCAAAAGCATATTTGAGGAAAATAGAAATTCTCAAGATTTGTATACAAAGTTCAATTGAAATTGAATAAAAGTGTTGTAGAATCACCAAGTACAAGTAATAAAAATAAAATTGGATTGAAAATTATTCATAAAATCAAATATAATACCATTCTAAATGATAATTTAGAAATATAAAAAAATAAACTTTTTTGACATTGCTTTTTCTTCACAGGGAAATAACATATCAGTACAGTTTTTAAAGGACCTAAACCAGCATAATGCCCTGACGTACTGGCACTGGTGTAGCTTCCCAGTTACAACACTCCAAAGATATCCCTGGTTGAAAATGCAGGAAGCATTAAACCGATGCCCGCATAAACTATAATAAGATACTAGAGAACAAGTAGAAGAGTGCTGCAAAACTGCCAATAAATACTACCTTTCAGCAAAATTCAAAGTTTGAGCAAACTCGTATAGTTCAACTTTACAGATTATTGAATTGTAAACGTGCCACGCTAATTTTAAAACACCATCAAGTGAGGTACTATATACAAATCTAAATTATTACTAGTTACATACCTCTGAATTTTTCTAATTTTAGTTCTTTTAAACGTTAAAATAATGATGCTATTTGCAACGTGTGATAGCATTAATAAATCATATACATTTCTCAAACAAAATACAGATGAGATGACCAAAGAATATATGCTGCAATCAGAGAGTGAGTTGTTGACAGTCTTTGAAGTTTAAATTTCAAGGTCATCCAATGAGAGTTCTTGTGCACTCAGCAGCTTCACTTTCTGCAATGAATACAGGCAAGAAATCAAATACTTGCATCAACTTTATTAGCTTTAAAGAGATAAGAGGTGCCATATGTATAGGGGGAAAAAAACACAAGCAAAAAAAATTATAGGCTATATGCTTACTGTCATAAACTGGGGAGGATCGTCAAGGCTTGTAGAACCAAGGATAACTTCCCTCTTCAGTTTTGATGTTAGTTTATGAACCACGCGAAGCTGATGAAGAGGGAAAAAAAACAGTGAGCAAGAAAGGTCATTTCCACATATTATAGTACTGTAAGTAATATAATGGACAAACTTTCGATTTAGACTCGTTGAAAAAACTTATTGCGTAAAATAGGTTTGGTTGAAAACTTGATACAAAAATAGATCTAGTTTTCACCAGGTCAGTACATGCACATGTAGAAAATGCAAATTTGTACATGTGCACTTTAAAAGCGAGCATATACAAATTTTAGCCTAATGAAAACCAGATGATAGAAAACAGTTTGCCAGATGGGCATTTTGTTAGAATACTAATAGATAAAACAATGCCGAAGAATTTTTGTCAAACTTCACTTTATATGATGCACAACAAGAACATAATGCAAAGATCTAAAACAGAGAGCCTGTTTATTTATTTTCTCCCAATACCTCAGAACGAGTAGCTCCACCAATGATAAATACAAAAATACGCTGTCCCATCTTTTTGAAATCACTACTAGATGCATGCCTCAGAACTGAATCACTGTAAAGGTACATTACATATCAGCGAACATCCACAAATTCAAGACACTCTGAAATTTCATGACAATCATAATAGGAAATTCATATGAGAACCGTCAGAGGTTTGCTATGTCAAAATAAACCTTTGATTTGTATGATAAATTGGTCTGAAAATCCAAAGTTTTCTTTGTCATTCAACAAAAATATGACGTCGTGCTACTTAGATTTAAAGCTCTATAACTTCTCCTAAATAAGTTTTATAATAAAGATTGTATGATTATAACAAATTAGTGCTGGTTATCGCAACATATGAATAAAACAGGATAATTCTACAATCTACACCTTTATATGGGTTCAAGTTTACCTTGAATAACCATCATCTGAACCACGAGGCCTAGCCCATGTCGGAGTTCGTCTTGATCTCATGGAATGAGCAGCATGAACAGGGCTTGAGTTAAGCGAAGCAGCACTTTGCAAGGTTCCATGAAAAGTAGGGCTTGGTTCATTCATACATTGATATTCGTTTTTTGGTAGCTCACCCTTGCTAAGTTTCTCAATCAACTCCTACAACGAAAATATATTTTCATCATCAGGAACAAAACAGTTAAGATTACAGATTACGACAGAAGATACATTAATATGCCTTCTCTTTAGCATCAATAATGCAGGTGAACATAATGTCAGAAATTTTAGATTATATATTCATAGAGAAAAACTAGCACAATTATATCATGGATAGAAATGAAGTCATAACTTAATTTTAAAGAGTCTTTTTACAATATATTCCATCCATAGAAACCCCGGTCATGGGTACTAAAACTCTACCATTCTTCAAAAACTACAGGGATTTAGACCACGCTTGCAAAGCATTATAGCTCCACTGTAAATGCTAGAGGCTGTATCACTTACCGTTCACCTGATTATAATCGCTACTGAATTTATACCCAAAAAAAAGTATTTTGGACTTGTTTGGGACTTGTATATTAGTGCAATTTCCTATTAAAAAGAAAAAAGAAAAAAATAAATCCATACTTCAAAAAAATCCAACACATTAGTTCATTAGCGTTTATTTGATCATAAAAGCAAGAGAATTTAATAGTTTAGAACAAACATTGTGTAGGAAAAACTAAAAGTTTAATTGGTGTACGAACTAAATGCATATCGTGTAGCAAATAAATATACCTCTATCATTGGATAAAATTTTGATAGGGCCCATGTCCCTTCTTCACCATTTCGTTCTTTTCTTGCCCCATGTTTTTTCTGTCATACAAATGAACTGCATTTAGAGCGTATCATATGGAATAAGAACAAGGCTGGATAAATTATCAGTCCCTACTCCGTTCTTTGTTTGCAGCACTGCCATCACCTATTCCACAACTATTCCTCTTATTTTAGTACAAAAATGACAAATTTTATTAGAAAAAGATTATAATGAAAAATTCCATTAAATGGCAAAATTTATGGATTTTTCAATTATATGCATTAAGCATATATAAATTAAAAAGTTTGCTGTTGAAAAAATCACAATGACAATCCGTTTCCACGATTCAAACATACAGATCATAAACTTCCCAACGTACATAACTCATTGACTATAATGAAAGATTATCTTTTAATGACAGATAAACATGGTTTTAAATCTCTTAGATCTCGCCCGAGATCTCCTTTTCACACTTGAATGAGATCAGACATCAAATCTCCGTCCTATTTCGTCCGACACTCGTCTCATCTGAAACATTCAAATCTCACCCAAAATATGGATCAAAAATCTCAATCCGAGATCTTACCCAAAATATGGATCAAAAATCTCAATCCAATATCTCACCCAAAATTACGTCCTTTTTTACATAACATTTTTTTCATCTTCATATAGGTTAAAAAGAAACTACTCAATCCAATTACTACTAACCAACTCCATGCACATATTTTTTTTGCTTTATCAGTCACAACAGTATATTTCATTTCTTTTTTATGTTCAAAAAACATGATAGTATCCAACCACAACCAAATCAATTAAGCTAATCAAGCTACCGCTCTACTCCAATACAGCAATTTCAATTCTTTTTTCTATGCAAACCATTAAAACATTTATGATTAAAAAAATTAATTGTTAAATGATCATCAATGCATTATTTTTAGATACATAAGTTACTTCGATATACTCATGAGATGTACTTTATGACACGAGATGTCAATCTAAGATGTACACCCGAAATACACTCATCTTGTCTGAGATCTCCTTTGATACGAGATAGCTTAAGCGAAAATTCCAATATGAAACATGACTGAAATCCGAGATTTAAAATCTTGTAGATAAAAAACAAATTTCTTTCATTGATTGAAAAGGAAGATGTCCTTTTTCAACAAGAAAGATATTCTTTTTTAATCAAGGAAGGATGAACGGAACAAAAGAAAAGTAAGTCCAACTTTTCCCCTGGTATAGAAGTAGGTTAAACAATCCGCGCTAAGAGTACAAAACCCTTGCCAAAGAAAAAGGAGAACGGTTACCTTTTCATTTAGAAAAAGAAGTATCTTTAACAAAATAAAGGAAGATAAACTTGTTTTGCAACACACACGCATACATACATGCATGTGTGTAATAATGTATGCATAACATCCATCATTATAAAGACAGAAAAATTGTGATTTGATGATGAAAACGATTTTATAACCCAACTTTTTATATTAAGTTATTACACTTAAAAATTGTGTGGAATCAGAAATAATACAGAGAAGAGTAAGTTAGGAAATGAAAATTCATGCTACTTGATTTTTAGTGAGCTGTCATTTAGTGGGACCAGGATTTAAAATTAATTAGACAGGATTGTAATGTATAATTTGATTAAGGAATAGGGGGTCGGGTTTAAATTTTCAGCAAGTACAAAAACATGCTTACCTTATGGACATCAAATTTGAGGGAGAATACACCAGCTGTCGACTTTTTGCTGTCAGTATTCCCTAGGCATCTCATGTTATTTACAGCAATAGCATCATCATCTGACAACCTTGCTAACTGACACCAGATGAAAGTTATGTGAGAATTTATAGCAGGTAACAAATATACGTACAAGGGTGGGAACATACAGTACAAAATAAATAAACTAATACTACAAAAATCGCAATATGAATCACTATAAAAGACACATCACAACGGCAGGTGCATACGGTACAAATTCACTAAACTTATACTACAAAAATCGCAAAATATGAATCGCTATAAAAGACACATCACAATAATTAGGCTAATCTTGAAACAATTACCCATAACCTGATGGAATAACCATCTTTTGGCACATTCCATAAAATACCAATATGATGTACAAAATATCATGATAGTACAGAATGTCAGAATCTTTGAATGATGGACCAGGGATTAATTCACTGATTCAATTTCTTCAAACACATGGAATGAGCCATGGTATATGAAAGAAGGGAGTACATAAACTTTCATGATTTAATATAACCCATTTTCAGCTTCATATGTTCAAATTGGCATGCCGATGATCAATAATGGTAAATTTACCAACAGATAAGAGTTCTACTTTTTGATATTCCGTAAGTGTTTGATAATTGATAATACCGCTTTCTTTTTGCGAATAAGAGTGATATTTTATTTAAGCAAAGCACTCCTTTTGACGTCTCAAGAGCTCAAACCCATGACCTTTAAAACATCAATGTAAAACGTCATGTCACTTGCCACTTGAGCTAGTGGTCTTTTTGATAATTGATAATACTGTTTTCATTGTTACAAATGTTAAATTTACCAATGCCTACATCAACACTTTGATTTTTAGTTTAGTTGCTATGACATGCTAAAGTTAATATTATCACAAATTGTGTTTACAGGCACACTGGAAAAAAAAACTTGGTTTATCAAAATAAATATCATTTTAAGCAAGATTACAAAATCATTGATTGCATCAAAACAACCTATGAAAATATGTTTTATTATCTAGAACTTGAATAGCCAATGGTTTGGATTAATAAACAATTAAATAAATTATTGGTAAAATTATCGTTATCAATGGTTTTGAAATTTTGTTGCTTCTGCATCTTTATTAATAGTTGGCTTGGAAGCGCAATCTTTTAGTCCGATTATAAAATTCTCACGATACCATTTACTCATATATAATTTAATTATTATCTATTATTCAACGTACAAGTCTCTGGAAAAAAATCATTGGTAAAAACCTAATTAAATGCAGATGTTATTCCTGTTATTTTTAGCCTATTATTTCTAGGCTGGACTGGAACTATTCAAACTAAGTTAAAACGGTTAAATTTCTTTACAAATTCAAACTATCTGACGCTTACGAAAAGGATCTAACAAATATATACCACTTAAACAAATAAACATCATTTACAAATTCGTTGTTTATTAGTAATAATATAAATAAAATTCAAACTGATAAAAATTAAATGTTGCAACTTAGAAATAAGAATTTAAATTAACTACACGTGATTTCAACGTAAAAACATGACTAAAAATTTTTGCAAATCATTTTCTCTTGAATCTATTAATCATATATAAATTGTAGAAGAACAATTCACGCGAAAAGCACACGCCATCATCATGCACGAAGCGCGTGCCGTAACGCTCGTATATATTTACCACTTGTAAGTTTACTACCTACCAATAGTCTTGGTATACCAACTAAGAACATTGTTGGTAACAAATAGTTAGGTAATGATACAATAACAATAGTAGCCATACACACTCCTGTGATGGTAAGTAGGTATGATCAATACTGAATGTGTGACAGTAATATATTCACCTTTGGGAAAGTTGAAAACTGGAAACAGGGTAATAGCGGTTTGTACTGTTCCAATTTTGTAAGATCTAAATTACACAAACAATCTAACATATTTGAAAGATTTTGGTATAAAAGTTCATAAAAGTAATTATTATGTATAAATGATATTATTCAAATTCTAATGCTGCTTCCATTACATGCAAGACGATTTTTACTTCTTGTGTTAAATAAAAAATATAAACAATGGTTCTCAAATTAAAAACTGACAGAAATTTCAAATACAAATTTATACCAGTGGTTTTTAAATACCTGCAATAGCTTTGTTCCTTTGTCACCTTCGAATTTATCAGGGTATATAGCTGCATAAATCATCATTAATCGCAATTTGTTTTCACGAGAAGCATCCTGGAGGAGTTACATATCATATTATATTTAACAGCGGTCGACGAAATTAGATAGAAAAAAATTCAAAATTACTCACCTGATTTTTCCTGAGGAACTCAATTAGTTCTTTTGTTCCAGCATCTCCAAATACAAGATCTTGCTCAAGCTGTCCAATTTCTCTAAGCCCTAACTCTCTAATCACTTTGTTAATTTTTCCAGCTATCTAGATGTAGATATGATTATGTCAATAAACACAAAATCATCGTATGTGCACTAATAAAGCTGCATTACAAAGTCGTATGAGCATCTTTTCAGCAAAGATAATCGTTGATTTCAATTCAAGCATCGACATGTTGTCAAAATGACGCACAAAAATAACATGATTAAGCAAGCAAGCAGACACACATGCGCACTCACAGTATAAGTTGTTTGTTAATGTTGAAATTATTTGACTCAAATACGTCGAAGGAACGTTGGAGAAGTTGTACGAAGAAGTAATGGACTAGCGGAGTGCAAGAAAAGCAGATTGGAGCAAAATAGCACAAGCAAGCAAATCTGGGCCGGCAACAGACAAACCATTGACCTGTCCTTCCAAGCGGTCGACCATTTGTGTAAATCCAAAAATCCCAAATCTAGAGCAGCAACGGCCTACTTAGCATGGCAACCGCTAAGAGCTTGCAGTACAGACTGACAAGAAGAACTGGACAACAGCTCAGCCCTCACGATAGACCGATAAGGGCATGGTCCACAAATTCGTCTAATGAGTCCAACAGAAAAAGGAAGGAAAATTCCTTTTTCCTTGTCTCAAAATCAAACATCTTTATCTTTACTATTAATAAAGATAATTCAATGAACATGGTTTTCATGGTGTCTTTTTGAAATTCCAAAATTACCCCTATCCATCAACGGAATTTCACCACAGATTTGTGACATTCACCGCCATCCCTTCCCGACTATCCAACAACGGAAGTTTACGACCGATACCATGAACAAAACAACTTGAAATAGAAGTGCTGCGACTATCAAAATCTTTGCACTTACAGCACACATCCGTCCACTTCTTTTTTATTAATTGAAAGTAAATATCTCTGAATATTAGATGCACGTACGTGTACTTTATACTACCATATAATATGCATTTATGTATTATTAATATTAGAATTGGACTGAATTTTAAATTGTGTGTGATAAGGAACCAAATGATTACTAAATTCTTCGAAGTCGATTTTAAAATTAGAACTTACATCATTTTGCTAAAGGCAAAACAATTTTAAGCAACATTGTGCAACATGATATTTAATTGCACTCATATTTGCTAGCATATTAAACTAGCAAATACAAAAATTACCTGATAATCCAAAAATAATAAAGAACAGAGCAATACCTCAACAACAAAGTTAAAATGGCCTAATGTAATGTTTTCTAAGAAATCAGCTTTTTAACATGCTATGGTGGTTAAAAATTATTTTATATATTTTAGGTCATAGTTAGGACCCTGAGAAGTAAATACTCCAGCTATCATGTTGTTAAACTCAACAATACTTCCATTTCTAACCGAAATAACACATTTTCTTGATGAGAGATAGAGCATATATATGATATACACTATGAAATAGGAAAACAAAATACTTCAAATTTGTTTAATTCTTTATAAAGTATTGCATGCTCACTGCAATTTATGTCGATAATATAACATTTTTTAAAAAGCATTACATAGAATTTACCGTCTGCAAAAACTGAAAACCTAAAGTATTCTAGCGTAAGTAATTCTATAGAAAACTATCCCAAATCTATAAACACGTAAGGTTTATGTTTATATATTTCTATCCATACAATGCTTTTTTGAACTATTTTTTAATAGTCAATATTGGCTTTTAATAGTGAAAATGCACTCGAAAGTAGTACTACTTTATGTATAAAAATGAATCATAAGTTGCATATATGCATTTTAAAATGATATTAACCGAGAAAGAAAGTTAAAATAGTTTATTGATTTAGTAATAACGTATCGTCCTAAGTTATAACTCAAAACATGGAATATTATTGATTTCCTAAGATACACAATTAAACTGAAAATTGGCAACATACAAGTGACAAGAACCTTCAATAGATCAAGCTAAATAAAACATGATGAATCAATTATAATATTTTTATTTTAGACTTTCTTAATGATGTGTCTAAAGAAAGCTTAATTATAATCGTCTCTATCAGGGTGACCAACTACTAGTTTAAATGAAAAAAATGAAAATCTGGAACTGAAGACCCGTTTTTTAACAAAGAGAGGATTACTCAACTAATGGCGAACAAAGGATTGTTGACCCTGATTAAACTTCAAATTCGGGACACTTATGATTGGGTTGCACTGGTTGATCTTTCAAACATTTTTTTCAATTAGATGTGCGACCCGCAAGCTTGATCAATCAGCCCACCAATGGCCTTTTTTTTCCAGCGCATGTTTAAAGCAATACCCGGTATTTTCATATATTTCTTGCAAAATTGATTGAAATTTGAGCCCTGATTTAATCGTGTTCGACAGTTCGGAAGGCTCCACTCTTCATCATAAGTTGCATATGTGCATTTTAAAATGATATTAACCGAGAAAGAAAGTTAAAATAGTTTATTGATTTAGTAATAACGTATCGTCCTAAGTTATAACTCAAAACATGGAATATTATTGATTTCCTAAGATACACAATCAAACTGAAAATTGGCAACATACAAGTGACGAGAACCTTCAATAGATCAAGCTAAATAAAACATGATGAATCAATTATAATATTTTTATTTTAGACTTTCTTAATGATGTGTCTAAAGAAAGCTTAATTATAATCGTCTCTATCAGGGTGACCAACTACTAGTTCAAATGAAAAAAATGAAAATCTGGAACTGAAGACCCGTTTTTTAACAAAGAGAGGATTACTCAACTAATGGCGAACAAAGGATTGTTGACCCTGATTAAACTTCAAATTCGGGACACTTATGATTGGGTTGCACTGGTTGATCTTTCAAACATTTTTTTCAATTAGATGTGCGACCCGCAAGCTTGATCAATCAGCCCACCAATGGCTTTTTTTTTCCGGCGCATGTTTAAAGCAATACCTGGTATTTTCATATATTTCTTGCAAAATTGATTGAAAGTTGAGCCCTGATTTAATTGTGTTCGACAGTTCGGAAGGCTCCACTCTTCATCATACATCTCCTGCTTATTATTATTTGAAGATGCAGAGAACCAAGCTTTACTAGTAAACTTTGAGGAAGTTTGAACCGTACTCACGATACATACTTTAGGTACATCACATTAATAATGTAGTCAATGTGGTTCGGACATCGATCTCGGCAATGGAAGCTGGCATACATTGTGATATCCCGGAATTTTTGGCAATATCAATTTAATAATCTGTATTTAAAATTAAATTGATTTGATAATTTTGTGTTAATAAAATTTGAATTAATTTTATATTCTTCTCTTAATAAATATTTAATTGGCAGAATTTATCTTTTTAAAGCTAATTAAATTGTTTTCTATTTATAATATGTACATATTGTATATATTGTAAATAGATTAGCTTTGTTTTAAATTTAATAAATAAAGGCATATTTTCTAATTCTAATATTTTTGGTAATTTGAAAATTTGATTTTTATTTAATATTAGGCTTTTCAAAGCTATTTAATAAATATATGGTTTTAAATTGTTAAGATAGATGTTTAAATGTTTAAAATGATTATGGCTTAAGTTTTAAATTTAAATTAATTAACAAAAAAGTTTGTTTTGTTTTCTTTTCAAAATATAGTTTGATGAAATAAATAATTTATTTATAGAGAAATAATTTCTTTTATAAATTATTTTAATTTGATAATGAGTTATTTTTAAAACAATAATAATAATGTATTTTTTTTACAAATAGGTTTTAAAAATAAATAGCATTGTTATTTCAAATTGAATTTTTGAATTTGATTTGAATTTGAATTTAAAGTTTTGAAATTCAAAGTATAGATTTTAAACTGTTTTGGATTTTAAAATATTTGTATAAACTTTTATTTATATATATAATTGGTTTATTTCTTTTAAAATTATCTATACATACATACATACATATATATATATATATCTTTATACACTAATTTATTAAGCATGATCTTGTATTAACCTTATATTAACATTTGATTATAACTAATTAACTTTAAAAGACATGTGTTAAGTGATTAACATATTATAATGACAAATGTTGATATTTGAGACAAGCGGCATTTGTAATTTAGTTTTCTTTTTATTTAAAAAAAAACATTTCAACCTATTTAAACAATCTCCTTCTTCCCTTCCATTCTTTTTCTTTTCTAAATCTAAAAGCCAAGTTCAAAATCTGTAAACAACTCTTCAAACCAAAATCCAGAAATCATGTCAAAATAAAAATCAGTAATCATCTTCAAAAAAAAACAAGTTTGCAACATTTTCCAAATCAAAACCCCGTAACATTTTCAAACATGTAAACATGTCCACATGCAAATCAAACTCCTCATATCAAAGATTAAATCCCTGTAAACAAATCCTCAGTTCAAACATGCAAATCATTTCCCTGTAATTCACTTCAAAATGCAATCTGAAAATTGATATTGCATGCAAATCTGCACATCTTCAAATCAAGGCAACTGCATTTTTCAAATAAGCCAGGAACTTCATTTTCAAGCACACAAGTTTTTAAAGAAGCGTGTCAGTTTTTTTAAAAGAGCTCAAAGTATCAAAAGGCTTTTCAAAAGGATTCCGGTTTTCAAAAAGCTTTTCAAAAACAAATCTGAGGCTCTGTCTTCATGCTTTAGTCTGGTGAGTAACTTTTTAAACTTAAAATAAATTTGGTTGCATGCTAGTATGGCTGAAATGAATAAGTATTGCATGTGTATATAAGTGAAATCTGTTGTGATTATTTATAGTATGCATGCTGTTTAATATATGTGCTCTATTTTGTTTATTTTTTTTCAGGCTCAAGAATTCCATTTAAATCCTTACCACTTGATCTAGTTCTTGATAGGATTTAGTTTACAAACAAAAGATGTTTGATTTAACATAGATTAAGATTTAAGAATTAAATCAAGTCAAATTAAAACCTGATGGTCTCTGGAAATATAAAAACAACTGTGCATGATAAATAATGTGAAATTTTAAACTTTTTAATTTATAAATTCAATATTATAAACTGAATACGCAAACAAAAATATGATTTTTAAAACAAGAATCATAATTTTTAAATTGGGAATGGAAGTGCAGTTCTGGAATGAACTGGAATGGGACTTTTGGGATTTTTGGGTGATCTCTGCAATCTGGAAGGTCGAGACTTCGGGTATTGATGGAGGAGTGATCGTAGTATCTAGGAAAAATGCTTGATTGTGGTGCATTTCATCGAGGAGGCAGCGGTGGCAAAATTTCTTCTGGAACCCTAGTTTTAGTTAGGCTTGGGAAATCGATCACCACGTCTTCTACAGTGGATCGAGTGCAGTGAGATTTTGAGAGGTGGTAGTTTGGTCGTAGACGAAGTCGTGGCCGGAGTAGATGATTTCCTGGTGATCGGAGGGTCGTGGTTGAGGCGTTGCCAGGTTTGGGTCTGTGTAGTGGTTTCAGTTTCCAGGTTTGGATTTAGCATCTTGATTTCGAGATTAGGAGTTCCATTTAATGATCGTATTAGGGGTTTGGATGATAATTGGTTTGGGAAAGATCATCGTTGATGATCAGATATGATCAACGGCACCGTGCATGTACACGGTGCACTGTTATTTGATGAACTTGCTGTGGTGTTGGATTATGTTCGAGTAATTGATATTGACTCGAAGTGATTTGATGATTTTCTCGAGGGAGTTTGATCTTGGCTCGAAGCAGAAATAGGGTGGCTCGGTTTAGTAATTGTAACAGGTTTTAACAGAAACCTGTTGTTCTGTTTTTAAATTTTTAAAATGAAATTTAAAAACTGAGTTTAAATGTAAAGTAAAGTTTTAAATAAGTTTAAATCCAAGTTTAAATCAGGTTCAGGATAGTTTGAATCTCAGTTTAAAAATAAACAAAGTTTTTAAACTTAAATTGTTTTAACTACTTTAAATCAATTAAATGGTTTGAATTTTAAAATGAAGTTTTAAAATGAAAGAGAAGTTTAAATCTGGTTTCAAAGTTAAATCTGTATTCCAGTTTTGTAATTAAAGAAAGTTTTTAAATTTGAATTGTTTTAAGCAACTTTGAACGTTTAAAGTGTATTTTTAAATTGGTTTGAATTTAAAATGAAATTGGTTTTTAAATTCTTTTAAACTTCTTTATAAGTTAAATATTTCTTTAATTTGTGAAATTAAAGGTTTTTTAATTGTTTTTAAACTTTGTTTAAGTTAAATTTGTATTCATTTTAAAATCTTAAATTTAAAATGAAATTTGAATGAAATTTGAAGTAAATTTAAAGTAAATTGTTTTTTTAAAATGTTTTGTTAATGATAATTTGATCGTTAATAAGAAGAATGTTTTTATTTTTAAATAAGTAAAGATTTAATGATTTGTAATTATTAAGCTAATTAAAATGGATAATTAATTTATTTAATTAATGATTTGGATTAATTAAATAAGCAATTAAAAGTTTAAATTAATTAAAGTTTAAGATTAATTAATTAAGGATAATTAATTTATAATTAAGGATTATTAATTTGATATTAATTAATGATTAAAATTAATTAATCAAGTAATTAAGTATTAATTAAGATACAATTAACACTTAATTAATTAAATAATTGAAGATTAATTAATTGGTAATTGAAGGTTAATTAATTTGTAATTAATAATGATTAATCTAAGTTTAATTACTTAAGAAAAGTAATTAAATAATTGTTAATAGTTAATGAAGGCCATTAACTTAGGATTATTTAATAATTAATTAATTAGATTAATTAATTAAAGATAATCATTTGTGAATTGTTTAAATGTAATTACTTAATGGAAGTAATTAAGGAATTAATTACAGATGTAATTAATTGAGTTTGATGTGATTAGATTAAGTTAATTAATTAAGTTTAATTAATTTAAATCCCTTGATGATTTGATAATAATTATTTAATATAATTAATGGATGGTAATTACTTAGTGAAGTAATTAATTGATAATTACTGGATGTAATTAATTGAATATGATTTAAAAATGGAAGTAATTTGGATTAAATTACTTAGTGATTAATCAAGTGATTAATTGAGATAATTAATTAAAGGGTAATTAATTTATTTTATGTTATGAAGTAATTAAGGGTAGTTAATTACTGAATGTGATTAATCAAGAGTGATTAATAATTGTGGTTTAATTAAGTTAATTTCTTAATGTAATTAATTAATTAAAATGTAATTAGAGATCATTAATTAATACAATTAATGGTGTAATTAAGGGTTGATTAATTAAGATTAATTAATCAATGATAAGTGATTATGAGTAATTAATTAATGTAATTAATTAAGGAATAATGTAATTAATTATAGTTAATTAATTAATGAAGTAATTAAAGGTTAATTACTGTTTTTGGTTAAGAATAATTAATTTATGAAATTAATTAAAGATAATTACTTGAATGTAATTAAAGGAAAATTAATCAAGAGTGATTAATTAAGGTGGATAATTAGATGGTGATTAATTAATTAATTTATAATCAATTAAATGGTTATGTAAGCAAGATTTTTAAAAATGAAGTAATTAATTTAATTCAGTTCAAATTAATTAGAGATAGAAGTAATTAATTTAATTCATTTTAAATTAATTTAATTCATTTTAAATTAATTATAGATGATGTGATTAAGTAAATCCTTGCTTATGTATGAATAGATGATATTGATTGCTTCGAATGGTTTGAGATCTCAGAGATAAGATAAGTGATGATGTGTGATATGAATGTTTTGGTTACATTGTGATTATAATATGGATTATCGGTTTATAATGATAATGTGGATTATCTGTTTATGATGATAATGTTGATTATCTATTGTGATTTGTGAATTATCTATCTGTGTGTATATAGATAATTGAATTGAATTGTTTTAAACTTTAAAACAACGTGGCCTTAAAAGATACGTTTTGGATTTCGATAAGACCGAGATCAGATTTCCAGATTTGGATATCCGAAAACCACATCGATCCAAATTAACGATAGGTCGTGAATCTCAAGTGAAAATGAAGATTCAGAGTGCAAGGGTTATCGTCGTTAACTCTGAGCGTGATTCCAAAATGAGTGTAACGAGATAATGCCTTCGGTTTCGTTCGAACCCGGAACGAACTTATGGATTGAATGCTTTCAGCATATCGTCAGGTAGACAATGAGCATTCTAAGTGATGTGTTCTGATTAAAGGTAATCGTAGCCTCAAGCCTCATCAACCGGGAATGGCTAAAACAGGGGAGGTGCGCAAGGCCAAGTGGGTCATGCCCAAGTAGGACGAGATTTTCCCCTGTCTAGAGTTCCTTTTTAATTCGGCTGTGTGGGCACTTGTTGAGCTCCAACTGTCAGGGTTGTATTGTTCGGGACTGTCCAGTAAGGGATGGTTCCGGCCTTGTGTTGCAGGGGATTGGGAGTAATCCTCGGTACGTTGATCTAGGCCACGTACTGTGACGGACGGTACCCCATTAGCTCTGCCATTGTATGGAATCCAAAATCCAATAAGTGCCATCGGATTTGATTGTATTACCCACTTTTGTGGCTAGTAGCTGAAATTTAATCATGCAACAATTTCGGCTATTTCTTATTTACTTGAAAACCCTAAACCTATTATAATATCACTGGATTTCCTATCAAATGTTTTTGTTAGCGTAAGGTAAAAACTTATCCATGTTTATGTGTGAGGAGTCTTACGTGATACCTTTTGTTTTCAAAGGTTTTCAAAGTTAAGCAACCTTAACATGTTACTCACACCAGACCCATGTCTGACCCGGAGTTTATCTTCTGTTTTCTTAAACTCTTGGGTACTCAAATTTTTACGAGTAGCCAAAGGATTCGGGTTAGCTTTGACAAATTGTGGAGGAGCAATGAAGCAGCAGGCTTCAGCGTGTAGATATAGTGTTCCGCTGTGTTGATATCTGTAGTGTGTATTGAATTGTATAACTAGATAGGTGTTTATAACTGTCTAGTATGTGATGTATAATTTGTGTAACTCTGATAATTGTTGTATATTATGTAATACTTATATTATTAATATAATTTATCCGTTCCGCTATCGAGATTCTGATGTTGTTTCTCCTTTCTCTTCTTTCTTTTCTCTTTTCTATCCCTTTCTTTCTTCAAGATGATACGATTTTCTGTGGAGAGAAAGTCGGGTCGTCACATACATGATCAACTACACTACCTACGACAGGTTACATCTCCTATTTATCTAAGAGATTAAATATACCTAAATTTCTTTCATAATTTTACCAAACCGAATTATATGCTAGTCTCAAAGTGACAGATTCTTAAAATTTGGATTTTTCTTCAGTACAAAATTGATGACCGCTATAAATTGAAATTAATCTTGTGTCATATCTTTTATAAAACTCACTAAATTGAATTTGCAACAACCATGGATTCTTACGAATTAGATTATTCTCGATTATGCCATCTTCATATGTGTCATAGTGACAATAAGAGCCCTGAGATGTTATATGAACAAAGATGGATTAATAGTGTTCATCGATTAAAGTTCAACTTTTGTAAGGGTTGGCCTTAACAAGCAAGATAAAGTTTCGTTTAAAGTTGATACACAAAATGTTAATGGTGTTCTTAAGTACAAACATGTGGAAGCCCATGTCTTTCTCATTGCTAAGTGAAGTGAAGATAGCTTCATTTGTTGATGGTTTTTCAGTCTGCTTCATTAAGCCTTAAGGATGAGTTTTTTTCAAAATATTTGCAAATAGATACTTTAGTTGAGAAATAATCCAACAAGTTAATGAAGATTCCTAGATTTGACAATTTACATCACAAAATTTCATTAGCTAACGTGCATCGGAAGGTACACATTACACTTTTCAGATGAACTGCAATCTAATAATATAATTAAAGGGATGAATCAAACTCCGGGAACCCGATGTCTGAGATAGATTGCAAAGGCAAAAGGAATATACTAAAACTTCATATGTCGATATTTCTCATCAAACACACATCCTCCACTGCCATAGATTTGCCAATCCATGAAGAGGTGTAGTACTGAGAGTCTATTTTTATTTATTCCTTAGTTAGCTTGTTCACATCTGTTCATAATCAGAAAAAGGTAAATGAACACTAGAGCAAACAAATATGACTGGATTCTCAGACAAGAGTTTGACGAATGCTAGAGTTTGAATGTTAAAGTTCATAAATTTGTGTTTTCGAACAATATTTTAACTGAATCAATTGGTTTCGGTTTCAAACATTTAAATTTTTTTAGAATATATTATAAGTTTCGGAAGTTTCGCCTTTGTTTTTATTTCGGTTACATATTAGATTAACATTAACCTAAACAAACGTTAACCTGATCTATTCAAATCCAAACATATTATTATTCTCCAACCCATTCATATTATATTCTATTATATAAACAACCCATTCAAAATTTTAAAGTCCAAATATATCATTATCAAACCTAGGCAGCTCATTTACTTCCTAACCCTAAATCCCATTCAATATGATTCTGAATCCAAGTATATACTTCCTTCCAACCCCAAATCGGATAGACGGTTTGACACTACTGCTAGGGTTATATTGAATAATTATTTTGCTGCTTGTCCTTTAATTCATTTTAAATGAAAAAAAGTCCAATTGAACTGAGAGGTATTGATTGCGGTTGAGAGATTAGTTTGTCATGGTTCATTTTGTTGTTGGTTTGTTGCATTTTTCTTCTATTTTTATTGTTTTAATCATAGTTTTGTTTGTTTTTTTTTGCTTTTCTCTCTAATTTGTTGCTTGCTTCTGAATTTTGTTGCTTCTTACTTCTGATCTGTTGTTTTCTATTCAAAATATCCTAAAATTCAATTTTGTCGTTGTCATTCTAGTTTCTCTCGGATTGCATCTCGACTCTGACCAGAACCAAGTCGAAATGGCTGAAATCTCAGGATTCCGGGCAGAATCTTAAATCCTGGTTTGAATGTTAGGTGATTATGTATTCTTAACTTAATTAGTTATAATTAGTAATTGCGTCTTTTTTTTGTAATTAGTAAAAATAATTACTAGTTAATAAACAAATATCAATAAATTTGTTGCTAATTAATAACTTTTAATTGATATTATTTAGTATTTTGTTGTATTCAAATATATAACATACTAAAATTCACAAGCATTAAAAAAAAAAATCTAACACAGAAACTAAAAAATTAACAATTAAAAAAAATGTACAATTTTGAAATAAACTTTACAATCAAAAACAAATTTCCAACTTCTTACATCTGACTTAAAAGACTTTTTAAGTCGGATGTAAGGTGTGAACGTTGGCCCATCTCTTTAAAATTGACAGACGTTTCGTTGCAGTACACTAACATAATTTATAGGCCTGACATAAGATCCCTTGCATCGAATGTAGGAAACATCAAAAGCTCTGAAAAGAGCATTTGGAATTGGAATGTCCCAGAACAAAGCTTATATATTCCATTCACATAAAAAATATAAATTCTTTTCTAAAGGAGATAAATAACATTACAATTTTACTCTAATTTGTAAATCAGACTTAAGGTAAAAGTAGCAAAATTGACATATTCAGGTTTGAAGTATGCTAAATATATTCCTTTCATTAAACAAATTTCAGTAGCTTTGACAAATTCTAATTATTAAATTATGGAAATTTCTAAAAACTATAGAAAGATGGCGTAGAAATGGTTAATTTCGAAATGCAATATTATACTTTGTGTTAAATAAAAATAAATAGGTAGTCAATTCATAACTTCATCATAAATATATAATAATTATAGAGATTCTATCTTTCGATTTTGAAGTTACGATGTTGATCGATATTTTCAATTTTCAAATTCCATAGCAAAGACATTAATAATATTATTAATAGATAACGCATAAAAAAGAAACTAAAAGAAAAATTATCAACTTTGAAGATTAAGTAACAGATCAGCATCAAATCTTCCATTTTTAATCTTTGGCAAGGGATTAATTCTTTGCACCAAATAGGCTTTCTTTTAAATCATATTAATGCGCACCTATAATAATAATACAAAGAGGGAATTAGGGAAAAAGACAAATTTAAAAAAAAAATAGGCTGAAGGACATCGGGTTTTATTTTTAGACTGAAAGACAAATGCTAGTTAGAAGCATTATATTCAACTTTTACACTATACAAAATGCTAGTTATATTTAGCATTATATTCAGTTTTACATTATACAAAATGCTAGTTATAACTAACATTGTCCTTCAACCTAAAAAAAACTTGTTGTCCTTCAGTCTAATTTTTTTTTTCTTCTATGTTTGTCCTTGTACCTATTTTCCTGTAATACAAATTAACCCCACCCCCCCCTCCCCCCCCGCCTCTTCTCTTTCTGGAAACTGGGCTGTAGACCGTTGCTCAGTCTGCCCGGCCAAGGGTCGACTCTAAATCATAAATTACCATACTAACTTTAGAGGAGTATGTTAGTTACAACTGAATCAATTCTTATTGTTGAAGTTAATGACATAAATTTTTTAATGCCCGTTATAGATAAAGTATTGTGCAAGTTTATACCCAAAAAAAAACAATTTATAACACGAGGAAAATCAATGTTTTTACAGATCCCACAACAATTATTTGTTGATCGTGTTTAGCAAAACGTTATATACGTCAGATGGGTTAATAGTTTGAGTATTTTATGGAAAATCACTGAACAGACATTGAGTTATTGCTGTTGCAGGAGATATATGTATTTACCTGAGCTTCAGGTGAACGAATATTGCAGCTCTTTTGCATACTGAACATATATTTTCGTACATTTGGGGGTAATAACAAGTAAATTTTTGGTGAAACTTTACACAGAGTCTAAGCAGCATGTATTTTGAAGAAATGTGCATGCTTTATATGGTAGTATATATTTATACTTGAATAGTATTGGTATTCAGTTTGTGAACTGTAATCATGTTTCATTTTCAATATCTTTGTTTGTCCTTTGTACCATGTATCAATTTTATTTTATTTTTTCCATTTTATGCTGCAAGTTTTGCATTATTTTGTGCATTTTTTTTATTTTACTTTCAGTTTATCCATTTTACGCAGGTTTATCCTTTTTATGATGCAACTTTTGCTATTTAGTTTGCACATTTTGAATTTTATGAAGCACTTTATCCCTTTTATGATGTGATCTTAGGACCCGTTTGGTTTGCCCTTTTTAGTTTTGAGTTTCCGTCCAAACACAAATGCATCCATCCATGTATTTTTGAAAGATGGTCAATTTAGAAAATGAAGTTAACATACAAAATAAAAAACAAATTTATTTTGTTTTCAGTGCTTTGAAAAATAACAAAAGCACGAAAAACAATCCATCACATCTCTTCCGCCGTCCCTCATCGTCATAATGGCTTAGAATTTTAAATTTTCTTCCCTGCTCTTTTAATATTTTGTAATGAATGTTCAAAACGCAAAATAAAATCAAACAGACCCTTAATTTTTCATAGTGCGGTTTTTTAATTTTATGATGCGGTTGTTTTAACTCATTTTTTGCTGTTTATGCATGTGATGATGCGGTTTTTGGTTTGTAGATAGCGGTTTCTGCACTAATGTTGAACTTCAAAACATGAGTTGCTCAAAACTATAAAAATATCCAACAGGTTGAATCTACGTCTACCCAAAATGATTTGATCAATTTTTACCAGATCCATCTATGACTCAATCCAATCCCTTTGATAGATCTATAATAATAGTAACAACAGCAACGCTAATGATAATAGTAATCAAAAAAGGAATAATAACAAAAATAAACAACGCCAACAACAACAATAATAGACAAGTAACATAAGATATAGAAGATTTGATATTCAAGTGTAATGAGTTAGTGGATATTTCAATAAAATGAACCATTGAGTTGGTAGATGTTTAATAAAATTGATCATTGTTATCAAAATCTTAAAATCTTACGATTTGAATCTGGTTTCAAATCGAATCTCTCCCTTTACAATTCGATTTGCATTTTGATTCAAACTCTTTTGAAACAACAACTGAGAAAAACTGTATAATCTATAAATATACGTTCAATCAAGGTGTAAGGTATCGGACGGTACCCCGAAATTTCGGGGGTACCGTACCGCTACCGTTAGACACCAAACCGAAACCGAAGAAAGAAATTGGTTTCGGCTAGGGTTTCAAAATAAACAAAAGCCAACCAAATCAATGGAAATCAACCTAAATTAAACAAATTACCCATACGAAATCAAGTATCTACTTCAGCGCTCTTCGTCTTTGACATCGATTAGAAAGGAACGATTTTTTTTAGCCGTGGCTTCTTTTCTTGGTTTTTCCTCTTCACTAGCATGCGTCCACATTGTCGACAATGATTTTGAGAGCGAGAGTACGTATATTTTATGCGACAGAACCCTAGTAATATTTCGTTTATTTTGGATTGGGCTGCAATGTAAAATGGGAGAGTGGTATAGCCTGCGTGTTCTGGTTAGGGTTTAAACCAAGGTTCAAGGTATCGTCCGGTACATCAGAATTTCGACTGTACCGGATCGGTACCGTCCTTGACCGGTCCGAAACCGAGCTAAAGATTCGGTTTCGGATGAGTAATAGTGAATTAATAAAAAACCAAATTGAGAAGAATCGAAGAAAAAGGAAGAAGAATCCTCAAATCAGCTTTGCCCTAACCTCAAAGGAGAAGAGGTACCGTCCCTGCAGTCGATTTTTTCTTCGCGTTCTGCTGCGAATCGAAGAGCAAGTCGATCAAAGTAAGAAGCAATCAATTTTTGTTTTTATTCCATGTCGATCTATTCCTGTGCTTGAAATCGAGAAGCAGTCTTTTTTTAACTGTCATTCGGTTTAGCTCTAGCTTTGAAAAACCAGTGAACAAAAATAGAAAGAATGAAATATATGGGCTGTTGGATGGGCTATTATGTGGGCTGTGTTATTTTTTTTCTCATTTTATCTTTAATTGGTTTTATAACTGAAGTGGGTTGGATTTAGTATGTTTCTAATTAATGTTTTGTTCAAATTAAGTAGGGATTTGTGTAATTGAAATATGATTTTGACTAAACTTAAGTTTAGTCGAGTTCATATTTAGTTCATTTCATTTAAAAAAATACCACTATTCAAAACTAAGAGCAAAACCGAAATTAAAACCGAAACCTTCGAAATTTTCGAAATTGACCGAAACTAGAAAAATTTCAATGGTCCGAAACCGAGACCGAAACCAAGTTCTCAAACCTTGGTTTAAACAAAAAAAAAATTGGGTGGGCTGGAATGTAAAGCAAAGGGGCTGTTGATTCGGTATAGTTTTCGGGTTTGGCTATAAATATATAAAATAAATTGTGGGCTGCGCTGCATTTGATTTAGTTTAATTTAATGTAATTTTAATTTAGTTATGATTACTATTTTTTTATGAAATATAAAATAAAGAACATTTTTACATTTTCATTCACGAATTATTAAAAACCAAAACCGGGACCGAAACCGAAAGCGAAACTTTCGAAATTTCCAAAATCGTCTGAAACTAAGAAAATTTCAATTGACCGAAACCGAGACCGAGTTCTCTAACATTGCATTCAATATACTTTCTTAGATCCACAAAATCCAAGTTTAATATTTTCCAAACAAAATAAGGATAGGAAGAGAGGAAAATTGAGCTTTAGATTTTTATGCATGGTATCTAACATAAAAATTCATTTCAAAGTTTGTACAAACTTTGAACATGGATCTTTGGAACGATTGACAATTTAAATCTCGTTTTATTTATAGTTTGAACCTTACAATTTACAATTTGAGTCTCACTTTGGAAATTTTGAAATGAATAATTAACATTATTTATTGGAAGAAAATGAATCAAAAGTGAAAAACACCTAAAATCTGGAAGAACAATATAAACTATTCTACTCGAGAGGAAAAAAGAAATAACAAAAAATAAGTAGTGTAAGTATAATTGTAGATGAATGCATGACAAGTAAAAAAGAAATGAGATAGACCATGTATATTAAAAGATCATATTCTGAATATTATTAGTACATACACATTTCAAGTAGGTTTAGATGAAAAGATAACGCGGATTTTTGGGAGTTGTTAGATGAGATTGTACAATCCACACCAATACATGGAAAGATTTTTATAGAAGGAGATTTCAGCAAACATGTAGAGCTAAACTACTTGGACAACATAAGAATTCATGGAGTGTCTGTATATGTGATACACAACAAGAATGGAGTCCATTTTTAACTTTTGCTGAAACATTTGATCTAGGTATAACCAATACTTTTTTTGAACAAAGAGAAAAACATTTGAGAACATACAATGGTGGATTAAATACAACAGAAGTTGAATATTACCTATATAGAAGAAGAGATTTAACATCATGTATATTTTAAATTAATACATGAAAAAGGTATCAAACCAACACCGCCTTTCAAAACTAAAAAAGATAACAATATAATATAATTTGATGAACATGTGAGAAGATGATACAAATATCTAAAAAAGACAAAATGAAGACAAAATTAACATGGATCGAAAACATTAAAAATGATCTAAATAAATAAATAATTTTAACCAAAGACGTGACTTAAAATAGATAGTATGAAAAATGAAAATTAATATGACTAGCCTCAATCAGTTGAAAGGAATGATGATGATGATGATTCTATGGGCCCAAAACAAAGTGACTGAAGAAAACAATTGGAATTTACACCCTGAGGTACTGGAAATTAACCCCATGGTACGACAAAATATCTAGAAAGAAGGGCGTAAGGTTGGATATTCTTTTGATTTACCCAGATTTTGCTACGACACCACACCACATTGGTCACTTGTGACATAATAAGCCTCTGCTCCATATCGGAACATCTAATGACGCTACAGAACTCATTTTGTCCACTTTAACATATCCTCTCCTTATCTTTGCCCACTGCGTGCATGAGTGCGCGTGTGCGTGTAAGATATTATACTTAAACATTAAGCTAACCTCTACATGGAGGGAAAGCTTATCGATTTGTTCGCTATAGTTTGGCAATGCTTGAACCATTTTCTGTAAATCCCTTGTCGATAGTTCACCGCCATCTCTGTGTAAATTAACAAAAAAAGTGAGAACATGCAGCACATAATAAATAGTCGTAGAAAGACAAAGGTTTAACTTGTAATTCTCAATTCCAAATTAAACATCTGGCATTATTGATTGGAAAAATTGTTTTTTAATATATTAGTACTTTGTAATGGAAATGCCTAAAATATGGAGATACTTGATGCATGTTAATACCTTCTAAATGAGTAAAACATTAACCCTAGTGTCTATGTATGGAGATACCTAAATTACGATAACAGAAACGGAAAAGATATTTGGCATCGATTCATTCATCGTTAGGGATAACATTAACTCATAAGAAAGTTTATATGTTGACCATGTGAATGATTCTCAGCGCTGCACTACAGGTTTCCCTTAATTAAGGCAATAAATGCGTACAAGATGTTTGCTGGCCACCATAATAAACCATTGTCATTGCAATGTTTGTGCACTACTTATCCCACCGGTAGGTCTAAAGATTACTGCATAAAAAAGTTTAATATCCATGCTCAGCGCCACATACAATTTACACTAATTCTGTTGATAGCGCTACCTTTTATGCTTTCCTCATCTAATGGTGGGTGTTATGGAGTAGATTTAGCTGTAGGGTAAATAGGAATCATTCATAGGCCTCGCTAGACAAGGGGTAAATTCCCTATACAACGTTTTTACATTCGATGCAATGTAAAGACAAAGCCTAAAAAAAAAAAAAAAAGAAGAAGAAGAAGAAGAAGAAGAAGAATAACAAGAAATAAGATCAGAAGGGCTTGAGATCAAAAACTATATCACAACTGTTGCATACACTGTCAACATATAAGCAACTTTCATGTCCTTTCAGTTCTGCTTTACAGCGTGATAGGTTCCTGGCATACAAGATTCATAGTCCCACCCAAAAATGATTCCAGTCAAAATGTATAATCAAGACCATGTCCAATAAATAAATAAATTCTCTTCATATACAAAGAAAGAAAAAGAAAGGGCTACATGACATAATTTGTAGGGTCTAAGATAATATACATGGTAGGTATGGTAATATGTTCCAAGTTGGAATTGTGGCATATTGATGCTATTAAGGTAGTTCTAGTCTTAGTAGATGGTGGGTACATATGGAGTCCCTAATGGGTACCTATAGGATGTAGAAAGTGGAAATGAAAATACAGTGAATCGCTGTGGGGTTGGTGACATGTTCAGGTGGTTGAGAATATACATATCTTAATCAACACCAGAGTTGAGAAAACTACAAGTTGTTTATATTTCAACAAACGCCAAGGGCTTTTAGGAACAAAACTCAGGCATATTGCAAAGGCGGTCAAGTTGTGTAGAATATTTGTGTTGAGAAATTGTGAAACATTGCAATTGTATAATCAATTTTCACTTATATTGTATCAAAAAACTTCCACACACAAAAGAAAAATAAATAGTGCTTACCTTGAGTTTTGGTGGATTTGTGCAGCTTTATTCCTTGATACAAAATTGGTCATCTTGTCATGCAATTTTTCACTAGCCTGAGACAGGTCGTAAATACACAGCCATCAGAATATGGGATATAACTATTCATGTTTAACAGATCTTCACTTGATTCAATTACATCAGCTATGTGTGCATGCCGAAGTTCAAGCCAGACAGGATCATGTTCCTCCAAAAGAACCTCCTTCTTTTCAACTGATCCTGATTTACTTAGCACCTGTATGCATACATCTTTAACACAAAACAGACAGAAAAAAATGAAAAAAATAAAAAGATATCAACATGCTTATGAGTTGTTACCTCTTGAACATATTTATTACCCTCCATATTCAGTAAATCATGGCACATCGCATCATAAGTCCATTCATGGATGATAGGTGCAATCTGCAGCATTGATCACATCTTAATTACCATCAATCAACACAAATAGCTAGTGCATGTGAAGGTAAAAGCAATATACACCTGGTCGACTGAGCGGTCCACAATGAGTAACTCACACGTTTCTCTTTGTGGAAAATCAGGAATAGTGGTTTTGTATCTAGCTAGGCAATTCCATACCCCAGCAGCAAGCTTAGTCGGAACCAGGTCACGAAGTGTAGTTACAGTGGAAGCATCTAAAGATGACTTCGCAGCTCGATACCGCACAAAAGGAAACTCCTGATATAGTAGTATTTGTATCAATAGAAATTTTGGAACATGCAAAATACTTAACCAAATAGCCTGCAGGATATTCAGCAACTAAATTCATAAACATTGGATTCAAGTCTCGAAAGAAACAAATCTATCTGAAATCTATTGTATCCTTATATTCTCTATCGGCTTTAGCACAATAATTGCTGAATGTACAAGGGTTTCCTCTTCTGCATTATTAATTAAACGTCACTGATTCAACCAATATGTTGACAGCCTTCTGAAGAAGGTAATCAAGTAAGCATTGCACATGAACACATAAAGGTTCACTTCCAGACAAAATTTACTCAGCCATGTTTTCCAGTCCACTCGTATCTGTTCAATATCAAGTTCGTTCAGAATGTTTGTTCAGTTAAGATATTCCCACTACAGTCCACGCAAGAAAATTGTCAGTTTCAGGTGAAGAAATTAAGCCATCTGTAATTCCTTTTCTTTGAGCTAGCATACTTATTTATCCTTGCCTTTTATTCAACTTATTTTGGTTCAAACCTTAAGGTTAGGCATGATTGGGGCACTTCATATAGCATTTAGAAAAACAAGGTGATGCCGAAGTCAGGAAATTCAACTCATAAATATAAAAGTAAAACAACTTGCAAGTATAACAAACAAGTCCTTAAAGAGATTAAAGTAATTGAATTACATTGGAGAAGACAAGGTTTATGGGTTTAAGAATATGCTGCATTAAAAAATTCAGAAGAAAATGACAGCAAGCAGGAGGAAAGAACCATATAAAATGATGAAATGAGGAAACACCAAAAAGATCAGAGCCTTGCATTTGTATGAGAATAATTGATCGAATTCCAACTAAAACTTTATTAGGTTTTCATAGGACCCTATCTTGGTTATATTCACTCAGCAACCAAATATTTATGTACATAATATCCAATAATAATAAAAACCGCTATGTGCAAAAACATCAGTATTAAGCCATGTTCTTGGACACTTTGAACGCACCCGTACCCATTCACTGACTGCATGGTTCTTACGCCCGAAAATATAAACTAAAAAAAAACACGCTTCGGACATAAGTTTTACGTCTGCGTTGAGAAAGAGTGCGGTTAAACGTTGAAAAATGAAGGATTCTTTAAAGCCTTACACCGAACATAAGGCATGGCGTTTTTGGACGTAAGGTCTTAAGTCTATGCATTGTTCTCTGAACCATAGAAAATGATGAAATGAGGAAACTTAATTAAATAAACACAACACCTTACATCCCACATCTTCAACCAACCATTCAGAATGTTCAAAAACAGAAGTTTACTGAACTTTACTGAACCATTGTTCACTGAACCTGTGCCTAAGAGCACGCCCTTAAGTTCATTAGGTTGTCAGCATTGGTTTGATGCTCAGTTTTCACTCTCCAACAGATGATAGTATGAGGTTAAGTTTCATATCCAAAAATTGCTCCAAAACTATACTGGTTAAACATAGATAAAAAGAACACAGCAATTTTTAAATATAAACATATATAGATTGTCGAACTCAATACATAATTCCATTGCCAAGAATGTTAAGTTAAGCATACCCGCAGGGAAGCAAAAACTGTTGCAACTCGGGTAGCCATAGTATTTAAACATGCATTGTATTTGCGAGAATTTTCAGCATTTTCTGCAAATAATTCCTCTAACGCCCTCTCATGATCGGTAATAAAACCCTGCATATCATAATCTTTTGGTGTTAGATTATTTATATCAAATTATGGATACTATGTTTTTTATGTCAGCTGAAGTTTATTATATACTATTATGTGTTCCAATCAGCATGAATATTGTTTAGTAAATGTACCTGACTGTCAATGGCAAAGTACTCCAAATTCATCTGCACAAAAACAGATAAATAAGAATATAAATACTAGATAACGAAGCAACAAAAGGGCTATGTTATAGAAAAGATCAACTTTTATACAAAGACAAGCATTTTAATATGTGATTATAACCTCACTTAGAGCACTTATGCGAGGTAAGACGCTTGGGTCATTCTTTATGTGGGCCACCAACTCTCTTGATACAGATGAACTGAAGAATACATATGCCCTGTTATCAACAAAAGATGTTTATTACCAATGGGTTAAAAAAACGTATATTAAGTCTTTAAGGCAATACAATTGACTTACTTTTTATATAAAGGCCTTTTTCCAGACATGTCAGATAGGAACATCATAACACTGCACATAACAGCAGCATAGAGTAATATTTTAATTTAATAAAATATTTATCGTTGATAACGTTAAATGCAAGGGAAATTCCATTAATAAAAGAACAGTTACATAAAAGTCCTATGAACTAAAAAACATAAAACACCACCTAATACATAAATATAAAAACACCAAATGAGGAAAAAAAAATTAAAAAAAAAAAAAAACAGCTTAATATAGATGTAAAATTCCATATACTTATCATCTCTCAAGTTTTGTCAAAAACCCACCACCTTCAGCAAGTCAACAAGCTACCAACTTCTCATACTCTTCGTTCAAAATAATACAACAATCAAATGGTTCTTTGAAGCTTGGGACGTCAGTGGTGTTAATTGTGGATGAACTTGAACTGGATTCAAAATAACCTCTTTCTTCCATTATTTCAATACAATAATACCGGCAACGGAATCCTCAAAGCACATATGGAAATATCTTCTTCCACATCGAGCTGTAGAAGCACGATGACAACAAGTCCTAAATAATATGATGGGGTATCAACAATAGCAGCAGATTTGATGACTGATCGACCAACGCGTTCAGTAGAATATCGGTATGGAAAAGGAGTGAAAAACTTATCACAGCGAGATAAATTTGATCAACCTCTAAGATCGCGCTTAAGTGGTGGATCAAATCTGGAGGTGTTTCATCAATACAATCTTCATTGGGGTTTTCATTCAAATCAAGGTTCGAGAACTCGGTTTCGGTCTCGGTTTCGCTCATTTGAAATTTTCTTGGTTTCGATCAATTTCGGAAGTTTCGAAAGTTTCGGTTTCGTTCCCGATATCATATTTTCGTATTTTTAGTGAAAAGGTAATAATAAATGTTATAAATAAAATAAAAGAATACGGTCCAGTCAAAACATTATCTAAGTCTAACCTAAATAATTAATATAATGAACATTGAATTTAGACACATAATAATAAACATTGAACATAGCATAATCCAAAAAAAAATATAACCAGCCCAACCCATTCATATTCAACCCGCCCAATAGCTAACACCCAACATCAAATAACCCAACCCTAAACCAACCAAATTTATTCCTACTCAGCCACCAACGCAACTCAGCAAAAAAAAAAAAAAAATAAGAAACGACGTTCACCCTCGAAGATGAGAGACGAGAACCAAAAAGACACGATCTACAAATTTATGCTCGAATGAAGACGACAAACACGAGAACGACAATCTCTTAAGATTTTAAAGCCCGAATTGATTATGAGGTAATTTATGATTCGGTCTTACTGCTTTTATAGATAAGATTTGCTTCTTTTCCACCTTCCAATCTTCTACATCAGTTGCGATTTTTTTTTCCTTCAAATTTTTGATTTTTTTTTTTTTGGTCACGGTGACAGGACGGCTTTTTGCCATAATCCCTTCCTGTCTCCGGCCAGAACCGAACCGAGTTGGCCGGAATTTCGAGGTTCCGGCCGGAACCTGATACCATGATTCAAACCTACCACGAGAGTGACCAACTATCTTCTAACACTGGCTAGAGTGGACATGATAACATTTATGCCAGTGATCACCGCAACTGGAATAGTGTTCAACTAGTTGTTATAACTGGCTCTAGTTTTGCTTGACAATTCTCTCAGCACAGAAACTCTTTCCAAAGTATCGGGTTTGTTTCTTGTTTGTCCCATGGAGATTATTTTTCTACTGGTTTTCTAAAACCTCTATGCTACTAGTTTATGAATACCTGCTTAGTTTGAAGGCATCTATATTCACCTGTCTTTCAGTCGTCGACACAGACATCCACTTAAAAGGATTTGATCGATCGTTACTTGCTATTGCCGCAATTTCTATAAATTTGAAGGAATTTAGAGAGGAGATGGAGGAATGAGGAAGGAGAACATGGAGAAGTATATAAAGAAAAAATTGAAAAGTGAAAAAGAATCACGGATTACACTTTTTTGCCCGACATAAACATAAGTCGTGTCTGACGTGAACGTTGAGATTTGTAATGTTTTGCAACTATGATTCTGGGCATAGGTATAAGCTTGTATCTTTTCGGACGTAAACATTTGTCTAGCCTAAGATACGAGATGTGAGAAACATTGCTGCCAAAATGTCCACAAACGTGCCTTAAGTATAAAAACTGAGAAAGCATGCATTCCCACAAGAGTTAATGATAGAGGTAAATGAGTGCGATTTTGTTTACACGACGTTGAGAATTAACAAAACACTTTCCTTCTATTGGTCCTTAAATTTATTTAAAAAGGAAAAAATAATATCAGCTTGTGTCGTTGGTTTATTTATCCTATCATTTTGAGTGCTTTATTCTTATTCACAAATTTGAGCATGAATAAAGTTGTTTTATTCTTAAATGACTTGAAATCTTAGATGTTTAAGACAATAAAATCAGGGAAGAAAATCATGAACATAATTATATACATATTAGCATAGATTCAGGTATTTCCCCTTAAGAAGCACATGTGCATTAAATGTAACTGTATTCACAAACGGTAATGAGTAGAAAAAACATAAAATGCAATTACTTGTCTTTTAGAGGCTGCATAAAATATATAGCATCCATAGCTGGCATTGGTTGCCTTCTTTTGTAAAGGTCTTCCACCACTGAACAGAAAAATGAGTATAGGTAAGCATTATGATATTTCTTGAATTATAGGTCTTCCACCACTGAACATAGTAACATCGTATAACGGAGGCCAACAATTTTGACAAACACTGGTACTAAATGGTCTACAAATATAAAATGCAGTATGAAATGCAAACACTACATTTCAAACTTCATATATGAAATGCCATAAAAATGAATATGTGAATGGAAATTTCAGAAAGTGAAAACAAATATTCAAATCCAAATGTCAAATAATTGGTCAAAACTCACATGAAACTCCTTCATCTGTAATATCTGCCATCTTGCATGAGTTTGACATTATTTTTACAGTAAGTTTGTCCATGATAAGCACCTGAGATGAATAAACAATGATTAAAAGCCAATAATGAGAATAAGGATGTCAAAGAAAGAAAAAACCAATGGCCATGACATGAAATCATATCAAAATTTGTACTGCAAATAGCCTTCCCCTATATTAGAGCTAGCAAATGATGTAATGATCAAGGGTGTTGAAACTACAGTTCCAAACTTCAAAGCTGAGAATTCATCGTTAAATAACACATATTGATCTCTTACAACTGAAAATGGCATTAGCTAAACCCATTAGGAGTATCAAAATATGTAAAGATGACTAATTGATATTTTTATACACAAATACAATATCTAGGTAGAAAGTTTTATTTTACTTAGATATTGTCATGTTCAAGGGTGTTGAAACTACAGTTCTATACTTCTAAGCTGAGATTTCATCGTAAAATAACACATATTGATCTCTTACAACTGAATATGGCATTAGCCAAGCTTATTAGGAGTATCAAAATATGTAAAGTTGATTGATTAATATATTTTCTATACACACACAATAACCAGGTAGAAAGTTTTTTTTTTTTTTTTTACATATTAAACAGAATAGCCACGTGATTTTTTCCAAAAATAAATATTCTCACATATCCAGTAAGGTTTTCCAAAAGGTTAAAGAACATTTTTAAACAACCAAACTACCAAACAAGGATGTTAAAAATGAGACAAACGTACAACTTCAATATAGTGGTACTGGAAGATTTTAAGTTAAAGTTACCTTCCATGTTGCCTTGGAGTCTTTTACCTTGGTAGATCGAAGCATCTCGTATAGTAAACCTGGAATTCATACAAAATAGAAGAAAAAAGACTTAAGAAACATTTATATACAACAAAATAGGGCGCCTATGATGTAAAGAAAATCATGGCTATTACAAATATATGGTAGAACAAAAAAAAGGATCTGTTAATAACAGGAAATAAGTAATGTTTATGATAGTAGCTAGGATAGGTATGGTTTACCGAGTTGAGTAGAGATTCTTATGAAAATAATGAGCTAGTCCAATGAATAGTATAAAAAATGATTGTGCAATGACAACCACCACTACCACTATGCATATCCTCCTAATCTACAAAACAGGTTGGCTTCTAAGTTTGGATATTTCTTCCTTTTTTTTCCTTTCTCTTTTCTTTTTCTTCCCTTTTTTTAGAATAAGAGTGGTCCTATAATCAAGTAGAGCATTCATTTTGACATTTCGAAGGATCAAACTCAAGACCTCTAGAATCTTGGTCAAAAGCGCCTAACCATTTGTCACTTGAGCTAGAGGTCATTGACGAATGTTTTAGATTCTTAAAGCATAAATTTGCATAATCTACTAATCGACAAAACTGTCACCATTTAACCTATTTACTTGTTCGTTGGTTCTTCTTTAAAACTAATATTTCATCCCTTTTTTTATCCCATTATATTTAGAAGTTTCTTCCAACATAGTGCATGTATCTTCTTGTCTTCATCTATATGTATTATGTAATACAACAACGAAAGAAGGGAAAGAAAAAGTAAAATAATATTGTATCAATCATGTCAAATTGTAAAAAGGGACTTGTCCACTTTTGTTGATTTAGTATTTTCATTAATATAAATAATGTGCTAAAGGTAATGAGTTGAATTGTGGAAAATAGATGCAGCCACAATTATGTCATAGAAAACATATCTAGTTCTGCCGAATTTAATATCAATAAAATGGATACCCAGAGGTTCGCGATATCATTTTCAATTCAGATTCTTGACTTATTTTATTCGATTTGACCTTGTAAGATTAACTGTAACTGTTTTTTTTCAACAAAAAAAGGCGGTTGGCTGAAATATTTGTTTGTGTCAGTTTTAACCATTGGTTTATGTGTTATTAATATGGACAGTATCACTATTTTTGGCACTTGCATAACTATTTTGTATTAGCATTATCTCTTTTGAATGGGGTGATATAAAATCTTAAGAAAAGGCTTATGAAACCATTTATCTTCATTTCAGTTAGCTTATTTTTAAGAGAGCGAAAAAAGTATGTATGTAATGCTTAAAAAATTATCCCAGTCTATATACAGTACATTTCTAGTGAATCGGTTCTGTCATGTTGGAAGGATAAAAACATGACTGTTTGTATCAGTATTTTGTATAGTTATATATATTTATGTGTTGATAGTCATGGATGTGATGTTTTAAAGTATATTAATACACTATATAAAAATGTTTTATGCTTTTGGAACGAAAGCCTTTGAATGGAAAATTTGAGTTTTACCTAAGATTTTTTATAAGATGCGGCTTTATCCCGGATTTTTATAAGATGTGGTTTTAACCGAGTCTGACACGACATAAAACGAAGATTTGATAACTACTTCATCGAGTCTGTATTGTTAATAGTGCTACTCATAAATAATTTCAATTTTGAATGGTTTGAGTCGAATACTAGTAAGAATTATCAAGGAATAAATTCTAAGCGACTTATGTTTCATATTGTTATGTGGATTGATTTTAATGTACATACACGAAATATATCAAAATGATGACCTTGTGTAAATCTTTTTCTAAGACATTAAGAATGTATGATATTTCTCCCACTTAAATCATGTACTCCGAATGACCTGAGTTAGACATTCATCTACAATTATATAACACTTAAGCAATAACACCATAGTTTGGAGATCGCATCCTCACGCTCGGAGAAGAGTTGGAACGGAATGTGATAGTTTGTTTACTATATAAGCAACTTAATATGTTCATTTTATATCATGGAGTTGAAGGTATAGATTGAATAAATGTCAAAGAGGTGTTTGTGTCAAGTGTAATGTTAAGAAATATGATATGAAATCACATAAAGAAGAAAAGGAAAGAAAATGAAGATGTCTTTGATTATATCATATCCTAAAATGAGATTGGCACATAATTTTATGTCGGTTTATATAGACCATGTGAACGATAAAAGTATTGTTGAGAAAAAAGGGTATCCGTAGAATAAATTATCTCCTTTTTGAAGCAAATATTTTCTTCAAAATACAAAGTCATTGTTATAAAACGACTATATGGGTCTTACACAATTGTCTGTACTTGTGTAACTTTGTACAATAGGGTTCTTAAGAGTAGAATGGGTCAATGTTCAGCATGGTTCAATTAACACAACAAGCTTGAGTGCAGATTCATTTCACTCGTCATAAAATTTGGAATTCCATTCTTAATCTAAATAACTGATTCATTTTATTTGTTTACTTTAGTTTGAAAGAATATTCATAAGCAAGTGTACAAAATCAAGAAAGGAGAGGCTGTATACCCAAAAAAAATGTTGATTTCAACAGTTGATTTGTGCTTAAATAGTGGGATCACAACTATCTTGGATGTTCTTATAGTAATATTTTATTAAATCATCTCTTTGTTCTTAGAAAGTTTAGGACCTTGAGAGAAAAAAAATCTACTACTTGTTGGCGTCAAAATTGACCACCAACACCTAGTTGTATGAAAGGATCAATATCCAACCACAGATCTCCGATAGTATCCAATGTCGAGAATATAATATGAAGAACAAAAATTAAAAATGAAAGCAAGTAAAAGGAGATAAGATTTATAGTGGTCCGATTAACTCCGGCCTACATCCACTTCAAAATTGTCTTTTTTATTATAATGTAGTTTGTTTACAGTTACAATCTCAAATTCAAAAATAAAATTAGCATAATGTAGCCTAGGTTGAAGATAAAGAGAAGCAGAATGAAGCCCCTTTTCTGACGCCATGCTTGTTGTATTTATAAGGGAAGACTGCACGGATCGCGCTAAAATTTCGACAGAAGGTTTGGGAGACTAAGACAAGGCCACCCAAAAATTTCTAGACCCATCGAGACCCACAATAGAGATTGCTACAGATTCCTATTAGTGTGTCCAAATGAGCGATGGTCTCTATGAGGGATGCACTATGATGTTAGCTAGATACTCCTCAAATTTCGTGCAATCCCAACATACGCTTTGTGAGATATCGCATTTTCCATGAAGTAGTGTTGCTTGAATTCTAATTTCTGTCGATCCCCTCAACTTCCTCCAATTGAAATGAGATCCTATGAGGGTGTTTCAAATATTGTAGTAAGCTTGTACTCCAAGTTTCATGTTGATAGCATGTGTAAGTTTTGTGTTTTTGACCAATCATTGCTGTAAAACTGAGTTTAGCTGATCTCTCATACATCGATCCATTTTATACCAATCTCTTTTTATATGAAGTAATTTACCAATAACTTGAGTATACGGACTCCAAATGACGTAAAATTTGAAATGTAGCCTCATGGATCTTCCTTGTCGCTCCATATCAATCTCAACCAGTTCGAAACAAAAATCAGGGATAGTTGTCGATCCCCTAGAGGAGTGTTAGTTTCATAATTAGTCATTTTTTGAGTAACATCCATTCGAATCCATCTAACTATCGTGTACAGCTTTAAATATAACCGATCGTCAATCCAATAATCACCTCTTCGGGCGTCCTATCTTGATGATTGCAAATTTCATTGAGTTAAATCCGGCCTTACCAAAAGACGGGTTAACACTTTGCCACTCAAAACATACCTTGTGATAGGAAGATGTATTTTAAATAGTTGTAAATCCAAAATCCAAAGTCCAGAATCCATAATCTACCGATATCTAATCCAAACTCCAATCCATTTTCAGGCCGAATCCATGTCCATCCATATTCAAGAACTGAGTCCACATCTGAATCTGCATTCAATGGCTAAATCCATATCCAAATCAGCGACCTCTCTGGGTCCTTGCCGAGCATAGTCCATATTCGACGGTCTGAGTAAGTCGATCCACCGTGCTCGGACGAAGCGACCTACTCCTTGTCAAGTATAGTCCATACTTGATGACCTTGATCTTTCCAGATCCTTGTCAAGCATAATCCATACTCGACGACCTGAGTAGGCCGATCCATCGCACTCAGGCAAAGCGACATACCCCTTGCCAGGCATAATACATACCCGACGACATGTTCGGTTTTAGTCTCCGGCTTCGATACCCAGTCGAGGACTTGATTCATGATGCACGAGTCCGTTTCGTCATGTTCGCTCGACGAAAAGACTCATGCCTTGCTATTGTTATCCCGTTTGCTTCGGACAGGACCATAACCGCAACATGTGCTATCTATTACATTGATCCAAATTTAAGCATTCCTAAGTCCATTTGCGAAAATATAAAATAAGAGTTCGTACAACCAATAAACTAGAGTTCGAAAAAAAACAAGAAAAAAAAATTTCACAAACCCGAGCCCCACGATTTATTATCATCTCAGAGCATGCCTAGGGACCATCCTCGATCTCGTACGTATGTAAGTGACTTAGTCGTCTTACTATGGAGTTTGTTACTTATTCCACATCATCTCGATCAATTGATGACAAGTTGAAGATGATGTCTTGATCCAGTGTCATTTTCCTTCAAGGTGGACAGTGACTGCTCTTGTTCCACCGCCGCAGCACGAGTCCTTGCATATTGTTGTAACTGACCATTCCTCACATGTTCTTCAATGATATCTTTCAAATACCCGCAGCAATTTGTATTGTACCCAACCAACTCATGGAATATATAACGCTTTCCCGATGTCCATTCGCATTCGGAGGGTTCCCTCCTACCGGCATTCGATACGAAAGACGTCCTCGAGGATCCAAATATATCCGTTCTAGGGTTTCATCCAATTCTGAGTAAGATGAGAATTTGGATTCTCCCCTCTGCCGCTTCGATCCATCGAAGCTATTGTCCATGTTCCATTTATCCTTGTCCTTTCCCGAGCTTCCACCGGACGGTTCTCCATCCCTTGCCGTATTAACTTCCATCGTCTCTCTATCAGCTTTTGCATCTTCTTGTCGCAAAAACATTCCTGCTTCATGGTAGAATACCCTGAGATCCATCAACGGACCTCGTATTAGTGATATTTAAAATCTGAATTATCTACAACTCCTAACACTGTCTCCATCAAAACCATCAATGTACCTGTCGATCCACTGAAACAATTACCGCATTAAACATGGTTAAGAAATTCTTGAGTAATTCCCTTACACATTGCTTTACTGATGTCCATGTCATCACATTCTTGTGTCTTGTAATGTGAGCCCAAAACTACTTCATAAATCTTTCGACCAATTACATCCATGTGTAATAGAACCGCTTTCCAACTGTCTGAACCATAGCGCAACTGCATCCTTTAAGTACAGGGAAGCATTGTGACAAGACTTCTTTCGACGCCCTTAGTACTTCCATGTGTCGTATATACCTCCTCATATGCATAGTTGGACCCGACTTTCCGTCACAAACTTCCAGTGTTGGTAGTCTGAATTCTAGTGGATTCCTAGCATTCCTGATATTAGAAGCGAATAGACTTCTATTTACATCCTTCAGATCTCCGTTCACCAATCCTCCACGAATAGCTCGTCTGATCATCTCTGCAAACCTATAGTCTTCTAGTGGTAGTTTCATATTATCATGTCCAAGCTGCACCCGAGTCCACAAGGGAATTCTAGAACGTATTTCTCCGGACGAGCATCCAAATTACGATTCGCAACGATCTCCACGGGATCGACAGCATGTCCTCCAGCAACGCGATCAACCAGACCCGAGGGCATGCCCCCCAGCCTTTGAGGATCGGTGTCGCTCCCTCTAAGATGGCCAAGGACTACCCTCGGCTGCTCTGTTCCATTCCTTTGTCCATTGGCTCCATTTCCATATTGTCAGTTCTGATTTCCAGCGATTCATGCTGCCTCAACTTCTTAATCCATAGCTCCGGTAGTTCCAATCGTTCCAGTTCCATGGTTTTGCATTCCATTAGCTCCTATGGCTCCAGTCTTATCGATTTGTCGGAGTAGATTCTGCGTCATCTCCTCCTGTCTTTTCAACATCCGCTCCTCCATAGCGTTCACAATTGTTTCCTTCTCCTCCTTAGTGATGTAGGTGGAGGTTTGATTAGCTCCTAAGGAAGCCTTCTGACTCCATTAATGATGGCTCATATCCGCTACCTATCTTCTTGTAGATTGCTTCACCGTTGCTTTAAATCCAAGTTCTAGGTCTTTTTCAAACTCTGAATCTGAATTCCAAAACCGCGCGGGCTAGCTTTCTCAGTAAAAGCACCAAAATGCTGGCGTCAAAATTGGTCACCAATACCCAATTGTATGAAAGCACCAATGTCCAGTCACCGATTTCAAATAGTATTTAATGTAGAGATTATAATATGAAGAAAATGAAAGCAAATAAAAAAAGACAAGATTTATAATGTTTCGGCTAACTCGACCTACGTCCACTTTAGAATAATCTTTTTAATTATACTGTAATTTGTTTACTGTTACAATCCGAAATTCAAGAATAAAATTGACAGAGTGTAGCCTAGGTTGAAGATAAAGATAAGCAAAAAGAAGTCCATTTTTCTGACATCGTGAATGTTGTATTTATAAGGGAAGACGTGCACGAATTGAGCTAAAATTTCGACAGAAGGTTCGAGAGACCAAGACAAGGCCACCCAAAAATTTTCAGGCCTATCGGGGCTCACAGTAGGGATCGATACCGATCCCTATCAGTGTGTCTAAATGAGCTGCAATCTCTATGAGGAGTGTCACATGATGTTAGATACCTGCTCTCCAAATTTCGTACAATTACGACGTACGGTTTGTGAGATATTGCATTTTCCATGAAGTAACGTTGCTTGAATTCTGATTTCTGCCGATGCCTTCAACTTCCTCCGATTGGAATGAGATCCCTAGGGGGTGTTTCAAATGTTGTAGTAAGCTTGTACTCCAAGTTTCATGTTAATAGCATGTGTAGATTTTGGGTTATTATCGATCATCGCTGCAAAATTGAGTTTAGCTGATCCCTTTTATACCAATCCCTCTTATACCCATCCCTTTTATAGGTGACGTAATTTGCCAATAACTTGATTATACAGAATCCAAATGACTTGAAATTTGAAATGTAACCTCATAGAGCCTTCATTGTCGTTCCATATCGATTTCAAACAGTTCGAGACAAAAACTAGGAATATGTATGGATCCTCTAAGGGAGTGTTAGTTTCATACTTAGCCCTTTTTTGAGTGACATCCATCCGACTATCGTGCATAACTTTAAATATAACCGACCTTTAATCCACATAATCACATATTCGGACGTCTTGTCTTGATGATTACAAAATCCATTGGGTTAAATACGATCTTACCAAAAGGTGGGTTAACACTACCTTTATTATTCGTTAGATTAAATGCTCTAGCTATATTCTAATATTTTCTTCCCTACGTACTGTAGCTGTCAAAAAATGTCTATGCAATTTGAGCAAACTATATGCTATTACTTGACATCGGTTCTTTTATTTGTATTAGGGGGTATTGAAAGATAGTCTAATGACACAATCGACAGGGTGATGTTAAGAAATTCCTAAAATTCGCAATTTTTTTTAATTACTTCCCTTACTGATTACTGTCTACTCTCTCTCTTTTTAAGTATTTTCCTTGATATGTAATTTCCATAAAGGTAAGTCGAATACGAAGAATTTACTTATAAAAAACCCATACGCCACACAAACACCAACAAACATGCAAATGAAAAAGGAGGGGGAAATTATGCTACTTAACATGTCAAATTTGATGGTATGAACAACAGCTTTGGTTTCTAATTGCCAAGTTTTGTATGGTATGATGACATTAAGTTGCTAGCAGATAATGCAAACCAATCAATCTATAACTGAAACTGTTCAATAGTTCACTGTTATTATAATGTAGGCATAAACAATAGAACTACTAGTTATCAACTTCTGAAGTTATTTCTGAAAAAACTTCAATTAAGTCCTTACCAAATTATAACATATAAGTCAACAAAAAATTTAGTTCAAGTTTAATACATTCCGTTTATATCCAATGGCAGTTAAGCATCTGCCCATATTACCAAATTAAGCAAATTTACCACAAAAAAAAAGTGCTATTTTCACCGGATAAATTAAAAGAAAAAGAGAACATACGATCTCTGGTGATCTGACGAAATGTCTTGTATTCAGCTCCGCCATGAGATGAAGAATCAGAATCCGATATCGACATACTTATCCGAACCCTTCTTTGTCGAACAGGCTATCCCAATTCAATTCAAATAAAAAGAATTAAGGAACTTAGGGTTTAGGTATCGTCTCGAGAGAAGGATTTGGGATCTGGAGTGAGTCCCACTCTCTCGCGACGATAAATGATTCTGGTGAGCGGTGGTTGACCAGGCGGAGGAATTTCAGCTGTTAATTAATAGGAGAAGAGATGAATAATCTGCAAATGATTTATCAAATAATTTATTTTACTTTTTCTTTTGAAATGAATTGAGGAAGCAACCGCTGCCTGGTAGTTTGCTGTTGAGAATAGAATGAGTAGAAAAGAGGCGACTTAATTTCCATCTCCGCGTTAGTTTATTTTTTTCGATGTCTTTCATGCGGTTTGAAAATTTTTGTTCAACCGTATTTCCCTTCTAGAAGATTTACGTTTTCCCTTCACGTACAAAAAAAAACTACTTTCAGATAATTAGAAGAATAAACACGTCACCCTGTTAACAAGCAAATTATACATCTAAATCGGGTTTAATTTCTAAATAAAATTGATTAGAAGAGATTCTTTAACCTCACATACCCAAACAAAACACAAAACAATCATCGTCTATTGATGGATTTTATCACTTTCTAAAGGATAAATTTTATATTTAGACCAATTTTGTAAACAAATTACAAGAATAGATCACTTTGCAAACTAATTACAAAAATAGACCAGTTTTCGCCACGTAAGACGCCACGTGTGTTGGCGGCATTTCAAATGCCGTCAGTACATGTGTATTTTACATAATAACACTGGCAGCATTTGAGATGCCATCAGTATGCTGCATCCCAGATGCCGCTATTTCTGCTGCTCTCTGTAAATTTTCAGCCCTTCCATCAATACCACCCCAATCCCCCTTCTCTTAACTCATCTTCAAAAAAAACCGAACTCACCCCCCCAATTCACCAAAACTCAAAATTTCAAATTCTCAACTATCAAAATCTAGTTAGAATTTGAACAGTGGCTTCAGCATCGTCTCAAGCACATCCTATAGATATGAAATCTATCGATTTTGTCTCTAACTGTCATTTTTTCAAATTAGGGCTAAAATTGTTGTATGAGTGCAAATCTATGATTGTATAGTACAATGAAATTGAGTATCCACCTAGAGCACATGTTTAATTGTTTTTCCATCATGTACAATGAAGTTGTATAATTGTAAATCTATGGTTCTATACCCATTGAAGTTGAGTATGATTATGCAATGTTATTGTGGTCGAATATGATGAAATGGCTCCCGGACCGATCGATCCTAGTGTGTTTTACCTCCAACCTCAACACCGTACAAACAACATCGATATGATGGAGGTACAAGGTCAAATAATTTGTTATTACTTCTGTAAATTGTTGGTAATTACCATAATTGCTTTGTTTTGTTACTATGTGTCGACATGGGGTTGAGCCGGACGGCTTCATTGACCATTCATCAACTTTAAAGCTCGTCACGTCAGCGCATCCAGACGTTTGGAACTGTTAGACGGCGCTGGATTTGGTGTTGTTAATAAGTTGGGATATACACAGCTCGACCGGAATCTTTGGACGGCTTTGATCGATAGATGGCGACCGGAGACATCTACATTTCATCTTAGAGTAGATGAGATGACAATTACTTTGAAAGACGTGGCTGTATTGCTTGGATTGCCGATTAACGGGGATCTCATCCTAAAACCGGATTTTCCAAGAAATTATATGGAATTGTGTGAGCTCTTGCTTGGATTGGCTCTTTCAGAAGACGTGATGTGGGGAAATGAATCGATAGTGGCCATGTGGTTTAGAGAGCAGTTGGCCGGTGATATTCCCCGTCGTACCTCTCCTTTGCAGATTGCCCGGCGTGCTCGCTCTATTATGTTGCACATCATCACGCAGCGTCTTTTTTGTGATCAATCGAAGACAAGAGTGGCCCTTCAATGGCTTCCATTGTTAGAAGACTTCGATTCATGTCGGCAATACTCATGAGGTAGTGCGGTGCTTGCTTCCACCTATACGGAGCTTACGAGAGTTGCTTTGGTCCAACAACGGTCCACCGGAGGTTGTATGACTCTACTTCGGGTATGGACATAGTCATTCGTTATTGCATAGTTGAGTTTTTCGTAAAACCATAACCAAAATTAAGTTTCACACTTGCATCTTTGGTCGTGGACCTACCTTTTGGTTGGTCGTATTTCTATGAAGACGCAAATAATTGACAATTCAAAGCCTTATGGAGCGAGGTAAAACAGTGTTGCTAGTGTTGTTGTATCGACATGGTAAATTTGAATTTTCTATAACATGTTGCTATTACAGGTGGATTGGCCCAAGAATACAAAAATGACCCCCAGACGCAATTTAACCTTCTACCGGATCGAGTTTGACGTCTTAGATTACAATGCAGTAACATGAAATCTGTATTCTGAAGCAGACCTTCATGCACTTCCAGCTATTTGTACAATGGACGGGACGTTATGGCGGGCAAGGCTTATGATTTTTTGTTTTGGAGATTTAGCATACCATCTGCCATACAGAGTCATGAGACACTTTAGTCTTTGACAGCACCTACCGTATCCTGCTCCATATTACATGCTTTCATACGGCGAAGATGAGTTCGAAACGATGACTAAGTTATGGAACAACCGTTTCATAGCTGGGGAATACGAGCACGAAGTCACTCTGACCGATGAGGATTATCTTAGCTGGTACTGGAATATCACTCGTCGTTATGTGCTACGAAGACAAACGGAAGAACCCGAGCAAGAGGTGGCACCTTACACTCCACGAGCTCCGCTGGAACGGAATGTGGTCCGTATTAATATCGACAACTTATGTAGTACTTATGAAACTCATACGGGTTTATGTTATACGCAGGCAGATGGTATGTATGTGTTGGACATTGTCGACGAGCATGCAGAGGAGGTTCCTGAAAAGAGCAAGGCAAAATGCTTCTCTATCAAACAAATTATGCTATCCTGTTTGTCGAAGAACAATATGTCAAGGCCCATCCCACCTCCGCCTCCTCCTCCTCCTGTAGTGCCACCACTTATCGAGAATATTGCCCCTCCCGCGTCGTGTGAGGACATAGCTACAGTCCCACCAGCCCCCTCACCGAAGAGAAATTATGGAAGAAGGAAGAAAAAAGAGGGCGAGAGTTCCGGAGCGATATCTTCCCAGCATACACAACCCGTCGGGCCATCGCAACCCCAACAGAAGGGACGCAAGAGGAGGGCAGTGAAGAGCTGTCACTGGAAGAGGAGGAATTCATGCTCAAGCCAAGAAGACCGAAGAAGAAAACTCCTAAGGAATTAAAAATTTTGATATGAAATTTTAGACTAACCGTAGTGGACCGTGGTTTATATTTGTTGACTGTAGTGTTTATTGACGGATCATGGTCTGTATTTGTTCGTTTGGGATGTTTGATTGTTACTAATGTATACTAGTGTTTGTCGTTGTGATTGTAGAAGTGACTCTAGTATTCCGATGTTGGTGTGAATGTTACTTGTTTTAGACTTGTATTTGCTGGTGGTAACTGTGGTCATGAGCTTAGAAAATTGCAGTGGTTAAGGTTCAGAAACGACTATTATGTTGGTGTCGAATTACTAACACTGTATTTTCCATTTGCAGTTTGTCTGAGCAAGTAACAGAGCGGCATTTTAAATGCCGCCCTTTGCAGCTAAAATGCCGCGCTGTTACTTTACATTACAAACAATGCCTTGCGGCATTAGATTTTATATTGCATACTTCGAACAATGCATAACATACTTCAAACAATGCATAACATACTTCAGTTATCGATGCATAACATACTTCAAACGATGCATAACATAACATACTTCAGTTACATTCCAATTATCCTTCAACGATGCATAACATACTTCAAACGGTGCATAACATACTTTGAACGATCGTTTTAGATATTTGTTCATCATACAACAAGTTTCTAATATCATTACGTTACGTTTCAATTATCCTTCAACGATCTATGTGGCCACAACGCCGAATACTTGTATCCATGAACCAACAATTCATTTCGGTATTCAAGGTTCAACTTTTCCAAACGACTAACTTCTGTTTGCATTTCTAAAGCATATTCCACCCCTCTAAGACACAGTGGTGGATCGAGCCACTTAAAAAAATTGCAGCATTCAACCTGATTCGGCCGAATCTTGTGATCGTTATATCCAGCGCAGCGGTAGAAACGACGTCCAGCGTTCCTGTCATTTCTGCAAACGACTACTTCGCATTCCTCTCCACTGCTTCAAACTGCACATGTAGCATGGGAGCTTGAGCTTCCATGATTTTACCGACCTAGAACACCTAAAAGACGTGCATGGAGCGATTGTTGGACTGGTCTATCAACCGCGGCTTCTCTACGTGACGTTCCATTATACTCATTTGGGGGTTCTTCTTCGAATTGTGTCTCTGGTACAAAATCAACTTCAAGGTCGGCGCCACTTGAAATCCCCTTTCCTCTATTTTGTTCGAATTCGTCGTACATTTTCATCATTGTTACGTCATCAATTTTCCAATTGTCCATTATACACTTATGAATACAACAAAAAATACATTGACAAAACAATTGTTGAAATTGAACGAGAAAAGTATAATACTTACCTTCGACGCGATAATGTTGAATTGAAATATGGGGAGGGGTAGCTGCAAATTGTTGAAATCGGACGAGAATAGTATACCAATATGAAACCTAGAGCTTTTGCTAAATAAATTTGGTAAAGTTAGGGTGTGGGTGGGGTAGTTGCAAAAACTTAGAAAAATATATAGGCAGCAGAGGGGCGGCATCCCAAATGCCGCAACACACGACATTTCAAATGCCACAACAGACGGCTTTTAAAATGCCGCAGCAGGCGACATTTCAAATGACGCCTGCTGCGGAATTTTAAATGCCCCATCCAAGCGGCATTTCAATACACTTTGAATACACTCTGCGTTAGAAGGCTAACAACAAAATAATAAATGTTGAAATAACATTTTCGTTCAACATTAGATTACACAAACATTTGTTCTCAGACAAACTAGAATGCGTTTGAATTAGGATTACAAACAAAATAAAACAAAAACATTAAGTTGCTGTATTGCAACGATTTTTTTATGACCATAAACATCACATTTGCTGCACCTATTTCCTTTAGGGGTCTGCATCTCGTCCATTGTACATTTATTCTAGTTGAACGTGGACGTCCTGGTTGTCTTTTAGCGACTGAAGGTAGGACCAGTTGACTGTCACTTTAACTCCAATAACGTTTATCTCGTACCGGGTGAAACTCAGGGGTGTAAGCTGCCAGGTATTTCGTTGTGGAATACCATGTTGAGGCAAAGTCATGATGGGCCCTATTTGCTCCGTTGGAAATCGTTGAGCAAGCGGCCATAACATGCATACACGGTAGGTGCTCTAAAAGAGGGATGTTGCACGTACAAGAGCAACTGTTACCGTTGATTAGTACTTTGAATTCGTCACCGAAATAGTGTACAACTTGCCACTCAGATTGACTAAATCGAATAATTCTTGTATGCCTAGCTTCGTTAGTTCTTTCGGCGATCTTTGCTTCCCACTTCAGAGTTAGATCGGAATTCAGTTTTGCTGCCGCTTCTCTTCGTTGACAAAAATAATCAACCCACCTGAAAAAGGTGTGTGCGACTAAAGCTTTGACAGGTAAAGACCTAGCTCATTTAAGAACACTGTTGAAACTTTCTGCACAATTAGTGGTCATGACATGAAATCGACCGCCATCATCTTTACATAATGCCCAGTTCTCCTCGTGCGCTCCCAAACTTCTTTCTATCCAATTGTGAGCCCTGATGCTTATAGTTTTTATTTCTTCACGTATTCTGATGTACTCGGCTTCTTCCGCAGCACAAGGTGTAGCATAAAATAGTCCGGTTAATCGTTTTTCTCTAAACCTTGCAGCTTGAAAATTAGCTTTAAAATGTCTAGCACAAAATCTATGTTTATGTGGCAAACACCATTTCGATTCCAAGGCTGATGGTATTCCTTTCATTCGATCTGAAGTGAAGGTAATTCGTCGATTGTTAACACTGTGAATGAACCACCGCATGCAGGCAAAAAACCACACCCAGTTATCTCTGGATTCGGACTCTACAATTGCGTACGCTAAAGGGTATAGGTGATCATCCGCATCAACAACAGTGGCCACAAGTAGCATCCATTTATATTTCACATACAAATGTGTCCCATCAATACATAACAACGGACGACAATGAACAAATCCTTCAATACAAGGTCCAAAAAGCTCGATCGAAGACTCCATAATCATCGGTCGTAATGTGTCCAACACTTCTCGGGTTCGATCTAGTTATTTCAGCAAAATATTGCCTTAGACTGCTATATGACTCCGCCCAATCACCATAAATTCTTTTTACCGCCTTACCCAAAGCTCTCCAAGCCTTCATATAACTAATTTTCACAAACAACCGTTCTTCCATCAAAACTTGTACCGTTCCGGCTGCAATATTTTGATCGGCTTTCACAAAAGGTAATATTTTTGCCACTACAAAGTTAGACGTCTCCTGCTTGTGGGTGGAGTTCACCGTTGGATTAACACAATTGTGTTCACTAGGATATTTCCTTACAATCCACCAATTCTGCTCTGATTTTTTTGAGACAATAGCATGAATTCTCTGTGGACAATTTGCATCTATATTACAAACGGCGGTGTATTTGGTTTTATTTGATTTTATTGCTTTAAAAGATACGGCATGCAAAATCGACCATTCGCTCAACTGTTGTAACAACTTGGCTTTCGTCTCGAAAATCAAACCAACTTTAAATCCATTCTGAACGCTTACGGTTGAAAACATCTCATTGTTGAACTCAAGATTTGCAACGATTGACCTTGCCATAATTTGTGCGTTGCACAAATCATCATCCAAAGGAACTTCCATTTCCACCTCATCGCTGTCTTCGAAAATATTGTCTTCAACCGGAAAATCATAGTTCAAAAGTTCATTGTTCACTTGCATACTACCTACCCATCCACGACATGTCGTTCTCCCCTATGTTCACTAAATCCATACTATTTACAGGGGGTTCATCATTGACATCTTCACCTTCATCCCCGTTTATCTCAGTACCAACATCTTCATTGTTCACGTTTACGTTTACATTCTCCAAATCAGCATTAGATTGCGTAGCAAATATCATTCGCAAGGAATCTGCTATTCAAACATACGTAATACTTTAAAACCATTACCGTAATTAATACCTACACAAATTTGATTTTTCATGATATATACCTCTGACTAAGATCATAAAACTCGAACGGAGTTGGATACATAAATTGAGACGTATGGCATTGTGACGGTCCAGCGGGACTAGGCAGTGTTGGTCGACAAGGAAGACAACTGCATATAACGCGAAAAAAACTGTTAAGTAGCACACAACTATCAAATTAATACGACCTAAATTTTATAAATAAATGTTTCGCCTTCTGAGCAAATGCGTAAAGCTGCCTTGACTTGGATAGGGGTACGTATACTGAATGCCCTATGGATAGGTCATACAAGGAGGATATCCATATAGACCTTGTTGTTGACCGTACATCGCTGTCACAGTCGGATAATGAAACCGGAGGACTTGTTTCCACAGCTGATACTTACTGCATCAACCGTTCTTCAATGCTTTTCAATAACACGGTTAACTTCTTGTTCTAGTACGGGTTCTTGTACTTGCAAGCGCCTAATTTTCCCAACAAACAGCTCAATTGATTTCGATGTCGCTGAAAACATTAGCTCGACATCATCATCATTGGCTATTTTAATGGCTTTCGATCCTGAGTTCGTCGGCTAATTACACACTACCTCTATGTCAAATTCTTCAGATTTTATCTTGGTCGCTTTATAGATCGATTCTTTCAGCTGCACCAAATTACAACCTTTCAACACTTTAGCTGGCTTACACGACCCCCAACATATTTTCCACAATTAAGTTCATCAACAACCAATTCGACATCGAAATAACAGATGGTCGGTACACACTTGGGAGCCATTCTACAATTTATTCAATCAACTAGTAAACTATTATCAGTTGATACCAAACAACAAATGAGATTATAAAAAATTTGAACTAGGTTTCCAAAAAAACATACCTGCTATAGCTAATTTCTTGTTGAAGAGGAAAACTAGATGTTGTTCCTCGTCGGTAACTGAATCCAACCAAGATTAAACTACAATTTGCAAATAATTTAACAGTTTGGAGTTTAGAAATTTAGTAGATCTAAGCAAAGTTTGGAACAAGACAAACATTAAAAGGTGGCTGCCTAATAAAGCAGCAGAAATAGCGGCATTTGGGATGCCGCATACTGGCGGCATCTCAAATGCTGCTTGTGTTATTATGCAAAATACACGTGTATTGGCGGCATTTGAGATGTCGCCAGCACACGTGGCGTCCTACGTGGCGAAAACTGTTCTATTTTTGTAATTAGTTTGCAAAGTGGTTTTTCTTGTAATTTGTTTACAAAATTGACGTAAATACAACATTTATCCATTTACAAATTGTGAAAGGATTCCATCACAACTACAGCAACCAGTCGAAGAAAAAACGTCTTGAATAGTCATGTTCAAATTACTAATCTTAACATTCATGTTTTTTCCCTAAAATAAATGATTATGTGCGTTTGCCCAAAAAAATAACACAAACACCCAATGAAGTAATACGTATTAAGTTTACAAGAAAAAACAAGAAATCGAAAAGGAAAACACATCATTTTTATAGTGGTTCGATGAATTTTTCAATTTACGTCCATTTAAACTTTTTTATTCGGTTTGTGTGAATTTTACAAGCTTGATTTTATGGGTCGGAATCCTCGAGTCGGTGGAGATCGAACAAAGTTTACAAACCGGTGGTCTTGGATCGGTGGAGATCCAATAAGGTTTCGCGACAAAGTGAAAAAATTCAGAAAAGAAGAAGTCACTTTTAAATGCATTTTTCCTCATATTTATAGACGAAAATTCTCAAAGTTATCTCCAAAATATGCTGCACACGTTCTCCATGTTTACACGTCGCTTCAGTTCGATCCAAGAAATCTCAAATTGGTACCGACCCATGAGCTTTGAATCGGTACTAATCTAACTTCGGGTCACAGTCTGAGCCAAACCTTGGTTCGCTTTCAGGACGATCTTGGAGACAATTTGAAGTTGAACTTCCCTTGTGTTTTTCCACCTGCTTCGGATCAATCTTTGGTTCGCTTCAGGTCGCGCTTCAAGCCAACTCGGTACCAACCTCAAGCCCCCGATCCAAAAATGCAACTTTTCAGTTTTTCAACTATTTTCATCTATTTATTGATATTTCCCTTTTCTTGCATTTTTGGGTCACTTATTCGTCGTTTATCCGTCCAATTCGATCGTTTAAGTCCATTCGAAAACTGGTGAAATTTCGGTCATAACAAGACATTTTATAATAACATTAAATAACCATAGCAGCTAAACCTAAGATTTTGTGACTCAATCTGTTATTTTGCATTAGTTTGGATAAAAAAATTATCACATAAACTATATTTCATTTATTTTTATTCTTGAAAAACCAGGGTTTCAAATCACTTTGTCATCACTGATGAAATCCTTAGATCGAACAACTGATGACTTGAACTAGACTCCTCAACTTAATAAAGCTCCTTAGTGCACTTTTTTGCTCGTAACGTTTCATTGATGCTTCTACCACAATTGCGAAGATGATTACCTGAATCGGTGTGGGAGTTGGAGTGGGATTAGTAAGGTGTTATGGTGACATTTTTTTTAGATTCTATGATCATGCTACTTTTCCATAAATTTTATCATTATTGTGAGTTATTTTCGATGTCATCATTAAAATCTTTAATAGCCCTCCATGCTATTGCACATTTAGCCTCATTGTTTGTAGTGTCATTACTAAAATCCTTGCATTTTGTTCTTATCAAATGCATCATGCAGTTGGATCATGTGCATTGATAATGGTATTAAAGGAGGCTTTCAAAAGGAAAAAATCTTTTTATTAGTTTGGAGCAAATCGTATTTTGTATTTATATGAATAATAAATTTATATCAATCATACTTAGCACTGTTTGGTAAAAGAGTTCAGGGTATATTCTGGTTTTAATTAAATTTGTATATTAAATTTTGTGTTCACTTATGATTTAATAATTATATTTTCTTGATTATTTAATTTAATTTAATATTTTATGCTTTACTATAATATGTTTGCATTCATATGTGTATAATTAACCGCTATGATTTATGGTTACTAGATATGTTTAATGTCATGGTTTAATAATGATGGCATTCATGTATAAACATTATACGTTTATATACATTGGGAAAATCTATTGGGATGCAAATTGGTGACTCAATGAACTACAACCATTGGCTTTTCTGCTGGTTTCAACCTCATATATGGACACAATGAGACCCAACGGTCCAGATATACAGGGTCATCAGTTGTGTTTTATTTCAAGTCCAAGTAGTCAGCTCCACCTACATTAATCAAAATTGATACTATTTTTTAGTGGGAATTAGCTACAAGGACCTCTTTAGCTAATGGAATTAGTTTCTAGGACACACGGCAGAAATAATTACTTTCAAGGATAAAACATAAAATAATTAGTTTTTAGGGTCTAAAAACCTATGAAATTATGTCCTTGAAAGTAATTGGATTGCTAAATTTGTCCTTGAAAGTAATTATTCTGCCGACTTTGGCCTTGAAAGTAATTTCTTTGAATGTGTGTCTTAGAAATTAATTGGACTGCAAAGTTTGTCCTTTCTAGTGAAATGCCCCTTTTTTAATTCAAACATAATTTAATTGATTAATATTATCATTGTATATATATATGTATGTATGTGTGTGTGTATGTTTGTATGTATCCATGTATATGTATAAAATAATGTTATTTGATAATTGAATATGCATATACATATACACATATATATAATCTACTCATATATGCATATATACATACACACATGCATGCATGCATACATTATACACACATATTTATATTATTCAATAATTCATATAAATGTATGTATGTATGATCTAATAATTTTGAATTTTGAAAATTAAAATGGATTGACCGATTCAAACTAAGATGATTTGCTTTATTTGAAACATGGTGAGATAAAAAGGAAAATATTTTTTAGATTAAAACCATGCTGATTTATTTATGTATACAATTTAAATATAAATAATTTTAAATTATAATTTTAAATTTGTTTAACTTGTTCAAAACAAAAATAAATTTTTTTATTTATTAATTAGTAGTCGTGAGAAAATAAGTTTTTTTAGTATTTAAATTATGTAAGTGTGTGTGTGTGCTTGCGCGCCTTAATAGATATATATATTAAAAGAAATTGTAATACGAGGAGAAATAGAAAATATTTTTAAAATTTTAGAAACCCAAAAATAGTATGAAAGGTTTAAATAAATAAAAAAATCATTTTATAATATGCATATTCAGATCCGAAAGTAAAAAAATTAAACCCGAAATTTCTTTTATATACATTAATGTTTTATTTAATTATTACTGTTATTTTCATTTCTTTTATTTATGGCTAAATTACATAATGAAGATGACAAACATATATGAACATGAACATTTATTTGAATATATTAGAAATAGAATGTTTACATCATTCTCGTGATCTTACCGATCGTCGAACACTTCGATCGCTGGTTATTTCCTTCCTTAAACACCTTATTCTATCTTTTTGGCTAAAGGATACAACTCCTTGGCTTCACCAATGTCAACTATGAATACTAGGCTTAAGGTTTTTGGTGTTGAGAGGAGGTGTATCTAGATCCATTTTCTCTAACCCTACAAGACCAAGTCTTCCGTCTTGCCTACACATGCTATGGCCTACCATACCTGGGTTTGGGCTTCCAAACTATGGGACAAAATGATTTTAAAAATTAAATCATTCATTTAATTAATTTATTCAAGCTTGTTCATTAATTAAATCATTGTACAACTTTTAAACGTCGTTTTAGATAATTTTTAGGCTTTGAATAAATAATTTATTCTTAATTTATAAGATATAAATTAATTTACAGTGGTCGAACTCAGAAATAACTAACAACACGGTTATGTTGAATTTTTTGTGTGAACTTGGCCATCGGTCAATGTTTAAACAATTTAAATACCGAAGCTTGTGCGGACTTTGTTGAAGTACAATATCAGACACAAGTTCAATCCTTTACAGATCATTTTGGTGAAATCCAATTTCTAATCTACATTAAGTTGCGCTTAGTAACGGCATTTTGTACACGTTTTCTTTTCATCAATAATGCATCACTAAGATATCTAGAGTTTGGTGTAAGGTCAAAAACTCTGTTAATATCCATAATTGATTGCATAGAGTATTAAAGTCTTTGGTTTAATTAGACATCATTTATTGAATAATCGGTTTGCTCTGGCTGGAGATTTTGATTTAAGTTGGCTACCAATTATGGTGACACTTGAGAGAGTTAGTGGTATGTTATATGGGCAATTATATGATTTGTTATATATATATATATATATATATATATATATATATATATAACTCTGTAATCAAACTTGTTAGTAATAAATGTGTTTGTTTACTTATATATACTTTGTTATGTTATGATATAATTAATTGCGAAATTAATTTAAAGTACATAATTAAGGAAATCCTTATATGAAACGTTATGTGATTAGTTACAAATAGTTTCAACCATGAGTGATTGATTATAATATAAAATAACATTTCGTTTTAAATATCCTGGTCAAGATGTTTCCAAAAAGGATATTGATTCATCTATTGATACCAGAGTGTACGACTCTTCAAATATTGGACAGTGTATTACTCATGGCTGTTAGGGCACCAACGGGTTAAATACTTATAATTATTAAATAACTATGAAATGACTCATTTGAAAGTTTCTTTTTAGTTGATAACAACAAGGGATAACATGAAAACTAAGTGTGATGATACTATACAGTTTCATCAACTTAAGAATATTATAGAACTTAAATGTGGATACTCCACTTTGATTATAGATAAATCATAGCATAATCACAATCGAATGAAAACGGTTGGATCTGATTTGAAGCATTAGGAGTGAAGCAATTTAACGGAGAACTCATCTCCTTAGTTGTATGTTGTCAGTATCGCATTCAACTATAGTCAACTCAAAATCAAAATTTGTAGCCAGAATAGAACAGTTAATAATAAATGTTACTATTAAACCAAGCACTTTGTGTATAGACTAATCAAGTTGAATGTAAATGATATTAAAGTCTTGACCAACATCAGACTTCATATGTCCTAAAGTGATATAATATTTATGTGTGTAAATTATTGTCACCATTGGTACATTTAAGGTGATGCAAAATATGATTTTACTGAAAAGACATGTAAGTGATGAATTCGACCAACATGTCACACCATTAGCAAATATGACGTGTAAATGTTAATATTTAAATTGTTCAAAATTAGTCGCTGACTGAATTCATGTCTCCAAGTCTCACAAGTGTATTTGTAGCTCTCCGAAAAACCACACGATTTAATTGGTTTATGAAGTGTTATAAATTAATTAAATTAAATAATATTTGAGAAATATTAATTATTAATGTATTAGATATTTAGGATGTTATTAGTAAGTGTGGTGGCTCCTAGAAATTTTCTAGGTGCAATTAATGATTATCTGAATGTGTATATAAAATTTATATACATACATATCGTGTTACATATACGAGTACATATGCACGTCCAAGTGGGGCTGCATTTAATCACAACATGCATGCATTTTTAGTTGTACCCATGGAAGTAGATTTGATAGTAGCATCCCTATATTTGTACTCCACCTAGGTAGAAGCCGCTAATTTTTTAGTTTAGATGTAATAACTTCTTCATACTAACTCGAAATCAGACGGGACATCGACCGATGAACTCCCATCTAAATTACAGATAACAAGGAACACTCGGATACTTCATCCAGTGAACGTATACCGTAGTTCTCCATGGTGACTAACAGTCGTACTTAGAAAATAACAGGTTACATCCCCGTATTTGAACTCCGCCTAGGCAGAAGCCGTTATTTTTTTGTTCATGCTGCAATAACTTCTTCATACTAACTCGGAAGCGAGCGAAACTACGACCGATGAACTCCCACCTAAATTACGGACAATATGGTACACTCGGATACTTCATCTTGTAAACGCACACTGTAATTCTTCATGAGGACTGACAGTTGTACTTGAAAAATAATAGGATACATCCCCATATTTGAATTCCACCTAGGCAGAAGCCACTATTTTTTTGTTTGTACTGCAATAACTTCTTCATACTAACTCGAAATTAGACGAAACTTCGACCAATTAACTCCCACTTACATTACAGACAATATGGTACACTTAGATACTTTATATTGTGAACGCACACTATAGTTCTCCATGGCGACTAACAGTTGTACTTAGAAAATAACATGCTACATCCCTGTATTTGAACTCCGTCTAGGCAGAAGCCGTTATTTTTTTGTTTATACTACAATAACTTCTTCATATTAACTCGAAATCGGACGAAACTTCGATCGATGAACTTCTATGTAAATTATGGATGATACGGTACACTCGAATACTTCATCTTGTGAACGCATACTGTAGTTCTCCTTGGTGACTAACGGTTGCACTTAGAAAATAACAGACTATATGCCCACTTCAACGCTCACTGAAGTTTGCCACAATGATTAATAGTTGTACTTAGAAAATAACACATCCTCGTATTTGAACTCCGCCTAGGCAGAAGCCGCTACTTTTTTTCTTCAGGCTGCAATAACTTCTTCATACTGACTCGGAATCGGGAAAAACTTTGACAGATGAACTCCCACCTAAATTACGGACAATATGGTACACTCGGATACTTCATCTTGTGAATGCACACTATAATTCTCCATGGGAACCGAAAGTTTACATAGAAAGTAACTTGCGAACACATCCTCATATTTGAACTCCGCCTAGTGCAGAAGCCGCTATTTTTTTTGTTCAGACTGCAATAACTTCTTCATACTGATTCGAAATCCGACGAGACTTCGACTGATTAACTCCATTCTAAATTACAGACAATATGGAACACTTGGATACTTCATCTTGTGAAAGCAACTGTAGTTCTCCACGAGGACTGACAGTTGTACTTAGAAAATAACAGGCTACTACATCCTCATATTTGAACTCTGCCTAGTGCAGAAGCCGCTATTTTTTTGTTCAAACTACAATAACTTCTTCATACTAGCTCGGAATCAGGCAAAACTTCGATTGGTGAACTCCCACCTAAATTACGGATAATATGGTACCCTCGGATACTTCATCTTGTGAGTGCACACAATAGTTCTCTATGGTGACTAAGAGTTTTACTTAGAAAATAACAATGAAATTTGATTAATTCATTTTGATCTTACATATTAGTGAATCAACCACATTTAAATATATTTTGTGCAATATTGAATGATTTATACGCACACATGCAATGATCATTTTCTTTAGATGTAGTCAAATATGTGTATTGATGTGAATCTAAAATTGATGTCTTGAATTTTTGTTTTTTAAATCATGATATTTTGTTGTCCACTTAGTCAAAAAATAAATTTGAAATTTATTTTATTAATTATGTTGGATTTTCTGTGCATTAACTTAATTCATAATTATGTGGAAGTTTGTTTATACCATATTATATACATATGCAATGTTACACGCACACACACACACATATAGTCTTTTCTATAAAATCAAAACTAATCACATGTGTATGTATTAGTATATTTATTGAATTACCTTTCCAAATATATGTGCTTGTTGATCATTTATGCAAGTTACGATTATGTAACATCAAATAAAATATCATACCACTTATTTTAGGTTATGAATAAATATGGAATATACAAGTTATAATACATGATTTAGGTCTAATTTTAATTATGAGTTTAAAAGAGAGAAAGAGGAGAGCCTATATTTCTTTAGATGCTAATTATATATCTCCTTAGTCAAAGAGATAATTTTAAAATTTGTTTCATCAATTGTCCTTTGATTACGTACCTTTTATGTAAATTTAATTCATATGGTTATATGTATATATGCAGTATTATTAATAGTGTGTAAACAATACACATGTATTATAATATATTTGAACATATGTACATATTTAGGTATTTGTATTCCCAATATACATATGAATTCATTATATGCATATGTAAGTATGATATGTATGTATATACAATATATATATAAATCCCAATATCCATATGCACATATATCGTTATACACAAGCATATATATATATGTGTGTGTGTGTGTGTGTGTGTGTGTGTGTGTGTGTGTGTCTACTTCATCATGTCAAAACAATATTTATATGTATATATACAGTTATACACATGCATGTGTGTGTGTGTGTGTGTGTCTTTACATCATCATGTCATATTATGAATGAGTATATGATATTTTACAAAAAAACATTAAATTAAATTTATTAATATGATTAATTAATTAAACCCAAAATATTATAAAATGAAATATGATTTTATTGCAATAAGTAGATTTGATCTAATGCTAGTTGATATATTTCATTGGCCCATTAAGATCTAAATAGGATTTTTTTTTTAAATTTACGCACTTAACCCATTGTAAAGTGGATTAGATCCGATAATGATATCAGATCCCATATGGTCTATGCAGTTTAATTAGCCATTATTTTGGGCCAACTAATAACTTTTCCATCCAACGAGTGTCAAGAATAGTAACGTCTAGACTTGAGATTCAATAAAGAGTATTATCCATACACTTAGCTACTAGACTATCCCAATGGGTGGAGTAAGTCTAAAAGGTTGGCCTAGATATAAGGCCAGATTTAATTTGGATACTGGACTAATTTTCAAATCAAAATTTAAACATTTATAATATATTTTAAATTTAAATGTTAAATTTAAAAGATAAAAGGAAATTTTATAAATGTTATAGACTAAAGATAAAAAAATTCAAAATTGTTTTGAGAAACTAATTTAATAATTTTGATTTTTGACAAATATCTAATTAATATGCTTAATCAAATAAATAATTAAAAGTTAATTAATTACATATATATATTAATATATATAACTACAAAGGTTATAGTTTAATATTTATCTCAAAATTGTTTAAGGTAGATTAAATTAAACTTTCAAAATTTATTAAAATATTTAATTAAATAAATAATTTATTTATAGTTGATTAATTAATATATATAAACTATAAAGGTTACTAAATAATAACATAAATGTTTTAATTTTCTTAAATTGTTTTGAAAAATTAAGAAAATAAAAATTTGAAATTTATTAAATATTTAATTAAAATGTTTAATTGAATAATTAATTAAACAAAAATTTAATTAATTAACATATATGTATATATTTGATACATATAATACTATAAAGGTTGTAGATAAATATTATTCTTAAATAGTTGTAAACGAATAACATAAAATTTCTGAAATTTCGAATAAAATTTAATTAAGAATCAAAACTAATTAAATACGATTTAATTAATAAGATATACATAGATATATGATATAAATTAATCAAATTAAATAGTTATAATAAACTGAATCTATATAATAGTATGTATAATTATAATATAAGTGGAAATATAAGAAACCCAAAATAGATTTTTGAAATAAAAACGTAAGTATGGTACATATACCGTGATTAGATGTGTCTGACACTTGAATCATAAGGATATTTCATAAAAAACATTATTCCTTAAATTGCTATCACTCAAAATATATTAAAGATTATAAATCTTTAATATAGTTGCTTTCTATCATTTATATATTAATAGATTACTTGCATACACAATAGTTGTTGAGCAAACTAGATGTTTGTGTAATACTATTAATATATTTCCTAGACGAGGGAAGATGCATGCTTGTATTTTTTTTTAACAAACTCAAGGTACATGCATCATACTTAGGACGTCAAGAAATGATAAGCAAGAGTGAATAATCTCTTTTGATTTATTAAGCAGACTCAAAGTCAGGATCAAGATTAGGGCAAAGACCAACATTAAGAGTTATACATGAATCATGGTATAAATGATAATGAGTTATCCATCGCTTGTGGGATTGTGATTTGTTGAACAAACATAAGATCGGAATCGCAAGGTAAGCGAGTCCAAACATCACTAGAGAAATCAAAAGGTTATTGTATTTGTCTTAGGATTTTGAAGAATATAAAATCTAGTAAGAGCCTTATTAGAAAAATGAAATGGTTACATTTAACCTTTATAATATTATAAGAATACTCTTATAAAGAATTGAAATTATCTACTTCAATAAATTTATGCAATTAATCTAACTGATAAAATTATTTTTCAATCGAATTAGGATTGACAAAGAAATGTAAAATATACTCACCAATAAATCCTTTGCATATTATCAGTTTAAGACCCATATAAGAGCCAAATTATAATCTTGTTCAATTAAGTGTTTATTTGCCCAAGACTACATACCGTCTTCTATGAATTTTGAACTCTAAAGCAATATAAGAATATTGATAGTTGACTCATATTCGAGCACATACAAAAGGTTGTATGGTACATAGTAGTATTTCTAATATACGAAATCTCAATGGAATTAGTTCATTCGAAATGAGAAAATAAAACATAGTGTAAAACATGTGTTCAATACGATTGAACGTGATGAGATTTTTGTTGCGTTGAAAACAACAATAGATCAAGGACTAAAGATTGACCTAGAAATTCAATAATTGAAACGTCAGTCTTGGTCAATTTACTTAAATGCAACCCATTTGATACCTTTAAAATATTAAGGATATCTGAATACACTTTTGTAAAGAGTTTAATATGGTTTTATAGTAAGAGTTTTCTTTTGAATGATCCAACCATTTAGATAGAAAAGTGAATGTGTGAGAGTGATAATATCATAAACACAGTTAAGATAGGGAGAGTGAATGGTCATCTTTGCTTCACGAAGAAATGTCAGAAATGAGAATTATATAATATACTAGTAGATACTTAATATGAAATGAGAAATGTAATTTCTATTTTAACTGTATTTTCTAATAGAAACTTGATTTCTACAAGAGTCTTTAAGTTCAAAATATTTGATCTGAAACTCTCAGCTATAAACTAATTACACTGGATGAAATAATCTGATTAGATTTTAAAAATCATGAATTTTGAGATAAATATCAAGATTTTTGGTTGAGTAATTTGGATGAACTCGTGAGTTGAACCTGAAATGAGTTTCTGGCAAACTACGGCGATCGCGTGGACTGTTGGTAGCAAGGTCATGGCCAAAGGAGGATCATGGGCTAAGGGTCAAGGGAAAAATGGTGGTTGACATCCTCGATCACCATGGTAAGCAAACGACATGGATTTAAGGTTTAATACCCAAATCTGGTCGTGGTCGTGAATTGAATCGCGACGTCACCAACGGCGGACTAAAATCGATTTCACCCAAGGAGATTGATACGGCATGTTGTGACGTAGTTTTGGGTGGAGCGGTGTGATTTCTGGCGGCTTAGTTTGTCGGCGTCAAGGCGAAATGTTAATGGTTGTTGGGTTCCAGGTTGAGGATGGAAGACTCGATTTTGTTTTCTTGATCGAATCGTCGATCTGGGTAGGCGATTGAGTAGAGGTGGCCGTTGACGATGTGCTGGTGGTCGCTAGGTTTATCAGAAGTGGTCTGGTCATTGGTGCACGTGCACGCTCGAGAAATTGTGTCAGGTTGGTCTGCGAAGTTGAAGAAGAAGGAGATGCTCGGGTTCAAACTCGAAGTAACTAGCGTGATGACTCGAAGCAAAAGAGGAAGGGTGAAGACTCGAAGTAAGGCTAGGGTAAAATAAGAATTGGCTCGGGTCTGTTGTCCAATATAAAAGCAGGTTTAAAACTTTAAAAACAAATCTAATTTATTTGAAATAATTTTGTTAAAACCACTTCTTTTGTAAATAATGAACGTTTACCTAAGTTTTAATTTTGTTGAAGGTTTTCAAATAAAAATTATTTCAAATTTATTAAATTTAAAGTGTTTAATCTTTATCACTTTTATTTTAAAAGTTCATTTTGAATAAACTTAATGTTATAATTAATTAAAGATGAAATGCTTTTGTTATATAAAACATTAATTTAATCAAAGTTAGTAATTAAGGTATGATTACTCAATAGAATTAATTACTTAATGTAATTTGGGGTAATTACTTGGTGCAATTACATTAAAGGATAATTAATTAAGGGTTACTTAATTAATAATTAAAGGTTAATTGATTAAGTAATTAATTAAGGAATAATAAATTAATTAAAGGTAATTAATTACTTAAAGATAATTACTTAATGAAAGTAATTAAGGATAATTAATTAATAATTAAAGATTGATTAATCAAGTGATTAAGCAATAATTAATTAAGGATAATTAAATGGTTAATTAATTTATGTATTTAATTAAGGATATTTAAATAATTAAAGGCTAATTATTTAATGATTAAAGGTTATTAATTAAAGATAATTAATTTAATGGCAATTAATTAAGGATTAATTAATTATGTGATTAACTTAGAGGTTAATTTAATTAATATGATTAATTAAAGGATAATTAATCAGGGTGATTTATTTTAATTAATGGTTCATTAATTAAGATAATTAATTAAGAATAATTAATTAAAGGATAATTGAGTAATTAAAGAATAATTACTTAGTAATTAAAGGTTATTAATTAAAGTGATTAATAAAAGGATAATTAATTTAATGTGATTAATTAAAGGTACTTAACTAAATAATTAAGGTTGATTAATTTCATTAATATCAAATGATTTGTAATTAATTAATCAAGATTTGATAATTAATTCATAAGTAATTCATTCAATTGGAAATTAAATTGAATTTATTAGGATTTAAACAATTAATTAATCCTGTTTATAAATGATTATTGAATGCTTGGATTGCTTATGAATGTTTGCATTGTATGAAATGCCTTGAATTGATTGTGATCTCTGGATTGTAATATTCTATTCTATGAATTCAGCCGTGTGTAATTTATTTATTTATTCATTTTACCTGTGATACATTTATCTGTGAATTTGTGAATAAAGGTAAGAGTTATAGGAATATACCACTTACCGATATTGTTATGATTGAATCTGTGATGATTCATGTTGTTACACTATTGTGTAAAACCCCTGGACTACACCATACATACACAAATATGGATTGCATGAGGAAATTAGTTAAGTCACAGATTTTTGAAATGGTTTTAAAGTTGGATTTTGAATCCAAATGGTTTTGGAAATGGATTTGGGCTAAATGTAAAAAAAAGCTTTTGAAAAGAAGTTTTGAAGTTATTTTGAATAACTTAATAAAGTTTTGAAATTTAAATACTTTGATTTAAATTTGAATTCAAAATTTGAAATTGAATTCTATGTTTAGAAATTATGACTTAAAAAGGTTATATAAGTTATAAATGTGTTTATATGGGTTTAAACCATTTTAAAAGTATTTGTTTTTGGGAATTTGAATTTAACCTAAGGGCTTTAACTGGTATATATGAAATCGGATTCTTCCGAAACAAAAACTATTTGTTTTCAAATGATAAAAGCTTTCATGTAAGGAAAGAATTTCCAATTTGTGTTGAAAGGATTTAAGGTGAAAGGAAAATGGTTTTCTAAGTTATGAATGAATCTTTGTGAAAGATGGTTGAACCTTATTTTGAAATTGATAAGGATTTAAATGGTATATCTTTTATACATAAAAGATTTGAAAAGTGAATTGTTCTGAAAGTTATGAATGGATCTTTGGAAATAGTTTTGGAAACTATGAATTGAATCTTTGATTTAAAGATTGGATGAATTAATCCAATATGAAAGAAAAATTGTTTTTGAAAAGCCATAAATGAATCTTTGTGAAAGATTGGTGATCTTTGAAATGAATTTTTTTGTTTAAAGATTTTGAAATGGTAATTTGTTTAAAACCATTTGAAGAAAGGTTTTGGATTTTAAGTTGTGACTTAACTGAGATCCCATATCCATATGTTTTTAAATATTGCGCTCATTATTCGTTTAACCGGGAGAGGACCTCGTGTCATATAACCCATTCCGAATAATGATACGACGATATGGATAGCATTTGAAGACCGGTGGTGAAGACCGGACATTTATGAAAATGTAAGGATAACTAATCGAATGTCTCTACACCGGCTGATCCCCGATATAGAGATTTGATCACTCTCTGTGATGGGAAGTCCGGACGTGATTAAGGATTATTCGGATTTGCAAGGGATTCCTTGTAAAGTGCCTTCGGTTTTGTTCGAATCCGGAACAGACTTGTATGGATGTGTGTCTGACATTACACTTTGAGATGTAAAGCTGGTTTCTATCAAATACATTTCTGTTTGGTGACGGAGAATTTATTCTCTTAGCTTAACACCCTTCTCTAAGACGTACGAGCTCAGAGGTTATGTAGTTGATGGTTACTAGTGATACATTTCCAATTTGGTAATGTGGCATACGAAGTGCTGCTGATCATTTGTTGACCAAAACATGGCTTTGTGAAAAGCGTAGCTTTGTGGACGGACCTCGACGAGCCTCACAACCCGGAAATGGTCGAAACAGGAATTTGGCGGCAAGGTTGTAGGGGTCGCGCCCCTAAGGTATGTCCATTTTTTCTGGATTAAAGGTGGTATCATAGTTTGGAGCCTAGATATTTACTTATATGGTTGCTGCATACTTATTGCTATGTGATTGTTGGTTGGGGCCCCTCGGATAAAGGTCGCGAACGACCGGGGATGGCATATCTTTGGTCTTACTCCCGGGAACGGAGTACACCGGCCTTGTGTCGGTAGAGAACTATATTGGTTCTTGGGGGCGTCCCTCCAGAGGCGTCCCATTTATTAAGGAAGTTCCTTAGCCTGACCATTTGTTGGAAATCCAATCATCCAATACGCGCCTTGTACGATTTTAGTTGTAAAACCTGCCATTTAATATGGTAGCTATAGTAGGCACACTATAATGGTACGTATGCTGTCTAAGATTAATATTATACTTTCGAAATGTTTTCTACACTATGCACTAATAATAATATCAAATGGTTTTCGCGTATCAAGCATTTTTGACTGTCATAAGGAGAAATATCCTCCAAGTGTGCGCTTGCATTGTGTGTGTCGCGGGAGGCCTTATGGCAGTTTCATTTTCTAAAAAGCATTGCGGATTTCGAATTTTAAAATCTTTTGTTGTTTGTTTTAAAGATAAAACTGTTTTTGTTTGCTCATACCAGTCCCATGACTGACCCGAGTTTATTGTTCCCTTCCTAAATTATGGGTGCCCACTATTTTCCACACGGGCAGTCTAGAGTTGGTTTTCAGATAATCAAACAGTAGATATAGACTCGATAGCATTTAATCTCTGGATGTTGGCGATCACATTTGGATCGAGTTGCTTCACTTCAGTTCATCTTGATAGTGGTTTGAGCTTGAAATTTAAACTTTGGCTTTGGATATTCTGTTTGGAGTTGTAGATTTTGGATTCAATCCTCATCGAAGATCATGTTTGAGTTATCTCTTCCGTGGTTATCATACTCCGCTGTTGTATATCTGTCTTTGATATTGTTGTATCATATTGTATCGGATACCATATTCATTATTGTATCAATGATATTATTCATTTTTCTTCCGTTGTATTGTTGTACTTAATCTGTTATAAGCTCCGGCGAGCCAGATTCGGCGTTTGAATCTACGGCATTCGAGTACAAGTGAAGTACGGGTGTCGATTTTCGAAGGTCGAATCGGGATAGTTATAGTGGTATCAGAGCCGAAGGTTGAACTTTAGCTCAGGAGCATAACACATTAGGTAACTCATTAGAAATTGGGTGAAGTATACCCTAGAATGAGTATCCCTAAGATATCCGTCTGTGTGCCTCAGTAAATTCTCTTACTATCCACTAATAGTAAGTATGAGTGCAAGAAGAGGATGAGATAGGGGACAGGGGAGTACCACATCAAATGGTCGATACCCTGCAACAACTAGGAAACAATTCTTCTCAATCTCCTTTGATCTAGTTTCAATTCTTTGATTGCTTAGTGGCAGCTCCAGAGCAAGCTTTGGCGTGATGATGGCCTTGCAAATCATTGTAGAAAACCCCTATTTTATATTCTCTTCATCGGTTCGTTATAAGCTTTTCGTTTCAACTTTAACGAAATTGAAATTTTATTGGAATAAATTGGTAAATTAAATATGAAGTTAAATTAAATTGTATCGATAAAACAATTTCGATTAAAACCAAATTTAAGAATTCAATTGTGATTTCTTGTGAGTATGTGAGTATCAAAGTCCAAAGAGGGACAAGTTATATATACTATGGGGTATTCCATCTTGGGTTTGGAATCCATACCCAGTGTTTGAGAATTTTGAAAGATTAAATCCATTTATCTATTGTTTGGCTCTAGATATATTCTATGAATGGTTAGTTGTCCTTCGAACTAACCGATGTCCCTCCATATTCGTAAATCTGGTGACCCGAGTATCTTGTGTAGTATCGAATGAGTTCGTTCTCATATTGTTGATATTCAAATTTGGTAAGCCAAATGCAGAATAGATATTCAGTTTGATCTGGAAAGATATTTTTATATCTTTCATCTATCTTTGTGTATCCATCCTTTGTTGTCTCCCTGGAAAATTTCGGGGATGAAATTTTCTTAAGGGGGGAATATGTAACATTCCTGGATTTTAGCTAAAAATAATTTGATAATTAATTTAACCTTTGGAATTAGACTTTGGAAATTTGGTAATTAATATAAATTTTTGGGAATAAAATATATTTTGTATTTGAATTTTCCAAATTAATAAGTTGAATGTTTATTTATTTATATAAATGGATTATAATTTGAATTAATTTTGAAATTTAATAAGTATATTGAAAGTGAATATTTTTGATTTGAAATTTAAATAGAAATATATTGCAAACAAATTGGATTTATTTTGAAATTAATATAGAAATTAAGTTTCAAAACATTTATTATTTTAAAAAGAGTTAAGTAATTAAAAAAAGAAAAAAATGTGTGTATATATATAAGATCAAAACAAGAATTAATAAAGAATTTTATCTTTTGGAAATAAATAAGAAAACATACATATGTAAAATTGGCTTGTAAATTCGTAAATTAAGATTAGGTAAGGTTTATATTATAAATTATAAATTAAATTGAATAAAGGTTTTAATCACAAATTAAACACATTTGACAAATTTTTAACAAGTAAAAATAATTTTTAACAAGTGTAAGAAGTAAAATAATATAACTTACAAGTGTTCACAAATTAAACAAGTGGCATTTTATTTTATATTGAATTTATGAAGACATGTATTAGAGGAAAAAGAAAAGAAACCTGGTTGTCATTTTTTTTAAAAACCCCTTCCATCTTCAAAACAAAATTTCTCAAAATCAAACCTGAGAATGAAGATCAAAAGTTAAAACAAAAGAAATTCATAAATCAAGTTAAAACCTGATTCAAAGCAACATCTTCAACCTGAGAAGATGAAGATCAAAAAAAAATCTAGTCAGAAACCTGAAAATTTTAAAATGCAAAGATTAAAAATCAAGTGCTGATCAACATTCAAGTTTTAAAGCCAGCAACTAGTAAATCTGAAGCAATTCAAACATCATCAACAAAAGCAAGCTTCAATTTTAATAGCTCAAGTTAGATCTGAAGCAAGTTGCAAACCTGGGAACAAGAATTAAATGCATGCAATTCAATCAAGATGTTTTCCAATTTTTCAAACTCAAAAGCAAAATCCTCTGTCTCAACAATTCCAGGTTTTCAAGCACTGTTTCTGTCTTTCAACATTCAGGTGAGCAAGGTTTTACTTAAAGGCTTGAATCTGTTTATTTAACTTGATATTGGTGATGGATTCGTAAAGTAAAATGGTTGCATGAATGTAGATATGATTTTATACATAAATATACAAATATTGAATAATGCCTGTCTGTGAACAAGAACATCACCTCTGTTCTTTATGTATACAGGTTTCATAACCTGTTCCAAATTAAAAATCTCATCCTCTGATTCATTTTAGACATTGTAGATCCAGTGCCGGCCCTTTGGCTGGGCAACATGGGCAACAGCCCAGGGCCCAATTTCTAAGGGGGGCACAATTTTTTTCCAGTCCATCTATATTTTGTTTTTCAATCCAACAAAAAAAAAAAAAGCCTAAAATCAACGCAGTTTCTCACGTACAGGAAATTACTTCGATCGGAAGCCGAAGTATTCTACGCGACTTCCAATTTCCGATTTTCAATTTCCAAAGCAGCTGTTCGATATTCAATGGAAATAACGTTCTTCTCCATGTCTCCTTTTGATTCAGGCTTCTTTCTCTCTTCTGATTTTACCAATCTTACAATCTATAAAGCCCTGAGATTAAGATTTCACAACTTATCAGCATCTCTAGATCCAAATCAATTTCGGATTCCTGTGGATTTCAGAATTCAATCACAAGGTATGCTTTAAATTTAATGTGTTTACTGTGTTTTTTTTTTTTTTTTTTAATTTACTGAAAGAAAAACTAAAAGCCTAAAATGGTACTGTCTGTTTCAACAGAGCTGCATCTTTGTTGATTCTGATTTCTGAAGCCAAAAGCAATTCTGCGACTCCTTCTACTGCTTGTCATTATATTTTCACTTTTCAGGTTTGTTTGACTGTATGTTTTAATTTCAGTATTTTTGTCTATTGTTTTTTTGACTGTTTTTATCTGAGTAAAAAAAATATACATCAAGGAATAACATTTTGATCTTGTTTATTAACTGCAGTTTTTTTGAGATTAATACCGGTTTGTTGGATGGAAGAATGATGTCATGAGGAGATGTAATTATTTGGAGAATGGAGAAGAGCTCATGAATCAGGTTGTATTTCTCTAATTGATAATTTTTACTATTTTTAGAGCTTAATTTAGTAGTTGGTACCATCATGAAACAATTATCTGGATCTCAAAAAAGGAAAAAACGACAAAGACAAGAACTTATAACTCAAAGTTTACAAGGTTCCCTGAATAAATATTTCAACAAACAATCAGATTTATTAGTTGAATCTGAACAACTAGTTAGTATCATAGAAAACGAAAATGGCGATCAATTGATAAATCCACTTGAGGTAAAAAATGATGTTGAAAAATCGAAAGAGGAAGATAGTGATGAATACGAAGAAATATATGAAAAAGGTGAAGATGCGATTAAAGTAATGGATAATAGTGATATTGACAATCCTCATGAAAACAACCGTATTGTCAATAATTTTAAGCGTTTGGAAAATGACTTGAGCTTAAACATTTATGATCCTAGAATTTGGGATAATCTTCAAGGAGAACTTAGAAACTTGCTTATTGAAAATGGACCTAAACGGGAAACTAATCTTAATTTTCCAAAAGATGAATACTCAAGAAGATTTTCTTCAAACTATTATATTCAAAATTTACCGAACGGCGAAACTCGTGATAGGGAATGGTTAGTGTATTCAAGAGATTTAGATAGAGTTTTTTGTTTTTGTTGTAAGCTATTCAAAACAAAACCATCAAAAAGTCAATTAGCAAGTGAAGGAATTAGAGATTGGAAACATCTTAGTAAAACACTTGAACAACATGAAAATAGCATTGAGCACCTTCAAAACTTGAAATCACTGAAAGTGCTAAGACTTGGGTTGAAGAAAAATCAAACTATAGACAAAGAATTGCAAATGCAAATTAAAAGCAACACGCTACATTGGAAAAATGTAATGGTTCGAATCATTGCTGTTGTAAAATGCCTTGCAATAAATAATTTGGCTTTTCGTGGAACAAACGAAACAATTGATGATGATGCTAAAGGAAATTTTTTAGGTCTTGTTGAAATGATTTCAGAGTTTGATCCTGTAATGCAACATCATTTTCAATTGATTAGAAATAAAGAAATTCATCATCATTATCTTAGTCATAAAATTCAAAACGAATTGATAACCATTCTAGCGTCCAAAGTTAGAAATGCTATAATTAACAAAATTAAAGAGGCAAAATATTTTTCTATTATTCTTGATTGTACACCCGACTCAAGTCATAAAGAACAAATGACTCTGATAATAAGATGTGTTGATGTGTCGTGTTCTCCGATAAAAATAGAAGAATTCTTTTTAGAATTTATAAATGTTGTTGATACTACTGGACTTGCTCTTTTTAATGAATTACAAATTGCATTAAAAAACCATGGACTTAATATTGATGATGTGAGAGGGCAAGGGTACGATAACGGATCTAATATGAGAGGGCGACATCAAGGTGTACAAACAAGATTGCTTGAAATAAATCCAAGAGCATTTTACATGCCATGTGGTTCTCATTGCCTTAATTTAGTATTATGTAACATGGCAAATAGTTCTCATAAAGCGAAGTCATTTTTTGGAGCATGTCAATGCATATATCTAGCGTTTTCTAACTCAACAAAGCGATGGCACGTTTTAATTGATCATATAAAAGGTTTAACTTTAAAACCATTATCTAACACACGATGGGAGAGTCATATTGAAAGTATTAAGGCAATAAAATCACAACTTTTTGAGATTAGAGAAGCTTTATTCAAATTAGCAGAAGTTACAGATGATGCGAAACTAAGTAGAGATGCTCAAACTTTAGCTACATGTGAGCTTTCAAGTTTTGAATTCATACTATCTTTAGTTATTTGGCATGATGTTTTAAACAAGATAAATGTGGTGAGTAAAAAGTTACAATCAGATGATATGCGTCTTGATATTGCTGTTAAACAACTAGATGGTCTTGTTTCTTTTTTTGAAAAATATAGAGAAAATGGATTTAACTTAGCGATTGAAGAAGCGAAACAAATAGCTATAGATATGGAAGTTGAGCCAACGTTTCCTACAAAACGACGAATTCAAAGAAAAAAACATTTTGATGAAACAATTGATAATGATAGGGAACAATTGTCTGCACAAGAATCATTTAGAATTGACTATTTTATTCATATAGTTGATATCGCTCTCTCCCAGCTAAGGACCAGATTTGAACAAATGAAACTTTTTGAGTCTGTATTTGGTTTCTTATTTGATGCTCAAAAATTAATGAACTTAGATGATGGGGAATTACTAATTGCTTGTGTAAATCTTGAAAATGCTCTAAAAAGGGATGAAATTTCTGATGTGGTTGGAAAAAATTTATGTTTTGAACTACAGGTATTGCAAGTAATGTTGCCAAAGGAATCATATGAAACAGACAAGCCATGGACTTCGACAAGAATGATTGAGTTTGTGAGAGAAATAGATATGTTTCCAAATGTGATGATCGCTTACAGAGTATTATTAACAATCCCTGTGACTGTCGCATCTGCTGAACGGAGCTTTTCCAAATTGAAATTGCTAAAATCATATTTGCGAACTTCTATGTCTCAAGATAGGTTGAATGGGCTAGCGCTTCTATGCATCGAAAAAGACATGTTGGAAAATATTGAGCAAGATGACATAATCAACGATTTTGCTTCAAAAAATGCATTAAGAGCAATTTTTAAATGATGTTGTTGGACTTAACTTTTTGTCTTCTGATGATTAGAAAGTTGTAAGTTTTATGTTTTCGGAGATGTAATGAACAATTTAATTAGCTTTTAAGAAAATCATTGTTGTGTTTGATTTATGTGTTTATTATTGTTTTGAAGTGTTGTTTGTGTTTGTAAGAAAGGGCCCAAACTTGAGTTTTGTCCATGGCCTAAAATGACGTTGGACCGGCCCTGTGTAGATCAAACATAAAATGTTTGAAATGGTAAGATCTAAATTCTAAAATTTATTTCTAAATGAAATTTGGTTAAGTTTTCTGGAAATATAAAATATTCAGTAAGAAACCAGGGTAGACAAAGAAATTCAACTTCAATAATCGGTTATCTCAAGTATATAATCTGATTAGATTTTAAAAATGATGAATTTTGAGATAAATATCAAGATTTAAGGTCCATTAATTTGGGTGAACGTGAAATGAGTTTCTGGCAAACTGCGGCGATCGCGTGGATTGTTGGTAGCGGGGTCATGGCCAGCGGAGGATCATGGGCTAAGGGTCAAGGGAAAAATGGTGGTTGACATCCTCGATCACTGTGGTAAGCAAACGACATGGATTTAGGGTTTTATACCCAAATCTGGTCGTGGTCGTGAATTGAATCGCGACGTCATCAACGGTGGACTAAAATCGATCGCACCTAGGAAGATTGATACGACATGTTGTGACGTAGTTTTGGGTGGAGCGGTGTGGTTTTTGGTGGCTTAGTTCATCGGCGTCAAGGCGAAATGTTAATGGTTGTTGGGTTTCAGGTTGAGGATGGAAGACTCGATTTTGTTTTCTTGATCGAATCGTCGATCTGGGTAGGCGATTGCGTAGAGGTGGCCGTTGACAATGTGCCGGTTGTCGTTAGGTTGATCGAAAGTGGTCTGGTCACTGGTGCACATGCACGCTCGAGAAATTGTGTCAGGTTGGTTTGTGAAGTTGAAGAAGAAGGAGATGCTCGGGTTCAAACTCGAAGTAACTAGCGTGACGACTCGAAGCAAAAGAGGTAGGGTGAAGACTCGAAGCAAGGCTCGAGTAAAATAAGAATTGGCTCGGGTCTGTTGTCCAATATAAAAACAGGTTTAAAACTATAAAAACAAATCTAATTTATTTGAAATAATTTTGTTAAAACTACTTCTTTTGTAAATAATGAACGTTTACCTAAGTTTTAAATTTGTTAAAGGTTTTCAAATAAAAATTATTTCAAATTTATAAGTTTAAAGTGTTTAATCTTTATCACTTTTATTTTAAAAGTTTATTTTGAATAAACTTGATGTTATAATTAATTAAAGATGAAATGTTTTGTTATATAAAACATTAATTTAATCAAGGTAAGTAATCAAGGTATGATTACTCAATAGAATTAATTACTTAATGCAATTAAGGGATAATTACTTGGTTTAATTACATTAAAGGATAATTAATTAAGGGTTACTTAATTAATAATTGAAGGTTAATTAATTAAGTAATTAATTAAGGAATAATTAATTAATTCAAGGTAATTAATTACTTAAAGATAATTACTTAATGAAGGTAATTAAGGATAATTACTTAATAATGAGAGATTGATTAATCAAGTGATTAAGCAATAATTAATTAAGGATAATTAAATGGTTAATTAATTTATGTAATTAATTAAGGACATTTAAATAATTAAAGGCTAATTATTTAATGATTAAAGGTTATTAATTAAAGATAATTAGTTTAATGGTAATTAATTAAGGATTAATTAATTATGTAATTAGCTTAAAGGTTAATTTAATTAATATGATTAATTAAGCGATAATGAATCAGGGGAATTATTTTAATTAATGGTTCATTAATTAAGATAATTAATTAAGAATAATTAATTAAAGGATAATTGAGTAATTAAAGGATAATTTCTTGGTAATTAAAGGTTATTAATTAAAGTGATTAATAAGAGGATAATTAATTTAATGTGATTAATTAAAGGTAGTTAGCTAAATAATTAAGGTTGATTAATTTCATTAATATCAAACGATTTGTAATTAATTAATCAAGATTTGATAATTAATTCATAAGTAATTTATTCAATTGGAAATTAAATTGAATTTATTAGGATTTAAACAATTAATTAATCCAGTTTATAAATGATTATTGAATGCTTGGATTGCTTATGAATGTTTGCATTGTATGAAATGCCTTGAATTGATTGTGATTTCTGGATTGTAATATTCTGTTCTGTGAATTGAGTGTGTAATTTATTTATTTATTCATTTTATCTGTGATACATTTATCTGTGAATTTGTGAATAAAGGTAAGCGTCATAGGAATATATCGCTTATCGATATTGATATGATTGAATCTGTGATGATTGATGTTGTTGCACTATTGTGTAAAACCTGTGGACTACACCATACACACACAAATATGGATTGTACGAGGAAATTGGTTAAGTCACGGATTTTTGAAATGGTTTTAAAATTGGATTATGAATCCAAGTGGTTTTGGAAATGGATTTGGGCTAAATGTAAAAAAAACTTTTGAAAGAAGTTTTGAAGTTATTTTGAATAAATTAATAAAGTTTTGAAATTTAAATACTTTGATTTAAATTTGAATTCAAAATTTGAAATTGAATTCTATGTTTGGAAATTATGACTTAAAAAGGTTATACAAGTTATAAATGTGTTTATATGGGTTTAAACCATTTTAAAAGTATTTGTTTTTGGGAATTTGAATTTACTCCAAGGGCTTTAGCTGGTATAAATGAAATCGGATTCTTCCAAAGCAAAAACTATTTGTTTTCAAATGATAAAAGCTTTCATATAAGGAAAGAATTTCCAATTTGTGTTGAAAGGATATAAGTTGAAAGGAAAATGGTTTTCTAAGTTATGAATGAATCTTTGTGAAAGATGGCCGAACCTTGTTTTGAAATTGATGAGGATTTAAATGGTATATCTTTTATACATAAAAGATTTGAAAAGTGAATTGTTTTGAAAGTTATGAATGGATCTTTGGAAATAGTTTTGGAAACTTTGAATTGAATCTTTGATTTAATGATTGGATGAATTAATCCAATTTGAAAGGGAAATTGTTTTTGAAAAGCCACAAATGAATCTTTGTGAAAGATTGGTGATCTTTGTGAAATGAATCTTTTTGTTTAAAGATTTTGAAATGGTAATTTGTTTAAAACCATTTGAAGAAAGGTTCTAGATTTTAAGTTGTGACTTAACTGAGATCCCATATCCATATTTTTTAAATATTGCGCTCATTATTCGGTACAGCCGGAAGAGGACCTTGTGTCATATAACCCATTCCGAATAATGATACGACGATATGGATAGCATTTGAAGACCGGTGGTGAAGACCGGATATTCTCGAAAATGAAAGGTTAACTCATCGAATGTCTCTGCGCCGGCTGATCCTCGGTATAAAGATTTGATCACTCTTTATGATGGAAATTTCGGACGTGATTAGGGATTATCCGGATTTGCAAGGGCTTCCTTGTGAAGTGCCATTGGTTCTGTTCAAACCCGAAATAGACTTGTATGGATGTGTGTCTGACATTACACTTTGAGATGTAAAGCTGGTTTCTATCAAATACATTTCTGTTTAGTGGCGGAGAATTTATTCTTTTAGCTTAACACCCTTCTCTAAGACGTACGAGCTCAGAGGTTATGTAGTTGATGGTTACTAGTGATACATTCCCAATTTGGTAACGTGGCATGCGAAGTGCTGCTGATCATTTGTTGATCAAAGCATGATTTTGTGAAAAGTGTAGCTTTATGGACGAGACCTCATCGAGCCTCACAACCCGGAAATGGTCAAAACAGGAATTTTGCGGCAAGGTTGCAGGGGTCGCCCCTAGGGTATGTCCATTTCTTCTGGATTAAAGGTGGTATCATGGTATGGAGCCCCGATTTTGCCTATGTGGTTGCTGCATACTTATTGCTGTGTGGTTGTTGGTTGGGGCCCCTTCGGATAAAGGTCGCGAACGACCGAGGATGGCATATCTTAGGTGTTACTCCCGGGAAGGGAGCACACCGGCCTTGTGTCGGTAGAGAACTATATTGGTTCTTGGGGGCGTCCCTCCAGAGGCGTCACATTTATTAAGGAAGTTCCTTAGCCTGACCATTTGTTAGAAATCCAATCATCCAATACGTGCCTTGTACGGTTTTAGCTGTAGAACCTGCCATTTAATATGGTAGCTATAGTAGGCATACTATAATAGTACGTATGCTGGCTAAGATTAAAACTATACTTTCGAAATGTTTTCTGCACTATGCACTAATAATAATTTAAATGGTTTTCGCGTATCAAGCATTTTTTATTGTCATAAGGAGAAATCTCCTCTAACTGTGCGCTTGCATTGTGTGTGTGGCGGGAGGTCTTATGGCAGTTTCATTTTCTAAAAAGCATTGAGGATTTCAAATTTTAAAATCTTTTTCGTTTGTTTTCAAAATAAAACTGTTTTTGTTTGCTCATACCAGTCCCATGACTGACCCGGAGTTTATTGTTCCCTTTCTAAATTCTGGGTGCCTACAATTTTCCACACGGACGTCTAGAGTTGGGTTTTTCAGATAATCAAATAGTAGATATAGACTCGATAGCATTCAATCTTTGGATGTTGGCGATCACATTTGGATCGAGTTGCTTCACTTCAGTTCAGCTTGATAGTGGTTCGAGCTTGAAATTTAAAGCTTTGGCTTTGGAGATTCTATTTGGAGTTGCAGATTTTGAATTCACTCTTCATCGAAGATCATGTTTGAGTTATCTCTTCCGTGGTTATCATACTCCGCTGTTGTATATCTGTCTCTGATATTGTTGTATCATATTGTATCAGATATTGTATTCATTGTTGTATCAATGATATTATTCATTTTTCTTCCACTATGTTGTTATACTTAATGTGCTATAAGCTCTGGCGAGCCAGATTCGGCGTTTGAATCTGTGGCATTCGAGTACAAATGAAGTACGGGTGTCGATTTTCGAAGGTCGAGTCAGGATCGTTACATCTAATGTCGATTGTGCAAGTTGCTAGCAGACTAGACATAAATGATCATCTAATGATGAAAAACACACAAATCGATTGTTTAAATAGAAGTTGTGGAAATAAAATATCATTTACTAAAACATTAGTTAGAAAGGATATAAGTGGATCAAAAACTTAACTTCTAACTTCTACTTCTTTAGTAAAGTAAAACACATAAAATAACCTATTCGTTTAGAACCAAAGTACAATATGATTAAGTCAATTTCATCTTCAATTTCTTCTAAATATTTGTACTTGAACCAGCAAAAAAAATTGTTCTATCTTTTTTTAAATCACAACATAGAGAAGTAGGAAAGTAGTATTGCTACATCATCTGATTAACATCTCTATAAAAATGTCAAAACAATTAACATTGTCTTTTTCTTATTTTGACTTACGATTTTTCACTTATATTGTTTAGGAAAATGAAACGTGGCATCGAGTAAAATAAAATGAACAACAATGGTTAAGTTTAGTAGTGACATTATCACTGTGACTTTATTTGATATAAAAATAATATCATATATTTCATGTTACATGATGATAATAAAAAAATTAGTCAATAGATTCTACCCAGTTCTTCCATGTGCATTTTTCATAACTAAAAAAATATGAATTGATCACCAGCAATAAAATAATATATAAACTAACATTATAAAATAGTGATTATAAATGTTATACCATATCTCCAAACTTTAACTTAATACATTCGATAAATCTTCAATTTATGTATGTATACTATGATCTTTTAATGTCCTATTTACGCTTATGGACATTAGGAAAGTTTGTTTTGTTCAACTTTATCTTTACTCCTATATTTCTCTGCACACTTCCAAAGGACGCGCCAGTACTGGTAATAGTAAAATTGGATTTTATTGAACATTGTGTAAGCGATAACTTTGTTCAAAATGTCACTCTACTAACTGAGGTAACAAGTGAACGTTAATATTCGAATAGTTTGATATTAATCAATGATTGAGTTTGCTTCTGCGAGTAGCGCAATCGCATTAATAGATTCTCCAAAATACCACACGATTTAATTGATTAATAAATAGTCATAAATTAATTAATATCCTTTGAAATATTAATTAATATTTATTTATTTGATGTATTATATGCCATTAGTGTAACGACCTAGAATTTCAGTCATTTGAATTCAAAATATTCAATTGATTTTAAATATTGAAAAGTTAATTTTATAAGTTAAATAACTTATATTTCAAATATAGCGATATATTTGATAATTAAATTGTTAAATTTAATATTTGAAATTGTTTAAATAATTAAATCTTGAATTAATATGAACAAAAATTATTTCGAAAGTTGATTTAAATTCTATTTGAATAAGAAGGGGGATAGTAAAAATTTAAATTGGATTTAAAAGTGATTAAACTGACTTTGGAAATAACTCGTTTTAATTAACGTGTAAAAATAGCCTTTTGGGCACTGTCTCAGATTTTGATGAAACTAGCTTTATTAGATCCTCGATAGTAAATTATTATATGCCGTTAATTTTTGTGGCGATCGGGCATAACTTTTGGTTATGCGAGTTCGAAATGTAGGAATTATTTAAAATAATTTAAATTAATATAATTTGATTTTGAAAAGTTAGCTTCTGTATACGATGGAATTGGCTCCAGGTATATATTTCATTATGTTCGGAATATAGTTATAACATATAGAACGGCAGGCGGCACGCTCCGTTTGAAGTTCGAAATTTTAGCGAGTGAATAGTGTCGCGAAAATTTCTATAAAAAGACTTGAAAATTTTCATTTTACAAAACCCAAACCCTAAATTAGCTTCAGCCGCCATTAAACTATGCCTCCATCCTACGGCCATGGTTCATCGAAGCCACTCCGTTCACTTTCAAGCCTTGACCCTAACTAAGAAATCATAGAGCTCGGCGAGGCGGACCTATTCTACGGTTGGATCATCATATTTCATCACGTGGAGGGCGAAAAGGAGCCGCGTTCATCGGGGGTTGTGCGTTCGATTTTTGAGCGACAGCGGCGTGCGCGGCGGCGACAGGCGAAGGCAGCGGCGGCAGGTGATGGCACGCGCGCGCAGGATGGCGGCGAAATTGGTGGTTCGGGATCGTACAATTAAAAAAAAGAAAGTAAAAGAGAAAAGAGCGTCACTTGGAAATCAAGAACAAGATAAAAGGGGGAGAAGGTCTAATTTAAAAGTTAATTAATTAAAGTTAATTTTAATTTAATTAATTTGTACATTCGTTAATTCATGGCTTTTTCGTACGTGGTCCAAATAGAGCGCGACAAGTTGCGTTGCGATCGTACCATTGAATTCTACGATAAGAAGTTGGATTGGACGTATTCGGAGCTAGTAGGAATTTTGGATTAAATTGAATGACCATTCAATTTTTATTCAAATCGGAGCGCTTTGGGCAATTTGTAAAATTTCTACGTGTAAACTCACATCTCTAGCCCACTTATATTTTTATGTAAATGTGGATAATTTTATTTATGATGTTTGTTTCTTTTTTGGATGATTTACTATATTTATTAGTTGGTTTGGATATTTTTCTGCCTATTGGAGTGGATAAGACCCTATTACATTTCCGTGTATGAGCAGACAACCATTTGTATATAATCCCACTTCGAAGTGGTTTATTTATATTATTTGATTATATAGTGTATGTGATGTAGGGGGACAGGCTGGAGGGATCCAACAAGATTCCTCACACTGTTGATTTTACTTTTCATATATTTTGATATATGATGTGTTGGATGCCATATTTGATGACATGGATTGTTTTTGGTTATTTTGCGCTCTAGTAGTACTGGGCCATATTTTTAGTATTTTAAAATACTAGAAAATAGTGATTTTTAATTAAAATGATTTTCAAAGTGATTTTGGAAGTATATATGTTTTAATAAATTTTAAATTATTAAAAAGGGGAGTATATTTTTTAAAAGAAACTAAAAGTACGATTTTTGGATGTTATGAAAATATAATTTTGTGAAATATTTTTAATGGAGATTTTTGAATAAGTTTATATAAAGAATTTATAAAAGTGATATTTTATAAATAATAAAATAGATTTAAAATCAGAATTTGTAAATATTTGGAAAATGTATTAGAAAAGTATTTGGTAAATGGATTTATAAGTGGATTTTATAAATAAAATAGATTTATAAAAATAAGAATTTATAAGTGGATTTTGATAGCAAAACGAGTTTTTATAAAAGAATGATTTATAAACAGAATTTTATAAATAAAGAGATTTTATAAAATAAAAGTTTTATAAAATAAAAAGGAGATTTATAAACATAGTTTTATAAATAGAAATGATTTATGTTGAGATTTGAGTATGAATTTCATACAAACGAAATACATTCAAGATTTTAAGAGTTAAATAATCTTTTAAAGAAATGTTTTGAAAGTAATATTTTTGATAAAGTTAATGGTATTTAAAGTGACAATTTTCAAAAATAAATTATTGAAATTAATAATTCCAAATGGAATATAATTGTTTGAAAAATGATTTAAAATGTGAAAACTATCGAAACATAGATGTCAATATTTATTGTTGTAATAGACGTTTTCGAGAAAGTATGGAAGACATGGATTATAACACTGTTTTTATTGTAAATGATTTCCAAAAGGAAATGCTTTATACAGTATGATATATATATATATGTGTGTGTGTGTGTGTGTGTGTGTATAATTTACCAAATCCATATACTAGTGTTTTTGGGTTTTCGTAATGATGGTTTAAGCAACATTCGTTTGACCCAATAAATTGTGTTTTAACCTTCCATTGTGAAATACAAGGATTTGTTCTTATGATCGTACTAAAGTCTTGTTGGTATAGGAAGCATTGCTTCTTATATTTAAGACTCGTCCAGAGATGTACGAACTCTGGAGTTGTACGATTTTGTACGATCATATAAATCTATTTTGCGTGTCTCCAGAATCGTAGTGTTAATAAATATACTTATACCATTGAGATAAGTATACGAAAATGTTTACCAATATCAAAGGACTGAAATGGTTTCGAGCACTAGTACAAAAAGTGCATATTACTTCGCCTCATTTGAATCGGTTGAAGTAAAAACTGATGCTAACAGAACTATTTGCATCAGTTCTATCTTAATAACTGGTGCAATTGGTATGTGGAAAGCAATAGGTAATAAAAAGTCAAATTTGCATCAGTTGTCACCAACAACCAAAGAAAATACATCGATGCAAATAGTTTTAATCGCATCGGTTTTAAAGTCAACTGATGCAACTACATTAATTTAGCATCCTTTCCAACATAGTTTTGTTTGGTCATCCAAAATAATCATTTTCCACATTGAAACCAATGATGAAAATCTAGCGGCAAATGTTTTCGTTTCCCTCTCATTTTCCTATTCTAGAGTTAACCGCGAACCTCTTCTTTTCATCCTTCATTCCGAAACCCTAAATCTCTCTCCCCTTTTCATCTTTCCCTTCCAATCCATCGGACATCACATTTCTTCTCTGATCCAACATAATCAGGAATCCTTGACCCCAAAGTTTTCTCATCTATGTTGTTTTCGACAATCGATTTCTTTGTACATAAAATATCCTTCGTTGTTTAGTTTTGCTCAACAAAGATTTGGATATATCAAAATTGTTGGAAATGAAAATAAAGTTGACCAATTCTTCTTCCATCCATCAAAATTATCTTCTTCCCAAACGCTTTAATACCACCTTCACCCTTTGTAGTCCACTCCAATCCACGACCCAATTCTATCATGATTGGTATAAATCCGAACAAACCAAGCTTCCTCTCCTCCAGATAATGAATGCCCTCCTAACTGATGCAGATACTGTACCTCATTTGAAGACGTCAATGATGTCGTTATGTCCTACAAGGTGCGATGTTGCACCTCTCCTATTTGTCGATGTTAAATCATCTTATTTTAAGGTATTGCATCTTTGTTGTTTTCCCTTTAGGTTTGACTGATGATGAGCTACAAATATTTTGGGAATTATAAAAAATGCAGCAGCTTTTCAGAAATTCCCTCTCTCGTTTGCATATTTAGTTGACAATATCAAATGCTTGACTGATTTTAATTTAGAGCTATGCTTATTTGTTTTTTTCTTAGCTTAAAAATGCAACGAAAAGATATGTCTTTGTTGTGGTTTGGTGAACATCATGTTAAATAAATGAGTTTGCCATGAAAGTAATTTCCATTTTTTAATTCAAGTTGTTTCCAATTTTTTCTCCGTAATTTAATTTGCTGATTGACTCAAAATCATATACGCTTAAAATAAATTACGCTTTGACTTAGTTATTGGAATACTTTACAAACTCAAAAGGAAGATTTTAGTTAAATCCATTAAATAGTTTACCATTCAGACGCTAGGTACCCTTTCAAAAAGGGCAATTTCTACCAATTGTAAATAAATATTGGAGCAGTGGTGTTGCGTTTTTGTGAGATGCTGATGTCGCATAGGATAAAGTAAAATGGACTTTGTGGTGTAAGGCAGAACTCTGGTCGTTGCGTTCAGCCTCATGCCAAATATATTACATAATTTCAAAACACTTTTTCTTGCAAGTTTTATAAGACTCGTCCTCATGAGTCAATTGCATTCTTTTTGTCATATATTATACCTCATATGTTCAGGGTTTTGTTGAAGATAATTTACATTTTTAACATTTAGTCTTCACATTGAGGTTTTTTACTTAATATGATGATTTTTTCCTTCAATATAGAGTACATATTAATTATTCGAACTTATTTCATATTATCTTCCAAGTTCAGTTAGATGTTTATGAATTATGATCACTTCATGAATATTTTATAATTAGAGGAACCTATATTATCTAGCTTTTGTTTAGTTATGCCCTTTCTTTTCTGCTTAACATTATTTGTATGTAGTCATTTGATTCTGATTGTAATATTGGTTTCCCAAAAAAGAAAATACATAAATTTTATGAGAGATTGTGTTTTTAAAATTATTTATATGACAATTTGAAAAGGCTGCATAATAAGTAATTATTAGTATCTTTTGTATCAGAGAACTAAAACTATCTTAAGGTGGGAACAAACTGAAAACCTGAACTCTTATATTGTGGAAAGGAACTTGCTTAAAAGTTAAATTTGATTACTATTCTACTACAGTACTGATAAATGGTTTGTTGGCAGGATAATTTGTCATTTCCACTCTTGTGTCCAAACTGAAATGCAGAGGAGGAGATACTTCATTTAGAGGTAATTTTTATCTACTTCTCATAAGTAATGTTTCTTTATGGTTCCACAGGCAGCTGTATTAATCAATTATTTATCATCTTATGACTTGAAAATTATTTGACATGCTACTTTTAGGGAACTGATATGTAGGGATTGTGAAATTAGACAGAAATTGTTGATCATATATGCACTAAAAGTAAAGCCCAATGTATTGATCATCGCACTACAACATATATGAATTCCCCCGATACCGCTTCCAATATTAATCAAATGTACCCAGTGCACTTTCCTTGGCTTTAAATATCTAAGAGGTTCATATTTCTTATTGATTGATTGATTATAGGACATGTCTTGTGATAATGGGTAGAATAGGATGGAGATACTTGTTATGGCTGTAGTACAAGAGGATGGAAAAAAAGTTTTATAATGCAACGGTTTATGCTCTTTATTTTTGGTTACTAATAACCTAACAAAATATTCAAAAAGAGAAGAAAAAGAAAAAAAGAGAAGTCGTGATTGCTTATGCTAGTTATTATGGTTCCGGATTTTTGGTCGTTGGCTAGTTGCTAATATGTTTATATCAACCATTACGGAAGCTAACTACTTTTCTTGCAGGAATATCAGTATTTGGAGATATGCCAAAAGGGGAGCCTTAATTTTCTCTATCAAAAGTGAAGTAAGCTAGTTCTTGGATTTCTCAACTTGCATGCATGCATGCAGATGCTGAGTTTTTTTGTCATTCTGTACAGAGAAGAAGATTTTGGTTGTTCTACTTACCATTAACATCAAAAGTGGATGCTAGTAATTCAATTCAACCAAGTTATCTAAGTTACCTTATTTTTACCATTTTATTTCCATTTAAAATTCATGTTTGATCTTCTATTTTCTGCTACTTCATTATTTACCGTAAGCGAACATACTTTTAGTTTACATAATTATATGGTTTCTAGCATATGAGTGTTATTAGGTTCACCTCTAAGTGCAGGGCTACTAGTTGAAAATAAGTGATAAATGATAATACAAAATTATTTAAGTTTGTTTAGCATTGTGATCAAGATAACCGTTCCTCTAGTTTATACTGCTTTCATTGTCGACCAATTAAGATCCAAACCACCACCCAAGAATGTACCATGTAGGTGTTTATTATCAACTTGCATGTTATTATTAAAAATGCTAAGACTATTATTCTTTTTACGCCATTGAAACCTTATCTGCTCTCAGTGGTGATATTTAGTTTATGAATTATATTTGTAAGTTATCAAAAGATGAATTATAGCTAGTTACCTTATTTAATTATATACTTATATAAGATGGATAAATAGTAAAGCTTTTACAATTACTGTTAACAATATGGAACAACTGTCATCATGTGTGGTCTATACTAATACTATTGGTAAGGGTAAATTGAAAACCTTTAAAATTATCCTATTGATGGGAATTAATGATTGGTATACAAAACTAGGTAACTAGCGATACATCTGTTATCGTGTAAGAGCGTATTAGATCGTTGTGTATTTAGTTTGACAGTAAGAGCATAAATAGATAATTGTGTATTTAGTTTGACAGTTGGATTTGGTTAATACCTTTATAAATACTACATATGTTATGCATATTCCTAAACTATTGATATTTATGTTTAATGTTAAGAAATTGTAAATGGAATTCCCATTAGTAGCATGCAAATACATTGGAAGTTAATCAAAAAAGTAAAGTTAATAAAATTAACCGTTAAACAACAACTTAAACAAGTAGATTCTAAGCTAAATTAGAAAGTGATTTTCAAACTGGTCTAAAGGCTAACAAACATTAAACAAGCAAATAGTGGCAAACCTCAAGAAATCTATACTGCTGCTGAGATTGATGCTCAAGTCTTAATGGCAGAAAGCAAGTCTTCAATGAATCTGAAACTAAACTCCCAACCAAATAACATGGAAATGGAAATGTGGACAAAGCCATGACTATAAATTAATAACCGAAAAGAATAATTGTAATGTACTAAGCAACTGAAATAGTTGTCTATTTATGATTCAAGATGTACAAACACAAATGACCAGTATAGCAGCAAAGACTAGCTATGAAGTACATTAGCATTCCCTCATTTTCCAAACAATTTTAACACAAACATTTTCATAATTCAATGTATGAACTGTTGCTGCATTTTCATAAATATACGAACTGTTGAATAGTCTTATAATCTCCGAATTAACCAATGCCAAGACCCGTGACAAAAAATAGCTAACAGCATAGAGAAACGTAAGAAAATTGAATTTCAGTCAAGACTTCAACTCAGCACAGTAGTAATTAGCCATGATGAAAGGTGCCACAAAGAGTTATGATCGGTCTCAGTGCAATACTTGAAGTTTCTCACTGTAATTATGTACAAATATAGCCTTACTTCAGAATTATTTTTCACTTTATTTTATGCTCTTCGATGTGTTATTGCTTTTTTAACATGTACCAAATGTACTGTACGTTTTTAATATTGATGTAGTGAAAGTACTGACAAATCTTTACGCGTAATATATGGATATGTATCTGTTGTACCAGTATGCTTATACAAAATCATTCTGTGTTTTGTCCTCCTCTATCACTTTTACTTTAAAGTTTAAAGCCAATAATTGAATTTTTTTTACCTAAACCTACTACAATTTTGGATGTGCATTCAATGGGTAATTGCATCCCATTGAATTATTCCTTTTTGCATTATTAATTCTTTAAGATCTTGAATGGAAGTAAAGCTCAGGAAATTTGGCGTTAATGCAAATTTCATTAATAGGTATACCCTCATAACCATAACTAAAATTATTTAATGTACAAGGAAACACCCTCGGTAACTATATAAACAATCACATTCATAAAAAATTATACAAGCAATACAATAAAACAACAATTTTCTTACGACATCTTGACACATTTGAAATTCGTATGTTTTTAATATAACCAAGGCAATTGACACTAAAATGAAATTACTTAATCTATCCTTATTTTATTCATTGCATTTCAAAATTATGAATCCACAAAGGAAAAAAGAAAGAAAGAAAAAAATAAGGAAAAAAAGAACAAAGAAAAAAAGATAAGAAAGACAAAGCAAGTTTAGCTCCTACAATTCATCAATGATTAGAAAAACATGGTTCAAACAATAAAAAAATATAGATACATAGAATTGTACAACATCTCTATGAGAAAGCATCTCATGTAGCGTAAAATTATGATTTCCCAAATGCACAATGAAATGCCTTCATTATCATGCCAAAAGAACAACAAGAAACTGGAAAATCGAGGTCATCTGCATGAATCATTTTGAGTTAAGCTACACAAATAAATTAGCACTCTTTTATCAATTCTACAGCTATAGCTTCATGTGTACATCCTTTTTTCAGTTATAATTGAAGACATTTTCTTATGATGCATACTTAAAAGTCACAAAAAAATGCTATTTGCTGTTGAAGGAGGTGGCTTTTTTTCTTCTTCAGCCACATGATATAGTAAAGGACTTGCCCTTTTACTCCTAAGTCAAAGAACTGAAGAGAGACCAATTAAGCTTTCACCATGGTACCAACTGGTTGATCAAGATCCCAAAATATCAAAGAAAAAGCAATCTTGCAGCTGCACTTCTTTTGTTTGTTTTCATCGTAAATCAAAAACCACGAAGAAGTCTGAAGCTTCGGTAGGATCTTTGGATCAAGAAAGGGTTAGAAACAGTGATTCTGTAGATGAGAGCGATGTGAATGTTTTCCTTAAAAGCAGTCTAAGGAAGTCCATTGGGCAATGTGATGAAAATAGTTGTTTGGAACATTAGAAAGTAATGTTTCTTGTAGGGATATGAGGAAAATTCATTGGACAGATGCATATCTAAGAGATCTTGCAGAGATAAGAGAATTCGAACCAAGGTAATAAAATATGGATTAACTAATAAATTACCTGATGTTTTATTCATTCATTTATTATTATTATTATTATTATTAGTAGTATTCCAATGGGAAGATCCTTAGCTTTGTGCAATTTTTTTTTCCAAAAATGTTTAAGTAGGAGAACTTGGTGTAGAGGCCTCTTTTGATGGCCTTCTAAAAGTTGCCCGTTTTCTTGGTAGATGCAAAAGTGGAAAATTATATTGAATGTGAAAAAAGAAGAAGACTTATAGGGGATACCTTTTCTTTAAAATAAAATAAAAATTGCAAGCATTTTTTAAAACTGGTTTCAGCAAAGCAAATTTGGTCTCGTTATATTTGCCTTCTCTTATCATCGTTGTCGTCCTCGTTGTGCATTTATGAATTTTTTGTACGAAATTGATATTTTTATTATTATTATGACTATTAAAAATCAAAAACACTTTTACCCAATTGCAAGATGTCATGGTCTGATTTGTTGCGCTTTATGCGTCTGGAAAACTGAACAAAGTCATACATACGTTGATCATAAAAAATATGGTCGAATTATGCATGCATGCACATGCATGACTGTGCAAGTTACATATATATAGAACGGCCTTTAAAGATATGCTTTTTCTTTTTACAATTAGAAATGAGTTTTTCCTTTTGGATTAATTCAAGTAAGAAATAAAAGTTTTGCTTGAAATCTACTATCGTCTGTAGGAAAATCGACAGTCGATTATATTTATAAAAGCAATCAGCATTCTTTCTTTATGCCAAACAAATACTATGCTCATTGTGAGAAAAGAATGCGACCTACTTTCAACACTTTGTGTTATGATTGATCAACTTTAATTGTCTCTCATGTCAAAATGCGAATATGATGCAGTGAAAAAGGTTTGTCCGATGATGAACTGGAATCAGATGGAGCCAGAAGATGTCAGTGTGTTATTCAATAGATTTTTTACCTTCATAAGATGCATCCATTATGTGTATCCTTGCCACACCAAGTAAGATATCGATACCAGATCGGGTGCGTTTTGCCTACTGTTTCTGTTCTGGGTTTGTGCATACAGATTTTATTTTTAAAGCTTGCGTGTCATCCTTATATGTTCATCCATAGCTTGGATTAAATTTTGCTGATTTTTTCTGGGGTTTGGTATGTCGTTATATGTTTGTTTGGTACATTATTCATGGCTCTATGGCTTTATTGTTGGTACTTAATGATTGTACTAAAGATTTGAATTATGCTTCTAAAATGAATGTAAGAATCATTATTTTGTATAGATTATTAACATTATAATTGATATATGTTTATTTTGGTATTATGTTATTCAGTTTATATTTGGTATCAAATTTAATTTTGAATGATTGTAATATGCATGCAATAATTGTTTGTTATAATCAATAATATATATATATATATATATATATATATATATATATTGTCTATTTGAGTACTGTAATAATGATTTCTGAGAATGACTTTTCTGCATCCGGTAGAAATAGCTGATGCAATAGAGAGATTAGTTTGCATCGATTGTTACAAAAAGCCGATGCAACAAACAAGCCTTTTAAACCCAAAGACTCTTATGTTGCATCGGTTTCCAACAACAACCTATGCAACAAGTTCCTTTGTTGCATCAGTTTTCATTACAACCGATGCAACATGAGAGTTGTGTCCAAACAACCAACCGTATTTTGCACCAGTTGTTAGTAACAAGCAATGCAAAAAGGACCATTTTGCATCCGTTTTAGAACTTATGCAAAACTGTTAAGCCTGTTGCATTGGTTGCATATGCATCGGATGTTGAACTGATGCAAAAGGGAGATAAACAACCGATGCAAATGGCCTGTTTTGTAGTAGTGTAGGATATATCTTTTTAAATATTTGAAAATCGATTTAATTAATTAAAGATTAATTACATGGGCCAAGTGCTGCTTATATGATAGATATTATTTGTTGCTATGATAGTTAAATAACCGACTATTAAATTTGGCCAATTTGGTTCCCTGATTTGATGTGGGAACTGATTTGTCATGCACTCAGCAGGAAGCCGACTGAATAGGCTTGATTATCATTTGGATTAAGAATGTTGATTTGAGTGGTGGGAGTGTCTATGTTACTCTGCATTCTTCTTGGCTGAGGAATAGCATGTTGATAGTTGGAAACGTAGTAAGTCTACGAGATTTGGTTTTCGTATCCATGTATATGTTTATTTTCCGCTACATTGTTGTTGAAATTATCAGCACTTGTGAGGACGGGTTGTCATAACTGTCCAAGCTGATGATTAGTGATTTGTTGTTGTACTCTGATGTACGTGTGTATATTATATTACAGTTTATCTTTTGTAAAGTTTATTGATATTATATTATATGTTGTTCCGATGCGATTGTGAGATTCTTTGTTGTTTTAGTTTCTCTTTCTCTTCTTCTTCTTCTTCGTCTTTCTTCTTTCTTTCCCATAACTATCCGTCTTTCCGTTCAAATTTGAGTTGGACGTGTGTGATTTATTATTAGCTTAGATCGCGTAGGACGTGGGTCGTCACACGTGGTATCAGAGCTTAGGATTGTGCGAACACTTAGGCTTCGGTTGGGTAGTCATTATAGATAGGGTTAGTAATACCAAAAATGAGTGTGAGTGTATTATAGATATAAGAGCATATTTATTAGTGATTATAAAAATGTTTTATATTGTGTTTATTTATCTTTTGGGTGGCTTATGAATTCTAGTTGGTATGTAGGATGACACGTTATCGATAGGGATTCCTAAACACTTAAATAAGACAAACCAACAAGGTGTTCTTTTGAAATTGGGTAAATAAAATAATGTTACCTTGATTATATTTTATATATAAAGGAATAATTTTTTAAAATTATTATAGTTATATATGGTGTGTTTGGTTGTTAGCGAATGATAATATTTGATTATTATTATTTGTTGTTTGTTGTTTGTATTCTAACAAAAGTTATTATTATGGTAATATAATAAATAATCAAGAAATGGTTTTATATAACTAAAGTGAAATTATATATAAGGGAAATTTGTAAACATGATTTGTAAATAAAATGGAATTTAAAAGAAATAAAAAGCACTGAACTCATTTTGGTCGATGGAAAATAATTCTGGTGATGACAGCAGCATCATCGGAATTCATTTTTGAGTTTCTAATTGGTAGATTTCTACCGCTAGATTTTGTTTTGGTAAAACTAGTTTTGATTTTTAAATTCAAAAGTATGATTTGAAATACAAAGGAATCATGTATAATATAGTTTCAAAATAATTTGAAAGTAATAAATAAATAAAAACTGGGTATTTATATTTTGAAAGTGGTCATCTAAGTGTTTTGTTGAAAACACAAGAAAATAAGTTTTATAACTTATAAATTGAGAATTAGTAATTTAAAACAAAATTTAAAAGTTTGTTGAATATAACTGTTAAGAAAAAAAAAATTTGAAAATTGAATTATGAAATGAAATTTAACTTAAGTTAAATAAAATGAATTTTGAAATGAAATTTGATTTAAGTAAAGTTAAACGAAATTGAATTTGATCTATAATGAACTAAATTAGTAAATTGGATATGAACTTGAGTTATAAAATGAAATTCAACTTAAGTTGTAAATGCACTGAATATGTTTTGGAATGTTTTTTGCTTGAAATAAATATGTACTTAAGTTGTAAAGTGAAAATAAATATAAGTATTGTATGTAAAGTTTATAATAAACTTAAGTAACAGTTTTACGAAATGGCTTATAAATGATATAAGTATTGAAAGAATATAATAAGTCATAAATGAATGCGAATAATGAAAATGAAGTGAATGTAAATAAAAGAATATGAATAAAAAGGAATGGGATATAATAAGAAACTAATTCGAATAAAATCGTAAGTTGTACGTATATTATTTTATTCGCATAACAGTTTGATCCAGAATAGAATATACGGTTCCGAGGTGATTTACACCGATTCGAGTTAGGAATTTTCACTCGATTCTTGACGGCGAACACTGGATATGGATTTTCAATTGATTCTGTTATTCTCTATCATAGTATATAGCTATGTAATCAAGGAACTGGATTTGAGTCCGCACTAGAGTGGTCGTGTGAATGATACTAGTTTAGAAGTGAAATTTCATGATCAAGCGAACGATGGGTTATGGTTTTGCATACGGATGTTATATGTACATTTTCGGGCTTTAGTAAATTAAATGTTGACATTGGAAAATGCAAATTGATATAGTTATGAATTAATTGAATGGATATTATTTGTTTGATGGTTTCTCTTATTACATTTGCTCCATTTGCATGTAGTTATTGTATATTCTATGTTATGTATTGATATTACTTTTTCTATACGTTTTCTCATTGGTTTTTGAGTGCTTAGTAGGTGCGGATGGCATATGCTTCACATTTGGAACTCGCTTTCGCTTTATATTGATTGTATATGCTTCCTAATACTAATAAAAGGTACACATCTCGGATTACTTATCGTATTTTTATATTTTTTCCTAGGGGATACTTCATCCTTGAAGATGAGATGTATATTTGTGATTATATATATATATATATATATATATATATATATTGTAAAAAAAATTAATTAAACTGCACAAAGGAGATGCTGGAAATTTTTTCCGTAAATCTAAGGCATTAGAAATTTTGTGATGACCCGGAATTTTCAAGCATTTAGATAGAAATATTTAATTGATTTTGAATATTTAATAGAGTAATTTTAACTTAAATTACGAATATCACAATTTATTTGATAATTGAATTATTAACTTAAATAAGTGTAGTTGAGTAAATGCTGAATTTGGAGTTTTAAGCCTGTTAAAATATAATTTGAAGGCTTATAAAATTTATATTGATAATACTGAAGAAAATAGAAGTGAAGAAATCAAATTTAAGAATGGTTTGTTAAATTTTGAAATTTAATATCGTTTAATTGAATTTAAAAATAGCCCTCCGAGGCACAATCTCGGCATTTGACGAAACCAGTTCCATTGGATCCGTAATATTATATTATTGTCGGATTTCAATTTTCGCAAGGTGCGGAATTACCGTTTGATCGTAAAACCGTAAATGCATAAAGGGAGCTAATTAAATTAAATTGACCTAGTCAAATCTTTTTATAGAAGTCTCAACCCCTAGCTTCTAACGCAAGCCTTATTTTCACTTTAGTAATTACGGCCGAAGCCCTTTCCTACAAAATCAAAAAAACCTCTCCTTCATTCGAAATCAAGGCATGACCGAACTTGTTTTCTTTTCATTTCCAAATCAATGCCGATCCTCAATATAAAAAAATCAAAGCCGTTTAAATAAAAAAATAAAAAAAAATAAATAAATAAATATATAAAAAATAATGGCGATCGATGGGGCAGACGATCTCGAACAGGATCGAGGTCGCGCGCGTGCAATCGAGGATGGGAGGCGAACTCCTGGAAGCCTCAGTGGTTGCGATTAGGGTTTGGGATGGAGGCTGACGCAGTGGCGATCGTTGTGAAGGAGGTCGGCCCAATTCCGAGCATGTGGCCATAACGACTTTACTGAAGGAGGATCGAGCTTGCGGTGCGATGGGGTCTCGCGGGTTGTACGTGCGAAGGTGAGGGAGGCTCATCACAGCAAGGTATATGTTTGGCTTAAATTAAATAACACTTAGTTAAGAAAATTATCTGCGTGAAAAAAAAAAGTAGAAAGAAAATTTTGTATATAACTCATGATATTGTTAATAGTAAGGTGTGCATATATATTGACAAATTATTGAAAAAAAATATTGTAGAGCTTATAAAGATTTGATTTTTAGGTATAAATGATTTCAAGCAGGAAATAAAAATGAATATTTTTTTATCTACTAGTTTAATTTTAAAATAAATGAATTTGAAGATTTAACTGTTTTAATTCCCGTATTTAACTATTTTAGTTACTAAAAGATTTTTAAAAAGGAAATTCGAAACTTAGTTCTTTGTTTAAAACTAAATCATTAGTTAAAATGAATTATAAATTAATTAAAGTAAATTCATTAAATGGAAATTTATTTCTCAAATAGTTCGAATATTAATAAAACCATATAATTGTTTGTACAAGGTCAAAATTTGGGGGATAATGATCAAGATGGAATTGGATTGCCCAAACAAAAATCAAAGGTGAGTTAATCTCACTCAGTTAGATTTAAATTTAAATTTAAATTTAAATGATTAAATTTAAATAATTGTTTGAAAAGTTGAATTGGTTGTGGTGTTATATAGTAGTATATACTACACCTTGAAATGATTGATTTCTCTCATTTTATAGTGAAGATATTTTATATTGTGCTAACGTCTGTGGATGCAGGGGAAAACAGGTTGGAGGGATCCAACTGGATCCCTCAACATTTATTTAAATTATTTAAATCCCCCTGTTATGATGATTTGATATTTTATGATGGATTATGTTGAAATATTGAATGCTATGGTTTGATTGGATATAATTGGGTATAATGAATTTCCAAAATATATAACTTGGATGTTGGAAAGAAAATAAAGGAAGTGAATTTGTAAGTAAAACAATTATGGAAATTTGAATAAATTTAAGAATGAAAAAATAAAATAAAGTGACATAAGAATTCTAATTAATAAATCTTGAGTATAGAAAGAAGATTTTTGAATTAATAGGAAGTTAATGAATTGTAAACTCCAGTGCTAATATCTAAAAGAACAAAACATTTATTTTAAATTTAAGATTTTAAAATTTGAAAGGAACAAAGGAGAAAATGGGAAAAGCCTGAAATTTGTATATTTCAGTTGAAAGATTTAAAAAAAAAAACAGAAATAATAATAATAAAAACAAAGTCCATAATTAATGAAATTTGAAATGAACCGAGCAAGTAAAGAAATTTATTTCGAATAGAATAAATTGGAAATCAATTTGGGAAATTGATTTAAGTGCTTGAAGTTGGAATTTTCTCTGGATGGCCAAGTACACGTTTTCAAAGGTAAATTTATAAATATAAATTAAATGTTTTAAAGTTGTTTTTAAAGAAAGCAGGTTTTGTAAAATTTATTATTTCTAGTTTTTTAATTTCTAAAGTAAGTATTTTCTCTTAATCTATTATAGTAGTAATTATATAAAAGTGACTTAGTATTTTGTTTTAAAAGTGTAAACCTAGTTTTATATTTTATTAAGTAACCTTATTTTCAAATATTATTGAAGTATTTTTTTTAAATAAATGTTTTAAAGTATATTTCAAAGTAAAGTGTTTTAAATTATTTTAAAAATCTAAAGCTTTGTGCTTGGTGATTCCAGTGGAAATGGAAATACTCAAAATTTATTCTGAGAAAAAGGAAGATAGTTGAAACTGTTTTCAAAAGGGTTTGAAAGTGAAATCATATCTTGTAAAGATATTTTGAAGTTAATAAATAATCTGGGAAATTATTTATTGTGTGATGGTTGTTTGTGAATATTAATTGATAGTTAAATAACCGACTAATAATATTGGCCAAATGCGTTGATCGTTTCGAAGAGACCGGGATCGAGTTTGCTATATTACAGCATGATAGGGGGTTCTCGCTTCGCGTTTGGTGGCGAACGGGAGACTCTTACCCCTACATGTCCCCGCGGGGGGGGGGGGGGGGGGGGGGGGGGTTGGTTGCGAGTCGAGAGGCTGAGTTGTTGTGTATCCATTGTATGTTATTGATGTGAGCTGTGATTGATGTACTCTAATGATGTAATATATGTAAACAGATATATTTGATTTTAAGTAAAGATTAGTTATTATTTATTATATTTTATTCCGCTGCGATGGTTAGATTCTGATATTGTTTTCTATTTTTCTTCTTCTACCTCTTCTTCTTTAACCCAAATGGTTCGTATCTCTGTACAACTTGAGTTGATTGTTGTAGAATAGTGTTGACTCAAGGGGTACAGATTTGCGGGCTGTTACAGTTGGTATCAGAGCTTAGGTTGGTGATAAACTTGGCTCTGGTGGGAATTACTCATAAATTAGAGTCTGTAGTACTCTATAATGAGTTCGAGTGAATTAATAGATATGAGCGCGTATTTGTTAGTGAATATAAATTGTTTTAATATTGTGTTGATTGGTTTATTGAGTGGCATATGAACCTTCGTCGGCACATTCTGGACAACTGTATTGAAGGGGTTTCTAAACACTTGAATAGAACAATCGACACGGTATTGTTTTAAATGTGGGTGAATGAAATAATTTTACCCAAAATGTATTTTGATATAAATAAAAGTTTTGTAAACTATTTTAGCTAATATATTGTTGTTTGGATGTTAGGATGAATCATATTTAAGTATTATCATTGGTAAGTGAAAATTTAACTAGAAATTGAAATATAACTAAAATTTAAGGGAATAAATTCATTATGAAATGGAATTTATAAATATGAATTATAAATGTAATTTATAAAATTGGAATATAATCAAATGAGTATTTATATGAGCATAAGCCGTGCAAATAAAGTATAGTTAAAATTGATTTAAGCAGGATTTGGAAATTTAAATCCCGGAGATTTTGGAAGTGTTTTGAAGATAAATGATAGCATTATTGTTTTGGAGATATTTTTGAAAGGAAATTGTTATAAATGGATTTTGAAAGTAATATAGCATTGAAATCACTTAGATTATTGGAAAATAATTCTGATGATGACGGCCGCATCATCAGTATTCGTTTTCGAATTTCTAAGTGAAGAATTGCTACCAAATTGATTTGTTTAGAAAAGCAAGTTGTTTTTGAAAATTTCAAAGGAAATTTGTTGGAAATAAAAGCCAGGATTGGTTTAAAATTTTTGAGAATGGTGATTTGAGATGTTGAAGATTTCAAAATAAATTTGAAACCAAAGCCGGGTGTTTAAAAATCCTGATAAGATGGGTTGTAAGCTTATAAATTGGGATGATTTTTAAATCAGAAATGGAATATAAGCTTTGAAGGTTGGAATTTAAATTTAAAGAGAAAAGTTGAAAATGAAATTAACTTGGATTTGGAAATAAAAATTTGACTGGATTGAAATAAATTGAATAAGCTGAAATAATATCCAGTTGTAGTCGAATTGAGTTGAAATTAAATCGAGTTAAATAAATCCGAGTTAAAGTAAAATTGAGTTGGGATGAGAATTCAATTGAATTAATGAATGGAATTAAATTTTTAGCTGAACGAATGGGAAATAAATTGAATAAGGATTGGAAATGGAAGTAAATAAATTAGAATAACTTATAAAAGAATCAGAATTAAATTGCATAGAATAAAAATATGCTTGGGATATAAATAAGCATAAGGCTTGAGTTAAAATAAAAAGATAATATATTCAAGCCTATAATGGATGGAATTGTATAAATAATAAGTTGTGGCTTATAAATTTTGAGAGTGGAATAGAAAATCCAAAATAAATATTGTTTGATGTTTTGGATAAAGAAAAGAAAATCCAAACTTGAATTATAAACTAAATTGGACTAAGGAAAATTTATTGGAGTGATATTTGGGATTAAAATTCAAGTGTTGAACTATAAATAGGAGAGAACTAATTTTATAATAAATTAATTAATAAAATATGTAAATGGGAACGTAATACAGTTTAATAAAAGCTGAATTGTGAATTTATGATGAAATTTGGAAATAAAACTCAAGTTATAAATTGAATTCGACTTAAATTGTTGGTGAAGTAAATGAAATTGAACTGTGAGTTCATAAAATTGGGTGGTAAATTGAGAATGGATAGAAGATTCAGAACTTGAGTTATTAATTTAAATTTAACTTGAAGTGTTAACAAATTGAATATAATTGGAAAGGTATCGACTAAAAATGAAATTGGATTAAAATAATAATGGTTTGTATTGTGGATAAAATCCAAATATATGGAAATAAATTGGATATGGCCTTGTAATCAATTGAGTTAAGTCGAGTATAAAAGAGGAAAATTTACTTGTAAAATGAAAATGAGCTTAAGTATAAAATTTGAATAAATTGAAGTAAATTGACTTAAGCTGAATAAATCGAAGAGGGTTGAATTTAATTCAACTTAAACTAAATTTAATGATTTTGGGTTGGGTTTAAATTAAGCAAAAATATATTTGAATCGAAATAGAATTTGTTGGGTTGTAAATAAAATTTAAGAAGCTGAAAATTCAAAATGGATTGAGTGGATAAACTAATTATATTGAATAAATGAATGGATGGGATAAACAAGAACCAAATGAAGTATGGTTTAAATAAGTTGAGAAATGGTTATTGAAGGAAATAACTTGGTTTGTTTTGAGCAAAATAAATAGTATGGAATAAAACGTTAATGAATGGATTGTGAATGAAATTTAAATGGAATGTGCCGAGATAAATAAATGGTTGGGAATGAATTAAAATAAAAGGGGGAAATTAAATTGGTGATGAAGATGAACCTAAATTGTTATTGGTTCTGAATAAACCAGATTGGTTAATAAAATGAAATGCGGGGAGAATGAGAATATATGGATTGTGAATAAATTGAAAATGGAATAGGATTAAGTATAAATTGAATTGAAATCAATTGAAATTGGTTATAAAACATAAATACTTGTTTATTTACATAAATCTTGTCAAATTTGCATAGAATAAATATCATTGGATGTAAATGGAAGTAATTAAAATTCTATGAATTGATAGGAGTAAAATAAATTGATCTTGAAAGCAATGGAATTAAATATGAATTGGGTTTGCTTAAGAATAAATAAAATGTAAGCGATTGAGTTTTAAACCATTCAAATTTGAATGAAAATGGTTTGTAAATTAATTGAAATAGTTGAATTACTATGAAAGTTGTAAGAATTGCTTGCGGAAAATGTTGGATGTGCATTTATTTAGAATTCATATGTTTTAACCATTGCAACTAAGTGAAATATAGTTAAACTGCATATATTCGGCACTTACATGTTTAAATTGAGTAAGTACAGGTACCGGGAAGCCGTATGGCTGGATTTGGGTTGCATTAACTGCTAAATAAATAAGCTGCTTGCTTAAAATGTTAAATAAGGTACGCCTACGCAATAAAAATAGGAAATATGAACTGTTTTTGATTTTTTCGACCGGGTGGGTCGATGTATATATATTTATCTCTTTTGGCAAATTGCAAAAGCTCCTCCGTACAAAGGGGACTCTGCCAAAAATTTTCAGAAATTTTGGGAGTTAGAAATTTTTTGAAAATTTTTGGAAATTTTTGTTAACGACAAAACTATTTAGAATTGGAAACTAAAATAAGTTAGTAAATGAAACTAATTAAAGTAATGACATAAATTAGTTATAAATGAAAGATAAAATTAAAAGTTCAAAGTTGAAAATAAATGAAATTCATATGTAATGTGGAAATCAATTTGAATAGAAATAGATATTAACTAAAGTGGTAAAGTGAAAACAAATAAAGAAGTATATAGAACGCTTATACAAAACTTAAGTAAAGAATGGTGAAATCTTAATTGGAGATTGATATTACAAATACATTCTAAGTTGATATTTGGATGAATAGATATAGGCATTTTGTGAAAAAGTCGATGAATTGTTTTGGGATATTGTGATTGGATATTAGTATTAAGCAGGATATGCAGGTATTATAAAGGGAAAAGAGATTTGATTTTGATTTCAGAAAGATAAATATGAATTGCCCGACAAAAGGTATGTATTTTAAATTTGGTATGGAATTTGATTGGGATTTGGATTGAGCCACTTGGCCTTTTGTTTTCTTTTTGGAATTTGGGAGGCCGCAGAGCCATTTTTGTAGTTGTACCGAGTCAGCCGCACAAAGGAGACGCTGACAAAAAATTTCGGAAATTTAGGGAGTTAGAAAAATTTTGATAAAATTTTGATAATTCAAAATTTAGTTTTAAATTGAAACTTGAATGGTGAAACGAATAGTATAGTTTGAAACTATGGGAGAGTTGAGAAGTTAATAAGAGTAATTGTGGGTCTATAATAAAAAGGTTATGTTATGACAAGTTAATTAAACTGTTTGGCTTTGGGCAATAGTAAACGGGTATTGGACCATCCTTCCTAATTAGTAATTTCGGGGACGAAATTCTTTTAAGGGGGAAGGAATGTGATGACTCGGAATTTTCAAGCATTTAAATAGAAATATTTAATTGATTTTAAATATTTAATTGAGTAATTTTAACTTAAATTACGAATATCACAATTTATTTGATAATTGAATTATTAACTTAAATAAGTGTAGTTGAGTAAATGCTGAATTTGGAGTTTTAAGTCTGTTAAAATATAATTTGAAGGCTTATAAAATTTATATTGATAATACTGAAGAAAATAGAAGTGAGGAAATCAAATTTAAGAATGGTTTGTTAAATTTTGAAATTTAATATCGTTTAATTGAATTTAAAAATAGCCTTCCGAGGCACAGTCTCGGCATTTGACGAAACCAGTTCCATTGGATCCGCAATATTATATTATTGTCGGATTTCAATTTTCGCAAGGTGCGGAATTACCGTTTGATCGTAAAACCGTAAATGCATAAAGGGAGCTAATTAAATTAAATTGACCTAGTCAAATCTTTTTATAGAAGTCTCAACCCCTAGCTTCTAACGCAAGCCTTATTTTCACTTTAGTAATTACGGCCGAAGCCCTTTCCTACAAAATCAAAAAAACCCTCTCCTTCATTCGAAATCAAGGCATGACCGAACTTGTTTTCTTTTCGTTTCCAAATCAATGCCGATCCTCAATATTAAAAAATCAAAATCGGTTAAATAAAAAATAAATAAATATATAAACAAATAATGGCGATCGATGGGGCAGACGATCTCGAACAGGATCGAGGTCGCGCGCGTGCAATCGAGGATGGGAGGCGAACTCCTGGAAGCCTCAGTGGTTGCGATTAGGGTTTGGGATGGAGGCTGACGCAGTGGCGATGGTTGTGAAGGAGGTCGGCCTGATTCCGAGCATGTGGACATAGCGAATTTACTGAAGGAGGATCGAGCTCGCGGTGTCGATGGGGTCTCGCAGGTTGTACGTGCGAAGGTGAGGGAGGCTCATCACAGCTAGGTATATGTTTGGCTTAAATTAAATAACACTTAGTTAAGAAAATTATCTGCGTGAAAATAAAAAGTAGAAAGAAAATTTTGTATATAACTCATGATATTGTTAACAGTAAGGTGTGCATATATATTGACAAATTATTGAAAAAAAAATATTGTAGAGCTTATAAAGATTTGATTTTTAGGTATAAATGATTTCAAGCAGGAAATAAAAATGAATTTTTTTTATCTACTAGTTTAATTTTAAAATAAATGAATTTGAAGATTTAACTGTTTTAATTCCCGTATTTAACTATTTTAGTTACTAAAAGATTTTTAAAAAGGAAATTCGAAACTTAGTTCTTTGTTTAAAACTAAATCATTAGTTAAAATGAATTATAAATTAATTAAAGCAAATTTATTAAATGGAAATTTATTTCTCAAATAGTTCGAATATTAATAAAACCATATAATTGTTTGTACAAGGTCAAAATTTGGGGGATAATGATCAAGATGGAATTGGATTGCCCAAACAAAAATCAAAGGTGAGTTAATCTCACTCAGTTAGATTTAAATTTAAATTTAAATTTAAATGATTAAATTTAAATAATTGTTTGAATGGTTGAATTAGTTGTGGTGTTATATAATAGTATATACTACACCTTGAAATGATTGATTTCTCTCATTTTATAGTGAAGATATTTTATATTGTGCTAACGTCTGTGGATGCAGGGGAAAACAGGTTGGAGGGATCCAACTGGATCCCTCAACATTTATTTAAATTATTTAAATCCTCCTGTTATGATGATTTGATATTTTATGATGGATTATGTTGAAATATTGAATGCTATGGTTTGATTGGATATAATTGGGTATAATGAATTTCCAAAATATATAACTTGGATGTTGGAAAGAAAATAAAGGAAGTGAATTTGTAAGTAAAACAATTATGGAAATTTGAATAAATTTAAGAATGAAAAAAATAATAAAGTGACATAAGAATTCTAATTAATAAATCTTGAGTATAGAAAGAAGATTTTTGAATTAATAGGAAGTTAATGAATTGTAAACTCCAGTGGTAATATCTAAAAGAACAAAACATTTATTTTAAATTTAAGATTTTAAAATTTGAAGGGAACAAAGGAGAAAATGGGAAAATCCTGAAATTTGTATATTTCAGTTGAAAGATTTAAAAAAAAAACAGAAATAATAATAATAAAAACAAAGTCCATAATTAATGAAATTTGAAATGAACCGAGCAAGTAAAGAAATTTATTTCGAATAGAATAAATTGGAAATCAATTTGGGAAATTGATTTAAGTGCTTGAAGTTGGAATTTTCTCTGGATGGCCAAGTACACGTTTTCAAAGGTAAATTTATAAATATAAATTAAATGTTTTAAAGTTGTTTTTAAAGAAAGCAGGTTTTATAAAATTTATTATTTCTAGTTTTTAAATTCTAAAGTAAGTATTTTCTCTTAATCTATTATAGTAGTAATTATATAAAAGTGACTTAGTATTTTGTTTTAAAAGTGTAAACCTAGTTTTATATTTTATTAAGTAACCTTATTTTCAAATATTATTGAAGTAATTTTTTTAAATAAAATTTTTAATTTATATTTCAAAGTAAAGTGTTTTAAATTATTTTAAAAATCTAAAGTTTTGTGCTTGGTGATTCCAGTGGAAATGGAAATACTCAAAATTTATTCTGAGAAAAAGGAAGATAGTTGAAACTGTTTTCAAAAGGGTTTGAAAGTGAAATCATATCTTGTAAAGATATTTTGAAGTTAATATATAATCTGGGAAATTATTTATTGTGTGATGGTTGTTTGTGAATATTAATTGATAGTTAAATAACCGACTATCAATATTGGCCAAATGCGTCGATCGTTTCGAAGAGACCGGGATCGAGATTTATTTCTCGAAAACCACTTCGATCCGATTTGTACGTTTCGTGTAAACGATTTTGGATTCGAAGATGGAGCAGTGAAGTGCAAGGTCTAGTCGCTACTAATCCTGAGGATATTTCCAAAATGGATGTAGTAGGAATAGTGCCTTCGGTTCCGTTCGAACCCGGGACGGACTTGTATAGATGAATGTTTGCGAAACATCGTCAGGTGGACGGTGGGCATTCTAAGGAATGTGTTCTATAAAGGTAACACTTAGGCTCAAGCCTCATCAAATAGGAATGGCTGAAAACCAGGGGATATGCAGCAAGGCTTCGTGGGTAGCCCCTACTGGAGGGTGAGGTCATCCATGTCTAGATGTCCCTTTTATTTCGGCTTAGTGGGCGGTTGCTGATCCCAACCGCGGGGTGATCTTGCTCGGGACTGTCCAGTAAGGGATGGTTCCGGTCTTGTGTTGCAGGGGAGTTAGGGTGGCTTCTCGGTACGCTGATCTAGACCAGGTACTGTGACAGGTGGTACCCCAGTGCCTAGCCATTAGTTGGAATCCATTTTCCCTACGCGCCCGTACGGTTTTGATTGTGCCCAACTATTGCTGAAACGTGAGATGCAAGCATTTCAGCTAGATTCTATTTTACTTTCTATAGACACTATTATAATATCAGAGGACTTTAGTAAAAATGTTTTAGCTATCGTAAGGTAAAAACCCGACATGTTTATTTGTGGCGTGGTCTTACGAGATGCTTTTGTTTTCAAAGGATTTTTGAAACTTTAATAATCAATTGGGTGGGATTTTCTCACGCTGGTAATCCAGACTGACTTGGGTGTTATTTAACTATAATGCTCGGGTCAGACCGAGTATTATAGGATACAGGAGATGCTGTGGAGCTCAGGAGACGAGCAGGATGACGATACGTACTCTCGTACTTGTTTATATATATATATATATTCCGCTGTTTGAGTTGTTGTGTATCCATTGTATGTTATTGATGTGAGCTGTGATTGATGTACTCTGATGATGTAATATATGTAAACAGATATATTTGATTTTGAGTAAAGATTAGTTATTATCTATTATATTTTATTCCGCTGCGATGGTTAGATTCTGATATTGTTTTCTATTTTTCTTCTTCTACCTCTTCTTCTTTAACCCAAATGGTTCGTATCTCTGTACAACTTGAGTTGATTGTTGTAGAATAGTGTTGACTCAAAAGGTACGGATTTGCGGGCTGTTACAATTTTTTTGAGAATTTTAGAAATTTTTTGATAAATAATATTTGGATTTTGGTTTTATAACTTGGAATGATTTTAGTTGGTTTTGAAAATTTAGTTCTGAATTTAAATATTTAGAAAATGTGATAACAAAGTTTCAGCTAATTGTTTTTGAAAAATTAATGGATTTGGGGCAATTTTCTTACCCTGGTAATTTTGGGAATGAAATTCTTTTAAGAGGGAGAACGTAACGACCCAGAATTTCAGTCATTTGAGTTTGGAACATTCAATTAATTTTAGATGTTGAAAAGTTAATTTTATAAGTTAAATAACTCATATTTCGAATATAGCAATTTATTTGATAATTAAATTATTAAATTTAATATCTGGAATTGTTTAAATAATTGAATCTTGAACTTAATATGACCAAAAAAGATTTCGAAAGTTGATTTAATCTATTTAAATATGAAGGAGGATAGTAAACTTTTAAATTTGATTTAAAAGCGTTTAAATTGATTTAGGAAATAATTTATTTTAATTAACATGTAAAAATAGCCTTATGAGGCATTGTCTCCGATTTCGATGAAACCAGTTTCATTGAATCTGTAATAGTGAATTATTATATACCATCAAATTTTGTGGCAATCGGACTTATCGTTAGGTCGTGCGAGTTCGAAACATGTAGAAATTATTTAAAGGAATTTAAATTGATATAATTTGATTTTGAAAAATTTACTTCTTTATATGCTGGAATTGGCTTCCGATATATATTCCATTACGTTAAGAATATAGGTATAACATATAGCACGCCAGGCGGCACGCTTCGTTTGGAGTTTCGAAATTTTTGCTAATGAATAGTGTCGTGAAAATTTCTGTAAAATACTAGAAAATTTTCATTTTGCAAACCCCAAACCCTAATTAGCTTCAGCCGCCATCAAACTATGCCTTCATCCTATGGCCGTGGTTCATCGGAGCCACTCCGTTCACTTTCAAGCCTTGACCTTAACTAACAAAACATAGATCTTGGCGAGATGGACCTATTCTAATGTTGGATCGTCGTAGATCATAATGTGGAGGGTGAAAAGGACCCGCGTTCGTGAGGTGCTGTGTGTTCGATTTTTGGGTGACAGTGGCGTACGTGGTGGTGACAGGCGAGGGAAGCAGCAGTAGGCAATGGCACGCGCGAGCAGGACGACGGCGGCGGCAATTGGTGGTTCGCAATCAAATAATTAGAAAAAAGAAAAAAAAAGAGAAAAGCGCATCGCGTGGAAATCGAGCACGAGATAAAGGAGGGAGAAGGTTTAATTTAAAAGTTAATTAATTAAGTTAATTTTAATTTAATTAATTCGTACATTTTTTAACTCATAACTTTTCCGTATGAGATCCAAATCGAGCGCGACAAGTTGCATTCCGGTCGTATCAATGAATTCTATGATATGGAGTTATATTGAATGGATTCAGAGTTAGTAGGGATTTTGGGTTAAATTGAATGACCATTTAATTTTAATTTTATTTATACCGTTTGTTGCTTGTTTGGATGATTTACTATATTTATTAGTTGATTTGGATATATTTCCGCCTATTCGAGCAGATGAAACCATATTACGTTCCTATGTATGAGCGGATAACCCTTTGTATACGATATCGTCTCGAATCAATTTATTTATTTTATTGATTATATAATGTATGTGATGTAGGAGGACGGGTTGGAGGGATCCAACAAGATTCCTCACGGTGTTGATTTTACTTTTAATATATTTTAATATATGATGTGTTCGATGCCATGTTTGATGACATGGATTGTTTTTTCTTATTTAGTGCTGTAGTAGCACCGAGCCATGTTTTTAGTATTTTGAAATACTATAAAATAGTGATTTTCAAAGTGATTTTGGAAGTATATGTGTTTTAATATTTTTAATTTTTTTAAAAAGGATGAGTATATCTAATTTAAAGATATTAATAGTATGCGTTTTCGATATTACGAAAGTATAGTTTTGTGAAATATTTTTAAATGGAGATTTTCAAAGAAGCTTATATAATTTTTTTATAAAAGTGATATTTTATGAATAATGAAATAGATTTACAATCGGAATTTTAAATATTTGGTAAATGGATTTGAAAAGTATTTGGTAAATGGATTTATAGATGGATTTTATAAATAAATTAGATTCATAAAAATATGGACTTATAAGTAGATTTTAATAGTAAAACGAGTTTTCATAAAAGAATGATTTATAAATAGAATTTTATAAATAAAGAGATTTTATAAAGTAGAAGTTTTATAAAATCGAAAGGAGATTTATAAACATAGTTTTATAAACATGGAAATAATCAATATTGAGATTTGAATATGGATTTTTATACAAGGAAATACATGCAAGTTTTTAAATATTAAATAATCTTTAAAAGGAATGTTTTCAGAGTAATAATTTTAATGAAGTTAATGGTTTTTAAAGTGATAATTTCTAAAAGTAAATTACTAAAAGTAATAATTCCAAATGGAATTTAATAGTTTGAAAAATGATTTAAAATGTGATAAGTATCGTAACAAAGATTTCAATATTTATTTTTGTAATAGGCGAATTCGGAGAAGTATGGAAGGCATGGACTATAACACCGTTTTTATAGTAAATGATTTCTGAAAGGAAATGTTTATGTAGTATGCGGGATATATATATATATATATATATATATATATATATATATATATATATAATCAAATCCCTATACTAGCATTTTTGGGTTTTCATAATGATGTTTTACGCAGCATTCGTTTTGACCCAATAAACTGTGCTTTGACCTTCTATTGTGAAATATACAAATTGGTTCTTATGATCGTACTAAAGGCTTGGTAGTGTAGGAAGCATTGCTTCTCATAATTAACACCCGTCCGGAGGCGTATAAACTCTAGAGTTGTATGGTTATAGAAATCTATTTGGCGCGTCTCTAGAATGGTAGTATTATTAGATATACTTATAACGCTGTGATAAATATATGGAAATGTTTTCCAATATCAAAAGATTGAAATGGTTTTAAGGATGTATCTTTTTAAAAGATAATTTGATGCAAAGATTTGGGAATCGATTTAATTAATTAAAGATTAACTAAATGGACTTATTGATTGCTTATTTGCTAGATATTATTTGTTGCTTTGATAGTTAAATAACCAACTATCAAATTTGGCCATATTTGGTTCCTTGATTTGATGTGGGAACTAGTTAGTCATGCACTTAGCACGAAGGCCGACTGAATTGGCTTGATTATTGTTTCGATTAAGAATGTTGATACGGGTGGTGCGGAGTGTCTATGGTATTCCAATCTATCGGGCTTCCTTCTTGGCAGATGGATAGCAAGTTGAGAGTTGGAAATGAAGTAAGTCTACGAGACTTGGTTTTCATATGAGGTTGAGGGCCTCTTTATCGTTGTTGGCCAAAGAGACCGGGGCCGGATTTATCCGAGAACCACTTCAGACCAATGTATGTGTTCTAAAGTGCAGGTTTATGATGATGATTTTGAAGATGGAGATCTTCATAATGCAAGGCTACTTGCCATTAGATCCGTGATGCATATTATATAAATATATGATGGCAGTGGTGCTTCGTTATGAAAATCTACGATATGCAAGGACTTCTCGCTACTAATCCTAGGTGTAATTCTCGGCAGGATGTGGTAGTAGAGTGTCTTCGGTTTGTCCTCTTCCTGGACAACTTGTATGGATGAATGTCTGATTTGCATTTCTAATTATATAAATTGACCTTTATGAACACATCATCTATTTGGTGGCGAAGAAGGAAACTTCTTTTAGCTTAACACCATTTCCTAAGACATACAAGCTCGGGAGTTATACATTTGTAGAAATCAGTTGCGTAATTTTGTGAATGACAATGTGGCATTCAAAGTGGCATGTGCTATGGGAAAGGTAATCATTACCTCGAGCTTCATTACCCAGAAATAACAGAAATAGGATAGAAGCATCAAGGTAACGTGGCTCGCTCTCATGAGGATATAGTCGTCACCTTTCTAGATTACTCTCTATATGTCGAGTATGTTGTATATGCTATGGCTATGGATAGGTCGGAAATGACCAGGGTGATGTCATATTCGGTACTATCCAGTGAAGAGGGAGGCCGATTTTGTGTTGGTTTAGGCGTTCTGTATTTGGACCTAAGGTACATCTTGCTAGAGGGGTATTTTTGGAAGGTAGTCCCTTACCTTGTCATTTATATAGAATTCATTCTCCAATACGTGCCTATCATTTCGTTTGTATAACCTACTCTGTAGCTAGTATGCTGGAATTTAATAATGTAACAATTTCGGCTATGATTAATATTATTTGTATACTAGACACTAGTATAATATCAAATGATTTGATATAAAATGTTTTGGTTATCGTAAGGTATCAGCCATGTTTATATGCGGCATGGTCCTATGAGATACTTTTATATTATTAAAGAAAAGTTCTGATAACTTTAAAATAAATTTAAGATGTGTTTTCTCACGTTGGTTTACCAGACTGATCCGGCTGTTCTTCCCTTTCAATGCTTGGACCAGACCGAGCATATTTACAGATTCAGATTAGTGTTTTAGAGCTTCAGCAGACGAGCTGGAGTTCTTCAGGTCGTATCCACATATATGTAAATTTTCCGTTGCATTGTTGTTGAAATATCGACATTTGTGAGGACAGGTTGTCATAACTTCCAGACTGATGATTAGTGATTTGTTGTTGTACTTTGATGTATGTATGTATATTATATTATAGTTTATCTTTTGTAAAGTTCATTGATATTATATTACATGTTGTTCCACTGCGATTGTGAGATTACGTGTCGTTTTAGTTTATCTTTCTTTTCTTCTTTCTTTTTTTTCCCATAACTATCCGTCTTTCTGTTCAATTTAGGTTGGACATGTGTGGTTTATTGTCAGCTTGAATCATGCAGGAAGCGGATTATCACAATTAGTATTATGTGGATACCATTAGTATTTAATTGGGTGCGTATATAAAAGTTGTATTTATACAAATCGATGTATGATGTTGATAATCATTTAAATTTGATTTGAGTACAATTATTTGCTAAGTGTTATTAAAAAAATTAAATTCCCATATACTGTCATTCTTAATAGGCTATAGGAAGTAAAAGGGAGCTTGAAATCCAATGGTTGGAACCAGAAAATGAAGGAAGGATGTTAATGAAGGTTGTGTCTATAAATACCTCACTTTCATTCACTTTCTACTCTTAGTCACCCTCTTTCAAAACCTTAGCCTCCATTTTGATTTTCTAGCATTCATGATCGAAAATTCAACACAAAAAATTAAATTAAGTAAACATTTAATTTAAAATATTTTACATTGGAACTGAAATCTTCTTTGGACTTAATAGGCCCAATATATCCAAAATAGAATTTTTTTTGAAGTCTACCTATTTCATCTGCTTTTGACTGATCTGTTTCCATCAATGGTATTAGAACCCAAAAAGTATTTACAGTCTAAATCAGTCATGTTAGAGCCAACTAATTAAGCTTACCCACTTGGGTGTTTAGAAAAATAGTATCTAAGCCGAGTTTAGGGAATCAAGTACCCTGCCCTACCTAGCTATCTGGCCTAACCCAAAATTTGAAGTGAGCCCAAAAGGTTATCCCTAATAGAAAAGGCCTAACTTGAATTTGGGCCTTGGGCTAATTTTCAAAATATGTCTGTAAACTTGAAAGATATTTTGAATTTAAAAGTTAAATTTAAAATATGAAATAAAATTTATTATAGTTTTAAAATGCATTTTGGAAATTATTTAGTATTTTGAAAATTATTTAAAATTTAATTAATTGGATTAAATAAATAGATTATTAATTAAAAGTTAATTGATTAAATCAAAACATATATATGTTGGCATATGTATATATATAACCATAATTGTTATAGTATAACATGTATGTATATATTATTAAATTGTTTAAGGTAAATAAAATAATTTTCAATTTATTAAAATATTTATTTGATACATAAATTAACTAAATGTTAATTGATAAAATAATATGTACATGTATAATGGTATATGCATGTAAAACAATAAGTGTAATGGCTAATATTCATATTGAATTATTTAGGATGAGTATAATAAAATTTTGAATTTTAAGAATAATTTAATTAACGAGTTAAGTGGGTCAACAAATTAAAATTAATCATATATGATTTAATTAATAATATAATTAGAAATATTATATAAGTTAACTAAAGTATAAAAGGTTATAAATAAATTAAACATGTATGATATGAATATATAATATAAGTGGAACTGGAAAGAAACCCAAATCATATTTAAGTAATAACTACATACATATTGTATGTATGTCACAATTTCAAATGTATCTAACACTTGAATTATGATGGTATTTCAAAAGAAATACATCATTCCCTAAATCGATATCACTCGAAAAAAGTATTAAAGACTTTGAATCTAAAATATAACAATTGTCCTATAACATTTATACATTAATAATTACTTGCATACTCTCTAGTTGTTGAGCAAGCTCATGCTAAGGATGTTATGTGTAGTATTATTAACACATTGTTAGATGAGACAAGGTATGTGTATATATTTGTTCAGTAAACTCAAGGTGCGTACATCTACACTTACACTGTCGTAAAATGGTCGGTATGAGTGACTAATCTTTTCGATTTGCTGAGCAAACTGAAGGTCAAGATTGAGACTAGGACACAAAGACCATTGTTTAGGAGTTTTATATGATACAACTGTAAAATGATATCCATCACTTGCAGGCCTATGATTTATTGAGCAAACTCAAGGTTATAATACCAAAGTAAGCGAATCCTAGCAACCACTGGGGAAATCAAAAGACTTCTTGTTTTTCTTAAGGTTTTGAGAAACAAAAAAATTTAGTGGGAGCTTTATTAGAAAAATGAAATGGTAACATTTAACCTTTCTAATATTGCATGAACATTTCCATATAACGTTAAAATGCTCTACATTGATAAATTTATGCAACTAATATAACTAATAAATTATTTATCTACTGAAATATACAATTAAACTAAATTCACATTAACAAGCAATATAAAATATACTCACCTTTAAATCCCTTGGCATGTTTTCACTTCAAATCCCATGCAAGTGCAAATTTATAAAACCAATAAAACATTCATGGCTCAATCGCTTAAGAATCTACTTGTCTGAGACCGTATATTGTCTGTTATTAGTTTTGATGTCTAAAGAAATGCAAGAATATGGATATTTAATCCATATTCAATCACATATAAATGTCATATGGTGAACGGTCATAGTTCGTAATGTATGAAACTTTAATGAAATTAATTCGTTGGAAATAAGCAAATAAACCATAATGTGAAACCATGTATTCAATATGAGTGATTACAATGAAGATTTCTTTTTTTGAATCATTCAACCATTTAGAAAAGGAAAGCAAATGTAAAAAAAGTGGATGTAACTCAGGCCTAGTTAGGATGAAGAGAGTGAATAGTAAACTATGCTTCATGAAGTGATATCGGAGATGAGAATTGTGTTGAACGACCTGCAAATTTATCGATTTGATAAATTATATTTATTTTTAAATATTCAAATATATGGTTTCTTTACATAGATTATGTTTCCTTAAATTATACAAAATGATTGTAATCTTATTTTGAGTGAGTATTTACAAACAATATATACTTTGGAAAAATATCGATAAAATGACCGAAAACCATTTTATCGATAAACAGCTTTATAATTATCAGAAGTCACACACGGAGATGAATACATAAACTTATTTATCCATTTAAACATAAATATGAAATAAAATTATTTATTTCATTTTTGAAAAATAAAATGTATTTATTACATCATCAATAATGGCATCATATTCAATAATTGATTTATGAATTTAAATTAAAATTTAATAGTTTAGTAATTATTGTAATTATTCAAATATTTTTAAATGAAAATAATTCATTTTGATTAGTTATGAAGTGATAATAAATCATGTATAATAGTTTTATAAAGTTATATATTTGATTTGAAAATATAAGAAAATTTATATAGCTTTATCAATATAATAGCACTTTTTGTAAACAATTATTTAATATGGATTTTTTATGATTTTATAATTCGATTGCGATCATTCTACTTAATTAATGATGATGAGAAATTATATTTCAAATTTTATTTATAAATATATGTATGTTAACTAAGAAGTAAAAAATATGACCGGAGATCGGAATCGGAATTCGTAATGGTTTAACGTATAGAAGTTGTAACAAAATCAATTCAACGTTGTGATACATATACACATACATGAACATATATACAAATGTATACACATATACATTTAATTATGCTTAGGCATTAGTCAAATCAAGCAAATAAAATATCCAAACACAAATGTATATATACAAGCTCCTTATGTGTAACAAGAGATAAAAACAAAGCAACCCATCACATCATAAGCCAAGCAGATAGAGGGGGGAGTGGGCTTCATGGTCAGCCGTGTATGGTGACGGTAGTGGGTAATATGAGCAAGCACATGTAAGGGGGAAACATCATGATATTTTCTTTCCACGGTTAGCCTATAAATACATGCATCCACCCTCTCATTTCTACACACATTCTTCTACTTCTTCTTCTTCTTCTTATCAATCTATTTTAATGGCTTTTCTTCTCTTAAGAAAATAATGAAAGGAAATTATGGCAAAATGAAGGTAAATAAATATATATACACATACATCATCACTGCACTTCAAATCAAAGCCAAACTCCACCATGCACCTCAAGAAACCCACGACCAATGTGAGAAATGCGGAATACGGATCTTAAGGCTAGGATTAACACTAGAGGGAGGGTGAATAGTATTTTAAGGAATTACTAAATCTTTTTAATTTTTTGTTAATTTGAACACAAATGTATGCAATATTCAGACACAGATATGGTCACAGAATCAAACACAAATGCAAAAATAAAGTAAAAGTAATAAAGGAAAGAACATACTGGATTTTATACTGGTTCAGAGTTACCCTACATCTAGTCCCGCACACAAGTACGAATTTCCTTTCAAAAGCAATTGCACAATTACACCCACGATTTCAAGGCCACGAGGTACACCACTCCAGATTCACAATCCTCTGGGTAGAGATATTTGATTTCACGAGCAACAAGTTCACTCAATTGATTTCCAAGGCTACAATCACACCTTTTCTCGCTTGATTGATTTCACAGGCTACAATCACACCTTTTCTCGCTTAATTTATTATAAATAAGCCTATAACTGTGAATAGCACTGAGATCTTATTGAGATAGTGATAGAGAATCAAACAGTGATGATCTAGTTAGATTCAATGTTGATTTCAGCAAAGTAATGGTAAAAATGTGTATAAAGAAATGTGGAAGAAGAAGAGGAGTGGAATCAGAGAAAATATGAACATAAATTCGTTCAAAACTACCTCTATTTATAGTAGAACAACAACCATGTCTATTCGTGAAGGGATATGACGAATAGATACTTCCTTTGAAATTCGAATTTTTGAAATAAACTGCTACCATGTCGACATGGGGTACTTGAGGATGTCGACATGCCTAAGGTATTTTTGGTAATTTGCTTTTCTTTGAAAATAGCTTCTATCTTATATTAAAACTATTTTAAACTTTATAAATATACCTAACTATACTTAAAATACATAAGTAAATATAGAGAATAATATTTTGGTATATTAAATCTAAATTAAAAGTTAAATATACTAAAAGATAGTTTAAAACCAAGGATAATTTGATTTTGAAAATAAAGATTATTTTGAGGCTAAAAATATTTAAAACCAAGATAGATGTTTTTGATTCTTTTAAAAGGAAGGTTTTGAAATCATTTTGAAAAAAAGATATAATTTTGTAAAAAAACATTTGAATAAAAGTTAGTGGATACAAAACAATATTCCACTAGATTTTTCGTAGGTTCCATCCTACTTAGGGTTCCATCCCTTTAACGGGCTCGAAGTGGATTCCATTCAGCGAATAAATTGGATTTTAAGATGCCAGTGCTTTTCTAGGAGTTTTAACAAAATTCCTAATTAAATTACCTATTGTTGAAATCTTGAGCTCTTGATAATCTTGATACTCATGAGTCTTCAATCTTGATATCTAGAATCTCTATACCGTACAGTCTTCATTCTTGGTACCTGCATGGTTAAATCCTGTATATACATATATATCTAAACTATAATGTTAGTATTTATATTTTATAATCTTATTCTAAGGTTGTTGTCATCAAAACCATCATCTCAAGGACTAACAGCCACCACCCTCCATCACCAAGGCCGAGCCCGTCTCCACTTGCAAGCTTAGGTCGTGGTTATCCCAAGGTCCCAGGCTCGACTCCATAAACTTTGGTTCGATCGTAGCGAACTATAGTCCATTTTTCTAAGTTTTATGTCCAATAAATGTGAGAAACTCTCTCTCTCTCTCTCTATATATATATATATTTATTTATAAATATGATGATGTGATATGACTGCTATGGTTGTTTATTATGTTTGATCATCAAGTTTGAAGTTGATTTTATATTTATTTTAATATTGAAATGATTCACGTTTAATACACGTCGAATATTACAAAGTAAATAACTTTCCTTTAATAAATGAAATGGTGTATATGAGATTATTTTACCTCTTTAAAATGGTTTAAATGGTTTATAATTTTTTTATGAACACTAAAATCCAGTTTGATGAAGTTTTGACAAGTTATGAAAATTGAGTCAAAAATTGTGTCCAAACTCTTATAATCATAGTTTTCAAATGTAAGAAAAAGATCAAGATTTCATTTAGTAGATTTTGAAATATGAGCAAAATAAGTTTTCAAAATAATTGCAGTTTGGCAATTCGAAAACCAAAGCAACAAATTCTATAAAATTGATATTTTTAATTCTTTAAAACTATAGAATAAATTTTATAAATATTTAAATTTTTTTAAAATAGATTTGAGTTATAAAAATATATTTCTAAATGATCGAATTTTTTTATCAAATAAGCCTTAAAAGCTCCATTCACAGTACTATCCGCAGCACTTTTTGCAGCAATTTTAATAACTTTCGAACTGTGGCTTTAAACATAAGTATTCTTTTCTAAATATTTTATTAATGTTTCAAATAAATAATTGAGTATTTTAAAGATAATGTGGAGGTTTTATAATTTACTTTAAAGAGTTTAAATGAATATTTAAAGAAAAGCTATTGCAATTAAGTGATTTAGTCTTGGCTCTAAAAGTCGATGAGTAGACTGAACTTTTCTATCTGTGAGATCTATATGTGAGATGCCTAAACTAAGTGGATGTTCAAAATTCAGTGCCCTAGATCAACTGGCCTTTTTCCTAGGCGAGGAATAGATAATGTCAAAATGTCGAAAATGAGGCAAGTGTAAAAAAATTCAATTTCCAAATTTGATACATATTATATTATATAGAAATAATCTTCTTACACTTAGTATTAAATTTTGAGGAGGGAACCCATATAACCCGTGTGAATTTAAAAGGCGATTTCATCATTATTGGATGGATAGTAAATATTGAATATTGAAATTGATGTTGAGTAGAATTGGTATAATTTTTATCAGCCCTTTTTACACAATAAGGTTTTGAAATATGATTTATGAGAAATGATTTTGGTTTGGAATTTCCAAAGCTAAAGAGGGGTTTACTAATCCCGTATATACCAAAAAGAAATATTTTAAAGGTATATTTTCTCTAGAAGATATTTTTGATAAAATGAAAGTAACTAGTCAGATGATAAGCACCTATTTACTTAGCATCTTTTTATCGATGATTGGTTCGAAGGAATTAAGGTCAAATTTGAGTGATTCTTATCTGAAAACCATATCGAACCAATTTACGTATTTGAAGTGAAGACTTAGAATGATAATAGAAAGAATGAAGTGCTGCTTGTCATTAACCCTGGGGGGGAATTTCCCATATCATATACATGTGTCAGTAGTATGTTCATGTGATATTCGATGCAAGAACTACTCGCTACTAATACTAGGGATGATTCCGATCAAGATGTAGTAGGAGAGTTCCTTTGGTTTGTCCTATTTTCGGATAACTTGTATGGACGAATGTCTGACATTGCATTTCCAACACGCACGTCTATTGATTTTTACGAACGTACATCTACTTGGTGGTGTAGGAAGTAACTCTCCTATACTTAAAACCCTTCTTTGAGACGTATGAGCTTAGAGGTTGTATATTTATGGAAATCAATATTGTGTGATGGAATTGACAATGTGGCAGTGTGGCATTCAAAGTGGAATGTGCTATGTGGAAGGTAATCGTTACCTTTGGCCTAATCACCCCGAAATGGCTTAAATAGGGCATGTTGTGAGGCTATGTGGTTTGCAACCATTAAGGTGTGGTAGTCACCTTTATAGATTACCTGCTATATATCGAGTATGTTGTGTATGCTAATAAAGCTCTCGGATAGGTTAAGAACAACCTGGGTGATGTCATATTCGGTTCTATTCATCACCAGATGGGTCTACGGGTAGGCCAATATTGCAAGGAACAAAGGTTTCAAAAGGTGTTGATCCTCGGTTCATCCCTCTAGAGATGTACTTTATGGAAGGTAGTTCCTTACCTACCACTGTATGAAATCCATTCTCCAATAAGTGCCTTCTGACTTGACTGTACAGCCTAGTATGCTGGAATTTAATAATGTAACAATTTTGGCTAAGATTATATAAGTGTACATGAAAAGTGTTTTCAAAAGAATGCCATTAAAAATAATATTACCAAATTTTTCATAGTAAAGATTTTTGTTATCATAATGTAAAACCTGTTTCGTGTTTATGTACAGCGTGGTCTTATGTGATAACCTTTGTTTTCAAATATCCGTATTTTGAGTTTCTCATACCAATTACATGACTCTGGGTGCCCCATTTTTCCAGGTAGCCAAGTAGTCAGGTATGGAGTACTGTGATAGAGCTTGAACTCTGGAGCTGAAGATGTTCCTCTAGATAGTTCTCCCTTTCCATTCCTGCTGCATTAGTTTACTGATTGTATTCAACATTTATAAGGACAGAGATTCATAACTATATAGGCTGATTTATAAAATAAACGCTAATAAATGTATTTAAAATTTCCACCATAAAGATATATATATATATATATATATATATATATATATATATATATATTGAAAAAAAATATGTTATTCCATTTGTATAAGATACTGTTCTGTCTTTATTTTCTTTTATTCCATGATAATCTGCCTCTTCGACACTTGGATCTGCGGCACATGAATACCGAGGATGCATTAGCGTCGATTTCCAAGGGTCGAGAAGGTGGGTCATCACATGCGTAAAATACTAGTAAATACTTATTGTGGAAAGATAAATGTATTTTTATTACAATTGTGTTTTATATAGAAAATTGTTTTATATAAAAGTCATTTCTACGAGTTTAAGATGTTTGATCGAAGACTCTTAATTTTAAATAGTTATAGTAAATGAAATAAATTGCCCATAATAACTAGTTGGACGGAGCTTCGTATTTCATACACTATTATATTAATGACGGAAATAGTAGGAGCATGTCATATAATACTTATCAGCGGATGCATCAAGGTACAAAAAATTTGTTTCTACAAATATGTAAAATATTTTTTATTATTAATTAACCCCATTATTGACTGAAAGTGAAGATATTTTTATTTTATGATGAATGTTTTTAATGTTCAATATGAGATAAATCTATTATAATAATGGTATTTATTGCATTAGCCACATAATACAAAAGTATCTAAAATTTAAACAATTGTTTTTAGGGATTATGGACTAAGCCATATCTTTGAGATACAATTTTTAATTATATGATTATGAATCATATGGTACTAGTGAAAAATTGTACCTCAAACAATTAAAGCTAAAGCATCCATTTGAGCGGGAACACCAAAGGAGTTGATAAAATCTTCTGATTGATACATATAGATGTATCCAATTCAAATCCTAATAATTCCAAAATGCTTCCACATACTTCGTTGAAATTCATTGATGAATTATCATAGAATCTGTTTTATGTATACGAGTATATATGCACTTCCAGGTGGGCCTACTCTTATCAGAATGTGCATGCATTAATTCAATAACCCGCTTTTGTATGAGGCAGAGTAAATATAGGTGGTTGTTGTCACATAGAAAGTAATTCTATACCATGCAATTAATCTCATAAAAACAACATGTAGATACTAATTACCCATATTGACATCATCAGAGATTATTGTACAACATGGGTGACTTTCTTGACATCATCAAATTATGGAAGCAACTTGAATGTATAATTGTCATTATTCCGCAAGGTTAACACAACCATTCTTCAAACTTACGCACTCAAGGTTGAAGGATTTGGAGAACGAAGAAGATAATTTTTTCTATAGATTTTGTCTTCTTTTTTTAGGAAAGGATAGAATCCAATAAACATATCTTCTTCTCTCTTAAACCTATCAATCATAATAAATAAGCATCTCATAAGTAATAACGTTTTTTCATTAATAAAGAATGCAAAAGATCAATAATGAAAAGCTTTGGTTTTTTTTGATTATCCAGCACCTCTATATGTATAAAATGTAACCGTGATCTATTTTCCTATAAAATTGTATTTTTCTGACATTTGAAAGTAGTATTACTTAAAGCCTTGATACGATTACTAAAAAAACTATTTATTTATCATTCCAAGTAAACGTAAATTCTAATTTGATATGCTTGCACGGTGACTATACAAAATGGTATCCTCCTCTATAGTCGCTTAGTATAACTATATTCTACAGCTGTTTGATTTTGTTATGTGAATACATATCCATCCCTCAATTAAAAACATCATCTAAAGAGCAATCTAGACTACTATAATAATAGTATGAACCCAAATAAAATATACTTAACTATAAATATAAATATTGTATGAAAGTTTACATCTTGTGTGCCCCTAACTGGATTTGCATATCAAATGCACTATATATTTTGAGTGAGCCACATTTATAGAATTTCCAACATGATATCCTAAATAACATTACAGTTTGTCAGAGAAACTTTCTAATATCTTCCAATACCATAGTAATGATCATAAAGTCACATATCATATATACTCATGCCACCTTTAAATTTCTCATGTGCTCTCGTCCTCTACAAAAAACAATCTAAAACAAACTTTTCATTTCTGTTCGAAAACCCCGCTAGCAAAATCAACAGGATTCTCGCTCTTCTCTTCATCATCGCCACGCTCTAACATGCTCGGAAGCTGTAGTATCTCAAAAGCACTTTCCGAAGGCGGGATAGTGCTTAAAAGCACCAATCCAGAACTTGTGAAGCTGCTTATGTCAATCACATCAAACACTGATGAGGCATTTGAAAAGATTTGCTGCTGGATTAGTACTGCACTGCTACTATATTTGTTGAGTGTCGGTTAGTACATTGGTAGCTGTCAGTTTTCTGCTTATCATTGGGACCGTACTATTGGTAACTCAATTTGTAGCGATGCCACCTTATAAATAAATTTGTTAGAAATCGTTCCGCTCTGTGTTGCCTTATAAGTCGCAGAAATAACTTATAAGTTACTCATACAACTTTATTTTGTTTTTGACAACAGTTTGATATTTTGGCTTAGAGTTGCATTTGAGCAAAATTTGAACTTATACGACATAATTATTCATTTGAAACTACTTAAAAGCTATATTATAAAACGGCTTCTCAAGTCGAAAGTGGTTACAAATAGGCTAATATATATTAGAATTTTTTATGTCATGCGCAACTTTAGTTATAAGTAGTGACATCTTGAGATAGATTTTCTGATACATATGACTTCTAGCTTAGAAAAAACTCAACATATTTTATTCATTAATAATTATTTTTGATTTGTCTTACGTTAACTGAATTCATAAGGCTGGCAGAATTTCATTCATAAGGTTATTCCATATTTTCAACGATTGAAAGCCAACGTTTATCTATATGCAATGCCATGATCTCTCTTCTCATCTTGAATCTAATTATATGTCTTCTGGTTTTAGCATTGTAAGAAAGTAAATTAGATCAAGAGAACAAATTCCTAAATGGGTTCACATGTTAACTCAGTGCATAATTACATGAAACACTATTATCTCTCCAAAACTAATGGATCTATAATTATTTACATACGACATGATTGATACACTTATATCTTTTGATATCATGAGATGATATATGGTTACATACAAAATTGTAAACACCAATTTACAGATATATTTTTCTTACCAAAATAAGAAGATTACTTAATTACCAGGAGTCTTAGAAATATTGTAATTTTAGAATGATTTGCATAATTATTCAGTACTACTGCCAAGCAATGGAAACAAACATTCTTTTGCTTTTCAGATCTAAAGAGACACAGCAAGAATTTTCAACTCATTTTTTAGTTTCTTATTGTCGAATTATGCATTTAGTTTTAACAACAAATTCTAGATGCAGATCTAGATCCGGACTCGTCTCCCTTCCACAATATGTCGTTGTTTAAACCAAACTATGATAGTTGATGCATTTTTCAAATATTATCCAATATCAAATATTTTATTTATCTTATGCAACAAAATTCATTTGAACGTCAAAAAAGTAAAATCTTTCACCAAAACTATTTCCTTGTACAACTCAACATGCAGTTGTTGGAGGCACTGTTTGAGTTGAAAATTCAAAAACAAAAAAGTACATTGACATATATATTTTTATTTTTCTAATTTGGATTGTTTTTCATTTTTTTAGTATAACAAAATGCATAATCCAAGTGTTTTCTTTTCAAATGTTACACGTTAAGATATACAATTACCGCCTACATATGGAATTTAATATACTTTATTTTTGTTTTATGTACGTAATCTGCTATTTTTTGTTTGATTTTGCACTTTAACATACCATGGACATAGTTACATTAAGTAATTTCTTTGTAATAAAACGGAAGGAAAAGAATCAACCATAGTTCAAGAGATCTCAGAAATTCATATTTAAAGATAAAAGTATAAGCATTTTCTAAGGTAATAATTATTGTAATGAAACCAAAATCAGAGAAAAATTATAAGCATTTTCTTAATTTCAATAGAAATTAAACCGATAATCACAAAGCAAATATGATAAAAACAAAGCAATATATTTTTATAGTGTAGCTATCACAAAGAAAATATGATAAAAACAGTGCATCTATCATTTTCAATATTTTAAATTTTCTAAAGAACCTTAGCATTGTAGCTATTACAAATTATCTTAAGGAGCTTAACACTATAAAGTGGATTGCCCTTGCGTTGCATAGGTGTATAGGTAATGTTATGTTGAGAATTAGTAATAGGATAACATTTCCTTTTTTCGGCAACTTTTTAGAACACTATTAAAAAGTTTCAAAATATGTGAAATCTCATTGAAACCTTGTAAATATATCACACCTTCATCTTTTAAAACTGGCATAAATCATGGAACATCAAATTTCAACATGTAGTACCACAAATTTTTCTTGATTTGATTTTTTGTTCACATATATTTCAACTAAGTGTAAAAAAATAAAAATAATCAAAAAAGTTCAACCTAATGTTTTTCCAAATATGTGCAGCTCTTACTACAAATTTTAAGAAAAAATACAAATATTTGTAGAAATGGACATAAATATTGAAAAATACATTTTTAGCATATATGTGTAGAAAAAACTAATAGTATTCATAACTTTTACTCTAATTATCTATAGTAATAACTGCAAGTATTAGAAAAAAATTCATGTTAGTTTTCTAATTTTATCATGATTTACTATAAATTTCAATTATAGAAAAATGAAGAAAGATAATATCATGTAGAAAATAATTCTTTAGGCACTCTAATTTTATTAGGAGGGGTACATGCTAATTGAGATTCAAAATAAAAAATTATGGTTAAATGCCACTTTTTAAACTATGTTTGTTAAGATATAATGTGTATTGAACTATTTGATAAGTTGTTTGTGATTATAATATTAGAATTTTTTGTCCCTGATGAATTTAAACGAAAAATTAAGCTTTTGAATAATTTATTGTTATTACAATTTTAGTGTTGGCGATGAATTTAAACCTAACCCAAAATAATCTTCTGGCATTACATAGAAGTTTACAACATTTTGTGTATGATAGAGTTACTTCATGCATGGTTCTTGTCTCGTTCGTTAGGAAAGTGCATAGCATGGACCTTGGGATTCTGATTCCCATGAACAAAATCAACCAAAAAATGAAGGCCACAAAACTTTGTATAATACCAAATTAGGATCATGCAAGCTTATCTCAAAATATTAAACTAATCATATACAAATTTTCCAACACCACTACTCCAACAACAACTTCAAAATAATTTAAATGTACATACTAATTAAATATCAACAACTTGGTTGCATCCCAGTAAAACACATCAAACAACATACATGAATATAGGACCATTATACTTTGCTTTTATTGTTCGTACATAGTTAAAGTTTACAGCATCACCACAAATTTCATGTATCTTATCAAATATTCTTGAAATATACATGCTAATTATTACATTAGTTTACATAAGCATAGATGGCAATCCGAAGAAGTAGTTCTACAACAAATAGTAGCCTACCATCCTCAAGTAACATAGGGCAGAAGTAGTTAGAGCATGAAAAGTACCATTTACATAGTGATTGCGGTAATAAACTTGCAACTGAGGAGGACCTCGCATAGTTTGTGGGTAATCTTCACTAAATTAATATTGTAACCATAAATGGGTTCTATATTTGGTGGGGTAGCCGTGATTGTTGAGGATGTATTCATATCCACTTTGGTGACTATTTTCGACATCCAAATATTAAAGTCAAATCAAGCATAAAGTATCTTAAACATATAAAATTAATAAACGCAAATAAAGAAAAATGTAGAATAAATTGTAAAATTGGAGCAATAAACGAGGACGTTACATTGTATGGATGTCATGGTGTTGTACAGAGCTACTATTTTTCAATATATGGATTCTAAATTACAAATATTGCAAGTGGATGTGGTTTATTTTCTTTAATGTGTTGAAATCTCCACTATTGGATGTCTACTAGAAAACTAAGTCCTACCTTTTCTATATCTTTTTGTTTGTCCCTGCTATCAACTTCAAGGCATTTTGAATATGGTTGCTAAAATATTATGGTCTAGAATTGAATAGTAAAATATGGGAATTGTTATCTACTTCATCATGTTCAAATGCTCAAACTTTGAAGTCCTATCATTATGTTAATGAAATGTGTGCAAGTCTAAGTATAAAACATATACTATCATTCCACGATTACAAACATAAAAGTTGATTTTTTTTAGCATTTTGGGGTTACTAAATATGTACAGTGGAAGTAATTATCTTATGGTCACTTTTCCTAACTACATGGTAACCTTACAATAATTATAATATAGTAAAAGTTAAAAATGAGACATCTCTACAGAAGTAGATTGTGCAAGCCATCTAATTATGTTGAGCAATTAACGGTATATCATGTTGGAATTCCTTAAGAAATCAAGTGAATGAAAAATACATAAAGTCCCACATCGCAAATTTGTTGAGAGGTATATTAATTTATATATGCCTTTCTCATGAGGAGGTTGGGGGCCTGAGGCTCCCAAATGTATGCTTCGTTGTGAGGAGGGAGACTATGCATCACCGCCACACGCGCACGCCGTCGCCGTCCGACCGACCGAACCGAACCGGGCCGGGCTCAGGTACGGGTCTAAAATGACCATTCTTTTGCTGGGCCATCTTTTAATGGTTTTGGGCTTCGGCTGAAACTGGGCTGGGCCTGTAATTTAAAGAGAAGCGGGCGGGTGAAGACGGACGCGACTGTTCATAAAGCGGACGGCCGTTAGATGCGAACAGAAGCGGATGCGAGAAGCAGACACGGGCGAATGGATGCGGCATGAGCGGGTGCGACCCGATTGAAGTGGCGCGGGCAGACGGGTGCGACTGTACGAAGTGGTACGGACGCAACTGTTTGAGCGAACGGGTGCAGACACGACCGTTCGGAAGAGATACGGACCAACTATAAATAAGAAGGAAAACTGATCGCTTTCCTTACTCATTTTTTTCAGAATCCGAATCTTCTTCTTCACTTCTACTGCCATACTCTAAATCGCAGAGTGATATACTCATTACGATCTCGAGCAGAATACGTCTGTTGTATCTTGGGAGAGTTTTGAAATAAAATTCTTAAGGAAATTGTTACGACAAGCCTCAGACGGAATTTCCTTTATATACTGGTTAAATTCACTGTAATCTTTCCCGTTTATAAGTTGTACTATTTCTTACAATAGTATAACGTTGTTGTTGTAATTTATTTACAAACGTAATTTATTGTTACATTTATCTAATACAGAATTCCAGCGTAGTGGAATTCTAATTAATAAACTTGTGCGACGAGTTTATTGTAGCGTGCTATCTGTTTTAGTACACTAGCCATTAACATCTTAAGAATTTTACTGTTCTACACTAAAACAGAGATGACAGCAGTTGACAACATGAAAATGGATAAGTCCACCTTTTCAGCGGTTATTTCTGAATGCAATTTGGTTCAGAACCCTAACCAATGGTGGGTTGACACAGGAGCTACTCGTCATGTTTGCTCTGAAAAATCCATGTTTTCAATATACCAGAAATTCGATCAGAAAGAAAGACTCTAAATGGGTAATTCTGCAGTTTCCATGATCGAAGGCAGTGGCACAGTTATCCTCAAATTCACTTCTGGAAAAACTGTCAAATTGAATGACGTGCTTCACGTTCCAGACATACGCAAGAATCTGATCTCCGGCTCAGTGCTATCAAAGAAAGGATTCAAAATTGTGTTTGAATCAGACAAGATGGTTCTATTCAAAGCTAGAATGTATATAGGAAGGGGATATTTATGTGATGGTCTATTTAAGGCAAACATAGCCGTTATCGGCAATAAATCTATGTATTCTGATTGTGCTATTAATAAAATTGAAGTCTCTTACTTGCTTGAGCACGAAATTTTACTATGGCACGATAGATTAGGACACATAAACTTTCGAAAAATGAAGAAATTATCAAACTTGGGATTGATTCCAAATTTCCAAGTAGATAAGAAGTACAAATGTGAGACATGTGTAGAAGCAAAAATGATCAAACAACCATTTAAATCTGTTGACAGAAGCACCGAACCATTAGGTGTGGTACATACAGATTTATGTGATTTTAAATCACTACCTACAAGAGGTGGGAAAAAGTATTTTATTACTTTTATTGACGATTATACGCGATATTGCTATGTATATCTTTTAAATAGTAAGGATGAAGCAATAACCGCGTTTATAAAATACAAGGCTGAGGTAGAAAATCAGTTAAATAAAAAGATCAAGATATTGAGATCTGATCGAGGTGGAGAATATGAATCACCATGTGAACAGTTCTGTGCCGAAAATGGTATAATTCATCAAACAACAGCTCCATATTCACCCCAACAAAATGGTGTAGCCGAGAGGAAGAACAGAACGTTAAAAGACATGATCATTTCCATGCTTTTAACTTATGGTCTACCGACAAACTTATGGGGGGAAGCCTTAAATATGTCTAATCACATATTAAACAAAGTTCCTCACAATAAAACGGGAACAATTCCATATGAGATATGGAAAGGACACAAACCAAGCTTTAAATACCTCAAAGTGTGGGGGTGCTTGGCAAAAGTTCCAGTTCCGCCTCCCAAGAGAGTCAAACTTGGACCAAAAACAGTAGATTGTTATTATCTTGGGCCAACCCAAAATAGTAGTGCCTACAGATTTTTGGTATTCAAGTCTGATATAAATGATATTCATGTAAATAGAATCATGGAATCAAGAGATGCCTCGTTCTTTGAAGATGTGTTCCCACATAAAAGAAACGATGGAAATCCTGTCCCAAAAAGGACAAGAGATAACAGAGATGAGACATGTGAAGATGAAACTCATCAGGACAACGAGGAGGTTGAACCAAGAAGAAGCGTAAGGGCAAGAACTTCCAAAACATTTGGTTCGGATTTTTTAACTTATATGTTAGAACACGAACCTCAAACGTACAAGGAAGCAATGTCATCTTCTGAATCTGCATGTTGGAAAGAAGCAATCCAAAGTGAGATTGATTCAATTCTAAGTAATAAAATTTGGGAAATAGTTGATATTCCACCTGAAATAAAACCAATTGGCTGCAAATGGATTTTCAAGAAGAAATTGAAATCAGACGGCTCTATAGATAAATATAAAGCCAGATTGGTAGCCAAAGGATATCGTCAAAAAGAAGGAGTAGACTTCTTTGATACCTATTCACCGGTTACACGAATAACCTCTATAAGAATGTTAATAGCAATTGCTTCCATATATAATCTGGAAATTCATCAGATGGATGTCAAAACAACATTCTTAAATGGAGATCTCGATGGGGAGATTTACATGGAGCAACCTGAGGGTTTTATTTCCAAAGGAAATGAAAACAAAGTATGTCGGTTAGTGAAATCACTATATGGACTAAAACAAGCTCCCAAACAATGGCATGAAAAATTTGATAGTGTCATGATGAAAAATGGTTTTCGTATAAATGAATGTGATAAATGTGTTTATTACAAACAGGTTGGACAATCATATGTGATGATTTGTCTATATGTAGACGATATGCCAATCTTTGGTCCTAATACTAAAGTAATAGAGACTATAAAGAAGATGTTAATCAACAATTTCGATATGAAAGGCTTAGGAGTTGCGGACGTTATTTTGGGAATCAAAATAATAATAACACCTAATGGAATTGAACTATCTCAGTCACACTATGTAGACAAAGTGATTGAAAAATTCCAAGAGTATGGAATTAAAGGAGTGAGCACACCTTTTAATCCATCGGAAGTACTGCATAAAAACACTGATGAGAGTGTAATGCAACTGGAATACTCTCATGTAATAGGATGCTTAATGTATCTGATGAATTGCACCAGACCAGATATTGCTTACGCGGTAAGTCGACTAAGCAGGTATACAAGTAATCCAGGGAAGGAACACTGAAAAACACTAATGAGAGTGTTGGGATATTTAAAGAATACCACTAATTTTTCCTTACATTATGAAAAATATCATGCCGTCTTAGAAGGATATAGTGATGCAAATTGGATTGCAGATTTAGAGGAATCAAAATCAACGAGTGGTTATGTCTTTACCCTAGCAGGGGCAGCAGTGTCATGGAAATCTACTAAACAAACATGCATAGCTCGATCCACTATGGAATCAGAGTTCATTGCATTAGATAAAGCAGGTGAAGAAGCAGAATGGCTTCGTCACTTTTTAGAAGATATTCCGTTTTGGCCTAAACCTGTACCGGCCATATGTATACACTGTGATAACCAAGCTGCGCTAAGTAGAGCGCACAATTTTGTGTATAATGGAAAGTCACGACATATTCGTCGACGCCATAACACAGTTAGGCAGTTACTCTCTAATGGAACTATTTCCATAGATTATGTGAGAACAAATGATAACCTAGCGGATCCATTTACTAAAGGTTTATCAATAGAGAAAATTGACTGCGCATCGAGGGGAATGGGTTTAAAAGCCTAAACCAACAAGAGTTACCTTATACGGAAACCTATCCTAGCGACTGTAGATCCCACGGACTAGGATCAATAGGCAAACCAGTTATGAGTAACTCAAGAAGTAATGCATTTGTCTGGACTTGGTCCTACTCCATTCCTATGGTGCAAAATATAATGCATGCCTACAGAAGTTTTAAAGGTTAAAACTATGTTTTTTAATTATGACCATATCTTGGAAATAACAAGTGGGGTATATGTAGGATACTCTTAATGGTTGCGATCACCTATGTTAGTATGAGCTGGGTCGGCTCTATGAGAATATTAAAAGGCTTTTATTCTCTAAAAACACTCGCAGAACCAAAAATTGTTCAGGACCAAAATGAACACAACCAAGAGATTGGATGAGAAGGGAATCAATGCTTCGTAAAGCTTATTGTCTGGATATACAATAAAGGCCGACGGTTCAAGATGAAATAATTCACCGATTAGCCAAGTTGATCCGATAAGTTTTAACTAGGGAAAGTTCAAAGTGAAATATCTACTTATCCACGATAAAGCATTATTCCATATGTACTCTGTGATATTTTGCTTTGTGTGGGGGATATGTATATTATCATTCATGTGGGGGATTGTTGGAATTCCTTAAGAAATCAAGTGAATGAAAAATACATAAAGTCCCACATCGCCAATTTGTTGAGAGGTATATTAATTTATATATGCCTTTCTCATGAGGATGTTGGGGGCCTGGGGCTCCCAAATGTATGCTTCGTTGTGAGGAGGGAGACTATGCATCACCACCACACGCGCGCGCGCCGCCGTCCGTCCGTCCGACCGACCGAACCGGGCCGGGTACGGGTCTAAAATGACCATTCTTTTGCTGGGCCATCGTTTAACGGTTTTGGGCTTCGGCTGAAACTGGGCTGGGCCTGTAATTTAAAGAGAAGCGGGCGGGTGAAGACGGACGCGGCTGTTCATAAAGCGGACGGCCGTTAGATGCGAACAGAAGTGGGTGCGAGAAGCAGACACGGGCGAATGGATGCGGCATGAGCGGGTGCGACTGTACGAAGTGGTACGGACGCAACTGTTTGAGCGAACGGGTGCAGACACGACCGTTCGGAAGAGATACGGACCAACTATAAATAAGAAGGAAAACTGATCACTTTCCTTACTCATTTTTTTCAGAATCCGAATCTTCTTCTTCACTTCTACTGCCATACTCTAAATCACAGAGTGATATACTCATTACGATCTCGAGCAGAATACGTCTGTTGTATCTTGAGAGAGTTTTGAAATAAAATTCTTAAGGAAATTGTTACGACAAGCCTCAGACGGAATTTCCTTTATATACTGGTTAGATTCACTGTAATCTTTCCCGTTTATAAGTTGTACTATTTCTTACAATAGTATAACGTTGTTGTTGTAATTTATTTACAAACGTAACTTATTGTTACATTTATCTAATACAGAATTCCAGCGTAGTGGAATTCTAATTAATAAACTTGTGCGACGAGTTTATTTTAGCGTGCTATCTGTTTTAGTACATTAGCCATTAGCATATCACTCATCTGCTATTGCTTCAAAATATGAAGAACATTAAAAATATCAAACAATTTAAAATAAAATAAAAAAAGAGAAGAAAACAAACATTGGTGAGGGTAAATACTATTGATAACCAGCACAGTTTGGATGCTTGGATTCCATACAGGCATCCTGGCTTCAAGTTCATGCGATGAATATTTTTTTACATGTAATAGACACCATACGGTTATGGCATATTAAATAAATTAAGTAATACAATTTGTTCGAGTGAAAAAATGTGCATTCAATGCATTTGGAAACAAAATTCACCTTCTTTTAACTTATTGAAAATATGTTTAATTTTCATCCATAAGATGCATGCTAAACTTACAAATCAATAAATAAAAAGTGAAGTTAGTAAAAACTTCATAAAGCAAACCACCGATCTACCTTTGATGTACGGGTTGCAAATACAATATAATAGAAAAACTTAGAATCATTTGACTGCTATAAGAATATGTGTAATTACAATTTTAATTTAAAATAATTTATATGAATTTTTCAAGTAGAGAAGTATTGAGATCATGAAAATAAAGACCAAAACACGAAGGAAAGTGTCTTTTGCAGATATCCCCCTGTGCACTAAAAGAATTATTAACCCCACACATATACACACATTTTGCTATTTAGTCTTTAAATTAGGATTTTATTATATTTTTGTTTACTTCGGTATGGTAATTGTTGTATTAAGAAGAAAGCTGTATAGGGATTAATGCTATAATCGCACTTTTAACACACTTTGTTGCCAAATGCACATTTTGTCGATCATTATGTTCTACAATAGTGCAATAGTTTTTTTTACCATAAGATAAATTTGTAAAATTTAGATAAGTACGCCCCACAAATTAGAATGAAAAATTATATTAAGATAAGCTACTTAGCACTACTAACAATCATGGTGTGTTTCCCAACAAAAAATGCTTGCTTGTGCTTTGTTTTAATTTGTTAATGAATAGGATTTCTCAACATGTATTACAGTTGTTAATCAATGAATCTACAAATATTGTCAACGACATTTTTGGTTTAGTGATAATCTTCAACGTAGAGTTCTTTTTCAGAAAAAGAAATGTTGATTTGCACTACCATTTAAATCATTTAGCTAAATAGGAAACAATATATGTCATAAGAGCAACTAAAATTATTCTATAAATATAATGGAAAATTACTTTCTAAAACACAAAACTCTCAAGTACAACAAAATAGAGAACTTCTTTCTTGGTTTCTTTTGCGCGACTAAAAGACATGGTTAAATAAAAGCAATCACGAAAACGAAAACTCAAGTTGGCAAAAAAATATTAAAAATAGTTTTATCTTGTTTTGCATTAATTCAAACATAAACTGAAAAGTAACATGAGTCACACTTCGGTATGCTGCTATTTCATTAACAGCCATGCTTTTGCTTTATGTGCTCATTTATTAACTTTTGGTTTACTGCAACATCACCACATCCAAACATTGGATCAGTGGATAAAGTTGTATCTTTGCTGCTACTCGAACAATAAGAATGTTGTCAAAAACTGTTTAGTAGAAAACATATGGAAATGAATTGAGGCTAACTACGATGTAGCAGAAAAGTATAGAAGTTGCCGACGGTCTCCTCACAATTGCCATTGTTGTTGCTGCAACCAGTCTTTAGGTTATACCAAATTATAATTAAATGTCATATTTCAAAATATAACTCTAGTCATACGTGGATTGAAAAAAAATAGTTAAGTTACTTTGCATGCGTTAAAATAATTTAAAGTTACTCTGTTACTCTTTTTCCAAAATTATAGCAACTGGATTAATTTGTCAATAGAAAGTGTTTAATGACCTCAGATCCTTTAGAACTCTTATGGATGGTTAATTTTGGTTCTAAAAATTTGAAAGAAGTATTAACAACATAGTGTATCCATACGTGAGGTTAATTCTTATTTTAACCCTTAATCACATTACTAATGAGTATGTTCTGAGTATATTTATTTTATATAAACAAGTTAAGTCACACTTGCATAACATTGCTACTTAAATTACTTACATAGGCTGAAAAGAAAATGCATATTTATAAATATGTATACACATGGTAGTAAACAATATGCAAAGTAAATATCCATACTAACTTTAATACACAAAGTGCAAAAACATACATTTCCAAAATCACTTTTACTTTAGTTATATTCACTTATTTGTATAAACAAAGAAAAAGCATCATGTCATCCAACCGATAAAGTTTGTATGTACAAAAATAAAATCTTACTCTGAGAGACACATCTATGTCTATGTTTATCTTACAACATCCTAGGCATATGATAAATTAGTTCATTAGATAGTGTTTGATGATGCCAGAAAGTGACAGTAATCTAAGTGCGTGAACATTTTATTCAAAATATATACATTGTATAGAAGTATACCATGAACAGAAAATAGTTCGTAAGAGAAATCGATGACCGCCTGAGCTGTCTTAACGGTGAGCAGTAAGCTATCTCCTCAGGCTAATTCAATCGGTAACCGTGGGATGAATGGAATCGATGATGAATAGGAAGGTCAATGATGATTCGGGGAGGAAGTTGTCGTGGATGCTACATATCTTGAGGAAAGTTGCCATGGATGCTGAGGGAATTTGCCGTAGATGTTGAGGGAGGTCGAATCTGGGGTGGAATTGAATTAGGAATGAATGGAATTGGGGGTTTTTTGGGCGAATTTGAGGACTAACAAAATTAGGTTTTAGGAGAGGAAAATGGGAGCAGAAGGCATGAGTGCGGGTATGACCGTAAGAGCGTGGATGTGAAAATGGGAGTGGACGTGAAAATGGAAAGGGTTCTTTTGGAACTTCAAAACGACATCATGCAAATTAGCGTAATGAATTTTATTTATTAGTAGTAGAGAAACAGAGATAGAGATTTTCCACAATATTCTTAACTAGACGTAGTAGCGTCCAACAAGCCAGTGAAAGCCCACGAATATCTATTCGCATGCCCCCTTACATTGCATGCTTCAAAACCGGAGCTCTAAACATAATTTTTCTTACATCATTAAATGTCAAGTCTACATGAACCATCCCCGCATTTCATTCCTATAAAAGATAAATAACCCTCCTTGCTACCTCTTCAATAATCTCACATAATTGTTAACTCCTAAATTGTTTCCTCTAGCTACCATCCTTATATGTTATTTATTCTTATTTTATTTTCTTTCCATTATTTATACTAAACATCCATTATTTATTCATTATCAACCCATAAGTATCCTAATAATATTCATTTAACCATTATATTTAAATCAACATTTCCTCTGTAATATATATCATAATAAATGCTATATTCTACATAAATTAAAGAAGTTTTCTTCATAATAGATAACTCTTTCCCATAATAAATGGCATTCCCACTATAATTTATACCATATTAAGTCTTTATTTATACTCATTCAATATTCATAATTTCTTTCTAAACATCCAACAAATGTTCATACCATTCAGAAAGAAATATCCGTATAAAGGCTTATAAATTTCTCAATAACTTCCGTTTAAAAGATCCTAATTAGTCATAAAATCTTATTTAATTCAACCAATAAAGCATCAATTACAAGATGAATAACTCACAATCAGTGACAGATTAGTAAGGCGACATCAATAGTTTTCAGCTATAAATACATCTTCTCTTGCAAATGAGAAAAGGGGACTTCTCTTTGAAAGCTTATAAAGTATATTTCCTTTTATTCAACTTTGTATTCTTCATGAAAGCAATAAAGTCACAAACACCCTTAGCTAGATGTAGATTCGGTAAGAGATCACTGCAGTAAAAGTTGGTTTTCACAACGGCAATAGATAACGCTTTATTTCGCGGTGTTGTTATTTGCTTTAATTTGGAAGGCACTACATATGTAACATTCTTACAAAGCGGGAATTATTTTGGTGCTTTCCTTTAATTATTTCACTTTCCCCCTTCCTCGTTTATTTCCCTCTTCCCCAATCATTTACTCAAATTTTATTTTCTTTTCTTCTTCAGCTACCTCCGCTTCAGATAATTTCCTCTTCCTCCCAAGTCGAAGTATAGGGTTCCGAACCAAGCATAGGGTAAGTCGATGTTATCTACCATCTTCTGAATTCTGATAATACTTACTGCGAATTCTGCTGACTATCACCGTCATGTCACTCCCAAGCCGCCGCATCATCTCTCAGCCGCATCCGCCAATCATAACAGCCGCTCACTCAACTTTGTCGTCGCTGCTATACGATTTGAGCTGAATGATGTTCTCTCAAGTGCTAAAATATTGCAAAAAGTATATCCTTCGTGCCTTGAGGTTAAAGTTGTTCTTAAAGTCTATTTGTGTGCATGCGTATGAGATTTTATTTTCAATAAAACATTTGGGATAGAAGTGGTTTTACAAATTCAGCATACTCTTATAACAAGTTCCTTGCATAATAAAAATAAAATAACAACCTACTACCTACGCCTAGTAACATATATAATATCTTGATTGTTAATATTTTTGTTCCAGGATTTATTCCTCCTTAAAGTAAGCCTAAAACTTGACAAGTCATGCTCTTAACCTTCTTTCTTTATTATTATTTTCTTAATATTGTTTTCCTTCCATGCCAGAATTCACCTATCACCAATTATTATTCCTTTGCACATGTACAATTCCCACCTGTTATGTTATTTAATTTAATCAAGTATAACTGCATTTGTGAAGAAGAGTCTTGTTATTACATTTGTACTTGCTAAAAAATTGGTTTAGACTTTTATGTGTCATCATTTGACAATTTGCATCTACTAAAAGCATAAATTGTATCATTAGTTATCTCCGCCCAAGTCAAGTCAATAGTTGCCTATTTAGTTGCCTGGTCGTAGTATTGAAAAATCCAGATCATTACAATATTACAACTTTGCGGGCACTGACGGTAATTTATTATTCTTCTTATTTTGATATAAAAAACAACTGATGCTTCCATTGGTTGTATGTTTCCATATGTCGTCTCATGATATCAGAAGATGTATACATGTACCAAGTACTAACCATGTCATATGTAACCGTGTGCCAGGCACATTGGTACCGGTAAACGAATATCTAATATGTTCTTGGGGTCTCATTGGTAGGATTGGTAACACCCTAAAGAAATTAGATGCATCAATATTATAGAGATAACAGTGCTTGTTGTAATTCTGGACTGATTTAAATATGGGAACACATATAGCTGTTCCTTCTCCTAATCTGATTTATTTTCTTACAGAACCAATGCCAGAAAGCGAATAGCTGGATTCAACATGGGAACGAAAAATAATGCATACGGGTAAAGCTCGGATTTCAATCTTTAGGAATATAGAATAACTTACTGTTTTTAGAACTTGACCTGAATGAGCCCATGCTCTGTTACCTAAAAATGTAGCTGCTAGATATAAAACGACAATATTTTACAGTGGAGATGTGCTCACTTTTGATAAAATACCCTTGAAAAATGCTGCATTTGATCAATTTTGCCAAAAAATGTACAAGATCTACCGTTTTATTTGAAGTAGCCTTAATAAAAGGTAACACTATGAATATGGAAATGCTGCCAATGGCTAGAAAAAGTTTGTTTCAGAGATTTCTTGAAACAAGAATGGATAGATAACACATTTCCAGTTTATTTTTTATATTTGTTAAAATGATATTGAAAAGGGAAATTAAAATTACAATGGTAGAGTCAAATGACCACACGTTTAATTACTTATCCTTAAACCTAGTAGAACTGCCTTGAATGATTGATTTTCTAGTTGTTTGAACTTGGCTAGCATCAGTTTCTTAGAGAGAAACCTTGCTAATACTTGCTTAAAAATTGATTAAGAGTAATTGGTAGTGGGATCCGTTGTTTGGTTAGTGCAAGACAAACTAAATTGAATTCAACCAATTGTAAAAAAGTTTCTTCAATTGCTTGAACAGGTGATTCTGATAGCATCACTCTTATCTATTTTTGTATAAGGAAAATGTTAGCGCATGTTAGTATTGATTATAACATTTTGACAAATCTTTAATTCTAGACTGATTTGTAACTGCTAGTTAAGTGCTAGATTTCCATTTCTCAATTTAAGATGATTTGAATTGGTAGGATTGGGTCATTAAACATGTTCCTAACCCAATTTAGAATGATGTTGAATGGACAAGCAATGGGAGTATGATCTATGCTCTCCTCCTGATACTACAGAATGTACATGTTGGATCCATTATCATTACGTGTCTGAGCAATCAACCTTTCGTGGGTAAATTGGCTATAATAGCTCTGTACGGGAATAGAATCATTTTTAGGTTTAGCTTTGATTTCCAAGGAAATTAGTGAAACCTTTTTTCCATCAAAACTTTGGTATCATTTGCAACGGTGTTAGCAAAATAGACACATTAATTTTATGGCTATTGTTCTATGGAAGACGAGACAAGTTCATGCTTTTCTACATTCAAAGTATGCTTTTCTATGTGATCTAATGATAGTTTTTGTCTCAACTACTTATGCCTCATGAGACTTGGTATGTATATCTAGGTTTGATACATCTGTACTGACCTATGTATGGATCAAATAACAATAAAGAATATAAAATCCTACATAGTTAAACTAAAACAATAAGGGCTCTAAGCTCCATGGTCACACCTGCTCATGCCCTTCAACTAAATAACGTAGAGACAATCATTTATGAAGATCCTATACTAGAAATTTGTTTCGATAAGATCCAAAATCATTTGATTACTCTGTTGGACATTTTGATTCATTATGCAAGCATGGTCCACGACTATCACAACTCTCTAATGTTCAGTCATTGTTACATGTTCCCTCCAAAATTCCTTTACCTCATCATCCAGTTAGGCGGTGGATTCCTAAGCCTTTGGAACCTGCACTTTAGTCTGACCAGCTTGCATCTGACTTAGATGTCCAATCACCCACAAACTTCCTCACCTTCTGTAGAGATACTTTTAAAATGCTGGCTAAAAGTAGATGTAAAAGTTTATTCAGTCTTAAAAAAGCCTGACAAAACAGAGACACTGTGTCTAAATTGTGGTTGCATTAGGACCCACAAACACTCATTGGGGATCAATTACAATACAACAGAATGGTTTGCTTTTAGTAAATAGAGCATTAAACCTCATATTATGCAATGTATTCATGTTCTATCCAATAAATAACCTTTGGACATAGAGGGATATTTTAAACCATAGACTGTCTATTACGCTGTTTACCAAAACATGAAAAATCGATGCTTTGCTTGTATGAACTATCCTTTGAGATATTTGTTAATGTTACCTTAGTTAGCGTATTTAGTTGGCAAGCAGAGCAAAGTTTTGTAAGCCTAACTTGTTTTTCTATGAACTTTTTAACATGACTTTTAGGTGTACCGTGAAGCCGCAATGACTTCTGGGGTACCAAAAGATGCACAACGTTTTAAGGTTGCGTACGATAAGCTTGTCATTGCATCGGGCGCTGAGCCATTGACCTTTAATATTAAAGGAGTAAAGGAGCATGCTTTCTTTCTTCATGAAGTAAATGACGCACAGGCAATAAGGAAGAAGCTACTTTCGAACTTGACGCTGTCAGAAAATCCTGGTAATTTATGAATCAGATTATTCCATTCCATTCAATGTTCTACTACATGTAATATTTAATGTTTTTTTCTTGTTAGTTTAGGCATTTTCAGAAGAAGAGAAGAAATGCCTTTTACACTGCGTGGTCATTGGGGGTGTCCTACAGGCGTAGAATTCGGTGGTGAATTGAGCGACTTTATTATGAAAGACATGCGCGAATGTTATTCTCACGTCAAAGACCACATTCATGTTACTCTGATTGAGGTAAACCACGCATCTCTATATTCATGTTTCATGAATATCCAGGTAAACTGGAAACCGATCTATAGGTGTAATTTCCAAACAGACAAATGAAATACTATCTTCGTTCGATCTGTGGTTAAGGCACTATGCATTTAAACTAATTGCCCTGCCTTAGAATATCATTGTTGATTCTGTATGTGTGTATAAATTGTAATAGACTTAACATGTTTGCACTTATACATATATCTTTTGTTAAAATGAGATAACAACCTATTCTGGTAAAATATGGATTAATATTTTCCACCTCCTCTAGGGTGTAGATTGTTTCTTCCTTGCTCAAATATATCTGAAGGCAACGCTCGCCAAAACGTTGGACCTAAAAGAGCAGAAATTATGAGAAGTGCACAACGGTAAGTGTATTAAGTTAGCAAACCAAAATTAAATGTTCTTGTCTTTATCATACAAGTATATATGTATATTTCCAGGTGATTAGCAATGGCTAATTTGTTTTGTTCCTAAGATGAGCCATTCCTTTTGACAACAAAATTATCCAAAAATAGTGATAATTGTCAGATTTTCCATATGTATATACGTCATTGTAACGTTGCTATATACAAACAAAGTCACTATAAAAAAAGTATAAATTTCTCTCACAATGCTATTTTAGTAGAATCTTAAAAATCATAATTAACCTTATACAATAACAACATTAACGTGCAACATACATACATACATATACATGTGTATTTTTTAGGAGTTCTTAATTCACCAAAAAACATTGTTATTGATAGACATAAGTTCTTCTCAATTGAACCACATTCCGCTTGTAACATGATGTTTCCAGAGATATGTCTAAAATTTTGACGACGACGATAACAAATTATTTCGTGTACTTACCCTAGATGTTCATTTTTTTCATTCATATAATCCTAGTTACCGACATAAATTTTATATACACAACAACATCAGCAAAAATAAATAAATAAAATGAACATAATCTATTTATCAAAATTTAACGAGCATTTATCAGAAGGTATTAGTTAACTGACAAAAATTAATATGGACAGAAATATAATCCTGGAAAATTTGCAGTAGCTAATTTAATCTGTTACCAGAAACACCCTTTCCTTTTGACAACAAAATTATCCGAAATTAACGGACAATTTGCAATTTTCCATGTATATATATGCAGATATAATGTAGCTATATAAAAAGTCACTACAACAGAATAAGTAGAAACATGTCTGACGAAGTTATATACCTGTATACACCAACAATATTAATCTGTTACAAGGTATCTAGCTGTGCTTTGGCAGTTCTTGATTCATCGATAACATTGTTATAAACATGTGCGAGTTATTTTCAAATTAGGCCACATTTCTCTTGCAAATAAAATGTTTCGAAAGCTATGACCAGAGACGAAGAACTTATTTTGTGTACTTTAGTTTACTTATTGCGTTTCTGCTACTGAATGAATTAATCAGTGGATCAAATTTGAGTACAATGCATCTTTCACTGAATAAACTGATTTGGCACTGTTATATTGTGCTCATTTATTAATTATATGAAGCATTTATTACATGTGTTTTTACAGTTAATTATTACTAAGCATTGATACTATTCCGTTCCTCTTTCTTTTTGGCCTTTTCATTAATGTAATTTCAATAGAAAAAACCTATTATGTTCCTCTCTTTTTAGCTTTCTTATTAATGTAATTTCAATAGAACTAATGAATTTGATTTTTTTTATTAAATGAAAGTTCATTTGTTGTTGATCAGTTTATTTGTTATATGAGCTTCTTCTAGAAATATTTTTATCAGGTATTAGTTTCTGATCATCTGAATTGCCATATTCTAATGGTGTTTAACTGACCAGGTTATATTTATACTTTATAGCCAATTCAAAGGCATCAAAGTTTCATCTAGACTCTCAAAATGCATTCCCAGATTCTGTATGATGTATGTCATTTCAAAAGGAAAGTTAAAGTCAATATATGCTTCAACATCGAAGATTGATAGCTACACATTGCATGGAACAGCTTCTAGTATTACTTCATGCAGCAGCAGTTTCATTTAGTCTATAAGGGAACACTCTGATAAATAAAATTACTGTATTTATAGTAAATTTTAACACAATCATGTAACGTATGACTTCGAACCTTTGTTTCCTTTCGGTTCCAAGTCAGTGTGACAGGGAGAAGTAAGTCGGTCCTTTTCTTCGCAGGAATACTTTACAAGTTCCACCTCTAATTTATCGGATATGCGAAGCGAACCTATTTATCAAAGTTCTCAAACTGATACCGTTTCTTGGAACTCTGATAAAGTATGAGGATTAAATATCACTAATGAGTTATCGTCCTTTTTAGAGCCGCTTGTACGACAAGTGGTTTCTGTCACGTTAAATGATTGGAGGCACCTTAGTGATGATTTGAGAGATGTTTTGTGGGAAAGCATTCAGATGACATATCTTTCTTGAACGTCTTGTTTGATATGCTTCTATGTTTTTATACATTTCAGCTAATCTATCAAGATTATTTTAAATAGTCATGTATTTTTGAATTAAATAGTCAATATATTTAAGGTTTTTTTTAATTGTTGACTTTAAAATCAAATTGATATATACATATACTGTAAATTAAAATCTTCACATATATAAGTTATTTTAAATCTAAAACATTACTTATAATAACCATATAAAACAGTTTTCTCTCCCATAAGGAGATAATTAACAATGATTGGCGATTCAACCGTATCAATTCTAGTAAAAGCCAGAAGCAATTTATCCCATTACAAAATCCTATGCCGATACAACCATTCAAGAGTCACAAGGGATATGCATCTTCATTTCTATAATTATTATACTAATTCATCCCGTGATCAACTTTGAATTGGGGATCTAGCTCTAGAATGCATGTGTTAATGGCAATCGTCATGCCTTGTAAAATCATATTCCGATTGTTAGATACACTATCTAGGTACCGTAAGATTACTGAAATTGATTTTCGGTTTTTTGATTTGGTGATTAGTTAGTTAGGAAGCCCGTAAGGATTCAAAGCAACGTTTTGGGCGTGCGTGAAATTTGTAGGCACAATAACGATCTCTTAGTGCCTAGGATCTAGGAATTAAATGCATTAGCTGTGACGACTTGGAATTTTTGAGCATTTAAAATTGGAATATTTAATTGATTTTAAATATTTAAAAGTTAACTTTTAACTTGAATTTCAAATATCACCATTTATTTGATAATTAAATTATTGATTTAAATAATTTGAAGTTGAGCTAAATGTTGAATCTGAAGTTTTAAGCCTGTTGAAAATAATTTGAAGGCTTGTAAAATTTATATTGATAACACTGAAGATTTGTAAAATTGAAATTAACAGTGGTTTGTTCAGTTTTAAAATTTTATAGTTTAAATTGAATTTAAAAATAGTCTTTCGAGGCACAGTCTCGGAATCTGACGAAACCAGTTCTATTGGATCCGGAATATTTTATTATTATCGGATTTCAATTTTCATGGCGTTTGGAGTTGTCGTGTGATCGTACGGTAGATTAACGCGTTGTAGTTTATATCGAAAATTCAAATTTAATTAAGTATATATATATATATATATATATTTATACTAGTCAGCGTCAGTTGAATTTCCATCACATCGTAACTTTTTCGAAATCACTGTGGCTAGGTAAAGCTTCTCACGCAATCTTCCTCTTCATTTCTTTTAAGTGGCCGAGCCTTTCCTTTATCAGTTCAAAACCAAAATCATCAGAACAGAATGAAATCGAACGAGAAAAAAATATGGCCGATACTTTATATCGAAATCACCTTGTGTTTAACAAATCCACTCCTTTCAAAATCAAGATGAAATCTTTATTCCTCTTTCTGTTGTGAGTAGGCATATAAAACCCTAGCCGAGAGAATGATCAAGCGTCGTTCACATCACGAGGTCGTGATTGCCGATTTGGCAAGACATTGCGGCAGCGCCTTAGGCTGGGGCGGAACGCGAGCAGGGATTTCGCGATGGGTGTTCGCGATTCGATTGGAATGTGATCGATGGGAGTCGAGCTCGATTAGGGTTTGCGTGCCTTGTTGGATGAAGGCGGCGGCGGCGGCGCAGTCGACATGGTGCTTAGGGTTATCGAGCGCGATGATAGTAAGGTAGTTATACCTTGTCTTAAATTTTGAAATTTTTATATGTAACCTATATTAGATTTTTACAGTAAAGCATATACACATACATGTATACATATTTAGAATTTACAGTTTTGTTATCCACGGAAGAGAATAATATAACAGTAGTTTTTATAAAAATGATTTATATAGATGTATATACAGGAAATTAAACTGTCTTTGTTAGATGGAAAGAAGAAAACAGTAATAAATTGTTTGATTTTAAAATAAAAATAAAAAATAAATATAATATATTACGGAGGTAGATTTGTTTAGTTGCTTAAAAAAATATTTTATTAAAAGGAAAATTTGTTTAAAATCAAATTGTTAGCTTAAAACCCAAATTCTTAGTTAATTAAATTAGTAGGTGGAAATTTAATTGTTTAATTGATTCGAATATTAATAAAAATTATTTAGTGAAGTAAATTATTAGTCTGAAGTTAAATCATTGGTTAATTAAATTTATAAAAAGGGAAATTAATAGTTCAATTTATTTCAAATATTAATAAATTATATAATATTTATACAAGGTCTGACTCGTGAAGAAAATAGCCGGTTTGGATCGGATTGCGAATTAAAGGTCAAAGGTGAGTTAATCTCACTCAGTTAAATTTAAATTTAAATTATTAAATTTAAATAATTGTTTGAATGGTTAAATTGATTTATGTGCTATAGTATGGTATATTGTGGAATTGGTATTTTATGTTGTGCTAACGTCTGTGGATGCAGGGAAAACAGGTTGGAGGGATCCAACTGGACCCCTCAACATTTATTATTTAATATTCTCTGTTGTGATTATTTGATATTCTATGATGAGTTATATTGGAACATTGAATGTTATGGTTTGATTCGATATATTTAAGTATAATGAATTACCAAAAATATATAAATTGGATTTTTGAAAGAAAATAAAGGAAGTAAATTGTAAGCGAGATAATTAGAGAAAATTGAATAAATTAAGAATGAATGAAAGTGATGTTAAATACTAATAAATGACTTCAAATATGAAAAGAAAAAGGATTTGAATAAACAGTAATTAATGAATTGTAAAATTAAGTGATATTAATTTAAAGGAATAAAGAATTATTTTAAAATTTAAAGTTTTAAATTTATTTAAAAGAATAAAGAAGTAATTTGAGAAATCTAAATTGGTATTTCAGTTAAAAATATTTTAAATCATAATTAAGGATTTAAATCTGGAGTTAATGGAATTTGGAATAAATAGGGTTAATAGGAAATCAATTTGGAAATTGATTCAAGTGTTTGGAATTGGAAATTTCAAGAAGAATGTGAAGAGAAGTATATTTCTCTGGATAGCCAAGTACGTTTTCAAAGTAAGTTTTTAAAATAAAATAAAGGTTTTAATATTGTTTTAAAAAGCATGTTTTGGAAAATTTATTATTTCTAAATGTTAACTTTTAAAGTAAGTATTTTTTTTCAAATCTATTATTGTAGTAACTATATAAAAGTGAGTTGGTATTATGTTTAAAAGAGGAAATTTAGTTTATGTTTTATAAAGTGTTTTATTTAAAATATTCTTAAGGTATACATTTTTTTTAAAAGTATTAAAGTAGATTTCATTTTTATGTTATAATGTATATTTTATAATAAAGTGATTTTAAAGTTTCTTTAAATCTAAAGTATTTTGTACTTGGTGTTTCAGTGGAAATAAATAATTGGGAAATGTATTCCGTGAGAGGAAACTGGTTTAAACTATTTTCAAAAGGGTTGAAAAATAGAAATATATCTTGCGAAGATATTTTGAGATTAATAAATAATTTGGGAAAATTATTTATTGTTTGATGGATGTTTGTGAATATAAATTGATAGTTAAATCACTGACTATCAATATTGGACAAATACGTTGATCGTTTCGAAGAGACCGGGATCGAGATTAATTTCTCGAAAACCACTTCGATCCGGTTTGTACGTTTCGTGGGGAAACGAGTTCGGAGTCGAAGATGGAGCAGTGAAGTGCAAGGGCTAGTCGCTACTAATCCTGAGGATATTTCCAAAATGGATATAGTAGGTGTGGTGCCTTCGGTTCCGTTCGAACCCGGGACAGACTCGTATGGATGAATGCTTTCAGAACATCGTCAGGTGGACGATGGACATTCTAAGGGATATGTTCTAAAAAGGTAACGCTTAGCCTCAAGCCTCATCAAATGGGAATGACTGAAAATCAGGGGTTATGCAGCAAGGCTAGGTGGGTAGCACCCAAGCAGGGTGAGGTCATTCCTGTCTAGATGTCCCTTTTTATTTCGGCTTAGTGGGTGATTGCTGATCCCAACCGCGGGGTGATCTCACTCGGGATTATCCAGTAAGGGGTAGTCCCAGCCTTGTGTTGCAGGGGAGCGGGCGTACTCCTCGGTACTGTGATCTAGGCCACGTACTGTGACAGGTGCTACCCCAGTGCCTAGTCATTAGTTGAAAATCCATTCTCCCTACGAGCCTTGTACAAGTTTTGTTTGTATTACCCACTCTGTGGCTAGTAGCTGGAATTTAATAATGTAACAATTTCGGCTATTTTATAAGTATTTGTAAATAAACCCTATTATAATATCAGAGGATTTTGATAAAAATTGTTTTAGCTATCGTAAGGTAAAAACCGACATGTTTATTTGTGGCGTGGTCTTACGAGATGCTTTGTTTTAAAAAGGATTTTGAAACTTTAATAATCAATTGTGTGTGATTTTCTCACGCTGGTATTCCAGACCGACTCGGGTGTTATTTAACTGTAATGCTCGGGTCAGACCGAGTATTATAGGATACAGGATATGATGTTGTGGAGCTCAGAAGACGAGCTGGATGACGATACGTACTTCCGTACTTGTTTTATATATATTCCGCTATGTGGAGTAGCTGTGTATCCAGTTGTATGTTATTGATGTTGAGCTGTGATTGATGTACTCTGATGATGTAATATATAAACAGAGATATTTGATATTTGAGTAAAGATTATTTATTATCTATTATATTTTATTCCGTTGCGTTGGTTAGATTCTGATGTTGTTTTCTGTTTTCTCTTCTTCTACCTCTTCTTCTTTAATCAAATGGTTCGTATTTTTGTACAACTTGAGTTGATTGATGTAGAATGGTGTGGACTCAAGGGGTATGGATTTGCGGGTCGTTACATTAGCGGTGTTTCTGATTGGTTAAATCATATGCCTATGCTTTTCTAATACACGAGTTCGACGCTGTTCCATATTGGAAAAGTTCCATAAATCGACTTCGATGAGGATTGGATAACATCCCTGCAAATCAACTCTGAAGTTTATGATTTGGTAATTTGTTAAACTGGCGTCTGGAAATCCAATGTCAATTTTATATATTACTTTGATTTACATATCACTAGCGTTTATGATCTTGTAAATACCACATCAAAGGCCATTTTGTTCAATTATCAAGTCAAGAGATTTTAAAGTACCGTATGCTTTATCAGTATCCCTGTGTTCATGTTTTCAAGGCAAAACTGTTGTTTCTATTTATATTTATCGTGCTACATACCTGTTAGGCACACCTGACCTATGACCAAGGAATCATCACCGCGACTCAAACTACCTACACATCAATAAATCACGATGTCTACTAGTATGGGTTATAGGTCTACATGAACCTTATATGTAGATTCAAAGTAAGGAGTGCCAATCTAAAACCTAAGATTTGGTTGATGGCTAGATAAGTCCATGTACTAAACTCTTTCCAAGTTCGGGGTTGTATGGTTTGATCTCATACCATTAGTTGGTGTGACGAATTGAGTAGATGTCGGACGAGTATCTTCCAAGTATATTCAAAAAAAATACTAATGCTAACAATAATAATAAATTACAAGATATTAATAAGTTTTAGCTAAGTTTTATCAAAACTAACTAAATTTAAATAATAGTAATAATTATTATTATCAAAATAAATTTGTTAAGTTCATGGAAGTTAACTAAGTTTACAATAATAATACTAATACTTATAATAAATTATAAAATATTAACCAAATTAACTAAGTTTAATAAGAATTACTAAATCTATATAATAACAATAATTACTAATGTTTATGAAAATTAACTAATTTTATTATAATATTACTAATAACAACAACAATCATAAAAGATAATAATAATAAATTAATTATAAGTTTTATAAAACTTAACTAAGTTTATAATAATAGTAAATTATAAAATATTAACCAAGTTAACTAAGTTTTATAGAAAAATAACAAATTTTATTTATAAAATAATAATAATAACTACAACAATAATAAATTATCTAAGATTGTAAAAATTAACTTCGTTTATTAAGTTATATAAGAATTAAATAAGCTTATAGAAATTAACTAAGTTGATAATAACAACAACAACTTAACTCATGTTTATGAAAATTAACTAAGTTTATACTAATAATACTAACAACAACAATCATAATAATAATAAATAAACTAAGTTTTATAAAAATTAACTTATTTTAAAATAATAATAATAATAATAATAATACTCATAATAAGTTATATCCCTTTCTCTTATCTTAGGTAAACCAAACCTTGTCTTGTGTTTTGTTTTTTTAATTATTCTTAGTGAAATGGATGAAAATCTTCAAAAAGCAGTATGGGAGTAATTGGAAAAGAGGGGTGTGAACAATGAAGTTGCACTTTTCTTGCACGATTACATGGAGGTAAATCATAAACATGAACTAGTGAGATGGCTAAAGGATATGTAGTCTTGCATAAAGAAATAGGATAAGGTCAGTAGTGATTTTCGTTATTGTTCTATTTTATTTTGTTGCTTGAGTTTTTAAAATTCATTGCATATATGAACAAATATTCATATTCAAGTTTTTCTTTGCCTTGTACAGATTGAAATGATTTAACTATGCATCTTTTATAGTTTCTACAAATTCACCTAACATTTGTACTTCTATATATATGATCATTGATATTGCTCAATAATTGCTGATGCCTAATTATTTAGATCATGCGAATGAAATTTTGAAAAGTTCAAAATTTTATTTTATGCTTAAAATTATTTTGCCAGCTTCTTGAAATAAAGTGAAGTAGCATGGATTAACATTACTTAATTCATGGTATTTACTTTCTTTTTCGTTCTTTACTTTCTGTGTAGATAGATATTTTCTTACGGTATCACTATAATGAATTGCAGTAGTCTTTGAACCCAAAAGTAGCCTACAAATAGAAATCTTGTATGTGGAAATAGGATTTGAGAATCTGGAGATAAATTAAAACAAACAGAAATCAATATTTAGAGAAAGATTGTATCATTATGAATGGATGATGAACAATAATTGTTTGTAGTTAACTACTGCCACCAATGTTAGAAGTTCACGTACTTACAATTTTTAGAGTCATATTTCGACTATTTCCACCAATTGTTTCATCTTCAATGCTTCTAAATATTTCCTTGTGCTATTGGATGTAGGATTCAAGCATGATAGGAAGTTTCGACACTATTTCCTTGTGTTACTATGCATGTGTCTTTTTAGTTAGTATGTTTACGTTGAATTTTTCTTCCCTTGATTTTGGTTTTGTTTTGTCACTTCATTTTAAATTCTTTAAGATTTCTTTGATTTTCTGTGGCTTGGATGTATTTTGTTGTCAAGTTAAAAAAGGCCTTAGTTTCAACTTATCAGCTCTTTATGCACACATACTGCAATGTGCTGTCTAAAAATCAAATTTTGTCAGTGTTTTATTCATATTCGTTCCTAATGTAGATATTTGTCTTATTTGCAGGGGGTGTGAAAGAAGGATGTGAAAGTTGTGGTCTTCTTTTTAATGCAAACAACCAAATATGTACTTGTTTTTTGTTAAACTTTGCTACTATTTTTAGGGTATGCTTAAAACATTTGTTACTATGTTTTGATTTATGTGGTTTAAGTTATAAGATATTATGTGTATTAATATTTGATATGTTTAGTGCAATGTGTTACATCTTTATATTTATTATCTTTTATGATTCTTGCGTTATTTTAATGATTTTATGTGTAAAATGATTATTATTGTGCATTTTGATATTGGTATTTAACATTGTAGTTTATGAATAGCATGCAGAAAATATTCGAATTTAGAAACTAAACCATAGCACTTGAAAACTACTATAAATATTTAATAACGTCGAATCACCGCTATTAAATCATTCAGCATCACAGATGCAAAATAGAAAAAGCGCTATGGTATTATAAAAAGCGCTATAAAAGAACATATCATAACATAGTATAAGCGCTATTGTAGTTGAATCTTTATAGCGGTATATTGGTTTTGTGACAAGTCAACATCTAAAATAACATGTCTATATACAGCGCTTATAATCTGCCATTAATATTTTTTATAGCAAATTATTAGTGCTATCTTAGAAAAAAAATGTTTTGTGGCTAACAACGAATTTCATAACGGATAAATAGCGTTATTATAGTAATCAATAACACATAATTTGTTGCTATAAAAGTGTTTAAAATAGCGGATTATTTGCGCTATTATATTAATACTTTTTATATCGCTTTTTATGCGCTATAAATTGGTCGCTGTTTTTAATAACATGTTGTTATACATCGTTTATTAAACCGCTATTGTAGGCTTTAATAGCCTTTTTTTGGCGCTATCATAGGGTCTTTTTGTTATAGTGGATGAACCGGTATAAATCTTGTGTCTGTTTACTATTATCATACGTTGTATTTTATATTTATAATACTATTCACATATCACAAATATTGGATTGAACCACTCAATTTGAGATCTTCAAAAATCCATAATAATTCCGAGGTAGACAAAAAATATCGTCAATAGAAGTAGACATGTGTATTTGATTCACGAGTAGTATATCTATGATAAGTTCATAAAATTTAATACAGAAGAAAATACATAACGTGCAAAAATAATCAAATATATGAGAATGTTGAATGGATTCTAAAGTACCTAAAAACGAATAAGATTCAATCCTCCTAACGATACATAGTGATGTGTCAATACGGAGTGATCGAACTTTGTTGAACAAAGTACAATTGATGATGAGTAAAGTTGAGTTAATTTCTTTATGCAAGGTCGTGTACTTAAGAGTATGTACATAAGGTTAAAATTAATTTCATCTAAAGTGTGGCTTACATGATCTTACAATGAAAGAGTTTATAAGGAAAAATATCTGCATACCCTAGGTTAAGAAGTTGACAGGGTGCATGAGTCGAAAGACAATACTTGTTCGAGAGGGATCTTATGTTGAACCACCCCAAAATGTTTGGACCGATCTATATTGGTTGACCCATTTATGTTACAAACATAAGTGTTGTCAACAAATAACTAAAGCAGCCTTATACATGAATAAAGAAAATTCATAAGATATTTACGAATACTTAATCCATTGAAATGAGAAACAACTATTGTTTCAAGGAATGCCAACTTCATGTCAAAGGAATATTTTATAGAAACTATTATAGTAAAGTGAACTTGGATATGATTCAACGATAAAACTGATTTCGAAGGATAAAATAAAATTACCAAACCAAATAGACACGACACATTAGAATGTACAAATTAACCCTTGCATATTGAAGAGAAATTATGAATTTTATCAATGTTGAGAAAAGAATCTCCTTAGTTGTAAATAAGTAACTAAGGGTATTGAATCTACCCTATGACACAATATGCAAATCCAATATGAATTCCAAGTACATTATCAATAAAAAAAATTGTTCATTTTACTCGATACAATATGATCCAGCAGCTGCAAAAGTGTCTTCCAGAAGAAGACCAATGCAGTTGGAATATAAATTATGTTGATAAGGACAACATTGTAAATTTTAATTATTGAAATTAATGCAACGGAATTTTTAATATTCTAGACAAAACATGCTTTCAAATCTAAATAAAGATGTAAATAAAATTCCAACGCAAGAGAAAGTGATGTGTAAACAAAGATCCAGGATTCAATGGGTGGATGAGAGGGATAAAGATACAAATTTTTTATAAAGTAGAAAATGGTAGAAAACATAGTAATACCACTAATTCTATTTTAATTGATAATTTTGAGAACTTTGATCGAAAGAAACTAAATAATGCATTTACTAACTATTATTCAAAAAATTGGAACTAAGAAAGGACATATGATTAGATATAAATATGACTATTTGTATCCTGATGATGCTAGGAGATGGACTGGATAACTCATTTACAAAAGAGGGGATTTTTAGGGCTATAAAGGATATGCTAGTGACAGATTGTTTGGTCCTGATGGGTTCCTATTTTTTTTTATGAATTTTTTTGGAATGTCTTAAAATATGATATAATTAAAATATTTAATGAATTTTCTGATGGTTCATTACAATTAGGCAGGTTTAATTTCGTCAATTTAATCTTACTATATAAGAAAGTGGGAGCGATTAAGTTGAAGGATTTCGGACCTGTTTCGTTATTAAATTGTTATTTGAAAATCATTTCTATTATTTTAGCTTATATGTTAAATACAAATAAATGAATTAATTGATAATACTCAAACTATTTTTGTCATGGGTAGAAATATTACTGATGGGGTAGCAATAGTATAAGATTTATTATATATTATTGCAAAAATAATACCACTCGTGCGCTTTTAAACTTGATTTTACAAAAACTTCTGATTTAATTGATTGCGACTTTCTTTAAGGATTTACTACGGGCTCGGGCTTTCAGTGTTAGATGGATGTGTTGAATTATGACTTTACTTAAAACCGAAGTATTATAGTTAACGGCATATTAGGAAATAAAATCCAATTGAAATTTAGATTTATGCAAGACAACCATTTGTCACCTCTTTTGTTTAATCTAGCCGTTAATGTCTTTGCCAGGATCGTCGAGCTAGCTACTAGTAATGAGATTTTAGACAATGTAGGAAATGAGATTACGATAAATAGCCTCTCTGTTCTTTTGTTTGTGGATGATACTATACTCTTTATAGCTCATTTTCTAAGCACATTATAGCGCTTAAGTTTATATTATACTGTTTTAATTACGCTTTGGATTGAATATTAACTTTGATAAAAGTTCCATGCTAGTATTGAACATTATAGATAAGACAAGGAGTCAGGTCGCTTATACATTAATTTGTAAAATTATGAAATTTTCCATAAAATACTTAAATTTTTTGATCTAGCTTGGCAAACTCATATATGATGACTGGTTAATTATAATTGATAAAACTAATAAAAGATATCCAACTAGAATGGTAAATTTTTATCGAGGGAGAGTAGGATAGTTCTTATAATTTTGCTTTATTTTATCGACACTATCCATATACTGGATGTAGGTTTATTGCTTTCCAAAATGAGTAATTGATAAAATAGAAAACATTATGAGAGATATTTTATGGAGTGGAGATAACCCTAATAGTAGTTCAAACTGTCCAATTAAATGGGAAATGCTATGTAAATCTAAAGAGGAGGGAAAGTTAGGAATTATCAGTTTACATAATTTAGTATGTCTTTATTAGAAAAGTGGCCATGAAAATATACCAATAACAAATAAAATTTAACTCGGAAAGAAATAATATCGAATCAATGGTATGATGGTACATATAATCTACACCATAGTAATAGAAATAATTCTCATTTTGGATGTCGATGGTATAAGGTTTTGATATTTACAAATTAGGAATTAATAATATAGAACATTCAGGAATAACACTATATTCTGACATGATTACTATTTATTTGTTATTTGTTAGTTTCTATGCACAGGATTGAAGATGGCCAATAGACAAGTGATAATATAAATGCAACAGAAATATAACAGCAGATGACATACTCGATTTATGCTGGTTCGGACCTCCCATTCTACACCCAGTTTCAGAATCTATATTTTGGCTTTTCACTAACTAACACCTTCACTCACTTGAAGGAAAAGGTTTACAACAACATTGTCTAATGTCTCTCTCTTCTAGGACTTGGCTTTGTTGACTTCTCAGACTTTTACAACAAAGTAAAACACAAAATTCTTTGATAATTTTTGTGTCTTAATACACTAACTTGTCTCGTTGTGTACAATAATTTCTATAACCCTCAAAATGATGCAGAGTGAGTGTGTGGAGGCTAGGAAGTGAATTAGTACAGGATTGAAATGCTTTGGAGTGAAAAAGCATCGGTCTACATTTTCTTTTGGAATGAATATAGAGTTTAGGGCTTTGGGAAGCAATATGAGAGTCTACGATTGAGTGTTTGCTTTAGGTTGATGGGGGCTTATATAGGAGTGATAGGAAGCCAACAAATAGGTGCAATCCTTTAGAAATTCAGATGGAAAAGATGCATCCATTGAAAGTTTGCAACACTTCTAAAAGATGCTTGAATGGACACTTAAACTGGGCCTTTTTCCATTGTCGTAAAAAAAAGATAGCAATAGTAACTCAAAATGTTTTGTAGTATGGTGGTAGGCATTTGCACTTTCTTCTTTGGACACCTGGTGTAACAACCCGGAAATTTCAATCGCGGAAATTCCATATAGTCAGGAAAAGAAGAAAAAGAAAGTGGAAGAAGAAACAGAAAACCAAACTCAGAATCTCACATTCGCAGTGGATAAAATATAATATCAAATAATATTCTTTACACAAAGAAAGATGTATCACTCAATTACAATTTATACATCAGAGCTACAACATTTACACAAACATAGGACAGTTAAAATAACTTGTCCCAGATAAATAACAATATATCATAGGGAAAACACTCCATACGTTCCTGCCATCCAGCTCGCCTCCTGAGCTCTAGAGCGTCCTTACCTGAAAATATGTAATACTCGGTCTGACCCGAGCATTACATCAAAGTAACACCCGGGTCAGGCTGGAAACCAGCGTGAGTAACCCATCTAATAAGAAATACTAATGCATAAAATATACTTAAAACCCGGGATAACTCATATCAATTTACCAATTCACAATTTGTGATTGACAACACTTATTTCCCCCATTAATCTCTAAGTATCAAACTTAGATTAAATAGTCCAATTCACTTAAATCATCCTATTCCAGCCTATTGTTTTCTCATATCAAATCTATATAGATTTTTATAGATTACAAATCGAAGTGGTTTCGGATATGTATTAATATCCGACCCCGGTCTCTTCGAGTTAAATACCATCTTAACCCAAATTATTCCAGTGAAATACAATTCAACTTTAAATAAAAGATGCCACTTTTCCCACAGCAATTAATCATACATAGATAACCATATTAGCACTGTTCAACCTAACATATCATATTACAAAAAACATTTTATATCATATAGCATCACAATCACAAATGAGGAATAACAAACAATCCAAGGTATTTAATATCATTCAATCATCTGTAAGCAAGATAAATTAGTCACACCATTTCTAATTTATTTAATTAATTACTTAAATAACCTTTTATCCTGCTTACTTAACATTAATTAATTATAAGTCATTAATTGATCATCCCTCAATGATTACCTAAATTAACCTTTAATTATATTAAGTAATTAACTCTTAATTAATTACACAAATTAATTAACCTCCACCCATTCACATTAATCACCTCCCTAATTAATTACTCAAAATAATCATTCTATAATCACTTACATTGATTAACTATCCTTCATTAATTTGCTTACTCTTAATTTAATTTCCTTTATTAATAAATTCTTACTTTTATTACTTACATTAATTAATTCCCAATTACAAATTAATTAATCATACTCATTAATTTACTAACCCTTAATTAATTTCCTTAATTAATCAATCCTTTAGTTAATTACACAAAGTAATTAATCCTTAATTACTCCCATTAAGTAATTCCCTTTAATTACTTACATTAAGTAATTAGTATTATTATATTTTTTTAGTAATTATTATTTAAGTAATTAATCTTCAATTACTTCCATTAATAATCTCTAATCACAAATTTATCAACCTTTAATTAATTAATTTATAACCCCTAATTACAAATTAATTCTTAATTTCCAGTTAATTAATCCTTAATTACAAGTTAATTAACCTTTAATCCTTATTTACAGATTAATTAATCTTTAACTACTAATTAATTAAATTAATTAATCACTCTTTAATTACTTCATTTATCTAATTAATCTTTATTTTCCAACAACCTTAATTATTTTTAAGATAAACCATTTATCTTTATTAACTTCTTAATTAGCATTAACACATAAATTTAAAACATTTATCTTTTAATTATCTATTTGATTAAATCATTAAATTTAAGAATTAACTAAACTAAGTTAAGTAAAATAAATCAGAAAATTTTCTTACAACAGATATTTAAAAACATTCATTATGCAAAGAATATTGATTGAAGAAATAGTTTTTTACCGAGTCCAGCCCATCATAAAACCTGACCGGCCCAAAGTAAGAACACACGACCCACCCAACAACTTCTTCCTCCCTCCTTTTCTTCCTTCTTCTCTCCTTACATCCAATCCTAACGTCTGTGCATCAACGCATGCACATGTACACATTTTCTGGCGAGAAACCCATGCTGCCGATCAACCCCTCACCTCGCCTATGGCCACCCCACCTCGCTTCACTTCCTAGAATCACGCGCTACCTCGATTAAATAATTTGAATATCCAACAGAAGGAATTGGTACCACCATGCTTCCATAAATACCTTACTACGACGCCGCCCACCATCATCCGTCCCCAAAATTTGTCTGGGGCTTCGCCACCACTCGCTTCTTCTTTCCCACAACGACCGCACACTCCTAGTGATCCCACGTCGTCGACATTAAGTCGAGACTGATCCATTCCCAAACGAATGCCAAAACCCAAAAGTCATCTCACCTCGACGATCCACAAATCAAAAAAATCGAATAACCATGGCCAATGTCCAACCAACTAGTTTCAGAAAAGACTCGACTCATGATTTCCCCACCGATCGTACGAAATCAAAGAAAACCCCTTTTCTTTTCAACTCGCAACCCCTCCATAAATACAAACTTAAAAATCATAAATCTTTCGACAAAATTCACCCCTTTTAAAAACAAATCCAGCTATATAATCAAAACATGGATTTAAAACAATTTATTTTCCAGACATGAATTTATTTCTCCTATCATTTTATCTTTTTCAGTGAGGTTTTCTGCTATATTTACTTTAATAATATTTTTAAAAGTTGAATTAGGTAAAAAAAGTCAAATTTCATTTAAAGAGCATAACCTGATACTATTTATATATTGAGATATGTATTTTTTTTTAATTAATTGAAACTAAACAGAGGCCGGTTTTCCATACCCTGACATACACATATGTATGTTCACAAAGATTTCATCTATACTTCAACAATTTTCATTCGTGAAAGCATTTTTCACATTATTATTCCACGAGTATCAGAAGGTAACAGATTTAAAATTGATGTTTTACTCACAGGCAATTCGAAAAATAGAAGAAACATGATCTGTTTACCCACTGGAATTTGCTAAAAAGAGAGCAAAATTTTAAAGTCTGGAAAAGATTTTGGTAAATGCTTTGATTGTTGAATGTGAATTTGATCTGAGATGAAATTGCTTTAGCTTGCATTCCTTGAATTTATGGAAAGATTTCCCTGAATTTCAGTTTTGAATATTTGTTTCAGACTTTAGTTTTTGGGTTTGTAAATTTTTTTTACAGGCTTCTTCCTTTGTTTTACATTAATTTTTCTTAAAGAAAATAAAATAAAAGTGCCACATGTTACATTGCATGCTAACTCAAGTTACAATTGTTAATTCATGTATTATAAGGCTTACAAATGTCTTAATAAAAATTTTAAATTAAATTTGCTATTTATTTTATATGTGTTTTTATATCATACTTATCTTTTTATGATTAATACTTATATTAAAGAAAGTATAAACTTGATTAAATCCTATTTTAAATATTAGTCTTTTCTTTTTATTTTACTACTTTATGTTTTATTTAATTTTATGTTTACATTTTTACATTAATACATTTCTCATAACTTATTTGTAAAATCTTTTAAAGAAAATAATATAGAACTACCTATATACACATTAAAAAAAATCAAACATACATGAATTTAGTAAATAATTATTATAATTCAAAATCTATTTACATCTATATTTAAAACAACACACATTTATTTTGCTTGAAAATAACAATTTACAAATTTTTAAATAATAAATAAAGGAGATTATTGTATTTTAAATTTTTTGAATTATATTAATATCTTTACTATTTCTCAATGACCTTATATATATACACACTTAAGATTTCCAACATTATGGAATTTTGAATATATCTAATATATATATATATATTAATTTAACGTAAAATTTTATTATTTTTAGATATTTATATTTCAAAATTTATTATAGATTCAAATTTATTTATACTTCCAGATATCATAATTTTATCTGTTCAACAGAATAAACCAGCTAATTATCACTTATCAAATGTTCAAAAATTCTGGGTTATCACATTCTTCCCCCCTTTGAATCTTTTCGTCCTCGAAAAGCAACGAAACCAGAATTTATTAAAATACTTAGTATCGGTTGAATCACTTTTTGATCATTTTTAAAACACTTTAAAAATCTATATATTATTACTAAAATAGTTATTATAAAAATACTTTTTATAACTCGATGTTTCAACACGTCCATCCTCGTTCTTACAGAAATTCGGTCATACGTTGATCAGGCGTAGGACAGAAAATCTATAAGTACTTGGTAAACTCATTTTCAACATTCATTGAAAATACTTGGAAAATAATTTTATTGAAAATATAGAAAACATTTTTAGAATCGAGGAAATATCTTTGGTGAAAATGCTCTGGAAATCATTACCCCCATCCATGGTCGCAGTTACATCCTAGGTTACATTGCCATCGCAGCAAAAGTCCATGTAACTGTAGGCACTCCGCGTCCCTCGATTACGCCGTGGAACCCGCGACAGATCGCAGTTACATTTCAGGGTTACGTTGCCATCACAGCAAAAGTCCATGTAACTGTAGGCATCAGCGCCCTCGATTTTCGCTGCCAAAAATGAAGCTTCTCCACTTACACATTGGTCGCAGTCTACCGATGTAAAATCAAACGTAGACTGTTGGCTCTCAGCAGCACACACGACTTTCGCTATGTCGCCATAGGTCGCAGTCTACCGATATAAAATCAAACGTAGACTGTTGGCTCTCAGCGGCACACACGACTTTCGCTATGGTCTGCAGTAGATCGTAGTGACATCGAGTTAAACTATCGTCACAGCATAACCCAAATGCCTCTGTAGGCATCAACACCCTCGACTTTCGCTACACACTACACAAAATCCTCAGGAACTAGTTTTGTCCGGACTCCTCATAGGATCAACTTTAGAACCCCCCTTAGGGTTCAAGGCAGTACCATCCTGTGGCACTACTGAGAAGTTCATTTCAAGGGAGCGCCTTTTTCTCCAGAACCATTCTCAAAACACTTTATACTATACACATATAGTATCTTCCAAATCATACACCTAGTATGAATCCCATATAAATCTCGTTTCTCAAAATCGATTATCCCAAAATCGATAATTTTCAAATTAGGTTTTTCAAATTCCAATATTGATTTTTCCCAAAAATCAAAAGCCTTTCCAAAGTCCACAGGTTCCAATAACCTTTCCCAAAATCCTCATAAGATCCTTTATCTTATATATAAAGGGAATACTTGAGTAAGTGAAGTCTTTTTTGACTTCTCTAAAATGTCCTTTCCGATCTCCACCAGGTTCTAAATTCCTTATACAACGGGATGAGGGTATATTTGTCTGTCCACTCTCCATCTGCTCACAATCGGTTAACTACCACGTTTTCTGATCACATCTGCAAATACAGTTCTACAGCTGAAGCCTTTATTTCCCACGCTCTCAACTCATTGCTCCCTTCTCTTCTACGACTCAATTCCTCAACCCTATTTCTTCATCCTCTCAATTTCTGACCTTACACGCTAGCTTCATCCCTGCCCAAAAGATTAACAGGAGTTCCTGATCTAGGAGGCATGAGATGTGAAGCAGACAATTCATCAGATCCCAGAATTCTTCCAGGCCACCACGATCCGTGCTTCTTTTGACCCAAACTATCTTGCTTATTTCCATCCGAAACTCCCATCGAAACCGCTGTTCAAATCGATCGACCTCAATCACTGGAAAATGCAAGATCTCCCGAAGTTTCCATTTATCGGCTGGAAAATCTTAACTTTTCCATTCTTCGGTACAACCTGATTTGGATTCGTAGTTTCGAATTGAAACAATTTTTCTACTGCTTTTTCTGCTATATTTCTGATACATTTTCTCTTCGTTTTTGTTAAAGATTTTATTTCTATGTGGCAGATTGAATGTGCAAGATGTAATGTAACGAATTGATTAGAGTTTACAAATAAGTTGGAGGAATTAGCATATTGAAAGACGGTTCAGTCATCATTCAAGGTAAAACTTTCACTGTGTTTGGAATTTCATACTTTATGATTAATTCAACCAATTTTCATACTCACAAATTATTAATTTGGCAATCGCAGCAACATTCAAGGAAAGGCTCAACGGGATTCATGAACAACCACAACATTGTTCATATCACTTTTAGCATAAGGTAAACATATTTTCCATGAGTTGCTATTTTTCAAATATTGTTTCACAAATGTTGTTGCTTTGAACGTAAGCTTGAAGATTTTCTTTTTCTTTTCTTTCAACTTCATTTTTTATGATTCAGTTGCTCTTGGTCTTGACCCATAATCAATAACATGTGAATAAATAGAAAGTTGAAAAAACTTGCATAACTTTTTCATTAGAATCGATGAACAAGAATCACATAGAATGGTCGATTATACCGTGGACTAATATTTATCTGTGCATAAGTTACATTGAACACGAGTTGTTTGATGAAATTCCTTAAAGACACTGTTGGTCCTTGAAATAGTATGTAGTTTGACATAGCTATTCCAATTGATTACGTAAGTGTGGTCAGGGAAGGATTTAACCATAATATTAGACCGTAAAGAACTAATAATTTGAGAGCTAGAGTCACAAAGGAAGACATGAGCACCATGAATGTAAAGGCTGACTTTTGCATTTGATGGAATGCCAATTCGGATCATCTCACTGAAACTCAAAAACATTAGTAACAGCTAAGCCTGGCAAACCATTGTACTTTGAGAAGCTATATTTGCAAACGGAAAGGTTGATTTATTTGAAAAAGGTGTGGTAATGGATATGTGTGTGTGTGTGTGTGTATCTTATATATAAAGCAAATACTTGAGTGGGTGAAGCCTTTTTCGAATTGCCAATACTGCCCCAGCCTTATTTAAAAGAGGAAATTATATCTACGGCCAGGTTCGTCTTTTCTACACCACGTTCATGACCCATTCCTTCAGCGCGTTTTAAAACTATCTATACCATGTTTTTTCCCTGTCTATTTCTTCATACCTCAGTTCCTTTACCCTAAGTATTCCTTACCTCGCTTCCCAATCTCTCACCACGGGAAAAAAAACTAGGCCTGAAATCAAAGCATACTCAAGGGGTTTGCGTATGGAATTCACCATAGACTAAATAATAGTATGTCAGTAAAGGTTTTGGGTACGACTTCTTTCGTTTCTTTTAATTTCAGATATAGTTATTCTTCTTTTATTAGTAACTGAATTGTGTGGGTTTGCTTTTAAAATTATTATTGATCTGAAAGTTCATGATGCTATTGCTATGTTATGTATCAAAGCTCTATGATATAAAGATTTTGAAAACTTGGATTTACGTTTATGACCAGAATGGGTTAAAGTAGAGCTACAGAGGGTTTGGGTAAGTGTAGTTCAATGCTTTATCGAAGAAGACAGAGACAATAATTGATTCTGATTTATGGGGGTAATTTTTTAAACTTTGTTTTGAATAATTTATTTGGAAATTGGCAACTGTATAATGTTTCGCTTGAAGTTTTTTTTTGATTATATGGATATTAACATCAAAACTAAAAATTTAAAAGGGAATGCAAGTGGAAGAATGAATATATTTTTACTATTGCTGCATCTCCCTTATATAAAATTAGGTATTGTTGTGGTTGATTTAATGTTTTCGAGCGATTTAACTTTTTTCAAGTTGAGCAAGATGCTTCACCCTCCATTGTTCTTACGGATCACTTGCCTTATTTATTAAACAATTGGGTAAAAATTATATCGTCTTGAAATTCATTTATCCTATTTATTTAGATATGTTTACTGCTCAAACCAAATGATTGGTATTTTTTACTCATGTCTATATGCAGTAGATTTTCAGAGTGCATGTAACACAAATTGTTCTGTAAACTGCACGTTAGTATGCTTGCTAATATAACTTAACAGTAGTAATCCAGATTACAGCATGAGTTGTCAAGTTCGTCGCTTGGTATAATGGTTTGGTTGATTATATGATATAGTAAACCATGATTTGATTAGAAAATGGATACATGGAACAACACTACAATGCTATACCTGCAAAATTCACAATATTAGTAAAATAATAATGATCATTTGAATTTCTTTCCGTAGCAGCATGCATTGATTGTATTGATTCTATGAACAAGCCAAGCAAAATACGTACCAAACCACAAACAAATTTATAAGGCTTGGTCAATTGGTTTCAATATATTTGTGGCACTTTGAATCATTGAACAATTTTGTTTATGTTAAAAGTTCATATGATTAAATGTGATAACAATCTGTTGTTATTTCATTGTTGATCAAGTTCACATTTCTAATAGTTGTCCATGTCAAATGTCAACTGTATTATTCATGAACGAAAGATCCATTGATAATTGTTTAATTTTTGATCGGTTGCTTTAGTTTTTTTCTACCTTACCGTGTATAAAACTTTCCATCATTCGAAAATGCAAACAAGTTGAATTGGCCTGCTTAGCCACATCTATACTATTATATTATTAGTGAGTTCAATTTCGAGAGCACAGAAGCATCCTTCAATTTTTGAAAATGAAGAGTCTTTTTTTTTCTTCCCCTGCTTCTGTTTGTCTCTTCCAACTTTGTTTTATCAGTTTTCCTTGCCGAGAGCCTATCTCTCTCCATCCTACTTACCCGTAAAGAAAAAAAACAGTTTCTCCCTCAATTCTAGGTTTCCAGGCGATTCTTCTGCCCGTTTCTTCCAACCTGATTACCTGAGTACAATCGCGCCTCCTTTTTTCTTTTCCCTTCGCCGTCAAAATTGATTTTGCTTTTCTTCAATCGCACCTCTCCCATTCCTAGCCTAACCCTAATTTCAATTTCCAGATTCACCGGGAGAACGATGTTGTCCCCTTCCCAGCCGTTGCAATTTTGTCTTCCAACCACTATTCTTCACCATAACATTGGCAATCTTTCCCCGCCATTCCTCTGTATGTACCCAAGGCGTCCAAGGTTGTCACATTTAGGTAATCTCCTAAACCGTTATTGCCTCTTCTTCGCGTTGTTTATGTATTCGACTTGTGTTTTCTTTTTTAATTTTTGGTTATATGCCCTAATAGTATGGTGCACTTAGTATTAGTGCGGATTCTTAATCTGATCTTTTTGGTGTATTATAAAAGCAAGCTTCAGCTGATAACGACGTGATTTATTTAGAAAACATGGCTTAAAATCTTATTTTATTTGCAATGATTAGGTGTGTTAATAAGATATTCCATTTGGAGGAAGAAATCATCATTATGAGCAATACCATGCAGAAGTTTTTGAGCACCTACTCAATTTTTTTGCAAAGCATAACTGCTACCGAATTTAAATTTCAAACAGCATTGTTGTCATTTTTTTAGCCTTTTTTGCATGTATATCCATTTAAATGTCAATATCAATACTTTTTATTTGGAATTTATATAAATATGATAGTTGACATACAAAATTAATGATGAGTTTAGCATCTTTTGCATCCATATCCATTTAAAGTATCAGTATCAATACATTTTATTTGGAATTTATATAAATATGATAGTTGACATACAAAATTAATGATGAGTTGCTTTTTCATCCATACTAATATATGTTAGTATATCCATATGTTACCATCCTCTATTAAGGATAAGCATTGCGGTTCATACTATTAAATATAGTTTTCATTTTTTTATTGAAATGTTGATATTTATAATATCTATCAATATTTTGATGCCTACAGTGTTTCATACTCTGAATATGGTTCATCTGAAGATAGGATGAGATTGATGGTCTCATATTCATGTCATTTCAAATCCAGGTAATAGATTTGATTTTTGGTATATTGACTTTTCGCTTGCATCTGAAATGTGAGTTTGGAAAATTATTTATCAGTTCGTTTTTTAGTTAATCTACTTACATATATAATCAGTATGCATTAAGATATATATGTACATTGAATTGATGAATGTATAGAAAGATAATACAATGTCGCATGTTTAGGCGCTACACAATCATATCATGCAATTTTGGCTTAAGTAATTTATACCAATGAACTAAGATAAATATGTTAGTCTGATTTTTCTGTAGAGTTCACATTTAATTTGCAATAATTTGATGTTCTTTATTAATATATATATATATGTGTGTGTGTGTGTGTGTGTGTGTGTGTTCATTGTAATATAAATATATTTGATTGATTATTCTCGGAAAGTGATAAACATAACTTCTAATTTAGCCAAGCATTATTGTTAGAAAATATGTTTGGTTGACAAGATAATATATCAAAAATTTCAGCACATGTTCAAATTAATCGATTAGGACGCATGTTCAAATTGATAGGATAGGAAATATTTTGTATGCCCTATATTAAATATATGTTTTGTAAACCATATATATAGTTAAACAGTGCATAATTGTTAGCGTTTTTCATTTGATTCAGCTATCAAATATTGGTGCTTGAATTCATCGCTTCACTGCTATTTTTTAATGTTTTGTACAACTTCTTATAAGTGAAAATAATTATATTTCTAATTTTGTAACCATGGCTTCTTACTTTCATATTTGGTTCCACGAAAAACTGCAAATTGCCTGAATCATGAGAATTTCAGATATGTTTATTTTTTAGCAATGGAATATAATAATTATATTTATATCATCCTGACTACAACGTAAACAACGATAAAGCTAGAAAATTGTATAAATGTTACTTCTTATTTGCATATAATTTTCAAAGGCAATACTTCTGTTATTTCTTACATCTCCCTATTTGGTTTTTTGCTTTGCTTTTATGCCTTTTCTTCCAAGAGGAAAACGTTTTGCATGTGTTTTTTGTTAGATTGATCATCAAAATCTACATTATCTACTAGCGATGCAAGAATATTCATTCTTATTATACCAACAGTTCTTTGACATGACATGTGCACTCTCTACTGAAGTTTGCGTCATTTCCAGGTAATACTTATCAACTCAAAACATTGTGTTAGTAGCCAAGATTTAATCTTTAACAACTTACTAGGATAACCTATTTTTAAATTCATTATGCGTTTATTGAGTATATTTTTGAGTGGATGTTGTGTTTCAGCACTGTCAAAATTGAGCATATTCTATTTTTACTGAACTTTTAAAAATAAATATTATTTTCTATTTTTATCTGAACTTTGTCAAATTCAAGTATATTTAGCACACTTTCATCTTCTTAACTAAATTTCATTTTTCTTGCGATGCAATTAAAAAACTTGCTTTATTTTAGTGCATGTGTCTGTCGAGGACTATATTTTCCTTTAATATTTCTTGGCAAAGCTGGTGATGGCCGATTAGGTGTTAGTTGTCATGGTTAATTTTTTTGATCCATTGTTCTGATGAAATTCTATTTTTCTTAACTGAAACATTCTAGATTGTTATCGTGGACATAGAGTACTGATTTGTTTTAATTACCTCCGCCCAAAAATTAAGCGATCTACCTTAAAAGATAACTTTACGGTAAATAGCTTAAAACATCACGTATGCTTTGTTTTCAATTGAAAATTTCCTGCTATGGCAACTGTCTTCATTATGTCTAACGTTAATACCGTATTACAGTTTCAAATTATCCGTTTGTAATAGGTATTTTGACTCCTATACAAGTATGGTTGTATTTTTTTCTTCTGATTTATATATAACAAAAAATGTCATGATTTTCTCCTAATGAAATTGACCATGTAGAGGTGGACAACCTTAAGCATTTATTATTTCTAACTTTCATAGTTGCACTCCTATTCAATTAAAGTTATTGCACTGTCCATTTTGCCTCATATTCTTTCAGTATATAATTAATTTTACATACAAATATAATTGTCATTGATATTAATTTTTATGTTTTTTAGTAAAGATTTAGTTTCGGCTTCCACTCAAAAGGTCAGCAATTAATGTTTCTTGAATAAAAGATTGTTATGGTGTGCACCTAAAAGTTCCATGAATTGTTTTTCTATAACTGAAATTTGATAACGTGGAAGTAGGCACAATAAAATTAAGAGGTAATTCAACTCCATAAATGTGAGCATAATCACATTAACAATTAAGTTGATTATAGATAGGGCAGTGGCCCTTCATTACAGTATGCAGTTAATAAGTCATTACTGATACCATGTCAGAAGTACAAAGTTAAACGTTAACTTGATTATATTTGAACTTTGTGGTTATTGGGTCAGTTTTCTTAATAAAGTTTGTTAATAAATCATATTAAACCCTTTTTTTAACATGGAACATACTTCTTTCTGTTTGTTCATGCACTAAGTCAAATCATTCATCAAACTTATAGCAGTATGAATTCACTACCCATCTCATGCTCTATGTCAATTTTTGATATTTATATTTTTTAATTAAGTTATAAATTTAATTACAAGACATATGAAATAATACTTGACATAATCGCCATATGTATATATAATCATTGAAACAAATAAATATGTGTTCTAACTTTCTTTTACTTTGAAATATGAAGAAAAAATAAGCACAAAACTCATTATTATATTTCGAGTATCAATTTGTTATACATGTAAACATTAAACAAAACAAAAATATAATGCAGATTTACGCTCATATGCTTGAAATAAAAGCATGTTATTAGTAAGTTTTCTGACTTATTTAAAATTATGTGGATATTTCTATGTACGAATAAAACTATAAGTATACATCCATGTTTAATCATAAACTTATTTCGCATCTTAGACATCAGATTTAAACATTACCAAACTCGGATTTCAGAAATAAGCATGTTCAGCGGCGATGCAATGGAGCATCACAATCTCAAAAGTGGGCGTGTTCATCTCAATCTTCTCAGCTGCAGTTTTTTCGATTAGATTTGAATCTCAAATTGATTTTATTTACTTAATTACATGTCTGAAAGCTAATGGGTAAGTGACATGAACACTAAATTGCTTCTCACTTTTGTTGTTTTACAGGAGATGACTGAGTGAAAATAGCTTTGTGAATGAGAGAATAAGGCCCATGGAATTTCAGTTTGATTTTACACAACTGAAGGAGAGTCTTTCATTTGATTTTTAATTGGATGTACAATTACAAATTTGCTGGATCTCAAAAGATCACAACAACATTGGAAACAGCGGTAATGTATTTATCTAATTATTATTGATAAGATTTATCTCTATTAACATTTACCTCCATTTTACTCAATGATTAGATGATAAAACCGATCTATACACCAATAAATTTAATTGATGGGACTCACAGTTTCCATCATCTGATATCTCTAATTAACCACTAGAAAGTATACTAGAGCAACAACTAAAAGTTCTATCAATTGTTTTTCTATAACTAAAATTTGATAACGTGGAAGTAGGCACAGTAAAATTAAGAGGTAATTCTACTCCATAAATGTGAGCATAATCACATTAACAATTAAGTTGATTATAAATAAGGGTAGTGGCCCTTCATTGCAGTATGCAGTTAATAAGTCATTACTGATACCATGTCAGAAGTGCAAAGTTAAAAGTTAACTTGATTATATTTGAACTTTGTGGTTATTAGGTCAGTTTTCTTAATAAAGTTTGTTAATAAATCATTTATTAAAAACCCTTTTTTTGAACATGGAACATGCTTCTTTCTGTTTGTTCATGCACTAAGTCAAATCGTTCATCAAACTTATAGCAGTATGAATTCACTACCATCTCATGCTCTATGTCAAATTTTAATATTTATATTTTTTAAAAGTAAGCCATTACATTTGTTTGTTCAAAGAAATGATATTGGAACCACAAGTAGTGAACTTTTATGAAGTGCCATATGTAATCATTGTTTGTTGATATCTGTTCTGATTGCAACAACACATAACTTTGTATTGAATTATTCAAAATTTCCCTGTTTATTGATTGTCTAATATAAAAGCTTGATCTTAAATTTATTAATTCAACACAGATAACCATCTGTGTTAATTTTTTTTTTACACAATCATTTAGTCCATGTTCTGAATACTGTGAAGGCAATAGATTATAAAATCTATTATAATGGCAGAATAAACTTTAAATATTTTTTTGTAATGATTTATTGTAGTTTCAACCCAGTTATTATGCTTTATAGAGAAATAAAAATTGTACTATAACTTGCATTCTATTCTAAGAATTATATCTTAATTTCATTGCTCATGCGGTAAACCGCACCATATATCATTCATTTATCATTGCGTACAATCTGTTGTGCTGGCTTTCTGGTGCAGTTATGAATGAACATAACTGGAACAATTGTTGGCTTACTGATTCGTAATGGATCAAGCCATACATGATGCAAATGATAGTTTGATTAATACCTCATTATATGCTTTTTTCTAACCAACACTCCTTTGAAAATTAACTTTTTACATGACATTTGCAAAAACAAATTTAAGATGGATTTGGATGATTACTGAGCTTTTGACCTTGAAATATACTTTACCCAACAGTTGTACCTTTAATCTGTCATCTGCACAAATAATCAAAAGTACTTGCGTATCCAAATAAAATACATGTACGTTCCACACTAAATAATACAAATATATGTGAACATCAGTGCCTCATAACTGAGCTGTACTGTGTAATCACGTCATTAGACTATGACTTATATATTTTGGATTAATACATTAATATCTTGATATTTTTTATGCAGACATACTTGACTGAATACATCAACCTCCTTTGCATCAAGGTTGCTGGCGGATGCTATGAAACAAGTTGGCAAACTGTTACTCTTTAATAAATGCTTCTGTACTATCTTAGGATCTAAACCAAATTACTATGGATTGTCTATTTCATGTATTGTTTTTTAAAGTCTGGATAATTTACCAGAATCAAAAGAGTTACAACAATTACTGAATTGAAACTACTGTTTTGATGTATTTGCACTAGATGGGAATGCCTTACTCTATGATTCATTATATAGAGCCAGAATAATCCAAAATTATTTTAAATCAGTATGCTGTGTTTGCTTTATAATATATTTGTGAACGTGTGCCTATCATGTATACAAATTCTCTTCATGAACAACTTTCAAAAATTTACGTATGACGATTGTCGAAGTGGACCTACCCCATCATTGTTTGTCCACTCAAATAGCGGTATAAAATAATGGATTTTAATATTTGTAGCTTTTCACCATTTTGTTGTCATTGTACGTCACTAGGGTGGTGGTATTGTGGTAGTACATGCTTCGTACATATTTAGACATTGCTGAAGAGAAGAGTAATAGGTTGAACTTTATCGTTTTAATTTAAACAAAGCTGAACAAGTTTCGTTTGCTTGTTCTTCCTGTCTTAGTTTAATTAAACGTCTTCTTACATAATTGATTGATTCAACCTGTATGACAGAATAGCGTTCATTGCTTCTTTTTCTATTTCTTACAAAAGAAGATAGCTGTTTGTAAAGGCTAATAATTATTGTAGTACAAGATTATATGTTCACTTAATAAATTGTTCACTTTGTCCGATTTATCTTGAAAATCGGCAAATAAAGGTACCTTTGTTACACATCAATTTCACAAATTATTTCCCCCATTAACATTAATTTTTTTTCCTAACCCGGCGTCCTCAGCATTCTGACAACTCTTTCATAACAAGTGCGTAAATATTTACTTTTATATCGCTGCCAAACACTGCTTCGCAACGGCTCCATTAACAAATATGAGAACAACATAACATCATTTGATTACTACCATGCTACTCCACCATGCTACATACTGCAACCAACAATTAAATTACTGTTCTGTCTTCCCCATAATAATAACGGTACAGCTCATCGTAGGAATAGCTCTAGCAGCATCTTTTCAATTGGATGACATAACAATAGTTTTTGGAACAGCTGAAGCACAACCTACAAAATGCTACAGGGTTCACCACAAGGTCTCTGGTACAATATATTATGCGATGTGCGTTGATTTGCACTGTGTCTGTGACTGTCAGGTAGTTCAGTTCGATTATCCGTCTTCATCGGTGACTATGTGTGCGTTACCTGAACGTGTTTGTTTTTGCAATACTACGTCTATATATTGGCAACTGTACTACAGTTAAAATATATCGAATATATTTTAATGGATTCAAGGTCTGCGAAATTTGGCTTGCGCAATTTATTGTTTCACAAGGATGCGGTATTCTGTTTATAGACTACATCTTTGTTTTTTCTTTCATCCTCATGGGCCTGTTGTTTCTATTACCGATGATACAGTTTAGAAAATGATAATGTGAAAAGAACATTTATTGCATGATAGATATAGCATTATATTACATGATCATAATTAAAACTTCCACTCTGTTTAAACTGTCCGTCTTTTAAGACGTTACACTTATTCTCTATATAAATGTCATTTACGGATACACTGTATTTGGAGTAACTGTATTCATGTAACCTGAAATAGCGAGAATGTCTTACAACTCCAGAAATATACAATTGGATCTACATACCAAATACATTGACTGAATGTGCGATAACTACCGATTGCCACATCCAATGCATTTGTCGTCAACCGCGGCCACGACATATACTATGCAAATCCTATTTACTGATATTCCGCAGTACCGTGTGCGAAGCACGGGTTTACATTAGTATAATAGTTAATGTAATGACAACTTATTTTCTCCCTTAGTGTCTTGAAATAAACTACAGTGTGGGTTGTCATTGATTGAATTATTGATACAAAGCTTTGCATCACTTGAACTTTGCATATGAAGGTGTTGGATATTCTTGATTGTAGTACAGGAACTTTGCATGTTTTTGAGGCTTGGAGCATGAATTTTATGGACAACCAAGAAGACTACTGAGCCACATAACCAAGTGTAAGATATTACCCATATTTTTTATTATTTTACATGCACATGTTCTTTAGGTTGTGTTCTTTATAAAGTTATTTTTTGTAAACCAACGCTGAATCAGACTTTTTTTACCTAATGTAGTAAATTAATATGTTGAGGACGCAGAGCATCTATTATATGAGTTTCAAGATGAAAAACACAGTTTTGACATTTTGAATTCTTAGAAATTTTATCCTCGGCTTTGGTACCAAACTGATATATTTACACTTTTATTCTCTGCAATTGTAACAGATTAGGAATACTCACCGTCAACCATCTCCTCCTCTTCAAATACCCAAATGAACTATCTTCTCAAATAATATTCCATTTTTTTTTCATATTTTCGAATTAATATTATGAAACTTGGAAATCAAGTGAACATAACATCAATATGAAATGGACAATACCAATTTGAACTTGAAACTTCAAAATTTAATACTTATAAGATGCACTTCTATGCTAAAGTTTCTTTTAAATGATTATCATAGCATACTTTGTTTATAGACAATCTACATGCTTCTTCTATCTGCTATTTTTTCTTATCATAATTTGAAATTCTATTTTAACGCTTGATATAATTTATCTACAAATTGGTTGTTTACAAGCAGTAAAAAATTTGGTTTATAAAAATGCAGAATCCCAAAATCCTAACGTTGGAAATAAATTTTAGAATTTGACGCAACATATCTCAAATAACATCTTAAAGATTGTTTACAAAGTAACCGCTTCTGTTGTAAATAATTAACAAAATAAACTTTCTACAACCGATTAGCCCCAAAATATGTACATATGCTATTTATTTAATGTTATATGCATATGCATTTCAGATACAAATGTAAGTATGCAACCTACCCACTATACTATATATAAGAGGCATGCATTATATACTGTTATATATGTGACCCTGCGTTCACAATTGAAAATGATAATTCGCTTCATCAATTCAAGGACAGATTCGTCTTTCAAGTTCTACACGATTTGCTCCATTTCTGTACCATGTTTTCTACACGTTTCTCTCCGGCTTTTCTTTAATTCCCAATCCCCAGTTTTCTTCTTTCACTTCAGTCGCTTCCTAACCCCGAAAAAAAAAATTCCAAAATCCGATTTAACTTCCAAATCATCTAGATTCAAAATCAATACATCTAGATTCAAAATAAATACATCATTTGCGACTGATTTTGGAGTAATTGCCTTACGACGTTTGGGCTAAGCTACAGCAGCAAAACGTTTGGGTAAGGTATCATTTCTCATGTTAGATTTAATTTTTAGTTCATTCCTTTTTTGTGAACAAAAAGTTTAGGGTTTTCTTTCTTATTGTTTATAATATATCTATGAGGCGGTTATAAAGAAAGGTTAGGTTTATGTATACTTAATATATCTTACATTATATTTTTGTATTGGTTTATTTGAGAATTTTATTTTATTTCCTAAACATACTTAATCTCAGCATTTATATTTAATGAAAATAAAGTTGATGGGTTGATTTTTCAATTAAACATTGTTGGATTAAGGATGCAGTCACATTTGTTTTGAATTTTCATATTTCCATCAATAACATAGAGCATTCAGTGAACATTGTGATTTTCTTACAACGAAATGTTAAATAGCATAAACTTACTGTATGATTAGTTTGTTAGGTCTATCATCTTATTTTGCTGTTCAATTAGAAAGATTCATTTAAAAAAATATTACTATATAAATTTTCACATTTAAATAAGTACTTTATTTAATCTTATTCATTGATATGTAAACATATGTTGGTTCAATAGACTTTTCGACGAGGAATAACAAAATTGATTTCAGTACGAACTAAAATATATTTAATAGCATGTGCTATTAAATCAGCAACAACATATATATTATTTGAAGGCTGAATTAATGTTTGAGATGATGACATAGCTGCTACTTCATAACTCTTTGAAATGGTTTGGTATATGACACTCATTGCAAATCATACATAGCAGATTGTGGATGATAATGCCTTGGAGATTGTGTGGTTCAGTCATAATATGTTATGATGTGAGAATTCACTGTCAAATGCAAAGCATTAGAGCATGAGGCAATAGAATAAGAGAGGCTTTCGTGAAGTTGAATAACGGAGGCTTGCAGTTGCAGGAAGTCGAATGACCTAGAGAGCAGATAAAGAAAGACACTACCACAAGAAATATATCATGTCTTGAGGTGCGCAGTTAGTCCTATTGCATTAGATAAATTAATTGAATAATCATGTACTTTTTGTAATAAGTTTCTTTTACTGTTATTTGATACGACTTCTTGGAACAAAATATTGAAATGATCTTTTTAAACAAAAAATTATCATAAAGTTCCTTTGTCCTATGTAACTTAAAATCAGAAGCGTTCAACTTTACTTTTCATCATAGCAATAATGTGTACTAAACACCCATTTTTCAATTGCAATACAGTGCGCTTCTATTTCGTGTTTCATAGCACATTCAAATTTTATGTTATGTGATGTATGCGTCTAAACTTATGTTAAGAATTAAGATATATTTATATAAAAACAGCAACTATACATACCACATATGCCATGATTCATTTATTGCATACAACAATAGAAGTTTACTTACTAATAAAATGAAAAGAGAACAAATTGATTTAAAATTTGAATGCAATAATAGTCAATCGAAAATTAAAAATATAATACTGCGAGAAAGTATAACATGTAACAGTTTAAAACGACTAACATTTCAGAAAAAGAATGTTAGAAACTTATATTTTGTGAAAATGTGTACCATTAACACGATGATTTTGAACTTTTTGTTAGATACTCATCTACGACAATTTTATTTACTAGGATAATATATTTAGCAACATTTCAACAAATACACTCAAAGTATATTTCATATTCATGGGTACTTTCTTGCCATCATTTTATATGCACATGCATCGCACGTGCCAAACCACTCGTGTGTGTGTGTGTGTATATATATATATATATATAGATATAAAACTTTGGATCATTTCAATCTTGTATAAATTCCCTTTTATACTTCAAATACTTTCAAAAAAAAAACCATTTTCTTCTGGCTATAGATTCAACAAGGGGAGATTTATCTTATATAACAAAGATATATAACTTTGTTTTATTCCAAATCAAATATTCAAATTTGATTACTCTATAAATCACCTACCAAATTACTTATTTCCAAAAGTAAGTTATTACCATAGAAATATCCAATTTCCACTTTATTTCATCATACTTTTCACAAATATACTTTTCATTTCAAAACCATTTCACATTTCTTATCCACAAATTTCAATATCAATTTCATTCAAATCCGTACGATGTACACATATCATCCGTACGCTATACCAATCTGATCGCTCACTCGATCACACAATTTCACTTCCGAACTAGTATCGTCCACCCGACTTCCTAGTGCGGACTCAGATCGGGTTTCTTGATCAGAAACCGTCATTTTCCTTGCATAGCCTAACTATGGTAGAGAATACTCAGAATCAACCAACAATCCACATCCAGGTTCGCCGTTGGAAATCGAGTGGAAAATCCCAACTCGCATCGATATAACTATGTCGAAATTTTGTGATCGAATCTGGATCAAATCACTTTGCGAATAGAATAATATACGTACATTTCACGTATTTATCTTTATTGGTTATTAGCCAAATCAATTCTCTTTTCTATTCACATTTCCTTTAATTCGTATTCACTTATTCACATTTTATCCCAATATCCCATTTGATTAACACTTCAATTCTTACCTCGAATGGATATTTAATCATAAACAGTTTGCACTCTGACCAGCTTATATTTAGAAAATAGCTTGAAAGGTTAAAAATAGATAAGTAGTTGAAAAATATTTATTAGTTTGGAAAAATAGCTGTAAAATAGTTAAGTAATTATAAAATAGTTGGAAAATAGTCAAATAGTTATAGAAATTTTAAATAATTGCAAAATAGTTGTAAAATAGTAATTAATTTGTAAAATAGTTGAAAAAAATAGTAGTTAATTTATAAAACAGTTGCAAAATAGTTAAATAATTCCAAAAATATTTGTAAAACAAGTATAAGATTGTTTTAGATTTAATAAGAAAGGTTGTATATATAATAAATAGCTTGGAAAAATAGATTTGTACTAAAACAATTTATTTTGAAAATAGTCCAGAGCCAAACCGTTCAATTCCCAATCTCTAATTCTATCAATTCAATTTAAATTTCTACTTCCATTTAAATTGACTCAATTCCAATTTAAATAACTTCAATTTCCATTGAAATTGATTTAATCCCAATTCAAGTTGAATTAATCCTTAATTTCTTTCTTAAATTCAAATCAAACTCCATTTGAATTTACTTATTTAACTTTAATCACAATTTCAATTAACTAAAATAAATTTCAAATTGAACCAATTTCAATTCATATCAATTCCAGTTTGAATTAATCCCAATTTCCATTTGATTTTGAACTCATTCAACTTCAATTTCATTTCAAATTAATCCAATTCAAATTTTCCATTTGAATTTTAAACTTATCCATCTTCAGTTAAAATTCCAATTAATTCAAATCAATTCCATTTGAACTAATTCAATTCACATTTCAAATCTAAACCATCCCGAATTATATAAATTCGAGTTAAAAAATTTTAAATGTTGATTTAATCCTTTAAATCAAATCAACCTATATCTTTAAACCATTTTATTCTGAATCCAAATTCCATTTTTAACCTATTTCCAAGTTCAAAAAATAATTCAAATCCTTTTTAAACAACTAAATCTTTGAAATTCAATTTATCATCAAATTTCAATTTTGAAACTAAACCTTTGAAGTTTTATCTTAAACATTCAAATCTTAAGTCCAAAATGATTCCATTTTATCTTAATAATGGATATATTACCACACCCCATTTCTTCATTCATTTAAACAAATCTAATTCACAGTTTAGAGATTGTTAATAATAAAAGGATATTATCATTCAAATTAGTTTAAAACATTCATCTATTTTCAATTTCCAGATCTCAAACCCATTTTGAGATCACACAAACTCCCAATTCAAATCAACCATTTAACTTCCCAAGTTAAATTTCAATTTCATCTTGGAATTTCCAATTCAGGTTGTTTATTAACTTATTTAACTTTCCCAAAGTTAAATTCAATTTAATCCCATTAGCCTTACTCAAATTTGAATTCTCCATTTCAAATTCTAAACTTCACAATAATAATCTTCCCGTTTATAAGTTCGAAAATTTATCATTTTGGGTATCACATCTCATTCCAAATTTGAAACTCAACATTAGAGTTTATCTCAAATCATCTTTGATATTATGTATATTCACATATATACATATTAATTTCCTCTACATACCAAGTTATGCTTTAAATTTTAAACCACCCCTTGGTTTTTAATTCAAAACAAATTTCTTTAAATTTCCAAACAACTTCTTATTTGAAATAAGATTACATTCAAAAATAGTTTAAATAATATTATTTATTCTTTTCTTTATTACTTTGAAACAATTTCCAAATTTCTAGACCCAGATTTAAAACTTCACAATTTAGATCATCTTCAATTCCCATTTATAAGTCATACTTCCCTAAATGTTTTACTTCCTTGAAACATTTCATTTTGCTTACTCATTAATACACATTTTATTATTAAACACAACAATCATTTATGATAATAACCAAAATATCATATGTAGAAACCAATTCATTATTATCTTATTCTGAAACTACTTCTACAAATTAAGGATTTTAAATTTTCAGTTTGAATCCATTTCAAACTTATCTTTATTTAATTTCAATTTGGTTGTATTTCTATTACCACTTAATTTAATTCTAATAATTTAACAACCAATTACCTTAATATTTATTAGAAAGAAATATTGCTTTATATATCAAAATATATTCTAATATAAAATCATTTAAAATCTTTATATAAGAAAATAACATGTACGCTCTCATAAATATATTCAACTCATTTTAGGGTATCACTTACCTTATCCTTAATGAGTAATCCCACCAGAGCCAAGGTTCTCGCTTAACCTTCTGCTCTGATACCAAATGTAACGACTCAGAAATTTCAATCCCGAAAATTCCAGATAGTTAGGAAAAGAAGAAAAAGAAAGAGGAAGAAGAAACAGAAAAGCAAACTCAGAATCTTACATTCGCAACGGATAAAATATAATATCAAATAATATTCTTTACACAAAGAAAGCTGTATCAGTCAATTACATTTTATACATCAGAGTTACAACATTTACACAAACATAGGACAGTTCAAAAATAACTTGTCCCAGATAAATAATAATATATCATAGGGAAAACACTCCATACGTTCCTGCCGTCCAACTCGCCTCCTGAGCTCCAGAACGTCCTTACCTGAAAATCTGTAATACTCGGTCTGACCCGAGCATTACATCAAAGTAACACCCGGGTCAGGCTGGAAACCAGCATGAGTAACCCATCTAACAAGAAATACTAATGCATAAAATGTACTTAAAACCTGGGGTAACTCGTATCAATTTATCAATTCACAATTTGTGATTGGCAACACTTATTTTCCACATTAATCTCTAAGTATCAAACTTTGATTAAATGGTCCAATTCACTTAAATCATCCCATTCCAGCCTATTGTTTTCTCATATCAAATCTATATAGAATTTTATAGATTACAAATCGAAGTGGTTTCGGATATGTATTAATACTCGACCCCGGTCTCTTTGAGTTAAATACCATCTTAACCTAAATTATTCAAGTAAAATACAATTCAACTTTAAATAAAAGACGTCACTTTTCCCACAACAATTAATCATAGATAGATAACCACATTAACACTGTTCAGCCTAACATATCATATTACAAAAAACATTTTATATCATATAGCATCACAATCACATATCAGGAATAACAAATAATCCAAGGTATTCAATATCATTCAATCATCTGTAAGCAAGATAAATTAGTTACACCATTTCTAATTTATTTAATTAATTACTTAAATAACCTTTTATCCTGCTTACTTAACATTAATTAATTATAAGCCATTAATTGATCATCCCATATTTATTACCCAAATTAACCACCCTTGATTAATTATCCTTTAATTATATTAAGTAATTAACTCTTAATTAATCACACAAATTAATTAACCTCCACCTATTCACATTAATCACCTCCCTAATTAATTACTCAAAATAATCATTCTATAATCACTTACATTGATTAACTATCCTTCATTAATTTGCTAACTCTTAATTTAATTTCCTTTATTAATAAATTCTTACTTTTGTTACTTACATTAATTAATTCCCAATTACTAATTAATTAATCATACTCATTAATTTACTAACCCTTAATTAATTTCCTTAATTAATCAATCCTTTAATTAATTACACAAAGTAATTAATTCTTAATTACTCCCATTAAGTAATTCCCTTTAATTACTTACATTAAGTAATTATTATTATTATATTCTTTTAGTAATTATTAAGTAATTAATCTTCAGTTACTTCCATTAATAATCTCTAATCACCAATTTATCAACCTTTAATTAATTAATTTATAACCCCTAATTACAAATTAATCCTTAATTTCCAGTTAATTAATCCTTAATTATAAGTTAATTAACCTTTAATCCTTATTTACAGATTAATTAATCTTTAACTACTAATTAATTAAATTAATTAATTACTCTTTAATTACTTCATTTATCTAATTAATCTTTATTTTCCAACATCCTTAATTATTTTTAAGATAAACCATTTATCTTTATTAACTTCTTAATTAGCATTAACACATAAATTTAAAACATTTATCTTTTAATTATCTATTTGATTAAATCATTAAATTTAAGAATTAACTAAACTAAGTAAAGTAAAATAAATCAGAAAATTTTCTTACAACAGATATTTAAAAACATTCATTATGCAAAGAATATTGATTGAAGAAATAGATTTTAACCGAGTCCAGCCCATCATAAAACCTGACTGGCCCAAAGTAAGAACACACGGCCCACCCAACAACTTCTTCCTCCCTCATGTTCTTCCTTCTTCTCTCCTTACATCCAACCCTAACGTCTGTGCATCAACGCGTGCACATGTACACATTTTCTGGCGAGAAACCCATGCTGCCGATCAACCCCTCACCTCGCCTATGGCCACCCCACCTTGCTCCACTTCCTAGAATCACGTGCTACCCTCGATTAATGAATTCGAATACCTAACAGAAGGAACTGGTACCACCATGCTTCCATAAATACCTGGCTACGACGCCACCCACCATCATCAGTCCTCAAAATTTGTTTGGGGCTTCACTACCACTCACTCCTTCTTTCCCACAATCACCGCACACTCCTAGTGATCCCACGTCGTCGACATTAAGTCGAGACTGATCCATTCCCAAACGAATGCCCAAACCCTAAAGTCATCTCACCCCGACGATCCACAAATCGGAAAAATCGAATACCATTTTTACCATGGCCAACGTCCAACCAACTAGCTTCAGAAAAGATTCGACTCACGATTTCCCTACCGATTGTACGAAATCGAAGAAAACCCCTTTTCTATTTAACTTGCAACCCCTCCATAAATACAAACTTAAAATCATAAATCTTTCACCAAAATTCACCCCTTTTAAAGACAAATCCAGCTATATAATCAAAACATGGATTTAAAACAATTTATTTTTCAGATTTGAATTTGTTTCTCTGGTCATTTCATTTTTTTCAGTGAGATTTTCTGCTATATTTAATTTAATAATATTTTTAAAAGTCGAATTAGGTAAAAACAATCAAATTTCATTAAAGATCATAATCTGATACTATTTATATATTGAGATATGGATTTTTTTAATTAATTGAAACTAAACAGAGGCCAGTTTTCCATACCCTAGCATACACATATGTATATTCACAAAGATTTCATCTATACTTCAACAATTTTCATCCATGCAAGCATTTTTCACATTATTATTGCACAAGTATCAGAAGGTAACGAATTTAAAATTGATGTTTTACTCACAGGAAATTTGGAAAATAGAAGAAACAAGATTTGTTTACCCATCGGAATTTGCTAAAAAGAGAGCAGAATTTTGAAGTCTGGAAAAGATTTTGATAAATGCTTTGATTGTTGAATGTGAATCTGATCTGAGATGAAATTGTTTTAGCTTGCATTCCTTGAATTTATGGAAAGATTTCCCTGAATTTCTGTTTTGAATATTTGTTTCAGACTCTAGTTTTTGGGTTTGTAAATTTTTTTACAGTCTTCTTCCTTTGTTTTACATCGAAAAATTTTAAAGTAAAAAAAATAAAAGTGCCACATGTTACATTGCATGCTAACTCAAGTTACAATTGTTAATTCATGTATTATAAGGCTTACAAATGTTTAATAATTTTTTTAAATTAAATTGTCTATTTATTTTATATGTGTTTTTATATAATACTTATATTTTTATGTTTAATACTTATATTAAAGAAGGTATAAACCTTATTAAATCCTATTTTAAATATTAGTCTTTTCGTTTTATTTTAGTGCTTTATGTTTTATTTAATTTTATGTTTACATTTTTACATTAATACATTTCTCTTAACTTATTTGTAAAATCTTTTAAAGAAAATAATATAGAACTACTTATATACACATAAAAAAAATCAAACATACATGAATTTAGTAAATAATTATTATCATTCAAAATCTATTTACATCTATGTTTAAAACAACACACATTTATTTTGTTTGAAAATATCAATTTACAAATTTTTGAATAATAAATAAAGGAGATTATTGCATTTTAAATTGTTTGAATTATATTAATATCTTTACTATTTCTCAATGACCTTATATATACACACACACTTAAGATTTCTAACATTATGGAATTTTGAATATATCTATTATATATATATATTAATTTACTGTAAAATTTTATTATTTTTAGATATTTATATTTCAAAATTTATTTATACTTCCAGATATTATAATTTTATTTGTTCAACGGAATAAACTAGCTAATTATCACTTATCAGATGTTCAAAAATTCTGAGTTATCACACCTAGGTTCGAATCCCACTTTTGTTGAATATTTATTTTTATGAATTTCATGGACCATAATAAAAAAACTTTAAACCATCTTTTAAAAAAAAGCAGTTATAGCGTGGCTAGTAGAGTAACGCGTTTCTTCCTCAAGGTTCCTGAGTTCAAATCTTCCTTTGGGTAAGATTTGCAAAATTATTCCTTGATTTTCTTTGTCCATTGCATAACATGCTAACTATTTTTTGGATAAAATCGTTTATAATGTGGTTGGTTAGTTGAATTCTTTAATGCTGTTCACCCGAGTTTAAGATCTAACATCTTCGTTTTTTAACATTTATTTTCCACTTTAACCTTTGACTATTTTGTTCATTCTTTATTCAAATCACACCACTTGAATTTATTTAATATGGCTTGTACAAAATTTATCATTCGTCATATAGCTACTTGACCTAAAATTACCCAATAAACCATCAATAACATTATAATACGGTTGTTATCATCAAAATATTAAAATTGTGTTTTAAACATTCTCCCTCTTTTTGATGATGACAACTATATGACATTTTAAAATATATTATATTGCTCCCTTTAATATTTTCTCTCTTTAAATTCGTATACTTCTCCTATTAATACTTTTAATTTTCTTCCCCTTTGTCATTAACGAAAATATTGAAAATCATCATAGGTTTTGGGACGTATATTAATTTAATCAAAAACAATTTTCTTGAATTGCTCATCATGAATAACCCTATTATTTCCTTGTTAATTTTTAAATGTTTGGTACAAAGAATGGATAATTTTAAATGTGTATTATTCTATATTTTAGCACTATATTATATACATGATTCTTGAATATAAATTCTACCTTTAAAGCTTTTTCTAAAAATTCATAAAAGTCAATTTTCAATAATATTTAACAAAATAGACATGATATTGGCTGATGTTAGGTACAAAAAATGATTTTAATATTAAGCATAGTTATATCTTTAAAAATATTTGTTGCTTTAAAAAAAATATTCCCAAATAATTTTTCAAAATCATTTAGCATAAAAGAAAATAATATATATTTCTAACTCTTTTAAACATATCCTATAAAAGGAGTATCTAATTATTTCTAAAAAAATATTACTCCTTAATACTCTAAAATTAGAAGCGCTAACCCAAAATTATTTATAAAAAGAAAAAATTGAGTAAGATATACCGAATATAATTTGTTACAGTTCCATTATTCATAAATGCCTGTTCTCCATCATATGCATGGAAATTTTGCTATTCAAAATCCATCTCATCCGTTTGTCTTTCTTAGGCACCTGCAAAATAATGAATTCTGTTTTTTGGTACCCACTTTCTATGTTTGGGTCTAGGAAATTAGGTCAAAGGTAGCAATACCCAAAAGGGTTTGGTAGAACCTTTAAAAATAAAATTTTCATTATTAATTACCGTGTCCAAATAATCACGAATGTAATTGTCTCTACTTCTCCAGTTAACATGAATCCAAATTCTTAAAAAAATCTCTTTTCATGTTTAATGGTTTTGTGCTTCTAGTAATATTAGAAACATTATATTTTACAGAAGTACTTGAATTTTTATAAAAAGTGGGTTTAGATTTTACATGAAATCTAGTACTTGCATTAATATTTTTACTATACATGAAAGAATATCTAGTAATATTTCTATAATTAGTTTTAGTATATCCGGAACCACTTTTATTATTTATAATTCTAGAATTTAATAAACACTACAAGAAAAATACCGTTTTATAGCGTTTAAAAAACGCTGTAAAAGGATACGATGGCATTTTTATAAACGTTGTATATCAACAAGTTGTAATATCTCAGGGATCTATAATAGCAACCTCAGAATCGCTATAAAAAACATGCTATAAATGACGTTACTTATAGCGTTTCTGAATTGCTATTAAATGGACGATTCATGACATACAAGTACCTTTCTATAGCAATTGTAAACGCTGTAGATATATCATTACCTGATTATTATAGCAATTATAAATGCTATAGAAATATCATTGCCTGATTATTATAGCAACTATAAATGCTGTAAAAACGCTATAGAATGTTTACTTTAGTCTTTCATAGCATTATTTACTTGCTATGAAAACTGTTTAATCGTTGCAGAATATTTTTATTGCACTAGCATAATGCTATAATATGTATAGCCATGGCAATTTTTTTCCTAGCATTAATATAAAAAGGATGTAATATGCGGTATTTCACACAGTATTAACAATTAAGCATAAAAAAAAAATGAATAAAAGCATTTCATGCACAATATTAATCATATAAATATTAGTAACAATTCATACAATCGTAGCTAACCAAAACAATACATAATAAAAGTAACAATCCATACAACCATAGCTAACCAAAACGATACATAGTAAAAGTAAAGATGTAAGAACATCGACACAAAATACATTTGAAGGAGAATGAGTGCGGCAACATATTTTTTCATGCCTTCCACCATAGCGTAAACGCGGAGCATCATACACCACCTGTCAAAAAGCACATGCTTCTATTAGTCATAAAAAGTAAACATAAATTATCATGAATACCGAAATATGGAAGAAAACATGTGCGACAAACAAAGAAAATACTCAAAATTAACAGCTAAATCATTCTATGCGCTGATTCTATGTACTGGTAATTATTTAGTTTATTATTGAATGAAAATCTGGTTAATGTAAACAATAAAGTACAAACTAGAGTTGTTTAATAGTTACTTATATTACTAAATACGCATTTGACAAATACCCCTGCCTCGGATGATGAAGGAGGCAGCGAATTCGTTGCTGCAGGCTTTGGTTTTAGAATTCGTAGCTGCAGGATAATAATGTTGCTGGGTAATGAAAATTCTAGTTATATGCATAAGGATACAATGTTGCTGGATTAGAACCTTTGCCTATTGCATTTGTTTAATAATCAAAGGTAGCAATTACTTGGATTCTAGATTGGTTGTTCTAACCCCGTAGAAATTCGTAGAAACTAAAGTGATGGGATGAAGGCAACTTTCAGCATTCAAAATATAGACTAAGGTATTTCGTTTTGAGTTCATCCTCTACCTGATGATCTATAAATTCCATAAAAATCAATAACAACTAACTTAACTATGTCTAGATTATGTTTTGTACCTAGAGTTGCAATTATCATTGAACTTTTAGGGATGTGATTCCTACTTTGCTTAACACCCAGTACCCACATATACTAAAACAATTGTTTCAAAGGACCGTGAACATGTTATTTCAATTAATATTTAAAGTTTGAACGAAAACATGGTGCGTTGAGCTTAAATATCAACAGAAATACCCCTGCCTCGTTTCACCAGTACATTTGCATATCGCTAGAAGCAAATACAAGTTCAACTGCTACCAACTCATTCCTGTAAACAACAAATATCATCTGCCTTCACACCCGTCTTCCTCTGTCATCCCTTCTACAAAGTTGTCACTACATTCACCTCACCCAATCGACTGCATCCTCTGATTCTCACCACAGCAGTACACTTTATTCTCCAAACTTACCACATTCACAGTCCTACAATCACCACTACTATTGACCTCTATCATTAACTCTGCTTACAACTGTGTCAAATCAAAAAACTCCAGACCAACGTCTGCTTCACCCTTCCTAAACCATTCATCTGCTATCCACAGTGCTGCACACAACCATCATCTGTTATCCTACCATTCACCATTACACCATTCACCACATAACCAGTGCCTCATTGCCTCACTGCCATTCACCTTCAACTAACAGTTGCTACCACATCATCATCATCAGTTCATCCATCTTCATCAACACTCAACCACAACCATAGTCAATTGCCACCATCTCCATTTCACTAATATTGCCTGTAACCCCTAAATTTTCTCCCTGCCTAGCTGCAACCGTCACTGCCTTGCAAACTGTCTTGCAACCTCCTGCTTACTGTAACAGTTCAACGTCACAGACAAGTTCCACCAAAATGTCATCCAAAAGTTCCCCTCTATCAAATCTTCCACCTCCTTGCGTATTCTTACTTGCCTGCAACACCTCTGGTACCATACATAAACATCACAGTGCCCTGTCTTCCCACTTCCCCATCTGCCATCAATCTCTGTACATCAACAGTTTACCATCCCAAACTATACATTCCAACAACTATAACTCCAACAAACTTCCATCACTGCAGCCTATACATCACCACCACATCAATGCAATCCTCCAAATATCCAGACCAACCCCATCGCCTTCGCACAACATCACTTCATCGAACTTGAATGCTTGAATGTTATCCTGCCAATCACCATTACACCATTCACCACATAACCAGTGCCTCATTGCCTCACTGCCATTCACCTTCAACTAACAGTTACCTTATTGATATGGGAGGAGTTTATCTCTTTGGGAATGTGGTTTCTACAACGATGAGTCTAGGGTTTGGAAGTTTACCTTAAAAGTCAGATTGAAGGCATTGAAGTGTCTTAATAAGCAAATTGTGGATGGTAAAAGCACTAGACTTCGGTATGATCCATGGATTAATGGAAGCAATCTAATCACAAAACTGGGGATAAATACAATAGCATTGGTTATGGGAGAGAAAATGTTAGTGGAAGACATTCTGGAAGAGGGTAGATGGAGAACGAACAGGGTTAGTTTTCTAGGGGGTTTAAGAAATGAAATCGAAGCTATTAAAATCAATAAAGACCGATACTTTGATTTTTGGACTTGCTTAACCAAACAAAAATTTATATTGAAAAAGGTGGTCAAAAGGATAAGGGTGAAGTATGATTAGACTTCTTTGTGGAAATGGATTTGGGACCGCATTAATTATACTAAAACAAGTGTTTGTTGCTATAAAGCATTAATGAATTTGCTACCAATGAAAGATAGGCCTGTTCAAAGGTTAATGCAGGTTAATCCTACTTGTGTGTTATGCAAGAGGGAGGAGGAAAGTGTGGACCATCTATTTTTCAGGTGTAAGTTTTCAGCTTATGCGTGGAAGTGGTGTAGGGTTAAACTTGGGTAATCAATAAATTATGTAGAAACTTTATAGAAATTCAAAAACTTAAGCGGCATTTCAATACTAAGTGCAATAGCAGTAATATAACTAAGTTAACATTCTCAGTGTGCCTTTGGAATATATGGAAGAACGAAATGATAGAACGTTCATATTCATTAAACACGAAACTAAAAGAAATGTGTGTGAGTGCATCGTGTATATGGCCAATACTAGAAAAGCAAAATCGAATCCAGTAACTACACTAACGCAAATTTGAATTTTACTTACTAGAAGTTGATTCCATTATAACATTAGCAGCAGGCCAAGCTATCGTAGTACCAAGAGCATCTTCAATGACTTCTAATTCGGATGTTGTTCTCCATAGATGGGCTTTTGGAATTTTTACAAGATCTACCCAAACTTTAATTGCATTTCTTCCCAAAGGAACACAATGAACCATTGCACTTGGATCGGTCGAAGACACGCGTCCTGATGCAACTATTTCTCTCTTTCTCGACCAATCGATCAGCTTGCATTTATCATTTGCCATATAATTTGAACTCTATCAATTAAACAAATAGGTTATATTATTATGTGCATCAACAATTTGTACGATGAAAAAAATAATACAGTGTTAATTATAAACAAGTTTACCTTTTCGACAACTCCGACATTACTCGTATGATTATCCGATAATGCAGTGTTAACCATTTCAATAACTACTTTTGATTCAGGCCATGCAACTTTGATGCCAATGGCATCTCCAACTAGTGTCAAACCTTTAGTGGGCCTCCACAGAAAAGCAATCTTCAATTTTTGGCTTATCTATCCAAACTGCAACGGCACCCGGTCCAAGAGGGAGATCATTAACAAGTTGTTTTGGATCACTCGAATGTAGTCGTCCTTCTACAACTAATTCTTCACTCCCTGTCCAATCAATTAATTTGCACTTATGATCCGTGCTGCTACGTTTACTCTATACAAAAAGAACATGTTGATTTTATTTTTAAACATTCAAAATGACAAATTAATAAGTATAAAGATCAAAGATTACCGCATTATCTTCTTTTTCAAAGTTATCGAAGTTGTGCAATTCAACATTTGCCAGTTGAGATGCATTCGCTTCATCCAAGTTTTCTTTTCTCTATCAAACAAATAATAAAAGCAAATTTTAGGCAAGGTGCTTGTAACACTTTCATAACATTGGAGTAATAATTTACTTAGTAGTATCACTACATCCTGTTTTGTGACATTTAAAAGAAGCAATTTAGTTATATTCATTTTTGTGCTATTTTATCTTCAATAGTCAAGTCATTCATGAGCAAACTAAAATAAGATTGTATTTTCTTGCGTCTCAGCTTCGTAGCTTGATTCTACCATTGAGATGCATTTTTCATACCTGATTTTTCAGAAGCATGCAGACCATCGCATCTAATTCTGAAATTTTGTTCTGCATGTCGGCCATATGTTTATCCTTTATGTGTGACCATATTGCCTTTGTGTAAGTTATACCCCTTCCCATGCCTCTTAATCGTCCGGGTCGGTCTTGTCCCAAAACTTTTGCAAGCGCATCTTCTTTGTAATTAGATGTTGAGCTAGGATTTGATTCGTTCTCGATTTGTTTAATTTTTTCCTATACATGTTGTCATATATGCATATTATACACAATTGAAATATCATAATAGCAAACAAATTTTTATATAATAAAATATCAAAGTACTTACGATAGCATCTGCAGCAGTCGCATTTACCGGTTCGCCATTTTTTCGAGTATGGGATTTGATCCAAACGTGAGTTCGTGAGACAGAAGATGGATGAGGACTCGTATTTTTCTATGTTTGAAGAATATTTATTACAGCACAACACATTAACTAACTAGTTAATAAATATTACGGTAAATAAATTGGCAATTCTTACCAAATGATCAGCTACTCGAGCCATTCCTTTACGGCTACATGTGTGTGGTATCTGATTCTCTCTAATAGCTTTGAATTTCTGATTCAATTCCTAAGAATAAAAAATATATTATTTATGCTCGTTCACTAATTCAAACTTCACAACTTTCAACAATACTGAAATACCTTAAACTCTGGCATTGTTTTGGACTTGACAAACTTCTTCCACTCATTCATACTTAGGTTATCGGGTTTCAACCGAATTCTTTCTTCTTCGTTCTTTGCGTCTGCTATTTTGCGAACTAATCTAGCTTTTGAACCTCTAAAAATGCACCCCATTTGCTGAAATATGGACGCTTTTTGCCATTCCTCATCCAATTTAATTCTAGCCTGCAATATTAGCATTAGCTAAGAAGAAAACTTTTATAAACCAACACTAATACCAATTAATTAACAGTTGTTTACATTCTGTTTTATAGTTAAATGGTAGCAAAACTAAAAATAAATGACAAAAAATGTCCACAAAAGCATCAAACGTACTCTATGTCCACAAAACCACATGACACAAATAATATTAACATCATCTACAAATAATATTAACATCATCAACTACGTTCCCACTGAGAAAATTAACTCACACTTCCCAAAATTAATTCACACTACCCTTACACATGATAATATGTCGTGCTGTCATATATAAATACTAAATCAGTCCGCACAACTGACCACTACAAGTTTTAACTCTGGATTCTCTAACCAAATCATTGTCATAATGCACAAAATCATACTAATGAAGAATGGCATTTGCTAGTTACAAACGAAACAAATGCATATAATTCAAAAGATGGCAGGTTCTAAATACAAATCAAACAAAAATAATGGATCAATCAGAGATAATGTTTAACTATGGGGCTTTTTAACTCAACGCTGAAAAATCAAAAGTTTTCTTTAGAGGAGGAGTTATTAACATTTCATAAATCATGGGAAAGCTAAGTATTGAAGAGGGTAGCATGCCAATAAAGTATCTGGGCATTCCACTTTCAAGTGTCAACTTAAAAGGCAGGGACTGTTCAAATTTAATTGACAATGTTTTAAATTCCTAAAGGCCAATATTAATAAATTAAGGAATTTATGCTTGAATTTTCTATGGAAAGGAAAGATCAGTAAAATTCCTGAAGAGGTTTTATGCAAAGAAAAGTGTGAGAGAGGTATGGGGTTGAGAAAATTGGAAGACATAAACAAATCAATGATCAGGAATCAATATTTTTGGGAACTAAACATTAAAAGAGATGATTTAGGAGTTTGGAAGTATATGTTGAAAAATAGAGAAAAAGCTACGAAATGTTTTGGCAAACGAGTCATTGATGGAAAAAGTACATCATTATGGTTTGAACCTTGGATGCAAGGAGGAAGGGTTATTACAAAACTGGGAGTTAAATCATAGAGAGAACAAGGTGTGAGAAGATGCTAGTTCAGGACTTTATGGAAGATAGGGTGTGGCATGCAAAAAAAAAATCAGTTATATGAGATCTCTTACACATAGTTCAGGACATTATAGTGAAGATTACTGTGGGCACGGTCATGCTCAAAGCATGGTAGGTACAAGTACATCATAGCTGGGAAGGAAAAACGTTTGTCTGCAAAATATGATGATAAAAAGGATATTTATTTCACAACTAAAGTTAAATTTAACTACGAAAAAATGTTTAAAAACTTACTCATACCCGAAACCACATCTCAAACATTCTTGATGTCATCTAGTGGAATAATGCATCACTCATGTCTATAAAACACCCAGCACAACAAAGTTACAGTATCAAATGAACTCTTGTATTTTCAAAACACAACTCCTCTTTCAGCATCATAATACTTCAACAAACATGCAATCCCTTACTTCCTCCAACTCAGTCCTAACAGTTATAGAATTTACTTCATATAGTTTTGTGTAACAGTTATTGTAACAGACAACAAAGCAACTTGTTTTAGGAGCGATTGAGACATTGTTAAAACTGGTAATATAAAATGCATCATTTTCATATATATTTTAACTAAATTTAGAAAAATAAATAAGACATATATGACATAAAAATGGTATATACCTGAATGCATCCCCACAAAGGAACTTGTAATCTGTCACTTAGTTCCTTCCACTTATCAAGTGTAACAGGAACATGTTCCCTTACTAGCGGGCCTAAATATGAAGATAGTTTGACAGACCCATCTCCTATTGGTTTGCCATCCGCATTAAATTCGACTTCAATGCGACTCAATGGATTTACTGGAAGTCTTTTCACTTTAGTTGGACCTCTACGTTTGCGCTTCACTACCGGATTTGCGGTGGCATCTCGAGTAGTTCTCTCATTCATGTCAACTTCAAAATCTTCTTCAACTTGCATTGTATCTTCGTCAACTGCTTCAGCGATGTCTTGAATTCGAGCATCATTGTTCTTAGAATTTCCAATTTCTTACGAGTTGTCTTCAATACCAACGTCGCTATTAACCCTATTGTCCTTGTGTTTTGCATTAGCCGTGGATTTATCAATTGTTTTTAGCCATTTTAAAGCAGCCGCCTTCTTTTTACCCATTTACTGCATGTAAAAGAAAAAACTGGATGTTAAAATGCATTCAAGGTTGAGAACTGCATTTAAGAACTGCATATATTGTTTCTAAAAGTAAGTGTAAAGTGTTTAGGATTCTTGCATATATATATAAGCAGAAATTTGAAGTTATATTGTTTCATACATTCAGAATTTTGAAGTGATATTGTTTCATATATAAGCAGAAATTCAATGCCAAATAGACTACATATATTGTTTCATACATTCAGAAAGCTGATGCATATATTGTTTCAGAAAGCTGATGTACATATATTTGAAGTGAAACCTGGAAGGATATATGAAATACATATTCGTGAAACATATTCTTGCAAATATATATAAGCAGAAATTCCTCTCCAAAAGTTTGTTACTTTTAAAGCCGCGCAAATCATCTATATTTTCAGATAGCCGATGCATATAAGCTGCTTTATAAAGTTGATGCATAGCCTTAAAGTCCATTGAGTTAAATGTTTTGCCACTCGGTTCAAAATATTTTCAAAATAAATTTCTTACTAAAACAAACAACTTGCATTTTATTGGGTTTTTTTTCACAAAACCATTTACATATATTTTTAAATACCGATATGTCAAATCACCTTATTCAAGTATTTTAAACTTTTCTCAAATATGCCTTCACAATCTTCTCTAACATAGCTAGCATCCTCCACATAATCCACATCCATCATGTTTTCTTCGCAATCTCGAATAACATGGCTTGTGTCCTCAATATAATCATCTATCTCTAATTTATGATAACCTCTTGGTGGTGCCTTCATTACAACATACCAATTAGAAGAATCATTCTCTCTTGAATAAAAAATTTGTTTTGCTTGAGATGCAAGAATATATGGATCCCTCGAAAATGAAGCTTGATTTTGATGCAAATTAACAAGAGTAAATCCATCTTCAACCTTCACCCCATTTCCAATGTTTGCCCAATGACACTTAAAAATTGAAACATAAAATTTATGATAGTCTAATAAGATTATGTCAGTCAAAATCCCATAGTACGTGACCACATCAACTACTTGAGAGACATCTTTTGCACTTGCTCTACACATGGTAGTAGCATCATAAGTCACTCCAGAATTATGAGTTTCTCTCTCAACATCTTTTGTATGAAAACATAACCCATTAATTATATATCCTTCGCAGGACGAAGCATTACTACTTGGACCATAGGCAATCCATTTTAATAATTCATCGTGTTCGCTTGAGTTAATAGGTATCTGAAAAAACCATATTTTCAAATATAGATTCAATATAGATTCAAAAACAATATTTTTAAACTTATACACAAAAATTAAAAGAGCCGATTAACCTTCTTTTTAATCCAATCAGCAAATTTTTTTGTGTGAATTTTCAAATACTTCTAAAAAGAAAACAATCATTCTTGCATGCATGAATCTTGTCGAATCCCATGTCAAATACTTTGAGGAACTTCTTTAGTTCATATAAAGTTTTCGGAAGGACGTTATTTTAGGGTAATAACATTTGTTGCACATTTAGAAGCTTATCAAGACCAGTATCAGATAATCCAGTTTCGCATTTAAGATTGTACAATGCAGTGATAGCAGATAATTTTGTTTGATCTACGCAACCAGGGTACAATGGAGTTTTTGCATCTTCCAAATTTTTAAGAAAATCATCCATTCGCTTTTGTGCATCATCATTATTTTTATCATCGGAGAAAAAAGTTTGGTTGGCAAACGCTTCATCTTCAAAGTGAACGGCTTGAAGTAATTCATACGTGTCATCCACCTCCACCTTTTCAGTCATATTCATTTGCTCACCATGACTGTACCACATACTGCACTTGTATAAAGGATCCATTCCTCTTATAATCAAATGCTCGACAACAATATCACCATTTTGATGAGTGAGATTTCGACAATCTAAGCAAGGACATAAATTTTTTTCCAGGTTTCCTAAGTTTCTCTTTGCGGCATGCACAAAATTCCATGCTCCTTGCCTGCACTCACTACTAGTTCTAGGGTAAAACTAAAAACAAAGTTATCGACATAAAAAATCGAGTTATTATTTTAATTTCCAGGTTAAATTTTAAGCTAAATATTGTATTAGTACCTGTGTAAATGCACCCAATCTTTTTCCATCACAAATTATCTGCAAATTATATATAGGCTCCCTTGAATTCACTATCTGCAAATTTGATTTATGGTAAGCTATTGAAAATAGAGAAGAGTTGCCTACATTGCTTGGTATTCATGTGTAGACAAATTTGATTCTCATCATGTTATAAAAACATCCTACTATCCTATATCCAATAGGATCATAGTCAGATCCTATATCCATTTAACTTCAAATAAAATGAGCAATTTCTACTCCTTTTTTAAGAGGTAAATGTTTGATTAAATTCAACAATTAACGGGCTGATTTCAAATTGTTATTATAATTGTGATACGTTATTTAGTACTCTGCATTAATGGCCATGGAGTCGCTTTCTGTCTCCTACTATAAAAATTTTTGAAGTCCTCCGGTACATTCATTTCTTCAAGTAATTAAATTAGTGTATTAATTACAAAACAAATGTATCACCAAACCTATAATGGTTTTTTTTAATCAAAAGATTATAGTCTTATCATCACCTTAGCTAATATAATTTTATTTAAAAATTTATCCTATTTCTAAGCATTTTGTTTTTTCTCAGTTTGTTTGTTTTCTCCACCATTTTTTTCTTTTATGGTTTTTTATTAGCAACATCATGTCCATCTCCTTCAATAAACAAATCGGTCTTGAAAATAATAATAAGATAGAGACAGTAGAGGTTTGAAGTGAACAAACAGTAAGTGAACAAACCTATAATGGCAAGAGTAGTTTTAATACTAAACAAACAGTAAGATAGAGACAGTAGAGGTTTGAAGTGAACAAGTTACTAGAATCCCTAAAAGAGGATATTAATAGCCAGATTAATACAATATTTCGTTAACCTATTTAAATAATATAGCAAAAATGTCTAAGATTTTAGATCAATTAGGACTATATTGGTGGACATATTCTAAAGAGTGATTGAATATATATTAGCTGTATGGTGCCCAATCTAGTTTACAGAGAGATTCTTAACATAATACTTAATTTTTCAATTGTTACTAACAAATTAATCTTAGCCTACACATAAGCCATTAAATAGCTAAATAGGTAGGAATGATGTCTTCGATATCAGTTAAGTCGAGGAGACTACATGACCGCACTAGAACCACAAGTCAGATCCTACATCGCTTAGCATGGACAAAATTCTGTCTACAATAGGATCATAGTCAGGTCCAAAAAAACCTATATCCAAAAAAAAAAAACCTATACAAAAAAATTTCTTCCAGCCTTTTGAGGGATAAACTCGGTCTATCTTTGGACATAGTAGAACAAACACATGGTAATAGTGGAGAATGTGTTTGAATTTATTGTGGAGATGATAACCGATCTGTTGAAAACAAAACTAAAATTACATTGCATTTTATATACTTGTTACTGCCTATTTCACCTGATAATCAAGGGGCTGTTTGACCATTAGCTATAGATGATATGCTAAATTTTGTCGAGAAAAATCACTTGTAGAAAGAACACTTAGCATTAAAGTACACTTAGCAGTAGCCAGGAATTCATATTGTATAAATATTTAGATTCTTAAAAATTTCATAACACTTAGCATTAATTGACTAATGAAAAGAAAACTCATAACACTTAGATTTAATTGACTAAATGACTCGACCTGCAAAAACAAATATTGTTAAAAGAATTAACAAATATTGTAAACAAAGAGAATTCCCAAATAAAAAAATCCATCAGCTCCATTGAATTCTTGTCAAAAAAAGCAACAGCATTGACAGAGAGAGGCAAAAGTAACAAGAAAAAATTATACAGCAAGCCTGTATATACACAATGACATAAAAATATACCTAATCCTCGCGCTTGACGAATTGAACTTCAGACCAAATCGCGCTTCTGGTGGCCTTCTGGTCGTTGAACTTCGGATCGAATGAGTTTGAGGAATTGCGTCTGGACCAAATCACGCTTCAGGTCGTTGAACTTTGGATCGAATTAAGCGGCAGAGGAGGACCGATGTTAAATATAATTGCAGAAGAGGAATTGAGCTTGAAGAATAGCTTGAGGAATAAAGCGAAGAGGACCAATGTTAAAAAGATGTGAAGAGGGTGAAGATGAGAAGCCTAAGGGGAGAAAACGAAAATGAAAATGAAATTTTGGCGGCCAAAAAAAAGTTAGAGGGAAACGAGAGTGGAATGCAAATTTACGGTGAACATCATTAATATAATTGCATACATTTTAATATAATTGCACTTGAAGTTGTTGTCTTTTTGAGTTGAATAAAGAATAACCACTTAACTATAGCAAGTCAAGTTTTCGTGCAATCCACGCTTGCTATTGATATAATATTTTCTTATAGTGAAAATTGTATTTAAATCATTTGACCTTTATTGAATTTTGTGAATTTTTCGCTAATTTAAAATTCATCTTATTATCACCAAAATCTTTTCCATAAATCTCAATTTTAAGTTTCAAATTATCATTTTCTTAAATAAATTCCAAACTCTCAATCTTTACAGTCAATTATGTAACCCAAAAATTCAACCTGAAATTTAATAAAAGAATTGAATTTAATTATAATAAGGGAAAAATGGAATTTTCAAAAACGTCTAAATTTAGCTATGAAACTTCCATTGTTGAGTTCGTAGTGATTTTCTGGATAGTTTTCATATATAATGTTTTGAAATCAAAGCTAATATGAAAAGGTTGTTAATGTTTGAAAATTCAAAATCGAAATTAATCAAAACAATTAATTAAGGAAAGAAATATTTTAAACTAGGAAAGCTCCACCGATCGATCGTATTGGCTTGACCAGTCAACCCCCAAGGTCGGCCACCCAAGCCAAGCGGTCAACATTACCGAGTGAGGGTTTTGTGCGGCCGAAGCACCTAGATTTATAATAATAAATCAAGCGGTTGAGATTAATTTCACCCCTATAAATACAACCCTAGGCTAATTGTCAGAACACTAATTCATTTACTGTACGTCCAAACTCTGTCTGTCTCAAATCTGAAATCTCTTTCTCCTCAAATTAAAATTTCTTCAAAAACCAAATAAAAAATATATTAGAGAAATTGATGAAAAAGAAGAAGTTAAATCAAATCAAGGGTAGAGACCTACAACAAGCGATAGTGCATTTCAAAGGGTATAGCTTTTTTTAGAGATGAGTAGGTTCATGATTAGAAAGATGATTTATGCAATTAACTTTATTTATACCCTATTTGATTCAGAATTGTTTAGGTTAAATCAAAAATATTGTTTATCGAAAAATTGTCATGGATTCAAATAAGAATTAAAATTTAACATATTTGAATATAATTTTTGTTTAATCTAGATCTGGATAAAGTAAACTTCTTGTATAAAAATTGATTTAGGTTGAATACCCAATTTGTTGAATCGAATATAGACTAATATATGTTAATTCTAAACCTGATTCAATTTGTTTTGATAAATGAACATGATTATGAAATTGCTAGGGGTTGTAACTGAAAACATTAGAGATTGTAGATTGATAAAATAGGGTTCCCTGTCATTAATAGCTTACTGTAATTAAAAAGATTGTAATCAATATAGAAGAACAATCAAATTAAAAAAAATGGCTACGACCGATCCACGGGCTCACTGGAGTCGGTCGACAACAACTGGTTGACCGCTTCAATGACCAGCGGTCGATCTGTCAATGAGTTTTGGGCGCAGAATGAACCTTGGCCTAAGTACAAAAAAATTAATTGTATATATAATCATATAATCATATATAGATGTCAATATAAATAGGGAAACTACCTCCCCAGGTTTGTGATTGTTAGACATTGTGGGACCAGATAGAAGTGTGCACAAGTAACCAGGCTTAGGCATTATATTTAATGAGGTCAATTTTTGACTAAGGCGATTACATCACAAATTTCCCTCACAATAGGTTTTATGATGTACCGCACACTGACGATGATGCTTGGAGAAGTGTGTGGCTCGATATTAGTAGAAGTTCCTTGGATGTATGGTTGTGCGGATGTGATACTATGTTGTTTATGGGTCCCAGTGAGATACGATAAGAGGCGTTACATTACGATTGAGAGGTGGACGTGGATAAAGCAGACAACTTTGGTGCGAGTCGGCATTGCGATCTTTCCCTCAATGCATAAATACGATATGCGCGGTCGTAATTTGGGAATGTAGTTTGAATGTGGATATTGTAGGTAATCCTATGTTAGAGTCATTCAGTAGTTATTAGCCAATCCATAGTTCATCTCGAGGTTCGATTAGTTTTTCGATCCTAAATGTGAGCCTTCATAAGATGTTAGTGTATGTGTGGTGAAAACTATACCCCTTATAGTAAAGGAACCTACCATAGTAAGTAGTTCACAAACACCTGTAAAGTACCTAGGTCACATAGAGTATTGATAAAGTTAAGTGCATATGATCGCCATTTATTAATGATGTAACTCATTCAATAGACTTTTGTCTGACCCATTCATTTCATTTCTCTTGCTCCACCATAAAAGGATTGTGCAGTAGGTGATAAGCCTAGAGATTAGTACGTGGAGAGGCGAGCTTGGCATTGGAGTCGCCTTTTATTTTATATTACCCTTCATGTAACTATTCATCATACTTAGCACTTATCATACTATATATTACATTGTTGTATAGCTGGATTTTTGAAACTGTGTTTTCTGAGATATTTTCTAAGATGGTTATTTTCTGTACTTATATTTTATTTTCTTACGTTATGAGATCTGAAAATATAGAATGTCTTATATTTTATCCTTATATCTTTTATCTTTGTAATGTTTAAAAACCGACAGCTCATACTTCTTAGCACCGATGTGAGTCCGAAAGTCACCCTAGGCTTTAGATCGATGTGTCGGGAGGGTAGATCGTCACATTTGGTATTAGAGCCTAGACTTAAGTTTCCTTAGGGTTTAGGTGCATATTGAGAGAACATACCTAAAAAGTTTAAAAAAACCATTTTTCTAAATAGGTTTTAGAATATATATATATATATATATATATATATATATATATATATATATATATATGGATAAAAAGTTTTTTAGGAAATGCTAAAAAAATTTCAATGGATACATATAAATATTATTATCCCACCTTTTGGTCAAGGCTGGAATATCAACAAAATGACAAGGAATGATGGATATTGGGATTAGAGATCGATTGGAATCAAGGCTGCAATTGATGTCGTTAAAATTTGGTTGAGCTCTGATCGAGACGGAATTGATTGGAGATGATGGTGAGAACTAGGAAAGGCTATGTTTCAAGTTTCAGATCAATCGGAGGTCGTATGCATAAGATATGGAGGGATTAAGGCGCGCAAGGCACGGTTCGTATCGATGCATTTCGCATCGATCAGAAGGTGGTTCGTATCGATGGCTTTGCATCGATCAGTAGAGGATGTTTCGTATCGATACATTTCGTATTGATCGAAATGGTGTTTCGAATCGATAGTGTTCGTATCGATCAAAGGCAGAGCAGGGTGAAGGACTTCGAATCGATACTGCTCGTATCGATCATCACGGACTCGACTCAATGGGTTCGCATCGATCAGGTTTTGGTCCGACTCGATGGTTTCGTATCGGTCAGGATGGGAAGAGGTGGTATGTTTCGAATCGATACCCTCGTATCGATAGCAGATGGACTTTGGCACTTTCGTATCCATGGGAGGCTATCCAAGTTCGTATCCATCAGATAAGGTCTCGTTCGTATCCATCATAAGGGTAAGCTTCGTATCCATTTCATCACAACCACTTCGTATCGATAACCCCCATGGTCGTTTCGTATTGATCAATTCGTGAATGATCGATGCGAAGTGTACTCCTGGAATCGATGCGAAGAGAAGCACGAATCGATGGGTACGAGCATGCTGTTGCGATTATGGATATAGACGAAGCATAAAACATGGATGCAAGTCCACATCTCCAGGAAAGAAGCGTTCAACACAGTGTGGAAGGTGGATCAACCCAGGGATTTCGTGGCACGTCATCGCACGCGCACGTGCCTCCATCGAGTCGAAAGTGATGGATTCGAAGACGACAGCCAACGGAAAACCCAAGTTTGAATCGATCATAACTCAAGATCCACTGATCCAAATGCAATGAAATTTTCACAGCAACTTGCATGCAAGGTAAAGAATGTTCCTGCCAAGTTTCAACCCGATTGGATCAATTCTTGATGGATACGAAATCAATTCGTATCGATCACAGATCGAGTCAAAACTTGGTGGGGTCGGTCGCGTGGGCCCACTCACATGCCAGAAGAAGTCTCCCAGAGTTTTAGCTCGATCTCAGCCTCCTACGCCTATAAATAGAGCCACAGAGTCTACAGAAAAAGGACCTTTTAGCTATTGGACGTCCAGACTCTGCCGGATTCATTTCAACACTTCAATATAACTATTGTACTCGAAATTCTTCATTGCTACTGCGGTAATCATTTGTAACCAGCAAGGATAATCAATAAAAGGATAAAACTTTGAAGTGGACATAGGCCGGAGATAGCCAAACCACTATAAATCTTGTGTCTCTGTTCATTATTTTTGGATTATTGCTTGCTGTTTGTTGTGATCTGTGATTTATGTTTGGAATATTGCTGATTTATATTCATACTTTGGTGCTTTCACGATACTTGGTGTTTGTGACCATTTTTGGCGCAAACACTTTGGTGCTTTCACTGAGAACGACTGGCACCCGCTACATCGGATCAAAGTTCAGATTTGAAGAGTTTGAGGAGTTTGGATTTGAAAACAATGACTCGACAAACAAGGCAAAGAGCTGAGAGAAGCCAACAAGGAGGAAGCCAGGAGGCATCCTCTGGAGCAGGAGAAGGACAAGCTTCCGTCTACATCACCAGGAATGAAATGGAAGCTATGGCAAATTATTTGCAAGAGAGATTGCTGAAAAGTCAACAGGAAAAGATGCAGACTATCTTTGAACAGATGAGAGCTGCTGGAACGCAGAACTTAGGAATAGATACAGCGGCTATGGATGTGGAACAAGGAACTAGGGTTTTGGAACCTAATGGAGAACGGAATATATAGCTAGGAGGTGATCAACGAGGGCTTGGGGGCAGGCCCGCAGGATCCAACACAGGAGGACCTTTGGAAGGAGTTCAACAGGCTAGAGCCAACGTTGCTGCTAATGAGCCACATGAAGAATATGTACCGGAGTTCCCTCGGGGGCATGGGGAGCAACCCCTGCCAGACAATACTGGATTAGTGGAGATCATTAGAAAAACCATGCGTGGAGGCTTGACCAATAGAGACTTGGAAGGAGTGAACAGGAGTCCGTTCGCTCGAAAAATAAGGATAGCTCAGAATCCACCTAATTTTAAGCTACCTAGCGTGGAATTATATAATGGCATAGCTGATCCGACTGATCACTTGATGAGGTATACTAGACACATGGAAGTGCTGGGGGCATCGGAGGAAGTGATGGCCCGATGCTTCCCTTTGTACATGACGGACTTAGTTGCAATGTGGTTTAGGCAGCTGGAAGAAGGATCTATTAGGACTTGGAGGGAATTGGTGGATAGGTTTTTGGGGCAGTTTCGGGTTCATATCAAGAGGCCGAAGAACGTAATGATATTGACATTGGTAAAGCAAAGGATGGATGAATCACTTAGGGCTTTTCTAACCCGATTCAATGTGGCGGTTGCTTCGGTGAATCGGCCGGATCCATCGATGGTTTTAATGGCGGCAGTGTCAGGAGTCAGGGAGGATTCAGATTTCAAGGTTTCTTTGATACGAGACCTGCCACTGGATCTCGGGGAATTCTTTCACGAAGCTGAAAGATTCCTTCGACAAGAGGATGCATGTGCAGATTTAAAGTTGAAGGAGGTGAATGCAATTGAGGGTGGAGGACCATCCAACAAAGGTTCGGGTAAAGATAAAGGAAAAAGGAAGTTGGACGATAATTCTGGAAAAGCTAGGAAACGATGGAAGGATCCAAAGTTTTCTACATATACAGGATTGAACGAGACGCTGGAGCGGATATACCTAGATACTCGGAATCGCCTTCCCTACCGAAGGCCGGCTAGGAGAGAACCATCATAACGGGAGAGGGCATCAGGAAGGCACTGTCTCTTCCACGATTTGGACGGACATGATACCAACAACTGCAGACATTTAAAGGATATAATTGAGGAATATGTCAGGAATGGGCAACTAAGACAGTACATTGGAACACGGAAAGCAGCGGTGGAGCAGGAGCAACCACCGTCTACCTCACACTATGACGATGTGAGGCCCAGGAATGATGGTCGATTGATTATCAATTGACTTGGATAATATGGAATAAGTAACAAACCATTAGCAAACGACTAAGTCATTTACACATATATGGGGACGGAGATAGCCCCTGGGCATGCTATGAATGATGATAAACCGCGAAGCTATGGTTTGTGAAATTTGTCTTTTGCTTTCGGATTGGACACTGCTTTTTCCGGTTTGGTTTTGGAGTTTGGATTGGAATCCTAGTTTTGTTTGCTTTCTGATTTGGATTTTCCTTTGGATGATTGTTTTTGGTTTTGGATGCTAGTTTGGATTTCTGATTTTCTGGTTTTGATTTGGATTTTGGATTGGATTTTTATCTGGTTTTTGATAAAAGGTCGTCGGGTATGGATTATGCCTGGCAAGGGGTGAGTCGCTTTGCTCGAACGTGGTAAATTGACTCATTCAGGTCGTCGAGTATGGACTATGCTCGACAAGGGTCCGGAGAGACCAGGATTCGGCCTAGGACTTAGGCCCTGTATAATCAATTGTTATTTTCAGGTCGCTGAGTATGGACTATGCTCAGCAAGGGTCCGGAGTGACCAGGATTCGGCCTAGGACTTAGGCCCCATATTATCGATTATTGCTCCAGGTCGTTGAGTATGGACTACGCTCAACAAGGGTCCGGAGAGACCAGGATTCGGCTTAGGACTTAAGCCATGGCATTGTACAACGTCCAGGGACACTGGACCAAGGTCGTCAAGTGTGGATTACGCTTGGCAAGAACCCAGAGAGCTTAGCTCAACGTCCAGGGACACTGGACCATGGTCGTCAGGTGTGGATTGCGCTTGGCAAGAGCCCGGAGAGGTTATGGATTTGGATATCGACCCGGAGAGGTCCTGGATTCGGTTATTGGCTATTGGATAAGGATGGATTAGGACTCGGTTGTCGAGATTGAATGGACGTGGAATTGGCTATGGACTTCGGATATCGGATTCGGAACTATTCAAAACACGCCTTCTTATCACAAGGCATGTTTTGGGGGGAAAATGTTATCCCACCTTTTGGTCAAAGCTGGAATATCAACAAAATGACAAGGAATGATGGATATTGGGATTGGAGATCGATTGGAATCAAGGCTGCAATCGACGTCGTTAAAATTTGGTTGAGATCCGATCGGGACGGAATCGATTGGAGATGATGATAAGAACTAGGAAAGGCTATGTTTCAAGTTTCAGATCAATCGGAGGTCGTATGCATAAGATATGGAGGGATTAAGGCACGCAAGGCACGGTTCATATCGATGCATTGCGCATCGATCAGAAGGTGGTTCGTATCGATGGCTTCACATCGATCAGTAGAGGATGTTTCGTATCGATACATTTCGTATCGATCGAAATGGTGTTTCAAACCGATAGTGTTCGTATCGATCAAAGGCAGAGCAGGGTGAAGGACTTCGAATCGATACTGCTCGTATCGATCATCATGGACTCGACTCAATGGGTTCGCATCGATCAGGTTTTGGTCCGACTCGATGGTTTCGTATTGGTCAGGATGTGAAGAGGTGGTATGTTTCAAATCGATACCCTCGTATCGATAACAGATGGACTTTGGCACTTTCGTATCCATGGGAGGCTATCCAAGTTCATATCCATCAGTTAAGGTCTCGTTCGTATCCATCATAAGGGTAAGCTTCGTATCCATTTCATCACAACCACTTCGTATCGATAACCCCCATCTTCGTTTCGTATCGATCAATTCGTGAATGATCGATGCGAAGTGTACTCCTGGAATCGATGCGAAGAGAAGCACGAATCGATGGGTAAGAGCATGCCATTGCGAAGTTATGGATATGGACGAAGCATAAAACATGGATGCAAGTCCACGTATCCAGGAAAGAAGCGTTCAACACGGTGAGGAAGGTGGATCAACCAAGGGATTTCGCGACACGTCATCGCACGCGCACGTGCCTCCATCGAGTCGAAAGTGATGGATTCGAACAGATGGATTCGAAGATGACAACCAACGGAAAACCCAAGTTTGAATCAATCATAACTCAAGATCCACTGATCCAAATGCAACGAAATTTTCACAGCAGCTTACATGCAAGGTAAAGAACGTTCCTGCCAAGTTTCATCCCGATTGGATCAATTCTTGATGGATATGAAATCAATTCGTATCGATCACAGATCGAGTCGAAACTTGGTGGGGTCGGTCGCGTGGGCCCACTCACATGCCAGAAGAAGTCTCCTGGAGTTTTAGCTCGATCTCAGCCTCCTACGCCTATAAATAGAGCCACAGAGTCTACAGAAAAAGGACCTTTTGGCTATTGGACGTCCAGACTCTGCCGGATTCATTTCAACTCTTCAATATAACTATTGTACTCGAAATTCTTCATTGCTGCTGCGGTAATCATCTGTAACCAGCAAGGATAATCAATAAAAGGATAAAACTTTGAAGTGGATGTAGGCCGGAGATAGCTGAACCACTATAAATCTTGTGTCTCTGTTCATTATTTTTGGATTATTGCTTGCTGTTTGCTGTGATCTGTGATTTGTGTTTGGAATATTGCTGATTTATATTCATACTTTGGTGCTTTCACGATACTTGGGGTTTGTGACCATTTTTGGCGCAAACAAATATAATACGAAATATTTTCCCTTATTTTTTCCGATATTATCTATGGAAAATGTAGCTAATAAATTCCTAAATCACAAATAGAAAGGATGAGCGATCCTGCTAGTTGCGGCTCAGATGATGCAGTTGAGATTCCAAGCGTGTATGTCCTGAATTGGTTGCACCAATATCTATAAGTAAGAGGACAAGCCGAGCTTAACCCCAATAGGGACCTATAGAATAAGCGCCTGCTGTAGTTCCAGCGCATCCACGCCCGCCGATTTTGCCAAGCTATATATGGACTTTGCTAGTCTGGAAGGGAAGCCATATAAGGGGGCCGATTTGTATGTGGACTCGAAGGCACGGATCCGCACTTACAAGAGGATTTTTGGATTGATGGGTCTTAGAGATGACGTGAGGAGATAGCTTGCAACTTGGAATTTAAAAGAAGAGGATCTGAATTAGTGGGATGTGATAGTGGTAGGAACTAACAAAGGGGAGATTAATTGGGGAGAGTTTAGGAAACTTAGAGGACGAGACTTAAAGGTCCATGATACATCCCAAGACTCATTCGAGTCAAGTTATTTGTACTCATTGAGCCTATCTTATAACAATCTTTCATTCGTACCCGTAATTAGAGAATTTCCCAATGTCTTTGAGGAAGTCTTGGGTCTCCCATCTTAAACGGAGTTCGAATTTAGAATTGACTTGGAGAAGGATGCTAGACCAGCCATTCTGCAATTAAGGCACATGGCCTCCAAAGAAAGACGTGAGTTGGAAAAGCAAATCTCAGAGCTGCTACTAAAAGGATTCCTCTGACGAAGTACTTCAAAATTGAAAGCCCCTATTGTTTTTTCCACTGTGGTAGATGACTCATTGGCGCGTCCATCGACTATAGGGAACTTAACAAGTTAACAAGAAGAATAGGTATACCTTACCTAGGATAGAAGACTTGTTCGATCAGCTTGTGGAAGCCAAAGTTTTCTTCCAACTGGACTTGGCAATTGGATTTCATCGGTTGAGGATTACAAAGGACAACAAGTTGAAGCTGCATCCATACACCAGATAGATTCTATGAGTAGGAAGGATTGACGAATGCCCCTACATACTTTGTAGATTTTATGAGTAGAGAATTTAGGATACAACTTAATAAGTTCTTCGTAGCGTTTGTTTATGATATCTTAGTATTCTTCAAGAGTGAAGGAAAGCATGATGATCACTTAAGGGAGATACTAGGGACTTTGAGGAGGCACCAAATTAGAGCCAAATTTGCAAAATGCCACTTTTGGAAGAAGGAGGTAAGGTTTCTTCGACACAACGTTTCTGAGCATGGGTTAGATATGGATCCTGCAAAAGTGGAAGCTATTCAAGTGTGAATGTTTCAAGGAGTGCAATGGAAGTAAGAAGTTTTCTCGAATTAGCAGGCTATTATAGGAAGTTCATAAAGAACTTCGCAAAAATAGTAGTCCCTTTAACCCGTTTGACTAAGAAAAATCTAGTCTTTACTCGAGATAATAAATGCACTGAAGCATTCGAAAAACTTAAGGAACTATTGACAAGTGCACCTGTGCTTACCATCCTCGATGGGACAAAGCTTTTTTACACTTTCACGAGTGCATGCGGCATAAGACTGGGAGCGGTTCTCATGCAAGAAGGAAGGATTGTAGATTATGCTAGGAGGCAACCGAAGGACCATGAGAGGAGATACTCAGTTCACGACTTGGAACTGGCAGTATTGTTTTTACCTTGAAGACGTGGAGACACTATCTTTTGGGAGAAATTTTTGAGTTGTCCATTAACCAAAAATTACTCAAATACCTATTTTTCCAAAAAGATTTATATCTTATGCAGCGGAGATGGATGGAGCATATAGCATCATTCGACTTTGGTATATAATATGCCCTTGGAAAAGGGATGTTATTATCGACGCCCTCAGTCAGAGGCACGCTACCTTAGGTGCAACATATAAATGGAGGCAATTGGAGTTCCTCTCAAATTTCTACTTCCAACCACCAACAGAACCTATCCAAGGCTTTTTGGAAGTAGTGGTGGTTAGGCTGACTTCGATGGACCGCATTAGGCTTGAGTAAAAGAAGAATGAGAAGATACTGGAGATTTTGGATAAGTTAAGAAAAGAAATTTTTTTACCCACGTTAATAGATATGTAGTTGATGAGAAGGGATATATGACTTCGTGTCCGAATGGTTAACAGTGTGTTGGAGAAAGTGCTTGTAGAGTGTTATTACTCAAAGAAAATCATTCACCCCGAAGGGATAAGTGTATAGGGATATGAAGAGAATTTTCTTTTGGCCGGAGATGAAGAAGAGGGCAGCTGTGTTTGTTGCTAGCTGTTTGACATGTCAAAGGATAAAGGCCGAGCAAGAGAAACGCAGAGGATTGTTGTTACCATTGGAGATTCCGACCTGGAAATGAGAGCACATTTCGATGGACTTCGTAGATGGATTGCCTAGGAGCCAATGGGGGCAATGAAGCTATTTGGGTCATAGTAGATTAACTCGCTAAGAGTGCCTATTTATTCCTATTAGGAACAATCGGACGGCAACGTATCTAGTGTAGGTTTATATTAAAAAGGAGGTTCGACTACGTGGAATTCCAATGAGCATTGTTAGTTAAAGGGACTCCTTGTTCACTGGCGAGTTCGGGAGGAGTTTGCAGGTGGCTTTTGGGAACTTCGTTGGATCTCAACACTACTTACCACCCATAGGCCAATGGTCAAATTGAAAGGGTGAATAGAATCTTGAAAGACATATTGAGGGCTTGCATCAGGGACTTTGAAGGACACTGGGAGTAGCACAAACTGTTAGTTGAGTTTGCATATAATAATAACTACCAAGCGACGATTAGTATGGTCCCCTTTGAAGCGCTTTACAGAAGGCCATACAAATCGCCAAATTGTTGGTGTGAAACCATCGACAAAATTCTGTTCAGACCATATCCGATTCACGATACTTTGAAAAAACTAGAGTTGATCAGGCAACGTATGAAGGCAGCGCAGGACCACTAGGAATCCTATGTAGAGAAGAGAAGAAAAGAGTTTTAGTTTGAGGTTAGAAATTCGGTATTTATCAAAGTTTCCCCTCTCAGAAAAGTCATAAGGTTTGGTAAGTTAAGGATATTGCCATCAAGATTTGTTACGCTTTTTCGAGTTTTGGAAAGAATAGAAAGACTTGCTTGTCATGTGGGCTATCGGATAGACTGGTAGGAGTTTACGATTTTTTTCACATTTCACATTTAAGGAAATGCCTTCATGACACAACCGTTGTGGTTGTTGGATTTGATGGTAGGAGATGGTTGCTGCAGTTTTCACTATCACTTTGCATTCGTATAGAAATTTTTATGCATGTTTAGGGAATTTGCATGCATACTTATATGTCAAAATCACATACTACGCTAGGGTTGAGCTCACTTACGGTACATCTGTAGTACATAATCACATTGCACTTTTGGTTGAGTAGATAACTTAGTTGTATAACATGAATGTTTATTACGGGTTATTCTGTAAGGAAACGTTTCTTCGTCCCTTAGAAATCGACACTAATACATCCTCAATATTCACGTGTCGCAAATCTAAGCATCGGAGACTTGAGTCATTAAGGGTAGAAGGAAAAGAAGACATAACAGAATCTTACACAAATGAAATAACATATATTATTTCACCGTATATTCTTTACGGTGGAAATTTTAAATACATTTATTAGAGTTTGTTTGTAACAAGCCGAAATTTTGATCATCTTATTTTAAACGTTTGATTAATTTTAAATATTTAAATAATTAGATTTTGGAATTTAATAGGTTATAATTGAAATATAGGAAATGTTTCAATATTTGATTTTTTGAATTAAAACTTAATTAGATGGATTTAATAATTTCATTTAACTACTTTTCAAATTAATAAATAATATTAGAGAATCCAATTATAAATTTAGTTACACTAATAAAGAGTTCGAATAATAAATCAGAAAATTTATTATTCGTTTTATGATTCATTTTCTATTAACGTATTTTTAAATTAATTTATTTGATTTTACCATAATTTTTAATTGGAAAAATATTGAAAATTATTCGTTTGATTGGTTATCGACAAACGATGATATTTGAGGAATTTCAAAAAATAAAACAATCTGTGTAACTCACGCACAATTATATTTTTATTTCGGTCACTTGTGGTTCGTACTCTAACGAAATATTTTGTAGCAGGAAACCGTAATTATTTCATTTAAAAACCATTGTAAAATCAAATCAAAATTCAATTTTTAAATAACGATTTGATGACGCAGAGATGTTGGACGGCTCGAGAAGTCCTTTTGTTTTGAAAAAAAGAAACATAATCATTTTGTTTTTTATTTTATATTTATCTGGTTATAAAATAAGTGATCCACCGCAAAGCTGCCTTTCTTCATTTTCCCTCTTCTTTCATTTTCTTCCCCGTAAACAACATAAAGCATTGAATGACCGATCCATTCTAAATAAAAAATCTAGTGATCCTCTACACCATAAATCATGAAAATTGATTCCACGGCCTCGTATAGGTGTGTGCTTCGAGCTAGTATAGGTGCAGTGGAGAGCGGTGCTAATTTGGTCGAACTTGTATTTTGACAGTCGAACTAGGGCTCGACTTGGTTGACGATGGAGGCGGAGTTAGATCGAGCCAGTGATTCCATCGTGTTTTTTATTTAAAGCCGCACCCGTTAGCATCAGTGGATGGTGGTCTGACATGTTTGGGTGAAACGCGACTTTCATTTGTCGCTTACGGTGGCCTCCATGGCACAATATTGTAAGCTCGACCGAGCTTGTCGTTGAGGTGCTCAACGCGTGGAGATCACAAAAGGGAGGACGGCGGCGTTCTTAGTGGTTGTTTTCATTGACTGGAGGTTGAGATATGGTGTGTGTGTGTGTGTAGGGGGGAGGTCACGTGCACTTGAATTGTTGTTTCAAATCGATTTGGGGAAGAAATGTAATTAGCTTGGGTAATTAATTTAATGAGGACATCAGCGTAAATTTATTTATTTATTTTTATCCGATAACTTATAAAATCCATAACTATTTCATACGAGGTCCAAATCAAGCGCGGTCAGTTGCATTGTACTCGTGGAGCTGATATCTTCATTATGGATTTAGTTTGGTCATATTTGGAGCAAGTAAAAATTTGGGCAAAAATCGAACGCCCGTACGATTTTAGTCCAAACCGGAACGCTTCGGCGAAAACGAGAATCAATGTGTGTTTAACTCACATTAAATTTTATTTTATCGTATCAATGATGTTATAAATGTTTATTAACTGCTTGGATGTTAACTAAATTGTTTGATTGATTGTTTGGTTAAATTTTCGTTTAGAAAATGGATGACATATTAAATTGATTGTTATAAACCCATATGATTATCTGTTTATTATCCATAACCATTGTTTTGCAGGAAAACTCTATAGAGAGACCCAAAGGGGGTTTCTCACCCATAAATTATTTATTTACATTCATATGTTGTTATTGATGGTTTATTGAAATTAATTTATGATATTCCATTTGATAGTTTAAATGATGTTATAGTGATTTTTGCTATACCGTCATTTGTTAAATTTCATCCCCAAAAGCCTATCGTTTGAACTTGAGCTTGTGTTTCCGCTAAAAGAATATTGAAAATTTATTAACCATTTTGATTAATTATAATTTAAATTAGTTAATCTTTTAAATTAATTAATTTGAGATTAATTAACCAATTTAATAAATTGATGATTAAAATCGGTTATCTTTAAATTGAATTAATCATTTTTTCTAATGATGTTTTATACTTAATTAACCGTTTTAACGAATGACTATTTGAGTTTAATTAATTAATTAATTAATTTAATTAATAATAATGGAGTTTAATTAATTAATTAATTTATGATAATTGAAATTAATAACATTTTAATCAATGATATTTAAAACTAACAAATCAATTTGAATAATGATATTCGAATTTTATTAATTATTTTAATTAATAATTGTCTTGAATTTAATTAATCGTTTAACCAACGATATTTGGATTTTAGTCAAATCATTCGAACTAACGATGTTTTATAATTAAGTAAATCATTTTAACTAATGATGTTTTAATTAATCGTTTTGACGAATGAAGATTGGATTTAATTAATTCGATCAATTTATGATTATTTTGAACCTAGTTAATTATTTTAGTTAATGGAATTTAAAATTACTTATTATTTTAATTAATGGTGTTTGAGATTAATTATTCATTTAATTAATGACTATTTGAATTTAATAGTTCTTTTTAAATAATTGATTTAATAAAGGTGATTAAAGTAAATTAACTAATATAATAAAAATTGCTTTAATAAACCGATTTAACAAAGATTTTAAAGTTAACTCACCAATGTTATAAAAGTGTTTGGAAATAATTAGCTACTTTATTATAGATAATGAATTGTTTATTTAAAGGGATTTTAAATGTGATTAATTATTTTTTAGGATAATTAATATTGTTTTTAAAACTATGAAAAGGAATTGGAACTCAATTATTAGGATGTTTAGTTGAATAATCATCTGGGTGTTCGGTCTGATGTGAGTTAAGGCCTTCGGGGTCACGCGCTTGGAAAAATTATTCTCTTAACGTTTTAATAATCAGGAACTAATTCTAAAAGTTTTTTACCAATATGGAAATCGAGAAAAAAGTTTGGTTCGTTTTTAAAAAGAAAATGGTTGATTCGCTTATGGAATTGAATTATTTATGTAAAGCGAATCACTTATTTGGAAACAAATTTATTTGTATAATTAGCACTAAATATCAAAGAAGTAGACTTGTCGCTATTTCAAAAGTCAAGAATAGTCGTGTAACGTGACTTTGAGGTAACTCCACCTTAACTTGTCCGGTATTATTTTTAACCAAGAAATAGTACAAGTTTGAATTCAATGAGTGGTAATAAGTATACAAGACTTAATTTCCATATATGATCATTTAATATCCTCGACAGTGGTATTTCAGTTATCAATTACTTCAGTTACTTTATTATTGTCGTTCTAAGGTGATTTATTGCTCCGTCGAGCTTTGCTATCCTTTGTTGGAAATGACTAAACCAAAAGCACGAGAGGAAGCCAAACTATGTGAGGTTGCTCCTATTAGGGCATTTTCACATCTCATCTAGTTTAGATTCGGTTGTGCATTTAGATGTGGAAATATTCAGATACTCGGTAAGGTCTGGCGGGGATCAGCTTGGTATTGTTCGAGAAGTTACACAGAGTAAAAGAGCTTCTCAGAGGTATATTACTAGAGGTACACTTCAAGGGGGTTCACCTTCCCAGTCATTTGTTGGAAAAATTTCTTTTCTTATTTGATTCGAAACCCTAAATCTGCTTAGCTTTAAATTGCTACGAGTAGAGCCAACTCCTCATCACGGCATTTAAGGATTTATTAGTTCATTCTATCAAGTTGGACCGTTACCTTAATTGGTCCATTCTATCAAGTTTGGATTGTTATCTTATTTAGTTAATTCTATCAAGTTGGACAGTTTTGCTTATTCTGTCCATTCTGTCTAGTCTAAATTTTACTCAGTTTATTTCCTTTCTTTCAAGTCTGGTTTAATATTATTTATGCTCATTCATATTTGGATTTGTTTTTTGATATTTATTTCTGCTCTCGTCTGTATAAATGTTATTCTTGTGAGATAAAAACCCATTTAGCGCTAGCGGTGTGGTCTCACAGAACTTTTATATGTTCCTCATCATTTGAGTCATCTCATGCTAGTACTTTCGGACTAATCCAGGTGTTATTATTATAATGCTCAGGTCAGACCAAGTATTTTCCCAGGTTGGCTTTGGTGTTATGGAATTGGTTTGGGGAGCTAAAGATTCACTTATCATAATGTTTTATTTTTCGTTGTATTATATACTAACCCCATCCGCATTTCTAAGGTCAGAATTTTACAACTGTTCATTTGATAAAGTTTGTTATTAACTTTGGTATACTTTGTATTTTTTAAAGTGACATTTTTTACTGTCCTTGTTATATTAGATATTGTCGATTCCACTGTGAGATTCCGTTTCTATGTTCTCTGTTCTTTTCTTTTTTTTACCCTAACAATATGCCCTTTGGTCAATTGGATGCGCGTCATTTGAACACAGTGGTAGTGTTTGGTGTAGACTCTCAATGGTCAAAAAGGCGGGTCATTACATTATTTTAACATCAACCTGGACAGTTGTAAATCTTCGCCCATGCAAATGCGGAATATAATAGTACATGAATATGGTGGAAATAGATAAGTATGTACTGAAGAATCTTCTAACTCCATGCTCCAAGCTCTTCCAAATTGCTCCAAACTAAACCTGAGTACTAGGCTGCCTGGAAAAAATAAGGCACACATGGTTTAAGGGAATGGAAATAAACTCCGGGTCAATCATGAGACTGGTGTGAGAAACTCAAAATATGAGTGTTTGAAAACAAAAGGTATCTCATAAGATCACACCACGCATATACACGGAACGGGTTTTTACCTTATGATAACCAAAACGTTTTTTACGTGGAAATTTAGTATTATTATTTCTAATGACCTTCTTTTTGAAAACATTTGCAAGTAAACTTATGAATTTTAGCCAAAATCGTTACCATATTAAATTTCGAACCAATTCATTTAAGATTCTACAAACAAAACCGAAGGCACTTATTGGAGATTGGATTTCCAATTGAATAGCGAGGTAAGGGACTGCCTCTCATACAGTGCATTTCTAGAGGAATGCACCCAAGGCCTCTAGGTAGGTCCTCCGCGAATTAAGACCAGCCCATCCGAAAATATAATATAGCAATAGCACCGAGTATTACATCACCAGGCCGTTACTGACCTATCCGAGATGTCTCATAGCAGACACTACTAAATTTAAACCCCATGTTATAGCGGGTAGAAATTTTATAGATCTAGAAGGTGATTTCATACCCTGATTGGTTGAGAGCCATTTAGCCTTAAAGCATCCCCTGTTTCACCATTCTGGGATGTGAGGCTTTGAACGATTACCTTTTTTACATAGCACATCTTCCACTTTGAATGCCACTTTGTCATTTCATAATCACACAACTGATTTCTACAAGCATATAACTCTCGAGCTCGTACGCCATAGGAAAGAGTGTTAAGTAAAGAGAAGTTGCCTTCTCCGCCACCAAGCAAATGGTATGTTCATAAAGATCAATCAATATGATTAGAAATGCAACATCAGACATTCGTCCATACAATTTGTCTAAGAACATGACTAACCGAAGGCACCCTCCCACCACATCCTATCGAGCATTACCTTTAGGATTAGTAGCGACTTAGTCCTTGCATACGAAAATCCTAGAACAAAGGAATCTCTGCTATTTATTTATCTCGGGAGAAAATTCGAATATTTTCAACAAGCAGTCCTTCCATTATAAAGATCCTTGCCTTCAAAATCAAGGTCTTCAATATATATTTCCTTAACTTTCAAAACGTAAATTGGTTCGAAGTGGTTTTCGGATAGGAATCGCCTAAATCCGACCCATTTTCCTACAAATTAATTATCGATAAAAAGATGTTTTATAAATAGGCAATTATCATTTGATTTATTCATTTATTTTTACTGGGAAAACTTCTTCGAAAGGTATATATATCTCAAAAAATATTCTTGTTGATACATATGGAATCATTAAACCTCTCTTTATTAAATTCATTGGTCTAATTAAATAATTCCGAATCATTTTTATTTAAAAGTTAACAATGATTTCTTATTTTTTTAAATGTAAATTTTTTTAATAAGTTGAAACCATGTTATCTAAGGTGGTATTTCTGAATTGTTAAAATTTGGAAAATTTAACCTTTTATGCTTAACTAGTTTTCGACATTTCGACCTTATCTATCCCTCGTCTGGGGGAGATCAAGTGAGCCAGGGCACCGGTCGCTTCTAAACATCTTATTTTAAGCACCTCGCCCATATCTCACGAATGGAAAAATTATGTGTACTCATCGGCTTATTAGAGCCTAGATTAACACATTTGTTTATAACAACTTTTCTTTAAATCATTTGTTCTAAACTCTTTTAAATAACTTACAAAATCTTCAAATCATCTTTAAAACACTTAATTATTCATTTAAAAACATTTATAAAAGATTTGATAAAGAACTGTTACTTTTATAGTTATATTTCAAAAGTTAAACTGCTGCAAAAGGTGAAGTGGATAGTGTTTTAAAAGCTATATTGATTTAAAATGACTTTTCTATCATTTGAGAATTCATTTATATAACCCAAATCTCTTTCATAACATTTTTAAAAGATTTATAAGATTTATTTCATATTTTTAAACATTTAAAATATCCATTTTAAATCATTTTTAAACTTTGGTCGTTAAACCACAAAACCACGATATTTTTTAAAACTTGTTTTTGACTTATTTGAGAATTATAAGATGAAAACTAGATTTTCTTTATTTATTTGAAAACTATGGATATAATAGTTTGGAAAATTCTTATTGCAAAAAATTCCGAGCTATATTCCACTTTATATACTTATTTAGAATTTACGGCGCGAAATCACGAACTGCCATTACGTGGCGTGCCAAGTTTTGACTTAATTATCAATTTTTATTTAAATCTTGCGAGACAAGTTTAAATGATTATAAAGCATTTCTAGTCATTTTCAAGGGGTTTAACGATTCCATATTGCTTTTATAACTTGATTCAGAAAGTGAGTTCCTTATGTAATATCGACGTGTATTTAACGTGACTTGTTAAAACAACCATATTAAACAATCAATACTTGATGATCAAAGTATAAAAAAGAAAATATGATTAATAATCATTACAACCAAACATAGCAAATCGTATTATATCATCTAATATATAAAGATAAATAGAGAGTTTCTTACTATAATCCAAGCCGATACTTCCTACCAATATACAAACAAATCAACGATTTACTAAACATCTCATAAACACCTAAAGCTCATGGCCATGCCTCCTTCCACTTGCTAATCATACTTCCCACAATGACTTAGGCTTAAATATAGTTTAGAAGAGATTAGAGAAGACTTGATTAACTTTTGAAAAAGTTAGATAGTAACAAATGGATTAGTGCTTAAGCACTTCCACTATTTTCAACCCTCATACTTTCTCTCAAGTTTTTGAGATTAAAGAAGAGGCCTCTTTGGAAATCATTAGAGAGCATTTAAAAAGATCAAGAATGAAGAAGAAGAAGAAGAATGAATGAATGAATGTTAAGAATAAGTGAGAAGGAGGGGTGGTATTTATAGCAAAAAATGACAAAATAGCTTCGAAGTGAAATTACCACCATATACTTACCTACCAAAGTAAATGCCTCCCCCGCCCTCCATCATGGTGCACGGCAGCCCCACCTCTATATGGATGAGGTGTAGGTGATGGTGGTGATGATAGTGGAGATGGTGATGTGATGTGGTGTAAAGTTGATTTAATGTTTGCTTTTTAAAGTAATAATGACTTTAGACATTTATTCCTTTACCTTATGTAAATATACTTACTATTATCATAAGTATAAGTATATGTATATGTTAATTTGTATGTGCATGTCACAAATCTATACAAGTTATTTGAACAAAGATGTACAACTTATATGTGTCAAACCATTACGAATTTGGATTCCGATCTTTGGTCATATTTTTACCTCTTAGTTAATATATATATATATATATATATATATATATAAAGTTTGAAAACTAATTTCTTATCATTAAAGATGAATTAAAATGATCCCATATGAACTAGAGTAACCATATGAACCAATATTGAATAATTGTTTACAAAAATGTTATTATATCGATAAACCATTATCGATTTTCCTTATATTTTAAAATAATTTATATATATTCATATAACTATTATAAATTATTTATTTTCACTTTATTACTATTAAAAATTAATTATTATCATTTTGAAACAATTATCTGGATAATTATTATAATTTTTAAATCTTTTAATCTCAATTTAAAATCATTAATTAATTATTGATTATAATGACATTACTGATAATGTTATAAATACATTTTACTTTTCAAAGATAAAAAAAATTATTTTATTTCGTATTCTTATTTAAATATAAAAACCAATGTATGTAACCAGTCCCATTCATGAGTTTGGGTAATTATAGAGCCGTTAGTCAATAAAAGGATTTTCGGCTATTTTATCAATTTAAATCCCGAGGAAGATATTTATTTAAATATCCATTCAAAATAACTTTACCGTTATTATTTATTATCAAACCAATATTATTATTATTCATTATTACTCAAAACAATATTATTTGTATTATTATCCATTTATTTAAATATCTTAAAAAATAAATCAAATTTATCGAAGTGATAAATTTGTGGGTCGTTACAGACTTTCCCCCTTAAAAGAATTTCATTCCGGAAATTACACCAGAACAAAAACCCAAAGGTCTTTGCGCAAAATATTTATTTTTAAACTTACTCTTGTATGTTGTATATAGATCATTTGTACGCATTATCTGATTTGATCTACTATTCGAATCCATAACTTTACTTTCGAACTAGTATTGATCTTCCGATCCTCTAGTGCGGATCCTAATTAGAACTTTAGTCTTCCTTGCATAGCACTCAACTATGATAGAAAATTCAAGTACCCAACCATAAACCCTCATCAATTTTTATCGTCGAGAATTGAGTGATAAAACCTTTTTCGAACCAGTGTAATCACCTCAAAATTTCCGTACTTAAATCTTAGATCAAAATGTAATGAAATGATCTATGCACAACATATGTATTCATTGATTTCCCAAAATATTTATGAAAACCTTTCATTTGTTAAGTTTCACTCAGAAATTTACTTCTTTGTAAAATCTCCTTTATAGCACTTATTACTTTTATTTATAAAAATGTCATTTCTAAATATATCCCTTTATTTATAAAACTTTATTTATAAATTTATTACTTTGAAATATTTATTTACAAAATATTTCTATCTCTTTTCCAAAAGAAATCATTTAAATTTAAAAGGTAATTTATCTTTATTTTCCAAATTAATAATGAACTTCTGTTATTATAATATATATATTCCTTTTTAACTTTAAAAAATTATCTAGTTCGAGCAACTCTAAAATAATACCAAGGAACTAGGTACAACCAATAGTATCACATATGCTCTTAACCGGAGGGGTAATACTTAAGAGAAGTATTTACCATCCGAATACATCTCTTGCCCATTTTTAGTTGTTTTCGAGCCATTCGAACTAGTTATCATAAGAGACTTCCTTTCTTTTCAAATTTCTTATTTGAAATAATATTATTGTTATTTTAAAAATTCTTTAGAGATTACTTTGTTTTCATAAAACGCATTCATATTAAATACATTCGTATATTTATCTTAATCAAAATCCTTAACGCAATTTGTTTATCAAACACCACATAGTTAAATTATGAAACTAAACTGACGAGTTTTTTGTATTTAAACTTTTAACTAAAGTTTGATTAATCAATTATAACAAATGAATATTTATTATTATCAACTCTCAAAATTCTTTGAAAACCTTTTCTCAGAAACCTTTTAGATTAAAATCCTCATTTCATAACCATTTTTCAACTTATCGGGTTTTATTTGTTATTTGTATCCCTTAATATTCTTAGCGTTATTCGTTAAACATCCTATAGTCGAACTGTGAAATTCTAGTTCACAAGATGTTTATACTTAAATTTTACAAATCTTGATTAAAAATCATCCAATTTATAATATATCTAACTATATATCCTTTTTAAAATATATTCTTTATATATAAAATATAATTCTAGGTATAATTATTTAATTTAGCGCATTTTCAAAAATCATTTGATATATCATGAATAAATACGCACTCACATATATAATACACTCAACTCATTCTAAGGTGTTACCAACCCTATCCATATTGAGTTACTCATCCTAGGGTACTACTAACCTTATCTCTGATGAGACTTTACCCCGATCAGGCTTAGGTGTTCGCTTAACCAAAGCACCGACACCAAATGTAAGAACCTGTTTCTTCGATCCTTGAAAATCAACCCCAATGCATCCTAGGTACTCACATGCCACAAATCAAGCGCCCGGAGATCCGGTTCGTTATGGGTAAAAGGAAAAGAAGACAGAACAGAATCTAACATGAATGGAATAACATATTATTTGATCATATAATCTTTACAACAGAAATTTTAAATGCTTTTATTAGAGTTTATTTTAACATTAACCTGGACAGTTATAAATCTCTATGGAATACAATAGTACATAAGTGTGGTGGAAATGGACTACTATCTACTAAAGAATCTTCTGACTCCATGCTTCGAGCTCTTCCAAATTGCTCCAGACTTAACCTCACTACTAGGCTGGCATCCAGAGTTTAAGGAAAGGAAATAAACTCCGGGTCAGTCATGGAACTGGTGCGAAAAACTCAAAACACGAGTGTTTGAAAATTAAAGGTATCTCACAAGATTACGCTGCACATAAACATGGAATGAGTTTTTAACTTATGATAATCAAAATATTTTTTACGTGGAAATTTGGTAATATATTTTTAATGACATTCTTTTTGAAAATATTTGCAAGTAAACTTATGAATCTTAGCAAAAATTATTACCATATTAAATTCTGGACCCAATCATTTAAGGTTCTACAAATAACACCGAAGGCACTTATTGGAGATTGGATTGCTAACTAAATAACAATGTAAGGGACTACCTCTCGTACAGTGCATTTCTAGAAGAAAGCACCCGAGGCCCCTATATTGGTCCTTATGCTAATTAAGGTCGGCTTATTCGAAAATATAATATTCGAATAGCACCGAATATTACATCACCCAGCCATTACCAACCTATCTGAGACGTCTCATAACATACACCACTAAATTCAAAATCAACGTTATAACAGGAAGAAATTTTATAGATCTAGAAGGAGATTTCATACCCTGATTGGTTGTGTGCCACTTAGTCTCAAAGCATCTCATGTTTCACTATTCCCGGGTGTGAGGCTTTGAGGAAACGATTACCTTTTTTACATAGCACATCTTCCACTTTGAATGCCACTTTGTCATTTCATAATCATAAAACTGATTTCTATAAACGTATAACTCATGAGCTCGCATGTCTCTAGAAAGGGTGTTAAGTTAAGAGAAATTGCCTTCTCTACTACCAAATAGATGATACATTCATAGAGATCGGTCAATATGACCTAGAAATGCAACGTCAGGCATTCGTCCATATAATTTTTCCAAATATGGGACAAACCAAAGGTACTTTCCTACCACGTCCTGCCGGCATTACCCCTAGGATTAGTAGTGAGTTAGTCCTTGCATACGAAAATCACAGAACGAAGGGGCCACTGCAATTTATTTATCTCGGGAGCAAATCCAAATATTGTCAACAAGCAGTCCTTCTGTTATAAAGATTCCCGCCTTAAAAATCAAGGTCTTCAATATATATTTTGTTCACTTTCAAAATGTAAATTGGTTCGTAGTGGTTTTTGGATAGGAATCACCCAAATCCGATCCCAGTTCCTTCAAACCAATTATCGATAAAAAAAATGTTTTATAAATAGGCGATTATCATTTGATTTATTCATATTTTTTTACTGGAAAAATATCTTCAAGAAATATATATATCTCAACAAACATTCTTGTTGGTATATATGAAATCATTAGATCTCTCTTTATTAAATTCTTTGGTTTAATTAAATAATTCTGAATCATTTTACTTAACACTTCACCTAGATTTCTTATTTTTTAAAATGAAACTTTTTTAAATAAGTTGAAACCATGTTATCTAAGATGGTAAATCTGAATTATTAAAATTTGAAAATTTTAATCTTTTATACTTAATTCGTTTTCGATATTTCGACCTTATATATCCCTCACCTAAGAGAGGCTAGGTGAGCTAGGGCACTGCTTGCTTCTGAACATCTCCTTAGTTTAAGCACTTCATCTAGATCTCACGAATAAAAAAAATCAGATGTACTCATCGGCTTATTACACCTAAGATTAATACATTTGTTTATAACAGTTTTTCTTTAAATCATTTATTTTATTTTCTTTTAATAAATTATAAAATATTCAACTCATCTTTAAAACACTTAATTATTCATTTAAAAACATTTACAAGATTTGGAATAGAATTGTTACTTTTAAAGTTATATTTCAAAAGTAATTAAAAACCGCTGCAAAAAGTGATGTGAATAGTGTTTTAAAAGCTATATTAATTTAAAATGAATTATATCATTTATATAACCCAAATCTCTTTTAATACATTTTTAAAAGATTTATAAGATTTATTTCATATTTTTAAACATTTAAAATATCCTTTTAAATCATTTTTAAATTTTGGTCATTAAACTGCAAAACCGCGATTTCTTTGAAAAATTGTTTTCGATTTATTTGAAAATCTATAAGATGAAATATTGATTTTCTTTCTTTATTTGAAAAGTATGGATATAATAGTCTAAAAAATTCTTATTACATAGAATTTTGAGCTATATTCCACTTTGTATACTTATTTAAATTTACAGCACGAAATCGCAAACTACCGTTGCATGATGCGCCTAGATAATTGATTATCAATTTTCATTTAAATCTAGTTGAGACAAGTTTTAAAAAATTTATAAAAAATTCTAATCAATTTCATAGGGTTTAATGATTCCATATTACTTTTATAACTTGATTCGAAAAGTGATTTACTTGTGTAATTTCGACATATATTTAACGTGACTTGTTAAAACAACAATATTAAATAATCTATATTTGATGATCAAAGCATAAACAAGCAACCAAACATGATTAAAAATCATCATAACCAAACATAGCAAACCATATTATGTCATCCAATATATAACATATAAAAATAAATATAGAGTTTCTCACCATAATCCAAACTGATACTTCCTACCAACACTCAAACAAATTAATGCTTCATTAATCATTTCCTAAACAACCAAATCCCACAGCTATGCCTCCTTCCACCTGGTAATCATGCTTCCCACAATGACTTAGGCTTAATACTATAGTTTAGAAGAGATTAGAGAAGACTTGGTTAACTTTTGAAAAAGTTAGAGAGTAATCAGTGGATTAGTGCTTAAGCACTTCCACTATTTTTAACCCTCTTACCTTCTCTCAAGTTTTTAAGACTAAAGAAGAGGCCACTTTGGAAGCCATTAGAGAGCATTTAGAAAGCTCAAGAATGAAGAAGAAGAAGAATAGATGTGAAGAATAAGGGAGAAGAAGGGGTGATATTTATAGGAAAAAATGAGAAAATATCTTCAAAGTGAAATTACCACCATACCCTTACCTACCAAGAAAACGCCTCCCCCTCCATCATGGCTCATGGTAGCCCGCCATATGGATGAGGTATAGGTGATGGTGGTGATGATGGTGGAGGTGGTGATGCGATGTGGTGTAAGGTTGATTTGATGTTTGCTTTTTAAAGTAATAATGACTTTAGATATTTATTCCTTTACCTTATACAAATCCATATTTACTATTATCATGTGTATATGTATAAGGTAATGTGTGTATGTGCATGTCACAAATGTGTGCAGGTTATTTGGACAATGTCGTATGACTTATACACGCCAAACCATTACGAATTTGGATTCCGATCTTCAGTCAAGTTACTTCTTAGTTAATATATTTATATTTGTAAACAAAGTTTGAAAAATAATTTCTTATCATTATAGATGGATTAAAATGATCCCATTTGAATTATAAAACCATATAAATCAATATTGAACGATAGTTTACAAAAAATGTTATTATATCGATAAATCGACATCAATTTTCCTTATATTTTCGAATCAATTTTGTATCTTTATAAAACTATAATAAATGATTTATTATCACTTTATTAATATTACAAATGGATTATTTTCATTTTAAACCAATTATCAGGATAATTATAATTATTAAATCTTTAATCTCAATTAAAACTATGGAGACATTACTGATGAGGTTATAAATACATTTTATTTTTCAAAATTAAAATAAATTATTTTATTTCATATTCTTGTTTAAATATAAAAATGAGTGTATGTATCTAATCGCATTCGTGACTTTGGATAATAATAGAGCCGTTTATTGATAAAACGATTTGCGGCTATTTTATCGATTTAAATCCCGAGGAAGATATTTCTATAAATATCCAATCAAAATAAGATTACCATTATTATTCATTATTCAAAACAAGATTATTGTTTTTATTATAACTCAAAACAATATTATTTGTTTAATTATCCTTTTATTTTAATATTTTAAAAATAACTCAAATTTTTATGCATGTTTAGGGCATTTGCATGCGTACTTATATGTCACAATCACACAATCGCGCAAGGAATGAACTCGCTTATGGTATGTCTGCAGTACATACTCACATTGTACTTTTAGTTGAGTAGATGGTTGTGTAGATAACTTATTTGTATCATATGAATGTTTACTCGGGTTATGATGTCCGCCCTCTAGAAAGATTTTGGGGATGAAATCTTTTTTAAGAGTGGAAGAATGAAACACCCCATAAAATTAACTATAAATAAATAAATTGGATAAATTAATTTAAATAAGATAAGGAGTAAAAATGAAATTTTTTTTAAAAGCCAGAATTTGACCATGAAAGTTATATCACTACTTTCGTGGTGATTTTCGGATCAGTTTCCGTATATAATATGTTGAAAACGGAGCTCAAACAAAGAAATTATGACTGTTTGAAGTTTCAAATTCAAATTAATTCAAATAAAATTTAAATTCAAATAAATAATCAATTCCTAAATTTAAAATTCAGAAGTTAAGAGTAATTATACTTGGGGGTTAAGTAAACATAAAAGTCAACATTAACGTTAAATTGCAATTAAGGAAGAGAACAAATAAACAACAAGAAAAGAAATTCAACGTTCCCAAAATAGAACCGGTCAACCTTTGACCCATGACTGGTCGACCTCTAGCGGTCGACCGGTGGTAAGGGTAGTCGACCTGTAAACACAGGATGGCCTCTATGATTTTACAGCAATGAACCTTCTGGATTTTATAATTTTAAACCGTCTTAAATCAGACGATTATGATGCATTCTGACCACTATAAATAGGAACCTAGCCCCCTCACTTTTATTCACAAAATATTTTAGGAACACAGTGAAGCTCTGCCAGTTTGTCTCTTTATATATTTTAAAAACTCCATTGGGGTTTCAGGTAAGAAATCCTATATATCCATTTTGTTTATTGTCTATTTTCTCAACCTATTCCTCCAAACCTATAATTTTTTGAATCTAAGTATCTACAAATCCCTTGCTGTGTATATCAAAATGAAGATATCTAAATGAGTTCATTAAAGGCATATCAAATCCAAAAGTAGGAGAAGCTAAGGACCTCTATGAGTGGAAATCTTAGTATTTCTATTTCAGTAATTGAATAGTGTAGATTAGATTTGATATATTCCTTGGGGAGTTTTTGGATTACGAAAACATTACACTAAAAAGCCCCAAAATTCTCGAAATGTCAATTCTTAGGTTGGAATCTTAATTGTTTTGTACTAAAATAATGGAATTTTTGTGGATTTTACAATTTATGTATTTAACCTTCTATTCCACTTCTTATTCTTTTCTTGGATCTGATTAAGGAATTTGATTGAGATGTTGTGTAAGATATGAATTCTTATTTGTAGGTTGCACCGCCTATTTCTACAAATTGAGTAGAAATTACCTTGTCTAATTTTATGTAAAAGAAGATGAATAGACTATAAGCTTAATTAAATTGTAAGTTTTTACTATTGATTTCCTCTTTTGTTTTAATATGAAATAAGTTGAATTTGAATTCCATATATAAGTATATTTATTTGATTTTGACATGTTATATACTTTATTATGGAAATGTGACTTGTATAATTTTGGAAGATTTGACATTTAAAACGTTAGTTTAAGGCGTCTTCGCACGCATAGAATATAATAAGTGTGTGTATGTGTGTATAAACCAGCATAAATAATGCACAATTATAACGTATTAATGACGTAGTTAATTAGGTTAATAATTATCATTTAAATCCCCTTTAGGAGAGTAATTAATTATATAGAACAAATAAGAAGGAATCTTTATAAGGCTTAAATAATGAATACGGTGAAATGTTGATAATACACTTAGAGAGTGTTTTGAAATATGATTAATTTAAAAAATGCAAGGTCGGTCAAAAGCACATAGAATTTTATCCAGCTAATCTCGCTACCAATAGTGTGACTTTGGGGTTGATGTGAGAGATCACCTATAATCAGTAACTACAGATGATGTGGGGTTAGTTCCAATTTTGTTAGCTAAATCTTCCTAGCTAATCTGGCTACCAATTCCTATGAATAGTCAGGCTAATGTGAGACATCTTTGTGGGGTATGGGTCATAATATGAACGATATGCGTTAGGGATTGAAGGTATTAAGTGGTTGTTTATGAGTCTGCCATTTTCCCTTGTATGAAGTATTAAATAGTATGGATTGGATTTAGGCATAGTTATTGATATCTTGGAAAGGTCTGCTTATATAGAAATAGAAATTGTCTGAAGAAATTTCCATGCAATGTCAGCCAGATAGGTGCCTATGAGGAGTCCACCTTGGGAATAAGTATTAAATGATAGTAACCTGACTTTAATTGAGGCCTTAAATGGTCAAAGTCTATCTATTTTCCATTGAAGGTATTAAGTGGCTTGGGTATTCTCTTTCGCATTGGTAGATAATAGTGACGAAGCCTATGGGGTATTGATGGATACTATGAAGAAACTGCTTTGAGGATTTAAGGTATTAAGTGGTAGTTTGATGGACCATCTCTTTGCTATGAAGAATTAAATGGTTTTGAATATAGTTTAAATGTGAAAGACATATCCTTATTTAAATTATACTGTCCAAGTACTGATATAGAAAGGCTTGAGATTTCTATTCATCGGACATTGTTGTTCTGACTCCTTCCTTGTTACAACACATGTTAGGGAAGGAGACATGATCGAGATGGAGATGAGGATGAAAGGAAATTATGGCAATGTCTATTTATTTATTTATGTTATTTTCTGATGTACCCATTTGAAGATGATAATGTATTTTTGAACATGATTATGTAACGACTATTGTTGACATTATGCTATGGTTTTATGACATAGAAATTTTAAATAAAATGGGTAACTCTTTGTGCTATTATATTTTATCCTTCCACTATCTATTCTAAATGAATAGATAAATAGCTTTGAATTGTTTTTTTACCAATTAACAGCCACCTTCGCAATAGGTCTAAGTTTCGATGGACCTTTTCGGGTCGGGATTTAGGCCTGTTTCGGGGCGGATTATTCTAGGAGTTGTCTAGCATACATTAAGAACGTTGGTCAGAATAAATTAGAGGCAAGATTGGTACAATATATACGATATCCTAAAAATTCAATTGGATATATATTCTATAATAACGAGAAACAAAAGGTTATTGTTTCTCAATACACTCTCTTTTTAGAAAAGAAATTTCTACCAAGGAAATTAATAGCAAGGTTGTATGCTTAGATGAGATCCAAGAAGTTAACACCGAGGCCAAACTAGTGAGAGAACCTAGTTCACCTGTATGTGAAAACACACAGCTTATTCGAAGGTCTAGTAGAGAATATTATGCATAAAAAAGAAACTACGGTTTTCTCATGGGTGGTGAGAAAGAGGACTATGTCCTAGATGATGACACTCCTCTATCCTTCCAATAAGCACTACAAAGTAGAGATTCTACACTCTGGCTTGGAGCAATGAAATCCGAGATAGATTCCACATACGGAAATAAAGATGAAATGTGTCAAACGCACCAAAAGGATAAAACTCATCGGCTGCAAATGAACTTTTAAGAAAAAGCTAAATGTAGATGGAGAAGTAAAGACTTACAAAGCTAGGCTAGTTGTAAAAGGATTTCATCAAATTCAAAGTGTTGATTATGACGAGACCTTTTTGTTCGTAGCCATGCTTCAGTCCATTCATATTATGCTAGCTATAACTGTGTTCTGTGAATATGAAATATGACAACTGGATATGAAGATGACATTTCTATATGGTGAGTTAGAAGATACCTTCTATATGTCATAGTCCACGGGGTTTTGTGGTCAATGGGAGTGATGGAAAGGCTTGTAAGCTGTTAAAGTCCATTTATGGACTTAAATAAGCTATATGGAGTTGGAAAAAGTGTTTTAATAAGTTAATTATATAGTTTAGTTTCGATCAGAACACAAAGGAAGCATGCGTATATAGAAAGGAATAGGGCAATGTTATCGTTTTCTTAGTGTTATATGTCGATGATCTATTATTGATTGGCGATGACACTTTGTTGTTGCAATCAACGAAAGCTTGGCTTTTCAAGAGTTTCTCCATGAAGGATTTAGGAGAAGCAGCCTATATATTAAATATAAAGGTTTATAGAGATGGATCTAAGTGGCTGCTCAGGTTTTCCTAATCCATATGCATAGATACCATATTGACAAGGTTCAGTATGGAATATTCCAAACATGGAAATGTTCCAATGCAGTTTGGAATCGTCCTTTCTAATAAGGACGCCCCTCATACTGATGAGGAGAAAGAGCATATGAAGAGGATTTCCTATGCTTCAGCCATAGGATCCATAATGTATGTTATGCTATGTACTAGAGTGTATGTGCCATACGTATTAGGATGCATAACCCGTACCAGTCTAATCCTGACGGAAAACATTGGATGACCGTAAAATGTATACTAAAGTAAAAAAAAAAATTAAGAACTTATTCCTTATAAATGATAACGGAGACCTCCTTATGAAGGGGTATACAGGCTCTAGCTCTCAAAGTGATAAATTATAGTAAGTTAGTATTTAGCTATGTCTTTAAACTTAATGAAGGAGCCATCAGTTAGAAAAGTCCCAAATAAGTGGCAGTAGTTGATTTGATGATGGGGGTTGAATACATCGCCCTCAATGAAGCAGCTAAGAAGTAGTATAGATACGCAAGTTTTTGAGTAAGCTCGGAGTGATTTCTGATAAAAAAGGTTCCTATAGCATTGTTCTGTGATAAAAATGTGGTGATTCAGATCGTAAAGGAACCTAGAGTACACAAGAAGTCATGACATATTCTTCAAAAGTTCCACCTAATTAGAGAACTGGTTGAGAAGAAAGAGGTCATGATATAAAGGGTAGATACCATGGAAAACATGGTCGATCCATTCACTAAGGGTCTAGCTTGATCAGCTCCCGAGAAGCTGATTGAAGGGTGGGATTGAGATTTCATAATTGGCCCTAAGTGCAAGTAGGAGATTGATTGAGTTAGAGATATGCCCTAGGGGCAATTATGTATTTTATGGAAAATTAATTAACTCTGTAATCAACTCATTTGTAATAAAGGTGTTTTTCTTTCTATTATATATTTGTTATAATGCATTATAAATAATTTAATTAAAATATATACTTAATAGAAAATATATAAATGGTGGGTTTATGATAGTAATTACAAATAGTTGTAATCATAGGTATTGTATCACAATATATAATAAGCACATCGTTTTAAATGTTTCTAGTCAAGATACATCGAGATCAAACATCGATGTATGATCTCGACGTATCCGTTGAGACTAGAGTATGTAATGCTCTTCAAACTTTGGGAAGTGTGTTACTTATGATTGCTAGGGGCACTTAGGGGTTACTTACTGATAGTTATTGGATAACTATGGAATGACTCGCTCAATAGTTTTCTACTTGTTAATGTAACTAATGTCAATACCGATGTGACGAAATTACACAGTTTTCTCAACTTGAGAATACGGTTGATCTTCAATGTGGAAGCTTTGCTTTAAGTATAGTTAAATCGTGGCATGACATTCATTAAATGACTATAGTTGGATTGAGTGGAAGCATTGGAAATGAAACACTATTCAAAAGAGGATTCGTTCACTCGGTTATATGGGATTAGTATCACAATCAACTCAAACTAAAAATATCTAGCCAAAGTAGTTCAGTTAATGATTATTATTATTATTGAACTAATGACATTGTGTTTGGATTATAGAGTTGAATACGGATGATAATGAATTTTGACCATTACCAAATTTCATAAGTCAAAAGTGATATAGTTTTGATGAAGAGAATTAGTGTAAATAATAATTACAACTGAATAATGCTTAACAAAGTAAAATTGGATTTTATTGAAATCAAGTAAGCGTAAAATTTAGAAAAATGTCACACACCTGCTAAGTGACGTGTGAATGTTAATATTCGAATACTTCGATGTTAATCACTAACTAAATTTACACTTGAAGGCTTACGCAATCGAAACTATGAATAATCCTTTAATCAAATGATTTAATTAATTTATCTTTGTTAAAAATTAATTAATATTTATGGAATATTAATTACAAAATTTTATTTGATTTGATGAACAAATATTAATAAATATATTTATAATAGTTATAAACATATTAATCGGTATGCAATATCGATATGCACTAAAATTAGATTTAGTTGCAAAATATATTGTTTGGGCTTTAAATGGATTTAAAGCTTATATAAGGGTCTGGTTGGTTAGGCTTTAATAGAGCATGGTAGGCAGCGATATGATCGCATCTTGGTGGGCTAGGTTTATGGAGATAAGGCATGGAGAATAGATAAAGATTTAGATCCTAACTTTTCTCCTTTTCTTCCTCTACATAAACATCACAGTCCACACCCATTTTATGCTTTTTGGAGCCTCCATACACATCTATTTCTGGATGAACCATATCACACCATCCTCCATTATTTCAAGTTCAAATCAAAGTGAAAACGGTTCTATTCAAGTTGGTGGTCTTCGGTTCAGAGACTAGCACTATTTTGGCTTAGAAACCAGTTCAAGGAGTAAATCTCAATGTTTCAAGATGTACTTACATGCATTGGATATAAGGTATATTCCTAACTAATCTATGAACCTTAATATTTACGTATAGTGTTTATATCATATATTATATTATTAGTTAGGTGACGATTCCAATACACAAATATATTGTCACAACTAGGTTCGTTGTATGTTATACTTTTATATTTATACTAAAAAAATTAGTCAAGTATGCACCTATAGGTGGCTCAACTCAAATTTTTAAAAAATATAAATAATTTATACAATATATATATTTATATTATAATTTAAATACTACATCACACTTTATACAAAACATGGGTATGTAAAGTTTAATAGGTATAATATTTTTGGCAAAAACAAAATAATTACATATATATATTATTTAAATAGTATTAAAATAAATTAATCATATAAATTAAAGGTATTAATATATATATATATTATGTTTTATATTTTATAAATTTAAATCAATACATAACATAATCTTAGCAAAAATTTAAAAAACCATTTTCTGTAATTTAAAAATATTCAATTATTGGTCGACAATTTAAAAATTGATTTTCAATTTTAAAATTATATATTAAACAATTACAAAATATCATTCAAAATTGTACTAAAAATTTAAAATTTGAAATATGTTTCTAAAATAATTTTTTTATTAATATTTTAATAATATATGTATGGACATTTACATTAAAATATATTTTAGATTTTGAAAAAAAAATCCTAAACTGTGTGCGTGACCAAGTACATATTTATTATATATATATATATAATGTATTTTATAAGTACTAATCTATATTTATTATTACATTATATTTACATATATATTTATACATATGTCTAATATATATAAATATGTTATATATATACACATTTCTCGGCTTTGCAGCAATTTTCTTTTTGAAAATGGGTTAACTTTGTTAAGGCTTTTCAGCCCACATGAAAGATTGACACAAAGTCGCATACAACTACATCAGTTACATAAATTTACTTTGACTTTACAACCGATTATTCTATCACTTTCCAGATCTAACATTTCTCTTTCCTCCTACAGTTTCATTCTTCGAACTTCATTGCTGCCGAGAACTACAGCTCCTACCTTGGCTTTTTACCACTATCCACGACCGGTCCCTAACTCCAGCCTCGACTTCTGTTAGTCCCTGGTTGCTGGTGAGTAAATTTCCTCTGGTTCTTTTCGATACTGGTCTTATGTCCATCATTGCTAACTTGCTAACTTTGTCAATGCTTCTTTCTTCTCTTTGGAAAATTCTATGATTCCTTTCCTTGTTCCAAACAATGACTGTCAAGGCCATTGTGTTCAGTTTGGGTTTAAAGTTTACAGCTTGCATATTGTTTCTCAGGTAATCTACAATCCCTTGCAATTTGTAGCTCAAGTTTCTGACATTTCCACCATTTCGCATTTATCCCAGATTTTCTTTAAGTATTCACCCTCAAAAAATACATGCATGTGAATCTCCTCTTTATTTTTGCACAAAACATGGACTTTTTAAGTTGCAATACCCTATTTTGGAAGTCTATCTCTGGTGGGGAGACGACCTATCATTGCCTTATATGTTGTCAATCCCATCTTCGAGCTGTTCGCTTTTTCCTATATAATTTTGTTCCATATCACCTCTGAATCTTTTCTTCTCATAGCCACCCACGCAGATTTGGTGGTAAAGCTTTTATGGTCTGCTTCTATGACCATAACATTTTCTCTGTTGAAATTCAAAGTCAAGTACTCAATTTGACATTTTCAGTCTGTGCTGCAAGGAATTGACTCATGGACGAATAATCGACTCTACATTTCTATTAGGGCCTTCATAAGCGGATAAGCATCCAACCTAAAGTATCAATTAGATATTTTCCATTCATCCATGGGTCCTTCCACAACTCTCTAGTACATGATTCAGCCATTTTATTTCTGATTTTCATGATTGCTTTCCATGTTGGAGATGCATTGTTATCCACTACCATTTGCCCAAAATTATCTATTATATACCTCTATCGCATCCATCTAGCCTACAAATAGTTGAAGCTGATAATTTTTCAGCCTTATTTCAAAGTAAAAACATCTCTTGTATCTTTTAAATCTCTGTGACCCACGCCTCCTTCTTCTTTAGGTCAACATAGACCTTTATATTTAATTTTATGCAATCCACCTTTCCAACTTACACTATGATGGAAATTGTGTATTTCTTGAAAAAGCTTATTGTGGCTCACTAACTCAATTTGGAGAGAAAAATATTCTATGGCAATCGCAAATAGGTAGGGAGATAATGGATCTCCTTGCCAAATACCTCGGTTACTGCTAATAAGCCCTTTGGGAATACCATTCAGCAGAATAGAGAAGGTAGGAGTGGTAAAACATTCATTGATAACTCAACAACTTTAATTGGGAACCCAATGCATTTGAGCATGTGAAGGCTAAAGTGTCTATTCATCTTATCATATGCCTTGTGAAGGTCAACCTTTAAGCAAAACTTATTAGCGCCTTTTTTATTAAAGTTTCTAATTATTTCACATGCCATTAGAGAATTTTCATATATACTTCTTTCTTTGATAAATGCACTTTGACACTCAGCAATGAAATCTGGTAAGATTTTCTTCAATCTATTGCAAAAGACTTTACCGAGAATCTTATATATGTCATCACAACATGCAACAGGTCTCTAATCTTCTATCCTGGATGGCTTATCATTTTCTAGAATGAGATAGATGAAAGTGTGGTTGATTTCTTTTAAAATTTTACATGTTTGGAATGATTGTTGAATAGCTTTGCAGCAAACATGTGTGTGCGTGTGTAATTTACAAATGATTTAAATATATTCATATAGTTGTGATAATATATATACATAATATTAATATTTCACACCTATAATTATAAATATATATATATTTATTTGTTTATATAAAATTATTTAAATAAAAAGTGTCATTTAGATATGTATGTATGTATGCATTTGTAATTTTTATATATATAAACAAAAGTATAAAAACATACATTTGGATAATATATTTGTATATTAGATGAGCAAACGTGCTTATTGCGATGTAAACCCCAACACCTATATATGGACATGTTATATCTTGCATGGATTGATATGTTACACACGCATGCACACATATATGTGTATATGATTCATGTATGTGTGTGTTTGTATGTAATATAACATTATTTAAATAATATAAAATCATTTTATAAATTTAAATAAAATAATGATTTTATTTAAAAAGAATTTAGAAATATTCTAAATACATTAGGCTTCATGGGCTCAATAATGATCCAAAATGATGAAAGAATTGAAATTCGTCCATTATTTCCACTACGGACCGGTCCAGTTCCAGCAATTTATGCCATAGCTCCTCCTAATTTGGGCTGAGTGCTCCTTTAGTCGGGTTTTTTGTATTTACAAACACCTGACACAGAACTAGTTCGTTGACAATGAATTATCTGAGCTTCACCCTTGTTAGGACTGGATTCTTCGACTTCCGAAAATCGACACTAATACGTCCACTGTATCAACTGCCGAACAATCGAAGGCCGAAAAATCGAACCCTTAGGGTTTAAGAAGAAGAAAACGATAGAAGAAGTAAGAAAGAAGAAGCAACAGAAACAATATTAGAATCTCCACAGCGGAACAACATATAATAGATAAATGAATAATCTTTAAATCAAAAGAACTGTACATTTTATACATTACATCATCATAATCAATACACAACCCAACGCAAGAATGACAGTTATATAAACCTGTCCTCACAACTGAATACACAGCAGAAAAGATAATATCATATACAAGTGATACGTTTCGCCATCCAGCTTGCTCCTGATCTCCACAGCATCTCCTGAATTCCAGAATGACCTAATAACCTGACTCTAGGCTGTCCGTGTAGAAATTGGTGGACACCCAGAATTTAGGAAGGAAACAATAAACTCCAGGTCAGTCATGGGACTGGCGTGAGAACTTAAAACAGTTATATCTTTAAAACAAACAAAGAAATATTTTAAAATAGATCCGCAATGCTTTTAGAAAATGTAACTACCATAAGGCCTCCCGCCACAATCACAATGCAAACGCAGAATTGGAGGAGATTTCTCCTTATGATTGTCAAACATGCTTGATACGCAAATTTCTTTGATATTATTACTATAAGTGCAAAGTGCAGGAAGACATTTCGAAAGTATAATATAAATCTTAGCCAACATACGACCATTATCGTATGCCTCTATAGCTACCAAGGTTACCGCCACATTCTATGGCAGGTTATACAACTAAAACCGTACAAGGCTCGTATTGTTTCTTTGGATTTCCATCAAATGGTCTGGCCAAGGAACTTCCCATTGCCACAAGGGTACGCCTTTGGAAGGATGCCTCGAGAACCTAACCGGATCTCTGCCAACACAAAGCCGGGTTACCTCTACAGAAGTAGGTAACTACTGACACGGGTATGTCATTCGCAGGTTGTAAACAACCTTTATCCGAGGATCCTCAACCAACAACAATCACAAAGTCATATATATTTGCGATATCCACATAAGTTAAGTATCTGGGCTCCATACCATGATACCACTTCTAACCAGAAGGAAATTCACATACCCTAAGGGGCGCTACTCCCTATAACCTTACTGCATCTTTCCTGTTTTGACCATCACCGGGTTGTGAGGTCCGACGAAGTCTCGTCCAAAAAGCTACGCTTTTCACAAAAGCTATGTTTGATTAACAAATGATCAACAGCACTTTGTATGCCACATTACCAAATAGGGAATGTATCACTAGTAACCATCAACTACATAACCTCTGAGTTCATACGTCTCAGAGAAGGGTGTTAAGCTAAGAGAATAAATTCTCCGCCACCAACAGAAATGTATTTGATAGAAACCAGCTTTACATCTCAAAGTGTAACATCAGACACACATCTATACAAGTCTGTTCCGGGATCGAACGGAACCTAGGGCACTTCCAAAGAAGCCCTTGCAATCCGGATATTCACTAATCGTGTCCGGACTTCCATCATAAAGGGTGATAAAATCTCTATATCGGAGATCAGCCGATGCAGAGACATTCGACGGTAATCCTTCCATTTTCGAAAATATCCGGTCTTCAACACCGATCTTCAAATGCTATCCATTATGACGTATCACTATTCGGAATTGGATTTATGACCCAAAGGTCCTCTCCCGGCTAAACCGAATAACGAGCGTTTATTTTAAAATAAGTGTAGCATTCAAATTCGAGCAAATCACAACAAATACCCATTTAAAGGTAAATATTGATACTTGGTTATTTAACTATCAATATATATGCACAACATCACCAGATTCCAAATAATTTCCCAAATTATTTATTTTCCAAAAATATCTTTACAAGATATATTTTTCCACACTTCAACCATTTGAAAACAAATTTCAAATCACTTTTCACCTTTACAACTTTTGAAAACAAATTTCAAATCATTTTTCTTACGCGGAAACACTTCCAAATATTTATTCATTTTCACTGGAAATCGCCGAGTTCAAAATACTTTAAAATAATTTATAACACATATCCAAAATATATTGGGAAAACACTTTGAAATAAAACTATTTTTTTTAAACACTTTACTTAATATATTAGTTATAAAAATATCATACCAATATTACATATAACTTAAGTCCAAACTAATTTTCAAAATAAAATTAGTAGATAGTACAACTATTTAAATAACTATTTTCTAAAACAATTATTGATTAAATCTTAGAAACAATCATTTCTATATCAACTTAATAAATCTTTACTTAAAGGATTTAGAACAATTTAAGAATTTAATTTCTCCAAAGTATCCTTTTCAAAACCAATTTTAGAATTATATATATATATATATGTATGTATGTATGTATGTATGTATGTATGTATGTATGTATCTATTTTTCAAAGCTATTCAGAAATTTTATTCGGCTTTCCAGGGAGAATACACTTCAATTTCAAAATGTTTCATTTAAACCAATTAAATAAATCCTTACCGATTTACTTTAAATTTACGTTCCAAATCCGTAAATTAATTTCCACACTTCAAAATAAATCAATGTTTATTTTTAAACAAATTTCTCTTTACTTTATAAATTCCATGGTGAATTTAAATTTCCAAATATCCACTGATAATACGATTTTCAAATCGATTTCAAATATTCACTTTCAACAACAATTCAATTGATTTCAAAAACAACCAAATCAAATTCCATATTGATTTCCCAAGAAATTAAACACCAAGTGAATTTCATTCAAATCTCAAATTGAAATCAGTTTCTACTAAACCCCAAATAAATTTTCAAATTAATTCCAAATTCTTTTCAAAACGTCAAATAAATTTCCAAATGGATCTTCAAAAGATTTAAATTCAATCACCAAAAATCAATTCCCAAATGGGTTTCAAATTTTATTTCCTTCTAAAAATAAATTCGTTTTAGAGAAAACAAATTCTTTTATTTTCAAACTCTTTAAAATCCGTATTTTGAATAAATTCTTCAACCTTTGAATAATATTACTCGAAATCCATTTATTAAAGGTTTTTCCATATTTTGAAATTTTATTCAATAAGATTAAAAATAAAACTTTATTATTTTAGAATTCCTTCTTTTAAATTTATCCAATTCTCAAAAATAAATTTTAATATAAACTTTCAACCTGAATTTTCAAAAATCAAATTTTTATTTATTTCCGGTATCTAACGATACCAAAATTTTATTCGGCTAAATTTTATCCTTCAACGATCTCAATCATAAAGATAATCACACAGAGATTATAAATAATCAACACACAATATTGAAACAAATTCGATTATTTGAGGAATCCAGTTGGATACCTCCAACCTGTTTTCCTGCATCCACGGATGTTAGCACAATACCAATCCCGTTTCAAGACGGGATATCGGGTACATGAGTTTATATAAAATATTATCCGCTATAATGCAGCGCAATAGGGTCTCATCCGCTATATAATGCAGAAAATCAACTCCAAGTACATATATAATACCAATTCCACTTCAAGGTGGAATATCACGGTATATGTGTTTAATATAATAACCTCCGCTTAATATGCGGCGTGTAGGGTCTATTTCAATACAACATATAGCAACCATCATTCAATCACATAATCAAGCAATTTTAAATCTAACTATTTAAAATTTAAATCGAAACACAATTCGATTGAGTGAGAAGTTCTCACCTTGCTTCCAATAGCGGTTTCAACGTTTTATTCCGAATAAAATTAAACGCGCGTTTAATTTTACCGAAAATTATCACTAGCTCCAATCAATACCAATCCAGGTCCATCGCGTAGTGTTCGCGAATACGAACCCAACACAACTCGTTCCGTCCGTTTTCGACCTTGTATGAAGAAGTTGCTCAGTTTTAAACATTATACGAATTTTTATAATAAAAAATCAATTTAAAATTTTATTTAACCTAAAATAGATCTCTGCCGTTCAATTTTCTTTCTCCAGATCTGGCCACACGCAACATTCTTCTTCCCCATCGGGTTACGAGCGCGCTATAAACCCATGGCCGCCATTTTCATCAAATTTTCGCGGCCACCGTCTTCCATAAGAACACGATCAAACAACGTCATTTGAAAGGCCATCACAAGCTCCACCTTCGGCATGAATCTTGTGCAACTCGATCTCCATCTAGCCTCGATTTTTGAGCTCGAACGTGCGACATTTGAGCGAGCTTTGCCGTTGATCCACTTCGTCTTTGACGACCATAACCTTTGGATTTGTGGATCGTGTTAAGGTTTACAAGTTTTGTTTAGTAAGTTTCTCGTGATAACACATGGATTTGAAGAAATCGAAGGGGAAACAAAATGATTTTTTGGCCGTGGAAACGAAAATGGAAACCTTAAATGTTTTGCAAAAGTGAAAAGTTATGGCCTTATATAGAAAATTACGCGACACTATTCACCCGAATTTTTCCTGAACTCGAAACGAAGCGTGCCATCTGGCGTTTATAATTTTTTACCCCTAATCCGAACGCAATGGAATATATATCAGGAGCCAATTAGATCATATTTGAAAGATAGGTTTCTGAATCGAATTATTTAATTTAAAATTCACTTAAACCGATTTCAGTGCATTTTAGCTTGCCCTGGACAAACCGTAAATCCAATTGACACGAAATTTGAAATTTTACAATAATATAACATTACAGATCTGATGAAACTAGTTTCGTCGAAATCCGAGACTGTTTGAAAAATGACTATTTTTACTCGTCAATTAAATATTAAAATATTCAATTTCCACAAATTAACTTTTAATTCAATTTTAAAAGTTCTATAACATCATTCTAACTCCAATATGATTTAATACACTTTATAAATCAATTTTAATCACATTAAACCCAATTTCCAATTATTTTTGTGTCAGGACCCGATTCTTCGACTTTCGAAAATCGACATTAATACGTCCACTGTATCAACTGCTGAACAATCGAATGCCGGAAAACCGAACCCTTAGGGTTTAAGAAGAAGAAAAAGATAGAAGAAGTAAGAATGAAAGAAAAGCAACAGAAACGATGTCAGAATCTCACAGTCGTAGGGGAACAACATATAATAGATAAATGAATAATCTTTAAATCAAAAGAACTGTACATTTTGTACATTACATCATCAAAGTCAATATACAACACCACAAAATAATGGACAGTTATATAAACATGTCCTCACAACTGAATACACAGTGGAAAAGATAATATCATATACAAGTGATACGTTTCGCCATCCAGCTCGCCTCCTGAGCTCCACAGCACCTCCTGAATTCCAGAATGACCTAATAACCCGACTCTAGGCTGCCCGTGTGGAAATTGGTGGGCACCCAGAGTTTAGGAAGGGAACAATAAACTCCAGGTCATTCATGGGACTGGTGTGAGAACTTAAAACAGTCATATCTTTAAAACAAACAAAGAAATATGTTAAAATAGATCTGCAATGCTTTTGAAAAATGAACTACCATAAGGCCTCCCGCCACAAATACAATGCAAACGCAGAACTGGAGGAGATTTCTCCTTATGATAGTCAAACATGCTTGATACGCAAATTTCTTTGATATTATTACTATAAGTGCAAAGTGCAGGAAGACATTTCTAAAGTACAATATTAATCTTAGCCAACATAGGTACCATTATAGTATGCCTACTATAGCTACCATATTAGATGTCAGATTCTACAACTAAAACCGTACAGGGCTCGTATTGTTTTTTTGGATTTCCAACAAATGGCCAGGCCAAGGAACTTCCCATTGCCACATGGGTACGCCTCTGAAAGGACGCCCTGAGTACCTAACCGGATCTCTGCCAACACAAGGCCGGGTTACCTCTGCAAAAGTAGGTAACTATTGACACGAGTATGCCATCCCCCGGTTGTAAACAACCTTTATCTGAGGATCCTCAATACCAACGACCACAAAGTAATAAATTTGCAGCAACCACATAGGTCAAGTATCTGGGCTCCATACCATGATACCACCTCTATCCAGAAGGAAATGCACATACCCTAAGGGGCGCTACTCCCTATAACCTTGCTGCATTCTTCCTGTTTCGATCATTCCGGGGTGTGAGGTCCGACGAAGTCTCGTCCACAAAGCTACGCTTTATACAAAAGCTATGCTTTGATCAACAATGATCAGCAGCACTTCGTATGCCACATTACCAAATTGGGAATGTATCACTAGTAACTATCAACTACATAACCTCTGAGCTCGTACGTCTCAGAAAAGGGTGTTAAGCTAAGAGAATAAATTCTCCGCCACCAACAGAAATGTATTTGATAGAAACCAGCTTTACATCTCAAATTGTAACGTCAGACACACATCCATACAAGTCCGTTCCGAGATCGAACGGAAACGAAGGCACTTCTAAAGAAGCCCTTGCAATCCGGATATTCACTAATCACGTCCGGACTTCCATCACAAAGGGTGATAAAATCTCTATATCGGAGATCAACCGATGCAGAGACATTCGACGGTAATCCTTCCGTTTCCGAAAATATCCGGTCCTCAACACCGGTCTTCAAATGCTATCCATTACGACGTATCACTATTCGGAATGGGATTTATGACCCAAAGGTCATCTCCCGGCTAAACCGAACAACAAGCACTTATTTTAAAATAAGTGTAGCATTCAAATTCAAGCAAATCACAACAAATCCCATTTAAAGGTAAATATTGATAGTCGGTTATTTAACTATCAATAGATATGCACAACATCACTAGATTCCAAATAATTTCCCCAATTATTTATTTTCCAAAAATATCTTTACAAGATGTATTTTTCCACACTTCAACCATTTGAAAACAAATTTCAAATCACTTTTCACCTTTACAACTTTTGAAAATAAATTTCAAATCATTTTCCTTATGCGGAAACACTTCCAAATATTTATTCATTTTCACTGGAAATCTGTCGAGTTCAAATACTTTAAAATAATTTATAACACCTATCCAAAATATATTGGGAAAAAACTTTGAAATAGAACTATTTTTCTTTAAACACTTTACTTAATATATTAGTTATAAAAATATCATAACAATATTACATATAACTTAAGTCCAAACTAATTTTCAAAATAAAATTAGTAAATAGTATAACTATTTAAATAACTATTTTCTAAAACAATTATTGATTAACAATCATTTCTATATCAACTTAATAAATATTTACTTAAAGGATTTAGAACAATTTAAGAAGTTAATTTCTCCAAAGTATCCTTTTCAAAACCAATTCTAGAATTTTATACATATATATGTATATATCTTTCAAAGCTATTCAAAAAAATTATTCGGCTTTCCAGGGAGAATACACTTTCATTTTAAAATGGTTCATTTAAACCAATTAAATAAATCCTTACCGATTTACTTTAAATTTACGTTCAAATCCGTAAATTTATTTCCACACTTCACAAATAAATCAATGTTCATTGCTAAACAAATTTCCCTTTCCTTTATAAATTCCATGGTGAATTTAAATTTCCAAATATCCACGGATATACGATTTTCAAATCGATTTCAAATATTCATTTTCAACAGCAATTCAATTTTTCAATTGATTTCAAAAACAACCAAATCAAGTTCCATATTGATTTCCCCAGAAATTAAACACCAAGTGAATTTCATTCAAATCTTAAATTGAAATAAATTTCTAATAAACCCCAAATCAATTTTCAAATTGATTCCAAATTCTTTTCAAAACACCAAATAAATTTCCAAATGGATTTTCAAAAGATTTAAATTCAATCACATAAAATCAATTCCCAAATGGGTTTCAAATTTTATTTCCTTTTAAAGAAAACAAATTCTTTTATTTTTCAAACTCTTAAATATCCGTATTTTGAATAAATTCTTCAACCTTTGAATAATATTACCTGAAATCCATTTATTAAAGCTTTTCCCATATTTTGAAATTTTATTCAATAAGATTAAAAATAAAACTTTACTATTTTAGAATTCCTTCTTTTAAATTTATCCAATTCTCAAAAATAATTTTTTAATATAAACTTTCAACCTGAATTTTCAAAAATCAAATTTTTATTTATTTCCGGTATCCAACGATACCAAAATTATATTCGGCTAAATTTTAGCCTTCAACGATTTCAATCAAAAAAAATCACACAGAGATTATAAATAATCAATACACAACATTGAAACAAATTCAATTATTTGAGGGTTACAGTTGGATCCCTCCAACCTGTTTCCCTGCATCCGGAGATGTTAGCACAATACTAATCCCGTTTCAAGACAGGATATCACGGTACATGGGTTTATATAAAATATCATCCGCTATTATGCGGCGCAACAGGGTCTCATCCGCTATATAATGCGGTAAATCAACTCCAAGTACATATATAATACCAATTCCACTTTAAGATGGAATATCGCGGTATTTGTGTTTAATATAATAACCTCCGCTTAATATGTGGCGTATAGGGTCTATTTCAATACAACAGATGGCAATTTATCATTCAATCATACAATCAACATAATCAAGAAATTTTAAATCTAACTATTTAAAATTTAAATCGAAACACAATTCGATTGAGTGAGAAGTTCTCACCTTACTTCCAATAGCGGTTTCAGCGTTTTATTCCGAATAGAATTAAACGCGCGTTTAATTTTACACAAAATACACACTAGCTCCAATCGATCCCAATCCAGCTCTATCGCGTAGTGCTCGTCCATACGAACCCAACGCAATTCATTTCGTGCGAAACGGATCTCGTATGAAAGAGTTACACAGTTTTAAAGTTCATACGATTTAATATAAATCAATTTAAAATTTTCTTTTTCATTTTATTTCTATTTAACCTCAAACTGCATCTGGGCCGCATGTTCCTTGAATGCAGATCTCGGCCGTGAATTTGTTTTTTCCCCCAGGTAATTATCACGCGCGTATAAACCCAATGCTCACGATAAAGCATCGATGGCCGCGCCCACCTCGGTCGACCGGAAGTTGATAGGTGAGCTTCACGTCGAAGCCCATACTCGACTCTACCTACGCCGTGACTACCGTTGAACTCGCCCCCCCAGGCATCTCGAAAAATGTATGAACGTATTGCGTTCGAATGCAAATTGCCGTCGATTCGCCTCGTTTTAAACGATCTCCGTCGTTGATTAGTTAGGTCTTGCCACGATCTTCATCTTTGTAGTTGATAGTTTCTGGTAATTTGGATGGATCGTGAGTTATCGAGGAGGGTAGTTTGATGATTTTCGGCCATAGAAAATGAAAGTGGCGGCCTGACCTAGGTTGCTTAGGGTTTGATGAAAATGAGAAAATCTAGGGGATTTTATAGAAAATTCTCGCGACACTATTCATCCAAAAAAATTTCGAACTCCAGTCAAAGCGTGCCGCCTGGCGTTTATAATGTTTTATCCCTATTCCAAACGCAATGAAATATATATCGGGAGCCAATTCGATTGTATTTGGAAGATAGGTTCCAAATCGACTATTTAAATTTAAAATTCACTTAAACCGATTTCAACGCATTTTAGCTTGCCCCGACAAACCGTAAGTCCGATTGACATGAAATTAGAAATCTTACAATAATTTAACATTACGGATCCAATGAAATTGGTTTCGTTGAAATCTAAGACTGTTTGAAAAATGACTATTTTTACTCGTCAATTAAATATTAAAATATTCAATTTCCACAATTTAACTTTTAATTCAATTTTAAAAGTTCTATAACATCATTCTAACTCCAATATGATTTAACACAACTTTATAAATCAATTTTAGTCACATTAAACCCAATTTTCAATTAAATCTCTAATTTCAAATATTAAAATATCGATTTAATTATCCAATTAAATCTAGATATTCGAAATATAATTTATTCGACCTACAAATTTTACTTGTTAATATTTAAAAATAAATTAAATATACAAATTTCAAATGACAGGATTTTTGGATCGTTACAAACTTCCCCCTTAAAAGAATTTCGTCCTCGAAATTACCAAGTAAGAAAAAGTTATAGAATCCATTAATTTTTTTCAAACAAACCATTCCAACTTGATTTCAGATTCATTTTAATTTCTTAACTTTTCCAAAATCCGTTGGTTACACTTTTCTAGTTCAATTCCTACATTTTCATTTCAATTTAGAAATTGACTTTTCGTTAGCAAAATTTTTCTAAAAATTTTCAAAATTTTTCTAACTCCCAAAATTTACGGAAAATTTTGGCAGGGTCTCTCTTGTACGGAGGAGCTTTTGCAATATCACAATAGATATAAATATATATAATCGACCCACACAGTCGGAAAATAGAAAACCGGTTCATATTTCCTATTTTCATTGCGTAGGCTTACCTTTTTAGCATTTTTAAGCAGAGCAGTTATTTATTAGCATTTTAGCGTGACCAAATCTAGCCAACTACAGCCCCGGTACCTTTACTTACTCAATTTAAACATGTAAGTGACATATATAGGAAATTCATTTACATTTCACTAATTTTCAATAGAAAACACATAGTTTTCATAAGCAATGCAATCAAAATAATTCCCATAAGCATTTTATAAGGTTTCGATACAAATTTTAACTGCTCACAACCAATTCACATTAGTTCACTATCAATTCAATTCAATTGCATAGTTTTCCATTTATCAATTCAATTTCATTAACACTTAATGAATTATATACAATCAACTAACAATCATATAACAACCAAATCATAACCAACATAACCAAATTATTAAATTTACATTCAATTTGGTTTAACACTTTTAATTCCAATTGGTTGATATTAAATTGACTTTTCCTTCAATTATTCAATTTCCAATTTACTAGTTTTTAATGAATTAACATTTACATCCATTATTCCATATCAATTCTTTTACATTTGATTGATTAATATTCAATTCATTCATTAATTCAATTGCTAATTCATTTTACAACATAAAGTTGAATTTCATTTATATAACTCAAATTCACATCCATTTAATTCACTTTATTATTTTACTTCGATACCAAAATCAACTTCATTAAACATTACTTAAGTTATATTCCATTTTAAGCATCATTTGTTTAACTTAACTTAAATTTCCACTTATAATTCCAATTCTAAAGTAAATTCTATTTAACTTTTACCGAAGTCAAATTTCGTCACTTATTCAAATTCATATCTGGTTTTGCTTAACAAAATTGTTTAACCATTTTATTATTGGGTTTCACTTACATTTTCACATTTTACAAGTTATACAACTTATATATTTAAACTTCCAAATCCATTAAATAATCACCTATCTAATCCAATTCAATTGATTTAACTTTCCTTTGGTTAAATTTCACATCATATATTTACCATGCTAACCCAAATACTTTAACTTTACCAAAGCTAAAATCTTTATTATTTCATATTATAAGTTCAAAACTTGATTACTTATATTCAACAATTACAACTTGGATTTTAATTTCAAATTTGTTTATCATAACAAAACTTCAATTTCCAATTTACTATGTTAGCAAATCCATCACATAGAAAGTCGAAAATGATACTGATGATGTTGCAGTCATCACCCTTATTATTTCCTAGCAATAGTAGTGAATTCAGTGCTTTCTATTCTTTCAAAAAATTTCCTTTTACTTATAACTTACATTTATAAGTCTTTTTCTTATAGAATTTCACTATTCAACTTTAAATTTTGGAATATAATTTCCAAATAAACAGGATTCAACATTTTCAATTCATAGTTCAAATTTATTTTTATTTACAACTCATATTTATAAATATATTCATATAGTTTCACTTCTTATATATTAGATTATTTCACAATTGTAAATCACATTAATTATAATTCCATACTTAATAATTCATTTGCTTATACAATAATTCTTTTAATTAACTTATATATATTCTTACATTTTCAATAACCAAATAATCAATTTATATACACTTTAATAATTTTTGAAAAATTATTTCCTTTATATGTAAAATATATCAAGGTAAAATTATTTCATTTACCCAATTTAAAATGATACTATGTCGGTTTATCTCGTTTAAGAGTTTAGAAACCCCTATCGATGCAGTTAGCTAGACTGCACCGACCAGAATCTATAAACAATCAACCGATAAGTCAACACAATACAAAACAATTTCATATTCACTAACAAATATGCGCTCGTATCTATGATTACACTCACACTCATTCTAGAGTACTACTGACTCTATCTCTAATGAGTAATTCCCAACAGAGCCAGGGTTGCCGCTTAACCAAATGCTCTGATACCAAATTTAAAGGCTCGAAGCAGCGGCGACCGGTAGGCTTTGCAACTATCCTAGACCCACCGTGGCTTACACTGGTACCTGAAACTTGCTTTTAGGGCCAGCCTTTCGACTGTCACGGGTTACGCCTAACTAACCCCGTAAAGAGGACATGTAGGGGCAAGAGTCACCCGTTCGCCACCTAACGCGAAGCGAGAACCACCCATCACATTTCACTAAGACAAGCAAGTCTCGTCCACAAAGCTACGCTTTATACAAAAGCTGTGCTTTGATCAACAAATGATCAGCAGCACTTCGTATGCCACATTACCAAATTGGGAATGTATCACTAGTAACCATCAACTACATACCTCCGAGCTTGTACGTCTCGAAGAAGGGAGTTAAGCTAAGAGAATAAATTCTCCGCCACAAACAGAAATGTATTTGATAGAAACCAGCTTTACATCTCAAATTATAACGTCAGACACACATCTATACAAGTCCGTTCCGGGATCGAACGGAACCTAAGGCACTTCCAAAGAAGCCCTTGCAATCCGGATATTCAGTAATCATGTCCGGACTTCCATCATAAAGGGTGATAAATTCTCTATATCGGAGATCAGCCGATGCAGAGACATTCGACGGTAATCCTTCCATTTTCGAAAATATCTGATCTTCAACACCGGTCTTCAAATGCTATCCATTACGACGTATCACTATTCAGAATGGGATTTATGACCCAATGGTCCTCTCCCAGCTAAACCGATAACGATGCTAGATCTTAAACTCGAGTGAACAACATTAAAGAATTCAACTAACCTACCACATTATAAATGTTTTTATCCAAAAAATAGTTAGCATGTTATGTAATGGACAAAGAAAATCAAGCAATAATTTTGCAAAACTTGCCCGAAGGAAGATTTGAACTCAGGAACCTTGAGGAAGAAATGCGTTACTCTACTAGCCACGCTATAACTGCTTTTTTTTAAAAGATGGTTTGTATTTTTTTTATTATGGTCTGTGAAATTCAAAAATATAAATATTCAACAAAAGTGGGATTCGAACACAGGTGTGATAACCCAGGATTTTTGAACATCTGATAAGTGATAATTAGCTGGTTTATTCTGTTGAACAAATAAAATTCTAATATCTGGAAGTATAAATAAATTTGAATCTATAATAAATTTTGAAATATAAATATCTAAAAATAATAAAGTTTTACAGTAAATTAATATATATATATATATATATATATATATATATATATTCAAAATTTCATAACGTTGGAAATCTTAAGTGTGTGTATATACATAAGGTCATTGAGAAATAGTAAAGATATTAATATAATTCAAACAATTTAAAATGCAATAATATCCTTTATTTATTATTTAAAAATTTGTAAATTGTTATTTTCAAACAAAATAAACGTGTGTTGTTTTAAATATAGATGTAAATAGATTTTGAATGATAATAATTATTTACTAAGTTCTTGTATGTTTGATTTTTTTATGTGTATATAAGTAGTTCTATATTATTTTCTTTAAAAGATTTTATAAATAAGTTAAGAGAAATGTTTTAATGTAAAAACGTAAACATAAAATTAAATAAAACATAAAGCACTAAAATAAAAAGGAAAGACTAATATTTAAAATAGGATTTAATAAGGTTTATACTTTCTTTAATACAAGTATTAAACATAAAAATATAAGTATGATATAAAAACACATATAAAATAAATAGCAAATTTAATTTAAATTTTTTATTAAACATTTGTAAGCCTTATAATACATGAATTAACAATTGTAACTTGAGTTAGCATGCAATGTAACATTTTCTTACTTTAAAAATTTTCAATGTAAAACAAAGGAAGAAGCCTGTAAAAAAATTTTTACAAACCCAAAAACTAAAGTCTGAAACAAATATTCAAAACAGAAATTCAGGGAAATCTTTCCACAAATTCAAGGAATGCAAGCTAAAGCAATTTCATCTCAGATCAGATTCACATTCAACAATCAAAGAATTTATCAAAATCTTTTCCAGACTTCAAAATTCTGTTCTCTGTTTAGCAAATTCCGGTGAGTAAACAAATCTTGTTTCTTCTATTTTCCAAATTGCCTGTGAGTAAAACATCAATTTTAAATCTGTTACCTTCTGATACTTGTAGAATAATAATGTGAAAGATGCTTGCATGGATGAAAATTGTTGAAGTATAGATGAAATCTTTGTGAATATACATATTTGTATGTCAGGGTATCGAAAACTGGCCTCTGTTTAGTTTCAATTAATTAAAAAAATTCATATCTCAATATATAACTAGTATCGATCTTCAAATGAAATTTGATTATTTTTACCTAATTCGACTTTTAAAAATATTATTAAAGTAAATATAGCAGAAAATCTCGCTGAAAAAAATGAAATGATCAGAGAAATAAATTCAAGTCTGGAAAATAAATTGTTTTAAATCCATGTTTTGATTATATAGCTGGATTTGTTTTTAAAAGGGATGAATTTTGGTGAAAGATTTATGATTTTAAGTTTGTATTTATGGAGGGGTTGCGAGTTGAACAGAAAAGGGGGTTTCTTCGATTTCGTACAATCGGTGGGGAAATCGTGAGTCGAATCTTTTTTGAAGCTAGTTGGTTGGACGTTGGCCATGGTAAAAATGGTATTCGATTTTTTCGATATGTGGATCGTCGGGGTGAGATGACTTTAGGGTTTGGGCATTCATTTGGGAATGGATCAGTCTTGACTTAATGTCGACGATGTGGGATCACTAGGAGTGTGCGGTCGTTGTGGGAAAGAAGGAGCGAGTGGTGGCGAAGCCCCAGACAAATTTTGGGAAGTGATGATGGTGAGTGGCGTCGTGGCAGGGTATTTATGGAAGCATGGTGGTACCAGTTCCCTCTGTTGGGTATTCGAATTCTTTAGTCGAGGGCAGCGTGTGATTCTAGGAAGTGGAGCGAGGTGAGGTGGCCATAGGCGAGGTGTGGGGTTGATCGGCGGCATGGGTTTCTCGCCACAAAATGTGTACATGTGCACGCGTTGATGCACAGACGTTAGGGTTGGATGTAAGGAGAGAAGAAGGAAGAACAGGAGGGAGGAAGAAGTTGTTGGGTGGGCCGTGTGTTCTTACTTTGGGACAGTCAGGTTTTATGATGGGCTGGACTCGGTTAAAAACTATTTCTTCAATCAATATTATTTGCATAATGAATGTTTTTAAATATCTTTTGTAAGAAAATTTTCTGATTTATTTTACTTGACTTGCTTTAGTTAATTCTTAAATTTAATGATTTAATCAAATAGATAATTAAAAGATAAATGTTTTAAATTTGTGTGTTAATTCTAATTAAGAAGTTAATAAAGATAAATGGTTTATCTTAAAAATAATTAAGGTTGTTGGAAAATAAAGATTAATCAGATAAATGAAGTAATTAAAGAGTAACTAATTAATTATATTAATTAGTAGATAAAGATTAATTAATCTGCAAATAAGGATTAAAGGTTAATTAACTTGTAATTAAGGATTAATTAACTGGAAATTAAGGATTAATTTGTAATTTGGGGTTATAAATTAATTAATCAAAGGTAGATAAATTGGTGATTAGAGATTATTAATGGAAGTAATTGGAGATTAATTACTTAATAATTACTAAAAGAATATAATAATAATAATTACTTAATGTAAGTAATTAAAGGGAATTACTTAATGGGAGTAATTAAGGATTAATTACTTTGTGTAATTAATTAAAGGATTGATTAATTAAGGAAATTAATTAAGGGTTAGTAAATTAATGAGTATGATTACTTAATTGGTAATTGGGAATTAATTAATGTAATTAATAAAAGCAAGAATTTGTTAATAAAGGAAATTAAATTAAGAGTTAGCAAATTAATGAAGGATAGTTAATCAATGTAAGTGATTATAGAATGATTATTTTGAGTAATTAATTAGGGAGGTGATTAATGTTAATAGGTGGTGGTTAATTTATTTGTGCAATTAATTAAGAGTTAATTACTTAATAAATTAAAGGATAATTAATCAAGGGTGGTTAATTTAGGTAATAAATAAGGGATGATCAATTAATGGCTTATAATTAATTAATGTTAAGTAAGCAGGATAAAAGGTGATTTAAGTAATTAATTAAATAAATTAGAAATGGTGTGACTAATTTATCTTGCTTACAGACGATTGAATGATATTGAATACCTTGGATTGTTTGTTATTCCTGATATGTGATTGTGATGCTATATGATATAAAATGTTTTTTGCAATATGATATGTTAGGTTGAACAGTGTTAATGTGGCTATCTATCTATGACTAATTGCTGTGGGAAAAGTGACATCTTTTATTTAAAGTTGAATTGTATTTTACTTGAATAATTTGGCTTAATATGGTATTTAACTCAAAGAGACCGGGGTCGGGTATTAATACATATTCGAAACCACTTCGATTTGTAATCTATAAAGTTCTATATAGATTTGATATGAGAAAACAATAGGCTGGAATGGGATGATTTAAGTGAACTGGACCATTTAATCTAAGTTTGATACTTAGAGATTAATGTGGGAAATAAGTGTTGTCAATCACAAATTGTGAATTGGTAAATTTCTACGAGTTACCCCGGGTTTTAAGTATATTTTATGCATTAGTATTTCTTGTTAGATGGGTTACTCATGCTGGTTTCCAGCCTGACCCGAGTGTTACTTTGATGTAATGCTCGGGTCAGACCGAGTATTACATATTTTCAGGTAAGGACGTTCTGGAGCTCAGGAGGCGAGCTGGATGGCAAGAACGTATAGAGTGTTTTCCTTATGATATATTATTATTTATCTGGGACAAGTTATTTTAACTGTCCTATGTTCGTGTAAATGTTGTAACTCTGATGTATAAAATGTAATTGACTGACACAGCTTTCTTTGTGTAAAGAATATTATTTGATATTATATTTTATCCGCTGCGAATGTAAGATTCTGAGTTTGGTTTTCTGTTTCTTCTTCCTCTTTCTTCTTCTTCTTTTCCTAACTATCTGGAATTTTCGGGACTGAAATTTCCGGGTCGTTACATTTGGTATCAGAGCAGAAGGTTAAGAGAGAACCTTGGCTCTGGTGGGATTACTCATTAAGGATAGGGTAAGTGATACCCTAAAATGAGTTGAGTGTGTATATATTTATGAGAGCGTACATGTTATTTTCTTGTATAAAGATTTTAAATGATTTTATATAAGAATATATTTTGATATATAAAGCAATATTTCTTTCTAATAAATATTAAGGTAATTGGTTGTTAAATTATTGTAATTAAATTATGTGGTAATAGAAATACAACCAAATTGAAATTAAATAAAGATAAGTTTGAACTGGATTCAAACTGAAAATTTAAAATCCTTAATTTGTAGAAGTGTTTTCAGAATAAGATAATAATGAATTGGTTTCTAAATATGATATTCTTGGTTATTATCATAAATGATTGTTGTATTTAATAATAAATGTGTATTAATGAGTAAGCAAAATGAAATGTTTTAAGGAAGTAAAACATTTAGGGAAGTATGACTTATAAATGGGAATTGAAGATGATCCAAATTATGAAGTTTTAAATCTGGGTCTAGAAATTTGGAAATTGTTTCAAAGTAATAAAGAAAAGAATAAATAATATTATTTAAACTATTTTTGAATGTAATCTTATTTCAAATAAGAAGTTGTTTGGAAATTTAAAGAAATTTGTTTTGAATTAAAAACCAAGGGGTGGTTTAAAATTTAAAGCATAACTTGGTGTGTAAAGGAAATTAATATGTATATATGTGAATATACATAATATCAAAGATGATTTGAGATAAACTCTAAATGTTGAGTTTTAAATTTGGAATGAGATGTGATACCCAAAATGATAAGTTTTTGAACTTATAAGTGGGAAGATTATTAATATGAAGTTTAGAATTTGAAATGGAGAATTCAAATTTGAGTAAGGTTAATGGGATTAAATTGAATTTAACTTTGGGAAAGTTAAATAAGTTAATAGACAACCTGAATTGGAAATTTCAAGATGAAATTGAAATTTAACTTGGGAAGTTAAATGGTTGATTTGAATTGGGAGTTTGTGTGATCTCAAAATGGGTTTGAGATCTGGAAATTGAAAATAGATGAATGTTTTAAAATAATTTGAATGATAATATCCTGTTATTATTAATAATCTCTAAACTGTGAATTAGATTTGTTTAAATGAATGAAGAAATGGGGTGTGGTAATATATCCATTATTAAGATAAAATGGAATCATTTTGGACTTAAGATTTGAATGTTTAAGATAAAACTTCAAAGGTTTAGTTTTAAAATTGAAATTTGATGATAAATTGAATTTCAAAGATTTAGTTGTTTAAAAAGCATTTGAATTACTATCTGAACTTGGAAATAGGTTAAAAATGGAATTTGGATTCAGAATAAAATGGTTTAAAGATAAAGGTTGATTTGATTTAAGGATTAAATCAAGATTTAGAATTTTTTAACTCGAATTTATATAATTCAGGATGGTTTAGATTTGAAATGTGAATTGAATTAGTTCAAATGGAATTTGATTTGAATTAATTGGAATTGTAATTGAAGATGGATAAGTTTAAAAATTCAAATGGAAAATTTGAATTGGATTAATTTGAAATGAAATTGAAATTGAATGAGTTCAAAATCAAATGGGAATCGGGATTAATTCAAACTGGAATTGATATGAATTGAAATTGGTTCAATTTGAAATTTATTTGAATTAATTAAAATTGTGATTAAAGTTTAATAAGTAGATTCAAATGGAATTTGATTTGAATTTAAGAAAGAAATTGAGGATTAATTCAACTTGAATTGGGGTTAAATCAATTTCAATGGAAATAGAAGTTATTTAAATTGGAATTGACTCAATTTAAATGGAAGTGGAAATTTAAATTGAATTGATGGAATTAGAGATTGGGAATTGAATAGTTTGGCTCTGGACTATTTTCAAAATAAATTGTTTTAGTACAAATCTATTTTTCCAAGCTATTTATTATATATACAATCTTTCTTATTAAACCCAAAACTATTTTATACTTGTTTTACAAATATTTTTGGAATTATTTAACTATTTTGCAACTGTTTTATAAACTAATCACTATTTTTTCAACTATTTTACAGATTAATTACTATTTTACAACTATATTGCAATTATTTAAAATTTCTATAACTATTTGACTATTTTCCAACTATTTTACAATTACTTAACTATTTTACAACTATTTTTCAAACTAATAATTATTTTTCAACTACTTATCTATTTTTAACTTTTCAAGCTATTTTCTAAATATAAGCTGGTCAGAATGCAAACTGTTTATGATTAAATATTCATTTGAGATAAGAATTGAAGTGCTAATCAAAAGGGATATTGGGGGAAAATGTGAATAAGTGAATAAGAATTAAAGAAATGTGAATAGAAAAGAGAATTGATTTGGATAATAACCAATAAAGATAAATACGTGAAATGTACGTATATTATTCTATTCGCAAAGTGATTTGATCCAGATTCGAACACAAAATTTTGAGATAGTTATATCGGTCCGAGTTGGGATTTTCCACTCGATTTTCAACGGCGAACCTGGATATGGATTGTTGATGGATTCTGGATATTCTCTATCATAGTTAGGCTATGCAAGGAAAATGACGTTTTCTGATTAAGAAACCAGATCTGAATCCGCACTAGGAAGTCGGATGGACGATTCTAGTTCGGAAGTGAAATTGTGTGATCGAGTGAGCGATCAGATTGGTATAGCGTACGGATGATATGTGTACATTGTACGGATTTGAATGAAATTGATATTGAAATTTGTGGATAAGAAATGTGAAATGGTTTTGAAATGAAATGTATATTTGTGAAAAGTATGATGAAATAAATTGGAAATTGGATATTTCTATGGTAATAACTTACTTTTGGAAATAAGTAATTTGGTAGGTGATTTATAGAGTAATCAAATTTGAATATTTGATTTGGAATAAAACAAAGTTATATCTTTATTATATAAGATAAATCTCCCATTGTTGAATCTATAGCCAGAAGAAAAAGGTTTTTTTTGAAAGTATTTGAAGTATAAAAGGGAATTTATACAAGATTGAAATGATCCAAAGTTTTAAAAAAAATTTATATATATCTATATATATATATATATATAAAGGATCTTATGAGGATTTTGGGAAAGGTTATTGGAACCTATGGACTTTGGAAAGTCTTTTGATTTTTGGGAAAAATCAATATTGGAATTTGAAAAACCTAATTTGAGAATTATCGATTTTGGGATAATCGATTTTGAGAAAGAAGATTTATATGGGATTCATACTAGGTGTATGATTTGGAAGATACTATATATGTATAGTATAAAGTGTTTTGAAAATGGCTTTGGAGAAAAAGGCGCTCCCTTGAAATGAACTTCTCAGGAGTGCCACAGGGTGGTACTGCCTTGAACCCTAAGGGGGGTTCTAAAGTTGATCCTATGAGGAGTCCGGACAAAACTAGTTCCTGAGGATTTTGTGTAGTGTGTAGCGAAAGTCGAGGGCATTGATGCCTACAGAGGCATTTGGGTTATGCTGTGACGACAGTTTAACTCGATGTCACTGCGATCTACTGCAGACCATAGCGAAAGACGTGTGTGCCGCTGAGAGCTAACGGTCTACGTTTGATTTTATATCGGTAGACTGCGACCTATGGTGACATAGCGAAAGTCGTGTGTGCTGCTGAGAGCCAACAGTCTACGTTTGATTTTACATCGGTAGACTGCGACCTATGTGGAAGTGGAGAAGTTTCATTTTTAGCAGTGAAAATCGAGGGCGCTGATGCCTACAGTTACATGGATTTTTGTTGCGATGGCAACGTAACCGTGGAATGTAACTGCGATCTGTCGTGGGTTCCATGGTGTAATCGAGGGGCGCAGAGTGCCTACAGTTACATGGACTTTTGTTGCGATGGCAATGTAAACTAGGATGCAACTGCGACCATGGATGGGGATGATGATTTCCAGAGCATTTCACCAAAGATATTTCATCGATTTCAAAAATGTTTTCTATATTTTCAGTAAAATTATATTCCAAGTATTTTCACTGGATGTTGAAAACGGGCTTACCAAGTACTTATAGATTTTCAGTCCTACGCCTGATCAACGTATGACCGAATTTCTGTAAGAACGAGGATGGACCTGTTGAAACATCAAGTTATAAAATGTATTTTTATAAAAACTATTTTAGTAATAATATATAAATTTTTAAAGTGTTTTAAAAATGATCAAAAAGTGATTCAACTGATACTAAGTATTTTAGTAAATTTTGGCTTCGTTGCTTTTCGAGGACGAAAAGATTCAAAGGGGGAAGAATGTGATAGCCCAGAATTTTTGAACATCTGATAAGTGATAATTAGCTGGTTTATTCTGTTGAACAAATAAAATTCTAATATCTGGAAGTATAAATAAATTTGAATCTATAATAAATTTTGAAATATAAATATCTAAAAGTAATAAAATTTTGCAGTAAATTAATATATATATATATATAATAGATATATTCAAAATTCCATAATGTTGGAAACCTTAAGTGTGTATATATATAAGGTCATTGAGAAATAGTAAAGATATTAATATAATTCAAACAATTTAAAATGCAATAATCTCCTTTATTTATTATTTAAAAATTTGTAAATTGTTATTTTCAAACAAAATAAATGTGTGTTGTTTTAAATGTAGATGTAAATAGATTTTGAATTATAATAATTATTTACTAAATTCATGTATGTTTGATTTTTTTATGTGTATATATGTAGTTCTATATTATTTTCTTTAAAAGATTTTACAAATAAGTTAAGAGAAATGTATTAATGTAAAAACGTAAACATAAAATTAAATAAAACATAAAGCACTAAAATAAAAAGAAAAGACTAATATTTAAAATCGGATTTAATAAGGTTTATACTTTCTTTAATATAAGTATTAAACATAAAAATATAAGTATGATATAAAAACACATATAAAATAAATAGCAAATTTAATTTAAAAATTTTATTAAGACATTTATAAGCCTTATAATACATGAATTAACAATTGTAACTTGAGTTAGCATGCAATGTAACATGTGGCACTTTTATTTTTTCTTACTTTAAAATTTTTCAATGTAAAACAAAGGAAGAAGCCTGTAAAAAAAAATTTACAAACCCAAAAACTAAAGTCTGAAAGAAATATTCAAAACAGAAATTCAGGGAAATCATTCCACAAATTCAAGGAATGCAAGCTAAAGCAATTTCATCTCAGATCAGATTCACATTCAACAATCAAAGCATTTACCATAATATTTTCCAGACTTCAAAATTCTTCTCTCTGTTTAGCAAATTTCGGTGAGTAAATAGATCATGTTTATTCTATTTTCCAAATTTCCTGTGAGTAAAACATCAATTTTAAATCTATTACCTTCTGATACTTGTGGAATAATAATGTGAAAAATGCTTTCATGGATGAAAATTGTTGAAGTGTAGATGAAATCTTTGTGAACATACATATGTGTATGTCAGGGTATGGAAAACCGGCCTCTTTTTAGTTTCAATTAATTAAAAAAAATACATATCTCAATATATAAATAGTATCTGGTTATAATCTTTAAATGAAATTTGATTATTTTTACCTAATTCGACTTTTAAAAATATTATTAAAGTAAATATAGCAGAAAACCTCACTAAAAAAATAAAATGACCAGGGAAATAAATTCATGTCTGGAAAATAAATTATTTTAAATGCATGTTTTGATTATATAGCTGGATTTGTTTTTAAAAGGGATGAATTTTGGTGAATGATTTATGATTTTTAAGTTTGTATTTATGGAGGGGTTGCGAGTTGAACAGAAAAGGGGTTTTCTTCGATTTCGTACGATCGGTGGGGAAATCGTGAGTCGAGTCTGTTTTGAAGCTAGTTGGTTGGACATTGGCCATGGTTATTCGATTTTTCTGATTTGTGGATCATCGGGGCAAGATGACTTTAGGGTTTGGGCATTCGTTTGGGAATGGATCAGTCTCGACTTAATGTCGACGATGTGGGATCACTAGGAGTGTGCGATCGTTGTGGGAAAAAAGGAGCGAGTGGTGGCGAAGCCCCAGACAAATTTTGGGGACTGATGATGGTGGGTGGCGTCGTAGTAAGGTATTTATGGAAGCATGGTGGTACCAGTTCCTTCTGTTGGGTATTCGAATTCTTTAATCGAGGTAGCGCGTGATTCTAGGAAGTGGAGCGAGGTGGGGTGGCCATAGGCGAGGTGAGGGGTTGATCGACAGCATGGGTTTCTCGCCAGAAAATGTGTACATGTGCATGCGTTGATGCACGGACGTTAGGATTGGATGTAAGGAGAGAAGAAGGAAGAAAAGGAGGGAGGAAGAAGTTGTTGGGTGGGCCGTGTGTTCTACTTTGGGCCGGTCAGGTTTTATGATGGGCTGGACTTGGTTAAAAACTATTTCTTCAATCAATATTCTTTGCATAATGAATGTTTTTAAATATCTATTGTAAGAAAATTTTCTGATTTATTTTACTTAACTTGGTTTAGTTAATTCTTAAATTTAATGATTGAATCAAATAGATAGTTAAAAGATAAAATTTTTAAATTTATGTGTTAATGCTAATTAAGAAGTTAATAAAGATAAATGGTTTATCTTAAAAATAATTAAGGCTGTTGGAAAATAAAGATTAATCAGATAAATGAAGTAATTAAAGAGTAATTAATTAATTTAATTAATTAGTAGTTAAAGATTAATTAATCTATAAATAAGGATTAAAGGTTAATTAATTTGTAATTAAGGATTAATTAACTGGAAATTAAGGATTAATTTTTAACTAGGGGTTATAAATTAATTAATTAAAGGTTGATAAATTGGTGATTAGTGGAAGTAATTGAAGATTAATTACTTAAATAATAATTGCTAAAAAAATATAATAATACTAATTACTTAATGTAAGTAATTAAAGGCAATTACTTAATGGGAGTAATTAAGGATTAATTACTTTGTGTAATTAATTAAAGGATTGATTAATTAAGGAAATTAATTAAGAGTTAGTAAATTAATGAGTATGATTAATTAATTGGTAATTGAGAATTAATTAATGTAAGTAATAAAAGTAAGAATTTATTAATAAAGGAAATTAAATTAAGAATTAGCAAATTAATGAAGGATAGTTAATCAATGTAAGTGATTATACAATGATTATTTTGAGTAATTAGGTAGGGAGGTGATTAATGTGAATGGGTGGAGGTTAATTAATTTGTGTAATTAATTAAGAGTTAATTACTTAATATAATTAAAGGATAATTAATCAAGAGTGGTTAATTTAGGTAATAATTAAGGGATGATCAATTAATGGCTTATAACTAATTAATGTTAAGTAAGCAGGATAAAAGGTGATTTAAGTAATTAATTAAATAAATTAGAAATGGTGTGACTAATTTATCTTGCTTACAGATGATTGAATGATATTGAATACCTTGGATTGTTTGTTATTCCTGATATGTGATTGTGATGCTATATGATATAAAATGTTTTTTGTACTATGATATGTTAGGTTGAACAGTGTTAATATGGTTATCTGTCTATGATTAATTGTTGTGGGAAAAATGATATCTTTTATTTAAAGTTGAATTGTATTTCACTTGAATAATTTGGGTTAAGATGGTATTTAACTCGAAAAGACCGAGTCGGGTATTAATACATATCCGAAACCACTTCGATTTGTAATCTACAAAATTCTATATAGATTTGATATGAGAAAACAATAGGCTGGAATGGGATGATTTAAGTGAATTGGACTATTTAATCTAAGTTTGATACTTAGAGATTAATGTGGGAAATAAGTGTTGTCATCAGAACTTGTGAATTGGTAAATTGATATGAGTTATCCCGGGTTTTAAGTATATTTTATGCATTAGTATTTCTTGTTAGATGGGTTACTCACGCTGGTTTCCAGCCTGACCCGGGTGTTAATTTGATGTAATGCTCGGGTCAGACCGAGTATTACAGATTTTCAGGTATGGACGTTCTGGAGCTCAAGAGGCGAGCTGGATGACAGGAACGTATGGAGTGTTTTCCCTATGATATATTGTTATTTATCTAGGACAAGTTATTTTAATTGTCCTATGTTTGTGTAAATGTTGTAGCTCTGGTGTATAAAATGCAATTGAGTGATACAGCTTTCTTTGTGTAAAGAATATTATTTGATATTATATTTTACCCGCTGCGAATGTGAGATTCTGAGTTTGGTTTTCTGTTTCTTCTTCCTCTTTCTTTTTCTTCTTTTCCTAACTATCTGAAATTTTCGGGATTGAAATTTCCGGGTCGTTACACCAGGTGTCTAAAGAAGAAAGTGCAAATGCCCACCACCATACTACAAAACATTTTGAGTTACTATTGCTATCTTTTTCGTACGACAATGGGAAAAGGCCCAGTTTAAGTGTCCATTCAAGCGTCTTTTAGAAGTGTTGCAAACTTACAATGGATGCATCTTTTCCATCTGAACTTCTGAAGGATTGCACCTATTTATTGGCTTCCTATCACTCCTATATAAGCCCCCATCAACCTAAAGCAAACACTCAATCATAGACTCTCATATTGCTTCCCAAAGCCCTAAACTCTATATTCATTCCAAAAGAAAACGTAGACCGGTGCTTTTTCACTCCAAAGCATTTCAATCCTGTACTAGTTCACTTCCTAGCCTCTACACACTCACTCTGCATCATTTTGAGGGTTATAGAAATTATTGTACACAACGAGACAAGTTAGTGTATTAAGACACAAAAATTGTCAAAGAATTTTGTGTTTTACTTTGTTGTAAAAGTCCGAGAAGTCAACAAAGCCAAGTCCTAGAAGAGAGAGCCATTAGACAATGTTGTCGTAAACCTTTTCATTCAAGTGAGTGAAGGTGTTAGTTAGTGAAAAGCCAAAATATAGATTCTGGAACTGGGTGTAGAATGGGAGGTCCGAACCAGCATAAATCGACTATGTTATCTGCTGTTATATTTTTGTTGCATTTATATTATCACTTATCTATTGGCCATCTTCAATCCCGTGCATAGAAACAAACAAATAACAAATAAATAGTAATCATGTCAGAATATAGTGTTATTCCCGAATGTTCTATATTATTAATTCCTAATTTGTAAATATCAAAACCTTATACCATCGACATCCAAAATGAGAATTATTTGTATTACTATGGTATAGATTATATGTACCATCATACCATTGATTCGATATTATTTCTTTCCGAGTTAAATTTTATTTGTTATCGGTATATTTTTCATGGCCATTTTTCTAATAAAGACATAATAAATTATGTAAACTGATAATTCCTAACTTTCCCTCCTCTTTAGATTTACATAGCATTTCCCATTTAATTAGACAGTTTGAACTACTATTAGGGTTATCCCCAATCCATAAAATATCTCTCGTAATTTTTTTCTATTTTATCAATTACTCATTTTGGAAAGCAATAAAACTACATCCAGTATATGGATAGTGTCGATAAAATAAAGCAAAATTATAAGAACTATCCTACTCTCCCTCGATAAAATTTTACCATTCTAGTTGGATATCTTTTATTAGTTTTATTAATTATAATTAACCAGTCATCATATATGAGTTTAGCAAGCTAGATCAAAAATTTTAAGTATTTTATGGAAAATTTCATAATTTTACACATTAATGTAAAAGCGACCTGACTCCTTGTCTTACCTATAATGTTCAATACTAGCATGGAACTTTTATCAAAGTTAATATTCAATCCAGAGCGTAATTAAAACTGTATAATATAAAATTAAGCGCTATAATGTGCTTAGAAAATGAGCTATAAAGAGTATAGTATCATCCACAAACAAAAGAACAGAGAGGCTATTTATCATAATCTCATTTCCTACATTGTCTAAAATCTCATTACTAGTAGCTAGCTCGACGATCCTAGCAAAGACATTAACGGCTAGATTAAACAAAAGAGGTGACAAATGGTTGTCTTGCATAAATCTAAATTTCAATTGGATTTTATTTCCTAATATGCCATTAACTATAATACTTCGGTTTTAAGTAAAGTCATAATTCAACACAGCCATCTAACACTGAAAGCCTGAGCCCGTAGTAAATCCTTAAAGAAAGTCGCAATCAATTGAATCAGAAATTTTTGTAAAATCAAGTTTAAAAGCGCACGAGTGATATTATTTTTGCAATAATATATAATAAATCTTATACTATTGCTACCCCATCAGTAATATTTCTACCCATGACAAAAATAGTTTGAGTATTATCAATAATTCATTTATTTGTGTTTAAAATATAAGATAAAATAATAGAAATGATTTTCAAATAACTATTTAATAACGAAATAGGTCTGAAATCCTTCAACTTAATCGCTCCCACTTTCTTATATAGTAAGATTAAATTGACGAAATTAAACCTGCCTAATTGTAATGAACCATCAGAAAATTCATTAAATATTTTAATTATATCATATTTTAAGACATTCCAAAAAAATTCATAAAAAAAAATAGGAAACCCATCAGGACCAAACAATCTATCACTAGCATATCCTTTATAGCCCTAAAAATCCCCTCTTTTGTAAATGAGTTATCCAGTCCATCTCCTAGCATCATCAGGATACAAATAGTCATATTTATATCTAATCATATGTCCTTTCTTAGTTCCAATTTTTTGAATAATAGTTAGTAAATGCATTATTTAGTTTCTTTCGATCAAAGTTCTCAAAATTATCAATTAAAATAGAATTAGTGGTATTACTATGTTTTCTACCATTTTCTACTTTATAAAAAAATTGTATCTTTATCCCTCTCATCCACCCATTGAATCCTGGATCTTTGTTTACACATCACTTTCTCTTGCGTTGGAATTTAATTTACATATTTATTTAGATTTGAAAGCAAGTTTTTTCTAGAATATTAAAAATTCCGTTGCATTAATTTCAGTAATTAAAATTTACAATGTTGTTCTTATTAACATAATTTACATTCCAACTGCATTGGTCTTCTTCTAGAAGACACTTTTGCAGCTGCTGGTTCATATCGTATCGAGTAAAATGAACAATTTTTTTTATTGATAATGTACTTGGAATTCATACTGGATTTGCATATTGTGTCAGAAGGTAGAGTTAATACCCTTAGTTACTTATTTACAACTAAGGAAATTCTTTTCTCAACATTGATAAAATTCATAATTTCTCTTCAATATGCAAGGGTTAATTTGTACATTCTAATGTGTCGTGTCTATTTGGTTTGGTAATTTTATTTTATCCTTCGAAATCAGTTTTATCGTTGGATCATATCGAAGTTCACTTTACTATAATAGTTTCTATAAAATATTCCTTTGACATGAAGTTGGCGTTCCTTGGAACAATAGTTGTTTCTCATTTCAATGGATTAAGTATTCGTAAATATCTTATGGATTTTCTTTATTCATGTATAAGGCTGCTTTAGTTATTTGTTGACAACACTTATGTTTGTAATATAAATGGGTCAACCAATATAGATCGGTCCAAACATTTTGGGGTGGTTCAACATAAGATCCCTCTCGAACAAGTATTGTCTTTCGACTCATGCACCCTGTCAACTTCTTAACCTAGGGTATGTAGATATTTTTCCTTATAAACTCTTTCATTGTAAGATCATGTAAGCCACGCTTTAGATGAAATTAATTTTAACCTTATGTACATACTCTTCAGTACACGACCTTACATAAAGAAATTAACTCAACTTTACTCATCATCAATTGTACTTCGTTCAACAAAGTTCGATCACCCCTTATCGACACATCACTATGTATCATTAGGAGGATTGAATCTTATTCGTTTTTAGGTACTTTAGAACCCATTCAACATTCTCATATATTTGGTTATTTTTGCATGTTATGTATTTTGCTTTTGTATTAAATTTTATGAACTTAACATAGATATACTACTCGTGAATCAAATACACATGTCTACTTCTATTGACGGTATTTTTTGTCTACCTCGGAATTATTATGGATTTTTGAAGATCTCAAATTGAGTGGTTCAATCCAATATTTATGATATGTGAATAGTATTATAAATACAAAATACAACGTATGATAATAGTAAACAGACACAAGATTTATATTGGTTCATCCACTATAACAAAACGACCCTACGATAGCGCCACAAAAAGGCTATTAAAGCCTATAATAGCGGTCTAATAAACGCTGTATAACAACATGTTATTAAAAACATCGACCAATTTATAGCACATAAAAAGCGCTATAAAAAGTATTAATATAATAGCGTAAATAATCCGCTATTTTAAACACTTTTATAGCGACAAATTATGTGTTATTGATTACTATAATAACGCTATTTATCCGCTATGAAATTCGTTGTTAGGCACAAAATAATTTTTTCTTCTAAGATAGCACTAATAATTCGCTATAAAAAATATTAATAGCAGATTATAAGCGCTGTATATGGACATGTTATTTTAGATGTTGACTTGTCACAACACCAATATACCGCTATAAAGATTCAGCTACAATAGCATTTATACTATGCTATGATATGTTCTTTTATAGCGCTTTTTATAATACCATAGCGCCTTTTTTGTTTTGCATCTGTGATACTGAATGATTTAATAGCGGTCATTCGACACTATTAAATATTTATAGCAGTTTTCAAGTGCTACGGTTTAGTTTCTCAATTCGAATATTTTCTGCATACTATTCATAAACTACAATGTTAAATATCAATATCAAAATGCACAATAATAATCATTTTAGACATAAAATCATTAAAATAACGCAAGAATCATAAAAGATAATAAATATAAAGATATAACACATTACACTAAACATATCAAATATTCATACACATAATATCTTATAACTTAAACCACATAAATCAAAATGTAGTAACAAATGTTTTAAGCATACCCCAAAAAATAGTAGCAAAGTTTAACAAAAAACAAGTACATATTTGGTTGTTTGCATTAAAAAGAAGACCATAACTTTCACATCCTTCTTTCACACCCCTGCAAATAAGACAAATATCTACATTAGGAACGAATATGAATAAAACACTGACAAAATTTGATTTTTAAACAGCACATTACAGTATGTGTGCATAAAGAGCTGATAAGTTGAAACTAAGGCCTTTTTTAACTTGACAACAAAATACATCCAAGCCACAGAAAATCAAAGCAATCTTAAAGAATTTGAAATGAAGTGACAATAACAAAACCAAAATCAAGGGAAGAAAAATTCAGCGTAAACATACTAACTAAAAAGACACATGCATCGTAACACAAGGAAATAGTGTCAAAACTTCCTATCATGCTTGAATCCCACATCCAATAGCACAAGGAAATATTTAGAAGCATTGAAGGTGAAACAATTGGTGGCAATAGTCGAAATATGACCCCAAAAATTATAAGTACGTGAACTTCTAACATTGGTGGCAGTAGTTAACTACAAACAATTATTGTTCATCATCCATTCATAATGATACAATCTTTCTCTAAATATTGATTTTTATTTGTTTTAATTTATCTCCAGATTCTCAAATCCTATTTCCACATACAAGATTTCTATTTGTAGGCTACTTTTGGGTTCAAAGACTACTGCAATTCACTATAGTAATATCGTAAGAAAATGTCTGTCTACACAGAAAGCAAAGAACGAAAAAGAAAGTAAATACCATGAATTAAGTAATGTTAATCTATGCTACTTCACTTTATTTCAAGAAGTTGGCAAAATAATTCCAAGCATAAAATAAAAATTTGAACTTTTCAAAATTTCATCCGCGTGATCTAAATAATTAGGCATCAGCAATTATTGAGCAATATCAATGATCATATATATAGAAGTACAAATGTTAGGTGGATTTGTAGAAACTATAAAAGATGCATAGTTAAATCATTTCAATCGGTACAAGGCAAAGAAAAACTTGAATATGAATATTTGTTCATATATGCAATGAATTTGAAAAACTCAAGCAACAAAATAAAATAGAACAATAACGAAAATCACTACTGACCTTATCCTATTTCTTTATGCAAGACTACATATCCTTTAGCCATCTCACTAGTTCATGTTTATGATTTACCTCCATGTAATCTTGCAAGAAAAGTGCAAGTTCATCGTTCACTAAGAATAACTAAAAAAACAAACAAAAACAAACAAAACACAAGACAAGGTTTGGTTTACCTAAGATAAGAGAAAGGGATATAACTTATTATTATTATTATTATTATTTTAAAATAAGTTAATTTTTATAAAACTTAGTTTATTTATTATTATTATGATTGTTGTTGTTAGTATTATTAGTATAAACTTAGTTAATTTTCATAAACATGAGTTAAGTTGTTATTATTATTATCAACTTAGTTAATTTCTATAAGCTTGTTTAATTCTTATATAACTTAATAAACGAAGTTAATTTTTATAATCTTAGATTATTTATTATTGTTGTAGTTATTATTATTATTATTATTATTATTATTATTATTTTATAAATAAAATTTGTTATTTTTTATAAAACTTAGTTAACTTGGTTAATATTTTATGATTTACTATTATTATAAACTTAGTTAAGTTTTATAAAACTTATAATTAATTTATTATTATTATCATTTATGATTGTTGTTGTATTAGTAATATTATAATAAAATTAGTTAATTTTCATAAACATTAGTAATTATTGTTATTATATAGATTTAGTAATTCTTATTAAACTTAGTTAATTTGGTTAATATTTTATAATTTATTATAAGTATTAGTATTAGTATTAGTATTATTATTGTAAACTTAGTTAACTTTCATGAACTTAACAAATTTATTTTGATAATAATAATCATTACTATTATTTAAATTTAGCTAGTTTTGATAAAACTTAGTTAAAACTTATTAATATCTTGTAATTTATTATTATTGTTAGCATTAGTATTTTTTTTGAATATACTTGGAAGATACTCGTCCGACATCTACTCAATTCGTCACACCAACTAATGGTATGAAATCAAACTATACAACCCCAAACTTGGAAAGAGTTTAGTACATGGACTTATCCAGCCATCAACCAAATCTTAGGTTTTAGATTGGCATTCCTTACTTTGAATCTACATATAAGGTTCATGTAGACCTATAACCCATACTAGTAGACATCGTGATTTATTGATGTGTAGGTAGTTTGAATCGCGGTGATGATTCCTTGGTCGTAGGTCAGGTGTGCCTAACAAGTATGTAGCATGATAAATATAAATAGAAACAACAGTTTTGCCTTGAAAACATAAACACAGGGATACTGATAAAGCATATAGTAATTGAAGATCCCTTGACTTGATAATTGAACAAAATGGCCTTTGATGTGGTATTTACAAGATCAGAAATGCTAGTGACATGTAAATCAAAGTATTATATAAAATTGACATTAGATTTCCAGACCCCAGTTTAACTAATTACCAAATCGTAAACTTCAGAGTTGATTTGCAGGGATGTTATCCAATCCTCATCGAAGTCGATTTATGGAACTTTTCCAATGTGGAACAGCGCCGAACTCGTGTATTAGAAAAGCATAGGCATATGATTTAACCAATAATAAACATCGCTAATACATTTAATTTCTAGATCCTATGCACTAAGAGATTGTTATTGTGCCTACAAATTTCATGCACGCCCAAAACGTTGCTTTGAATCCTTACGGACTTCCAAACTAACTAATCACCAAATCAAAAAACCAAAAATCAATTTCAGTAATCTTACCTAGATAGTGTATGAAACAATCAGAATATGATTTTATAAGGCATGACGATTGCCATTAACACATGCATTCTAGAGCTAGATCCCCAATTCAAAGTCGATCACAGGATGAATTAGTATAATAATTGTAGAAATGAAGATGCATATCCCTTGTGACTCTTGAATGGTTGTATCGGCATAGGATTTTGTAACGGTATAAATTGCTTCTGGCTTTTACTAGAATTGATACGGTTGAATCGGTAATCGTTGTTAATTCTCTCCCTATGGGAGAGAAAACTGTTTTATATGGTTATTATAAGTAATGTTTTAGATTTAAAATAACTTATATATGAGAAGATTTTAATTTACAGTATATGTATATATCAATTTGATTTTAAAGTCAACAATTTAAAAAATACCTTAAATATATTGACTATTTAATTCAGAAATACGTGACTATTTAAAATAATCTCGATAGATTAGCTTAAATGTATAAAAACATAGAAGCATATAAAACGAGACGTTCAAGAAAGATATGTCACCTGAATGCTTTCCCACAAAACATCTCTCAAATCATCACTAAGGTGCCTCTAATCATTTAACGTGACCGGAACCACTTCTCGTACAAGCGGCTCTAAAAAGGACGATAATTCATTAGTGATATTATCCATTTATCCTCATACTTTATCAGAGTTCCAAGAAATGGTATCAGTTTGAGAACTCTGATAAATAGGTTCACTTCGCATATCCGATAAATTAGAGGCGGAGCTTGTAAAGTATTCCTGTGAAGAAAAGGACCGACTTCCAGTTTCAGACTTCTCCCTGTCACACTGACTTGGAACTGAAAGGAAACAAAGGTTCGAAGTCATATGTTACATGATTGTGTTAAAATTTACTGTAAATACAGTAATTTTATTTATCAGAGTGTTCCCTTAAAGACTAAATGAAACTGCTGCTGCATGAAGTAATACTAGAAGCTGCTCCATGCAATGTGTAGCTATTAATCTTCGATGTTGAAGCATATATTGACTTTAACTTTCCTTTTGAAATGACATACATCGTACAGAATCTGGGAATGCATTCTGAGAGTCTAGATGAAACTTTGATGCCTTTGAATTGGCTATAAAGCATAAATATAACCTGGTCAGTTAAGCACCATTAGAATAAGGCGATTCAGATGATCAAAAACTAATACGTAATAAAAATATTTCTAGAAGAAGCTCATATAACAAATAAACTGATCGACAACAAATGAACTTTCATTTAATAAAAAAATCAAATTCATTAGTTCTATTGAAATTACATTAATAAGAAAGCTAAAAAGAGAGGAACATAATAGGTTTTTTCTATTGAAATTACATTAATGAAAAGGCCAAAAAGAAAGAGAAACGGAATAGTATCAATGCTTAATAATAATTAACTGTAAAAACACATGTAATAAATGCTTCATATAATTAATAAATGAGCACAACATAACAGTGCCAAATCAGTTTATCCAGTGAAAGATGCATTATACTCAAATTTGATCCACTGATTAATTCATTTAGTGGCATAAACGAAATAAGTAAACTAAAGTACACAAAATAAGTTCTTCGTCTCTGGTCATAGCTTTCGAAACATTTTATTTGCAAGAGAAATGTGGCCTAATTTGAAAATAACTCGCACATGTTTATAACAATGTTATCGATGAATCAAGAACTGCCAAAGCACAGTTAGATGCCTTGTAACAGATTAATATTGTTGGTGTATACAGGTATATAAGTTCGTCAGACATGTTTCTACTTATTCTGTTGTAGTGACTTTTTACGTATATAGCTACATTATATCTGCACATATATACATGAAAAATTGCAAATTGTCCGTTAATTTTGGATAATTTTGTTGTCAAAAGGAAAGGGTTTTTCTGGTAACAGATTAAATTAGCTACTGCAAGTTTCCTAGGATTATATTTCTGTCCATACAATTTTTGTCAGTTAACTTATACCTTCTGATAAATGCTCGTTAAATTTTGATAAATAGATTATTTTCATTTTATTTATTTATTTTTGCTGCTACTGTTGTGTATATGAAATTTATGTCGGTAACTAGGATTATATGAATGAAAAAAAAAATGAACAGCTAGGGTTAAGAACACGAAATAATTTGTTATCGTCGTCGTCGAAATTTTAGACATATCTTTGCAAACATCATGTTACAAGCGGAATGTGGTTCAATTGAGAAGAACTTATGTCTATCAATAACAATGTTTTTTGGTGAATTAAGAACTCCTAAAAAATACATATGTATATGTATGTATGTATGTTGCACGTTAATGTTGTTATTGTATAAGGTTAATTATGATTTTTAAGATTCTACTAAAATAGCATTGTGTGAGATATTTATACTTTTTTTATAGTGACTTTGTTTGTATATAGCAACGTTACAATGACGTATATACATATGGAAAATCTGCCAATTATCACTATTTTCGGATAATTTTGTTGTCAAAAGGAATGGCTCATCTTAGGAACAAATCAAATTAGCCATTGCTAATCACCTGGAAATATACACATATACTTATATGATAAAGACAAGAACATTTAATTTTGGTTTGCTAACTTAATACACTTACCGTTGTGCACTTCTCAATATTTCTGCCCTTTTAGGTCCAACGTTTTGGCGAGCGCTGCCGTCAGATATATCTGAGCAAGGAAGAAACAATCTACACCCTAGAGGAGGTGGAAAATATTAATCCATATTTTACCAGAATAGGTTGTTATCTCATTTTAACAAAAGATATATGTATAAGTGCAAACATGTTAAGTCTATTACAATTTATACACACATACAGAATCAACAATGATATTCTAAGGCGGGGCCATTAGCTTAAATGCATACCGCCTTAACCACAGATCGAATGACGATAGTATTTCATTTGTCTGTTTGGAAATTACACCTATAGTTTGGTTTCCAGTTTACCTGGATATTCATGAAACATCAATATAGAGATGCGTGGTTTACCTCAATCAAAGTAACATGAATGTGGTCTTTGACGTGAGAGCAACTTTCGCGCATGTCTTTCATAATAAAGTCGCTTAATTCACCACCGAATTCTATGCCTGTAGGGCCACCCCCAATGACCACGCAGTGTAAAAGGCATTTCTTCTCTTCTTCTGAAAATGCCTAAACTAACAAGAAAAAACGTTAAATATTACATGTAGTAGAACACTGAATGGAATGGAATAATCCGATTCATAAATTACCAGGATTTTCTGATAGCATCAAGTTTGAAAGTAGCTTCTTCCTTATTGCCTGTGACTCATTTACTTCATGAAGAAAGAAAGCATGCTCCTTTACTCCTTTAATATTAAAGGTCAATGGCTCAGCGCCCGATGCAATGACAAGCTTATCGTACGCAACCTTGAAATGCCGTGCATCTTTTGGTACCCCAGAAGTCATTGCGGCTTCACGGTACACCTAAAAGTCATGTCAAAAAGTTCACAGAAAAACAAGTTAGGCTTACAAAACTTTGCTCTGCTTGCCGACTAAATACGCTAACTAAGGTAACATTAACAAATATCTCAAAGGATAGTTCATACAAGCAAAGCATCGAGTTTTCATGTTTTGGTAAACAGCGTAATAGACAGTCTATGGTTTAAAACATCCCTCTATGTCCAAAGGTTATTTATTGGTTAGAACATGAATACATTGCATAATATGAGGTTTAATGCTCTATTTACTAAAAGCAAACCATTATGTTGTATTGCAATTGATCTCCAATGAGTGTTTGTGGGTCCTAAAGCAACCACAATTTAGAAACAGTGTCTCTGTTTTGTCAGGCTTTTTTAAGACTGAATAAGCTTTTACGTCTACTTTTAGCCAGCATTTTAAAAGTATCTCTGTAGAAGGTGAGGAAGTTTGTGGGTGATTGGACATCTAAGTCAGAGGCAAGCTGGTCAGACTAAAGTGCAGGTTCCAAAGGCTTAGGAATCCACCGCCTAACTGGATGATGACGTAAAGGAATTTTGGAGGGAATATGTGACGAAGACTGAACATTGGAGAGTTGTGATAGTCGTGGACCATGCTTGCATAATGAATCAAAATGTCTAACAGAGTAATCAAATGATTTTGGATCTTATCGAAACAAATTTCTATTATAGGATTTTCATAAATGATTGTCTCTACGTTATTTAGTTGAAGGGCATGAGCCGGTGTGACCATGGAGCTTAGAGCCCCCTATTGTTTTAATTTAACTATGTAGGATTTTATATTCTTTATTGTTATTTGATCCATACACGGGTCAGTACAAATGTATCAAACCTAGATATGCATACCAAGTCTCATGAGGCATAAGTAGTTGAGACAAAAACTATCATTAGATCACATAGAAAAGCATACTTTGAATGTAGAAAAGCATGAACTTGTCTCGTCTTCCATAGAACAATAGCCATAAAATTAATGTGTCTATTTTGCTAACACCGTTGCAAATGATACCAAAGTTTTGATGGAAAAAAGGTTTCGCTAATTTCCTTAGAAATCAAACCTAAACCTAAAAATGATTCTATTCCCGTACAGAGCTATTATAGCCAATTTACCCACGAAAGGTTGATTGCTCAGAGACGTAATGACAATGGATCCAACATGTACATTCTATAGTATCAGGAGGAGAGCATAGATCATACTCCCATTGCTTGTCCATTCAACATCATTCTAAATTGGGTTAGGAACATGTTTAATGACCCAATCCTACCAATTCAAATCATCCTAAATTGAGAAATGGAAATCTAGCACTTGACTAGCAGTTACAAATCAGTCTAGAATTAAAGATTTATCAAAATGTTATAATCAATACTAACATGCGCTAACAATTTCCTTATACAAAAATAAATAAGAGTAATGCTATCAGAATCACCTGTTGCAAGCAATTGAATAAACTTTTTAACAATTAGTTGAATTCAACTTAGTTTGTCTTGCACTAACCAAACAACGAATCCCACTACCAATTACTCTTAATCAATTTTTAAGCAAGTATTAGCAAGGTTTCTCTCTAAGAAACTGATGCAAGCCAAGTTCAAATAGCTAGAAAATCAATCATTCAAGGCAGTTCTACTAGGTTTAAGGATAAGTAATCAAACGTGTGGTCATTTGACTCTACCATTGTAATTTTAATTTCCCTTTTCAATATCATTTTAACACATATAAAAAATAAAATAGTTATGTGTTATCTATCCATTCTCGTTTCAAGAAATATCTGAAACAAACTTTTTCTAGCCATTGGCAGCATTTCCATATTCATAGCGTTATCTTTTGTTAAGGCTACTTCAAATAAAACAGTAGATCTTGTACATTTTTTGGAAAAAATGATCAAATGCAGCATTTTTCGAGGGTATTTTATCAAAAATGAGCACATCTCTACTGTAAAATATTGTCGTTTTATATCTAGTTGCTACATTTTTAGGTAACAAAGCATGATCTCTCATGGGCTCATTCAGGTCAAGTTCTAAAAACAGTGAGTTATTCTATATTCCTAAAGATTGATATCCGAGCTTTACCCATATGTATTCTTTTCTGTTCCCATGTTGAATCCAGCTATATGCTTTTTGGCATTGGTTCTGTAAGAAAATAAATTAGATTAGGAGAAGGAAAAGCTATATGTGTTCCCATATTTAAATCAATCCAGAATTACAACAAGCACTATTATCTTTGTAATATTGATGCATCTATTTTCTTTAGGGTGTTACTAATCCTACCAATGAGACCCCAAGAACATATTAGATATTCATTTACCGGTACCAATGTGCCTGTCACACGGTTACATATGACATGGTTAGTACTTGGTACATGTATACATCTTCTGATATCATGAGACGACATATGGAAACATACAACCAATGGAAGCACCGGTTGTTTTTTATATCAAAATAAGAAGAATAATAAATTACCGTCAGTGCCCGCAAAGTTGTAATATTGTAATGATATGCATTTTTCAATACTACAACCAAGCAACTAAATAGGCAACTATTGATTTGACTTGGGCGGAGACAACAAATGATACAATTTATGCTTTTAGTAGATGAAAATTGTCAAATGATGACACATAAAAGTCTAAACCAATTTTTTAGCAAGTACAAATGTAATAACAAGACTCTTATTCACAAATACAGTTATATTTGATTAAATTATATAACATAACAAGTGGGAATTATACATGTGCAAAGGAATAATAATTGGAGATATGTGAATTCTGGCATGGAAGGAAAACAATATTAAGAAAATAATAATAAAGAAAGAAGGTTAAGAGCATGACTTGTCAAGTTTTAGGCTTACTTCAAGGAGGAATAGATCCTGGAACAAAAATATTAACAATCAAGATATTATATATGTTACTAGGCTTAGGTAGTAGGTTTTTTTTTATTATGCAAGGAACTAGTTATAAGAGTACGCTGAATTTGTAAAATCACTTCTATCCCAAATGTTTTATTTTCAATAAAATCTCAACGTTTTATTGAAAATAAAATCTCATACGCATGCACACAAATAGGCTTAAAGAACAACTTTAACCTCAAGGGCACGAAGGATATACTTTTTTCATATTTTAGCACTTGAGAAAACATCATTCAGCTCAAATCGTATAGCAGCAACGACAAAGTTGAGTGAGCGGCTGTTATGATTGGCGGATGCGGCTAGAGAGATGATGCGGCGGCTTGGGAGTGACATGACGGTGATAGTCAGCAGAATTCGCAGTAAGTATTATCAGAATTCAGAAGATGGTAGATAACATCGACTTACCCTATGCTTGGTTCGGAACCCTATACTTCGACTTGGGAGGAAGAGGAAATTATCTGAAGCGGAGGTAGCTGAAGAAGAAAAGAGAATAAAATTTGAGTAAATGATTGGGGAAGAGGGAAATAAACGACGAAGAGGGAAAGTGAAATAACTAAAGGAAAGCCGCGGGCACCAAAATAATTCCCACTTTGTAAGAGAGTTACATATGCAGTGTCTTCCGAAGATGAAAAAATTAAAGAAAATAATAACACCGCGAAATAAAGCGTTATCTGTTGCCGTTATAAAAACCAACTTTTCTTGTAGTGATCTTTTAAATGGAAGTTATTGAGAAATTTATAAGCCTTTATACAGATATTTCTTTCTGAATGGTATGAACGTTTGTTGGAAGTTTAGAAAGAAATTATGAATATTGAATGAGTATAAATAAATACTTAATATGGTATAAATTATAGTGGGAATGCCATTTATTATGGGAAAGTGTTATCTATCATGAAGAAAGTTTCTTTAATTTATGTAGAAAATAGCGTTTATTATGATATATATTATAGAGGAAATGTTGATTTAAAATATAATGGTTAAATGAATATTATTAGGATACTTATGGGTTGATAATGAATAAATAGTGGATGTTTAGTATGAATAATGGGAAGAAAATAAAATAAGAATAAATAACATATAAGGGTGGTAACAAGAGGAAACAATTTAGGAGTTAACAATTATGTGAGATTATTGAAGAGGTAGCAAGGAGGGTTATTTATCTTTTATAGGAATGAAATGCGGGGATGGTTCATGTAGACTTAACATTTAATGTAAGAAAAATTATGTTTATAGCTCCGGTTTTGAAGCATGCAATGTAAGGGGGCATGCGAATAGATATTCGTGGGCTTTCACTGGCTTGTTGGACGCTACTACGTTTAGTTAAGAATATTGTGGAAAATCTCTATCTCTGTTTCTCTTCTACTAATAAAGAAAAGGGAGAATTAATTTAAAGGATAAAGATTTGTATATTTTTTGCCTCAAGGACACGACCTCAATATTTTTACCACAAGGACAAACATCTTCTAAAAATTATTCATAAGGACAAACATTTTCCAAAATTATTCATAAGGACAACAAAACTGCTACCGAACTAAAACTGATATCTAAAAACTGCTACCGATAACTAGAAACTGATACCTAAAAACTGCTATCAATAACTAAAAACTGATATCTACCGAAAGTTGTCCTTCAGGAGAAAATATTGAAGGTCTGTCCTTAAGACTAAAAAGCTGCGAAATTTTGTCCTTGACAATAATTTCCTGTAAAGAAAATTCATTACACTAATTTGCAAGATGTCTTTTTTAAATTCCAAAAAACCCTTTCCATTTTCACGTCCACTCCCATTTTCACATCCACGCTCTTACGGTCACACCCGCACTCATGCCTTCTGCTCCCATTTTCCTCTCCTAAAACCTAATTTTGTTAGTCCTCAAATTCGCCCAAAAAATCCCCAATTCCATTCATTCCTAATTCAATTCCACCCCAGATTCGACCTCCCTCAACATCTACGGCAAATTCCCTCAGCATCCGTGGCAACTTCCCTCAAGATATGTAGCATCCACGGCAACTTCCTCCCCGAATCATCATTGACCTTCCTATTCATCATCGATTCCATTCATCCCACGGTTACCGATTTAATTAGCCTGAGGAGATAGCTTACTGCTCACTGATAAGACAGCTCAGGCGATCATCGATTTCTCTTACGAACTATTTTCTATTCATGGTATACTTCTATACAATGTATATATTTTGAATAAAATGTTCACGCACTTAGATTACTGTCACTTTCTGGCATCATCAAACACTATCTAATGAATCAATTTATCATATGCCTAGGATGTTGTAAGATAAACATAGACAAAGATGTGTCTCTCAGAGTAAGATTTTATTTTTGTACATACAAACTTTATCAGTTGGATGACATGATGCTTTTTCATAGTTTATACAAATAAGTGAATATAACTAAAGTAAAAGTGATTTTGGAAATGTATGTTTCTGCACTTTGTGTATTAAAGTGAGTATAGATATTTACTTTACATAATGTTTCCTGTTCAAATTAAATAGTTCTCATTTTTTGAAGTTTTCAGGTTTCATTTAGATAGCTTTCATAACATTACTTAATATTTTCTGTACTCATTTATATGACTTCTTATAATTCTAAAGCATGCTATTACTAAAAGAGCAAGCTGAAGTTTCATTATGACTAGACTATAATCAATTATATAATATGTTTTTGGTTGCCTTCATCGTATTTTTGCATTTTCCAATGAAGTGGGTTCATTATCCAATTATTTTGCAAGTCCTTTCAAGTGATATATTTCCTCTTGATAGAACCAATATACTATATTTAGCATATCTTTAGTCATTCCTATATTTTTTTTACCTTTATATTCACAACAAATGAATTCCATAAATTTTTATCTAGAAAGCATAAATGAATCAGCTATATGCATCACATGTTGAAAGCTGGATCACATTCATATATTGAATTATCCATTGCTGGTAACCATTGATGCCTAGAGACAATCCCTTTGGCACTACGAGGCTCTCAGCTCCAATTGCCCCAATTCTGCAACTGTAAATTTATGATATTTCCAATGCTCATATGAATTAGGTATTATTTATGAATTATGAAATTGTAAAATGCGGTATTTGAGGACAATATAATCAAGAAACGTGCACATTAGCGGAATTACTTTGTTGAGTAGTGAGACATTTCACAATATTAAAAAGCAACTATGTTAACAGTGATGGTAGTGAACTTCCAGTCAGCTAGAAACAATCCTAACATAGATGAGATTCTTATTCAAAAGTTGAGTTACGTGGATATTCTTGGAGTGTAAAAACATGATACGACCATGTATCAATGGGTGAAGGCTCGACCAACACATAGAGAAAGTTAACCATGGCCCAAGGTATGGGATCAGGTGATCTTTTTCAGAAATATCACATACATATTTATCGAATGTGTTAAAGAGTTGCTAAAGGTTTTTGTTTAAATAAATATGCATATATAACACTAAATACTAAAAATACATGTTAACTGACATATGTAATAATGCAGTATCGGAAATCTTGAAGACTCGACGCACGAAGATGGAGTGTAGAATATAATAATGAAATATGTAACTTTTAGAGGGATGCAGAATGGACTGAGGACTAAGATGCGGGGAATCTGAACCATGGATTCATTAATGGAGTTACATTATAACATGCTATGACGATGAATGTACGAAATCCAATTATGATCGATCAGAACTACTACACCGGTGACAAAAATGGTCCAAACCAGGTACATGTTTATTAAAAGAAATTATACCGATGATAAGAATAACAGAATCAGGGTCAGGATAAACAAGGTTTCTTTTATGGACATACAGGGGTCATCGGCTAACCTAATAGCGATTAAGTTTGAGGGTGGTCCTATGAATCCGTTTGTTAGAATACCATCATCTAAATAAGAAGTTAAGCTATTTAATTTTATTTTCACAATATTAACTTCATTGTATGTCACTGAAACTCTACTACCATGTGTATACATATTTATAAATATGCATTTTCTTTTCAGCCTATGTAAGTAATTTAAGTAGTAATGCTACGCAAGTGTGACTTAATTTATTTATATAAAATAAATATTCTCAGAACATACTCATTAGTAATGTGATTAAGGGTTAACATAAGAATTAACCTCACGTTACACTATGTTTTTAATACTTCTTTCAAAGTTTTAGAAACCAAAATTAACCATCCGTAAGAGTTCTAAAGGATCTGAGGTCATTAAACACTTTCTATTGACAAATTAATCCAGTTGCTATAATTTTGGAAAAAGAGTAACAGAGTAACTTTAAATTATTTTAACGCATGCAAAGTAACTTAACTAATTTTTTCAATCCACATATGACTAGAGTTATATTTGAAATATGACATTTAATTATAAATTGATATAACATAAAGACGGGTGGCAGCAACAACAATGGCAATTGTGAGGAGACTGTCGGTAACTTCTATACTTTTCTGCTACATCGTAGTTAGCCTCAATTCATTTCCATATGTTTTCTACTGAACAGTTTTTGACAACATTCTTATTGTTCGAGTAGCAGCAAAGATACAACTTTATCCACTAATCCAATGTTTGGATGTGGTGATGTTGCAGTAAACCAAAAGTTAATAAATGAGCACATAAAGCAAAAGCATGGCTATTAATGAAATAGCAGCATACCAAAGTGTGACTAATGTTACTTTTCAGTTTATGTCTGAATTAATGCAAAATAAGATAAAACTATTTTTAATATTTTTTTGCCAACTTGAGTTTTCGCTTTGTTGATTGCTTTTATTTAACTATATCTTTTAGTTGCGCAAAAGAAACCAGGAAAGAAGTTCTCCATTTTGTTGTACATGAGAGTTTTGGGTTTTAGAAAGTAATTTTCCATTATATCTGTAGAATAATTTTAGTTGCTCTTATGACATATATTGTTTCCTATTTAGCTGAATGATTTAAACGGTAGTGCTAATCAACATTTCTTTTTCTGAAAAAGAACTCTAAGTTGAAGATTATCACTAAACAAAAAATGTCGTTGATGGTATTTGTAGATTCATCGATTAACAACTGTAATACATGTTGAGAAACCCTATTCATTACCAATTTAAAACAAAGCACAAGCAAGCATTTTTTGTTGGGAAACACACCATGATTGTTAGTAGTGCTAAGTAGCTTATCTTAATATAATTTTTCATTCTAATTTGCGGGGCATACTTATCTAAATTTTACAAATTTATCTTATGGTAAAAAACTATTGCACTGTTGTAGAACATAATCAATGATGGACAAAATGTGCATTTGGCAACAAAGTGTGTTAAAAGTGCGATTATAGCATTAATCCCTATACAGCTTTCTTCTTAATACAACAATTCCCATACCGAAGTAAACAAAATACAATAAAATCCTAATTTAAAGACTAAAAAGCAAAATGTGTGTATATGTGTGGGGTTAATAATTCTTTTAGTGCACAGGGGGATATTTGCAAAAGACACTTTCCTTCGTGTTTTGGTCTTTATTTTCATGATCCCAGTACTTCTCTACTTGAAAAATTCATATAAATTATTTTAAATTAAAATTGTAATTACACATATTCTTATAGCAGTCAAATGATTCTAAGTTTCTCTATTATTTTGTATTTGCTACCATACATCAAAGGTAGATCGGTGGTTTGCTTTATAAAGTTTTTACTAACTTCACTTTTTATTTGTTGATTTGTAAGTTTAGCAGGCATCTTATGGATGAAAATTAAACATATTTTCAATAAGTTAAAAGGAGATGAATTTTGTTTCCAAATGTATTGAATGCACATTTTTTCACTCTAACAAATTGCATTACTTAGTTTATTTAATATGCCATAACCATATGGTGTGTGTTACATGTAAAAAAATATTCATTGCATGAACTTGAAGCCAAGATGCCTGTATGGAAGCCAAGCATCCAAACTGTGCTGGTTATCAGTAGTATTTACCCTCACCAATGTTTGCTTTCTTCTCTTTTTTTATTTTATTTTAAATTGTTTGATATTTTTAATGTTCTTCATATATTGAAGCAATTGCAGATGAGTGATATACCATTAATTGCTCAACATAATTAGATAACTTGCACAATCTACTTCTGTAGAGATGTCTCATTTTTAACTTTTACTATATTATAATTATTGTAAGGTTACCATGTAGTTAGAAAAAGTGACTACAAGATAATTACTTCCACTGTACATATTTAGAAACCCCAAAATGCTAAAAAAATAATCAACTTTTATGTTTGTAATTGTGGAATGATAGTATATGTTTTATACTTAGACTTGCACACATTTCATTAACATAATGATAGGACTTCAAAGTTTGAGCATTTGAACATGATGAAGTAGATAACAATTCCCATATTTTACTATTCAATTCTAGACCATAATATTTTAGCAACCATATTCAAAATGCGTTGAAGTTGATAGCAGGGACAAACAAAAAGATATAGAAAAGGTAGGACTTAGTTTTCTAGTAGACATCCAATAGCCAAGATTTCAACACATTGAAGAAAATAAACCACATCCACTTGCAATATTTGTAATTTAGAATCCATATATTGAAAAATAGCAGTTCTGTACAACACCATGACATCCATACAATGTAACGTTCTCATTTATTGCTCCAATTTTACAATTTATTCTACATTTTACTTTATTTGCGTTTATTAATTTTATATGTTTAAGATACTTTATGTTTGATTTGACTTTCAATATTTGGATGTCGAAAATAGTCACCAAAGTGGATATGAATACATCCTCAACAATCACGGCCACCCCACCAAATTAGAACCCATTTATGGTTACAACATTAATTTAGTGAAGATTACCCACAAACTATGTGAGGTCCTCCTCAGTTGCAAGTTTATTACCGCGCGATCACTATGTAAATGGTACTTTTCATGCCCTAACTACTTCTGCCCTATGTTACTTGAGGATGGTAGGCTGCTATTTGTTATAGAACTACTTCTTCGGATCGTCGTGTATGCTTATATAAACTAATGTAATAATTAGCATGTATATTTCAAGAATATTTGATAAGATACACGAAATTTGTGGTGATGTTGTAAACTTTAACTATGTACGAACAATAAAAGCAAAGTATAATGGTCCTATATTCATGTGTGGTGTTTGATGTGTTTTATTGGGATGCAACCAAGTTATTGATATTAATTAGTATGTACATTTAAATTATTTTGAAGTTGTTGTTGGAGTAGCGGTGTTGGGAAATTTGTATATGATGAGTTTAGTATTTTGAGATAAGCTTGCATGATCCTAATTTGGTATTATATAAAGTTTTGTGGCCTTTATTTTTTGGTTGATTTTGTTCAAGGGAATCAGAATCCCAAGGTCCATGCTATGCACTTTCCTAACGAACGGGACAAGAACCATGCATGAAGTAGCTCTATCATACACAAAATGTTGTAAACTTCTATGTAATGCCAGAAGGTTATTTTGGGTTAGGTTTAAATTCATCGCCAACACTAAAATTGTAATAACAATAAATTATTCAAAAGCTTAATTTTTCGTTTAAATTCATCAGGGACAAAAAATTCTAATATTATAATCACAAACAACTTATCAAATAGTTCAGTACACATTATATCTTAACAAACATAGTTTAAAAAGTGGCAATTAACCATAGTTTTTTATTTTGAATCTCAATTAGCATCTACCCCTCCCAATAAAATTAGAGTGCCTGAAGAATTATTTTCTACATGATATTATCTTCTTCATTTTTCTATAATTGAAATTTATAGTAAATCACGATAAAATTTTGATAAAATTAGAAAACTAACTTGAATTTTTTTCTAATACTTGAAGTTATTACTATAGATAATTAGAGTAAAAGTAGTGAATATTGTTAGTTTTTTCTACACATATATGCTAAAAATTCATTTTTCAATATTTATGTCCATTTCTACAAATATTGTATTTTTTTTCAAAATTTGTAGTAACAGCTGTACATATTTGCAAAAACATTAGGTTGAACTTTTTTGATTATTTTTAATTTTTTACACTTAGTTGAAATATACATGAACAAAAAATCAAATCAAGAAAAATTTGTGGTACTACATGTTGAAATTTGATGTTCTATGATTTATGCCGGTTTTAAAAGATGAAGGTGTGATATATTTTCAAGGTTTCAATGATATTTCACATATTTTGAAACTTTTTATCGTGTTTTAAAAAGTTGCTGAAAAAAGGAAATGTTATCCTATTACTAATTCTCAACATAACATTACCTATACACCTATGCAACGAAAGGGCATTCCACTTTATAGTGTTAAGCTCCTTAAGATAATTTGTAATAGCTACAATGCTAAGGTTCTTTAGAAAATTTAAAATATTGAAAATGATTGATGCACTGTTTTTATCATATTTGCTCTGTGATAGTTACACTATAAAAATATATTGCTTTGTTTTTATCATATTTGCTTTGTGATTACCAGTTTAATTTCTATAGAAACGAAGAAAATGCTTATAATTTTTCTCTGATTTTGGTTTCATTACAATAATTATTACCTTGGAAAATGCTTATACTTTATCTTTAAATATGAATTTTTGAGATCTCTTGAACTATGGTTGATTTTATTCCTTCTGTTTTATTACAAAGAAATTACTTAATGTAACTGTGTCCATGGTATGTTAAAGTGCAAAATCAGACAAAGAATAGCAGATTATGTACATAAAACAAAAAGAAAGTATATTAAATTCCATATGTAGGCGGTAATTGTATATCTTAACGTGTAACATTTGAAAAGAAAACACTTGGATTATGCATTTTGTTATACTAAAAAAATGAAGAAACAATCCAAATTAGAAAAATAAAAATATATATGTCAATGTACTTTTTTGTTTTTGAATTTTCAACTCAAATAGTGCCTCTAACAACTACATGTTGAGTTGATACAAGGAAATAGTTTTGGTGAAAGATTTTACCTTTTTAACGTTCAAATGAATTTTGTTGCATAAGGTAAATAAAATATTTGATGTTGGATAATATTTGAAAATGCATTAACTATCATATTTTGGTTTAAACAACGACATATTGTGGAAGGGAGACGAGTCCGGATCTAGATCTGCATCTAGAATTTGTTGTTAAAACTAAATGCATAATTCGACAATAAGAAACTAAAAAATGAGTTGAAAATTCTTGCTGTGTCTCTTCAGATCTGAGAAGCAAAAGAATGTTTGTTTCCATTGTCTGGCAGTAGTACTGAATAATTATGCAGATCATTCTAAAATTACAATATTGCTAAGACTCCTTGTAATTAAGTAACCTTCTTATTTTGGTAAGAAAAATATATCTGTAAATCGATGTTTACATTTTTGTATGTTACCATATATCATCTCATGATATCAAAAGATATAAGAGTATCAATCATGTCATACGTAAGTAATTATAGATCCATTAGCATTGGAGAGATAATAGTATTTCATGTAATTATGCACTGAGTTAAACATGTAAACCCATTTAGCAATTTGTTCTCTTGATCTAATTTACTTTCTTACAATGATAAAACCAGAAGGCATATAATTGGATTCAAGATGAGAAGAGAGATCATGGCATTGCATATATATAAATGTTGGCTTTCAATCGTTGAAAATATGGAATGACCTTATGAATGAAATTCTGCCAGCCTTATGAATTCAGTTAACGTAAGCCAAATCAAAAATAATTATTAATGAATAAAATATGTTGAGTTTTTTCTAATCTAGAAGTCATATGTATCAGCAAATCTATCTCAAGATGTCACTACTTATAACTAAAGTTGCGCATGACATAAAAAAAGCTAATATATATTAGCCTATTTGTAACCACTTTCGACTTGAGAAGCTGTTTTATAATATAACTTTTAAGTAGTTTCAAATGAATAATTATGTCGTATAGGTTCAAATTTTTCTCAAATGCAACTCTAAGCCAAAATATCAAACTGTTGTCAAAAACAAAATAAAGTTGTATGAGTAAGTTATAAGTTATTTCTGCTACTTATAAGGCAACACAGAGCAGAACGCTTTCTAACAAATTTATCTATAAGGTGGCATCACTACAAATTGAGTTATCAATAGTACGGTCCCATTGATAAGCAGCAAACTAACAGCTACCAATGTACTAACCGAAACTCAACAAATATAGTAGCAGTGCTGTAACAACCCGATTTTTAGGGATACTAAATTGGGAATAAACTAATAAGTTGATAAGTAATCTGTTAATAATAACAAACAATTAAATATTTATGGAGAAAAAAATAATAATAATAAATAAATGAAAAGAAAATAAAATAAAATGGAAATTTAATATTAACATGGTTGAAAGGAAAATAAATGGCAATGAATTCATTTGCTTCTATTTGGAGTTATAAATTATGTCTTTTTAGTGGGAGTGTAATTTATTAACCTAAATTATTTGGAAGGTTAAACATTGAGAATGTTATGTTTTTTTATGAGATAATGATAACTAATTACATTAGATAAAATGTGTTTTATGTATGAAAAGTTTAGGTGAGATTTTTCTTATGTTAATTTACAATTTGGTATAATAGGAAAAAAAATGGAAAAGTTAAAAAAATTATTATTATTATTTATTTGGTAATAATAATAAAGTAAAAAATAAATATTTTGTTTGAAAAATTGAAATAAAAAATTAAAGTGGATAAGAGGGAAATAAATGATCAGTGACTTATTTGTTATGTATATTGAATGTAATGAATTGTATGTTTTATGTTAAGGTAATTTATTTAATGAATTAATTTTTCTTAGAAAAAAGGTAGAGTAGTTGTTGTTACTTAAAAAGTTTAAAAGAAAAAAATAAAGTGAGGAGAAGCTTAAATAAAATAAAGTTTTATGTTAATTCTCATGTTATGCATTGGAAAAAAAAGAGGAATTTTCATACTAATTTACAAATTATACATAAAATAATAAAACAAATAATAATAATAATATCATTTTTTATAATATCATGTAGGAAAGATCTAGAAGTTGAATAAAATAATGTTAAGCAAAAGAAATTTCTAGAACAAAAACAAAATAAAATGATTACACTTTATTAGAAAAAGAAAATAATAATAATAAATTAAGGGTTTAATTGGGAGAACATTATAGAGGAAGGGCTTTATAATAAAAATAACATCCCTCTCCTCTTTCTATTTACAGTACGCACAGAAGAAAAAATGAAACAGAAACAGTAAACCTAAACACAAAATCCTCTCACTCAAACTCAAATCTTTCATTGCAATCAAAGGTTAAAAGAAAAGATTCTCAATTCTAAGACAATTGAAAGATGAAAGGCAATCAATAAAAGGCTAACTGACCTAGAGCTTGAGGATTGCTTTTTGGAGATTTAGGTGAGTGAAGTTTTAATTCCATTTTTCAATTTACTGATTTAGTTTTTGCATGTAAATCTAAAGAATGATTCTTTGTAGATTATTGCTTTTTGGCTCCTTCTATACCATATAATGTTAATTGAAGAGTTGTTAGAATTGAATTTGGATTTTGGTATAGTATGATTTGGAATGGAATTGGTATATGATTGCTACAATGGAAAAAAAAATTAAGCTTTAATACATAACATAGTTGCTAATGCACACTAACTGTATGTTGAAATGCTTCAAACGAATGTAACAATGTTAAAAGAAATTTAACATAGAAGGAACAAAAAATCATAAATTTCTGAAATTTTGATATGTTATTTTCTACATGTATGCGCATATGCTCTGAAAATTTCACTGAATAATATTGTGTTTTGATTGGTGAAATCAATTATTTACAATGCTATATTTGCCCAGATTTTGAAACAGCAGTGGCTGTCAATACGAAATTCATAACAATTAGAGAAAAATTTATAAAATTCTGAAATTTAAATATGTTGTTTACAACTCATATTAGAATAGTCTGTAAAAATTTCATTGAAAAATAATGAGATTTGATAGTTTGAATCAATCGTTTACAGAGGTGTATAAGTGCAGATTTTCGCACTAAGGTCTGTCTTAAAGCTATATGGTCTGAAAGAAATCAGAGGGTATTTGAAAGCAAGTGCAGAAGTAGGGAAATGGTGTGGGCAATGTTGAAGATTGAAATAGTTAAGGGGATGCATGACAGTAAGCACACTTTTCACGTCAATCAGTTTGATCCCTGGATTCCGTAGTTTTCCTTCTTTCTTTCCTTTTTGGTTTTTTCTCTCAGTCATGTTTGTTTCCCACTGTTGTTGTGTTTTTGCTCTTTTTTCCTTGTCATTTAGTTCTCCTCCCTATACGTCCGTTTCATTAATAAACCTAGAAGGGGCCCAGTTTAACCCCGCTTAACTTGCAAAAAAAAAAAACACCTGCTGTAATACTATGATTTAACCCATCAAATGATCATATTTTTGTATGAAATTTTTACTGATGATTTGTAAATGAGTTATGAACAACATATTAAAAATTTAGAATTTTATGAAATTTATTTTATTTATTATGAATTACAGACTGAGGTGGGTTCTATATGAAATTCAGTGATTCTTTTTGAAAGTAATGTTGAATTTGAAGGTGATTATATATTCGTGATTTGAAAATAAGTTTATTTAAAGAAAAGCTTTCAAAGAAGAATAATGAAATTTTAAAAGATTCATCATAATTTATTATTTATTATTATAATCCTTGATAAAATTGTGTACGAAAATAGAACATTTTATTTGGAATTTTGATTATTGTTTCGAATACTAAAGCTTGCCTTTTTAATTAAATTAATTGTTATCAATTTTTTCTAACTTAACGAATTTTTAATAATTTTAATCCAATAAATTAGGTTTCTGTGTTTCGCCTTGATACATAAGTATTATGAGGTATTTGTGTGTTAATGCGAAATGAAGATGTAATTATTTTCTTTTATACGCATAATTATTTTGCTAAATTTTATTTGCTTTTTGAATATTATACTGGGTTTATCAAAGGTTTTATTGGAAGATGGTGTTGTCATTGACTTTTTGGAAGTCTTTTGAAATTACAAACGCTTTGGTTTTTGGGTCGGGATAGATTGGACTCTGTTGTACCAATGGGCCAAAAATCCACCTTGGCCGACCTGATTCAGGATCGCTACCTGAATCGGTGGTATATCACATGCCCTTTTACCACCAAAGGTCAACGGTCTGCTACATAGGGCTAATCTTATTTTTGATCGGGATCTCCGATCGGCGGGTCACAGACTATGATGGATGGAGGTGTGGGGATCCCACGTGTAGATCCGTGAACAGGTAGCATACGGTCTTTGCCTTAGACCGTCTTGGTTATCCTGAGTTGATCGCCAGGTGTATTATGGCGTTATGAGTAGGTTACGGGGTTGATGTCTCCGCGCGCGCTCGAGCTCTACCACTGTGATTTTACAATACTAGCGTCTGTTTATTTGGTATATTTTAAGAGTCATGTTACATTTATCCCATAATTCCCACATTGAAATTTTCTTTATCTTATGATTTTTGGAAAATATTATAGATGATTTTGAAAACCCAGTATCTTTGGAGAATGTGTGTAGAACTTATTCATTGTGTTACATATGATAATTGGGATGATATCGTATTGGACTACATACGATATGTATGGCCTAAAACCATTGTTTGACTTAATGAATGGTTTATGAAACCAAATTTGTATGCTAGTTCACACACATACATATACCTCATGTTGGTTTACACATGCGGCGTTTTCTTTTCTTTTTTTGTGATTGAGACAATTATTGTTCATAGATCTTACTTCACTCACATTAGAAATAGTCTGACCCGTGTGATTTGTTTTATAATCCTCGAGTCAGTCTGAGGATTATGGTTGCAGGTTAGGTTGCGTGGACTGTAGCAGCATTCATACTATTTTCCACGTTTTGGGGTTTTGGACTTTTCAGCTTGGACTTAGGAGTTGTTAGTATATATTATGGTATGTATGTTATTTTGTATTTTGGAAGTGATATGTACTATGGACTATGTATTGTGAACATTACTATTATGATATGTATTATGCTTATGCTGTTTTTGTGCTGAACTGTACATTCTATTATATTCTGTACTATGTAACCTGGAAAAAAAATTATCTTATACCATTGCTTTGAACCAACACTGCGCATGCATGGTAAGTAGGAAAAAAAATCAAAAAATTTCTCGTGCCAGTGTTAGTTCAAGGGAATGAGTACAACATTTAGCCCTATCGAGTCCCATTCTCCGTGCTTTCCGACAGTAATACTTAGTATTGCTCTTGGTTGACATGGGTATAGGGGCCGGGCGTTACATTTTTGGTATCAGAGCCCAGGTTAACAATAGTATGGGATATATTTAGAATATAAGTTAGCACAAAGCAGTAGAAGCATTGTACATGTCTATATACCATAAGGATCACTTCCATAATATAATAATAGTCATACATACCTAAACCAAAACCTCAAATCTTTGATCTTTTTAGTATGAGAATTATTTTGATTCCAGCTTAACAACATTTCTCACTATGCAGAATAGTGAGAAAAGATGGCTGGAAGGCATTCCTGTTTAACTATGGAGCAGTGGTTAGGGTTGAAGCGGAACATGCCTCAAGCAGCACCCGCTCCTAATGTTGCTTCTAGTGTTGATATCGCCCTTACGTAGAAATTGCGAGGACGCAATTTTTGTAAGGGGGGAAGTCTGTAACGACTCGATTTTTAGGGATACTAAATTGGGAATAAACTAATAAGTTGATAAGTAATCTGTTAATAATAACAAACAATTAAATATTTATGGAGAAAAATAATAATAATAATAAATAAATGAAAACAAAAGAAAATAAAATGGAAATTTAATATTAACATGGTTGAAAGGAAAATAAATGGCAATGAATTCATTTGCTTTTATTTGGTGTTATAAATTATGTCTTTTTAGTGGGAGTGTAATTTATTAACCTAAACTATTTGGAAAGTTAAACATTGAGAATGTTATGTTTTTTTATGAGAGAATGATAACTAATTACATTAGATAAAATGTGTTTTATGTATGAAAAGTTTAGATGAGATTTTTCTTATATTGATTTACAATTTGGTATGATAGGAAAAAAATGGAAAAGTTAAAAAAATTATTATTATAATTTATTTGGTAATAATAATAAAGTAAATAAATAAATATTTTGTTTGAAAAATTGAAATAAAATATTAAAGTGGATAAGAGGGAAATAAATGATCAGTGACTTATTTGTTATGTATATTGAATGTAACGAATTGTATGTTTTATGTTAAGGTAATTTATTTAATGATTTAATTTTTCTTAGAAAAAAAGTAGAGTAGTTGTTGTTACTTAAAAAGTTTAAAAGAAAAAAATAAAGTGAGGAGAAGCTTAAATAAAATAAAGTTTTATGTTAATTCTCATGTTATGCATTGGAAAAAAAAGAGGAATTTTCATACTAATTTACAAATTATACATAAAATAATAAAACAAATAAAAATAATAATATCATTTTTTATAATATCATGTAGGAAAGATCTAGAAGTTGAATAAAATAATGTTAAACAAAAGAAATTTCTAGAACAAAAACAAAATAAAATGATTACACTTTATTAGAAAAAGAAAAATAAGAATAATAAATTAAGGGTTTAATTGGGAGAACATTCTAGAGGAAGGACTTTATAATAAAAATAACATCCCTCTCCTCTTTCTATTTACAGTACGCACAGAAGAAAAAAAGAAACAGAAACAGAAAACCTAAACACAAAATCCTCTCACTCAAACTCAAATCTTTCATTGCAATCAAAGGTTAAAAGAAAAGATTCTCAATTCTAAGACAATTGAAAGATGAAAGGCAATCAATAAAAGGCTAACTGACCTAGAGCTTGAGTATTGCTTTTTGGAGATTTAGGTGAGTGAAGTTTTAATTTCAATTTTCAATTTACTGATTTAGTTTTTGCATGTAAAACTAAAGAATGATTCTTTGTAGATTATTGCTTTTTGGCTCCTTCTATATCATATAATGTTAATTGAAGTGTTGTTAGAATTGAATTTGGATTTTGGTATAGTATTATTAGGAATGGAATAGGTATATGATTGCTACAATGGAAAAAAAATTAAGCTTTAATACGTAACATAGTTGCTAATGCACACTAACTGTATGTTGAAATGCCTCAAAAGTATACAACAATGTTAAAAGAAAATTAATGCATAAAGAAAAGAATAGAAGAATGAGAATCGAAAAAAAATATTTGAGCAGCAAAGGTGCAGCCACAGTGGCTGCACCGGTGCATTCAGGCTGCCAGTGCAGCTCAGGTGGGGTTGCAAATGGTAGCCCACGCGTGCTGCACTGTGCAGCCCAGGGCAGGCTGCATATGCAGTCCAGCTGGCTGCATGAGAGCAGCCCAGCATGGGCTGCAGTTGCAGCCCAGGAGGGCTGCAGGAGCAGCTCAGATGGGGCTGCCTGAAAGCAGCCTGGATGGGCTACGGTTGCAGCCCAGCTTTGGCTGCATGAGCAGCCCAGAAGGGCTGCCCAGGTGCAGCCCAAACGGGCTGCCGTTGCAGCCCAAACGGGCTGCATGAGCAGCCCAGGTGGGCTGCAGCCCCGGTGGGCAGCAGATGCAGCCCAGGTGGGCTGCATGCTGCACATGGCTGCAGCTGCAGCCCAGGTGGGCTGCACATGGCTGCAGCCGTCCAGGTCTGGGCTGCCCAACTGCAGTCCAGTCCAGACAGGCTTGGGCTGCACTGTACAGCCTAGCTTTGGGCTGTGCAGTCCAGACAAGCTTGGGCTGCACTGTACAGCCCAGCTCCGCGGCGAACTGCGTGTGCAGCCCAGTTCAGGGCTGTATGGCTGGAAAAAAAAATAGAAAAAAAAGTTAAAAATTAATTTTTTTAAATTAAATTAAAACGTCATGTTTGGCTATTTTGATTAAATGAAAAAAAAAGTTATTCGCTTTATACGTATATGGAAATTTAATTTATAATTTTGATGCATTTTGCATACTAAAACAAGTGTTGTTTTGTTTTTTTATATAAGTAAATTGTTATGAATTTCGTATTGACAGCCACTGCTGTTTCAAAATCTGGGCAAATATAGCATTGTAAATAATTGATTTCACCAATCAAAACACAATATTATTCAGTGAAATTTTCGGAGCATATGCGCATACATGTAGAAAATAACATATCAAAATTTCAAAAATTTATGATTTTTTGTTCCTTCTATGTTAAATTTCTTTTAACATTGTTACATTCGTTTGAAGCATTTCAACATACAGTTAGTGTGCATTAGCAACTATGTTATGTATTAAAGCTTAATTTTTTTTTCCATTGTAGCAATCATATGCCCATTCCATTCCAAATCATACTATACCAAAATCCAAATTCAATTCTAACAACTCTTCAATTAACATTATATGGTATAGAAGGAGCCAAAAAGCAATAATCTACAAAGAATCATTCTTTAGATTTACATGTAAAAACTAAATCAGTAAATTGAAAAATGGAATTAAAACTTCACTCACCTAAATCTCCAAAAAGCAATCCTCAAGCTCTAGGTCAGTTAGCCTTTTATTGATTGCCTTTCATCTTTCAATTGTCTTAGAATTGAGAATCTTTTCTTTTAACCTTTGATTGCAATGAAAGATTTGAGTTTGAGTGAGAGGATTTTGTGTTTAGGTTTTCTGTTTCTTTTTTTCTTCTGTGTGTACTGTAAATAGAAAGAGGAGAGGGATGTTATTTTTATTATAAAGCCCTTCCTCTAGAATGTTCTCCCAATTAAACCCTTAATTTATTATTATTATTTTTCTTTTTCTTATAAAGTGTAATCATTTTATTTTGTTTTTGTTCTAGAAATTTCTTTTGCTTAACATTATTTTATTCAACTTCTAGATCTTTCCTACATGATATTATAAAAAATGATATTATTATTATTATTATTAATTGTTTTATTATTTTGTGTATAATTTGTAAATTAGTATGAAATTCCTCTTCTTTTTTTCCAATGCATAACATGAGAATTAACATAAAACTTTATTTTATTTAAGCTTCTCCTCACTTTATTTTTTCTTTTAAAACTTTTAAGTAACAACAACTACTCTACTTTTTTTTTAAGAAAAATTAATTCATTAAATAAATTACCTTAACATAAAACATACAATTCATTACATTCAATATACATAACAAATAAGTCGCCGATCATTTATTTCCCTCTTATCCACTTTAATATTTTATTTCAATTTTTCAAACAAAATATTTATTTATTTACTTTATTATTATTACCAAATAAATTATAATAATATTTTTTTAACTTTTCCATTTTTTTCCTATTATACCAAATTGTAAATCAACATAAGAAAAATCTCATCTAAACTTTTCATACATAAAACACATTTTATCTAATGTAATTAGTTATCATTCTCTCATAAAAAAACATAACATTCTCAATGTTTAACTTTCCAAATAGTTTAGGTTAATAAATTACACTCCCACTAAAAAGACATAATTTATAACTCCAAATAAAAGCAAATGAACTCATTGCCATTTATTTTCCTCTCAACCATGTTAATATTAAATTTCCATTTTATTTTCTTTTGTTTTCATTTATTTATTATTATTGTTTGTTTATTTGTTATTATTAACAGATTACTTATCAACTTATTAGTTTATTCCCAATTTAGTATCCCTAAAAATCGGGTCTTACAAGTGCAGTACTTATCGAGCAGCAAATCTTTTCAAATGCCTCATCGGCTTTTGATGTGATTGACATAAGCAGCTTCACAAGTTCTGGATTGGTGCTTATAAGCACTGTCCCGCCTTCAGAAAGTGCTTTTGAGATACTGCAGCTTCCGAGCATGTTAGAGTGTGGCGATGATGAAGAGAAGAGCGAGAATCTTGTTGATTTTGCTAGCGGGGTTTTCAAACAGAAATGAAAAGTTTGTTTTAGATTGTTTTTTGTAGTGGACAAGAGCACATGAGAAATTTAAAGGTGGCATGATTATATATGATATGTGACTTTATGATCATTACTATGGTATTGGAAGATATTAGAAAGTTTCTCTGACAAACTGTAATGTTGTTTAGGATATCATGTTGGAAATTCTATAAATGTGGCTCACTCAAAATATATAGTGCATTTGCTATGCAAATCCAGCTAGGGGCACACAAGATGTAAATGTTCATACAATATCTATATTTATAGTTAAGTATACTTTATTTGGGTTCATACTATTATTATAGTAGTCTAGATTGCTCTTTAGATGATGTTTTTAATTGAGGGATGGATGTGTAATCACATAACAAAATCAAACAGCTGTAGAATATAGTTATCTAAGCGACTACAGAGGAGGATACCATTTTGTATAGTCACCGTGCAAGCATATCAAATTAGAATTTACGTTTACTTGGAATGAGAAATAAATAGTTTTTTTAGTAATCATATCAAGGCTTTAAGTAATACTACTTTCAAATGTCGGAAAAATACGATTTTATAGAAAATAGATCACGGCTGCATTTTATACGTATAGAGGTGTTGGATAATCAAAAAAAAAACACCAAAGCTTTTCATTGTTGATCTTTTGCATTCTTTATTAATGAAAAAACGTTATTACTTATGAGATGCTTATTTATTGTGATTGATAGGTTTAAGTGAGAAGAAGATATGTTTATTGGATTCTATCCTTTCCTAAAAAAGAAGACAAAATCTATAGAAAAAATTATCTTCTTCGTTCGCCAAATCCTTCAACCTTGAGTGCATAAGTTTGAAGAATGGTTGTGTTAACCTTGCGAAACAATGACAATTATCCATTCAAGTTGCTTCCATAATTTGATGATGTCAAGAAAGTCACCCATGTTGTCCAATAATCTCTGATGATGTCAATATGGGCAATTAGTATCTACATTGATTGCATGGTATAGAATTATTTTCTATGTGATAAAAACCACCTATATTTACTATGCCTCATACAAAAGCGAGTTACTGAATTAATGCATGCATATTGTGATAAGAGTAGGCCCACCTGGAAGTGCATATATACTCGTATGCATAAAACAGTTTCTATGATAATTCATTAATGAATGTTAACGAAGTATGTGGAAGCATTTTGGAATTATTAGGATTTGAATTGGATACATCTATATGTATCAATCCAAAGATTTTATCAACTCCTTTGGTATTCCCGCTCAAATGGATGCTTTGGCTTTAATTGTTTGAGGTACAATTTTTCACCGGTACCATATGATTCATAATCATGTAATTAAAAATTGTATCTCAAAGATATGGCTTGGTCCATAATCCCTACAAACAATTGTTTAAACTTTAGATACTTTTGTATTATGTGGCTAATGCAACAAATACCATTGTTATTCATAATGAACATTAAAAACATTCATCATAAAATAAAAATATCTTCACTTTCAATCAATAATGAGGTTAATTAATAATAAAAAATATTTTACATATTTGTAGAAACAATTTTTTTGTACCTTGATGCATCTGCTGATAAGTATTATATGACATGCTCCTACTATTTCCGTCATTAATATAATAGTCTATGAAATACGAAGCTCCATCCAACCAGTTATTATGGACAATTTATTTCATTTACTATAACTATTTAAAATTAAGAGTCTTCGATCAAACATCTTAAACTCGTAGAAATGACTTTTATAGAAAACAATTTTCTATATAAAAACACAATTGTAATAAAAATTACATTTATCTTTCCACATTAAGTATTTACTAGTATTTTACGCATGTGATGACCCACCTTCTCGACCCTCGGAAATCGACACTAATGCATCATCGGTATTCATGTGCCGCAAATCCAAGTGTCGAAGAGGCAGATTATCATGGAATAAAAGAAAATAAAGACATAACAGTATCTTATACAAATGGAATAACATATTTTTTTGCAATATATATATCTTTACAGTGGAAATTTTAAATACATTTATTAGAGTTTATTTTATAAATCAGCCTATACAATTATGAATCTCTATCCTTATAAATGCTGAATACAATCAGTAAACTAATGCAGCAGGAATGGAAAGGGAGAACTATCTAGAGGAACATCTTCATCTCCAGACTTCAAGCTCTATCACAATACTCCATACCTGACTACTTGGCTACCTGGAAAAATAGGGCACCCTGAGTCATGTAATTGGTATGAGAAACTCAAAATACGGATATTTGAAAACATAGGTTATCACATAAGACCACGCTGTACATAAACACGAAACAGTTTTTACCTTATGATAACAAAAATCTTTACTATGCAAAATTTGGTAATATTATTTTTAATGACATTCTTTTGAAAACACTTTTCATGTAAACTTATATAATCTTAGCCAAAATTATTACATTATTAAATTCCAGCATACTAGGCTGTACAGTTAAGTCCGAAGGCACTTATTGGGAATGGATTCCATACATGGTAGGTAAGGAACTACCTTCCATACAGTACATCTCTAGAGGGATGAATCGAGGATCAACACCTTTTGAAACATTTGTGCCTTACAAGATCGGCCTACCCGTAGACCCATCCGGTGACGGATAGAACCGAACATTACATCACCCAGGTTGTTCTTAACCTATCCGAGAGCTTTATTAGCATACACAACATACTCGATATATAGCGGGTAATCTATAAAGGTGACTACCACACCTTAATGGTTGCAAACTGTGAGAAATGCGGATCACGGATCTTAAGGCTAGGATTAACACTAGAGGGGGTTGAATAGTGTTTATAAAGAATTACTAAATCTTTTGAATTTATGTTAATTTAAACACAGATGTGTGCAATATACAGACACAGATATGATCACAGAAACAAACACAGATGCAGAAATAAAATAAAAAGCGGTAAAGGAAAGAACACACCGGATTTTATACTAGTTCGGAGTTACCCTACATCCAGTCCCGCAACACAAGTACGGATTTCCTTTCAAAAGTTATCTTTACAATTACACCCTCGATTTTAAGGCTATGAGGTACACCCTCCAGAATCACAATCCTCTGGATAGAGATAGTTGATTTTCCGGGCTACAAGTTCACCCACTTGATTTTATGGGCAACAAGTTCACCCAATTGATTTCCCAAGGCTACAATCACACCTTATCTCGCTTGATTGATTTTCAAGGCCAGAATCACACCTTTTCTCGCTAAGTTGATTACAAAAAGCCTATAACTCTGAATAGCACTTGGGATCTTGTTGAGATAGTGATAGAGAATCAAATTACGAATGATCGAGTTCAATTCAATGTAGATTTCGGCAGAGTAATGATAAGAATTTTTATTAAGAAAAGTGGAAAAAGAAGAGGAGTGAAAAACTAGAAAATCTGATATAAAATTAGTTGAAACTGACCCCTATTTATAGTAGAACAACAGCCATGTCCATTCGTGAAGAGTTATGGCGAATAGACACTTCTTTTGAAATTGAAATTTTATACTCAACTGACACCATGTCGACATAGTCACCATGAGTATGTCGACATCCCAAAGTATTTTTTGATGATTTGATTTTCTTTGAGAATAACATTTATCTTATACTAAAACTATTTTAAATTTTATAAATATACTTGACTATAGTTAAAATTCATAAGTAAGTATAGAGAATAATATATATAGAATTTAACTATAATTTTATATTTAAATCTAAGTATAAATATTTAAAAGTTAAATATATTATATTAAAAGATAGTTTAAAATCAGGAGTAATTTGACTTTGAAATTAAAGATGATTTTGAGGCTAAAATTATTTAAAATCAGGATAGATGTTTTTGATGCTTTTAAAAGGAAGGTTTTGGAATCATCTTGAAAACAAGATATAATTTTGAAAAATCATTTTGAATAAAAGGTTAGCTGATACAAAACAATGTTCCACTAGATTTTTCGTAGGTTCCATCCTACTTAGGGTTCCATCCCTTTAACAGGCTCCAAGTGGATTCCATTCCATGAATAAATTGAATTTTAAGATGCCAGTGTTTTTCTACGAGTTTTAAGAAAATTTTCTAATTAAAGAATAAATTACTTGAATTCTTGATAATCTTGATACTCATGAGTCTTCAATCTCGATATCTTGAATCTCTATACTGTACAGTCTTCATTCTTGATACCTGCATGGTTAAATCCTGCATATACATATATATCTAAACTTATAATGTTAGTATTTATATTTTATAATCTATTCTAAGGTTGTTGTCATCAAAACCATCATCTCACGGACTAACAATCTTCCCCTTTTTGATGATGACAACCTTTGTTTATAAAATATTACTTCTATCCTAATAACTCCCCCTAAAACTAATAACTCCCCCTTAATCTAACTCCCCCTTAATCTATGCCTAACTACCCTATTTTATACTTCTCCCGCTTTGTCATCAACAAAAACAAACTCTAAACTTTATAACTCCAAACTATATAACTCCCCCTAAATCTAATACCCTATGATATGTGATTATAATGATAGTGTTATCATAAATAATCAACACTTAGATAATCCTAATCCTAAACTACTAACTATTCTAAGTATATGATAACCATATAGTTATATTTATTATTAGGGAAGAACACATATAAGAACACAATTTATTTTTTAATCATACGGTTATATTTACATTTTCATTATAAACGTAAGAAGGAATAAACAACAATGGTAAAGAAAGAGAAGAAACTAATGTGTGTTTTTGAACATAGGAGATCTATGAATCAAACAATTTGGATAGTGGAAACAGAAATTTCCACGTTGTTCGACAAGATTCCCATCTTTGTCCAAACACACTTCTCCAACGCACACGACTTTGTCGATACCAACCACATATCCTTTTGAACTGTCTCCAAAGTTAACCAGTCCTCCATCTTTGTATATAATATCATTCAGTACATCTGGATTGCCGGTCATGTGTCTAGAACATTCACTATCAAGTATCCATTTGTTCATTCTGATCTGCACAATTTGTCCATTGTGGATTGATTCCTCAACAGCCATAAAGCATGATTCATGCACATCAAATAATTTTGGCAGATAACTTGAATTTGAATATTGATTATATGCAGACTCATGAAACAATGATGATTTGAATATTTCTAAACTATTATTAACAAATATAACCATTTAAAAAAAAATCTTTCAAAAATCAGATTATGAAACTTTGAAAACCTTGCTCTGATACCAATTGTGAGAAATACGGATTATGGATCTTAAGGCTAGGATTAACACTAAAGGGGGGTGAATAGTGTTTATAAAGAATTACTAAATCGTTTTGAGTTTATGTTAATTTAAACACAGATATGTGCAATATACAGACACATATATGATCACAGAAACAAACACAGATGCAGAAATAAAATAAAAAGTAGTAAAAGAAAGAACACACCGGATTTTATACTGGTTCGGAGTTACCCTACATCCAGTCTCACGACACAAGTACGGATTTCCTTTCAAAAGCAATCTTTACAATTACACCCTCGATTTCAAGGCTACGAGGTACACTCTCCAGAATCACAATCCTTTGGATAGAGATACTTGATTTTCCGGGCCACAAGTTCACCCACTTGATTTTACGGGCAACAAGTTCACACAATTGATTTCCAAAGGCTACAACCACACCTTATCTCGCTTGATTGATTTTCAAGGCTACAATCACACCTTTTCTCACTAAGTTGATTACAAAAAGCCTATAACTCTGAATAGCACTGAGGATCTTGTTGAGATAGTGATAGAGAATCAAACTACGAATGATCGAGTTCAATTCGATGTAGATTTCGGCAGAGTAATGATAAGAATTTTTATTAAGAAAAGTGGAAGAAGAAGAGGAGTGAAAAACCAAAAAATCTGATATAAAATTCGTTGAAACTGACCCCTATTTATAGTAGAACAACAGTCGTGTCCATTCGTGAAGAGTTATGGCGAATAGACACTTCTTTTGAAATTGAAATTTTGAGCTCAACTGACACCATGTCGACATGGTCACCATGAGTATGTCGACATCCCAAAGCATTTTTTGATGATTTGATATTCTTTGAAATTAACATTTATCTTATATTAAAACTATTTTAAACTTTATAAATATACTTGACTATAGTTAAAATTCATAAGTAAATATAGAGAATAATATATATAGAATTTAACTATAATTTTATATTTAAATCTAAGTATAATATTTAAAAGTTAAATATATTATATTAAAAGATAGTTGAAAATCAGGAGTAATTTGACTTTGAAATTAAAGATGATTTTGAGGCTAAAATTATTTAAAATCAGGATAGATGTTTTTGATGCTTTTAAAAGAAAGGTTTTGAAATCATTTTGAAAACAAGATATAATTTTGAAAAATTATTTTGAATAAAAGTTTAGCGGATACAAAACAATGTTCCACTAGATTTTTCGTAGGTTCCATCCTACTTAGGGTTCCATCCCTTTAACAGGCTCGAAGTGGATTCTATTCCATGAATAAAATGGATTTTAAGATGCCAGTGCTTTTCTAGGAGTTTTAACAAAATTTTCCAATTAAAGAATAAATTACTTGAATTCTTGAACTCTTGATAATCTTGATACTCATGAGTCTTCAATCTTGATATCTTGAATCTCTATACTGTATAGTCTTCATTCTTGGTACCTGCAAGGTTAAATCCTGCATATACATATATATCTAAACTTATAATGTTAGTATTTATATTTTATAATCTATTCTAAGGTTGTTATCATTAAAACCATCATCTCACGGACTAACACAAACCACTTAGCCTCACAACATAGCCTATTTAAGCCATTTCGGGGTGATGAGGCCAGAGGTAACGATTACCTTTCACATAGCACATTCCACTTTGAATGCCACATCGCCAATTCCATCACATAATATTGATTTCCACAAATATACAACCTCTGAGCTCATACGTCTCAAAGAAGGGTTATAAGTATAGGAGAGTTACTTCCTACACCACCAAGCAGATGTACGTTCGTAAAAATCAATAGACGTGTGTGTTGGAAATGCAATGTCAGACATTCGTCCATACAAGTTATTCGGAAATAGGACAAACCAAAGGAACTCTCCTACTACATCCTGATGGGAATCATCCCTAGTATTAGTAGCAAGTAGTCCTTGCATCGAAGATCAAATGAACATATTACTGCCCCATGTATATGATATAGGAAATTTCCCCCCAGGGTTAATGACAAGCAACACTTCATTCTTTCTATTATCATTCTAAGTCTTTATTTCAAATACGTAAATTGGTTCGATATGGTTTTCAAACAAGAATCACTCAAATCTGACCTTGATTCCTTCGAACCAATCATCGATAAAAAGATGTTAAGTAAATAGGTGCTTATCATCTGACTAGTCCCAGATATTTTATCAAAAATATCTTCTAGAGATAAATATACTTTAAAATATTTCTTTTTGGTATATACGAAATTAGTAAACCCCTCTTTAACTTTGGAAATTCCAAACCAAAATCATTTCTCATAAATCATATTTCAAAACCTTATTGAGTAAAAAGGGCTGAAAAAAATTATACCAATTCTACTCAACATCAATTTCAATATTAAATATTTACTATCCATCCAATAATGATGAAATCACTTTTAAATTCACATGGGTTATATGGGTTCCCTCCTCAAAATTTAATACCAAGTGTAAGAAGATAATTTCTATATAATATAATATGTATCAAATTTGGAAAATTGAAATCTTTTACACTTGCCTCATTTTCGACATTTTGACCTTATCTATTCCTCGCCTAGGAAAAAGGCCAGTTGATCTAGGGCACGAATTTTTGAACATCCCCCTAGTTTAAGCATCTCATATATAGATCTCACAGATAGAAAAGTTCAGTTTACTTATCGACTTTTAGAGCCAAGACTAGATCACTTAATTACAATAGCTTTTCTTTAAATATTTATTTAAACTCTTTAAAGTAAATCATAAAACCTCCATATTATCTTTAAAATACTCAATTATTTATTTGAAACATTAATAAAACATTTAGAAAAGAATACTTTAGTTTAAAGCCACAGTTCGAAAGTTATTAAAATTGCTGCAAAAAGTGCTGCGGATAGTACTGCGAATGGAGCTTTTAAGGCTTATTTGATAATAAAAAATTGGATCATTTAGAAATATATTTTTATAACTCAAATCTATTTTAAAACATTTTAAAATACTCATAAAATTTATTCTATAGTTTTAAAGAATTAAAAATATCAATTTTATAGAATTTGTCGCTTTGGTTTTCGAACTGCCAAACTGCAATTATTTTGAAAACTTATTTTTCTCATATTTCAAAATCTACTAAATGAAATATTGATCTTTTTCTTACATTTGAAAACTATGATCATAAGAGTTTGGACTCAATTTTTGACTCAATTTTCATAACTTGTCAAAACTTCATCAAACTGGATTTTAGTGTTTACAAAAAAATTATGAACCAATTAAACCATTTTAAAGAGGTAAAATAATCTCATATACAACATTTCATTTATTAAAGGAAAGTGATTTACTTTGTAATATTCGACGTGTATTAAACGTGAATCATTTCAGTATCAAAATAAATATAAAATCAACTCCAAACTGGATGATCAAACATAATAAACAACCATAGCAGTCATATCACATCATCATATTTACAAATATATAAATAGAGTTTCTCACATTTATTGGATATAAAACTTAGAAAAACGGACTATAGCTTCGCTACGATTGAACCAAAGTTTATGGAGTCGAGGCTGGGACCTTGGGATAACCACGACCTAAGCTTGCAAGTGGAGATGGGCTCGACCTTGGTGATGGAGGGTGGTGGCTGTTAGTCCTTGAGATGATGGTTTTGATGACAACAACCTTAGAATAAGATTATAAAATATAAATACTAACATTATAGTTTAGATATATATGTATATACAGGATTTAACCACGTAGGTACCAAGAATGAAGACTGTACAGTATAGAGATTCTAGATATCAAGATGAAGACTCATGAGTATCAAGATTATCAAGGGCTCAAGATTTCAATAATAGGTAATTTAATTAGGAATTTTGTTAAAACTCCTAGAAAAGCACTGGCATCTTGAAATCCAATTTATTCGTGGAATGGAATCCACTTCGAGCCCGTTAAAGGGATGGAACCCTAAATAGGATGGAACCTACGAAAAATCTAGTGGAACATTGTTTTGTATCCACTAACTTTTATTTAAATGTTTTTTACAAAATTATATCTTATTTTCAAAGTGATTTCAAAACCTTCCTTTTAAAAGAATCAAAAACATCTATCCTGTTTTTAAATATTATTAGCCTCAAAATAATCTTTATTTTCGAAATCAAGTTATCCTTGATTTTAAACTATCTTTTAGTATATTTAACTTTTAATTTAGATTTAGATATAAAATTATAGTAAAATTATATATATATATACCAAAATATTATTCTCTATATTTACTTATGTATTTTAACTATAGTTAAGTATATTTATAAAGTTTAAAATAGTTTTTTTTTAAAACCCTACTCCGGAGAGTAGAGCTAGGGGATACAGCTGTCCGCCACACTGACCCCCCCTTTTAAGCCAGCCTGACCAAGAGCATTAATCCTCACGAGTTTCAGCTTTTCAGAGGATAGACCGCTCAAGGCCAATGGGAAATAAATCTCAGCTGCGGGACTCGAACCCGCAACCTCCAGGAACTTTGTTCCATGGTTGCAAGGGTAGTCCTCAACCAGCTGAGCTATGCTTGCGGACAGTTTAAAATAGTTTTAATACAATATAGGAATTATTTTCAAAGAAAAACAAATTACCAAAAACACCTTAGGCATGTCGACGTCCTCAAGTACCCCATGTCGACATGGTAGCACTTTATTTCAAAAATTCGAATTTCAAAGGAAGTATCTATTCGTCATATCCTTTCACGAATAGACATGGCTGTTGTTCTACTATAAATAGGGGTAGTTTTGAACGAATTTATATTCATATTTTCTTTGATTCCACTCCTCTTCTTCTTCCACATTTCTTTATACACATTATTACCATTACACTGCCGAAATCAACATTGAATCTAACTAGATCATCTCTGGTTTGATTCTCTATCACTATCTCAACAAGATCTCAGTGCTATTCAGAGTATAGGCATCTTTGTAATAAACTAAGCGAGAAAAGGTGTGATTATAGCCTGTGAAATCAATCAAATGAGAAGAGGTGTAATTGTAGCCTTGGAAATCAATTGGGTGAACTTGTTGCCCGTGAAATCAAATATCTCTACCCAGAGGATTGTGAATCTGGAGTGGTGCACCTCGTGGCCTTAAAATCGAGGGTGTAATTGTACAATTGCTTTTGAAAGGAAATCCATACTTGTGTGCGGGACTGGACGTAGGTAACTCTGAACCAGTATAAAATCTAGTATGTTCTTTCCTTTTTTCTTTTACTTTATTTCTGCATCTGTGTTTGATTCTGTGATCATATCTGTGTCTGAATATTGCATACATTTGTGTTCAAATTAACAAAAAATTAAAAAGATTTAGTAATTCCTTAAAACACTATTCACCATCCCTCTAGTGTTAATCCTAGCCTTAAGATCCGTATTCCACATTTCTCACATTGGCCGTGGGTTTCTTGAGGTGTATGGTGGAGTTTGGCTTTGATTCGAAGAGCAGTGATATATATGTGTATATATATATTTATTTACCTTCATTTTTCCATAATCTCCTTTCATTATTTTCTTAAGAGAAGAAAAGCCATTAAAATAGCTTTATAAGAAGAAGAAGTAGAAGAATGTGTGTAGAAATGAAAAGGTGGATGCATGTATTTATAGGCTAACCGTGGAAAGAAAATATCATGATGTTTCCCCCTTATATGTGCTTGCTCACATTACCCACTACCGTCACCATACACGGCTGACCATGAAGCCCACTCCCCCCTCTATGTGCTTGGCTTGTGATGTGACAAATTGCTTTGTTTTTATCTCTTGTTTACACATAAGGAGCTTGTATATATACATTTGTGTTTGGATATTTTATTTGCTTGATTTGACTAATGCCTAAGCATAATTAAATGTATATGTGTGCACATTTGTATATATGTTCATGTATGTGTATATGTATCATAACGTTGTATTGATTTTGTTACAACTTCTATATGTAAAACCGTTACGAATTCCGATTCCGATCTCCGGTCATATTTTTTACTTCTTAGTTAACATACATATATTTATAAGTAAAATTTGAAATAAAATTTCTCTTCATCATTAATTAATTAGAATGATCGCAGTCAAATTATAAAATCATAAAAAATCCATACTAAATAATTGTTTATAAAAAGTGCTATTATATTGATAAAGCTATATAAATTTTCTTATATTTCAAATCAAATATATAACTTTATAAAACTATTATACATGATTTATTATCACTTCATAACTAATCAAAATGAATTATTTTCATTTAAAAAATATTTGAATAATTACAATAATTACTAAACTATTAAATCTTAATTTAAATTCATAAATCAATTATTGAATATGATGCCATTACTGATGATGTAATAAATACATTTTATTTTTCAAAAATGAAATAAATAATTTTATTTCATATTCATGTTTAAATGGATAAATAAGTTTATGTATTCATCTCCGTGCGTGACTTCTAATAATTATAAAGTTGTTTATCGATAAAATGGTTTTCGGTCATTTTATCGATATTTTTCCAAAGTATATTTTGTTTGTAAATACTCACTCAAAATAAGATTACAATCATTTTGTATTATTTAAGGAAACATAATCTATGTAAAGAAACCATATATTTGAATATTTAAAAATAAATATAATTTATCAAATCGATAAATTTGCAGGTCGTTCAACACAATTCTCATCTCCGATATCACTTCATGAAGCATAGTTGACTATTCACTCTCTTCATCCTAACTAGGCCTGAGTTACATCCACTTTTTTTACATTTGCTTTCCTTTTCTAAATGGTTGAATGATTCAAAAAAAGAAATCTTCATTGTAATCACTCATATTGAATACATGGTTTCACATTATGGTTTATTTGCTTATTTCCAACGAATTAATTTCATTAAAGTTTCATACATTACGAACTATGACCGTTCACTATATGACATTTATATGTGATTGAATATGGATTAAATATCCATATTCTTGCATTTCTTAAGACATCAAAACTAATAACAGATACACGGTCTCAGACAAGTAGATTCTTAACCGATTGAGCCATGAATGTATTAATGGTTTTGTAAATTTGCACTTGCATGGGATTTGAAGTGAAAACATGCCAAGGGATTTAAAGGTGAGTATTTTATATTGCTTGTTAATCTGAATTTAGTTTAATTGTATATTTTAGTAGATAAATAATTTATTAGTTATATTAGTTGCATAAATTTATCAATGTAGAGCATTTTAACGTTATATGGAAATATTCATGCAATATTAGAAAGGTTAAATGTTACCATTTCATTTTTCTAATAAAGCTCCCACTAAATTTTTTGTTTCTCAAAACCTTAAGAAAAACAAGAAGTCTTTTGATTTCCCTAGTGGGTACTAGGATTCGCTTACTTTGGTATTATAACCTTGAGTTTGCTCAATAAATCATAGGTCTGCAACTGATGAATATCATTTTATAGTTGTATCATATAAAACTCCTAAACAATGGTCTTTGTGTCCTAGTCTCAATCTTGACCTTCAGTTTGCTCAGCAAATCGAAAAGATTAGTCACTCATACCGACCATTTTACGGCAGTGTAAGTGTAGATGTACGTACCTTGAGTTTACTGAACAAATATATACACGTACCTTGTCTCATCTAACAATGTGTTGATAATACTACACATACTTAGCATGAGCTTGCTCAACAACTAGAGAGTATGTAAGTAATTATTAATATATAAATGTTATAGGACAATTGTTATATTATAGATTCAAAGTCTTTAATACTTTTTTTGAGTGATATCGATTTAGGGAATAATGCATTTCTTTTGAAATACCATCATAATTCTAGTGTTAGATACATTTGAAATTGCGACATACATACAATACGTATGTAGTTATTACTTAAATATGATTTGGGTTTCTTTCCAGTTCCACTTATATTATATATTCATATCATACATGTTTAAGTATTTATAACCTTTTATACTTTAGTTAACTTATATAATACTTCTAATTATATTATTAATTAAATCATATATGATTAATTTTATTTTGTAGACTCACTTAACTCGTTAATTAAATTATTCTTAAGATCCAAAATTTTATTATACTCATCCTAAATAATTCAATATGAATATTAGCCACTACACTTACTGTTTTACATGCATATACCATTATAAATATACATATTATTTTATCAATTCACATTTAGTTAATTTATGTATCAAATAAATATTTTAATAAATTGAAAATTATATTTATTTACCTTAAACAATTTAATAATATATACATACATGTTGTACTATAACATTTATGGTTATATATATACATATACCAACATATATATGTTTTGATTTAATTAATTAACTTTTAATTAATAATTTATTTAATCCAATTAATTAAATTTTAAATAATTTTCAAAATACCAATTAATTTCCAAAATGCATTTTATAACTATAATAAATTTTATTTCATATTTTAAATTTAACCTTTAAATTCAAAATATCTTTCAAGTTTACAGACATATTTTGAAAATTAGCCTAAGGCCCAAATTCAAGTTAGGCCTTTTCTATTAGGGATAACCTTTTGGGCTCACTTTAAATTTTGGGTTAGGCTAGATAGCTAGGTAGGGCAAGGTACTTGATTACCTAAACTCGACTTAGATACTATTTTTATAAACACCCTACTATGTGGGTAAGCTTAATTAGTTGGCTCTAACATGACTGATTTAGACTGTAAATATTTTTTGGGTTCCAATACCATTGATGGAACCGGATCAGTCAAAAGCAGATCAAATAGGTAGACTTTAAAAAAAAAATTCTATTTTGGATATATTGGATCTATTAAGTCCAAAGAGGATTTCAGTTCCAATGTAAAATATTTTAAATTAAATGTTTACTTAATTTAATTTTTTGTGTTGAATTTTCAATCATTAATGCTGGAAAATCAAGATGGAGGCTAGGGTTTTGAAAGAGGGTGACTAAGAGTGGAAAGTGAATGAAAGTGAGGTATTTATAGACGCAACCTTCGTTAACATCCTTCCTTCATTTTCTGCCACTGGATTTCAAGCTCCCTTTTACTTCCTATAGCCTGTTAATGCTGACAGTATATGGGAATTTAATATTTTTAATAACACTTAGCAAAAAATTATACTCAAATAAAATTTAAATGATTATCAACATCATACATCGATTTGTATAAATACAACTTTTATATACGCACCCAATTAAATACTAATGGTATCCACATAATACTAATTGTGATGACCCGCTTCCCGCATGATTCAAGCTGACAATAAACCACGCATGTCCAACCTAAATTGAACAGAAAGACGGATAGTTATGGGACAGAAAAAAGAAAGAAAGAGAAACTAAAACAACACGGAATCTCACAATCGCAGTGGAACAACATGTAATATAATATCAATGAACTTTACAAAAGATAAACTATAATATAATATACATACATACATCAAAGTACAACAAGAAATCACTAATCATCAGTCTGGACAGTTATGACAACCTGTCCTCACAAATGTCGATATTTCAACAACAATGCAAAAATTCACATATATGTGGATACGACCTGAAGAACTCCAGCTCTTCTGCTGAAGCTCCAAAGCACTAATCTAAATTTATAAATATGCTTGGTCTGATCCAAGCATTGAAAGGGAAGAACGGCCGGATCAGTCTGGTAAACCAACGTGAAAAAACACATCTTAAATTTATTTTAAAGTTATAAAAACTTTTCTTTAACAATATAAAAGCATCTCATAGGACCATGCCGCATATAAACATGGATGATACCTTACGATAACCAAAACATTTTATATCAAATCATTTGATATTATACTAGTGTTTAGTATACAAATAATATTAGTTATAGTCGAAATTGTTACATTATTAAATTCCAGCATACTAGCTACAGAGTAGGTTACACAAACGAAATGGTAGGCACGTATTGGAGAATGAATTCTACATAAATGACAAGTTAAGAGGCTACCTTCCAAAAATACGCCTCTAGCAAAATGTACCTTGGGTCGAAATACAGAATGCCTAAACCAACACAGAACCGGCCTCCCTCTTCACTGGATAGTACCGAATATGACACCACTCTGGTCATTTCTAACCTATCCACAGCCATAGCATATACAGAATACTCGACATATAGAGAGTAATCTAGAAAGGTGATGACTATATCCTCATGAGAGCGATCCACATTACCTTGATGCTTCTATCTTATTTCTGTTATTTCTGTGTGATGAAGCTCGAGGTAATGATTACCTTTCCCATAGCACATACCACTTTGAATGCCACATTGTCATTCACAAAATTACGCAACTGATTTCTACAAATGTATAACTCCCGAGCTTGTACGTCTTAGGAAATGGTCTAAAGCTAAAAGAAGTTGCCTTCTTCGCCACCAAATAAATGATATGTTCATAAAGATCAATTTATATAATTAGAAATGCAAATCAGACATTCATCCATACAAGTTGTCCAGGAAAAGGACAAACCGAAGGCACTCTACAACCACATCTTGTCGAGAATTACATCTAGGATTAGTAGCAAGAAGTCCTTGCATATCGTAGATTTTCATAACGAAGCACCACTGCCATCATATATTTATATATATGCATCACGGATCTAATGGCAAGTAGCCTTGCATTACAAAGATCTTTGTCTTCAAAATCGTCATCATAAACCTACACTTTAGAACGCATACATTGGTCTGAAGTGGTTCTCGGATAAATCCGGCCCCGGCCTCTTTGGGTCAACAACGATAAAGAGGCCCTCAACCTCATATGAAAACCAAGTCTCGCAGACTTACTTCGTTTCCAACACTCATCTTGCTATCCCTCTGCCAAGAAGGAAGCCTGATAGATTGGAATACCATATACACTCTGCACCACCCGTATCAACATTCTTAATCGAAATAATAATCAAGCCAATTCAGTCGGCCTTCGTGCTAAGTGCATGACTAACTAGTTCCCACGTCAAATCAAGGAACCAAAAAGGGCCAAATTTGATAGTTGGTTATTTAACTATCAAAGCAACAAATAATATCTAGCAAATAAGCAATCAATAGGTCCATTTAGTTAATATTTAATTAATTAAATTGATTTCCAAATATTTACATCAAATTATCTTTTAAAAAGATATATCCTCAAAACCATTTCAATCTTTTGATATTGAAAAACATTTCCATATACTTATCACAACGTTATAAGCATATCTAATAATACTACCATTCTGGAGATGCGCCAAATAGATTTCTATAACCATACAACTCAAGAGTTTATACGCCTCCGGACGGGTGTTAAGTATAAGAAGCAATGCTTCCTACACCACCAGCCTTTAGTATGATCATAAGAACCAATTTGTGTATTTCACAATAGAAGGTCAAAACACAGTTTATTGGGTCAAAACGAATGCTACGTAAAACATCATTATGAAAACCCAAAAACGCTAGTATAGAGATTTGATTATATATATATATATCCCGCATACTACATAAACATTTCCATTCGAAAATCATTTACTATAAAAACGGTGTTATAGTCCATGCCTTCCATAATTCTCCAAATTCGCCTATTACAACAATAAATGTTGAAATCTTTGTTACGATACTTATCACATTTTAAATCATTTTTCAAAACTATTAAATTCCATTTGGAATTATTAGTTTTAATAATTTACTTTTAGAAATTATCACTTTAAAAACCATTAACTTCATTAAAATTATCACTTTGAAAACATTCCATTAAAAGATTATTTAACTTTTAAAAACTTGTATGTATTTCCCTTGTATAAAAATCCATATTCAAATCTCAACATTAATTATTTCCATGTTTATAAAACTATGTTTATAAATCTCCTTTCAATTTTATAAAACTTCTACTATAAAATCTCTTTATTTATAAAATTCTATTTGTAAATCATTCTTTTATAAAATCTCGTTTTACTATTAAAATCTACTTATAAGTCCATATTTTTATGATCTAATTTATTTATAAAATCCATCTATAAATTCATTTACCAAATACTTTTCAAATCCATTTACCAAATATTTAAAATTCCGATTGTAAATCTATTTCATTATTTATAAAATATCACTTTTATAAATTCTTTATATAAGCTTCTTTAAAAATCTCCATTTGAAAATATTTCACAGAACTATACTTTCATAATATCCAAAAAGCATACTATTAATTTCTTTTAAATAAATATACTCTTCCTTTTTAAAAATTTAAAAAATATTAAAACACATATACTTCCAAAATCACTTTGAAAATCATTTCAATTGAAAATCATTTCAATTGAAAATCATTTCAATTGAAAATCATTTCAATTGAAAATCACTATTTTATAGTATTTCAAAATACTAAAACATGGCTCGGTGCTACTACAACACTAAATAAGAAGAAACAATCCATGTCATCAAAAATGGCATCCAACACATCATTTTTAAAATATATTAAAAGTAAAATCAACACTGTGAGGAATCTTGTTGGATCCCTCCAACATGTCCCCCTACATCACATACACTATATAATCAATAAAATAAATAAACCGAGAGGCGATATCGTATACAAAGGGTTATCCGCTCATACACGGGAACGTAATATGGTTTCATCCGCTCGAATAGGCGGGAATGTACCCAAATCAACTAATAAATATAGTAAATCATCCAAATAAGAAAAAAAGGTATAAATAAAATTAAAATTGAACGGTCATTCAATTAAACCCAAAATCCCTACTAACTCCGAATCCATTCAATATAACTCCATATCATAGAACTCGTTGACACAACCGGAACGCAACTTGTCGCGCTCGATTTGGATCTCATATGGAAAAGTTATGAATTAAAAATTGTACGAATTAGTTAAATTAAAATTGACGTAATTAATTAACTTTTAAATTAACCTTCTCCCTCCTTTATCTCGTGCTCGATTTCCACGCGACACGCTTTTCTCTCTTTTTTTCTTTTTTAATTATTTGATTGTGAACCACCAATTGTCGCCGCCGTCGTCCTGCTCGCACGTGCCAATGCCTACTACTGCTTCCCTCGCCTGCCACCACCACGTACGCCACAGTCACCTAAAAATCTAACACACAGCCCCTCACGAACGCGGGTCCTTTTCACCCTCCACATTATGATCTACGACGATCCAACATTAGAATAGGTCCATCTCGCCGAGCTCTATGTTTTGTTAGTTAGGGTCAAGGCTTGAAAGTGAACGGAGTGGCTCCGATGAACCACGGCCATAAGATGAAGGCATAGTTTGATGGCGGCTAAAGCTAATTAGGGTTTGGGGTTTGCAAAATGAAAATTTTCTAGTCTTTTTACAGAAATTTTCGCGATACTATTCACTAGCTAAAATTTCGAAACTCCAAACGAAGCGTGCCGCCTGGCGTTCTATATGTTACACACATATTCTCAACGTAATGGAATATATATCGGAAGCCAATTCCATCATATAAAGCAGTTAACTTTTCAAAATCAAATTATATTAATTTAAATTCCTTTAAATAATTTCTACACGTTTCGAACTCGCACGACCTAACTATAAGTCCGATCGCCACGAAATTTGATGGTATATAATAATTCACTATTACAGATCCAATGAAACTGGTTTCATCGAAATCGGAGACAATGCCTCAGAAGGCTATTTTTACATGTTAATTAAAAAGAATTATTTCCAAAATCAATTTAAACACTTTTAAATCCAATTTAAAAGTTTACTATCCTCCTTCATATTCAAATAGAATTTAAATCAACTTTCGAAATCTTTTTGTTCATATTAAGTTCAAGATTCAACTATTTAAACAATTCCAGATATTAAATTTAACAATTTAATTATCAAATAAATCGGTATATTCGAAATATGAATTATTAACTTATAAAATTAACTTTTCAATATTTAAAATTAACTAAATATTCCAAACTCAAATGACTGAAATTCTGGGTCGTTACGTTCTCCCTCTTAAAAGAATTTCGTTCCCAAAATTACCAAGGTAAAAAAATGCCCCAAATCCATTAATTTTTCAAAAACAATTAGCTGAAACCTTGTTATCACATTTTCTAAATATTTAAATTCAGAACTAAAATTTCAAAACCAACTAAAACCATTCCAAGTTATAAAACCAAAATCCAAATATTATTTATCAAAAAAATTTCTAAAATTCTCAAAAAATTTCTAATGCCTTAAATTTACGAAAAAATTTTCCAGTGTCTCCTTTGCGCAGTTCAATCAATTTTTTTACAATATATATATATATATATATATATATATATATATATAAAATCACAAATATGCATCTCATCTTCAAGGATGAAGCATCCTATAGGAAAAATATAAAAATACGATAAGTAATCCAAGATGTGTACCTTTTATTAATATTAGGAGCATATACAATCAATATAAAAAAAAGCAAGCTCCAAATGTGAAGCATATGCCATCCGCACCTACTAAGCACTCAGAAAACAATGAAAAAAATTATAGAAAAAGTAATATCAATACATAACATAGAATATACAATAACTACATGCAAATGGAGCAAATATAATAAGAGAAACCATCAAACAAATAATATCCATTCAATTAATTCATAACTGCATCAATTTGCATTTTCCAATGTCAACATTTAATTTACTAAAGCCCGAAAATGTACATATATCGTCCGCACGCAAAATCATAACTCATCGTTCGCTTGATCATGAAATTTCACTTCTAAACTAGTATCGTTCACACGACCACTCTAGTGCGGACTCAAATCCAGTTCCTTGATTAGAAACCGCTATTCCCCTTACATAGCTATATACTATGATAGATAATATTAGAATCAATTGAAAATCCATATCCAGTGTTCGCCGTCAAGAATCAAGTGAAAATTCCTAACTCGAATCGGTGTAAACTACATCGGAACCGCATATTTCGTTCTGGATCAAACAGTTATGCGAATAAAATAATATACGTACAACTTAGGATTTTATTCCAATTAGTTTCTTATTATATCCCATTCCTTTTTATTCATATTCTTTTATTTACATTCACTTCATTTTCATTATTCACATTCATCTATGTCTTAGTATATTCTTTCAATACTTATATCATTTATAAGCCATTTCATAAAACCATTACTTAAGTTTATTATAAACTTTACATACAATACTTATATTTATTTTCACTTTACAACTTAAGTACATATTTATTTCTAGCAAACAACATTCCAAAACATATTCAGTGCATTTACAACTTAAGTTGAATTTCATTTTATAACTCAAGTTCATATCCAATTTACTAATTTATTTCATTAGTTCATTATACATCAAATTCAATTTCGTTTAACTTTGCTTAAATTAAATTTCATTTCAAAATTCATTTTATTTAACTTAAGTTAAATTTCATTTCATAATTCAATTTTCAAATTTATTTTTCTTAACAGTTATATTCAACAAACTTTTAAATTTTGTTTTAAATTACTAGTTCTCAATTTATAAGTTATAAAACTTATTTTCTTATGTTTTCAACAACACACTTAGATGACCACTTTCAAAATATAAATACCCAGTTTTATTTATTTATTACTTTCAAATTATTTTGAAACTATACTATACATAATTACTTTGTATTTCAAATCATACTTTTGAATTTAAATATCAAAACTAGTTTTACCAAAACAAAATCTAACAGTAGAAATCTATCAATTAGAAACTCAAAAATGAATGCCGATGATGCTGCAGTCACCACCAGAATTATTTTCCATCGACTAAAATGAGTTTAGTGCTTTTTATTTCTTTTAAATTCCATTTTATTTACAAATCATGTTTACAAATTTCCCTTGTATATAATTTCACTTTAGTTATATAAAACCGTTTCTTGATTATTTATCTTTGTTTATATTACAGTATTAATAACTTTTGTTAGAATACAAACAATAAATAATAATAATCCAATATTAGCATTCGCTAACAACCAAACACACCATATATAACTATAATAATTTTAAAAAATTATTCCTTTATATATAAAATATAATCAATGTAAAACTATTTTATTTACCCAATTTCAAAAGTATACCGAGTTGGTTTGTCTTGTTTAAGTGTTTAGAAATCCCTATCGATAACGTGTCATCCTACATACCAACCAGAGTTCATAAGCCACCCAAAGGATAAATAAACACAATATAAAACATTTTTATAATCACTAATAAATATGCTCTTATATCTATAATACACTCAAACTCATTTTATGGTATTACTAACCCTATCTATAATGAGTGCCCAACCAAAGCCTAGGTGTTCGCACAATCCTAAGCTCCGATACCACGTGTGACGACCCACTTTCCACACGATCCAAGCTAATAATAAATTACACACATCCAACTCAAATTTGAACGGAAAGACGGATAGTTATGGGAAAGAAAGACGAAGAAGAAGAAGAAGAAGAAGAAGAAGAAGAGAAAGAGAACTAAAATAACAAAGAATCTCACAATCGCATCGGAACAACATATAATATAATATCAATAAACTTTACAAAAGATAAACTGTAATATAATATACATACGTACATCAGAGTACAACAACAAATCACTAACCATCAGCCTGGACAGTTATGACAACCTGTCCTCACAAGTGTTGATAATTTCGACAACAATGTAGCGGAAAATAAACATATACATGGATACGGAAACCAAGTCTCATAGACTTACCACGTTTCCAACTCTCAACATGCTATTCCTCAGCCAAGAAGAAAGCCCGATAGATTGGAGTACCATAGACACTCCCACCACTCAAATCAACATTCTTAATCCAAATGACAATCAAGCCTATTCAGTCGGATTCGTGCTAAGTGCATGACTAATCAGTTCCCACATCAAGTCAGGGAACCAAATTGGCCAAATTTGATAGTCGGTTATTTAAATATCATAGCAAAAAATAATATCTAGCATATAAACAGCACTCGACCCATGTAATTAATCTTTAATTAATTAAATCGATTTTCAAATTTTTAAAAAGATATTTCCTCGAAACCATTTCAATCCTTTGATATTGGTAAACATTTCCGTATACTTATCTCAATGTTATATTTATTAACACTACCATTCTGGAGACACGCAAAATAGATTTATATAATCGTACAAAATCGTACAACTCCAGAGTTCGTACATCCCTGGACGGGTGTTAAATATAAGAAGCAATGCTTCCTATACCAACAAGACTTTAGTACAATCATAAGAACAAATCCTTGTATTTCACAATGGAAGGTTAAAACACAATTTATTGGGTCAAACGAATGTTGCTTAAGCCATCATTACGAAAACCCAAAAACACTAGTATGTGGATTTGGTAAATTATATATATATATATATATATATATATATATATCATACTGTATAAAACATTTCCTTTTGGAAATCATTTACAATAAAGCAGTGTTATAATCCATGCCTTCCATACTTTCTCGAAAACGTCTATTACAACAATAAATATTTACATCTATGTTTCGATAGTTATCGCATTTTAAATCATTTTTCAAACAATTATATTCCTTTTGGAATTATTAATTTTAATAATTTATTTTTGAAAATTTTCACTTTAAATACCATTAACTTTATCAAAAATATTACTTTCAAAACATTTCTTTAAAAGATCATTTAACTCTTAAAATCTTGAATGTATTTCCTTTGTATGAAATTCATACTCAAATCTCAACATAAATCATTTTTATTTATAAAACTATGTTTATAAATCTCCTTTTATTTTATAAAACTTTTATTTTATAAAATCTCTTTATTTGTAAAATTCTGTTTATAAATCATTCGTTTATAAAAACTCGTTTTGCTATCAAAATCCACTTATAATTTCTTATTTTTATAAATCTAATTTATTTATAAAATCCACTTATAAATCCATTTACCAAATACTTTTCTAATCCATTTTCCAAATATTTACAAATTCTGATTTTAAATCTATTTTATTATTTATAAAATATCACTTTTATAAGTTCTTTATATAAACTTATTCAAAAATCTTCATTAAAAATATTTCACAAAATTATATTTTCATAACATCCAAAAATCATACTTTAGTTTCTTTTAAAAAATATACTCCCCTTTTTAATAATTTAAAAATTATTAAAACATATACGCTTCCAAAATCGCTTTGAAAATCATTTTAATTAAAAATCACTATTTTATAGTATTTTAAAATACTAAAAATATGGCCCAGTACTACTAGAGCACAAAATAACCGAAAACAATCTATGTCATCAAATATGGCATCCAACACATCATATATCAAAATATACGAAAAGTAAAATCAACAGTGTGAGGAATCTTGTTGGATTCCTCCAACCTGCCTCCCTACATCACATACACTATATAATCAAATAATATAAATAAACCGCTTCGAAGTGGGATTATATACAAATGGCTGCCTACTCATACATGGAAACGTAATAGGGTCTTAACCACTCCAATAGGCAGAAAAATATCCAAACCAACTAATAAATATAGTAAATCATCCAAATAAGAAACAAACAGCATAAATAAAATTATCCACACTTACATAAAAATATAAGTGGGCTAGAGAGGTGAGTTTACATGCAGAAATTCTACAAATTGCCCAAAGCGCTCCGATTTGAATAAAAATTGAATGGTCGTTCAATTTAATCCAAAATTCCTACTAGCTCCAAATACGTCCAATTCAACGATACAATCGCAAAGCAACTCGTCGCGCTCTATTTGGACCACGTACGAAAAAGCCATGAATTAACGAATGTACAAATTAATTAAATTAAAATTAACTTTAATTAATTAACTTTTAAATTAACCTTCTCCCCCTTTTATCTTGTGCTCGATTTCCAAGCGACGCACTTTTCTCTTTTATTTTCTTTTTTTTATTGTACGATTGCGAACCACCAATTTCGCTGCCATCCTGCGTGCGCGTGCCATCACCTGCCGCCGTTGCCTTCGCATGTCGCCGCCGCGCGCGCCGCTATCGCTCAAAAATCGAACGCACAACCCCCAATGAACGCGGCTCCTTTTCGCCCTCCACGTGATGATATATGACGATCCAACCGTAGAGTAGGTCCGCCTGCCGAGCTATATGATTTCTTAGTTAGGGTCAAGGCTTGAAAGTGAACGGAGTGGCTTCGATGAACCATGGCCATAGGATGGAGGCATAGTTTAATGGCGGTTGAAGCTAATTTAGGGTTTGGGTTTTGTAAAATGAAAATTCTTAAGTCTTTTTATAGAAATTTTCGTGACATTATTCACTCGCTAAAATTTCGAACTTCAAACGAAGCGTGCCGCCTGCCATTCTATATGTTATACCCGTATTCCGAACATAATGAAATATATACCTGGAGCCAATTCCATCGTATACAGAAGCTAACTTTTCAAAATCAAATTATATTAATTTAAATTCCTTTAAATAATTCCTACATTTCGAACTCGCATAACCAAACGATATGCCCGATTGCCACAAAAACTGACGGCATATAATAATTTGAGACAGTGCCCAAAACATTTCACGTTAGTTTATATATGGTATAACATTTATAATCACTATTTTATAATGTTAGTTTATATACTATTTTATTGCTAGTGATCAATTCATATTTTTTTAGTTATGAAAAACGCACATGGAAGAACTGGGTAGAATCTATTGACTAATTTTTTTTATTGTCATCATGTAACATGAAATATATGATATTATTTTTATATCAAACAAAGTCACAGTGATAATATCACTGGTAAACTTAACCATTGTTGTTCATTTTATTTTACTCGATGCCACATTTCATTTTCCTAAACAATATAAGTGAAAAATCATAAGTCAAAATAAGAAAAAGACAATGTTAATTGTTTTGACATTTTTCTAGAGATGTTCATCAGATGATGCATCAATACTACTTTCCTACTTCTCTATGTTGTGATTTAAGAAAAGATTGAACAATTTTTTTTTGCTGGTTCAAGTACAAATATTTAAAAGAAATTGAAGATGAAATTGACTTAATCATATTGTACTTTGGTTCTAAACGAATAGGTTATTTTATGTGTTTTACTTTACTAAAGAAGTAGAAGTTAAAAGTTAAGTTTTTGATCCACTTATATCCTTTCTAACTAATGTTTTAGTAAATGATATTTTATTTCCTCAACTTCTATTTAAATAATCGATTTGTGTGTATTTCATCATTAGATGATCATTTAAGTCTAGTCTGCTAGCAACTTGTGCAGTCGACATTAGATGTAATGATTCTGACTCGACCTTCGAAAATCGGCACCCGTGCTTCACTTGTACTCGAATGCCGCAGATTCAAACGCCGAATCTGGCTCGCCGGAGCGTATAACACATTAAGTATAACAACATAGCGAAAGAAAAATGAATAATATCATTGATACAACAATGAATACAATATCTGATACAACATGATACAGCAATATCAGAAACAGATATACAACAGCGAAGTATGATAACCACGGAAGAGATAACTCAAACATGATATTCGATGAAGAGTGAATTCAAAATCTGCAATTCCAAATAAAATCTCCAAAGCCAAAGCTTTAAATTTCAAGCTCGAACCACTATCAAGTTGAACTGAAGTGAAGCTACTCGATCCAAATACGATCGCCAACATCCAGAGATTGAATGTTATCGAGTCTATATCTACTATTTGATTATCTGAAAAACCCAACTCTAGACCGCCCGTGTGGAAAATTGTGGGCACCCAGAGTTTAGAAAGGGAACAATAAACTCCGTGTCAGTCATGAGACTGGTATGAGCAAACAAAAACAGTTTTATCTTTAAAACAAACAAAAAAAGATTTTAAAATTTGAAATCCGCAATACTTTTTAGAAAATGAAACTGCCATAAAGCCTCCCGCCACACACACAATGCAAGCGCACAGTTGGAGGAGATTTCACCTTATGACAGTCAAAAATGCTTGATACACGAAAACCATTAGATATTATTATTAGTGCATAGTGCAGAAAACATTTCGAAAGTATAGTTTTAATCTTAGCCAACATACGTACCATTATACTATGCTTACTATAGCTACCATATTAAATGACATGTTCTACAGCTAAAACCGTACAAGACGCGTATTGGATGATTGGATTTCCGACAAATGGTCAGGCTAAGGAACTTCCTTAATAAATGGGACGCCTCTGGAGGGACGCCCCCAAGAACCAATATAGTTCTCTACCGACACAAGGCCGGTGTACTCCCTTCTCGGGAGTAACGCCTAAGATATGCCATCCTTGATCATTTGCGATCTTTATCCGAGGGGCCCCAAACAACAACCACACAATAATAAGTATGCAGCAACCACATAGGTAAATATCTGGGCTCCATACCATGATACCACCTTTAATCCAGAAGAAATGGACATACCCTAGGGGAGCGACCCCTTGCAACCTTGCCGCAAAATTCCTGTTTTGACCATTTCCGGGTTGTGAGGCTCGATGAGGTCTCATCCACAAAGCTACAATCTTTTCATAAAATCATGCTTTGATCAACAAATGATCAGCAGCACTTCGTATGACACATTACCAAATTGAGAATGTATCACTAGTAACCATCAACTACATAACCTCTGAGCTCGTACGTCTCAGAGAAGAGTGTTAAGCTAAGAGAATAAATTCTCCGCCACCAAATAGAAATGTATTTGATAGAAACCAGCTTTACATCTCAAAGTGTAATGTCAGACACACATCCATACAAGTCTATTCTGGGTTCGAACAGAACCGTTGGCACTTCACATGGAAGCCCTTGCAAGTCCGGATAATCCCTAATCACGTCCGGAATTCCCATCATAAAGAGTGATCAAATCTCTATACCGAGGATCAGCCGGTGCAGAGACATTCGACGAGTTATCCTTTCATTTTCGAAAATATCCGGTCTTCACCATCGGTCTTCAAATGCTATCCATATCGTCATATCATTATTCGGAAAGGGTTATATGACACAAGGTCCTCTTCCGGCTAAACCGAATAATGAGCGTAATATTTAAAAAATATGGATATGGGATCTCAGTTAAGTCACACCTTAAAATCCAAAACCTTTCTTCAAATGGTTTTAAACAAATTACCATTTCAAAATCTTTAAACAAAAAGATTCATTTCACAAAGATCACCAATCTTTCACAAAGATTCATTTATGGCTTTTCAAAAACAATTTCCCTTTCAAATTGGATTAATTCATCCAATCTTTAAATGAAAGATTCAATTCGTAGTTTCCAAAACTATTTCCAAAGATCCATTCATAACTTTCAAAACAATTCACTTTTCAATTCTTTTATGAATAAAAGATATACCATTTAAATCCTCATCAATTTCAAAACAAGGTTCAACCATCTTTCACAAAGATTCATTCATAACTTGGAAAACCATTTTCCTTTCAACTTTAAATCCTTTCAACACAAATTGGAAATTCTTTCCTTATATGAAAGCTTTTATCATTTGAAAACAAGTAGTTTTTGTTTTGGAAGAATCCGATTCCATTTATACCAGTTAAAGCCCTTGGAGTAAATTCAAATTCCCAAAAACAAATCTCTTAAAATGGTTTAAACCCATATAAACACATTTATAACTTGTATAACCTTTTTAAGTCATAATTTCCAAACATAGAATTCAATTTCAAATTATGAATTCAAATTTAAATCTAAGTGTTTAAATTTCAAAACTTTATTAAGTTATTCAAAATAACTTCAAAACTTCTTTCAAAAGTTTTTTTTTTTACATTTAGCCCAAATCCATTTCCAAAACCATTTGGATTCAAAATCCAACTTTAAAACCATTTCAAAAATCTATGGCTTAACCAATTTCCTCGTACAATCCATATTTGTGTGTGTATGGGGTAGTCCAGGGGTTTTACACAATAGTGCAATAACATCAATCATCACAGATTCAATCATATCAATATCGATAAGCGGTATATTCCTAGAACGCTTGCCTTTATTCACAAATTCACAGATAAATAAATCACAGATAAAATGAATAAATAAATAAATTACACACAGCTCAATACACAGAACAGAATATTACAATCCAGAGATCACAATCAACTCAAGGCATTTCATACAATGCAAACATTCATAAGCCATCCAAGCATTCAATAATCATTTATAAACAGGATTAATTAATTGTTTAAATCCTAATAAATTTAATTTAATTTCCAATTGAATAAATTACTTATGAATTAATTATCAAATCTTGATTGATTAATTACAAATTATTTGATATTAATGAAATTAATCAACCTTAATTATTTAGTTAACTACCTTTAATTAATCACATTAAATTAATTATCCTTTTATTAATCACTTTAATTAATAACCTTTAATTACTAAGAAATTATCCTTTAATTACTCAGTCATCCTTTAATTAATTATTCTTAATTAATTATCTTAATTAATGAACCATTAATTAAAATAATTCCCCTGATTAATTGTCCCTTAATTAATCATATTAATTAAATTAACCTTTAAGTTAATCACATAATTAGTTAATCCTTAATTAATTACCATTAAACTAATTATTTTTAATTAATAACCTTTAATCATTAAATAATTAGCCTTTAATCTTTTAAATATCCTTAATTAATTACATAAATTAATTAACCATTTAATTATCCTTAATTAATTATTGCTTAATCACTTGATTAATCAATCTCTAATTATTAATTAATTATCCTTAATTACTTTCATTAAGTAATTATCTTAAAGTAATTAATTACCTTTAATTAATTAATTATTCCTTAATTAATTACTTAATTAATTAACCTTCAATTATTAATTAAGTAACCCTTAATTAATTATCCTTTAATGTAATTAAACCAAGTAATTATCCCTTAATTACATTAAGTAATTAATTCTATTGAGTAATCATACCTTAATTACTTACCTTGATTAAATTAATGTTTTATATAACAAAAGCATTTCATCTTTAATTAATTATAACATTAAGTTTATTCAAAATAAACTTTTAAAATAAAAGTGATAAAGATTAAACACTTTAAACTTAATAAATTTGAAATAATTTTTATTTGAAAACCTTTAACAAATTTAAAACTTAGGTAAACGTTCATTATTTACAAAAGAAGTAGTTTTAACAAAATTATTTCAAATAAATTAGATTTGTTTTTATAGTTTTAAACCTGTTTTTATATTGGACAACAGACTCGAGCCAATTCTTATTTTACCCGAGCCTTGCTTCGAGTCTTCACCCTACCTCTTTTGCTTCGAGTCATCACGCTAGTTACATCGAGTTTGAACCCGAGCATCTCCTTCTTCTTCAACTTCACAAACCAACCTGACACAATTTCTCGAGCGTGCATGTGCACCAGTGACTAGGCCACTTCCGATCAACCTAGCGACAACCGGCACATTGTCAACGGCCACCTCTACTCAATCGCCTACCCAGATCGACGATTCGATCAAGAAAACAAAATCGAGTCTTCCATCCTCAACCTGGAACCCAACAACCATTAAAATTTCGCCTTGACGCCGATGAACTAAGCCACCAAAAACCACACCGCTCCACCCAAAACTACGTCACAACATGTCGTATCAATCTCCTTGGGTGCGATCGATTTTAGTCCACCGTTCATGACGCCGCGATTCAATTCAGGAGCATGACCAGATTTGGGTATAAAACCCTAAATCCATGTCGTTTTCTTAACACGGTGATCGAGGATGTCAACCACCATTTTTCCCTTGACCCTTAGCCATGATCCTCGTTTAGCCATGACCCCGCTACCAACAATCCACGCGATCGCCGCAGTTTGCCAAAAACTCATTTCACGTTCACCCAAATTACTCGACTAAAAATCTTGATATTTATCTCAAAATTCATCATTTTTAAAATCTAATCAGATTATATACTTGAGATAACCGATTATTGAAGTTGAATTTCTTTGTCTACCCTGGTTTCTTACTGAATATTTTATATTTCCAGAAAACTTAACCAAATTTCATTTAGAAATAAATTTTAGAATTTAGATCTTACTATTTCAAACATTTTATGTTTGAACTACAATGTCTAAAATGAATCAGAGGATGAGATTTTTAATTTGGAACAGGTTTTGAAACCTGTATACTTAAAGAACAGAGGTGATGTTCTTGTTCACAGACAGGCATTATTCAATATTTGTATATTTATGTATAAAATCATATCTACATTCATGCAACCATTTTACTTTACGAATCCATCACCAATATTAAGTTAAGTAAACAGATTCAAGTCTTTAAGTAAAAGCTTGCTCACCTGAATGTTGAAAGACAGAAACAGTGCTTGAAAACGTGGAATTGTTGAGACAGAGAATTTTGCTTCTGAGTTTGAAAAATTGGAAAACATCTTGATTGAATTGCATGCATTTAATTCTCGTTCCCACGTTTGCAACCTGCTTCAGATCTAACCTGAGCTATTAAAATTGAAGCTTGCTTTTGTTGATGATGTTTGAATTGCTTCAGATTTACTGGTTGCTGGTTTTAAAACTTGAATGTTGATCAGCACTTGATTTTTAATCTTTGCATTTTAAAATTTTCAGGTTTCTGACTAGATTTTTTTTTTGATCTTCATCTTCTCAGGTTGAAGAAGTTGCTTTGAATCAGGTTTTAACTTGATTTATGAATTGCTTTTGTTTTAACTTTTGATCTTCATTCTCAGGTTTGATTTTTGAGAAACTTTATTTTGAAGATGAAAGGGTTTTAAAAAAAAATTGACAACCGGGTTTCTTTTCTTTTTCCTCTAATACATGTCTTCAAATTCAATATAAAATAAAATGCCACTTATTTAATTTATGAACACTTGTAAATTATATTATTTTACTTCTTACACTTGTTAAAAATTATTTTTACTTGTTAAACATTTGTCAAATGTGTTTAAATTGTGTTTAAAACCTTTATTCAATTTAATTTATAATTTATAATATAAACCTTACCTAATCTTAATTTATGAATTTACAAGCCAATTTTACATATGTATGTTTTCTTATTTATTTCCAAAAGATAAAATTCTTTATTAATTCTTGTTTTGATCTTATATATATATATACATTTTTTTTTCTTTTTTTTAATTACTTAACTCTTTTTAAAATAAGAAATGTTTTGAAACTTAATTTCTATATTAATTTCAAAATAAATCCAATTTGTTTGCAATACATTTCTGTTTAAATTTCAAATCAAAAATACTCACTTTCAATATACTTATTAAATTTCAAAATTAATTCAAATTATAATCCATTTATATAAATTAATAAACATTCAACTTATTAATTTGGAAAATTCAAATACAATATATATTTTATTCCCAAAATTTCATATTAACTACCAAATATTCCAAAATCTAATTCCATAGGTTAAAATAATTATCAAATTATTTTTACCTAAAATCCAGGAATGTTACAGATTCCCCCCTTAAGAAAATTTCGTCCCCGAAATTTTCCAGGGAGACAACAAAGGATAGATACACAAAGATAGATGAAAGATAGAGAAATATCTTTCCAGATCAAACCGAATATCTATTCTGCATTTGGTTTACCAAATCTGAATATCAACAATATAAGAACGAACTCATTCGATACTACACAAGATACTCGGGTCACCAGATCTACGAATATGGAGGGGCATCAGTTAGTTAGAAGGACAACTAACCGTTCATAGAATATATCTAGACCCAAACAATAGATAAATGGATTTAATCTTCCAAAATTCTCGAACACTGGGTATGGATTCCAAACCCAAGTTGGAATACCCCAAAGTATATATAACTTGTCCCTCTTTGGACTTTGATACTCACAAGAAATCATAATAGAATTCTTAAATTTGGTTTTAATCGAAATCGTTTTATCGATACAATTTAATTTAAATTCATATTTAATTTACCAATTTATTCCAATAAAATTTCAATTTCGTTAAAGTTGAAACGAAAAGCTGATAACGAACCAACGAAGAGAATACAAAATAGGGGTTTTCTACAATGATTTGCAAGGCCATCGTCACGCCAAAGCTTCTTCCGGAGCTGCCACTAAGCAATCAAAGAATTGAAACTGGATCAAAGTAGATTGAGAAGAATTGTTTCCTAGTTATTGCAGGGTATCGACCATTTGAAGTGGTACTCCCCTGTCCCCTATCTCGTCTTCTTCTTGCACTCATACTTACTATCAGTGGATAGTAAGAGAATTTACTGAGGCACACGGACGGATATCTTAGGAATACTCATTCTAGGGTATACTTCACCCAATCTCTAATGAGTTACCTAATGTGTTATACTCCTGAGCTAAAGTTCAACCTTCAGCTCTGATACCACTGTAACGATCCTGATTCGACCTTCGAAAATCGGCACCCGTACTTCACTTGTACTCGAATGCCGTAGAATCAAACGCCAAATCTGGCTCGCCGGAGCTTTTAACAGATTAAGTATAACAACACAACAGAAGAAAAATGAATAATATCATTGATACAACAACGAATACAATATCCGATACAATATGATACAACAATATCAGAGACAGATATACAACAATGGAGTATGATAACCACGGAAGAGATAACTCAAACATGATCTTCGATGAAGAGTGAATCCAAATCTACAACTCCAAACAGAATCTCCAAAGCCAAAGCTTTGAATTTCAAGCTCAAACCACTATCATGCTGAACTGAAGTGAAGCAACTCGATCCAAATGCGATCTCCAACATCCAGAGATTGAATGCTATCGAGTCTATATCTACTATTTGATTATCTGAAAACCCAACTGTAGACTGCCCGCGTGGAAAATTGTGGGCATCCAGAATTTAGGAAAGAGACAATAAACTCCGGGTCAGTCATGGGACTGGTATGAGCAACCAAAAACAGTTTTATCTTTAAAACAAACAACAAAAGATTTTAAAATTTAAAATCCGCAATGCTTTTTAGAAAATGAAACTGCCATAAGGCCTCCCGCCACACACACAATGCAAGCGCACATTTGGAGGAGATTTCTCCTTATGATAGTCAAAAATGCTTGATACGCGAAAGTCATTTAATATTATTATTAGTGCATAGTGCAGAAAACATTTCGAAAGTATAGTTTTAATCTTAGCCAACATACGTACCATTATAGTATGCCCACTACAGCTACCATATTAAATGACAGGTTCTACAGCTAAAACCGTACAAGACGCGTATTGGATGATTGGATTTCCAACAAATGGTCAGGCTAAGGAACTTCCTTAATAAATAGGACGCCTCTGGAGGGACGCCCCAAAGAACCGATATAGTTCTCTACAGACACAAGGCCGGTGTACTCCCTTCTCGGGAGTAACGCCTAAGATATGCCATCCTCGGTCGTTCACGATCTTTATCCGAGCGGCCCCAAACAACAACCACACAGTAATAAGTATGCAGCAACCACATAGGTACATATCTGGGCTCCATACCATGATACCACCTTTAATCCAGAAGAAATGAACATACCCTAAGGGCGCGACCCCCGCAACCTTGCCGCAAAATTCCTGTTTCGACCATTTTCGGGTTGTGAGGCTCGGCGAGGTCTCGTCCACAAAGCTACACTTTTCATAAAGCCATGCTTTGGTCAACAAATGATCAGCAGCACTTCGTATGCCACATTACCAAATTGGGAATGTATCACTAGTAGCCATCAACTACATAACCTTTGAGCTCGTACGTCTCAGAGAATGGTGTTAAGCTAAGAGAATAAATTCTCCGCCACCAAACAGAAATGTATTTGATGGAAACCAGCTTTACATCTCAAAGTGTAATGTCAGATACACATCCATACAAGTCTGTTTCGGATTCGAACAAAACCGAAGGCACTTCACAAGGAATCCCTTGCAAATCCGAATAATCCCTAATCACGCCCGGACTTTCCATCACAAAGAATGATCAAATCTCTATATCGCGGATCAGAAGGTGAAGAGACATTCATTGAGTTATCCTTTAATTTTTGAAAATGTCCGGTCTTCACCACCGGTCTTCAAATGCTATCCATATCGTCGTATTATTATTCGGAATGGGTTATATGACACAAGGTCCTTTCCCGGCTAAACCGAATAATGAGCGCAATATTTAAAAACATATGGATATGTGATCTCAGTTAAGTCACAACTTAAAATCCAAAACCTTTCTTCAAATGGTTTTAAACAAATTACCATTTCAAAATCTTTAAACAAAAAAATTCATTTCACAAAGATTCATTTATGTCTTTTCAAAAACAATTTCCCTTTCATATTGGATTAATTCATCCAATCTTTAAATCAAAGATTCAATTCATAGTTTCCAAAACTATTTCCAAAGATCCATTCATAATTTTCAAAACAATTCACTTTTCAAATCTTTTATGTATAAAAGATATACCATTTAAATCCTTTTCAATTTCAAAACAAGGTTCAACCATCTTTCACAAAGATTCATTCATACTTAGGAAACCATTTTCCTTTCAACTTTAAATCCTTTCAACACAAATTGGAAATTCTTTCCTTATATGAAAGCTTTTATCATTTGAAAACAAATAGTTTTTGTTCCAGAAGAATCCGATTTCATATATACCAGTTAAATCCCTTAGGTTAAATTCAAATTCCCAAAAAAAAATACTTTTAAAATGGTTTAAACCCATATAAACACATTTATAACCTGTATAACCATTTTAAGTCATAATTTACAAACATAGAATTCAATTTCAAATTTTGAATTCAAATTTAAATTAAAGTATTTAAATTTCAAAACTTTATTAAGTTATTCAAAATAACTTCAAAACTTCTTTTCAAAAGCTTTTTTTTTACATTTATCCCAAATCCATTTCCAAAACCATTTGAAATTCAAAATCCAACTTTAAAACCATTTCAAAAATCTGTGACTTAACCAATTTCCTCATGCAATCCATATTTTTGTATGTATGGTGTAGTCCAGTGTTTTACTTAACAACATCAATCATCACAGATTCAATCATAACAATATCGATAAATGGTATATTCCTATAACGCTTAATTTTATTCACAAATTCACAAATAAATGTATCACAGATAAAATGAATAAATAAATAAATTACACACAGCTCAATTCACAGAACAGAATATTACAATCCAGAGATCACAATCAATTCAAGGCATTTCATACAATGCAAACATTCATTAGCAATCCAAACATTCAATAATCATTTATAAACAAGATTAATTAATTGTTTAAATCCTAATAAATTCAATTTAATTTCCAATTGAATAAATTACTTATGAATTAATTATCAAATCTTGATTAATTAATTACAAATCATTTGATATTACTGAAATTAATCAACCTTAATTATTTAGAATTACCTTTAATTAATCACATTAAATTAATTATCCTTTTATTAATCACTTTAATTAATAACCTTTAATTACTAAGTAATTATCCTTTAATTACTCAATTATCCTTTAATTAATTATCTTAATTAATGAACCATTAATTAAAATAAATCACCCTGATGAATTAACCTTTAATTAATCATATTAATTAAATTAACCTTTAAGTTAATCACATAATTAATTAATCCTTAATTAATTATCATTAAATTAATTATCTTTAATTAATAACCTTCAATCATTAAATAATTGGACTTTAATTATTTAAATATCCTTAATTAATTACATAAATTAATTAACCATTTAATTATCCTTAATTAATTATTGCTTAATCACTTGATTAATCAATCTTTAATTATTAATTAATTATCCTTAATTACTTTCATCAAGTAATTATCTTTAAGTAATTAATTACCTTTAATTAATTAATTAACCTTCAATTATTAATTAAGTTACCCTTAATTAATTATCCTTTAATGTAATTACACCAAGTAATCACCCCTTAATTACATTAAGTAATTAATTCTATTGAGTAATCATACCTTAATTACTTACCTTGATTAAATTAATATTTTATATAACAAAAGCATTTCATCTTTAATTAATTATAACATTAAGTTTATTCAAAATAAACTTTTAAAATAAAAGTGATAAAGATTAAACACTTTAAACTTAATAAATTTGAAATAATTTTTATTTGAAAACCTTTAACAAATTTAAAACTTAGGTAAACGTTATTATTTACAAAAGAAGCAGTTTTAACAAAATTATTTCAAATAAATTAGATTTGTTTTTAATGTTTTAAACCTATTTTTATATTGGACAACGGACCCGAGCCAATTCTTATTTTACCCTAGCCTTGCTTCGAGTCTTCACCCTACCTCTTTTGCTTCGAGTCATCATGCTAGTTACTTCGAGTTTAAACCCGAGTGTCTCCTTCTTCTTCAACTTCGCAAACCAACCTGACACAATTTCTCGAGCGTGCACATGCACCAATGACCAGACCACTTTCGATCAACCTAGCGACCACCGGTACATCGTCAACGGCCACCTCTATTCAATCGCCTACCCAGATCGACGATTCGATCAGGAAAACAAAATCGAGTCTTCTATCCTCAACCTGGAACCCAACAACCATTAACATTTCGCCTTGACGCCGATGAACTAAGCCGCCAGAAATCACACCGCTCCATCCAAAAGTACGTCACAACATGCCGTATCAATCTCCCTGGGTGCGATCGATTTTAGTCCATCGTTGATGACATCGCGATTCAATTCACGACCACGACTAGATTTGGGTATAAAACCTTAAATCCATGTCGTTTGCTTACCACGGTGATCGAGGATGTCAACCACCATTTTTCCCTTGACCCTTAGCCCATGATCCTCCTCTGGCCATGACCTTGCTACCAACAATCCACGCGATCGCCGCAGTTTGCCAGAAACTCATTTCAAGTTCAACTCACGAGTTCACCCAAATTACTCAACTAAAAATCTTGATATTTATCTCAAAATTCATCATTTTTAAAATCTAATCAGATTATATACTTGAGATAACCGATTATTGAAGTCGAATTTCTTTGTCTACCTAGGTTTCTTACTGAATATTTTATATTTCTGGAAAATTTAACCAAATTTCATTTAGAAATAAATTTTAGAATTTAGATCTTACTATTTCAAACATTTTATGTTTGAACTACAATGTCTAAAACGAATCAGAGGATGAGATTTTTAATTTGGAACAGGTTTTGAAACCTGTATACTTAAAGAACACGGGTGATGTTCTTGTTCACAGACAAGCATTATTCAATATTTGTATATTTATGTATACAATCATATCCACATTCATGCAACCATTTTACTTTACGAATCCATCACCAATATCAAGTTAAATAAACAGATTCAAGTCTTTAAGTAAAAGCTTGCTCACCTGAATGTTGAAATATAGAAAAAGTGCTTGAAAACCTACAATTGATGAGACAGAGTATTTTGCTTTTGAGTTTGAAAAATTGGAAAACATCTTGATTGAATTGCATGCATTTAATTCTTGTTCCCACGTTTGCAACCTGCTTCAGATCTAACTTGAGCTATTAAAATCGAAGCTTGCTTTTGTTGATGATGTTTGAATTGCTACAGATATACTGGTTGCTGGCTTTAAATCTTGTATGTTGATCAGCACTTGATTTTTAATCTTTGCATTTTAAATTTTCAGGTTTCTGACTAGAATTTTTTTATCTTCATCTTCTCAGGTTGAAGATGTTTGCTTTGAATCAGGTTTTAACTTGATTTATGAATTGCTTTTGTTTTAACTTTTGATCTTCATTCTCAGGTTTGATTTTGAGAAACTTTGTTTTGAAGATGAAAGGGTTTTAAAAAAAATGACAACCAGGTTTCTTTACTTTTTCCTCTAATACATGTCTTCATAAATTCAATATAAAATAAAATGCCACTTGTTTAATTTGTGAACGCTTGTAAGTTATATTATTTTACTTCTTACACTTGTTAAAAATTATTATTACTTGTTAAATATTTGTCAAATGTGTTTAAAACCTTTATTCAATTTAATTTATAATTTATAATATAAACCTTACTTAATCTTAATTTATGAATTTACAAGCCAATTTTACATATGAATGTTTTCTTATTTATTTCCAAAAGATAAAACTATTTATTAATTCTTGTTTTGATCTTATATATATATACACATTTTTTTCTTTTTCTTTTCAATTACTTATACTTATATAACTCTTTTTAAAATAAGAAATGTTTTGAAACTTAATTTCTATATTAATTTTAAAGTAAATCCAATTTGTTTGCAATATATTTCTATTTAAATTTCAAGTCAAAAATATTCACTTTCAATATACTTATTAAATTTCAAAATTAATTCAAATTATAATCCATTTATATAAATAAATAAACATTCATCTTATTAATTTGGAAAATTCAAATACAATATATATTTTATTCCTAAAATTTTATATTAATTACCAAATATTCCAAAGTCTAATTCCAAAGGTTAAATTAATTATCAAATTATTTTTAGCTAAAATCCAGGAATGTTACATTAGAGCTCTTGAAATCTCTATTAATTGCAATTTAAATTACATATTTTCTAGCTATCAAACCATAAATAATTCTTGTTATTGAAAAAAAGTTGAAGTTTAACATGTGCAATCTCATTGAATTAAAAAAATGAACAAAGATTGCGAATTTATGAAATAAATGTTGTAAAAACAAATAGCAAACAATGTTTGCATGCATCGTCAAGATATTGGAGACAACTTTTAGCTCACAAAAGACATGTCATTAATAGGAATAAACTATACATACATACATACATACATACATACATACATACATATATACATATATAGAGTGTGTAAAATGGAGTAGATCATTGATGTAGAGCTTTAATATTGATTCTAAACACCATAACTACGGACCACTTGAAAGGATTAACTTCTTTTAACAAAACAATTGAGGTACAAAATTTGAAGAAAGTAGTAACACATATTACACAAAAGCAGCGCCCGGCTGGATCCACCTCAATGATGATTGGATTCATTTGTCCATCAGAATCATCTCATCACTTGCTCCACTCCACCATAGCTTATGAACAAATCTTCAAGTTAATTCAACAGCAAATAAAAAAATAGTGACTATTATTGTCTAATCTTACTAAAACTAAATTTAAGTTATGGTTTTCACAAAAGAATATCAAAATGAATGCCTAAAGACGTCCACTGGTGTTGTGTAATCGAAAAAGGGCCGCCTAGGTCTAGTAACAGACCCAGGTTCGAGCCCTACCTTACATATACTTCTCGCAAAAAGTAGTACTCTATGGGTTATAGGTGTCATGAGTTGAAGTCGACAGACACACCTTAATCTCTCCTTGGAGTTAGTCGGTTCGCCGTCCCTTCCGAAGGTCCTCGTCCCGGGGAGCTTCTCAACTAAAAAAATTAAAAAAAGCATACTTAAAGACCTTTCATGTATTATATTACAGAAATATTTAATATAAGATCTTAATTTTTGAGTTATATATTAAAATCTATAAGTAAATTAAATTCGCACATTTGGCATTCTTAAGGATTATACCATCGACAAAACAATGTTTTCCTATATTATTATATCTAGTACATATATACCACTTTATTACTACATTTTGTTACATGCTCACCTCTTCAAATGTAAAAACATCATTTGATATTTTACTGTGTTTAACACATATTTACTATTATAGTACCATATTTCGATACATATTTATCTCTTTCATATATAACAAAAACACAACATTTTTACATATTACCATGTTTAATACATATTCACTACTATTTTGCAATATTTTGATACATCTTTACCACTTGCAACTATAGAAAAAATAATATAAATTTGGTACTTCTATGTATTTACATATACATAAGATATATCTCCTATTACTGCTCATCTAGATACACAAAAGCATATATTTTTACTACTTTGAACGTATAGTCTTACCTTTAAAGTTCACTACAGTATAGTACTATTAACTAATAGTACAATTCATTCTTCAAAAGTTTCTCTTTATAAATCTTTTTTATTTTCTAAAATCTAAGTGCCTGGTTGGTTTAATTTTGTGTTTTCTATTTTCCGTTTTCAATATTTGTAACAAAATATGAGCATAACGGAAAGGAAATTTAAAATTTTAGGCCACTACGATGACGGTTGATGGACGGTAGAGGGGATGGAGGGATGGCGGTGGAGATGGATTATTTTATATTTTAATTTATTTCTCAAGACACGAAAAACAAAATAAATTATTTTCTATTTTACAAGTTAACATCATTTTTCAAATTGGTTATTTTCTAAAAATACACGCGCCGTGTACACTTTTTTTGGATGAAAATACAAAATTAAAAATGTCAAAACAAATGAAGCCTAAATTTTTTCGGGTATAAGTTTAATTTGTTAAAGGACTTTCGAAATAAATTGATCCATGGTGGAGATATTAGGGGTGAATCAAAATTTACAAAAGTACTTTCGGTTCTTTCTTTCAGTAATAGTCTAGAAGTTGGACCCCAAACCAAAGGACAAGAGAATTTTAATCATTATGAATTTGAGCAGTTAGGGAGATGCAAGAAATATATCTAGCAGTGACTCTAAGAATGGTAATATGACTATCGATGACCATGTTGTGTTAGTAATAAATGTAGATAACATCAAGGACCGTATTTTGTAAATATTAAATAGTAATAGAGACTAATTATCTATAGCATCTGGTGTTTCTTGCTGTACATTTTGCTCATTGAAATCCACGAATTATGGGAAAGCTTAGAGTACATTAATAAAGTCCACTAATACATGAATGCATTGTGGTTAGATATATTTTTCCTACAGTGTTTTCTCATGAGCTCGTATTTTAGAGAAAACCTTCCTTGCAATAAAAACAAAGTTAACTTTCACATATACATTTACAGATTTGCAGTATTGAAAAGATTTTTAAATAATCAAATTTTAATTAATGAAAATAACAATTATATTGTTGAATTAAATGATCACACTGCCATGCAATAGATTATGTATCGACGAGCGTAAAATGAAAAAAGACCTACTATTGAAAACATTATGCTTAAATAAATTAAGTATACATGATCAAGCGTTACCTCTTCGGTCACTTTTGGACTTCCAGTAACAAACGCTGATATTTTCAATAAGGAAACAATGATAGAGCCACGGTAGTTGAGAAGCAGAAGGGAGCAGCAAAGCATTAAATGAAAAACATGTAGACAAAGCAGTAAACATATATTTTGACAATACTATTTTATTAAGCTATTTTATTTATCAAATATCAACTCTTCTTCGATGGTATCAATGGTGAGTATATCTGTATATGCCTAATATGTGAAATGTGAGCATTTATTGATGTTCAAATTCAGTTTGATAGCGTGTAAGGAAGTTCTACCCATTGCTCCATAATGTTAATCCACTGAAAGTTTTGTGATCTAGTTTCTAATTATTTTCCACATTGCATCATAATTAAGTGTCCATGCCTACGAGAATATCAAATTAGTAAAATGAAAATTTAAAGAATACCTTCTCTGAAAAAATTAGGCAAATCTTCAGATGTGTTTTTTTATATATACTCCGAAGAACTCGGTGAACCAATAAATCCCCGAGGAGAATTAAGTTGTGCATGTCCACTTTAACTCATAGAACTTATTATCTCGAGGAACTATTATTTATGATCCATTTATTTTTTGTCGATGGTATCATTTTAGTTTGTCCAACTAATCTCTTTCAATCATATGGTCTTCTACTTTTTACTTTGCCATAAGCTGGCAATCTCATCAATATACTCAAACTTAGTAATGAAATCTTAATAATCACCCTTCTGCCTTTAATTTTTTTTCATCCTTTAACAATAATAACCAATAGAATCTTAACATTAGAAGTTCCATAACCATTATGCGATGCAAAGATAGAATTTTTTGCATTTTGTTGGAATTGCAATTTACCTCATTAGGAATATACACTTTTCTTACATAAGAAGAAAACCCAATTTTGAATACCAACAAATATCGTAGATACGTGAAATTTATGTGGAACCGATTTCGATGGCATTTTTGTACCAGTTGTGTTGAAGCTAGAGAAGCAATATAGAAATTAAATAACAAAGTGGAACCAAATGAAATTTGTGTGTGGAATACTTAAGTACGGATGTTAAAGGACATTATGTTCTTACTAAATTTGAAGAATAAGAACACATGGGTTAATTGAAAAGATTGATAAAAACTTAATTTGTTGCTAAGAAGAAGTATTGCATAATGAATTGATTCGCATGAATGGTGCCTTAAATTTTATTTTTGATTAATCGACTCATTGTATCTATCAGTATTGTTATATAGAGTTAGACTTATATTTTTGGATGAATAATGAGCCTGATATAACTGATGCTACTGTAGAATAACAAAAGTTTGGACGAAACCCATTTCCATCAAAATGTGATGAAAATGAAGGATGAAAACGCACTTAAATTCTCGTATAATATACCTATACAATTTGGCAAATTCAAAAGCTTCAAATCAAAGTTTTCTAGAGTGTTATCTGCTAGTAACAATTATTTACACCAATTCTTTCATTAACACTATATCACATTAGGACTTGTGAAATTTGGTTTTTTGGTCAAAATTTCGACATTATCCACATTCAAATTTGTAATTCCAAACAAAAAATTATTGGTTCATTAATAACAATTATTATTTACCGTACTATTCTGGCTGAAGACTTTGATTTTGAGTTGACTATAGATGACTATGAAACCACCTCATATAACTGAAGAGATGAATTCTCTATTGAATAGTGTTTCACTTCTAATGCTTCAACTCAAACTCATTTGTAGTCATTTAATATACCACATGCCATGATTTAACTATAATTAAAGTGAAGTGGCCATACTGAAGATCAACATTATTCTTATGTCGAAAAAATTGTGCAACATTGTCACTTGGAGATTGTCTATTTGACCTTAGTAATATTAATCAATAGAGAATTCTTGAGTGAATCACTCTATGGTTATCCAATAACTGTCAGTTTATAACCCTTTGATGTCCCCAGTAGCCACGGAAAATACATTGCCCAATATTTGAAGAGCATTATGTACTTAAGTCTAAATGAATGAATGATATCCTTCCTCAAAACATCGTGATTAGGAGTATTTGAAATAATATATTGTTTTCAACATGATAAAATACTCATGATCACAACACTTTGTAGTTACTATCATATAACACATATACTTTAAATTAATAACTTAATTATTTATATCACTATAAACCAAGTATATAATAGAAAGAAAAACATGAATTAAACAAGATAGACCACAGAGTTAGATATATGTAACAAATTGCAAAATATCCCCTACTGTGTACCCCTAACTCTATCAGTACTTATGTTAATCTATTCTAGCTTGGGATTTTGAAACTCGATATTGGATTTGTAAATGATATATTTTATGATAAGGATGTTGGGAATGTCCTAAACGATATGCAAAGTCACCATATTAATATGTTTAATATGAAACATGTAAGATGCACTCCTTATGCATTGGCAGTGCGAATTATCATACACATTGTTTTATTTACAATATCATATTTTGCTTATGTTTTAATGCATGAAGTAAATATCAAATCCAAATTAAAATCACTAAATGGTAGTTTAGAATGTTTTGGAGTATTTACAAAATACTAAAGAATTATTTATAGAAACAACGAACTTCTTATGAAGGAATATCTAGACTCAAACTTTATAATTGATATTAAGTTTAATATGTCAATATCAAATTCATGTTTAAAAATTAATTAGAAGCCTTAAGTTGAGAACGTTCTAGACGAAAGCTTGTGACTGGTTCAACGAAAAGGCTATGTATATCGCCTTAAATAGTGCCAAGGTACGAGTAATGTACAAATATAAATGCATAAATTTATAACTCGGCTAAGCGTGATTCCAAATGTTAAGAATCACATACCATTTTTATATACTAACTATTTCATGATACAGTTTGTAAATGAACCTAGACCTCAATAGAAGTCAAAAGATATACTCTGAATAGCTCCATATGATACTGGCATTTTATTACTGTCGAAGAAAGCTGATTGACGGAGTAGATAATTAAACCAGAACAGCATATAGCTCACTAGGATAACCTGATTGGTTTTTGAGAAAACCGACCGAAGTTGGAATACGATTCCATAATTGATCCCAAGTGTAAGTGAGAGATTGATAGGATTAGGGGTATGCCCTAGGGTCAATTAGTATTTTTTTCGAAATAAGATATGTTTTCTTTTCGTTATATACTTATTATAATGTGTTGTATATATTTTATTATTCAATTTAAGCATATTTAATAGAAAATCCATAGATTATGTGTTTTGTAAGAGTAATTAAAGGCGTTGTAAGCATGAGCAATTTATCACAATATAATAAATACACCTTTTGAATATTCCTAGTCAAGATGTATCGAGACTGAATATCGAGGCATCGCTGAGACTAGAGTACGTAATACTCTATAAATATTAAGCAGTTTATTACTCATGGCTTTTGGGGGCATTAAGGAGTTATGTACTAGTAGTCATTGAATAATTATGCAATGACTCACTCGGTTGTTTTATGGTGATTAATATAACTAAGGTCAAATAGAGAATATCAAAATGACAATATTACACAATTCCCTCGACTTATGAATATAATTGAGCTTTAATGTGGAAACTTTGCTTTCATTATAGTTATATCATGGCACAATGTCCATCGAACGAAGATAGTTGAGTCGAGTAGAAGCATTGGAAGTTAAACACTACTTAGTAGAGAATTTGTCTCCTTGATTATATAGGCTTAGTACTAAGGTCAACTTAGTAAGTTCAAAGTCAAAATCTCCGAGCAGAGTAGTAAGGTTAATATTAAATGTTATTATTTAACTAAGAACTTTACTTTTAGAATTATGAAGTTGAATGTGGACGATGTTGGAATATTGATCAAAACCAATTTCATAAGTTGTAATGTGATATAGTTTCGACGAATAGAATTGGTACAAATAATTGTTGCTACTATGCACCGCTTATAATAAGTAAAACTGGATTTTACCAAAAGATGTTTAAGTGGTAACTTCAGCCAAAATGTCATAGCATTAGCTAATGTAACATGTGAACGTTAATATTTGAATTGTTAAATATTAATCACTGACTGAATTTATACATTTGAGTCACACAATTGAAATGATGAATATTCTGAATGAAACACTTGATTTATTTATTTTTAGTCATTGTAAATTTATTAAATTAATTAATAACTATGAAATATTAATTTGAAGTCTGTTTAATTTGTTTGAATGCCATTAGTATTTAAAAAGGTGCATATATAAAAGTTATAAACACACATATCGACATACAATATCGATAGAATATATAAATTTGTTTTAAATAAGAATAAATACTAAAAGAATGTTGAATAAATTTAATTGATTAATATTGATGAAATGTTGATTATTAGTATTTTATTTGATTTTTTTGAATACATTAATATTAAATAAAGTGCATTTATAAATATTTAAATGTGTATATCAGTATACAATATCAATAGAAAATTTAAATTGGATTTGAATGGGAATAATACTAATCGATTTTGGAATCGTTTGGGGCCAAACTATCCTTTGTTTGGTCGGTCATAGCTTATGGGCAAAGAAGAGTTTTTTAACTTTGAAATGAAGAGGCAAATTTTAATTAAAGGAAGTACGAGTCAGCATATCTTTAATGATATTTTTGTTATCTCCTTTAATTTTGTTTTGCCTCTATCATTTGCTGTTCTATTGAAATCTCTCTAGGCTGAAATTTTTATAAGGATAGGGTTCCAAAACCAAAAAAATAAAACTCAAAAAAATTAAATCAAAATGGTGGTTTTCTCTCGATTGTTGCAACATCTAGAGAGCGATTCGTTGAACCTAGGAATAATTTATTTATTTAGGGTGTTTCTCTTGGCTACATCAGAAAGGTAAATTTCTATTTTGTTTACATATAAATATTATCATTTCTATATGCTTTTAATCCTCTACCCCTTTCATCTTTTTTTACCTGTATGAATTTTGGATTATGATTTAGGTATCATATTTCTTCTTTTTGAATCAGTTGTATCATTACCATGTTGATGTGTTTAACATCCCATTTTCTTATGTCTGTTATTCATGAGTTATCATTAATAATAATTATGGATTCGTTATTTTTCTCGTATGTTGTTCATATTGTGTATAAATTTAGATCTGAATCTAATTATCACAAATTTATACATGCTTATGTTATTTAATTCTTTTATTGCAGAAATCATTGTTTGAATAAATTTGCAACAATTTTGTTAATGGATTTAGTTTCATGTTATAAAGCTCAAGAATTGGATGCATTTATTATAAGTTGTTTTGAAACAAGTTAGATTGTTGTTTACATGAAAAACTTAATGAATTTAAAATTCATATGCTATTTTCAAAAAAGGACAAACTTTAAATCTCTTGATTGGTTTCTTAAATTGAGTATTGGATCCATGTTAGGTTATTTTGTTTAAAGATATGATTTTTAAATTACAAACTAATTAAACATAATTTTAATATTATTCTGTTTCAAAACATTGATTTAATTATCTAAGTTTATATATGTATATGAACACACACACACATGTGTGTGTGCACGTGTGCATGTATGCTTTTAACTCAAGGTTTATAAAAGTAAAATTTTATGTGAAATGTTTTAACAGTACTTTAAACTATCATTTAATTTAAAACCAAAAAGAATAAATTGCCTACTTTAACTTTAATACATGTTATGCAAACATAATATATTCAATGTAAACATCTATATGTATATATGTGTGTGTGTGTGTTTATATAAAATAAAAAATAATAATTTTGGAATGATAAAGGCACATATAAAGAGGAAATCTATCGGTGTCAATTGCGATGTAAATATCAACATATATACAATGTTCATAGTAACTATGTACACTTTTCATATGTTGCACTTACACTTTCAAACATAGATGCATTTGATGCGCTCATTTAACAAACATACAACTTAAAATTAAATTTATAAACTAATTTTACTTACAAGAAATAAAATGAATATTTTATTCAAAATTTTAGATAGATCTAAAAATCAATTAGGCTTCATTGCCTCAACTATGTCAAAATGGAAAAAAAAATAAAACTCACCCATTTGACATGCTTCTGACTGTCCCAATTCCAACACACGTTACCCATGAATTGTTCAATCCAAACAGCTCACATCGTATAGTCGTCGAAATTTGGAACATTTCTAGCCACTTCACAAAATTCCCTGAGTTTCCTCGCGTCGAGCCTGATTCACCTAGTGTTTCATTGTGTTGAGCCCAAAGCAAACTCCAATTTCGTCACGTCGAACATGCGTCTGCCTCATGTTATAGATTGACCATTATTTCTTCAAATCTCATGACCCTGCCATTAGATTTTACATTATGGATCACACCCAACATTTATTGAAAGTTTGGGACCGATCAACGGTGAGGTGGTTGACCGGTTGTGATTGATTCCCAACCCAAAGTTAACCATTTTTTGCATTTTTCTCAAGTTGGCCTGGAGAATGCCACGTTTTCTTGCTCAAACCCTGTAACAACCTACCTTTTTCGACCCTTGGATTCAACATCCGAACAAATGTTCAGATCTTTGAAGCCGAAAAATGATAAGTGATTAAGTTATGATAACAAGAAAAAAATAGAATCTAACAACAAACTTTATGAGCTCACAGTGGAAGGAAACAACATATAATATAAAACATCTTTATATTTAACATAAATCCAAATACATAGTTAGATCAGTACAACAAATCACACACGAATATATTAGTCATAGGTTTATATTTTGCAATATTTACAATACGAGTTCTTCAACACCATTTCATCCATGTTACTAGGTCCATCAACCTGGTAATACGGATAAAAAGGAAAAAGGAGTGGGGCAGACATACGTTTGAGTAGGTGAAATAAGTCTATCTCATGCATACTACAAAAGTACCGGTAAAACATTGTTAGTGCCTCCTAACCTATATACATTCACCTTAACCTACCTACTTGCACCCGATGAGTAGACACATTGAACTTCGGTTGACTACTCAATTAAGTTATATTGCGTCTCATCTTACACTATATGCACGCGCGCACGCGCACACATACATATATACACGTATACTCGTCCAATAATGTTATCAATATCCACATTACTAAGGGAACACAATTTTCCTTGGAACATCTATTTCCCGAATCACTAATTCTAACACACTAAAGCAACAACAATTTCCTCGAAATAACCATTTCCTTTCCGAATATTGAGGAACAACTAATTCCGTAGGATAAATGTTCCCCACAACATTCGTGCCTCATAAATAATCGCTTGACAAATCAATAACACATTAAACATGCCCAATTTTACTCATCTAATCATCCTAAGTCAACTTGATATGCACGCATTGATAACAAGCCAAACGTCCAATTTCACACACATCGAACACACTTATATTCAACAATATCTATATGATTTGCCACATCAATATAAAATGCATTTCCTCCTTTGAAGTAGCTCATGGCATCGCAAAAAGTCACGACTCCGTAGACGACTCTAATCGCACTCGGTCTGGATTTGGTCTAGGTTCGACTTGGCCTAATCTTCCTTCATTTCAAATATAACTTCATATTTTTTATGTCATTATCTTCCTTTATAGTTGAGCCATTATATCATTATTTCCATATATGTGTTTCTTTAGAATTCATATAGCTTTATACAACTCCATTTATTTTAAGTTGATCCATTGTTATTTTCAATGACTCCACCAACCACCAAATTCGCTTGTTAAATCCATTATAAATTCATAATTATCTCCTAACCAGACCCCAACAATATTAAAACATTCTGATTTCGTTATATAATCATAGAGAAGGTTCACTCACTTGAATATGAGGACCAAATCCTGAAGTCCTTCATTGTTCGAATATGCCTATGGTTCTTCAACGTTCACCACTAGATTGATATCAGATCGTAGTGTCTCCATGATCGTTTTGATGGGTAGATCATCAAAATCTATTAAATATTGAGAGAGTTATGCCATTTTAAAGTTGTGAAATGAAAGTGGGAAAACGTGGATGAAAAATAGGGAAGCTAAATTAATTTTTATGGTCCAAAAATAAGGTTTTATCTTGTTAATTTTAATTAGAAAAGTGTTCCAACCAATTTAAATAACCAACTTTAATTTGAGTTTTATAAACCTAAACTAACCATTGTATGTCGACACATCTCAAATTGTGTGTCGACATGTGGGTAATGATTGGATGCATGTCGATATATCATTTCATGTATGTCAACATACATGTCATATTTTTCACTCAGCTATTAATTCATCTGTACCTCCTTCATACGACCTCTAAATCGAGCAAACTTATATATCATTTTGATCAGAAAAACGATCCAGACGCAATATCATAGGTCCTATTGTCAAATTCAAAAGTTGTAAAAATGATCATTTTGCCACTCCTTAATTTAAATTAATTGATTAGTCGTTTAAAATCCCATCATTATTTATTACTAAAGTACCGAGGTATTACATTCTCCAATATAAAAAATTTGATCCTTGTAATTTCCGAAGGATGAAGAATATAATTTGCATGCTCTCTTATTTCGTATCGCTTACATATTATTTATAACTTAAGTTAACAATTAACTAAATATCATCCATCCAAATCAAGCACCCATTTAAATAAACAAAGAAACCAACCATGCACAACATCCATACATAGCTTATAAATCAACAATCAAATTTATCGTTAAGTTTTTGTTCATCGGCATAACAAAATATTTACAATAATGCTTGTGTACTTTATGGATTGTAACTAAAATCATAGCATCATGATATGTATCACGCAACATAAGACATTATATGAATGCAACTACTTGTTAGCCGGACCCTCCTATATGAATGAGATGATATGACATATAACGGATATGTGTAAGCATCCTAGGTGAACATGTAAATTCAATATGCACGCGATAACAATAACATCAACATAATATATGGTGAATACATACATCGGTAAATCATAATAATCAAAGCATACAAAGCACATCGAGATTATAACACAATCCATAACATGAATAAATTAATGGTCTAAGCCAAATATCCAAATAATTTATGTAACCTAAGCAAGAGTACAGTAAATCCATACCAGTCATTCGTCCAAACCTAAATACAAACTGTACTAACAAACATGAAAGTGGGAAAACGTTCCAGAAAGGAGTCAAAATGAAAAGTTTAGATCTACTCCTCCACTTTCTAAGTATTACCGATCAAATTGTTCTTTCTAACTTAATCCAAAAAAAAGCTAGTGGCATAGATTCATTTCAAAATGTCAACCTCAAATGTACATACACTTCTAAAACCTCAGCAATCCATGCTACCAACTTAGATAAAGATCCCATAACGAACAACTATGGGTAATCGCAGCACAAACGTGCCCCAAACTGAAATGCAGCCTCTCATACCACTATTAAATGCACATACACAACATCAAATTATTTAGTAGTATTTTCTTCGATTCATCTTTTGGATTGCTAAGTTAAGGCAACTTTAAAGTCGACGGTGTCTTACCAAAAAAAACCCAAACAGCTTGAATCGGTAGATTATTCCTTCTTTCACATATAACATCAAAGAGATCAATGTCTTAACTTGGTGAAAATAACATACCGTCCATCACAATTTGCAATCTAACTTAGTGGTACCATTGCACTTATGATATCATTTCTTCACCTATCCGGTAAGTTTGATACTCGATGTATCAACCACTACAATAGAAAAGACTTTTTACAACGCAAAATAAACGCTGTAAAAACCTATAACAACATTTTGATAAACGTGTGTAACAATATGTTGTTAAAAGCAGGCAACTTTTAACGGCACAAATAAACACTTTAAAAGGTAGGTCTTTTATGACTTTTGTTAAATGCGGAGAGTAATACTCTACAATGTTTATTTATACGTCGTTTTCACTTTTCTACAACGTTTAATTATGTGTTGTGTTATATCGGTATCTTTTACATTGTTTTATATCTGCTATCAATTTTATTTTATAGCATTTTTATATGCAGTCTTTTGTACCTTACATTATTATTTACAGCAGTTAAAACATGTTGTTATTCTCAAATATACAGCATGTAATAAATGTTGTCTTTTGTTATTTACTATCGTCAACTAAAATACTCTTTATGTTCACACCCCAATCTCACATTTGGATACATACATATGTGTATGTGTATGTGTGTGTATATCTGTGTGTATGTATGTATGGTTTAAAATTAGCTAATATCTATAACATATTCAAATCAAACAACAATAAGATCATCTAAAAAACCAAAACATAATACATTAATCACATCCAAATTCTCACATATTCAAAAACCAAGTACATACAATTCCATAAACCATGTTTGCATAACATCCATAAACTACGTTCTGATAATAACTATACATCAAGTTTTGAGAAAATTCACGAAGCCAAAAAACATCATTTTCTTACTACAGCAAAAAAAATTTCAATATGTTGCTACTTCTTTGAACTAAAATCTTCATTTATCCATAATAAAATAAATAAAACAATTAGTGAAGAAATAACAATAAAAAATGATTCAGATTTTGTCATAAATATGCATCGAAGTAAAATGATAATTAATTTCTATTTTAATTGGAAAAACACATGAGCATGTACCATGCTCCAAGAATTTAATAAGCATATGCTTTACAGTTATAAATGTCTTCTGTAACATTTTGTAGTGTTGTGCGTGCTTTGCAATATGGAGTGGTCATTGGTCACATGGAAATTTCCCGTTCCTACCTAAGTACTAGGTTGTGAATGAAGAGCAATTAAAAGCACATAGCTTTTTGTTTAAATTAAAGAGGGTAGATATTGACCATCACTGACCGTTTGCACCGATGTATGAAAGGGCTAGTTATGGCATAACACTCGTCTTTGTTTTTGTCCCTTCACCTTCAAGGTAGCAATTTAGATTGATTATTTTTGTGATATATAGACAATGGCAAAGACATGGAATCGAAAGAAGCATCTTATAGAGAGATATGCAATATTCTTCCAGAAAGAAGACAACTATTTGAAAGTTCCATCTCCTAAATTTCTATTATGTAAAGATTATGTTCTGATGTATACATATTTTTGTTAAACTGGTAATTATCTATCTTGTATTATTTTCTTTCTTAATGACTTTTGTAAATGTTCTTGCCTACAACTTATTTGAAGCACATAACTACAAAATTGAACTTAATGTTGTTTACAAAAGCTAGTAAAATGATTGTTATAACAGTTGACACATTTTCTTCATAGGAATTATTTGCTTCTAAGGCACAACAGTATAGCCGTGAGTTAACTTTTAGATTAAAACTATATTCTACCGCATCAAAACGAGAATGTAGAAAAACTGAATCTTGGAACCATAACTACCTTTTATCATGAATCTATTAGCATTTCAGTTGGCAAGAAAAAATACAAGAGGAATGAATACAATTGATGTGAAGCGTAAAGCATCCAAAAGCATGGAACAGGGTCCCGTACCCAGTAAAAGAAAAATATCATCAATGAGCTTCTATGTATCTCATCATAGTAAGGAAGGGATTCCTGCAGATATAGATATTATCATGGTTGAGAACATTTCTATAATAATGAATAACATAAGAGTGTAGGAATAGGCAATCCACTACTAGCATTAGCCTATCAGAAGTGGCTACGACTACCTCTTCGATTAGACTTACAAGAAGGACAAGGGCTAAAGATGCTCCCTTTGAATTCAAAACTGCTGTAGTACATGACATTGTTCAAAATCCTACATGGTCAGATTTGGTATTACAGATTGAAATAAAGGCCAGAAATCAAAAAGAGTAAAGCAAGCCAAACCCCAGTAGCATGGAAAATGGGGGTATCCCTTCGAATAATTCATAAATGTCATTCCTCATACGGAACGTAAGGAGATTTAACTTCCATACAAGGAAGTTTGATGTTATAAAACACAATAATAGGCTTAAGCCATCTATTATTGTATTAATTGAAAATGAAGTTAATAATGATTTGGTTGATATTTTTGTTAAAAGGGTTAGACCAGATTGGAGATAGGCATTTAACTCAGTGGATAAGAGGAATTCTGATGTAATCATTGTAAATGATAAAGAAACCAAAGAATAAAGAAATCAGTGTATATAAAGGAATGTCAGTTGTTGTGATGCATCAAAGGTTTATGATGTCCTCATATTTAATGTCCTCATAAACGTCAGTTTAAACTTGTTTGTTATTCAATATCCTCATATTTAATTAGAATTTTGTTCCTTGATCATAAAAAATTGATAAATTACTTAGATACAAATCATTATGATGCCAAATGAATAGTTCGAATTTATGTGACATATAAGGACTTACAAAAAAAACATTTGAGTTAGGTTTAAACTAGAGAATGATGCATTTTTTGCCTTTTTATATTTACACTAGTATTTTGAACATTTTGATTGCAATTTGAACAATAGTATGTGTGAGAAAATACGGATTACTGATCTTAAGGCTAGGATTAACACTAGAAGGGGGGTGAACAGTGTTTATACAGAATTACAAAATCTTTTTAGGTTTATGTTAATTTGAACACAGATGTATGCAATATTCAGACACAGATATGATCACAGAAACAATCATAGATGCAGAAATAAAGTAAAAGCAGTAAAGAAAAGAACACATCGGATTTTATACTGGTTCGGAGTTACCCTACATCCAGTCCCGCATATAAGTACGGATTTTCTTTCAAAAGCAATTGTACAATTACACCCTCGATTTCAAGGCAACGAGGTACACACTCCAGAATCACAATCCTCTTGGTAGAGATACTTGATTTTCGGGCAACAAGTTCACCCAATTGATTTTCCAAGGCTACAATCACACCTTATCTCGCTTGATTGATTTCCAAGGCTACAATCACACCCTTTCTCGCTAAGTTGATTACAAAAAGCCTATAACTCTGAATAGCACTGAGAATCTTGTTGAGATAGTAATAGAGAATCAAACCAGAGATAACCTAGTCAGATTCAATGTTGATTTCGAAAAAGTAATGGTAAGAATATGTATACAGAAATGTGGAAGAAGAAAAGGAGTGAAAAACCAGAAAATATATGTTAAAGTTCGTTGAAACCAACCCCTATTTATAGAGGAACGATAGCCATGTCTATTCGTGAAGAGTTAGACACTTCTTTTGAAATTTAAATTTTAAACTCAACTGACACTATGTCGACATGGGGTACTTAGGCATGTCGACATCCCAAAGGATATTTTGATGATTTGATTTTCTTTGAAAATAACTTTTATCTTATATTAAAACAATTTTAAACTTTATAAATATACTATACTATAGTTAAAATACATAAGTAAATACATAGAATAATATATACAGAATTTTACTATAATTTTATATTTAAATCTAAGTATAAAAATTAAATATACTTTTAAAAGATAGTTTAAAACCAAGGATAATTTGATTTTGAAATTCAAGATTATTTTTAGGTTAAAAGTATTTGAAATCAAGATAGATGTTTTTATTCTTTTAAAAGGAAGGTTTTGAAATCATTTTGAAAAAAAGATATAATTTTGGAAAATCATTTTGAATAAAAAGTTAGCGGATACAAAACAATGTTCCACTAGATTTTTCGTAGGTTCCATTCTACTTAGGGTTCCATCCCTTTAACAGACTCAAAGTGGATTCCATTCCACGAATAAATTAGATTTTAAGATGTCAGTGCTTTTCTAGGAGTTTAAACAAAATTCCTAATTAAAAAGTAAATTACCTGAAATCTTGAACTCTTAATAATCTTGATATTCTTGTTACTCAGAAGTCTTCAATCTTGATATCTTGAATCTCTATACTGTATAGTCTTTGATATCTAAACACAAAGTCCTTGATTCAATAATAATAATTATTATCAACAAAAATACTTTGACCAGAGATTTTGACTTTGGGTTGATCTGAGCTGACCGTGATACTAACCCCATATAACTTAGGAGACGAATCTTCTCTTGAATAGTGCTTCACTTTCAATACTTTAACTCGACCGAACTATAGTCACTCGATGGATGTTATGTCATGATTTGACTATAATCAAAGTGGAGCTTTCATATTGAAGCTTCATAGTATTCTTAAGTCGAAAGAATTGTGTAAATTAGTCATATCGATATTTTCTATTTGACCTTAGTTGTACTAACCAACAGAAAACTACCTAGTGAGTCTTTCCATAGTTATCCAATAATTATTAGTACGTAACTCCTACACTGCCCAACATTTGAAGAGCGTTAATTACTCTAGTCTCAATGGATACATCGATATCCAGTCACGATGCATCTTGACTAGCAACATTTAAAATGATATATTTGTTTCATTGTGATGAATTATTCGCGGTTACAACACTTTGTAACTACTATCACAAAACATACCATTTATGGATTTTTTATTAAATATACTTTTAATTCAATTAATCAGTTAATTAATATAACCGCATTATATCAAGTATATAATAGAAAGAAAACACTTTTATTTCAAACAAGATTGGTTAACGAGTTAGATATATGTGAAAAATTACATAATTGCCCCTATGACATACCCTAGTTCTATCATTTCAACATGGCGTTTATGAGAATATATGTGAAATTTTACCAACAATATTAAGAATGGTCCTTCATGGGGGCGACACCTTGTAGCACATGTCGTGTTGTCGTATAATTGATTTTCTGAATGTACCTACACAATGATTAAGAAACTGCATTTGATTAGTATGGAGAAAAAACTTCTATTATACTTATATACATAAGAATCACATGAGAACACAAGACCCATATTATGGTAAAAATGTCTGAGAGTTACAAGACTTCTTTTTGTCAATTGTAAATAAGTTTGTATATGAATTATAGGCTAAAAATTGACAATCATAAATCAGTTTGTATATGCTTATGGATTATAAGCAAATGCTTAATTGTCACTTCTTATGCATTATAAGCAAATGCTTAATTTTCTCATAAGGACCATATAAGAAATGATTTATGATAGGAAAGAAGAGGTGAATTACAGAAAAGGAATGTCTAATAAAATGTAGATGTATATTCTGCTGTAACCTAATAAGAATTAAATAGCAAGGGTACTGAAAATGAGAAACGATGGCACATCATGATTAATTAAACTGGCATTTAGTGAAAAAAGCAACAATAAGGTTATCTAGGCTTAAACAAAAACATAACCATAGAGTAGACATAAGCTATATATAGTATATGCTTATAATATTGTGTGCTATATCAGAGAAATTACCGATAAAATAAACTTAAATACTCTGTATAACTTAATCCAATATAAATACATAAATATGTTCTAGATTTCAGTTGTACAGTATTTAAGATAAATCAATAACCTATGAGCATGCTGTTATTATCAAGATTCATATTTAAGTTTGCATCAATATATGAATAAAACTAATAATTCAAGGGAACTGTCAATATATGATTTCAATTATAATTCAATGCATTATACCATATACACATATAATTGAAGTACTTCCATGCACACATTAAAAAACTAAAAGATAGCAGTTAACAATGTTATTAAATGTTATATATTTAATAGAGAACATGATAACCCTTTTTACATAAATTTGAATAAATTTAGTTAGGATTTAAAGATACATTTTAATACTAATGATATTCTTATACCACCCTTTCAGTTACATTTAAGGAAATGATAGCAGTTGCTAATGGATATTTAAATAAAAAGTTAATTTCATGCTTAACTAACTCATTCGAAAATATATAAATTGTTCAAATTCTGAATAAGTCAGCTCTAAAACCACATAGGACCCTTCAAAAATAGAATTACAATATTACATCAATCTATGAACTCTTTTAATGATATTTTAAAAATTATGTTTTCTAAAACATCCCGAATATGAGGTATTATAAATTGATTTTAAATAAGCATTAATGCTCAAAGATGAGATCACCACATTAGAATGACTATTAAAATACGCCACATTTGAATTAAATTTCAATGGAATGTCATTATGTGTGCTGGTAATTGCACGTGTTATGCTACTTGTATCCATTGCATGACAAAATATTATCATTTTCTTATCATTATTTGATCAAGAATGCATTCCTTTTTGTTTAAAGAAGCAGCATGATGCAATCAGATGGTTTAAAAAGAGCAAAGATGCAATATTATGTCAAACTACACATCGGTATCGTATAGTCCCTTTGATATCTAAGAATATATGACCATAAAGCACACATAAACTACACAACTGCATTTCCATTGTTGACACCGTATTTCTCTTATTAGAGATCAGATATCTCAAATTAATTTTTATACTTCTTTACACAAATAGTATACTGTAGGTGTTATTAGCACATGCCATCAAATATAGAATACCATCCATGCTATCAAAAACTCCAACTCTCTGATGAAAAACTGAAATAACCAAAAATTTACATAAAAGAAAATTTTTGAACCAAATTCGATCGTAGAAACTTGAAGAAATGAGAATTTAGCCCGACATTAAGTTTTTTTTTCTTTTTTCAACCAATTCCTCAAACAGTTATGTGAATTTGAACCAATTATGGGTATTTTCGGCTAAACTCAACTATGACTGACTACATAAATGGACTTCCAACTAAAAATGATATGCTGAAATAACTTCTATGAAAACAAAGATGAAGCAAATCCATAATTCCGACAACATAAAGCTGACCTAATTATAACATCTTCCAAGCAGTTTTCGATATTTCCAACTACACAAATAGAATAAAAATAGACGAAGGTTGTCGTATTTGCATTTTCATGCGCTTATCTCAAAATAAAAATCGATTAAAAATTGAACAAATTACAAATTAGTTTTACCTAGTTGCGGTGATGGCAAGGGAGTAGGTTGAGTCGCGACGATGGCAGAGAAGTAGGCTGAGTCGTGTCGATGGTAAGGTAGTCCGCTAAGTTACGAAGACAAGAGGGAGTGGGGTTGAGTTGCGACGATGAAAAGGGAGCACACAACACTTGGAAGGTTGGTCGCAAGTTACCGTGATGGCGTCCACAAGCAAGTCACGAGGTTTGGAATTTGATAAAATAAAAATCGAATTTTGATGGAATGAAAAGTAAAGGAAATTGAAAGTAACAGTAGACTAGATGAAAATAAAAGAGGGAGAAATTAAGGGGAAGGCGGCATCAAAATATTTAGGAGTTCGCTCCAAAATTTTATCCATTTTTGTCTGTTATCTCAATGCCCGGAGCATCTATCTCAGCGCTTTGGGTTAAAATGATGTTTTCTAAGGCGTTAAATATATTTTTTCCTGTAGTGAAGTATACTAGTATAACCGGGTGGAGAAACCGACCGTTCGATTGTATAACTTTGATAAGAAATATACATTTAAAAAATTTGTTAATATTACTTAAATATTAAGTGATAATATGTTGGAGAAGAATAAATTGAGATTTGAATCTGAAAATATGAATTTCAAATTTAAATATTAATCAAAACATTCAAAATTGTCGATTTGAAATTGAAAATTTTAAAATTTTAAAATCATAATAGATTTGAATTTGAAATCTTTGATGCGCAAAATAAAAGGAGAAAGTTTAGAAAAACCGCGATGAGACAAGATCCACGTTTTTAGAGGAACCGCGATGAGACAAGATACACGTTTTTTTGGCTTCAGAAAAATTGATTTTGGCTAGTGGAAGTAGGCAAACCTCCCTACGGTCGGTTTGATAAACATTTCATCCTATGTTCTATTCTATTCAACCAATTAAACCGTAGCAATCAAAATCCTAAGTCTAAATACTATACGTACACCAATCAGAAATACTTCACATATATTACTCGCCACCAATTCAATTCGGAATGTTCTTCATAAACAGAGGTTACAACTCCACCCAATCCTTTATTCTCCAAATCATATCTATCCATGCAATACCAGTTACTTCATTCTACCAATGATAATATAAACCCATATGATCTCGGTATCCATCTATATCTGAGCATTTCTACATACTCATCCATCGTACTACAATACTTGTTCTTCTGTTCCATGGACGTGACAACTCAATAGGTATGACTTTTAGCCATATAAATCGAATTAACATAATACACTATAATCAAAGTAACACCATACCCAAATCATATTTAGGAACATCAGAAAAAGGAATGATGTCCAAACATAGCGAACATGTTATTAAACTCATGTCGCATCCAATTCAAATTATATACTTATAGTTGCAACTATTACTCAAATACTAACAATTTATAACTATAGCTCCAGAACATATATCGTAAGGGGACATTCACTTACTTGGATAAGCACATCCATCTAAGCAACATAACTTAAATGGCTCAACTTTACCCAAAACAGGTCAACGACATCTGTCTTCAAACCAATTCAAATCATTTACAAAACAAACATGTGTGGTATAATGTCGCCCACAACGTCGAATCAATGACATCGATCCATAGACCAATTCAAATTATCACCTTTACATAATATCAATAGCATTCCAAATATCATTCGCTTCCATCTTCAATCATTAGCGCAATGATAAAGAATAAAAGAAAGTGATCGTTTCAAATTCTGTAACATAGACCAACCATCAAGTCAGATTATATAGTAGTATTATTGGATCACCGGGACCCTATCAAAATAAACTTTATGCCCTTAAATAAAAATCTTCATTCACGTTTTGAAGTATTTTCAATCGACTAGATAATATAGTCCAACCAATTAAAATTCCAAATCACTAGTATCTCTTTTACTACCAAAATTTCTAAGTCAAACTCTACTTCAAATATGTATTCAAATCTTCCATTATCAGGCAAATAACGTTTTGACCCAATCTCCTTCAGATAGGTCTTAATCCAGACATTCATTATTATGTTAACATCTCCCCTTTATGACATTTTAACCGAAATAACCTTATATTTTCTTTACGTAACCAAAATATAATCTCTCGCCCTTATCGACTCGAAAACTTTGTTTTCAAATTTCCAACCATCATTATATAATCATATGCCAAAATGAAAATTCAACGGACCTACTAAGTTTAATTTATTTGAGGTGGAAGATCAAAATCTCTAACAAAGGTATATAAAACCACCTCGCCAAAGATAGATATCAACTCATCATCATGTAGCTATCGGGATCACAATGTATAACACAATCTTGTTCAGAACTTTACTCCTCATTCAAATCATACCAGTTTCACCATATAATATTATCTCATAACGAGTCATCGATCTATTTCAAAATTCAACCCATACCCCAAAAATTTCAATACTTATATATTACTTAAGGGCTTTACACTACACATTCCATTTCAAATCATGGCATAACATACTAAGTGACATATGCATCATGTGAGATTCAAAACATAACCATCAACAATAACACTTAACAATTCAAAAGCAATAACTATCAACGGTAACATTTCTGCTAGTCATGATCAAATGGAAAGAGATGTGTCAGTGGTTGTCATACCCCGTTTATATGTGTTAATTGACATGTATACAAAAATAGGGATCAATCACTTGTAAACTCCTCATATAAGTTTACAAATCAGATTTCCACTACTTTGGAATTATGTATCAGTAATTTTGAACAATAACTATTGTTGTAATGAATTTACCACAACAAAATATAGCAATAACAACAACAAAGTGCTGTGCTAAAAACTACAGCGATAAACAATCGTTGTACTATTTCGTAGAAACAGTACAACTTCGAAATGGTAAGCTTACAGAATGTATATATAAACAAGAAATCTAACTGGATGAAGAAGGAAATTTCGCCTGGGGCCTGCCGTAACAATTTTCTTAAGACTTTATTCAAAGTCTCTCAAGATACAACAGACGTGATCCGCTTGAGATTGCGGTGCGTATGAACTTCTATGTGATATGGATGACGTTTTTTCAGAAAGGAAGAGGACGAAGAGAATTGGTTGGAATTGGAAAGTGATCAGGTTTCCTTCTCCTTATATATAGAAAAATTTGCAATGGCTACACCCGTTGGAAAAAGGCTATGTTTCTTTAGTATATCTACAACGGCTACAACCGTGGGAAAAAGGTCGCATCTCTGTGTTTTATTTTTGCAACAGCAAATTCGCAATGGCTATATCTGTTGGAAACCGGTCGCGTCTCTTCGTTTCATATTTGCAACAGCAAATTCGCAACGGCCATATCCATTGAAAACCGGTCGCGTCTATTCATTTGAAAAGCAGCGTCCATGTCTGTTCTAGCAGTTGCGATTCTCATCTGTTCGAATTTAAACAGTAAAAATACTGTCCACTTTTGTCCAGCAAAAATATAATAGTCCCCTCTTATTGCACCCGCACCTGGTACAAGATGGACGAGCGGCACGCATGTTAGTTCATGGTCATACATGTCCTTACTCTCACACAAAATTACCTACCCCTAAAGGTCAATATAAATTTGAGAGATTTACTATATAAACATGAAAATGCACATATTTTTGACCATGTAGGACAATATCTCATTCATCAATATAGAAATGCAATTTCAAGAAACATCCATCCGTGGAACTTGTGTTTATGAGTTTTGATCCTCAAAGATTCGATAAAATAATTGGCAGCTTATTATATCACACAACTCCAAGACAATAAAGCAAATGAATTTTATTATTAATACCCATAGATAAAAATGACTTTTTTACTTCTACATTCTTGGTAAATGAACAAAGTACAATAAGGATTGCATAACATTAATAGTCTTCGAAAATCAAAGATTATAGTAGGAGCAATGTTCCTACCATCGTTTACACAACAAGAAGCAACTAAAGAAGAAAGCAGTTTGAAATAAATAAATTGATCAATCAAGCAATGTAGTACAATGGATTAGGAAGCTTGAAGACTCGGGTAGCCATTGGGGTGCCTATAAGATCGCTCCATTGATCCCCTGAGCAACCGTGAATTCTGTATCCTTTAGCTACCAACTCTGCTCGCTTCTTCGACTTAAAGGTCACAGCGGTCGTACCATGATCAGATGGCCCTCTGTTGATACATACACATATATAGTTATTGTTAATATCCAGTGCTATATTTATACAGTTCAAAGATCATGGCCAACGCAAATTTACATGTACATTACCTCTGGAGAAGGGTATTTTGGTTACATCAGAAAACACTTGGAACCTTTATTTTTATTTTTATTTGTTATTTATTTTTTATTTTTTCAAAGTAACATGGAGCATAAACATTACCTCAAGAGAAGCCTTTCCCAAGAATGATAACCAGCAAATAATAGATTTTTTTGGGTAAAATGTCTTTGTTCTTCACCTCTTCCGGTTAGGAGAACAATTTTAAATCCAAGGTCTAGAAGCTGTTGATATAATTTTAAACTTGCAGGCAAAGCCGGTGCCTTTGCTGACTCCACCCATGCATTGAATGATGTCTCGTTGAAAGGCTTTGATCTAAAATTTCGACCAAATGCAAAGAAACATTAGCAAATAACAATACAATACAATGTGCAGCTGGCAAATGAGTGCAATCAAGTTGCCCTGTGCATTGGCCAAATAACAAGATTTGTTGAGAAGTATTCTGCTAAATAAATCTACTATTATGTATTATATTCTAAACCAAGAATAGCACAGGTAACAAGTTGGGTCTTTCTCTCATCTAAGGTGGTAATGCATATTGTGGAACAAGAATTCAATCAACATCTGCACACCATGATCGTTGATCAGAAAAGCAAACAGTGATTCAAATCCTTAGATCATTTTAGTTGTATTTTTCTGAACGTTTGGCCGCATATTTCCTAAGAGTTTACTTGATTCCTATAATAATCCAAACTTACAAGTGGTCAGTGAGTCCTATAAGCACATGCTTTGTTTTAAAATTGAATATACCATTAGTAGATGGTGGATTATGTTAAAATGAAGTCCTCTGACTCGTCTTTCAATCTAGTTCTTAAATGTAAGGAGGCAAAAAAAAAATTAAAATTAAGATTAAAAAAAATAAAGAAAGAAATAATAATGCACATACAAAGTAAAGGAAGGGTTTGTTAGAAATTGGTACATAATTCCATGACGCGGAGGAAGAAACCCTAACTCCAAGAATTGCCGAACGAAGAGGAGAAAGCCAAGAAGAAAGAAGAGCATGATTTGGAGCGGCGTTAGTTCGTTCGGCAAAATGGAGAAGCGGGAGAGAAAAGGACTTGCCGAAAGAAATATTTCGTTCGATGATCTACCGAACAAAATAATTCGTTCGGTGATTTGGAGTGCCGGACCAAATTTTTCGTTCGGTAGTTCGCCACTCCAGTTTGTTTACCGGTCCAAATTTTTCGCTCAACATTTGCGGAACCGAACCAGATGCATGTCGAACCAAACCCCAAAGCTGCTATATAGCAGCTACTCCTCATATCTTCACTCTATATATAGGGGAGCTTCAGGACAACAATGTCAGTCGAAATTGAGAGTTAATTTTAGCCAATTTCAGAGTCATCCTAGAAAGCTGAAACTCTGCAGAATTTTGTCTGTATTATAAATTCTTCTTAGATATAGCCTCCAAACGTGAATCAATCTTGTAACTCTAATCTTTCAGTGATTAATAAAATCTTCTCACTCCAAGTGGATAAATACTGGTGTTATTTATTTTTCTGCGTTGCATATATCTATGACTGTCTTTTTTGGTGTTCATCTTTTGTTTGTTCTGTCTCACTACAATCACGATTCAGTTGTTTTCCGCTGGATTTTTATTCCCTTTCCCAACAGGGTATGGGTGCAAAATTAGGTAATTAATTGTGATAGGTCATCAATGAGCACACAAATAGTTCCCAAAATGGTGCGTCCTCATCCCATTAAATCATTCCATCCATTTTACATGCCAGACCCACTAATTCCCACTAATTAATTCTTTTTCTAAATAATGAATGATCGAAATTTTAATGGGCACATGGAAGATGGGGATAGAGTATCTCAACTCATCAATGAGCTCTAGATAGGGGCCCTTACAAGATTGAAGGTATGTACAATTGATCCCCGTGAGCCAGGATATATATTTTCCCCCTTTTTTTAAACTTTAATTGTTCTTTTTTTCCTTTTCCTTTTCCTTTTTCTTTTTCTTTTTTTCTTTTTCTTTTTTCTTTTGGTGTAATTGTAAAGATTGTCCATGAACCCTTGCATATGTAAATATCTGTGGGTAATATGTAGCAAAATAATTATTTTTTCCAACTTCGGCCAGCAGCGACCCTGACTGCTTGTATATCCTTATGTAGACCAGAAACTCATTTGGACTCGTACATGTTCACACTTATGGCATATTTGTAACATGCATGCTGTCCAAAACGTTGATGAACTCATTTGGGCCGATTCTTTTAGCACTTACCTATTGGATTCAATGTTGCCGGATGGCTAGAACAGTAGTATTCTACTGCAAGACCGATAATTGTATGATTGTATATTATTTTTATGACAAGAAAGAAGACGCTTGAACTACTCAAGAGGTCAAATTGAGGAATACGAACTAAAACCTTTCAATCAAGGTACAATGAAATAAACTCTGATGAAGATTCAAACAAAACAAGATAAAATAACAAGAAGAAACAATAAGTGAAGATGATTTTTTTTTTTTTTTTTTTTTTTTTTTTAAGTTTTAAGATTACCATCATCAACCTCAAACCTAGTGGCATTAATTAACCAATGTTCGTAGCATTGAAGGAAAATGTCATAAAAGGCTTATATTCACACTTCCCTATTTTGTTCTCACGCATGAATACATCAACTGGGTTAGATAATCACGTGAATCTACGAATAAGGACATCAGGCCAAGGGGGTTTTTTGTGAAAGAGTCACGTTTTTAGCGTGGTTAAGCTTAACCGTCACATGCATTCCATTATACGTATTTATAAACATTTACATGTCATATTCAAGTTACACCGCATATAAGATGTTGAGTTGTGAAGAACTGCATAGTGGAAACTCATAGCTTGGCTACCCAAATAAATACGAGCAAGTGTGTAACTTTGATAAGATCAAGTGTTAAAGTAAATCAAATAAATTGTCAAATGCTGTCATTGTAAATTTACCAGTTGGCAATCAACACAATAGTACACTAAATGACTTTTTAGGCAATTGCTATGCGACATAATCAAGAGATTCATTCATCTCACATTTAGTCACCGGCAAAAATTGCCTGAACAGTTTGATGGTTAATTATTAACAATCCAGCTGTTTTTAGTCTTAATTAATTTATAAACATTACCCATTGCTCAAGGAATAAAACCAGGATTTGATAACAAACTAGTGATGCTATCTCAACTCAACCTAACGAAAAGGACACATATTGAGGAAAGCCGAACATTTTTGAAAACACTCTCTTTACATACAAATTTGTATAATATTGTTATCCACTACGAATGAACGAATACAAATAAAATCATTCTTATATAAATAAACATTACAATTATCATTCATTTCCAACTAGTTATAAATTGCAGCTTATATCAATTGAAGCTAAACAAAAATTGCAAAACGTTCAAATATTATCGCATAAGTACTAATGCATGTCTTAGTTTTTCTCTCTCCAATTTTAGGATTTTTTTATAATCTAAGTAGTTGAAAATTATAACAAAATTACATAATGTTTTTTAATTTGTCAATTTCTGATGATGACCATTCCTGTTGCAATAACCTTGAAGTTGAAATAGTTTTCAAACATTAATACAACATTAGCTTCTTCAAACATGTTATCATTATCATCAATGTTTTTCCTTTTTTCAAATCCCATATTTTAGCATACGGATTATTTTTGAAAGGAAGTATGTATGTAAATATGAATATAAATGGAGAGTTCATAACTGTATGTATGTTACTTTACATTATTATGGTAAATAAGACTTTTAGTTTTCTTAAGACTGATTTGAAATCATTCTTCATTATTTATTTACATTTTCAATATGAAATGATTATTATTTGATGTTTTAAACTTTCAACGGAAAATTATTATTACTTGGTACTTATTAACAGTACATTTAAAATCGTCAAGCTAAACATTTTGAAATACCGAAATCAACATTTTGAAATATAGTATTAAAAGTTTCAGAATGCTAATTTCAATACTTCAGAACGTCAAAATTAATATACCAAATTGAGCGCGCAGTGTTTCGAAATATTGACGATTGTGTTTCGAAGCACACGTACCAAAACAGAATACGACGGCTAAAGTGTGAATTGTGGTAACATAGATCTCAATCATCAAATCTTCCGCTGATTTCCACGATAAAGAAATTTAATGTCCAATACTTGTGTTAATTCTGTGTTCAATTTTGTGTTTTGATAGCCACTTATATAAACCATGGTCCATTGATAATTGTTGGAAATTGATTATTGCTTCAGAAACTGAAGCATTGGTGCACTTGTTCTTAGCAACTTTCTAACATGGTATGATACGCAGGTCCAATCAATATGAATTGGACATAGCATCCAGCGGTAACTTTCTAATATGGTATAGTATATAGGTCCATCAATGTTATTTAAACTTATCTTCCATAAATGTGGGTTGAGAATTGTCCCTTGTATCAAAAAATGATACACCTCTGAACTTAGAAGATCAATCAGCTTTAAGAGTTGTGCAGACTATTTAAACGCATACACAACTCATCTTTCTTTCAACAAACAGAACCTCGAATTGGTCCTACATACTTATACGAAGCAATTATGTTTACCACTTTATGTTCTTGTACAACTTTCCTAGAAGTATCCAAAATACATGCACCATTCCTGAATATTCTATTTAATGTTTTTTCAATGAACCTTCTATTTTTCATAAAAATTTGTCATGCACTTACTCCAAATACAGAAAACTCATGTATTAATATATGATGCAAGAATCCCAGGCATTAATCCCTGACAGCATGAATATTGTGGACTAAAAAGGCATAAGCATAACAATCATTTACTAACTTTTCCATCTTAAAACGCAAGAAAATATATCAAACTTAAATTCTAAGATTCTACTACCAAATATTGATCCATCACAGACTATTTTATTTAGCATGAGCAAGACACTCATAATAAAGAGAGATCAAAAGATAGAACTAGAATATCAGGTTCACTTCATTATATCCAAGGTCCACCCTAGTGTGTTAGGAACATTGCACGCGGTTTTCAAATATCATAATTGAATCTCGGTTTGCTGAATTTTCAAAAGACTACTTTGGAAACACCCCTTGTACATATTTTAATGTTACTTCAAGAAAGTGTAAATGTTTGCGTTTATAGCTAGTATTTTACCAATGCAATGCATGATTTTGGAATTTGTATACAGTTTGAAGGATTTAAGAATATAACGACCTAGTAATTTTTCCCCCAAACCATTCACCTAAGTATAGCCATTTGGATTATGTTGCACTTCAGCTTCATAAAAACGAACAAAACCGAATGAAATAAAAAGAAGAAACACGCGTACCCATATCCATTTTTTCTGTAATAAGGTACATTGCAAAGCAAAGTTTCATCAATATCGAACACCCACACATCCTTCCCATCCGAATTGACACTAATCGTCTTCGCGAAATCGAGAGCTTCGTTTGCGATGATGTCCGAGTCCCACAAATATCTGTGCCCGTTCACGTATTTAGCAACGAATTTGACACATTTAGAAGGAACCATTTTCCAAGGACCGGCATTGTTCGTTTCCACAGACAGTTTCCAGCTGTCGCAGTGGAATTTATTTTTACTGTCTATTATTTCAGCTTGGAATGACTTTAAATTGGATTGAGATGATGCAGCGGGAGCTGATAGCGTCAGAATTGAGACGATGAAAAGGAGAGGAGAAAAATGGAGCAGAGTCATGATGGAGGATGAGAGAAAATTAAATTTTAAGGTTCAGGATTTATGCAAAGCTATCTACCCAATTATTGGGTATGGGCCATGGATAGAATTGATTGCATCCAGTGCTTTATTTTGAATGTTCGTGATCAATTGGTACTATCATGCAGACAGCGATAACACTGTACTGTGAAAATGTGAATCGGCTTGCTTTTCAATATTCGGTAAAAATAACGAAAAATAGTAAAATATTAAATGGTTTTGTTGGATTAACTAATGAGACTCGTCATTAGTTGATGTGTGCTGTACTATTGATGGATTTATTTAATTTAATTAACTGAAAATTTATTTCACGTTATCATATTAATGATGGGATCTCCTCGTTCAAAATTGTTTGAATAAGCATCTTCAAATGTAGACATACTTGAAATTTAATTTCAATGCGTGTCTTTATCAGGTTATGCTATCGGGACACTAATTTAGAGAATTTTTAATTAAAATGAATTCTATTAGGAGGACAACCTATAGTTGGATAAATCTACTTAGTATTTTTTTTTTTGAATCATCAAAGAAGAAACAAAATTGATAAGAGTATTATAATGGGTGCAAATCACCTAGATCAATCTCGATGTACCCTTCCATTAAGTAATTGTCAATTAATTATTAATTTATGGAAATTAGAGACATGTCCCACCATTTTGAAACTATTTATACATTTTTTTTTTTAATAATTCTTTGTATTTTATATCTTTCATTTTCAAATTTAAAAGTGGCGACCAAGACATGTATTAAATGCGGTGATGAGTTACGAAAAATGATAACATGAGCACATGTTGGTTGGTAAATTACTATGATACCCCTTGAATTAACTTATTTTTTCTGAACATATGGATATATTTTATAAAAGAAAATTGGAGGAGATCTAAAACCTAGATTTTATAAGTATAAGATATATGCCAAAATTTCCTTATTAATTTTGCATAAAGATCCAGAACAGAGGATAAAATAGACTATTACACAAAAAGTGGTTTGACTGGAGAAGCATACCAGAATAAAAATGTTTTATTTTACAATTACATTTTTTAAGAAAAGAGTCAAATATTATTATTTTTCCATATAAAAAATAATGAACATTCACTAATTTATTGCCTTCTTACGTAACATTCTTCTTTGTAAAAGAATTTTTAAAAACATTTTCTCACTTTCAAAACCCTACTTTCAAACTCATTGTTATTGATTTTAATTTAAAAATAAATTCACAAAATTAAGATGACAAAATGTTTCAATCTCCATCTCCTCCAACATATTTTATATGTGATGCCTTTCTCTTTAAAATTGGATTTCAACACTTTAGATTTTGCGTTCTCAAAATCTAAATTCCAAATAATTGTTTTAGGAAAACTTGATTTACTAGAAGATAAAATAGAAGGTCAAACTATTGGAAAATTTCAACATGCGGGTCATATATGTAAAATAAATGTGTTGTGTTATTTTAATATGAAGCCTAATTAAAGTGATCAAATTTTGATTTAAAGCTAAAAGACTTAAAGGTATATTTGTCATGATATTAATGTGTGGATACTGGGCAATTCTAATTTATTGAAGGGTCAAATTAGAAAATACCAACATTATAAATAAGGAGCTATGCAGATCAAGGTTTGTGTCGATTTATTTACCTTTCTCTAATTTCATTTTCAATCAAATCAATATGGATCACATATTCAAATCTATGGTTTCATGACTAATCGATTCTAAAGTATATTGAAATTCTACAAGTGGTATCAAAACCACCCATCATTGGTTCCATTGAGATGTTTTTATGTTTTTTTCATTATGAGTAAATTTTGAATTAAACTTCATATAAATGTCATTAAACTCCACTTAAGATTCAAACATGCTTGATCCATGTATAAGGTTTTTTTGGTGATGATTTTAGATTTGGTTTAGTGGTAATTTTTTTTCTATATATTGTAAATTAAAAGCCTGATTTGTGAAACTGTTTTGGTGTAGAAATACATATTTAAATGATCTATATATTGTTTATGAAATAAGATAGAATTTTGAAATCATTGCATATTTGGGAAACAATCTAATTTCCTCTACATTTCAAAAATAACTTATGGTTGTTAAACATCCACATGTTTATTATTGTATATTTTGTAATTAAGTTACCAATTTTAATGTGAGGAATACTTTGGATCTGATATGTACATGCATGTTCTTTAATGTTTATTTAGGGTATATAATTTAGAACAATTTATGCAAGAAATATAAACAGGTTCTATGAATATTTTATCTTACTTAACTTTTGATTAAGTAATTTGAACACACACACACATAAGGTATTTGGATTATTTCAAATTTTTTGATTAGTTAGTAATAAAGATGCTCCTTTAGGTGTTTATGTTTATTTTATTATTGAAATAAATTTTAATATGACACTAATTAACATTTTAGACCACATAATTGTCGATTGCATTTATTTTTATCTAAATGCATTGAATGTGCTTGTTTTGGTAATGAACTAATTAACTTATTATCATAAATGCAATGAATGCGTTAGTGACAATAAATGTAATGATGCGACATGTTTGTATTTGGAATAAGAAAAGACACAAGGTTTATTATTTGCTGCATTTATGTTTGATAGATACAGATATTATATATATATGACTCATGCTCATTGATAATATGTTTCACTTTCGTGTTTCGATTATCATAAAATAAAAGGAGCAGCAGTTTTCACATTTTGCCAAAATGCATAGTTTCTGACCTTAATTAAGTATTCAAATAGAAAACCAAATTAAAGTGAAATAGTAGCATTCTTGGTAGCTATATTATGGTCCAAAAATATATCATAACTGCTACATTCGTTCATGTTGTTTAGTACGACATTTACCATGTCATTTATATATAACTTAATGTGGCAATTGATTCTGACTTTTTCATCTCTGACATTTGTCATTTAATTTATTTATGATACCCTATGTCATGTTTATTTTGGGAATGTCATGAATATAACTACATACTTAAAGCAAAAAACTATAACGACTATGATTAAAACATGTTGTGCCATGGTTATCATTTTTAATATTTTCAAGTGTCATATACACTAAAGCATTTTTGGGAGTGTTTTATAGCACTCGAAATATATTATACATACACCAGAAATAAATTCAGATATATGTTGGCGTCTCTTAACAAAATAATTGTAAATATGCTACATTTCAAGTGAGCTAATTGAAATAACATGTCGTCAAAGTGACCTCTCTTATTTTAGTTGTTCATGAAAATAATTGATATTTGTGTGTATTTATTCATGTAGATATTTGTCACTCCAAAGGAAGACTAATATTTAGTCGAATCACTTAAACATGTGTAATGATAAATATGTGATAATTATATGGTTTTACAAGTGAATAAGTAATCGCCCCAAAGAAATATTGTTATTTGACTTGAAATTATTGTCAATATTTGATCATTACAACAAGAGTACCACTTACAGTTAATATTATTATCCAAAGAGTTGATACTAATATTGTGCTATATATCTTGAGAAGAGACTTACCAATTATTTGAATTTATCGCGGATGTTTTTGGGATATGAGCATATACAATCTATCTTTATTTTTATTCATCTTTTAAGTAATTTGACTAAAGTATCTACTAGTTTTAATAGTATCCCCATTTTGATCGGGATTAACGCTGAGGATTTGTAAGAGAACATGTTGTTTGTACTTGACTGTGCGGATCTAGCTCTTGCAGTTAAGAGGATCACACTCATCCCAATTATAGTTGAATTATAATGTTATGAAGAACATTGAAGGGTGAGATAATCCAAATTACAAGAGTTAATTAATCATAAGCTTTAAAGGGTATGATATTCGTAGGGATAATCAATTTTAAGGAGTTCTTTAAGGACTGAAAAGCGTTTTTCCAAAAAAAGGATAAAGGGAACAATCAAACTTTATATTGCTAGATTCCTAAAGTCAAAATAAAAAAAAAATATAAATGAGTATTACATGAAAAAATATTGCTTCAAAGGTTAAAGTCATTCAAGTTATTTTTATTTTTTTGGTACGCTCCTTATTCACAATATAAATCTTTTAAGATTATTATTGATTCTTTTAAGAATAAAATAACCACTTACTAAGTTCATTTCGCATTGTGGAAAGAAGAAGAGAGATTGAAAATGTTAAGATAGAAAATACCCATTTAATGTACATTGTAAATAAATATGTTAAGAATAAAGAAGTCGCTAAGGATTTAAACAAAAGAAATAACATACGAATATAATTATAGTTGTTTCTTTTATGAAATCCATGGACATATAAAATGAATTTTACTAGATATCACATATGTCATGTCTATAAAGGTGTGCATATTGTTTGGATAGATTTCGATTTCTAATTTTGATATGAATAAATTTGGTTATCATTGTTCCTTTAAAAATAATAAGATTAATCTATCAATTTATTTCATACGTTACTGGAATTGAATATCTTGAAATTCATGATAAATACCTCTTAAATGGAGCTTTGACTTTGGATATGGAGGTTAATGTAATTATTTATTCTATCTTACTAAATAATTCTAGACCGAGGCACTAAAAATAGTAACTAATTTGTTGATATTCTAAGTAACTTAAAAGCTACAAGTTTTATAAACCCACACCAAGGAAAAATATGCTACAATTTTTTAGGACGAGTATGGATGATTATCTCTAAGGAAGATCATTATCTTTGATTCAACCACAGTTATTTCTTCGGATAATTTATAGGATTTGTTTGCTTTCGTTGATAAGAAGTAAATTAGGAACCATAATAAAACAATGTAAAACAAAATTTTAAAACATGGATCGCTGTCTTTAAGGAGAACCATTATCTTTGATTCAACTACAATTACTTCTTTAGATAATGTAAAAGATTTGTTTCCTTTCATTGACAAGAAGTAAATTAACAAACATAACAAGGAAATGTTAAGAAAATTTTTCTTCAAAACAAGGTTGATATTTTATGAAACCAAACTCAACAACCTCAATGTGCAAGGTTGCCAAGGAAATCTACTAAAAAGGAAGAAATACTATTCTAGATGACTATGTAGTATTTATCCGTAAAGATAACAAGATCATTGCTTATGAATAACTATTCAAAACCAAAAGAGATAAAGTAGGTAATGTGGAAATTGGAAAGATATAAGGCTTGTTATATAAATGATTATACTCTAAACAAATGCTGTTTGCTTTTTAAAGAGACTGAAAGACTCTTTAGAATTATTTTGACACTTGTTGTAGATTATAATTTTGAGCAATATCGAAAGGATATTAAAGAAGTGTTTTCTCAATGGAGAAATTGATCAAACAACTTAAAAACCCACTTATGGATTACAATTCTGTATTGGGGATTTAAATAAGCCGTTATTATCATGGGATGATATTTGAATTATCAGTAAAGAGCCAGGAAAATAAGTGCATAAAAAAATTTGGTATGTAAACTGTGAATCAATTGAATCTTTTTTGCCAAAAGAGACAAATATTGTCTTACATAGTTGTAGGATCGATTTCACCCTAGAGGGGGGTGAATAGGGTGACACTATCAATTATAAAAATTATTGCGAAAGTTTGAATAAAATAATTTCAATGCAGATATATCAGAATAATAACAGCATAGATAATAGCAGAATAATAAATGCAGAAATAGAACGACACGGAATTTACCCAGCTTTGGCAAAACCTTGCCTACGTGCTGCCCTCAAGGTTTCTATTAGAAATTAAGCAGTCAGACGCTTACACACGTAAACTCGCGACACCCGCTATCGACTAGCCTTAACTCTACACTCAAAACAATGCCACAACTCAGCCATTGAGTTGCGAATTTTCAAACTACGTCACGTAGTTTGTGCCCTAGTCACATGACTAGAAATTACAATTGTTTAAAAGAGGAAAATACAAATTTAAAAACAAAGTAAACACAAAACCCTAATTTATAAAACTAAAGCCTTAAACAATTAAGACCAAACAAGGCCGACCCAATAATCACTAAAAATAATCTCCTTTTCTTCTTTTATTTTGTCGGCCAGTCCTTATTTGGTGATAGTGGCAGCTCTTATTTCATTCATTCGTTCCTCAATCTGAAATTAGGGCTTCCTAGAAATGAAGGTGCCGACTTTGTTGATCGATCAGGTGGGTTGTTCTCTTGATTTCTTGATGATCGATTGTATTTTTCACTTTGCAGGCGGCTACTCCTTCTCGATCGAGTGCGGTGATTTGGTATGTGATTTATTGCTTTTTCTTTACTGTTATGCTTGCTTTAACTCGATGATTTTTACGCCAAGGATAGTTGGGTTTATATAGGGTTTGAATTCCTTAATTTTCGTTCGTCTGATAATTTGTTGAATTCTTCTCGGCCATTTGATTTAAGTTGAATGTTTGTGACTCTTTCAGACTTGTTCAAATTCGTGACTTTCATTGCTTGATTACTTCATACCCACGGTGTTGATTTCTGACTTGGTTCGATTTCGTTCATTTGATTAACAAGGTTTGGATTTTGAACTGTTCGATCTTTCCTTGGTCGTTACGGTTGTGACTTTTCTGTGACGATGATTCCTTGACCACCGCGGTTTCGAATTTCGACTTGTTCAACTTCAGCCTTGTCACTGCTTCTATTTTCCAGCACTTTGTTGACTTCGGTCATGGTAGTTTTGTGTTGATATTTTTGACTTCGTTTGAAACACTGTTGCTATCGGCCTTGACTTTTAAACTTGATTCTGTCTTGGCCTGTACTTGAGCATTGCATACGCTTTGTGTATTGGCTTCGACCATTATGTCTCTGACTTGATAATGTCTTCGACCATCACCGTTGCACTGATATTGCTTCTGCTCATTTTACTTGTACCATTCGAATTGTGATATTGGTCTTGACTTTGTTTATTTGAAATGATTCCTGGACATCTGATATTCCAGCCGAAGCTTGTACATATGTGTTGTGTACTTCATGGTTCCCTTGACTTTTGCTTCACTTGAATTTTCTCTGTGCCTTGTCTGGTTCATTGTTTCAAGTACTTGAATGTGTTTGTTTGGTCTCTTGTTTGGTTTAAGTTTTGTATTTATGGTCTTTCACTTCGGCTTGCACTTGAATGTGCAGTCTAGTTGCTTGATGCTTTGTTCAAAGAGCTTCTCTTGTGATATATATAATTTTGGTTACATGATATTGTATTTTAAAACCTGTTCTCAGTGTATATGTGCCTTGCATATCAGATTCATGTCTGTAGCATATTCAATGATTCATGTTATTCGATCTTTCGTATATGTGAACTTGAAGTTAAAACATTAGAATCTTGTTTACTGATATAATTCATATTGTATTGCTTTTGAACTTGTAGCCTTGTCTCACTTGCATTGCTTGGCCATATGTATGCATCGAGGCAGTTTGCATTTGTGTTGTAGCTGCTATCCATTTTGGTTATGCTAGCTGTACTTGTATATTTGAACTTGAATTATTCCTCTTTGTGTTTGTTCAATTTCAGCCTTGACATATCAAACTATTTGTATGTTCGGTAGCTCTTCCTTTGGCTCGACTTGATACTTGTAGTTGTTTTCACTACACATGTATATGCTGCACCACAGTTGAACTTGTCTGAACCTTGAACTGATTTATTCTGTTTTGTTGTATTTGGACTTGCACTCTTGTGTTTCACTTGCACTTGATCATTGTCACTAGTTGACATTATGTACATGTTGTTTTACTGTGTACATGTACACTTGGTGTTGCCAGTCATCTGGTTCGAACCGTGACTTGATTCACAGGTTGAATTCAAGTGTACACCCGAATTTTTGGTCGAGCTTGTGATGTATGCATCTTGGCCCATAGTGTTGTATTGCACTTGAGTTGTATCCAGCTTAAAGCTCGGGTTTGACCTTGTGCTGATATTGTGACATTATTTTTATTGCACTTGAGTTGAACCTGACGTTTTGGGTTTGACCTATGCTCGCCTGTCCCTGTAATTTTATCAAGTGTATATATGGTGTGCACAGCTTTGTGTCATGTACAGTGATATACTGTGCATGTCACAAGCTGTTCGTGTATGATGAATTCAAATTTAAATGATGACGAACAAACCAAATAACCGAGGCAAAAAATATTTTCAAAGTCACATTTTATTTTACACTGCAAAAATATTTTCTTTTCAATTTTACTACGTTAGCGTGCGTTTTTGCAGATTGCTCAGTTGCTGGATTCAATCTGGAATGAAGTTGAAGATAAATTATGAGTGAACGAGCAATACGTAGTGAGGACATTTGTAAATGAAAGATTGTGATGGAATTGAGTTTATATTGTAATCAAAGTTGTGTATGTATAGTGAAAGCTCAAATTTTTACTATTCAAAATTGTAATAAATATTTGTTTGAATAAAATATCCGTTTGAATTTAAATTCTGTGTTATTTATTTTATTCAGCAAATATTTATTTAATCATGTGAAAAATAAAATAGTACATTAACAAATACATTTAAATGAATATATATGTGTGTTTATTATCATCAAACAAAAATCATATACTCGCATATTCAATAATCTCCCCTTTTTGATGATAACAAACATATATTTAAGATTTTGAATATGTTAAATGCATTTGATCGTCGATATACTCTATTTGCTCCCCCTATTTAAATGTTTCCTTTCTACACAAAGCTCCCCCTTCATATATGCATACAATTAAAAATATGCAAATGAGCCTAGATGTAAATAGAAAGTATTTGACCTTTGTTTGCTTTTATTTGACAAAATCTTAACTTTTCTCTCCCCCTTTTGTTATCAGCAAAAGAGTAATAGTGTTAGAAAAATGAAGATAAAGTGATAGATATTAATACAACATTAAAATCACTCGAATATAAATCTTAAATTTCAAAAAAAATAAAAAAAATATAAATACTCCGTTAGGCGCATATTCCACTTTTAGAGCGATGAGAATGATGTCATCATATAAAACCAAACAGTTGTGTCTATTTATGGTATATTTGTATCAGGAATTTGAATATCTACCAATCATGCATAACCGTTAGGACTTTTAAATGAGATTAGTAGTATTCCAATTTTATTTTAAAAAATGAATTCAAGTATCTTCTAACCACGCGTAACCGTGAGGACTTTTAAATGGGATTAGAATCAACTTGTTTATTTAATAAATCAATTTTGATATGCTTTCCATACATGCATAACCGTGAGGACTTTTAAATGAGCATGGAAGCACAAAATCAATAATTCCAAGTAATTCACTCATGCATAACCGTGAGGACTTTTAAATGAGAGCGAATACTTTGGATTTTTTATTTTTTTTATTTTTGTTTATTTATTTATTTAAAAAAAATATAAAATGAAAAATGAATGATTCCTGTTTAAAGTACCACATATTGACAAACTATATTGAATTTTGATGAGTGATGGTCACTAGAAATATGATAGAAATAGAGATGGTCATGAAATTTTTACCAACAAAAAGTTTTTATAACTCTTGTTCAAATTTCTAAAGAAATTTACTAAATATACCGTCTCAAGTTATAATATATGATTAATATTAACACTCATCATTTTTTCAATCACTATTTATCTTTTCGATAATCATTAGGGAGTCAGATTAGTCAATGTAAACATTTAAAATCATATTCAAAAATAATTATAAAACCAAAATTCCCAAAATGACTAATTTGAAACAAGGTCAAAAATGATTTTCTAAAAGGGGTGTTAAAAAATGTTTGCAATTTGAAAATTATTGAAAGTGAAAAATATGCAGATATTTTCTTCGAAAAACGACGCAGTTACTAAATGTCTCATCATAAATCATGTTCCATTAGTAATTTTTTCTATCAACTAGATTACCAGTGTAATCTGCATCTGAATTTCTTTCACTGAGATTATCATTTTTATTGGGATGTTATAGACCAGACCGTGAAATTGCAACAAATTTTTGAAGACCTTTTTAAATGAAATTCTTTTCAATTTTAATTGAAGCCGTGTAAATAAACAAAAACCATAAATATAGAGTCAGCCTAATATATTATCATCAACCAATAGAACACCATAATTAATCAAATTAATCTAAATGAAGTATCCAGGATTGTAGCGTTCTCAACATAAAAGAATAATTGGCCAACAATTTTGAAAAAATCAGAATCATTATCATCAATTATTTCTTTATCAATGACTGGCTGAATCAAATCAGATATGGTGCAGATTATCACATTGATATATCGTTCAAGATGAATATACCATTACCTCTTTTACCTTTACGATATTTTTTTCGTTGTTGCCCATTGTGATTCTGTCACCTTTATACTGGGCTAAAGAACTTTGATTTGTTGCTCGTTATGTGTCTGGAACAGCCAGAATCCGGATAACACTATTGTTGTTCCTTAACCTGCTACCATACCTACACGATAAAAGGTTTTTGTGACCTATTTGTTTTTATAGGTCCATTGTTGTTAGTGCCAGAATATTTTGAAAAATAATTTTGTGGAGACCCAAAACTATTTATATATGTTCCTTTTGACACCCAGATTTGTTTAACTTTGAGAGATTTTATATTTGTGCCTTTCGGAACCCAAATTGGTATAGTTTTCATGTGTTTGGGTCTAGACTAACAATTGTTTTGATTATGTCCAAATTTTCTATAAATTGTGCACATTGAATTGACTTGATTAATCTCATTTTTAACATTTTCAGATTGATTATACCCAAGTCCTTGTCTAACTGTATTAACAGTTTTTTTTTCTAATAGCATGTTCAATGATTACTCACTTTTTGAAAATTTATCTAAAGTCATTGACAGTTTTTGGACTTGTCTTTTGAGAGATTCGGTTTCATTTAACAATTGTGTGCACCTTTTAACAGAATTTTCTCTTCTTTTATTTTCACTCTCTTTCAAAATTAGAATTTCATTTTCAAGCGATTTAATTTTGATTTTTGATTTTTTAATCTCTTCTTCGAATGTTGGACACTTATCACACTTAGGGCACTTGTTTTGATAGTTTTTAACTAATTGTTCAAGTTGTTCATTTCCTTCTATCAAACTATCTCTTTGAGATTCAATTTTAGCATATTTCTCCCTAAGTCGTTCAAAACAGCCATTTACTTCGTGAAAATATATAAGTAATTCCGAGTGAGTGAGTTTTGATATCTCGCTTGGCTCATCATCGTTGCTATCAGTTATATTACCTTGAAGGCACATATATGCTTTCTCACTCTCACTGCTAGTACTTTTATTATCTTCATCACTTGTATTCCACGTTGCTGCAAAATTTCTCCTTTTTGATTTCATTTCAAAGTCGTGTCGGTTTTGGAGACAATTGGGCTTGATGTGTTCGGGTTGGTTGCACTTATGACAGATGATTTTTTGCTGTTCTGTGTTACCTAAAAATTTGATTATTCTGCTTTTTAATTTTTGATTTAGAGATGGATTTCCATATTTTCGGTTCCACCTTTTTAATCTCTTTATTACCACTTCCAACTCTGCTGCTCCATCATCATCGTCATCATCATTATTTTCAGTTGTTCCTTTGAGAGCTATTGATTTCTTTCGAGTATCTCCTCCTTCACGCTCTTCCTTGAATTTCATTTCTAGCCCATAAATGGTGAGATTTTCGATGCGTTCTTCAACTTTGATTTGTTTTAAATCTTTCGATTCTTGAATGGCAGTCACTTTTGCTTCAAAACTTCGTGGAAGGACTCTGAGAATTTTTTGGACTATTTCCAATTTTGTGTATGATTTTCCGAGAGCTTTTGATTTGTATACGATATTGAAAAGTCATCGGTACATCTCTTTAACATTTTCTTCCTTGACCATTGTAAAATTCTCATATTCGCTACTTAGCATGGCAAGGTGAGATTCCTTGACTTGAGATGTTCCTTCGTGATTCGCTTCTATTGTGTGCCATATTTCCTGCGCAGTTAGATAATGTGAGACACGATTAAATTCAAACTGATCTTATGAACAAATAATCGAATTCATAGCTTTGGCATTAGTATTATGTAACTTATTTTCTAGATCTGTCCATCGATCCTTCCGTTTATTTATTTCTTGATTATTTACAATTATAATTGGTGCTCTATACCCTGTCTCAACAATATCCCAAGCGTCAATGGATTTCAAGAAAATTTCCATCCTATTTTTCCAGTAAGCATATTCACCATTGAGCATTGGTGGTCTAACTATGGACTGACCCTCCGCAAAAGCATTATTAAAAGAAGCCAATTTTAAAATTTAATTTTTTTGTAAAAAAATTGGTTTTTGAAAAATCAAACTTTTGAAAATGGCTTTTGAACCTGGCTCTGATACCACTTGTAGGGTCAATTTCACCCTAGAGGGGGTGAATAGGGTGACATTATCAATTATAAAAATTATTGTGCAAGTTTGAATAAAATAATTTCAATGCAGATATATCAGAATAATAGCAGCACAGATAATAGCAGAATAATAAATGCAGAAATAAAACGACACAGAATTTACCCAGCTTCGGCAAAACTCTGCCTACGTGCTGCCGCAAGGTTTCTACTAGAAATTAAGCAGTCAGACGCTTACAGACGTAAACTCACGACACCCGCTATCAACTAGCCGTAACTCTCTCAAAACCCTGCCACAACTCAGCCACTGAGTTGTGAATTCTCAAACTACGTCACGTAGTTTGTCACCTAGTCACACTTGTCCCCTAGTCACACGACTAGAAATTACAATTGTTTAAAAGAGGAAAATACAAATTCAAAAACAAATTAAACATAAAACCCTAATTTATAAAACTAAAGCCTTATATAATTAAGACCAAACAAGGCCGACCCAATAATCACTAAAAACATTCTCCTTTTCTTCTTTTATTTTGTCGGCCTGTCCTTATTTGGTGATAGTGGCAGCTCTTATTTCATTCATTCGTTCCTCAATCTAAAATTAGGGCTTCCTAGAAATGAAGGTGCCGACTTTGTTGATCGATCAGATGGGTTGTTATCGTGATTGCTGGATGATCGATTGTATTTTTCACTTTGCACGTGGCTGCTCCTTCTCGATCGAGTTTGGTGATTTGGTATGTGATTTATTGCTTTTGCTTTACTGATATGCTTGCTTGAACTCGATGATTTTTACGCCAATGATGATTGGGTTTATATAGGGTTTGAATTCCTTGATTTTCGTTCATTTGATAATTTGTTTGAATTCTTCTCGGCCATTTGATTTAAGTTGAATGTTTGTGATTCTTTCAGACTTGTTCAAATTCGTGGCTTCCGTTGCTTGATTACTTGATACCCACGGTGTTGATTTCTGACTTGGTTTGATTTCGTTCATTTGATTAACACGGTTTTGATTTTGAGCTGTTCGATCTTTCCTTGGTCGTTACGGTTGTGACTTTTCTATGACGATGAATCCTTGACCACCACGGTTTCGAATTTCGACTTGTTCAACTTCAGCCTTGTCGCTGCTTTTGTTTTTTGGCACTTTGTTGACTTCGGTCATGGTAATTTTATGTTGATATTTTTGACTTCGTTTGAAACACTGTTGCTATCGGCCTTAACTTTTAAACTTGATTTTGTCTCGGCTTGTACTTGAGCATTGCATACGCTTTGTGTATTGGCTTCGGCCATTATGTCTCTGACTTGATACTATCTTCGACCATCACCGTTGCACTGATATTGCTTCTGGTCATTTTACTTGTACCATTCGAACTGTGATATTGGTCTTGACTTTGTTTATTTGAAATGATTCCTGAACATCTGATATTCCAACTGAAGCTTGTACACGTGTGTTGTGTACTTCATGGTTCCCTTGACATTTGCTTCACTTGAATTTTCTCTATGCCTTGTGCCTTGTCTGGTTCATTGTTTCAAGTACTTGAATGTGAACTTGTTTGTTTGGTCTCTTATTTGGTTTAAGTTTTGTATTTATGGTCTTTCACTTCAGCTTGCACTTGAATGTGCATTCTGGTTGCTTGATGCTTTGTTCAAAGAGCTTCTCTTATGATATATCTGATTTTGGTTACATGATATTGTATTTTAAAACCTGTTGTCAGTGTATATGTGCCTTGCATATCAGATTCATGTCTGTAGCATATTCACAGATTCATGTTATTCGGTCTTTTGTATATGTGAACTTGAAGTTAAAACATTAGAATCTTGTTTACTGATATAATTCATATTGTATTGCTTTTGAACTTATAGCCTTGTCTCACTTGCTTTGCTTGGCCATACGTATTCATCGAGACAGTTTGCATTTGTGTTATAGCTGCCGTCCATTTTGGTTTTGCTAGCTGTACTTGTATATTTGAACTTGAATTATTCCTCTTTGTCTTTGTTCACTTTCAGCCTTGACATATCAAACTATTTGTATGTTCGGTAGCTCTACCTTTGGCTCAACTTGATACTTGTAGTTGTTTTCACTACACATGTGTATGCTGCACCACAGTTGAACTTGTCTGAACCTTGAACCGGTTTATTGTGTGTTGTTGTATTTGGACTTGTACTCTTGTGTTTCACTTGCACTTGATCACTGTCACTAGTTGACATTATGTACATGTTGTATTACTGTGTACATGTACACTTAGTGTTGCCATTCATCTGGTTCGAACCGTGACTTGATTCACAGTTTGAATTCAAGTCTACATCCCAATTTTTGGTCGAGCTTGTGTTATATGTATCTTGACCCATAGTTTTGTATTGCACCTGATTGAATCCAGCTTAAAGCTCAGGTTTGACCTTGTACTGATATTGTGACATTATTTTTATTGCACTTGAGTTGAACCCAGCGTTTTGGGTTTGACCTGTGCTCACCTGTCCCTATAATTTTATCAAGTGTATATATCGGTGTGCATGGCCTTGTGGCATGTACAGTGACACACTGTGCATGTCACAAGATGTTCATGTATGATGAATTCAAATTTAAATGATGACGAACAACCCAAATAACTGAGGCAAATAATATTTTCAAAATCACATTTTATTTTACACTGCAAAAATATTTTCTTTTCAACTTTACTGCGTCGGTGTGTATTTTTGCATATTGCTCGGATGTTGGATTCAATCTGAAATGAAGTTGAAGATAATTTATGAGTGAACGAGCGATATGTAGTGAGGACATTTGTAAATGAAAGATTGTGATGTAATTGAATTTATATTGTAATCAAAATTGTGTATGTATAGTGAGAGCTCGAATTTGTACTATTCAAAATTGTAATAAAAATTTGGTTGAATAAAATATCTGTTTGAATTTAAATTCCGTGTTATTATTTTATTCAGCAAATATTTGTTTAATCATGAGAAAAATAAAATAGTACATTAACAAATACATTTAAATGAATATATATACATGTATGTGTATGTGTGTTTATTATCATCAAACAAAAATCATATACTCGCATATTCAACAATAGTCAGATAAGAACATACTTGAAGCTAAAGAAATGCAAACGACTCTTCATGCATTTGCGGTGTGGAGTCTAATGCAAGCTAAGGCATATACATATATGGATATTGCATGCATTATTTGGAAAATACCTTACGGACATTGAAAGTGGATAAATGGTTAGTAACCAAAATGGTTATGAGATATCTTTAAGGAACAAAAGGTTATATGCTTAGATAAAATGTCAGATTGGTTGGAGATTATAAAGCATTACAGTTCGAATATTTTGAATGCTAGGAGTATAAAAGATCCACTTCAGGTAATAATTTTTTTTGGTGGAGATATATAAGGAATGTTCTCATATAGACACTTATAGTCTCCTCTATTATGGAACTAACATTTATTTTACATTATGAGGCATCCAACGATGGAAAATAATCACAAAATTTTATCACAAAGTTGTGGTATATTGAAAAAAAATTGACAGACCATTGAAGTAATATTGTAATGATAAACAACATATCATTTTGCAATAAGAGAGATTGCAAAATAGATTGTAGTTCATAAAGCATATTGTTACAAACTTCATTATGGCGGATCTGCTTACAAAAGGGTTATCACCCATGGTCTTTCATAAGCGTGTCGCTCAATTGGTGTAACTTTTATCTAAAGATATTTTGTTCAGGGGAGTTCGTATTTAGCATAATCATATGACAAATTGCTCTATGCTTCAGTTACATATATATTAAATATTTTTTCCGATCAGAAATAAAGTAATAAAGATTTCGTTGCAGTTATACATGAAATTCAAACATTGAACCTTTTTTACTATCTCACTAAAATAGGACCAATTGAAAATAGATATATAAAGATCATATCTCATTTAATTTTCATACTACACATCAATGATTGATCTATGTCGTTTGATTGTGTTGGTATATGGGACCATTTATGGGTTAGTTACATTGAAGGTAACGATAGCCACTTTGATCCTTTGTTGGCATAATTAATAGAAAAGATTATTTCGAAAACACCTTATGATATAAATAGCAAAATTTAACTCATAAAGTTAAATACATTTATAAGGTTATTACATATATGGCCCTGGGGGAGATTGTTGGAAAATTTCGACACGTGGGCCACATATGTAAAATAAATGTGTTGTGTTATTTTAGTGTAAAACTAATTAGAATGATCAAATTTTGAATTAGGGCCAAAAGGTTTAAGGATATAACCATCATATTACTAATGTGTAGATACCGGGGCAATTCTAATTTGTTGAAGGGCCAAATTAGAAAATGCCAACATTATAAATAAGGGGTTACGGTCTCTAAATTGCATAAGCTCTAATTATTCTCTTAATATATCCTATAAAAATAATTCAGATCTAGGATTTGTATCAATTTGGAAGATCAAAATAATTCTCTTTATTTTCAATCATCAACTATGGATTCAGGTATGACTTCTGCTAATTTATTTACTTTTGTCTAATTTCTTCTCAATCAAATCAATATGGATCACATATTCAAATGTTGGGTTTCATGATGAATCAATCCTAAAATATATCGAAATCCTAACACAAACATAAGAGGAGAGAGCACGCAAAGACTTATCAAGGGAGTTAAGCTCAAATAGTGGGCATAAGGAATGATGATCCGCTAAGGAAGATGAAGCTGTGAAAAAATGTAAATTGAGAAAATAAATATAGTAATAAGGGCATTTTTGGAAATAAAGATATATTATTTTGTATTTCAGTAATCATTACAGTAAAATTCTCCTCTTATACATTTAATCATTTTTTTACTCTTCTTATATCTAGTATGCCCTCTTGTTTGATTAATTTCTTCCTTTGACAGCAACATTTAAACCCACTTTAAGTTAAAATCATGAGATTAATTGAAAATGAAAAAAAAATCTAAAAATAAGGAAACATAAATTCAAACCTCACTAAACCACATCAATGTAACTATTTAAGGATTAGGTCAAATTCAAACTAGGAAAAAGGATTGTTCTTTATTGATCCCTTTGAAACAACAAATCAATGCTATACTAAACTATTAGAGTTAAGTCAATATACTTGATTCTCGTTACTTTTCACATTCTTTGTTTCACAACTTGACATGTGACGTTCTTACATTTCATTATTTGATCTAATCCTATATTATCTTATATTATACATCTTAAAGTCTTATCTCACAAAATATTTTTCTAATTTCTCCAAATTTTAGAATTTAAATACTCTGCTTTCTTTGATTCAGTATACTTTCAAGGAAATCACAAGTTTGAATCCCGTTAACCACACTTTTATATTTTGAAAATAACTCCACTTCATGCAATATTCCTAAGCGCCCAAGGTCGAATCCATTTACCTTATTTTATCTAATATATTTAAGAATCACTTGATTCATTTAAAAAACCTTTTTCTTTATAAGTTCATTCATATTTACAAGTTTCAAACAAAATCTAAGTATGAATCTAACGAACTTACTTTTGTGCTTATTTTAAATAAATGGGCATGATTTTTGTTTAAATTTCATTGGTTCTTTTCTTTTAAATAAAAATTTAACTGTAAAAAACAACATATTTTCAACTATCTATTACAATATTAAATTAATAAAGGAACATAAAATAACGAACAAAATAAAATTGTAAGAGTAACTAATTAGAACAAATGGATAATATAAATGTCTATTAAGTCCTAGAGTCATTGTTTTATATGATGGTTTTATTATTTCAACTGTTAGACTCATGTAACACATAAAATATAATAGGGACTAACTCTGTTATTCAGATTCAACCATTGGTATTAACTTATCTTTAGCTATTGTCTTATATAATCTACTATATAATATGATAAGTTCAATCTCCAAGAAATATTTATATACTTTAACATTTTATCTCCATTAGAAAATGCATTCTCTTTAACTCGAAGATTAGTTTTACATGTTGGCTGCATATAAAAATTTATTCCTTTCAAAAAAATGCAAACGTTAGCACATCAATTAAAACAATTCCTGACATAACAAATTTTAAAAATGAAGAATAAACATTTTAGAGCTGAAAATTACTTTTGTCCATTTTAATAATTCATTATAAAAATATCAATATTAACATGTCGTGTCCTTAGCCCAAGTTTATTCTTTCCTTTTAATAATATCATTCTATTTGTACCAATATAAACATCAATTAACTCTCCTTATTTTGCTTTTTTATTCATCCATAATTTTTGTGGAAGAAATAATTGCAACCTTTCATGACACATGTAAAAAATGAGGAGATAGTTAATCCACATGTACAAAGTAAGTGTCAATCCACCGTCGTCCTTCAACATAATAACTTATGATTCTCCTTCCTCTAGCACTTTTATCATTTCAATGATCTTATTAATTTTTTCATATATTAATTTTATTGAAATAAGAGACATCAAGTTCCCTTTTATCTTATTAATCAAAAGAAATATATGATTTCTTTTCAAATCCTTAATTGGAAACCCAACAATCTCTTAATGGTTTATTTCTTGTTTTCTATACATTTTATCATAATTTAGATAGATAGCCTCCATTGTGTTACATTTTTTAGACATAGTTTTTCAGTTAAAGAAAATTAATACCAATACCTAATGGGTTTAATGTAGACATCAAAGAGAAAACTCTAAATTTGCTGCAAATATAGCACAATAATAAATTCTTATCTTTTATTTATATTTAGTTAGAGTTTGTGATATTTGATATTTTTTGGCATTTCTATATTTCTTTATGGAAATATAATATGGGTGGTATTATTTACACCCACTTAAATACTTACTAACATCACTTAAACATTCAATGAACTTAAACCGTAAAATTTACTTTAAAAATCCATTTTAATCTTAAAAGAAGATTTGCAAGTAAATGTGATTGGTTATACATCACCGAGCAACACAGAAATAAAGTGAAATATAATCCTCATAATTTTAATTTTCAATCATATCAATCGTTAATGGTGGAAAAAAAGGAGATGAATAATGTAAGTAAAACTATTTTATCAATTTCAGATTAGGAGTTGATGAGTTAAGATATTTAATAATATTTAGAATACAGATATAAAGGTGGAACCCAGTGCATGAAGCATCTGCATGATAGCGGGCTCTAGGAAGGTCGATAATGTACACAGCCTTTCCTTTGCATTATGAAGAGGTTGTACCCGGACTAGAACTTGTGCGTTCAAATCACCATGAGGATGACTTAACCGTTGCGTCAAGGCTCCACCTCACTTATAATATGGATATAAATCAATATATTTATAATCCTATTGATTTTCTAGGGAATAAATAATGATAATTAATTGTATATGACTTTAACTTCCTATTATCTATTACAATTGGCTTCACTTTTCTTTTTTTGCTTTCATATTGAATCAATATAGAAGTAACAATAATTAGATATTTTGGTCAAAGTAGCGATAAAAGTTCTTAACTATACTATAGCACCAAATTTGAGCTGCACGCTATTTTTTATTTTGTTATTTTTAGTTAGGTTACATGATTTACAAAAAAGTCTATGCATAACTAAAGTTGATAACAGCTTAGTCGCAACCAAATTAATTGGATCTATGTATCAGTAAAGTACTAGATGAGAAAAGCATCTACCATGAAGAAATTGAATAAGAAATTTTGATTTCATTTTTAAGGAGAAAGGGAGAGGAGATGTCTAGTTATAGAATTAAAGAAATAAAAAAAATTATGAAAGGTGGGTGTGAGTGAAGTATTTTACTAGGTTAGAGGGTAAATGGGTGAGACAAGGTGTTAAGTAAAAGAGTTAAGGGTACACCCGATGGACAATTCTATAATTTATTGTAAATTACTAACTCTGTAGTAAAGTCTAATTTGTAATAAAAAGTGTTTTCTTTCTGTTATATATGCTTCCTATGATGTATTATAATTAATTATTTAATCGTATATATATTTAATAGAAAATCCATAAATGGCGTATTTTGAAATTAAGATAATCATTGTTGTAATCATGAGTATTTTATCGTAATATAACAAATACATAACTTTAAATATTCCTAATTAAGATATATCGAGACTGGATACGATGCATCCTCGAGACTAGAGTACACAATGCTCTCCAAAGGTTGGGGGGTGTATTACTCATGACTGGTAAGGGGATTAAGGGGTTACGTATTGGCAGTTATTGGATAACTATGGAATGACTCACTAGGGAGTTTTCTATTAGTTTATACAGCTATGGTCAAATAGGAAATATCAGTGTGATAATATTACACAATTCTCTTAACTTGAGAGTATTATTGAGCCTCAATGTGGAAGCTATGCTTTGATTATAGTTAAATTGTGAAACAATGTCCATTGAATGATTATTGTTTAGTCGGGTGGAAGCATTGGACGTGAAACATTGTTTAATAAAGAATTCATCTCATCAGTTACATAAGGTTAGTATCACGGTCAACTGAACTCAACCCGTAGTCAAAATCTCCGACTATAGTAGTTTGGTTAATAATAATTGTTATTATTGAACCAAAGACTTTGTGTTTGGATTATAAAGTTGAATATGGATGATATTGGAATTTTGACCATCACCAAATTCAATATAAGCTATCAATTTGGTCATAATGTCACATCACTAGCCAAGATGATGTGTGAATGTTAATATTCGAATTGTTTGATGTTAATTGCTAACCGATTTACACATAAGAGTCACATAACTAAAACGATGAATACTCTAACTACCACTTGATATAGTTAATTATAATTGTTATAAATTAATTAAACTAATTAATATTTATGAAATATTAATTATAAATTTTATTTGATTTGCGTTGATCGGTATTGAAATATTGCATATATAAAAGTAGTATACACGTACTGATATACGATATTGATGTGAATTTAAATTAGATTTATGTGCATACTTATTTGATTGGGCTTGAAGAAATTTTCAAGCCTAAAAATGGGCTACGATGTCCATCGATTGGAGAGGGTGATTGGGGTTGAATATTGATTCAAGAGGTGTGAAATAGCAAGAGAAAAATATGGGTCAGGACCCACTTTTAACTCCTCTGTATCTGCACTATTTAAACACCTCATATCCCATTTTTTCACTCCCTAATTTGAGCCTTTATCTTCATCATTTCTGGTCGGCCTCCCTCGTTAGCCTCCTTTATAGATTTAAGCAAATAAAACACAAATTTAAATACAAGTAGTAGATTGATGGTTAATGCTTTCAGCCTAGTATCTCTTTCGGGAAGTTTTGGATAAAGATTCAAACAGTTCATTGATTCAACATTTCGATGTGTTACAATTAGACTTTAGTCAAGGTAAAATCTACACATACTTACATACACACTTAAATGCATGCATACAAACAAACAAACATACATGCATATATAATAATTGTTCATTATGTCATTTATGTACCTTAGATAGTATAAGAAATATCACAGATCCATATATGTTTGTGCTGTACTCATTAGATTAATATGTATGTGTGTGTGTGTGCATGCAATACACACACACACACTCTATTCAACTAGAAACTAAAAATAATAATGATTTTAATTTTTGAAAATCAATTAATAATTAAAAATCTTTAAACAAAATTGATTTTTAAAGTAAACATGTGTTATTATATAAAATCGATATAAATATATTTTGGTAATCTATATACATGATATGTTTTTCAAATATAATATATGTATGTATGTATGTATTTATTTAAATTAAAACCATATACATTAATATATTTAAATCAAATATAGTATATTACATTTATATATATATATATATTATAAAATATACATGTAAATATTTAATAACAATTATGTGCATGCTTTGAAATGTTTTGGAAAAAATATATTATTTAAAAGATTTCTCAACGAGAATCTTAATTAAAAAAATAATTTCTTAAACTGCAAGGTTTTAATAATAATGAAAACTATTTTGTTAAAAATAATTATAGCCATATATATAACTATTTACTTACTTTAAAACATATTTATACATATACTTATTGTATTTGAATTTTAAATATTAATTTGATATGTATATAGAATTATATGGATATGAAATTTTCAATCTAAAGAGTTCATCAACTATTATGTCACTCCCATTGAAAAGGTGCTATGCCTTTAATTATTTGAGATACAATTCACTAGTACCACATGATTCATAATCATATAATTAAAGAATTATTTATCAAAACGCTGGCTTGGTCGGTAATTCAAAAATAATTGCATATAATTTTAGATACTTCTATATTTTCCACCGTATATCACTTTTGTTATGAAAGAAAATACTACTAATATAATGTAACACCTCGTAAAAATTAATAAGAAATTAATTAATTAATAATAAGGCTACAAATGAAAATTTTGTAAATGTCGAAATTTGGCTACGTAAGTTATATCGCTGCATTCATGGCGAGTTTCTGGTTAATTTTCATACATAAAGTTGTGAAATCAGAGCTTAAACAAAAAAGTTATTGACGTTTGAAGTTTTCAAATTTAAAATAATTCAAACGAAATTCAAATTCAAAAACATGATTGTTATTAAAATTAGATATTTGAAAAGTTAATGTTGATTAGGATTGGGGTTTAGTAAATGTTAAAAGAAGCATTAATGTTAGGAAATTTAGTTAAGAAATTAAATAATTAAAAAATGGCAGTATTAAAACGTTTCCATATATAGATAACCGGTCGACCGCCTACCTAGGGCGATCGAGCGCCTAGGTAGGAGTGGTTGACCGGTTCACGTTGTGGCAGTTAGGGTTACTTAGGCCATGAATGGGTCGGATTTTATTATTTTAAACCGACTTAAATCCGTCAATTCTGGTGAGTTTTAACCACTATAAATAAGGGCTTAGTTCCCTCACTTTTATTCACAAATTATTTAGGAATGTAAATGGAGCTTTGTATGTTCCCATTCTTCCACACGATTCTTTGACATTCTGAATCTAATTAATATACAATACAATTATTGTATATTTCAAAATTAAGAGGTCTCAAAAGTGAAAAAGAAGCAGGCGTAACGAATCCAAAGGAGAAAGCTATGAATTATCTATGAGTTGAAATAGTAGTTTTCCCACTATAATAACCGTATAGTATAGGTTGGATTTGATATATGCCTTGGGGAATTTTGTTCATGAAATGATCAAACTAAAACCTCAAAATTCCTCCCTAGCGAAATGTCAATTTTTATTTTTTGGAATCTCATTCTATATTAAAACAGCAGAATATTTGTAGCTACTACAATTTTAACATTTTACATTCTATTTCACTTCTCACTTTTCCCTTTTAATGTGTTTAAGAATTATAAATTAAATATGAATCCGTTTTCATTTTATATGTAGAAGTTGAATAGAGTGTAAAAGGATTTAAATTGTAAATTCTATTGATATTGCTTCTACTATTTTAATATAAAATATGTTGGTAATTGATTCAATTTTCTAATACAAGTCTACTATTGGACTAAGGATATTAGCTAATTTGTATGTTATGGTACAGAATTAGACTTGTATAAATTGAAAATTTTGTCATTAAAATGATTAATATATGATGCAATCTTCACACGCTTAAGAATATTTTAGTTTCGCATATATTATATATACTAGCGTCTAAATAACATATTATTAACAACGTATTAATTGCATAATAATAAGTTAACAATTAGCATTAAAATCCCATGTGATGGAAGGTAAAGATGATTATGATTAGTGACAGAATAGGAATGCGAGGTTAGTCAAAAGCACACGGAAGTCTGCCCAGCTAATATGGCTACTAGCAATATGACTTTAGGGATGCTGTGAAATATGCCTTATAATAAGTATCCGCGGAGAAACGAGGTTAGTCCTAATTCTATAGGTTAAGCCTGCCCAGTTAATCTGGCTATGAGTGCCTACGAATAGTCATACTAATGTGGGACGTCATAGTTTGGGTGATGGGTCATAATATATAGGACCTGCTTCGAGGATCGGGGGTAGAAGTGGTTTTTGTAGGGTTTGCCTCTTCCAGAATAAGTATCAAATGGCATGATGAGATTCGATATGATGTCAGCTAGATAGTACCACAAATGGCACTGCCTTGGGTTAGTTATTAAATGGTGGGGACCTACCTAAGATATAGGTATTAATTGTTAGAGTCTAATTAATTCTCATTTAAAAGATATTAAGTGGCCTGGGTATTTTCTTTCATATTCTTAAAGCATGAATTACGATAGAGGTACTGGGAGTGGTCTTGGGCATACAGTAGAAGGTGAGTTATAGAGTTGGGTTAGAAAATGGTAAGTTATAGGATTAAACTAGGAGAGTCATCAAGCTTATAGATGGAGGTAATTTTAGAATATCGTTAGGATACGTAAGATATATTCTTATTTAAGTTATACTGCCAAATGCTATTATGGAATGACTTGAGATTTTATTCACCAAACATTGTTGTTCTGACTCCCTCTTCATTACAACGTAGGTTAGGAAAGATGTAACACCCCTAATTTTAGTGACATTATTCAGGAGATTTAATTAGAATAAATTAAATAGAATAATGTAAATAAAAAAATTGAGGCTGACTAACAAACTTGGTGGCCATGCTTATTTTGAAATCAAATGAACTTATATAAATAGTTAATAAATTAAACACAATGGCATTAGGGTAAATAGTCGCCCACACTTCCCACCTTTATACTTTCTTTCCTAGTTCTTCACATTCATTTCATTCACATTCATTTCACCAAAAAAAAATATTCATAACCGTGAGAAGGAAGGCCGACCATTAGAAGAGAAGAGGAAAATTCAACTAAAAGCTAGGAATCAAATTAGAAGGAATCAATCTCAATAAAACTTCAATTTTCTTATCCAATCTAAGGTGAATAATAATTTCTAGATCTTTATTTTTGTTTTAAAGACCACAGATTTAAGGATAGATCTGTTTTATGACATGTTGAATGATGATATGCATGTTTATGATTTATATATATTTAAACAAGGTTTTTAATAAAGGATTTACAAGGTTTAGGGAAAAACCGAGATGAAATGATTTTTAAATGTCATGGGAAAATTTTATGCTACAAAAAACATGATTTTGGAGATGGGTTTCAATTTTCATAATTTTCTGAGTTTATATGGATTTTATTTAAACTTTCTAGTGAAGAGAATGATTGATTGGGTTATAAATTATCTACGGCTAAAATACAGATTATTTGAGTTTGAATGTTTATATGTTGGAAAAATAAGTAAAATTGATTTTATGGGATTTTTCCAAATTTTTCCTAAGTGTTTTGTTGAATATATAAAATTATTTAAGATACGGGACTTAAATGTTTTATATATTTAATTAAGGAGAAGGAGCATTTTATAAAAATAAAATTATTATTTAAATCTGAAAGTAGTTGCAGCATTTTATGAAAAGAAATTATTAACCAATGAGAATTTGATACATCAAGCAGGATAGTTGAAAAGTTAACATTTTTAAGTTAAAAACAAAGAAATCATACTTTAAGCATGTTCAGTCTTTTATAGTATTAAATCTCCCAATCGAGACCTCTCGACTAAGTCAAAAGGCTAAAACTTTTGACAAGGTTAAACCAAAGCATATGGTATCAAGTACTTTGGTACGTAATGAATTTGACAAGGTCGAAGGGTTCATAGTCGAAAGGTTGATGGCCAAAGAGGTCGGGGTATGTTTGTTCTATAAATTAAAGCTTTCATCTGCTTTGCTTTCGAATTAGAGCTTTCGACTTGGTTGCTTTCAACTCGGTCAAATGTTTAAAAGAAAGGTTTTAAACCTTACTGCTGCTTTACTTCTATTTTGTTTTGAAACATTTCGACACAATCGAAAGGTTACTGCCACTTAGCATTGTTTTGATTTGAACCTTTCGACATAGTCGAAAGATTATAGTCACTTTTTCCAAACCATTCGAAATGATTGCCTTCGAAAAAGACGAAAGGTTTATTTGTTTTAAAAACCAGCCGCTTCTCCCATTGTTTTCGAAAGGTATCAAAGCCTTCGATTTAGATGAATTTCCTTTGTTTTATAATTGAAATTTAACCCAAGCTTTCGGAGGATTTGCTTTAAAAAAGCGGAAGACTATTGTTTTAAATGAAATGTTTTGAAGTTTTCGAAGCAGACCTTCCGACAAGGTTGAAAGGTTTCCTCCATTGTAGTCGAAAGGTTTTAAAAAGAGGACCTTCTGCGTATTTTAACTTGAATGCTTTCAAAAGGTTTCTAAAGGTTTATATTTTAAGACTTGAATGCTTTCAAAAGGTTTGAATTGCTAAATGGTTTCAATGGTTTCGAAAGGTTTGATTCGAAATGTTATTTTGAAGACCTTTCGACAAGGTCAAAAGGTTTGGCTTTAAAGGTTTGAAAACCCATATTCTAATTTTTAAAGGAGAACCCATGGCTTATAAAGGTGTTTTGTAAGGGTTTTTAATGTGTAATTTTGAATAAGTATTGCCTTGATGAAAATATAAGTTAAAGGTGTAAACAATGTTTTATGAGACATATTTCAAGGACCTTAAACACACAGGAGTGGTATTGTTAATTAATGTTTTACTTCTTCAAATATGAATATATTCACATGATAACCCATAACTGTATCTTGGAAAAAAAGGGTAGATAACCTGTAGGTTAACTCAAATAGTGAATATAAATTACTTAAACTTCTGAATGAGTAGAATTGCATCCGTGGTGTCAGGGTGACCAAAAATATAGGATGCCTAGACTTTGTAGTTATTGGTGCATACCAAGAGGTTCATAGTAAACCCATGAAAATTATGATAAGATAGTTATAAGTGCATACCAAGAGGTTCATAGTAAACCCATGAAAACTATGATAAGATAATTATTGGTGGTTACCAAGAGGTTCATAGTAAACCCATGAAAACTATCATAAGATAGTTATGGGTGCATACCAAAAGGTTCATAGTTAACCCATGAAAACTATGCATAAGGACAACTGGCAAAGGCTAATTGGTTTGTGGTGAACCCATGAAAACTATATCCAGATTAAGAATTGACATCAGCCAATAGGTTCCTAATAAACCCATGAAAACTAGGATAAGAATGTGGTTAATGAAAGTATCAGTAGGTTCCTAGTCAACCCATGAAAACTAGAATGTGCAGTGAGTTACTGGACAAGTAAATAGGTTCTTGGAAAACCCATGAAAACTATGATAATGTGATTAGTTATTGGAATGACTAACAGGTTTGGGGGAACCCATGAATTAATTAAGTTAATTGGCAGAAGCCTATAGGTTCTTAGTGATCCCATAAAAACTATGAATATGACATGGTGTTTATTAGTTCTAACAAGGTTATTAGTAAACCCATGAAAACTAAAATAGTGGCCCAAGAAACTATAATATTGACAGGGTGTCAGATTAAACCGAGAATGGGAAAATCTTATTTATTTTCTAGCATGCATATCATTATAATGTTTAAACTGTATGTTTTAACCATTGTGGATGCAGAGGCATAGATTTTGGTTTTATAAAGGTTTTAGGATACTAATAAGGGGAAACCCGTTCCGCTAAGCGGTGTGGTCTCACTGGATATATAAAAGGATTGAGATGTTAGATTATTATTTATACCAGGCTATGTATGACTCAAACCTTTTGTTTTCCCCTTAAACTCTCGGGTACTCAATTGATTTTGAGTAGTTTAAGATTTATGATTTTTCGGTTCTCTTCTAAGACGAATAAAGCTTCGAAGGCATGCAAGAGGCAGATAGTTAATTAGAGTTTTTCTTTTCGCTGTGTGTTTTGTTTGTAAAGGCAGATTTATGAGCCTTACTATATTCTCTGATCAACTAAGGGGCATCTTCATATGTCGCTCTTGGCATATTTGTAATAGTTATATTTTGCTGAACGTGGTAACGTAATTATAGGTATTGTTTTTGGTATTATATTTCATCGTTTTCACTATGAGAATTCTGTAGCGTTAGTTGATAGCTTTGTGTATTGCTTAATTTTACCAACCAATAACTTGCTTTGGAATGGGTCTAATGTTCGATGGGCCTTTTCTGGGTCGAGAATTAGGTCTGTTTTGAGGTGCGTTATTGCATTTGGTATCAAAGCTTAGGTTTCTTGATTAATGCGTACAATTATACATATGAGTGTGTCCTTGTTAATTTTGAAAATATTTTTAGAAACTCTACTATATATATACACATTATTTTGAACTTAAGCAAACACATTAAGAAAATCTTTTTCAGCATATAATACTATATTAGGAAATTGTAACTAAAAGTTTAAACCTATAGATAGTTGATTATTGCCAAATATCATTCTACCTAGTTGGGAACCCCTTTATCCAAGAGATATCCACTATCCGAGGGATGCTTGAATGGTTCAAGCAATACCTGAGGCATGTATGGAAAGTTCACATTCCTCAATAAGCTGCACCAACGTCATCCACTGCCTAGTCTGTTGAATTAGCACCCTGCCCTATAGACTATCCTAAGGTGTGCAAGGACTTCAAAAAATATGGTTAGAAAGGTGTACATAGATTATAAGGTTTTTTAGAACGAAGATTTGGATTACTGATTGTGAGCATATCTTTCGGGAGCTTGGATGAGAGGACAAGGTGAGGGGATGGCGGCATGTAATGACCCAAATTTTGATTAGCATTATTTAGGACATTTAATTAGATAAATTAAATGAAATAATGTAAATGGTTAAGAGAATTGAGATTTTAATATTAGAGGGTAGCTGTGCTAATTAACTGGTGAACATAAAAGGGAATTAAAATGAAATTAGTAAGGGTAATAGATAAGGGAAAAATAGCAATAGTTATATTCTTATGCTCTAAACCCTCATGCACTCTCATTTTATGCATTCACAAACGAAACTAAATATAATCTTGGCCGACCACCATTAGGAGAAAGCTAGGGGGAGGTAAGCTAGAATCAAGAGAAGGAAGCTTAATTGAATTCATTCAAGAAGCAAATCTCAAACTCAGTAACAACAAGCTAAGGTGAATAATAGGTTACATCTCATATTTTCTTATTTTTGGTTCTAGATCGGATCCGAATATGTTTTGCAAAGTATATGTGAGACAACCCCTTCCTACTTGTCATATTTTTTTTTTTGAATGACACAATTTAGTTTGGGCTAATTCAGGGTTGCCTTCTTTTCTGACCAACTATTTTCTTATTGTTTTATTTATTTATTTATTTATTTCCCAAGATCCACTCCAATCAATATAAAAATATTGATATACTTCTTTGTAAAAACTATTTGAATATTCACATGGTTTTTATACCAGAGTATATTTTATTTATATTTTTTTTTTGAGTAACTCAGCCCATTTTTAGACAAAATCAAACTGAGTTATTCACAACAAAGATAATCAAGAAGATCCCTTCCATTTGAATCTCTGCGCCATTCATTTGACTAATTCCTACTTGTTTTCTTGTGTTTATCATTGGTGTATTAAATGGAATATGTAAACTAACTCGTAGCATTTCAACTTACCAAAGGTTCTTTCCCAATGACTAAACTGGGGTTGTGCATGTTCCTGTGCACCTGCGGGCACATAATCATGCATAGCTGCAATTTGCTTCCCCTTAGTCCTTAAGTGGACTGATTTGTTTAGGTAAGACTCTGAAATTAATTAGTTGTAATCTACATGTTTCACTTATACAAATAATTATCAAATACATTTTTAATTCTGAGTTTACATCTCCTATTTTTCTTTCCTTTCTGCCTATGGTTTTTCCTTACCTCATGATACCTGCAGTGACTAAGTGAACAGGTTCTAGTTTTCTAAACAAGCTAATACATAAGTATACTAGTTCACATATGCTTCAGATCCACTACCAATTCCTTACTTGATTCCTAAGAATTTGGTATGCTCACAGTTTCCAACATAAAGCTAAAGGCCTTCATCATATTTTTCTTTCACTGGAAATAATTTTCATTACAACATACTTCTTCCCAGTCATCCTTTACATCATAGCCAAGTTTTTCTAGCACAATTTAAACATCATTACATAAAACTTTTCAACTGAAAATAAAACAGAAGAGCCATTCTCCTACAAAATCCTAGCTTAGTTAGTTTGCAATTTCTTCTAGCATCATATGTCTGCATCTTATTATTTAGCATCCTTTTTCCCTGCAACCATCTCATGGTCTGCTCCACAATGCAAGTGGAACACCCATTTGATGCAAGCAACAAACAGGTCAGATTGAAATTTGGTATGAGTAAATTCAATTGATAATACATAAGATTTATGAAATTGGTTCCACATCACCTTTATTTCAGAAGTTTGATGTTTTACTCAAATTGTTAAACCACTTCCTCATGCACCCATTTTTGTATCCTTACAGTGAAGTGAATGAATTGTTAAATGCATGTATATGTGTTTAGACCAATTTCTTAGCAGAAATTCTTATTTCAAGAATTCATAGCAGCCATCATGCAAATCACACAGGCATTTCACAACCATGATCAAGCAAAAGTCCTATCATTTAGCTAAAGCATCAAAACTGGGTCTGCATACCAGTACCTACCATACTCCTAGCATATTCTCCTTTGCTTGTAAATTCATAACACTTTTTAAGAGTCCAGTATCACATTCATAGTTGCACTGGTGCACACTGCCTGGAACTGCTGTTTGATTTCCAGTGCACTTCAATCTATTTGGGCATAAACATGCCATGTGCAAACTTACACCCCATCCTTGATGCAAGCCAACCACCATGTCATACCCCCTTCCCTCATATCCAACCTGATAGAGGTGACCCATGCCCTGAGTTTAATTACTAAATTCTTTCCTATAACCCCCTATTACCTATGTAGTGTCATGCCCCCACACTGTTGTATTCCTAATCAATGCATACTAGCAGTTTTTATACATCCATCAAACATTCAGTAACCCATATATTCAACCATCACTCACATTTGAAAGTCATTCCAAGTCAATTTCCTTCAGAGACATACTTTTGGTTGAAGCATAACTCAGAGCATTTCCAATGTGGAAAGCTACCAGGGTTCTCCAGCAATAAGGTTCTTCCAGTCATCCCATGCATTATAATGTATTTTCTTATTAACCTTATTTCCAGAGGGTACCCAAGGATGGATCAAGATTTAGCATGTGGAAATTCCACTGTATCTCAATCATCCCTTTAAATGCAAGTCATAAGCCAGAGGACCCCCTTCCCCTTACTGCCTTGCACCCTACTTTTCTTACTAGTTTATGCTTAAACCAAAAACATCTTCTCAAACTTAAAATTCCACAAGTAAGTCAGTTATTATCATCCTATCATTAAATTGTCATGTATAATCAAGCATAATTTTAAATAACAACAAGGCACTGCAAAACACAAAATCCAGGAACAATAGAAAATTGTCAACTAAAATGCATATAAAACATCACAGAAAAATTAAGATAAACTAAAGATTTAATGGCTGCCTTTCATAGGTCTTAATGCCTTGCCAAGTGAGGGTTTACTCACCATGTTTCTTCTTCCCAGGTCTTGATTCAGGTTTGCCATTATTTTCCTTAATCTATTGCTTACTTCCTTTACTGTATTTTGATTTCTGGTCTTCCAATGTGCACCCGTAGGAAATGATGTGGTATATAGTGGAGTTGTTAGGGTTTTAAGGTTAGTTAGGTAATTTATTTTCATCAGAAATTCCATCATTATTTTCTAATCTCACCCAACAGTTTACCCTCTCCCTGCCATTTTCCTTTTCCTTGTCTTAACCTTTTTTGGCAAAATTCCTTTACACATTATATGCATGAATTCTTTGGCTCAGGCATTCCTTGTCTTTTCTGGATGTTATTCATGCATATAAGTTTATTTGAATGGCCAGCTAGGTGTGTGTTTCTGCTAAATACTGGGTACATGCATGTGTATTCCTATGTATTTATATATATTCTCTACCCACACAAGCTACTGTGTTTGCACTTATGCTATGGAAGTTAGAGCTAAAATCTTTCTCAGGTTGTTCATGCATTTCATTCAACTATGGTGCATTCATACTTAATGGTCATGCACTAATTTATACATTTATTTATATTATTATTTTATTTTTTTTTGCTTGCAAGATTCTTACTGAATTACTTGCTCCAGTTTGTACACTGCAACAGTGTGCACATGCACCACTACATACATTCTCATTTTTACACAAGTATATATATTTTTTAGAAAATTGTATCCATATTTTTTTTTAAAAATAAAATTCAAATGACCTAAATTTTCTACATGCTTGATTAACTAGGGCTGTCACAATATGCCATGTTTTGAATGTTAAATAGATATATATGCTTGTTGATGAATTTTGTTTGTTTATATAGATCTTTATGACAAGTTTTGATTTGAACAAGCTATCAAATGACACCTAAATGCGTTACGATTTTGATACAAGCTTAGGAATATTATTTTAGAAATGGGTTTTAAGATTTATGACCTATTGAATTATTGAGGGTTTATTATGAATTTTATAGTGAAGAAAATAATTAAATTGGGTTTAAAATTAATTATGACTATATGTTAGCTTTGGGTCAAAAATTTATAAATGCTAGAAAATATATTAAAAGTGATTTATGGGAATTTTTGTAGAATTTTTCTAAGTCTTTTACTAAGTATGTAAAATTATTGAAGGTGTGGGACTTAAATGTTTTATATGTTTATAAAAGAAGAACGGGCAATTTGTAAATGTTTTAAATTGTTAATCTTTGAAATTCGACAGCACTTCTAGGATATTTTTTAAAACGTATTGGGAACCAATCATATGTGGACAAATAAAGCAAGTTAGGTAGAAAGAAATTACTTTATAAAGTTAAAAATCAAATTTATAAGGTTTATCTATTTCATCACTTATAGCAGCATCTTTCAACCTCATACTGCCACCTCCGTCTAAGTCGAAACTAATACATATGGTATCGGATTCGGTATGTAGAGGCACTACAAGAAAAACAATCTTTTATAGCGACACATAGCCGCTATTAAACACAACTATAGTAGTTTGATAAACATGTATATCGACAAATAATTGCACATTTATAGCACAAAAAAACCACTATAAAAGGGCATGATTTCTTAACATACTATAACCGCTTGAAATAGTTATTCTATAGCGCCTATTTCGCGCTATATATCAACATGTTTATAGTATATTCTACATCCATTTACAACTTATATATACCGCTATAAAATGTGTAGATACAATAACGCCTATTTGCTGCTATCCTTTGATAGTAACCTCATACATTGCATTTTCTTTTTTATAGCACTTATGTCATATAGTTATAACGCTTTTTAGGAGGTATGCTTTATTTTACTATATATTTGATGCACCATACTATTACATTTTAATAATAATAATCAAAATGAATTCATTAAATAGATAAGAATTTGAACAATGTATGAACGAAAAAAAATATAATAATCGGCAAATGTAATGCATATTCATGATAAAAAAATAAAGTATCAAATTACAAAAAATAAGTTCAATATATGAGTCACCAAATTCAATACATATTTATGATAACAAAAGACAGCGTAGTACAAAGTTAACATCTACAAGTGCCAAATGCATCACTAAGAACTTGAACTACTCAAAGCCTTTCTTCATGCATGTCTTCGGTCACTGGTAGTACTTCCTAAAAATTTAGAACAATTTGAAAATAATTATATAAAACTGTGATATGATATATAATTTGTGTAATATTATCCCTTCGATATGATACATAAATGAGTGTTGTTTATAAAAAATACATAGTTCAATTCATGCTGTGAACATTCTCATAACTCCAGCATGAAGCATATATCAACAATAAAATTTTAGAAAAAATGGCAGTTTAATCCGTACTCCCAATAAAGAGTACAGGTGTTTCATTTTTAGGTTTTACGAGGAAAAAAACATTCTCTGCATCATATATTCATTCATTAGAGTAAATGATGATTATGCATATTCGTGTGCATGTAAACTTAATTCTAGTGATGGTTGTACATTAAGAAGATGTTTATGAAAGGAAAACTCTTAGTGAGCACTGAATTGTATGACTTATCATTTCTGTTTCCAAATGTGAAACTTACAAATTCGAAAATTTAGCAAGGGAATCCAAGTTGACATATGTTTACTTAATTATCTCAATACAATTCATTTTTTGCTTGAAGTCATTTATATAATAAACTTGCACCTCAACATGTCCAGTACTTGTGCAAATGTAAAAATAAAATAAAATAGAGAAGTTATTGCCAAAAATTGAAGTATGATTATTTGTGCATTTAGTTTTTAGTGATACTAAATCCAAATTTAGATGAGAGGAATGTATATTTGGTAGAAAAAATTTAGAAAGTTAAAACTTAATAATGTTTCGAACATGTACTGGTTTAATTTTCCCAAGCAACAATTGTTCATATTTTTTCTAAATTAATTATTCATATTTTATTGAAATTTTTTATATTTTTTTCTAAATTAATTGTTCATATTTTATTGAAATTTTTTATATTTTATTTTTTGGAAAATAATATTATATTTTATTGGAAAATTTCATATTATATTTTTTCAAAATAATATGACAAGCGGTTTTCTGTAAGTCGTAATAAGAATGGAAAAATACTTTGACGGTATATCCATTAGAATAAGAATTCCATACATTAGGCTTTGGACTTACATCTAAAAATTATGGAAGCCAGATGTTAATTTACAATACATGATGCAAGAAACAGTTGCTATGTTGTTCAATTTGTTGAAAAAAAAGACTATTATTCAATTTCGAATAAGAAAATTTACTCTTATTTTGGAAAAATCCATGGTACAAGAATGGTACCAATTATAAAGAAATCAATTTATACGTTGTTAAAAATTCAAATATGGGAAAACATGTATAATCTTGAAAATATATATGATCTTGACATGGAACTGCAAAGCCCTGATGAAATTTTTACAATTACAAGTTATATTGGCAAATTAACTCGAATTGATGCAATTACTGAAGAAATGAAAATAACTAAATTTATTAAGGTATTGGTTGAAATAAATGTACAGTCGATATTACCAACATCAATCTCTATATTAATGCATGCTGGAACTAAAAAGGAGTTCACGGTACCTTATGATTATATGTGCCACCTAAATGTTCCACATGTGTTATCTTTGGCTATAGGGATTAGGGGCTCATATACAATCTGAACAAGTTAAAGCAAAGTGGATTCCTAAAATTATAGACACGCCTGATGGAGACACTGCACAACAGAAAGACAAAAATGAAAACAAGTTCAATGATATATGGCAAAGTAATGCAAAAAAGGACAATATTGGTTAATTGCATGACCAACCTGAATGCTCCTATGAAAACAATAGCACTGAAGAACCAGACTCGTTGAATTTTCTGGATGACAATTTGCCTAATGAAATCTTAAATGATGGTAATAGTTGAGACCTCTACAAATATAGTTGAAGATGAGGTACCTGACATAAATGATAATACAGACATGTCAAATTATGTAACCGCGGTAAGGAAAATTTGGTTGTATTTGATAGTTATTGGACAATCTACACAACCGAGATCTTTTGGAGAAATTTAGAAAACATATGGATAGTTCTTGGTTATAGAAGTTGATGAATTGTATATACACTATTATCTCTCACAATTCAAACATACTGAATAAGGTGACATGGCGACTTAGGCAAATACAATGTGCGTTTCGCCAAGTCCTACACGTATATCATATAAATGAATCATATACGTGCACCTTAAATATCCGAGCATAGATAAAAATCGATGTCATAAAAAATTTACAAAACATAAAACCAAATCGTATGTATTTGACAAAGGTAATTCCAAAAAATATAATACAAAATTTTTCAATAAATTATTGTGCGGTAACATTCTCATCACCAACAATCTACAATTAATTGTTCAAATTTTTTCTAAATTATTATCAAGTTTTCTAAATAATGTATCTTTTATTATTAACTTTGACCTGAGAAGGAAGAGAACCTAACATTGACAAATTCAACTTCTAACCATAAAATACTTATCACCTGATGCATCTTTTGAACTAGTAATATTTGAAAGAATGAGTGGCGTCTCATCTCCTCCGAATTATTTTGAATCCAAAACCATGACCACTGCAATCCCAGCAATAGCGCAGATTAATGGAACTCAGCAATTGAAATAGCCAAGAAACCACCACAAGCAGATGTCATGCGGTTAAATAAATATATTGAGTCCTCAAAGAGTGGATGAATGTATAAAGGAGCCTTAACGTGGATATCCACAAAAATATGAATGTCAAGGTCCAAACTAATAATATTTGATAGGTGTGTTTGAAACAAGAGTTGGTAACTCGGTCCATATTTCAAAGTAATGAATGTATACAGATCACAATCAATTATAAGACCTGCTTTTAACGAATTCACAAATGATAAACCAAGGATTGCATACATATCATATATCATGTCAGACAAATTATAAAAAGGACAAAACTGATCTAATATAATTTTACGTAATGTTGCAGCAAGTGAATTCTTAAGCTTTGGGACTACACATACCAGCAAAAATCAAAGGTGAAAGTTTCTCATTTTTCATAAGGAAATATAAGCAAATAATAGGTACATCTTCAATACACTTTAAAACATTCTCATGGCATCAAAATTCTACATTCTATGAAATACAATTAAAGCAAGTATTGAGCTTTAATTCACCCAACATATGTAAATACATAAGTGAATGAGTTTAACTTGATGTTATGGTAATAGAATTATTGTATTTTCTTACCTTATCAAAGGAGAACTAAAGTATAATAATAAAAGATAGATTGGTAGTATAGATTGATTGTTGGTTATGATTGTGTACAATCTAGAAAAAATAGTCTATGCAATTTTTTGGTTTTATAAGTAAACTAACAGTTCCATTAAACGTGAAACAAAACAAAAGGAAACTAGATGGCAAAGAATAAGTAACAAAACATGTAAGCATGCACAACATACCTCTTTCGCTTTCAACTCAATGCTTCGATGCAAATACATGTATGGTAGAAACACCAAACACTGCAAAGTCAATATGGCAAAGGGATTTCCTTAGTCAATAGTTTTCAATGAACCTAAACATCCACGCGTTGAAATTTATGTAAACAAACAATTTCATATCTGTTACAAAAAATATTCTCAGTAAATAAAAACATAGTCCATTTACCAATGCAAATATTAACATAAAATAGTATTCAACAAAGTTCTTCAAATTACAAAAGTAAACAATGACAAAGAATTCTAATATGTCAAATTGCTGACCTTGTATACATATACATTATAGGCATATAAATATCAACATTATATGATCTATGAACGCATCAAATGTGATATCACATGTATGAATTAGATTCCAGTTGTGTATGAAGTAAAACAACAAAATCTTTTCATTTTAATAGTAACTCATTAGTCGTTACTAGTTAATAATCATACAAATGCAGTTCAATATTCTTTATTTTAAGTTATTATGATAAAACATAAGTCCTTCATAGGACTATGGTATATTCTCTGGACTGTCATAGTAAACACAGTGGGATCAAAACCAGTTGACATGAATTAACCATGTTGAAGAAAAGATGGATTATAGCAAACAATATACTCTAACTTATAAATAAAAAAGCACATACTTGAGATTCTAAAACATAAGACAAACTTTGCCTCTTTTTCAACCTAGCAACCTCGGTTCTCTTCTCAGTAACCACATCCCTCCTCTCCAAAATATCATCCGAGACATGAAATAATTATTTTGATATTATCCAACATAAAAAATATAAATCAATCTTAAGATATCGATCTTAAATTTAAATTCAACATTCAATCTACTAACCTCGGCTTCAGTGATCTAAGAACTGAATGTTGCTTTTGCTTTCGCATTAATGAACCTCCATTGCAAATACCTATTGTCTAATAAAATGCCTAGTACTTTTGAATGATAAGAGTAAATTCCTACTAAGTAAAATACATATATAAGTACCCATTGCATTTACCTGGCTAGCGCAATTCCCCAAATAGCCAAGGCATATATGGTTTTTTCCAACTTCTTATAGGTGTTTCAACTTGCCAATTTCTTTATATCCACCCAAAACACTTGCAATACCTATGTGATCAACATAACATATAATATTCATTGCATTTTAATGATATTTAGAATAAAGTGGTATAATATATATATATATATATATATATATTATGTACAAGCGACTTTACCATAGAATGACAAAATCTAGTATACTTTTCAAGTTACAAATTAGAGTTCAATTAGCAACTATATTATCTGCTTTTGTAGAACAAACATTTACCTCGGTATTAACTGAGGCTTATCTATACTATAATATTATTATTCAGTTAGATTTTAAGAGCACACAGGCCTCCTTCATATTTTGGAAAAAGAACAGTCACATTTTTAATTTCTTTCTATTCCAAACTTTGAAATGTGACAACTTTTTCTATATTAATTGGATTTAAGAATCGATTTCACTATCAAAATTTCAAATTTAATATGTTTTCCAATGATATCCATTGTTGATAGCTAAAAATAAAATTTTAAAATCATAGTTTTTTGGATTATTCATATTATTAAAGTTATTAAATCTATTTGACTTTATTTCTTTTAACTAATCTATGTCGTTGATTGTTTTGAAAATTTCCAGCCTCTAATGCTACTTTCACAAATTGCGGTCAAGTTTGGTGAAATGCAACATTACCAAAATACAACAACAATGTTAGATGGAATTCAAAATGCTCAAAAGCATTAAATACAATTATATGCCTCTTATTATATTGAATTTGCTTTGACTGTAAAAGAAATACAATGATATTCTTCACATTAAAATAAATATTGTTGAATAATGGTTGTTAGTTCCAACACTTCAGACATAAAATATGTATGCTTTAGATTTAGCATATTTTTCACAAGAATAGTTCAAAACAGAAATAAATCTTTTTATCCTCTAATCCTATCATTCCACAATAATATGATGCTGCATAATGTGCTCCTAGACATAGTCAGTTATGGGATCATCATTAACACTTGCGTTTTCATGAATCATGTCAACGTTGCTTTTGGCATTTTTGGATCAATGGTCAAGTGTAAACCAGATGTTGTTACCTGCACTGCTCTTATAGATAGTTATTACCGAAGCAACAAATGGAATCAACGACATCAAGTATTAAAGGAAATGATTGATAAAGGTATCTCACCAAATGAAGTTACATATAATACAGCTAATGCACACAATAAATTTATATATGTATAATTTATATGTGTATTGTGTGGAAATTTTATCTTTGAAATCACTTTTTCCTTGATATTTTGCAATTGTTTATCAAGCACCAGAACTATCTGCATTACTGTTTTCAAAGATTTATACACAAGTTTTAGACAAAATGCAAACTTATTTGAAAATTGATGAAAAAGATCACTATTTCTTAATTAATAAACCATATAAATCATTTAAACATGGTATGATGATAAGAGGTTGAGTGCAGTCCGTATGCGAAGCACGGGTTCGTACTAGTTGTTAAATAAGTCTGACATCCTCGGTTAAAACCGAGGGTGATTGCCTCATTAATACTAAAGCAACATTTACACATGCTAGATGACTTTCGGATACTCTTATTATTGTTATTATATCAAAAACATTAGTGGAAATATTATACTATCAATTTAGTGATTTATCATAAGCATTAGATGAATTATTACTATTATTATTGTTATAAAATTTAGTTAATTTATATCAATTTTTTTAAATTTGTAATAAATGTAGTTAAAATTTAAAACTTAGTTAACTTGGTTAATAATTTATTAGCTTATATAAACAAAGTTAAATTTTATAAAATTAGTTAATTTATTATTGTTGTTGTTTATATATGTAGTTAATTTTTATAAAATTTAGTTAACTTGTTTAATATTTTATGATTTATTAATAATGATAGTATTATTATATAAATTTAGTCAATTTTTATAAAACTTAGTTAATTTGGTTAATATTATATAATCTATTACTATTACTATTATCATTAACTTAGTTAATTTTTATAAAACTTAAAGTTAATATATTATTATTATTATTATTATACGCTTAGTTAATTTTTATAAAACTTAGTTAACTTGGTCATTACTTTATAATTTGTTATTATTATTATTATTCTAAACTTAGTGAACTGCTATTAAACTTAGTTAAATTTTATAAGCTTGGTTTGTTTATTCTTATTATTACTATTATGACCATCGTCATTGTTGTTAATATTATCTTTATAAACTTGGTTTATTTTCAAACAAATGAAGATTAACAAAGTGCAAATATGGTCAATATAAACGGTATAGATTTGGAGGTTTGGACTTCACAAGATATTTCACAAATCTCTAGCTTTATTAAAATCCCAAGCGGATTAGATGATACAAATGAATAAAAAGGAAAGTCATAAAATTTGCAGAAGTTTCTGTACAAGTAATAACCCAGTCCTAGTGATAAAAAGGAGGCTTACCAATCCCATTTTATCAAATTGGAGCATTTAATAATTACTTGTTGAATTCTAGCTTAACTGAAAATAAATATTTTAGGGTTTCAATTATACAAGCAGGAGAAAATAAAGCTTTGGATTTCAATTATACTCATTGATCGATATAATAAAATGTCCACGTGTAAAGAAACATATTGGTTGTAAGAGCATCAAACGGTCTATAAAAATAGAATTTATTTCCCATTCACTATAAATGTTAAATTGATTTTTAGGATTTACTACAATACTGGGATGTGTAAGAAAAGAAATTCGAGTTCTATGGGTTGGACCGAAAGAGGCTAAAGAGTTTTTGTCCGATGTAGAATCTTGATCATGGTGTTAAAAAAAGTTGATGGCAATTTTGATTCGGTTAAATTTGATGGAAAAAGGCATGCATTTTGATTGATTCAAGATGTGAAAGAAATCATGAAGCTTTTATTTTGGCCAGCTAGTTTGCTGGTAGCAGTATACACTAAAACTATAAAATTTGTCATCATGATATGCTACCGTTGCAATTTTTACCAATTTTATTTTACAATTTTGTATGTTAGAATGAATCGAAATATTTCATTTTGTATAAGGTAGATTTAAGTACAATAGAATAACATGAGGTTTGATACATGGAAATCTAGGGAACAACACAATATATAAGGAATGTGTAGAAACATAATTCTTGGATTCAACAAACTTTCATAATCATCTTCAAGAACTTGAGGCATATCTAAGTGCAACAGGTAACATGGGTTCGATACCTGGTAATTTTGAAGGGAAAAGTAAGAAAATTAACAATAGTTATAAAACACAACCCATTGGTTCATATAATCAAGCTATAGTGTAATTAAATATACACGTACCATGAATAATTAGTTCATCGATGAAGTTGTAGAACAGGAGGCCCTTGGGGTTTATTTTCCCTCTTCCACCTGATTATGAATTATCAATGCACATACTATATGACATGAAAATTATGATATCAATAGAATTCACAACCAGCATATGATCATACGTGGAATGAGTCGTGGCCAAGATATTGAAAATACGTAACCTTCAAGTCCAATTTCTTTCATGAGTCTGATGTCTTCCTACATATTTAAAAGATTATACCAGCATACTTAGAGGAATAAATTAGCATAATTTGTTCAAATATTTATAGTAAAATATTACAACCATTATGATTGTCAATAATACCTTGTATTTGTGATAACCATTAGATGTCACATTAGCTATAACGCCTTGCCATGTCCTGTAATTTTCACAGACACAAGTTGAAGGCAGCATACATACTTGTATGGTCACAAATTTTAAAGGATGAGTTTAAGAAATAGGCATATAACTTGCTTTTAACATTAATAGTATAATTTCGTACATAATGATATCTAACCAGTGTGTAGAAGTGTCCAAAATGCTAGGACTCTTTCCAACTTTGCTTGCTGCCCCTTCAACATGTGACAAACTCGTGTTTTTTTTATAATTTTTCAAAATTACCCTTTTTCTTCAAGAATCACCTAAGAGAAGACTAATACAAATGGGTTGGATACACTAATGTATGATTTATTGGTAAGGTAAGTTCAATCATCAACAGCAGCAGCGACGGTAGAAAAAAACAGAGAGAATAAAGAAAAATAAGCACCTGGTAAGCTGAAGTACAAGAACCTAATACAAATTCATTTTGGAAGTCATCCCTACTTAATTTACTCTCTTCACTGTTATTATAATCCATGATAGAAGTAGGAAGCAAAACAACTTCATTCTTCTTCCTCTTGTTTGCAGCACAAAAGGCAATAATGATCAAAAGGCTATTACTTGCATTTCGTGTGTTGTAGAGAAAATAAAATACCTCGATGGAACGGGAGCAACCATTAAAAGAAGGCACTTCTATTTGACAGATAAATAGATGGAAATCAAGCGTTGGATCCATGCAATTGAACTGATAAGACCAAACTATATACAAATAACTTATCTTAATTAGATGTGGACCCTTGTTTTCAATGTAGTTTGGAAGGACACTACATGTGTATGGTTGAGGATGATTCAAGGGGCATGCATTACATCTTTATGTTGATGCTCATGTCTGTAATTGTAAGCTTACTTTTATTTCATTGCAAATTAATTAGAAATGCAAATAATTTGAAAATAATTGAAATGTTGACGAATATTTTCAATGCTCATTTAAATGTTGGACTCATCTTTTTGTATAAGTGGACAAATTTATACATATGAAACAACAACCTTCTCTTTTTGCTATGGTATATTTGTAATCCAAATATAAAATGAAGAAATTATCATAACAGATCAATGTCAGCATAAGCATTTTCATATAGCACACTTGAATATAGAATTCTATGATTACATTCTACATCTACAGATAAATATTCTACCAAAAGATAACTTTCTTTTGCAAAATGTTGGCAACATTCTTCTACAATGGATATAAATATTATTTGTACCAACAAGATGAGACAAATCTTAATAAGGAAATGATAATTGCCTCTGGCATCCAAGGTGGTGTATTGGGAATTGTTTCCCAGGTTTCAACCTATCAAGTCACTCATACAATGCCCAGATGCAAGTAATCTGTCTTTGGAGGAGAAGATCTTTTAGTTAAATATAACCAGGAGCTAATACTTAGTAGAATAGAAACATAAAAAACAATTGAATGAAATGCAATACCAGATAATGAAGGTATAGTCATCCAAAGGGAAATTATCGAAATGCACTAACTAATCTGGATTGTTAATTTTTTAGTTCAAAATCTCAAATAAATGCTGAACCATGATCTAATTTTCACTAGAGCAATTGTTCAAACATATTATAATATGAACACATATTTGAAAAAAGTATATGCTCTCTATTTTTTGTTTTATACAATTCTTGTATCGGGGGTTGGATTTTAGTTAGGGGTAAATTTCACGACCCCCACCCATAGACACACACACACAATAGACCATTGTGGTTTCCTTTTAGCGATAGAACCAAACATGACTCCTTAATCATGCTCAGCTATAAACAACATAATTATATAAAAAGCATAGTTCAATTCTTGTCATTTTTACTATCTGAAAGCTAGAAACCAGAATCATATTTAATCCATATAGGAAAAACATTACGTTACAAATATCAAAAATAAATAAAAGAGGATACTTCGTAAATTGTGATTAAGGAATGTAGTTATTGTTCTATACCTAGGATTTGAAGAGATTTAGGGTTTGAATTGTTATTAAACTTGAGTAAAATCGTTAACCGGCAAAGAGCTCCTGAAAGATGGCATCTATGAACTGATGAAGCAACAGTTGAAGTTTACAACCATAAACGAAGTTCGAAATCTGGCAGATATTGATGAAGAGCGAAATCGAAGGTTGAAGATTGGAGATCAGGGCTTCTAACGCCGTTGAGTTCACAACTGTTGAAGTGCAAACTGTGGAAGATCAAGGATGGAGTACAGTAGCTAAATTTCAAAGATTGGAGATGGAGTAGAACTTCGACTAGGGTTATTTTGTTTTAGGAGGGAAACGAAAATGGCCGAGTGTTATTTTGGGATGGAGATGAAATTAGGTGTGTTTTTGGAAGGGAGACGAAAATTTGGGGCCAAAGCATTGCACATGTACATACAAAACATATTGTGTAAAAAATAATAATATTTAAAGGTAAATAATAACACTTTAGAACAATGCGTTATTAAATGGTGTTATTAATAATATATTTTCTTGTAGTGTGGATTGGAGTTGTGCGAAAGGTATGTTGTCAAAATAGGTCTTTCGACGAGGTTGAACTAGCTTCTGAAAACTTAGAACTATTTTGGTTGTAAATGAGGCTTTCGAATGAGATGTCTTTCGACTTGGTTAATTGTCTTGAGAAAAGAGCTTTCGAAAGAGGTTGTCGCCTTTGTTTTAAAAAGACTCCTACGAAGGGGTCGAAACCCCTGCTGCCACATTCTACCTTTCGAACAATGCATTCAAAAGGATTCTTTTGCTTCAAACTTAGAGCTGCTTCTCTAAGGGTTTCGAAGGGGTTGGTATCGACACCATCCACTTCTTTTATTTAGGAAAATGCTTTCGAAAGAGTTGGTTTTGACCCAGTTCTTTTAAGACCCGTTTTATATTCTGAAAGCTAAATCCAAAGGTTTCGAAAGGAATGGTTTTAAAGGTTACAAAACTATGTTCCACACATTTTTACTTGCACCTAATACTTTTGAAAGGCTTGTTTCAAGTAAAGGACTTCAATACTTTCGAAAGGTATCTAATGAAGGATTCAAAGGGGATGTTTCTCAGTGGTTTCGAAAGGTATACGATAAAGCATTCAAAGAGGCGATTCCCTAATGTTTTCGAAAGGTTTACCTTTAGTGTTTGAATGGAAGGATTCTAATGGTTTTAAAAGGTAAATAGAACTGTTTTGAAAGAAGGATGTTAAGATTTTATAAAGCTTTCGAAAGGGAAACTTACAATGTTTCCGAAAGGTCTTTTGTAAATTGTTTTGAAAGGTATGTTTTGGCCTTTCGGCCCAGAGTTCAAGGTAAAGTAGTTAACTAGTTTCGAAAGGGGTTGTGATGCCCCACCTCTATACTCACGCTAGCCAAGGACATTACGAGTTAATGCTGTCAATTAACACGATGAATAAGGCTGTTGAGTAACGACCATTCATGTAATGGCTTTGTGCAAGTACCGATATGTCAGATGATATGTCACGTATTTCTTTTAAAGAGGAATCCGACATATCAAATACAAACCCAAAGCGACTACACAGTGGCTATGTGGTCTTCGGAAGCAAATATAGAAATAAGCATAACACAAATCAGTCACAGACATCCATATCACAAAGGCGGAAATAAAGATGAATATAACATATAGAAGTGTACATCACAGTAGTGGTCAAATAAGATCCACAATATCACAAAAGAATGAGTACAAGTGCTAGAGAAAAGAATATGTATAAATCAAGGAGTCTCTATCTCGAATGTATAATAACAAAAACTACTAAAATAGAGTAGTTAGCCAAAAGTCAGATAATTTTCCCAAATGAGGAGTTAAGCAGAAGCACCCGTAACATCTCGGTCTGACCCGAGTATTATTTAACAAGAAAATAATAAACGGATCAATCTAGCTATAAATATCAGATAAAATGAAATAAAATAAGAGATATGACAAAAACATATTATAACAATAATGCTATACTACGACAAGTATACATTAGATAACAAAAAAATTCATACAATATCTCGAGAAATCTCAAAACATAGAAAATAATGTCATATTCTTTATTTTATTGACCATACCACAAATATTGACAAATATATCAATGCCAATCACAAAATTGGTGAATCACAAATTCTAGAAATCATCAACTAGAAATCCAGAAATCACAAAAGGGGGAGGCCTATCACAAAACGGGAGCAGTAAAACTCACCAACACGTGTATCACAAAAGGGTCGCTAACCCATGGTCACTAACCATAGAGCCGGTTCAACAACGTAGTACAACGGTACTCCCGAGGAACCTGAAACTCAAATAATTTGGAAAAACGACATAGTACAATGGTACGCCCGATGAACCTGATAAGCTCGAAAATGATGTAGCATAATGGTATGCCCGATGAACCAAACTCCATAAAAGAGCACGGGTCGCTAGCCCACAAAAATGAGTCGAAACTCCAAAGAACCAATAGGTCATTAGCCTATAAAAGAAATGACGCGAAACTCAATAAAACGAGGTACAGTCCCCCACATGGATAAAGAGACATAGCATATCGCTAATCTAAATCACAAAATGATCATCATTGATCAATAAAAAGTGTGAATTACACTAAGCTGGTAAATAAATGAGTTTAGCTTCATGTCCCATAACCATTAGCTTAGCTGAAATTTTTACGAACAAATTATAGACCTCCACTCGAAAATTGTCACAAGAGTTTCAATCGAACAAGTCCAAAAATTAACCGATGAAGTAAACGTGAATGTTTCATACCACTTGTTTTGCTAAGCCATCTAATTAGATTTTCTCATACGAATGAGGTAAAGGTTTGTATATACTAATAGGTTGGAAAACGGGTTTTATAAAGAGATTTGTATTAAAAATAGAGTTGAAATCATCTTTGTAAAAGAGTTTGAATATTTCCTACTAGTATAGAAACCTTTGTATTAAAGTGACAAGTTACAAAAATGATTGTAGAAACAATCGATCACCAAAAATTCACATACGAAGACGTGAATCAAATCCATAGAAATCGACACCGAATCCAACAAGATGGATATTCCCAAAAATCCCGAAAAAGAAATTACCAAGCCAACAAAAGTGATAACAACTAATCGTAGAAACGAGAATCGATTAAAAATTGAAAATCCACTCAAAAATGCCTAAAGTAGGCAAAAATGACAATTGCCAGATTCAGTCGACTAGACTACAGCGTCAGTCGACTGACATAGGCCTGGAAACACTCGGTTTCCAGGCTCAGTCGACTGATACAGACCTGGAAACACTTGGTTTCCAGGCTCAGTGGACTGACTTAGTAGGTCGGTCGACTGATACAGGGACAGAGAATTTTTTCATCCCCTTGTTTCAGTCGACTGACCTCCTGGTTTAGCCGACTGAACCTGCTTCTTCAGCGTTATCAGCCTAGCCCCCAAGTGGACAAAATCCTAACAAATTGCGATCGAACGAGTGATGGGCGCTAGGGGTTTATGCCAATCGACAACCCAGCCCTATATGCTCTTCGATGCACCACCAAAAGCATGTTCAAACATCAAAGCTAGGATTTTTTAAAGATTTGACTTCAAAACACCAAAAAATGGAATATTCATAAAACCAATTCAAATCAAAAGAAAATGAGCATGAATAGATGTTAGGAATTCATACCTAACAACAATCGAGAATATAGACATAGATGTGAGTTTAAAAACTCACCTTTTACTCAAAAACAAGGAAGGAGAAGCTTGAAAACAAAAGGAAGATAAACTACTTTTCAACTTCAACTCTAAAAGCTCCAATCTAAGATCACAAGCAAATATTTCCTAAGTTAGGTTATATAAAATTTCTGAAATTGGAGAGAGATTGAGATGGAGAAGAAGAAGAGGGTGCTTACCTAAGCTTCTCTTTGATTTTGGAGCTAGAACTTGAATTTGCAAAAGAAACTAGGGCTTAGGGTTTTAATTTCCAATCTCTTCCCCCATTTTTGCTAAAGCTTGAAGTGTTAGGAAATAAGAATGAATAAGAGGAGAGGGGGTGGAGCTAGGGCCTTATATTAGGTTATTGGGCTGAAACCCAAACCCAAAGCCCTAAGTGAAAATGTCAAAATTCAAGCTAAGTCTAAACATATCGATGTTTATACTTAAAAAGGTTGTAAACGACATTTTGAACTCGATGGAAGTGGTCTCGAGTTCTAATTCGACTGTTTGCAAAAGGTTGCATTTCGGACTTAAACCCGACTAACGATGCTATATTTAAATAAAATATTTAAATATACAATCGTAAAATATGCGGGTTGTTAAGATTCCCCTCCTTAAAGAAATTGCGTCCTTGCAATACTTAAGAAGAAAATAAAGAGTAACAACCATAAAAGCATATTAACATAAAAGAAAATTTGAAATAAGAAGTTCGCCTGAAAGAGCACGAGAGAGTAAGTCCAGATGTGTTCCCTCGATGAAATCCCTAGATTCCCAAGAGCTATCCTTAGGATTTAAGGACCATTTAACCTTCACAAGCGAGACATCTTTATTTCGTAGGCGTTTAACCTTCATAGAAATGATGCGAATAGGATGTTGGTCATAAGTCAAATTAGGCGAAACTTCAATTTCCTCCACAATACCGGGCTCAAAAATAGAATTGGAATCTCGAAGGCATTTCCGTAATTTAGAAACGTGAAACACGTCATGAATAGTAGAAAATTGAGCCGGTAATAAAAGACGATAAGCTACGGAACCAATGCGTTCGGTGATGGGAAATAGACGAACATATCGAGGCGCTAATTTTCCCGATCGACTGAAACGCACAATACCTTTCATAGGTGAAACACGAATAAACACCAAATCTCCCATAGAAAATTCTAATTTCCTTCTTGGTTATCATCATAGGATTTTTGTCTACTTTGAGCTTCTTTCATCCTATGGTGAAAAGTAAATCTTTTCTGTGGATTCACGAATAAAATCTGACCTAAAACCAACTTCTCACCAGCCTCAAGCCAACAAGAAGGAGATCGGCATGGCCTTCCATAGAGTGCCTCAAAAGGTGCCATACCAATGCTAGATTGGTAGCTATTATTATAGGAAAACTCAACAAGAGAAATATGATCTTTCCAACTTCCACCAAAATCTAGGACACATGCGCGAAGAAGATCTTCAAGAGTTTGATTCACACGCTCGGTTTGTCCATCGGACCGAGGATGGTAAGCGATGCTAAAATTAAGCTTTATTCCCAAAACTTTTTGAAGGCTCTTCCAAAATCCACTAGTAAGCAATGGATCACGATCGCTAACAATAGAAGTAGAAACTCCATGTAATTTAATAATTTCTTTAAAATACTTCTCGCTCCCACCGGCCGGCTGATGGAAATAGACTGACTACTGGAGATATTCGTGTTACTTCGTCTGCACTTGTTTGTACACGAATGCGTGAGTTATACCGAGTACTCAGTAAATTATGGACAACTTCAAATCTTCGTTTTCGAGAGGGATGATCAACTCCGCAAATATCGATCGAAAAAGTTTGGCCAAAAGAGGTACGGTCCGATTTGACCGAATAGGGATAAAATGGGTGGATTTTGTAAGTCTATCAACTATCACCCAAAGGCTATCATGGCCCGAACGAGAACGTGGAAGTCTGTCGATAAAGTCCATGGAGACTTGATCCTACTTCCAAATTGGAATGTCCAAAGGTTGCAATAACCCACCGGGCCTTTGATGTTCGGCCTTAATAAGTTGACAAGTCATGCAACGCTTAATGAAGTTAGCAATATCACATTTCATTCCATCCCAATAATAAAGACGTTTCATATCCACGTACAATTTACTACTACCAGGATGAATGGTAAATTTAGAATGAAGAGAATCTTCTAAAATGTCTTTACGAAGATCACTAATATTTGGCAAAATAAGTCTACCAAATTTTTGAATACCGCCAGCAGAATCCATATCAAAGTCTTTCAAACTTTCAGTATCAATTTTATCCATACAACATTGGCTAAGAAGGGCCAATTCGGGATCTATCTTTTGAGCTTCAAGAATGCGGTCTAAAAGAGAAGGATGAGCCTCAAGGCTACATAAAACAAGAGATGAACATAAATCGGATTCACGATCTCGAATCTCACAAGTGGATAAAACCTCGAGATCATTCCATTCAGATATCATCATGGAAACAACCGCTGGTTCCTTATGGCTAAGTGCATCGGCAACACGATTTCCCTTTCCAGGAGTATAAAGAATATCAAGATCATAAGATGCAAGAAACTCAAGCCAACGTTGTTCATGCAAATTAAGTTCCTTTTGAGAAAACAAATACTTCAAAGATTTATGATCGGTATAGAGAATAAATTTCTCTCCCAAAAGACAATGACGCCAAATTCTAAGGGATAAGATAATAGCGCAAGCTCTAAATCATGAGTGGCATATCTAGTATCGGCATGCTTTAATTGCCTAGAAGCATAAGCAATAACACGTTCCCTTTGCATGAGAATAGCTCCCAGACCAACACGACTATCATTGGTATAAACAATAAAGTCTTGGTTCCCTTCGGGAATCACAAGAATAGGAGCATCTGAAAAGAGGTCTTTTAATTTCTGAAAAGAAGCTTCACATTTGTCTGACCAAATGTACTAAACTCCCTTCTTTGTCAAACTAGTATGAGGCATGGAAATTTAAGAAAAGTCTTTTATGAAACGACAGTAATAGCCCGCCAATCCAAGAAAACTATGAATTTCCGTCACACTCTTCGGTCTCTTCCAATTTTGAATCGCTTCAATCTTTGAAGGATCCATGGAAATTCCAGATTCATAAATAATATGACCATGAAATTTCACATGAGATTGCCAAAAGTGACATTTAATTTTTTTCTTCTTTCAATTGGTGGCTCGTAAGAGTTTCCAACACAATCTGAAGATGCTTTTCATGCTTTTCCTCGGTTCTAGAATAAACAAGAATATCATATATAAAGATGAAAACAAATCAATCGAGGAAGTCTTTGAAAGTAAGGTCAACGAAATAAGCTGGAGCATTCGTTAAACCAAATGGCATAACAAGCCATTCATAAGATCCATAAAGTGTATGGAATGATGTGAAAGGAATGCTATCCTCTACAATACGAAGCTGATGAAAACCGATTTCTAAGTCTAACTGTGAAAAGACTCTAGCACCACTAAGTTGATCTAACAGATCATCAATCCGAGGTAAAGGATATTTATTCTTAATGGTAAGATCATTAAGCTTGCGGTAGTCAACGCAAAGCCTAAGTGTACCATCGGATTTCTTCACAAAAATAGCTGGAGCTCCCCAAGGATAGGACCTAGAACTAATAAATTGCTTCTCTTCCAATTTGGATAATTGTTTACACATCTCCTCGTTTTCTTTATTGGACAAACGATAAGGAGGATGAGTGATGGGTGGAGCTTCAGGGATTAGATTAATTCTGAACTCAATTTCTCGCTTAGATGGTAATCCTAAAATGGGCTCAAATATATCGGCAAATTCACGAACAACGTGAATGAGAGAAATGATATCTTCCTTATCATCATTATCGTCATCATGATGGTTTATAGAATACAAGGATGCTGCCAATTTAAAATATGAATCTTTAAGAACAATAGAAATCTGCTTTACAGATCGAGGATGTCGAAGATGAATAGTCCTCTCAGGACATAGGATATGGGCTTCATAATGGTTAAGCCAATCCATTCCCAAAATCATTCCGAAGCCTAAGTAATGCATGACATGCAAATCGTCTTCGAAAGAATAATCACATAAAATAATCTCGACATCTTTACAAAGCATACTGAGTGTTGCGGATCCACCAACTGGATTCACAATTCTCAAAGAAGCCATCAAAGCCATAACACTTAAAGAAAAAGTATCAACAAGTTTTTTGATGTAAAAGAATGGGATGCACCCGTATCAAAAAGAACTCGAATAGGATGATCACGAAACATAATAATGCCATCAAGGATAGAATGAGAAATACCTTGACCACGAGAAGTGTTACTAGGGGCTTGCACAACATTTAGCTTTACCTCGTTCTTGCTTTGAAGTTTGGGACAAGAAAATAAAAGATGCCTCGAACTTTTGCAATAACGACAAAAGAGAGGTATCTGACATCTATAAGCAAAATGGTCCTTAGAACCATAATTGTAGAATTGCCCATGACTAGAAGTAGTAGTCTTTTCTATCGGAGTTTCTTGCTTCCCTTTTTGTTGGAATAAAGAACTTTGAACCTAATAGGCTTCTTCTTGTTGTTGTTGAAGTTCGGTTTGGCACCCACAACCTCAACATCATCTTCTTTATTGGCCTCTTTGGGTCGAAGAGCGATATCAACAAGTTGGTCGAAAGAAACTTCCAATTTTAGAAGTAAAGGCGTTGTGAGATTCTTATTCAAGCCATAGAAAAACCTTTGATTTTTCTTCAATGGGGTATTTATTTACTCAACACCATATTTAGAGGGATTCAAAAGATGCGACATAACCTGCCACAGAAGATTCACCTTGAACAAGGTCAATATAACGACGGGCTAGAGTCACTATTTCAGCTTCCGGTACAAACTTCGGTTCAAATATTCCCTGGAATTGCTCCCAAGTAAGATTTGCTTCAATAATTTCAGAAACCAGAAGCTCATGCCAATCTAATGCTCTTTCTTGAAGCATACTAGAATCCACTTGGACACGATGCAAATCAATAAGATTCATGCGAGAAAAGATGTGATCGCATGTTCTAAGCCGAGCCAGGACTTCTACGACGCTTTCGGAACCCTTCAATGGCTTTTCACCCAAATTGGTATAATCGCTGCACAAGCATGCAAACCCAGATTTAGGGTGAGTAGGCTCTGGAACGGGTCCAACAGCCTGAACATTCTTTACAAGGTCTAGAAGTTGTTGAGCTGACATAAATACTCGATCCTGAGGAGTAGCACTGGATTGACCAGCGCTGGCACGATTTGGTCTAACCATTTCTCTTCTTTAAGAAAGAAAGAAAGAAGAAGAAAAAGGTTATTCTCAGAATGAACATCAAACAATCTTAATTGATAAAACAAGGCATCATAAAAGAAAATAGGATAAAACGGTACAAAGACTCGATTTAAATCCTAAGGCACAACTCCTAAGAAGGACTTAGGACAATGATCCTTGCTAGATTATTCTATATTGTTTCGAAGTTTGGCTCTGATACCAAGCTGTAACGCCTCACCTCTATACACACGCTAGCTAAGGACACTACGAGGTAATGCCATCAACTAACATGAAGAACAAGGCCGTTGAGGAGCGACCATCCATGTAATGGCTTTGTGCAAGTACCGATATGTCATATGGTATATCACGTATTTCTTTTAAAGAGGAATCCGACATATCAAATACAAACCCGAAGCGACTACACGGTGGCTATGTGGTCTTCGGAAACAAATATAGAAATAAGCATAACACAAATCAGTCGCAGACATCCATATCACAAAGACGGAAACATATATGAATATAACACATAGAAGTGTACCTCAGAGTAGTGGTCAAATAAGATCCACAATATCACAAAAGAATTAGTACAAGTGCTAGACAAAAGAATATGTATACATCAAGGAGTCTCTATCTCGAATATATAATAACAAAAACTACTAAACTAGAGTAGTTAGCCAAAAGTCAGATAATGTTTCTAGATGAGGAGTCAAGTAGAAGCACCTGTAACATCTTAGTCTGACCCGAGTATTATTTAATTAGAAAATAATTAAAGGATCGGTCTAGCTATAAATATCAGATAAAATAAGATAGAATAAGAGATATGACAAAAACGTAAGATAACAATAATGCCATACTGCGACAATAATATATTAAATAACAACAAAAATCATAAAATGTCTCAAGAAATCTCAAAACACAGAAAAGAATGTCATATTCTTTATTTTATTCACCATACCACAAATATTGACAAATATATCAATGCCAATCACAAAATTAGTGAATCACAAATTCTAGAAATCATCAACTAGAAATCCAGAAATCACGAAATAGGGAGGCCTATCACAAAACGAGAGCGTGAAAACTCACCAACATGTGTATCACAAATGGGTCGCCAACTCATTGTCGCTAACCATAGAGCCGATGCAACAGCGTAGTACAACGGTACCCCGAGGAACTTGAAACTCAAATAATTCGAAACAACGACGTAGTACAACGGTACGCCCGGTGAACATGATAAGCCGGACAACGACGTATTACAACAGTACGCCCGATGAACCGAACTCGGTAAAAGAGTATGGGTCGCTAGCCTACAAAAATGAGTCGAAACTCCAAAAAACCAATAGGTTGTTAGCCTATAAAAGAAATGAGACGAAACTCAATAAAAGAGGTACAGTCCCCCATATGGACAAAGAGACATAGCATATCGCTAGTCTAAATCACAAAATGATCATCATTGATCAATAAAAAGTGTGAATTACACTAAGCAGGTAAATAAATGAGTTTAGCTTTATGTCCCATAACCACTGGTTTAGCTTAAATATTTATGAACAAATTGTAGATCTCCACTCAAAAATTGTCACAAGAGTTTCAATCGAACAAGTCCAAAAACTAACCGACAAAGTAAACGCAAACGTTTCATACCACTTGTTTTGCTAAGCCGTTTAATTAGATTTTGTCATACGAATGAGGTAAAGGTTTGTATATACTAATAGGTTGGAAAATGGGTTTTATAAAGAGCTTTGTATTAAAAATTGAGTTGAAATCATCTTTGTAAAAGAGTTTGACTATTTACTACTAGTATAGAAATCTTTGTATTTCAAAGTGACAAGTCACAAAAATGATTGTAGAAAAAATCAATCACAAAAAATTATATACGAAGACGCGAATCAAATCCATAGAAATCGATACTGGATCCAACAAGAAGGATATTCCTAAAAATCTCGAAAAAGAAATTATCAATGTCAACAAAAGTGATAACAACTAATGGGGGAAACGAGAATCGATTAAAAATTGGAAATCCACTCAAAAATGCCTAAAGTAGGCAAAAATGCAAATTCTCAGATTCAGTCGACTAGACTACAACGTCAATCGACTGACATAGGCCTAGAAACACTCGGTTTCCTGGCTTAGTGGACTGATCCAGTAATTCAGTCGACTGATACAGACCTGGAAACACTTGGTTTCTAGGCTCAGTCGACTGACTCAGTAGGTCGGTCGACTGATACAGGGACAGAGAATTTTTTCTACCCCCTGGTTCAGTCGACTGACCTCCTGGCTCAGTCGACTGAACCTGCTTCGTCAGCATTATCATCCTAGCCCCAAAGTGGGTAAAATCCTAACAAATTGCGATCGGACGAGCGATGGATGCTAGGGGTTTACACCAATCGGCAACCCAACCCTATATGCTCTTCGATACACCACCAAAAGCATGTTCAAACATCAAAGCTAGGATTTTTTTAAAGATTTGACTTCAAAACACCAAAAATTGGAACATTTATAAAACTAATTCAAATCAAAAGCAAATGAACATGAATAGATGTTAGGAATTCATACCTAACAACAATCGAGAATATAGACATAGATGTGAGTTCAAAAACTCACCTTTTACTCAAAAACAAGGAAGGAGAAGGTTGAAAACAAAAGGAAGATCAACTACTCTTTAATTTCAACTCTAATAGATCCAATCTAAGATTATAAGCAAATATTTCCTAAGTTAGGTTATAGGAAATTTCTGAAATTGAAGGGAGATTGAGACAGAGAAGAAGAAGATGATGCTTACCTAAGCTTCTCTTTGATTTTGGAGCTAGAACTTGAATTTGTTAAAAAAACTAAGGCTTAGGATTTTAATTTCCAATCTTTCCCCCATTTTTGCTAAAGCTTGAAGTGTTAGGAAATGAGAATGAATGAAGAGGAGAGGGGGTGGAGCTAGGGTCTTATGTTAGGTTATTGGGCTGAAACCCAAACCCAAATCCCTAAGTGAAAATGTCAGAATACAAGCTAACTCTAAAGATATCGATGTTTATACTTAAAAAGGTCGCAAACGGCATTTTGAACTCAATGGAAGTGGTCTCGAGTTCTAATTCGACTGTTTGCAAAAAGTAGCATTTCGGACTTAAATCCAACTACCGATGCTATATTTAAATAAAATATTTAAATATACAATCGTAAAATATGCGTTAAATCAATTTGAAAGATGTATTCAAGAAAAATTTGATGGGTAGTTAACCCTAAGTAAATGACTCAGATGTTTGAATAACAGATGGAACTGGTATGCGGTCGTGATGTATACATTAGCTATAGCCCCATGCTAATTTAGTCCAAAATTCCAATGTGTAGGGCTTAGTGACCCGTAAGACTTAAATGAGGTTACACACAGAAAGGAATATATGTACAGAGAAGGAGGATAGGTCATTGGTGAGCCCACAAAACCATTAGGATCAGGTGACCCCGGGAGAAGAAAGTTAAGAACAGACCATCCAGAAGTTTGTCTAATAGATGTTAGATTATTTATCTTGTCTGGTACGCCCGAGTCAGCCAATGGTAAGTAGTTACCCAAACAAAACTATATTGTTTGGATCGATAGTCCATGTATTACCTAATTTATATGTGTATATGATATTGCTATGATTGCTTTAATTAGTTTGATTGCAGGATTTTGATTTGCAAAGGATACGTTTAAAAAGGAACATTCATGAGGGGAAACCCATTCCGCTAAGCGGCGTGGTCTCACTTAATATCATAAAGCCAAGGTGTATAGTATTATTCACACCAAGCTTTATGTCTGACCCAAAGTTTATTTTTTTCCCTTTAAACTTTCAGGTGCTCAGTATATTGAGAGTTGAGGTTTTTTAGGTTAGCGGGTTGGACGAATAAAGCTTTTGAAGACGTGCAAGAGGCAAAGCTAGCTATATAGGAGCTATTTATTTTTAATTCCGCTATGATGAATTAAGATTAATATGTCTATTTAGTACTCTGATGATCCAAAGGGGCATCTTCATATGTCGCTCTTGGCGTAATTTGTAATAATTATATCTAATCAAAACCTGGGAATCATTTGGGATTATGTAGTGGAACATGAAATATGGTTTTGCAATGTAATCAATAAAGATTTCTTTTGATCTGTGATTTTGTTTCATATTTATGTGTGTAACACCCCTAATTTTTAATAACATTATTTAGGGGATTTAATTACATAAATTAAATAGAATAATGTAAATATTAGAGAGATAAAGGGATTTAGATTTGAATAAATACTTAGAGGCCGAGCTTAATTATATAAATGGACTTATGAATGGCTTTATATGCTACATAATTAAAACTAGGAATTGTGCCCCATAACTTCTTAATAACTTAAACCTATGTTTCGTTTCGTTTCACGTTTATTTTTGCAAAACACAAAAAAGTCAAAGGAAGAAGCTGGCCATTACTAAAGGGAGAAATTAAATCTAAAGCTAAGGATTCAAGCTAGGGGAGTTTATCTCAGTTAGATCTCAAGTTCCTTATCCTAGTCAAGGTAAATAATAATCTAAACCATCTCTATGTTTTTTATGATCATTTGGTTTTCAGGTTTAAGTTTAAATCCATTATAATGATTTTTTATGATGATATGCTTGGATTATATAACATGTTTGATTCAAACAAGATTGTTTGATCATTGTTTATACACGGTTTTAAGGGTAAAATCATTTAAATTGAATTTCGAATGCATGAGGAATTTTTATGTTATGTAAAACATTATTTTGGAGATGGGTTTTAATTTTTTTATAATTTTCCAAGCTATGAGAAATTTATCATGAATTTACAAAGGAAAATATGAACAATTGGGTTTTTAAATTAATTTTGAAAATTATATTAAGAATTTGGATCTAAAATTCATATATATTAGATAACTTGTTAAAAGTGAATTTCCATAATTTTTGGAGATTTTTCCTATGTAGTTTACTATGGAAATTAAATTATTTTAGAAGGAGGACTTAAATGATTTAATTGTTTTCTAAATGGAAGGGATTATTTGTTAAATTAATCCTTATTTAGATCTGAAATTATGTCACAGTTTTATTTGGGAAAAAATTTGAACAGTTTTTTGAAATTAGTTAAAGGTTTACAAATAGGCAAGTTATTTATAAAGTAATTGCTTTAAATGGCATTAAATCAGACTTTATTCAAAAAATATGTTCCACCTCTTTCATAAGCTCCTTTCGACCTTATGCTTCCAGCTCGACCAAGTCGAAACCAACCAATGCCAAAACCAATATACAATATATCAATATGATTGGTACATACTGGATTGGAGAAGGGCGGAAGGCATGGTGTTGAAACCCTTGCTTTTGATGGGGACGAAACCTTTGTTTTACTTTCTAAACAAACGCGCTTGTCTGTTTTTACTAAAAGCTTACAAAGGAGTCGAAACAAATGCTTTCGAAAGGATCTTCTAGATAGATTTCGAAGGAGGTTGCCACCTTTTTTTTAAAGTATAGCTTTTAAATGAGTCACTTTGTTTTAAGATTAATGCTTTCAAAAAGGGTAGTCACGACCAAGTCGAAACCCTGCTGCCGTCACTTTGCCTTTCGAATCAATTGAAGCCATCAACCAATTCGAAAGGTAGCTTTTGTTTTAAACCTATACTATGCGACTTTCTGAAGCTTTCGAAAGGATTCGATGGTTTCGAAGGCAATGGCTTCGTAAGGAGTTTCGAAGCTATCCTTCAATTGTTTTACCTAAATGTCTTTGGGCTTTTAAAAGGATGGTTCCAAAGCCATCAATTTTCCACAAACAACTTGTTATTAAGATTAAAGGTTTCAAAAGGTGTACTTTCATATATATATATATATATATGTATGTATGTATGTATGTATGTATGTATGTATGTATGTATGTATGTATTCACTTTGACCCAAAATATATTTATAAAAATAAATCCAATGCTTTTGAAAGTGGTACTTTTAAGTAGTTTCAAAGCTATGCTTCTAAGAGTTAATAAGTAACGATTTGATACTTTCGAAAGTTATAGTTCGATGGTTTTGAAAAATATGTTTTAACGTGTTTTGAAAAGCATACGCTTAGTGTTTTGAAAGGAAGATTTGAATGCTTTCGAAGAAGGTTGTCCAATGGTTTCGAAAATAAAAGTTTAAGGTTTCAAAAGCCTTAGTTTTAAAAGCAAAGAATCCAATATCATTTTTAAAGGAAAACCCATGGCTAAATTAAAGGAATTTTGAAATGGTTTTAACTAGAAGTTTTTGAAGAAGCTTTCCTTGATAAAATAATAGGTTAAAGTGATTAACCGTGTTCCATATATAAATAATTTCAAGGATATTAAATCACAGGTGTTAGTATTATTATGTTATTATGTTTGCTTTTTCTAATGTACTTATTCATTTTAATATGGAACCAAATAGTATTTTGGGGAGAAAAGGGTAGAATAACCAACTAGGTTGACCCGGTAGTGAATATAAATTGAGTTAACTCTTGAATGAGTAAAATTGCATCTAGGAGGTCAGATAGACCAGAATATAGGATGCCTAAATACCGATTAAAGAAGTTGTCAGATAGACAGGTTCATAGTAAACCCATGAAAACTATGTGTAGGAAAAGTTATTGGCAGGGCCCAATAGGTTAAACCCATGAAAACTATGTTAGAAAGAGTTATTGGCAGGGGCCAATAGGTTCGTAGTGAACCCAAGAAAACTATATTCGGATTAAGCTATTGACAGAGGTCAATGGGTTCCTAGTCAACTCATACTAGGATAAGAGAAAAGTTATCAAAGACACCAAGAGGAACCCATGGATAATGAAGATATTGGCAGGTGCCAATAGGTTCTTAGTGATCCTACGAAAACCATGAAATCAGACAGGGAGTCCATAAGCTTCAAATAGGTTATTAGTCAGCCCATGGAAACTATTAGGCTAATAGTTATCCTAGGAACTATAACCGAGACATATAGTCAAAATGAATGGGGATGGGTAATCCTGAATTGATTTACTTGTTTGCATATCATCATAATTTTTTGAATTGTTTTGTTTTAGCCATTGTGGATGCAGGAGCACAGTATATGGTTTTTTTAAAGTTTTGGATAAGATACCAGTGAGGGAAAAACCCGTTCCATTAAGTGGAGTGGTCTCACTGAATATCTAAATGGTATGAGATGGTAGACTATTATTCATACGAGGTTTTATGTCTGATTCGAAGTTTATATTTTTTCCTGAAACTCTCGGGTGCTCAATTGATTTTGAGTAGTTTGAGAGCTGGGGTTTTCGGGTACCTCTTTAGACGAATAAGCTTCCAGTGATGTGCATGAGGCATGATAACTATTTAGAGTTCTTTTCTATTATTGATTCCGCTATGTTGTTTGTATTGTAAAGGAAAAGTTGTTTAATTCCCTTATATACCCTGATCATCCAAGGGGCATCTTCATATGTCGCTCTTGGCGTATATTATAATAGTTATATTTTCTCTGAACGTTATTATCATATTCGGATTATGTAATGAATTTGAAATGATTTGAAATGGAATGTGAAAGTTGTTTTATGATTTTATAAATTTTCCATATTCTTTTATTTCTGTTATATCATTGTATCTAACATTACCATATTTGGTCATCGAGGATTAATAACTATGGATGACTGCATCATCCGTATCCATTAGTTTTGGGCCTCCAGGTGGAAGATGTTACAATGTGCTTCTGATATTATGGACACTATTAACATTACCGTATTTTTTTACTGGAAGTTAATAATATAGATGACTACAGCATCTGTAGCGCTTAGCTTCGTGCCTCAAGATAGGCGATGTTGCAACTTGGCATCAGAGCATAGGTTTATGAAAAAATTAAAAGAAATTTCAAACTTAAAATGATTTTTGAAGACATAATCCTAAGGAATTAGAGAAAAGTTCGAGGTATGAGATAATGCTATAGTAACATACTTATATTATATATATAAATATATGCTTTATCTCTATTCTCCCATCTTTATTAAGATATTCTTCTTTATCTTACGAAGACTCAAATACATATTTTATGGACGTAAGATATGGATGCTAGAAGTAGAAGAGTTAGCATTGGTGGAGGAAGCACCACAACCAACGGAAATGCCAGACCAAATACTAGAAGGAACACAGGTCAGGCATAAGCTGCAAATGTGGGTGCTGAAGTCCCGTAAGTTGATATAGGAGCAATGTATCAGTTTTCCATTAACATGATGCAAGTAGGAGTTGCTGCGGGATAAGCTGGAGGTAATGCTGAAGGCACACCAGGGAGCTCCATTGGTTAATAACTATGCTGTATTGAATAAAGATTATGCCAAGCTGGGAGGAAAGCCGTTTATTAGTATTAAAGATGCAATCGAAATGGAGAATTGGTTACTTCATTTTGAGAGTTTTAAGCTGATTTGGGACTAAATGATGAGCAGAAATGGAGATTTGCTTCTAGACAGCTATAAGGGGGTAGCACTGTATTGGTGGAATAGTGTTACGATCTAAGTCAATGAGGAGACTATGACTTAGGCTGAGTTCTGGAGAAGGTTTGAAGAAAGATTTATGTCGGAGATTGCTAAGTCTGCTCTGCTCAGGAATTTTTCTGAGTTGGAGCAGGGAGATATGACAGTGCTTGAATATGCAATCGGATTTGAGGAGTTAGCAAGATACGGGTATGCTATGGTTGATACTGTTATTAAGAGGAGTGAGAAGTTCATTCGTGGGTTAAAGCCTATGCTTGCTAAGGTCATGTTATCGTATATTAGAGACCCATGCAATGTTGTTGTTGAGATGGCTTTAAGGCAGAAAGAGATGCTTGCTTTTCTTAAAGGAAATAAGGCAAAGGAAGCTCAAGGAGGGCAGAGTCGAAAAAGGAAGTTTTTCCATAAGAAAGGAGCTCAGAAGGGTGGAGCTGCTAAGTAAGGGAAGGTAGGGGTTGTTAGTTAAAAGTGTGATAAGAAAGGACACTACGCTCATGAACGCCGGATATATGAAGGAAAGAAAGCTGCTAAGAAGAAAGGAATCAGGTCTTTCAACTGCGATAAGATTGGACACTATAAGAACCAGTGCAAGGAGCCAGCCAAGGATGGAAAGGGCAAGATATTTGCATTGGAACTCGCTACCTCGAGACCAACAGTAGAGGAGGAGGGAAATGCTGTGTTGGGAGGTACACTTTTGATTCATGGTGTATCAATTAGAGTTCTATTTAATACCGATGCATCGCATACTTTTATATCTCATTATTTGGTAGATAAGCTTAACCTAGAATCTTTATACTAGTTACTTCCTTAAGGGTTGTAAATTCGATAGGAGGGTATGTGACACTTGGGATGAAGTATGACCAGTTAGAGTTTGAAGTATTAGGTCATGCATTTGTTTGCAGTTTGCATGCGTGATTTCGTAGGGTTTGGAATTATTTTGGATATGGATTGGTTAAGTAAATAAGATGCTAGGATATTTTTCCACGATAGTAAAATATCATTTAGACACCCCAATTATAGTGACTAGATTATATACTCCATAGAGTATTCTAGTTTGAGGTTAATGATTTGTTGGGTGTTGTGGAGGTAGAAGACGAGTTGAATCGAGTTTTCAATGTTAGATAATTTGTTGATGTCTTTGAACCTACAGTAGGATTGCCACAAAAATGAGCTATTGAGTTTCAGATAGATTTAGTGCCAAGAGAAGAACCAGTAAGTAGACCACCAAGTGGATATATCAGACCACGCAGTTTACCTTAGGGAGCAGCCGCAGTGTTTGCAAAAAACCGGACGGATCATTAAGGTTATGTATCGATTATCGTAAGTTGAATGAGAGAACAATAAAGAATCGATATCCATTGCCAAGAATTGACTATTTTTTGACTAGTTGAGTGGAGCCAGAGTATTTTCCCAGTTGGATTTAGCAACATGGTTCCATCAGCTTAAGGTGGCAGAGGATAATATTCCTTTGAGGGCATTTAGAACCAGATATGGATCTTATTGGTTAGTAATGTCGATTCAGACTAACTAATGCACCAACGTTTTTTGTAGATTTGATGAACCGAGTTTTCTGAGAGCATATGATAGGTTCATGTTCGTTTTCATAGAAAATATTTTGATATACTCTAGAAATGAAAAAGTGCATGAAGTTCATCTTAGAGAGATGCTTAAGGTGTTGAGGCGGCATCAACTGAAAGAGAAATTTTCGAAGTGTCATTTTCGCAAGAAGGAAGTAAAGTTTCTTGGTCGAGTAGCCCTAGAGAAAGGGTTTTCTGTAGATCCGACAAAGATTGAGGTAGTAAATAACTGAAAGAGACCCGAGTAAGTGACTGAGATAAAGAGTTTTCTTTGATTAGCTCGTTATTATTGAAGATTCATAAAGAATTTTTCATGGATAGTGGCATCGATGGCCAAGCTAACGCGTAAGGGTATGAAGTTCGTTTGGACCGTTAAGTGTGAGGGAGCATTCCAGAGATTGAAACACTTATTGAATAATGCACCTGTGTTAGTTGTTCTAAAGGTAAAATGATTGCATACGCTTCTTGACAGCTTAGGCTGCATGAGGTTAGATATCGAACGCATGATTTGGAATTAGTTGTGGTAATTTTTGTGTGGAGACATTAACTTATGGGAGGGAGATTTGAATTGTATACGGATCATAAGTCACTGAAGTATTTATTCTCTCGGAATGAGTTGAATATGAGACAACAGTGGTGGTTAGAGTTTTAGTCGCTTATGACTTTGGTATTGGATGCACACGCCAGGAAAAGGCAACAAGGTTGCAGATGGACTTAAGAGGAAACATTAGAACGTAGTATTGGCAATGATAGCTGAGTGGAAATATTTAAAGCATTGACTACTGCAACACTCCATATTTTTAGTAACATTATTTTGGATATTTAATTAGCTAAATTAAATAAAATAGCATAAGTTGATCATTGGATTGAAATTTATGATTAATAGGGGTAGCCGTGCCATGTTAATGAGTAAACAATGATCTAAAAAGAATTAAAGTGTTAGGAAATAAAGGAGGGAAAATAGGAAAATGATTAAACTTATACCCTAAACCCTTAGGAAACCAAACACGCGTTAATTTCATATTTTCTCAAACAAAAACACTTCTAAGGCTGACCACCATTAGCAATCTCAAGAGAAGATAAAGCTAAGATTTATGAGAAGAATCAAATCAACTTATTCAAGATCAAATCTTGAATCCGTAATCTCAAGCTAAGGTGAATAATGATTACATCTCATTTTCTTAAATGTCTGTGGTTTCAAGTTAAATCCGAAGTGTTTTGCAAGTTTATGCCATGTTTTTGAATGATTAAATGTGTATATATGCATGTTGATGATTTATGCTATTTCATATAGAAAATATGATATGTTTTGATGTGAAAACTCTATTTAATGATATCCAATTTCCTTGCAAAATTAGATATAGATCTGAAATGATATTTAGATATGGGTTTCAATTTTCATAATTTTCTGAACCAATGTGGATTTTATATTAATTTTCTAGTTAGGAAAATTATTTAATGGGTTATAAAATTTATGGTTAAATTATAAATAATTTGGATATGAAATTTATATATGTTAAAAAACATATTAAAAAGGATTTTTTGGAATTTTTATAGAATTTTCCTAAGTATTTTGATAAATATATAAAATTATTTAAGGTATGGGACTTAAACGTTTTATACATTTATTTAAGGAGAAGGAGCATTTTGTAAAATAAAAATCATTGTTTATTTCTTAAAATATCGGCAGCATATTTGAAAAAGATATTTAGAAACCAATGAAAATTTGACAAACATAGCAGGTTAGTTGAAAAGTGTTTCGCTTTTGAGTTAAAAAGGAAATTTGCATGATTTTAGCATGTTCCGCCACTTTCACCACCAGGAGTTCCGACTATGACGTTTCACCACCATTCTTTCGAAACCAATGCGCATGATATCAATTATTGGTACGTTGCGTATTGGATTAGAGGCGGAAGGTATGTAGTCAAAACGCTGGTTTCTGATAGGGTTGAGGCATGCCTTATTTTAAAGCGAAGTGTAGAAAATGTGGATTACATATCTTAAGTTAGAATTAGCAGTAGATAGGGGTGAATAATGTTTAATTAATTTTATGTATCTTTTTGTAATCTTTTCAACTTAAATCCAAATAGACGCAGTTCACAAATACAGAATCAAACACAAAATCTGACATAGATGAAAATAGTTAATAAAAGCAGTAAAGAAAAGAAAACACCGGAATTTTATACTGGTTTGAAGTTTCCCTACATCGAGTCCTACACAATTTCTTGTGCATATTTCTTTTTAATTATAATTGGGATATTACAACCTCGATTTCAAGGCCGTGAGATACACCCTCATGTCTTCGAGTCCAGGGTAAACTCTCTTGATTTAACCAGGCTACAAGATCATCTAATTGATTTACATGCTACAATCATACCTAATTGATTTACGGGCCATAATTACACCGTTTTCAATATCACAATGATCAATAGAGAAACTCGATACACTTCTTTGATTACAAATGATCCGATAACTCTGAATAGCACTGAGATCTTTGAGAGAGAGTGGCAAAGAATCAAACTAGAGATGATGAAGTTTGATTCACTTAGGATTTCAGTAGAGTTTTGTTAAAATATAAGAGAATATTTGAGTGGAGAAGAAGGAGTGAAGAAATGAAGAAAAAATAACTTGAAATTCATTGAAAACAACTGATATTTATAGAAGAACAACAATCATGTCCATACATGAAAGGTTATGACGAATCGACACTTCATTCGAAAATTTAAAATTTGAATTTCTACGGCTACCATGTCGACATGGGGATGGGGGTAGGGTATGTAGAAATACCTATGTATGTTTTGAAAATAGATTTTTGTTTCTAAAAGAGATTTTCTTTCTAAAACTTGTCAAAACAATTTTCAAAGTTTATAAACTATTTTGAATATAGTTTAAACTTATAAAAGGGATTTAAAAAGTATAAATATATATATATATATATATATTCTATAATATAAAAGTAATATTAAAAACTAAGTATATAATATATATTTTTGAGATTTAAAGCTTATAATATTAAAACTAGGAGATAGTTTTAAAAACAAGAGATGATTTTGAAATCAAAATATAAGAGATGATAAAATAGTTTAAGGCCAAATTTTTTGAACCGAGAGAGATGACTTTTAAATTATTTTTTTTAATATTTAAAATAAATTATTTTGAAAATTTCATGGATTCCATTCCATTAGAGAAGGTCGTGTGTTCCATCTTATTATTAAAGCGAGAAGGTGGATTTCATTCCACAATTAAAATCCAAATAAAGATTTTAGTGCTATAATGAAGTTTTAAGATAAATCTAGACGCTGTTACTTATTTTTATATCTTGAACTCATGAACTCTTGAAATATTGAACTCTTGATACTCATGAGTCTTCAGTCTTGGTTTCTTCAATCTTGAATTCGTTAGTCTTAATCTCTATACTCGGTCTTATATCTTTATACTGTACAGTCTTCATTCTTTAGTACCTGCATATATATATATATATCCATCATATACATATATGTCTAGACAAGAATATAAGTATTTTTATTTTATAACAAGTCCTAAGGTTTTGTCACCAAAACCATCATCTCAGGAACTAACAATCTCCCCCCTTTTGATAATGACAACCTATGTTTATAAAATATACTCCACCTAGCTTTGATTCTACTCTGACTCCCCCTTATTCCAACAACTCCCCCTTAATCTACTAAACCCCCCTTAATCTAAGCCTAACTAACAGCCTAACTATCATGTCCTATTATAATTCTCCCTATTTATTATCAACAAAAACTAAGCCTAAACTACGTAACTCCCCCTTAAACTAATACTATGGAACTAATTACTAATAACAAAGTATAATTCAGTGAAACGTAAATATAATTTTATTATGTATATATATGTGTGTGTATGTGTGTGTTGTTATATTATGCATATAGGCACAAATATATACAAATGCATACAATATATAAAAATATTAACATAAAAACAATCTAATGAGTCTTTAATAATTGGTGACTTGGGAATCGAACAATTTGGGTAATGGAGACAAAAGTTTCCACGTTATTCGACCAAATTACCATCTTTATCAAAACAGACTTCTCCAATGCAAATAATTCTACCATCTTCGTCCATTTGTGCTTCTTCTTTTTCTTCTTCGTCGTCTTCCTCTAATGGATTATGAATATCAATGTTTGAGGAGTCATCTTTAATCATGATCGGGTCCGTATTATTATCCAGTAGAAATTTTTGCAAATTTCTAAGGATTTTGCCATGTTTCTCTTGTTCTTTAGCCATCCTTATTTGAGTGACTTGCAACTTAGTCATCATTTTCAGAGAGTCATTCAAAGTTTCCTTATCCTCAAGACTCGGGCCAGTGTAGTTCGTTGAAATGGACCAGAATTAGGAGAAAGTAAAGAAAAGCTCACATTTTGGTTTGATTTGGAAGAGGAGGCCATTATTTCAGAAGTTTGTTATAGAGAAAATGAAGAGAGAAGAGAGAAGAATTTGAAATATTTTGATTTTTATAACCGCTAAACTAATTTTAGAGGGAAAATCAAAGTTCAAATTTTACCGTTGTATGTCGACATGGGGGTAGGGGGATGTCGACATCCTTATGAAAATTTTGACAAATTTATTTTTCTTTACTTATTTAAATATATATGTTACTATATCTATATTCTATATCTCAGTTATAGAGCAAATACCTAGTTCTCTTCTTAATTTAGTAAAGATTGATTGATTCAAGGGTTTGGCCAGAATATCAGCTATTTAATTCTCAGTGTTGATAAATTCAAGAGAAATAATCTCTTTACTTACATTATCTTTGAGAAAATGATGTCTGATATTAACATGTTTGGTTCTAGCATGATGAGTAGGATTTTTAATTAAATTTATTGCACTTGTATTGTCACAATAAATCGGTGATTTTGAAATATTTAGTCCAAAATCCTTTATGGTTTGTTGCATATAGATAATTTGAGAACAAGCCTAAGCAGTAGAGATATATTCTGCTTCAGTAGTTGACAATTTAGCTTTTTACTAAACTAGGAAACCGGAGAATGTCCTAAAAGTGACAAGTTCCACATGTACTTTTTCGGTCTAATTTACAATCAGCACAGCCATCATCACAATATGAGATTAAATCAAATGAATCGTTTTTAGTGTAAAATTGGTCATATTCTGAAATGTGTTTAACATATCTTAGGTTATGTTTAACTGCTTTTAAATGGGTTTCTGTGGGTTAAGATTGGTACCTTGCACAAAGAAAGACACTATGCATGATATCAAGGCTACTTGTAGTTATATAAAGTAGCGATCCAATCATTCCTCTCTATAGATTTTGATCGACATCTTTTGACATGTCTTCTTTATTCAAGACTTCATTGGTTGTCGTAGGAGTGGGTTTTCCACTTGCAGTGGTCAATCCAAACTTATTAATTAGATCCCTAGAATATTTTTCTTGACTAATGAGAATACCACTATCTAATTCGTTTTATTTGCAATCGTAAAAAGAAAGTATGTTCACCCATATGACTCATCTCAAACACTTTCGTCAATATTTCAAAAAATTCTTTGTTCATTTCATTGTTTGTTGATCAAAAAATTATATCATCTACATAAATCTGTACTAATTGGATATCATTTTTGTTTCTTTTAATAAAAAGAGTATTATCTACTTTACCAATTTATAAATTTGATTATAATAAATAAGATCTTAGTCTATCATACCAGGCTCAAGGGGCTTGTTTCGGACCATATAAAGCTTTCTTTGATATGTAAACACGATTGGGAAACTTTTCATCTTCAAAAGGTGGGGGTTGTTCAACATAAATATATTCTTTAACAAAACCATTTAAAAATGCACTTTTGACATTCATTTGAAATAATCTGAAATTGTTGTGGTTTGTGAGAGAAAGTAGAATCCTAATGGCTTCTAATCTTGCTACGGGTGCAAAGGTTTCATCATAATCTATTCCTTCCTCTTGACAATAACCTTGCAGGACTAACCGAGCTTTATTTCTAACGACCTCGCCTTGTTCATTCATTTATTTTTATAAACCGATTTAGTTCCTACTATAGTTTTGCCCTTAGGTCTAGGAATAAGTTCCCATACATCATTTCTGGTGAATTGATTCAGTTCTTCTTGCATAGCAAGAATCCATGAATCATCAGATGATGCTTCCTTTGGATTTTTGGTTCAGTAGTTGATATAAAAACTACATCACTCATCTTGTTTAGTTGATTTCTAGTTCTAATAACAGATTTAGTATTTCCTAGTATATTTTCTATATGATGATCTTTTAAAAGCCTGATCCTTTTATTAGGATGTACAGTTTCATAATTTGTTTCATTTGATTCATTATTTAGAGTAATAAAATCATCTTCATCATTTATTTGAACAAAATCTTTGAAATTTTCATCAAAAGATACATGCATTGTTTCTCAATGATGTTATTTTTTAAATTAAAAACTCTGTATGCTTTACTTCTATTAGAATATCCGATAAAGATACCTTTGTTGGATTTAGGATCAAATTTATCCAAATTATCCTTTGTATTTAAATTGAAACATTTACTTCCAAATTTTTTAAAATAAGACACCTTAGCTTTCTTATTGAAAAGAAGTTCATATGGTGTTTTATTGGTTAAAGGTCTAATCAAAATCCTATTCAAAATGTAACAAGCTGCTGCTTCAGCCTAAAAATTTCTTGGTAATTTACTATCTAAATGCGTAGTTCTTGCACACTCTTGATCGTCCTATTTTTATGCTCTACTACTCCGTTTTGTTGTGGAGTAGTTGGAAAGGAATAATCATGAGTTATTCCTTTTGGATTACAGAAATTCTTAAAATTTTCATTTTCAAGTTCCCCACTGTGATCACTATGAATAGTTATGATTTTTAAAGAAAGTTGATTTTGAATTCGTTTTGCAAAAGTTGTAAATAAATCAAAAGCATCACTTTTAAGTTTTAGTAAAATTGTCCATGTAAATTTAGAAAAATCATCTACAATTGCAAAAACATATTTACTATGATTATTGACTGAATTTGAGATGGACCAAACAGATCTAAATGAAGTAACCCAAGAGGTTTTGAAGTTGAAATCATATCTATCAATTTAAATGAACTCTTTCTAAGTTTTCCTAATTGACAAGAATCACATACATTATCTACTTTAAAGTCAAGGAGACCTCTTACTAGATCACATTTTGAAAGGCTAGATAAGAGTTTGGAATTCAAATGCCCAAATCTTTTATGTCAAATCCAAGGGTCATTTGTATTAGGCAAAAGACATAGGTTATCATTTGGATTTTCATACTGAGAACATAAATACTTTTCTTCTTAATTCCTTCAAAGATAATATTTGATTTATTATCTTCGATGTAAACCTTATCCTTTTCAATTTTAATTTTATAGCCCTTATCACATAGTTTACTTATGCTAAGTAAATTGTATTTTAGATTCCTAACTAACAAAACATCAGAACTAGTATGAATTTTAGAGTTACCGACAACTCCAAAGTTGACCAATCCTCCATCTTCATATATTATGTCATTCAATATCTCCGGATTTCCTGTCATGTTTCTTGAACATCCACTATCAAGTATCCATTTATTTTTCTTGATTTTCACCATTTGTCCATTGAGTGTTCATTCGTTAAAAGCCATATAACACATCTATTCTTGCACAACACACCAATTTGGTAGATAACTTGATTTTCTATAATAATGGTATGCAGACTTATGAAACAATGACGATACGAACAGTTTTGAAATAATGTTTACAAAATTTTCAAAAATTGCCATTTTAAAAATTTTCAAAATTCATATTATGATAATTTTGAAACCCTATGCTCTAATACGAAATGTAGGAAATGTGGATTACGAATCTTAAGGCAAAGTAACAATAGATAAGGGATGAACAATGTCAGTTAATTTTATGAATCTTTTTGAAATCTTTTCAAATTATATCCAAACAAATGCAATTCACAATCACAGAAACAATCATAGAATCAGATACAGATGCAAATAGTAAATAAAAGCAGTAAAGGAAAGAAAACACCAGAATTTTATAATGGTTCGGAGTTACCCTACATCTAGTCCCACACAATTTGTTGTGCGGATTTCTTTTCAAATGTAATGTCGATATTATAACCTTGATTTCAAGGCCATAAGATACACCCTCCTATCTTCGAGTCCAGGGCAAACTCTCTTGATTTAACCAGGCTACAAGATCACCTAATTGATTTACAGGCTACAAACGCACCCAATTGATTTACGAGCTGCAATCGCACAGTTTCCAATATCACTTTGATAGATAGAGAGACAAAATTCACTTCTTTGATTACAAATGATCCTATAACTCTGAATAGCACTAAGATCTTTGAGAGAGAGTGGAAGAGCAACAAACTAGAGATGATCAAGTTTGATTCACTTAGGATTTTGACAGAGTTTTGTTAAAATATAAGAGAATATTTGAATAGAGAAGAAGGAGTGATGAAATGAAGAAAAAATAATTTTAAATTCATTGAAAACAACTGGTATTTATAGAAGAACAACAGTCATTTCCATTTGTGAAAGGTTATGACGAATAGACACTTCATTTGAAATTTAAAATTTTGAATTTCTACAGCTACCATGTCGACATGGGGGGATGGGGTATGTTGGCATGCCTATGTATATTTTGAAAATTTATTTTTGTTTTTAAAAGAGTTTTTTAAAAATTGTCAAAATAATTTTTGAAGTTTATAAACCATGGATATAGCTTAAACTTACAAAAGAGATATAAAAAGTAAAAAAAATTATATAATCAATAATATAAAAGTAACACTAAAAACTAAGTATAGAATATATTTTTGAGATTTAAAGCTTATAATTTTAAAACCAAGAGATAGTTTTAAAAAAGACGATTTTGAAATCAAAATATAAAAGATGATAAAAATAGTTTAAGGCTAAAATATTTAAACCGAGGGAGATGACTTTTAAAAAGTTTTTAAAAACTATTTAAAATAAATCATTTTGAAAATTTCGTGTATTCCATTCCACTAGAGAATGTCATGGGTTCCATCCCATTATTAAAGGGAGAAGGTGGATTCCATTCCATAAGTTTTAACATAAATCTAGACACTATTATTTATCTTGATATCTTGAACTCCAAAAATCTTGAACTCTTGATACTCATGAGTAAGTCTTGGTTCCTTCAATCTTGAATTCGTTAGTCATGAATCTCTATACTCAGTCTTGAATCCTTATAATATAATTCTTCATTCATCAGTACTTACATATACATCTTGCATATACATATATATCTAGATAAGAATATTAGTATTTATATTTTATAACAAGTCATAAGGTTGTTGTCATTAAAACCATCATCTCAAAAAATAAAACGAAGTAATGCCTGCTTTGCTTTCGAAAGGATAGCTTTTGACTCGATTGTCTTTCGACTGAGTCAAATGTTTTTAAACAAAAGGTTTCGAGAGGGTTGCACTCTTCTATTTTAAGTAATGCTTTTGAAGGGGTCGAAACCCTAGCTGCTGCCTTTCTACTTTTCGAAGCCAATGGTTTCGAAAGGTGTACTTAGCTTTTAAAATTAGCTACTTCTCCAATGCTTTCAGAAGGATGGTTTCGACCGTCACTTCTTTCCTTAGGAATTCCTTCAAAAGGTAGGCTTTTGACTTAAATGATTTTATAGACCCTTTTGTTCTGTTGAAGTAAACCCATAGGTTTCAAAAGAGAAGGTTTAAATGGTTTCAAAAGGTGTTTTTCCCTATGTTTTAAATTGAATCCAAGTGCTTTCAAAAGGTTTGATTTTATAAATTTTGGTGCTTTCGAATGGTTTTAAGGAAAGGTTTCCAAATGTTGGTTCTCCAATGGCGTCGAAGGAGTCGAAAGGTATGGTTATTCTGGTTGTTTCAAAAGGGTGGAAAGGAAGGGTTTTTCTAGAGGTTTCTAAAGGCAATGTTTTAAAGAGTTTTAAGATATTATGACTAATGTTTTATAGCTTTCGAAGGAAAAGATTTTCAAGGGTTTTGAGAGGTTTTGAGTATGGTTTCAAAAGGAAGGTTTTGGCCATTTGGCCAAGGTCGAATAAGGGTCTTACTTGGTTTCGAAAGAGGTTCTTTCAGTGGATTCAAAAGGGGTACTTTCAAAAGTTAAATGTTTTCATCAACAGAAGGTTTGGGTGTATGTATATATATATATATTTATATATACATACACATATATATATATTTATATATATACACACATAACATGGCAAGGTGATTTTGGGTAAAGCATAAAGTATAAGTGTTTTCCTTTTTTAAGTTTGGTTTAAAAGGTTTAAAATCAATTTTTGGTAAAAAAAAAAATTCAAGGAAAATTTAGGAAGCTATTCCTAAGTAAAATGACGTAGATATTAGAATATCAGATGCGACTAGTGTAGGGTCGCGCTCTATACATTAGCTATTAGCCCCAGCTAATTTAGTCCAAAATTCCAGTTCGTAGGGCTTTGTCACTGGTAAGACTAAAATTACGATTACACACAGAAAAGAATATATGTTTGTATACATATAGATTATTGGTGAGCCCACAAAACCATTAAGATCAGGTAACCCTAGGAGATGTTAAGTTAGGGACAAATCATCCATAAGAGAAGTATTTAACAGATGGTTAAGGACTTACCATTTAGAGTAGGAGTGTCTAACAGATGTTAGATTATTTTGTTATATTGTTATTAGACCCGAATCAGCCAAAGGTTAATAGTAAGCCAAATAAGAATATAGTATTCAGAAAGATAGTCCATTTGTTACCTAATATATATGTTTACATAATAATGCTTTACAGTTTTAACCAGTTTTGGTTGCAGGATTATGTTTTGCAAAAGATATGTTTTAAAAGGATGTTAGTGAGGGGAAACCTGTTCTGCTAAGCGGCGTGGTCTCACTTAATATTAAATAATAGAGATGCATAGTATTATTCACATCAGGCTTTATGTCTGACTTGAAGTTTATGTTTTTCCCCTCGAACTCTCAGGTTTTCAAAATTGATTTGAGTAGGCTGAGAGTTGCGGTTTTTAACAGTTTTTAGTAGGTTGAGGAATAAAGCTTCCCGGTAGGAGTAAGTGACTGACAGATAGCTATTTAAGAGTTGCTATTTCGTTTTATTTTTATTTTCTAGTGTGTTGCATCTAAGACAGTTATGTCTATATAGTACTCTAGTCAACCAAGGGGGAATCATCGTATCTCTCTTTTGGCGTAATCATGTAATAGTTATATCTTATCAATACCTGGAAAACGATTATGGGATTATGTAATTTGAATTTGAAATATGTGTTTTGAAAATGTAATGTGAAAGATGTTTCTGAAATCTATGATTTTGTTTCATATTCAAATGCTTCTGATATTATGGATACTAATAATATATCCGTATTTAGTCGTCGGGAGTTAATACTTTGGATGACTACAATACTTTTAGCGCTTATCTTTGGGCCTCTAGATAGGGGATGTTACAACTTGGTATCAAAGCATTGGTTTATGAAATACTTTAACTAAAAAAATGATTTTTGAAAATATAATCCTTTGGAATTAGAGTAAGATCGAGGTATGGATAATGCTATAGTAACGTGCTTGTATTTGCTATATATAAGTATATGCCATATCTTTAGTTTCTATCTCTATTAGGTTATTCTTTTGTATCTCATGAGGCTTGAATATAGATATGGATGCTAGAAGAGGCAGAGTTAACCTAGGAGTGGATAGCATTACCACCAATGGAAATGCCCGACCCAATACAAGGAGGACTCAAGATCAGGCTCAAGCTGAGAATGTTGGTGTCAGAGTCCCACAAGTAGATATGGGGGCTATGTATTAGCTTTTCGTGAACATGATGCAAGCTGGAATTGCCGCTGGGGTTGTTGGAGGAAATTCTTGAGGAGGAGTTTAGGAAGCTCCGGTGGTAATCACTATGCCAACTTGAGTAGAGACTATGCTAGGCCTGGAGAGAAGCCATTTATTGGAACTAAGGATGGTATAGAAGTGGAGAATTGGTTATTACACTATGAAAGGATATTAGATGACTTAGGGCTCAATGACGAGCAGAAGAGGAGGCTCGCTTCCAGACAGCTTCAAGGAGTAGCCTTATTCTGGTCGAATAGTGTGACGGCTGGAGTAAACGAAGAGGAGATGACATGGGATGTGTTTAGGAGAAAAATCCAGGAGAGATTCATGTCGGTAATGGCACAATCTATTTTGATCAAAAAGTTTAATGAGCTAGAGCAGGGAGAGATGTTTATTTTGGAGTATGCTAGCAGGTTTGAAGAATTAGCTAGATATGGGTATGCTACTGTTGATATAATGATGAAAAGAAATGAGAAGTTCATTAGGGGATTGATGCCTGAGTTGGCTAGGGCTACCTTACCGCATATCAAAGATCCTTATGATATGGTAGTGGAAATGGAGTTAAGACATGAAGATATGCCTGCTTGTTTGGAGAAGAAAATGGGGAAGGAGGCCTAGGTTAGGAAACGTCAAAAGCGAAAGTTCTTTCATAAGAAAGGTGCTCATAAAGGTGGAGCAGCAAAGAAGCAAAGAAGGTGGAGCAGCAAAGGTGGAGCAGCAAATAGCCCTTAGCTAATTTAGTCCAAAATTCATGTGTGTAGGGCTTAGTCATAGGTAAGACTTAAATGATGTTACACAAAGAAAGGAATATATATGCAGAGAATGAGGATAGGTTATTGGTGAGCCCGCAAAACCATTTGTATCAGGTGACCCTGAGAGAAGTAAGTTAAGGACAGACCGTCCCGAAGTTTGTTTAATAGATGTTATATTATTTATTTTGTTTAGTAGGCTCGATTCAGCCAATGGTTAGTAGTTAGCCAAGACTATATTTTTCGAATAGAAAGTCCATTTATTACCTGATTTATATGTATACATGATATTTCTATGATTGCTTTAATCAGTTTAATTGTAGGATTTTGATTGTAATGGATATGTTAAAAGGGATATTGGTGAGGGGAAACCTGTTTCGCAAAGTGGCATTGTCTCACTTAATACCATATAATCGAGATGTATAATATTATTTACACTAGGCTTTATGTCTGACTCGAAGTTTATGTTTTTTTACTTAAACTCTCGGGTGCTCAAAATTAATTTGAGTAGATTGAGAGTTGAGGGTTTTCAAATTTAGTATGTTGGACGAACAAAGCTTTCAAAGACGTGCAGGTGGCAAAGAAAGCTATATAGGAGCTATTTTGTTTTATATCCGCTGTGATGTATTAAGACTAATATATCTATTTAGTACTCTGACCATCCAATTGGCATCTTCATATGTCACTCTTTGCGTAATTTGTAATAATTATATTGATCAAAACCTGAGAATTGTTTGTGATTATGTAATGGAATATGAAACATTGTTTTGAAATGTAATCAGTAAAGTTTTCCTTTGAATCTATGATTTTATTTCATATTCATGAGCTTCTGATATTATGGATACAATTAGCATTACTGTATTTGGCATTGTAAGTCAATACTATGGATGAATACAACATCTGTAATAGTTAGCTTCAGGCCTCAAGATAGGGGATGTTACACGACATTACAACTTAAAGGAGAGGCCTTAATTGGTGGACTGTTGTGGCCGAGGAGAATGTTGTGGGAGATATCACTTAGACTGAGTTTAGAAACTGCTTTGAGTCGCAATTGATGTCTAGGACTGAGATAAATTTTCAATTGGAAATGTTTATACAACTTAGACATGGAGATTCCACTTTGAAAAGAAAATTCCATAGGTTTACATAGATAACTAAATCAAAATGAGTTTGATTGATACCCCCATAAAGAAGGCCAGGAAGTAGTTGAAAGGCCTGAACTCCCCACTTAGATAGTTTATTTTAACACAACCGCCCACTAGTGCTAATTATGAGACTTTAGTTGAGATGGTTTTGCTATAGACGACTCGCTTGGAGGAAAAGGAGAAAGGGAAGGGGAAAGTAGGATGGACAGAAAAACTAGTGTGGAGCCAAGAAGGGAGGATTTTGGGCAAACATGAAGGCAAAAGGGAAGTTTAAAAAGGAAGGATGATATGTTGAAGATGCGAATAAAAGGACACTTTGCTAGGGATTGTAAAGTAAGTTTGGTGAAGGAAGAATTCAAAGGGAAGTGCTATCACTGCCATGAAAAGGGACACTTCAAGAACCAATGTTCGTAGCTTGCAAAGGAAAGGCGGAGTGGGCAAGCCTACAGCTATCTTAAGTAGAACTCCTCTTAAGGATCAAGGAAAGGCTTTAATGGAAGGTACAACTATTATTTTTTGGGTATACTATTCGTTCCCTATTTGACTCGGGAGCATCACACTCATTCATAGCTAAAAATGTGGTTTACTCTTTAATTTTAAAAAACTTCTTTGTCACCAACCCAATAGTAGTATCAAATCTTGTTGGGGGGTCGATACATCTTTCCTTAATTTGCAAAGACCTAATTATGGATATATGTAACAACGAATTTACATATAGCGTGTATGTTCTTAATTTTGAGGGTATAGACTGGTTATCTCAATACAGGGAAATTTAGATTGGGATAGGAGAATTACATGATTAAGGAGTTGTAAGGGGTGAGATATAGATGTTCATTGCATACCCTAAAGCTCATTTGAGTTAATCTACTTATATTCGCCGAGCTTATCACAAGATGAGCTCTCATTTGTACCCGTAGTTCGAGAATTTCCTGACATTTTCGAAGAAGTCTCGGGTCTCTTGTTCGAAGGGAGATTGAGTTTAGGATTGATCTGGAGAAGGCCGCTAGACTTGTTACTCTACCATTAAGGCACATGGCCCTCAAAGAAAGGCGAGAGCTGGATAAAGTTGTTGTAGAAAACATTTTTTCATTGAAGTACTATTAAATGAGGAGCACCTATTATCTTTAACACTAAGGTAGACAGCTCATTAAGGCTATTCGTCGACTATAGAGAAAATTAAAAGTTGACAAAGAAGAATAAATACCCCTTATTTAGAATAGATGATTTGTTTGATCAGCTCATGGGAGCCAAAAAAAATTCCCAATTGAACGTAGCAGCTGGATTTGATCAATTGAGGATAGTTGAGGATAGCAAGTAGAAGACTGCATTTCGTACTCAGGATGGACTGTATGAATTGGAAGTAAAGCATTTTGGATTGACAAATTCCTCTACATACTTTGCAGATTTTATGAGTAGAGTTTTTAAGAGACAACTGAATAAATTCGTCATAGTGTTCGCAAATGACATCTTAGTGTTCCCTAAGAGTGAAAGTAAGCATGAAAATCGTTTAAGGGAGCTACTAAGGACTTCGAGAAAGTACCAACTTAAAGCCAAAATTTTAAAATGTCACTTTTGAAAGAAGAAGGTGAAGTTTCTTGGACATGCTGTTTTCGAGAAGGGATTGTCTATAGATTCCATGAAGGTGGAAGATATTCAAGATTGGAAGATACTCAAAAATGCCACGGAGGTTAGGAGTTTTCTTGGATAAGGGGTTTGTGACGACCGCCCTACACCTCCGGTACCAGTATACCTATGTGATTGCTATGGTGGTACCCGACTGATGCAGGATGGTAGCCAAGAATAGAAACCAGAGAAAAAAATCCAAATACACCTATAGAGCATCTCATAGCGTATAAATAAAATAAAATATAACAACATAGATGTAAAATAAGCGAGATAGTGATATAATCAAATAAACCGTAAATAAGAACATCAGAGTGTATCAAGTTTACAGACTATACAAAAACTCAAATGAAGAGTTTATGCATACCAAATCTCCATAGTAAACTCTAAAACTGCCTCTAATAATACAAGTACTGACATAGCTCCACAGTACTGCACAACGAAATATAAGCGATAGTAAGCTTCAAGTATAGATATATTAAACCGCAGCCTCCTGCTCGTACTTCGTACAGCTCCATGTGCTATTCAAACCTATTACCATAATCTATTCATCTAAGATATCCAAGATGATAAGAAGCAAATCATAAATCCTCAAGTTAGACAATAGTCCAGTGTGAGCGATACATCATCTCAAGGATACTATAAGACTTGTATATTGTAAAAATGAACATACGATATGTATATTTATATCTGACATGTTCTTGCGTCTAAAGAGTTAGCACGTAATAGTTGATAAATGCCGATCTACTACCATAACCATTTAAGTGCACTACAGTCGAAATAAAATATACAATGTTTAGGTATACGTCGAAAATACCAACATTGTGTGACACCGTAGACTGATAACAACAATGGAAACCATAGCATCCATCAAACAAACCTCACCACCACTCGTGCGCATTGGATATATGATAACCGGCATGACATAATCGCAAATAAGGGACCCAAACGTAATCCCCGCTCCATTGGTGCTTTAATTCATGCCACTTCGAAAGGCAAGGAACCAGGCCCACAATTGCAAAGCCCAAGGCAATTTACTATCACAAGATCCGGACACAAGTGCAAATCCAAATGCATGTCCCTACATACCCCTTCTTTATGAGTACACTATAAGCCTTCGAGTTACCAAGATCCCTTTACACCCGTCTCCATAACAGAACTCCTTCATTATCCGATCATGGCAATTCCTACCATAGGATGCAGCCGCAAATCCCACTCGCAAGCTTCCATCGATAAACTTTCCCTTGTGGATCACGGTCACGACTTACATCGTAAAGTAAACATCTTTGGAATGTCTCAAGACATCCATCGTAAGTCATAGAGGCATCGTACCAAGGTTCAACTCATCATGTCAAAGTGCTACATCGTCCCCTCGATAATCGCTAAACAAGATCCAAGGTCATCTGGAATTATTTGAGTTGCTTACTTAACTCCACATCACCCCCAAGAACCTCGGAATGTGCCATAAAGGAATTTCTAAAGTTTCGCTGCGCCACGACAAAAATATCCAACTTTCATTTTTGGTTAGGTTATACCCAAGCCCCAAGCCAACCCCTCCATTGCTCCAAGCGGCACTATCCCCACTGCACATCAAGTTGACTCAAAAATTTCCAAGCGTGACTCGAAGCAATCAACAAATGAAAAAACTCATTCAGTCACTGTACCGAACCCTAGCAGACCCACAAAAACTCTAGGTCCGACTCCAAGCAACCACCGAATGACAAAACTTGTTCGATCACCGAACCAACTCCAAGCGGACCAATAAAAACTCCAAGCCTGACTCCAAGCAACCATCGAATGGAAAAACTTGTTCGGTCATCGAATCGACTCCAAGAAGACCCATAAAACCCCCCAAGTCCGACTCCAAGCAATCACCGAGCGGAAAAAGTAGTTTGGCCACCGGACGGACTCCAATCAAACCCATAAATCTTCAAGTTTGACTCCAAGCAACCACCAAATGGCAAAATTGTTCGGCCACCGAATCGACTTCAAGAAGACCCATAAAAACTCCATGTCTGACTCCAAGTAATCATCAAATAGCAAAATTTGTTTGGGCATCGAACCGACTCCAATCGTAAATATAATTGGTTACTTCCAATTACGTAAATCAATAGTTCAAACAACACTCAAAGGTAGCTTATTTCCCATAGATATAGGGACTTCTGTATCAAAAATAATGGTATCTCCCTCTAGGGCGTAAAATATATCTTTTTCCGCCATCCAATAATATATGAGACAAATGTATTCATTTCAATTAGGGTCATATTCTATGGTTATGATTCTACCAGATATATCTTTTTCATTCTATCGAAAATTGATTTTACGGCATAGAGGCTTACGACCTCCCCCTCAAACCCACAAAACTCCATGTCCAACTCCAAGCACCAAACAGAAACACTGAAGTTTCCCCAAACTCCAATTATTCTCTAATTTCATTGCTACGCTCCGTTCTTTGACCAATATGCCTTCAATGTGCATTGATACAACTCCAAATATCCTCGAGCCTGCTTGTTGAAGTTCGATTTCACGATTTTGAACTCTAAATCGCTCCGTTGAGCATTTCAACAATACAAGCATTTACACAAATACCATACATGCACCAAAAACTTTCGACCATACAAGCATGCAAACATACAAAAATTCACTGCAATTATCCTATAATGTGTTTCTAATATTGCCCAAGACATATCAATGCAACTGTACGTCAAACCAACATGATTATACACTTAGAAACATTTTTAAAACATTGCACTTCCGATCTAACTTGGAAAACTTCCCAAAACTATATTTTGACTTTAAACATGAGTTCAAGACATGCCAAAACCTATAGATACACATATAATAAGGTGAGAGATGATAAATCACTCATCAAAACCCTAAAAATGAAGATCATGCAAATCTGAGAAAGAACAGCAAATGTGAAATTTTTCTTCCCAAAAATGTAGACTTCAAATTCTCTAAGGAATCTTCTTGTTAATCTAATCTTAATCTACGATTTAAACATGATTTGGAGGGGAAAATCGAAGGTTTTGAATAGATGAAGGGTTAATGGAAACTTAGATCTCAGAGAGAAGGCGTAAAAGTGATTTGGGGATGATGGTTCTGCCCTATATTCTTATACTCAAAATGGGTTAGTGGGCTTGCCCTGAAACTCACTAATTACCCATTAAATGGTCCAAAACTATAATGTTCAATGTGACGACCCGACTTTTTCTTCCACAAAAAGCCGCATCATCTTTGAGAAAGAAAGGGATAGAAAAGAGAAAAGAAAGAAGAGAAAGAAGAAACAACACCAAAATCTCAACAGCAAAACGAATAAATTATATTAATAACATAAGTAATACATAATATACAACACCAATCAGAGTTACACAGATTATACATTACATATTAGACAGTTATAAACACCTGTCTAGTTATACAACTCTATACACAATACAGATATCAACACAGCGGAACACTATATATCTACACGCTGAAGCCTCCTGCTCCATTGCTCCTCCAAAATTCTCCAAGGCTAACCTGAATCCCTTGGCTACTCGTAAAAATTTGAGTACCCAAGAGTTTAAGAAAACAGAAATAAACTCCGGGTCAGACATGAGTCTGGTGTGAGTAACAGGTTAAGGTTGCTTAACTTTGAGAAAACCTTTAAAAGAAAAGGTATCACGTAAGACTTCTCACACATAAACATGGGTAAGTTTTTACCTTACGCTAACCAAAACATTTGATAGGAAATCCGATGATATTATAATAGTGTCTAGGGTTTTCAAGTAAATAAGACATAGCCGAAATTATTACATGATTAAATTCCAGCTACTAGCCACAAAAGTGGGTAATACAATCAACACCATAAGGGCACGTAGGAAGAATGGGTTTCCATCAATTGCAGGGCTACTAGGGTACCTCCAGTCACAGTACGTGGCCTAGATCACCGTACCGAGGATCCACCCTAAATCCCCTGCAACATAAGACCGGAACCATTCCTTACTGAACAGTCTCGAACAAGATAAACCCGTAGTCGTTTGACCAACTGCCCACACAGTCGAATATAAGGTGACTTATAGACAGGGTTAAATCTCGTCCTACTTGAGCGCGACTCACTTAGCCTTGCTGCACCTCCCCTATTTTAGCCATTCCTGGTTGATGAGGCTTGAGGCTACGATTACTTTTAGAGAACACATCTCTTAGAATGCTCATCGTCCACCTGACGATGTTCTGAAGCATTCCATCCATACAAGTTCGTTCTGGGTTTGAACGAAACCGAAGGCATTATCTCGTTACACTCATTTTGGAATCACCCTCAGAGTTAACGACGATAAACCTTGCACTCTGAGTCTTCATCTTCACTTGAGATTCACGACCTATTGTTAATTTGGATCGACGTGGTTTTCGGATATCCAAATCTGGAAACCCGATCCCAGTCTCATCGAAATCCAAAATGCCATCTTTTAGGTCCAAATTGTTTTAAAGTTAAAACAATTCAATTCTATTATCTATATACACACAGATAGATCATTCGCGTATCACAATAGATAATCTACATTACCATCACAAATAGATAATCTCACGTTATCATCGCAAACAGATAATTCACATTATCATCACAATTCAATCAAAGCATCCATATCACACAGCATCACTTACCTCATATCAGAGATCTCAAACCATTCAAGCCAATCAATATCATTCTTTCATACATAAGCAAGGATTAATCACTATCTATAATTAATTTAAAATGAATTAAATTAATTACTTCCTCATTATAAATCTTGCTTACATAACCGTTAATTAATTACAAATCAATCAATTAATTACCCTTTAATAAATCACCTTGATTAATCACCCTTGATTAATTATCCTTCAATTACATTCAAGTAATTAGCCTTTAATTAATTTCACAAATTAATTATTCTAAAAAAAATTCAGTAATCAACCTTTAATTACTTCATTAATTAATTAACTATAATTAATTACATTAATCCTTAATTAATTACATAAATTAATCCCTTCATTGATTAATTGTTCTCAATTAATCAATCCTTAATTACATCATTATATTAATTAATGATCCCTAATTAAATTTTGTTTATAATTACCCTATTTAAATTAATTACATTAAGTAAATAAAATAATCAATTTAAACCATATTGATTAATCACTCTTGATTAATCACATTCTGTAATTAACTACCCTTAATTACTTTATTAGATAAATTAATTACTCCTTAATTAATTATCTTTAATAATTAATCTTTAATTAATTATATCTATTAATCACCCTAGATTAATCTCATTAAGTAATTAATTACCCTTAATTAATTACATCTTTTAATTATCTTCAAATAACTTTATTAATATACTCTTAATTACTTACACTAAGTAATTAATTATTAATTACTTCCACTAAGTAATTATTCTTCATATTAATTAATAAAGTAATTAATTTCCAAATCTCTTCCATTACCTAATTATCCTTCAATTTAATTACATCCAGTAATTATCTTCTTAATTACTTCACTAAGTAATTATTCTTCATTAATTACACAAAGTAATTAATTTCCAAATCTCTTCCATTACCTAATTATCCTTCAATTTAATTACATCCAGTAATTATCTTCTTAATTACTTCATTAAGTAATTATTCTTCATTAATTACATTGAGTAATTACTTCCTAAGTTATCCAGTGATTATCTTAAATTAATTAAACTTAATTAATTAACTTAAACTAATCAAAATAAACATATTTAATTACAATTAGTAATTAATTTCTTAATTACTTCCATTAAGTAATTACACTTAAACGATTCACAAATGATTATCTTTAAATTAATTAATCTAATTAATTATTAAAATTAATCACATTAATTAATTATAAAATAATCCTAAGTTAATGACCTTCATTAACTATTAACAAATCTTTAGTTACTTCTCTAAAGTAATTAACTAAGATTATTCATTACTAATTACAAATTAATTTATCTATAATAACCCATTAATTAATGTCTAATTATTTAATTAATTAAGTGTTAATCTATAACTTAATTAATTTTTAATTACTTGATTAATAAATTTCAACTCATTAATTTAAAATCAAATCTTATCTAATTAATGATTTCTTAATTACAAATTAACTAATCTTAATTAACTTACTTAATCCTTTAATTAATAAATTAAACCCTTAAATACTTAATTAATTAACCCAAATCATTAATTAATTTTAATTAATTAATTATCCATCTTAATTACCTTAATAATTTAATGAATTATAAATTATTAAGTCGTAATTAACTTTAAGATAAACCTTAATCTTATTAATGATTAAATTATCATAAACAAAGTTTTTTAAAAACAATTTGCTTTTAAATTTACTTTTAAATTCCATTTTATTTTTAAAATTTAAAATGAAAACAATTTTAACTTTGACAAAGTTTTTTAAACAATTCAAAAATCTTTTAGTTACATGTTAAAGAAATACTTATCTTCTAAAGGAAATTTAAAATAGTTTTAAAACCATATTCAATTTAAATCAATTTAAAATACACTTTAAATATTCAAAGTTGTTTTAAAACATTTTAAATTCAAAAACTTTATTTTATTTCAAACTAGGATTCAAAATCATTTTTGAATCCAGATTTAAAACTTAGATTTAAAACCCTGTTTAAATCTTTATTTTCAGATTTTAAAACCATTTTATAAAATACTTTAACAATTTAAAGTTGTTAAAACATTCCATTTTTATAAAACTTATTTATTTTAAAAACTAGAATTCAAACTCATTTAAATCCAGATTTAAACTTGTTTTCAAAACCTTTGTTTTAAAACTTTCTTTCTTTTTTTGTTTAGTTTAAATTTTAAAAACTGAAACACTGACAGGTTTCTAAAACCTGTAACAAAATTTACCCGAGCCTATCCTATTTTTCTTCGAGTCTAACCTCACTTGACTTCGGGCATAACATCAAATGACTTGAGTATTTACTCGAGTACAATACCCTCACCTACTATGCCCAGATCATTAGAAAACAAAGACCACCATGCACATGCACGGTGGCTCTGATCATCACCGGTCAACAAATATAGCATTATCACATCAGATAACAACCTCGCACATCATCACGAACATCAGAACATCGATAACAAACTCGAAATCGAATTCGAGTGTTCAACCCAAAACCTGTAACATGAACCAAAACCTGGAACGTATTCGATTCCCAATCTCCGATCACCGGAATACCTACATCTCCGACCACAACTTCGTCACTAACCACTCTTCCATTTCCCAAAAGCCAGATACACTTGATCAACCAGAGCCATCACCCCGACCCAATATAATTAGCCTGTCTAAACTAGGGTTATAAACTTCACTGATCCACTAGTGTCACCACACTGACTTGATCACCATATAGGCATTTTTCCACCCCGATCATCCTACTATCACCAAAAGAAATCCCGAACCTCCAGATCACCAGAGATTTCCCAATTTGTCATTTCTGATAAAACTCAAACCGCTCTCTTAATTCAAAACTAAAATTTTGTATTTAGTTTTAAAAATCATGTTTCTAGTTAATAATTCAATTTACATTCCTGAATTATAAATTGGAATGTTTAATTTTTTTGACCAAACTAACATTTTCCTGTTCTATTTGGTTTTCTAGAGACATGCAAGTTGTTTTTACTTAAATAAATTTTTAAAACTTAGTTCATAATCAAACAAACAACATTTGTTTACATACTAAGTTCTAACAGTTATTAGATCAAAAGAATAAGGATTTGTTTGCAAATCTGGGTCCTAAAAAGCAAAGAATAGATGTATTTCAATTGTAACAGGCATGCACACATTTACATCCAAATATTCACAAATATTTCACATATAAATATACAAACTTACTTATCTATATCCACACAAATCATACTTATCACAGGAATAATCATGCAACCATGTTTAAACTTAAGTAATTTTAACAAAAAAGTTACTCACCTGTCAAGAATAATGAACAGAGCAACTTCTTTATTTTGAAAAATCCTTTGAACTTTTGAAAACATGAATGCCTTTGCTTTAAAAACTGGAGTTGTTGGAATTTGTAAAAGAGCTTGAAAACTTGCTTTGATGATTTCTACTTTAATTCCAGGTTTGAACAAAATACAGGCTTTGAATTTGAACGGGATTACAAGTTGATGAATTTTCCTGAGCTTGCTTTGAAAATAGTGTTGAATTGCTTGTCTCAGGTTGAAAAAAGAAACAAGCTTTGATTTACAATTTGGTCTGAGGAAAATGATCTCAGATTTGAATGAGATGCTTGCAAATTTTGATTATAGGTTGAAGAAGATACAGGCTTTGATCTGGTTTGAGGAGTATGTTGAAAATGTACATGTTTCTAGTTTGTGGAAGAATTGATTTCAGATCTTGTTTGAGTTATTGGTTTGAGAAATGTCAGTTTTGAAATGAATAAATAAGAAAAAGAATGAAGAGAAAGAGAAATGTTTTATATATAGGCTGAATTGATTTTTTAAAAAAAAGAAAAATTAAATCAAATGTGACACTTGTCATTAGTGTTATTAATTACTTAACACTTGTTATTACTCTTTTTATTTAATTTACACATGTTATATTAAGCTTTAATACAACAACACTTGTCCTTTGAGTAATTTTTTTAATTCTAAATGTAAATAAAAAGCTTTTAAATCTACTGTATAATTCTCATCTAAATTATATATGTATTACTTTTTAAAGAAAATGAAATAAAACAAATCATATATAAATAAAAACCTATATATATATATATAAATCCAAATATTTTTTAAAAAATGTCTATCCTTTGAATTTCTAATTTAAATTCAATTTCAAATTAAATTCTAAAATCCAATTTAAAAATCAAGTTATATATATACATATATATAACTACACATTTAAATTTTGAAAATAACAAATTCTATGTCTTTAAAACCTATCTATACATCTATTAATATCATTTGAAAATAACAAATTTAACAATTTTAAATGATTTATAAAAGAGATTATAAATCACTTGTATTATTAAATGAATTAAGACCATATGTAATATTGTATTTTGAACTTCTATTTCAAATCATATATATCAAGTAATATTTAAAAGAAATGAAACAAACTTTTTATTTAAATTTAAAAATTAAGCTAAGATATAATCTTAAGCAATTAACATTTATCTTAAGTATTTACAAACCATATAGTTATTAATTAAATAACTTTGAAAAGCTTAATATTAATTTAAATCATAATTTCCAAATTATTAAATATATTATTAGAATTTGAAAACAAGACTTTATTTATTTATTAAATTCCAAATCTAAGATTATCTATAATATATACAAACATATATATACATTATAATTAGAAACATTTATTTAGCTTTTAAAAGATAAAATCACTAATTAAATATTTATTTAATTAGATATTAAACCAGTTCATATTTTATTAATCAATATTTTCAAATCAATTTAATTTTAAATAAAGATTATTAAATTGATATTGCCAAAAATTCTGGGATACCACATTCAAACAGCCATATCCCATAGCCACCAAGTCTGAATCACAATTATGACCACCCTACAAAAAGGATCGTATCTTTCTAATGGAAGCGCTCTTGAGAGATAATTCGACTCCAATCAATAATTATGGACGATACAAGTTTTCACGGAAAAATCATCCAAAAAAATTCTAAATATAGGAAATGTCTCTACTAGACATTTCCTAAAGTTATAGAGTCATAAGGCATCATATGAATTTATAAATAATACTTTATGATCCTCCGATACATAAATACGGGTCATTACACTCTTCACCCTTTAGGAATTTCACCCTCGAAATCCCCAATACAACCAAGGTAAATCAAACATAGCTACCCCACATGCCTATCATCCACAAGCAAACATGTCAAACATCAAACATGCATATGGAAGCAAAAAATGATATCTACGCCTACCTTGGCATGCATGATACTAAACTACCTTATATTATATTGAAAGTGATAGTAAATGCAATAAATAAACGTCTTACCAAGTAAAGAGCTATGGGTAAGTTATTCTCTTGCTCTCCTTGGTCCCTCAAATACAATCTCCTTCGCTTTCTCACTCTACTAAAACTTCACCAGTTCTACCGTCTTCCTCCTAAGCTGCTTCATATCATGTCCGGCGACACGAATCAGCTTATAAGATCCTGGTGCTTCTAGTTCAATCACAATATCATCAAGTTGATTCGGTTTGACTAGCACACCAAAGTTGTGCATAAACTTCCGCAAGTGAGATACGTTGAACACATTATGCATGCCTACCATCTTATGAGGCAAGTTAACTCTATATGCTAGATTCTCAATCTTCTCATGTATCAAAAAAGGATCAACGAATCTCGCTGCCAACTTCCCCTTAGTACGAACCAAACAGCATTCTTCAGCGGAGAGATCTTAACAAACACCATGTCATCGATAGAAAAATAAAAATCACATATTCTTCTATCGGCGTAACTCTTCTGTCTATCCTAAACAGCTTTCATTCATTACCAAATAATATCGATCTTCTCTGAAGTCTCTCTAATTATCTCCGGCTCGAGTACAAGTTTCTAGCCCGCTTTCCACCAACATGAAGTAGCATTGCACGGTCGGTCATATAATGCCTCAAAAGGCGACATACCAATGTTGGACTGATAAATGTTGTTGTATGCAAACTCTACTACAAGAAAATGATCGTCCTACGAGCTACCAATATCAAGAATCCAAGCCCATAAGAGATCCTCAAAGATATGATTTACCCTCTCGGTCAGCCCATCAGTTTGTGGACGGTATGTTGTACTGATATGCAGCTCTGGCCCTAACTCCTCCCGTGAGCTCTTCCAAAATCCATTAGGAAAAAAGGGTCATGGTCGCTCATAATGCTCTTGGCACATCATGAAATCGCACAACCCACTTCACATATAACTCGACAAATTTGGATGTCATGCCACTAGAATTAACAAGTATGAATCGGGCACTCTTCGTCAATCTATCAACTATAACCCAGACGTTATCGTGCCCTCCTCTGGTCTTCGGCAATCTATCAATGAAGTCTATCGAAACTTGTTCTTATTTCCACTTGGGAACCTTAAGCTGTTGTAGTAAACCACTCTTTTTTCTGCTTTTCCTTTACCAATTGACAGTTCAAGCACATCGAGATGAATGTCCCAACATCCTTCCTCATCCCTTTCCAATTAAATGTCTACCTCATATCATGGTACATTTTAGTTCCACCTGCATGTATAATCAATCTCAAATAATGGCATTCGTGTAGCACCTCATCACTCAACCCATCGACGTGAGGTACAAACAATCTCCCATCCTTATGGAGCCAACCATTACGGTCTAGCCAACGCTGCTGCATTACCTCAGACTCTAACCCTTCCTCTATCTTCGCCATGATCTCCACTTATCTAGCATCTTGCCTCTAATTAGTTTAATCTGCTCGATCAAGGTAGGTCTGATCGTCAGGCTGGCCAGCACTTCCGTCTCTAGCTCACATCAAAGCCAGAAATCATAGTCGACAATAAACTTCAACTGCTTCTGCTCTAGGAACATCATTGCCAAGCTAGCATGTCTTCTACTCGATGCGTTAGCAACTGCATTTTTCTTACCAGCCGTATAGGAAATGTCGAAGTAATAAAAGGTCAGGAACTCCAACAATCGCTACTGGTGAAGGTTTAGATCCTTCTGGAAGAATAGATACTTTAACAACTTGTGGTCCGTATACAACTTGAACCTCTCCCCAAGTAAATAATGCCTCCATATCTTCAAACAAAATACTAGCACTACTAACTCAAAATCGTGAGTTGGATACTTCCTCTCATGTTGTTTTAGTTGTTGACTAGCATAGGAGACAACCTTTCCCTACTTCATCAACATCGCACTAAGTCTGATACCACATGTGTCTGTGTACACTATCAACTTCTCATTTCCACTCAAAATGACTAACATCAGTGCACACGTTAAACTCTCCTTCAGACCCAAAAACGTGTGTGCGAACCTCGCTTCACAAGTAAAAGTCTGATTCTTCTTCGCCAAGTTGTTTAACATCGTTGCTACTTTAGAGAATCCAGGATAAAATGTCTATAATATTCTTCCAAGCCAAGGAAACTTCTCACATCTATAGCGGTCTTGGGTCGACCCTAGTCCTGCGCTGCTGCCACCTTCGCTAGATCTACAACAATGCTCTACTCAGAGACAACATGACCAATAAATAACACTTCCCTACTCCAGAAGTGAACTTGGAAAATTTCTCCTTTAATTGGTGCTTCCTCTGCACCTCAAGTACAATCCTCAAATGCTCCTTATATTCTTCCTCTGTCCACGAATAAATGAGGATATCATCCATAAACAAAATACAGACTTATTTAGCTGATCCCTGAAAATACGGTTCATAAGATCAACAAAGTATGTTGGTGCGTTGGTTAGCCCGAACGGCATAACCAACCACTCATACAATCCAAATGGCAAACGAAACGCCAGAATCGACACACTCTCATTCGCAACACTTAGTTGATGAAACCCCATCGCAAGTTCCGATTGAGAGAACAGTCTAGCATTGTAAAGCTGATAGGACAAGTCATCAATACGCAGAAGTGGGTACTAGTTCTTCTTTGTCACCTTATTTAACTCACGGTAATCTACAAACAACCTTAGAGAGCCATCCTCTTTAGTGGTGAATACTATAGGAGCGCTCTACTTAGATATGCTCTATGAATGAACCCTCGCCTCAACAGATCATTCATTTGCACCTCTAACTCCTGCTCTCTGGGTGCCATAGACCTTAATGGTATAACTACTGGCTTAGCGTCCTTTACCAAATCTATATGAAACTCTCTATCTCCCTGTGTGGTGGTAATCCGGTTAGCTTCTTGAATATTTCTGTATACTCTCTCAACGTAGGCACAGATGACAACTCATCATGTAGGATCTTGAACGAATTGAAAGTTAACCATCACCTCAACATTAGGCAGACAGCCTATCTTAACCTATGCTCATTATCCATCTATATCGTAACCAATGGCCTTTCACCATCCACCACTACTTTGTACCTCTGTAGCCAGTCCATCCACAGTATCATACCGAACCCCACAAAACCCAAAATAAAGCAATAACAAGCAAACAAACATCCATGATTCGATAAGAATAGGTCACGACAAACCATGCAAAAGCTAGTAGAGCCTCCAACTAGGTTCATCACAATCAAGGGTCGGTCAACAATTTTGGATCTCAATCCTAATCTATCTAACAAATTACTAGATATGAAGGAATGTGAAGCCTCGGTATCGAATAAAACACGTACGGGTGTATTGAAAACAAAAGGCATACCCTTCTGAATGACTCTCTTTCCCTTTTCCTTTTTCGATGGAGCACTCGACTAAGCTAGAAATCGTTCAAAGCCTAAGAAGACACAACTTGCTTATTCCTTGGCAGTTTTGAACAATCCTTCTTGATACGCCCTAGTTTGTTGCAGTTGTTGCACTTCTTTTCGTCCGCCTTACTGTCTCCAATAATATGGCCCTTCTCTCCACAATTATAGCAAGTAGGCTCGCACTTTCCCTTCTATTGACCACCCTTCTGAAACTGGTTCTTCTTCTTGTTGTCCTGCTTCCTCTTGCCTCCCCAGCCAGCTTGCGGTTTTGGCTCATCATTGGGAGAAGCAACCGACTTAGTCTTAGTGTAACGATCCCACCACTATACCCATATTATTAAAGGGCATTATAAATAATGTTGTGTAATAATATGGAGAATACGGCTTGTTAAGGGTGGCCAAATGTGAATATGACTCTAAACTAACATCCACACGTCATACTTACCATTTCACTGAATCTGTGAAATAAAATTTGACGTGTACAGTCTCGGTTCAAAGTGATGAACACATCTGTTTCGCAGAATCAAAATAGTATATCATATAAAATAGTAGTCATAGATAATAGCGGAATAATAGAGATCATATACACAACACATTACAAGTCTAAAAAATAAAATACGAAACCCACATATTACACAAATGGTACAAATCTCTAACTGAAATATACGTTTCATGTAAATACACAAAAATCCTACAAGAGATAAACTAAAAGAAGTCAGAGTGGTTTACCTCCCTGCTAACCCATCCATCCATAAGTGTGCCTATCCTATAACCTGAAAAGTCTCGGCCGGACCCGAGCATTAAAATAACACCTGGGTCAGACTATCTCTAAATATCCAATACAGTGATAACAAGATATAACACAAGGTATGATACTATAAATTTAAACAAGTTACAAAAATAGTTTAACTCGGAACATATCACAAAACTCAAGTACATTTAAATCACAAAACACTAGAAAGCCCCTGAAAACCAAAATAGTTCATATCAATCATTTAGATCGTTCATATCAATCATAAATATCCTCCATACCGTTGAAACTAACTAGTATCATTCACGATCTGATTCGAAGGATCATCCATAACATAAAGCAATGCTTGCCAATCACCAGAGTTTGTCCATACTGATCCAAACGATCGTATATTACATAGCACGACACAAAAGAATTTAAAGAAACCCAAAAGTATATCATTAAAGGATTTATCGGCCCTAAGCCAAACCCTAAAAGGAAATACACCCTAAAGCGTCAAATACTATCGCTTTTACTAATTGCTAGAAACTAATGTTCAAACAGCCATGTCTCTTAGCCATGAAGGTCAATTCGCTATTACGACCGCTCTATGGATAGGGAAACCATCATACTTTCGAATGGAAGTGGTCTCGTTGATAATTCGACTCCTATCAAAAGTTATAAACAATACAAGTTAGGGGTAAAATCGTCTGGAAATTTTTTAAATATAGGAAATGTCTATTAGCCATTTTCCAAAGTTATAGAGTCACACAACCTCATATGAATTTAAAAATAATATTTTACGATCCTTTGATACGTAAAATACAGGTCATTACAAGGTATTATAGAAATTTCATCGAAGACTTTTTGAAGATAGCCACCCCTCTAACTTGCTTAAATAAGAAAAATATAGTTTTTGAATGGGTTGAGAATGCATGGAAGCATTCAAGAAGTTGAATGAGCAATTGACGAGCAAGCCGGTATTAACCGTTCCCTCTGGGACGAAGCCTTTCACAGTTTACACCAATGTATGTGGCAGAGGATTATGGGCTATTCTTATGCAAGATGAGAGGGTGATAGCTTATGCTAGTAGACAACTAAAGGGTAATAGGAGGAGATGCCCGACTCGTGACTTAGAGTTAGGGGCTATCGTTTTTCCCTTAAAGATGTGGAGACGCTATTTTTTAGGGGAAAGGTTTAAGTTATTTACTGACTACAAATCACTCAAATACCTGTTTTCCCATGAATATTTGAATCTTAAGCAGTAGAGGTGGATGAAGTTATAGCATCATATGACTTTGGAATATAGTATACCTCCGGAAAAGGGAATGATGTCGTCGATGCCCTTAGCCGGAGGCATGCTACTTAATGTGTCATATATGGGTGGAGGCGGTTGGAGTTCATCTTCAATTTCAATTCCCAACCACCAACAGAACCCACTCTAGACTATTTGGCAGTAATGGAGGTTAGGCCAGCATTGATGGACTAAATTAGGATATAGCAGAAGGAGGATGCGATGATTGTAGACATTTTGGGCAAGCTGAGTAGGGAAGAGCATTTTCTCCATGTCAGTAGAAAATAGATATGCAGTTGACAAAAGAGAATGTTTGAGTAGAGATAGACGCCTCCGTGTCCCTATGGTTGAGGACGTCTTGGAAGAATTGCTAGCAGAATGCCACTATTCTAGGATGACCATTCACATCGAAAGAGATAAGATGTATAAGGATATGAAGTGAATTTTCTATTGGTCAGGGATGAAGAGGAGGATAGCTGAATTAGTCTCTAGATGCTCAATTTGCCAAAGGATAAAGGCTCAATAAGGAAATTCCAAAGGATTATCATTGCCATTGGAGGTGCCGACTTGGAATAGGGCATATACTAATGGACTTTATAGATAGGTTACCTAGGAGTCAAAAGAGCAATGAAGTAATTTGGGTTATAATAGACAAACTTATTAAAAGCTCTAGTTTTATTCCTATTAGAAGTAATAGGACCGCAACATCTTGGACTTCATGGAATCCTAGTTAGCATTTCTAGTGATAGGGACCCTTTATACACTAGTGAAATTTAGAGGAGATTGCAATCAGCTTTAGAAATCTCATTGAATCTTGGTTCCGCTTACCACCTGCAGACCAAGGGTCAGACTGTAAGGGTAAATAAAATTTTAAAAGACTTTTTGAAAGCTTGCATCATGGACTTTGAAGGACAATGGGAGCAACACCTATCTTTAGTAGAATTCGTGTGCAATAATAGTCACTGAGCGACAATTGGCAAGTCACCTTTGAAGCGTTATATAGAAGGCCATGCAAATCGCCAAATTGTTGGTGGGAAACCACCGAATTTTTTTTAATCAGACCAGATTCAATTAGCGAGACCTCAAAAAAGATAAAGTTGATTAGGTAGTGAGTGAAGACCGCACAGGATCGCCAGATGTCTTATGCGGACAAACGAAGGAATCAAAATATTTGGTAGGAGACATGGTGTTCGCTAAAATTTCCTCTCTTAGGAAGGTTATGACATTTGGTAAGTTAGGAAAGTTAGTACCAAGATTTGTTGGGTCTATCTCGGTCTTGGAAAGTATAGGGAAACTTGCATATCGAGTGGAGCTGCTAGATAAGTTAGCAGGAGTTCATGACGTATTCCGTGTTTCACACTTGAGGAAATGCCTTCATAGCAACGCCATCATAGTAGAGCCGGATAAGTTAGTAGACATTAAGACGTAGCCGATAGCACCCCGTACCACCACACACATAGTGGAGCATGGAACTAGAAAGCGTTATAACAAATAAATCATATTGGTTTGAGTAGAATAAGGGAATAATCTGATGGAAAACATATGGGAAACTGAAGAGAAGAGGAGAGAAGATGAGCACTTCTCATCCTAAGGCTTTCTCTGGTAAACTTTTCCTCTTCATATTTAGATTTTGGTTGCATCGTGGTTGCTAGATTGGATGGTAGAGAATGGTTGCCATATCTTTTTGCTGTCATTTTTAACTTTATGTAGAACATATTGCATGTTCGGGATGCTTGCATACATACCTATATGTCACGACCTTGCATACGGGCTAGGATTAAGCTTACCTATAGTATGTCTGCCTAACTAATCTTATTTCACTTTTGGTTGGTTGGATAATTGTGTAGATAACTTGATTGCATAACATGGATACTTAGCGTGCATTACATTTTCTGTCCCTTAGCGGTTTCGAGAACGAAATCCTTTATAAGGGGGAGATTATAACACCCCTCAAAAATTAATAAGAAATTGATTAATAAGAAATAAATTAATTGATAATGAGGCTAAATTAGAAATTTCATAAATTTCAAAATTTAGTCACGAAAGCTAAGTCATTGCGTTCTGGTGGCTTTCTGATCAATTTTCATATATAAAGTTTTAAAATCAAGGTGAAAACGAAAAAGGAATCGATGTTTGAAGTTTTCAAATTTAAAATAATTCAAACAGAATTCAAATTTAAAGATATAACTAATATTAAAATTGGAAATTTCAAAAGTTAACTATGATTAGGATTGGGGTTTAAGTAAAAGCTAAAAGAAGTGCTAACATTAAGTAATTAGTTAAGGAATTAAATAATAATTAAACGGAAATAATAAAACATTTCCGTATATAAGTACCTAAGGCTAGTTGGTCGCTAGCGATCGACCGCCTAGGTAGGAACGGTCAATCGGTTCGTGTGGCCGCGGCTAAGGTTACATAGGCCAAGAATGGTCCATGTTTTATTATTTTAAACCAGCTTCATTTTGAAGGTTCGGGTGACTTCTAATCACTACAAATAAGAGCTTAGTCCCCTCACTCACTCGCTATTATTTGAGAACATAAGCGGAGCTCTGTTAGTTTATTTCTTCCACATGATTCGAAAATTTCTTAAGTTCTTCAGATAAGGAATGTTAAATATAATATTCAATTTTTAAATATATTCTCCACTAATCCCTGAAATTACGAATCTAATTAATATACAACCCAATTGTTGTATATTTCAAATGAAAGAGGTTTCAAAAGAGAAAGCGAAGGAGACATAATCGAATCCAAAGGAGAAAGTTAGGAATTATATATGAGTGGAAATCTTAGTTTTTCTTATTTGACTAATTATATAGTATAGGTTGGATTGATATATGCCTTGGGGAATTTGGTTCATGGAAACATCAAACTAAAACCCTAAAATTCTTCCAAAGCGAAATGTCAATTTTTATTTTTGGAAATCTCAATTATTCTATATTAAAATAGTAAAATTTTGTTAGTTATTACAATTTTAATATTTTACATTATATTCCACTTCTTACTTTTCTCTTTTGATGTGATTAAGGGTTAGAAATTAAATACGAATCCCTTTTCATTTATATGCAGAAGATGAATAATGTAAAAGGATTTAAATTGTAAATTATATCGATATTGATTTTATTATTATTATATAAATAAGTTTGGTAATTGATTCTATTTTCTTATACAAGTCTATTATTGGGCTCAGGATTTTGCTAATTTGTATGTTATGGCATGGAATTAGACTTGTATAAATTGTAAGTTTTTACATTTAAACATTTAGTATAGGACGCAATCTTCACGCCCTTAAGAATATTTTAATTCCACACACATGCACATAAATGCTTATAAACAATGTATTAATCCCATAATAAATAGGTTAGTGATTAGCCCTTATAGGATGGAAGTTAATGATGATTATGATTTGTAGTGGAACAAAGAATCTTTCTTTATTTCCTTAATGGAATACAGTGAGGTATATGGTAGTATGATTAAATAGTGTAAATTATGACTAAGTTATAGGGAGGCGACGTCGGTCAAAAGCATATGAAAGTCTGTCCAGCTAATCTGGCTACTCGTAATGTGACTTTGGAGCTGATGTGAGAATGTGAATAAGAGGAATAGGGATCTTAAGGCAAAATTAACTTTAGAGGAGGTTGAATAGTTTTTAATGGATTATATGAATATTGTTCAAATTCTTTAAGATTTTACATGGAATGATGGAATTAACAATCACAGAATCAAAGTACATATAAAAGTAAATGTAGTAAAAGTAAAGCAAAGAAAACACTAGGATTTTATGTTGGTAGAGTTACCCTATATCTAATCCCATACAATTCCTTGTATGGATTTTTTTTCAAGTAGTAAATGCAAATACAATCTCGATTTCAAGGTTATGAGACATACCCTTCAGAGTTCTGCCCTCTGGATAGAGCCACTTAATTTTCAGGCCACAAGCATACCTCCTAGATTTAGGACTACTAAGCATACCCAATTGATTTGATCAGACTATAATAAACTTACTTGATTTCAGGGATACCAAGCACACCACAGAGCATAAGAGTATGGTTTGATAGAGTTTAAAAACTCAAATCTTCGATCTTGATTACAGTTGATCCTATAACTCTTGAATAGAACTTGATCTTGAGAGAGATGAGAGAAATTATAGAGTATATGAAAGAGAATCAAACTAGTAATGATTGAATCTGATTCTTGTTTAATTTCGTTATAGTTTCGACAGAAATTTCTTTAGAACTCAAGAGAGTGAAAAGAGGAGAGAAAAATAATAAAGTAGTTAATAAAAATTCATTTGGAAGTCTAGTATATATAGGAAAACAACGGTCATATCCATTCATGAAGAGAAACGATGAAAAGATATTACCATTCAAAACTTGAATTTTGAAATTTACGGCTAGTATGTCGACATATGGAATTTGGATATATTGACATATCCATCACAAAATTGAAAAATACTTTATAAAATTTATTTTGAAAATCCATTGCTTTGTAAAATAATTTGATACTTTGTAGAATCATTTAAATATAGTTTATACAAATTTCAATCAAAATATAACTTAATAAAACTTTAGTAAAATAATTTTAAAAGATTATAATAACTATATTCAACATAATGTAAATAATATATATAATTGATATATTTATAAATTATTAAAGTGTAAACAAAAATTCAAATATATATAAACTTAAAACACTAAAATAATATCTTAATAAGTATAAGAGATTTGAAAATCATTTTGGAAAATATTTGGAAAGATTATTTTAAAAATATAATATTTGAAAAACAATTTAAAAAAAATATAGAGAAGACGAGAGAAATCAGGAAAGTACTATCAAGATTTTAACATAAATTCTATGGCTCTATAATTTTTTGGAATATCTTAAAATATTGAACTCTTCAACACTCATGAGTCTTCATTCTTGAACTCTTGAAACATTATATCAGCATCTTGAATCTACTCTTGATATCAGCATCTTGATACTGCATAGTCTTCTTAATTAATACTTGTCTAATATCATGCACTATATACTATATATATCTTGATAAAGCATTAGTTTCTATATTTTATATAATGTCCTATTAGTTGTTATCATCAAAACCAATAACTAAGGTACTAACAATCTCCCAGCTTTGATGATCATAACTCTATATATAAAATATATTATAACTCCCCCTGAGTTACAAAATCGCCCTTAATCTATGCTTAGATTTTGTAAATTTCTCCCCCTTTGTCATCGACAAAAATAATTTACTAAATTATAGCTATAACACTAACGTTTACTATAATACTAACTCTAACCTAAATAAAGTACTAATCAATCTGTATATGGATTATATATAATGATTGTGAGAAAGATTATATACAAACAATAAGTGATATGTAAAACGAAATAACAATCCAAGTATTCATCCAATCAAACAAAATTTATGTCACCCAGCATTCAAAAAAAATCTGCAACCAAACCAAATTAAGTATTATTATTTATATACAATTAAACCTATTTAAACTAGATATTTCGAGGAAAGTCAACCCATCCATCAGTGTAAAAGATTGGATCCACTTTGATAGTATCCCATTCTTCATTTCTTTGTTTATGGTATATTCTGGATTGGTAGTTGGTAATTTTTTATTCAAAGAAGAAATCATCCAATGAATCACATCGAAATGCTTTCTTGCTACTTGATCATCTGCATTTGACTTAAAGTGCCTTTGGTTTCTTGGGATGAAATTAAGAATATCCTTGAATGATTCAAGATTTTGTTCGAGGTTTTCGGTTAGTTATTGGATAGGAGAAGCCGTTAGTTGGTTATAAAGTTTAGGAGTGCAAAGGAAGAAGAAAGATAGTAGAAAATAATGATTCTATGGTCTCAACAGATGTTTAAAGGGGTGGAAATTTGTTTGCAATGAATAGACATTTGCTGTCTATTCAATTTTCAAAATTAAATTTTTTGAAAAATTACCGTTGTATGTCGACATACATACCTAGGGTATGTCGATATATATGCAGAAATTTTATAAACAACTTTGTTTTGATATTTTGATGTATTTAGCTTACACTATTATACTTTTATGTTTTTTAGACATGATAAAAAATGTATAATAGTAAGGAAACAAATTTTTATTAACAATAGATAGAGGTTATATAGGACACAAAGAAATGAAAAGATATATAAGATTCAACATAAACTAAAGCTAGAAAATCCAAATAAAAGATAGTTTAAGCAATTATAAAAATACAGATGAAGATGATGAAGAACGTTCCAACTTGCGGATGATCTTTCCAAAGAATTTATCCATTTTGTTAGAAACCATAGTAATTTTTTTTGAAAATGCTTTCTTAATTTTTCCTTTGATTATGGTAAATCTTCTCTTAATTTTTGAGAAGATTTTTGTTCGATGGATTTAGTGGCATAATGTTACTTTCTAAAGAAGTATCATTCTCCTCTTCTTGTTCTTCCTTCATAACTTCAATTTCATCTCCTTACTCTTCCTCATCCTCTTCCTCCTCTTTTTTTATTTCATGCTCTTCATCCCAAGCCAACCTTTGTTCCTTTTCTACAAGTATTTCATAAGGCTCGAAAAAGGTGAAATATGCATAAGTGAAATGTTGGCCTTATCGAATATTTTTTGAGGAATTATTTTCTCTCCTTTAAGGTCAACACCAAAATAATTGAAAACACGAGTAAGATACAAACCACGGAATAGTATGTTTTCATGTTTAGAAATATTCTAAGGAAAATGTCCATTCAAAATGACTTGAGACCAATTTATGTTATATCGACCATAAATTGTGAAAAGAGATTTGAAAGCTTTTTAAGTCAGGACATTATATTTACCCGTTCTAGGAGTGATACTTTGTTGCAAAAGAAAGCTTAAAATTCTTGCTTTTGAACACAAGTTTTTTTTTTTAAATTTTAAATCATCATCACTTTCAAAAATATCATGATTACTTCATGATTTTGAAAATCAATATGGAAAGATAATCGGTCCATTCCACTAGATATGCGTCCAAGAATGTGACCCAAATGTTCACAATTTAAAACAATTTGTGTCCCTTTGACACTACTCCAACTTTTCCTTCTGTACCAACATAAAACTTTCCTTTTAAATTTGCATAAAACATCTTTACTAACTTTGGATAACAAACGAAATCAATTGAGAAGCATCGCTTAAACCAAGAGTTTCATTTTTCAAACAAAGATTGAAAAGATCGTAAGTAGGAAAAATCTTCAAAAATAGCAAATCTTCCGGGAAAGACTTTTCCAAAAGATAAATACTCTATATAGGCTTGAATGGATTCTTGATCATTAAAAAGATATATTTTTATTTTCTTAGAAAGCCTCATGGTTGCCTTAGTATTGCTTGAGGATGCCATTGAAGAATAGTTTGAAGAGATAAGAGAGTTTGTGAGTTTTGAATTAAAAAATGAAAGTGAGAAATGAATGGATAGAGATAAAGTAAGTAAATAGAGAATCAAATGATATGTTCTTTGATCAAAAGGCAACTTTTCAGCACATAGGAGTTGGAAAAAGGTGGAGGGAAATTCAAAACTTGAAATTGAAAGTCAGATTATGTCTACATATGTGTATATTGACATATAGGTCGAACTTTTCAAAAATGATTTTTGTTTAACTATTTCCTATTTTACTATATAGATCTATTTATAATTATTCTATTTTCAAAAATAATTAAATTTTTTATATTACTATTATATTATTAAAATATTTAAAATATAATCATATAATATTCAACCAATATTATTATCAATCTATAGGATATTCCTAACAACCAATAAAGCAATCAAAAGAAAAGAAACATTCATTTAAGAAATAAAGAAAACCTTTCATATATTAAATGCGTACCTTTTTCTGATCCATTTCACCATTTTTCCCTGAATTATGTATTGTTGTGAAGCACATGTTAGCAATTTCTATATCTGATTCATTATCACTTGAAGATGTATTTGAGTCAACTAATGTTGCAGTATAGGCTCTTTTTCGTTTTCTGGATGAATTAATGTTTGGTGTAGTTTTCAGTTTATCGGGTGCGACAGTCTCGTTTTAAATGAGTAGTCATCGTAGTCATAACATCTAATGCCATTTCCATTTCCGCTTTCACTTCTTGGATTTTTGTTGTCATTCTTTTGGAATTGCTCATCCTTTTATATTTTAGAAATTTTCTGAAATTCCTTGCCATGAAAGCAATTTCTTCATCTTCATCGTTGTCGGAATCCAGATTATGTTTCATTGCGTTAAAAGCAATAGATTACTTCTCTATTGCATTTCTTTCTCTCATTCCCTGCATTTGTGCTGCAAAAGACATTAAATTACCAATTAACTCTTCAATTTTTAGAGTGCTAATGTCATTAGCCTCGTTTATTGCAAGAGTCTTTTGGTGTCATTCAGGAGTAAATGAATTGAGGATTATTCTAACTTAGAAAAACTTTTACCCAATGCAATAAGTGAGTGTTGTATATCTTGGAATCTATTATACATATCAGATATGGAACGTTTTGAATAATTGAAACTGGTTGTTAAAATGGAAATTTTGGTTTGTTTGACCTTACTTGTCCCTTCATGTGTAACTTGCAAAGTTCTCCAAATTTCAAATGCAGACTTACATATAGATACTCTATAAAATTCATTTCTGTTAAGTGAATAAAATAATATATTCATAGCCTTAGGGTTAGTTTGTGCAACTGCTTTTTGGTCAGCACTCCACTGTGCAAAATTAGTCTTAGGTTCAGTATACCCAGTTTATGTGATATTCCCAGTCTCTAAACCAATTGACTGTAAATAAATTTACATTCTACATGACCAATATGTGTAATTACTACCATTAAAAAGTAGAGGTCTATCGGTGGATTGTCCTTCAATAAATGCATTACTAACAAATGTACTAACCGTGTTACTAACAGTATTACTACTAATGTTGGTAGCCATTTAAATTTTTTCAAAAATCAGATGATGAATACTTAGAAAACCAATGCTCTGATACCAAATATGAGTCAATGGAATAGGGATCTTAAGGATAAATTAACATCGGAGGGGGACCATAGTGTTTAATGGATTATATAAATATTATTCAAATTCTTTAAGTTTTTACTTGGAATGATGGAATTAACAATCATAGAAACAATCGCACAGTTAAAGTATAGATAAAAGTAATTGTAGTAAAAGTAAAAAGAAAAGAATACACCAGGTTTTATATCGATTTAGAGTTAGCCTACATCCAATCTCGCAAAATTCCTTGTACGGATTTCTTTTCAGCTAGGTTATGCAAATACAATCTCGATTTCAAGGCTAAGACACACATCCTCTATAATCCCGACCTCTGGGTAGAGCCACTTGATTTTCGTCCACATTCACACCTAGTAGATTTACGAGATACTAAGCACACTCAATTGATTTAGTCAGGCTAAAATCATCCCTACTTGGATTTCAGAGATACCGAGCACGCCATAAGGTATAAAAGTATGATTCGATAGAGTTTACACACTCACATGTTCGATCTTGATTACAATTGTTCCTAACTCTTGAATAGCACTTGATCTTGAGAAAAGAAGAGAGAAATCAAGGATTACATGAAAGAGAATCAAACTAGTAATGATTGAATTTGATCCTGGTTAAATTTTTATAGAGTTTCGACAGAAATTGCTTTAAAAATTAAGAGAATGAAAAGAGGAGAGAAAAATAAGAAAGTAGTTAATAAAAATTTGTTTGGAAGTCTAGAATATATAGGAAATCAACGGTCATGTCCATTCGCAAAGAGAAATGATGAAAGGGCACTTCCATTCAAAATTTGAATTCACGGCTAGTATGCTAACATATGGGATTTGGATATGTCGACATATCCTTCACAAAACAGAAAAATACTTTATGAAATTTATTTTGAAAATCCATTGCTTTGTAAAAAAGTTGATACTTTGTAGAATCATTTAAATATAGTTTACACATATTTTAATCAAAATATAACTTAATAAAAATTTATGAAATAATTTTGAAAGAATCTAGTGTATATATATAAACTTAAAAACAACTGATATAAAATCTTAATAAATCTAAGAGATTTTAAAATCATTTTGGGAAATATTTTGAAAAGTTTATTTTAGAAATAGAATATTTGAAAAATAATTTTAAAATAAAATTAGAGAAGACGAGAGAGATCAAGAAAGTGCTATCAAGGTTTTAACATAAATTTTATGATTTTATAACTTATCTGGAATATCTTGAAATCTTGAACTCTTCAATAATCATAAGTCTTCATTCTTGAAATCTCGAAACTTTATGGCAGCATCTTGATTCTACTCTTGATATTAACATCTTGATACCGTAAAGTCTTCTTGATCAACACATGTCTAATATTCTGCACTATATATTATATATATCTTGATAATATCTATATTTTGTATAATGTCCCATAGATGTTATCATCAAAACCAATACCTAAGGTACTAACAACATCACCTATAATAAGCACCCACGAAAGACGTGAGGTTAGTCTCAATTCTGTAGGGTAAGTCTACCCAATTAATCTGGCCACCCGTGCCTACAAATAATCGGACTAATGTGAAATGTCAAATATGGGTTATGAGTTATAATAGCAGGACCTGCTTTGGAGGCCTGCCTAAGATGTATTTATTAAACTATCATTGTCTGCCTAATTCCCATTGAAAAGGTATTAAGTTTCTCAGTTACTTTGTCTCACGTTGTTTGGACATGATTAACGATATATGTGTGGGACTGGGAATGACCTTGGGCCTATAATAGAAGGTGAGTTATAGAGTTGTGTTAGAAAATGATAAGTTACAAGATTGGATTGGGAAAGCCTACGAGCTTACAGTTCGAGATTTTTTTAAAATACAGTTAGGATACATAAGACATATTCTTATCTAAGTTATACTACCAAATACTATTATGGAAAGACTCAAGATTTAATTCACCAGACATTATTGTTCGGACACCCTCCATATTACAACACAGGTTAGATAACACGATGCAGATCTAGGAGATGGAGTCTTGTGGCAGTTACCTATCTACTTATGATTTTACTATATGTTGATATATCCTTTCAAACATTATGTTTATATTTTGAGATATTGTACCATGAATATTGAGATGTTATGTTTTGTTATGATATTTCAGTTTTTATAAAATGGGTACTATTGCTATTATTATTTTTATCCTTTCCATTGTGAGAATTCTAATAGCGTTAGTATATAGCTCTATGTATTGGAATGTGTCTAATGTTCCTTTTCTGTGTCGAAAATTAGGCCCGTTTTGAGGTTGATTGTTACATATAGTTTTATTTTATAATGAATATTCATATTGAAATAAGCTATGTCTATTTTTTGGTCAATAATGGAATACAATTATTATTTCATATAAATAATATTTGGTATGTTTACGAAAACAATTTTGTAATTTGATGCTATCGCCAAAAGTGTTATATGTTATGCCCCCGCTATTCTACGCTTACTATAATAGCATATGAAATACGAAGCTCTATTCATTCACTTGAGATCAGCTATTTTCCATTTACTATAACTAGTTTACAGTTGAGCGTTTCTGATCGAATATCTTAAACTTAAAGAAATAAATCACGTAGGTAATAGTTTTCTATATGAAAGTACATTTCAGAATATAAATAATATTTCTCATTCCATGTTAAATGTTAAATATTATTTTTACAATTATCATTTCCTATGTTTCTTCATCAAGCGAAAGTGATAGTTCACTCTCTTCACCTGAACCATGCCTTAAGTAACATCCACTCTCGTACTTTCACCTTCCTTTCCAAATAGTCTAACCATTCAAAAGGAAACCTTTGCTACAACATATTAACAAATTCTTTACAAAAGTGCATTTGGTCATTCTTAATATTTAAGGATATAAAATTTGTTTCACTTTACGTAAAATGATCAAATTGACACTTCAGTGATCGCATTTTTAGACCTACTTTGTGGTACTTGTCTGGTGATATATTAAACAAGATCCTCACTATAATCAGTAATATTGAATACATGACCTTACATTATGGTTTACATGCATATTCCAATTGAACTACCATTCATGTGTGATTGGAAATGAATCAAATATTCATATCCATGTATTGCTTTTAGAGTTCAAAACTCATTGAAGATAATATATAGTCTCGGGTAAGTAAACACTTAAGTGACCAAGTTGCGAATGTATTAGTAATTGTATAATTAGGCACTCGTGCGGTTCAACATGCAAAAATTTATTGGTAGGTTTATTTTATATTTCTATCTATCAATGTTAATTTAGTTCATTTATATATTTTAATTGATAAATATATTATAAATAATATTTAATGCACAAATTTACCGATGTAGATTAGTTTAATTTATACATAGTATATATTCTTACAATATTATAAAGTTAAATGCTACCATTTTATTTTTCTAATAAGGCTTCCTCTAGACATTCATGTTTCTCAAAACCCTGAAAGAAACGTAGAAATCTTTTGATTCCTCTAGTGGATGTTAGGATTCGCTTGCCTTTGGAATTTCGACCTTGAGTTTGCTCAGCAAATCATAAGCCGATCTACAAGCGATGGATAACACGCTATCAGTTGTATCATATACAACTCATAACCTTGTGGTTTTTGTCCTAATCTCATTTGACCTTGAGTTTTCTCAAAAAATCAAAAAAAATTATTCACTCATACCCATCATTTCGCATTAGCCTAAGTATAGTATACATACATTGAGTTTGCTCAACAAATAGATATAGTTATCTTACCTCTTTTAGTTTATATATTAATAATATTACATATAACATCTCAGCATTGAGTTTCCTTAACAACTAGAGAGTATGCAAGTAATTTATTAATGTAAATTGGCAGAGGATAACACTTATATTAAAGATTTATAATCTTTAATATATTTAATTTATGTGACAACGACATATAGAATAATATACTTCTTATGAAACACCTCGTGATTGAAGTATCGAACACATTTGAAACCATGGTATACGTACTATATCTTTTCTACCAGATGAAGTAGCAGGCACCGGTTTGTAGAACCTATAAAAAAGAGATGGTTGTGGCGAGTACTCTTGTGCACCTACGTCACTCAGCTCGTGCGCAACCTCGCCCTGTTATGTTATGGAAGAATTAACTTATTGCTGGTTATTCAGAGCCAGCATTTGGCTGCCAGATTTCGTCCCATTCATAGCGATTTGGAAGTCACTGTGGCGTGTTTGAATGTAGAGCAGTCCGTGATGGAAGCCTTTGATTAGTAGATTATCTAAAACTTCGTAAGATGGTCAAGGTAGCTTGCTTCCAAGCCACTGCACTAGATGCGTATGTAGCCATAGTTGCAGTCCTGCAGGTAGCAAAACAAAATAAGTAGCATAACCAACCGATTTTAGCAGCAAGAAAGTTGTCCAGTAGTGAGAAAGCTAGCAGCGGGGCTGTGAGCAAGCACGCGGTAGCTAAGGATAAGGGGTCCAAGTATTGTTATTCCTTTAATCTAATTGGGTTCCTAACTATTCCAGCTTTTATTATACATTTATGTTATATAAGTTTAATTTAGTATAACATTTTATAATTAATTAACTTATATAATAATCTTATATCAACTTTATTTATATATCTTATTTAATTAATTTAATTTATCGATTAATTAACATTTTATTTTATTTTATTTTATTCATTTTAAACATTTTAAATTGAATATTTATAGTTATACACACATATCTTATATATATTAATGTTATTTATTAATTAATATTGAATTTATATATTTAATTAAAAAACTTTTAATTAATTGTAATTAATTTCAAAAATTATACACACATACATATATATCTTAACATTTTACGACAATTTTACTTACATCAAAATATATGTGTGTGTGTGTGTGTGTGTGTGTGTGTGTGTTATTTTATTTAATTAATTAACCTTAGTTATTTATTTAATTTATTTAGTTAATTTTTAATAATTTTCGAGAATAATTATTTTTGTTTCAATACGATTTTGAAAATTATTTTTATAACATTTATAAAATCATTACTTATTTTAAATTTAAAATACTATTTTTATTTATTTTAAATTTAACCTTTTAAATTTAAAATTTTATTTTAATTTCAAAATAGATTTTGAAAATTAGCGCAAGCCCAAATCAATTTGGCCCTTTATATTGGGGATAACCTTTAGGCTTATCTCATCCTTTTGAGCCAGACTAATAGCTTGGTAGGGCGCAGTACTTGATTACTCAAATCCAATCTTAAACATTTCCTTTTTAGAAACCATACTATATGGCTACACTTTAAAAAGTAAGCTCTAATGCTCTTACTTAAACTGCATAGGTTATTGGGTTCTAATAACATTGTTGGAGCTAGGCCAGCACACAATGAGCTAAATAGGTAAATTTTAAAAAAAAAATTCTATTTTGGATCTTATTAGGCCTATGAAGTACAAATTTATTTAGATCCAATCTAAATTAATTATAAATAAAATCAATATTTTATTTAAGTTATAAATAAAAACTTTATTTTAATGTTATTTATACTGTATAATATATAATGTGCATATCGTATACATATGTATGTACATGCACATGCAATATATACGGTGTACATAGTTTAAAATGGTCATATATAAGTCTTAGGATTATCACCGCAATGGACATACTAGCCCTTCCATATATATATATATATATATATATATATATATATATAGTTTTAAGATGATGTAAAGTTATGTTTATTAAATATACGATTTGTATAAACATGCATATATATACTTATGTACAATAATAATGTTTGCAAATTAAAATATGTATAATTTCAAATTCAAAATTCAATTTTATAATTTCAAATCTAGTCCTAGATTTAAAAATTTCTTGTAATTCTAAATTTAAAATTATTTAATAATAAATTGTATTTAATAAATATAAACGTTGATGTATGTGTATGTGTGTATATATATATATATATTTATATACGAAATAAAATGTGCACGCATATATTATTAAATAACATATATACATATATAAAGTAAATAAATAAATATATATTAAAGAAAATGTTAAAATATAAAATGATATATATATAAATAAATATAGTTAAAAATATTTGTAAAGGTAGAGGTCTGTCCTAGGGGCTATTATGTAATTCGTTACACATATCTAACTCGATAACCAATTTTTTCGAAATATAAGGTGTTTTCTTTCTATTATATACTTGATATATTGTGTTTTATTAATTAATTTAATTAAAAGTATATTTAATACAAAGTTCATAAATGGCATGTTTTTGTGATGGTAGTTATATAGCATTGTAACCGTGAATAATCAATCACAATGAAAACAAATATACCATTCTAAATATTCCTAGTCAAGATGCATCGAGATTGGATATCGATGTATCCGTTGAGACTAGAGTACCTAACGCTCTCTAAATGTTTGGTAGTGTATTACTTATGACTGCCAGAGGCACCTAGGAGTTACGTATTAATAATTATTGGACAACAATGGAACGGATCACTTGGTAGTTTTCCGTTGGTTAATATAACTAAGGTAAAATGGAAAATAACGATGTGACTAATTTACACAATTCTCTCAACTTGAGAATATTATTGATCTTCAATATGAAAGCTCCGACATTAATAATAGTCAAATCATAGCGTGATGTCCATTAAGTAACTATAGTTGGCTCGAATGGAAGTATTGGAAATGAAACACTAAAAAGAGGTTCATATCCTCAGTTATATGGAGTTAGTATCACGGTCAACTCAAGTCAACTTAAAGTCTCTAGCTAGAGCAATTTGGTCAATAATAATTGTTATTATTGAACCAAAGACTTTGTGTTTGGACTATAGAGTTGAATGTGGACGATATTGGAATTTTGACCATTACCAAATTCCATAAGTCTAAAGTGATGTAGTTTTGACAAAGAGAAATAGTGAAATAAAAGTCATAACCGGGTAATGCTTAGTAAAGTGAAATTAGATTTTACCGAAACCAAGTAAGCGATAAATTTGGCCAAAATGTCACACCACCTGCTAAGACCTATGAACGTTAATATTTGAATACTTCGATGCTAATAGCTGACCAAATTTACACCTGACAGGTCATGCATATGAAATGATGAATTCTCTTTTGACCAAACGATGTAATTACTTTAAAATTATTATAAATTAATTAATATTTATGAAATAATAAAAAAATAATTTTGATTATGGTTTGAGGAATAAATATTATTAAATATAATTATAATAGTTATAAATATATCAATTCATATACGATTAAATTAAATTGAATTGAATGATAGTTTGTAACATCACCCTTTAGGAGGTCCAAAGCTAACGGCTATGGATGCTGCAGTCATCTATAGTTACTAATTCCCGGTGACCATATATGACGATATTAGATACATTGATACACAAAAATATAGGAATATAGAAAAAAAATTAACAACATAACAAATTCCACATTCCATTTCAAAATGTTCCAAATCGATTACATAATCACAATTCGCAGACCACGTTTGGATAACATATAATTATTACCAAATATGCCAAGAGCAACATATAAAGATGCCCCTTGGTAGATTAGAGTATATAGATAGGCAAGAAAACTATCTGCGTTTATAAAAAAACACACAGCAGAAATAAAAATACTCTAATAACAAGCTTGCCTCCTACATGTCCTTGGAAGTTTTATTCGTCTAAAAACACCTGGAAATCTTAACTCTCAACCTACTCAAAATCAATTGAGTGCCCAAGAGTTTAAGGAGAAAACAAAAACGTTGAGTCAGACATAAAGCTTGGCATGAATAATAATTTACCATCTCAAACCATTTAGATATCTAGTGAGACCACACCGCTCAGCAAAACGGGTTTTCCCCTAACCACTATCCTAAAACATTTATAAAACCATATAACATGCTCCTGCATCCACAATGGTTAAAACATAGTATTTCAAAACATTATGACGATATGCAAAACAAATAAATCAATTCATGATTATCCATCCGCATTCATCCTGACTATCTGTCTCAATTGTAGTTTCTAGGATTACTATTACCATGCAAAATATTTATGGACTATCTGTCTAATTAACCTATTGGTTACTCCAATATCTTATCTCTTATCCTAGTTTTCATGGGCTAACTAGGAACCAATTGGCTGATGCCAATATCTTAATTCGGATATAGTTTTCATAGGCTAACTACAAACATACTGGCCTCTACCAGTATTAAATCATAGTTTTCATGTGCTGATTATGAACCTATTTGCCCCTGCCAATATTATACAGTTTTCATAGGCTTACTATAAACGTATTGGCCTTTTCCAATATCTTTTATTAAAATTCTAACATCTGTTAAGTTATATTCACTACCGGGTTAACCTAATTAGTTATTCTATCCTTTTCCCAAAATACAGTTGTGGGTTAATAATAATGTGAATAACATTTCAAAATCTTTATTCATGCCATGGTTATTACTTTAACTTGGGATTGGGTTTATGCTTTTAAACCATAAAAACATCTCTTTCAAAACCTTTAGTAGCCTCCTTCGAAAGCGAAGAACTCTTTTCAAAACATTGTATACATACCTTTTGAAGCCTTTAGTAAACATTCTCTTTCAAAACCTATTATACCTTTCGATGGTATCAAATCATCTTTTTAAAATATAGAGCTTCGAAACAAATGAAAGTACCCCTTTCAAAAGCATTGGGTTTACTCTTTAAAAACATCATTTGGGTCAAAACGGTTATATACGAAAGTATCTCTTTCGAAACCAATAAAAGTTAGGTTGGGGAAAAATTGATTGTGTCAGAACCATCTTAGTCGAAAGCAAAACCTTTAAAACAAAAACTTTGAAAAATAGAGTCGAAACCCCTTTCGATTCTATCATCTTCAAAACCATCAACCCTTTCAAAAGCATTTAGGAAAAAGACTAAGTTTAAGGTAAAAATAAGGGTAACATTTAGAAAGCATTACAGGTCAATATAGTTGAAAGGTAGAGTAGTGATTAGGTTTCGACTGGGTCAGAACCTACCCTTTTGAAAGCAAATATTTAAAGGAAAAAGGCACTCCTTCGAAAGCAAATACTTTAACACAACATGACAACCTTCTTCGAAAGCTAATTATAAATTTTTTTCGAATGTATATATTTTAACTGTGTCGAAGGCTTTAGGAAAAATTAGGCAGGTGTGTTAACTTATGAAAACAAAGCAGGTTGTCGACTCCATCGGAAGCTAACCTTTCGACACCAGGGCTTCCGCCTTCCTTCCAATCCACTACATACCATCTAAGTGATATCTTGTGTATTGGTTTCAACTATGGTGGTATCAACTGTGTTGGTTTCGATTGGGATGAGGAAAAATCAAAGGAGGCAAAAGGTTCTTACTAATAGAGGCGGAACACCTTTTTCTGGTTTAAACGCTGAATTATAGCAACTTTTAGTAATTACTTTCTAACAACTTGCCTGTTTGTAAGCCGTTGATTAGTTGTCATAAAAACTTTTCAAATACTTCACCTTTATAACTGCCGCATTTATCTCAATTTAAAACCATAAAAACATACGGTTTAAGCCCTTCCATATACTAAAACCAATGTTTTAAGAAAAGTTATTCTTTTAAAATAATTTATTTTCCATAGTAAATTAATTAGGAAAAATTCCCAAAAATCATAGAAAGTCAATTTCATCATGTAACCAAACATATTAAATATTAGACTTAATTTCTTCCTAAAATACTCGAAATATGTTTTAAATCCAAATATATCATATTTTCCATCAAAAATTCATAATAAAATTTCATAGCTTGGAAAATTCTAAAAATTAAAAATCATCTCCAAAATCATGTTTTACTTAACATAAAAAATTTCCATGGCAATCTGAAATCATATATTCTTTTCTTGGTTTCATACTAAAACCATGCAATATTCATGTGCTTATGAATTAAAACAAACATCATAATATAACTCAAGCACATCATCATCCAATTTATCACAAAATGAAATTAAATCATAAATTTGAAACCATATAATCATAGAATAAAAATATAGATGGTAGAAGATTATTATTCACCTTAAACCTGACAAGGAATTTAAGATTTGTTGTTGATTAATTCTCCCTAGCTTTTGATTAAAATTCCTCTTTTCCTCCTTGATGATGGCTGGCTTAGTTTTAGGTTTTAGATTTGTGCTTATGATCATTAGAAAATGAAATGTGAATTGGCAAAAAAGAGAAGTTATAGCCGTGTTAATAAATTAGCTAATTTACTAATATGCCCATGTGTAGTTTAGTTAACTTTTAAACCAATTTAAAGCCCATTTGCTTTGTTAATAAGTACGCCCCTATTATGTAATTTATTCAAATCTCAACCCCCTTATCCTCATTATTCTATTTAATTTATCCAATTAAATTTTCTGAATAATGTTATAAAAAATTAGGGATGTTACATATTTTCGATAACCTCAAAAGGGGATCTTGGCCCATGATGATGGGTGGCTATTTTTAGCTGAAATAGAGATTAAAGGGGGGCGGTTCAAATAGATTAGGGTTGTAGGGTTTTGGATGGATCAGATTGAGAAAGAACTGGTATGAGATGAGATACACTGTTCTCTCTCTTCCATCCACTATTTAAACACCTCTAACCCTAACTAAAGAAAACACTTTTTGTAATTCCTTCCTTCTATTGCTAGCCGACTACAGTCCCTAGGAGTCCTATATATCAAGCTCAAATCAATTCAACATTAATTATTATCCAATAGTCAAAGATCAATGGTTCAAGAATTAGCAATCTGCTGAATCGAAAAGCTTATAAGAGGAGAGAGTTCATTATTATAAGGTGTGCTACAAGGCATTGGCTGTCAGGTATATTATTCACTGCATTATGGCGTATAATTTCTAATTAATATTTCATTATATACACACATTATTATTATTATATTGTTAGTTAGGTGAGATTCTTATATGTATTATTGTTGTCCAATCTAGATTTGTTATATGTATGTATTTACTTAAAATAGTAATTATATATATATATATGTATGTATGTATGTTAGATATGTACAAACGAATTTTTTAATATATTAATAATATTATTTTATTATTTTACACACACATATATACCTTCTAATTACATACATATGGTTCATATTTAATTATAATATCATTCTACGGTAATAATCGATCCTATTATTTTATACATGCATATTTACAGCAATAACAATTTTCCACAGCTATAAATTATTTTTTATAATTATTATTAATATTATTTAAATCAATATACTATCTAAATAAATCATATAAAATATAACATGCTTCAAATATTACTATTTAAATTTTATAAAATTATTTTATCATAAGAAAAGCTCTCGGGCAGAAAATGTAAATTAACAAAAACCAATTTTACTGTATTTGAAAATTATAACAATTAATGGCCAAAAAATAATCAATTAATAAAAAACAGATTTTGATCGAAAAAATAATGGAAAAATTTTCAAACTTTTAAATATAATATAATATTTTATAGAAATTTAAATTTGAATTAAATATTTCTATTAACATTTTCTCTATTTTCGAGTAAAAATTCCATTAACATATATTTTAAATATTAAAATTAACAATAAAATTTTATAGTGCTGCACTTACAATCTGAAATTTAAAAAAATTATTTTGTACACATACATATATATAGATATTATAAATATGTATTTATCAATATATATATATATATATTATAAAATAAAAATAATTTTTATTTTTATTTTTTCATTATAGATATGCATATATATATTTGGTTTATAATTCAAAAAATATATTATATATACACATATATATGATTTTAATACATCTTATAATAATATGCATATGTGTGTATATATGTTATTAATTATATACTACATATATGTATGTAAATTTATATACATAAATATAAATATATATTTTAAATATTTTCATGTACATAAAATTATTTAGACAAAATTAACATATATGTATACATATATATAATATTTATATAACTAATTAGTTTAAATACATACATATATTTGGACAATATACAATATGTTTCGGACGAGCTAATATCTCTGTTGCAATGTAAATCCCAACATTTATGTACGGACATATTATATATCACGTGCACTTACATGTTATACATGCATACACACACATACGTATATGATGCATATGCGTATTTTATATGTACTAATATGTAAATTAAATAAAACTATATATAATTTATAAATTTAAATAAAATAAGAGATTTTTTAAATAAAACTTAGAAATGTAAATAAATTAGACTTCATAAGCCCAATAAAGATCCAATATGGTAAAAAAATTAAAAATCATCCATAACTTTCGCTGCAGGTTGGCTAAGTTTCAAAAATGATATCATAGCTTAATAGCCTACGGTCTAAATTAGTCATATTAAGGTTAACTAATTAAGCTCAAGGCCCAAAGGTTGGCCATAATAGAAGCAGTTCAATTTGAATTGGGCCTTATGCTAATTGTCAAAGTTGTTTGAAAAATTAAGAATATAAAGTTAAAAGTTAAATTCAAAATAAAATATAAATATATTATTAAAGTTATAAGGTAATAAAATTTTCAAAATATTTGAAAATAATTCAGATTAATTTTGAAATTTTGAAATTTTATTAATATGATTAATAAAATAAATTTATTAAATAAGCTAATTAATAAATGAATACATGTATTATATATTATGATATATGTTATGTTAATTTAAATTATTTAAAATAACGTAAGTATACATGTATGTGCATGAATTAAAATTTTAAATTAATGTAATTTAATTAAAATAGTCAGATTAAATAAATTAACAAAAGTTAATTAATTAAATAATATACACATGTATATGATAAACGTGTCATACTATAAAAGCTACAGTATATAATAATTAATGAATATAAATGTAATTAATGAATAACCGGGACCTATTTTGGTCATCTTTTCTTTTAAAAGTTTGGAGTAATAAACTGGATGGCACACTTGAAGTGCTGGCTAGCCGTGTTAAAAAAAATATAATTAATCAAAATGTTAACTAATAAAATAAGATTTAATTAATATAATATTATAAATAAGGTTATTATATAAGTAATATGAAATATAAAAGTTATATAAAAATAAACTTACGTAATATGAATGTATAAATTAAAGGTGGGATATTAGAAACTCTTAATAGACTAAAGGAATATATGCATACGTAAATGTACATATACCATAATTTCAGATGTGTTCGACACATATATCACGAGAGTAATTAATAAGAATTATATTATTCCATAAGTCGATAACACTTAATATTAAATATTAAAGATTATAAATCTTCAATATAATGTTGTCCTCTACCACATATATTAATAAATTACTTGCATACTCCTTAGTTGTTGAGCATACTTAAGCTCAGAATGTTAGCATAGTATTATTAGTGTATTCAATAAACAAAGTAAGATAGCAATGTGTATTCATCGAGGAGACTTAAGGTACATATAATATACTTAGCCATCGCAGTATGGTAGGTACGAGTGGATAATTTCATTTCTATTTGTTGAGCAGGCAGACTTAAGGTCGAAGTGAAATTGGGACAAGGCACCAAAGGATTAGGATCATATATGATATAACTGATAAGGAGTTATCTATCTTTCGTGGAGCTATGATTTGTTGAGTAGACTCAAGCTTAAAATTCCAAAATGGTCGAGTCCTAACACCTATTAGTGAAGTCGAAAGATTTCTATGTTTTGACTTAAGCTTTGGTGAGACATAAAAGACTAGTGGGAGCCTTTTCGAAAAATAAAATAATAACATTTAACCTTTCTAATATTGTAAGAACATATGCTATGTAATGCTATAATAATCTACATTGATAAATTTATGCATTTAATATGATTGAAAAATATCAATTAAGATATACAAATAAACTGAATTTAAGATTGACAAATAGAAATATAACAACCACTAAATACATTCATAATCTGGTCACTTATGTGTTTATTTAGTTGAGACTGTGATTGCATTCTATGAGTTTCGAACCCTAAAAGCAATACAAGTATAACGTTCCTAATTTTGATTAACATTCTTTAGGACATTTAATTAGTTAGATTAAAGGAAATAATTTAAGTGGTTAAGGGATTGAGATTTGTGTAATACGAAGGTAGTTGTGATCAGTTAACCTATGAACTAGATGAAATTAAAATGAAATAGTAAGGGAAATTATATAAGGACAAAATAGGAATAAATCATATTCTAATACCCTAAACCCTCATGCACCTTCATTTTACACGTTCGCAAACTAAAATCAAAACATAAGAGAGGCCGACCGCCATTAGGTGAAAAGCAAGAAGAAGATAAAGCTAGAATCAAAAGAAGGAAGCTTAATCAACTTAATCCAAGATCAAATATCAACTCCTTAGCAACAAGCTAAAGGCGAATAATAGGTTACATCTAATATTTTCTTATGTTCGGTTTTAGTTGATATTCGAAATCATATTTTAAGTGAATTGCCATGTTTTGATTGTTATAATAAATATATATGCTTGTTGATGCTTTATACTATTTCATATAGATTTTATGATAAGGTTTACTTGAAAAACCAATTAAATGATATCCATATGCCTTGGGATTTTGATACAAGGTCAGAAATAATATTTCAAAGATGATTTCAAGTTTCACAATTTTCTGAATTAATGTGGATTTATTATGAATCTTCTAGTGAAGAAAATGTTTAATTGAGTTTAAAATTAATTACTGCTATTATATGTTAGTTTTGGATCAGAAATTTATATATGTTAGAAAACATATTAAAAGTGATTTATGGTAATTTTTGTAGAATTTTCCTAAGTGTTTCAACAAGTATATAAAATTATTTAATGTATGTGACTTAAATGTTTTATATGTTTATAAAAGGAGAAGGGGCAATTTGTAAATATTTTAAATTGTTAATCTCTGAAATTTGGCAGTACTTTTAGAAAAGATTTAAAAAAAAAATTGGCAACCAATCGTATATTGACGAACAAAGCAGGTTAATTGAAAAGAAACTACTTTTTTAAAGTTCAAAATCAGTTTTACAAGGTTTTTGCTGTTTTGCCACTTTCGGCGGCACCTTTTGACTTCATACTTCCGCCTTCACCTTAGTCGTAACTATTACATACGGTATCAAGGACTTTGTATATAGTGGATTGGAGGTAGGCAAAAGGTATAGAGTCGAAACAGGGCTTTTGAAGGGGTCGAGACCTTGTTTTGCTTTTAAAAGGAAATGATGTTTGCTTTGCTTTCGAAAAGAATTCTTTTGAAAAAAATGGCTTTCGACTTGGTCAATTGCTTTAAAGAAAGAAGTTTTCAAAAGAGGTTGCCACCTTTGTTTTAAGAAAATGCTTTCAAAAGGGTCTAAACCCTTCCCTCGGCCTTCAACCTTTCGAAGTAATGCCTTCGAAAGGGTGCTTTCGCTTTAAACCCAGAGCCGTTTCTCCAAAGCTTTCGAAGGGATATGTTTCGACACCATCCACTTCTTTACTTTGGAAATTGCTTTCGAAAGAGTTTCTTTTGACTTAGTTCTTTTAAGATCCTTTTGATATTTTGAAAGTTAAACCCGAAGGTTTCGAAAGAAGTGGTTTTAAATGGTTGTGAAAGGTTTTTCCACATGTTTTTTATTGAACCTTATGCTTTTGAAAGGTTTGATTTATGTAAACGACATAATGCTTTCGAAAGGTATATGATAAAGATTTTGAAGGGTCGGTCCACTAATGTTTTCGAAAGGTTTACCTTTAGTGTTTAAATGGATGGTTTCTAATGTTTTTGAAGGGCATGTTTAAAGTGTTTCAAGGATGTTTAATGTTTTGTAAAGCTTTCGAAAGGATACCTTTAATGTTTAAAGTGAGCCCAAAAACCATTAGGATCAGTTGACCCTTGGAGAAGAAAGTTAAGGACGGACCGTCCAGAAGAGTGTCTAAAAGAATTTAGATTATTCGTTTATTTTGTCTGGTAGGCCCGAGTCAACCAAAGGTTAGTAGTTAGCCAAACAAAACTATAGTGTTCGGATAGATAGTCCATTAATTACTTGATTTGTATGCAAACATGATGTTGTTATTATTGCTTTGACCTGTTTGGTTGCAGGATTTTGATTTGCAAAAGATATGTTTTAAAAAGGGATATTATTAAGGGAAATCCGTTCCGCTACGCGACGTGGTCTCACATAATATCAATAAACCGAGATGCATAGTATTATTCACACTAGGCTTTGTGTCTGACTCGAAATTTATGTTTCTCCCCTTAAACTCTCAGGTGCTCAAAATATGATTTGAGTAGGTTGAGAGTTGATAATTTACAGGTTTTAGTAGGTGGACGAATAAATCTTCCGAAAATGTGCAGAAGGCATGGATAGCTGTGTAGGAGTTGTTATTTTTATTCTATTTCCGTTGTAATATATTAAGACAGATTTTGTCTATTTAGTACTCTGATCGTCCAAGGGGGACATCTTCATATTTTGCTCTTGGCATATTTTTTAATAATTACATTTGATCAAAACCTGTGATACGTTTGGGATTATATAGTGGAATATGAAACTTGTTTTTGAAATGTAATAACTAAAGTTGCTATTTTTTTCTAATCTATGATTTTGTTTCATATTCATGTGCTTATGATATTATGGATACAATTAACGTTGCTATATTTTGTCAACGGAAGTTAAACTTTAAACTTAAAATGATTTTGAAAACATAATCCTAAGGAATTTGAGAAAAGGTCGGGTTATGAGATAATGTTACAGTAAAGTGCTTGTATTTGTTATATATAAGTATACGCGTTATCTCTATTCCCCCATCTCTCTTATGCTATTCTTCTGTATCTTACAAAGACTCGAATGCAGATATGGATGCTAGAAGTGGAAGAGTAAACCTCGATGGGAGAAGCACCACTGCTAATGGAAATGCCAGCCCAAATACTAGAAGGAACCCAGGTCAGGCACAAGTTCCAAATGTGGGTGTTGGGTTCCTGCAAGTTAAGATGGTAGCGATGTATTAGTTCTTTGTAAACATGATGCAAGCAGGAGTTGCTGCTGGAATAGTTGGAGGAAATGCTGGAGGAGGAATTCTAGAAGCTTCGGTGGTGAGTACTTATGCTGTTTTGAGTAGAGATTTTTCTCGGGTGGGAGGAAAGCCATCTATTGTTACTGAAGATTCAATTGAAGTAGAGAATTAGTTGCTTCATTACGAGAGGATCTTCACTGATTTGGGGCTCAATGATGTGCAAAGGAGGAGATCGCTTCTAGATAGCTACAAGGAGCAGCACTGTATTGGTGGAACAGTGGTACTGTTGGAGTTAACGAGGATACCATGACTTGGGCTGAGTTCAAAAGAAGGTTTGAGGAGAGATTTATGTCGGTAATTGCGAAGCCTACTCTGCTCAGGAAGTTTGCTAAGTTGGAGCAGGGAGACATGGTTGTGCTTGAGTACGTAACGAGGTTTGAGGAGCTAGCGAGATATGGCTATGCTACTGTTGATACTGCTATTAAGAGAAGTGAGAAGTTCATTCTAGGGTTGAAGTCTGAGCTTGCAAAGGCTACATTACCGCATATTAGAGATCCATGTGATGTTGTCGTTGAGATGGCCTTGGGGCATAAAGAGGTGCTTGCTTTTCTTGAAAGAAATAAGGCAAAGGAAGTTCAAGGAGGATATAGCCGGAAGAGAAAGTTTTTCCCCAAGAAAGAAACTTAGAAGGGCAGAGCTGCAAAGAAAGTGAAGGCAAAATTTGTCTGTTATAAGTGTGATAAGAAAGGACACTATGCCCATGAATGCCGGACATGCAAAGAAAGAAAGCTCCTGAGAAGAAAGGCCTGAGGTGTTTCAAATGCAATCAGATTGGACACTATAAGAATTAGTGCAAGGAGCCAGCCAAGGATGGAAAATGCAAGAAGTTTGCATTGGAACCAGTTACCTCGAGACCAACGGCGCAGGAAAAAGGGAAAATTGTGTTGGGAGGTATTCTTTTGATTTATGATGTATCGGTTAGAGTTCAATTTGATACCAGTGCATCGCATTCTTTTATATCTCATTGTTTGGTAGATAATCTTAACCTAGAACCCTCATGACTAGTAACTTCCTTAAGGGTTGCAAATCCGATAGGAGGGTATGCATGCGACACTTAGGATGAGATGTGACCATTTAGAGTTTAAGTTATTGGATCATATATTTGTTTGCAATTTTCATGTGTTTAATTTCATCAGGTTAAGAATAATATCGATCATGGATTGGTTAAGTAAATACGATGCTAGCATATTTTGTCATGATAGAAAAATATCACTTAGACACCTTGATTGTAGTGTTTGGATTATATAATCGGTAAAAAAACCCTAGTTTTGATGTTAATGATTTATTGGGTGTTGTGAAAAGTAGAAGACGAGTTGAATCGAGTTTTCATTATTAGAGAATCCGCAAGTATTTTTGAACATGTAGTAGGATTTCCACAGAAACGAGCTATTGAGTTTCAGATAAATTTAGCGCAAGGATTAGTACCAGTAAGTAGACCGCCAAGTAGAATGACACCTACTAAGATGACGAAGTTAAAGGTGCAGTTGGTGGATTCGGAAGGCAAGAATTTTATCAGACAAACCAGTTCGTCTTGGGGACCAACCGCAGCGTTTGCTAAGAAACCGAATGGATCATTTTGGTTATGTATCGATTATCGTAAGTTGAATGAGAATCATTATCTGTTACCTAGAATTGATGATTTATTCGACCAGTTGAGTGGAGCCAAAGTATTTTCGCAGATGGATTTAGCAACAGGGTTCCATCAGCTTAGAGTGGCAGAGGATAGTATTCCTTTGATGGCCTTTAGGACCAGATATGGATCGTATGAGTGGTTAGTAATGCCATCCGGACTAAAAAGTGTGCCAACATTGTTTGTGGATTTGATGAATAAGTTTCCCGAGAGCACTTTGACAGGTTTATATTGGTATTCATAGATGATATTTTGAGATACTCTAAAGATGAAAGGGAGCATGAAGCTCATCTTAAAGTATTGCTTAAGATGTTGTGGCATCATCAAATCAAGGAAATATTTTCGAAGTGTTATTTCTGGAAGAAGGAAGTGAAGTTTCTTGGTCATGTAATCTCAGAGAAAGGGTTGTCAGTAGATCCGGCTAAGATTGAGGCGATGAATAAATGGAAGAGACCCAAGACGGTGACTAAGATAAAGAGTTTTCTTGGATTAGCATGGTATTATCAGAGATTCATAAAGGATTTTTCATGGATAGCGACACTGATGACCAAGCTAATGCTAAAGGATGTGAAGTTTGATTGGACCGATATGTGTGAGGAAACTTTCCAGATATTGAAGCACTCATTGACAAATGCACCTGTACTAGTTGTTCCAAAAGAGAATCAAAATTCAGCAGTTTATACAAATGTATGTGGAACAGGACTAGGAGCTGTGTTAATGCAAAGAGGAAAAGTGATTGCTTATGCATCTCCACAGCTTTGACTGCATGAGGTTAGATATTCAACGCACGATTTGGAATTAGTTGCGGTAATTTTTGCATTGAAGAGGTGGAGACATTGCCTGTTGAGAGAGAGATTCGAGTTGTATACAAATCATAAGTCACTAAGGTTTTTATTCTCTTAGAAGGAGTTGAATATGAGACATCATAGATGGTTAGAGTTTTTAGATGCTTATGACTTTGGTGTTGAGTACACACCTGAAAAAGGCAATAAGATTGCAGATGCACTTACAAAAACCATCAGAATGCATTGTTGGCAATGATAGCCAAATGGAATGATTTGGAAGCATGGACTACATGCAGATACAGTGGAGATTTGAGGCTAGGTCTAGTAGGGAAACTGTTATATGGTCATGTTTAGAAGTTCGACCGATGATGATCGAAAAGACTGATTCTAAGCAAGGAGAGGAACTAGTATTAGCTTACCAGATCAAAAAGTTAAAATAGGGAACAAAGAACGATGACTTGAAAGGTTTCAGTCTTGACCAAAATGGGTGGATAAGGAAGAAAGAATATGTGTTCCGAATGTGGAAAACATTAGGAAGGAAGTTCTTGAGGAATGCCATTGTTTGAAATTCACTATTCATTCGGGAGGAACTAAGATGTATCAAGATATGAAGAGAAGTTTCTTCTGGGAAGGTACGAAGAAGGATGTAGGCTTGTAGGTTAAAAAGTATTTGAACTATCAACAAGTAAAAGCCGAAAATCAAAAGTCAAGTGGGTTACTTCAACGTTTACAGGTTCCATTTTGGAAATGGGATTCTATCTCGATGGATTTTATAAACAGATTGTCAAGATAGAGGAAATGAAAGTATATGGGTCATTGTGAACAGGTTAACTAAGAGTTCTCATTTCATAGCAGTCAAGTTAACTAGAACGACACTTGTTTTGGCCAAATTGTTCAGGAAGAATATAGTTAGACTACATGGAATTCCTAGTAGTATAGTAATTGATAAAGATTCCTTACTCACTAGCGAGTTATGGAAGAGTGTACATGATACTTTAGGTACCAAGATCAAGATGAGTACCACTTACCATCCATAGACAGATGGGCAAACGGAGAGAGTTAAGAAAATCTTAGAAGATTTATTAAGAGCTTGTGTGCAAGATTTTGGGGGATCATGGAGAGACCATCTATACTTAGTCTAGTTTCCGTATAACAACAGTTTTTAGACTAGTATAGGGATGGCACCATTTGAATCTTTGTATGGAAGGCCATGCAAATCTCTTGTCTGTTGGTTTGAGACCGGGGACACCTTAGTTCTTGGTTCGGATTTGGTTAGAGAAGCTGCAGAAAGATTGAGATAATTTGGAATAGAATGAAAGAAGCTCGGTCCAAGCAGAAGAGTTATGTTGATAAGAGACGGAAAGACTTAAAATTCTTGGTTGAAAATCATGGTTTCGTCAAGGTATCACCGATGAACGGTGTAATTCGGTTCGGTAAATCATGGAAATTGGTATCGAGATTTGTTAGACCATTTCATATTATAGAAAGGATCGAGAATTCGCATATAGAGTAGAGTTACCGAATAGTAAGAGTCCGCGATGTTTTTCATGTTTCCCATCCAAGGAAGGTACACGAGATCTGGAGAATACTATATCACCAACTACGTTAAATGACTTAGTAGTGGAACCAAATTTGACTATAGTTAGAAAACCAGTTCGTAAAGTCATGAGAGCTGAGAAGAGGTTAAGTAACAAGACATCCATATTAGTTAAAATCCAGTGGAGAGGCAATGAGAGAGACTGTATGTGGGAAACTGAGAGCAGGATTAGAGACGCTTATCCTGATTTGTTTCATGATATGTTCTACCTCTATGATTGATTTGATGTGAACCTTATCGTAATTTCGGTGATGAAATTCTTTAAGGAGGGAAGTCTATAACGACCCTAATTTTGATTAGCATTATTTAGGACATTTACTTAGTGAGATTAAAGGAAATAATGTAAGTGGTTAGGGGATTGAGATTATTGTAATAAGAAGGTAGCCGTGTCTAGTAAACCAATGAACTAAATGAAATTAAAAAAAATAGTACGGGAAATTAGATAAGGGTAAAATAGGAATAAGTCATATTCTTATAAGCTAAACCCTCATGCACCTTCATTTTACACGTTCACAAACTAAAATTATAACATACGAGAGGTCGTCCACCATTAGGGGGAAAGCAAGAAGAAAATAAAGCTTGAACCAAAGGAAGTAAGTTTAATCAACTTAATCCAAATTACATCTCAACTCCTTAACAACAAGCTAAAGGTGAATAATAGGTTACATCTCATATTTTCTTATTTTCGGTTTTAGTTGTTATCCGAAATCATTTTGCAATGAATTGCTATGTTTTGACTGTAAAAATGGATATATATGCCTGTTGATGATTTATGCTATGTCGTATAGATTTTATGATAAGGTTTAACTTGAAAAACCAATTAAATGACATCCAAATGCCTTGTTATTTTGATATAAGGTCATAAGTAATATTTTCAAGATGGGTTTCAAGTTTCATAATTTTTTGAATTAACGTGGATTCATTATGAATTTTCTAGTGAAGAAAATAGTTAATTGGGTTTAAAATTAATTACGGCTATTATATATTAGTTTTGGGTCAGAAATTTATATATGTAAGAAAATATATTAAAAGTGATTTATGAGGATTTTTGTAGAATTTTCCTAAGTATTTTAATAAGTATATAAAATTATTTAAGCTATATGACTTAAATGTTTTATATGTTTATAAAAGGAGAATGGGCAATTTGTAAATATTTTAAATTGCTAATCTCTGAAATTCGGTAGTATTTTTAGAAAAGATTTAAAAAATAAATTGGTAACCAATCATATTTTGACAAACAAAGCAGGTTAGTTGAAAAGAAACTACCTTATAAAGTTAAAATATCAGTTTTACAAGGTTTTTGTTGTTTCGCCTCTTTCAGCAACCCCTTTCAACTTCATGCTTCCACCTCCACCTTAGTCGAAACCAATACACATAGTATCAAGGACATGGTATATAGTGGATTAGAGATAGGCGAAAGGTATAGAGTCGAAACAGGGCTTTCGAAGGGGTCAAGACCTTAATTTGCTTTTAAAGGAAATGCCTCTTGCTTTGCTTTTGAATAAGATGGCTTTCAACTTGCTCAGTTGTTTTTAAAAAAGAAGCTTTAGAAATAGGTTGCCACCTTTGTTTTACGAAAATGCTTTCGAAGAGGTCTAAACCCCTGCCGTTGCCTTCAACTTTCGAATTAATGCCTTCGAAAGGGTGCTTTTGCTTTAAACCCTACACACAGAAATTCCAATTTGTATAAGGTCGCACCCTACACATTAGCTATAGCCCTAGCTAATTTAGTCCAAAATTCCAGTGTGTAGGGCTTAGTCATAAGTTGACTTAAATGATTACACACAGAAAGGAATATATACGGAGAAGAAGGATAGGTTATTGGAAATCTCGAAAACCATTAGGATCCGGTGACCCTTGAAGAAGTAAGTTAAGGACGGACCATCCAGAAGAGTGTCTAACAGAAGTTAGATTATTTTTTTATTTTTTCTAGTAGGCCCGAGTCAGCCAAAGGTTAGTAGTTAGCCAAACAAAAGTATAGTGTTCAGATAGATAGTCCATAAATTACCTAATTTGTATGCATACATGATATTGTTATTATTTCTTTAACCAGTTTGGTCGCAAGATTTTGATTTGCAAATGATATGTTTCAAAAGGGGATATTAGTGAGGGGAAACCCATTCCGCTATGCGGCATGGTCTCACTTAATATCAGCAAACCGAGATGTATAGTACTATTCACACCAGGCTTTATGTCTGACTCGATGTTTATATTTTTCCCCTTAAACTCTCGAGTGCTTAAAATATGATTTGAGTAGGTTGAGAGTGAGGATTTAGAGGTTTTAATAGGTGGACGAATAAAGCTTTCGAAGACGTGCCGGAGGAAGGATAGCTATTTAGGAGTTTTTATTTTATTTCTATTTCCACTGTGATGTATTAAGATAGTTATTTTCTATTTAGTACTCTAATCATCCAAGGGGGCATCTTCATATGTCGCTTTAGCATATTTTGCAATAATTATATTTGATCATAACCCGGGGTATGTTAGGGATTATGTAATGGAATATGAAATATGTTTTTGAAATGTAATCAGTAAAATTGTTATTTTTTTAATCTATGATTTTTTTCCATATATTCATGTGCTTTTAATACAATCGATACTATTAACATTGCTGTATTTTGTCATCGGGAGTTAATACTATGGATGACTACATCATATGTGGCGCTTAGCTTCAGGCCTCAAGATACGGGATGTTACAACAAGATTATTGATATCCGATCTATATAATATCACATATAAGTGTCATATGGGGAATGGTCACAGCTTGATATGTACGATAATTTGATGAAAATAGTTCAATTGAAATAAGCTAATAAATGATACTATGAGATTGAGTATTCAATTTGGTTGATTATAAAAGGATCGTACTATGTTAAATTTAACACTGGACTAAATCTACAAGAGTGATCTAAGAGTTCAATCACTAAAATGTCAGTTTGATTAGTTTACGTAAGGTGCATCATATTTGATTTCCTTAAATGTTAAGGACAGATGAGTGCACTTTTGTAAAATGTTCGTTATGATGTTGTAGTAAGAGTGTTCATTTGAATGATTCGACCATTTAGAAAGAAAAACGAATGTATAAGAGCAAATGCAATTTAAGGTACGATTAGGATGAAGAGATGAATAGTCACTTCTGCTTCATAAAGAAACATCGGAAATAAGAATTGTAGAAATAATGATTGATACTTAACATTGGAATAAGGAATACAATTCTATTCCAAAATATATTTCATATAGAAAATTGTTTTTTATGAGATTTATTTCTTTGAGTTCAAGATATGAGATTAAAGAACTCTCCGCAATAAACATGTTGTAGTGTATGAAATAAATAATCTATATTAAGTGAACGTTGGACCTTCGAATTTAGTATGCTATTATAATAATGTTGGAAATAGTGGGAGTATGCCATATAGAACCTATTAATTGCATCAAATTACAAAAAAAATCGTAAAACTTACCAAACATTATTTATGAAATAACGACTATTTTCCAGTGTCGTCTAAAAAATAGATATAGTTATATTTCAATGCGAATATTATGAATATTCACTATGAAATAAAACTATAATGTGGTATATGGTTTCACAATAAAAGTGATGCATTAGAAAATAATGAAGTATCTAAAACTAATTACAGTTATTTTGGAATTATAGATTAAGCCATACTATTGATAAATAATTTTTATTATATGATGATGTATCATATGATACTAGTTGATTATATCTTAAATAATTAAAGGCTATGCACCCATTTAGTGGGAGTGGCATAAGGGTTGATGAACTCTACGGATTGGTACATACAGATGTATGCAATCATAAGTCTATTAATATCAAAACGGTTCTACACACTTCATCAGATTTGTCGATGAGTTATCACAGAAATGGACATGTGTATTTGATACACATGTATAAGTCAACGACAAGCTCATAGAATATAAAACATAAGTATATAAAATAACATGCGACCAAAATGATTCGATCTGATCGAATGAGTGAGTATATTGGAAAGAGATCTGAACGTACCTAAAAAGGAATAAGGATTCAACGTCAAAATTCACTCCTCTCTATGATACATAATGATGTATCAAAAAGGAGTAATCGAACTTTGTTGGACAAAGTACAATTAATTATGAGTGAAATTGAATTAACTTCTTTCTATAAGGTCATGTACATAAAAGTAGCACACAAGGTTAATATGATTTCATCTAAATAATAGTTCACAAAAACATACAAAACAAGGGTTTACAAGAAACCCTAACATATCCTAGGCTAAGGAGTTTGGTAGGCAGTGCGACTCAAAATCTTACATGTAATAGTTGTTAGTGAGGGATCTTATGTGAATCTCCCCAAAAGTATTTTAGAAAAGATTGTCATTGGATGACATATTAATGACTTTGAATATAAGATTTGTTGACTAAAACAAAATTATTTTTATACATAAGGAAATTAATAAAATATCTACGAATACCTATTCCAATGCACTGAGAAGCAATTGTTGTTTTAAGAAATACCAACTTCATAGAAGGAACTACTTTAAGAAATTATTGGTAGTAAAATGGAATTGGACACATGCCAAAGAAATAACGGATTACATGAAATGAAACTAACTAACCTAACGAACACATTACCTTAGAGTGTCAAATAAGTATTATCGCACATAGAAGAGAAACTATGAGTTTCTTATAATATCAAAAATATATAATCCTTGGTTGTTTCATTAAACCATCAAGAGTGTTGACTTTATGATTGTTGAAATTGGTGTAATAAATTCACCATTTGATGTGCTCAAGAAGGTTCGAATTTTTCTCACAAAATTATTGCTTAATATGACTTTACATTTTGATACATATGTGTTGAAACAGAAAATTCTAAATAATAATTTAGAATAAACTATTTACACATAATAACTAATGTACCTCGAAGTCAGTAGGAGTGATATTGAGTTTGTGAGTTTTGAATATGATATAAGTACAGATACGAAAGTGTCGTTCCACGAGCATAAATATTGAACAAATGTTTTAATAAGAAAATCGATTAGTTTTATTGCTAATCAAAATGCATAAGAAGCATGTGCTCAAAAGATTGAAAGTTAAAAAAGTACATAGATATTTCTAAACCATAAGTAAACATCACATCGTTGATTTTTAACGATGTGCTTGTGTTAAAATCAGTCTTAGTTGTTTTGATGCACAATGTTGGATTTGTGAATAATGTCTTTCATAGCAAGTATAAAAGATATTGGAAATGTCCCAAATCAATATGCAAGGACACCCTATTAAAATGTTTAATACGAAACATGTAAGATGGATCCCTTATGCATTGGCAAAAGGAATTATCATACATGTTATGTTGTATGCGACATCGTCATTTTTTATGTATTTTATACATAAAGAAAATATTAGATCCAAATTGATATTGCTAAATTGTTATTTGAAATGTTCTCGTGTATTTATGAAATACTAGAGAATTATTTATAGAAATGACGAACTACTTATGAAGAAGTGTTAAGATTCAAACTTTTATAAGTGATATTGAGTATAATATGTCAGTAATAAATTCAAGTTAATAATCTTTAAGTTGGAAATGCTCCAAATGAAATACTGAAGCTGATGAATGAAAATGCATTGTACATCACCTTGAATAGCGCCGCAATAAAAACAATGTATATAAATATAAATGCATAAATTTATAACTGAGCCAAGGGTGATTCCAAATATTGAAAATCTCATAGCATTGTTATAAAATAACAACATTGCAATATAGTTCATAATAGTCTTTAAAGTTCATTGAAAGTCGAGAGGCATACTTCGAATTCTTCCATATGATAAAGTAGTTTATCAGAGTTGGAGAGAGTTGATTGATAGAGTAAATAATTAAAACATAATAGCATACTCATTCACTGAGGGACTGGCTCGTCTGGTTTTGAGAAAAACCAATTGAAGAAGTTGAAATAAGATTCGATAGTTGAACCCAAGTCCAAGTGGAAGATTGATAGAGTTAGGGGTATGCTTTAGAGGCAATTATGTAATTTATTACACAAACCTAACTCGATACCAATTTTGTTAGAAATGAAGGCGTTTTCTTTCTATTATATACTTGATATGACGTGTTGTATTAATTAATTTAATTAGAAGTATATTTAATATAAAATCCATAAATGGTATATTTTGTGATTGTAGTAGTGTTGTAACCGTGAGTAATTTACCACAATAAAAACAAAAATACCATTTTAAATGTTCCTAGCCAAGACGCATCGAGACTGGATATCGATATATATATTTTGAGAATAGAGTACGTAATGCTTTCCAAATTTAGGTAGTGTATTACTTATGACTGCTGGAGGCATCTAGGGGTTATGTACTGATAGTTATTGGATAATTATGGAACGAATCAGTTGATAGTTTCCTGTTGGTTACTATAACTAAGGTCAAACATAAAATATCGATATGACTGATTTACATGGTTATCTCAACTTGAGAATACCGTCGATCTTCAATTGAAAGCTCTGCTATGATTATAGTCAAATCATGGCACGACGTGCATTGAGTGACTACAGTTGGGTCGAGTGGAAGTATTGGAAGTGAAACGCTATTCAAAGGAGGATTCATCTCTGCAATTATATGGGGTTAGTATCATGGTTAACTCAAGTCAACTCAAAGTCAAAATCTTTGGCCAGAGCATTTTGATTAATAATAGTTGTTATTATTGAACCATGGAATTTGGGCCCGGACTATAGAGTTGAATGCGGATGGTGTTGAAATTTTAATTATTTTCAAATTCCATAAGTCCAAAGTGATACAGTTTTGACGAAGAGAATTGGTGTAAATAAAAGTCACAACTAGGTAATGCTTAGTAAAGTGAAATTAGATTTCACCGAAACCAAATAAGCGGAAAATTTGACCAAAATGTCACACCACCTGCTAAGTGACGTATGAAAATGTTCGAAGTTAATTATTGATTAAATTTACACCTTACGAGACACACAACCAAAATAATGAATTCTCGTTGGAGCAAATGATTTAACTAGTTTACAATCATTATAAATTTATTAAATTAATTAATATTTATGGACTATTAATTATAAAATTTTGATTATGATTTGAGGAATAAATATTATTAAATATATATATTTTTACAATAGTTATAAATATATTAATCGATATACGATATTATTAAGTTATTAAATCAAATTTAATTAATTAGTATTTTATACAGAAATTAGATTTAATTAAATACTATTTTCAGTGGGGTTAAATGGGATCCTGGCCTATAATAATGGATGACTATTTTTGGTTGAAGTATGGACTACAGGGGTGGCTCAAATATGTTAGGATTGTAGGATTTTGGCTGGCTCAAATTGAGATATAACTGGTATGAGATGAGATCCATTATTCTCTCTCTCCCATCCACCATTTAAACACATTTAACCCTAATTTTTTAAAAAAACTTTTTTTACTGCCATTCCTTCCTTCAACTGCTTGCCAACTTAGTCCTTGGGAGCTCCATTATATCAAGCTCAAATCAGTTCAAGATCAATTATTATCCAATAGTCAAAGGTCAATGGTTCAAGGATTAATAGTCTGCTGAATTGAAAAGCTTATAAGAGGAGAGAGTTTGCTAGGTATAATATTCATTATATTATTCATATAATTTCTGATTAATATTCATTATATTATAGCTTATAAGGCACTGGTCCTTAGGTGTATTATTCATTATATTATAGCATATAATTTTCGAATTAATATTTCATTATATATATTATTATATTGTTAGCTAGGTGTCATTCTTATATGTATTTTATTGTCGCAATCTTGACTAGTTGTACATATATATATTCACTTAAAAAAACAATTACATATATATATATATATGTGTGTGTGTGTGTGTGTGTGTGTGTGTATGTCACATATGTGCAGCCGAAATTTTGATTATAATAATAATATAATTTTATTATTTTACATATATATACATATATCTTCTAATTATATATATAGTACTTAATTGTAATATCATTCTATGGTGATAATTGATCATATAATTTTATAGACGTATATTTACAGTAATAATATATATTGACAGCTACAAAATATTTTTAAATATTTATTATTATTCAATATTATTTATATCAATATACTATCTAAATAAATCATATAAAATAAAATGTGTTTCCAAAACTAATTTTTAAAATTTATAAAATTAATCTATTATAAGAAAAACTCCTAGATAGAAAATGAAAATAAAAAAAATCAATTTTGTTATTTCTGAAAATTATTATAATTAATGGTTGAAAATATTTAATTAATAAAAAAATAGATTTTAATCGAAAGAAACTATGGAAATTTTTTCAAACTTTAGAATATCATATAAGATTTTATCAAAATTTAAAATTTTAATGAAATATTACATAAATATTTTTTTATTAACAATTTATCTATTTTTGAGTAAAAAAATCAATTAATATATATTAAATAATAAAAATTAATAATAAAATTTTAGATGTTGTACCTATAGTATAAAATTATAAATTAAAAAAATATTTTTTTAATATAGTTAAATACATAATTTTGGATATTATGAATATTTTTATGTACATATATATATATATATGTATATATGTATATGTATATGTATATTATAAATTGATTTTTTTTATTATTTTGTCATTATAGATATACATATACATTTGGTTCATAATTTTTAATTTTTTATGTATTTATGTACATTATTTTAATACATATTATAATAGTATGGATATATATATATATGTTAATAATATTATATATATTCATATAAATAAATATAAATACATATTTTAAAATTTTCATATGAATAAATTTATTTACACAAAATTAACATATACTTATATATATATATATATATATATATATATATATATATATATATATATATATATATATTTCATATTCATATAAGCAACAAATTTAAATACATACATATATTTAGGCATGTCGAATGAGCTAACGTGTCCGTTGCGATGTAAATTCCATTATCTATGCATGGATATATTATAACTTGCACGAGCTTACATGTTACACACACTTATATACACATATGTATATGATACATATGTGTATATTTATGCGTACTAATACATAAATTAAATAAAACTATATATAATTTATAAATTTAAATATAATAAGAGATTTTATTTAAATAAAATTTAGAAATGTTCTAAATAAATTAGACTTCATAGACCTAATAAAAATCTAATAGGATAATTTTTTTTGAAATTTAGTCATAACATCCGATGCGGGCGGGCCTAGTTCGAAGTTTAATATTCATTATACATATATATATATATATATATATATATATATTCTAAATATGCATATATATATATAATTATGTAAAAAATAATGTTTAAATATATATATATATATATATATATATATAATTTTAAAGATAAAATCATATTATTATTATTTTCAAAAATTATCATTATTATGTAAATTCGTTTAACAAAATTTAATATGGAGTATGTGTGTGTATTCATTTACCCATTAAATCAAATTTTGTTTTGAAAACCTTTTTAAATAATATTTAATTCAAAATTTTTAAAAGCCATGTGCTATATACATTTGTATATATAATTTTTTTAATATACGCAGATATATATTCATTCAATGTTGGTAGTACAAACATATATGGATTCGTAATAATATACATACAATTTAACATCAAAGGAATAACATAATAAACAAATATTATATATAAAAACATAACTAAAGTATTACCTTGACTATAGCCTAGTTGTAACACGTTGAAATATTGAATCAATTGGCTCCTTGAATTTGTAACACAAACTTTTAGAGAGAGCTGACATATTGAAAGCAGCACTCACCAATCTAGTATTGGTATTTAAATTTGTATTTAATTTTATTGAAACTATGGAGGAGGATTAGGAGGAAGTCCAGCCAAAAATAGAGAGGGGAAGGTTAAAAAATCAAAGAAAAAAAGTGAGGAATTAGAAGTGTCTACATACTAGAGAATGGTAGGAGCAAATTGTGGATCTAGATCCACTGTCCTCTTTAATAATTCAAACTCCATTCCAATCAATTCAAACTCTTTCGCCCCTTCTTTCATAACCGGACAAACCTTACCCAAATATGGACCTTCATGTCGCTTTCGGTCTAATCAGATAATATAATATAACAAGGATTGTAAAAGTTGTAGCTCCAAGGTACAAGGTATATCAAAGTTAAAAACAAACCTCATCAGCATGGACAGTCATAACATCCTGACACTACAATTGCTGATGGGCATACATAAAATATAGCAGAAAATAAAAATACTATGGTAGGTGAACTTCCAACTCCCTCCATGAGCTGCATGCCTAACAAACGACAACCTGCAAAAATACTCGGTCTGACTCGAGCATTATAATAATAGAACACTGGGATCAGTCTGGAAAACCAGGATAAGAAAACACAATAAATTTGGTAAACATATAATAATTCTATGAGAACATGATGCTAAATACGAAATAGGTTTTTAACCTCGCAAAAACAACTTCCATACATGAAGAAATGGAAAAAAAATCAAAACAACAATCCAAACAAAAAAGGATGGACACAGACAAGATCAAAATCCAAACTTAAAGAATGGACAAAAGTAATTAAACATAGAGAAGAGCACAAGGCACTTCTCGATAAAATTAAGAAAGGATTAATTCCAAGGTTTAAATCAAACAAGGAGAACGAATTTATCCAACGTGACTAGGAGGGTGCACCTCTGCACTAAACGTATACCTCTTGACAAAATATATTGAAAGCACTTGCATCACTCTAGGGAACATCTAAGCTAGACCCCGTACACTTAATTCGGGAATCCAAATATTTCACATCAATGCATGCACGTCGAAACTTCTCGAGATAAATGTGAACATACCGTGATAAGTGCGACCTCCATGGCTTGACTCCCACTCATGCTTTGGTTTTAGTTCTTCGACGTTGGATACCAATGATCAAAACAAGCTACAAATCATCTTAGATTGACGAAGCATAAAGAATGATATCAAAATCGATAGCTGATGAACCAACTATCGAAAAATGAACTAGTACTACCTCGAGGAAAACAACAAAGTCGAACAAGTTAGGGCAGTACTCTTCCTATCGTAACTCGACAACATTCTTAACTTTAAGAATAGCAAGAGTTTAAATCCTTAAATGAGGAACAAAATAATCTTAAATCAACAGATGCATAGAAGATAGTAGAATCTATAGTCAATAAGTCAACTATCGAAGATCAAAATGATCGTATAGGAAAATTACTTCTCCTACGCTTATCATAACTCGTTGATCCCGAACTAACACTACCATGGGGAAAATAATGAAGATGGACAAGTAAGGGCAGTGTTGCTTCTCACCTTGTCATGACAACATTCTTAACTTTAAGAATATCAAAAATTTCTTCAAAATTTAGTGCTAAGCGTAAGACTAAATATTTTCAATAAACGAGTACAACATTTAGAACATTTGATTCACGCTTGTGCTTGATTTTTGCATCATAAATATTAGTAAAATACTTTTAAAACACTCTTTAAAATATTCTTTTAAACCGCAAATTATACTTCTGAGCATATTCAAAAGAAGAATAAAAAAAATGTCATTAAAAATTGTTTACTATAAACCCAAACCAATTTACACTTAGATTTATATTTTAAACATTCCTTTTAAAACATTTTCTCGTTTATAAAAAATCATTTATAACTTTTAAAACAACCTTTATTATCCCTAAAGATAATAAATCAATGTAAAATGCTATTATAAATTAAAAACAATGTTAGTCATCCTGATAGATAATAGATATTACTCTTTTATAAATTTTAAACCATACTAATTATTCTAAAAGAAAATTAATCCAATTTATTATCCTTTTTATAAATTTTAAAGCAAGATTAATTATCCCAAAGGAAAATAAGTCAAATTTACAATCTTTTTATGAATTTAAAATAATATTAATTATCCCGTAGGAAAATAATCCAATTTATAATCTATTTATAAATTTAAAACAACATTAATTATCCCGAATGATAAATACTCAAATTTATAACTCCTTTTATAGATTTAAAACAATACACACCCTTTATTTAAAAATTCTCAAAATACTTGATAATATAGTTTAAAAAACTTTCGAAGGACAAAAACGCATCTAAACGTTTATTTTGTAAAAATGCAAGCACAAGTTCAACAAGCATATACAGATTAAAGGAGATGATATTCCATAAGTATCAGTGTAGCAGTAATTTCTATATCGACACTTACACAAATAAAAAAGTATGTCATAAATATTTGAACAATTATCAATATAAGCATAACAAGAATATAAGTAAATCAATATTGGTGAGAAATCCCTTTGGCTCTGGCAAGTCCTCTGTAAACCACACATATATGCGCGTATTTCGTAGTGTTCTATAGCGACCTATTTGGTACGTATACATCTCGACTTCCACTTGCTTTTGTTTCTTGCAAACATGGTTATGTATGTCGTCTGCTTCCAAGCGGGAATTAGATCCAAACAAACTAAAACAATATATAAACTAGCATCCATGCACTCAACAAAAATCAACAACACACATATCATATAGTTTATTTAGAGGTAAGTAAACTTATCTAAATTCCAATTGAGGCTTTCACATTTTGATTTGATCTAAAATCAAATTGCATTTGAATTTTAACTTAAAATTCTACTACCTCAAAACTAATCCAACTCCAACGCGTAATAACATAGAAACGAGTCCAACGCAAAAGACCGCGTTCAAACGGGCCTCATATGAGATGGTTAAATTTAGAGTTAATCAAACAAATTAATTACTTAACTAAATATGAATTCTCGAAAATATCTATCTTTCTCAAACTTACAATCATGCAATGTGCACAAATATGCACAGCCGAACCCATAAATTCGATCCTTCCTCCCACCCTTTCTCCCTCGTTTCTCAACGAAACGACACTGATTTTTCCAACGAGCTTCACTTCATATGAGCTCCACCATCGACCCTACAAAGTCAAGCTCGACACCATATTCCCAATCACGGTTTGATGGTCTCCAAGCACTGTTCAACATTGACGCAATTCACCAAACATGACCGAACATCATCATTCCATGGCCACGGGTGCTACTTGCCAAGATAAGAACAATCATACCCTTCGTTTCGCCTAACTCCGCCTCAAACTCCTTCCAAGGTAATCATAGATTCAGCCCCTCAATAGTCGATCGTGACTAACATCGGCAAACCAAATCTTAACACCGTGGATTCGAAGCCCGCGCTCATACGAACTCAACTGATCAAATGATGTTTATTTTCGTTGAAAAAATTTCCGGATTTAATTCGTTTTGTAGGGCAGCTCATTTTCTTTTGTATAAGCAAAAGGAAAAGAAAAGAAGAGAGGTAGAGGAAGAGTAATGAAAATATGTTAAGTCATTAGGTTATTATATTTTTAGAATTTTGGTACCTTGCTACATAGCATTTCGTTCGCGTACGAACCGCTAATGACAAAAACAAAAATACGATCGCGCAAACAATGTGACACGATCATAAATCAATAATAAAATTCACTGGTTATCTTATTCTAAGAAATTTAAAAAATAGCATTGTTCGTTGAGATATACATCAACTAAAAATTTAAATATCTTCCAAATTAATAATTATAGAGAAATCCTATAAATTCATTTAAAAATACGTCATTAAAAATCAAGTCATTTTATTAACAATTAATTTTCTTGTTGTTTATTCAAACTATTCATTATTGTGAATACATTTATAAAATAAGTTCACCATTATTATGTATTAATTAAAAGGAATCAAATACGGCTATTAAATCCATTTAATGCACAAGTCAAATATTTAAATAATCCCTATATTTGACTATAATTTATTTACAGTTTGCTATGATGTTACATTCTTCCCAATTAAAAGAATTTCGTCCCCGAAATTCCTAAAGGAAGAAAATGTCCTCACCATTAGGCTTTCAAATGTTCTTATATTGTGGAAAATTTCGGCAGCACCTCCTTTACGCAGTTAGATCCGAAAAAACTATAACTTACTACAACTGGCCCAATTCAAAATGAAAACACAAGTCCAAAAGTGGCCTTCCATATTTGGAGCATAAAATCATTAATTGCTAAATCTACTGCATACCTCTTTTGCGTTTGATTTTTATTTTTTCAAGCAACTTACTATCTCGATGTGAATGCAGCTGGGCAAGAAATGAAATAGTAATCTCTTGCTTCTCTGAACCTATCTTGTGCTTACATAATCCAAAAGAGAACCATGCTAAAAAGAGCAATTTAAAGTTATTTCTGTCATAAGCAAAAGCAGCATAAACAAATGTAACAATCATATGCAATAAAAGTACAGAGAATACTCCGTAATATAATACTAAGCATCTAATCTTTTCAAAAGATAAATTTAGAACTAAATGCCCAGATTGTTATATTCAAAATATATTTTAAAATTCCTATAAAAAGAAACATATTAAAACCAAAATCAATTATGATGAAGAGGGGTTCTTTTATCGATGCATTTTATAACTCAAGAATCGAAACAACATAGAGCATCCGGTATTACTTCGGTTCCTCTTTAAAAATAACTAGTGCAAACCAATATACCTGGCGAGTCCCACATCGAAAAACTCTCAATCGCCCAATTGTAGTCATAACAAAATATTTGAAAAACTACCTTATAAAAACTTCTTCCAAATATCCTAAAATAATAATACTTCACCAAAATTTCAAATTATTATTATTATTTCTTTTATAAATTCTTTCAAAATTACTTTTTCAAAAGCACCGGGATTTAAGTCCTAATAAACAACAACTTAAAAATCCTTTGCTGATAAAATCATACTTTATAAACCATAGTATACAAAAGCACACAGTTAATCAAGTCAAAATTCATAAGGGAATAAACTAAGTTAAATGAACACAGTTAATCAAGTCAAATTTCATAAGGTAATAAACTAAGTTAAATGACTAACAACTAATATTTAGAATTTTTCTTAGGTTCACAACTTTCTTAATCATCCAAGGATATATATAATTTCATAAGCATACCATTATGCTCATCAGCCTTTGGTTATTGCTTAGAAGATTACCTAAGTTCCCTCAAACAAAATTGAAGTCACTCACTAAACTTTGCTAAGCAACACAACAAATCATACAAACATACTTAAACCTGTAAGATGTACATAAATCTTCCGTATGCAAGATCTGATCTGAACACTAGCTTGGATACATAGACTTTACTCCGAAACTAGCATCACTCACTTGACCTTCCTAGTGCAGACTCTGCTCCGGTTCCTTGATTGTAAACATCCTTTCTCCTCACATAGCCATATTTTATGATAGAAAACCTTAGTATCATATCAAGAATCCAAATCAAGGGTTCGCTGTCAAGAATCAAGTGAGAAATTTGTTTTAGGACTAGTGTGAATCATATCGAACTTATGTATTTGAATCCTAGATCAAGAACCATGTGAATAAAATGATCTACATATAACTTATGAACATAATTTTATTGATTTTTGATTTGCATCAATCTTTTTCTGAATCGCTTTCATTTAGTATTTCATTCAATACTAAAATTACTTATGAATTAGTTCATGAATTTTCACTTAAGTTTATTAACATTTTTATAAAGATACATCTTTATAAAACATTAAATTAAGAACTCACTCCACTTTTATTTACTTATATAATACTCTTCTACATCCTAATAGTATATACAAAATGTCAATTTTAATTTATTTTTCAAAACTGAAATGGCGGCCTAAACATAATATGGGTCTTAAAACCGAGTCGACTACTTCAACTTCTTTACCTATCTGGTTTAGTAAGTAGCTAAAAGAGTAAGATGTCGGTATTAAAAATCAGTCCAAGAGTCTACTTGCTTTAGACATCCCAAAGGTAAAGATGCATATTAGTCTGTCCTATAACGTCAAATAGCTTTTGAAACTTACATGTAAACAAAAACTATGGTTTTAATAAAACAATGCTTATTAAAGCCTTCCTATCGAATTTTACTCGTTTAAAAACTTGTGTTAAATTGTCTCTTCTCTATCCAGGAGTCAAAAATTTCACTTGTCAAAATATACTTTTATCAAAATATCTTTTTATTTTAAATCAATTTCCTGTAAGAAAACTAAATCTGGTTTTTATTACAAAACCCTTCTTGAAATCATACGACATATTTTTTCATATATATAAAATAACTTTTACAATTTATTCACCAACACTGCTATGGTTAGTTCATATTTGGACTTACTTCGATCACATAATGATAAAGAGAATAATTTACTAAGTGCACTAGAATGTTCGCTAAATATTCGATCATCACTTAGAAGATTATTCAGATTGCCACAAAACAATCAAGATGTTTTCCCTAAACTATCCAAAAAAAGGCACCCTTCTCAAAAATTCTCTTTGAAATATTTATACTTACGAATACCTCCAAGTAATAACATTATTACTTTTCTCAATTATCCTTTTGAAATCATTTCAAGTAATACTAGGATTTAAATACTCAAAAAATCTTTTTACTTATAAATACCATTTATAAATCATATAAATCATTTTATATACCATACTCATATCAAATGTACCTTTAAAACCAACTTATTTTCTTTAAAATCATCTTGTATTATAATAGTTTTTCTTTATTATGAAAAAAATTTCACAAATATTTATCCTCTAAATTTCTTATCTTCCCATTTAGATTATATTAAACAACTTTATGACAAGATGGCTTTTTAACTTCACAATTTCACCAAATACCTTATAGTCAAACTGTAAAAATCAATTCACGTGGGGTTCGTTTTAATTTACTCATAATTATCAAAACAATAAATGTCCATAAATCGATCGAGTATAAATTAACAATCAATAAACAATAATCATTGCTTCTAAACTATCCAAGCATGAAAATCAAACAATAACCATAAATAACTATATAAATTTGAAAATTATCCCTTTATTTATAAAACATATAATTCTAGGTAAAATATTTCATTAACCAATTTTCAAAAATCAATATCGTGTCCATTTGCCTTGTTTAAGTGTTTTGAAATACCTATCAACACCATGGCGTCCTATGTCCCGACCAGAATTTAAAATTCAAACTTAGCAGGCTAATTATCATGATATGTTTTATAGTAATAACAAATACGCTCCCGTATATATAATACTCTCAACTCACTCTAAGGTGTAACTTACCCTATCTCAAATGAGTTTACCCCACTAAAGCAAAGGTACTTGCTTAACCATCTGCTTTGATATCATTCTATAACGATTTACCTTTTCGACCATCGAAAGTCGGCACATAATACATCCGTTGTATTCAAATGTCAAGCATCCAAATGCCAGAAGGACAGATTATTAGGGAAAAAAGAAAAAAAGAGGGAAAATAGAATCTCATAGTGGAACAACAACATGTAATATAACAAATAAAAGCTATCACTCTATGATACAAGGTATATCAGAGTTAAAAACAAACCTCATTAGCCTGGATAGCTAAAACATCCTGACCTTACAATTGTTGATGAGTAAAGAATAATAATACAGTGCAAAATAAAAAATACTACAGTAGGTGAACTTCTAGCTCTCTTCATGAGCTCCATGTCCAATCAACGACAACATGAAAAAATACTCGATCTAACCTGAGCATTATAATAAAATAACTCTCGGTTCAGTATGGACAACTAGCTTGAGAAAACTTAAAAAATGTGGTGAACATATGATAATTCCGTGAGAACACGCCGCTAAACACGAAATGGGTTTTTACCTTACAAGAACAAAGTCCACAGACGAAGAAATGGAAAATAAATCAAAACAATAATCCAAACAAGAAATGATGGATACAAACAAGATCATTGAACATAGAGAAGAGCTCAAGGCACTTGTGGATGCAATTGAGAAAGGATTAATTCCAAGGTTCGAATAAAACAAGGATAATCAATTTATCCAACGTGACTAGGAGGATGCTTCCCTACACCAAAAGTATACATCTAGATAAAATATACTTGAGAGCACACGCACCACTCTCGGGAACTTCTAAGCTGAACCCCGTACACTTAATGTGGGCATCTTAATATTTCACATCGACACATGCATGCCGAAACCTCTCTAGATATATGTGAACTTACCCTGATGGGTGCGACCCACATAGCTTTCGTTTTAGTTCTTCAACATTGGATACTAATACTCAAAACAAGCGACCCATGGTCTTATATTTACAAAGTACAAAGAAGGATATCAAAATCGATAGCCGATGAACTGTTGAAAAATAAACTAGTACTATCCCATGAAAAACATAGAAGCCGGACAAGTTAGGGCAGTGTTGCTTCCTACCTTGACCTAATGACATTCTTAGCTTTGAGAATAATAAGAGTTTAAATACTCCAAATAAGCAACAAAACGTCTTAAATAGAGGAATACAAAAAGATAGCCGAATCGATGCCCAATAAGTCAAAATTCGAGAACAACAAAATGATCGTATATTGGATCACTTCTTTCGGGGTGAATCTTACCTTCTTTCCCATGCATTTATTAGGGCTTTCGGGTGTGCCATGTCGCATTCCAGATTATCCACAATATCACTTGTCACAACTCGTCGATCTCGAACTAACACTACCCCAGGCAAAATAACGAAGCCCGACAAGTAAGGGCGGTGTCGCTTCCTATCTTTTCACGACAACATTCTTAACTTTAGCAATAGCATGAGTTCTTTCAACGTTTAGTGCTAAGTGTAATACTAAATATTTTTAATAAATGTATCAAACTTTTAAAACATTTGACTCGCACTTGTGCCTAATTTTTGCATCACAAATATTCGCAAAATACTTTAAAAGCACTCTTTAAAATATTCTTTTAAAGCGCAAATTATATTTCTTAGTGTATTCAAAACAAATTTCATTAAAACATTGTTTACTATAAAATCAAAACAGTTTACACTTGGCTTTATATTTCAAACATTTCTTTTAAAAGATTTTCTCATTTATAAACAATCATTTACAGCTTTTAAAACAACCTTTATTGTCCCAGAATATAATAAATCAATGTAAGGCTATTATAAAACAATGTCCAGAAAGATAGTTGATATAACTCTTTTATAAATTTTAAACCACATTAATAATTCCGAAAGAAAATTAATCCAATTTATAAATTTTAAAACAACATTAACTATCTCGAAGGGAAATAAATCAAATTTATTTTTTTATATAATTAAAATAACACTAATTATCTCGAAGGAAATTATCAAATTTATAATCTTTTTATAAACATAAAACTACATTAATTATCGAAAAAGATAATTGCTCAAATTTATAATTCCTTTTATAAATTTAAAAAAACACTTACTCTTTATTTCACAATTCTCGAAATACTTGAAAGTATAGTTTAAACAACTTTCAAAGGGCAAAAGCACAACCAAATATTTATTTTGTAAAAATAAAAGCACAAGTTTAACACACATACACTAGTTTAAGAAGATGATATTTCATAAGTGTCGTGTAGCAATAATTTCTATAACGATAGCTACACAAATCAAACAGTATATCAGAAATATTTTTTTTACCAAACATCAAGTAAAAGCATCATAAGAATATAAGTAAATCAATATAGACGAGAAACCACTTTGGGTCTCTCTACAAAAGTCCTATGTAAATCATATATATGTATGTGTGTTTCGATGTGTTTCATAGTGACTTATTCGCTACGTATACACCTCGACTTCCTCTTGCTTTTGTTCCCTACAACACAATAGTTATTTATGTCACCGCTTCCAAGTGGGAATCAAATCCAAACAAACAAACAAACAACAACATATAAACTATCATCCAAGCATTCAACAATAATCTATAGCATCACATATATCATATAGTTTATTTAGACGTGAATAAACTCACCTAAGTTCCAACTGACGCTTTAGCGTTTCGGTTGATCCAAAATCGAACGACGTTTGATTTTTAGCTCAAAATTCTACTAGCTCCAAATCAAACGAATCCAATTCCAGTGAGTAGATAACATTGATACGAACCCAATGCAAAAGATCGCATCCAAAACGACCTCGTAGGAGATAGTTATTGATATCATAAGATTTGGAATTAATCAAACAATTAATTACTTAATTAAATATTGTTTACCCAAAAATATCCATCTTCACTAGATTTACAATCGTGCATAATGCACAAACGTGCACATCTAAACCCAAAAATTCGATCCTTCCTCCCCACCCATTATCCCTTGCGTCTTAATGAAACGACACACAGATTTTTCCAACGTGCTTCACTTTGCACGAGCTCCACCGTCGATCCTACAAAGTCAAGCTCGACACCCTATTCCAAATCATGATATGACGGACTCCAAGCACTATTCAACATCGATGCGATTCACCAAACATAACCAAACATCGTCATTTCATGGTCATGGGTGCTACTCTCCAAAAAAAACAATCGTACCCTTCATTCCGCCTAACTTTGCCTTAGTCTCCCTCTAAGAGAAACCATAGATTCGGCCCCTTAATGTTCGATCGAGACCAACATCTCCGCATTAAATCCCGACACTGTGGATTCAAAGCCTACGCTCATATGAACTCAACAGATCATATGATATTTTTCTTTTTGAGCAAATCTATGAATTTAGTTCGTTTTGTGAGGTAGCTCATTTTCTTTTGTATAAGAAAAAGGGAAAGTAAGGAAGAGAGGTAGAGGAAGAGGAAGAGTAACGAAAATATGTTAAGGTATTATGTTATTATATTTTTAAAATTTCAGTATCTCACTACACAGCATTTCATTCGCGTACGAACAACGAATGACAAAAAAACTAGATCGTACACACAATGCGACATGATCACAAATGAAGAATAAAATACACTAATTATCATATTATGTGAAATTTCAAAAATACCATTGTTTGCTGAAATATATATCAAACGAAAATTTAAATACTTTCCAAACTAAAAATTGTAGAAAAAACATATAAATTCATTTAAAAATGCATCGTTAAAAATCAAGTCGTTTAATTAACAATTGATTTTCTTTTTCTTTATTCAAACTATTTATTATTGTAAATAAATTTATAACTGATTGCGAAACAAAGGTCTAGAATAATTAGATGAGAGCAAATAGACTCCCCCGCCCCAGTATATCAATTGTGGATATATTTCGATTATTACTTTCTTGAATTCAAAAATGAGCTCATGTCATGTGTAAGAATAGCTTTATCGGGCATTTTTGTTAACCCAGTAGGGAACATTTATCTCTGAATCACTATTCATTACTACAAATCCAATAGTTCTAATGTTCAACAATCTTCAATCAAGCCCAGCAAGTGGCGGCTAGAGCTAGCAGTATAAGACAAGGCGCTGCTGACAAGGAAAAGATTGTTTCATTCATTTCATCATAGAGGCCCATCCGAGACTAATGCGGGTTTGAATACAAAAGTGGATGAGCTGAAGCAAGAATGAAAAGAATCGCATTCTGCCTAGGCCTAGATATAATGGCCTCAAGACAAACTCGACAACGTCAAAACAGAGAGTTATTTATTAATTAAAAGGAATTAAATATGGCTATAAAATCCATTTAATTAATAGTTAATTCACAATTCAAATATTTAAATAATCTCTATATTTGAATATAAGTTATTATATTTTTCCACGATGTTATATTCCCCACCCCCACAAAAAAAAAAGAATTTCATCCTCAAAATTTTTAAAGGAAGAAAGTGCCTTTCATCCTTAGGCTTTTAAATTTTCCTTATACTATGGAAAATTTCGGCTGCACCCCTTTTGCGCGGCTAGATCTGGAAAAAAATTAAAACACGACACAACTAGCCTAAATTAACATAGAAAACAAAAGCCCAAAAGCGGCCTCCAATATCCGGGACATAAAGTCATCAATTGTTAAATTTACTACACACATCTTTTGCGTTTGATTTTTACATTTGCAAGCAACTTACTATCTCGATGCGAACGCAGGTACGTAGAAAATCAAATAGTAAACTTTTACTTCCCTGTACCTATCTTGTACTTAAATAATCCAAAAGAGGACCACACTGACAAAGAATAATTCACAAGCCATTTCTATCATAAGCAATAGCAACATAAACAATATAAAAATCATATGCAGCAAAAGTATAGAGAATACCCCGTAATAAAATACTAAGCAACCATTCTTTTAAAAAAATAAATTTAGAACTAAATGCCTAGGTTTTTTATTCAAAATATATTATTGAATTCTTCCAATGATAAATATATAAAAAAACAAAATCAATTATGGCAAGGAGGGGCTCCTCTTACCGAAGCATGGTATAACTCTAGAATCAAAACAATACGGAACATCCAGTGTTGTTTATGTTCCTCCAAAAAAAACTAAAGTAAACAAATATACATGGGGAGTCTTTCAAATCAAAAATTCTCAATCGTCCGACTTTATTCATGATAAAATATTTGAAAAATTACTTCACAAAAGCTCCTTTCAAATATCCTGAAATAATAATATTTCACCAAAGTTTAGAAATAACATTATTATTACTTCTTTCACAAATTCTTTTAAAATCACCTTTTCAAAAGCTCCAGGATTTAAGTCGTAATAAAAACAACATAAAAATCCTTTGTTGATAAAATCTTACATTATAAACCATAGTATATAAAATCACACTAAATTGACTCAAATTCCATAAAAGTATAAACTAACACTTAACATTATATAAAATGTAAAGTGACTAACAAACATTGCTTAGGTTCACAACTTTCTCGATCGTCTAAAGATATAGATAATTTCTTAAGCATATCATTATGCTCATCAGTCTTTAGTTATTGCTTAGAAGATTATCTAAGCTCTATCAAAAAAAATTAAAAGTCGCTCCCCGTACTATCCTAAGCCATATAATTCGATATCGGAACACACTACATTCCATTACATCCCTCACATCAGGGATAGAACTTCCTCGGACCACCACTAAGTCCCACAAACGCTTCCCTCTTGATTCACATCATTGACATATTAGAATTCTAAACATCTATGGACACACCTTAAAGTCGCAGAATCTCCTTATCCGAAATAATCTATCTATTTCTTCACATTAGACTCGAAGTAGATTTCACAATTCTAGGTTGTGCACATGGTCCAAGTTATCATCATAGAAATCAAACATCGATAGCTAAATATCTTAATCTAGGCATCAAGCCAATATGCAATCGATCGCACACGTCATCTCTAAGAATGTACGACCATTCCCATTATCTCAACCGACCGGTCCTAGACCGACTAGTTACGATCGGTTTGGGCTATCATTTACAAGTTAGCAATTTGTGAAAATTTCCCTAGATGCTTTGTAACAACCAATATGATATAAATATTTTTGATTATTTGACATGTTCGCGGGTATTAGAAACAAATATCAATTTTTATGGCAATTTATGACAATAGCAATACTATTACGGTCGAAGACACGTCAACTTCGAGAAGTAATTAGAAGTGTCTACCGTGCACTTACATGCCTTTTTGTTTTTTTCTAAAGTAAGACAAACATTTTTTTTGGGAGACATTTGATTTACAAATACCGAATGTTGAAGGTTCTAAATTTGAATTTCAATAAATGAAATGTTGGAAGTAAATTTAGGATGTAACATGTTGCAATTATTTCGTGTCATTGACATCGCATTGTTTGCCAAAAAGTTTATCGATTCTTCAATAAACAGTCTTCCTTTTCCTTTTGGTTTGTTATTTCATTTTCCTAAGATTTTTATATTTTTATAAGGACAAATGCGACTCATTTTTTTTGTCTTCCAATGAGTTTAAACTATAAAACAAAATTGTCATACATATAATTCAATAGCATCTCAGCCTATTGATTTTCAAAAAGTAATTAAATACTATATTTTCAGGAGTAATTTAACACTACATTCTCAGTGCATTTTGTACGCTAGCATAACGTAACATGTGCAACATGAATTGGCAATATAAAATTAATTATTGGTATAAAAAGTCTTTATCAATGGTCGTATACACCAAATAAGAAGAGGAGATGTGGTCACCGTTGAAAATTTTGAACCAGCATACCTTATTTTTGTCACGTGGGTTTGCATTCCGTTATAAAACAGTATCTGATTATTAAAGGAAGGTGATGATCCACGAGTGGGTTATTCTAAGCCGCGTTAATTGTTTGCATGCAGTTCTGTTCTTTGGTACTTCAGTGTATACCTACAGGTAATAATACAAGTCATTTGACTCGACTTCTCGATATTTTTTATACCGGAGAAGCCCGCTGGGTCGTTGCTCGTCTTGCTATCAGTCATCGTATTGACATACTCTATTGGATTTGTAACTTATTCTACTTTTCTTAACATATTTTTATAGAGGGTTTTTATTTTTATTCCGTGGAAATAAGGATCCTTCCCTGTTTTCAAAATCAATGCCTAAGGATCACACAAATTTCACGAAATACTCAAGTTTTCCACAAAATATGCATTTTAAACTATATATTTATTCGGTTGGAACTGTAAATATATGCAATTACCAAATCCTTCCCTGTTTTCAAAATCATTACCTGAAGGATATTTTAAAAAACAAATTTCACAAAATACTCCTATCAAAGTTTTCAGCAAAAATATGCATTTTAAACTACATATTTATTCAGTTGGAACTGTAAATATTTGCAGTTCTTACTACATATATTTATAAAATAAAAATTTATATTTAGTACTATAAATATATGCAATTTTAATTGCAATTATTTATAATTCTAGCTACAAATATAAGCAGTTTAAACTGCATACATTTATTGGAAAAGTTGACCGGATGTTCCAAAAAACCCTTTTGTAGAAAGAGGGGAAATGAATATTGAATTTTTCAATGTTTGAAAATTTGTATCTTTTATTTTTTTATACATATCCTTTCGAAAAACTTAAACGGACAATGACCAACATTACAAAAGAATTTTGGATTCCCTACGTCAGTTTGGCGTAGACGCGGCGTAGGGAAAAGATTTTACCTACGTCATCCCTACGCCAAAGAAGAGGTTGGAAAACAATGCATCGCAAAAAAATTCCTACGGGTTTCCTACGCCACCTTCCATACGCCGCATTCCATACGTCTTCCCTACGCCTCATTCCATACGCCTTACCTACGCCTATTTCCCTACGGGTTCCCTACGCCTATTTTCATACGCATTCCCTACGCCTATTTCCATACTACTTCCCTACGCCGCATTTCATACGTCTTCCCTACGCCGCATTCCATACGCCTTACCTACGTCTATTTCCATACGCATTCTCTACGCCTATTTCCATACGTCTTCCCTACGCCGCATTTCATACGCCTTCCCTACGCCTATTTCCATACGCATTCCCTACGCCTAATTCCATACGTCTTCCCTACGCCTAGTCTTCTTCCTTTTAAAGTGCAGAAATCGAATTTTCATTACGAGTTCCATACGCCTTCCCTACGCCACCGTACACCAAAAATTCAATATGATTCTATTGTATTTATCTTCATATACCGCAAATCATAATAAAACATAATAAACCCGAACATCAGCAACAGAAAGCATTAAATATAATATATAACCACATGCAAAATCGTAACAATATATATCATTACAAAACATTAATGTAGAATGCATATCATTGTCAAATTACCATAAAATTGCTACAAATGTATTTTAAAAAATCACGTCCAGCAATAAAATAAAGTTGCTACATAACTCAAACATAGTTGTTTCATCTAATTCAAACATCATACAATGTACCTTATAAAAATAGGACATCAAACCCACAGTTAAAAGAAGACTAACTCACGAAGTATGTCATATCTCTGATCTTTGCTCCCGCCTCAATCCCCGTATAAACTCTTGCACAGAATTCATCTCTTCCTGCATGAAAGATAAATCCCCTTGTAGTTTGTTAATTGTAACATCCATTTCTTGATTTTTACTTCTTAGCTCTTCTACTTTCTCTACAAGTTTCTTTTTGTCATCTGAAACTCCAAACCTAGCAGTGTATGTATTGTCTCTACATATCTACATATAAATTATTTAATCAAATTAGTACAACGAAAATAAAAAAATCTTACACATGATCCAGATGGCACAAACACAGCATAATATTAACACAAAACTGAGCACACATGAATCAAATTGTGTGAGTGATAAAATAAATTTTATACAAATTCAGAATAGCACAGAGGACATAGTAGCTTATATTAACACAAAACTGAGCACACATGAATCAATTATCAATGCATGAAAAATAGAGCTGGTCCTGGGTATATTTCTTGAAAATGTTTTGGTGGACTAATGATCTTTGGTAAGGAATAAAGGTATAGTTGATTAGTTGTAAACACATGCACGGATTGTATTATTGATTAGTTTGTTGTACTGATATCATGGTGGGACATGTGACTAAAGGTTTAACTGTAATAAGATTCATTTTGTTTATCAATAACATCAACTGGTGCAGCACTCAGTTACCATGATGTCTGTTTGTACAAATAAAAATGACATTAATATGAATTTACTAGAGGAAATATGCATTATGTGGGCTATTTTCTATAGAAAAAAAGAAAATGAACCAAGCAGATATGTTAAGCGATATCACAAGCAGATAGGTTATAAGAAGTAGAAAACTGCTGAAGCTTAATGCCTAAATTGTCAATGCATGAATCATCAAACTTAATGCCTAAGCAGCAGCTAAAGATATAACATATATGCAAGACAGGACAAGGAAGAATGGTAAGCTAGTCGGAGTCAAGACTGACTAGCCTAGGCCTGTCGTTAGTAGTACATATAATAAACAAAATATTCAGAGTGGACTTTCCTAATTTTGACGCATCAGGCTTTGAATTTTTAAGGGAAAATCTACAGGAAATATGCTTGAAGCTAAAAAAGGTATGCATATAAGTTAACAATTTCTTTCCCTATTACAGTATCATTCTTCATAAAATGCTAAATAAGCACAAAATAAATACACGTCATAAGCTAAGATTCAATAAAGCCACTAAAAATCACCCTAGTTAAATTCTAATCCTTCCTCATTAGAAGTCTTTTTTTTTGCTAGAAGCTTAAGTAGTATGAGACAGAGATATCTCAAATATAAAGGCTGAAGAATGACGAAGCGCACTAACAATAGGGAGCTTTAGGTCGTAATTTGCATAGGTCCTAGGATTACCTTGGTATTTTCCTCCCAAAAACATAATCGGATAGATTATAAAGAAAACTTGTCTAATTCCGACAAGAAATGAGTAAACACGTCAACTGAGTTCTTTTTAGTTATGTCAGCCTTAACATACCTCCTCAACACCCAGCTTCCATCACGGTCACATACCTCCTCAACACTCTTCTGACCCACCATCTTCCTCCTGCCAGTACTTCAGACCAATCAACTCCTCCTTAACTTCAAACAAACCACTTTCAAACAATCACAACATCAATTTGAAAACAACAAACTACAACCATCAACTACAAACTTTCCCATGTTCCACACTTCATTTCAATCACTCCAACCCCTTTGCAACTTACTCACCGTCACCACCAGCAACTTTTCCCACTGACTTGCCTCTGTACACCTCAGCAATCAGCCACCAGTCTTCACTTTGTTGCACCTTTTTTTTTTGGTTCAGTAAATAATTATTGGGTATTCATTTTGCAGTCATTTGGATGTACATTAGTTAAATATATTACAACTAAGACTTTTTGTGAAATGCACATCCTATTACAGACAAAACATATACTGAACCAAAAAACACAGTTTACATTATATTTGAATGCTCAGCCTCCAAGTTGTAAGCTAATTGGATAGTATGTTAGATTATTGGAAAAAATAAGATTCTTTAACTGTAACAGTACAACAACTCAAATGCAGTTGCTAGATTATCAAAAGGGTATTCATTTTGCAGTCATTCACTTTGTTGCACCTCCTAACCTTCTTCCTTCACTATAACATACTGCCATTTTATACTTCAACTTAACTACTCTTCTACAACGAACTGCTGCTACAAACAGTGCCTGAAACCCCTTTAACACCCCACAATTCATACAACAAACTGCCATTGCATTGCTTTCTAAACCACTTCGGCCATATTGCCATCAAGCTGCAGCTTCACCTTCAACATCCCACCAGAATCAAACACTGTGTGCACTGTTTTTTGCCACCAGCCCCATCAAACCAGTCCTTACATTTACATTTACCACACCTGCATCAAACCATCAAACCACAACATATACAACCACAACTCCACCCATTGTCCTGCCTCAACCAAGTCGCCGCGGCACCCACAGCCTCAACCGTGACATCACCACAGACCCTCACCACTTACTTCATCAACAAAATCCATACACTCAACCACTCAATTCCAGTACATAACATCACTATCTTGCTTACCAAACTAGTGCGTAAAACTGTGACATCGACCACCTCTGTCATCAGTGCATAAACCACAGAACAACACACTGCTGCATAACTCCATCTCTGTGCAACTTCATCAATCCACGACCATTACACTAAAAAACCACTGCCAGTCATACATCACACTGCACACTCCACAAGAAAACGCCACAGAACCCCTCTCTCATTTCCTGCCACCACAATCCTACATACGATCCACCTGAACTTCGATGATAACAAGCATAGTCGCTTAACAAAGATGAAGCAGCAACACTATATGACTGGCTCAGACATTCTTTTCTTCATTTCTAACATAAAGTTTACTATTGGGTTTATTAAAGGTAAATAATCTGACTATAGGTATGTTGACAAATGCAAATTTCCCAAGGATGGTTCCTCTGCAAAATCATTGAGATATATGGGGAGGTATTTGGCATTTGGCAAATCCATTTTCAGCTTAAATTTTCTGTTTATATCTAAAATAAATCATTGATTTTATTATTTTAATCAACAGTTAAGGCCTACGTACATTTTTTATAAACAATGATAATCATGCACGAGCTAGTGATTTGGACAATTTATACTGTCATTTTCTTAGTTATTATGAGTGTATTTTTGATTGGCATTCAATAGCTACCTATGAACGTATTTCACTATTTCTATTGATGCTGCTAAAAAACAAAATTAAAACAAAATTTTAATTAACTAAAACTGTTTTCACACATCAAAGCAGTTTTGGAATATTAGAAATAAACACATCAAAGCAGTTTTGAAAAAGAAATTCAACTTTTGAGTCTTACCCCAGGAATATTGCCAGTACCAGGCCTTCGTATGCTTCTTGAGGAAGCGGACGCCTCACCTTCTCCAATAAGCTGCATGTAAAGAAGGTTTAGCTCGTCGTGAGAGAGCTCCCTACCCTGACTCTCGGTCATTTGAGCAACTCGCTCATTGTATTTGGCCTGTAATTTACATAAAAAGTTAGGTTAACATAATTAGGAATTGTAAATTATAATTCAAAACTTTTGTTGATTACATACAACAAACTGTTCCGAGTACTCATCAACCCATCCCCCATCTATATAACCGTTCGGTTTCTCAACAAAATGTGTTCGAATGCACACCTGCATGTATGTCGGTTTTCGACCTTGTTCTTTCTCCTAAAAAATAAAAATAATTTATCATGTGTTTATTTGGATTGTACACTATTATTAGTTAATAATTTAAACAATTACCATATCGTTCATCCATTGTGCCATTGATTTAGAACCACATCTATATGGCCTTGGATTGCTATTGCGAGCGATTGAGTTCTTTTGAGAAAGCTCCTTCACATCCTCCCTCTCCCAGTAGGCTAAAAACTGTAGCCATACCTCTTCTGTTATACAAGCATTCTTCTTTTTATACCTTTTCATGTCTCCAATAATCCACCTATACTTCAAAGAACACTTTTGATCCCATAATCGTTTGACATCAGCAAAAGAAGTGGTGGGATCCCAAGAGTACAATGCCTACACAAGAATTTGGGAATCGAATAAATAAACTGAAAAACTTAATCATGAATGGACTAAATATTGCAACATCCTGAATTTCAAAATTATTTCACCTTAAACTCTTCAAACCAATGATCCTTAATATTAGAAGGAATCATACTGAAACAAGGCCAAAATGATGTCAAACGGGCCTTAAGCATAGCAGATATAGTACGAGACGTCGAGGCACTATTCGCGAATTCCCAGCTGTTAATGAACAAATTATATTAAAGTCTGTAATGCATTATTTAAATATACAATAATTCAAAAGTTCATAAATTTTACTTACTCGCCATTTTCCCTATAATAGATATACATGGTGCCGACTGAGGAAGTCGAGCCAGTCTGTGACATATGTCCAGATAGCTCAGGAGTGCCTTGATCAAGATCACGTTCATCTAAAGGAGTGGGTTGTTGATCGACAGAGGGTGGTGCTGGTTCGATCAAACCCAAACCACGTCCACTATCACTACGACCACCACTACTACTACGACCACCACTACTACGACCACCACCACCACGAGAACTCATATCTATTACGTGAATACAACATTTGCAACTATATACATAAGATAAGCTAACATTTCAAAATGAAATTTGTGAACTTTATTTGAGACAAGGTTTGAAAACATACATCAAATGACATAGAATGTAAACCAATCGAGCAACTAAAAACAAATACGAACAATCATAATTAAATATATATGCTACCAATCTTCATTATCATCGTCACTCTCAATATTTACACTGTCATCTTCAAGCTCACACTCATCTTCTTCTACTTCAATTTGCTCATCGTCATATTCATCTACTTCGACCCCATCGTTAAAGTCATTAATTAGAGATCCTATGTCTTCTACTTGTTGTACAATCTCCAGTAGTTCATTAGGTTCTGGATCATTTTGATATGCCAAATTGTCGGTTATGACCATGTTTGAGTGAAATGACCATCTCGGTTTTGTTTTAATAACGGCCCACCAATCTAAACGACTGTTGTCGATAGCAGGATAGGGTGTGAAATAAACTTGTGTAGCTTGTGCTGCCAACACAAATGGATCATACCCTAAATTTTTTTTTTGTGTGGTTTACTTCAATAAGAGGGTAATCCTTATGTACGCGTTTTACTCCAATATTCGGCCTACTATCAAACCATCGACATTTGAATAGAAATGTTTTCAACTCCGGCACCACCGAGTAAGTTAACTCGATTATTTCCTCAAATACGCCATAATAATCCTTTATGTCATCATCGTTGTTCCCACCTTTGATACAAACTCCGCTATTAACAGTTGTTTTTTTCTTTCCATATTCTTCGGTGTGAAACTTAAATCCATTTATAAACATTATTGGACATATTCTGTAACTATTACACGGACCAAATGCAAGTTTCCAATAACAAATGTCAGTGATGTTGTTCGTATCAACCTATCAATTTGAATCAAGTACACAAGTTAATATATAATGAATACCGCAAGGTTAAAATACATGACTTATCACACTTACATATTGTTTAAACCATCCCTCGAATTCCTTACAGAGTTCAACATTGGTATATTCACTTTCGAACTTGCTGTTTAAATCAAATATACATGTTAATATCTAAGGAGTATTGTGTGTAGCTTGAAAAGATTGACAATAATTTAGTTAATGAATAATCAAATTATTATAATACCTTATAAGATCAGTTAATTCATTGCAATTAAGAAGCACAATTTCCTTGGCTAGATTATAATCCTTTGTTGTAGCGAAGCCTTTAACATTCTTCCATTTACCAGATGGACGTCCTTGTTTTTTGAATACCGAGAGAACGTTATCGATTGAATCATCCACAATATCATTTTCATTGCGATGACCACGATTGAAATTTAAATTAACATGATCATTGAAATAATGACTAAAAAATATGGATGCTTCTTCAATAATGTATGCTTGACAAATAGAACCTTCAACACGTGCTTTCTGTTTCACTTTTTTCTTTAGGTGACCCAGATACCTTAATATGAAAATGTGTGAAATTAACTATAACATGTTCTATATTTGAACATTGCGTAAATAAATATAATTATTACATACCTCTCAAAAGGATACATCCATCCATACTGCACTGGTCCCCGTAGTAACGCTTCAGTTGGTAAATGTACTGGTAAATGTTCCATGCAATTAAAAACTCCAGGGGGAAATATTTTCTCCAATTTACATAGTAATTTGGGTATATCTCTTTCAAGCTTCTGCAGATGGCTTTTAGATAGAGTTGTCGAACATATCTCTCTAAAGAATAAACTAAACTCTGTTATAGGCATCCAAACCTTTTGTGGTAAAAGCTCCTTAAATACTATCGGAAATAGAGTCTCTAAAAATACATGGCAATCATGACTCTTCATACCTGACAGTATAAGATCCTTCATATCAACGCATCGTTTCATATTAGAAGCAATCCCATCAGGAAACCTCAAAGAATCGACCCACTCTAGTAATTTTATACAACGATTCCTATCCAGCTCATAACATGCAAGAACTTTGAAGTTTGGACGAATAGGATTAATCTTAAGCTCTGGACGATTGCAATAGTATTCGATATCTTTTCTTGATCTCAAATCATCTTTGGTTTTTCCTTTCGCATTCATAATTGTATGAAAGAAATTCTCAAATACATTTTTTTCAATATGCATCATAACCAAATTGTGTCGAAGTTTTAGATCTTTCCAATATGGTAATTCCCAAAATATACTCTGTTTGCACCAATTGTGATAATCCCTTTTGCCAGGAATTTTGGGCTCTTTGTTTCCCGTCTCGTGTAATTTTGCATAATCTTTTACAATATCAAATACTTCTTCTCCATTCAAAAATGTTGGTGGTTGCAAATTTACAGTTTTATTTCTTTCAAAGTTTTTCTTATCACGTCTAAACGTGTCATTTGTATGCAAAAATCGACGGTGGCAATCCCACCAACACTGCTTACCACCGTGTTTCAGTGTAAATGCTTTTGTTGAATCCATGCACACGGGGCAAGATAATTTACCTCCCGTACTCCAGCCTGAAAGCATCCCGTACGTGGAAAAATCGCTTACCGTCCACAACAAACAAGCAAATAGTTTGAAAATTTTCTTCTTTGACACGTCGTACGTGTCAATACCCTCTATCCACATTTTCTTCAAGTCCTCGATTAAAGGTTGCAAGTAAACATCTATTCCGTTTTTCGGATTTTTGGGTCCAGGAACAATTAGGGTTAAGAACATGTATGGATTTTGCATACACATCCAAGGAGGCAAATTGTAAGGTGTCAAAATAACTGGCCAAGTGGAGTATTTTTTGCCATACTGGCTAAAAGGTTGGAAACCATCAGTGCATAAACCGAGCCTAATATTTCGTGACTCCTGGGCAAAATCAGGATATTTGTCATCGAAATGTTTCCATGCTTCTCCATCTGCAGGATGACATAAAACCCCTTCCTCTCGAACTCGTTCGCTATGCCATCTCATGTACTCCGTAGTGGCATAAGACGAATACAATCTTTGCAATCTAGGAATAATCGGAAGGTAATGTAAACGAGTAAAAGGCACACCTTTACCGTTACTTTTTTTCTTTTCATATCTTCCTAAGCCACTCTTTGTCTTCTTTCCAATATAGCATACACCCACTTCGACATATATCTATCTTTTCATACGGCAACCCGAATGCAGACACTTGGTTTTTTAATTGATACCAATTTTCAGCCAATCTAGTTTGCAAACCGGATGGAACCACATCTCGAATTAAGCTAAGAACGTCATTCATTAATTTTTGGGTACCGTTATTTGTGGATTTTATAGCAACTAACCTAGCAGTTGCTGCCAACTCTGTCATAGGACATCCATCAAAAAGCGGTCTTTTTGATGCTTCTAGCAAGTGAAAAAAAAATTTAGCTTTTGGATTTGGTTCTTCCTCTACATCCAATGAATTAGGAAGCATGCTCGGACCAGCGACATCAATAACCATTTCATTCATTCTATTTTCTGTACTAGTAGAGTCATCAAAATCAACGTCAATATTTACGTTATCATCCTCAACAACTACCGACATATTAATAACGTTCATCGCATCTTCACCATGATGTATCCACACATAGTAATCGTCCATAAAACCGTTTTTAGTCAAATGCCTTTGAACAATTTCATAAGGATGATGTTTTGTGGCTTTGCATTTCTTACAAGGACAACGGATTTCTGTCATGTTTGTCCCATTGGAAGATGCCACTAGCATGAACTCGGTTAAACCTCTTAAAAATTGAAATGGAATTGATCCTCTATGCCCAACATTTTTGTACATCCAAGCGCGACGAACTTTCAAACGTTCCATCTTCTACTGCATAATTAAGATATGTTATATTATAAGATGAGTACTTATATTATTACTATATAAAACTATAGTTATTTCATTATTTTAATTACTACCCAATTATTGTATTATTTTATTTAGATAGATATAATTTCAAATTCGTATACATATAAATACAATATTAGATGTATGCTAGTTTAACCTAAAAATTCTAATTCTTCTAAATGTTTAAATTCTTACATTTTTGCAAATTAAATATATCTTATCGTAACCCTAATAGAATTTTGTCTATTGTTTATTTAATCGAACTTTCCATTAGAACTGTTTATTTATGGGTTCAGTAAACCTACTTCCCATTACAAACAAAACCTTGTTTTTACATTTCATAAATCATTTCGCCTCAAGTGGTACAACAAAATTTCGGCAGCACTTCCCCTTATTCCCCGTATCATATGCCTATGCGCGTACACGGGGAACAAAAAAGAAGCACTCTCAAAATTTTGTCACCACTTGAATTGAAATGATTTATGTAATGTAAAAACTTAGTTTTGTTTGTAACTTGTCCGATACAGGGACAGATTCGACAAATACTGTATTAGATGAATATTGATGTCCGTTTCACAACAAAACGAACATCTATATAACGATCATATACGATACCTGTCAAACGGGGCCAAACATAATCTATGCTGAACAATTTTTTTAATTAACCTCTTTGAATAAAAATTTAAAATGGTTTAAATTTTAAACAGAATATTCGTTAATAAAACATAAAACATGCTTTTAGTGCCTTAATATTATGTTAAAAAGAGGTGGTTATAATTTATAATAATTATTGTACATCCAGATACTATAAAACTAAATTATGGTGGACAGAGTTTGCGGTAGTGAAAGGAGAAACTTCTTTCTGCCGCCGCCACCATAATCGGGATAATTAATATGATTCGATATGCAGCCCGTACATTTAGAATCCAATCGTATCATGGTAAGATCTTAAGAAATCAAGGATGCTACTTGATTTGGTTATTTGCAATGACAAAATCTTCTTAGTTGTGTAAGTTCAAAATATAATCTTTTCCACAAATATCACCCTCTTCATTGTGTTTTAAAAAAGTTTCTAGTTTCATACAGTGCTCGATTAGAAATTCTACTCACTTGTCAATTGTTTCCTTTTGTTCAAGGTTTTTATGTAAATCTACCCACTTAATAAGGCTTGCAATATGCTCTGAATTATTTTCATGCTCCCGTAAAATCGCTGGAATATTATGCCAACCATTAACTCATTCATTTCCAAATTTGAATATTTTTTTTGTGCTTTTAAATAATTTGCAACAAAAACAAAATACTTTGTCCACCTCATTTGAGTAAACTAGCCACTTTCTTTCATGCTTAGAAGAAAAATGTCTACCATCTTCATTTTTGGAATTTTGAGGGCCTCATTTAACCAACATTGTTCTTTTAGTATCGGTTATCCTTTCCTACAAAACGGGATCATAATTCATTTAACAATCTAAAATTTTATTTAATTATTTGTAAATTAAAATTTGAATTTTGCAAAAAGGCGCTTCAAACTGTAAAAATGCGCATTCGAACTGAAAAGGGACACAAACCTTGAGTCTTGAGCTTTTTTGGGCTTAGCGCCTTAATAACTATGATTGAGATTTTCGTATTTTTGCTTGAAACAAATTATAAATTGAACCAACCAAGTAATTTTCTAGTTCCTCTTTTTTCCCTTAACTCTTCTGTTATAAGCTCCAAAGTTTTTCTTACGAAATCTTTCAAATTTTATCATCCACGTTCATCGTCATTTTTCATAAGCATTCCCAAGTTGATAATATAGTAAAATCTAAAGAAACTGCAAGTGAATAACTAAACATTCTAGATATATTTTGGAAAGCAGGTAAATATTCAATCACAGTTGTGCAAGCAGTTCATCAAGCATATTAGGGTCAAGAAAAAATGATGATAGCACTAAATTCAGAAACAATATTCAAAAGTAAATTAGGGTCAAGTAAAGCAAGTGCATTCCAAGTAAGTAATAACCAAGGGCGGCCCAAAGAATCGGTTGCCCAAGCCCAATGTGAATTTTTTTGCCCCTTACTATATAACGTGTCAATTTTTTTAAATTTTCTTTTTTATATATAAGCATAAAATCACGTAAAAAACTATAACATAACAAAGTACCAGCTTTTTATACAAAAGTTGCCACATTAAGTGGGCTGCAATACTTACAGTCTCAAATAGTTTACAAAACAGTGTATTTAATTTTTAACTAAATGTATCAAGTTTACAAACTAGTGTATCTAGTTAAGTGTACAGGCAAATCATATTGGGTTCTTCCTAAATGTTAGCGGGTAGACATACATACATTGCAGGAAAAATAGTACATCAATGTAAGTATCAGTTCATAAATAATTATTAGTTTTTAGCTTCGGCTTTCAAATTTCAATTCCTAAACGATTATTTACAGAAAACTAGTTGTTTATAACTAAATACTAATAAGTTATTAGCTTCAGGCGTTTTCAATGTTAATGAAATCTGAAGCAGTAAAAGGGCGACTCAATTTTAGAAAATTAGACAACTCAAAACAAGAAATTCGCATACTTAGCAGTGGCAGTATAAAGAGACTGTAGCAGGACTTCAAATCAGCAGTAGAAAATATCGCGTAGGAGGCAAGGATGAGCCGACGAGGGTTGAATATCGCGTAGAAGGCAAGGATGAGCCGACGATGAGCCGACGAGGGCTGAATATCGCGTAGAAGGTAAGGATGAGCCGACGATGGCTGATGGAATAGCCGAGTATGCAGCGATGATTATTTAAAAGGCGTTGATTTTTGAAACCCTAGTTTTTTTGGGTTCAAGCGTCGCCAACATGGAGATTGCTATTGAGCCATAGCTTTGAAGTAAAACAGTTTTTCCTTGGGCTGGTGGGCTTTTACAAATATCTCTACGCCCATATTTTGCAAATTTATGTTAACCAAGTTAAAATTTAAACCAAGTATAATCAATTATCAAAAGGAAAAAAAGACTTTTACAATAATATAGAAAAACAATAACTCATTAAAAAATGTCACGTTTCTAACAAAAGCAGATTTTCCGCAAAGTTTAACCAGTTTTATTTTTAAGTTTAACTGAATTTAAATTTTTTTTATATACTGTAAATTTCTTGCTTGCTTTTCTTGAATCATAATTTTCATATTTCGGACTATTAATTTGGTATTTCAACTTATTAAATTTAATTATTATTCCTTTTTAGTTAATTAAACATCTAAAAGTTAATTATTACATATAATTTTATTTTAGTTTCGAAAGTTAATACTATTTGTTGAAAAATTAAATTATGTATTTTTATAATATAATTTCAAGTCAAACTACAAAAGTTAATAATTGTCTGGCGTAGGTAAAGCGTAGGGAAATTCCAACCTCTTTCCTCCACGGGCGTAGGGAATGCGTAGGGAGAACAATAAGGTGTATGGAATGGGTAGGCAATTCCCTACACATTCCCTACGCCATGGTCAATTGTTGGAGAACCTGGTGCGCGTAGAAAATGTGTAGGGAATTCTCTACGCCGTCCCTACCCCTTTCCTATGTTTCCACGTTTTCCCTACGCCGCGCCTACGCGGCGTATGGATGGCGTAGGGAATTCTGGGTTGGAAAACAGCCCTCTTTTTTGTAGTGCAATGAGAAAATGAGTTTGAATAAACCAAAGAATTACGTCGTGTAAAAATAAAAAAAAAGTTAGTTTTGAAGTTCAACACTTCAACAGCTAAGCTGAAAATAAGATACTTTTGACATCGGTTCAATTAGCCTTTTACCATTTAATTTGTTGGAAAATGATAGGTAATACGATGAAGTATGTACGTGGGTTTGATATATATTTCTTAGATTTTACAAGCCAAACATAGTTATTGCAGGGTTAAAACAGAAAAAAAATCAAAGATTTATTGATAATGGATTTATCTTGGATTATATTTTGTGATAAAATGCAAAAAAAGATAATATGGAATTTTTTTTGTATATTTATTAAAAATTAGGATACTTTTTGTACAGTTTTCACATGTTCATGACTTTGAGTGGAAAAACTTGAATTTTAGTGTATTAAATCTTTTTGGACTTTCCTTCTTCAATATTTTGAAGAGAAAAAAAGGATTTTAGACAAAAAAAATTTATATAAAAAAAGAGTTTCTAACAAAATTTGACTTTTTCCCAAAAGAAAACAGTTATTTGGAAATAATTAGTTTTATTTTTTTGCAAATATAATTTTTAAACCTTTTTCCTAACATTATTTTTGTACGTTTTTATATAATGAAGTACAACTTTACGAAGTTAAACAATTTGGCAAGAATAAGTTTTAGACCAATAAATTTTTTGATTAGACTGAAACAATTTGTGCAAGAATAAGTTTTTAGACCAATAAATTTTTTGATTAGACTGAAACCAATAGGTAGTATTTCAATGTCTTGACTGAACTAGTTTAGGAGAGACATGCAATGAATTATTTGAAAGTAATTTTCTTGCTGAATTGGAAGATAAACTAGCAATAGTCAGTTAAAGAATGACAGAGTAGAAGTAAAGAAAACGGTGGAATATAGGCATTAATGAATGTGGAAAGTTAACTGGGTGACTCCTCTTAAAACTTAATACCCAAAAAATCCTTTTTAAAATTAAATTTTATGAAATATCTTATGTTTTAGCAAAAATGTAAATATCAGTAGTGTAAAATACAAATATGTGTAGTATACAATATACAAATATTTGTAGTATACAATAGAAATATTTATGGCGTGGAATACAAATATGTGTAGTGTAGAATATACATTTATACTGAAAACACTAGACTCAGTTTGTTTTAATTTTTTTGCTTTTGCTTTTAATTTTTGCAGCTCATCTTCACTCTTTCATTTTGAATGTTTTTAATATTTTGAAAATTTTATTTACTTCTACTATTTTGAAAAATGTTTTTAGACTGAAAATAAAAAATTAACCTAGAAAAATGCCAATTTCATATGTACGTAGAATTTGACCATAAAATATACAAGTGAGAGAAGACGATGAAGGAGACTAGCAAAAAACATCATGGACCAAGGAAAATCGTAAATTTACAAAGACCACAAAATGATAATGACTATCGTTATTTGAACTATATCAATCTACTACAAGGTATTCTCCGCTTTGTTTAAGTGTCCCTTCTTTCTCATGTTAGGTCTTCTCTTTTCCAACAAATACAAACATATAAGTATGTTGTATATATGTATGCACATATACACACACATATATATTTATCTATATACACACATACACACACATATGTATATATGAATGTATGTAAGTATCACAAACGGTTCCACTTTCCCTTTAAATTCTACACTGCATAATCAGATTTTGTTGCTTCAATCATCTTTCGATTAATTTTTCCCTATAGGTCTTCAATGAAAGTAGAGCATTGGGATTTTCTCAGTTTTGCACATTCATAGAGTATGCCAATGAAAATGTTCATTCTCGTACGACCACGACATTGGTTCATTTGACTTACTTAAGTATGACCTCCTATATTCTATGTAAATAATCAAAATAAAAGATAAATCTTCAAATTTAACTTTGTGAAATGAAATCTATTTTCTTAAAGCAATTCAGTAATTTGGGAAAACTTTATTTCACGTATAGCATCATTTAGTCTATGATTATGTGCCTTATATATGCATGCTGTTATACTTGTAAGAAAGATGTAAGTTGATACTTTCAAAGATAATTCCATGAATGACGTATCTCTTTTCATGGAAGTATTTACAACTATAACAAAGATATTAAACAACTTAAGCAGAGAAGACGTGTAAGAGTTTACATAATCAGTACAAGGAGAAGACTGTTTAGCGTCGGCATACAGCCGACTCAAGCCGACTCCGGCCGATTCTAGCCGACGTTAAATAACTCGTCGCCAAGTGAAATGGTGACGGCAATTGAGATGAATCCGTCCCCTAGTTTAGCGTCGGCTAAAATTGGCTAGCCGACTCCGGCCGACGCTAATCATAGTCCATGTGTAAAAAAATAAATGACCCATAGGCTGATCCTATTCGACTCCGGCCGACGCTAATCTGGGTTAAATTTTTCTGCTTTTTCAGCAGCCATTTCTACCTTTCATCCACACAATCATATATATATTCCTCAAATATACTTCACCAAACAACAATATACATCACATATATGTCCAACTAAGAACCACAAAACATCAATATACATCTTCAAACGTCCACCATCACAAATATCAATAATATTTATAAAATTCAACCAAAAGTTCATCAAATATACAAGACATTCAAAGTTCATCAGAAAACATATATAAAAATATATTACCACTCGCTCCAATTATCAACAGCGCTAGATCCCTGCGATGGCGGCATATTCGTCCCGCACTCTGCCAAGTAAGCAGCAATCGCCTCGTCTAATTGCCGCTTCAATCCAGTCTTCCTCTAATCGTTCAACTCGGCGACTTGTACTTGCAGGGCCGCTATTGTTTCTTCAGCCTGTTATTCATTGTAAGCGGCTTGCGTCGCGGCCTGTGTATAAATAAATTCATAGTTATAGTTTATACGTAATATTCAATAAAACTTATAAACTGGTTAATGAATTAATTAAATTCAAAATATTACCGCTTGATTGCCATATCCATACTGTTTATTTCTGGTCGGCAGGTGGTAATATGAGCGAATGTCATGTCCCTCTCCTCAACGGTCAACTGCTCCCTGCCAGAGTCTGCAAGCACACGAGCAATCTGCTGATCGCATCTCTCCTGTGTTTATAAATATAATTTTGAGAAGATGAATATTCAATTTAATGTATTATTAAATAAGAGAAAAAGTTTATAGTTTTTATACCCAGATATTCGCTGATTTGGCGTCTGATCATTCATATGTTGCCATGCCATCTTCATCTGTATGCTCGACGGCGTGTGCTTGGGTGAAGACGTCCAAATGAGACGGTCCGACACCACCTCTCTCCCTCATCTGAAATTAGATATGATTAAAGATGTATATACACATATATACATATATATAACTAAACAATGTTATAAGTAAATTACAAATAACAATTTTTATATTTACCATTTCTTCTCTATATTGCTGAAAAGACTTGGATCCACCGCGATTTGTTGCAGGATTCCTAAGCCTGTTCGCAGAGTTCCTCGATGCTACCACCTGTATAATTTAAATATTATAAAAAATTTAAACGAATTCTAATTACAGACATATGAAAGTAGAAAATTTACCTTCGTGTCTTCGCTTTTCCAATATTGCACAAACCGCTCATACAAATTTTCGCTCATCAAATTTGGCTTTTTACTGATCTCTTTCATCTTGGAGATAGTACCTCTATAGTTTTTCCTCATCTTCCTCTTCCTGAATGTCCCGAGACCTTCGTGATCCATAATAAAGGACGCCTGCATGTTGAAATTTAATTGAATTATATAAATTGTGTATTAATTTTCAAAGATCAAATATGTCAATGTCAAGTTAATTAGAATCTTATACTTACTTGGAGGTAGCCCATATGGCATCTCTGATATAAAGTAGGATCCTATCCCAATGCTCCCACAAGTGTCATCCTACTACGGTAGTTGTTGCGAGACACGGCTAGAATGGGCTCCGACGACTGTAAATCGAAACCCCGAATACATTTTGATATTGTCAGTTAATAAATCATAAATATAATAGTAGCACGCACTAAATAATATAACGAAGTTGCAGTAAATTAATTACTTACCTTCCATTGGTCTTCGGCACTAAATATGCTCTCTGGCGATTATCGGCCATACCACTACTACCCTCGCCAAGAGGTGAGCCTCGTGAATCTTGGGACCGCCTGCTGTGTGGCATAATATCTGCCGGAAACATGCATATATATATATATATATATATATATCATTTCATATAATGAAAAAATGTATATCATTTCATAGTTAGAAAACATGCTTGATTAATAATCACATACATATAGCTCACAACAGAATAATAAAAGAATAATACAACAAACGATACGAATTTCCATTACATTAAAATATGTTTTAGAATTGACATAATACAACAAACGATACAAATTTACATCTTATATACATTACATCATCTCTAATTAATAATCAATATTCGTCGTTTTCTGATTCTGACTCGGTCTCGCACTCTATATCGTCATTTCCCTCTAAAGTCTCAAACGCTTCTGTTAGAATATTTGATTCATCGTTCAAAGGCCCTATATCAGCATGACCGTCAGTTATTATTAATCCATTATTTGGCTCAAGATCTGCTTAATAAGCTGCTTCGTCTGGAATATTATTTCCGTCAAGTGTAAATTTTGTCTTTGTTTTAAAATCAGCCAACCTGTGTGCTTTATCTCTTTTTAGTGATGGATACAAAGCAAAATTGACCTGTAATGCTTGTTTGGCTAATATGAAAGGATCATATTTTGATTAACGTGATTTATAGTTTATTTCAATAAGTTTATATTGTTTGTGCACATTGATACCAGAGCCCGGAACATTGCTAAACCAACTGCATCTGAATAAAAATGTTTTTTTCTACAGATTGGACAGATTATGTCAATTCTAAAACCTATGCTAAGACGCCGTAAAAATATTTTATATGTTCATCTGAATCATCAGTCCCTTTGACAAATACATCACTGTTATAAGTCATTTTTTCAGCACTGTATTCCTTGATGTTGAATTTAAATCCATTCACGAAAAATATTGGATAAGTGTTGACATTTCTTTTTGGTCCTATCGCAAGACATTTCAATCATTCATCACCGACACAATTTTGTTTGATCATAAACGTATTTCGTAAACAGTTAGCAAATTCTTTGCTGAGATCGCCAAGTGGATGTTCTGATTCGTAAATACTGCAAATATACGTATACGTACATTAAGTGCAAAATCAATTTAAATTTGGTAACTCATAAATAATGCAAATGTGTACTATTTTCGAGAATTATTATTCAATATTTACCTAATAAATGGTGCAACTTCAGCACATTGAGAAGAACATATATGCGTGCTATATGGTAATCTCTATAGTCTAATCATATTTCCACACATTTTCCAACAGCTCGCCATTATATCTAAAATAGAAAACATTGATTCAGAACAATCTTATTCAACAGCTTCATCATTACGCGAAACACTTGCAAATGATAAATTCACGTGGTTACTGAAATAGTGAAAGAAAAAGAATGAAGCTTCTTCTTCGATATATGATTTGCAAATCGAACCTTCAACTCGTGCTTTTTGTCTAACTTTTTTTCCAGATGATTCAAGTACCTATTATAAAATTTATTCGATTAAAATTTATTTACATCAAATTTAAATTTAAATTATTATTTCAAATATTCAAAATTACCTCTCCAATGGATACATCCATCCATATTGCACAGGGCCTCGAAGAAGCGCTTCATATGGAAGATGAACAGGTAAATGCTCCATCACATTAAATAATCCGGGAGGAAATAATTTTTCAAGTTTGTAGAGCAGTATATGGATGTCATTTTCAAGTTTACGAATGCGCTCAACTTTTAACGTGGTCGAACAAAGCTCTTTATAAAACAGACTTAATTCTGTTATAACACTCCACACTTTTATGGACAATAATTCTTTGAAAATGACGGGTAAGAAATTTTCTATCATGACATGGAAATCATGACTTTTCATCCCACTCAATTTATTGTTTTTTACGTCAACACATCTACGGAGATTTGAAGAAATCCCATCCGGACATCTCAGCCCTTCAATCCACTTTAACACAAGTTTACTTGATTGCTGTCTAGCTCATAGAATGCTATAGATTTTTTTGTTGTCATGAGGATTTATATGAAGTTCGGGACGTTTACAATATTGTTCCATATCACGTCTTAAATTGAGATCGTCCTTAGTTTTACCCTTGACATTCAAAACTGTATTAAACACACTATCAAACACGTTTTTTACATTGTGCATCACATTGATATTATATCGTAGTAAGAGATACTTCCAATATGGTAACTCTCAAAATATACTTTGTTTGCACCAATTATGTTAGTTGGATTTACCTGGAATTTCGGTCTATACTCCAGTTTCATGTATCTTCGGATATTCTTTAACTAGTTCGTATAATTCTTCGCCTGATAAAGTCGTTGGTCATTGTCTGTTCTCTGCTCTATTTACTATAAAGTTTTTCTTATCTCTTCTAAAAGTATGATTAACATGGAGAAAACATCGATGACAATCGAACAACGAAATTTTCCTTCCATGCCGTAATGAAAATTCCCGTGTATCTTTCATGCAATAAGGACAAGCCAGATGACCGGCCGTACTCCAGTCTAAAAGCATTGTGTAAGATGGAAAATCACCAATAGTCCATAACAAAGATGCAAACATATGAAAATTCTTTTTTTTCGACACGTCATATTTATCCACCCTTCATACCATAATGTTTTCAACTCTTCGATCAATGGCTGTAGATAAACATCAATCCCTTGTGTCGATCATCAGGACCAGGGACGACAATCATAAGAAACATATATGGAGTTTTCATACACATCCACGGAGGTAAATTATAAGGTGTAACGATAATAGGCCAAGGCGAATATTTATTAACAAATTGAGAGAATGGTGAAAAGCCATCTGTACATAACTTAGGTCTCACATTACGACTCTCTGCGTCAAACACATGAAAAGTCTTATCGATATTTTTCCATGCTTCTTCGTCCGATGGATGTATCTAAGTCCCCTCTTCCTGTGTACTCACACTGTGCCATCTCATATATGATGCTGTCGCAGACGACACATATAACCTTTGAAGTCTGGGAGTGATGGGTAAATAATGCATTCTCTTGTATGGAACTTCCTTTCCTTTTTTTTCTTGGTTTGTATCTTTCCTCATTACATATTTTGCATTTTTTAAAATCAATGTCGTCTTTCCAGTACGACATACAACCTTTTATACATATATCTATCTTTTGGTAGGGCAAACGGAAAGCAGACATTAGTTTTTTCACTTTATAATGAATATCACGCATCAGATTATTGGCTGACATATGTCGTTTTGCACCTTTTACAACTGCTATAAATCCAGCTTCTATAGAACTGAATTTTGATTTCATAGTAATGTGTTCGGCAGTAACTGACAATTCTGTTCCGCTACTACAACCTTCCCACAACGGTCTTTTCGCAGAATCCAATAAATCATAAATTCTTTTCACCCCCTCGGTCGGTTCTTCTTCGACATTTACATCATTAACTTGAACAGTAGGGAACATTGACCATGCTGCATCTTCCATCGTATCTACTATTGGATTTGTCGTAACATTATTGTTATTCACCTCAGCCTAAGGCACTATAGAATTAGATGCGCCAATTTTTTCTCCATGACGATCCCAGAAGTAATAGTTTGGCACAAAACCGGATTTTCACAAATGTACAATAACTAAATCCGGTTCCGATAATGCAAATTCGACATTTACGACACAGATAATGAATTTGTGTGCCGCCTTCTTCATTATTAGCTTTAGCGAATTTAATAAATTCATGTACACCATCCTTAAAATGTTTTTTCTTTGAACCTTTCGTTCCTATTCGACTTTCATACATGCAGGTACGGTCGAGAAGATAGCTGAACATTTTTCCTAATTTAAAAACATATATATTAGAAATTTCGATAGCATTTCTTTTCTATTCCTATACGCATATAGTTGCATCTGAAGTTTTATGTGATTATTATCGTATTTTCTAATCTACCAAAACCTTTTGGGACTAAAGCTTTGTTGTTGTCTTATTTTCGTTTAAATTATTTATATTAATTAGAGATAGACTAAAATAAGTAAGAAGTTTATTTATAAATTATTTCCTTTAAATCATTTATATTAAGATGTTTACTACATATAAAGCAATTAACGTCCAAATGGTCGCTTTACCTAGACGCCAGAAATAAACGGTAGCGCATCGAGGCGATATGTTATTCGTATAATATTGGCACGGTCCGAATGGACCGGCTACTGAGACTTTCTAGGTATAAATGCCCAAACACATGGTGCACAGGTCAGTCAAACAATACTCGACGACCAAGTCATCCACTCAATGCAAATACAAGGCGCACATGCCAGTCAAATAACACTGGACGACCAAGTCGTCCTCACTCAATCCAAATATAAAATATAAGGGATCGATCGGGAATAAAATTTAAATTCACACTTTCAAATTCCCAATTCTCAATTCACACTTTCAAACTTTCAAATTCTAAATACCTACATCTAGTTATTCCCAATTCACACTTTCAAATTCAACGATTTCATTATAAAAATAACCTAATACACTAAATTAGCAATACCTATTGGAACTTCGTATTTACGATATCTCGTAATTACGATATTTTGACTATAGCAACTATATTGCATACTAACTTGTTTTTACGGGAATCAGTCAAAGATCAGATTCAAATGAGCTTCATCTTTAAGTATGTATCGAGTCTGTATCTAGAAGTTAAAATATGTTAAAATCTCTCCTATATGACATATATTGCATTATCATTTCATCTATTTGTTTCAAAAAGAAAATCTCAATTTTTATGTTACATTTAGACGTCTGAATGCCTCGTTCCAGACGTCTGATTCTGGAAGTTTTGAATGTTGTAAACTACAATATTCAGACGTCTGAAAGTTATATTTCAGACGTCTGAATATAACGATTTTTTGCCTATTTTCTTTCTGTTTTGATTTCATTGCATTTCAGAAGTCTGAATTTTTAATTTCAAACGTTTGAATATTTACAACGGCTATTTTTTCAAAAGACATTTCCATTCATGAAGAGGTACGATCTTTAATCCAACAGATAAACATAACTCTTGATGATAACTCTTCATGAACGATTGCAACTATTTACCATCCATATAAACACATTAGAATCAAGTTTTAAAATCACAAATTCTATTGATTATTATTCTATTCTTGAAATTCTTGATTCTAATACATTTGTGCTTTCAACTTCATTCAAATTCCGTTTCCTACTTCCTTAATCTTCACGCATTCACACATATATCATAAAGGAGAAAGATTATAGGAAGTTTGTACTATCAATGAGACAAATTCGTGTTATTAAGAACATATTGTGTCACATACATTCTGTATAAGTTGAAGTCCTCTTCAGCTGTTGAGGCGAAATCCTGTTCTGCTGCTCAGGTCCTTTGTTCGGCCGTTCAAAGGTTGTATAAACCTGTTCCTCCGGGTTAAGTGAGGATTGTTGTTAGTTAAATTCCATAAAAGAGTCTGGGACCGGATGTAGAACGGAAAGTTCGAACCAGTATAAAAATTCCTGATGTGCTTGTTTTATTTTTACTTACTTTACATTGCTATAGTTTATTTTCGCACTTGTTTAACATAATTCCATATAGCACGATCTAAACAATATTTTCAATTGGTATCAGAGCAAGGTTTCTTATAACCGTTACACGGTATTTTTCAATACCTACACCCAATTATCATCACAATAATGTACATTTAAACCTATGTAAACAATTTAATTTGAAATTAGGGTTTAGAAATTACTAAATTCAAGAAGAAGAGGAGATTTCGGCGAGTTCTAGGCTTCTACGGTGACGACGACGGAGGGTGACGGCTGGGGAGGATTGGAATCGGTGACGGGGAGGAAAAGAACCGCTTTTTTAGTAAGCAAAGAAAGTGAGGAAGAATGTCTCGGTTGAAACCTGTATGCTTGACATGGCGTCGGCTAGCATCGGCCCGTTTAGTGACGGCTTGAGTCGCCTAGGGTCGGACCATATATAGTTTTTTTTAATTCTTTTTTTACACCTATTTCGTTTAAAATAAAAATAAAAAACACTACTACCATAAATTTTTTTGACATTTATTAGTATTATTGACCCAATGACGCGTCATGATATGTTAAATTGGTATTTTCGATGATATATGTTCACATAATTCGAAAATTTTCATTGTTGAAAATCTAATTCGCATGACAATTCGATGCTATTTTTAATCGATCCATTATAAAAATTCGATAAAGGTGGTTATATGTAACATTTTCAAGAACTAAAGTAATTTTTTAAATCGTTAGGTAATCAATATGAATTTTTAAATGTATTTGGTATAATAAAATTATATAAAATAAAATATGCAGCGTAAAGGTAAATTCTTTGAATCTTATGTCGATCTAAGGTATTTTGACATGTTTTCAGAATATCGTTAAAAAATAAAAGAATCTGAGGTATCGATCTTGAATTTCAAATTTATGGTCGTTCATGGACATTCGGACAAAAAACCCTTCGTTCGAAGGCCGAACGACCTTCAAACGATATCAAATTTGAACCAGTGATGCTTTGCAGTGTTTTAATCGAATCCGTACGGTTGGATTCGCAAAAAAACCATCAAAAATAAAATTATCAAAGAAATATGTCATTTTGTAGGAGTTAGCTATAGCACTTATATTGTTATAGCTAACTCCTAGAAAATGATTTATTTCTTGGATAATTTTGTCGGCGATGATTTTTTTGCGAATCCAACCGTACGTATTTGATTAAAATACTACGAAGCATCACTGATTCAAATTTGGTCTCGCTTGAAGGTAATTCGGACTTCGAACGAAGGGTTTTATGTCCGAAAGTTCACGAACGACCATAAATTTGAAATTCAAGATCGATACCCCAGATTCGTGTATTTTTAAACATATACTGGAAACATGTCCAAAATAACTTCGATTGACATAAGATCCAAAGAATTTATTTTTACGCTGCATATTTTATTTTATATAGTTTTAATATACCAAATACATTTAGAAATTCATAATTGATTACCCAATAGTTTAAAAAATTATTTTAATTCTTTAAAATGTTACATATAACCACCTTTATCGAATTTGTATAACGGATCGACTAAAAGTAGCATTGAGTTGTCATGCGAGTCAGATTTTCAACAACATAACTTTTTGAATTACACGAATATATATCATCGAAAATACCAATTTAACCTATCACGACCCGCTCATACATGTCAAATCTATTTTTTTGGCCATTTTAGTAGTGTTTTTTATTTTTTTCAAACGAAATAGGTGTATATAAGAAATAGATTGAGAAAATAATTAAATAGTTGATGCTAGCTGACCCGGGCCATTGCAGGCCGTCTCTAGCCGACGTAAAGTTTAATAGAATTTTGGTCGTCCCCAACCGACTCCATAATGGATACTGAGCCGACTCCAGCTGACTCCAGGTTTCGTTCCCATTTTAAAGTATTCTAGTAGTGAATATAATTAGTTTTGCTTTCAAAGCATACATAGGAATTTCTTTTGTCCATTTTTCTGCCTACGAAACAAGAAAAGTTGACTTGGCTTGATCTACATATTTCTTATAGGTAATTTAGAAGGCAGGAGATATACGATATATCATGTAAGGCATATGTTAAGCCATACCACAGCATTCCATATAATAAAATTTATAATTTTGTTCAGGCCTTTAGATGCGCTTTAACGTACTCATCCGCAAACAAAAAATATCATGTATATGAACATATTTCTTCTTATAGGTTGTTGTCAAACGTTCAAATAAAATAGTTGCATGTTTTTACTATCTATGACTAATTCTCAAATAGGCTTTTAAAGCAACTACTGAGTCATTAAACTCAATCTAAAGTCATTACTTTATAAATACATAAAAATAGTTTCAAGTTGTAAAATAGTTTAAGTTAATAATAAACGATGTTAACGTACCAACTTAGTTTTGGAATTTGTATTTTTAAATTGTATTTGGCAGTGGTTGATCATCTATCAATTGCCATCCGATCGGTTATATGATAAAATTTTGAATTAGTAGCGTAAATTATTGTTATATCTTGAAAAGGTAAAAAAATAAAATCCTTAGTATGCATGAAGATTTTCTTTGAATGACAAATCAATTTATGGCGAGTTTAATGTGATATAATTCAGGCATACGTGTCTCATTATTTTGTAAGCAAGCAAACTCAATTGTTTTATTAAATGCACCACAACATCTAGTTCAATCATAAGCAATACTCAAATTATACAATAACAAAATAAAAGAAATAGAGGGCATGGCAAGAAAGTGACAAAGCTGTGATCCATAACCATTAAGTTAAAATAACTAGCCTATGTACCTAAGAATACTACTTAAATTTTACTCTGAAATAAATTTACAAAATAAAATTTAGAAAAAAAAAACCCCAACACGAACCGTAGTCAAATTTATCTGAAATTGAATAAAGGGCTGAAAACAACATGTATTCCCAAAAGAGACAAACACAAGCATAAATCATAATATAACAAGTAAAACCCTAATTCACATAAATAAATAAAAGAGATCATCAAATCATTCGCGTTTAACCTTAGATATTATTTGATTGAAGCAAACGAGATATGTAAGAAATAAAATTTGAATTTACCTAATTTTTGATGATTTTTAGATAAATCTGACGAGAAGACGATGATTTCGCTCACAGTATAATTCCAGAATTTTGCGGCCGGAAAAGAGAAATAGGGTTAAATGCTGCATTTGGTTTGTTTTTTATTTTTGATTTTTTAGTAGGCTTGTCAATAGATATTCGAAAAATTCGAATTCCGTTTATATCCAAAAAGCGAATAAATATCTGATATTTGAAAAGTGCATGCGGATAGGAAAACATCCGCATTCGAAAATTATCCATTTGGTTTTTTTCAAGATTATAGTTTAAATTATGCGTTCTTTAGTATAACTAAAGACATTTATTATTGTGTTGTTAAGTTCGATGTTCATATTATGCACACCGAATGCATATTAACTGCCTAAAACTATTTACTATCATTATATTTTTCATTTTTAACACTTTAATAATCGGCATGATTGAAAAAAGTTTATGATAAACTAAAAATTTTCATTTATATTTTTTGATTTCGATCATTAGCGGATAAAATAATTATCTGATTAGGTCCGTATCCGTAGATGTGGATATCCGAGATTTATTTTAGTGCTAATACGGACATGCCACATTCTGCATCTGAATGTATTCGTTAACAGACCTAGTTTTTATGCTTTTCTAATTGGGCTAAAAGCTAGGAAAAAAAAGCGTTTTCAATTCTTTGTGTTAAGCCATTTTGAAAAATGATTATTTTCAAAAAAGAATTTTAAAAAGTTGTAAAGCAAATGAGTTTTCATTATTTTTCAAAACTGAAAATACTCTAAAAGTAAAAAACCGAATATGCCCTTAAGTTTTCGTGAAAATGTTCTTGATGGGGCAGAAGTGAATTATAAACGATATTTTTTGATGAATCGGCATCTATGGATCACATGCTAATGAAAAAACACTTGTAGGAACTTATCATTGTTTCAACATAAAAGAACCTATATGAAATAAAAGAGGTTCGAAGGTCACTTGCCCCATCTAAACTATATGCGCTTTCGCCTTTGCCAAGAGCACCATTACTATCTATGATTCTGTATACTCAAAAGCGATTAAAATTTATGGCTAATGATTGATAATAAGAAGGCTAAATTGATGGCAGGCCCGGTTTCAAGGCTAGGCTGGCCAGGCAGCCGCCTAGGGCAAACCCCCGAGTGAGGGCAACAGGCGAATAAGGTATGTGGTTGTTGACAGGCTTTTCAAGTTTGCGGTTTAAAAGTTCATATTGCTGCCTTTGTAAACGAAGCTGATGTTGGAGTAGTGGTATATACAGGTTTCCCAATGCTGAGGTCCATGGGTCGATTATTCCTTTCCAATAAACCATTCTACTGTTTTCGCCTCCAATATCCAGTTGCCTAGGGCAACCATAGATGCTTCAGCCAGCCTTGATTGATGGATAAGAAATTTTATAGAACGCCCTATTTCACAATAATTCACAAATACACTTATGTCCCCTTCCATAAAACATTATTGGAATTATTTTCGTTGAAATTGCAAATATTTACATTTTTAACTATAAATACTTAAGGTTTTCAAAATACGCAAATATTTACAGTTTTAACTAGTTAATTAAGTGCGAATTTAATTTACGAGAAGATCAAAAAAAGTTATTCATAAACACCCCTCGTTTTCGACCCTTCAACCTAACGCCTAAATCGACAATCGGACCACATAGCCGAAAACGTTGGATCGTTGGGCTTAAAGATAAAATAAATAGGGCAATATTCTAACTACAAGATTTCGGAACTCACATCAAAGGCAACAATATATAATATCGAGTATCCATATTTGAAACAAACATATATCATATATCCAGAGTAATATATCTATACAATATCGATCCAAAAATACACACATTATCACATTTAGTGTTGGATGTCAATATATACAATATATATATAAGCAAGTCTTTATCATCTGTGTCTTCAAAGTAACTTACACTAGCATGACTCAACACTCAAACCAATCCATCTATGATCGATATAAAGAAATATATGAAGAGGGATAGACATATGTTTGAGTGAGTGAAACAAGTCTATTTCACGTATATTCCAAAAATACTTGTTCAACATCTTTAATGTCTAATACATATGTAAACATACTTTAACCTACGCATCCTACATTCAAAGAGTGGACCAAAAACGCACACATACCGGATCCGAGCCAGCACGTGGCGGAGTAAATCGAAATAGAAATATTTCATTTGGATCTTATTGAGCCTATGAAGTCTAAATTTATTTAGATCTTACCTAAATTTATTTTAAGTAAAATCAACAATTTATTTATTTACAAATAAAGTTTTATTTTTTTATTATGTTTATAATATATATTATAGTATGCATATCATTTACACAAATATGTGTACGTGCAACATAGTAATGTACATGGTTTAACATGCTCGTGTATACGTGACATGATTTACACTACATGGACGTATCAGCCACTTTGTGTATGTGTGTGTGTGTGTATGGTCATTATATACGTACATATAAATTATATATATAATTTTATATATTATAAAATATTATGTGTTAAATGTATGTTTTTATATAAATTCATATGTGTGTGTATTTGTGGTGTGTGTATGTACATGTAGTTACATTACAATATAAAATAATTATAAATTTTAATATAAACAGCTATGATTTCAAAATCAAATCTAAAATTCAAAATTTAAATTTTTGATCTAGATGTACTTAATTTCAAATTCAAATTATTATATATTAACTTTTAAATAAACACTTACAAATATATATTATGAAATTAAAAAAAATTATTTTGATTTTAAACATCACATATTTATATATATATATATATATATATATATTACAGTAGTATTTAAAATTAATATATATATATATATATGACCTAATGTGCTTTATGTGTTTACTTATTTATGGAAATTATTTAATCCTACACTTAGCACTAAAGCTAACCAAATAGATTCATTCTATCTGTGAGACTTAAAAATGATGTTCGAGTAAGGTTTATAAGCAACAGTGCTCTAACCTGCCAGCTTCACTCTTGACCAAGGGATGATATAAATCGAGAAAGTAAGAAACATGATAAGTATACGAAACTTGGTTTTCAAAAGCGAATTGTTACAAGTTACAAACATTACGAAGCATAATGTCCCTTCTGACCACAATTGTAACAAGTGATTTCCAAAATGTCCTTTCAATTTCCAGCTTTCAAAGCCTTCCCTTTTGGTTGTTGCCTCTTCTTTCCCTTTTGGTAAATGGTGAACCCTTCTTTTGTTCTAGCTTGGGCTTCCCTTCCACTCTCATCAAGGCCAAATACATCATATCTCCTTACTTCATCCACAACAAATTCAAAAGGAGGTGCTATGTGTGTCATCACCTTAAGGTCAAGACCTTGCTTCAAACCCTTAATAAATTTCTCATTCTTCTTTAATAGGATGTTAATCAACTTCTGTCCATACTTTCCAAAGGCATTAAACCTCTGAATATACTCTTGGACAGAAAGATCCCTTACTTGAGATTGTAGAATTCTTTTAATAAAACACTCCTTTATGGCTTAGAAATAAATCGAGCCTCAAACCTCTCCTTAAAATGTTCCAAAGAACTCTCGGCTTTTGAGTTTTCGACGGTCATTGTCTTGCACCAATCTAAGGCGTCAGCATGCATACCCAGAGGCTGTTGGAATTGGACTTCCCACAGTGGAAGAAATGAGTGAATTTCAATTTTCTTTAACCATATCGGATCTTTATCAGGTCCATGGAGCTTTATTTATTTTGAGGAAAATGAGTGATCATTTATGATTAAAGGTGAGCCTTCATGTAAATTTTTTCCACACTTAAAAAAAGGAGCTACAACATTCTTGACAGGTAGCAATACCCCCTCCATATAATATAAAAAAATAAAAACAAAAATTTAAAAACCTCCAAACTTAGAGATTTAAGGTCCAAAATAAAAGTACAAGAAAAAACCATAAAATGAGTAAAATACTAAAGCCCACGAAATCAGATGAATCCATCCAAGTCAAAAAGCATACCTCAATCTGCTATGAAGTCTTATTTATTTAGAACATATATATATTTCTTTTAAATAAAATTTATTTTATTTAAATTTATAATATAATTTTATATTATGTAATTAATATTATATTATACATATACTTGTATCATATACACATAAACATATGTGTTTGTGTAACATAGCAAATCGTGCAAGGTAAAACATGTCATATATGAGTTTGAGATTAATACCGCAACAGACATAGTAGCTCAGCTAGAATAACATTATACTTTCCAAATGTATGTTTATGTACTTTAATTTACATGTACAAATTATTACATACATATATATATATATATATATATATATATATATATATATGAAAAGAACAAATATCCATACATACATACATATATATATGTATATAAACTATATTTTATTTTAAATAATTTTATATATATATGGAATTTTTACATTATATATATATGATTAAAACATTTATAAAATTATATTAATTTTTTATTTTGCCATAAAACCGAATGCTCTCTTTGTATAAATTTTTTTTAAAAATGTATATATGTTAAATACATATATTTTCACATATATATAATATTATTAATACTTTTTAAATATTCAAAATATATATATTAAAATTATATACATTCTAATAATGCGCACGACACAAAATTGACTTTTTTAATTTATATATTATTTTAGATTAATATCCGTATAGATAATAATTAAAAATTAAATAAAATATATTTTGATACAGAATTTGAATTTTGAATTTTCTAGAAAAAATCTAAGAGATATTCTGTTATTTGAATACTTAATATATAATTTTATAATTTTAAAACAATTTTAAAATCTATTTTTAAGTTTTGGAAAGTTTGAAATAAAAAATTATGCATGAAAAAAATGTTTTTTATTTTCCTACTGAAAACATATTAGAAGATAATTTAGCTTTATAAAATATAAAACACATTTTATAATACATCTCTGACTAAATCCGGACCAAACACTAATCTATCTCCAGCCTCTAACCAACAAACGGAAGATTTACATGGTCTTCCATATGAAGCCTCAAACGATGCCATCCCAATACTACTCTAATAACTGTTGTTATATGCAAACTTGACTTGATGAAGACGGTCTTCCTGCGATCCTTTGAAATCTTATACATAAGCTCTTAACAAGTCCTCCAAGACCTTGTTAACCTTTTCCGTTTGCCCATCTGTCTACGGATGGTAAACGGTACTCATGTTGAGCATGGTACCTAAACTTTCCTGTAAACTCTTCCAAAATTCACTAATGATCAAGAAATCTCTATCACTGACTATACTATTAGGAACTCCATCTATTCTAGCCACATTCTTCATAAACAACTTCGCCAAAACCAGCGTCGTTCTAGTTGACTTTACTAGAATGAAATGGAAACTCTTGGTCAATTTATCCATGGTAACCCATATGCTTTCATTTCCTCTATTTGATCTCGACAAACCGTCTACAAAGTCCATGGAAATAGAATCCCATTTCCAAATTGGAATATCCAAAGGCTAAAGCAACTCACTTGGCTTCTGATGCTCGGCTTTCACCTGTTGATAGTTCATACACTGTTTCACCCATAAACCCACATCTCGCTTCATTCCTTACCAAAAGAAACTTCTCTTCATGCCTTGATACATCTTGTTTCTCCGAGATGGATAGTAAACTTTGAACAATGTCTCCCTTATAAAACTTCTTTGCTTATGTCTCCCACTCTTGAAACACATGATCTACCCTTGTTTCTCAACCAACCATTCCGGTCAAGACTAAAATCTTTCATGTCATCGCGCTCAGTTCCTTCTATTAACCTTATGATTCTATCAGACTATAATGGATCCTCTTCCTGCCTAGAAAAAATCTTCTCTATCAAAATTGGACGACCTTCAAAACAAGATAACACAACGTTCTCCGCTCTTGATTTCGCTTCTGATCTCCATTGCACTCTGCAATCAGATAATGCTTCTAAGGATTTCCACTCTAATATCATAGCTAATGCCACGTTCTGATGCTTCCTACTAAGTGCATCTGCAACCCTGTTCCCTTTACCCGGTGTGCACTCAATTACGATATCATAAGTAGCAATAAACTCAAGCCAACTTTGCTATCACATGTTCAGCTCCTTCTGAGAGAACAAGTACTTCAACGACTTATGATCCGAAAAAAGCTCGAGCCTCTCTCCCAAAAGGTAATGCCTCCACACCTCCAAAGCAAATATAATGGAAACTAATTCCAGATCATGTGTTGGATACCTAACTTCATGTGGTTTGAGCCGTTTAGAAGCATAAGCAATCACTTTACCTCTTTACATCAACACAACTCCCAATCAAATTCCACACGTGTCAGTATAAACGACTAAATCTTGATTCCCCTCCGGAACCACTAATGCCGGTGCATGGGTCAGTAAGTGTTTCAAGTTCTGGAATGCTTCCTCACACTTATCAGTCCGTACAAACTTCGTATCTTTTCACGTAAGTTTTATTATCGGTACAGTTGTCCACGACGAATCCTTTATGAACCTTCTACAATATCTGGTTAGTCCATGAAAACTCTTTATCTTGGTCACCGTCTTGGGTCTCTTTCAATTATTCACTGCCTCAGTCTTAGCCAGATCTATAGAAAACCCTTTTTCGAAGACTACATGACCAAGGAACTTCACTTCCTTCTTCCACAAGTGGCATTCCGAAAACTTTGCCTTCAACTGATGCTCCCTCAAGGTCTCAAGCACTACTTTGAGATGAATTTCATGTCCCTTCTCATATTTAGATTATATCAAAATATCATCTATGAACATCAACACGAATCTATCCAAGTGCTCTTTGAATATTCAATTCATTATATCTACAAAGAATGTCGGCACATTAGTTAGTCCGAACGACATAACTAACCATTCGTACGATCCATAGCGGGCCTTAAATGCCATCAATTGTATACTATCTTCTGCAACAGTAAGCTGATGAAACCCAGTAGCCAAATCCAACTGAGAAAATATCTTTTCTCCACTCAGTTGGTCGAACATATCATCAATTCTTGGCAGTAAATATTGATTCTTTATTGTATTCTCATTCAACTTCTGATAATCGATACATAGCTTTAACAATCTGTCCGGCTTCTTAACAGAAACAATGAATGCTCCCTAAGGTGAACTGCTCGGTCTAATCAGATTCTTCCCTTCTAAGCCCACCAGCAGCACATTCAATTCTCTCATCTCGATGGGAGTCATTCTACTTGGTGGTCTACTCACCGGTTCTTCTCCAAGCACCAAACCTATCTGAAACTCGATAGCACGTTTCGGTGGAATTCCCATTACCGACTCAAACACATCTGCAAATTCTCTTACTATGAAAACTTGACTTAACTCATCTTCCGACTCCATAACACCTAATAAAGCATTCACTTCGCAATCAGGACTTTCTACGGTATAAAAAATCCGCTCATTGCAAATAGGGTGGCTAAGTGATAATTTTCTATCATGGCAAATTATCCTAGCATCATACTCACTTAACCAATCCATACCCAATATAATTTCAAACCCTACAAATTCAAATACATGCAAACTGCAAGAAAAAGTGTAGCCTAGCAAATCAAACTCTAAGCGGTCACATCTCATCCCAAGTGTTGCATACCCATCTATCGGATTTGCAACCCTTAAGGATGTAAATAAATATAACGGTTCTAGGTTAAGCTTATCTATCAAACATCGAGATATAAAAAATGAAATGCACCAGTATCAAATAGAATGCTAACAGACATACTATGAATCCACAACGTGCCTCCCAGAATAGTCTTTCCTTTCTCCTATGCCTTTAGTCTCGAAGCAACAGGCTCCACAAAATATACTTGGTCTTTTTCACCCTTTGCAATCTCTTTGCACTGATTCTTGTAGTGGACGATTTAATCACAATTAAAGCAGTTGACATTCTTCTTTCAATCTGCTTCTTTCCATTTTCCCTTTCTGGAGCCACACTCATGAGCATAGTGTCCTTTCTTATCGCACTTATAATAGACCACCTCAGATTTTCCCTTCTTCTATGCTCCTTCTGAGCATTCTTCTTATGGAAAAAATTTCTTTTCTGGCCTTGTCCGCAGTGAACCTCTTTCACCTTACTCTTTTCCAGTGCATTCAGTATCCCTTCATTCTTTAATGCCATTTCCACAACCACATTACAAGGATCTCTTATGTGCGGTAGAGTTGCCCTTTTTAACTGTCGCTTCAGTCCTCCAATAAACCTTTCATTCCTTTTCATCACCGTGCGACAGTGGCATACCCATATGGGCTAACTTTTCAAATCTTTTAGCATATTCTAGGACCGTTATTTCTCCTTGTACTAGCTTTGCAAACTTCCTAACCAACGCATACTGCGCCACAACAGACATGAACCTTTCATGAAACCTCCTCTTATACTCAACTCATGTCATTGTTTACTCATCTACCCCAACAGCTACAGAATTCCACCATAATAAAGCAGCTCCTTGAAGTTGTCTTAAAGCAAGTCTTCTTATCTGCTCATCGTTGAGTCCCAAATCGGTGAAAATCCTTTCACAATGTAATAGCCAGTTTTCCACCTCAATAGCATCTTCAGTGCCAATGAACAGCTTCCCTCTAAGCTTGATATAATCTCCACTTAACTTAGCATAATCATTGACGATTAGAGCTCCCTGAACTCCTACTCTAGTAGCATTTCCTCCCACTACAATAGCTACAATTCCAGCTTGCATTATGTTCATGAAAAATTGAGACATGGCACCCATATCCACGTGGGGAAGCTCAGCACCAACATTTTCAGCTTGAATCTGACCTAGACTCTTCTAGCATTTGGTTGGGCATTTCCATTAGTGGTGGTTCTCTTTCCTCCAAGATTAACTCTACCTCTTCTTCCTTTCATATCCGTATTCAAGCCTTGTGAGATACAGATGAATAACCTAACTAAGATCGGAGTCTAGAGATATAACATACTTATATATATAACAAATACAAGCACGATCCTATAGCGCTTGTAGGATCGTTTTCACCCTAAAGGGGGTGAAAAGGGCGATGCTAATAATAATAAAAATTAATGCAGAAATAAAAGCAATCATAGATAATAATGCTGAAGAGATCACACACAAATTTACCCAGCTTTGGCGAAAACCTGCCTACGTGCTGCCCGCAAGGTTTCTACTAGAAATTAAGTAGTCAGATGCTTACACATGTAAATTTACGACACCCGCTAATGACTAAACTAACTCTACGCTTAAAATCCTGCCACAACTCAGCCACAGAGTTGCGAATTCTCAAACTACACTACCGTAGTTCGTAACCTAGTTATACAACTAAAGTTTCACAAATTTAAAGGAAAATTACAAATTGAAAATAAACAACTAAACTTAAAAACAAAACAAAAACCCTATTTAACAATTTAAAGCTCAAAAACAATTATAACAATCACAACCCAACTAGATAATAAAGATATTCCCTTTATTCTCATTTACTTCGAACCCTATCTCTTTTAGTCCATGTCATTCCTATTTTTTCACTTGGGATCTGAAATTAGGGTTAATGAAATTTGATGCGCCGATGGTAGTATCAATCGATTGAGATGATGATTCTTAGTTGAACTGCTTTGTCAATCGCTCCTGGCTTTGATTTGCTCTCTGTGGCTTCAATTTGACCAAGTTTGTATTATATTAGCATGTGATTTTTTACTTTGATCTCTCTTTTTAATGATGCTTGAACTCGAATTACCTATGCCGATGATGATATGGGGTCATTTATACGGAAAAAATACCTAAAATTACGTTCATATATTTCTTTTTGAATTTGTCATGTTGCTATGCTCGGCCATTGGTTTTCGATTGAACGATGTGTTGATTTTTGACTTTTTCCATCTTTAATATATTTGAAATTCTTTGCGTTCTTTTTTTCCTTGATTTGTTCATGTAATCGAAGTTGCTTTGGGTCAGTTCCTGACTTCAGTGTTTTAATTTTTAAGATAATTTCTGCAATTTCAACTTGTTCAATTGATGTTATCGGCTTTGAATTTGTTTGGATAAATTAAAATTTGTTCTTTTTACTGCTACAACTTGATTTGCTTTGCATTCTCCTCCCTTGTTCTCGTTCGCACTGCTACTGTTAATAAATCTGCACATATAAACATGTATATACATACATATATGTATGTATATATGTTATAATTGTTTTGCCTATCCACTTGGTTTCACTTGAACTTGTTGTTATGTTCATGTTGGTCTAGGCTGCATATATATATTGCTTTGTCCACCTTGATGTGGTTCATGCGCGCTAGTTCTTTGTCATTGTTTTGGTGCATTGATTCTGTTGTCACATGTGGTCTTCATGTATGCATTGTTTTGGGTCGATTAGTTGGCCTTCTCAATTGCAATTGAGTCTGAAACCATTAAAGTCTTTTCCAATCACTGTTGTCTTGATTAGTTTCTAAACTGATGCTTGTGAATCATGTAGACTCTGCACTGATACATGTTCATTCAAGTCTTTTTTTTTGAAATAGAGCATGCTTGATTTGATGACTGGTCATATGCCCTGTTCACTGTTTATGAAATATATATTGCTATTATATATAATACCAATTTCACTGTTTATGAAATATTCGCGGTATATGTTTTTAATAAATAACATCCGCTTACTAACGGCGCATAATGTCTATTTTAACAATTAATAGATAACAATCATCATTCAAACATGCATTCAAATATTTTAAATCTAACTATTTAAAATAAAATCGAAACTGATTCGATTGAGTGAGAAGTTCTCACCTTGATTTCAATTTCGTTTTAGCGATTTATTTCGAATAAAATTAAACGGACGTTTAATTTTACCCGAAATTCTCACTTACTCCAAATGACTCCAATCCAACTCCATCGCGTAGTGCTCGTCCATACGATTCCAACACAACTGGTTTCGCGCGTTTTCGACCTCGTATGAAAAAGTTATCAATTTTATAAGTTACACGTATTTATATTCATAATTTTACAACTTTTTATTAATTTTAAAACCTACACAAGCCCTTGGCCGTTGGATCCACTGGTCCTTTGCATCACCACCGTGCTTTGCTTCCCCCTCTTTCATGTTCCTCTCCAGTAAAACACATACGCAAGGCCGAACCCATCACTACCCTTTTAGGGTTTAAATTTGCAACCACCACGCCAACTTCCAAGTCGATGAACAAGTGCCATCTGGAAGCCCTCACCTCCCTCCACGTTCGGCCAGAGCACAGGCCAACTCGGCCCCCCCTACAGCATGGAAAACCGTGCGCAACCGGCCCCCTTCCACCTCGATTTGCCGCCAATTCGTCATGCCATTGACGATCATAACCGTTGGATATATAGAGCACACTAGCCTCTACGTTTTCCTAGTTGACAACATCTCGAATTGATGAGTGGATTGAAAGATATTTGGGGAAGAGCAATGGTGATTTTCGGCCGTGGGTTGAGGGGGGTGGCGGCTGATAGAATTAGGGTTTTGCTTTTTTTATTTTTTTATTTTTTTAGAGTGAAGGGCTATTTATAAGGAAATTCTCAAACACTATTCAATCCGGAAATTCCGAACTCCGATTTACGCGCCGTAACCAGCGTTTCTTGGGTTTACCCCGCGTTCCGGACACAATGGAACAGGTTTCGAAAGCTAATTCGGATATCTGTGCAAGATATGGCAACAAACGTTCAATTTAAATTAAACCGATTTAAATCGATTTTCTAGGCGTTTTAATTCGTACCGGACAAACGGTAAATCCAATTGACACGAAATTTGAAACCATACAATAATATCACATTACGGATCCGATGAAACTGGTTTCGTCGAAATCCGAGACTTTTTGAAAAATGGCTATTTTAACTCGCCAAATTAATATTAAAAATAATTCGATGCGTTTCGAGCTGCCACGATCAAACGATAACTCCGATTGACACGAAAATTGAAATCCGGTAATAACTAACTATTACGGATCCAATGGAACGGGTTTCGTTAAATTCTGAGACTGTTCAAAAATTGACTATTTTCACTAGTCGATTAAATTATTAAAATATTCAATTTTCACAAATTAACTTCTAATTCGATTTTAAAAGTTCTAAAATATCATTCTAACTTCAATATGATAAAATAAAATTTTACAAATCATTTTCAATCATATTTAACTCAATTTTCAATTATTTCCATAATTTAACATATTAAATTATCGATTTAATAATCTAATTAAATTCAATAATTCAAATAAAAATTTATTCGACTTATAATTTCACTTCTTAATATTTAAAATAAATTAAATATTCAAATTTTAATTAAATAAAATTCTGGGTCGTTACAATCTTCCCCCCTTAAAAGAATTTCTTCCTCGAAATTATTAAGTAAGAAAAGTTACAGAATCTATTAATTTTCCATAATCCATAGTTAGACTTCTTACAATACTTTACTAAGTTTTCCAATCATACTTAGTTATCTTTTCAAAAACAACTACTATTGTTTAACTTTCAATTCCAAATCAAAGTTAAAGTTTCAAAATTTTCCCATTTTCTCAAATTTTTTCTAACGCCTTAAATTTTCGGAAAAATTCGCCATAGTCTCCTTTGCGCGGCTCGATCCGAAAAAAAAATGACAGTATATATATCACAAATATACATCTCATCAAGTAATGAGGCATCCCGAAGGGAAAAAAGTATAAAAGTACGGTATGTAATCCGAGATATGTACCTTATATTTTATTAGCAAGCATATACGGCTAATATAGCGCGAAAGCGAACTCCAAATGCGAAGCAAACGCAATCCGCACCTACTAATCACTCAACAAACAACATGAGAATCATGCATATAGATAATAGTATCAATATACAACATATAGCAACATAATAACTATATATGCCACATAGCAAGTGCAACTAAACAACAAATGCAATATATATTCAACCATCAACCAACTATAATCCATAACCAATAAATATTCATTCATATCCTCATTAATATTCAATGAATTGGTTTTCAGTTTAAATCATATTTGATTCATTAACAGTGGATGCTTACTAACATTCATTTTCAATTAGTTTATATTTACTAATTCATATAAAGTTGGTTCACTTCCAAATTAAATTCAATTTTATTTAAGATTCACTTAACTTCCAATTGAATTTAAATTACTTTAGCTTCCAATTTCATTAACTTAATGAATTATATACAATCAACTAACAACCATATAACAACCAATGTATATCAATTACAACCAAATTACTTTGCTTATATTCATTCTATTTGGTTTAACACCATCACTTTCAATTGGTTTAATAAATTGATTTTTATTCAACTATTCAACTTTCCAATAACATTAAGGTTTTAATGAATTAACACTTAAACTCATTATTCCATATCAACTTAATTTACATTAATTTGATGAACATTTAATCCATTCATTCAATTCAATTACTAAAGTTGAATTCATATATATAACTTAAGTTCACATTCATTTTTATTTACAACTCATATTCATAAATATATCCATATAGTTTCACTTCTTATATATATAAGTTTATTTCACAATTGTAAACCACTTTAATTATAATTCAATTCTTATAATTCATTTTACTTATACAATTATTCTTTTATTTAGATTATTCAAACAACTAAACAATCAATTTATATACACTTTAATAATTCTGAAAAATTATCCCTTTATATATAAAATATAATTAAGGTAAAATTATTTCATTTACCCAATTTTAAAACAATATTGCGTCGAATTGTTCTATTCAAGTGTTTATAAAACCCCTTCGGCATAGTTTTGCAGACCGCGCTGACGAAAGTTCATATGCCACTCAATAAACCAATCATCACAATATAAATCAATTTTATATTCACTAACAAATACGCACTCATAGCTATTATTACACTCAAACTCAATCTAGAGCACTACTGACTCTATCTCTAATGAGTAATACCCAACAGAACCATGGTTGTCGCTTAACCATAAGCTCCGGTACCAGATGTAAGGACCCGATTCTTCGTCTTCCGAAAATTCAACATCGATACTCACTTTATCGACTGCCGAGCAATCGAACGACGGAAAACCGAACACTTAGGGTTTTTAAGAAAAAGAAACGTCCCGTGATTTTTCGTTGCCGAAAAACCGAATAGTTAGGGTTTTAAAAAGAATTTAAGAAAAGAAAAAGACAGAAGAAGAGATAAGAAGGTAGAAAATAGAGAGAAAAGAAAATTGAAAATAGAACGGAACAGAAAACAACAATATCAGAATCTCACAATTCGCAGCGGAACAACATATAATAATAAATGAATAATCTTTAAACAAAGAACTATATCAGTTATTACATTACATTACATTTCATTACATCATATCATCAGAGTGTACAACAACAACAAACATCAAACAGTGCAGCGGAAAAAGAAATACTATATAAACTAGTAATACGCCATGCCATCCATCTTGCCTCCAGCAACTCCAGAATATCCAGAATATCCTGATAAACCTTACTCTTGACTGCCCGTGTAGAAATTGGTGGGCACCCAGAGTTTAGGAAGGAAAACAATAAACTCCGAGTCAGTCATGTGACTGGTGTGGGAACTCAAAACAGTTTATTTATCTTTAAAATCAAAATAGAAGAATATTTTTAAAGTCAATTCGCAATGCTTTTAAAAATGAGACCACCATAAGACCTCCCGCCACACACACAATGCAAACGCAGACTTGGAGGAGATTTCTGCTTATGATAGTCAAAGATGCTTGATACGCATTTAAAAAGAACATTTCATATTATTATTAGTGCATAGTGTAGGAAACAATTTCGAAAGTAGAATATAAATCTTAGCCAGCATAGGTACCATTATAGTATGCTTACTATAGCTACCATATTAAATGGCAGGTTCTACAACTAAAACCGTACAAGTCACGTATTGTTTCTTTGGATTTCCAACGAATGATCAGGCCAAGGAACTTCCCATTGCCACATGAGAATGCCTCTGGATGGACATCCCCGAGAACCAAACCGGATCTCTACCAACACAAGGCCGGGTTACCCCTAACTGAGTAACAACTGACCGAATATGCCATCCCCCGGTCCTTTGGGACCTTTCACCGAGCGCTCGCAATCAATTCACACAATCATAAAGTGTTTTCAACATGAGTAAGTATCTGGGCTCCATACCATGATACCACCCTTTTCCAGAAGGAAATGCACATATCCTAAAGGGCGCTACCCCTCATAACCTTGCCGCATCTTTCCTTTTTTGACCATTCACGGGGTGTGAGGCTCGACGAAGTCACGTCCACAAAACATACTTTATACAAAAGCCATGCTTTGGGTCAATAAATGATCATAGAAATGATCACCAGGATAGACGATCAAATAAACGATCCTATCACAAATAATCAACACAATGATCATTTACAGCAACACTCAGCATGTCACATTACCAAATTGGGAATATATCGCTGATAACATTCAACTACATAACCTCTGAGCTCGTACGTCTCAGAGAAGGGTGTTAAGCTAAAAGAATAAATTCTCCGCCACCAACAGAAATATATTTGAAAGAAATCGGCTTTATATCTCAATTTGTAATGTCAGACATACAATCCATACAAGTCTGTTCCGGGCTCGAACAGAACCGAAGGCACTTCTCATGAAGCCCTTGCAATCCGGGTATTCACAATCCCGATCGAATTTCCCATCACTTAGGAAATCTCTATACCAGGAGCGACCCAGTGCAGAGACAATCGATAGGTCATCCTATCGCTTTCGCAAATACCCGGTCTTCAACACCGGTCATCAAATGCAATTCATAACGACGTATCACATATTCGGAATGGGTTATACGACCCCATGGTCCTTTCCCGGTTAACCCGAATAGTGAGCGCTTATTCAAAAATAAGTGTGGCATTCAAATTCAAACAAATCACATCAAATACCCATTCAAAGGGAAATATTGATAGTCGGTTATTGAACTATCAATGAATATGCACACATCACCAGTTTCCAAATAATTTTCCAAATTATTTATTTCACAAAATAAAATATCTTTACAAGATATATAATTTCCAATTCTTTAAAAATAAATCAATATTAATTTTTAAACAACTTCCCTTTTTATTCATAAATTCCATAATGAATTTGTATTTCACAATATTTATGAATAACGATTTCAATTATTCATTTCAATTTATCTTCAAAAGGATAAATTCTCAAAATATTCATTTTATATTGGAAAACATTTCCATACTTATTTATTCATAAGTAATTCACAAATCTTTTATTTTCAACACTTGGAAAATATTCAATATACTTCAATCGAGATTAAGTATATATTTCATTCTTTAAGGAAATCATTCTCTTAAACATATTTATTTGGGCCAAAACGAATGTTGCGTAAAACATCGTTACGACGTCCCAAAATCACTAGTATAGGGATTCAAAATTAAAATAGATATATAAATCCCAATACTATACAAAACATTCCCTTTCGGAAATCATTTACTATAGCAACAGTGTTATAGTCCACCATTTCCTTTTATTTCTCGAAAACGTCTATTTCAACAATGGATGTTGAAATCTATGGTTTCGAATCTCAACATATTTTAAAACATCGTTAGATCGTTTTAATTCTGTTTAAAACATCACATTCAAAACAGTTTCTTTAACGTATTATTCACTATTCAAAAACGTGAATATACTACGTTAACTAATTTCATCCTTTTATTCATTTCATTTTAAAGGATTATTCACAGTTCAAAAACGTGAATATAACTCCATTAATAGGTTTCAACAATTTTCTTATCAAAATAAGTCGTTTGCGGATTTATAAAACAACGTTTATAAATTCCTTTATTAACCTATATTCAATTCATAACTCAATTATAACCTAAAAGTTCACATTATAAGTTAAATGCTTATACAACGATGGTTTTACAAAATCGTTCTTTTAAACTTCATAATTATAAATCTTATAACTTATAAGATTCAATTATTTATCCAAATCTATTCTTTCAATAACTTTATAAATTTTTAAACCTACTGCTTATAAAATTCCATTTATAACTTCACCGTTTATAATTCTATGAATTTAATTCATTTATGAAATTCATTCACAATTCATTCTAACACTTATAAAACTTGTTTTATAATTCCAACGTTTTAAATCTATAAATATCAATTTATAAATCCTTTACAAAATCAATTTATACCATTATTTTAAAACCTCTTTAAAGTCCTTTATAATTTCATCATTTTGATTTATAAAATAATCAAATTTTATAAATCCTATATTTCAACTCTTTATAATAATTTCAAAAATCCCGATTAAACTATTTTATAAAATCATTAGCATCATATTCTCAAAAATCAGTTTTTTTAACTATATTTCTCAAAAATCATAATTTTTATAACTTTAAAAATTATAACGTTTATTTATTTAAAATGGATCAATTCCAAACATATAGTATATTTTCAAAATTCACTTTATAAATCATTTTAAAATTCCAAAACTTGGTCCAATGATGCTACATATCAAATAGTCAATCACGACAACAACGATATCATATATCAATATGATAATCCATCAAATATCAAAATATCTGAAATCAAATAAATACTGTTGAGGAATCCAGTTGGATCCCTCCAACCTGTTTTCCTGCATCCACAAACATTAGCACAATACCAATTTCGCTCCAGTACGAAATTATCGCGGTATATGGGATTAATAATATTATCCGCTTAATAAACGGCGCAATAGGGTCTCATCCGCTAAACAAATGCGGAAAATTAATAACTCCAATATATACATATGCCAATATATATATATATTGCTATTATATATAATACCAATTTCACTGTTTATGAAATATTCGCGGTATATGTTTTAATAAATAACATCCGCTTACTAACGGCGTATAATGTCTATTTTAACAATCAATAGATATCAATCAACATTCAAACATGCATTCAAATATTTTAAATCTAACTATTTAAAATAAAATCGAAACTGATTCGATTGAGTGAGAAGTTCTCACCTTGATTTCAATTTCGTTTTAGCGATTTATTTCGAATAAAATTAAACGGACGTTTAATTTTACCCGAAATTCTCACTAACTCCAAACGACTCCAATCCAACTCCATCGCGTAGTGCTCGTCCATACGATTCCAACACAACTGGTTTCGCGCGTTTTCGACCTCGTATGAAAAAGTTATCAATTTTATAAGTTACACGTATTTATATTCATAATTTTACAACTTTTTATTAATTTTAAAACCTACACAAGCCCTTGGCCGTTGGATCCACTGGTCCTTTGCATCACCACCGTGCTTTGCTTCCCCCTCTTTCACGTTCCTCTCCAGTAAAACACATACGCAAGGCCGAACCCATCACTACCCTTTTAGGGTTTAAATTTGCAACCACCACGCCAACTTCCAAGTCGATCAAAAAGTGCCATCTGGAAGCCCTCACCTCCCTCCACGTTCGGCCAGAGCACAGGCCAACTCGGCCCCCCCTACAGCATGGAAAACCGTGCGCAACCGGCCCCCTTCCACCTCGATTTGCCGCCAATTCGTCATGCCATTGACGATCATAACCGTTGGATATGTAGAGCACACTAGCCTCTACGTTTTCCTAGTTGACAACATCTCGAATTGATGAGTGGATTGAAAGATATTTGGGGAAGAGCAATGGTGATTTTCGGCCGTGGGTTGAGGGGGGTGGCGGCTGATAGAATTAGGGTTTTGCTTTTTTTATTTTTTTATTTTTTTAGAGTGAAGGGCTATTTATAAGGAAATTCTCAAACACTATTCAATCCGGAAATTCCGAACTCCGATTTACGCGCCGTAACCAGCGTTTCTTGGGTTTACCCCGCGTTCCGGACACAATGGAACAGGTTTCGAAAGCTAATTCGGATATCTGTGCGAGATATGGCAACAAACGTTCAATTTAAATTAAACCGATTTAAATCGATTTTCTAGGCGTTTTAATTCGTACCGGACAAACGGTAAATCCAATTGACACGAAATTTGAAACCATACAATAATATCACATTACGGATCCGATGAAACTGGTTTCGTCGAAATCCGAGACTTTTTGAAAAATGGCTATTTTAACTCGCCAAATTAATATTAAAAATAATTCGATGCGTTTCGAGCTGCCACGATCAAACGATAACTCCGATTGACACGAAAATTGAAATCCGGTAATAACTAACTATTACGGATCCAATGGAACGGGTTTCGTTAAATTCTGAGACTGTTCAAAAATTGACTATTTTCACTAGTCGATTAAATTATTAAAATATTCAATTTTCACAAATTAACTTCTAATTCGATTTTAAAAGTTCTAAAATATCATTCTAACTTCAATATGATAAAATAAAATTTTACAAATCATTTTCAATCATATTTAACTCAATTTTCAATTATTTCCATAATTTAACATATTAAATTATCGATTTAATAATCTAATTAAATTCAATAATTCAAATAAAAATTTATTCGACTTATAATTTCACTTCTTAATATTTAAAATAAATTAAATATTCAAATTTTAATTAAATAAAATTCTGGGTCGTTACAATCTTCCCCCCTTAAAAGAATTTCTTCCTCGAAATTATTAAGTAAGAAAAGTTACAGAATCTATTAATTTTCCATAATCCATAGTTAGACTTCTTACAATACTTTACTAAGTTTTCCAATCATACTTAGTTATCTTTTCAAAAACAACTACTATTGTTTAACTTTCAATTCCAAATCAAAGTTAAAGTTTCAAAATTTTCCCATTTTCTCAAATTTTTTCTAACGCCTTAAATTTTCGGAAAAATTCGCCATAGTCTCCTTTGCGCGGCTCGATCCGAAAAAAAAATGACAGTATATATATCACAAATATACATCTCATCAAGTAATGAGGCATCCCGAAGGGAAAAAAGTATAAAAGTACGGTATGTAATCCGAGATATGTACCTTATATTTTATTAGCAAGCATATACGGCTAATATAGCGCGAAAGCGAACTCCAAATGCGAAGCAAACGCAATCCGCACCTACTAATCACTCAACAAACAACATGAGAATCATGCATATAGATAATAGTATCAATATACAACATATAGCAACATAATAACTATATATGCCACATAGCAAGTGCAACTAAACAACAAATGCAATATATATTCAACCATCAACCAACTATAATCCATAACCAATAAATATTCATTCATATCCTCATTAATATTCAATGAATTGGTTTTCAGTTTAAATCATATTTGATTCATTAACAGTGGATGCTTACTAACATTCATTTTCAATTAGTTTATATTTACTAATTCATATAAAGTTGGTTCACTTCCAAATTAAATTCAATTTTATTTAAGATTCACTTAACTTCCAATTGAATTTAAATTACTTTAGCTTCCAATTTCATTAACTTAATGAATTATATACAATCAACTAACAACCATATAACAACCAATGTATATCAATTACAACCAAATTACTTTGCTTATATTCATTCTATTTGGTTTAACACCATCACTTTCAATTGGTTTAATAAATTGATTTTTATTCAACTATTCAACTTTCCAATAACATTAAGGTTTTAATGAATTAACACTTAAACTCATTATTCCATATCAACTTAATTTACATTAATTTGATGAACATTTAATCCATTCATTCAATTCAATTACTAAAGTTGAATTCATATATATAACTTAAGTTCACATTCATTTTTATTTACAACTCATATTCATAAATATATCCATATAGTTTCACTTCTTATATATATAAGTTTATTTCACAATTGTAAACCACTTTAATTATAATTCAATTCTTATAATTCATTTTACTTATACAATTATTCTTTTATTTAGATTATTCAAACAACTAAACAATCAATTTATATACACTTTAATAATTCTGAAAAATTATCCCTTTATATATAAAATATAATTAAGGTAAAATTATTTCATTTACCCAATTTTAAAACAATATTGCGTCGAATTGTTCTATTCAAGTGTTTATAAAACCCCTTCGGCATAGTTTTGCAGACCGCGCTGACGAAAGTTCATATGCCACTCAATAAACCAATCATCACAATATAAATCAATTTTATATTCACTAACAAATACGCACTCATAGCTATTATTACACTCAAACTCAATCTAGAGCACTACTGACTCTATCTCTAATGAGTAATACCCAACAGAACCATGGTTGTCGCTTAACCATAAGCTCCGGTACCAGATGTAAGGACCCGATTCTTCGTCTTCCGAAAATTCAACATCGATACTCACTTTATCGACTGCCGAGCAATCGAACGACGGAAAACCGAACACTTAGGGTTTTTAAGAAAAAGAAACATCCCGCGATTTTTCGTTGCCGAAAAACCGAATAGTTAGGGTTTTAAAAAGAATTTAAGAAAAGAAAAAGACAGAAGAAGAGATAAGAAGGTAGAAAATAGAGAGAAAAGAAAATTGAAAATAGAACGGAACAGAAAACAACAATATCAGAATCTCACAATTCGCAGCGGAACAACATATAATAATAAATGAATAATCTTTAAACAAAGAACTATATCAGTTATTACATTACATTACATTTCATTACATCATATCATCAGAGTGTACAACAACAACAAACATCAAACAGTGCAGCGGAAAAAGAAATACTATATAAACTAGTAATACGCCATGCCATCCATCTTGCCTCCAGCAACTCCAGAATATCCAGAATATCCTGATAAACCTTACTCTTGACTGCCCGTGTAGAAATTGGTGGGCACCCAGAGTTTAGGAAGGAAAACAATAAACTCCGAGTCAGTCATGTGACTGGTGTGGGAACTCAAAACAGTTTATTTATCTTTAAAATCAAAATAGAAGAATATTTTTAAAGTCAATTCGCAATGCTTTTAAAAATGAGACCACCATAAGACCTCCCGCCACACACACAATGCAAACGCAGACTTGGAGGAGATTTCTGCTTATGATAGTCAAAGATGCTTGATACGCATTTAAAAAGAACATTTCATATTATTATTAGTGCATAGTGTAGGAAACAATTTCGAAAGTAGAATATAAATCTTAGCCAGCATAGGTACCATTATAGTATGCTTACTATAGCTACCATATTAAATGGCAGGTTCTACAACTAAAACCGTACAAGTCACGTATTGTTTCTTTGGATTTCCAACGAATGATCAGGCCAAGGAACTTCCCATTGCCACATGAGAATGCCTCTGGATGGACATCCCCGAGAACCAAACCGGATCTCTACCAACACAAGGCCGGGTTACCCCTAACTGAGTAACAACTGACCGAATATGCCATCCCCCGGTCCTTTGGGACCTTTCACCGAGCGCTCGCAATCAATTCACACAATCATAAAGTGTTTTCAACATGAGTAAGTATCTGGGCTCCATACCATGATACCACCCTTTTCCAGAAGGAAATGCACATATCCTAAAGGGCGCTACCCCTCATAACCTTGCCGCATCTTTCCTGTTTTGACCATTCACGGGGTGTGAGGCTCGACGAAGTCACGTCCACAAAACATACTTTATACAAAAGCCATGCTTTGGGTCAATAAATGATCATAGAAATGATCACCAGGATAGACGATCAAATAAACGATCCTATCACAAATAATCAACACAATGATCATTTATAGCAACACTCAGCATGTCACATTACCAAATTGGTAATATATCGCTGATAACATTCAACTACATAACCTCTGAGCTCGTACATCTCAGAGAAGGGTGTTAAGCTAAAAGAATAAATTCTCCGCCACCAACAGAAATGTATTTGAAAGAAATCGGCTTTATATCTCAATTTGTAATGTCAGACATACAATCCATACAAATCTGTTCCGGGCTCGAACAGAACCGAAGGCACTTCTCACGAAGCCCTTGCAATCCGGGTATTCACAATCCCGATCGAATTTCCCATCACTTAGGAAATCTCTATACCAGGAGCGACCCAGTGCAGAGACAATCGATAGGTCATCCTATCGCTTTCGCAAATACCCGGTCTTCAACACCGGTCATCAAATGCAATTCATAACGACGTATCACATATTCGGAATGGGTTATACGACCCCATGGTCCTTTCCCGGTTAACCCGAATAGTGAGCGCTTATTCAAAAATAAGTGTGGCATTCAAATTCAAACAAATCACATCAAATACCCATTCAAAGGGAAATATTGATAGTCGGTTATTGAACTATCAATGAATATGCACACATCACCAGTTTCCAAATAATTTTCCAAATTATTTATTTCACAAAATAAAATATCTTTACAAGATATATAATTTCCAATTCTTTAAAAATAAATCAATATTAATTTTTAAACAACTTCCCTTTTTATTCATAAATTCCATAATGAATTTGTATTTCACAATATTTATGAATAACGATTTCAATTATTCATTTCAATTTATCTTCAAAAGGATAAATTCTCAAAATATTCATTTTATATTGGAAAACATTTCCATACTTATTTATTCATAAGTAATTCACAAATCTTTTATTTTCAACACTTGGAAAATATTCAATATACTTCAATCGAGATTAAGTATATATTTCATTCTTTAAGGAAATCATTCTCTTAAACATATTTATTTGGGCCAAAACGAATGTTGCGTAAAACATCGTTACGACGTCCCAAAATCACTAGTATAGGGATTCGAAATTAAAATAGATATATACATCCCAATACTATACAAAACATTCCCTTTCGGAAATCATTTACTATAGCAACAGTGTTATAGTCCACCATTTCCTTTTATTTCTCGAAAACGTCTATTTCAACAATGGATGTTGAAATCTATGGTTTCGAATCTCAACATATTTTAAAACATCGTTAGATCGTTTTAATTCTGTTTAAAACATCACATTCAAAACAGTTTCTTTAACGTATTATTCACTATTCAAAAACGTGAATATACTACGTTAACTAATTTCATCCTTTTATTCATTTCATTTTAAAGGATTATTCACAGTTCAAAAACGTGAATATAACTCCATTAATAGGTTTCAACAATTTTCTTATCAAAATAAGTCGTTTGCGGATTTATAAAACAACGTTTATAAATTCCTTTATTAACCTATATTCAATTCATAACTCAATTATAACCTAAAAGTTCACATTATAAGTTAAATGCTTATACAACGATTGTTTTACAAAATCGTTCTTTTAAACTTCATAATTATAAATCTTATAACTTATAAGATTCAATTATTTATCCAAATCTATTCTTTCAATAACTTTATAAATTTTATAAACCTACTGCTTATAAAATTCCATTTATAACTTCACCGTTTGTAATTCTATGAATTTCATTCATTTATGAAATTCATTCACAATTCATTCTAACACTTATAAAACTTGTTTTATAATTCCAACGTTTTAAATCTATAAATATCAATTTATAAATCCTTTACAAAATCAATTTATACCATTATTTTAAAACCTCTTTAAAGTCCTTTATAATTTCATCATTTTGATTTATAAAATAATCAAATTTTATAAATCCTATATTTCAACTCTTTATAATAATTTCAAAAATCCCGATTAAACTATTTTATAAAATCATTAGCATCATATTCTCAAAAATCAGTTTTTTTAACTATATTTCTCAAAAATCATAATTTTTATAACTTTAAAAATTATAACGTTTATTTATTTAAAATGGATCAATTCCAAACATATAGTATATTTTCAAAAATCACTTTATAAATCATTTTAAAATTCCAAAACTTGGTCCAATGATGCTACATATCAAATAGTCAATCACGACAACAACGATATCATATATCAATATGATAATCCATCAATTATCAAAATATCTGAAATCAAATAAATACTGTTGAGGAATCCAGTTGGATCCCTCCAACCTGTTTTCCTGCATCCACAAACATTAGCACAATACCAATTTCGCTCCAGTACGAAATTATCGCGGTATATGGGATTAATAATATTATCCGCTTAATAAACGGCGCAATAGGGTCTCATCCGCTAAACAAATGCGGAAAATTAATAACTCCAATATATACATATGCCAATATATATATATATATATATATATTGCTATTATATATAATACCAATTTCACTGTTTATGAAATATTCGCGGTATATGTTTTAATAAATAACATCCGCTTACTAACGGCGTATAATGTCTATTTTAACAATCAATAGATATCAATCAACATTCAAACATGCATTCAAATATTTTAAATCTAACTGTTTAAAATAAAATCGAAACTGATTCGATTGAGTGAGAAGTTCTCACCTTGATTTCAATTTCGTTTTAGCGATTTATTTCGAATAAAATTAAACGGACGTTTAATTTTACCCAAAATTCTCACTAACTCCAAACGACTCCAATCCAACTCCATCGCGTAGTGCTCGTCCATACGATTCCAACACAACTGGTTTCGCGCGTTTTCGACCTCGTATGAAAAAGTTATCAATTTTATAAGTTACACGTATTTATATTCATAATTTTACAACTTTTTATTAATTTTAAAACCTACACAAGCCCTTGGCCGTTGGATCCACTGGTCCTTTGCATCACCACCGTGCTTTGCTTCCCCCTCATTCACGTTCCTCTCCAGTAAAACACATACGCAAGGCCGAACCCATCACTACCCTTTTAGGGTTTAAATTTGCAACCACCACGCCAACTTCCAAGTCGATCAACAAGTGCCATCTGGAAGCCCTCACCTCCCTCCACGTTCGGCCAGAGCACAGGCCAACTCGCCCCCCTCTACAGCATGGAAAACCTGCGCAACCGGCCCCCTTCCACCTCGATTTGCCACCAGTTCGTCATGCCATTGACGATCATAACCGTTGGATATGTAGAGCACACTAGTCTCTACGTTTTCCTAGTTGACAACATCTCGAATTGATGAGTGGATTGAAAGATATTTGGGGAAGAGCAATGGTGATTTTCGGCCGTGGGTTGAGGGGGGTGGCGGCTGATAGAATTAGGGTTTTGCTTTTTTTATTTTTTTATTTTTTTAGAGTGAAGGGCTATTTATAAGGAAATTCTCAAACACTATTCAATCCGGAAATTCCGAACTCCGATTTACGCGCCGTAACCAGCGTTTCTAGGGTTTACCCCGTGTTCCGGACACAATGGAATAGGTTTCGAAAGCTAATTCGGACATCTGTGCGAGATATGGCAATAAACGTTCAATTTAAATTAAACCGATTTAAATCGAATTTCTAGGCGTTTTAATTCGTACCGGACAAACGGTAAATCCAATTGATACGAAAATTGAAACCATACAATAATATCACATTACGGATCCGATGAAACTGGTTTCGTCGAAATCCGAGACTTTTTGAAAAATGGCTATTTTAACTCGCCAAATTAATATTAAAAATAATTCGATGCGTTTCGAGCTGCCACGATCAAACGATAACTCCGATTGACACGAAAATTGAAATCCGGTAATAACTAACTATTACGGATCCAATGGAACTGGTTTCGTTAAATTCTGAGACTGTTCAAAAATTGACTATTTTCACTAGTCGATTAAATTATTAAAATATTCAATTTTCACAAATTAACTTCTAATTCGATTTTAAAAGTTCTAAAATATCATTCTAACTTCAATATGATAAAATAAAATTTTACAAATCATTTTCAATCATATTTAACTCAATTTTCAATTATTTCCATAATTTAACATATTAAATTATCGATTTAATAATCCAATTAAATTCAATAATTCAAATAAAAATTTATTCGACTTATAATTTCACTTCTTAATATTTAAAATAAATTAAATATTCAAATTTTAATTAAATAAAATTCTGGGTCGTTACAGCTGTATTTACTTGTAGCATTGCTTTCCACTTTATTCTATCTCGTTGCCTCTTAAGGACTTGAACTGTAGCTCAATGATTTTGGAAAACATGCACATATTCATGTATATACATGCGTACATATGCATTATATATGTGTAGTGAATGTTACTGCATATTTGTCTGGTCTGGTCGAACTGATTGATCTGGTTCTTACTAGCAACATTGCGAAATTTTATTGCATTTTGGTGTTGAGGCTTTGCTCTGAGTTGATCTTCATGCCATATGCATGTGTTCTTGACTTCATAATATTGGAGGGCCTGATTTGGATGTGGTCATCACTGCTTATATTTGGTTAGGCCTGATGTGTTCTCGGGGCTTATTGTTCTTGTTCATTGTAGTCTACTTCTATATGTGTCTCACTAACTCTTGTGTGTACATGTGCACCGGTTCATGTTTGGGCTGATTGTTTACATTTGAGTCCGACCATTGTATTGAACTTTTATTCATATTCATTGACTCTTGTACTTGACCATTCTGTTTTTGTTTTGTATTGAACCTAAGTTGAATCCACCATTTGGTTGGGTTTGACCTTATGCTCACTTGTCCCTACAATTTTATCAAGTGTATATCAGTGTGCACGGCCTTATGGCATGTACAGTGATACACTGTGCATGTCATAAGTTGTTCGTGTAAGATAGATTAAAAATAAATGATGACGAACAACCCAAATAACTGAGGCAAACAATCTTTTCACAACACACATTTTATTGTACACTGCAAAATAATTTCTTTTTCAATTTTACGCGTCAGTGTTTATTTTGCAGATAATTCAGACGCTGGATTCAAGCTGGAACAAAATTGAAGATAAAAATACGAGTGTTGAGTGAATATATATTGAGGTCAAATTGTAATTTATGATGTAATCGAAATTGTATTGTAATTGACATTGTGTAGATGTATTGGGAGAGCTCAAATTTGTATTATTTGAATTTGTAATAAAATATTTGTTTGAATAAAATATTTGTAATTTTGAATTCTGAGTTATTTAATTTATGCAAAAAATATTTAATTAATTATGTGAAAAATAAATAGTACAACAACAAATACATTTAAGCGAATATATATATATATATATACACATATGTTTATTACCATCAAACAAAAATCATATAGTAGCATATTTTACAATCTCCCCCTTTTTGATGATAACAAACATATATTAAGATTATGACTCTATTAAATGTATTTGATTTTGATGAATTCCATTAGCTTCCCTTTCATATATGCATGAAAAGAAATAAAAAGAACTTTACAAATAAAAAACAATAAACCATGCAAATGAGCTTAGATGAGAATATGCAAGTAAAAAATAAAATATTTGAACTTTATTTGCCAAAATCTTAACTTTTCTCTCCCCCATTTGTTATAAGCAAAAGTGTAATAGCGTTATAAAAACAGAGATAAAGTTATATTAATACAACATTAATACCTAGTCGAGTGTAAATATTAAATTTCAACAAAAAATTTAAACAAAAATCATAAATACTCTGTTAAGGCAAATATTCCACTTTAGAATGATAGGGGTGATGTCAGTATATAAAACCAATAGTTGTGTCTATTTGTGGTATATTTATGACAAGAAACTATTAAATACTTACTAACCATGCATAACCGTTAGGACTTTTAATTGAGATTAGCAGTATTCTTTAAATTTAAAAAAAATGAATTTCAAGCATCTTCTAACCACACATAACCCTAAGGACTTTTAAATGGGATTAGAATCAATTATAACTTTTATATTTAATAATCAATTTTAATATGCGTTCCATACATGCATAATCGTGAGGACTTTTAAATGAGCATGCAAGCACATAATCAAAGATTCCAAGCAATTCATCCATGTATAACCTTGAGGACTTTTGAATTAGAGTGAATACTTTGGATGATTTTAATGCTAATTAAATAAAAAAAGAATAATCTTCCATTTAAAATACCATATTTTAACATACTATATTCGATTTTAATGAGAGATGGTCATGGAATTTTTACCAAAAGAAATTATTATAAACCTGGTTTAAATTTTTAAAGAAATTTACTAAATATATTGTCTTAAGTCATAATATATGATTAATATCAACACTCTTCACTTTTTCAATCACTATATTTCTTTTCGATAATCGATAGGGAGTCAAATTAGTTAATGTAGTCATTTAAAATCAAATCTAAAAATAAATATAAAATCAAATTTGTGAAATGTCTAATCTGAAACGAAGTCAACAAAAACTATTTTCTAGAAGGGGTTTTAAAAAAATGTCTGCTAATTGAAAATCGGTTCGAAAGAAAAATATGCAGGTATTTTCTTTGAAAATGTGATGCAACTAATGAATGTCTCAACATAAAACACATTCTACTTGCAATTTTTCTATCTACTAGGTTACAAATGTAACCTGCATCTGAATTCCCCTTTGATTCAAAGATACTATTAGATAGATATCATAGACCAAATCGTGAATTGTGCAACAAATACCTTATAATCATTTTACAGCTTTTAAAATGTGATTCCTTAAGGATTTGATTGAAAACGTGTATATAAACAACTAGTGAACATAGTGTCAAATCTAGAATCAGTAAGATAAACAAATATATCCACGTGTACCTAGAGTAATCATCAATCAACCACAAGACACTATCTCTTACCACCTAAACTTTCAATATCATCAGTCCAAACGAATCTATATAAATTAGTTCAAGGATTGCTCAACATTGTGCATAATTCAGAATCAAAATCAACATTCATTCCCTTATCATATAACTGGCTGATTTAAATCAGATTATGGTGCAGATTTTTTCACTATATAATATATCGTTCAAGATAAATGTATTGCTAGCTATTTTACCTTTACCGATAATTTTTCGTTGTTACCCATTGTGACTCTGCCACCTTTATACTAGGTTAAGAAACTTTGATTTGTCGCCCGTGTGTGTCTAGAATGGCCAGAGTACAGATAACACTGTTGTTGTTACTTGGTCTACCACCACAGCTAAACGAGAAAAGATTTTTGTGACCTATTTGTTTTTATAGATCCATGGTTATTAGTGACAAAAGATTTTAAAAAATATTTTTGTGTAGACCCAAGACAATCTTTATTCGTTCCTTTTGGCACCCAGATTTGTTTGACTTTAAGAGATTTTATATTCATGCCTTTTGGAACCTAAATAGGTATGGTTTTTCACGTGTTTGGGTATATACCGACAATTATTGTGATTGTGTCTAATTTTTCCACAAATCATGGACTTGAAATTGACTTTATTAATTTTGCTTCTAACACGTTCAAATTGAGTATATCCAAGTCCTTATCACAGTTTGTTTCCCTAGTAGCATATTTAGTTATTTTTCTCCTTTAGAGAATTTCCCTAAAGCTGTAGACAATGGTTGGACTTTTGTTTTGAGAGATTTATTTTCATTCAATAACAAAGCGCACTTTTTAATAGAATTTTCTCTCCTAGTTTTTTCACTTTCTTTTAAAACCAGAATTTCATTTTCAAGTGATTTAATTTTAATTTCTGACTTTATAATCTCTTCTTCAAATGATGGACACTTATCACACTTAGGGCTCTTATTTTTATAGTTTTTAACCAACTGATAAAGCTGTTTATTTAATTCTATCAAACTATCTTTTTGTGATTTAATTTTAGCGCACTCCTCCCTAAGTCTTTCAAAACAGCCATTTACTTCATGAAAATATATAAGTAATTCCGAATGAGTGAGTTTTGATACCTCGCTCGGCTTTTCATTGTCACTATCAGTTGTTTCTCCTTGAAGACACAAATTCCCTTTTTCACTCTCATTGCCAGTGCTTTTATCAGCTTCATCTGTTTCATCCCAAGTAGCTGCAAAACTTCTCCTTTTCGGTTTATTTTCTTGGTTAAGTCGATTTTGAGGATAATTTGGCTTGATATGACTAAGTTTATTGCAGTAGTGATAGATGATCTCCTGCTCTTCTAGGTTGTCTAGAACTTTGACTGTTCTTCTTTTCGGTTGTTGATTTAGAGCTCGATTTCCATACTCGGTTCCATCTTTTGAATCTCTTTATTATCAACGCCAGTTTAGCTGTTCCATCATCATCATATTCACTTTCCGTTATTCCTTTGAGAGCTATTGATTTATTTCACATATCACTTCCTTCGCATTCTTCCTTGAATTCGATTTCTAGCTCATAATGGTAAGATTTCCGATGAGTCCTTCAACTTTAATTTGTTTCAGATCTTTTGGTTCTTGAATGGCAGTGACTTTTGCTTCAAAATTTCATGGAAGGACTCTAAGGATTTTTTGGACTATTTCCAATTTTGTGTATGGTTTTCCAAGATCTTTTGATTTATATACGAGATTAGAAAGTCATCCTTACATCTCATTGATATTTTCATCCTTGGATATTGTGATGTTCTCATATTTGCTACTAAGCATGGCAAAGCGATATTCTTTGACTTGGGAGATTCCTTCGTGAGTCACTTCAAGTGTATGCTAAATTTCCTATGCAGTTAGATAATGTGAGACACGATTAAATTTAATTTGATCTAATGAACAAATAATAGAATTCGTACCTTTAGTGTTAGCATCCTACAGTTTATTTTCAAGATCTGTCCATTGATCCATCGGTTTTCAGTTTCTTGATTATCTACCACTACAGTTGGTGTCCTATATCCCGTCTCAACAATATTCCATGCATCTATGGCTTCAGAAAAATTTTCATTCTATTTTTCCAGTAAACATATTCACCATTGAACACGGGTGATCTAACTATGGATTGACCCTCGGCAAAAGCATTATTAAAAGAAGTCATTTAAAAAATCAAAATTTCAAAAAAAATTGGATTTTGAAAAATCAAAATTTTGAAACAAAAAAAAGATTTTTGTTCCTAGCTCTGGTACCACTTCCAGAACCGTTTTCACCCTAAAGGAGGGATGAATAGGGTGATGTTAATAATAACAAAAATTAATGCGAAAATAAAAACAACCACAGATAATAATGCAGAAGAGATCACATACAAATTTACGCAGTTTCGGCAAAACCCTGCCTATGTGCTGCCCTCAAGGTTTCTGCTAAAAATTAAGTAGTCATGCGCTAACAAACATAAACTTGCGACACCCGCTAACGACTAACCTAACTCTATACTCAAAACCCTACCACAACTCAGCCGCTGAGTTGCGAATACTCGAACTACACCTCCGTGGTTCATAACCTGCGACTAGAGTTCACAAATTTAAAGGAAAATTACAAATTGAAAATAAAAAACAAAACGAAAACCCTAGTCAACAATTTGAAGCCTAAAAACAATTACAACAAGTACGGCCCAACAAGATAATGAAGACATTCCTTTATTCTTGTTTACTTTGGCCCGTATCTCTTTTAGTCCGTACCATTCCTTTTTTTCCACTTGCGATCTGAAATTAAGGTTATTGAAATTTGAAGCGCCGATTGTGATATCGATCGATTGAGATGATGATTCTTAGTTAAATTTCTTTGTCAATCGCTTCTGGCTTTGATTTGCTCTCGGTGGCTTCAATTTGACCGAGTTTGAATTATACTAGCATGTGATTTTTTACTTTGCTTTCTCTTTTTTATGATGCTTAAATTCGAATTACCTATGCTGATGATGATATGGGGTCGTTTATAGGGATAAAATCCCTAAAATTACGTTCGTATATTTCTTTTGAATTTGTCACGTTGCTATGCTTGGCCAACGATTTTCGATTGAACGATGTGATGATTTTTGACTTGTTCCATCTCTGATATATTTTAATTTCTTTGCGTTCTTTTTTCCTTGATTTGTTCATGTGATCGAAGTTGCTTTGGGACGGTTCCTATGACTTCAGTGTTTTAACTTTTGAGATAATTTCTGCAATTTCGACTTGTTCAATTCATGTTATCGGCTTTGACTTTGTTTGAATACATTCGAATTTGTTCTTCTTACTGCTGTAACTTGATTTTCTTTGCTTTCTCCTCCCTTATTCTCATTTGCGTTGCTACTTTTAATAACTCTGCACATATAAACATGTATACACATACATATATGTATGTATATACGTATAATTGTTCTGCCAATCCACTTGGTTTCACGTGAACTTGTTGTTGTATTCGAGTTAGTCTAGGCTGCATATATATATATATATATGTATGTATATGTATGTGTGTGTGTGTGTGTATTGCTCTGTCCAGCTTGATTTGATCAATGCACACTGGTTCTTTGTCACTGTTTTGGTGCATTGATTATATTGGCACATGTGGTCTTCATGTGTGCATTGTTCTGGGTTGATTAGTTGGCCTTCTCTATTGCAATTGAGTCTGGAACCATTGAAGTCTTTTTCCAATCACTGTTGTCTAGGTTTGTTTCTTAACCTAATTGCCTTTGAATCATGTAGTGTCTGCACCGATGCATGTTCATTCAAGTCTTTTGTTCGAAATAGAGCATGTCTGATCTGATGACTGGTCATATGCCTTTGTGTGTGTTCACTTTAGTGATTTGAGAACTGCCTTGATGTCTTTGTACATTTGAATGAAAGTTGGTTGAGTCTGGATTACTATGGTAGCTCTGTTTATTTCAGTGTTTGCATTCAGGCCTATGTACATATTTTGTCATGTTATACATATGTGTATTGTTCTTGTTTGGATTTGTTGTTTTGCTGTGTTTTGTTGTAGCATTGCTTTCCACTTTATTCTGTCTTGTTGCCTCTGAAGGACTTGAACTCTAGCTCATTGATTTTGGAAAACATGCACATATTCATGTATATACATGCATACATATGCATGTATATATGTGTAGTGACTGTTACTGCATATTTGTCTGGTCTGGTCGAACCGATTGATCTGGTTCTTACTGGCAACATTGCGAAGTTTTATTGCTTTTTTGTGTTGAGGCTTTGCTCTGAGTTGATCTTCATGTTGTATGCATGTGTTCTTGACATCATAATATTGGAGGGCCTGATCTGTATATGGTCATCGCTGCTTATATTTGGTTAGGCCTAACGTATTCTTGGGTCTTGTTGTTCTTGTTCATTGTAGTCTGCTTCTATATGTGTCCCACTGACTCTTGTGTGTACATGTGCAGCGGTTCATGTTTGGGCTGATTGTGTACATTTGAGTCCGACCATTATATTGAACTTTTATTCATGTTCATTGACTCTCGTACTTGACCATTCAATTTTTTTTGGTATTGCACTTGAGTTGAATCCACCGTTTGGTTGGGTTTGACCTTGTGGTCACCCGTCCCTGCAATTTAATCAAGTGTATATCGGAGTGCATAGCCTTGTGGCATGTACAGTGATACATTGTGCATGTCACAAGTTGTTCGTGTAAGATGGATTAAAAATAAATGATGATGGACAATCCAAATAACCGAGGCAAACAATATTTTCGCAACACACGTTTTATTGTACACTGCAAAATAATTTCTTTTTCAGTATTATTATGTCAATGCTTATTTTGTAGATAATTCAGATGCTCGATTCAAGATGGAACAAAGTTGAAGATAAAAATACGAATGTCAAGTGAATATGTAGTGAGGTCAAAATTATAATTTTTGATGTAATCGAAACTGTATTGTAACTGACAATGTGTAGATGTATAATGAGAGGTTAGATTTGTAATAAAATATTTGTTTGATTAACATATTTTTTTTATTTTGAATTCTGAGTTATTTATTTTATTCAACAAATATTTAATTAATTATGTGAAAAATTAAATAGTACAACAACAAATACATTTAAACGAATATATATATATGTTTATTATCATTAAAAAAATCTTATAGTAGCATATTCAATAGCGTTATCCTAAACCCTGATCTTAACTCTAATTACCAAATATTATCTTTTCAGATACCATTTTTAGTTGAAGTATTACATAAACCATGCTCCTCTGAAATCTCAAAAGTAATATCCCCTGTCTAGAGGCCTAAAACTAAGCGTTACAGATGTTGCGTTCATCTATACTATTAGCTTCCGACGACTAAATACGGCTGTGTTAATGGAATCTATAATATCAGACGCAATTGAATATGCAACAAAATACAGATTTCAAAACAACATTTTTTTTCATTACATTCAATTTAGATGTTCCATATTCGTCTTTCATAATACCAATACGTTCCCAGACACAGATAAATTATATTTATTACAAAATACGCTAAGAGCGGTATATGAAGATACCCCATTGGATGATCAGAGTCATATAGTCATAATAGACTTAATAGAAACACAGCGGAAATACATTGAAACATAAATCTGCAACGTAAATCTGCAACTCCTAAATAGCCATCCGTTTTACTTCAGCATTCCTTCGATAGCCTTATTCTCATGCTACTAAAACCTAAAAAGACCTTAACCCCTCAGCCTACTCAAATCAATTTTGAGCAACCGAGAGTTTAAGGAGAAAACATAAACTTCGAGTTAGACATAAAGCCTAGTGTGAATAATACTATACATCCCTGTTTAATATGTTAAGTGAGACAACGCCACTTAGCGGAACGGGTTTCCTCTCACTGATACCCTTTTCAAAACATATTTTTTGCAAATCCTTTTCTGTAACCAACTAGTTAATCAAACTGATTATAATAATATAATAATAGCAAGATCCATTATGCTATAAACTGGTAATAAATGGACTAACTGTCCAAAATCTGGGTTGGCTACCATTAATTGGACTAGATGTCTACAATCTGGACTAACTGTCCTCAAACTAGGCTAACTGCCCTTTGGTTGACTCGGGCCTACCAGAAAACATATCAAAATAATCTAACATCTGTTAGACACCACTGCTTCTGGACGATCCGTCCTTAACTATATGTTAAATGCTTCTCTTCTAGATAGCCTATTCCTAACTTAGTCATCTCCTTAGTCTTCCTTATCCTAATGGTTTTGTGGCTCACCAATAACCTATCAGTATACAAATATATATTCCTTTCTAAGTGTAATCATAATTTTAGTCTTACTTGTGACAAAGCACTACACACTATAATTTTGGAGTAAATTAGCTGGGGCCAATAGCTAATGTATATGGAGCGACCATATACCAGACCCATCTGGTATTTCAATATATGAGTCATTTTCACTTGGGGATACCTTCCCATAATTTTCTTAAAAAACCTTCTTCAAATTGATTTAAAACCTTTAAATCAACTCACTCAAGGAAAATACATATGCTTTATGCTTTATACAAAATCACCTTACCATCCCATATGTGTGTGTGTGTGCGTGCGTGTGTACTTTACTAAATTCTTTATTGATGAAAACATTTTACATTAGAAAGTACCCCTTTCAATCCATTGAAAGTATCTCTGTCGAAAAACAAGTAATACCCTTTAATTATCAAGGCCAAAAGGCCAAAAACCATACCAAACCCTTTCGAAAGCATTAAAAACCTTCCTTTCGAAAACATTACAACCTTAGACATCCTATCCTAAAATAATTTAAAACATTTCCTTAGAAAACCTCAGAAAACCTTCCATTTCAAACCTTTCAAAAACATCAAAAAACCACCTTTCGACTTTGTCGAAAGATTCGAAAAACAATATCTTTCTACTCCGTCGAAAGCTTCAGAAAATAATACCTTTTGATTTCATCGAAAGCTTCAAAAAATAGTACCTTTCAAAAGCATTTGGATTCGATTTAAAAAATGTGGTAATGCCTCTTTTAAAACCCTTCGACTATGACCTTTCGACTCCTTTGGAAGCTTTACTTTCGATTCCTTCGAGAGATTAAAATGTTTCTTTTAAAACAATAGGCCCTAACCTATTTAATACTTTAAAACACCTCTTTTGAAATCTTGGGTTACACTTCAATTAGAATGAAAGGGTAAAACATCTAAGTCGATAGCTTTCTTTCGAAAGCACAGGAGAAGCGACTGATTTTTTTAAAAGACAAGTTTACCTTTCGACCTTGTCGAAATCCAATGACTTCGAAAGGTTGAAAGGTGGCAGCTAGGGGATTCAACTTCAAATAAGGCTTGAAACCTTTAAATATTTGACTTGGTTGAAAGCATCCAAGTCGAAAGCTTCTTTTCGAAAGCAAAGCAGGCGATACGTTTGGCCTATTAAAACAAACATACTCGAACCTCTTTAGAATCCAAGGTTTCGACCAAGTACCCCTTCGACCTTGTCCAATACAATATGTATCAAGTAGCTTGCTACCATATGCAACGGCTTTGAAAGAAATGATGTTGAAAGGTCTGGGTCGGAACCGTTAAAGCCGAAAGTGGTTGAACATGCTAAAAGAATGATTTGCTTGTTTTCAACTTAAAAGAGAAAACTTTTCAACTAACCTGCCTTTGTTTCTCAAATTTTTATTGGTTACCAAATACTTTTAAAAAAAACCTGCCAATAATTTCATAAATAAAAAATGATTTTATTTTATAAATTGCCCCTACTCCTTAATAAAATATATAAAACATTTAAGCCCAATACCATAAATGATTTTACATATTCATCAAAACATTTAGGAAAAATCTAGAAAAATTACAGAAAATCTACTTTAATATGTTTTCCAACATATAAAAATTTCAAACCCAAATAATCATTAATTTAGCTGGAAATAATTTAAAACCCAATAAATCATTTTCTTCACTTGAAAATTAATATTAAATCCACATTAATTCAGAAAATTATGGAAATTGAAACCAATCTCTAGAATATCATTTCTGATCTATGTTTAAATTTTCAAAGCATTTGAATGTCATTTAATAGGATTTTTGAATCAAACATATCATAGAAACTAATATGAACACATATAATTTATCAACAAGCACACACACACACACATATAACTTTAATCATTCAAAGCATAGCATAGACTTGCAAAATCATTTTGGATCTAATTTAAAACCGAAATCCATAAGAAAATGAGATGTAGTAATCATTCACCTTAGCTTTGTGATTATGAATGACATTTGATCTTTATTGAAGTTGATTTGAATCTTCTCCTTGAAATTCCTAGTTTCTCTTCTCTTGTGATTGTTAAGGGTGGTCGGCCTCCTTCAAATGTTTTTGTTTATGAAAATAGTGAAATAAAGTGTATATTCAATTTCCTAAGGGTTTAGGGTATAAGAGAGTCTATTTCCTATTATGCCCTACTTTACATATTTCAACTTAACTCTTCATTGGTTGGTTTATTTACTTCTGCAACGACCCAGATTTTCGCGTTCGAAAATCGACATCCATACTTCACTCGTATTTGAATGTTGCAGATTCAAACGTTCAATCCGATTCATCGGAGCTTATAACACATTACGTATAACAACATAGCGGAAGAAAAATGAACAATATCATTGATATACAACAGTTGATACAACAATGGTACAAATGATATCAACATCAGAGATATGATACTACAAATCACAACGGAAGATACACAATATCAGCAGCGGAACAATAACATAAACTTGGACTCCAAAGAAGGAACTCCAATATCAGCAATATCCATCTCCAAAGTAGCAATCCAGAAATAGCTCGAACTCTTAATCAAGTTGTACTAAGTACTAAGCAAGGTCAGTCACCTTGATCAATTGTGATCCACAAATCCAAAGATTGGATGCTATCGAATCTACTCCTACTATTTGATTATCTGAAAATCCCAACTTTAGACTGCCCGTGTAGAAAATTAACGAAAACAGTTTATCTTTAAAACAAACAACAAAAGAATTTAAAATTGAAATCCGCAATGCTTTTGGAAAATGAAACTACCATAAGGCCTCCCACCGTACACACCATGCAAACGCAGATTTGGAGGAGATTTCACCTTGTGAAAGTCAAACATGCTTGATACGCGAAAGCCTTTTGATATTATTATTAGTGCATAGTGGAAAACATTTGCAAGTATAATATTAATCTTAGCCAGCATACGTACCATTATAGTATGCCTACTATAGCTACCATATTAGATGGCAGGTTCTACAACTAAAACCGTACAAGGCGTGTATTGGAGATTGGATTTCCAACAAATGGTCAGGTTAAGGAACTTTTTATTGCCACATGGGAACGCCTATGGAGGGACGCCCCGAGAACCTACCCGGCCCTATGCCAACAGAAGGCCGGTTTACCCTCTTCCCAGGAGTAACACCTAAAGGTATGCCATCCCAGGTCATTTACGACATTTATCCGAGGATCCTCAACCACAAAGCAACAATCACACAGTAATAAATTTACAGTGTCCACATGAGTTAAGTAACTAGGCTCCATACCATGATACCACCCTTTTCTAGAAGAAATGGACATATCCTAGGGGCAGGACCCCTGCAACCTTGCTGCATCTTTCCTGTTTCGACCATTTCCAGGGTGTGGGATCCTGATGCAGTCTCGTCTACAAAGCTACGTTTTTCACAAAGCTACGCTTTTCACAAAGCCATGCTTTGATCAACAAATGATCAACAACACTTCGTATGCCACATTACCAAATTGGGAATATATCACTAGTAACCATCAATTGCGTAACATCTGAGCTCGTACATCTCAGAGAAGGGTGTTAAGGTAAGAGAATAAATTCTCCACCACCAAACATAAATGTATTTGATAGAAACCAGCTTTACATCTCAAAGTGTAATGTCAGACACACATCCATACAAGTTTATTCCAGGTTCGAACAGAACCGAAGGCACTTCCAAAGAAGCCCTTGCAATCCGGGTATTCACAATCCCGATCGGACACCCCATCACATATGTAGATCTCTATACCAACGCGACTCAATGCAGAGACATTCGACGGGTTATCCTTTTGTTCTCGAAAATACCCGATCTTCACCACCGATCTTCAAATGCTATCCATAACGACGTATCATTATTTGGAATGGGTTATGACACAAATGTCCTCTCCCGGCTAAACCGAATAATGAGTGCAATATTTAAAAATCATATGGATAATGGGATCTCAATTAAGTCACAACTTATTACAGTAAATGGTTTATACAAGTCATCATTTTAAATCTTTAAATAAAAAGATTCACTTCACAAAGTTCACCCATCTTTCACAAAGATTCATTTGCAGATTTCAAAACAATTTCCACTTCAAATCTTTTATAGAAAGGATACACTTTTAAGATCCCTTTTTAATTTGAAAACAAAGGTTACCAATCTTTAACAAAGATTCATTCATATTTTTTCAAAACAATTTCCCTTTCAAATTGGATTAACTCATCCAATCTTTAAATCAAAGATTTAATTCATGCTTTCAAAACCATCTCCAAAGATTCACTCATAACTTGGAAAACCATTTTCATTTCAAACTTGAAATTTTTTTAACACAAATTGGAAATTCTTCCCTTATATGAAATCTTTTATTATTTGAAAACAAATAGTTTTCGTTTCGAAAAAATCCTTTTTCATTTGTACCAGTTAAAGCCGTTCAAGTATAAGGCTTGGGTTAAATTCAAATTCTCAAAACAATACTTTTAAAAATGGTTTAAAACCCATGAAACACATTTATAACTTGTATAACTTTTTTTTAAACCGTAATTTCCAAACTTCGAATTCAATTTCAAATCTTGAATTCAAATTCAAATCAAATTATTTAAATTTCAAAACTTTATCAAGTTATTCAAAATAACTTTTATCTTTAAAATTCCTTTTCAAAAGCTTTTCATATTTAACCCAATTCCATTTCCAAAACTATTATGGATTCAAAATTCCATCTTTAAAATCATTTCAAAAATCTGTGACCTAACCAATTCCCTTGTGCAATCCATATGTGTGTGTGCATGGTGTAGTCCAAGGGTTTTACACAATAATGCAACAACATCAATCATCACAGATTCAATCATATCAATATCGATAAGAGGTGTAATCTATAACGCTTATCTCTATTCATAGATTCACAGATATAATTTTATAATAGATAAATAAGTTTCGTTCGTCATAGATAAATAAATTACATTCATCATAGCTCAAATCAAAAATAATTCATACACAAAGCATCACACATCAGGGATATCACACAATTCAACATTTAATTGAATCCAAACTTCATAAGTAAGATTAAATAATAATCTGATAAATTTTAAATTAGATTTAGCTACTTATGAATAGCTACTAATCCCGGTTGATTAATTATTAATTAATTACAAACCTTTAATTAATTATCTTTTAATCATATATTAATTACCTTTATCATAAATTAATCAATCTTAAATAAATCAATCCTTAATTATTAAATAATTAACCTTTAATTATTTAAATATTCTTTAATTAATTATTCTTAATTAGTTAACAAATTAATTAACCCTTAATTAATAACCATTAAATTAATTATCGTCCTCAAATTAATTACCTTGATTAATTAATCATATAATTAATTATTCTCTAATTAATTATTCTTCAATTACTCGATTAATCAAGCTTCACTAAGCCATAGATGGCCTATTGCAACGAAAATACAAGATGTTGCTAGCTATAATGTAACGATAGCTATGCTGATTTTTGTCTATTACAACATTAGCTTCAGGATGTTAGCATAGATATCAACACTATGTTGTAGTAGCTACAGACTTATAAAAATATTATAAAAAACGAGCGACGCTGGAAAAAAAAGCAGGCTGAAATAATTTTTAACGCGGGAAGCAAAAACAAAGCGGCAAATGTTAACAAAATATTGAAGGGTTTCCCAAACTCTTAACAAAATATGTACTTCGCCGCCGCTCAAGCAAAATAAAATGAACGCAAGTAAAAATTCTCTTGTCAAAATTTACCAAACACACTTCCTCAATCAAATTTTCAGAAGATACAATCGCAACCCAAATCGATTTTTTTTCAAACCAAATTTCAGAAAACCATTTCTCAATTCAAATTCGTTTCTGGAATTCGCGGGTTTGGTGTTGCGGTTTGTGTTACGGATTCGTGTTGCAGATTCTGGAATTCGAGAGCTCTTCGTGAGTTTGATTCAAGGCGAATTTGTGTTATGGATTAGCGAATTGGTTTTGCGATTCCAAGTTTGGTTGGAGATTGTGGCTGAGGAGATGGAATTGCCTAGTTGTACATGTATGTTGATTAGAGGAGAAGTGGGTAGTCGAAGGTTATGATGGAGGACAGCGGTTTCTGGGAACGGAGATGCGGGGATTTGTTTCAGGTGGTGGATTTATGTTGTAAATGAATTAATTTCTATTTTGTAAATGAATTTAATTAACATCAATGCATCTTCATTTTTAGACACTAATTAAAATTTGATGATAAAAGGCTCTTTAAACCTTTCATGAATAAAGACTTCTTCTATATTTAGGCAACAACTACTATGTACGAAGGAGCATATCTTCTAAAGTACGGATGGTAGAGGGAAGTCCTAATTTGTTCATTAAGACTATCAAATGTAAGTTTGTACGAACTTTTGGTTACTCAGATTATTGTTGTTGTAGCGCATTAAGATTTTATTGGTACAAGCTTTTACTTCATGTTGTTGATAAAAGTTAACTAAAAACAGCAGAGCAGATGGTTAATAAGCAGAGGTAAGAAAAGCTAGTAAATTTGCAAAATCACACAGTCCACTGTTCTGGTATGGTATGTGTAAAAAGTATTCGTTTGTTTACTGAAAGGACATGGCATAACAGTTCTGAAAATATGAATTGATTTAGAACTGTCACATGTTTGCTGTTGTAAATATGCTTTCAATCATGATACTACCTTGTTTATAATATGCAGCAGCAACTCTTGATTTCCGCATGCTTAGTTTGTCGTCAAGTTTAAAACTGGGTGGTAAGAATTTTTATGAATTTGCCACTGTTCCAGGCAATGTTATCTTTACTTGCATGCTTCTACTTCCGATTAACGCCATGTTGGGAGTTTATCTTACTGGGATATATTTTGAATAAATCAAGTTGAATGTTATTTCCAGAATGTTACTTCCCATTAACGTGGTTCTATATGAACCTGAAAATGAGAAAAATGCGACCAATTGTGATGAGTATGCTCTCAAGGAAGGAAATGGGAAGAGATAGTGCTGGTCATGACCCTTTTGATATCTTCCATTCATTTTTTTGGTGGTGATGGTTTTGGGGGGTAACAATTATTTCTTCAGCATTTGCTTTTTTGTTGGCTTACCTATATTATTTTTTGTTTTGTAGTTATATGGATGGCGATGAGTAGCAGCTGGTGGAAGCAAATGGTAGGATGACCAATGTCAAACTGGGATGTGGAGGAATTGAGATTATAGTTAAGCAGAATGATGAAAGCACGTCAAAAACCACCGCCATCTCCATCCAATGGAATAGCTTTCTCTATTTTGCTAGCTTTGAGGCACGATTTTCAACATAATTATGCCTAGAATTATGAACTACAATTCTCTCCAACTCAAATGTGAGTTTTTGCAGCTTTTGGCAAACTTATTATTATACACCAGCTTTAGTAATTCCATATTCCCTATTTGATTTCAAATCATGGTGATTTTTTGCTGAAAAATAAAGTGAAATGAAAACTACGTGAAGTAATTTTGACGTTTGTGAGTTTCATTGTTTGTCAGCGTAGACTCTTAATTATCTTGATGAAGCATGGAACGTGATTTTCACAGAACTGTATTTTTAATCAACCTTGTAGTTGAGCTTATTGAAAGTTTTAAGCTCTTATGTCAGTTGTTTTTCTTGCTTTCTGCTTGTAATGCAGGTGTTGTTATGCATTTTTTTATTGCAAAGTTCATTAAAATTATAATGTTTGTGCTGCTACATTGTATGCTATTTATATTCATTATCTGCTTTTCGTAATGCAGGTATAAATACTTTATTCAATTGAGTACTAGAAATGGGACACCAAATAAACAATATAAAGCCAACAGTTTGAGTAAGTAAATGCATTATACATCACTCCCTTGTTTCTCCAAAAGTATCACTGGAAGATTTGTAACAGCCTGCATCACATTTTAACTCTAGGATATGAAATTGCTTAAATGTCAACAAGCTAGTCTCACTAGAACAGAATGTACATCTATAAAAACAATTTATTAGATCAATTTTTCACAGGCTTCTCAATGCTTGGCCAACTTAGCTTCTCATAGGGATAGCAAAGGAACAAATGCTGCTGTCGGTCAAGAAGAAGGCGCTCTTGAGGCACTACTGCCACTAACTTTTTTGTAAATGAAGGTGTATGATAATTTTATTGAATACTTTACCCTCCACTATTATAACCGTAAGTGAAAGGAAATCTTCATCAATTTTAATCGCAATTTATGTCTTTGCCTTTAAGGTGGTTGTTAAGCTACACGGATATCTATTGTAAAAATACAAAATTGCCTTTCGTTTTACACTGTATTTATTTAAGCACAGGATGTAGTTTCATGCCCTTTTCTAGTCTGAGTGTTACCTCCCATTTAGAGGGACATAAGGGACAAAATTTACTATGCGACCGCCTGTAGTTATAGCACTGGAGGCACTGGAGGCTTGCAAATATGAATGTACTGTTAATAAGTAGAATTTAGTATGTACTTGCTGCAACTATGAATACACTGGCTATGTTTTTAAGTATGTTTGTTATTTTGTACTTGACTAAGTAAAACTTGTGTTGCTAGTTATTCTGAAATGAAAAGTTCTTTGTTGTAGTGTAATGTTGCAATTAGATATGATATAATGTTGCAGTATAATGTTGCCATAGATATGATATAATGTTGCAGTACATTTCCAATTTAAATTGCAAAAGATGTTGCCATAGATATGATATAATGTTGTAGTATGTGATGTTAAATGTGGTAATAAACTGGTAAAGTGTTGCCATTGGATGGTAAAAGTGTTACCATAGATTAATGAATATGGGCCCCACAACAGGGTTCCGTAAATGTGGGCCAAAGAATTAGTGGGCCCCATAATGTGGGCTCACATGTTGGGGCCCAGATTGTAGGGCTTATTTTTTTAGTAAATTTGGTATCTGTGGAGACAACAGAACCGATGTTGCCCTAGGGTGTTGCCTTTGACTCTAGTGCAACGTGGCAAAATGCATCACCGAGAAAGTGTTGCCTTTGCCTTTTTTAGCCTACAACAACATTTTTTGGCACATTCTGCATCATTCTTGGGTGTTGCAGTATGCAATCTATGGTGTAATGCTTAAATCATTAATTAATAAACCTTAATTACATTCATTTATCAGTTAATTTATTTAAAATCATTATTAAATTAACCTTAATCATTAATTTATTTTTCTTAATTATTAATTAATTAATCCTTAATTATCATTTGATTAATTTGTTAATTAATTAATTAATTTTCTCTTAATTACTATCATTAAGTAATTATTCTCGAAGTAATTATCTTTTCATTTATCACTTTAATTATCATTAAAATCTTTAATAAAAAACCTTGTAATTAATTTTCATTAATAAATTAATCACCTTGATTTAAAACAAACCAATCTTTAATTAATCACATTGATTAATTAATCATCTAATATTAAATTCCATTTGAAAGAATTTAGAAAATTAATTAAATAATTATCCTAACATATATTACTTTAAAAACAAATTAACTTTAAACATTTGACTTAAAAATTAGACTTTGAAACTTTGTTAAAACTTGTTTTAATTTCCATTTTAGCTTCTAAAACATAGTTAATATATTTCAAAAACTTGATCAAATTTAAATTTCAAAACTCGTTACTTTCTTTCCTTTCGAAACTTGCCACTACTTCAAAAACCCTAGCCAGAACTTTGTTTACTCGAAGTATTTTTCAATTTCCCTAAGCATGACTTCGAGTTATCTTCCCACTTACCTTTTCTGAGTCACCCCGCATATTTCTTCGAGACAAACCCGAGCTATTCCTCGTCTTCCCAACCCATACCATTTCCAGATGCACAAATATTCGTGCGTGCACGTGCACATGAGATCGGAGCCGCTCCGATCACCGCTTCCACCACTAGAACATCGACTATGGCCACCACGATAAATTCGAGTGCCCAGATCGACAAAACGAGGACGAAATTGAATTTGAGCAAGTCGAAATTTCTTTATAACCAGACTCGATCGAAAACAACCCTTCGACGCCGACGATCAAATCACCTGAAGCACTGCCACTATGACCAAAGCAACGTTAGACCCTCCCCTTCCCATTCCTCTGGGTACGATCGACCCAAACACATTGACGAAGTTGCACTCTCCCCGAGAACTCATCAGCCAAAAATGGTTATCGAACCCTAAATCAACATGGACCAGTCGCCACAGCCATCTAAAAATCATCTCCTTATTTTTCCTGTGATCGACAACTCCCAAACAAGCTACGACCACGACCATGATGAATACCATCATGCCGATCAACAGAATTTGATGAAAAACCACAAAACGATCATCTCGAAAAATCTTGATCTTCACATGCTTAAAAATCATGAAATTTCCTTCTAAAATCATCATTTGTTAATAGGAACCTGATCATGGAATTCAAAGATGAAATTTAATTCATTGACTTTTAACCTATAATTAGTTTATTGCTGCATTTTTCTATTTTCAAAAGTTTTACTCAATATTTTCAGTTGAATTTATTTTTAAAAATAAAGTTATACATCTACAAACACTTTTCATCCAGAGAACAAGGTCTAAAACTGTTTGGGTAGGATGGTTTGAGTTTTTTTGAACTAAATTTCAAAATCTAAAACTAAACAAAAGTGTTACTCTTCTGTGTCCCAAACATGCATATAAAAACCTCATACATATATTCACACAGGCATCATTCATATCAAATTTCAAAGGGAATCACATGCATCTGTAGATATAATCAGGTTCAACTCAAGATAGGTCAATTTGCTCACCTTAAAAAGGAAGAACAGATTGCTTGAGTACTAGATCTTGATATTGAATTTGAATTTGATCTGATTGTTCTGAGGTGATCCACAGCTTCAAATTTGAGTTGAATTTATTATTGATTTGGTTTGAAATGCCTGAGATTTTCCAGATTTTGATCTTGTTTTGATCTTTATTTTTATTTTTCATTTCCAGATTTTTGAAATGTTTTTGATTTTAAGGCTCTGAATCCTGCTTGTTTTCCAGATCTTTGAAATGCTTCTGGATATTAAACTTCTTCCAAGTTTTGAAATACTGAAAATGTTCTAGAGATCAATTTGAGTTTCAACCAGGCTTGGAAAATTTAGGTGATCTGCTTTGCTTTAACCTGATGTTATTACTCAGGTCTGATTCAAGTTGAAGATGGAATTTGATTGAAATTTTGTTTTCCAGATTGAATTTTGTTTAAGATGATCCTTTGTAACCTGATTTTGTTCCCGGTTTGAAAACGAAGATGAGAGAAATTTTGAACTGAGGTAAGTAACCAGGTTTTGGGAAGTATGAACTGAGAATAATAACCAAGTTTCTTTCTTATTCATATTTTAAAATTTAGGATTAAGAAGGAAAAAAACTTGCTTCCCACTTGTTTATTTTAACTCAACACTTGTCTAATTTTCATAATAAATGCTTACACTTGTTTAAGAAAATGAACACTTGTAATATGAATGAGATTATTAATTTACAAATGTCATTTTCGATTAATTTGTGTTTAAGTCCTTACTTTATTTTAATTTATGTAAAAAAACTATTTTTAAATCCTTGAGTATTTTTATTTTATATTTTAACATGTGTTTATATTTTCAATATTTGTGTTTTTATCTTCTTATATATTTACATTTGCACAAATTAATTTTATCTCAATTGTTTTTTCCATATTACAATCTTAATTTAGTTCAATATATATACATTTTTGTATTTTATATTTTCATTCATACATTTTTTGTCATTTATATTTACATGATCTTTTAAAAGAGAATGATTTTAAAATCTTTATTATACACCAAAGAAAAATTATATTTATTCATATATATAAGAATTAAATTTAGAATAGCTTTTTTAAAATTCCTACATTAATCTTGAATCATGTCTTCCAAAATAAATACATTTACATATATTTGTACATTAAAATTAGAAAACAAATTTCTATTAAATTTAGAATATAGAATTTAAATCCTAATTAATTTTTAAGATATTTTATTTTTTAAAATTTTATTCATATTTATTGAATTTTAAAATCAATTTCTTTATTTACAATCTTTTATATATTTACCCCAAATTTTCAAATTAATCCATAATTAAATTTATAATTAATATATTATTCAAAATATCTATTTCTGAATTTTCAATTAGAAATTCGTATTCAAGATCATATTTATACATAATTTATATTAATAAACAAATAAATATCTATTTAATTTGGAAAATACCAAATTAATTCACAATTAAATTTCAAAATTTATTTAAATTTCCAAATTAAATTCGACTTGAAATGGGATCATTACCGATTACCCCTTAAGAAAATTTAATTCTTGAAATTTGCCAAGGAGACAACAAAGAACAGATGAGAGATATAGAAATATCTTTCCAGATCAAACTGTACATTTATTCTACATTTGGCTTACCAAATCAGAATATCACCGATAAATATGAGAATGATCCCATATAATACTACACAAGATATCCTAGTCACTCGGTCTATGAAATATGCAGAGGCATTGGTTAGTTCGAAGGAATAACTAACCATTCGTAGAATATATCGAGACCCCAAAGAATAGACAAATGGATATTCAACTTAGGTCGGGATATTCCGAAGCATACACCCGCTTGTCCCTCTTCGGACTTTGAACTTCATAAAAAATCACAATAAAATTTCAAATTTGGTTTTAATCGAAATCGTTTTATCGATACAAATTATTCTATCTTCATATTTTATTTTACCAATTTATTCCAATAAAATTTCAATTTCGTTAGAGTTAAAAACGAAAACCGATAGAAATTTGATGAAGATAATACGACTTAAGATCTTATTTACACGATTCGCAGGCCTATCACAACACCGAAGCTTCTTCTTGCAGCTGCCACGAAGTCATTAAAGAATTGAAATCGGATCAAAGGAGATTGAGAAGAAAGTTGTTTCCGTTGTTGCACGGTATTGACCATTTGTAGTGGTACTCCCCTGTCCCCTATCTCATCTTCTTCTTGCCCTCATACTCACCATCAATGGATAGAAAGAGAATTTACTAAGGCATACAGACAGATATCTTAGGGATATACTCATTCTAGGGTGTACTTTACCCTATCTCAAATGAGTTACTTAATGTGTTATACTCCAAAAGCTAAAGTTCAACCTTTAGCTATGATACCAAATGTGACGACCCAGATTTTCGCATTCGAAAATCGATATCCATACTTCACTCGTATTTGAATGTCGCAGATTCAAACGTTCAATCCGATTCGTCAGAGCCTATAACGCATTAAGTACAACAACATAGCGGAAGAAAAATGAATAATATCATTGATATACAACAGCTGATACAACAATGATGCAAATGATATCAACATCAGAGATATGATACTACAAATCACAGTGGAAGATACACAATATCAGTAGCAGAGCAATATCATAAACTTGGACTCAAAAGAAGGAACTCCAATATCAACAATCTCCATCTCCAAAGCATCAATCCAGAAATAGCTCGAACTCCCAATTAAGTTGTACTAAGTACTCAGCAAGGTCGGTCTCCTTGATCAAATGCGATCCATGAAACCAAAGACTGGATGCTATCGAATCTACTCCTACTATTTGATTGTCTGAAAATCCGAACTCTAGACTACCGTGTGGAAAATTGTGGGCACCCAGAGTTTAGAAAGGGGACAATAAACTTCGGATCAGTCAAGGGACTGGTGTGAGAAAACGAAAATAGTTTATCTTTAAAACAAACAACAAAAGAATTTAAAATTGAAATCCGCAATGCTTTTGGAAAATGAAACTACCATAAGGCCTCCCGCCGCACACACCATGCAAATGCAGAATTGGAGGAGATTTCTCCTTATGATTGTCAAACATGCTTGATACGCGAAAGCCTTTTAATATTATTATTAGTGCATAGTGGAAAACATTTGCAAGTATAATATTAATCTTAGCCAGCATACGTACCATTATAGTATGCCTACTACAGCTACCATATTAGATGGAAGGTTCTACAACTAAAACCGTACAAGGCGCATATTAGAGATTGGATTTCCATCAAATGGTCAGGTTAAGGAACTTCCTATTGCCACATTGAAACGCCTCTGGAGGGACTCCCCGAGAACCTACCTGGCTCTCTGTCAAAACAAGGCCGGTTTACCCCCTTCCCGGGAGTAACACCTAAAGGTATGCCATCCCCGGTCGTTTGCGACCTTTATTCGAGGATCCTCAACCACAAAGAAAAAATCACACAGTAATAAATTTACCGTGTCCACATGAGTTAAGTATCTAGGTTCCATACAATGATACCACCCTTTTCCAGAAGAAATGGACAAACCCTAGGGGCGCGACCCATGTAACCTTGCTGCATTTTTCCTGTTCCGACCATTTTCGGGGTGTGAGGTCCTGATGCAGTCTCGTCCATAAAGCTACGCTTTTCGCAAAGCCATGCTTTGATCAACAAATGATCAACAGCACTTCGTATGCCACATTACCAAATTGGGAATATATCACTAGTAACCATCAACTACATAACCTCTAAGATCGTACATCTCAGAGAAGGGTGTTAAGCTAAGAGAATAAATTCTCCACCACCAAACAGAAATGTATTTGACAGAAACCAGCTTTACATCTCAAAGTGTAATTTCAGGCACACATCCATACAAGTCTGTTCTGGGTTCGAACAGAACCGAAGGCACTTCCAAAGAAATCCTTGCAATTCGAGAATTTACAATCCCTATCGGACTCCCCATCACATATGGAGATCTCTATACCGGCGCAACTCAGTGCAGAGACATTCGACGGGTTATCCTTTCATTCTCGAAAATACCCGGCCTTCACCAACGATCTTCAAATGCTATCCATAACGACGTATCATTATTCAGAATGGGTTATATGACACAAAGGTCCTCTCCCGACTAAATCGAATAATGAGCGCAATATTTAAAAATCACATCGATAATAGGATCTCAATTAAGTCACAACTTATTACCCTAAACAAATTTTAAACAAATCACCATTTTAAATCTTTAAACATAAAGATTCACTTAACAAAGTTCACCCATCTTTCACAAAGATTCATTCACAGATTTCAAAACAATTTCCACCTCAAATCTTTATAGAAAGGATACACTTTTAGAATCCCTTTTCAATTTGAAAACAAAGTATACCAATCTTTAACAATGATCCATTCATATTTTTTCAAAAAAAATTCCCTTTCAAATATGATTAACTCATCCAATCTTTAAATCAAAGATTTAATTCATAGCTTTCAAAACCATTTCCAAAGATTCATTCATAACTTCGAAAACCATTTTCATTTCAAACTTGAAATCCTTTTAACACAAATTGGAAATTCTTCCATTATATGAAAGTTTTTATTATTTGAAAAAAAAAAATTTCGTTTCGGAAAAATCCGATTTCATTTGTACAAGTAAAAGCCCTTCAAGTATAAAGCTTGGGTTAAATTCAAATTCTCTAAACAATACTTTTAAAAATGGTTTAAAACCTATAAAACACATTTATAACTCGTGTAATTTTTTTAAACCATAATTTCCTAACATAGAATTCAATTTCAAATCTTGAACTCAAATTCAAATCAAATTATTTAAATTTCAAAACTTTATCAAGTTATTTAAAATAACTTTTATCTTCAAAATTCCTTTTCAAATGCTTTTCGTACTTAACCCAATTCCATTTCTAAAACTATATTGGATTCAAAATTCCTTTTTTAAAATCATTTCAAAAATCTGTGACTTAACCAATTCCCTCACGCATTCCATATTTGTGTGTGTATGGTATAGTCCAGGGGTTTTACACAATAGTGCAACAACATCAATCATCACAGATTCAATCATATCAATACCGATATGCGATATAATCTATAACGCTTATCTCTATTCACAGATTCATAGATATAATTTCATAACAGACAAATAAATTTCATTCGCCACAGATAAATAAATTACATTCATCATAGCTCAAATAAAAAATAATTCTTGCATAAAGCATTAGACATCGGGGATATCACATAATTCAACATTCAATTGAATCCAAACATTCATAAGTAAGATTAACTAATCATCTGATAAATTTTAAATCAGATTTAAATACTTATGAATATCTACTAATCTTGGTTGATTAATTATTAATTAATTACGAACCTTTAATTAATTATCTTTTAATCATTTATTAATTAACCTTTAATTATAAATTAATCAATGCTTAATCATTAAATAATTAACCTTTAATTATTTTATTATTCTTTAATTAATTATTCTTAATTAATTATTCTTAATTAATTAATAAATTAATTAACCCTTAATTAATTACCATTAAATTAATTATCATCCTCAAATTAATTACCTTAATTAATTAATCATATAATTAATTATTCTCTAATTAATTATTCTTCAATTACTCGATTAATTAAACTTAAATCATTAATCAATAAACCTTAATTACTTTCACTTACCAATTCGTTTATTTAAAATCATTATTTTGAAAAGCAATGGGCTAAGGGAGCCCTGCCCATTTTATTCAACTCAAGAGATATACAAACAGTTCAGCACAAATATAAGAAACGGTACCAAACCTTACATACAATGTACATATCTCAATCAAAAGACTTACATACAAGATCAGTATCAAGACTTAACATTCCTAATTCGTTTCAGTGCAGTCTCTTTATTCTTCTTAATGTTCTCTTATTAATAATTCTATATAAAGAGTTTGGATCTTCCATCTTCAAATTGAAAATTCTTCTATTCCTTTCACACCATATTTCATAAACAAAAGACTTCAAGGCAATCAAAAGAATCATAGCATTTGGAGATTTCCACCTTGTTGCTTTAAAAATATTGAACCATTTAATTCTAGAAGATCTGATCGGCTTGTGAAATTTGCCATTAATAAGAAACCTGCGCAAGATTGTAAAAACAAAATTGCACTCAAAAAATAAGTGAGTGTTTGATTCCATCTGATTTTTGTAGAGTACACAATCTACATTGTTTATCATTCCCATCATTATCAACTTCTGCTTTGTGTTTAAAGCATTTGCCATGACTTTCCATAGTAATAAATTCTCTTTAGCAAGAGTTTTATCATTCCAGATTCTTTTATACCATGGGAAATTTTCTGAACTTGAATTTTCAATCAGAGACTTATACACCAAAGCTATTGAGTGAGGCTTACTTTTGATAGACCAGAGGACTTTATTCTTAGTAGATGGTAGATCCATTGAAGAAATTTTCTGCCATAGTTTCCTCACCAGATTTGAGCTGCAGTAAGGTAAGACAATTATATTTTCACTAATATATGCTGAAACTTTTGCATTTAGAGGGATACCAGTCTGTCTTTGTAATGAGTAAGATAGGCTATCTTGAATTATGAAACCAGTTTTTTCCCAAGAAGATGACCAAAAAGATAAATCTTTATTTTCTAGGGGATTACACTGAATCAAAGGAAGAAGAGTATGCCTAAGTTTTAAAATATTTCGCCAACTCCAGCTGCAAAGACTTGGAATGTTCATAGACCAGAATTCCTTTCCTTCAACTAGATTTTTCTTTATCCACTCTGTCCAAAGATCACCACTATCCGATAATATTTTATCAAAGTGAACAGATACCGCTGCTATATTCCAAATTTTTAGATTAGTAATACCAAGACCTCCTTTATCTTTTGGAAGCTGAATCTTTTTATATGAAATTGGGATGAGTTTTTTTGAAAAAGGATCACCATGCCAAAAGAATCTAATCAAAGCACTATTAACCATAGAAATGAGTTTATTTGGAAGAATATAGTGCCTCATCCAATAATTTGCCATTGCACTTGCTATACTTTGAACTATTACCAATCTTCCTGCTTGAGTTAGTTGGGTGTTAGGCCACAAAGAAAGTTTTGCAGTAATCTTCTCATGTAAAGGAAGACAATCATTTTTAGTAAGCCTAGCAGTGATAAGTGGTAAGCCCAAATATTTAGCATCATGCTTCATTTCCTTCAAACCAGTTTGAGCTATAATGTCAGCCTTCAAATTATCATTTAGCCCTTCTAATAAAATATTTGATTTGTTGAAATTTATTTTTAATACAGTAATTTCATGGAACACCTTCAGTACCTCCAGAATAGAAGTAATATTAGCTGAAGTTGGTTTGGTAAAGATAACTAGATCATCAACAAAAAGAAGATGAGGTATGAGAGGATCCTTGCATTTTGGATGTAGTAGAAATTTCTTAAGTTTCACTTGCTCAAGGATAAGAGAATTCAGTATTTCCATCACTAAAAATAGGATCATGTTGACGTACTCCTTGAGTGCCTTTGAAAAAACCTCTTGCACTTCCATTTCTAACTATAGAATAGTGAGTTGTAGAGATACATGTATATATCCAGGCTATAATTGGCTTCGGGAAATTCATTCTGGAAAGAATTGCGGCAATAGAGTTCCAAGAAACTGAATCAAATGCTTTTTGGATGTCAAGATTCAACATACATCTAGGAGAGATATTTGAAATTCCATAGCCTCTTAAGAGCTCCTGAGTTAATAAGATGTTATCACTGATATTTCTCTGTGGCAAAAAAGCAACTTGATTTCTAGAAATAATTGATGGTGGCACAATTTATAATCTATTTGCAATAACCTTTGCTATGATTTTATATAAGACATTACAACATGATATTGGCCTGAAGTCAGCAACATTACTTGGATTGTTACACTTTGGCACCGGAACAATGTTTGTAGAATTTACACCAACTCGTAATTTATTATTAGAGAAGAAGTATTGAATAGCTTTGATAAAATCCACTTTAATAATTTTCCATGATTTCTAAAAGAAAAATGCATTATATCCATCAGGGCCAGCACTACTATCCGGTTTAAGAGAGAATATTGCCTTTTCAATTTCCTCTGATGTTATTTCTTGTATCATTTTATTAGCTTGCTGATCATCCAAGCATGGTGTTTGCAAATGAAACAGAGGCAGAAGATTTGGAATTAAAGGCTTGGGATTGGATAGTATAGATGAAAAATAATATATGAAGGCTTTAGTAATAGAATCTTCATTCTCCTGCAATGCTCCATTCACATCCTTAATGCACATGATCCTCTCTTTTGCCTGTTTGATTTTAATAGAATCATGAAAAAAAAATTTATTCCTATCTCTAAGCTTTTCATAAAATTCGTGCAATACTTCTTTCCTCATTAAAGCTTCAACTTCTAGTGCCTCAAACAAAGCCTTTGAAAGTTCAGATTCTTGGCAGGCTAATCTTCCATTCAGAGGGTTTAGCTGCAATTGATGTTGTATATGAATAAGCTGATTCCTTATTCCATTAGAGATTTTTGAGCCATCACCAAACTTGTCTTTAGCCCACATTTTAGGTTTACATTTCAGCCTTTGAAGCTTTGTTTTGATAATATACATAGGATTCCCAAAAAAAATCTCCTGCCATACCTGCAATACACAGCTATGAAAATCTTTATGATTAGTCCAAGATTTAAAAAATTGGAAAGATGGGGTAGCTATTTTTAATAATATCTCCCCATGTTAATATAATTGGCGAGTGATCAGAAATTGATAGGCTAAGAAATTTGCACTGGAGATTTGGCCAAAGATTAATAGAATGGATATTGTGAAATGCATGATCAAGTTTACAAAAAGTTCTAGGATCATTTTTGCATTTGGTACTCCAAGTAAAATCAGTTCCAATATAATTTATATGAGAGGGAGATGAATTATTTAAAGCTTGTTTCAAAGGAGATATTTCTTTTAGAGATAAAGGATTGCCACCAGATTTTTGATCAGATGCAAACATGCAATTGAAATCACCAAGGACAATCCAAGGGAGATTTTGTTGAACAAAAGAGGAGAGATTGGATAGAAAAGAAAGTCTTTTATCTAAATTGATATGAGCATAAACAAATGAAATCAGAAAATTTGTGTTAGAGGGTAAAGATAGTGCACTGAAATGAATGATTTGATCATCCTCCATTATCTTTGTCATCTTGAAAAAGTGAGAGTTCCATAGAACCAAAATTCTTCCAAAAGGAGCACTATTCAGATTATCTTCAAAGGACCAATCTGGAGCAATATTTTTACAGGCTAGAACTGTCTTTATTCTATTCAACTTTGTTTCACTAATAGCTAAAAGATGAATTTTTTGATCTTTAATCAATTTCTTCACTTCATCTTGTTTTGATAATAAGTGCCCTCCTCTAATATTCCAATAAGCTATGTTATTGATCGTCATCATAAAGGTTTTGGAGATGTAATAATTGTAGGATTCTTCCTTGTATGTCTATTTCCACCTGAAAGAGATGAAAATTCCTTGCAAGATATATTATTATTTCTAGGCTGAATTTCATCGATGCTGTAGTTATTTCCACTGTTAAGGTCATCAGTTGCTTCATTGAAAGAGACACTCTTTTTACCTCTTTTTCCTTTTTTGTAATTGGATATAACTTGTTACACTATTTTCTCTTTAGGAGAACAGGGTGGAGGTAAAATTAGATGTTCAGGAGGAGAACTATTGATACATGGAGAGGATTGTTCAAAGACATCATCTTTTCGGCTTTCCAAGGAATTTTCTTGCTCTAATAAAGCATGTGATTTCATATCTATGTCTTTTTTTGTACTGATGTTTCCATAATTATTAATTAATCTTTAATTATTAAATTAACCTTAATCATTAATGATTTTCCTTAATTATTAATTAATTAATCCTTAATTATCATTTGATTAATATGTTAATTAATTAATTTTCTCTTAATTACTGTCATTAAGCAATTATCCTTTAAGTAATTATCTTTTCATTTATCACTTTAATTATCATTAAAATCTTTAATTAACAAACCTTGTAATTAATTTTCTTTAATAAATTAATCACCTTGGTTTAAAACAAACCAACCTTTAATTAATCACATTGATTAATTAATCACCTTATCTTAAATTCCATTTGAAAGCATTTAGAAAATTAATTACATAATTATCTTAGCATATATTACTTCAAAAACAAATTAACTTTAAACATTTAACTTAAAAATTAGACTTTGAAACTTTGTTAAAACTTGTTTTAATTTTCATTTTAGCTTCTAAAACATAGTTAATATATTTCAAAAACTTGATCAAATTTAAATTTCAAAACTTGTTACTTTCTTTCCTTTAGAAACTTGCCACTACTTAAAAAACCCGAGCCAGAACTTTGTTTACCCGAGCTATTTTTCAATTTCCCCAAGCATGACTTCGAGCTCTCTTCCCACTTTCCTTTTTCCGAGTCACCCTGCATATTTCTTCGAGACGAACCTGAGCTATTCCTCGTCTTCCTAACCCATACCATTTCCACATGCACGAATCCATGCGCATGCATGTGCACATGAGATCGGAGCTGCTCCGGTCACCGCTTCCACGCCAGAACATCGACTATGACCACCACGATAAATTCGAGTGCCCAGATCGACAAAACGAGGTCGAAATTGAATTTGAGCAAGTCGACATTTCTCTGTAACCAGACTGGTCGAAAACAACCCCTTGACGCCGATGATCAGATCACCTGAAGCACTGCCACTCTGACCAAAGCAACGTCAGACTCTCACCTTCCCATTCCCCTGGGTACGATCGACCCAAACACCTTGACAAAGTCGCATCTCCCCAAGAACTCATCAGCCAAAAATGGTTATCGAACCCTAATCAATGTGGACCAGTCGCTATAGCCATCTAAAAATCATCTCCTTATTTTTCCTATGATCGACAAATCCCAGCCAAGCTATGACCACGACCACGATGAACACCATCATGCCGATCAACAGAATTCGATGAAAAACCACAAAACGATCATCTCGAAAAATCTTGATCTTTACATGCTTAAAAATTGTGAAATTTCCTTCTTATATCATCATTTGTTAATAGAAACCTGATTATGGAATTCAAACATGAAATTTAATTCATTGACTTTCAACCTATAATTAGTTCATTACTGTATTTTTCTATTTTCAAAAGTTTTACTCAATATTTTCAATTGAATTTATTTTTAAAAATAAAGTTATATATCTACAAACACTTTTCGTCCTGAGATCAAGGTCTACTATTTGGGTAGGATGGTTTGAATTTTTTGAACTAAATTTTCAAAATATGTAAACTAAACAGAAGTGTTACTCTTCTATTTCCCAAACATGCATATAAAAACCTCATACATATATTCACACAGGCATCATTCATATCAAATGTCAAAGGTAATCACATGCATCTGTAGATATAAACAGATTCAACTCAAGGTAGGTCAGTTTGCTCACCTTAAAAAGGAAGAACAGAGGACCTCGATCATTGCTTGAGAACTAGTTCGTGATATTGAATTGAATTTGATTTGATTGTTCTGAGGTGATCCACGACTTCAAATTTGAGTGGAATTTATTCTTGAGTGGGTTTAAAATGCCTAAGATTTTCTAGATTTTGATCTTTGTTTTGATCTTTATTTTGATTTTTCATTTCTGAAATGTTTTTGATTTTGAGGCTCTGAATCCTACTTGTTTTCCAGATCTTTGAAATGCTTCTGGATATTGAACTTCTTTCAAGTTCTGAAAAATTGAAAATGATCTGGAGATCAATTTGACTATGAACCAGGCTTGAAAAATTTAGATGATCTGCTTTGCTTTAACCTGACGTTGTTACTCAGGTCTGATTCAAGTTGAAGATAGTATTTGATTGAATTTTTTTTTTCCGGATTGAATTTTGTTCGAGATGATCCTTTTCAACCTGATCTTGTTCCAGCTTTGAAAATGAAGATGAGAGAAATTTTGAACTAAGGTAAGTAACCAGGTTTTGGGAAGTATGACTGAGAATAATAACCAAGTTTCTTTCTTATTCATATTTTAAAATTTTGGATTAAAAAGGAAAAAAAAAAACTTGCTTCCCACTTATTTATTTTAACTCAACACTTGTCTAATTTTCATAATAAATGCTTACACTTGTTTAAGAAAATGAACACTTGTAATATAAATGAGATTATTAATTTACAAATGTCATTTTTGATTAAATTGTGTTCAAGTCCTTACTTTATTTTAATTTATATAATCCTTATATTAAAAAAAAAATGTTTCTAAACCCTTGAGTATTTTTATTTTATATCTTAACATGTGTTTATGTTTTCAATATTTATGTTTTTATCTTCTTATATATTTACATTTGCATAAATTAATTTTATCTCAATTGTTTTTTTCATATTACAATCTTAATTTAGTTTAATATATTTTTTTTTATATTTTATATTTTCATTCATACATTTTCTATCATTTATATTTACACAATCTTTTAAAAGAGAATGATTTAAAAATCTTAATTATACACCATATAAAAATCACATTTATTCATATATATATATATATATATAAGAATTAAATTTAGAATAGCCATTTGAAAGTTCCTACATTAATCTCAAATCATGTCTTCCAAAATAAATACATTTACATATGTATGTATATTAAAATTAGAAAACAAATTTCTATTAAATTTAAAATATAGAATTTTAAATCCTAATTAATTTTTAAGATATTTTATTTTTAAAAATTCTATTCATATTTATTGAAGTTTCAAATCAATTTCTTTATTTACAATTTTTATATATTTACCCCAAATTTTCAAATTAATACACAATTAAATTTATAATTAATATATTATTCAAAATATCTATTTCTGAATTTTCAATTAGAATTCTTATTCAAGATCATATTTATATACAATTTATATTAATAAACAAATAAATATATATTTAATTTGGAAAATACCAAATTAATTCACACTTAAATTTCAAAATTTATTTAAATTTCCAAATTAAATTCGACTCAAAACAGGATCATTACAACTTCTTTATATGGCATGGCTTCTCCTATGAAATTCACAAATCTCATAATCAATCTACATTATATTATTTTATTTAGCTAATTAATTATTATAAACAATCTTACCAAAAGCATGGGGTGTTACATCAACCCTCAGCATACTCAAATCAATTTTGAGTACCCGAGAGTCTAAGGGGAAACAAAAATTTCGAGTCAGACATAAAACCTGGTGTGAATAATTCTGTTATATCTCGGTTTACTGATATTAAGTGAGACCACGCTGCTTAGCAGAATGTGTTTCCTCTCACTAATATCCTTTTCAAAACATATATATTTTACAAATCCTTTCCTGCAACCAAACTGGTTAATCAAACTAATTATATCAGAATAGCACTATCTTTGATGCAAATAAATGGACTATCTGTCTATAAAATAGGTAATATGTGAACTATCTACCCACAGTATAGTAGTAAGGTTCGTTATGCTAACAAAATGAAAATCTGTCAAAAAAACAATAGCATGGTCCGCTATGCTAAAATTGACTAACTGTCCATAAAACTGGGCTGATTGCCGCAAACAAGACTAACTATCTGAATCAAAAGGGACTAACTGTTCAAAACCTAGGATGACTTCCTACAAAATGGACTAACTGTCCAAATTATTTTCTCAGGGTTAACTACCCTTTAAATTTTCCTTGAAAACTTTTTCAAAATTATTTAGTCCTTCAAATCATATACATACATACATACATATATATATATATCCAATATATATACACACAATAAAGATATATCTTTAGCTTTACTCTAAGGAATTTTTCCATGATATATATACTTTACTCAAAATAACATTGATGAATTTTAATGAGGATTAACTATCCTTCCAAAATAAGTTAAACCCTTTTTAAATTGAAAATACTTTGGCGATACTGAATATTCAATATATTCGAAACCTTTATTTAAAACCTTTAAACACCCTTTCGCAACCCTTGGAGGTAACCCCTTCGAACCCATTAAAAGTGTCCCTTTCGAAAGCTCTAAAAACCTTAGCCAACTTTCTTTTAAAAACCTTCAAACATTGCCTTTCGAAACCATTGGAAAATCTTTCTTTTCGAAACATCAGAAAACAACACCTTCCGACTCCTTCAAAACCTTTGAGGAACCACTCCTTCGAAACCTCCTTTAAAACCTTTCAAAAGCATTACACCTAAACCTTTCAAAAGAATTTTAGGTTCAATTTAAAGCATGTGGAAACCTTTCAAAACCATTCATAGTTAACTTCTTCGAAACCCTTTGAAAACGTCTAGGTTGAACCCCATTGGATTAAGTCTTTAAGTAGAGCAAAAGGACATAACCCCATTAAAGTCAAAAGCACTTCCTTTTGAAATCATTTAAATCATCTCTTTCAAAACCAATTTGGGTTATACTTTAATTTAACAAAAGGGTCAATAAAACCCTTTTATGTCGAAATCCACTCTTTCGAAAGCATTTCCTAACTAAAATGTGGTGTGTTGGAACCACTCCTTCGAAAGCATCGGAGAAATAGGCAAATTTTCTAAAACAAAAACAACCCCTTCAAAATCTATTGGGTCGAAAGGTAAAAAGGCGGCAGCTAGGTGTTTCGACTTAGTCGAAAACATTCATTTAAAACAAAGATGCAACCTGATCGAAACCATTTCCTTTTAAACCATTTGATCTAGCTGAGATCAAACCAAATCGAAAGCAAGCAGACACATTTTTCTTTAAAACCAAAGCAAAGCTTCAACCCTTTCGAAACCCCATGGTTTCGACTTTATACCTTCCACCCACATCCAATTCATTACGTACCAGTTGCCTAATACCATATGCATTAGTTTCTGTCGAAGCCGGTAGTATAGGGGCAGAACCTAGTGCCGAAGGAGATGAAATAGTGAAAAACCTATTTATTTGTGCGTTTAAACTATTCCTTTTGTACCAAACCTACCTTCTTTTTCTAAATATGATTGGTTTCCATATTACTTTTTCAAATGTGTTGCCATTTTCCAGAATTAACATATTCAATTTATTTACAAAAGCCCCTTCTCCATTTTAAAATATATAAAGCATTTAAGTCCTATACTTTAGATAATTTTATATACCTATTAAATCTCTTAGGATAAACTTGGAAAAATTCCAAAAAAATCTCTTTTAATATGTTTTCTAACATATAAATTTTTTAGACCCAAACTATATATTATTTACTCATAAATAGTTTATAATCCAAATTATCATTTTCTTTACTCGAAAATTCATATAAAATCCACATTAATTCCAAAATTTCAGAAAATTGAAACCCGTCTCCAAAAGATTATTTATGATCTTCTTAAAAATTTGCATGGCATAAAGATGTCATTTAATAGGGTTTTTTCCTTAAAACGTATCATAAATTCAATATGAAAACCCATGATTCATCAATAAGTACATATATTCTTTCCATCATTAAAAAACATTGCAAATCATTACAAAATATTCGAAATTCATCTTAAAACCGAAAACACAATAAAAAATAAGATGTAAGCATTATTCACCTTAGCCTTTGTGGTTAAAGAGATTGAGATATGAATAAATCTGATTTGCTTAAGCTTCTTCCTAGCTTATCTTCTTCCTTTTTCCCCTTTTCCATATTAATGGTGGCCAACCTTGAATTTTCAAAATTTTAAAATGAAATGAACATATGAATTATACACGGTTATGGGATAAAGATATAGGAATGGCCTCTTTTCCATTCTACCCCTCCTCTAATTCATTTTAAACCCTTCTTCGATTCGTTATTAAGTGGCACAACTATACCTTTAATGAAATCAAATATCAATCCCCTCATCAACACATTATTTTGATTAATTTAGCTAATTAAATATCCTAAATAATGTTATCAAAAATCTAGGGTGTTACAGACTCCCCTTCTTGAAGAATTTCATCCTCGAAATTACGATAATGTACACAACAAATAAAACAAGAAGGTAAAACATACCATTAAACAAATTAGGATAAGTATCTCTAACCCTACTCTCAACCTCCCAAGTACATACCTTTCATTGTCACTCCACTAGACATTGACTAATCTGACCGTCTTGGTTCTTAGCTTCTTCTCATCTCTCGCAATAATACGAACTGGTTTCCTCACTATGGTCAAGTCTGATTCTATTACTAAATCATCTAGCACAGTCGATGCAATAGTAGTCTCCGGGTCTCTAAAACACTTTCTGAGATGAGAAACATGAAAAATACTGTGGACATTTTCCAAACTACTCGGTAACTCAACCCTATATGCGAGTTTCTCGATCCTCTCAACAATAGGAAAAGGTCCAATGAATCTCGATGATAACTTCCCCGATTTTCCAAGCCTAATCATACCCTTCATCGGTGCTACTTCGACTAAAAATTGGTCTCCAACCGAGAATTCTAGATCTTTCCATCTCTTATCTACAAGCTTTTCTGCCTAGATTGAGCCTCTTTCATTTTAGCCTAAATGACCTCAACCTTTTCTACAACTTCTTTGACTAAATTTGGACCAAGAACTAACCTATCTCTAGTCTCTAGTAACATACGGAAGATTTGCATGGCCTTCCATACAAAGCTTCAAATGGTGTCATTCCAATACTAGTCTGATAACTACTGTCATACAAAAACTCGAATAAATGCATATGGTCTTCCCATGATCCCACAAAATCTAAAATACAAGCCCTTAACAAATCTTTCAAGATTTTGTTAACTCTTTCCATTTGCCCATCTGTCTGCAGATGGTAAGCGGTACTCATTATGAGCTTGGTTCCCAAAACTTCCTGCAGACTCTTCCAGAACTCGCTAGTGAATAAGAGATCTCTATCACTTACTATGCTACTAGGAACTCCATGCAGTCTAACCACATTCCTCATGAACAATTTTGTCAAAACATGTGCCGTTCTGGTTGACTTAATTGGAATAAAATGGGTACTCTTAGTTAATCTATTCATTATGACCCATATATTATCATTTTCCCTGTTGGACCTTGGCAACCCGTTGATAAAATCCATGGATATAGAATCCCACTTCCATATCGAAACATCTAATGGCTAAAGCAACCACTTGGCTTCAGGTGTTCGGCCTTCGCCTGTTGGTAATTCAAACACTGCTTTACATACAAACCATATCCCACTTCATACCTTCCCAGAAGAAATTCCTCTTCATATCCCGATACATCTTAGTACCTCCTGGACGAATGGAGAACTTTGAATGATGGCATTCCTCCAAGACTTCTTTCCTTATGTTTCTTACAATCGAAACAAATAACCTTTCTTTCTTTCTTTCTCAACCACCCATTCTGGTCAAGACTGAATTCTTTCAAGTCATCACTCTCAGTTCCTTCTCTTAGCTTCCTGATCTGTTCGGCTAACATTGGATCCTCCATCTATTTAGAAGCAAACTTTTCGATCAACACTGGTCGAACTTCCAAATAAGATAATACAACTGTATCTCCACTAGACCTAGCCCTAGATCTCCATTGCACTTTGCAATCTGCTAATGCTTCCAAATCCTTCCACTCAGCAATCATATCCAAAATTGCATTCTGATGTTTCTTGCTAAGTGCATCTGCAACCTTGTTGCCTTTCCCCGATGTGTACTCAATCCCAAAATCATAAGCGGCTATAAACTCTTACCACCTTTGCTATCTCATATTTAACTCCTTTTGAGAGAACAAATACTTCAACAACATAGGACCTATATATAACTCAAACATTTCTCCCAAAAGATAATGTCTCCGCAACTTCAAAGCAAAAATAACTACAGCCAATCCTGAATCATGTGTCGGATACCCGACCTCATGCGGTCTAAGCTGTCTAGAAGCGTAGACACTCACTTTACGTCTCTGTGTTTGCACAACTCCTAGTCTTGTTCCACATGCATCGGTATAAACCACCAAATCCTGATTTCCTTCCGGAACAATCAACACAAGTGCATAAGTCAACAAGTGTTTCAAACTCAGAAATGCTTCCTCACACTAATCAATCCGCACAAACTTCACATCCTTTTTTGTTAGCTTGGTCATCGGTGCCGCTATCCATGAAAAATTCTTAATGAACCTCCAATAATAAACAGCCAACCCAAGAAAACTCTTTATCTCAGTTACTATCTCGGGTCTCTTCCAACTATTTACTGCCTCAAGCTTAATCGAATCTACTGATAACCTTTTCTCTGAGACTACATGACCAAGAAACTTCACTTCTTTCTTCCAGAAGAGACATTTCGAAAACTTCGCTTTCAATTCATTCTTCCTCAGCATCTCAAGCACCACTCTAAGATGAACTACATGCTCTCTTTCATCCTTAGTGTATATCAAGATATCATCTATGAAAACCAATACAAACTATCCAAATTCTCTCGGAAAACACAGTTCATCAAATCCATAAAGAAAGCCGGCGTATTAGTCAGTCCGAATGGCATGACTAACCATTCATACGATCCATACCTAGTCCTAAACACTGTCAAAGGTATACTTTTCTCTGTAACTCTGAGATGATGGAAACCTATCGCTAAATCCGACTGTGAAAATACCTTAGCTCCACTCAACCGGTCGAACAAATCGTCAATCCTAGACGATGGATATCGATTCTTTATGGTCTTCTCATTCAACTTATGATAATCGATAAGAAGCCTCAATATTCCGTTCGGCTTCTTAGCAAACACTGTAGGTTCTCCTTAATGCGAACTACTCGGCCCGATAAAACTCTTGCCTTATAAATCCACCAACTGCACATTCCACTCTCTCATCTCTAAAGGGGTCATCCTGCTTAGCGGCCTACTTATTAGTTCTGCTTTCGGAACCAAATCTATCCGAAACTTAATGGCTCGCTCGGTGGCAATCCAACTATAGGCTCAAACACATTTGTGAATTCTCTAACCATGAAAACTCGACTCAACCCATCTTTTGACTCCATAGCACCTAACAAGGCATACATCTCACCGCAAGAACCTTCTATGGTATAAACAATCCTGTCACTACAATCTGTGTATCTAAGCGATCTGGCAACATATCCTAGCATCGTATTCACTCAACCAATCCATACTAAGAATGATTCTGAACCCTACAAAAACAAACATATGCAAACTACAAACAAAAGCACGACCTAACAAGTCAAACTCTAACTGGTCATAACTCAATACAAGAGCTGCATACCCTCCTATTGGATTCAAACTCGTAAAAAGTAACTAAATATATGGGTTCTAGGTTAAGCTTATCTATCAAACATCTAGATATAAAAGAATGTGATGCACTAGTATCCAATAGAATGCTAATAGACATACCATAAATCTGAAGCGTACCTTCCAAAACTGTCTTTCTCTTCTCCTGAGCTGTTGGCTTCGAAGTAGCAGGCTCCAATGCATACACTTTTCCCTTTCCATCCTTAGCGGGCTCCTTGCACTGGCTCATATAGTGGCCAATCTGGTTACGGTTGTAGCACCTGGCATTCTTCCTTTCAGCCACTTTCTTTGCCTTCCCAGCACGACACTCATTGGCAAAGTGCCCCTTATTGTCGCACTTGAAACAAACAATCTTAGACTTGATTTTTTTAGCTGCTCCACCCTTCTTAGCACCTTTCTTAGGAAAGAACTTCCACTTCTTACCCTTCCTAACTGGGACTTCTTTAGCCTTACTCTTCTTTAGAGAATCAAGCAACTTCTCATGCCTTAAGGCCATTTGCACTACAAAATCAGAAGAGTCTCTAATATGAGGTAATGTAGTCCTAGCTACTCAGGCTTCACCCCCTTGATAAACTTCTCGTTCCTCTTCATAACTGTATCCACTGAAGCATACCCACATCATACCAACTCCTCAAACTTTCTGGCATACTCCAGAACTGACATCTCCCCCTGCTTTAACTCAACAAATTTCATGATCGGAGCAGACTGTTCCATTGGAGACATAAATCTCTTCTGGAACCTTCCCTTGAAATCTTCCTTAGTCATAACCTCCTCATCCACTTCTAGAATCACACTATTCCACCAGAACAAAGAAGTTTCCTGAAGCTGTCTAGATGCCAATCTCCTCTTCTGCTCGTCATTGAGGACCAAATCTGCAAAAATCCTTTCGCAGTGTAACAAACAATTCTTTACCTCAATGATATCCTCCGTTCCAACAAACGTCTTTCCTCTAAGATTAATGTAGTCCCCACTCAACTTAGCATAGTCATTGACAATTGGAGCTCCTAGAACTCATCCTCCCACTACTCCAGCAGTAACATTTGCCTGCACCATATTCATGATGAATTGATACATAGATTTCATTCTAACTTGCGGGGCTACAACACCCACATCCTCTACTTGTGCCCAATCTTGACCTCTTCTCACATTAGGCCTGGCATTCGCTCCGATGCCTTCCCCTCCTAGGTTAACTCTTCCTCTTCTTCCTTCCATATCTGTAATCAAACCTTATGAGAAACAGAAAAATGACCTAATAAGGATAGGAGACTAGAGATAAAGCGAATACTTATATATAGCAAATACAAGTACTTTACTATAGTGTTATCCCATACCGCAACCTTACTATACTTCTTTAGGATTATGTTTTAAAAATAGTTAAGTTTTTTTTATAAACTTATGCTCTGATACCAAGCTGTAACATAACGTATCTGGAGGCCAAAAGTTAAGCGCTGCAAATGCTGTAGTCATCCATAGTCTTAACTTCCGGTGACAAATACTGTAATGATAATGGTATCCATAATATTAGAAGCACATGAATATGAACAAAATCATAGATTTCACAAAAAAAATTGCTAATTACATTACAACACAATAATTCATATCCATGTTACATAATCCCTTAATGTTTCCCAGGCAATGATTAAATATATCATTACAAAAATACGCCAAGAGCGACATATGACGATGCCCCCTTGGTTGACTAGAAAAATATAGTCTTATCTGACATAATATACATGGCAGAAAAATAAACAGAATAATCTGTACTCATAATTAACTATCCGTCAGCCACTTACTTGTCTTTGGAAGCTTCATTCGTCAAAAGACTAAAACTTAAAAACCTCAACCCTCAGCCTATTCAAATCAATTTTGAGTACGCGAGAGTTTAAGTGAAACAAAATCTTTGAGTCAGACATAAAACCCGATGTGAGTGATTTTGTTACATCTCAATTTACTTATATTAAGTGAGACCACGCCGCTTAGCGAAACGGGTTTTCCCTCACTAATATCCTTTCCAAAACATATATATTTTGCAAATCGTTTCCTGCAACCAAACTGGTTAATCAAACTAATTATATCAAAATAACAATATTCTTTATGCTAATAAATGGACTATCTGTCCGTAAAACATATAATATGTGAACTATCTACCCACACATAATGGAAAGGTCAGTTATGCTAACAAAAGGACTATTTGTATGGAAAAAAATAGCAAGGTCTGTTATGCTAAATTGAACTAACTGTCCATTAAAATGGGTGATTGCCGCAAACTGGACTAACTGTTCGAATCAAAATGGGCTAGCTATCCAAAATCTAGGTTGACTGCCTGTAAAATGGACTAACTGTCTGAATTATTTTCTTAAGCTTAACTACCCTTTACATTTTCCTTAAAAACTTTTCAAAATGATTTAGTCCTTCAAATCATACACACACACACACACACATGTACACACACACGGAAAAAATAACTTTAGCTTTACTCTAAGCCATTTTGCCATGATATGTGTACTTAACTCAAAATAATGTTGATGAATTTTAATGAGGATTAACTATCCTTCCAAAACAAGTTAGAACCCATTTTAACTTGAAAATACTTAGGCTACGCTACATATTCAATACATTCAAAATCTTTGTTTAAAACCTTTAAACACCCTTTCGTAACCCTTGAAGGTAACCCCTTCGAAACCGTTGAAAGTGATCCTTTCGAAAGCTCTGAAAACCTTAGACATTTTTCTTTTGAAAACCTTTAAACATTGCCTTTCGAAACCATTGGAAAACCTTTCTTTTTGAAACCATTCAAAACCATCTGAAAATAACACCTTTTGACTCCTTCGAAACCTCTTTTAAAACCTTTCGAAAGCATTAAACCTAAACCTTTCGAAAGCATTTTAGGTTCAATTTAAAACGTGTGGAAATCTTTCGAAACCACTCGAAGTTAACTCCTTCGAAACCCTTTGCAAACGTCTCAGTCGAAACCATTGGATTATGCCTTCAAGTAAAGCAAAAGGACATAACCCTATTAAAGTCGAAAGCACTTCCTTTTAAAATCATTCAAATCATCTCTTTCGAAACCGATCTGAGTTATACTTCAATTTAACAAAAAGGTGATAAAAACCTTTTAAGTCGAAAGCCACTCTTTCGAAAGCATTTACTAAGTAAAATGTGGTGGTGGTGGTGGAACCAACCTTCGAAAGCATTGGAGAAATAGACAGATTTTCTAAAACAAAAACAACCCCTTAGAAATCTACTGGGTCGAAAGGTAAAAATGCGGCTACTAGGTGTTTCGACTTAGTCGAAAGCATTTATTTAAAATAAAGATGCAACTTAATCGAAACCATTTCCTTTTAAACTATTTGACCTAGTCGAGACCCAACCAAGTCGAAAGCATCTTAGTTGAAAGCAAGCAGAAACATTTTTCTTTAAAACCAAAGCAAAGCTTCAACCCTGGTTTCGACCTTATACCTTTCGCCCACATCCACTTCATTACGTACCAGTTGCTTGATACCATATGCATTGGTTTCGACTGTGTCGAAGGCGATATTATGGAGGCAGAACTTGGTGCCGAAGGAACGAATCGGTGAAAAACCTATTTATTTGTACTTTTAAACTTTCTTTTGTACCTAACCTGCCTTATTTGTCAAACTCTAATTGGTTGCCATATTACTTTTTCAAATGTGCTACCATTTTCTAGAATTAACATATTTAAATTATTTACAAAAAACCTCTTCTCCATTTTAAAATATATAAAACATTTAAGTCTCATACCTTAAATAATTTTATATAGCTATCAAAAATCTTAGAAAAAATCTAGAAAGATTATAGAATTTTTTTTAATATGTTTTCTAACACATAAAAATTTCAAACCCAAACCATATATTATTTACCCATAAATAATTTATAACCCAAATTATCATTTTCTTTACTAGAAAATTCATATAAAATTCACATTAATTTCAAAGATTCTGAAAATTGAAACCCTTCTCCAAAATATTATTTTTGATCTTTAAAAAAATTAGCAAGGCATAAAAATGTTATTTAATATGCTTTTTACCTTAAAACATATCATAAATTTAATATGAAAAACCATAATTCATCAACAAGTATATACATTCATTTCATCATTCAAAAACATAACAAATCATTGCAAAATATTCGGAATTCAACTTAAAATCGAAAACACAACAAAAATGAGATGTAAACATTATTCACCTTAGCTTTTGTGATTAAATAGATTGAGATACGAATAGATTTAATTTGTTTAAGCTTCTACCTAGCTTATCTTCTTTCTTTTTCCCCTTTTCCTTATTAATGGTGGCTGACCTTGAGTTTTCAAAATTTTAAAATGAAATGAATGTGTGAATTATACACGGCTACGGGATAAAGATACAGGAATGGCCGCTTTCTCATTCTACCCTTTCTTTAATTCATTTTAAACTCCTCTTTAATTCATTATTAAATAGCATGGCTACCACTTTAATGAAATCAAATATCAATCCGCCAATCAACACATTATTTTATTTTATTTAGCTAATTAAATATTTTAAATAATGTTACCAAAATTTTTAAATCTTTTCTCTGATTTTAAATGCTACACTTTACCTCAATATACTAGTGATCATACTCCCATTCAACTTATCTTATCTCAAAACTCTTCAACTAAGAAAAATTTCCCTTTTAGATTTAAGAATGGATGGGTATATGATTCTGAATAAAAAAATGTTATTCAAAATTGCTTTAAATTCTCCTCTAATGGATCTGCCCAATTTAAGTTCAGAAATTTTCTTCTTCATACTAAAAATAATCTAAAAGCTTGGTATCTTTCTAAAAATAAAAACAATAATAAAATTAGCCAAATTAGAGAGGAATGTTTTAAATTGCAAGACAGAATTGATAATAACAGCTCTGACAAAACCAAAATAAAAGAATTCTATCTTTTACAGAAAAATCTTTCCAATGCTCTTCATGTTGAAGATGCTAATATAAGACAGAAAGCCAAAGTTAATTGGCTCTCTCAAGGGGATCTTCCTATTAAATTCTTTTATGCTAAAATGTCTGGCAGGAAATATCATAATAACTAAGTAAATTAATCAATAGTAATGGGATGATTATTAATGATGCCACTTTATTAGAGAAGGAAGCTATTAACTACTTCTCTAACTTATTTCGTTCTGAGGAGAACACTTGCTCCTTTCCAGAGGTTTCTCCTAAGTTTATTTTACACTCTAACAATGAGGAAATTCTTCTTCCCCCTATTTGTCTCGAAGACATTAATTTTTTTTTTCTGCCAAGGATGATAAAAGTCCTGGACCTGATGGTTTTGGGGCTAATTTTTTTAAAACACATTGGTAAGATATAAAATACTTGCTTCTTGAGGCTGTAAAAGAATTTTTTTGTACTGGTAGACTTTTAAAAAATATAAATCATACTTTCATAACCCTTGTTCCTAAAACTAAAAACCCTTCCAGTCTGGGAGAATATAGACCAATTGCTTGCTGCAATTTTTTATAGAAAATTATAGCCTCTATTCTAAGTAAAAGAATTAAATGTTTTTTAAAATTTCTTATTTCGAAAAACCAATGTGCATTTATACCAAACAGGCTTATTGTTGATAATATTCTTTTATCTCATGAACTGCTTAGGGATTTTAATCAGGCAGGTAAAAATAAAATGTGTCTCAAAATTGACCTTCACAAAGCTTTTGATAAAATAAATAGAAACTTTATTATATACATGATGGGTCAACTCGGCTTCAATGAAAATTTTTGCAACTTAGTCAAGGAATGTATATGCAATGTAACTTATTCCATACTTATTAATGGATCTCCTTATGGTTTGTTACACAGTAATAGAGGAATTAGGCAAGGGGATCCTCTATCTCCTGATTTATTCACTATTGCTATGGAATATTTTACTTTACAAATGGAAAAGGGACTGATATGTAAAAATATAAAACCAATTAACTCAATCATTCCTTGTATTTCACATCTTTTATATGATGATGATCTATTAATATTTTCAAATGCAGATGTATCTACTGCAGTTACCATCAAGAAATTTTTTGACAATCTCAATCAGCTAGCAGGTCTTCAAATCAATGAAAACAAAAGAAATTTTTTTTTCCAGCAAAGATTGTAGGAGTAAGATGGAAATCCTCAAAACTTTAAAATTCCAACAGAGTGATCTTCCTGTTAAATATCTTGGCATGCCTCTCAGTAACAATCAAATCAAGGAAAGAGATTGTGCAAATCTATATCAAATCATCCAAAATGAAATCAACAACTGGTCTAGTAAAATGTTATCTACAACAGGCAGAGTTGAGCTAGTGCATACAGTCATCACAGCAATCATGATGTACTGGTTACAATCTCACAACATTCCTACAAAAACTTTAGAGAAAATTGAGAAACTATGTGCCAACTTCATTTGGAATGGCAAATTTCACAAAATATTTTGGAATACCATAACAAAAACCAAAGAAGCTGGAGGATTGGGGATCAGAAATTTTTCTGACATTAATGAAGCATGCAAATTCAAACTTTTCTGGAAATTCATAGAAGGCAAAACATTATGGGCTGAATGGATGAGGTCCAAATATGCCAAAAACAAAAACTTCTGGACCATGCCCATTAAAAGCCATTACTTCTCTGGTTGGAAAAACATTTTAAATTGTAGAGAAATTGGAGCCAAGCTTATAGAAAGAAAATTTAAAGATGGTAAACGCACAAGTTTATGGTTTGACCCTTGGATAAATGGAAATTCTCTTATCAACTTATTAGGGTGGAACAACCTTTATAACTTTGGAAAAGTCAATGCTACTGTTGATAATATAATCCAAAATTCTACTTGGAATACCCAAGCATTTCCTGCAGCTACTATTTTTAATTCTTCTATTAATAAAATTGAGATTGACCCAAATACCGAGGAAGATGCTTGGAATTGGAAATTATCTGTAAAAGGAAAATTCTCTTTCAAAAATACTTGGTATTTTCTAAAAGGAGAGGAAATGGAAGTTGAATGGCACAAATCAGTTTGGAACTCAGCGAACTATCCTAAAATGTCTTACTGCACCTACTTTGCATTATTAAATTGTCTGCCAACTAGAGAAAGATGTGGTAAATGGAATAAAAACTCAGGAAGTTTAAATTGCTTGCTTTGCAAAACTGAAACCGAAAACATTGATCACCTCTTCTTTGACTGTCCCTATTCTAGACATGTTTGGTTCATTGCCAAAAATAAGCTCAAAATAAGTCAACATCTGGCTCTTCAAAACATTAGGGATAGTATTCACTACTTTCAGAAAGCATACAAAGGCAAGAAAGCAGAATTTAACAAAGCAATTGTAGTTCTTACTACAGTCATATACTTTATTTGGAAGGAGAGAAATAATAGACTTCACAACAACAAAGCAACAGACAGTATCCAACTCTGAAAAACTATTGAAATCGAATTCAATATAATTCTTCATAAATTCAGCAGAAACAGCAACAATACTCATAGCATCTCGGAAAATGACAACTATGAGAACTTCGTAGAAGATTACTTACAAAAGGAGAACTTTGAAAAAAATTCTCAACTTCTTATGGCTGATAGTAATTTAGTGGTGAAGCCATCAACATTCTCTGATAACAGTTCCTCGGTTGAAGGTTGCTGCTCCTCTATACATTCCAGAAATTTTTCCTGCAAAGGAAGTTATCATAACTTCAATTTAAATACTAAATATAAAAATTTCTTAAAAAATAATTTACACTCTTATATACCTGAAATGCATAGGGAGAGCCGTCCATCCAATACCGAGCTTCTGCTTTTTAAAGATTGCCAACTACATAGCAACAACACCGTTATTCATAATGCTGATACGCAAAGTGCCAAAGCCATCAATATTACTAAACACTTATCTGATTTGGCTCATATTAATGCCGCTAGCAAGAATTATGCAGGCATCCTCACAAGTACGAAGGCTTTTAGTACTGATATCATGAAGAAAAGTACAGATTTTTATGCTAACGCTAATGATATATTACCTGATAATAGCAAGAGGAGCTGCAAAACTGCTGTAGAAGACTACAACTTCTTGCTGGCTATCAATGAGCAAAGATTAGGGAATTCCCTCTACATCAGCAAGCTTAATAACCAGATTTACCACTTATCTGTATGGGATAAAGGCGAGAATAGCAACTCATCTGCTATCGCCGGTTCAAAAAACTCTAGATCTGATCTAAAGAAGAATACTACTCTGTTCCACACATCAGATCTAAAGCCTGAAAGCAAACACGACAACAAGGAGATCAATTCAAAGAATTCAAAAACTAAAACAACCTGCCAAGGTCACTTTAGCTTTGATTCAGGGATCTCTAGTATTCGTGATAAAGAAACTAGGGATTGGAGACCTCCTTAAGCCTCTGGTTTGGGCTTAAGCATGATTATTTTTTTGTTTTTTTTGCGGTGGTTTGCATTTTCTTCGTAGTGTAGCCATTGTTTGATTGTGGAGGCGCCGCTTCGTCGTTTACTTCTAGGGTTCGCTAGGGTTGTGTTGTATTGTTAGGTTCGGGTTTTTGGGGTTTACCCCTCTATTGTTTTGTAACCCATTGGGCCTGGCCCATTTATTTATCTTTTCAAAAAAAAAAATGATTATTTAGTACAACAGTTATATTTTCAAAGCATCGTACCGTTTTCCAGTCACAGCAGTCCTAGTTTGTTATTGTTTAAAAACACAACTTTTAAGCAAAATGAGAAAGTTGTATGGGTCTTATCCCATTAAACAAGTAACTATTCTCAAAACATGTTTTTAGAAAATTGAGTAATAGATCAATAGCTCACAAAATTCATATATCGTAGATAAGATGAAATTTAATAAATACACTGTTTGTAATTTAGATCATCTCAAGAAACATGGATCGTTCGAAGGTGTTAAGTTTTTATTTTTATTTTTATTCTTACTTTTATTTTCTACACATAGGACTTTTCTAGGTTTTCGAAAGCTGACAGCTTATTATCATTTAGATCTAGCAAGATCTTCAGGTCCCATAATTCCAGTGTGAATTATAATCCTCAATATGACGTGGATTCACTTGCTGGAAGATCATAGATTTCGTCTCCGTTTAGACAAAGTCAATACACGCTGAAACAAAAAACTTGAGTAGGAAGAAGTTATAAACGTGTTGTGATTAATTTGCAATAAAAAACACGTGCGCCAAAGCCCGTCAACGAAAGAGTTCGAAATAGTCTTTTTAAAGTAAAATCCAAACAATGATAAATTGCAAAATTCGATAAAGAAAAACAGCTGAAAGAATTACGTGAATTTCAACAGTTATACTTAAAAAGCAATGATTGAGCCTTAGGTTTCAGTTTCAAAACAAAATCAAAATTTCCATACTCAACTAGCAACTTTAAGAGTTGAGCGTCCAGTTTGTAAATTATACAGTGTAAAAGAAGGATTTGCCCTTCATTTATCCAATCAGTGGCTCAGTTTTTGACTACTGATTTTTTTTTTTTTTCTTAATCATTATTTACACTTTCTTCATAGGTATCGTTTATCATATCATCAGCTTCCAGTGATTGTGTCGCAGGTTTGTGGAGTCTTTTTGAATCAAGAAACTTGGTTGGTTTGTGGAGTAAAGAAGTTCTTGCCCACATTTCGCCGTTGATTGCAACTTTCTTATGTGTTTCAGTTATCCTCTGCAAATACGGTATGTGTTATGCAGACTTTTAGTCAGCAACACTTGTCTTGAAATATTTGTTCATTTCATATGTGTCTGGGAAGAATATTATTTCAGATAGTAATAATAACACAAAAATCGTCTAAAGGAAAAAGTTAGCATTCTTTTTGAAATGAAGGACGCAACAATTATTTTTACGTTTTAAGGACGCAAGTTTTATTCTTTCACTTGAACGAAATTCTTCACAAAAAAATTGGACTGTTCTCAAGTCTCATGCTCAAATCACTAGCATAGGCGGCGAGATCGTAATAGGCGGCGCTGCATCACAAAAACAAGCGACGGCGTTGCAACCGCAGGCGAAGGTGGAGTTCGTTCAGGCAAAGGCGGAGCTCCTTCGTCAGGCTAAGGCAATGGACAGTAGAAGGTGACGACTACTTTGAAGGTCTGCGGTGACTTGAGCCATGGCCGATTTCAGATGAGTAGCGATGGAGTGGAGGTTAAGGTTGATGGTGGTGTCAAAGGTAACGATGGCGATTAAATGTGTTGAAATGAACTAAGAAAAAAATGCTATATTAACTTATCATTCTAATTCTATATGAACAATGCATAAGTGAAGTCCGAGGCCTTGGTGCAGTGGTAAAACGCCAGGCTGTTGACGACAAGGTCGGCAGTTCGATCCCTGCCTCTGGCATATTAAACTGTGCGCCATGATGATTCTTGCAGACTTGTGTGCTGCCTACTTTGTAAATATAAGTACCCAGTTTCAAAAAAAAACAATGCATAAGTGAATGTTGTATTCTGTATTGTTGTTGTTATAGTCTATGCATTTCTAATAGCATGATTGAATGTTTCTAATTTTCAAGAAGCTAAAGTGAGTTTTGTTTTTAAAAAATCTAGATGTGATTTTGATTAGATGAAATTACTTATATGTTTCACAAGTTGATAAAATATGCATAAACATAATGCATCAATTGTTTGTTTACTTGTTATTGAGTTGCTTTATTTTGAATGTTACAGATAGCCAAAATAAAATGCTAGTGTACTTCATAACTAAAATGCTATATTAAACTATCATTTTAAATATTCTAAAACATACTAGTAGACTTTTTAATTAAAATGCTACACTAAACTATTTTTTTAATATCATAAATATAATAGTGAACTACATAACTAAAATGTTGCATTAAACTATAGATTTGTATATTATAAACATGATAATGGACTTGGTAATTAAAATGCTATATTAAAATATCATTTTGAATATTTTAAACATGATAGTGAACTTCATTACTAAATTGTCACATTAAACTATTTTAACTATCATTCGCCACATTCAGTACGTTCTAATGCACTCTAAAAATAGAAATGATATTTTTACTTATCATTCGACACATTCCATTCAATTTGATACATTGTAATGCACTAATTTAAAAATACAAATGATAGATTGATTTCATATGTACCCGATTAGGATTGGCATCCGGTTAGTTTTTGCATACATACGTACTTGATTAGGTTTGGCACCCTATTAACTTTTACATTCATACATACCTGATTAGGATTGATATCCTGTTAGCTTTTGCTTTCATATATACTCGATTAGGCTAGCCATTCGATTAACTTTTGCACTCGATGGTACGCTTAGTTAAACAATATATCTTGAGTATAGACTGGTTTCATGCATACCCGATTAGGCTTGGCATCCGATTAGCTTTTACATCCATAGTACCCGATTAGGCTTGGCATCCGGTTAGCTTTTACATCCAAATGTATCAGATTAGGCTTGGCATCCAGTTAGCTTTCACATTCGATAGTAAACTCGGTTAAAAAATATATCTCGGGTATAGATTGGTTCCATATATACCCGATTAGGCTTGACATCCGGTTAGTTTTTGCATCCATATGTATGTTGGTTAAACAATATATCTCCGGTATAAATTGGTTTCATATGTATCCGATTAGGCTTGACATCCGATTAGCCTTTGAATCAATATGACCCAATTAGGCTTGACATCCGGTTATCCTTTGAATCAATACGTATCCGATCAGGCTTGGCATTCGATTAGTTCTTGCATCTGTACATACTCGATTAGACTTAACATTCGGTTAGATTTGGCATCCATACGTAACCAATTAGGCTTGATATTAGGTTTGCTTTTGCATTCAGTGGTACGCTCGGTTAAACAATAGATCCTGTGTATAGATCGATTCCGTATACACTCGATTACGGTTGGCATTCAGTTAGCTTTTACATCCATAAGTACTCGATTTGGTCTGGTACCCTGTTATCTTTTGCATTCATATGTACATCTAATAGTAAACTTCATAATTATAATGCTACATTAAACTATCATTTTGCATATCTTAAACATGCTTGTGGACTTTGTAATTGAAATGCTACATTAAACTATCATTTTTCATATTGTAAACATGATATTGGACTTCATTAACTGAAATAATATATTAGACTACCATTTTACAAAACTTAAACATGCCAGTGGACTATGTAATTAAAATGATACATTAAATTTCATTTTGCATATTTATCATTTTGCATATTTATCATTTTGCATATTTTAAACATGATAATGGACTTCATAACTCAAATGCTACATTAAACTATCATTTTGCATATCATAAACATGGTGGTGAACATTGTGATTAAAATATTGCATTAAAAATACATATGCTACATGCAATTATCATTTTGCATTTGGTAGTTCTTCTTAGGAATACTTATTTCATTTTGTATATTCTATTCATACTACTTCACTTTAAATATACTTATGCTAAATTCAAGTTCATTTTGATATTTTTTCATCATTTTTCAATTGAAATATACTTACGCTATATCCAAATATCATTTTGCATAATCAGACAATGGTACTATTTTTAAAAGTATAAATTCTATATTAGTCCATCATTTAGCATATTAAACATAGTCTATTGTGTTTCAAATGTAGAGATGTTACGTCTAAATATCATTCAACTTGTGATTAAAACTTTTTGACTTTCTTCTTCTTCTGTGTTCTGCTTCTCAATTTGTTTCCTATCTTTAGATTTAGTGGTATTCGACTTCAATTTTCACGAAAATTTTAATTTATGTATGGATTGGAGTGTCGAATTAGGTTTTTTTTTTTCAATTTTGGAATTGACGACAAGAGTTTTGACAATGGCGACGGCTTGGATGACGGCGGCTTGGGTGGCGGCGGCTAAGGTGTAGGATCGAGTTTACCCTAGAGGGGGTGAATAGGGTGATACTATTAATTATAAAAATTATTGCGAAAGTGTATAAAATAATTTCAGCACAGATAATAGTCGAGTAACAACAGCACATATAATAGCAGAATAATAAAAGTAGTAAATAGAACACACGGATTTACCCAGCTTCGGCAAAACCCTACCTACGTGCTGCCCTCAAGGTTTATACTAGAAATTAAGTAGTCCGGCGCTTACATACGTAAACTTATGACACCCGCTATTAACCAACCATAACTCTATGCTCAAAACTCTGCCACAACTCAGCCATTGAGTTGCGAATTCTCAAACTACACCACCGCAGTTCGTACCCTAGTCATACGACTAGAAAGTAGAATGTTTAAAAGAGAAAGATACAAATTAAACACAAATATAAAACAAAATCCTAATTTATAAAAATTAAAGCCCAATCCCTATCGTTAGTTAGCTGGCCCAAAATAAATTATCACAGTCAAAAACTTTGCCAGCCCTTTTCACTTTTATCTCTAACCAACTAGACTTCTTTTATCTTCGATCTTTGAAAAATGGCTACCGTTAATTTCATCTTTGCTTCGAAATTAGGGCTTCTGGATGAAGTTGCCGCTTGTAAATTGATTGCGATGATGCTTTGATTCCTTTCTTCGACTGAATATATGGCAGCTTCAACCAAGTCGAGTTCGAATGTTGCGTGAATAGGTAAGTTCGTTCCTTTTTCAATTTATACTATACTCGACTTTAATTCGAGTTCTTGGTTGATGTTGTGATCTGTGATATGCTTGAACTCGAATGATCTTCTCAGCCGATGATGTATGGGTTTATATAGGGTTCGAACACCTTGATTTTCGTTTGTTCTGATAATTCCTTGGCCATATGATTTTGATTGAATGTTGACGATGATTTCTGACTTTGTCAATTTCATATATTTGGTTACTTGATAATCACGGTGTTGATCTCTTTCGTGGCCACCACGACATCTATTTCTCACTTGTTCAACTTCGGCATTGACTTGTTTATGCGATGATATTTTTTGAATTATTCTTCTGTAAAAATATTTTCTTTTTTTTACTTCGGACACTTGATTTGGTTTCTTGATAACCACCGACTCTTCACAATTTTGATTTTAACCTGTGTGTCTTTGGCACTGTCACTACAGTGTGCACTGCTTCCATGTTGTCTCGGGTACATGTACTGCTCTGTATATATGTATGGTTGTATGTAGAGCATCATGAAGTCCGTTGATTTGTTGTCGTGGTGCCATTTTAGTCTGGTTCAGCATTGCACTCTCTATTAAACTGAATATTCATTTTTGACTTGCATTTGAACTACAGTTGCATTGCATGTAATCTGGTTGTATTCTGGTTCTCCTGCCTTGGCTCTGGTTACATGTGCACCACTTTTCACTGACTACTGCCATACTTCCAAGTTGTATTTTCTTGTAGTACGTTGGATTTATACTTGTAGTCTTCGCTGGTATCACTGGTATATGAGTTCATATGCATTTGAGTCAGTGTAAACTTGTAGTGTCTGCACTTCTGACGCATTGTGATTCGATGCACTTGTATAAGCCTTCTGTTTGACATCATGTATAGGTTGTCGTTCACTTGTGTACTGTCTTGAGCTCGAGTTACTTCAATGTCGCTTTGCACTTGCAGTCAGGTCTGCATGGAATCAGGTCATTGTTTCACTGGTGCACGTGTTTATGCCTTCATCATGTGTACACACGCATATGTATGTGTGTGTGTGTATGTATGTGTTAACTTTGGTTTTCATTTTGAGACACGGTGAACTGCCTTGATACAAGTCTGTACTTTTGTAATGTGATCTTTGCATACAATCTTCAATTCTAGTTGGGTTGTACCGAGTAAGTTGCGTTCCTGGATTTAATTATTTTGATCTCACCTCTAATGTCTTTTAGCTTGTTTTCAACTGCACTTTCATTGTAGCATTTTCTTTGAGACATTGTTGTTTCACCGTTTTGTTTACCTGTGCCCTATTTTGAGTTCGAGTCTTGTCCATGTCTTCACTGTTCATTTTGATGCAGAGTCTGTATGGCCTTTTTAGTTGGACTTATACACTTTTGGTTTCTGGTTGTATGTTTGCATCCTTATATGTGGTCAGCGGTGGTTTCAATGTGCAACTGTATTTCCAGTCATCATTTCTGGATTTAGTAGTTCGCATTGGTTTTCACTTGTATACATTACATACAGTTATGTGAGTATATAAGTGTGTGCATATGTAGTCTTTGGATAGTTGCTGTTGCACCATGTAGTCGTTGCTTGCATATATGTGTCAATGTTGCATTATGGTTTCTCTGATTAGTCCTGTTGACTTTGTCTGCTTACTTCATGTGTACATCACTGAACTTTTTGGTCGAGGCAGTTTAGCTGTCGTGACCATTTTATTTGAATTTGCACTTGTGTTGTATCCAGCTTAAAGCTCGGGTTTGATCTTGTGCTCGTATCGTGACTTAACTTGAGTTGAACCCGGCTTGTGATTTGGGTTTGACCTTGTGCTCATCTGTCCCTGTAATTTCATCAAGTGTATATCGGTGTGCACGGCCTTGTGGTATACACAGTGATACACTGTGCATGTCACAAGCTATTCGTGTATGATGAATTCAAAGTTAAATGATGACGAACAACCCAAATAATTGAGGGAAATAATATTTTGAAAATTACATTCTATTTTAAACTGCAAAATATTTTCTTTTCAATTTTGCTACGTTAATGTTTATTTTTAGATTGTTCAGATGCTGAATTCAATCCGGAATGAAGTTGAAGATCAAAATATGAGTGAATGAGCGATATGTAGTGAGGAAATTTGTAAATGAAAAATTATTATGTAATCAAAATTGTATTGTTTGAAAATTGTTATATAGTGAGAGCTCAAATTTATACTATTCAAAATTGTAATAAATATTTGTTTGAATAAAATATCTGTTTGAATTTAAACTGTGTTATTTATTTTATTCAGCAAGTATTCTTTTAATCTTTGAAAATAAAATACTACATTAACAAATACATTTAAATGAATATAAATATGTTTATTATCATCAAACAAAAATCATATATTCGCATATTCAACAATCACCCTTTTTGATGATAACAAACATATATAAGATTTTGAATATATTAAATGTATTTGATCATTGATAGACTATATTTGCTCCCCCTATTTAAATGCTCCCTCTCTACACAAGCTCCTCCTTCATATGTGCATGTAAATAAAAGTATGCAAATGAGCCTAGATGCAATATAGAAAATATTTGACCTTTATTTGTCAAAATCTTAACTTTTCTCTTCCCCTTTTGTTATAAGCAAATGAGTAATAGTTTTAGAAAAATAGAGAAAAAGTGATAGACATTAATACAACATTAAAACTCAATCGAATATAAATATTAAATTTCAATAAAAAATCAAACAAAAATTATAAATGCTTTATTAGTTGCATATTCCACTTTAGAATGATAGGAATGATGTCATCATATAAAACCATATAGTTGTGTCTACTTGTGGTATATTTATATTAGGAATTTGAATATCTGCTAACCATGCATAACCGTTAGGACTTTTAAATGAGAGTAGTAGTATTCCATTTTTTTTAAAAAAATGAATTCAAGTATCTTCTAACCACGCATAACCATGAGGACTTTTAAATGTAATTAGAGTCAACTTGTTTATTTAATAAATCAATTTTGATATGCGTTCCATACATGCATAACCGTGGGGACTTTTAAATGAGCATGGAAGCAAATAATCAAAAATTCCAAGTAATTCACCCATGCATAACGGTGAGGGCTTTTAAACGAGAGTGAATACTTTGGATTCTTTTTAAAAAAATATAAAATGAAAAACAAATGATTACCTATTTAAAAACACCACATATTGACATACTATATTGGATTTTGATGGGTGATAGTTGATAGAAATATGATAGAAATAGAAATGGTCATGGAATTTTTACCAACAAAAAGTTTTTATAACTCTTGTTTAAATTTCTAAACAAATTTACTAATTATACTATCTCGAGTTATAATATATGATTAATATCAACACTCATCACTTTTTCAATCACTATTTATCTTTTCAATAACCAAGAAGGAATCAGATTAGTCAATGTAGTTATTTAAAATCAAATCAAATTTTCCAAAATGACTAATCTGAAATAAGGCCAACAAAAAATGATTTTATAGGGGGGGTTTCCTAAGAAAAATGTATGCTCTTTGAAAATTATTTGAAATGAAAAATATGCAGATATTTTCTTTGAAAAACGTGATGCAGCTAATGAATACCTCAACATAATTTACGTTCCACTAGTAATTTTTCTATCAACTAGACTACCAGTATAATCTGCATCTGAATTTTCCTTCAACTCAAGATTATCATTAATTGGATGTTATAGATCAGTCTGTGAAGTTGCAACAATTTACTGAAATCATTTTTAACAGCTTTTAAATGAAATTGAAATTCTTTTGGATTTCAGTTGAAGTTGTGCCAACAAAAACAAACCATGAATATAAAGTTAGCTATAAAATAACCAAATGTAACACCATCATTAATCATTAAAACATAATCAATAGTCAAGTAGTTCAAAGATGATTGTTCAACATTTTGAATAAATCAGAATCATTATCATCATTCATCTCTTTATAACATAACTGGCTGATTTAAATTCAAATTATGGTGCAGATAATCGCATGTGATATGTCGTTGAAAATATACCATTGCCTGTTTTACTTTTACCGATAATTTGTTGCTGTCCATTATGATTTTGCTACCTTTGTTTTAGGCTAAGGAATCTTTTCTTTGTCGCCCGTTGTGTGCTCAGAACAGCTAGAATCCAAGTTACACTATTGTAGTTTCCTTAGCCTACCACTATACCTACACAAGAAAAGATTTTTATGACCTATTTGTTTTTATAGGTCCATGATTGTTAGTGGCAACGGATTTTGAAAAAATAAAAGTATTTTTCTCATCTGTTCTATCACACTTTTTTTCAATAATATTCCAACATTTAATATTAACAGATTTTAAATAAAATTCCATTTTTAATTTCCAATTCAGAAAATATGTTCCATCAAAAATAAGGGGAATAATATTGAACCGACCCACAGTAAAAAAATTATTAACAGAAGCCATTTTAAAAATTCAAATTTTTAAGAAAAATTTATCTTTGAAAAATCAAACCTTTTTAACACAAAAATGGCTTTTGTTCCTAGCTCTGATACTACTTGTATTGTCGAGTTCACCCTAGAGGGGGTGAGTAGGGTGATACTATTAATTATAAAAATTATTATAGAAGTGTACAAAATAATTTCAGCACAGATAATAGTAGAATAATAAAAGCAGTAAATAGAATACACAGATTTACCCAGCTTTGGCGAAACCCTGCCTACGTGCTGCCCTGTAACAACCCGCATATTTTACGATTTAATATTTAAATGTTTTATTTAAATATTTCATCGTTGGTCGGATTATAGTCCGAAAAACTACTTTTTGCAAACGGTCGAATTAGGACTCGAGACCACCCCCATTGAGTTCAAAATGACATTTGCGACCTTTTTAAGTATAAACATTGATATGTTTGGAGTTAGTAGAATTTTTCTACTTTATCACTTTGGGCTTTGATTTGGGTTTCAGCCCTATATCCTAACACAAGCCCTAGCTCCACCCCCACTTATCTTCATTCACTTCATTTTCCTAACACTCTCAAGCTCTAGATAAAAATGGTGGAGGAGAAAAAGAATTAGGAAATCCTAAGCCTAGTTCCATTTGCAAAATTCAAGCTTTAACTCCAAATTCAAAGAAGAAGCTTTGATAAGCTTTCTCTTCATCTTCTCCAAATTGTTCACTCTAAACCTAACTTAGGAAATGTTTCTCTTTTAAGCTTAAATTCAAGCTTGTTGGGTTGGAATTGAAGAGTGATTGTCCTTGCCATTGCTCTATTGCTTCTTCTTCATTTGTTTTGAGTTTAAAGGTGAGATTTTTATCTCACATCTATGTCTATATCTATCCTTATTGTTAGGTATGAATTTCTAACACTTATTCATGTGCATTTGCTTTTGATTTGGATTGCTTTGGTGAATATTCCAAATTTTGGTGTTTTGAAAGCAAAATGTATGACAAATTCTTATATGGGTATTTGAATATTGATATTCGAGGCATATCGAAGTGCCATTAAGGCTGGGTTGTCGTTTGGCATAAATCCTTAGTCGTCGTTGCTCGTATGATTGCTTCCGGTAATTATTTTGGTCATTATTGGCTTAGGTTCAGAAAAGTGCCTGGGCAACAGTTTCAGACGTCTGAAAACCTTATTTCAGACGTCTTAATATTATACTGAGAATTTTTATTCCCCAGTATTCAGACGTCTGAATCAAAGGTTCCAGACGTCTGAATTGGTTCGAATTGAACTAGAGAAGAAATACGGTAAAAATTGGCATTTCCAGACGTCTGAATTTATATGTTCAGACGTCTGAATTATGTTTTGGGAAATATTTTATTTTCCAGATTCAGACGTCTGAATCATACACTTCAGACGTCTGAATCTGCTTGTTTTTGCCTATTTTCCTATTTAGCTTGAGTTTTCAAATTTAATCGATTTGTGTTGATTCCCATTTGTTGTTATTATTTATTATCGACTTTGATGACATTTTCTTCGGGATTTTTGGAACATCCACCTTGATGAATTCGGTATCGATTTCTTTGGATTCAATTCACGTCTTCGAATGTGAATTTTGGTGATTGATTGTTTCTACAATCATTTTTGTGAATTGTCGGTTTAAAAATATAAAGGTTTCAATACTAGTAGTAAATATCGAAACTCTTTTATCAAAACGATTTCAACACTGTTTTATTACAACGCTCGTTTCTTAAACCGTTTTCCAATCTACTAGCATATACAAACATTTACCTCACTCGTATGAGAAATCTAATTAAATGGCTTAGTAAAACAAGTGGTATGAAACGCTTGCATTTACCTCGTCGATTAATTCTTGGACTTGTTCGATTGAACCTCTTGTGACAATTTTCGAGTGAAGATCTACAATTTGTTCGTAAATACTTAAGTTAAGCCAGTGGTTATGGGACATGAAGCTAAACTCATTTGTTTACTAGCTTAATGTAGTTGACACTTCTCGATGATCATTGATGATCATTTTATGTGATTTAGACTAGCTATATGTTATGTTTCTTTGTCCGCGTAGGGGACGGTACCTCGTTTTATTGAGTTTCGTCTCATTTCTTTTATAGGCTAACGACCTATGTATTATTTGGAGTTTCGACTCAATTTTTATGGGCTAGCGACCCATATTCTTTTGTGGAGTTCGGTTCATCGGACGTAGACGTACTTTGTACTACGTCGTTGTTCCGGCTTATCAGGATCATCGGGCGTACCATTGTACTACGTCGTTGTTTTTGAATTATTTGAGTTTCTGGTTCCTCGGGCATACCGATATTGTACTACGTCGTTGCACCGGCTCTATGGTTAGCGACCATGGGATAGCGTCCCATTTGTGATACACATGTTGGCGAGTTTTCATGCTCCTTTTTTGTGATAGGCTTCCCCCTTTTGCGATTTCTGAATTTTTAATTGATGATTTCTAGAATTTGTGTTTCACCTGCTTTTATGATTGGCAGCGATATAATGTCAATATTTGTGGTTTGGTGAATAATGTAAAGAATATGACATTCTTTTTTATGTTATGAGACTCTTGAGATATTGTATGATTTTGGTAGATTTTCTAATGTATATTTTTCATAGTATGACATTATTGTTGTCATACGTTTTTATTATATCTCATATTCTATCTCATATTTATCTGATATTTATAGCTAGACTGATCCGTTTATTATTTTCTTATTAAATAATACTCGGGTCAGACCGAGATGTTACAGGTGCTTCTGTTTGACTCCTCATCTGGGAGTATTATCTGACTTTTGGCTAACTACATTAGATTGGTAGTTTTTGTTGTTATACACTCGAGATATAGACCATTGATGTATACTTATCCTTTTGTCTAGCACTTGTATCTATTCTTTTGTGATATTGTGGATCTTGTTTGACCACCATTCTGATGTACACTTTTATGTGTTATATTCATATCTGTTTCCGCCTTTATGATATGAATATCTATGACTGATTTGTGTTATGCTTATTTCTATATTTGTTTCCGAAGATCATATAGCCACTGTGTAGTATCTTTGAGTTTGTCTCGGCATGTTGGATTTCCTCTTGAAAAGAAATGCATATTATACTATCTGACATACCGGTGCTCGCACAAAGTAATTACACGGATGGTCGCTCCTCAACAGCCTTATTCTTCGTGCTTGTTGACGGCATTATCCGGTAGTGTCCTTGGCTAGCGTGAGTATAGAGGCGGAGCGTCACATGCCCCCAAGATTTTTACTAGAAATTAAGTAGTCTGATGCTTACACACGTAAATTTACGACACCCGCTATCGACTAACCTTAACTCTACGCTCAAAACCCTACCATAACTCAGCAACTAAGTTGCGAATTCTCGAACTACACCACCACAGTTCGTACTCTAGTCACACGACTAGAAATTACAATGTTTAAAAGAGAAAAATATAAGTTAAACACAAATATAACCCTAATTTAAAAAAATCCCAATCCCTATCTTTAATTAGCCGGCCCAAAATAAATTGTCACAGTGAAAAACTTTGCCAGCCCTCTTCTCTTTTATCTCTAACCGGCTAGACTTCTTTTATCTTCGATCTTTGAAAAATGGCTGCCATTCATTTCTTCTTTGCTCGAAATTAGGGCTTCTGGATGAAGTTGTCGCTTTGTCAAATTGATTGCGATGATTCTTTGATTCCTTTCTTTGATTGATTATGTGGCAGCTTCAACCAAGTCGAGTTCGAATGTTGTATGAATTGCTAAGTTCATTCCTTTTTCAATTTCTACTATACTCGACTTTGATTTGAGTTCCTAATTGATGTTGTGATCTGTGATATGCTTGAACTCGAATGATCTTCTCGACCGATGATGAATGGGTTTATATAGGGTTCGAACCGCTTGATTTTCGTTCGTTCTGATAATTCCTTGGCTGTATGATTTTGATTGAATGTTGACGATGATTTCTGACTTTGTCAATTTCGTATATTTGGTTACTTGATAATCACGATGTTGATCTCTATCGTGGCCACCACGGCTTCGATTTCTGACTTGTTCAACTTCGGCACTGGCTTGTTCATGTGATGATATTTTTTGAACTATTCTTCTACAAAAATATTTGCTTTTTTTACTTCGGTCACTTGATTTTGTTTCTTGATAACCACTGACTCTTCGTGGTTTTGATTTTAACTTGTGTGTCTTTGGCACTGTCACTGAAGTGTGCACTGCTTCCATGTTGTCTCGTGTACATGTACTGCTCTGTATATATGTATGGTTGTATGTGGAGCATCATGAAGTCAGTCGAGTTGTTGTCTTGGTGCCATTTTAGTCTGGTTCAGCATTGCACTCTCTGTTAAACTACATATTCATTTTTGACTTGCATTTGAACTACAGTTGCATTGCATGTAATCTGGCTGTATTCTGGTTCTCTGCCTTAGCTATGGTTACATGTGCACCACTTTGCACTATCTACTGCCATACTTCTATGTTGTATTTTGCTGTAGTACTTTGAATTTGTACTTGTAGTCTTCGCTGGTATCGCTGGTATATGATTTCGTATGCATTTAGAACTCTCTGGTTATCTCAAGCATGTTATGTTGTTATTTTATTTGTCTTTGCGTTAGTGTAAACTTATAATGTCTAGACTTTTGATGCATTGTGATTCGATGCACTTGTATGAGTCTTTTGTTTAACATCATGTACATGTTGTCATTCACTTGTGTACTGTCTTGAGCTCGAGTTATTTCAATGTTGTTTTGCACTTGCAGTCAGGTCTGCATGGAGTCTGGTCTTTGTTTCACTGGTGCACGCGCTTATGCCTTCATCATGTATACACATGCATATGTATGTGTGTGTGTGTATGTGTTAGCTTTGGTTTTCATTTTGAGACGTGGTGAACTGTCCTGCTACAAGTCTGTACTTTTGTACTGTGATCTTTGCATATAGTCTTCATTTCTATTTGGTTTGTATCGAGTCAATTGTGTTCCTCGGTTTAATTATTTTGATCTCACCTCTAACGTCTTTGAGCTTGTTTGCAACTACAGTTTCATTGTGGCATTTGCTTTGAGACATTGTTGTTTCACTGTTTTGTTTACCTGTGCACTATTTTGAGTTCGAGTCTTATTCATGTCTTCACTTTTCATTTTGATGCAGAGTTTGTATGGCCTTTTTAGTTGGACTTATACACTTCTGGTTCCTGGTTGTATGTTTGTATCCTTGTATGTGGTCAGTGGTGGTTTCAATGTGCAACTGTATTTCCAGTCAACATTTCTGGATTTAGTAGTTCGCTTTGGTTTTCACTTTTATACATACATACAGTTATGTGTGTATATAGGTGTGTGCATATGGAGTCTTTGGATAGTTGCTGCCGCACCATATAGTCGCTGCTTGCATATATGTGTCAATGTTGCATTATGGTTTCTCTGATTAGTCCTGTTGACTTTGTTTGCTTACTTCATGTGTACATCACTGAACTTTTTGGTCGAGGCAGTTTAGCTGTCATGACCATTTTATTTGAATTTGCACTTGTGTTGAATCCAGCTTAAAGCTCGGGTTTGATCTTGTGCTCGTATCGTGACTTAACTTGAGTTGAACCCGGCTTGTGATTTGGGTTTGACCTTGTGCTCACATGTCTTTGTAATTTCATCAAGTGTATATCGGTGTGCACGGCCTTGTGGCATATACAGTGATACACTATGCATGTCACAAGCTGTTCGAGTATGATGAATTCAAATTTAAATGATGACGAACAAACCAAATAACTGAGGCAAATAATATTTTCAAAATTATGTTTTATTTTAAACTGCAAAATATTTCTTTTCAATTTTACCGCGTTAGTGTTTATTTTGCGGATTGCTCAGAAGCTGGATTCAATCTGGAGAGAAGTTGAAGATCAAAATATGAGTGAATAAGCGATATGTAGTGATGACATTTGTAAACGAAAAATTGTGATGTAATCAAAATTGTATTATTTGAAAGTTGTGTATATAGTGGGAGCTCAAATTTGTACTATTCAAAATTGTAATAAATATTTGTTTAAATAAAATATTTGTTTAAATTTAAACTGTGTTATTTATTTTATTAAGCAAATATTTATTTGATCTGTGAAAATAAAATTGTACATTAACAAATACATTTAAATGAATAAATATATGTTTATTACCATCAAACAAAAATCATATACTCGCATATTCAACATACGGTAGGTTAGGGTTAAGGTGGTGACGGTTATGGCAAGCTTCAGACGATGGCTTTAGACAATAGAGGAAACATATGAAGTTGGTTGAATAGAATGCGCTACTGTCCTTGAGCCCAAATTTTAAAAGTTCCGTCCTAGATTTAAAAATTAGCATAAAGTTTTTCCTTTAAATTAATTTTCTTTAATAATTGTTAAAAGTATTATCCATTCTGATACTTTTTGTCAAGGTTAAATTGAGTGCTTTCAATGAATATCCGGATGATCTGAAACGGATACAGATGTAGATACATTTACGTTCGAAAATTATCCATCCGGTTTTTGTTAAGATTATATTTTAAATTAGATGTGTTTTAGTAAAATAAAAGATATTTATTTATTATTTTATTAAGTTAATAATTTATATTATATGCATTTAATGCTTATTAACTACTCGAAATTATTTATTATCACCATATTTGTTTATCGTTTCTCTTTTATTATTAAGGAGGTTGAAAAAAAAAATATTAAACTAAATCATTTTTTTATATTTCTTGATTTATCACGCATTAGTGGATAGGATAATTGTTCGATATCCGTCAGTATTCGTGGATGCATATATCTGATATTTGAAAATAACTTTGGGTGCACATCCGAAAGTATCTGTTAATAGACCTACATGTATTGGGGCCTGTATGAACAAGGTTACTATTAGCCCAAATAAATGACGTTCTCTATGTTTTTGAAAAATAAACTTTACCTAATAACTGGTGTAGGTACAGTAGGGTTACAGTTGTTATTATATCTGTGGTTTACAAAAACGTTGAATCAAAATCATCGATTGTAGTTCATCATTCATTCGCTTACTTACCAATGACCAATACTAGTGGTTTTGATATCAAATTTGGTTGATTCAGAGTTTTGAGATCAAATTTTATTGGCGCTTATGTTTTTTGACATAATTGAATAAATATTTTACTGTGCACACTTATGGTATGTGATTACATACTCTGGTTTAAACAATGGAGGAAAACACCAACACAGTTACAGGGAATATTTTAGAGAAGTAGGTGATCTTATGAAGAAAAAATATGTGTATACATGGGTGAAATAGACTTACATAGAAAGGAATATAAGCATGCCTTCCATTAACAGATCGTACAGTAAATCCAGTACATCCTGCCATTACACCATGAATAGCACTATGAGCTAGCCAAGTGCAATATACATTGTCCGAGGCATTGCGAGGAACTGCACAAATCATGTATGTCGGATCTGAAATCACGTTGATACACTCCGTCTGGATCAACTTAAATTTTTTTAGATTTTTGAAAACCAAAACTAATTCATTTTGACTTTCAAAAAGAAAAATGATAATTTATTTAAGCCGATCAAAACAGACTATTAAGTATAAATTAATGGTTACAGTGGAATTAGTTGTTGATAGTAAGTAAATGAAAATTTATTTATAGATTCGGAAAAAAAAAGTATTAGCTGTTGATAATAAGTAAATGAAAATTTATCAATAGATTCAGAAAAAGAAAAAGTATTTCAACTTTAGGGTTTAGACCTCGTTACAAACTTACTATAAAAATATATATGGCTTTCACTAGGTCAAAATATGGATTTATGGGATTTTAAAATGTTCAACCACAAATTTACAGTTTGTGCCTACACATTTTGAAATTGCACAAACATGAATTCTTTTTTATTTTTAAATTTATGCGCAAGTATAAAGGATGACAAAGTGAAAATGAAACATTTTTGTAATAAGTTTTGAATCGGATCTAAAATTGAAATTGGTTTACTCTTCAGATCTATAAATGAAATTTATCCTATTCAGATGCCGACTGAAGTAAGTTTGAAATCATATTGTATAAGCAGGAAGTAGAAAAAAAGAAAAGAAATTAATAATAGTAGTAGTAGTAGTAATAATAATGCACATAGTTTGAATTTTCTTATTCAGATGCTGACTGAAGAAGAATGTTATTCCATATAAATTCTGTAACTACATAAAACCATAAATTATACATAAAGTGCATTCAAGTATCATATTTCAATTAAGTCAAAATTGAATGGCCCAAAGTTCTACCTTTATCGTTTGTGATAACCATAGGCCAACCGCAAGTAGTAGCTTATTTCCAGAAGCATCTTCATTGTGCATGAAAGTATGGAACTTATGCTTTTGTTGATAAGCTCTTGCCCCAGCGCCTCCTGCAACTACAATAATCATGTGCCCATTTTCTGTGAGTCTCTTTTCTATGTATTCAAGTAGACCGCCTTCCCCATATAAGTAAAATGGTGACTTAGGAATTAAGCAGCAGTCCTACATGTTAGAAAATAAATAAACATTTTCTAAATATTTTCATTTGATAAGCAAAGGTTTTTAGTCTGACTAGTAAATGAATGTTAGCATGTTAAATATACTAGAACGCATCACATACCAGTCCCATACATTGCTATAAACCCTGCAGAACAAATGTGCAAACATATTTTATGACAAAAGTTATGTCTTAAAAAAAAATCATTGTATGTTTACAAATAAATTAAATGACAATTTGATGGGAAAGATCCATGATATGTCACCTTCCCAAATGGAAATTTAAAAGATCAATTTAAATGACAATTTGATGGGAAAGATCCATGATATGTCACCTTCCCAAATGGAAATTAAAAAGATCAACATGGGTAAAACTTACTTCATGTAGGTTCTGAACTAACCACTGTATCGGCCCATTAACGACAATTCCGATACCATTTTCAACACTTGTAGGTTCTACATGTGCTCCATTAATGTCCCCTTGTGCTTCTTCAACAGCAGTATCAAAACCAAAGGACTTATAACCTGTGATTGTACAAGTTTTAATTGCTGTTGCATAACAATACACAATATTTGATGAGCATTGAACTTTGATGGAAATAATATTCCTACGTCGGGGAATATACAAAAAGTAGATCCTACATAAATACCAATAGACTACTATTCAAATTGATGAATTGGTTTTGTGAATAACAAAGTAGTTCTCTGAACAAAAAAAGTGCTAACAAACTTCTAACAATCCATTTGAATGCATTACTAGCTGGGTACCGCAATAACATCGTCCACTGTCTTAGGGATGCCAGCCACTGCAACTTTTAGTCCCGTTATCATATGGACAAGAGTCGGATAATTCCTATGACAAAACATAAATCATGAAACACCAGAGTATGGTTGATTCCACGCAGTGCCGGACTAAAGAATTTGTTGTCCAAGCCACATCCAAATTTTGTTGCCCGTTGCTATATAAAATTTTAACATTTTTTTGAATATTAAGTATAAAATAACATAAAAGACAATAACACGCAAAATGTTCGCTTTCCATTCAAAATGCACAACATGAAGTAGGCTAAAACATTCGATTCAAAAAACATAAACTAAACATCAAATTTTCAAATAAAATAACGGTCAACTTTCTTCAAATAGTTCAAAAAAATGTTTCTTCTTGAATTTTTTTTTGTAGCAAATTCTTTAATCAGATTGTCATGATTAAGCTTCTCTAAAAACACAATTTCTATCGAGATCATTGCGAGTCCGTTCAATCATTCTTGTGACATGCAAATTCGAGTTGAAGATTGTTTTTAATCCATTTCAATTTAGAAAAACTTCTCTACGCGGAAACAACTGCAACCGGAATAGTTAACAAAATTCTTAATTAATTCATGCATATTGGAAACCATGTTCTTCTACATAAGAACTTATGAAGTCAAAAATGTCGATTGTTGCACCTCAATCTGAATCTACGACGTCTTAGTTTATTTTAAAAAAAAAATTGGTTGAGTCGTGGACTAGTTCGCTTTCTTTAAGACAATTAGCGGCTTAACCTCAATGTGCAAAACTATCTATTAACTGCTCCATTCCCAGGATAAAATAGCTTCTGAAATTTGATCAATTTGCTGTTCGTACTACAGAAAATTATTCCGAATATAATATTTTCAATTTAAATGCTTGTAAAGTTTCTTAAAAAGAGAAAAATGTAGAGGACAAAGAAGAAAAAAGAAAAGTTGTATGTTATTCACATTTTCTTTTCTGCCTATCTATCGTTCAAATATAGACATAATGAAAATTTTATGCGTTACTGAATTGAGAGAATGTTAATAGATTTAAGTTTATTGTCATTTAAAATAAATTTTAATACCATAATTAATTTTTGCAACGGCCCAAGAATAATGACTCATGAATAAATATTACTGTTATATATTAACAGCAGCTCAGTTATAATAATGACTCATAAATATATGTCCGTTATACATTTGCAATAGCTCGATTATAACAATGGTTCATAATGATATATTACCGTTATACATTTACAACGGCTCAATTATAAGAAAGGCTCATAAATATATAATCGTTTTTTTAATTAATTCACTTATAGTTCCAACAATCCAGCACTTGAATTATTAAAATATATATTTACAAGCAATTTCTGAAAATATAGGATTGTGCATAAACAAAAGATATCTTTCGATTTGAATCTTTGCATAGTGAGTAAGATTCGGTCTACTAGAGTGACTCGTAGCTTTGAACTCTATTTCTAACATTAAATCATGCACAATTTTCCTAAAGTGCTATCAACTATGCCTATTTATTTATGGCTATGCACGTCTTTCCCAGTTTAGTGAAGGTTGTAGGAATCTAGCCCAAATTCTATAGGAAACAACCACGTTTCCACATCCACACAGGTGAGTCTATCAACGGTACTCTTAAAGATAGGAACTCCACTCCATTGAGAGTATAGATCTCATTAAGAGTTTCTATTAACTCATCCTCTAATCACTTTAGAAATACATGCTTCTAAGTATATAAAAATAGCATGTTCAACTCATATCACTTTATAACTTGTTATTACCCATTAAACCTAGTTCTTAGGATCTCCGATCATTAGGTCAGTTTACCATTGTGCGTAACTCGACAATCTAAAGGCAATAGTCTCATTCTTTTAAATGTAGAAACGACTTTCTCTCTATCCAGTCCTTTCATCAAAAGATTCTCCAGATTATCATCAGTACGTACATATTACACCCTTAAAGATCCTAAAGAGATAAGACCTCTTACAGTACTATACTTACGATGAATTTATCATCTCTTATCATTGTAATAACGGTTCTCAACTTTTCAATAGCCGCTAGTTTGTCACAATGGATCAACATAGCTGGTATCTGTTTTTCCCATAAGTGTGTCTCGGCTAGCAGATTTCTTAAGTAATATGCTTCTTCACTAGCATTAGCTAGTGCTATCATTTTTGACTCCATAGTGGATTGAGCCAAGATAGTATGTTTCTTAGATTTCTAAGAAACGGCTCCTCCTACAATATTGAAAATATATCCATTAGTAGCTCTGAAATCGTCTGATAAAGTATTCCAATTTGCATCACTGTATCCTTCAAGGACAGCCGGAAGCTTCTGATAGTGTAATCCAAGGTTCATAGTTCTTTTAATGTGTCTCATGACCCTTTCAATAACATGTCAATGCTTTGTACTAAGTCTGGTAGTAAACCTGCACGATAATTGTTGAATATTCTAGTATATGATTTTTGTTTGATGATAATAAACATATTTATATATATTCATTTTAAATGTATTTGTTATTGTACTATTTTATTTTTTGCATAATTAAATAAATATTTGCCGAATAAAATAAATAACACAGAATTAAATTTAGACAGATATTTTATTCAAAAAAATATTTTATTACAATTTTGAATAGTACAAAATTTGAGCTCTCACTATATATACAAAATTTCAGTTACAATACAATTTCAAATTACAACATAATTTTTCACTATACAATTGTTATATACATTTGCACCTCACTACATATCACTCATTCACTCGTAATTGATCTTCAACTCTATTCCAGCTTGAATCCAGCATCTGAGCTATCTGAAAAAAAAGCACTGACGCGGTAAAATTGAAAAAGAAATATTTGTGCACTGCACAAAGAAATGTGTGATTTTGAAAATGTTATATGCCTCAGTTATTTGGGTTGTTCGTCATCATATTTATTTTGAATTCATTTTACACGAACAACTTGTGACATGCACAGTGTATCACTGTACATGCCACAAGGCCGTGTACACTGATATATACTCGATAAAACTGCAGGGACAGGTGAGCACAAGGTCAAAACCGAGCCAAGGCTGGATTCAACTCAGGTGCCCGCAATACAGCATACAACCAAATACACACATGTACAAATCAAATATGCATAAGAATAATGCAATGACCAAACTCACAAAACCCAGATCGGTGAACAAGTGAGCAAATCGACATGACAAAGTGGTAAATCAAAATGTGAAACCGCAAGCAGGGCCAACCAGGCCATGCTGACAAGTGCACAAGTGTGTCAACATATCAGGTGAACAAGGAAATGGATATGAAACTCGAAGCAATGCAAACAGGGTAACCCAAATATGCAACCATGTACAAGTCAATTGAGCAAAGCCTCAACATCAAATAGCAACAAAACTGGAGCATGCATATACATCAACATGACCACATACATATGTACGTATGTTTGCACACATGTTTACATGCAGTCGGAAATGAAAACCAAACATACAACAGAAGTGAACCAAGACTTCAACCAGCTCCAGACCAGGCTCAAGTGGAACCACCAGTGAAACATTCAGGCACAAGAATAAACTGAACACAAATGTCAATGGCACCACGGCAGTGCACATGAAACAAGACCAGACTTTAAAATCAAGTTCAGTTATAACTTGAACTTGAACATATACAAATTGCCCAAGAAAATGCAGACAACAAAACATACTCATGAAACCACAAATACAGTAGACTTTAACAAGAAGTGGACTCAAGGCAAATAGATTTAGTGCACAAATGTATACATGAAGCCAGCAGCACAAGTTCATCATAAAACAAGCAGAACAAGGCATCACAACATACATATATACATGCGTGAACACACACATATATATGCAGTGGAAACTAGACTTCAATCCAAGCAAACAGTGAATGATGATATACAAATGTTACAATATGAAGTAGAGTTACAGATAAAAATCAATCAGATGATCAAATGATGCAGTTCAAAAAAAATCAATGATGCAGTTTACAGTTTTACAGAAATTAGGTAGCAGTTCGATGAAAGTTAAAAAGTTAAAAATGTATCTCAAGTCAAAATTGCCAGCAGAGATGAAAGAACAGCAGTTAACAAAAAATTTGAAATGCCAAAGAATCAAAGCCGTGATGACCAAGGTAGAATCGAACAAGTCTAGATTATCACAATTTCAAATGGCACTTTTTCTGTTTATAACTAAAGTGGGATGGCTGTTTTTTTAGGCTAGGGTTTTGTTTTAAGTGTTTTTAAATTGTAATTTTATTTTAACTTTTCAAATTTTAGGGTGTTTAACTAGATTACGAACTATGGTTTTTGTAGTTTGAGAATTCGCAACTCAGTGGCTGAGTTGTGGCAAGGTTTTGAGCGTAGAGTTAGGTTGGTCGATAGCGGGTATCGCAAGTTTACGTGTGTAAGCATCCGACTACTTAATTTATAGTAGAAATCTTAGGGGCAGCACGTAGGCAGGGTTTTGCCGAAGCTGGGTAAATCTGTGTTGTTCTATTTCTGCTTTTATTATTTTGCTATTATCTATGCTGCAATTACTTTATATATTTCCGTGTTAATTTTTATTATTATTAGTATCACCCTATTCACCACTCCTCTAGGGTGAAATGAATCCTACAAGTGGTATCAGAGCTTGGAACAAAAACCATTTTTTTTTAAATTTGATTTTATTCAAAACCAATTTTTGTTTTTAAAAATTTGATTTTTTTAAATGGTTTCTTTTAATAATACTTTTGCTGAGGGTAAGTCCATAGTTAGACCACCTATGTTCAATGACGAATATGCTTATTGGAAAAATAGCATGAAATGTTTTCTAAAAACTATTAATGCTGGGAATATTGTTGAGACAGGTTATAAGACATAACTATAGTGATAGATAATCAGAAAATTGAAAAATTGATGGATCAATGGACAGATCTTGAAAAAAAAACTATAGAATGCTAATGCTAAAACTATGAATTCTACTATTTGCTCATTGGATCAAATTGAATTTAATCGTGTCTCACATTGTCTAACGGCGCATGAAATTTAGCACACACTTGAAGTGACTCACGAAGGAACCTCCCAAGTGAAAGAGTCTCACCTTGCCATACTTAGTAGTGAATACGAGAACTTTACAATGGACAAGGATGAAAATGTCAAAGAGACGTATGGATGATTTTCCAATCTCATATACAAATTGAAAGCTCTTGGAAAACCATACACAAAATTGAAAATAGTCCAAAAAATCCTTAGAGTCCTTCTATGAAATTTTAAAGTGAAAGTTACTGCCATTCAAGAATCAAAAGATTTGAAACAAGTTAAAGTCGAAGAACTATTGGAAATCTCACCACTTATGAGCTAGAAATGAAATTCAAGGAAGAACATGAATGAGGTGATATTCGAAAGAAATCAACAGCTCTCAAAGGAACAATTGAAAGTGAAGATGATAATGATGATGATGGTGAAGCTGAATTGGCACTACTAATAAAGAGATTCAAAAAGTGGAGCTGCAAATATGGAAATCCAGTCAAAAATCATCAACTAAAGAGCAGAATCAACAAAGTTCTAGAGAACTCAGAAAAACAAGAGATCATTTGCCACAAGTGTAATAAACCGGGTCAAATCAAGCCAAATTGTCCTCATAATCGATTCAGCCAAGGAAAGAAACCAAACGTGGAAGTTTTGTAGCAACTTGGGATGAAAGTGATGAAGAAGAAAATGAAAGCATTGGCAGTGAGAGTGAAAAAGCAAATCTGTGTCTTCATAAAGAAATAACTGACAGTGATGATGACGAGCAAGTGAGGTATGTTGGCAGGCTAAGGAACAACAACAATGGTATCTGGATTTTGGCTATTCCAGGCACATGACAAGCGACAAATCATAGTTCCTTAGCCTAGAGAAGTACAAAGGTGGCAGAGTCATAATGGATAACAAAGACAAATGTAAAATTATTGGTAAGGGTAAAGTAGGTAACAATACATTTACCTTAAATGACGTATTATATGTTGAAAATCTGCACCACAATTTGATTTCAATCAGGCAGCTATGTGATAAGGGAATGAATGTTATTTTTAACTCTGACTTGTGCAAAATTGTTGACCAATCATCAAAAGAAATATTGTTTTTAAGTAAAAGGAAAGGTAATATATATTCTCTAATTTTTGATGATCTTACTCTTTCAAAACGTCTAATAGCTAAGGATGTAGAAGTAAACTTATGGCACAGACGATTAGAACATGCTAGTTTGAATCTACTAAACAAATTAAAAAGAAAAGACTTGGTAAGAGATTTACCATCTCATGATTTCAAAATAGAAAGTCTATGTAAAGCATGTACTATGGAAAAACTTAAAAAATCATATTTTCATACAAAGAACTCTATAAATACTTCTAGAATCCTTGAACTAGTTCATATGGACCTGTTTGGATCTAAGGATATTGCAAGTTTAGGTGGTAAGAAATATTATTTTGTGTTGGTTGATGATTACTCAAGATATACATGAGTATACTTCTTAGCTTAAAAATTAGAAACCTTCTCATACTTTACTAAATTCACAAATTAGTTCAAAATGAAAAAGGAGTTTCTATCATTTCGCTAAGAAGTGATCATGGTGGAGAATTTGAAAATTATGAATTTGAAAATTTTTGTGATGAAAATGGATTTAAACATGAATTCTCTGCTCCATGTTCTCCACAACAAAATGGGGTAGTCGAGAGAAAGAATCGAGCATTACAAGAGTGGCTAGGCCTATGATAAATGAGTATGCACTACCCTTGTTCTTTTGGGCAGAGGTAGTAAATACAACCTGTTATGTAATGAATAGAGTTACTATTAGACCAATTCTTAAGAAAACACCCTATGAGCTATGGTTCAAAATTAGTGAAACATTGCATACTTCAAAATTTCTAGGTGTCCGTGTTATACTCTCAATATAGGTGATCAATTAGGAAAATTTAAACCAAAAGCTGACGAGGGTATGTTCATAGGATACTCTTCAGGAAGCAAAGCTTATAGAGTATACAACAAAAGAACAAGAAAAATCATCGAGTCAATCAATGTGAAATTTGATGAAGGTATTGATGATCAAAACAAGGAAACAATCAAAGTAATGTTGAAGAGGAGAACGAAAAAGATGAAAATGAAAACCAAAAGAAACTATAACCATGAAAGAAGTTCAAAGAAATTTGGATCCAGAGACATTGAAATTCAAAGAAGATCATCCTCTAGAGTTGGTAATAGGAAATCCTATCACAAATGTTCAAACTCGTTCCTCCTTTAGAAGTTTGTGTGATTTGTGTTTATGCAGTGGATTTATTTCAGAAATTGAGCCAAAAGACATAGATACAGCTCTTAATGATGAAAATTGGTTTATGGCTATGCAAGAAGAACTAAATCAATTTGAGCAAAATGATGTTTGGACTCTAGCACATAGACCTAATGATTATCTAGTTGTAGGAACAAAATGGATTTTTAAAAATAAATTTGATGAATCTGGAAACATGACTAGGAATAAAGCTAGATTAGTTGCTAAAGGTTATAATCAAATTGAAGGAATTGATTTTCATGAAACTTTTGCACCAGTAGCAAGACTAGAATCCATTTGGATATTGTTAGCTTTTGCTTTTTATAAAGGATTTAAACCGAGACAAATGGATATTAAAAGTGCTTTTCTAAATAGAATTTTAAAAGAAGATGTATTTGTTGAACAACCCGAAGGATTTGAAAGCCACTTATACCCCAACCATGTTTATAAACTTAAGAAAGCATTATATGGATAAAAACAAGCCCCTATAGCTTGGTATGAATGTCTTAGCACTTATCCCCTGTAAAATGGGTTCAAAAAGGGCTGTGTAGACACCACACTATTTCTATTGCATGAAAATGATGATCTTTTGATTGTTCAAATATATGTTGATGGCATTATTTATGTGCCACTAACAACTTATTGCATAAGAAATTTGAAAAATTCATACAGGAGAAGTTTGAAATGAGCTTGGTTGGAGAGTTAAAATTCTTTTTAGGATTTCAAATCAAACAAAGTGATAAAGGTACACTCATTTCTCAAACGAAATATATTTGGGAACTTGTCAACAAATTTGGATTAAAAGATGCTATACCTGTAAAAACCTCCATGCATAACAATTAAACTTAACAAGGATGAAAAGGGTAAGACAATTGATCAAAAGCAATATCGAGGTATGATTGGATTACTTCTTTATCTTACTACTTCTAGACCTGACATCATGTTTTCTGTTTGCTTATGTGCACGATTTCAATCTATTCCTAATGAAACTCATTTAAAAGCTATTAAAAGGATTATAAGATATCTGTTGCACACTCCACATTTTGGTCTTTGGTATCCATCTAATGATAACTTTGAATTAAAGGGATATTCAGATAGAGATTATGCTGGAAGTCTATTAAGAAAATGTACCGGTGGAACGTGCTTTATTAGGACATTCGTTAGTTTCATGGTCAAGTAGAAAACAGAATTGTAATGCATATCCACCACTAAGGAAGAGTATATTGCTCTAAGTGGTTGCTCTGCTCAAATTTTATGGTTGATACAAACTTTGCAAGACTATGGTCTAAATTTCAAACGTGTACAACTAATGTGTGATAGCAAAAGTGCAATTAATCTCACAAATAATCCTGTACATCACTCACGGACAAAACATATAGATGTTAGACATCATTTTATTAGAGATCATATTTCCAGAGAAAATATCTGCATATATTTCATTTCAATCGATTCTCAATTGGCAGATATTTTTACAACCCCTTCTAGAAAATAGTTTTTGTCGATTGCGTCTCGGTTTAGGCATTTTAAAATTTTGATTCTATATTTTTGATTTTTATCTTAAATGCCTATGTTAACCAATCCGACTCCCTAATGATTATCAAAAGGTAAACAGTGACTGAAATATAAATGATGAGTGTTGATATTAATCATATATTATGACTTAAGACAGTATATTAAGTAAATTTCTTTAAAAATTTAAACAAAATCTATAATGACTTTTATTGGTAAAATTTCCATGACCATCTCTATTTCTATCATATTTCTAATGACCATCACTCGTCGAAAATCTAATATTGCATGTCAAAATTTGGTATTTTTAATAGGAAATTATTTGTTTTTTTTAATAAAAACATCCAAAGTATTCACTCCCATTTAAAAGTCCTCATGGTTGTGCATGGGAGAATGACTTGAAATATTTGTATATGTGCTTTTATGCTCATTTAAAAGTCCTCATGGTTATGCATGTATGGAACACATATCAAAATTGATTATTAAACACACAAGTTTATTCTAATCCCATTTAAAAGTCCTCATGGTTATATATGGTTAGTAGATATTCAAATGCCTGATATAAATATACCACAAATAGCCAAGACTATATGGTTTTATATGCCGACATCACCCCTATCGCTCTAAAGTAGAATACGCGCCTAACAGAGTATTTATGATTTTTTTTGATTTTTTTATTGAAATCTAATATTTATACTCGATTGGGTATTAATTTCATATTAATGTCTATCACTTTATCTCTATTTTTCTAACACTATTACTCTTTTGCTGATAACAAAAGGGGGAGAGAAATTTAAGATTTCGGCAAATAAAGGTCAAATATTTTATTTTTTATTTGCATATTCTCATTTAGGTTCATTTGCATATTTTTATTTATTTTCATGTATACATGAAGGGAGAGCTTTGTTGTGGAGAGGGAGCATTCAAATAGGGGGAGGAAATAGGTTTCATCAATGACAAAATACATTTAATAAATTCAAGATCTTAAATATATGTTTGTTATCATCGTAAGGGGGAGATAGTTAAATATGCTGGTATATGATTTTTGTTTTATGATAATAAACATATATATATATATATATATTAATTTTAAATGTATTTGTTATTGTACTATTTTATTTTTCATATAATTAAATAAATATTTGCTGAATAAAATAAATAACACAGAATTAAATTTAAACATATATTTTATTCAAACAAATATTTTATTACAATTTTGAATAGTACAAAATTTGAGCTCTCGCTATATATACAAAAATTTAATTACAATACAATTTCAAATTAGAACATAATTTTTCACTATACAATTGTTACATACATTTGCACTTCACTACATATCACTCGTTCACTCGTAATTTTTCTTCAACTCTATTCCAGCTTGAATCCAGCATCCGAGCTATCTAAAAAATAAACACGGGTGCGGTGAAGTTGAAAAAGAAATATTTGTGCAGTGCACAATGAAATGTGTGATTTTGAAAATGTTATTTGCCTCGGTTATTTAGGTTGATCGTCATCATATTTATTTTGAATTAATCTTACACGAACAATTTGTGACATGCACACTGTATCACTGTACATGCCACAAGGCCATGCACATCGATATATACTCGATAAAACTACAGGGACTGATGAGCACAAGGTCAAACCCGAGCCAAGTTTGGATTCAACTCAGGTGCCCGCAATACAACATACAACCAAATACACACATGTACAAATCAAATATGCACAAGAATAACGCAATGACCAGACTCACAAAACCCAGATCAGTGAACAAGGGAGCAACTCAACATGACAAAGTGGTAAATCAACATGTGAAACCGAAATCAGAGCCAACCAGACCATGCTAACAAGTGTGCTAGTGTGCCAACACATCATGTGAACAAGGAAATGGATATAAAACTCGAAGCAATGCAAACTGGGTAACCCAGATATGCAACCATGTACAAGTCAACTAAGAAAAGCCTCAACATCAAACAGCAACAAAACTGGAGCTTGCATATACATCAACATGACCACATACATATGTACATTTGTTTGCACACATGTATCCATGCAGTCAGACATCAAAACCAAACATACAACTAATGTGAACCAAGACCGCAACAAGCTCCAGACCAGACTCAAGTGGAACCACCGGTGAAACATTCGGGCACAGGAATAAAATGAACACAAATGTCAATGGCACCGAGGCAGTGCACATGAAATAAGACCAGACTTCAAAATCAAGTTCAGTTACAACTTGAACTTAAACATGTACAAAATGCCCAAGAAAATGCAGATGACAAAACATACTCATGAAACCACAACTACACCAGACTTCAACATGAAGTGGACTCAAGGAAGATGGATTCAGTGCACAAATGTATACATAAGGCCAGCAACACAAGTTCATCATAAGACAAGCAGAACAAGGCATCACAACATACATATATGCATGCATGAACACACACACACACATGCAGCGGAAACCAGACTTCAATCCAAGTAAATAGTGAATGATGATATACAAATGTTACAACATGAAGCAGAGTTCATAGATAAAAATCAATCAGATGATCAAGTGATGCAGTTCGAACAAAAATCGATGAAGTAGTTTACATTTTTACAGAAATCAGGTAGTAGTTCGATGAATGTTAAAAAGTTGAAAATTTCAATATCTAAAGTCAACACTGCTAGCAGAGATGAAAGAACAACGGTTAACAAAAAATTTGAAATGCCAAAGAATCAAAGCCGTGGTGACCAAGGTAGAATCGAACAAGTCCAGATTATTACAATTTCAAATGGTCGAAGTTATATGTGAAATGAACGAAACCGACTAAAATATATTCAAGCAAATTCAATACGAACGAGTCAGAATAAATCATAAGCGCTCAAGCTAAATCGAATGGACAAGTGCAAATCGCGAAGAGTTCAAAAGAAAATATACGAACGAAAACTAAGGGATTCAATCCCTATAAAACCGAAAAATCATCATCGGCAAAATTTATCGACTCGAGTCTAAGCAAAATCATAAAACCAAGTTTCAAGTTAAATCCCAAATCAATAACTTGAATCAAGTTCTAACCAAAGCAATATACAGACGAATTAAAACAGCAAAAATCACATACCAATTTCAAAGGTTCGAACTCAATAATTGGAGCGATTGAAAGCATATCACAGCCATAAGTCAATTGACAAAGAAACGCGTGCAAATCCATCAACTCAATCGATCAATTTTTAAGCATCGGCTTTAAAAAGCAAAGCCTAATTTTGAAAAGGAAGAAAGGAAATAACAAGATCAGCCATTTTTCTGTGAGATAATAATAATGGGAAGTTGACCTTTTTCTGTTTATAACTAAAGTGGGCCTGCTGTTTTTTTTGGGTAGGGTTTTGTTTTAAGTGTTTTTAAATTGTAATTTTATTTTAACTTTTCAAATTCTAGGGTGTTTAACTAGGTTACAAACTATGGTTTTTGTAGTTCGAGAATTCGCAACTCAGTGGCTGAGTTGTGGCAGGGTTTTGAGCATAGAGTTAGGTTAGTCGATAGCGAGTGTCGCAAATTTACGTGTGTAAGCGTCTGACTAATTTCTAGTAGAAACCTTAGAGACAACACGTAGGCAGGATTTTGCCGAAATTGGGTAAACCTGTGTTGTTCTATTTCTGCTTTTATTCTGCTATTATCTGTGCTGCAATTACTTTATATATTTCCGCATTAATTTTTATTATTATTAGTATCACCCTATTCACCCACCTCTAGGGTGAAATCGATCCAACAATAATCCCATGACATATGGAATGTCGGGTCTAGTACAATCATTGGCATATTCAGATTGCCAATAATGCTCGCATATTCAGGCTGCCTTACACATTCACCAGTGTTCTTAAATAATTTTACACTTGGATTATATGGGGTACTAGCAGGTTTACATTCAAAGTAATTATATTTCTTTAACCTCTTCTCAATATAATGAGATTGATCCAAATAAATTCTTTTTTCAAACTTAGTAATCTTAATACCAAGAATCACACTTGCTTCACCAAGAGCTCTCATATCAAAATTGGCACATAGTATGAACTTGACATGATTTACATCATGAATATTTGAACCAAAAATATAAGTAAATCATCAACATATAAGCATATGATAATGCAAATGTTATTCTCGGATTTATAATGAACACACTTGTCGCTTTCATTTACTTTAAAACTGTGTGAAATAATTAGATTATCAAAATTTTCATGCCATTGTTTTGGTGCGTGTTTAAGATCATATAGATATTTATCTAATTTACAAATTTATGCTCTTGACCAGGTATAACAAAACCTTCGGGTTGATTTCATATAAATCTCTTCTTTTAATTCACCATTCAGAAAAGCAGTTTTTACATCCATTTGGTGAATTAGTAGACCATATAGTGAAGCAAAAGAAATTAATATTCGAATTGATGTTATTTTTGTAATAGGTGAAAAATATCGAAGAAGTCAATGTTTTCATTTTGTCTAAATCCTTTAGCTATAAGACAAGCCATATATTTATCAATTGTATCATTAGGTTTCAACTTCTTTGTAAGTACCCATTTAAAACCTATAGTTTTACAAATTGGAGATAAATCAACTAGATGCCAAGTTTTATTAGATTCAAGAGATTCCATTTTATCATTTATAACTTCTTTCCAGAGATCTAAAACCAATGATGATAGAGCTTCTTTTAGATTAGCAGGGTCTTTTTCTAATGCATAAGCATAATATTCTTGACCAAAATATTTAGCTGTCATAACTATTTTACTTCTTCTAATTTCAGATTCACTTTCCGTATATTATGTTCATTATTTTTTATTATTGGATTAAAAGTGGTAGAAGTGTCCCCACTCTTCCTATGTTTCAACAGGAATTTATTTTCGAAGAAATCAACATCATTCGACTCAACAATAACTCGAGCATTCGAATCAAAAAATCAATATGCTTTACCGTTAAGGGAATAACCAATGAAAACAAATTCATATGCTCGACTTGCTAATTTAGTTCTTTTAGGGTCAGGAATACGAACATAAGCTAAGAAATCCCAAGTTTTAAAATAACACAAGTTGGGTTTATGTTTTTTTAAAATCTCAAAATGTGAAATTTTGCAATTAAATTTAGGAATTCTATTTAGGACATAACAAATAGTTAATAAAATTTCCCGCCACCAGTGAGATGCTACACTACTAATTCGGTAAGAGTCCTATTTTTTCTTTTAGCTTTACCTTTCATTTCAAGCAAATAGAATGTAATTCTTTTACGAATTATGCCATGTTATTTATAAAATTTAACGAATAAGTTAGATTCATACTATGTTCCTTAATCACTTTGAAATCTTTTGATTTTTTTATTAGGTTGATTTTCAATTTCAGTGACAAATAATTTAAACATATCTAACGCTTCACTTTTATTCTTCATAAGATAAACATAAGTAAAATTAGAGCAATCATCAATAAAAGTAATAAAATAGCATTTTCTATCCCTAGTTAGAGTACCATCAAGTTCACATACATCAGAATGTATTAAATCTAAAGGTTTTGACTCTCTAAACATAGATTTATATGTGGTCTTAGTAATTTTAGTTTGGCTACAATATTCACAATTTTTTGAATCATTTATGGAAATTTTAGGGATTGGACCCGAGTTACTCATGTTATAAATTGGTCGCTTGTTAACATGACAAAGTCTAGCATGCCAAATATAAAAACAACACAGTATATAAACAGAACCATTAACTTCAACATTCAACTTAAACATCCGATCTACAACATACTATTTACAAGCAAAAATACAATTTTAGTGATGACGTATAAGTTAGATCAAATAGTTTGAGTAAAACCAGCTTCATTTAATAAGAAATCATATATTAATTTTTTCCTCATCTTTGGAGTATGCATCACGCCTTTCAGCAATAAATTCTTTCCAAAGGTAAATTTTAACTTCACAGTCTCGATTCCAACAACAATAGTGGTCTGAGAATCCCCCAACATCACTTTTATGTCATTGCAGCATTATATGTTTTAAACATTTTACGATCATAACAAACATGGCAAGAAGCACCAGTGTCTCTCTACCACCTTTCTGATCCACCGACTAGGTTACTCTCAGTAAGCATAGCCACAAGGGCTTCTTTATTCAGGATAGCCTACAGTGCATGATTTGGCCTGTTCCGACACTTTCACAACACATGGCCTAGTTTGCCACATTTGTAATATAAAAATAACTGTCCAACACCATTCTTTATGGTGTATTATGATGATTTTTATAATGCAAATTGTTGTGGGACTGATTCAGTTTGCGATTTGATTTTAAAAAAAATTCGCATTTGGTTTCAGACTCTTGTTTGTGTATTTCTTAGTGTTGTTGGTAGATACAACAAGCATCTCTTCTTTCTGGTCCTGTTTTTTGGCCTCCTCTTTAATACGAAGACGAGTCATTAAACTCTCTAAGGTAAACTCCATAGTCTTATGCCTGAGATTATTTTTAAAATCTTTCCAACTAGGGGGCAATTTATCAATCAACACAGTAACCTAAAACTGTTCATCTAAAGCCAAACCTTCGGAGATGATCTCATGTGTAATTCTCTAGAGCTCGTGCGACTATGCCTCCACAGATTTGTCTACCATCATTGAAACTTCAAATAGCGACTAACAATATATTTTTTCGCTCCAATTTTCTTGGTATCATATTTCTTTTGCAGCGCATCCTAGATCTCCTTGCTGACTTGTTTGAGTTGTAGTAATCGTACAGACCATTACTCAAGCCATTAAGAACATAATTTTTGCAAAGGTAGTCATGTCAAATCGGGTCCTTCAAAGCCTTTTTCTGATCGTCTGTTGCTTCTCCAAGCAGCCTTATTTTTTAGTCTTCATCACATGCGCCACCTTTCGCATAATCAGAAAAAGGCCATCTTTTGGCGCCGTCGTTTGAAATGCAAGCCTTCAACCCTGAACGGCGCAGAAGATACAGTCGGAACCTCAAACATCGACATCGGGCCAACGAATTTGTCAACGATCGTAGCCATGTTCGTCTTAAAATTTTTGTATCTCAATCTGAATCTACAGCGTCTTATTTTTTTGGCTGAGTAGCGGATTATGTCGCTTTCTTTAAGACGATTTGCAGCTTAGCCTTAAGGTGCAAAGCTATCTATCAACCGCTTCGTCCTCAGGATAAAACAGCCTATGAAATTTGGTCAATTTGTTGTTTGCACTACAATGAATTGTTATAAATATAGCACTTTCTAAATTTAATTGCTTTTAAAGTTTTTTAAATAGAGAAAAATGCAAAGGACAAAGAAGAAGAAAAAAATTGTCTATCATTCCCATTTTCTCTTCTACCTATCTATCGTTTAAATATGTAGAATGGAAATTGTATGCGGTACTGAAGTGAGAGAACGTTAATGAATTTGAATTTTCTGTCTTTTAAAATGAATTTTAGTACCATTAACTTTTTGCAATGGCTCAATAAAAATGGCTCGTGAATATATATTACCTTGTACGTTTGCAACGGCTCAATTATAATAATGGCTCATAAATATATATTATCGTTATACATTAGCAATGGCTCAATTATAATTAAGTCTTATAAATATACAACCATTAACTTGTTTTTGTTTATCGTTTTAATTAATTTACTTAAAATGTCAGCAATTCGATCGATTTAACTATTTCTCTAGGTAAAATACTTTGCAAAGCTCTTAAATCTTGAAATGAATCTTTCCATATATATAAAATTGTTCATTGTATTTCAAGTAACTTTCTAAACAAATGCAAAGTTCCATAAAATCTTCTTTACCAAGATTCATAAACTTTACTTTTAACAAAAATCCCATGATATTGTCATAAAGTTTAATTTTTTTCAAAACGATCTTTGAATTATGTAAGTGCTTGGTCAATGATATGAATGAAATATAGGACTACCCCGTAGGTGTGGCGTAATGGAAAAGTGATGCCTAGATCTGGTAATAGATCTAGGTTCGAGCTCTGTCATGCACACAATTCTTGCAAAAAATTACACTCGAGGATTATAGATGCCACGATTCGTAGGAGATAGACATAACTTAATTCCCTTAGGAGCTTACCGGTCCACCGGTTCTCTTAAGTATATTAAAAAAGTTGAAGTATGTGACTCTAAAAGTTTCTTCGATGGATGACTTTCTTCATTAGTAGTTTCAGTATCTTCATCAACTTATTTTTTTCTACGAATAATAATTTTTACCTCAAATTTTGGATCAATACCAACATCCATAGCAAGTTCATTTACTTCATTCACCATTTCTTCAAACCCATGTTCTTTAAGGTTTTGAAAAAAAACCAATAACTTATTTTAATCTTGTGATTGCGTCCTCTAAATTCGTATCCTCATGTTGAAATGCTTTGCTTACTTGATTCATTTTATTTAATAACTATACCAAATACAAAGACTTATTAAGAACTCAAAATTCTCCAAAACATTAACACAGAAACATTTAACTTTCGCCATCATAATATCCTCTTTAGAACTATTTTAAATTTAAGCATCTCTTAACATTGATGATTGAAATCAAATAACTCTTTCACTTTCAACATAACTTTCTCATCGAGTAGCCGATAATGATTTTGGTGTTATACCTTTTACATATTTTTTTAAAACCGTCCCACCGATGAGTAGATCTAGAGAATACTGTATAGATCTTTTGTACGAATGCAAAAGGAACTTCTCGCTTTAACAACAGATTTAGCCATATCACATAAAGCAACGTTCAAACTATGACAACCACATGACATATATAATGCTCAAGGATTTATATCAAGAAGTCATTTTTTTCCACCTTAATGCTTACCTTTCATATTAGATCCATCATTATAACCTTGGCCTCATATATCATCAATGTTAAGCTTAAGTTCTTGCAAAAGATTTTCAAGTTCTTATCATCAATTACCACAAATTCAAAAAAAAAAAAACCTTCTACCAACACTTTGTTGATACTTCAATATCACACATCTTATAATAATCACTATTTGTTCTTCATGACTTAAATCCAATGTGCAATCAAGAATAACTGAAAAATATTTTGCTTTTAATATCTTGGTTATTATTTTCGCTTTGATCGCATTTGATAATAGAAGTATTATCTCATTTTGAATCTTACGACTAAGATAATGATGTTGAATTTCCTTATCTACCACACGTCGAAGATGATCTTGCATAATTGGGTCAAATTTTACAAGAAACTCGACAAATTGGCGAAAAAATCCATTATTCTTTTCATATATCTTCTCACTGCTTCCACGAAATGGCAAACTATTCCTACAAAGTATTTTCACAACTTCAATTATTCGAATTAATATCATCTTCTAACGAGCTTTCTCTTTGTTAATTTGAGCCTCCATTTTTATCAACTGTTGCTTTTAATTTTCGCCTCTTTTGCAAATCAACCCACTTTACAATGTTTTCACAATGTTCCGTATTAGTCACATACCCTCTAAGTTTGTGTGGGAGGTTATGCTAATCATCAATTCCATCTTCCGACAATTTTCTTGCCATTAATTTATTTTTATATAGCTTGTAACAAAAATAAAATTCCTTTTTCAATGCATTTGAATATATAATCCACTTCCTTTCATGTTCCTCACCATTTGGAAAATAGCGAATATAACGCTTAGGTGAAAATTATCTACTTTTTTCGAACTTGATGACACTTGGAAATTTGTCATTTTTTTAGGATTTTGATTGGGCCCCTTTGAACTATTATTATTCTTTTGCTATCGTTCCTAGGTTTCCATAAACCCTGATCATGATCTACATCAACATCTTTGTCCAAATCAAGCATACTTTCTTCATTCACATGCTCTTCATGATCATCGTTGTCTGTTTCTTAATCAACAATTTCATTGACATAAACATCTTCATTGATATGTATTTCATGATATTCATGTTTTTCTATATCAACATCAACATTTTCACCATTAGCTTCACTTGTTTCTCTGACTTGACTGAACCAGTTGATTCTGTGCTTTTGCATTGAATAGTTTATAAAGTAAGCTGGCTAATAATGTAGATATTGCGTCTTGACATTGTTTTACTCTTCTATTATAAGCACCATAGATTTCTTTTATTTCTTATCGGTTTCTTATCGTCTTCTTCTTTTGTCAACATCTTTGAAGTTTTAAAGAGTTGGTTAATCAAGTTATGCTACAAATTAACTTACAAATTTCTAATCAACCAATTTAATCAATGAATTGATTTATAAATCAATGAACTAACTTATGAATCAATGAGTAAACTTATAAATCTCTAATCAGCCAACTAACTTAATCAATGAATTAACTTATAAATCAATGAACTATGAAATCAAGTTAATCAATTCCAACATAAATCAATTCCAAAACCAATTTTAATAAACTAGTAAGTAAAAAATAAAGACTATCTGTTTGATGTGATTTTTTGTTTGATGATAACAAACATATATATATATATATATATATGTGTGTGTGTGTGTGTGTGTGTGTGTGTGTTTGCAGTTTGGACTATATTCATATTGAATAATTATACTATCGCACAGAATCTATATAATTCAACTAGTATTTTTTATTCAATATAATATTTTATTACAACACTTAAACAATACAAAGTTTTCAGCTCTCTCTGTATATATACATACATCAGTTCATACATTTTACTTTTCTCACTACAACACTCAACACTCAGTATTTCACTCTGTCTGCACATCTGCATCTATCTGCATTGTCCAGCTCCACTTCTCGTCCTGTCTCCTGTGTACCTGTATAATTAGCAACTACAACAGTAATCTGAAAACAAACAAATTTAAATTTGCAAAAATAAAATTTGTTTGTGTCTCAGATACATGGGTTATTGTCATCATCTTTGATTGTGCAATATCTATGCATATCAGTAATTTTTATCAGGGACAGGCAATTATAAGTGGCTGTAGTACACACGTATACATTCGTATACGTGTGCACTGCCACGCCAACTCGTGTGCACAAACTACAACAAAACACAAATTCATTCAAAGCAACATAACAGAGAAGAACAAAGACCAAGTGCAGCATCAGTCACACTTTATCAAAAATATGCAAGACAGTGGTCATGAATGCATTAACAACATCGAGCCAGAAACAGTCAAATATCCCACAAATGTCCAGACCAACAAAAACATGAATACTGCACCAACTAGGAATGAACAGAATCACAAGGCAAGTGCACCACCACACAAGTATACACAAGCAACATGTATGCACCAGTAAACCAATGAACCAACACAAGCATACACACACACATACATACGCATGTGTATACCTGAGGAAGGTTACATATTCAAGTCCAAATGCACAGTTCAAACTATAGCGGACAGTGAAGTTCAAGTTACAGGTTAAAATGCACAAAGACATAGCAAGAGTGACAAGACCATCAAGCAGTAAGCAAGTGCAACTCGAGCTTCAGAAATAACAAATGCAGATACAAAATGACCAAGTGCAACTGGAAACAACAGAAATTGTGCAACATGATCAGAAGCAATGCAGTAAAGACCGAACGAGTAAGCTAACCGGCAAATGAACAGAGGCAACAAGGTCAGAGTACAATGCAACATTTTCATAATGCAGTGAAGCATGCTCATGGAACACAGCAACAACAGAGCTACATGAACAAATGCAACACTGTGAAGTAATGTAACAGCAATTACAGTGACAAACTGCAACAAACAAAGTCTCGACCAAAATCAGTAACACAATGCAAATACAACAACATAGCACAATGCACAAAAGTCACAAACAAGGTCAAACCCAAGATAAGTTCAACTCAAGGCAACTTGAAGCATACAAGGGATGAATACAACTTGATGAAGCAGTGGAAAAAAACTCAAGTGCAACAGTTGAATACATGAACAAGTGTAGCATCTGATACAGTGAAAAAGTTCAAGTCAAGATGGAGCTACAATGCAACACAGTGATAATGCAACATGGAGTATGCAAGTGAAATTCGAATTGTCAAAACTGTTTCAAGTTACAACAAAGAAGTCAGTGGCAGTCCCAAAATCAAGATTAACATAACATGAAGCAGTTTAAATCCAAGTACAAACCCAAAAATATATGCATACACACATACAAATGTATATATGCACATATAAAGTAAACTGGTGAATGTGCAGTAGGGAACACAAGACAGTGGCAAGTACAAGGCAGTGCAGAAATCAAGCCGAAGTTAAAGAACAAATTCGTATCTTTTGATTAAGTCTTTGATTAAGTCAAAGATTTCTAATTTGGAAAGAAATCTCTACAGCAAATTTCTCGAATTCATATATGGTCAGTATTAATTCAAATGAGGACCGAGACAACAAATACAGCAAGAAATTTTCGAATTAATTAATTCGAAAACAAATATGGACAGCAATTATTCGAAATTGAATCAAGAAAGGAATACTCCAAATCCAGAACAAATTCAGGAAAATAATCAACGACATGAAGAAATCAAATCTGACAGTGTTAATTAGGGTTTCAACCCTATAAATACACCCCAAGAAATCATCATAGACAACAGAACAATCGAGTTAAAAAGCAAGCAATCAAACAAGCAACAAAAAAATTACATACCGAACCATCAACAAACTCGATCAACAGAGAACGAGCTAGCAACAAGCATCAATCATCAGAGGACAAGCAAGAGCTTAATCAGACATCAGAAAGAAGACGAAGCCCCAAATTCGAGGAAGAAACAGAAGCCCTAATTCAGATCGAATAAACAGAGGGCCGCCATTTTTTTTTCACAAACAAAAGAAAATGGACCGGGTGAAATAAGATAAAGGGAAGTGACCGCATATCTTTTGTTTGTTTTGGGTTAGGGTATTTTCATTTTTATTATAAAGGCAAGATAATTTAAATAGTTTTAAATTTAGTGCTTGCTTTTATAATTTGCTTTATTTGTATGTTCTTTTCGAAACAAAACATGATAAATTATCACCTAGGGTTTAGGTGTTTACAGATTGTCTAGTTAGAGTTAGTCCAGTTAGCAGGGTTTGCAAGTTTGCAAAACTCTATAGGCGGTAGCAGGGTTTGCAAGTCTGTTAGAGTGTTTGTAAGCGAGAAACTGTTTAATTCTAATAGAAATCTGGGAATGCAGCAGTAGGCAGGGGTTGCCGAAGCTGGGTAAATTCTGTGTGTGATTTATTTTTCAGCATATTTATTTCTGCAGTTTGCTTCTGTGTTTAATTCGCAAAAATTTGCTATAACCCTATTCACCCCCCCCTCTAGGGTTAATCTAGATCCTACACTATCAACCAATTCTAAATTTTAAATTAACCAATTTTAATCCAAAATTCAATTTTGATTACCTCATATAGTGGCAGTTGCCTCCTTATGGGGGACATAGAGCACTGGAGGCTGGCGTCGGAGGTCTGTAGCTAGGGAGTAACAATCACTTCGTCGATAATTATCTTTTTTCTTGTTTCTTACGACTATCCTAATTTTTAAACAATGAATTGAAAGTTGAGTTTCTGATCCATGACCAATAGTGGATTGCTTCTATTTTTGTTGGACCTGGTTTGCTATGCTGCTTTATTTTGTTGCCCTAGGCCTAGGGGGTTGCCCCAGCGCATGGGCTTGGTGGGCTTCCCCTAGGTCGACCCTGATTCCACGATCCTGAATGCTATTCACAATTTTTACCGCATCATGCTTTTGAGTGTTAATGGAACTATATGGGGAGCATAAATACCTTTGTATCCACCCTAAGTGATACAATTCACATTTGAACAAGTGCATTTTTGGAGTAAGTGTTCCATAAAGGATATTATTATACTCCAGCACCATTGGATTTACACCAAACTACTGCAACTGAATCAAACATTATTTTAATTACCTTGGTTTATAATCACAACCGAATCATATATGAATTCTAAAATTCTTAATATGTATTTTCTTTGGATGTATAGGAATGCATCTTGTTCCTAATATGTTTGTTATTACACTAGAATACACACACGTATTTATAAAGGCACACAAATATATATATATGTATGTATGTATGTATGTATGTATGTATGTATGTATGTATGTATGTATGTGTATATGTATGTATGCATATACATAGATGTGTGTGTGTATATATGTATGTATGTATACATATGTATACACATTTCTACATATTTATATATGCATATATACATGTATTTATGCATGTATATACATATATCTATATGTATATATATTACATATGTACATATATATATAATTATTTAAATAGGAATATATGCTTAACATTAGAAGGGATTTGAGGTGTAGTAAGAATGAGGCATACCTGATCCTTGCTTACATATATGTATATAGATATATGTGTATATATATACACGCACACACATACAACTTCTTGATTTTAGCATCTCATTTGCATTTAAATACTAACTATTTCTCTCTTACCACACCATACAGTTATTTAAATGGAAATGAGTAGCTGGAATGAAGGAGCTTTTTTGGGTTTGAATTCAGTGGGCTATTGATCCTTCTCTATATATAGGGTAAGGATTGGCTACACCTTCTTCTTGCTATACCTTCGATATCCTACGATTTCAACCACTTATCTCAAATTAAATAATAAGGTGAAGTGACAGAAGAGAAAAATCATAATTATTTAAGTTTGAATTAATATGTACATATTTTAAGATGCTAATTAATGCAACATGACTATTCAAATCAATTTCTATCTTCTAAACTTAGTTGGAAATTAAATAAAAGTAAGTCGTACCATACAACAACAAATCATGTAACGACCGCCCTTTTCGATCCTCAAATGTCAACACTAATACGTCCATGGTATTCACGTGCCGAGCACTCAAGGGCAAGAAAGACCGATTCCTGGGGTAAAAGAAAACGAACAAGAAAGGGGAGAGAAATTTTTTAGAATCTCACAATCGAACGATAACATATTATCGAAAAACAGCACACAGTGTTACTCTAATATACGTAGCATTTTTGAGTTACTAACTAAAGTACTATCATCACTTGGACAGTTATAATATGTTGTCCTTACAATTGTTGATATATATACATAAAGTAATATAGAAGAAATAAACATTACGGTAGGTAATACATCCAGTTCCTCTCCAAGACCCAATGAAGATTAACAAAAACGCGCCTTTTTCAAACTACTCGAAAGAGCACTCGAGGGGTTAAACGAAAAAAATAAAACCATGAGTCAAGTAAAAGTCTGATTTGAGAAACTCAGGAAATATGTAGGTACGTATAACAACATCTTTTGAGACCGTTCGAATCAATTTTGGTGACGGTTTTCTCCACAAAAGAGCTAAACCATCTAATAAGTACATATGGCGATATAATCCTATGGTAATGTTAACCTACTTTTGAGCCAAAGAAGATATCAACTAGACTAAGAACAAAACTAGGATGAAATGATTCACAAACTTGAAAATATGATTGAAAGGACGAGAGAATTGAACTCCATAAGTTCGAGCGGAAAATTGGCTACGGAAATAGCTCGACCGCAAATTTTTTAGGTTGGCACCAACCTATTCCTCCAACTCTTTTTGCTTCTCGAACACCATACAACTTCTATGCTACTCCAGTTACTCGAAGTCAAGTGATTTTCCATTGATTTGGACAAGCAATCCCAAGGATTAACGAGAAGAAAGCAAATAAGCAGCTATTAGAAAGTTCGTTAGAATTGACTCAAAGTCGATGGAAAAGGACTTAGAACAACTCAAGAACAAGATAGAAAAGCTAGCAAATGGACGAAGTTCAACTTAGGCGAGTAAAAATAACTCAACATCGAATGGAATTGTCATTTTGTAATGGTTATTATCGTTGGTAATCAAATTCCCAACAGTTATAATCGTTGGTTGTAGGTACATCATAATTTTTTACATATTTTGTAACGGTTATAACCGTTAGAAATTACGATTATAACCTACAACAGTTTTCATATTCCCAACAATTATAACCGTTGGGAATTTTTTAATTTCCAACGGTAATAACCGTTGGGAATTCCTTGCATACATAGGTAAATAGAAAAATTACCAACACTTATAATTGTCGCAAATTTGGCATAGTTGAACCATATCTTATTCAGCGTCTAATAGTATTTCTTTCAACTATATCTATACGAATTTTCAACAATAGAAAACATGAAACTAAATTTCAAAACCAACATATCATCAAATTATTAAAAAAACATCAAATGTACGAAATAGTACATATCAAATTCTACAAAGTTCATTATGACAACTTCAAATTTCACTACTACAACATATCTAGAACGTTACAAACAACGAATTCGACACTCCCGCAAAACTACAAAACCACCATCAACCAACTCGGACAATGTATAATGACCATTTTGAGGTGCATCAAAAAGTGGCTCGTTCGGATTAAGAACATCCTCCACCCAAACAACCTTTTCTCAATCTCTAACCTTTCTACCATGACAATCTTTTGCACTCCAAGATGTCCTTTAGCTAGCACTTTCAGTTTTCATGACAATAATTGCACCGCTTGTCTTTCAACCGTTGAGGATCCAATAACAACATTAGATGAAGTAGGGTCGGGATGGTGCTCGGTATGCGAACCAATTTTCGTTCTTAGTGTCAGCGAATTCATTCCAATCTGACTAACAAGTTGTCTTATACATTGTTGCATTTCAGCTAGAGTTCAATTCGTTATTCTACTTTCTTCATGCATTTGATCAATCTTCTATTGCATCTCCATTTTCTATTGCTTATCTTCATTCTCTTTGTAAATGATAATTGCTTTTGAAGCTTGAGTGAGTTTCACGTGCTTTGCATTAGATGTAGAACTAATTGCAGGGCAATAGCTTCTTTTTTTATCATTTTCAAAATCTTCAGCAATGACATCTCTTTAAAAATCTTCCAAACTAATTACTCCTTCATTCCATTAACACTAGCTTCTGATTTTTGCCTCTCTTCTGCTGCTTCTATTAATGCCTGAATATTAAAACGAATTGATATAAAAATTCATGAGAATGGTATGGGGTCTAATAAGATACATGAAATAATTTTGCAAACGGTTGACAAAAAAATTTGTATGATAGAATTTGCTGCTCTTTTTCATACTCTGGTAATTGTGTGCGGTATCTTAATTTCAGTGTTTACTAGTTATTTATTTCGTTTCGTAAACCCTGTAATGCATTGTATTTTGCTGGAACTAAATATGTTTTTATGCTTCTATTTCTATGAATATCTTCTACCAGTCTAAAGGCAGAAACCCTTGGAATTGTGATTTCAAGGATTCTGGTCTTACTATCACTACTGACCCCAATAATTTTCATTTCCTAGTATTCTTCTTGTTTCTATTTCCTTTTCTATTCACTGTGATTATTGTAGTATTCATTCATGTAGGTTACAGTAGCTAAAAGAGCCATTCCTAATGAGCATTTAAAAGCATTTCTCATGTGACTGGAAAACTAAAAGAGCCAGGACTAGGTGAAACATTAATATCACATATCAGGTTGAGAGTATGAACCTAATACGATTACATAAAACAAGCTTTTGAAAACAAAATACAGAGCCATTCCTAGCGAGCATCAAAATTTTATAGCTTATTTACAGTGTGTGTGGGGTACAAAAACTAGATTATTGGAAGATAAACAAATTCATCAACTTTTAACTAGTATAAAAAATACAACTTATAGTCATACAAATTGTTTCATATGAATATGATACTCATACATGGATTGTAATGATCCAGTATTTCAAACCGTTCAAATCGACAATCATCCACTCTGTCAGACTTGAATTGCTCAAAACAACAGATTATTAATTTATATTTGGCAAAACTTAGCATATACAGTAAATAAATCAATCAAAGACATAAAGTAATAATAATAGCAGCGGAATAGATAAGTGGTGGTTCATGAAGTTACTATATAAACATCAGAGATTAAAGTAAAATACAACAGATATCTCAAATACACAGAAGTTACTAATACAAATGCCAATGACAAGTCTGAATTAAGACAAGCACCATTGTCCATGTGGTTAATTGATTCGCTTTGGTGCAAGAGGTCACAAGTTCGAAACTTGCTTTCGAACGTTTATTGACATGAGATATGTTGTCCCAATGATTTGTCGTATATAAAGTACCATTTCCCAAAAAAAAATAGACAAGTCTGAATTAAACAAATGGAATAAACTAAAGTAACTGGAAATGCAACAACCCTGGTTTGTAGATTACCTATCAATAATTCTAATTTAATATTGACAGGTAATCTACAAACCAGGGTTATTAGAGGAAGCTGAATAAATAGATCTTCAAACAAGGCTCCAATCTTTAAAGGTGAGTCTCAAATGCTGTGACACTCAGTCTGACTCGAGCATAAAACAAAACACAAAACACTCGAGTCAGGATTAACATTCTTATACTAGCAAATTCAACTCAAGTGAAATGTCAACTGAAATACAAGTAACTTAAAGGATGTATGGGATCTCCATACTGTAAGGATCCGTGGAACTATCTACTATGTAATAATATGCGCTATTATAATATGTTTAGCAGTATAGTAAAGTATTGAAATAGCGTTAAGGCGTTACTCATATTCTCCTTAACACATTTTATATATTCTCATAGTCTACACGGTACCCTAAGCTCCACCAAACGAATTGTTTACTCAGAGGGCACTCCATAGGTACAGTACAAACAAAACTTATAAAGGCGTGATAAGGCATGTGACAAGGCACGTAAGGCAATGCCAGGGTAGAAATACCGTTTGCACTCCCGGACAGGTGGTAATGCATAGTAGCTACTACCGTCCACCTCGAGACACACTCCCAAATCAAAGGTGCACTCAATCAAATCATATAAGTAATAGAATGGTATCGAAAAAATGTGCCCGATAGAGGAAGCGACCCCATTTAGCCCGATATAGCTCCTATTTTAGCCACATTAAGCCGACTCACGAGAGTCAGGGCTGCGCAAATACCTCATGTAGAATCGTTGACAAACCTTCCTACTTTTGTCTGGAATCTCCACCACGTACACAGTTGTCAAAGTGGTTTTCGGTATTGGTAGAGAGTATGACAATATCCGATCCCAGTCACTTTAACAACCAACCACTTATTTCACACCGTGGCAATTTTATATTTCAAACAGTTCATAATTGATATTAAATATCATATTCATTTCAAAATCATATCCACTTTTTGCAATCATATCACTTTCGAAATCATATTCACAAAAATCGTGTAAACCATCATATCAAAATATTAGTATTTAAATCCATTAAATTTAAATTATAACAGTTCCAACTTACATAGTTTAAACATTGATAAAAAAAATTTATATGCATATATACATTTTGAAATAGTTATAAATTAAAAATAGTTTATATTTAAAAATAGGTTATATGTTAAAATAGTTTATATATATATATATATATATATATTAAAATTACTTTATATAAGAAAATAGTTTCCTCCAATTTCACAAATCAATTCAAAACAACTTTAATTTCAAAGTTAAATTTAAATCAATCCTAATTCAACAATCTGATTTAAAAGGTTAAGGATTCAATTCAAATTCTCAATAAACCATTTCAATTTATATCGATTTCAAATCCAGGTTTGAACTACAAATTTAAACCACTTTTGGATTCAATAGGTTTCATAGTTTAAATATTCAACAATTTACAATAACTCAATTTTATAAATTTCATTTATATTTCAAAAATTCAATTTTAACTTTACTTAAATCTGAAATATTCACTTAATCATTTCTAATAACATTTAAATAAAATCTCAATTTATGAATTTAAATAAAATCAATAATTAAATATCTAACTTCAATTATATTTAATTCTAAAAACATTCACCTAATCCATTCATAATCATTTCAATAAAACTCCAATTACACATTTAAACCAAAACAAAATATTCAATTTTATTCTATTTAAATTCGAAATATCCATTTAGTCATCTTTAATTATAACAAAGTTATCCAATTATAAATTTCATATCTAAAAAATCTCAAATCAATAAGTTTCAAATCATTTTTATTTAAATCCAATTCTTAAATACATCAAATCACAAATCAGCTTTAACTTATCTTGCCAACCTTTATTTATTAAAATTATTATAAATATGTTTTTAAAGTATAATTTTAAATAAATACTTAAACATAATAATTTTAATTAAATTAAACTTTATTTTATATATTTTTAAATTAATAAAGTTATTAGAAAATATTAAAAATTATATTTTAAAACTAACTTATAAATTTAAATTTTCTAAAACATATAAATTTTAAAATCTAAATTTACATATATATAAAAATAACATATATATATATTATATTTAAAAATCAATTTTTATTAAAACCCATATATTTCCTTCCAAAACTTTGAAAATCAATTCAAAATATGGACTAGCAGTGTCCGTATATAATTTTCTATCCCATGGTCAAGTGATACACATATTTGTCATTTCAATCCGCAATTTAAATTTAATATTTATTGGTATATATCATTTTAACCCGCAATCCCAAAATCCAAATCAATAAAAATCGCTTGGGTTTATCATTTCGACCCATAATGATTTTTTTTTATTTTAAAATATCATTTGGGTATGTTTCATTTCAACCCATAGGGATTTCCTAACTAATAGAAAACTTGCAGAGTGAGTATAATAATATAAAATGACATACATAACAATAGCACACATATATTATCATTAAAAATTTAAATATAATATATATTCAACAGGTTACTGTGTCATATATCAATCAATTAAGATCGGTGAACAAATGCAAATAATAACCGATCATATTTGATAATTAAATAACTAACAATTTAAATTTAACAACATATTCCAATCGTCATTTCATATGAATTAAATTTACTAAATATAAGAATGCTAATTGTGAGTGATCGTTCACCTTTCGAGACTTGAGAACAACGATGGCGAAGCTGGTGATCCAGACACGAGCAAGAAAATGCTGCTGTGACCCATTTTAGACAGCGACGAGACAAAAGCAAAGCACAATAAACTGGATTTGATGAAGATCGATTATATAAGTGAACTTATATGTGTGTGTGTGTATACATATATGTATGTATATATATATATATATATATATGTATATATATTGTATTTTATATAAAAAATCATATTTTAATTCAAACATATATTAGATTAATATACACACACACACATGTATTACAAAAATCATTGTTTAAATTAAAAACACATAATAAATTTTTACATAAAACTATTTCATTATACTCGAAAACTAAAACTCATGCATGTACTTATATACATTAACTTACATAATATATACAGATATATAACTTATACAAATTTTGTATATACAAACAAACAGATTTGTATCATACATGCATGCATACATACATACATACATAATCCAAACAGATCAGATATATAACTTATACAATATAAACGGCTAATATAGAAACAAACTCATAACTTACATATATATAATATTTGAAGAATAATTGTTTAGATCTGGGAACACACCATAAAAAAAATTCCATTATAAACATACATATATAAGCAACTATATAACATATAGAGTGTAAACAGCTAATATAGAAACAATACATAAATTACATATATATAATGGAGTTCGTGGATGTAGGTGTGATGCGGTGTGCTTCAGTTGCAGGTGAGAGAGGGGATGTGGCTTCATTATGCAAATACATACATGTGATCCAATATATATTATATATTATTATTGTTGCTGTTATTGTTGTTGTTGTTGTTTTGTGGAGAAGAGATGAGTGAGTTGTGATGTGGTGAGACGGGCTGTCACTGTGGGAATGTTCAAGGCGGAGGAAGCAACTGCCAGAGGAGGTGATGGGTTTGGGAGATGGTCGGTAGACTGGGAAATGATGGCGGTCATTGGTTGGGTACGTATGGCTGTGGAAGGAAGTGGAGTACAGGCCGCGCTGCGCGTGGGGAAGGTTAGCGGTTGTGGTGGAAAATGGGACAGCTGCCATAGTGGGAAGGGAGATGCTGGTCGGAGGGAGGGAGAATGAGACGTGGGTGAAGTGTGTGGCAGGTAGAGGATGGGAAGACATGAGGGTTCAACAAGCAGAGGGGAAATAAGCTGTCTCGGCGGCGAAGTGGACACGAGGCGGAGGAGCTACTTAGTGGCATATGCTAGCTGCTGTGGGTTAGAGGTCTAGATGGAAAGAAGTGGCGGTGAGAAAAACAAGGAGGACGAGATCAGGTCTTTGTCAGGTGGAAGGGCTGCGAACTATGGCCGATCTTTGGCAGACGTGGAAGAAAAGAAGGCGACGGAGGGATGGAAGCGGGGAAGGATACAATCAGGAGCTTGAGGAAAAAGGAAGGAGAGAGGATGGCCGTGTGGAGGCGATCTGGACTGGGCGGAATGGTAGAAGGGAGGAAGAGAAAACAGCGGATGAACGGGCAGTTTTCCTCTCTGATACAACATATACAAATTATGAATAATATTATTTTATACATACATGGCAGAACGAAAGAAGGGGTATGGAAGAGATTGAGACGGTGTAAGCTAACGAAAATGAACGACCAAATAAAATTTTACGTTGGATAAGAGAAAGTCAACAATTAATTCTAGAAAATACTCATGGTTAATGGTCATTTGTTTATCTCGGGAAACAAACCAATGGATACAGGACAACAAAAAGACTCAATCGGGTACCGATACGGCTGATCGTTTTACCGATTTCGTCGTGCACCGGACGCCGAAATATGCAAGTGAATACACTGTGTAGATCAGCACGATAAGATTGAACAGAATGGTACATGGATACGAGTGATATGATCATCCTATCAAAAGTCGATTTTCCGCTGCTGAAAATGCTGCAAATTCGCTGAAAATAAGATATACGGGTCTAGAGAATTATGACGTCCCGCTTACAAATTAGTTTACATTTTTATTATACAAAATTATTTAGGTTTCAAAAATATTTTATTTCTAACAAATTTCAACTGATTTAAATTAAAATTGACAAAAGTACCAACCTTTATATTTTCCAATGAAAATTTATCTTTTGCTATGTTTAAATAGACTTTTCAAATATCAAAATTTCATTTCAAAATTTTATTATCAAGAAAATTTCAATTAATTAAATTATAAAAATCATTAAAAATTAAGTGTTCGTTCCATACTTGCATGGATGTATATCACGGTTATCTGAATATAATCCATACATCTCAACTTATATGCTAGTTTATACTTATAAGCCAGGATAACCAAGACAATTCTATTTAGTGAATAGAAATATTACAGAATAAAAATCATATTCATGTTAATGTTTTCAAGAAACAAAGAATGACACGGATGTAATGGCTAAGGATCGGCCGAACACATGCTGCTAACATAATAACTAAATTGAAAGAAAATTATGTAATCAATAACTGTGAACATTCTAGATTAAAAGAGACAATGACTTTATCTATAACAATAAAAGTATATGTTATATATGACAAAATGTCAAAGTTCATGGAGAATTTTCTCTAATGAGGAATCCATTGATCATGCTGCGTTGAACAGTGAACAAAAAAGTTATTTTTGGGATCACATCTCCAGATAAACAATGACTATATTCATCAACTCTAGAGCGTTAGACCTAAATTCCATCTAGAATAAAATAACGTTTAGAGGATGGTCTGTTGGCTTTAGTATTTTTTGTCAACATTGTAATTTATATGCACATCAAAGAATAATTAAGACATGTAACTGGTCCAGTAGCTAATGGCTTCATCTCTAAAGACGATAAACAATACATATAGTTGTTTCATTGGATAATAAATAGCATATAAGAAAGCGGCATTCCAGTAATAAAAAAAAGTGATCTAAGATAATTAAACAGAAAGCAATGGGTTGCAATGCAAAATACCAACACAATTTCAAAGTTGCTGATTAGAGCACCCAAATTTTGATTATTTCCTCTCTAAGGAAACAGCATTGGCCAGACATAAGACAAGCTCCAAATGCATCTTTGAATGCTAACATAAATAACAGTCATGTTCCCATTTTATAATAAATGACTGCATTTTGGTTATGAATTTCCATTGTGCAGATCATATAATTGATTCCATGGCCAGTGCTATATTTTGATTTTGACAATAATGGACAAGATGCATGTTAAAAGTAACTAATGAATGATAACACTGTGAAACTAAATTAACTATTTACTCATTTGGCTGATGTACCATTATCACATTTATTTCAGTCAAATTCTATTAAAGTCTAATCACAGGTAAAGCTATGTGTATCACTGTTATTTCGATAGAAAAAATAAGCTAATAACAGATAAAGCTAATATCACTTACCTTACCTAATAATTTTTCTAAAACGAATAAAAGATGCCAAGTGTGATATACTATGAAAAATGTGTTGCAATAAATAAAGTAGTGACTGTTTATGTAAGAATATTCAGATTATTTGATTTTTCATCTTGTAAGAATTAGCAACATACATACCTATTGTTGAAGTCGAAGGAAGTCTCCACACAAAATTTCGCAATTAACACACTAATGCAAAATATGGAATGTCAAACTTAAAATGATGATTGATTAGTTAGCCAACATATATACGAATGTTTGACTTGCTAAATAATATTTCCTTGAAAGAAAAAGACATAATTTAAATGTGTAAATACTTGAAGTAAAATACCGTAAGTGCTTTTCATAAATTATTCTTACAAAAGCTGTCCACTTTCCTCCAATCATCAACGCACGAATCAAAACATCACAATAAGAACTTCATTTTTTCGCATCTCTACCTTTAGCACCATTAATTTCAACAATTATTGAGTACTTTTTATTTGTTGGTGGAGGAGCAATATCTTCTTCGATGCTTTCTTGACATTGTGATGCATTGTTGCAACTAGTTGACATTCTGCAATATGCACGTTAACTTGTGAATCAGTTGATAAATCAAGTATCATAGCATAAAAGGCTAGGTAGTGTGTAATATATAACTATAAACAAGTAGATTACCTTTAGTGCAAAGATGGAAATTAATATAAAAACGACTAAGCATTAATCATTAAATGGATTCAATACATCAACAAAAAAAAACATGTTTTACTACTGCAGAATTCAGATGTCAACATAGATTCAATACATCAAACAAAAAACAAAAGTCCATAATACACATGTACGTTTCTCTTTTTTGATAATCTCTTTCCAAGAATATTATCTTTTGTCAAAACAAGTTCATTTGCTTTGTTAACATGAAAATATTATATTTTTCAGTCCAATATATCTCTTTTGTATATTATTCATTTTCTGCATAGATTTATTAATTCTCATATACATACTTTTATCTCAACAAATAATTTATATCATCATGTTTAATCCCTTCATAGCATTGTAATAGTTACATTATTTTGATAGTTGAAGTTGCATTCCCAAAACAACTATATGGTACTGTAGCAAACAAAGCTGATGTGTATCAAACCACAAGGCCAATGTTTACTCTGGTTTATTATCCCATGCAACACCAAATTTTTAACCGTTTCAGTATAGGTAATTCCTCTACCATATGTGGTTTGATATTATAACTGTTTCTTTGTGGATAGATTGCGTACATATTTCACACAGTTGCATATGAGTTATGCTGTCTCCGTTTGATGGAGTGCAAGTGCATGGACCATATACAAACAGATAACACTAACACCATCTTAAATAGCACCCAACTCCTCTTCGAGAGTAAGCTAGCATTTTCTAAGAAACCATCGGTTCAGTCTAAAAATACATTATTATGGAACTATTCTGGCACTATTCATGTAGCACCTATATTTAGAAAAACAGACGCCGTTTTAAGAAACTTGAAAGTAATGTTACTAAAAGCACAGTGTTATTTCTATGCTAGGAGTGTAAGTGTTATTATGATCCAAATAAAAAAAATTGGTTCAGAATTCATAGAATACCGTATACAACCTTACTTGCATTAATAAACTAAAAGTTTGATCAAAAACAAACCAAGCATGTACTACATCGAAGGAGACGGAGAAAAACTTAAAAAGGTCCTGCCATAACTTTGATCCTCTTCCCATAACATAATTTATTGCATATTGTTACTATTTACAAGCAAACCATGATCGTCTCCCTAAAGCAAAATCAAAATAGATTTCAACTTTAAGGTTACATGGTCCCAAAAGATTTTAAATTTTACAAAATATGTCTTTGGCAACTTAATATTTATGTCTTTAGTCTAATTGAACAATGGAAACTCAAAATCCAGAGCCAAATTTTATGAGTTTATATGTTTTGCTTGATTGTGAAATCATAGTGTAACAAAAAAAATTAAACGACAACCATGTATAATCCAATTCTTTCATAAAGTAAAATGTAATATAAAATATAAAGCAAACTTTCCTTTGAAAAGAAGGAAAAACGAAAGGAGGATTTTGTAAAGAACTAAACTAAACAGAGAGGCGGTCTCATTTCAACAAATTTCAAAATGAAATGATACATATGCAACAATTTAGGTTAAAGTGGAAAACTAACTTGGATTTTAATTCATGTGGAGGAGGACATGAAAAAGTGAGATGGAGAAGAAATGAGTATGGTGTCATGTGGATCGGCCGATTGACCGATGTGGGGTTTTTTCTGGGGTTTTGGTTCAAACTTTGAGACGCGATAATTTTCGCTTACAACTTGGATTGAGGAGCAGTCTAAATTCGTATTCATCATTTTGAAGGTTGAAATCCGTTAAGTTTTAGTCGGTTTTGGAGTACATTGATTCCTCCATCACCTTCACCTTCTAGTCTTGATTTTCGTTGGCTTCGTAGAATTACCTCCATAGTGAGGTGAGCCATATTTGGGATGAAATCATTCGTCAAGGCTCAAGCATGGAGGATATACATTAGCGAACGGATTTCTAGTGGCACGATGCTTGAGACATTGATAAGGAGACGACATGCTCTTTAGGAAACTTCAAGAGGAATATGATGTTGTGATGGGAGAGGTGGATAAGCATGTTAGACTCGGGAATAATTTTTTAATGCTTTGCTTCTACTTAATGTCGATGATTTTCATTACAAAATTAATGATGGAGTGTGTCATTGGTAGCGAACTTTTGTAGCAATTACTTATCATATGCCAACTTAATCCACAAATCAGTGGTCAAATGTGTATCATATTAAATGCGCTGGACAAAAGCTCCTTATAATGGATAGGACACCATTAACGTGCTTTTGTAGAAGGAAAAATAATCTTAGCTTTTACAGAAGAGAAAACATAAATGACCGCTTATATTTTTCTTCTATTTCTTTATGTAAAAATCTATTTATGTAAGATGTTGACTCCAATAGTATTTGCATGATTTATGCGCATAAGAATCAATATAATCTTTTTACTACCATCTATCACTAATACGAGAGAAATTAGCTCTTACAAAATATTATGAATCATCCTAACAAAATTGAACTTCTAAGAATTTTTTTTTTTTTTTTTGAAAAGGAAAAAGGCCCAAGACCTGCTTAATTAAAAAAATAACAGTACTACACCAACACACATATCCACTTCAAACCCTAGCCGCAGTCACAAAGAAAAAATAAAAGAAGAAAATGGCGATCGACAGTAGACAAACAAACAGCCATCTCCACGCAAATAACTCCTCACGGGGGTTTCCAAACCCTCTCTTTCGCACTTAAATCATCTTTGGCCGTGCAAGTTTGAAGCTTTCCACTATAATAAGGAGATTTGTTGAAGATGTGACTCTCCATCTTCTGAAGCTTGCTGCTTCTCTCCAGATCTATACTCTCTTCATCAGAAAGCTGACAATTGGTGAAGTGGAAGGCTTTATTCTTCCTATAATCGTTGCTATTTTTCAGATTTTCTGTTGAATAGCGGCGACTGGAAGGATTGAAGCTGATTTGAATAGAGTCGTCAACCATCTTGCTGCTTTCACCCTTGTTCCAGCAAGATAAGTGATACACTTTATTGTTCAGCAATCTTTTGTACAAAAAGATCTCACTTTTGCTGTCTCTAATGTTGAAATTGATGAGATCTTTCATAGACAGCAACTTGATCTCCTTGGGAGAACTACTGGAAGCGCGATAGCTCCTTCGGGCTAAGACAGGCAAAAAACCAGTTTTACTATTCATTATATGATATAAATATGAAAGTTTACTAACTGAATTATGATCACTTTCCTTGCAGTTATGATTCTCAGCGCTGGAATGATCGCCTCCAGTGAGATAGCTTCAGGAGTGGCTGTTGTGGCCGAAGCAAGAAGTGATTTTGGTATTATTGGGAGCATTAATCTGATATTGATTGTGTTTTCTTTGGGGAATATCAGTTGAATGATTCCCCCTAAGTAAGAAATCCTCTACTTTTGTTTCGATTATGTCCAACTTGCTATTACCTTGATGATTGTTTGATTTGCTGCAAAGAATTTGAAAGTCAGTATAGATGATGTTCCAAAGTTGATTACTGTTTCTCTCAATATTTTTGTGAAGTCTCTGATTTCTTTTTCTCCAAATATGGTAGATAACCGTAGTTAACATGATTGATGCATGCTTGAAGTCCTTCGTCTTTGACTTGAGTCTGCTTTGAATATAATGAATGCTTTCTTCTATGTTTTGAATAGATTGATGTTGATTGAAACTTAAAGAATTTTTAGCATTGAACCAAACATGTCTCGAGTAAATACAATCAAAGAAGAGGTGGTCTGCATTTTCAACATCATTATTACATAACAGACATCTTTTATCAATGTTTTTAGTCCATTTGGCACATCTTTCTTTAGTAGGAAGCCTGTTGATAGTGGCAAAATAGGAACAATGAGCCATTTTGGGGCAATTTGATTTATACCAAATAACCTTGTGCCAATTGACTTCAGTGTCATCCCCCTTGACAAATTTTCAAACTTTTTTAAATGAGAATTTATCTTTTGAGTTGAGTTTCCAAACCCAAGTGTCTCTTTGAATATTGTGATCAATTGAGATATTATTAATGGCAGCTCTAAAAATACTGGCAGCTTGATGATTTTTTGAATTCCATGCTTGATTATGAATGATGATTTAAACTTTTTCAGTGGCATTTTCCAATAGATACATGTTATTCCATCCTAAAAGATCAATTAGGGATTTTCCAAAGATCCAAGGGTCAAACCATAAGCTAGTCATTTTGCCATCTCTGAATTTCCTTTCTAAAAGAGATTTGCCTTTCTCCCTGCAATTAAGAATATTTTTCCAAGTGTATGAATGATGGTTTTCAACCCTTGTAATCCAATTTTTTTTATTTTTGAGATATTTTTCTCTCATCCATCTAGCCCAAAGGGATTTTCCTTCAATGAATTTCCAAAAAAGTTTGAATTTGGCAGCTTCATTCAAATCTTTGATTTTTCTAAGACCCAAACCACCTGCATTTTTGGGCATGCAGACTTTGTCCCATGCAACCTTGTGATGTTTGCCTTGCCAAATAAAGTTAGCACACATTTTTTCAATTTTACAAATTGCTTTTGTGGGAATATTATGAGCTTGAATCCAATACATAACAATTGCAGTGATGACAGTATGGGTGAGTTCTAGTCTGCCAGCTAAAGATAATAGCTTACTAGACCATCCATCAAGTTTATTCTGAATGATGTCATACAATCTTAGACAATCCCTCTCATTAAGCTGATTAATACTTAATGGCAGGCCTAAATATTTGACTGGCAAGCTTCCTTCTTTAAGTTTGAGAATATTTAAAATTTCCTCTTTGCATTTGCAACCTTTACTGAAATAGATTTTACTCTTACATTCATTTACTCTTAAGCCAGCAAAAGTTTCTAATTTTTTGAAAATGTTAACAATAGTATTAGCACTTTTAGCATCTACATGAAAAAACAGAAGCAAGTCATCTGCATACAGAAGGTGGGTAATAGAGGGTTTGATTCTATTTAAAGTTATTAGATTACCCCTTTTGTATTCAGAATTAATTAGTAAGGATAGATATTCCATAACAATGGTGAATAGATAAGGAGAGAGGGGGTCTCCTTGTCTAATACCTCTATTGCTATGAATATATCCTTTTGGAGAACCATTAATCATTACAGAGTATGATACATTGTCAATGCATTCTTTAATTAGGTCACAATTTTTTTTATTGAAGCCCATTTGCATCGTCATGTGAATAATGAAGTGTCTATTAATTTTTATCAAAGGCTTTGTGTAAGTCAATTTTAATACACATTGCATTTTTGTTTTTGTTGTTGAAATTTCTAATTTGTTCATGTGCTAATAAGGAATTATCAGATATAAGCCTACCAGGAATAAAGGCACATTGATTTTCAGCAATAAGGAATTTTAAAAACATTTTAATTCTATTGCATAAGATTGAAGAAATGATTTTATAGATGAAATTACAATAGGAGATAGGTCTATAATCTTCCAAACCAACTTGATTTTTGATTTTTGGGATAAGAGTAATGAAAGTGTGATTGAAAGATTTTAAAAGCTTTCCAGTTTTAAAAAATTCAGAAATAACATCTAAAATATTGTTTTTAATATCATCCCAGTGAGTTTTGTAGAATTTAGCATTAAAGCCATCTGGCCCTGGGCTTTTGTCATTGTCAGCATTGAAAACAATATTTTTAATGTCCAAGATATTTACAAGAGCTAATAAAATATCCTGACTACACTCTTTTAATATGAAGTTGGTGTTAATAGTGGGAAATGAAGTCAAATAATTCACTGAGTTGAATAACTCAGTGAAATGATTAATGGCTTCCTTCTCAACATAAAATAAACTTTTTAACACAATACCATTAGCATCAATGAGTCTGTCAATGGCATTTCTGTTTTTTCTAGTAGTCATTTTAGCATAGAAAAATTTGCTAACTACATCTCCATTAGTTAGCCAGTCAATTTTGGCCTTTTGCCTATTATTTACTGTATGAATATGAAGGGATGTACTAAGATTATTTTGAGCTTGAAAAAAACTATTGATGATATTACTGTCTGAGCAATTACTATCAAGATCATTCTGTAATTTCTCACAGGTTTCTCTTAATTGTTTTATCTCATTTTTATTTCTGCTATTATTCCAGCTCTTAAAATTCCCTTTAGCAATTTGAAGAAATTTAGAAAATTTGAACTGAGCAGTTCCATGTATTTTGAAAGATAAATTTTTATCAAAGATGTCTTTATAATTGTCCTCAAGCACCCATCCATTCTTAAATCTAAATGGGGTATTAATTTTATATTGCAAGTTGTTCGTGAGGAGAATTTGTAAAGGAGTATGATCACTAGTAGCCCTGGGGAAGAGTAGAACATTTGTAATGTGGGAAAATACTTAAAAAACTTTGATTAAATAGAATTTTATCAAGTTTACAGTGAATGTTCCTAAATTGACCAGATTTCCAAGTAAATTTATTACCATTAATGAAGGTTTCAGTAAGGCCTGTTCTGAGAAAAAAATTATTAAAAAAATCAAGCTTACTAAAGGGGACAGGGAGACCACCTCTTTTATCAGATGCATGCATTATGGAATTAAAATCACCCATTAAAATCCAAGGATGAGTGATTTTTTTATTCATTGTTTCAATGTAATTCCATAGAGCAAGCCTCTCATATTCAAAATTTGATGCATAAACAAAAGTGATCTCTAGATTTAGACCCCCTTTATTTGCAAACAAACAGTGAATATATTGAAAATTTAATGAGTGACTAACTAAATTCCAAATATTATCATCCCATAATATTAAAATTCTTCCATTGCCCCCGATTTGATTGTTATGAATGATATTCCAATTGGAAAGTTGTCTGGCATGATATTCAGCTATTCTTATATCATCTAATTTATGCTCTAAAAGACCTAATATGCTAGGCTTTTCAGTAAAAATTAAATTGGAAATATCCAATTTTCTGATAGGGGAATTTAGCCCCTGACATTCCATGATATGATGCACATAATAAAAATTATGCATAAAAATAAAAATAATAAAGGATACACATTGGATAAGTGAATAATTATAGTGAATCACTGTAACTATCCTCATCCTCCATCACTTCAATCTTCTTCCCTTTCTTTTTGTATGCTGAATCATTTTTGACTTTGAGAAGATTTTCACTCTTATCATTTTTTGCAATGTACATATCTCTGAATTCTTTGTCAGTAGCATCCTCCACTGATTCTGAGGCAGTGATATCAATTAAGCTTTTAATTCTTGGTCTAGCTTTTTTCTTCTTTTTCTTATTTTTATCTGCAGATGTAGTGGATGATACAGCATTGATTGCTGCCTGGATTGCTTTTCCAGATATTGACTTCTTGTTATGTGGGGCGAGAGAATCAGGAAGATAAGCTAATCCAGTACAATCAGGGGGGGTATGCAGGTCAGGGAGAATTAGATTAACTGGCTGACATTGTTCAACCAACATGGAATCCACTTGAGAATTAACCAAAACAGTATCCTTACTCTTCATTATATCTACCAAGTTTGGGATTGGAGGAGGTTGAGCAACTAATTCAATATTTGTATCAATGATACCTTGAGAAGCCTGAGGGAAGTAATTATCTTCATTACTTGCAGTTTTGTTGAATTCCATTACATCTGTGTGATTTTCTGATATTTGAAGTTTATCAGCATCTTTTTGCATATTTAAAATATCCACTGCATTTTTCCCTGTTGCGTCACTGTTTCCACTAGATTTTTCTTTCCATACTTTCTTTGCTGTACAATTTTCATTTGTGTGACCAAAACATACACAAGCTTTGCATCCTGGAGGGATCCATTCATATTCTATTTTTTGCATTATAGTATCTCCATCGTGCATAGAAATATAAGCTTCTTCAGGAAAATCTGCATCTGCCTTTATTTCAACAAGTATTCTTGCATAACTCAGTCTAGTTTCTTTAGCTGTTGGTTCATCCAACTTAAGGGGCATACCCACCACACTTGCAATGGCACTAAATGCATCTTTATCCCATAATCTTAAGTTTAATTCAGGTAATCTGATCCATATTGGCATAGTAGAAAGAAGATCTTTATCAAAGTTAATTTTCTTGTTCCATTTTTTCAAAATGATTAACTTGCCATATATAAAGTATGGCCCTCCTTTAAGAATTTTATCACAGTCATCAGTGTTTGAGAATCTGATAATGAAGAAACCATTGTTTCTTGTATAAATTTCAAAGTTACCTGAGGGATTCCAATATCTGGATATGTAATTCTTGAAATGATGATATGGAGGACGAGGTCCGAACACATAGGCAATAACTGAACACCCCCACTTATCTTCTGTATGCTTATCGATATCCTCTTTTACAGTAACAAACTTTCTATTGTTGATATTAATAGGAGCAACATAATGCAAGTCGAAATCAGAGACTGCCCCTCCCTTCTTTAATAGATAGCATTATGGGTCTTCTGTGCAGCATCTGTAATAGCTGTTGCATTGGAGAAGTGGCTTCTTGAATTCAACAGGGGCTTGACAGTGTTTCTTGAAGATGGATTTGGATATTTTGGTGCAGAAATCCCTAATGAACGATTCAGATGAGAATTTTCTTGTTTTCTTTGGAAGTTCCTCTGAAAATAAGAAGTTCCATCCTTTATGTTTGCTTTCTTGCTGTATGTGACTAATTGAAACCCATCTTCATCAAATTTCGAATGACTAGGGATAGAAATTATTGCATGGCTTATTCATATTGTTATCAAAATAAATGCATGGCTTGATTCAATATAATACTTTTTTCCTTAACATTCTTGTATGATTTTGCTTCATTCTGCCCTTTATTCATAGACAAATGAATGCTTGGCAGATCTCAATTTTGTTCTCCTTCATTTAGTGATGGTGGACATAATCTTTGTTCATGATTTGTTAAAACTAAATAAAACAATTTATTCAATAACAATTTATTCACTAAATGAGTGTGAACTTCCTTCTAAATTTCATTACTGTTGGCAGGACATCACAATGTGACAGTACAAGGGCCAAGCTCTATGAATCTATCTGAAAAAGGTTCAACAGCTTCTAAAAGGTATTTTTTTTATTACGAGATTATTGATCCCAAAAGTCATTGTTCTTAATTCTTTCACAAGAATGTTGTTTGTTGTTTGCATTTGAAAAGATCGTGGAACCGACCGTAGTTAGGAGACAGTAAATTTTATATAATTATTCAGATTAAATCATGAATTTCCTTATCTTCTGCTAACTTTGTTGGAAGTACATTAAATTTCTAAAAGTAACTTTTGCACTAAACAGTGAAGTCTAAGTTTTGAATTTGCGACTTTCCATGTCCATTGTATTACGTTGAAGGTGTATAAAGCATACACCGACTAATGTCCAACTGAAGATCGAAGAAAGTAAGAAAATGTCCCAATCGGAGAAAATATAGAATAGGTAATTTTGACTGTGAGATTGCAACAATGAAAATACTTGTTTGGTGTTATGTGAACTTATGTGCAACCTCCAACTCGTTTGAAGAGGAAAGCTGAAAAAAGAATAAACGTTGAAGACGCTGATGCAAAATTGCACTCAGATTTGCCTAACAAGCGTGCAAAAATTTCAGACCAACCTTGGCTCGGAAAGAGATTGCATGTAACAAAACTTAAAATCAATGTTATAACAATGTGCTTTTTTTCACAAGTATCACACGTTATCTTACACGATTTATGCAGCGACGGAAAGAAATGTTACAAGAAAATGCAAAAAAGATGAGTCTTGAATCTATTAAAGAGCAAGAAGAAAAATAGAAATTTTTGAAAAGAGGCTAGCACCTAAGAAAGCAATAACTTGTTCTAGTTACAAAAGGAATCGAGCCTTCTTCAGAAACTATTGAGTAAAGACATAAGGAGGGACAAACCATGGTTGCTTCAAGCATTTAGGTTTATGGTAAGGAGTGATTTCTTTAAAGATTGGCCTGTCAAACCAAAATATGAGCAAGCCAAAACGTAAACCAAGTCGCGAAGATATTATACCACAAAAAGGCAGCCAGAAAAAAATACGAACGCTTACTAACAGCCCAATGTGACGATCCGACTTTCTCACCACAGAAAATCACATCATCTTGAAGAAAGAAAGGGATAGAAAAGAGAAAAGAAAGAAGAGAAAGAAGAAACAACACAGAATCTTAACAGCGGAACGAATAAATTATATTAATAACATAAGTATTACATAGTTTACAACCATTATCATAGTTATACAGATTTTACATCACATACTAGACAGTTATAAACACCTGTCTATTTATACAACTCAATACAATACGAGAAAACTACTCATAGAAACCAACACAACGGAACACTATATATCTACACGCAGAAGCCTCCTGCTCCATTGCTCCTCCACAATTCGTCAAAGCCAACCCAAATCCCTTGGCTACTCGTAAAAATTTGAGTACCCAAGAGTTTAAGAAAAACAGAAGATAAACTCCGGGTCAAACATGGGTCTGGTGTGAGTAATAGGTTAAGGTTGCTTAACTTTCAAAAACCTTTTGAAAAGAAAGGTATCACGTAAGAATTCCCACACATAAACATGGAAAAGTTTTTACCTGACGCTAACCAAAACATTTGATAGGAAATCCAGTGATATTATAATAGGTTTAGGGTTTTCAAGTAAATAGAAAATATCCGAAATTGTTACATCTATTAAATTCCAGCTACTAGCCACAAAAGTGGGTAGTACAATCAAAACCGAGGGCACTTATTGGATTTTGGATTCCATACAATGGCAGGGCTACCGGGGTGCCGTCCGTCACAGTACGTGGCCTAGATCACCGTACCGAGGATCACTCCTAATCCCTTGCAACACAAGACCGGAACCATCCCTTACTGGACAGTCCCGAACAAGACAACCCCAACAGTTGGAGCTCAACGACTGCCCACACAACCGAAATAAAAGGGACCTCTAGACAGGGAAAAATCTCGTCCTACTTGGGCATGACCCACTTAGCCTTGCTGCACCTTCCTTTTTTTTGTCATTCCCGGTTGATGAGGCTTGAGGCTACGATTACCTTTACAGAACACATCACGTAGAATGCTCATCGTCCACCTGACGATGTCCTGGAAGCATTCAATACATCCAAGTTCGTTCCGGGTTCGAACGAAACCGAAGGCATTATCTCGTTACACTCATTTTGGAATCACCCTCAGAGTTAACGACGATAACCCTTGCACTCTGAATCTTCATCTTCACTTGAGATTCACGACCTACCGTTTATTTGGATCGATGTGGTTTTCGGATATCCAAATATGGAAACCCGATCCCGGTCTCGTCGAAATCCAAAACGTGTCTTTTAAGGCCAAGTTGTTTTAAAGTTTAAATCAATTCAATTATCTATAACACGCGGATAGATAACTCACAAATCACAATAGATAATCAACATTATCATTATAAACTGATAATCCACATTATCATTATAAACAGATACCCCATACTATCGTCAGAATAGATAATCCGTACTATCATCACAAATGCAACCAAAGCATTCATACCATATAGCCTTACTTATCTCGTTTCTGAGATCACAACCATTCAAGGCAATCAATATCATCCATTCATACATAAGCAAAGATTTACCTAATCACAATATAATTAACTTAAAATGAATTAAATTAATTACTTCCATCTCTAATTAATTTAAAGTGAATTAAATTAATTACTTCATCTCTAATTAATTTAAAATAAATTAAATTAAGTACTTCATCATTTAAATCTTGCTTATCTAACCATTTAATTAATTACAAGTCAATTAATTAAGCATTCAAATTAATCACCTTAATTAATCACCCTTGATTAATTATCCTTAATCACATTCAAGTAATTGTCCCTTAATTAATTTCTCAAACTAATTATTCTTAACCAACTCAGTAATTAACCTTTAATTACTTCAATTAATCAACTAACTATACATTAATCCTTAATTAATTACGTTAATTAATTACCTTTAATTACTTATCATTGATTAATTCAACTTAATAATTAATCAACTTTAATTACATCATTAATTATATTAATTAATGATCCCTAATTACATGTTAATTAATTATTTTATTTTAATTAATTACATTAAGCAATTAATCTAAATTACCACAATTATTAATCATTCCTGATTAATCACATCCAGTAATTAACTAACCTTAATTACTTCATAAAAATAAATAAATTATTTCTTAATTAATTTATTAATTAATCCCTTGATTAATCACAAAGTAATTTAATCCAGATTACTTCCATTCTTGAACCATCTTTAAATTAATTACATCCTGTAATTACCTATTAATTACTTCACTAAGTAATTTCCAATCCATTAATTACATTAAGTAATTATCATCAAATCATTCAGTGTTTAAATTAATTAAACTTAATTAATTAATTCAAACTAATCCCATTAAACTTAATTAATTACAATAAGTAATTAATTCTTTCCATTTAGTAATTACACTTAAACCATTCACAATTGATTATCATTAAATTAATTAATCTAATTAATTATTAAAATTAATCATATTAATTAATTATTAAATAATCCTAGTTAATGGCCTTCATTAACCATTAACAATTCTTTTAATTACTTCCTTACGTAATTAACTTAGGTTAACCATTGTTAATCATAAATTAATTAATCTTTAATTAACCATTAATTAGTCTCAAATTATTTAATTAATTAAGTGTCAATTGTAACTTAACTAATCTTTAATTATTCAATTAATTGACCACGATTATAACTTAATTGCTCAATTAAGAAATCTTTAATTATTAATTAATGATCTAATTAATGATCTTTAGTTATAAATAGATTAATCCTTAATCAATTATTTATTAATCCCTAATCAATTAATTAGTTAAATTAACTAATTATTCCATAATTACCTCATTAATTCAATTAAATCTTAATTAAATTATAAGATAAAAACATTTCTTAATTATGACTAAATTGTCATTAATAAATTTATTTGAAAACAAATTACTTTTGAAGTTACTTTTAAATTTTATTTTAAATATAAGATTTAAAATGAATATAATTTAACTTAACAAAGTGTAAACAATTTAAACCTTTTTAAATTACAAGACAAACAAATGCTTGTCTTATAAAAGAAATTCATAAGAGTTTAAAACTAAAATCATTTTTAAACTCAATAATTTAAATTTACACTTTACATACAAATTTGTTTAAATCTTTCAAATTTAAAACTTCTTTATTTCAAACTGAAATACCAATTTAAATCTTTGATTTCCAGTTTTAAATTTAACATTAAACTTGCTCATATTTAAAAAAAAACTTCAGTTTTAAAATTTCAAACTACTTACTATTTAAAATAGTTTAACAAGTCCAAGTTAAAACTTTATATTTTTATTATTATTTAAAACTGAGATTTTAAAACTAAAATTTGAATTCTAAATTTCAAACTTGGATTTAAAACTAGGTTTAAACCTTTGCTTTACCTTTAAAAGCTTCAGTTTTAAAAAATTTAAAAACAGATAGTACAGGTTTTATCAAAACCTGTAAAACAATGAAATACCCGAGACACCCCAAATTCTACTTCGAGACAAACCCCTCTTTGCTTCGAGTCTTATCTGATACTTACTCGAGAAAACTCGAGTTCTCTCCACTGCTTCACCCAGATTCACCAAGGATCAAAAATGCATTGTGCATATGCACAGACTAGCCACCCCTCTCCGATCATCCACGGCGATCTCTATAAGTCATCCATCATTCCCAGATCAACCCACGACCATCAGAATACAACTAACAACCAAAAATCAAAATCGAGACTTATACGCAAACCTGGAAATAACAACCAGGTTTCCCCTTCAAAACCTGTCAACACCTCAATCTCGCCGCTCCGACCACCTGAAGGTCTGCAACTCCGGCGTCGACTTCATCTACTACCCAGCTACCACTACCCAAAATATCATAACACTCGGTCAACCCTATATGTCGTGGCAATCAAAACTCTCCACCTAGTTAAAACTAGGGTTTCCAGAAGAAAATTCACAGTAGCAACTTCCATGGTGAATTGCATCACCATCCAATATTTTTCCTAGCTTCTCTGATCAACCCTCCATCATCAGAAAGGAATCCATCCCCTCCAGATACATAGATCACCAGCAAGACCAAATATTCCCCTTTCCAGTCAATATCTAAACTGCGCCCTTATCATATGCCTAAAAACTATGAATCTTGATTTAAAAATCATGTTTTAGTGGGTGTATTCAATCTATAATACTGAATTTGTAAATTATACAGTATGAAATTTTGATTAATATCAACATGCATTGATATTTAAATACATCCAAAGACCATCAAGTTTAATTTGACATGATAAAATTTTTAAACTATAATTTAAGTTAAATCAAACAAAATTTGTTTAATTATCAGATCCTATCATGCTCTAGATCATGCAATAAGGATTTTTAAGTAAAAACTGAGCATGTAAACAAGACAGAGCATCGTATGTATGTATATACAGTATGCATACAAATATTATTTACAACAGATTTTTACCTATACACATGCAAAGCTTATTTATATCCAACCATACAAGCATGCAACCTGAGTTATAATTTAAGATTTAAAAGTTACTCACCTATTTTTAGAAGAAGGCAGAGCGTCCAGATTTGAAAAAGAAACTTTGAATTTGCTGAAGACTAAATGTTCTTACCTCTTTGATTTTAAAAGCTGCTTGCATGCCTCTATATAAAAATGCTTTTGAATTTGCTTTTGAAGGCTTTCATTTTGAAGATGTGCAGATTTTATAAAAATGCAGATTTGTTTGCAGAACCCATTTTCCAGATTTAAAAAAAATGCAGGTTTGCTTTTTGAAGATGATTACTGACTTTTGATAATGAGGAGTTCTGATTTTGTATTGAACATGATCTCTGGATTCTTTGTTGAAGAGTGTTTTACAGGATTCATTGATATGAGGGGTTTAAATTTTGAGTTTGTAAACTGAATCCTTGCTTGATCTTGAATCTCAAAATGGTTTTCAGGTTTGAGAAATAAACAAGTTGAAGTTTCTTTGATTAGGAAATGAGAAAAAGAAACAGGAGTGAAGGATGTTTACTTATATAGGCATATTTTCAGATTTTATAAAATAAAAGTAGACAAATTTAAAAGAAGCCACTTGTAAAAAATTCTAACATTTGTCAATTTAGAGTGTTTATCTTTTAACATTTGTTAAATGATGCTTTAAGAAATGAACACATGTCCTTTTTAAAAGTAATTTGTATTTTAATTTACATGTTTAATGAATTAGTTATACCTAATTAATTTGTTAATTAGTATTTTATATGTATATAAATTTTTAAAAGAAATAAAGACAAATTATACTTATAAATAAAGCTTATGCATATAAAAATCAAAAAAATAAAAAATCTATACTTTGGATTTATATTCAAATTTAAATCAAATTCAAAATTTTAATATTTAAAAACCAAGTTATATATACAAATTAAATTTTAAATAACACATTCTATTTTTATTCAAAATCCAATTTGTAAAGACAATACATTATTAATATTATTTTTAGAAATATCTCATTATCAAATTAAAATAATTATAAAAGAAATTATTTCTTTATTAATAAATTACTCATTTTATTAAGCTATAAATCTTTTTGTTAATTCATTTCAAATTTAAAACTTAAGCTAAAATCATTTTAAACATTTAAACACCTTCCTTAACAAATTAAAATCATATACTTATTTATTTAAATAGTTTTGAAAAACTTAATATTAAATTAAATTAAAATTTCCAAATTATTAATATATATATATATATTAGAATTTAAAATCAAGATTCATTATTAAATTCAAACCAAGATTATTTATTTAATAACTTTGAAAATATTTATATTAAATAAAAAAAAAATTCAAATTACTAAAAACATTAGAATTAGAAAATATGCTTTATTTATTAAATTTAAAACAAAGCTAATCCATTTACAATATAAACTACATATTTATATTATAAATAGAAACCAATTTATTAGCTTTAAAAGATAAAATCTACCAATTTAATATTTATTAAAGGAAAATTATTAAATCAATTTGAATTATTATTAACAAAATTATCAATATCAATTTAATTTTTAATACAGATTATTAAATTGATATTGTCAAAAATTCCGGGATGTTACAGCCCAAAGTCAGAAATTTGACGCTAATACTGCAATACATTAAACAGATGGGTGGTGAAATAACTTGACACAAGAACCCTTATGTTACCTTATATTCATTACCCTAGTCCTCGGCTCGTTTAATAGCTGCAGCAACAACTTTTTTACACCAGAAACCAAGCCATGTTTTTACTCATACGAAAAAAACAAAAACAATTAACTTTGATGCATTAAGAAAGAGAACATAGCAAAATATTTTCATAATCAGTTTTTCTTGACACACACACATACATCAAGAATAAATAAATAGGAAAAATATTTACTAGTGGCATGGAGTCTTAAGAAAGCAGGCAAAGATTGAACCAAATGAATTAAACCTAATTTCATTTGAAGTTTAATCCTACGTATCCAAAAAAATTGATATTACTCTATTAGCACATTGTACCAAGAAAAAAACAACCTTTCTTACAAAGTGAAGGATTTATACTAGTTGTTTCAAAGAGTTAACAAATCACAATAAACCTGATAGCAGCTGCTGCTGCTGCTGCTCTTATTGTTGTTATTGTTGTTGTTGTTGTTATTATTATTATTACTGCCGTCACCAAACTTTAGTTACATTTCCATCTACCTATTTCTTATATGGATTAAATTCGATTCATTTTTTTGGTTGATGAACAGCATCGCACTTATGGGTTGAGTGAATGACATCTAGTGAATGTGAATTTTGGTGTCATAAATGACAGTAACTTTACATATGAAAATGGTTTCAAAGAGGCTGATCTGGGCCTAAATTATTATAGAAGTTTGAGTTAACTGTCAAGATATTTAATTTAAAGTTAAAATTTGTAAGTATGAATAATTTCATGTATAATTGTTTCAGTGTCATTTTATTGTCCATTTGATGATGGAGATACAATCCTTAGGAATTACTTTGTTAGTTTTCCCAAAAGTATAATGTTTTGCTGTTTAAGAAGCAACATTTGTACAACAGATTATTTACATATTTGTAAAGCAGCTACATTCTAATTTTTTGACAATTTATTCCTGTTATATACTCATTATTATCCTTCCTTCTACTCTTTCTGACATAGATGTAAAATCACATCTTATTTAAGATATTGTCATAAGTCTCAGTGGATGGTCCTAATACTTGGTGTTCAACATAATACAAAGGAAATAATAACTTAATACAAACGAAATAATAAATCCATGTTTGTGAGAATGAGTATTTACTTGCATTAGTTTACACTTTACTAGTGATACAAATTACCACTGCTCAAGTCGTATACCACTTTCACGCTAAAACTTGCTTCAACATTATCTCTGTACAATGAATTGCAACCATGGTGGAAAATGAGTTGCATCCTTATTCACGAAATTAAAATAATGATATGGGTTTTAAGCTAGAAAAAGGGATTTAATGAAAAAAATTCAAATTTTCGAATCCTAATGTAAAAAATAAATTAAAATTGAAGTGATTGCCTGACTTCAAAAAATAAATTAAAATTAAAGTAATTACCCGATTTGAAGTTGAAAATTTGTTTACAGCCGATTGCCAAAATGGAACACAACCCTAATCCTCCTTCGTCTTCATCAAATTGGTAGAACAAATGGCAAAGGCGGTCCGGAGGCGGTGGAAGATGGTTGGAGGAGGCGGTAGACCACGAAGGTGGTGGTAGAACTAATTAGCGATAACCTAAAACGAACAGAAGAGGAAGAACGTTGTTATTCCTTAGAATTAGGTTAAGTAATAACATAGGATAAAATTACAATTCTATCCATATTGCATTTAATTATTTACAAAATTACCACAATCGGTAATGGTGATAACCGTGATAAATGTTAGTAACGGAAATAACCGTTAGAAATTGGTAATGGTTATAACCGTTACAAATTGAAAGTAGAAAAGTGTTACAAAATGGGATGTTTGATGTAGTATTATTTGACTTGATACCGAGTTATTCCATTAACTTGTAGGTCTTCTATTTCACCTGTGCAATTTGAGGCCATATTTTGGACTACAGTGTAAGCAAGCTTCTGACTCCATACCTCTATTTCTCCATAAATACACCTCTACCTGCAGCCAAAATGGGATCTTCGGCCTGATCTTCTGGCTCTTTGATCTGGATCTACTTTGCAGACTCTGGAACCTAGGAGTTGCCATCTTCTTCACTTCTACTATCTTCATAAAACATTTTAAACCTTTATTGTAAATCTGAGATCCACTAGTTAATGGTTAGATTCGATAAAACTAGTTGTAATCCGAAGAGTGAACAACTAATAACAAAGATTGAAGTGGACGCAGGCCAGAAATTACGCTGAACCAATATAAAAGTTCTTATGTGTTCTTGTCTTCCTTCTTGTTTTCACTTTTATTCTAATAGAACTGGTGCTTGCATCTGATATGTTGGAACTATGCTAGCCCACAGCGGAAGATATGGATGAATTTTTTTTTTAAACATATTGGATCTTTATTGGGCCTGTAAAGTCTAATTTAGTTATAACATTTTTAAATTTAATTTCAATGAAATTATATATTTTATTTGAACTTATAAATTATTGATAGAAATTTATTTAATTTATTTTCAATATATATGTATGTATCTTATACCCATGTATAAATGTGCATGTGCAACATGATATTACATGAAAGGTATAATATGCCCATATGTAGATGTTGAGATTTACATTGTAACAGACATGTTAGCTCATCTATATGTATTGTATATTTTCAAATATGTGTATATATTAACTAACTATATATAGAAACCCAAGCGTGTGTGTGTATACATATAAATATACATTTGTATGTATGTATGAATATATGTATACTTGAGAAAATATTATAGATATATTTATACATAAAATAGTTTAGTGTTAAATATTGAATAGATATATGTGTGTCTATATGCATGATATAAGTTTAATTTTTCTATAATTATTTTTTCTTTTGATATATATATATATATATTTATGTATTAAAGTAACATAATTACATATGTATAACAATGTGCATATAAAAATATAAGTATAATAATTAATGTAAATATGAATTAGAATAATTTATATAAATATATAAATTACGAAATTAAAAACTATAATATTTTTTAAACATTCCAAATCGAATACACGGTAGATCCAAATTTAATTCTAATTTTTATTATACTACTATATTTATATATATATTTTATGAATTAATTAGTTAAACAACAATAAATAAATGATAGAAAATATTTATATAATAAATATTTCAAATTTTAAAATTTTAGAAATCGAGAATGATATTTCATAGCTTACAAATTTTTTTATCTTTCTATGCCAAATTTTATTTTATATTAACTAAATACTTCAGCCAAATTTAAAGGTGATTTTTTAAGAATATAAAAATCGATTTAAAAAATATGATTTTTTGACTGAGAGTTCTATAATGATAAATTAATTTTTTAAAGTTTAAAATGGCTTTTTTGAAACATAATTTATTTTATATAAATTTATTAATTCGTACAATGATTATATAATAATGAAAAATATCAACTAATTACCAAAAAGTTATTTTCAGTCGCTAAAAATCATAATTGGTATAAATATACATTTGAAAAATATTAGTTCAGAAATCTATGAGATATAGTTATATAGTTTGATACAAATATGATAAATAAATTAGTTGATATATTAATAAATGTATACATTAATTAATTAATAGAATATTAATTTATAAAATACAATGATTTTGGTTGTGTGTATCAGATCCATAATGAAAATTTTGTTTTTTTATAGACATGTATATATAACCAATCAATATATGACAACATCAATAGCTAAAGTAATACACCTAACTAACAATGCAATAATCATAATATGTGTGTGTGTGAACTATATATAGTTGTACAGAGGTTATGCATCATATACAAAACTAAACACTTACCTAAAACTAATTCCCTTAAGTCCACTCGGTAATGATGAGTTCTCCTCTTTTGAAACCTTCTCAATTCTTCAGCTAGCTAGTCCTTGAACTGTAGACACCTTTACTATCAAATAGCAGTTAATTTGATTTGAGTTTTATAGGAGCTTTATGAAGCGTGGTTCGACGAAAATGATGGAGATAGGACACAGCAAAAAGTCCTTCTATAGTTAGGGTTATTGTCTTTTTTTATAATGGTTGAATCAGAGAGAAAAGTAGATCACATCACCTACCTTTTCTCATCCAATCTTAACCATCCATTTCAAAACCTTTTTGCCCTCTTTTTGGTCGCATGCTATACGATTGCTATCAAAATTTGCCTCAACATCATGGGCTAACATCCCATTTAAGCTCAAATAAACATATTTAATTAAATCTAATTTAATTTCTTATTGATGTCTCATATTGATCGATATATTTATAACTATTATAAATATATACAGCGAGATTTATTCCTCAAATAATATTCAAATTTTATAATTAATATTTCATAAATATTAATTAATTTCATCAATTTATAACAATTATAAAGTAATTCAATTCCTTCGTCTAAAGATAATTCATCATTTAGGTTGTGTGACTCGTCAAATGTAAATTTGATCAGCGATTAACAGCGAACTATTTGAATTGTTGACGTTCACATGTTACTTAGCAGGTGGTGTGACTTTTTGGCCAAATTTATCCCTTATTTAGTTTCTATAAGGTCGAATTTTAGTTAATTAAGCGTTACCCAGTTGTGGCATTTATTTACACCAATTTTCTTCGTCAAAACCGTGTCAATTTGGACTTATTAAATTTGGTAATAGTCAAAATTCTAGCATCTCCATATTCAACTCTATGGTCCAAACATAAAGTCCTTGGTTCAATAATGACAACTATTATAAATTGAACTACACTGGCTAGAGATTTTGACTTTGGGTTGACCATGATACTAACCCTATATAATTGAGGAGATGAATCCTCTCTTGAATAGTGCTTCACTTCCAATACTTTCACTTGACCCAACTATAGTCACCTAATGGACACCGTGCCATGTTTGACTATAATTAAAGCAAAGCTTTCATATTGAAGATTCGCAATATTCTTAAGCCGGGAAAACTATGTAAATCAGTCACATCAATATTTTCTATTTGACCTTAGTTATATTAACCAACAGAAAACTATCGAGTTAGTTGTTCCATGGTTATCCAATAAATATTAGTACATAATCTCTAGCTACCTCGAGCAATCGTGAGGAATACACTTCTCAACATTCGGAAAGCATTACGTACTTGTTAACCCTATTCTGAACAGCAACTTAATTACTCAATGAAGGCAAGCAATCCAGCGAGTTAACATGGTAATAGCTAGCGACTCAGCGACCTAAAGTTCAAGCGACCTAAACTTGTGACGAGCTAACGACCCAGCAATCTATACAGATCAATGGCATGACATGACAGTGGAGTAAACACTACAGTATCTCAGCGACCTAACGACCTACATGTCCAACGACCTAACAACTTAACATCTCCTTTTCACGACCTACCGACTTACCGATCTAAAGAACCAAGCAACTCAGTTACTCAACGACCTAAAAGTCCTAGCGACTTAACGAGTCACGACCTAGCATCTTCCACTAGCAAGAGCCGAATTCACATGACCTCTTCCATTAGGTCACTCGCGACCTAAGCTGCATACTGCATCTTCTACTAGGTCGCTCACGACCTAAACAGACCAAGGCAACTTCTTTATGCCGCTATTCCTTATGCCGCTGGCCTTTATGCCGCTACTCCTTATGCCGTAGTTCCTTAGGTCGCCACTCCTTCTCCTGCTACTCCTTAGGTCGCCCACGACCTATAACATGGCCGACCTAACCCCTAGGTCGCCCACGACCTACGACCTAACTCCAGAAATTTCCTATAAATACCTTGCCTACTCCACCAAAGGGGGGACTTTTGGCTCATTTCTGGAACGTCTATACTCTGTTGTTTTCTCGACTCATCTGACACTTCAAACACCGAAGACACTTCAACGAACTTTAGGAAGAGATCTAGCACATTCAACATGAACTCGAAGAGCTCTTCTACATTGAAGTTCTAGCTACTTGTCTTAGTTGTGTTGTAATCAAAGATCGTTGTAAAAGTTGTAATCGAATCAGCAATAAAGAGGATTAAAGTGGATGTAGGCTTGACATTAAGACGAACCACTATAAAAACTGTTGTCTCTTTACTTGACTTTCTGTTATTTTCTGCTTATCCCTAGTTTCCATACCAACGGGTGGTGCTTTCACATTTTTACTGCTTACACCGAGGTGTTAGCGTTCAATTTTAGCGTTAACATTTTTGGTGCTTTCATCGAGAACTCGAACTCAGGGTGCGTTCATCATTACTTCGCAAAAGTTCATTGAAAGAATCTCTCCCAAAACCAGAAGTCTATCAGAGATTATGGCTCCTGGAAGAAAGCGCAGATCTACTAGACCAGGTGATGCCCATGAAAATACTGCCACTTCTCCTTCATTAAGTCAAGTAGCTCCAAGTGTTGGAATTACATGGGTAGAGTTAGATGCTGCAGTGTCTGGGTTGTATCAGTTAATGGAAGCCCAGAACACTTTAATGCTTAATAGGTTGAATACTTTGCTCGGAGCTAACCATCAACCAGTGAATAATGAAGAAAACTTTGCTGATGATGTTCATAATCCGGAAGGGAGGAATATTCCTCAAAAGGCAGCTGGCCCCACCGAGGGGGCACCTCCCCAAGCTGGAGGATCAAGGCCGCAACCGACTCTCCGCGAACGTTTTTCCAGGCAAACTTCTGAGAAAATGGCCGAAGTCTGTCCCGCAGAGCCTCTAAACGATGAGGAATACTTCTCGGGAATGGTTCGGCAAATTATGAAAGAAATTATGCAAAGGGAAGAAGATGAAAAAGAATGGGGGTTCACTCCAAGCAAAACTCCATTCACCGAAAGGATTCTGAAGGCGGAATTCCCAAGGAAGTTTGTTCCCCCCACCATTCCGGCTTATAGGGGAACAAGCGACCCTAACCAATTCCTATATAAGTATGACTGGCACATGACTTGTGCTAGAGTGTCGGATGAGATCAAATGCCGGTACTTTCCGGTATACTTGGAAGGAGTGGCTCTACTCTGGTTTACAAAGCTACCGGTCGGATCTGTAGACCAGTTCTCCGATTTAACTCGGAAGTTTGAAGAATAATTCAGGTTGTATGCTTCAAAGGCGAAGGACATAATGTCATTGTCCAGCATGGAACAGAATCCCGGAGAATCTATTAGATCTTTCTTAAACTGCTTCAACATAGCCTTGGCTGAAGTCGACAATGCAGAGCCACGAATGGTCTTGACCTACTTAATGAGGGCTATTGACAAATCGAGTGAGTTTGAGAAATGGCTGAAGATGAAGGAGCCAAACTCACTTGAGAAATTCTACAAGAAGGCTGACAAGTTCATGCGCTTGAAAAGCCTTCCGGGGCCGGCAAAGGTGGTATTGACGGAAGTTGAGAATAACACTGCTGCTCCTACCAAAAAGGAATCCGGAGGTCAGAAGAGGGAGAATAACGGCAGGAAGAAGCAGAAGGATGTGAAGAAACCTCGCTTCTTCCAACCTTCAGATCTCACTCCTTTAACTGATACTCCGGAGAATATCTTTTTCGCTACTAAAGATGCCATTGAATATCCTAAACCACCTGTGTTGAAGCTTGGGAAAAATGCTGTTCAAAGTGGGAGATTTTGTCGGTTTCATAATCAACCCGGTCATGATACTAACGAATGTCGCCATTTGAAGAGTTTGATTGAAGAACTGCTGAGACAGAACAAGCTGCAACAATATGTTAGGAGAAATAGGAATGACCCAACTTCATCTACTGAGGGCCAGCAACTTCCTGCTCATCCATATGGCTCGGGTGAGAGGACTACCGTGCATGAATCAGAAAGGCCTGTTATTAATGTAATCACGGGAGGTCCTCACCCAGCAGGCAGAAGCTGGGGTGAGATGGAAAGATATGCTCGTGCTTTGAAATATGCCCCAGCAGAAGAAAATGTTTTTTTGTTGGAAGACGCTGCACCTTTGAAGCAGCAAAGAACTTTTAATGGTGACATTGTGTTCAGGGCCAGGGACTCTATGGGTGTTGAAACTCCCACCATGGATCCCTTGGTCATCTCTGCAGGAATCGGGCCTGCTATTGTAAGAAGGGTGCTTGTTGACTGCGGCGCCTCTTGTAATATCCTCTTCAAAAAGACATTCGATCAAATGAAGATTCCCATGGCTGATGTTCAAGCTACATCGCAGAAGATTGTTGGGTTTACTAGGGAGCCAAAGAAGCCAATTGGAACTATTGACTTATTCGTGGAGCTTGGAGAGGGGCAAAAAAAAGTGGTTCGAAAGCAGACTTTTGTGATTGTTGACGGATTTTCTACTTACAATGCCTTCCTAGGCCGACCAACTCTTGCAGCATTCAAGGCAATTCTCGCCCCGTGGTGCCTTACTATGAAGTTTCCCATGGATAATGGTGTCGGTGTTATTAAAGGGGATCAGAATGCTGGACGAGAATGTTATCTTATAGAGTTGTGGGAAGCAAGGAAGAGAGAGATGGGAAAGGATGCGGTAGCTCCACTCCGCATCAAAGAACCAACCTTGTAGCAATTACAGGGTGGACCCTGCACTGGCGAGCATAGTGGTGCATGGAAAGAAATGGATCCCAGAAAAGCCAGTACATGGGAGAATAGAGTGGTGCCAGTGGAAGTAACGGTGCCAGTACCTGTTGACCCGAAAGATCCAAACAAGGTGTTGAATGTGGGTTCGCAACTTAGTGTGAAGTTTCAAAATATTTGGTATCATTTTTGAAAGAAAATCTGGATGTATTCTCTTGGATTCATGTTGATATGTGTGGAATATCTCCAGAAATCGCAGTACATACTCTGAATATCGATCCGAAATTTACACCCGTAAAGCAGAAAAGAAGAACCCAGGGTCCAGAAAGGTCAGCAGCATTAAAAGAAGAAGTAGATCGACTCATGAAGAATGGCTTCATCAGAGAGTCCACTTATCCAAATTGGGTTTCTAATCCGGTGCCCATTAAAAAAGCAAATGGAAAGTGGAGAGTATGCATCGACTTTTCAGATTTAAACAAAGCCTGCCCCAAAAACTACTTCCCGTTACCCAGAATTGATCAGTTGGTGGATGGAACAGTCGGGCATGAATTGTTGTCTTTTATGGATGCTTACTCTGGATATAACCAAATCATGATGCATGAGCCAGATCAGGAGGACACGAGCTTCATCACCAATGTTGGTCTTTACTACTATAGAGTCATGCCCTTCGGACTGAAGATTGCAGGGGCAACTTACCAAAGACTTGTTAATGCTATGTTCAAACCACAGATTGGCAAAACTATGGAAGTTTATGTTCATGATATGTTGGTGAAGTCAAAGAAGGCAGTGGACCATATGGATCACTTGGCAGAAATGTTCGCAGTCCTCCGAAAGTATGGAATGAAGCTTAATCCTTTAAAATGTTCATTCGGGGTAGAGTCCGGGAAATTCTTGGGTTTCATTGTGAGTGCTAGGGGCATCGAAGCTAATCCTGCTCAAATTACTGCTCTGAGAGAAGTCAAAGCCCCTAGGACAAAGAAGGAATTGCAGAGCCTCAATGGGAAAGTCGCTGCTTTGAGTCGATTTATTTCTAAGGCCACAAATAAATGCATTCCATTCTTTGACGCTCTAAAGAAAGGAAAGAAAAACTTTGAATGGACTCCGGAATGTCAGAAAGCTTTCGATGAACTAATTCATCACATGGAAGCGCCTCCAATACTTTCTAAGCCAAGCAACGATGAAGATCTTTTCATATATTTAGCAGTCTCGTCTCACGCTCTCAGTGCAACATTAGTACGGGAAGATGCAAAGGTTCAGCGCCCGGTCTATTACATCAGCAAAAGATTCACTGGGGCAGAGATGAATTATTCAAAGATGGAAAAGCTCACCTATTGCCTACTGATAGATTCCAGAAAGCTGAGACCATATTTTCAAGCTCATCCTGTCAAAGTCCTCACTGATCAGCCTCTAAAGCAAGTCCTATTTCGCCCTGAGACTTCGGGTGGTCTTCTGAAGTGGAATATTGAACTCAGGCAATATGATATCACTTATCATCCCCGAAGAGCAATCAACGGACAAGCTTTAGCAGATTTCATTGCAGAATACACAGATACAAGTGAAAGCGAGGAAGGAGTTACTGATGACATCCCGACCCGATGGAAATTATATGTTGATGTCGCAAGAAACGACTATTGTTCTGGAGCTGGGGTCGTGCTTGAAACCCCCAAAGGGCGATCATTGTGCTATGCATTGAGATTGGAATTTCCTTCGACAAATAATGAAGCAGAATATGAAGCTCTTATTACCGGCTTGAAGATTGCTAAAGAACTGAACATCAAAGTGTTGCAGATCTTCAGTGATTCCCAGCTTATTGTATGTCAAGTCAAGAAAGAGTTTCAAGCTAAAGGAGGAAATATGCCTGCTTACTTGTCAAGGGCCTGGGAGCTTCTCGATGATTTCGATCATTATACGATAAGTCACATACCTCGGGAAGAGAACATGAAGGCAGATTCTCTTGCAAAGTATGCAAGCACTGGCGAAGCTCAATTATTGGGATTGGTCCCTGTGGAAGTCTTGTCAGCTCCAAGTATCGATGAAATGGAGATTGACTAGATCATGACTGTTTCTCAAGAGCAGGAGTCGTGGATGATCTCGATCAAGGAATATCTTTTTAACGGCTTCCTTTCAGAAAATTCAAAGGAGCATCAGAAACTGTTAAGGAAAGCCTCAAGATATGTAATTCAAGACGGCCGGCTGTACAGATGGGGATTCTCGATGCCATTACTCCGATGTGTAACCAAGGAAGAGGCTAAGAAATTTTAGCTGAAGTACACGGAGGAGAGTGTGGGGATTATTCAAGTGGTCAAATTCTAGCAAAGAAAATTCTCCGCTATGGGTATTTTTGGCCATACATTAATCGAGATGCCGCTAGCTAGTCCCGAAAATGTGACAGATGCCGGAGATTTGCAAAAATCCCAAGAGCGCCTTCCACCGAGCTAACGCAGATGGTCAGTCCATGGCCATTTGCCATTTGGGGAATAGATCTCATCGGGCCTTTGCCAACTGCCAAGTCCGGAATCATATATGCTATTGTTGCTGTTGATTATTTCACTAAATGGGCTGAATCTGAACCATTAACTACTATTACCTCTAAAAATATGATAAACTTTGTGACTAAGAATATCATTTGCACGTATGGTGTGCCTCAAAAGATAATCACAGACAATGGTACCCAATTCGAGAGCGAAGAGTTTCAGGATTTTTGCAAGCGATTCAAGATCCAAAAAAGCTTCTCAACAGTGGCTCATCCGCAGGCAAACGGGCAAGTGGAAGCAGTAAACAAAATTATCGAGTCAACCATCAAAAAACAGCTGGAAAAGGCAAAAGGTGGCTGGGTCGATAAGCTGCCACTAGAACTATGGGCATACAGAACTACCCACAAAACTGCGACTGGGCACACTCCATTCTCATTAGCATATGGATCAAAAGCAATGATTCCTGTGGAAATAGAGGTCCCCTCACACAGGAGAATTCATTTCAACCAAGCTGAAAATGAAAAGGTGCAACTTGAAGCACTTGACCTCCTTGATGAAAGAAGGGAAGAGGCTAAGCTCAGAATTGCAGCCCATCAGCAAAGGATTTCCAGGCACTTCAATTCCAAAGTTTGCCAACGCAGCTTTGAAATAGGGGACCTAGTCTTGAAAAGGATCATGATAGCAACATGAGTGTTTGCGCCAAACTGGGAAGGGCCATATGTCATAAGCAAAAAACTTCTTGATGGCACTTTCAAACTGACAACTGTCGAAGGAGATCCAATTCCAAGAGCTTGGAACAACAATCACTTGCGTCCATATTTTACTTAAAAGCTTTGCTTAAATTTGTAAAATGATTGTGGATGTATGATTCTTGTATTGTAAGCCATTGTAAAATCAATGCAAATAAATAATAAGAACTATAAAGTGGATGTAGGCCCAGTTCTTGGCTGAACCACTATAAATCTTGTGTTCTTTATCACTGTAAAATGCCTGTTTTATTTCGATGTGTAAATACCTTAAATGTATTTCTAAAATATCGATTTAATATTATAGGCCATTAAAGAAAAGCTTACCTATCGCAAGGCCAAGCGATCCCTAAAATCAGTCAATAAACAAATGTCAAGCCACAGAAATTCTAGATTCAAATCCCACATAAGAAGCGCTTCATGCAAACAGTTAGTGATTCCACCGGCGGGGCACCTCCCTAACATGGAGGTTCCAGGCCCTTGCTAACTGACCGCGATCGTTTGTGCAAACGAACATCTGGTTAGATAGCTTGCATCTGCCCCGTGGACTCGCTTAACAATGAAGTACACTTCTTTGGATAAAAAAACTACTTGTAAAAGAAAGGAACATGTGCTTAGAAATGATAACAGGAAATCGCTGATGAGCAAATGACGAATAGACAGGGGCGAGCAGACAGAAAATAGCCAAAAAGGAGTCCTGCCTCTCAACAAAAAGGTTGGTGGAACCACCGGAGGGGCACCTTCCCAAAGCGAAGGCACCAGGCCTTTGTTAGCTGATTGCGATTGTTTGTGCAAACGAACATCCGGTTGGATAGCTTGCGTCTGCCCCGTGGATCCACTTAACCGTGAGAAGCAACCTTCATGGCGAGCCAACCACCCAAAGACCTCTTCGGAGGCACAAGCCCTATTTAGAGGCACAACTCTTTGGAGGATAAAGCCCTCTAACGAGGCACGCCGAAAAAAGAAAGTTCTCTTCTCAACCAATAAGGTTGGTGGAATCACCGAAGGGGCACCTTCCTAAGTGGAAGGCACAGGGCCCTTGTTAACTGGTTGCGATCGTTTGTGCAAACGAACATCCAATTAAGTAACTTGCGTCCTCCCCGTGAATCCATTTAACCATGAGAAAGTAACTTCCAGGCAATCAAATAAAGACCTCTTCGGAGGCACAAGCCCTCTTCGGAGGCACGTGCCTTCACCAAAGGCACACCTGCCCACTTCGGAGGCAGAAGATCTCTCCCGAGGCACCACAAGCCCTCTTCAGAGGCACTAGCCTTCACCAAAGGCACACCTGCCCTCTTCGAAGGCAGAAGACCTCTCCAGAGGCACCATAAGACCTCTTCGGAAGCACAAGACCTCTTTGGAGGCACGTCCCACGAAGAAATGCTTTTATCAACCAACAAAGTAGATGGAACCACCGGAGGGGCACCTTCCCAAGATAGAAGGCACAGGGCCCTTGTTAAATAGCTACGATCCTTTGTGCAAACGGACATCAAACTAAGCAACTTGCGTCCGCCCCGTGGATCCATTTAACTGTGAGAAAGCACTCTCAAGCGAACAAGACAAAAAATCCCTCCAACGAGGCAAGAAAAAGAAAAAGAAAGAAAGCCCTCTTCGGAGGCATACTGCAGCTTTCAAGGGAAGATTAATTTCCCCATCTTGAAAATATTCTTCCCCAGAAGTTGGAGTGTCAAATCAAAGCCCTTTTCAGAGGCCCACTTCACCACGTAGGGGAATCCACTTGTCAAAAATAAAAGTGATTATCTCCGAAAGTGAAGTGTAAAAGCTTTTCCAAGCAAAAGAGAGAGAAGACTTCTCCAATACAAGGCACACTCTACTAACGCAGAGTAATATTTCTACAAAATGGAAAAATTATTCTCTAAAGTAAGAGTGCAAGCCTTCTCAAAATAGAAGAGTTGTTCTCCAACTTAAGAGTACAAGTCTTCTCGAAACAGAAGAATTGTTCTCCAAAGTTTTACCAAATGAAAGAAATTGCAATAAGCCGTGGTATAGGGCAATACAATACAATATAGCTAGATTAGTAAAAGCAACGCTCAAGAAACATACCACAAACTTATTGCAATATCACACAAAGAAAATGAAGAAACTTGTGCGAGAATAAGGAATAAATGCATTCACGAATACAGTAAAAAGATTGTACAAGTAAAAAGAATCATTTTATTCCATACTATAAATTTTTTAAACATGTGCAGGTTTCAAAAGAGCGGGACCGGTACCCGCACAAATTCCGGTCAATACAAGCCTTTATATACAAGCAAAAAGCAAAACAAGAAGGGTAAAGCGAGACTCGTTATTTCTTCTTCCCGCCACCTTTAGAGCCCTCACATGGCCTTATGGTTAACTTTGGGAGCCGGCTTGAACGAGTCGGGGAAGAAGGAGATAGAGGTGCAACTAGGTCTACTTTCGCCTTCTCTTCACTAACAGAAGTGCTTTTCCTTCTCTTCTTCGAAATTACACGCTTCCCCTTCTTCCTTGAAGAAGACTCGCTGCCCGGAGTGATAAGTGCAGACAACTTTGTGTCATCATGAAATTTCTCCGGAGTCCTTTCACCTTCTTCAAGTTCCTCAACCTTCTGCTCTTGTGAAGCGGCTGGGTCATCCAAGCCTTGAAGATCTTCTATTAATTCTTATTGCGACCACGGTTGAGAAGCAGAAGAAGGCGTAATTTAAAGAGATGGAGGTGGAACATCTTGAAGAGGAGAAATCTGTGAAGCACTTGGCGTTTTCACTATAGAAGAAGAGAAGTTAAAATCAGTATTCCTCGCAAAGAGAGGAGATAGTGGCGCGTCAAGGCTTAAGTAATAATCAAGAAGTTCATCAAGCTCATGTGACGCGAACAAGTAGTCCACTTGAGCTAAATCAACGTTGAAGTTACCTGGAGAAGTTGGCTTTATCACGTTAATTTCAAAGCCTAGTGCTTCAGCGCCTTGTTGAGCCTCATCTCCAGTATGAGCAGTTACAATTTCATTGTCAGCTTTGGCAGGAGGCGAAGAATAGGAACTGAAGCCAATGATATCAATGTCGGCTGAAACCGAAGGAAGAGTCGGGTCGGTCAAGGTTGCCTTCCATAAATGTTCTCCTTCCACCGTTCCGGCTCGCTCTTTAGCAAGTTGCTCCTTCCCCTTGGCAAGGGCAGCACGTGCCTCATCATCCAGATAGTGCACCTCAAGATCTGCCTCGGCATAGCCAGCGCCTCCAAGCATATCAAGTGCGGCCTCCCACACTTCGGCCAAGGTAATCTCATACTTCGGGCCCAAAAACGAAAAGCTATCGCGCCCCAGGACGCTGTGCAAATAAAACTCGAATAAGGTAGAGCTGATGTCGGCATTGGTTGCCTCATGAGATTCTTCGGCTACTACTTTGCCGACGATAGCTTCATCATACTCTTTTTCAACTTCAGAAAGCCGAGCTCTTAACATTTCAATCTCCATATCCTGGGAGCTAGTTTTTTCTCGCAACTGAGCAACATCAGTTCGGTAGTTTTCTACAATTTTCTACTGTGCTTCGAGTTTAGCCTCAGCATCTCTTTGACCGGCATGAGCATCTCTCACTTGCTTTTGAAGCACTTCTTCCTTTTGAGTATAGGAAGTGGAAGAAGTGGCAAGCTCTTCTTTGAGTTTTTCAATTTCCGCTTCAAGCTTCTCATTGTAAGCGGTGATATTCTTCATCTCTGCATCGTGCTGGTTGAGAGTTTTCTGCCACTCGGACTTATCGCTCTCCATGGTTAACATAGCCTCGAGATTTAAGAGATTCACTCGTTGAAGCTCATCAACTAGCTTTTGCCATCCAGACATTCTCTCAATGTCAAGTTTAATAGTCGAGATTCCTTAGCATGGCCTGCTTGTCAATGGGAATTAAGTGCAAGTCAAAGCGTATTCCTTTTAAACACTAGTGTGGAAACCGGCTTTGGAGTGCAGGCAGGGCATTCTCAATTTGATACGGAGGCCTGTTGATGATCGTCTGAATGTCAGCTCTTTTGAGGGCAGGAGATTGAGAAGCAATGTCCAAAGAGATGGGAGCAACAGGCTTTTCAGAAATTACAGGCGCCGGCCTTTCACTAAGCTTGGCCCGCTTGCTTGGATCTTCAGCGATATGACCTTTCCCTTTGTCCTCATGAGATTTTCTTTTGTGGGAATCATTACCCCTCTGGGAAGAATCATATCGTTCATCCCTTCTCCCATAGCGCTCCTCATAAGCCCACTTCTCACAAGCTTTTCTTGCGGCTCTTTCTTCATCAGTTTCCCTCGGGGTAGGAAGATACCGCTTGGGATCATAAGAGTCGCGTCTTCCATAGCGCTGAAAATCATCATAGTATGAGCCACTACGTCCCATTGGAGAACCTGAAAGTGAAGAAGAGACAAAATTTAAGAATCATCAAAGTAAAGAAGTTAAGTGCACAAAGTTTCCAAAATCCTAAGTGTGTGTGGCGTGTGAACTACGCGCGTCAAGCTACAAACCGCTTTTCGTCTTAAGAGTTATCCCTTGAGTTGATGGAGTTGTTTGCAAAACTGATGTCACTTCAACTGCTGGAGAAGCAAGTTTTGAAGCAGTGGTATCATCTTTGAAGAGCTCATGTGAAGTAACCACCAGGTCGCTCAATCCCTCAAAAATGTCGTCACCGTCATGCCTAGCGGGACTCTTTCTCTCATCTTCTTCATCAGCAGCCTTCCCGGAGTGTTGAGAAGGTTCCTCTTCTTGGATAACTAGGGGTAGTAAAAATTTGCCGGATGACCCCACAACGTCAACGGAAGCAGAACATTTCACCAATGAAGCCTCGGCAGTAGGTTCCTTCGGTGTGAGTTCTTCGACGGAAACTAGGGCATCTGGAGCCTCTGCTTGAGAACCAGGGGCATCATAAAGCTGGGTAGATCGGGAAGAATGCAAAAGTCCAAATTGATGCAAAAATTCATCCTTCAGCAAAAATTTAACGCTTCTCTTCTCAACCACCACAGCACTTAGTCTTTCAAAAGTCGGCTTATGGCTGAAATCTTTAGAAAGAGGAGGAAGTGCTGTAAAAGTAAAGAATGTAGTTAGCACTTAACAATTCGGATTTTGAAAAGTTCAGAAATGGAAAGAACAGAGATAGGCAAGCTTACTTCCTACTCTCCAAATGCTGTAGAATCCTGGGGGGCAACGGACGAAGAAAAATTGGTTCAAAAACCCTTGGGCGGTTTCAAGAAGATCAGTGATCAATTTACGGTTCCGTGCGCTTCTCACAAGTATTATAGAAGGATAATCTTTGTTCTTCGCAAATGTGCATAAGTAACAAATTTCTTCAAAGCTTGGAAGACGGTCGAGTGTCCTCCTGAACGGTACACAGTCCCATCAAGATGGCGTAGCCATTGGGGTGCAACTGGAAGGGAGAGATAGTTAATCGGGGAAGGAGCTGTTGAAGAAAATCGTTAAAGAGAGGAATAGCTCCACTCAAGCACATCTGACGATTAACCGCGATGAAACCAAGAGGTGGCCTGTCAGTAGTATCGTTTACCCCAGGAAGCAAAGCGTCTGCCTCAGCAATACCGAACTGAATACATAATTGATTGAACGTCCGTTGATTCAGAGTAGTTGGAGTTCTTTCCGGGGAACTATCCAAGGGGTTAGCTATTGGGAAGACTTCTTCAGCTTGTCCTATTATCTCTTCTTGTTGAGAAGTCATTTTACACAAGGAACTGGATATTCAAATATGAAGGTGCACGTTTCCTAAATGTGTGGAGTGTTGTGCAAAACTAATAAAATGACAAGCAAATATAACTGGAATTAAACTAATAGGCATTTGTCGATTATAAATTTTCAGGGCTTGTTATTTTAGGTCCAAGTACAAGTGCAGTGTTGATGCAAACATATCAGCTTTAGTTGATTAATTTTGCTTTGCTTTAATATTTCACTTGAATTTGTTGATTCATAGCACTTCATTCATATAATTTCTTTAAGTTGATTATTCTTTATCGACTAATCTGTCATTCGATGTGGGCGGTCAGTGGCAGTATATTCGCCCTAGTTTTCTGCAAATGTTGTATTTAACAGGTTGTTAGCTTCAAAAGTTAATATAATCTATGAAAAAGTGCAATAAGTTACAGCAGTTCATTCCAGCTGTTCAAGTTGGAAATTTAATCAAGTTCTGTCAAATTTTACAAGTGTTCAAGTTCTGTTCACTTCTTAGGTCGCAGGAACGATTTAAGTTAGCTTGGGGTTCTTTAGGTCGTTCAGATTGTGCTCGAGTGACTTAACTTAGAATGGGCATTCTTTAAGTCGTTCTGTTAGAATTCGTATGCTGTTCTGGCAAAATTAAGTCACTACAAGGCAAATTTGCTTAAGTGTTAGCTCACTCAAATCATAATGCAACCTAAAGGTAGGTCGTTAAAAGGGTTAACTCATCTGAAGCAACATGCCATACATCTTAAGTCGTAAAGTTCATAGGTCGTTAAGATGGGATGTTCAGATTTCCTTAAGTCGTAAAGTTCATAGGTCGTTCAGTGCGGTAAGGCACTCTACATGGTTAACTCGCTTTGTGCCTTAGGTCGCTCCAAGAGTAGTTCGGAAATGCTGAGCTTTCTTCCATCAAGAAATCCTAAGTCCTACTCTCCACTCACATGTTGCCACGTGTCCATCTCCCTTGCCTCACCATAAACGCCATGAAAATTCAATAACCCGTTAACCAAGTACCTCTTCACCTCCTCCAAACACTTAAAACCTCATCGTCTCCTCCAAATTTCCAGAAACCATCGTTAGCTCTACAAATTCGAACATTCGCCAAATAACTCCATGAAACCCTAGTCCGATTCGTTTTTACAGCAATTGCTAGCAATTCGACAAGAATCGAAGGGCAAACCCGAATGCAATTTTGCAACATAACAACAAAAATTGTATGGAGATGATTATGGGAGAATCGGTGGCAAACACGGTGAATAAATGCGCGAAATTACCTAAATTCACTGATGGAATTAACGATTGGAGATGAAAAGGAGAAAATTCGTGTTAGTCTCTGATCTCTGGTGTAGCAATGGCGGCAAAGTATACACGATAAAGTGAGGAGGGTGAAGCGAGCTAACGGCTTATATAGGGGAAAGAGCAAAGGATGCATCGGCACGCGAGTTAGCGAGCTTATTAAGTCGCCCACGACCTAACAGAATTAGATCGAAGCACACGACCTATTACATAGGTGTATACTTCGAGGGGCAAGTGTTAACCCTATTCTGAACAATGACTTAATTACTCAATGAAGGCAAGCGATTTAGCGAGTTAACATGGTAACAGCTAGTGACTTAGCGACCTAAAGTTCAAGCGACCTAGCGACCTAAACTTGTGATGAGCTAACGACCTAGCAATCTATACAGATCAACGGCATGACATAACAGTGGAGTGAACACTACAGTATCTCAGCGACCTAACGACCTACATGTCCAGCGACCTAACAACTTAACATCTCCTTTTCACGACCTACCGACTTACCGATCTAAAGAACCAAGCGACTTAGTTACTCAACGACCTAAAAGTCCTAGCGACTTAACGAGTCACGACCTAACATCTTCCACAAGCAAGAGTCAAATTCACATGACCTCTTCCATTAGGTCACTCGCGACCTAAGCTGCATACTGCATCTTCTACTAGGTCGCTCACGACCTAAGCAGACCAAGGCAACTTCTTTATGCCTCTATTCCTTATGCAGCTGGCCTTTATGCTGCTACTCCTTATGCCGTAGTTCCTTAGGTCGCCACTCCCTCTCCTGCTACTCCTTAGGTCGCCCACGACCTATAACATGGCCGATCTAACCCCTAGGTCGCCTAAGACCTACGACCTAACTCCAGAAATTCCCTATAAATACCTTGCCTACTCCACCAAAGGGGGGACTTTTGGCTCATTTCTGTAATGCCTATACTCAGCTGTTTTATCGACTCATCTGACACTTCAAACACCGAAGACACTTCAACGAACTTTAGGAAGAGATCTAACACATTCAACATGAATTCAAAGAGCTCTTCTACATTGAAGTTCTAGCTTCTTGTCTTAGTTGTGTTGTAATCAAAGATCGTTGTAAAAGTTGTAATCGAATCCGCAATAAAGAGGATTAAAGTGGATGTAGGCTTGACATTAAGTCGAACCACTATAAAAATTGTTGTCTCTTTACTTGACTTTCTGTTATTTTCTGCTTATCCCTAGTTCCCATACCAACGGGTGGTGCTTTCACATTTTTACTGCTTACACCGGGGTGTTAGCGTTCAATTTTAGCGTTAACAGTACTCTTGTCTCAACGGATACATCGTTATGCAGTCTCAACGCATGTTGACTAGGAACATTTAAAATAATGTGCTTCATAATATTGTGATATATTACTCATGATTCCAATTATTTGTGTTACCATCACAAACACACTATTTATGGATTTTCTATTAAATATAATTTAATTAAGCATTTAATCATTTGTAACACATTATAAAATATATATAACAGAAAGAAAAACACCTTTATTACTAACGAGAATTGATTGCAGAGTTAATTAATTTACAATAAATTACGGAATTTCCCCTTGGGATATCCTTAACTCTATCAATTTCCCACTTGCACTTAGGCCCAATTATGGAAATTCAATTCCGCCCTTCAATCAGCTTCTCAAGAGCTGACCGAGCTAGGCCTTTGGTGAATATATATGCTATGTTATCTTTGGTATCTACCCTTTGAATCACAACTTCTTTCTTCCCACTAAATTCTCTAACAGGTGGAACTTTCAAAGATTGTGCCGTAATTTATTGTGTACTTTCGGTTCCTTTGCGATCTGTATCGCTGCAGTGTTGTCACAAAACAATGTCGTAGGATTCTTGGTATTGAGAATCTCTTCGAGCTCACTAAAAAACTTGCGCATCCAAGCTACCTCTTTTGCTGCTTCATTAAGGGAGATGTACTCGGCCTCCACCATGAAATCAACAACCATTTCTTACTTGGAACTTTTCCAACTAACGGCTCTTCAGTTAAGTGTAAAGGCATAACCGAATACTGAAGTACTATCATTTATATCACTTTAACAACTCAAATCCGTATAGTCGTTCATAAGAAGGTCTTCGTTCCCATATATGACGAATAAGTCCTTAGTATTTCTCAAATACTTAAGTATACATTTTACAGCTGCCCAATATTTTTCCTCGGGATTAGATTGGTATCGGATTACGCATCCTAATGCGTATGCCACATCTAGGCTAGTGCATAACATGACGTACATTATGGGTCATATGGCTGAAGCATATGAAATCCTCTTCATACGCTTCTCCTCATTGGTACGAGGAACGTCCTTTTTAGAAAGGACGATTCCAGATTGCATTAGGAACATTTTCACACTTGGAATTCTCCATGCTTAATTTTATTTAGTATTGTATCTATGTAAGGGATTGGGATAATTCCAACAGCCTCTTAGATTTATCTGTAGATTGTTATATCAAGTATATAGGCAACTTCTCCCATTTCCTTCATAGAGAAGTTTTTGGAAAGCCAAGCTTTCACTGATCGGAACAAAAAAGTGTCAATGTCAATCAATAATAGATCATCGACATAAAGTACCAAGAATACGATAGTGTTTCCCTGTTTCTTTTTGTGTACACACGCTTCCTCTATGTTTTGATGTGAACCAAACTGATTGATTACTTTATCAAAATACTTGTTCCAACTCCTTTAAGCCTATTTAGGTCCATAAATGGATTTTAACACTTGCAAGCCTTACATTCACTTCCACTTACCATAAAACCCTATAGTTATGATGTATAAATGGTTTCTTCTAAATCACCATTTAGAAAAGCCATCTTTACATCCATTTTCCATATTTTATAGTCACAGAATGCAGTAATCGAAAGCATAATCCAAATAGATTTAAGCATGGCTATAGGCAAACAGGTCTCGTCATAATCAAAACCTTGAATTTGACAAATCCTTTTAAAACTAGCCTTGCCATATAAGTCTCCACTTCCCCATCTACAATTAGTTTTTTCTAAAAAATCGATTCGCATCCGATGGATTTTATCCTTTAGGTATATCTAACAAAGTCAAAACTTTTTTTTCATAAATGGAATCCATCTCACATTTCATAGCTCCAAGCCAGAGTGCAGAGCCATTACTGTACGGTGCTTGATGGAAAGATAGAGGACTGTCGTCACCTAAGACATAATCCTCATTCTCGCCATACGCGAGAAAACTATAGTATCTCTCCGGTGCATGGGATTCCCTAATAGACCTGGTTCTCCCACTATGTTGGTTTCATTGTTCATTTCTTGGATCTCATCTAAGTCTACAATCTCTCCATTAATTTCCTTTGACAAAAATTCCTTTTCTAAAATGACAGCATGTTGAGAAACAATGACTTTTTGTTCCTTGGTGTTGTAGAATATATATTCCATTGATTTTTTAGGATATCCTATAAATTTACACAACGTCGATCTTGCCTCAAGTTATTTGGACTCACATTATAAACGTACGCTAGACAACCCCATACCTTCAAGCGCTTGAGTTGGAGTTTCTTAACATACCATATCTTATGGTGTTTTAGACACAGAATTAGCAGGTAACAAATCCAACATATGTTCTATGGTGTAAAGCGCATATATCCAATATGACAAAGGTAACTCAGCCTTACTCGCCATGGAATGAACCATATCAATTAATGTTCGGTTCCTTCTCTTCGATACACCATTATATTGTAGAGTATAGGATGGAGTAACCTGAGAGATAACCAATTATCTTTTAAGTATTATGGGAAATCTTGTACAACATTCTCACCTCCTCGATCTGATCGAAGAATCTTAATCTTATGACCTATTTGGTTTTCCCCAACATTTTTGTGTTCAAAAAATTTCTCATAGATGCCGGTTTTGTTCTTCATAAGAAACACATATCCTATTTTTGAGAAATCAATTATGAAATTAACATAGTAAGAATGTTATCTTTGGTAACTATAGGGATAGGGCCACATACACCACTATGAATTCACCCTAAGAGTTCATCAACTCTTTCATTGCTTTCCACTAAAGGGGACTTGGTCATTTTACCTTTGTGACATGAATCACACATATCAAATGATTCAAAATCAATTGATGGTAGAAAACCTTCGGTTTTCTTTTTTTTGCAGGAGTGTCTGACTAATATGACTTAGCCTACAATGCCAAACATAACTATCATTCATATTGTTAGAAGCATTATTCACAGAGTACATATAGTTAGTATTAATCACATATAGTCCATTTTAAAGAATACCATCGTAGATTTTATTTCCATTCAAACTAATGTTCATAACATTATTTGCACAATGAAATATATATCCAGTCTCAAACAATCTAGAAACATAAATAATCCCATAAATAAAGTCTTTTACAAAATATGAATTAATTAATACTAATAATAATCCACTCGGTAAAAGTAATTGATAATCTCCTATTGTCCTTGCATCTACTATAGATCCATCAGCAACCTGGAGCCCTATTTCTCCTTTTGCCATGCAATGCCAGTTCCTAAGCCCTTGTAACGACTTGCATATATGAGTACCAGATCTAGTATTTAAATCCAAGACATTTTATTGATCGCAAAACAATTTTGAATCATAAATGTACCTTATGGAGTCGCAGATACATTCTTTTTTCTTTCCCTAACAACATTCAAGTAGTCAGGACAGTTCCTTTTACATTGCCCTTTCCTAGGGCAGTGGTTACATTCACCCTTACCATCGGTATTCTTACTTTTCTTCTTCTTACCTTATCATTTTCACTTCTTTGAACTCTTCGAAGATGATGCGCAAACCTTTATAGTAAGTACAGATCCTTGATCCTTTAATTGTGATTCGACCGACCTCAACATATTGAGGAGCTCAACGAGATGCACATTCAATTGGTTTGTGTTATAGTTTAGTATGAATAGTTCATACTGATGAGTAAGTGAACCTAGAATCAAATATACTTGTAACTCGTTGCTTATTTGTACGTCCAACTATGAAAGCCTATCAATATATCCCTTCATCATTAACATATAATTGTCCACTTTATGTCCCTTGGTCATATTGGCATTAAACAGCTTCTTCGTAAGTTCGTACCTTACAGAACATGACTTTTCACCAAACAAGGTCTTGAGACTATCAAATATCTCATGGACAAGCATCTTTTCGTGCTGCCTTTGCAACTGCTTATTTAATATAGACATCAAGAAAACTTGGGCGATTTCTAGGTCTGACACCTATTTTTCATAAGCAGTTCATAGTTTGGGGTCTGCATCATCAGAGGGTTGTTGTTTAGATTCACATGTAATAGCGTTCCAAAGTCCCTCATAATTCAATGTTATTTTAGTTGCTTCAGGCCAATTGATATAGTTATTTGGTGTGATCAATCGATTGCTTTCATTGAACAGTTTTAGAGTTGTCATTTACTATAAATTTAAGTAATAGATTATTAGGACATATCATAATTCATGTTTTTATAATACTAGTAATAGAGTTTGGGGTATGCCCTAGGAAAAATTATGTAATTTGTTATATATATCTAACTCGTTTATTAATCTTGTTCGAAATAAAGGTGTTTTCTTTTTGTTATATACTTGATATAATGTGGTTATATTAATTAATTAATTAAAAGTATATTGAACAGAAAATCCATAAATGATATGTTTTGTGATAGTAGTTACAAAATGTTGTAACCGTGAGTAATTTATCACAATAAAAACAAATATACCATTTTGAATGTTCCTAGTCAAATAGAAAATATCGATGTGAATAATTTACACAGTTCATTTAACTTGAGAATACTGTAATCTTCAATATGAAAGCTTCGCTTTGATTATAGTCAAATCATGGCATGACATCCATCGAGTGACTATAGTTGGATCGAGGGGAAGTATTGAAAATGAAGCCTTATTCAAGATAAGGTTCTCCCCTCAGTTATATGGGGTTAGCATCACGGTCAACTCAAGTCAACCCAAAGTCAAATTTTGTGGCCAGAGTAGTTCGTTTAATAATAATTGTTATTATTGAACCAAAAACTTTTTGTTTGGACTATAAAGTTGAATGTGGATGATGTTGGAATTTTTGACCGTTACTAAATTCAATAAGTCAAAATTGATATAGTTTTGACGAAGAGAATTGGTGTATATAATTGTCACAACTGGGTAATGCTTATTAAATTAAAATCAGATTTTTCTGAAAATGAGTAAGCGATAGATTTGGCCATAATGTCACACCACTTGTTAAGTGAAGTGTGAATGTATACATTCGAATAGTGTAACGTTAATCGCTGATCGAATTTACACCTAAGTGTCACACAACCGAATCGATGGATTCTCTTAAGACTGAATAATTTATTTAGTTTATAATTTTTATAAATCGATTAAATTAATTTATATTTATGAAATATTAATTATAAAATTTGGATATGATTTGAGATATAAATTTGTTGCATGTATTTATAAAAAAGTTATAAACATGTTGATTGGTATGAGATATCGACAACATAATTAGTTGGATATAATTATGTATATTTATATTGGTTTAAATGGGCTCACAACCCTTGAATTTTAGAGGTGAAAGTCGTTGGTTTTGATTGAGGAAGGGGGAATCTGCTGTGCATGAGATTAGGGTTTTGAGACGTGCGGTTGAGATCATTATTTGCTCTCTTATCTCACATATATAAAAGCTAATCTCAAAACCCTAGTCAAAGGCTAGTTCATTTTTGAGCCCCCACTTTTTCTTCTTCCTTATTTTAACGGCAACATCTCTTGTCTAAAATTATCCCAAAATTATCAAATCCAATTTAAATCAAAATAATAATTAATTTATAGTAGAAGGTCTCCAATCTCGGATTAGCAACCAGATGGATTGGGAATTGTTCTTAGAAGAGAATTCAGCGTTCAACATGAACTTGAAGGCTTCATTAAGTGGTGAAATTTTATTTATTATTATTGTTTTGGTTTCATGTTTATCATAGGAATGTTGATTTACATCCAAATCACTTGTTTGTACTCAGATCTGTTTATAGTTTAGATTAGGTGAGATTTTTATGGGAACGTGAGTTTGTACAATTGGACTTGTTATGTGCTTGTTGTAGTTTTTTGTTTATTGATTCATTGTTGAATTTTTTTCTTAAAAAAAGTAATTTGGATTTATATTAATATATATAAATAGACCAAGATTAAATGTACACAGATTTGCAAATCGTTTATATGTATCATTGTATATATGTTAATATATTGTATATATTTAATCTAAAAAATTTCTTATGATGTTTTATAACTATTGTGAATCATAAGATATAAAATCATTTTGTTAAGCATGTATATATATATTTTATTATTATTTAATGATTTTGTGAATTGTTTATTATGTATAAAATAATCAGTGGTTCAAAACTTCAATTATATTTATATTTTTATATTTTTTGCACCAAGTAAGATACTTACCGCAAAATTTTAGGATATTTTGGCTTGATTTATTATTTTAAAAATTAATTTATCTGCAATCAATAATTTAATTAGAATTATAAATTCAACTTGTAAAATTATGGAAATTTTTTGTAAGCATTAGAAATTCCGTAGGTACCTTTAGAAAAAAAATTAGATTTTTAAAGTTTAATCTAAAAATTTCATAATTAATTTATTTTTGAACCGTAGTTAATTATTCAATTAAAAATATAATTTTAGTTGAGAAATTTCTAGAAACTTTTTCTAAGGTTAAAATATGTTCCCTTTAGCCAATTTAAATAAAATAAATGATTATGTTTAAAATAAATTAGAAATGTTCTAAATAAATTTAGTTTCGTGGGCCCAACTAAGATCCAACAGGGTATTTTTTTTTGAAATTCACTCATTTCTTCTGCTGCGGGCTAGCCCTGTTCCTTCAATTAGTAAGGCTAAACTTTATGTTTCATTTTACTAATAAGCTTTCACTAGCCTTTTATGTTTCACCAAACCCTAAGTTAAAACATAGAAGTCGTTTAATTTCACTTGTTAGGACTCGTCCGTCTTGGAATTCTAACCTTCAGTCTCCTAAACAAGTCATAACTCCAACTATGATTGATAACTCCTGATTAACTGTATCATACACAATTCCTAACCCTTTGGTGCCTTGTCCTAATTTTTATTCGACCTTGAGTCTTCTCAATAAATCGAAATGAAATTATTCACTTATACCTACCATATCGCGATGGCATAAGCATAGTATATATACCTTGAGTCTACTCAATAAATATGTATAGTTATCTTAACTTGTTCATTCAATGTATTAGGAATACTACACATAACATCCCTAGCTTGAGTATATCATATCAAGTGATATCAAAGATTCATAATCTTCAATATATCATATTGAGTGATATGGACTTATGGAATAATGTAATTCTTATAAATTACCCTCATGATTCAAATGTCAGACACATTAGTATATGTACGCTTACGTATATTTTTATTCCTTAAGTCTATTTTTGATTTCTTTATTGTTTAACCTTTAGTTTATACATCCGTAATTAAATATTTTGTATTACTTATAATAGTCTTACGTATAATATTATATTAATTAGATCTTATTTAATAAATTAACATTTTAATTAATTTTATATTGATATAACATTTATCTTTAATATTTATTATGTAATATAACCTTTATAGTATAACATTTATCTTTAATTATTTATTTAGTCTATTTTTATAATAAAAGATAAAATTAAAAAATTCAAATATTTAAATTTTAAATTTAAAAGTCAAAGTTTGACCAAATTGACCAAAAATCCACCTCTCTAGAAAATATTCTATTTATTTAGGTTTGAAATTATAATTCACATAAAATTCAAATTTGTATTTAAAATAACAAAGTTTATCCATTTTAATAAATATAATAAAGTTTTTAAATCAGAAAATAAAATAAAATAATTAAAATAAATCACAAAATTCAAGGTTGTTACACTCTCCCCCACTCAAATCTTTTCATCCTCGAAAAGAACAAACAAGGAAAATAAGGAAAAGCAAGGTAGAAAAAGGCAGACAGTACCTAAAAAAACAATTCTAGATTCGAAGCACGAATGCTCTCCTCCGTCTTCCAGGTACGATCTCGATCATCAGTACTTCACAGTACTTTGATCAAACTAATAGATTTCCTTCTTAGCTACTTCATACGTCTGTCGAACATACGAAGTGGCTTCCTCTCGACAGTCAGATTAGGCTAAATATCCAAACTATCAAGAGCAGAAGGCTGAACCAAAAAGAGATGGGTCATGAAGATACCAGCGAAGATGTGAGACGTGGAATACATCATGTACTCCAGAAAGTTTCTCGGGCAAATACAAACGATAAGCCAAAGAACCAACTCTTTCCATAATACAGAAAAGACCCTCGAAGAGGAAGAAGGTAGAAATAGTTAGAAGGGAGAATAGGTTGAAAGACAAGGATGAACCATTATTTTATAACCATATAAATTTCAATTTAAAATTTTATTTACAACATTTTAAATGTTTTATAATATGATGAATAGTCATTTGATTCAAATTTGTTGGTTCGAAGTAAACAATGTTTAAAATATTTCTAAATTATTTAGACACGTAAAATAAATGATCAAAATATATACTTTATATAATACTTTATCAAAATATTTTTATAAACTCGATGTCTTAACATGTTTACTTTCGTTCCTGCAGACTCTGGTCATGCGTTGATCAGGCGCAAAGCTAGAATTCTCTAGGTACTTGGTAGACTTGTTTCAACACCCAGTGAAAATACATGAAAAACCTTTAAAAATAGATATGGAAAGTACAATACAAACAAATCAACCAAACCAAACATTTGTCTAACCGTGGATCGCAGATACACAATGGTTATGCCTGGATCCCCGAGGAAACATCCATACCTGTAAGCTATCTCAACCTGCGAATTATGCCACGATGACTAGTAGACTGCAAATACACAATTGTTATGCCTGGATCCCCCAGGAAACATCTTTATCCCTAAGCTATCTCAGCCAGCGGATTTCGCTACTAATACGACCTGCATAGATCGCAGGATACACAACGGTTACGCTGAATCCCCCAGGAAACATCCGTACCCCCAGGCCATCTCAGCCAGGCGAATTATACTATGCAGTCGCGATCATAAGACCATGGAGATCGCCATGGAATTTTATGGACACTCGACTATCATATCCGGAAAACGCAAATATGAGAGAATAATATCGATAGAATAAATACACAGTGTGGCCACAAAGCGGATATCAAGCAGAAGGCACTTCCATATCTTTACTTCGAAAATATTTATCATATAGTACCTTTCAAAATCACTTCAAATATCATACTTATATAAAGTCCATTATATAAGATTTCATTTCAAATCGAATACTTTCCAAAATCAATAGTATATCAAATCATACTTGTATAAACTTCGATTATATAAGATTTAACTTTACAAATTGAGTACCCTTTCCAAAACAACAATTTTCAAATCAACTTCATACTTATACAAATCAATTTTATATAAGTTCGGTAACTCCAAATCAAGTTTTTTTTTATAAATTAAGGTTCTCAATTTCAATTCCTTTCAATAACATTCCAGTTTCAAAATCATATATGATTTCGCCAAATCATTTTTTTCCAAATTACATATATTCAGTTTCAAAGTTTCTCAAAACAATAGGTTTAGAAAAATAATCCTAGTCTCTGAATCAACAAAATTTAAGTCAAACAAATTCATTTCCAAAACATCATATAAATACTGGGTTTGCTATCAAATCTATTTTCAAAATCAAATATCTTTCTAAAAATCAATTATACCTAAAATAATTTTCAAGTTTAATCCTTTCAAAACCTTTAAACTATTTATTTCCATGTATGGAAAATCCAATTTACCTTTTGAAAATTACATGGCTTTAAAAATTAAACCTTTAAACTATTTATTTCTATTCAAAAGATCAATTTACCTTTTTCAAACTATTTAAAACTAAATTTTATTCAAAACATTCCAAAACTAAATTCCATATCAGTATAATTCAAAATAGTCTTATTCATTTACTTAACAAAATAGTTTCAACTCATTTACCTAATCGAATGATTTATATTTTTCCAGGATTACTTAGCTTTGAAAATTAAACCTTGATTTGGAAGTTCTCGAACTTTCAAAATTGTCAAAGAAATCATATTTAAAAATCCAAAAGCTGGAAATCACTAACAAATCAGTAAATCAATTCCAATAGATAAGGTTATACCAAAATGAATCTGAATCTCGAGTACTGAGCACTCGCTTACTTTATATCATTTCAAATATATATACATATATCTTTCGAAAATCAAATCATCCTTCAAAATCTGAAATCAAAATTGGTTTCACAAAATCACTCGCATAGTAAAGCTACTAGAGTGGCCTCTCCCCCCTCAGAAACTCGAAAATCAATATCGATGATGCATGCATTCTTCACCGAAATTATTTTCCAGCGACATAAGTGGGTTCTGGACTTTTATTTTCTTGAAACTTCTTTGAAATCATTTCAAAATCATTGGAATTCATTCAAATATATTTGAAACATTTCTTATTCGGAAAATATCTTTAAATCATATTATTATTATATTTTTTCCAAAATCTTAAAACCGATTTCAAAACACCGGAGTTCGATTCCTCGAAATTCAAATTCAAAACCCTTCAGTTATAAATCATTTTTATATAAGTCAAATTTCTTATAAATTTTCAAAATTTCAAATCCTTTCAAAGTTTCAAGTTTTCAAAGCAAGAAAAAAAATATAATCCTTTTAAAGCTTCAAATCTTCATTTTAAAAGGTACATAATCCTTATCGGAAACATTTCACTTTTATATAAAAGTGGTTATCCGTATCAAAATAATAATTTTGATGTATTCACAATTTCAACATTCAACCAAACACAAATTCCCAAGGGATGATTCAAGGATGGTTTCAAAACAAACAGAAATTCGAATATAGAGGAACTCTAATCAAATAGATTCCGGATTTGAAGATAAGCTCGAACGAAGATGAGATAATTTAATTACCCAAATTGACGGTGGATAAGCATATACAAATCGCGGCGACCTTAACTGGTCAATCGTGACTTCAGAGATATAATCAATGTGGAAATCTAAGGCCAATCGACATTTGGTCACTAGGGATAGAATCCAGATATAGCAGAGTTAGATAGCATCATAAACAGAGGATACAGAAATCTCCGGTGAATCAATGCCAATTACAAAGGAGTTTCACCCCTTTACAAATCATTCATAGATTTGTGGAATCACCGATCCTTTTAGAGGTCGTTCCAAAGTGGTGTTATGGAATGCCCCAAAATCAAAAGGATAAAATAAAGAAGTTAAGACTAGATTTCAGAACCACTGGGAGTGTTCCAAACTTCGAGGAATCCTAATTGATAAGAATCCTAACCAAGAGATTACTAACAAGGTGGATCAAAAGGGATGAAGTTTAGAAAATCTTGATTTCAAAATAAGGGAAAAATTTTATACCAAAATAATCTTTGAAACTCCTTTAAAAATCTTTTGGAAATCATTTTATACTTCGAAAATACGTTCCAAACTACAGAAATATCAGAATAACTCGCAGCGGAAATTAAAATACCATGGTAATTCATGAAGCTGCTATAATAAAATCTCAAAACAAATACATAATATCAGTCTGAAAAACATATACAATAGAAATCTCAAATACATAGAAGTTCATAAATACCGGAGCTGAAATAGAATAACTGAAACTGAAAGGGAATAGATAATTAGACAAGCAGAATCTCCAACGATTCCTAACTCCTGAAAAGAAATCCAAAGCTAGCTGTAAATGCTCAGGCTGACCCGAGCGAAAGTAAAATACAAAACACTCGAGTCAGGACATGCAAACTTATATAATGTAAACCAACTCAAGTGAACTGTAGTAGTAATGCATAATAACTTAAAGGATGCTTGGGATCGTCCATCCTCTAAGGATCAGTTAAACCACTAATTAAATACATCCTGTGGTTAGAATTTCAAAATGGTAATTTGTACTTCGACATCAAATATCATTTCAAAATTCAATATCATTCAAAAAATCCATTTTTAAAATATTGAAATATCATATTTTTTCCCATACCACATTCATTTTAATTAATTTAAATACCATTTTAAATCACATTTCAAAATGGTTTGTATTTCAAATCAAAATATTCCATTTAAATCAAAATAAAATGAAGTTATTATATTTAATAAGCAAATATTCAATTCTCAAAATTTTACCATTTTCAGAATTCATTTATTCACTTAAATTTATCAAAATAGCGAAAATTCAACTTTCGCAGCATTTAGAAAATACTACGGAAAGTTATGTTGTAAAACAATTATATTTAGCAAAGACGGCATTAAAATGCAGTAATAGGTTTTAGGTTCAAATAAAAACTTTAGTTAAATTCGGCAACTACAGCACCTACAAAGTGCTATAACAGCCCTTAGTTCATTTTAGCCATTTAGTTTATTGGTATTAACTACATCACTTAGAAATGCTGTAATATCATTTACTAAAAAAATGATAGCGTTTCAAAAATGCTGTAAATTAAATTCCAAATTTCAATACAATTTCATAAACAATTAAATTTTTATTTAAACAAACTTTAACTTATAAAAATCATATTTTTCACACTTTTAAAAATGATCATTTAAATACTTTTTAATTTATGATTTTATAAAGTGAAATTTCACAAATAATTATCAAATTTTAATAATTCACTTATAAAAATCAATGTACAATTTTATAACATTTCATTTAATTTACCATTTCATAAATTAAATTTAAATTCCATTTATTTTTCTTAACTTTTATTTTTAAAACCCATTTCACATTTTCCAAGCTAAGTTATATTCAAATTTCAATTTTAAACATTTATTTATTTAACTACTTTTAATTAATAGAAAAATCAATAAAACTTTATAAAATCTTTTTAATTTTTAAGTCAAATTATCATATTTTCTTATCTAACTTAAATTCCATTTACAAACAAAATCATAAATTCCAAAATTGACTTATATTTCAAATTTCTACTTTACCATTTATTTATTACACTTATTAATTTGTAGAAAATCAATAAAAAGATAATTTTAAAATTAAATTTAAATTTAAATATCACAATATTTACATTTCTAAAATACTTTCAAAATTTTAGAAATATATATATTAACCACGGGTCTGTATTTATTTTCTAACCTAAATCAAGTGATACGGATTATATCATTTCAATCCGTAATTTACGAAGGAAAAATCTTGGATCTATCATTTCGAACTCGCAATCCCAAATAAAAATGAAATAAATAAAAATCGTTCAGGACTATCATTTCAGCCCATAACGATTTTTCCCTATTCTAAAATTCGTTCGGGTATGTATCATTTCAACCCATAGTGATTCTATTCTGCAGGGAACTTGCAGTGTGATAAACTGATATAAATAAACATAATAACATAATATAACAGTAACAGGTGATATGAAAGGTGTATAAACAGGTGTGAATATCATACGATCATAGCATAGGTAGTTATAACATGATAATATAATTTACAGATTCACAGGGTGTCAATTTACTAGTTATATAAGTACAAATGTCTAGTGAGAAATACTCACCTCTACAAGATGGAGATAACAGATTTAGACGCACAAACAAAGACCCAAAAAGCACGAAGGCACGACTACGTATTCAAGTGAGGGGAGAGCCAAAGTAGTTGTCTTGTGCATATTAAACAAAACAATATATAGAAACATGAATTTCAACACAAAATATGACATTAACAAGCTAGAAATTTATGCACAACAAAGAATCAAACGACTTGCACTTGCTTTCACCATTACAATGTTTGGCCATATGATGCTAAGGCATAGCCATGGGGTGTATTTGGTCAAGTGTGTGTATAGGCTCGGACTAGCAAGGGTATGAAGGAATAATGGTTGCTGTGACATGAAAATGCAAACACATGGCAACAAAGTGGATTTTTGTGCAAATATTGTTCGACCATGGCTTTATTTGGCATGGCCAGACCTGGTGGTGTCTAGGGGATGGTGTGGCAATGACTATGGGTCAGGTAGAGACTGGTAGTGGTGATGCAAGAGGTGGCCAAGAGCAGTGGTGAAGTGGTGAAGGCTTTTGTGAGCGCGACTATGCATATATAAGGGGCGTTTGCTATTTTTTTTTGTGGAGCTTGCATTTTAAGGGTCACGGCCTGAAGAGTCAGTGGAGATGGAAGATTTTGTAGCCAAGAAAGGTGGTGGTGAAGGTGGTGGTGAAGGAGGAGCTTGAGGCCAAACAATATATAGGTAAAAGCAAGGTAAAATATCACGAAAACAAGTAGAAAAGTGTAAGAAAAGTGAATAAACCATTACCAATTTTTGTACAGCAATGAAGGCTGAAAATTTTGGAATGAGAAACAAAAAAATTTCATGAAAAATGAGGAGAAGACACGGCTGAAGAAAGAAAGTAGTCAGCCAAATTGAATGTAAGTGTTATATGGAATTGAAAAGGCAAATGCATACCAAAAGTCATGGATAAGTGAAAGGTTTCGAAACTCTTCAAATTTCCCATTTTCTTTTATCATTTTCAAACAAATGAAAAATGTAAATAAATAAAATAAAAACACAAAAAAATAATGTATGGACAAAAATAATAAATAAATTTTAGATAAATATAAATTAATTAAGAAAATAGCTAAAAATAGAAACTAGGTTTTAAAAACTGTAAATAAATACAATAAGCTTTGGAAAATTTTTAACATCACTTTAAAAACGATTAAAAAATAAAAATGAACCAAGCATGTCATATAACACATATTATAACATGATATGAAAATTAAAAATATTATGTGTATAAATTAAAATAGACAATTTTATTAAATAAATCAATTTACATACAATATTGTAAAAAGCATAACTTTTGCAATATAAATCAGATTTCAACGAAACGAAAAGCAGTATTCATAAAATCTAATCTACTTTCATAATAAAAGATAAAATTAAAAAATTTAAATTTTAAATTTTAAATTCAAAGTTTGACTAAATTGACCAAAAATCCACCTTTCTGAAAAATATTCTATTTATTCAGGTTTGAAATTATAATTCACATAAAATTCAAATTTTATTTAAAATAACAAAATTTATCCATTTTAATAAATATTATAAAGTTTTAAATCATAAATTAAAATAAAATAATTAAAATAAATCACAAAATTCAAGGTTGTTACACTCTCCCCCACTCAAATCTTTTCGTCCTCGAAAAGAACAAACAAGGAAAATAAGGAAAAGCAAGGTAGAAAAAAGCAGTTAGTACTTGAAAAAAACAATTCCAGATTCGAAGCACGAATGCTCTCCTCCGTCTCCCAGGTACAATCTCGGTCATCAGTACTTCACAATACTTTGATCAGACTAATAGATTTCCTTCTTAGCTGCTTCATACCTCTATCGAACATATGAAGTGGCTTCCTCTCGACAGTCAGATTAGGCTAAATATCCAAACTATCAAGAGCAGAAGGCTGAACCAAAAAGAGATGGGTCATGAAGATACCGGCGAAGATGTGAGACATGGAATACATCATGTACTCCAGAAAGTTTCTCGGGCAAATACAAACGATAAGCCAAAGAACCAACTCTTTCTATAATACAGAAAAGATCCTCGAAGAGAAAGAAGGTAGAAATAGTTAGAAGGGAGAATAGGTTGAAAGACAAGGATAAGCCATTATTTTATAACCATATAAATTTCAATTTAAAATTTTATTTACAACATTTTAAATATTTTATAATATGATGAATAGTCATTTGATTCAAATTTGTTGGTTCGAAGTAAACAATATTTAAAACATTTTTAAATTATTTAGACACGTAAAATAAATGATCAAAATATATACTTTATATAATACTTTATCAAAATACTTTTATAACTCGATGTATTAACATGTTTACTTTCGTTTCTGCAGACTCTGGTCATGCGTTGATCAGGCGCAAAGCTAGAATTCTCCAGGTACTTGGTAGACTTGTTTCAACACCCAGTGAAAATACATGAAAAAGCTTTAAAAATAGATATGGAAAGTACAATCCAAATAAATCAACCAAACCAAACATTTTTCTAACCATGGATCGCAGATACACAATGGTTACGCCTGGATCCCCTAGGAAACATCCGTACCTATAAGCTATCTCAACCTGCGAATTACATCACGATGACTAGTAAACCGCAGATACACAATGGTTACGCCTGGATCTCCCGGGAAACATCCGTACCATTAAACTATCTCAGCCAGCGGATTTCGCTATTAATACGACCTACATAGATCGCAGGATGCACAACGGTTATGCCTGGATCCCCCAGGAAACATCCGTACCCCCAGGCCATCTCAGCCAGGCGAATTACACTATGCAGCCGCGCTCATAAGACCATGGAGATCGTCATGGAATTCGATGGACCCTCGAGTATCATATCTAAAAAACCCAAATCAGAGAGAATAAGATCGATAGAATGAATCCACAATGTGGCCATAAAGCGGATATCACGCAAAAGGCACTTTCCATGTTTTACTTCGAAAACATTTATCATATAGTACCTTTCAAGATCACTTCAAATATCATACTAATATAAAGTCCATTATATAAGATTTCATTTCAAATCGAATACTTTCCAAAATCAATAGTATATCAAATCATACTTATATAAACTTCAATTATATAAGATTTAACTTTACAAATTGAGCACCCATTCCAAAACAACAGTTTTCAATTCAACTTCATACTTATACAAATCAATTTTATATAAGTTCGGTAACTCCAAATCAAGTTTTTTTTATAAAATAAGGTTCTCAATTTCAATTCCTTTCAATAACATTTCAGTTTCAAAATCATATGTGATTTCGCCAAATCATTTTTTTCCAAATTACATATATTCAGTTTCAAAGTTTCTCAAAACAATAGGTTTAGAAAAATAATCCTGGTTTCCAAATCAACAAAATTTAAGTCAAACAAATTCATTTCCAAAACATCATATAAATATTGGGTTTTACTATCAAATCTATTTTCAAAACCAAATATCTTTCTAAAAATCAATTATACCCAAAAATAATTTCCAAGTTTAATCATTTCAAAACCTTTAAACTATTTATTTCCATATATGGAAAATCCAATTTACCTTTTGAAAATTACATAGCTTTAAAAATTAAACCTTTAAATTATTTATTTCTGTTCAAAAGATCAATTTACCTTTTTCAAACTATTTAAAACTAAATTTTATTCAAAACATTCCAAAACTAAATTCCATGTCAGTATAATTCAAAATATCTTATTCATTTACTTAACAAAATAGTTTCAACTCATTTACCTAATCGAATTATTTATATTTTTCCAGGATTACTTAGCTTTGAAAATTAAACCTTGATTTGGAAGTGCTCGAACTTTCAAAATTGTCAAAGAAATCATATTTAAAAATCCAAAAGCTGGAAATCACTAACAAATCAGTAAATCAATTCCAATAGATAAGGTTATACCAAAACGAATCTGAATCTCGAGTACTGAACACCGGCTTACTTTATATCATTTCAAGTGTATATATATATATTGCTTTCGAAAATCAAATCATCCTTCAAAATCTGAAATCAAAATTGGTTTCACAAAATCACTCGCATAGTAAAGCTACTAGAGTGGCCTCTCCCCCCTCAGAAACTCGAAAATCAATGTCGATGACGCATGCATTCATCACCGAAAATATTTTCCAGCGACATAAGTGGGTTCTGGACTTTTATTTTCTTGAAACTTCTTTGAAATCATTTCAAAATCATTGGAATTCATTCAAATATATTTGAAACATTTGTTATTCGGAAAATATCTTTAAATCATATTATTATTATATTTTTTCCAAAATCTTAAAACCGATTTCAAAACACCGGAGTTCGATTCCTCGAAATTCAAATTCAAAACCCTTTAGTTATACATCATTTTTATATAAGTCAAATTTCTTATAAATTTTCAAAATTTCAAATCCTTTCATAGTTTCAAGTTTTCAAAGCAAGCAAAAAAAATCCTTTTAAAGCTTCAAATCTTCATTTTAAAAGGTACATAATCCTTATCGAAAACATTTCACTTTTATATAAAAGTGATCATCCTTATCAAAATAATAATTTCGACGTATGCACTATTTCAACATACAACCGAACGCAAATTCCCAAGGGATGATTCAAGGATGGATTCAAGGCAAATAGAAATTCGAATATAGAGGAAATCTACTAAAATAGTATCCGGATTCGAAGATAAACTCGAACGAAGATGAGATAATTTAATTACCCAAATAAAAGGTGGATAAGCATATATAAATCACGGGCGACCTTAACCGGTCAACCGTGACTTTAGGGATATAATCAATGTGGAAATCTAAGGCAAATCGACATTCGGTCTCTAGGGATAGAATCCAGATATAGCAGAGTTAGACAACATCGTAAACAGAGGATACAGAAATCTCCGGTGAATCAATGCCAATTGTAAAGGAGTTTCACCCCTTTACAAATCATTCATAGATTTGCGGAATCACCGATCTTTTTAGAGGTCATTCCAAAGTGGTGTTATGGAATACCCCAAAATCAAAAGGATAAAATAAAGAAGATAAGACTAGATTTCAGAACCACTGGGAGTGTTCCAAACTTCAAGGAATCCTAATTGATAAGAATCCTAACCAAGAGATTACTAACAAGGTGGATCAAAATGGATGAAGTTTAGAAAATCTTGATTTCAAAATAAGGGAAAAATTTTATACCAAAATAATCTTTGAAACTCCTTTAAAAATCTTTTGGAAATCAATTTATACTTCGAAAATACGTTCTCTCACAAAGAAAGGATTCTGAGATTTATCTCACTCATTCTAGGATTTCTACCCTATCTCTAATGACTTTTTGCTCTGCATGCTATGGTTTGCCTAAAACCAAATCTCTGATACCAATTGTAACAACCCGATATTTTTAGCCATTCACATCCACACATGACAGACTTGAATTTCTTAAAATACCGCATTGTAATAAAATTTGGAGCAAATGAAATACAATCATAGAATCACAGACACAGAAATATCATAATAACTCACAGCAGAAATTAAAATACCATAGCAGTTCATGAAGCTTCTATAACAAAATCTCAAAACAAATACATAATATCAGTCAGAAAAACATATACAATAGAAATCTCAAATACATAGAAGTTCATAAATACCAGAGCTGAAATAGAATAACTGGAACTGAAAGGGAATAGATAATTAGACAAGAAGAATCTCCAGCGATTCCTAACTCCAGAAAAGAAATTCAAAGCTAGCTGTAAATATTCACGCTGACGCAAGCGTAAAGTAAAACACAAAACACTCGAATCAGGACATACATACTTATATAATGTGAACCAACTCAAGTGAACTGTAATAGTAATGCACAATAACTTAAAGGATGCTTGGGATCATCCATCCTCTAAGGATAAGTTAAACCATAAATTAAATACATCCCATGGTTAAATTTCAAAATGGTAATTTGTACTTCGAAATCAAATATCATTTCAAAATTCAATATCAGTCAAAAAATCCATTTTTAAAATATTGAAATATCATAGTTTTCCCAGACCACATTCATTTTAATTAATTTAAATACCATTTCAAATCACATTTCAACATGATTTATATTTCATATCAAATATTCCATTTAAATCAAAAAAATGAAGTTATTATATTTAATAATCAAATATTCAATTCTCAAAATTTTACCATTTTCAGAATTCATTTATTCACTTAAATTTATTAAAACAGTGAAAATTCAACTTTCGCAGCACTTAGAAAATGCTACGAAAAGTTATGCTTTAAAACAATTAAATTTAGCAAAGACGGCACTAAAATGCTGTAGCATTCCTAGATTTTAGCTAAAAATAATTTGATAATTGATTTAATTTTCTGAAATTTAATTGTGAATTAATTTGGATGTTCCAAATTAAATAGATATTTGTTTCTTTATCTATTTATAAATACAAATTGGTCGTATATTAATCTATGAATTTGAAATTCTAAAATAAATGTTTAAAATAATATATTGGATTAGGAATTTTAGAATAAAATATAATTGGATTTATTAACTTTGTAATATTATTTATTTGTGTGTAATTGATTTCTAAATCATTCTGTTTTATAAGGTTATATAAGTATTAATAATTGAAATTGTTTGTATAATGTATATAAACAAGAATACATAAAAGCTTTAAACTTACATATATGTATCTTTTGAAATTATGAGATAAACATATATATACAGATAAAATTGATTTGTAAATATGTAAGTAAGATTTAATTAAAGATTTAAAATGTTTTTCTTATATATTTGAAAATAAAAATAGTTAGAAAAAAAATATATATATATATACATGAATTTGTAAGTAAATTTTAAACAAGGGTTTAAAACTAAGTTTTGAAACTAATTTTGTAACGACCCGCAAATCCGTACCACTTGAGTCAATACTATTCTACCTAAATCAACTCAAGTTGTACAGAAATACGAACCATTTGGATTAAAGAAGAAGAGGTAGAAGAAGAGAAAACAAAATCAACATCAGAATCTAACCATCGTAGCGGAATAAAATATAATATATAGTAAATAATCTTTACTCAAAATCAAATATATCTGTTTACATACATTACATCATCAGAGTACATCAGTCACAGCTCACATCAATAACATACAATGGATACACAACAACTCAACAGCGGAATAATATATATATATACAAGTACGTGAGTACATATCGTCATCCAGCTCGTCTCCTGAGCTCCACAGCATTTCCTGTATCCTATAATACTCGGTCTGACCCGAGCATTACAGTTAAATAACACCCGATTCAGTCTGGATTACCAGCGTGAGAAAATCACACCCAATTGATTATTAAAGTTTAAAAAAAATCCTTTGAAAACAAAAGCATCTCGTAAGACCACGCCACAAATAAACATGTCGGGTTTTTACCTTACGATAGCTAAAACAATTTTTATAGAAATCCTCTGATATTATAATAGTGTCTATAGAAAGTAAATAAAATCTAGCTGAAATGCTTGCATCTCACGTTTCAGCAAAAGTTGGGCACAATCAAAACCGTACGGGCGCGTAGGGAAAATGGATTCCAACTAATGGCTAGGCACTGGGGTACCACCTGTCACAGTAGCTGGTCTAGATCAGCGTACCGAGGAGCCACCCTAACTCCCCTGCAACACAAGACCGGAACCATCCCTTACTGGACAATCCCGAGCAAGATCACCCCGCGGTTGGGATCAGCAACCGCCCACTAAGACGAAATAAAGGGACATCTAGACAGGGATGACCTCACCCTCCAGTGGGGGCTACCCACGAAGCCTTGCTCCATATCCCCTGATTTTCAGCCATTCCCATTTGATGAGGCTTGAGGCTAAGCGTTACCTTTTTAGAAATATTCCTTAGAATGCCCATCGTCCACCTGACGATGTTTCGCAAGCATTCATCCATACAAGTCCGTCCCGGATTCGAACGGAACCGAAGGCACTATTCCTACTACATCCATTTTGGAAATATCCTCAGGATTAGTAGCGACTAGCCCTTGCGCTTCACTGCTCCATTTTTGAATCCAAAATCGTTTACACGAAACGTACAAACCGGATCGAAGTGGTTTTCGAGAAATTAATCTCGATCCCGAACTCTTCGAAACGATCAACGCATTGTCCAATATTGCTAGTCGGTTATTTAACTATCAATTTCTATTCACAACCATCCATCAAACAATAATTTTCCAAATTATTTATTAATCCCAAAAATATCTTCACAAGATATATTCCTATTTTCAATCCTTTGAAAACAGTTTCAAAACCATCCTTCTTTTCAGAATAAACTTTTCCAAATATTTTCTATCTCCACTGAAATTACCAAGCACAAAACTAGATTTTAAGAATAATTTAAAACACTTTACTTTGAAATATATACCTTCAAAACATTTAAATTAAAACTATTTCAATAATTTGTTAAAAACACATATTAAATGAATAATTGAAAATAAGGTTACTTAATAAATATAAAACTAGATTTATACTTTTTAAAACATAATATTAAGACATTTTTTTATTTAAATAATTACTACTATAATAGATAAAGAGAAAATACTTACTTAAGAACTTAAATATTAGAAATAAGAAATTTTCCAACACTTGCTTTTAAACAACTTTTAATCTTTTAACTTATATTTAAAAATTTACTTTGAAAACGTACTTGGTTATCCAGGGAGAATTCCAACTTCAATCACTTAAATCAATTTCCCAAATTTATTTCCAATTTATTTCCTTTTAATTCGGAATCTATTAATTTCAGATTTCATTTCTTGATTATAATTTAAAAATACTTTAACTAAAAATTCCAATTTTTAGATTTATCAATTACTTCTTTATTCTTTTAAATAAATTTAAACTTTGAATTTTAAAATAATCCTTTATTCCTTTAATTGATATACTTAAGTTTACAATTCATCAATTTCATTTTATTAACAATTACATTTCTCTTCATACTCGAAGTTATTTATTATTATTTTCATATTGCTTCTATTTCTTTTCAATTCATTCTTAATTTATTCAAACTTTCTATAATTATTTCGCTTACAAATTTACTTCCTTTCAATTTCCTTCAACAATCCAATTCATATATTTTGGTAATTCATGATACCGGAATATCCAATCAAACCATACATTCAATATTCCAATATAACTCATCATAGGATATCAAATAATCAAAACAGAGAATATTGAATACTTTAAATAAATGTGAGGGGTCCAGTTGGATCCCTCCAACCTGTTTTTCCTACATCCACAAATGTTAGCACAACATAATACACCAATTCTAAAGTATCATACTATATCACATCAATCAATTCAACCATCCAACAATTATTTAAATTTGATCAAATTTAAATTTAAACTGGGTGAGATTAACTCACCTTTGATTTAGTTTTGCAATCCCCTTCAATTTCAACTTGATTTCCTGGATTATAACCTTGTATAAACAGTTATAATTTTTATCAATATTCGAGTCAATCGAATAATTAAATTTTCATTTGATAATTTAATTAACCAGAGATTTCATTCTAAAGCAAATAAATTAAATTTTAAACCGATTTCCATTTACAGAATATTTTAGCAACCAACAGTTAAATAAGTTAATTAAATAAATTTCCAAAAATACACTATTTTTGTTAAAATTTACAGATTCAAAAATCTAGCTCTCTTCCATTTTTTTCTTCTTCTTTTTTCGAAAACAACAGCAATTTACTCTTACTGTAATATACAATTCTTCAGTAAATAAACCAAAAACCCAGTATATATATTTATCAAATTCAAACATAATTTAACTTTTATCTTACAGTATTCGATTATCTTTGAAGAAATTAAGCTAAACGAGAAGGGAAAGGAAACGAATACCTCTAAACATCTGTCGTCCAGAGAAAATCCCTCCTACCCTTCGACGCCGAACTCGCCTGCAACCTCCGACCCCAAAACCCAGATTCGACACCACGAGACTCCACTGTCGCGTCCCAAATCCTACCCTCGAAGCAGCCATTCACGGTGGCCTCCCTCAAATGAACCCTAATGTTGCCTCTCTCTCTCCCCTCTCGTTGTCATGACCTCGGCCAAACTCGAGTTTCCCAGACTCGAGTCGCCCACTCACCTCGCGAACCACGCCGCGACTTCCCACAACGACGATCCATCACACAAGCGCCTGACCTACCGCGCTTCCTCCCCTAATTCGAGAACACCCCCATGCGAATGCTCGGCTAGATCTGCCTTGAACGGGGAAAACAAATTGGATCGGCTCGCCATTACTTTCGAATGATTTAATCTGGGTTCTCATTCGATTCACAAGCGGCCAATCCTTCTATATTTTGTTTTATGTTTTTAGATCTGGGTTTTGAGATATATTTTTTTCTTTTCGGCTGATTGGTTTATATATTTTGTTTTTCTTTTGGCTTCCAAGGCAAGGCTTGGCAAATAATATAAAAGAAAGCTTCTACCTTTATTTTATTATTACTTAAAACACGACTATGAACTGATTGAACGATGGAAAAGAATATTGCATGTCGGTTGAGACAGGTACAGTGATTCGAATTAAACTCCAAAAGTTCTGATGTGAGATGTATTTGACTAGTTGAAGTATTATATTTAAATTCCGAATTGGCTATTATCAATTAAATTTCCCACGCGTTCATCTATTGTATGATCACACGACAACTCCAAACACTACCAAATTTGACATCCGTTAATAATTCAATATTATAGATCTAATGAGACTAGCTTCGTCAAATTCCGAGACTGCGCCTCGGAAGGCTATTTTTAAATTCAATTTAAACAATAAAATTTTTAAAACTGAACAATTCACTGTTAAATTCAATTTTACAACTTTTATTATCCTCTGTACTATCAATATAAATTTTACAAGCCTTCAAATTATTTTTAACAGGCGTAAAATTCTAGAGTCAACAATTTACCCAATTTCTAATTATTAAATTCTACTATTTAATTATCAATAAATGGAGATATTTGTAATTCAAGTTAAGATTGCTTTATTGAATACTTAAAATCAATTAAATATTCTGATTTTAAATGCCTGAAAAATTCCGGGTCGTCACATTCCTCCCCCCTTAAAAGAATTTCGTCCCCGAAATTACAAGTTAGGAAGAATGATTCATAACTCATTAACTATTTCCTCAACCCAAATAGTTCTAACAACTTGCCAAAACAAATCTGTTATTAAAGACACAATATCCCTCTCATTAACTTTCCAAACCTATCCATAAGTCCCAAACAATTTTACTTACTTCACAATTCAAATTTAAGTTTGAATTCAATTTTAAATTACCACAATTTCTTAAATTTTTCTAATTCCTTAAATTCTCGAAAAATTTCGCCAGCGTCTCCTTTGCGCAGCTAGCTCGGTACAACTACAAAATGGCTCTACGGCCTCCCAAATCCAAAAGAAAACAAAAGGCCAAGTGGCTCAATCCAAATCCAAATCCCAATCAAATTTCATACCAAATTTAAATACATACCTTTTGTCGGGCAATTCAAATTTTATCTTTTGATATCAAACCTAATTTTCTTTTTCCTTTATAATACCTACATACCTGCTTAGCACCAATATCCAAACACAATATTCCCAAAACATTTTATCAACTCCCTTACCAAATGCCAAAATTCATCCAAACATCAACTTAGAATATATTTGCAATATTCAATTTCCAATTAAGAATTGACCATTCCTTACTTAAGTTAACATAAGCATTTTACATGTTTCTTTATTTATTTCCATCTTACCATTTCAATTTATATTCATTTCTATTCAAATTGATTCTTCATTTCCATATGAATCCAATTTATCTTTAACTTTGCATATATAACTTTTATTTGTCATTTATTACTAATCCATGTCATTACGCTAAATTGGTTTCATTTACTAATTTATTTTAGTTTCCAATTTGAATTTGTTTTGTCGTTTTCCAAAAATTTTCAGAAAATTTTCTAACTTCCAAAATTTTTGAAAATTTTTGGCAGAGTCTCCTTTGTACGGAGGAGCTTTTGCAATTTGACAAAAGAGATAAATATATATACATCGACCCACACGGTCGGAAAAACCAAAAATAGTTCATATTTCCTATTTTTATTGCGTAGGCGTACCTTATTTAGCATATTAAGCAAGCAGCTTATTATTTTTGGCAAATAGCACAACCAAATCAAGCCACACGGCTTCCAGGTACCTGTACTTACTCAATTTAAACATGTAAGTGCCAAATATATGCAGTTTAGCTATATTTCACTTATTTATAATAGTTAAAACATATGAATTCTAAAAGAAACTCATGCCAAACATTTTTCTGTAAGCAATTTATATAGTTTCCATGCTAATTCAACTGTTCCAATTTATTTATAACCATTTTCACTCAATTCGAATTGTTTTCGATTCATTCGTATACAATTCCATCAATTTGAATGGTTTAGAATTCAATTGCTTACTTTTAATTTATTCTTAAGCAAATTGAACTCATATTTAATTCAATTGCTTTCAAAATAAATTTATTTTACTTCTATCAACTCATAGAATTTTAATTACTTCCATTTAGATCCAATGATTTTTATTCTATGCAAATTTGACAAGATCTATGTGAACAACCAAATATTTATGTTTTATAACCAATTTAAATGGATTTCTACTCGATTTATACTTAATCCTATTTCATTTTCAAACTTATTCACAATCTAAATATTCTCATTTCAATGTATATCAAATTTTGAATACATTCACTTGCATTTCATTTTATTAACCAAACTAATTCATCCAAAACTATTAACAGCTTAGGTCCATCTTCATTACTAATTAAATTCCCTTTTATCTTAATCCATTCATAACCATTTATTTAGCTCGACACATTTCATTTAAATTTCATTTAAAATCCATTTATTTACATTTCATTCCATATTTGTTTATTCCAAACTATTTTATTTAGCTCAAAACAACCCAAGCTATATCGTTCAATAACCATTTCTCAACTTATTTAAACCACATTTCATTTGATACTTATTTATTTCATCATTTATTTATTCAATATAATGAATTTATCCACATTCACTTAAACCATTCTAATAAACTCAAAACGTTCTATTTTCCTTATTGTCTCAAGTTATTTCAATTCCTTAATAATTTTAAAAGGTTTACAATTATTTATATAAGCATTTTCGTTCCATTAAATATTATCGGAAACTCACCAAATTTTATTTCAATTAAAATTTATTTTTACTTGGTTTAAAACCAACCCAATATTATTAAACTTTGTTTAAGTTGAATTCAATTCAACTCTCCTTCCTTCATTTAGCTTAAGTCAATTTCCTTCAATTTTATTCAAATTTTATACTTAAGCTCATTCTCATCTTGCAAACAAAGTTCTCTTTTCAATTTAACTTGATTCTATTTCAATCCTATCTCATTTCAAACTACAAATTTATTTAATCAGTTATTATACATTTTAACCTTTTAGATTCAGCTCATTCGATTTATTACAAGGTCATTTCCAATTTACTTCCACTTATTTGGAATTTATTGGCAATTCAAACCATCACTATTTTAATCTAATAACATTTTTATTCCATATATTTCAATTATATTTAATTTGTTAACACTTCAAGTTAAATTCGAATGTATAACTCAAGTTCTGAATCCACTAGCCATTTTCAGTATACCACCAAATTTCAAGAACTCACAATTCAATTACATTTACTTCACCAACAATTTAGGTCGATTTTAATTCATAACTTGAGTTTTATTTCCAACCTTCATCATAATCTCACAATTCAATTTCATTAACTAATTTATTATCTAATTAGTCTTTCCCCAATTTATAATCCAAAACTTGAATTTTTTAATTCCAAATATCACTTCATTTAATTTTTCTTAGTTCAATTTATTTATTTATTTTATTTTTCTCTTTTTAAAGTTTGGAATTTCCTTCGTTTTATTATCCAAAAAATCAAACAATATTTATTTTGGATTTTCTATCCCACTTTTCAAATTTAATAAGTCACAATTTATTATTTTCACACATTTCCATTCATCCTAGGCTTAAATATGTTCATCTTTATTTTTAACTCAAGCCTTATGATTATTTATAACCCAAGCATATCTTGTTCCATGGATTTTGATTCCTTTACAAGTTATTCTAACTTATTTACTTCAATCCAATCCTTACCCAATTTAATTTCCATTTATTCAGGTAAGAATCTAATTCCATTCTATAAGTTAATTGAATTCTTATTCCAATTCAATTTAATTTTAACTCAGATTTATTTAACCCAATTCGATTTCAACTTAATTCGAATACACTGGATATTATTTTCAACTTAATCAATCTCCATCCAGTCAAATTTTTATTTCCAAATCCAAGTTAATTTCATTTTTAACTTTTCTTTTAAATTTAAATTCCAACATTCAAAGCATATTATCCTTCCTAATTTAAAAGAACATCCTAACTTATAAGCTTATAACCCATCTTATCAGGATTTTTAAAATACCGGCTTTTGGTTTCAAAACATTTTGAAATCTCCGACATCTCAAATCACACTTCTCAAAATTTAAACCAACCCTGATTTTATTCCCAGCAAATTTCCTTAGAAATTTTCAAAAACAACTAGCTTTCTGAACAAGTCAATTTGATAGCAATCCGTCACTTAGGAATTCGAAAATGAATACTGATGATGCGGTCGTCATCATCAGAATTATTTTCCAATAATCCAAGTGATTTCAATGCTATATCACTTTCAAAATCCATTTAAAACAGATTTCTTTTCAGAAACATCACTAAAACAATTGTGCTATTATTTATCTTCAAAACACTTCCAAAATCTCCGGGTTTTAAATTTCCAAATCCTGCTTAAATCAATTTTACTATAATTCATTTGCATAGCTTATGCTCATACAAATTCTTATTTGAGTATATTTCAATTTATAAATTTCATTTATGACTCATACTTATGAATTTCATTTTATAATGAATTTATTCCCTTCAACTTTGGTTAGACTTTCAATTTCTAGTTAAATTCACTTAACAATGATAATACTTTAATATTATCATTTCTAACATCCAAGCAACCATATAATAGCTATATAGTTTACCAAAAACTTTCTTTATATCAAAAATATATTTTCGGGTAAAAGTATTTCATTTACCCATATTTAAAACAATACCGTGTCGATTTTTCTATTCAAGTGTTTAGAAACCCTTTCGATACAGTTGTCCAGACTGTGCCGACGAAGGTTCATATGCCACTCAATAAACCAATCAACACAATATTAAAACAATTTATATTCACTAACAAATACGCGCTCATATTTATTTATACGCTCAAACTCATTATAGAGTACTACGGACTCTATTTTAAATGAGTAATTTCCCACCAGAGCCAAGGTTATCACCAACCTTGCTCTGATACCAAGCTGTAACGACCCGCAAATCCGTACCACTTGAGTCAATACTATTCTACCTAAATATTCTCAAGTTGTATAGAAATACGAACCATTTGGATTAAAGAAGAAGAGGTAGAAGAAGAGAAAACAAAATCAACATCAGAATCTAACCATCGCAGCGTAATAAAATATAATAGATAGTAAATAATCTTTACTCAAAATCAAATATATCTGTTTACATACATTACATCATCAGGGTACATCAGTCACAGCTTACATCAATAACATACAATGGATACACAACAACTCAACAGCGGAATAATATATATATACAAGTACGTGAGTGCGTATCGTCATCCAGCTCGTCTCCTGAGCTCCACATCATTTCCTATATCCTATAATACTTGGTCTGACCCGAGCATTACAGTTAAATAACACCCGAGTCAGTCTGGATTACCAGCGTGAGAAAATCACACCCAATTGATTATTAAAGTTTAAAAAAAATCCTTTGAAAACAAAAGCATCTCGTAAGACCACGCCACAAATAAACATGTCGGGTTTTTACCTTACGATAGCTAAAACAATTTTATAGAAATCCTCTGATATTATAATAGTGTCTATAGAAAGTAAATAGAATCTAGCTGAAATGCTTGCATCTAACGTTTCAGCAATAGTTGGGCACAATCAAAATCGTACGGGCGCGTAGGGAAAATGGATGCCAACTAATGGCTAGGCACTGGGGTACCACCTGTCACGGTACCTGGTCTGGATCAGCATACCGAGGAGCCACCCTAACTCCCCTGCAACACAAGACCAGAACCATCCCTTACTGGACAGTCCCGAGCAAGATCACCCCACGGTTGGGATCAGCAACCGCCCACTAAGCTGAAATAAAGGGACATCTAGACAGGGATGACCTCACCCTCCAGTGGGGGCTACCCACGAAGCCTTGCTCCATATCCCCTGATTTTCAGCCATTCCCATTTGATGAGGCTTGAGGCTAAGCGTTACCTTTTTAGAATATATTCCTTAGAATGCCCATCGTCCACCTGACGATGTTTCGCAAGCATTCATCCATACTAGTCCGTCCCGGATTCGAACGGAACCGAAGGCACTATTCCTACTACATCCATTTTGGAAATATCCTCAGGATTAGTAGCGACTAGCCCTTGCGCTTCACTGCTCCATTTTTGAATCCAAAATCGTTTACACGAAACGTACAAACCGGATCGAAGTGGTTTTCGAGAAATTAATCTCGATCCCGGACTCTTCGAAACGATCAACGCATTGTCCAATATTGCTAGTCGGTTATTTAACTATCAATTTCTATTCACAATCATCCATCAAACAATAATTTTCCAAATTATTTATTAATCCCAAAAATATCTTCACAAGATATATTCCTATTTTCAATCCTTTGAAAACAGTTTCAAAACCATCCTTCTTTTCAGAATAAACTTTCCCAAATATTTTCTATCCCCACTGAAATTACCAAGCACAAAACTAGATTTTAAGAATAATTTAAAACACTTTACTTTGAAATATATACCTTCAAAACATTTAAATTAAAACTATTTCAATAATTTGTTAAAAACACATATTAAATGAATAATTGAAAATAAGGTTACTTAATAAATATAAAACTAGATTTATACTTTTTAAAACATAATATTAAGACATTTTTTTATTTAAATAATTACTACTATAATAGATATAGAGAAAATACTTACTTAAGAACATAAATATTAGAAATAAGAAATTTTCCAACACTTGCTTTTAAACAACTTTTAATCTTTTAACTTATATTTAAAAATTTACTTTGAAAACGTACTTGGTTATCCAGGGAGAATTACAACTTCAATCACTTAAATCAATTTCCCAAATTTATTTCCAATTTATTTCCTTTTAATTCGGAATCTATTAATTTCAGATTTCATTTCTTGATTATAATTTAAAAATACTTTAACTAAAAATTCCAATTTTTAGATTTCTCAATTACTTCTTTATTCTTTTAAATAAATTTAAACTTTGAATTTTAAAATAATCCTTTATTCCTTTAATTGATATACTTAAGTTTACAATTCATCAATTTCATTTTATTAACAATTACATTTCTCTTCATACTCGAAGTTATTTATTATTATTTTCATATTACTTCTATTTCTTTTCAATTCATTATTAATTTATTCAAACTTTCTATAATTATTTCGCTTACAAATTTACTTCCTTTCAATTTCCTTCAACAATCCAATTCATATATTTTGGTAATTCATGATACCGGAATATCCAATCAAACCATACATTCAATATTCCAATATAACTCATCATAGGATATCAAATGATCAAAACAGAGAATATTGAATAATTTAAATAAATGTGAGGGGTCCAGTTGGATCCCTCCAACCTGTTTTCCCTACATCCACAAATGTTAGCACAACATAATACACCAATTCTAAAATATCATACTATATCACATCAATCAATTCAACCATCCAACAATTATTTAAATTTGATCAAATTTAAATTTAAACTGGGTGAGATTAACTCACCTTTGATTTAGTTTTGCAATCCCCTTCAATTTCAACTTGATTTCCTGGGTTATAACCTTGTATAAACATTTATAATTTTTAACAATATTCGAGTCAATCGAATAATTAAGTTTTCATTTGATAATTTAATTAACCAGAGATTTCATTCTAAAGCAAATAAATTAAATTTTAAACTGATTTCCATTTACAGAATATTTTAGCAACCAACAGTTAAATAAGTTAATTAAATAAATTTCCAAAAATACACTATTTTTGTTAAAATTTATAGATTTAAAAATCTAGCTCTCTTCCATTTTTTTCTTCTTTTTTTTTCGAAAACAACAGCAGTTTACTCTTACTGTAATATACAATTCTTCAGTAAATAAACCAAAAACCCAGTATATATATTTATCAAATTCAAACATAATTTAACTTTTATCGTACAGTATTCGATTATCTTTGAAGAAATTAAGATAAACGAGAAGGGAAAGGAAACGAATACCTCTAAACATCTGCCGTCCAGAGAAAATCCCTCCTACCCTTCGACGCCGAACTCGCCTGCAACCTCCGACCCCAAAACCCAGATTCGACACCACGAGACTCCACTGTCGCGTCCCAAATCCTACCCTCGAAGCAGCCATTCACGGTGGCCTCCCTCAAATGAACCCTAATGTTGCCTCTCTCTCTCCCCTCTCGTTGTCATGACCTCGGCCAAACTCAAGTTTCCCAGACTCGAGTCGCCCACTCACCTCGCGAACCACGCCGCGACTTCCCACAACGACGATCCATCACACAAGCGCCTGACCTACCGCGCTTCCTCCCCTAATTCGAGAACACCCCCACGTGAATGCTCGGCTAGATCTGCCTTGAACGGCGAAAACAAATTGGATCGGCTCGCCATTACTTTCGAATGATTTAATCTGGGTTCTCATTCGATTCACAAGCGGCCATTCCTTCTATATTTTTTTTAATGTTTTTAGATCTGGGTTTTGAGATAATTTTTTTTCTTTTCGGCTGATTGGTTTATATATTTTGTTTTTCTTTTGGCTTCCAAGGCAAGGCTTGGCAAATAATATAAAAGAAAGCTTCTACCTTTATTTTATTATTACTTAAAACACGACTATGAACTGATTGAACGATGGAAAAGAATATTGCATGTCGGCTGAGACTGGTACAGTGATTCGAATTAAACTCCAAAAGTTCTGATGTGAGATGTATTTGACTAGTTGAAGTATTATATTTGAATTCCGAATTGGCTATTATCAATTAAATTTCCCACGCGTTCATCTATTGTATGATCACACGACAACTCCAAACACTACCAAATTTGACATCCGTTAATAATTCAATATTACAGATCTAATGAGACTAGTTTCGTCAAATTCCGAGACTGCGCCTCGGAAGGCTATTTTTAAATTCAATTTAAACAATAAAATTTTTAAAACTGAACAATTCACTGTTAAATTCAATTTTACAACTTTTATTATCCTCTGTACTATCAATATAAATTTTACAAGCCTTCAAATTATTTTTAACAGGCGTAAAATTCTAGAGTCAACAATTTACCCAATTTCTAATTATTAAATTCTACTATTTAATTATCAATAAATGGAGATATTTGTGATTCAAGTTAAGATTGCTCTATTGAATACTTAAAATCAATTAAATATTCTGATTTTAAATGCCTGAAAAATTCCGGGTCGTCACATTCCTCCCCCCTTAAAAGAATTTCGTCCCCGAAATTACAAGTTAGGAAGAATGATTCATAACTCATTAACTATTTCCTCAACCCAAATAGTTCTAACAACTTGCCAAAACAAATCTGTTATTAAAGACACAATATCCCTCTCATTAACTTTCCAAACCTATCCATAAGTCCCAAACAATTTTACTTACTTCACAATTCAAATTTAAGTTTGAATTCAATTTTAAATTACCACAATTTCTTAAATTTTTCTAATTCCTTAAATTCTCGAAAAATTTCGCCAGCGTCTCCTTTGCGCAGCTAGCTCGGTACAACTACAAAATGGCTCTACGGCCTCCCAAATCCAAAAGAAAACAAAAGGCCAAGTGGCTCAATCCAAATCCAAATCCCAATCAAATTTCATACCAAATTTAAATACATACCTTTTGTCGGGCAATTCAAATTTTATCTTTTGATATCAAACCTAATTTTCGTTTTCCTTTATAATACCTACATACCTGCTTAGCACCAATATCCAAACACAATATTCCCAAAACATTTTATCAACTCCCTTACCAAATGCCAAAATTCATCCAAACATCAACTTAGAATATATTTGCAATATTCAATTTCCAATTAAGAATTGACCATTCCTTACTTAAGTTAATATAAGCATTTTACATGTTTCTTTATTTATTTCCATCTTACCATTTCAATTTATATTCATTTCTATTCAAATTGATTCTTTCATTTCCATATGAATCCAATTTATCTTTAACTTTGCATATATAACTTTTATTTGTCATTTATTACTAATCCATGTCATTACGCTAAATTGGTTTCATTTACTAATTTATTTTAGTTTCCAATTCGAATTTGTTTTGTCGTTAACCAAAATTTTCCAAAAATTTTCAGAAAATTTTCTAACTTCCAAAATTTTTGAAAATTTTTGGCAGAGTCTCCTTTGTACGGAGGAGCTTTTGCAATTTGACAAAAGAGATAAATATATATACATCGACCCACACGGTCGGAAAAACCAAAAATAGTTCATATTTCCTAATTTTTATTGCGTAGGCGTACCTTATTTAGCATATTAAGCAAGCAGCTTATTATTTTTGGCAAATAGCACAACCAAATCCAGCCACACGGCTTCCAAGTACCTGTACTTACTCAATTTAAACATGTAAGTGCCAAATATATGCAGTTTAACTATATTTCACTTATTTATAATAGTTAAAACATATGAATTCTAAAAGAAACTCATGCCAAACATTTTTCTGTAAGCAATTTATATAGTTTCCATGCTAATTCAACTGTTCCAATTTATTTATAACCATTTTCACTCAATTCGAATGGTTTTCGATTCATTCGTATACAATTCCATCAATTTGAATGGTTTAGAATTCAATTGCTTACTTTTAATTTATTCTTAAGCAAATTGAACTCATATTTAATTCAATTGCTTTCAAAATAAATTTATTTTACTTCTATCAACTCATAGAATTTTAATTACTTCCATTTAGATCCAATGATTTTTATTCTATGCAAATTTGACAAGATATATGTGAACAACCAAATATTTATGTTTTATAACCAATTTAAATGGATTTCAACTCGATTTATACTTAATCCTATTTCATTTTCAAACTTATTCACAATCTAAATATTCTCATTTCAATGTATATCAAATTTTGAATACATTCACTTGCATTTCATTTTATTAACCAAACTAATTCATCCAATACTATTAACAGCTTAGGTCCATCTTCATTACTAATTAAATTCCCTTTTATCTTAATCCATTCATAATCATTTATTTAGCTCGACACATTTCATTTAAATTTCATTTAAAATCCATTTATTTACATTTCATTCCATATTTGTTTATTCCAAACTATTTTATTTAGCTCAAAACAACCCAAGCTATATCGTTCAATAACAATTTCTCAACTTATTTAAACCACATTTCATTTGATATTTATTTATTCCATCATTTATTTATTCAATATAATGAATTTATCCACATTCACTTAAACCATTCTAATAAACTCAAAACATTCTATTTTCCTTATAGTCTCAAGTTATTTCAATTCCTTAATAATTTTAAAAGGTTTACAATTATTTATATAAGCATTTTCGTTCCATTAAATATTATCGGCAACTCACCAAATTTTATTTCAACTAAAATTTATTTTTACTTGGTTTAAAACCAACCCAATATTATTAAACTTTGTTTAAGTTGAATTCAATTCAACTCTCCTTCCTTCATTTAGCTTAAGTCAATTTCCTTCAATTTTATTCAAATTTTATACTTAAGCTCATTCTCATCTTGCAAACAAAGTTCTCTTTTCAATTTAACTTGATTCTATTTCAATCCTATCTCATTTCAAACTACAAATTTATTTAATCAGTTATTATACATTTTAACCTTTTAGATTCAGCTCATTCGATTTATTACAAGGTCATTTCCAATTTACTTCCACTTATTTGGAATTTATTGGCAATTCAAACCATCACTATTTTAATCTAATAACATTTTTATTCCATATATTTCAATTATATTTAATTTGTTAACACTTCAAGTTAAATTCGAATATATAACTCAAGTTCTGAATCCACTAGCCATTTTTAGTATACCACCAAATTTCAAGAACTCACAATTCAGTTACATTTACTTCACCAACAATTTAGGTCGATTTTAATTCATAACTTGAGTTTTATTTCCAACCTTCATCATAATCTCACAATTCAATTTCATTAACTAATTTATTATCTAATTAGTCTTTCCCCAATTTATAATCCAAAACTTGAATTTTTTAATTCCAAATATCACTTCATTTAATTTTTCTTAGTTCAATTTATTTATTTATTTTATTTTTCTCTTTTTAAAGTTTGGAATTTCCTTCGTTTTATTATCCAAAAAATCAAACAATATTTATTTTGGATTTTTTATCCCACTTTTCAAATTTAATAAGTCACAACTTATTATTTTCACACATTTCCATTCATCCTAGGCTTAAATATGTTCATCTTTATTTTTAACTCAAGCCTTATGATTATTTATAACCCAAGCATATCTTGTTCCATGGATTTTGATTCCTTTACAAGTTATTCTAACTTATTTACTTCAATCCAATCCTTACCCAATTTAATTTCCATTTATTCAGGTAAGAATCTAATTCCATTCTATAAGTTAATTGAATTCTTATTCCAATTCAATTTAATTTTAACTCAGATTTATTTAACCCAATTCGATTTCAACTTAATTCGAATACACTGGATATTATTTTCAACTTAATCAATCTCCATCCAGTCAAATTTTTATTTCCAAATCCAAGTTAATTTCATTTTTAACTTTTCTTTTAAATTTAAATTCCAACATTCAAAGCTTATTTATCCTTCTTGATTTAAAAGAACATCCTAACTTATAAGCTTATAACCCATCTTATCAGGATTTTTAAAATACCGGCTTTTGGTTTCAAAACATTTTGAAACCTCCAACATCTCAAATCACACTTCTCAAAATTTAAACCAACCCTAATTTTATTCCCAGCAAATTTCCTTAGAAATTTTCAAAAACAACTAGCTTTCTGAACAAGTCAATTTGATAGCAATCCGTCACTTAGGAATTCGAAAATGAATACTGATGATGCGGCCGTCATCATCAGAATTATTTTCCAATAATCCAAGTGATTTCAATGCTATATCACTTTCAAAATCCATTTAAAACAGATTTCTTTTCAGAAACATCACTAAAACAATTGTGCTATTATTTATCTTCAAAACACTTCCAAAATCTCCGGGTTTTAAATTTCCAAATCCTGCTTAAATCAATTTTACTATAATTCATTTGCATAGCTTATGCTCATGCAAATTGTTATTTGAGTATATTTCAATTTATAAATTTCATTTATGACTCATACTTATGAATTTCATTTTATAATGAATTTATTCCCTTCAACTTTGGTTAGACTTTCAATTTCTAGTTAAATTCACTTAACAATGGTAATACTTTAATATTATCATTTCTAACATCCAAGCAACCATATAATAGCTATATAGTTTACCAAAAACTTTCTTTATATCAAAAATATATTTTCGGGTAAAAGTATTTCATTTACCCATATTTAAAACAATACCGTGTCGATTTTTCTATTCAAGTGTTTAGAAACCCTTTCGATACAGTTGTCCAGACTGTGCCGACGAAGCTTCATATGCCACTCAATAAACCAATCAACACAATTTTAAAACAATTTATATTCACTAACAAATACGCGCTCATATTTATTTATACGCTCAAACTCATTATAGAGTACTACGGACTCTATTTTAAATGAGTAATTTCCCACCAGAGCCAAGGTTATCACCAACCTTGCTCTGATACCAAGCTGTAACGACCCGCAAATCCGTACCACTTGAGTCAATACTATTCTACCTAAATATTCTCAAGTTGTATAGAAATACGAACCATTTGGATTAAAGAAGAAGAGGTAGAAGAAGAGAAAACAAAATCAACATCAGAATCTAACCATCGCAGCGTAATAAAATATAATAGATAGTAAATAATCTTTACTCAAAATCAAATATATCTGTTTACATACATTACATCATCAGGGTACATCAGTCACAGCTTACATCAATAACATACAATGGATACACAACAACTCAACAGCGGAATAATATATATATACAAGTACGTGAGTGCGTATCGTCATCCAGCTCGTCTCCTGAGCTCCACATCATTTCCTATATCCTATAATACTCGGTCTGACCCGAGCATTACAGTTAAATAACACCCGAGTCAGTCTGGATTACCAGCGTGAGAAAATCACACCCAATTGATTATTAAAGTTTAAAAAAAATCCTTTGAAAACAAAAGCATCTCGTAAGACCACGCCACAAATAAACATGTCGGGTTTTTACCTTACGATAGCTAAAACAATTTTATAGAAATCCTCTGATATTATAATAGTGTCTATAGAAAGTAAATAGAATCTAGCTGAAATGCTTGCATCTAACGTTTCAGCAATAGTTGGGCACAATCAAAATCGTACGGGCGCGTAGGGAAAATGGATGCCAACTAATGGCTAGGCACTGGGGTACCACCTGTCACGGTACCTGGTCTGGATCAGCATACCGAGGAGCCACCCTAACTCCCCTGCAACACAAGACCAGAACCATCCCTTACTGGACAGTCTCGAGCAAGATCACCCCACGGTTGGGATCAGCAACCGCCCACTAAGCTGAAATAAAGGGACATCTAGACAGGGATGACCTCACCCTCCAGTGGGGGCTACCCACGAAGCCTTGCTCCATATCCCCTGATTTTCAGCCATTCCCATTTGATGAGGCTTGAGGCTAAGCGTTACCTTTTTAGAATATATTCTTTAGAATGCCCATCGTCCACCTGACGATGTTTCGCAAGCATTCATCCATACAAGTCCGTCCCGGATTCGAACGGAACCGAAGGTACTATTCCTACTACATCCATTTTGGAAATATCCTCAGGATTAGTAGCGACTAGCCCTTGCGCTTCACTGCTCCATTTTCGAATCCAAAATCGTTTACACGAAACGTACAAACCGGATCGAAGTGGTTTTCGAGAAATTAATCTCGATCCCGGACTCTTCGAAACGATCAACGCATTGTCCAATATTGCTAGTCGGTTATTTAACTATCAATTTCTATTCACAACCATCCATCAAACAATAATTTTTCAAATTATTTATTAATCCTAAAAATATCTTCACAAGATATATTCCTATTTTCAATCCTTTGAAAACAGTTTCAAAACCATCCTTCTTTTCAGAATAAACTTTCCCAAATATTTTCTATCCCCACTGAAATTACCAAGCACAAAACTAGATTTTAAGAATAATTTAAAACACTTTACTTTGAAATATATACCTTCAAAACATTTAAATTAAAACTATTTCAATAATTTGTTAAAAACACATATTAAATGAATAATTGAAAATAAGGTTACTTAATAAATATAAAACTAGATTTATACTTTTTAAAACATAATATTAAGACATTTTTTTATTTAAATAATTACTACTATAATAAATAAAGAGAAAATACTTACTTAAGAACTTAAATATTAGAAATAAGAAATTTTCCAACACTTGCTTTTAAACAACTTTTAATCTTTTAACTTATATTTAAAAATTTACTTTGAAAACGTACTTGGTTATCCAGGGAGAATTCCAACTTCAATCACTTAAATCAATTTCCCAAATTTATTTCCAATTTATTTCCTTTTAATTCGGAATCTATTAATTTCAGATTTCATTTCTTGATTATAATTTAAAAATACTTTAACTAAAAATTCCAATTTTTAGATTTCTCAATTACTTCTTTATTCTTTTCAATAAATTTAAACTTTGAATTTTAAAATAATCCTTTATTCCTTTAATTGATATACTTAAGTTTACAATTCATCAATTTCATTTTATTAACAATTACATTTCTCTTCATACTCGAAGTTATTTATTATTATTTTCATATTGCTTCTATTTCTTTTCAATTCATTCTTAATTTATTCAAACTTTCTATAATTATTTCGCTTACAAATTTACTTCCTTTCAATTTCCTTCAACAATCCAATTCATATATTTTGGTAATTCATGATACCGGAATATCCAATCAAACCATACATTCAATATTCCAATATAACTCATCATAGGATATCAAATAATCAAAACAGAGAATATTGAATAATTTAAATAAATGTGAGGGGTCCAGTTGGATCCCTCCAACCTGTTTTCCCTACATCCACAAATGTTAGCACAACATAATACACCAATTCTAAAATATCATACTATATCACATCAATCAATTCAACCATCCAACAATTATTTAAATTTGATCAAATTTAAATTTAAACTGGGTGAGATTAACTCACCTTTGATTTAGTTTTGCAATCCCCTTCAATTTCAACTTGATTTCCTGGGTTATAACCTTGTATAAACATTTATAACTTTTAACAATATTCGAGTCAATCGAATAATTAAATTTTCATTTGATAATTTAATTAACCAGAGATTTCATTCTAAAGCAAATAAATTAAATTTTAAACCGATTTCCATTTACAGAATATTTTAGCAACCAATAGTTAAATAAGTTAATTAAATAAATTTCCAAAAATACACTATTTTTGTTAAAATTTATAGATTCAAAAATCTAGCTCTCTTCCATTTTTTTCTTCTTTTTTTTTCGAAAACAACAGCAGTTTACTCTTACTGTAATATACAATTCTTCAGTAAATAAACCAAAAACCCAGTATATATATTTATCAAATTCAAACATAATTTAACTTTTATCTTACAGTATTCGATTATCTTTGAAGAAATTAAGCTAAACGAGAAGGGAAAGGAAACGAATACCTCTAAACATCTGCCGTCCAGAGAAAATCCCTCCTACCCTTCGACGCCGAACTCGCCTGCAACCTCCGACCCCAAAACCCAGATTCGACACCACGAGACTCCACTGTCGCGTCCCAAATCCTACCCTCGAAGCAGCAATTCACGATGGCCTCCCTCAAATGAACCCTAATGTTGCCTCTCTCTCTCCCCTCTCGTTGTCATGACCTCGGCCAAACTCGAGTTTCCCAGACTCGAGTCGCCCACTCACCTCGCGAACCACGCCGCGACTTCCCACAACAACGATCCATCACACAAGCGCCTGACCTACCGCGCTTCCTCCCCTAATTCGAGAACACCCCCACGCGAATGCTCGGCTAGATCTGCCTTGAACGGGGAAAACAAATTGGATCGGCTCGCCATTACTTTCGAATGATTTAATCTGGGTTCTCATTCGATTCACAAGCGGCCACTCCTTGAGTGCGTATCGTCATCCAGCTCGTCTCCTGAGCTCCACATCATTTCCTGTATCCTATAATACTCGGTCTGACCCGAGCATTACAGTTAAATAACACCCGAGTCAGTCTGGATTACCGGCGTGAGAAAATCACACCCAATTGATTATTAAAGTTTAAAAAAATCCTTTGAAAACAAATGCATCTCGTAAGACCACGCCACAAATAAACATGTCGGGTTTTTACCTTACGATAGCTAAAACAATTTTATAGAAATCCTCTGATATTATAATAATGTCTGTAGAAAGTAAATAGAATCTAGCTGAAATGCTTGCATCTCACGTTTCAGCAATAGTTAGGCACAATCAAAATCGTACGGGCGCGTAGGGAAAATGGATGCCAACTAATGGCTAGGCACTGGGGTACCACCTGTCACGGTACCTGGTCTGGATCAGCATACCGAGGAGCCACCCTAACTCCCCTGCAACACAAGACCAGAACCATCCCTTACTGGACAGTCCCGAGAAAGATCACCCCACGGTTGGGATCAGCAACCGCCCACTAAGCTGAAATAAAGGGACATCTAGACAGGGATGACCTCACCCTCCAGTGGGGGCTACCCACGAAGCCTTGCTCCATATCCCCTGATTTTCAGCCATTCCCATTTGATGAGGCTTGAGGCTAAGCGTTACCTTTTTAGAATATATTCCTTAGAATGCCCATCGTCCACCTGACGATGTTTCGCAAGCATTCATCCATACAAGTCCGTCCCGGGTTCGAACGGAACCGAAGGCACTATTCCTACTACTTCCATTTTGGAAATATCCTCAGGATTAGTAGCGACTAGCCCTTGCACTTCACTGCTCCATCTTCGAATCCAAAATCGTTTACACGAAACGTACAAACCGGATCGAAGTGGTTTTCGAGAAATTAATCTCGATCCCGGACTCTTCGAGACGATCAACGAATTTTCCAATATTGATAGTCGGTTATTTAACTATCAATTTCTATTCACAACCATCCATCAAACAATAATTTTCCAAATTATTTATTAATCCCAAAAATATCTTCACAAGATATATTCCTATTTTCAATCCTTTGAAAACAGTTTCAAAACCATCCTTCTTTTCAGAATAAACTTTCCCAAATATTTTCTATCTCCACTGAAATTACCAAGCACAAAACTAGATTTTAAAAATAATTTAAAACACTTTACTTTAAAATATATACCTTCAAAACATTTAAATTAAAACTATTTCAATAATTTGTTAAAAACACATATTAAATGAATAATTGAAAATAAGGTTACTTAATAAATATAAAACTAGATTTATACTTTTTAAAACATAATATTAAGACATTTCTTTTATTTAAATAGTTACTACTATAATATATAAAGAGAAAATACTTACTTAAGAACTTAAATATTAGAAATAAGAAATTTTCCAACACTTGCTTTTAAACAACTTTTAATCTTTTAACTTATATTTAAAAATTTACTTTGAAAACATACTTGGTTATCCAGGGAGAATTCCAACTTCAATCACTTAAATCAATTTCCCAAATTGATTTCCAATTTATTTCCTTTTAATTCGGAATCTATTAATTTCAGATTTCATTTATTGATTATAATTTAAAAATACTTTAACTAAAAATTCCAATTTTAGAATTTCTCAATTACTTCTTTACTCTTTTAAATAAATTTAAACTTTGAATTTTAAAATAATCCTTTATTCCTCTAATTGATATAACTTAAGTTTACAATTCATCAATTTCATTTTATTAACAATTACATTTCTCTTCATACTCGAAGTTATTTATTATTATTTTCATATTACTTCTATTACTTTTCAATTCATTCTTAATTTATTCAAACTTTATATAATTATTTCGCTTACAAATTTACTTCCTTTCAATTTCCTTCAATAATCCAATTCATATATTTTGGTAATTCATGATACCGGAATATCCAATCAAACCATACATTCAATATTCCAATATAACTCATCATAGGATATCAAATAATCAAAACAGAGAATATTGAATAATTTAAATAAATGTGAGGGGTCCAGTTGGATCCCTCCAACCTGTTTTCCCTACATCCACAAATGTTAGCACAACATAATACACCAATTCTAAAATATCATACTATATCACATCAATCAATTCAACCATCCAACAATTATTTAAATTTGATCAAATTTAAATTTAAACTGAGTGAGATTAACTCACCTTTGATTTAGTTTTGCAATCCCCTTCAATTTCAACTTGATTTCCTGGGTTATAACCTTGTATAAACATTTATAATTTTTATCAATATTCGAGTCAATCGAACAATTAAATTTTCATTTGATAATTTAATTAACCAGAGATTTCATTCTAAAGCAAATAAATTAAATTTTAAACCGATTTCCATTTACAGAATATTTTAGCAACCAACAATTAAATAAGTTAATTAAATAAATTTCCAAAAATACACTATTTTTGTTAAAATTTACAGATTCAAAAATCTTGCTCTCTTCCATTTTTTTCTTTTTTTTTTCGAAAACAACAGCAGTTTACTCTTACTGTAACATACAATTCTTCAGTAAATAAACCAAAAACCCAGTATATATATTTATCAAATTCAAAATAATTTAACTTTTATCTTACAGTATTCGATTATCTTTGAAGAAATTAAGCTAAACGAGAAGGGAAAGGAAACAATACTTCTAAACATCTGCCGTCTAGAGAAAATCCCTCCTACCCTTCGATGCCGAACTCGCCTGCAATCTCCGACCCCAAAACCTAGATTCGACACCACAAGACTCCACTGTCGCGTCCCAAATCCTACCCTCGAAGCAGCCATTCACGGTGGCCTCCCTCAAATGAACCCTAATGTTGCCTCTCTCTCTCCTCTCGTTGTCATGACCTCGGCCAAACTCGAGTTTCCCAGACTCGAGTCGCCCACTCACCTCGCAAACCACGCCGTGACTTCCCACAACGACGATCCATCACACAAGCGCCTGACCTACCGTGCTCCCTCCCCTAATTCTAGAACACCCCCACACGAATGCTCGGCTAGATCTGCCTTGAACGGGGAAAACAAATTTGATCGGCTCGCCATTACTTTCGAACGATTTAATCTAGGTTCTCATTCGATTCGCATGCGGCCATTCCTTCTATATTTTTTTTATGTTTTTAGATCTGGGTTTCGAGATATTTTTTTTCTTTTCGGCTGATTGGTTTATATATTTTGTTTTTCTTTTGGCTTCCAAGGCAAGTCTTGGCAAATAATATAAAAGAAAGCTTCTACCTTTATTTTATTATTACTTAAAACACGACTATGAACTGATTGAACGATGGAAAAGAATATTGCATGTCGGCTGAGACTGGTACAGTGATTCGAATTAAACTCCAAAAGTTCTGATGTGAGATGTATTTGACTAGTTGAAGTATTATATTTAAATTCCGAATTGGATATTATCAACTAAATTTCCCACACGTTCATCTATTGTATGATCACACGACAACTCCAAACACTACCAAATTGACATCCGTTAATAATTCAATATTACAGATCCAATGAGACTAGTTTCGTCAAATTCTGAGACTGTGCCTCGGAATGCTATTTTTAAATTCAATTTAAACAATAAAATTTTCAAAACTGAACAATTCACTGTTAAATTCAATTTTACAACTTTTATTATCCTCTGTACTATCAATATAAATTTTACAAGCCTTCAAATTATTTTTAACAGGCGTAAAATTCTAGAGTCAACAATTTACCCAATTTCTAATTATTAAATTCTATTATTTAATTATCAATAAATGGAGATATTTGTATTTCAAGTTAAGATTGCTCTATTGAATACTTAAAATCAATTAAATATTCTGATTTTAAATGCCTGAAAAAATTCTGGGTCGTCACAAATTTAAACTAAGGGATTTCAACATAAAATTTCTTATTTTAACAAGTGTAAACTAATTAGACATGAAAGTAACAAGTGTAAATATTTTAATGTATATTGATTTGAAAGTTATACTTTAAATTCAAATTGTAAAAAGGGATATTTGGAAGATTTTATTTTGATATATACATAAGAAAGTTGTTTAAAGTTAAATTTTATATATATATAACATGTGTGTAAAGCTAGATTGAAATATATCTAAACATACTTAAAACAAGTGTAAAGGTAACTTTTAAACATGTAAATATGCCTTTGTACAAGTGTAAGAATTTTTACACATATTCTAAACATTTGTGAATATACAAAGACATGCAATATTAATTTGTAAAATATTAATACAAGCAATGACAAGTGTTAACCATGCAATAAGAAAGTAGACAAGTGGCATTAAGTTTCTTTATTCAAAATACGTGATAAAAACAAAACCAGGCTGTTCATGTTCCCTGTACAAAATCAAAGCCTAGTAACTCAAAATCAGTAAAAAGAAAAAAAAACCGTCTTCAATCAAAAACCTGATAATTTAAACCAGAGTGAAAAAAAATCAAACAACAAATCTTAAAACCTAAAAGCCAGGAAAACATGCAAGAATCATCTGGAAGCAAGTAAACAAGTGAAATTCGAAGACAGAAAGCAATTCAAAATTTAGAATTCAAACCTAGAAAAAACAAGAACACAAACCTGATCAAAAATGCAAAGTCTTCAGCCTGGAGATGATAATCTGGAAGCAAAACAAAATTTTCAGCATGGAAACAAAATCTAAAACCTGATCAAAGAGGAAAATGAAAAGCAAATGAAAAGCCTGTTCTCTGCTTAATCAACTTTCAAGCTCTGTTCATCATCTTTGCAGGTGAGCGAACACCCGTTTTTAAAATTTAAATCTCTTTGCATGTGAGCAAACCACCTTTATAAACTCTTTAAGTTTGATATATATGATTTGCCTGTGATGATCTTTGGAGTTTGCTATGAATTATGATGTGCATGTGTGGTTATATATATGTGTGTATAGAGATATATCTCTGATTTCAAGTTACGGGCTTTCAAATAGATCCAAGAAAACTCAGGTTTTCTCTAATTAATCTCTGATAACCTTTATTATTTGAACAAGTCATGTTTGTTGAACATAAACTAAAATCTAAGAACAGTTAAAGGATGTTTGTTTATAAATTTTCTAGAAATTTAGAAAAACGGTGAAATTTTAAACTATATCGAAAATCTCGACTTGAATAATTCTTTGTTTCAAGTATATAAATGATTTGTCATCAAAATCTATGAATTTTAAAATTATAACCATGATTTTTAAGCTCGTATTGCAAGCGAAATTGCAAGTTGAACAGAAAACGTAGAATGAGTAATTTCTGATGAACGAGGAGATAATGAGCTTCGATACTTACGTTGAAGGTAACTCGAGTGTTGTGATATCCCGAAAATTTTGACAATATCAATTTAATAATCTGAATTCAAAATTTAAATTGATTTGATAATTTTGTAAATAAATTTGAATTGATTTAATAATCTTCTTTTATTAAATATTTAATTAGTGAATTTATCTTTTAATAAGCTAATAAATTATTTTCTATTTATAATGTATATAGTTATATATATATTTTAAATAGATGAGTTTGGTTTTAAATTTAATTAGTATTGCATATTTTCTAATTATAATATTTTGGTAATTGGGAAATTATGATTTATTTAATGATTAAGCTTTTCAAAGCTATTTTATAAATAACTATATGATTTTAATGCATAAGATAAATGTTTTGTTTTTTAAAATATATTTTTAACTTAAGTTTGAACATTAATTTAGATTAAAATAAACTTATAAAAATGTTTGTTTTATTTCTTTTTAAAATATTGTTTAATGAATGTGATTGTAATTAGGTATGAAGTTTAAAATACAAATTAAAATATGAAACATTTATTCATATAAATAATAAGTAATCTATAACCTCTTTTATAAATTTATTTAAAATAATCAAAAACGTTATTTTCAAATAATTGATATATATATATATATTGTTTTTATTTATAAATATAATGGCTTTATTTGTTTAAAAATTAGCTATACATATAAATAAGTATTTGTAAACAAATAAAGTTCAAACCTTTTATTAAACTTTAATAAAAAATACTAATTAATTAAAAGGAACATTTGTAAACATCTTAGGATCTTATATTACATGTGTTAGATGTTTAAGCAAAGATATTAACAAGTGTTAGTAACTTAAGACAAGTGTCAAATTTATATTTTATTTTTCTTTGATTTTAAATAAATCATAAATAAGTTATATAAACTTACATTTTTCCATTCCTTTCCTTCATCTCATCTTCATTTCAAAACTAAGAAATTCTTTCAGCTCAAACATTCCTCTTTAAAAAAAAGGCTGCAAAATCAAACTCTTCATCCTCATATCCAAACTAATCATTCCCTGTTCTAATGCAAACATTTTCTGCATACAACAAATCTGAAACCCAAAAATCAGTAATCTTCCAAAACCAAATCTGGAAAATCAAAACCTTTTTCTCCTTCAAAATCTGATGCAACCTGTTCTAATGCAAAGCATTTTCATTCATGCAAATCTGAAACCATTTTCTCCTTCAAAAAAAAATCCTGTATTTCATTTTCAAAAAGCCCGTAACTCCTTCTTTTCAAACCAACATGCAAATCATCTTCAAAACCTGTAAATTTAAAGTCTGCATTTTGTTTTCTGCAATCTGGAAAGTGGCCTCTTCATGCAACAATCTTTCAGCAAGAAACATTCAAGTTTAAGTTTTAAAAGCATTCAAATAAGTTTTAAAGGATTCAAGGGGCGAAGGCATTTTAAAGCAAGTTTTCACAAGATTCAAGAGCTTTTCAAACCTGAAGCTCTGCTCTGCATTTTCAAAACAGTGAGTAACTTCACATTTTAAATTTAAGTATATTATATGGTTGTTTAATTCATCCATGGAAATAAGTAGGCTTATATATATTGTCAAATACTTTCTTAGTATATCTATGTGTATGAATGAATGCATGTTTAATTCATCTAAGTTACTGACTGTTTACAGTATAAGCACAAGTGATAAAAAAAAATTTCTCTTGACTGGTTGCTGTTATGATTTAATTAATTGAATGAAACTTGTTATTACAAGATAAAGTAAGTTTTAAAAATTTATATAAGTTAAATAAAATTTTGTATTACCTGGAAATAAAATTAACAGAGTAAAAATGAGTATAAGTGAAAATTCAAACTATATGAATTTATGTTTCAGGATTATGAATCAAAGCATCTTACAAAATCATGAATTTTAAACCAAGAATTACAATTTTTAATACTATATTCAGAAAGCGGTTTTCTTTTAACCGTGGTATGAGTTTTGAGGCATTTCTGTTGCCATAATTGTCTGGAGGTGTCGTGGTTGCTCCTGGAGATGGTGAAGTGATTAGGGATGAGGGGAAAATTATTTGTTTGGGTTGCACTGCATTTTGGTGATGTTGAATTGTGATTTGAAGTTTAGAACCCTAATTTTTCTGGGCTAGGAAGAATCGAACATCTCGACAAGTATAGTGGATCGAGTTGCTTGGGGTCTTGGGTATTGGAAGAGGATGGGTTGTCGAAGACTTCGCCTGAGTTCCTATGGCAATGGTGGTCGGAGTTTCAAATGGGAGGCGCTGACATGTTTGGGTTATAGTGGGTAGTGTTTGTTCTAGGTTTGGGAATGTGGTCGCGATTTTGAATTCGTGCAAGTGTTGATCGGGTTGTTGCATGGATGGTCTGAGGTGATGATTGTTGACTGTGGGGAGGTCGCGTGGTTGGTCATCGGTGGCCGGAGGCACCGTACAGGTGCACAGAGGAATGTGGATGCTGGTGAATGTTGGGTGGCTACAGGTTTTGATGGCCTTGTGTTGGTCTTGGGAAAATCGAGTTTTAACTCGAAGCGGATAAGCTTTGGACCCGAAGTTAATTTAGGTGTGATATCCTGGAATTTTTGGCAATATCAATTTAATAATCTGCATTTAAAAATTAAATTGATTTGATAATAATTTGTTAATTAAATTTGAATTGATTTAATAATCATCTTTTAAATGAATATTTAACTGGTAATTTATCTTTTTAATGCTAATAAATTGCTTCTATTTATAATGTATATATATATATTTGGATATATTATAAATAGATAAGCTTTGTTTTAAATTTAATAAATAAAGGCATGCTTTCTAATTTTAATATTTTTGGTAATTTGGAAATTTGATTTAATTTAATATTAAATAAATAACCATATGATTTAAAATACTCAAGATAAATGTTTATTTGTTTAAAATTGATTTTAGCTTAAGATTAAACTTAGATAAAAAGGTTGTTTGGTTTTAAATATAGTTTGATAAAATAAGTAATTTATTTAAATAAGAGACTAATTTCTTTTATAATTTCTTTTAAATTAATAATGAGTTATATTAATAATGTAATGTTTTTATAAATGGATTTTAATATAAACAGAAATTGTTATATATATAACTTGGAAGAAATTATAGTTTTTAAATTTCAAATAGATCTTCCAAAAATATATAAGATAAAATAAACCTTATAAGTATTAAACTTAAGTATAAACTAAATATATTATATTAACATAAGTATAAAAATAAATAATAGTAGACTAAGTATTTAATAATTTAAGTTTAAAAATAAAAAGAGTAGTAAAAATAAGCATCTGTGTTAAAGAATAGAATTAAATCTATAAGTCAAAAACTTATAACAAATAACTAAAACAACATTTATCTATATGTATGAAGTATATAATCAAATCAGGCCTTGTATATATGCAGCCTGTAAGATAGAAATGCAAGAATGTAAACAAAGTAAAATCTGGTAAGTGGAGTGGTTTTGTAGACAAAGTAAGAGTAAGAACATAGGTAAGTAAAAATGTGTTTGTATGTAACCTGTAAGTAATGTTAGGCAAGACAAGGAAAAAAATTTAACATCATCATACAAAAGAAGAAAATAAAAAAAAACTGGCAATGTAATCTTGTTTATTGCCTATAGGATATATGCAGGGACAAGTAATAGAAGTACCAGCATGTAAAAATGAGATAAGTGAAACATAAAGTACCTTATGCATTAAATGCTTGCATAGTTAGCAGCAAACAAGTCAATTCTGCATGTATACAAAATTCAACTCAGCCTCCACAAAAGAAAATATCTCTGACTTTTTTTTTTAAAATAATATCACCAGTCCTCTTATTTAGATATGCATGCTCTTTGTTCCATTCTCGTTTACAACATAGCAAACACTTCCAAGTATATAAACTTAAACAACATACAACAACAGCAAGCTTTTCCCATTTTTACAAACTTAAACAAAGTTTCAACTTGAACAAAAATCAAGATCAATATAACCTGAAAAAAAACAAGAGGATTGAAGAAATTATTCAGCAGACAAAATCAAAGAAAATCTGTTCACCAACAAATAAGTATGTCTGGTTGATAAGGCATTTCATCATTTAAGTGCAAGTTCAAGGTTTCAAAAGATTTTCAAAGAAACTGTTTCAAAATTTGTTCTCTGCTTCTTCATGCCTGGTGAGTAACATCACATTTAAATGGTTAAATATATTTTTCTGTTGCATGTTATTTTCCTTCTCTGGAATTTAGTTTGTTGATATATTTTTCTTTGTTTATATCTGGGTATAGGATTGTTTATGACTGTGCTTGTGTAGGTATGTGATTGTGATAAACTGTCTATGCCTGTAACCCTTGAAAACTCTGTTTCCTGTTGTTTTTTTTTTAGACAAATGAACAAACCAACCTTCATCACTTGATCTAGTAACTGTTTGAACTTAGGATGTAAACAAATGTTGTTTGTTTGATTTTAATTTAAGTGTTAAAAATTTATTAAAGTTAAAACAACATGTATTTGTCTCTGGCAACCAAGAAAGTTGAGTACAACTTTAAATAAGTTTAAAAACAAATTTCTTAATTTAAGAATCCAGGTATGTAGATTGAATATATGAACTTAAACATGATTTTTAAGAGAGAAATTATAATTTTTTAGTAAAGGGAAATAGGTGCAACTCTGGTTTAAGCATAATATGGAAATTGGCGACATTCTGATGATCTATGGGTAGTGAAGGCGTGGGGTTCTTCCTGATGATGGAAGAAAGGTAGGAGAAGCTAGGAAAAATATTAGATGGTGTAGAATTCCATGGTGGAAGTTGCGGTAGGGGTTTTTCTTTTTAAACCCTAGTTTTTGCTGTGGAAAAAGAATCGATCACCACGGCTCGTATGGACGATCGAGTGTCTCCGGGCTTCTGGTGATAGTAGCTTGGACGTGGACATGGTCGTAACCGGATTTGCAGCGTTTACGGTGGACGGGGTTGCGAGCACGGCGAGATGACAGGTTTCGTGGAGGGGTTGCTCATTTCGTTTCCGGGGTTGGGAATTTTGGATTCAATCTCGAATTGGAGAATTGGAGCGTGCATCGGCGATTGTGGTGAGTTGCTGCATCGTTTTCTGGTTTGTGGAGATCATCGCCGATGATCAACCGTGGCCGTAGTCACCGTGTATATGCATGGAGTTGAGGTGTATCTATGATGATTGGTTAAGTTTGGAACAGGGGGTTGTTGATTTCTTGAGGCATGTTTGAGTGTATTGGTTGTTCTGTATTTTTCCAGGTTGTACAGAAACTTGTTTTTCAGTTTTAAAATTTTTTTTTTAAAAAAAAAAAAAAACCTGAAGCTTTTAAATGTAGAAAAGGTTTAAAACCTAGTTTTAAATCCAAGTTTAAAGTGAGGTTTAAATCTGGAAATCATAAAGATAAATACGAATTTCAAACTAAAAGAAGTTTTAAATCTTAAAGGATTTGAAACAACTTTGTGTGTTAAGTGAAAACTTAAAAATTTATTTGAACTTAAAAATGAATTTGGTTTGAACACTTAGAAATTTGCTTTTATAAGACAAGTACTTCTTTGCCCTATAATTTTAAAGGAAGATTTTTAAATTATTTAAACTTTGTTTAAGTTTAAATTATATTCATTTTAAATTTCATATTTGAAATTAAATTTCAAAACAAGTTCAAAGGTTAATTGGTTTCCAAATGTATATGTTAATGACAAATTAACCATAATTAAGAAATGATTTATCTTAAATTTAATTTAAGATCAATACTTTAATTTAATTTAATTAGTAAGGTAATTAAGAAGTAATTAGCTTAATTAATTAATTGATTAGGGATTAATAAATATTGATTAAGGGTTAAACAATTTGTAATTAAGATCATTAATTAGATTATTAAATTAATGATTTAAGAATTCTTAATTAAGCAATTAATTTATAATCAAGGTTAATTAATTAAATAATTAGACTTTAATTAATGGATAATTAAAGATAATTTAATTTGGGATTAATCTAAGTTAATTACTTAATGGAAATAATTAGAGAATGGTTAATGAAGGTCATTAACCAGGATTATTTAATGATTAATTAATATGGTTAATTTTAATAATTAATTAGATTAATTTAATGATAATCATTTGTGACTTGTTTAAGTGTAATTACATAATGGAAGTAATTAAGGAGTTAATTACCCATTGTAATTAATTCTATTTAATATGAATTGTTTAAGTAATTAATTAAGTTTAATTAATTTAAATAATCATTTGATGTTGTGATAAGTATAATTACTTAGGGAAGTAACTAATGATAATTACTGGATGTAATTACCAAGAATGATTTAATGATGAAAGTAATTTGAGTATAATTACTTTGTATAATTAATCAAGGGATTAATTAGAAATAATAAATTATAGAGTAATTTATTTTATTTGATGAAGTAATTAAGGATAGTTAATTACTAAATGGGGTTAATCAAGGGTGATTAACAATTTGGTTTAATTGAAGATTAATTACTTAATGTAATTAATTTAAATAGAGCATGTAATTAGAGATCATTAATTATTAAATTAACGATGTAAATTAGAATAGATTTATTTGGAAATAATTAATAAATGATTTGTTTTATTAATACAATTAATTAAGAAGTAATGTAATTAATTTTGGTAAATTAAAAGTTAATTCCTATATTTGGTTAAAGGTAATTAAATTGTGGAAATAATTAAAAGATAATTATTTAAATATAATTAAGGGTTAATTAATCAAGGGCGATTAATTGAAATGAATAATTAGCGGATGATTTATTAATTGATTGGTAATTGATTAATAGTGATATAAGCAATAAAATGGTTAAGTAATTAATTTAATTCACTTTAAATTAATTAGAGATGTAGGTGATTAATTTAATTCATTTTAAATTAATTATAGCTGATGTGATTGCTTATATATATTGATTGATGATATTGTTTACCCTGAATGGTTTGAGATCTCAATATGAGATTAATGATGCTATGTATGCTTTGTTTTAAATATGATGATAATATGAATTATCTGATATGATGATAATATGCATTATCTGTTTGAAGTGATAATATTGGTTATCTGTTTATGTTGATGTTGACTATCTATTATGATATTGTGATTTATCTATCTGTGTGTATGTTGAATTATTTTGAATTTAACTGGTAAGGCTAAATAGACAACTTGGCCCTAAAAGACACGTTTTGGATTTCGATGAGACCGGGATCGGGTTTTCCGCATTTGGAAGTCCGAAAACCACATCGATTCCAAATTAACGTTAGGTCGCGAATCTGAAGTGAAGATGAAGATTTAGAATGCAAGGGTTATCGTCGTTAACTCTGAGGGTGATTCCAAAATGAGTGTAACGAGATAATGCCTTCGGTTTCGTTCGAACCCGGAACGAACTTGTATGGATTGAATGCTTTCAACACATCGTCAGGTGGACGATGAGCATTCTAAGAAATATGTTCTATAAAGGTAATCGCAGCCTCAAGCCTCATCAACCGGGAATGGCTAAAACAGGGGAGGTGCAGCAAGGTTAGGTGGGTCATGCCCAAGCAGGACAAGATTTTCCCCTGTCTAGATGTCCCTTTTTATTCGGCTGTGTGGACAGTTGTGAGCTCCAACTGTCGGGGTTGTCTTGTTCGGGACTGTTCAGTAAGGAATGGTTCCGGCCTTGTGTTGCAGGGGATGAAGGGAGTAATCCTCGGTACGGTGATCTAGGCCCCGTACTGTGACGGGCGGTACCCCAGTAGCCCTGCCATTGTATGGAATCCAAAATCCAATAAGTGCCAACGGTTTTGATTGTATTACCCACTTCGGTAGCTAGTAGCTGGAATTTAATCATGTAACAATTTCGGCTATTTTCTATTTACTTGAAAACCCTAGACCTATTATAATATCACAGAATTTCCTATCAAATGTTTTGGTTAGCGTAAGGTAAAAACTTACCCATGTTTATTTGTGGGAAGTCTTACGTGATACCTTTTGTTTTCAAATGTTTTTCAAAGTTAAGCAACTTTAACCTGTTACTCATACCAGACCCATGTCTGACCCGGAGTTTATTTTTGTTTTTCATAAACTCTCGGGTACCCAAATTTTTACGGGTAGCCAAGGGATTCAGGTTAGGTTTGACGAATTCTGGAGGAGCAATGGAGCAGGAGGCTTCAGCGTTGTAGATACACATATAGTTCCGCTGTGGTGCTATCTCTGAGTTGTTTATCTGCATTGTATATTGACTTGTATAACTAGACAGGTGTTTATAACTGTCTAGTATGTGATGTATTGACTGTATAACTCTGATATATGTAAAATTATGTAATAGTTATGTGATCTATTATATTTTATTCCATTCCGCTGTGAGATTCTGATGTTGTTGTTCTTTCTTCTCTATCTTTCTATTTTCTCATCCCTTTCTTTCTTAAAGACGATACGTCTTTCTGGGCGTAGGAAGTCAGGTCGTTACAGGTGGTATCAGAGCGCTCGGTTGAGCGAATACCTAGGCTCTTAAGTGATTTCTTTCTTGAGAAAGCGTATTTGTAATTTTTATATATGTATATATTTGTTTCTACCTATTTGTTGGGTTACCTATCCGGGTTTTCCAATACAAGTTATAAGGGTAGATACGGTAGTGGTGTGTGTACCACGACTACCAATGATTGGAGTTTGAATATTTGAGATTGGAAGCATATTTGTCGAGACTGTAGACCTATTACCGTCTCGAGTGAGCTTTGGATAGTGTAAGGATTTCATCGATCTCTGAAGGAAACCTGTTAAGGTTCGGAGTTCATTTTTGAAGTGTAAGTTTGGATGAGCTAGAGTTTGGACTCGTCGGCTTGGCTTGAGCAAGTCCGAATATCTTACCTCAGGATGTAGTAGCTGTGTGATGAGACACAGTGACTGCGGATGTCTCCGAAGATGTTTCTTTGGAACAAGTTAAGGAAGTGTGTCTGTTTCGGTGTTGTGGCTGGATTCAGTAGGGTGTTTGTGTTTGGTTTGAAGTCCGAGTTTCTCAAAGAGCCTTGGATAAGAAGTCTTTGGCATCGGGATCAGCAATGCAGCTCGTAGTGTTCGGTGTGCCGTCAAGGAGATCTTCTGGCTTAGCAGTTTTCTTGAGGTAATTTCAGGAGCAGCAGAGTGGTTCCATTTCTTCGATGGATTAGCTAGTTAAGCATATGTTGTTCTGTTTGTTAAGAGGGAGCAGTTTTTCCTTGGAAAAGAGGCTGGATTGATCGCAAAAGTGACTTGCGATAGCTGAGTGTTCTCTTGGGTTGTTTGATTTTTTTGGGTGTCTTCAGGGAGTCAGAGTTTTGTCAGCATCTGGAGATTGAGTTTGGTATCGACTGGATTCCAGAAGTGGTACCGGTGGTTCAGCTTAGTAGTAGGATGGTTTCTGGAGAATGAGTTTGGTGAAGCAGCTCAGGTTTTAGGGAACTTCGGAGTTTCTTTTATGGATCTGTTGAACCATAGTTCTGGGATGTGTTGTCCAGTTTGTGCTTGTGTTCATCATCAGCATTTTCATCTGTTTCATATCAGAGTTGCGCAGTGGAAGCAACTGGAAATTGCAGTGTTTTGGATTAGAGAGTGTCTACAGGAATTTTTCAAAATCTTAAGGCCAGATTGGGGTGCATCTGTTTTATCTCTTCCGGATGAGAGAAGTGAGATCTGTCTTCTGATTTGGAATAGAGTTTGTGTTCTGAGTTTTGGTTGATCTTGGAAAGATCGTTTTGTTGGATTGTTTTTGGTTCCAGTTTGTTTCTGAGAGGCATCAACAAGGGTTTAGCTGATCAGTAATGATGTTGGCAGCCCAGGATCGTCCGAAGAATTTTGTGGATAAGAGACGGAGGAATTTGGATTCCGAAGTCGGAGATTTGATTTTGGATAAGTGTTTGGTCTCAGGATTGAATTGCCAGTTTGGATAATTGGGATTCCTTGTGTCTCACGTATCTCTGAGGGAGTACGTGTATGAGCTATCTCTAGTTGGAAACCAGCAGTTCAGGGAGTTTTGGTTGTTGAGTCAGACTTATCTGCAGTCTGATATCTGGTCTTGTTTTATAGTTCTAGATGGGTGGAAGCTCTATAGCTTAGTAGCTAGATTATTCGGATTCTGTAGGGTGAGTATCCCGGTATTTATACCTGGGGAACTCTAGTTAGATCTATCTTGATTTTGTCTGGATAGTTAGATTTGTTTGATTGGATGAATTGATTGCTATGGTTATTTGCATATGATTGATGTATGCTTGTGTTTTAAAATTAAACTTTTAATCAGATTATTAAATTACCTTTGTTTTAAATTTCGGGGACGAAATTCTTTTAAGGGGGGAGGAATGTGATATCCTGGAATTTTTGGCAATATCAATTTAATAATCTGCATTTAAAAATTAAATTGATTTGATAATAATTTGTTAATTAAATTTGAATTGATTTAATAATCATCTTTTAAGTAAATATTTAACTGGTAATTTATCTTTTTAATGCTAATAAATTGCTTCTATTTATAATGTATATATATATTTGGATATATTATAAATAGATAAGCTTTGTTTTAAATTTAATAAATAAAGGCATGCTTTCTAATTTTAATATTTTTGGTAATTTGGAAATTTGATTTAATTTAATATTAAATAAATAACCATATGATTTAAAATACTCAAGATAAATGTTTATTTGTTTAAAATTGATTTTAGCTTAAGATTAAACTTAGATAAAAAGGTTGTTTGGTTTTAAATATAGTTTGATAAAATAAGTAATTTATTTAAATAAGAGACTAATTTCTTTTATAATTTCTTTTAAATTAATAATGAGTTATATTAATAATGTAATGTTTTTATAAATGGATTTTAATATAAACAGAAATTGTTATATATATAACTTGGAAGAAATTATAGTTTTTAAATTTCAAATAGATCTTCCAAAAATATATAAGATAAAATAAACCTTATAAGTATTAAACTTAAGTATAAACTAAATATATTATATTAACATAAGTATAAAAATAAATAATAGTAGACTAAGTATTTAATAATTTAAGTTTAAAAATAAAAAGAGTAGTAAAAATAAGCATCTGTGTTAAAGAATAGAATTAAATCTATAAGTCAAAAACTTATAACAAATAACTAAAACAACATTTATCTATATGTATGAAGTATATAATCAAATCAGGCCTTGTATATATGCAGCCTGTAAGATAGAAATGCAAGAATGTAAACAAAGTAAAATCTGGTAAGTGGAGTGGTTTTGTAGACAAAGTAAGAGTAAGAACATAGGTAAGTAAAAATGTGTTTGTATGTAACCTGTAAGTAATGTTAGGCAAGACAAGGAAAAAAATTTAACATCATCATACAAAAGAAGAAAATAAAAAAAAAACTGGCAATGTAATCTTGTTTATTGCCTATAGGATATATGCAGGGACAAGTAATAGAAGTACCAGCATGTAAAAATGAGATAAGTGAAACATAAAGTACCTTATGCATTAAATGCTTGCATAGTTAGCAGCAAACAAGTCAATTCTGCATGTATACAAAATTCAACTCAGCCTCCACAAAAGAAAATATCTCTGACTTTTTTTTTTAAAATAATATCACCAGTCCTCTTATTTAGATATGCATGCTCTTTGTTCCATTCTCGTTTACAACATAGCAAACACTTCCAAGTATATAAACTTAAACAACATACAACAACAGCAAGCTTTTCCCATTTTTACAAACTTAAACAAAGTTTCAACTTGAACAAAAATCAAGATCAATATAACCTGAAAAAAAACAAGAGGATTGAAGAAATGATTCAGCAGACAAAATCAAAGAAAATCTGTTCACCAACAAATAAGTATGTCTGGTTGATAAGGCATTTCATCATTTAAGTGCAAGTTCAAGGTTTCAAAAGATTTTCAAAGAAACTGTTTCAAAATTTGTTCTCTGCTTCTTCATGCCTGGTGAGTAACATCACATTTAAATGGTTAAATATATTTTTCTGTTGCATGTTATTTTCCTTCTCTGGAATTTAGTTTGTTGATATATTTTTCTTTGTTTATATCTGGGTATAGGATTGTTTATGACTGTGCTTGTGTAGGTATGTGATTGTGATAAACTGTCTATGCCTGTAACCCTTGAAAACTCTGTTTCCTGTTGTTTTTTTTTTAGACAAATGAACAAACCAACCTTCATCACTTGATCTAGTAACTGTTTGAACTTAGGATGTAAACAAATGTTGTTTGTTTGATTTTAATTTAAGTATTAAAAATTTATTAAAGTTAAAACAACATGTATTTGTCTCTGGCAACCAAGAAAGTTGAGTACAACTTTAAATAAGTTTAAAAACAAATTTCTTAATTTAAGAATCCAGGTATGTAGATTGAATATATGAACTTAAACATGATTTTTAAGAGAGAAATTATAATTTTTTAGTAAAGGGAAATAGGTGCAACTCTGGTTTAAGCATAATATGGAAATTGGCGACATTCTGATGATCTATGGGTAGTGAAGGCGTGGGGTTCTTCCTGATGATGGAAGAAAGGTAGGAGAAGCTAGGAAAAATATTAGATGGTGTAGAATTCCATGGTGGAAGTTGCGGTAGGGGTTTTTCTTTTTAAACCCTAGTTTTTGCTGTGGAAAAAGAATCGATCACCACGGCTCGTATGGACGATCGAGTGTCTCGGGGCTTCTGGTGATAGTAGCTTGGACGTGGACATGGTCGTAACCGGATTTGCAGCGTTTACGGTGGACGGGGTTGCGAGCACGGCGAGATGACAGGTTTCGTGGAGGGGTTGCTCATTTCGTTTCCGGGTTTGGGAATTTTGGATTCAATCTCGAATTGGAGAATTGGAGCGTGCATCGGCGATTGTGGTGAGTTGCTGCATCGTTTTCTGGTTTGTGGAGATCATCGCCGATGATCAACCGTGGCCGTAGTCACCGTGTATATGCACGGAGTTGAGGTGTATCTATGATGATTGGTTAAGTTTGGAACAGGGGGTTGTTGATTTCTTGAGGCATGTTTGAGTGTATTGGTTGTTCTGTATTTTTCCAGGTTGTACAGAAACTTGTTTTTCAGTTTTAAAATTTTTTTTTTTAAAAAAAAAAAACCTGAAGCTTTTAAATGTAGAAAAGGTTTAAAACCTAGTTTTAAATCCAAGTTTAAAGTGAGGTTTAAATCTGGAAATCATAAAGATAAATATGAATTTCAAACTAAAAGAAGTTTTAAATCTTAAAGGATTTGAAACAACTTTGTGTGTTAAGTGAAAACTTAAAAATTTATTTGAACTTAAAAATGAATTTGGTTTGAACACTTAGAAATTTGCTTTTATAAGACAAGTACTTCTTTGCCCTATAATTTTAAAGGAAGATTTTTAAATTATTTAAACTTTGTTTAAGTTTAAATTATATTCATTTTAAATTTCATATTTGAAATTAAATTTCAAAACAAGTTCAAAGGTTAATTGGTTTCCAAATGTATATGTTAATGACAAATTAACCATAATTAAGAAATGATTTATCTTAAATTTAATTTAAGATCAATACTTTAATTTAATTTAATTAGTAAGGTAATTAAGAAGTAATTAGCTTAATTAATTAATTGATTAGGGATTAATAAATATTGATTAAGGGTTAAACAATTTGTAATTAAGATCATTAATTAGATTATTAAATTAATGATTTAAGAATTCTTAATTAAGCAATTAATTTATAATCAAGGTTAATTAATTAAATAATTAGACTTTAATTAATGGATAATTAAAGATAATTTAATTTGGGATTAATCTAAGTTAATTACTTAATGGAAATAATTAGAGAATGGTTAATGAAGGTCATTAACCAGGATTATTTAATGATTAATTAATATGGTTAATTTTAATAATTAATTAGATTAATTTAATGATAATCATTTGTGACTTGTTTAAGTGTAATTACATAATGGAAGTAATTAAGGAGTTAATTACCCATTGTAATTAATTCTATTTAATATGAATTGTTTAAGTAATTAATTAAGTTTAATTAATTTAAATAATCATTTGATGTTGTGATAAGTATAATTACTTAGGGAAGTAACTAATGATAATTACTGGATGTAATTACCAAGAATGATTTAATGATGAAAGTAATTTGAGTATAATTACTTTGTATAATTAATCAAGGGATTAATTAGAAATAATAAATTATAGAGTAATTTATTTTATTTGATGAAGTAATTAAGGATAGTTAATTACTAAATGGGGTTAATCAAGGGTGATTAACAATTTGGTTTAATTGAAGATTAATTACTTAATGTAATTAATTTAAATAGAGCATGTAATTAGAGATCATTAATTATTAAATTAACGATGTAAATTAGAATAGATTTATTTGGAAATAATTAATAAATGAATTGTTTTATTAATACAATTAATTAAGAAGTAATGTAATTAATTTTGGTAAATTAAAAGTTAATTCCTATATTTGGTTAAAGGTAATTAAATTGTGGAAATAATTAAAAGATAATTATTTAAATATAATTAAGGGTTAATTAATCAAGGGCGATTAATTGAAATGAATAATTAGCGGATGATTTATTAATTGATTGGTAATTGATTAATAGTGATATAAGCAATAAAATGGTTAAGTAATTAATTTAATTCACTTTAAATTAATTAGAGATGTAGGTGATTAATTTAATTCATTTTAAATTAATTATAGCTGATGTGATTGCTTATATATATTGATTGATGATATTGTTTACCCTGAATGGTTTGAGATCTCAATATGAGATTAATGATGCTATGTATGCTTTGTTTTAAATATGATGATAATATGAATTATCTGATATGATGATAATATGCATTATCTGTTTGAAGTGATAATATTGGTTATCTGTTTATGTTGATGTTGACTATCTATTATGATATTGTGATTTATCTATCTGTGTGTATGTTGAATTATTTTGAATTTAACTGGTAAGGCTAAATAGACAACTTGGCCCTAAAAGACACGTTTTGGATTTCGATGAGACCGGGATCGGGTTTTCCGCATTTGGAAGTCCGAAAACCACATCGATTCCAAATTAACGTTAGGTCGCGAATCTGAAGTGAAGATGAAGATTTAGAATGCAAGGTTTATCGTCGTTAACTCTGAGGGTGATTCCAAAATGAGTGTAACGAGATAATGCCTTCGGTTTCGTTCGAACCCGGAACGAACTTGTATGGATTGAATGCTTTCAACACATCGTCAGGTGGACGATGAGCATTCTAAGAAATATGTTCTATAAAGGTAATCGCAGCCTCAAGCCTCATCAACCGGGAATGGCTAAAACAGGGGAGGTGCAGCAAGGTTAGGTGGGTCATGCCCAAGCAGGACAAGATTTTCCCCTGTCTAGATGTCCCTTTTTATTCGGCTGTGTGGACAGTTGTGAGCTCCAACTGTCGGGGTTGTCTTGTTCGGGACTGTTCAGTAAGGAATGGTTCCGGCCTTGTGTTGCAGGGGATGAAGGGAGTAATCCTCGGTACGGTGATCTAGGCCCCGTACTGTGACGGGCGGTACCCCAGTAGCCCTGCCATTGTATGGAATCCAAAATCCAATAAGTGCCAACGGTTTTGATTGTATTACCCACTTCGGTGGCTAGTAGCTGGAATTTAATCATGTAACAATTTCGGCTATTTTCTATTTACTTGAAAACCCTAGACCTATTATAATATCACAGAATTTCCTATCAAATGTTTTGGTTAGCGTAAGGTAAAAACTTACCCATGTTTATTTGTGGGAAGTCTTACGTGATACCTTTTGTTTTCAAATGTTTTTCAAAGTTAAGCAACTTTAACCTGTTACTCATACCAGACCCATGTCTGACCCGGAGTTTATTTTTGTTTTTCATAAACTCTCGGGTACCCAAATTTTTACGGGTAGCCAAGGGATTCAGGTTAGGTTTGACGAATTCTGGAGGAGCAATGGAGCAGGAGGCTTCAGCGTTGTAGATACACATATAGTTCCGCTGTGGTGGTATCTCTGAGTTGTTTATCTGCATTGTATATTGACTTGTATAACTAGACAGGTGTTTATAACTGTCTAGTATGTGATGTATTGACTGTATAACTCTGATATATGTAAAATTATGTAATAGTTATGTGATCTATTATATTTTATTCCATTCCGCTGTGAGATTCTGATGTTGTTGTTCTTTCTTCTCTATCTTTCTATTTTCTCATCCCTTTCTTTCTTAAAGACGATACGTCTTTCTGGGCGTAGAAGGGCGGGTCGTTACATTAGGGGAGACTCGAGTTAATGTATTGTTTCAGGTTTTGGTAACAAAACAGAAACCTGTTTCTGTTTTTAAAATTAAAAGTAAAGTTTGAATATAATCTTTAATTTGAATTAGGATTTAAACCTGAATTGAATCTGAATTCAATAGTTTGAATCTTGGTTTTTGGAATGATTTTAAATTTTGAAATTTAAATTTGGTTTTTAACAACTTTTAAAGTATAAAAGAATATTGGTTTTGAATTTAAACTATAAGTTTTAAATTGTAAAATAGAAATTTAAAATAATTTTAAATTCTAGTTTTAAAATCTGGAATTGGTTTTAAACTTCAGTTTTTAAATAAAATAAGTTTTCAATTTAAATTGTTTAATTGCTTTAAAAATATGGTTAAATGATTTTAATTTTAAAATGAAGATTTGGAATGTAAGAAAAACTATAAAGATTTAAGTTTAAATCTGGAATGAAGATTAAAGCTGTGTTTCAGATTTGAAATTAAAGGAAATTTATAAATTTGAATTTGTTTTTAAATAACTTGGAATGTTTAAGGGTATTTTAAACTAATTTGAATTTAAAGATGAATTTGGTTTAAATTCTTTTAAAAACTTCTTTCTAAAATGAATTTTTTCTTTAACATATGAGATAAAAGATTTTAAATTGTTTTAAACGTTGTTTACATAAATTTGTATTCATTTTTAAAATCTTAATTTTAAAATGAAGTTTAAAATGGAATCTAAAGTAAATTTAAAAACAATTTGTTTTTAAATGCTTAATTAAGCAAGAAATGTTTATCCTAAAGATAAATAAAATTTATTGATTTGGATTCATTAAATTATTAAGATAATTAAGATGAATAACTAATTATTTAATTAATTAATAATATGGATGATTAATTAAGTAATTAAGAGATTTTAAATTAATTAATTAAGACTTGAGATTAATTAATTAAGGTTAATTAATATGTAATTAAGGATTATTAATCAGATTTTAATTAATGATTAAGAATTGATTAATCAAGTAATTAAGGATTAATTAAGATTATAGTTAACACTTAATTAATTAAATAATTAGAGATTAATTAATTGGTAATTAAATTTAAATTAAGTTGTAATTAATGATGGTTAATCTAAGTTACTTTCTTAAGAAAGTAGTTAAAGATTTGTTAATGAAGGTCATTAACTTAAAATAATTTAACAATTAATTAATGTGATTAATTTCAATAATTAATTAGATCAATTAATTAATAATAATCATTTGTGAAATTGTTTTTGTGTAATTACTTAATAGAAGTAATTAATGAATTAATTACTTAATGTAATTAATTGAGTTTAATGTGATTTGTTTAGGTTAATTAATTAAGTTTAATTAGTTTAAGCACTTGATGATTTGATAATAATTACTTAATGTAATTAATGGAATTGTAATTACTTAGGGAAGTAATTAATTGATAATTACTGAATGTAATTAAAGATGTTTTAATAATGGAAGTAATTTAGATTTAATTACTTTGAAATTAATCAAGGGATTAATTAGAGTATAAATTAAGGATTAATTTATTCAATGAAGTAATTAAGGATAGTTAATTACTGAATGTTATTTGCCAAGGGTGATTAATATATGTGGTTTAATTGAAGATTAATTACTTAATGTAATTAATTTAAATAGAGAGATTAATCAAATAATATAATTAGAAATCATTAATTAATAAAATTAATGATGAATTGATTAATTAAGGAATAATTAATAATGAAGTAATTAATTAATTAATGATTATTGTAATTAATTTTAGTTAATTAATTGATTAAGTAATAAAAAGTTAATTATTACAAAGGGTTAAGTATACTTAACTTGTGTAATTAACTTAAAGGCTAATTACTTATTGTAATTAGGGAATTGTTAATCAAAAATGATTATTTGAAATGAATAATGAGATGGTGATTAATTAATTGATTTGTAATCAATTAATGGTTAAGTTAAGTAGGATTATAATGATGAAGTAATTAATTTAATTCATTTTAAATTAATTAGAGATTAATTACTTAATTTAATTCATTTTAAGTTAATTATAGATGGTGTGATTATTAAAACATTGCTTATGTATGAATGGATGATATTGGTTGCCTTGAATGGTTTGTAATCTCAGCTATGGGATGAGTAATGTTATGTGATATGTATGCACTGGTTGCATTGTGATGATAATATGGATTATCTGTTATAATGATGATATGGATTATCTATTGGTGATGATAATGTTGATTATCTATTGTGATGTGAATTATCTATCTGTGTGTATATAGATAATGAATTGAAATTGTTTTAAACACTAAAACAACTTGGCCTTAAAAGATACGTTTTGGATTCGATGAGACCGGGATCGGGTTTCCATATTTGGATATCCGAAAACCACATCGATCCAAATTAACGATAAGTCGTGAATCTCAAGTGAAGATGAAGATTCAGAGTGCAAGGGTTATCGTCGTTAACTCTAAGGGTGATTCCAAAATGAGTGTAACGACATAATGCCTTCGGTTTCGTTCGAACCCGGAACGAACTTGTATGGATTGAATGCTTTCAGAACATCGTCAGGTGGACGATGAGCATTCTAAGTGATGTGTTCTATAAAGGTAATCGTAGCCTCAAGCCTCATCAACCAGGAATGGCTAAAACAGGGGAGGTGCAGCAAGGATAAGTGGATCATGCCCAAGTAGGACGAGATTTACCCCTGTCTAGATGTCCCTTTATTTTGGCTGTGTGGTGCGGTTGCTGATCACAACAGCGGGGTGGTCTTGTTCGGAACTATTCAGTAAGGATTGGTTCCAGCTTTGTGTAGCAGGGGATTGGGAGTAATCCTCGGTACGTTGATCTAGGCCACGTACTATGACGGGCGGTACCCCGGTAGCCCTGCCATTGTATGGAATCCAATCTCCAATAAGTGTCGTACGTGTTAGTTGTGCCCAACTATGTTGGAACATGAGATGTAAGCATTCCATCTATTTCTGTATTTTACTTGAAAACCCTATACCCTATTATAATATCACCGGATTTCCTATCAAATGTTTTGGTTAGTGTAAGGTAAAAACTTTTCCATGTTTATGTGTGGGAAGTCTTACGTGATACCTTTCTTTTCAAAAGGTTTTTCAAAGTTAAGAAACTTTAACCTATCACTCACACCAGACCCATGTCTGACCCGAAGTTTATTCCTGTTTTTCTTAAACTCTTGGGTACTCAAATTTTTACGAGTAGCCAAGGGATTCAAGTTAACTTTGATGAATTATGGAGGAGGAATGAAGCAGGAGGCTTCTGCGTGTAGATATATATAGTATTTCGCTGTGTTGGTATCTCTGAGTGGTTTCTTTGTTGATATTGTATTTGAGTTGTAATAACTAGACATGTGTTTATAACTGTCTAGTATGTGATGTATTGTCTGTGTAACTCTGATAGTTGTTGTATACTATGTATTATTTATGTTATTAATATAATTTATTCGTTCTGATGTTGAGATTCTGCTGTTGTTTTCTTCTTTCTCTTCTTTCTTTTCTTTTTTCTGTCCCTTTCTTTCTTAAAGATGATGCGTCATTCTGTGGAGATGAATGGCGGGTCCTCACAGGTGGTATCAGAGCGCTAGGTTGAGTGAATACCTAGTATCTGGAGTGGTGTCTATCTTGAGAGAACGTATTTATATTTTTAATATATATATATATATATATTTATATTTTATTTCTACCTATTGGGTTACCTATTCAGGTTTTTCCAATATAAGATATAAAGGTAGATAAGGTAATGGTGTGTGTAACTCAACTACCATTGGTTGGAGGTGTATTTGTCGAGACTATAGACCTAATACCGTCTCGAGTGAGCTTTGAAGTGATGAAGGATTTCATCGATCTCTAAAGGAAACCTGTTAAAGTTCGGAGTTCATTATTGAAGTGTGGAATTGGATGAGTTGAGTTTGGATCTGTCGGATGAGCAGTAGGAAGTGATGGTATCTTGATATCTCAGGAAGTAGTAGCTGTGTGATGAGACGCAGTGACTATGGATGTTTCCGAAGATATTTTTTTGGAACAAGTTTAAGGAAGTGTGTCTGTTTCGGTGTTGTGGCTAAGTCCAGAAGGGAGTTTCTGTTTTCTTTGAAGTCCGAGTTTCTCGGAGAACTTTGGATTGAGAATTCTTTGGCATTGGTGTTAGCGGTGCAGCTCGGAGTGCTCTGTGTTGGAAGGAAGTTTTCTGGATGGATAGTTTTTTTGAAGTAGAGTTCAGAAGCAGCAGGGTGTATCCTTTTCTTCGGTAGATTGGATAGGCCAGCATAAGCTGTTCTGATTGGTAAAGAGAGAGCTGTTTCTTTGGAATTAGGCTAAGTTGATCGCAAAAGTGACTTGCTATAGTTGAGTGTTTACTGGGTTGTTGGAGATTGTTCGGATGTATTCAGGGAAGTCAGAGCTTTGCCGCATCTAGAGATCGAGTTTCCTTATCGACTAGGATTCCAAGAGTGCTACCTGTGGTTCAGCTTAGTGGAAGGATGATTCCTAGAGATAGTGTTTGGTGGAGCAACTCGGGTTTCAGAGGAATTTCTGAGTTTTCTTTATGGATGCTATGAACCATATTTCTGGAAAGTGATGTCCAGTTTGTGCTCGTGTTCATCATCAGCATTCTTATCTAATTCGGATCAGAGTTGTGCAGCGGAAGCTGTTTGGAAGTGTTTCTGATTGTCTTTTCTGGATAAGGAGAAGTTTGTTGTCTTCTAATGTTTGAAGAGTAGAGTTTGTTCTTGGTTTTGGATTGATATTGAGGAGATCATTGAGTTGGGTTGTTTTTTGGTCTGGTTTGTTTCTAGAGAAATAAGCAATGGTTGAGCTAATCAGGAAGGATGTTGGCAGTCCAGGATCGTCCGAAGAATCTTATGAATAAGAGACGGAGGAATTTGGATTCTGGAGTTGGAGATTTGGTCTTAGGTAAGTTTTTCTCCGATCGAAGGGGCTATAAATTTTGGTAACTCTGTGAAGCTAGCTCTGAGGTGTTTTGGATTTCTTCTGTGTTTTGGTAAAATAAGTGTTTGGTTTTCTAGAGTTAAATTGCCAGTTTGGATAACTGGGATTCAGTGTGTTTCACGTATCTCTGGGGGAGTACGTGTTTGATATTTCTGATTGTAGAACCAGCAATTCAGGAGGTTTGGTTGTTGAGTCAGACTCATCTATAGTCTGACATCCTGTTTAAAGTTATAAATATAGATGAACATGAGCTCTATAGCTTAGTAATATTAATGTTTAAATTCTATAGAGCGAGTATCCCGATATTTATACCAGGGTAACTCGAGAAAATTCTATCCAGAATTTTTCTGGATAGTTAGATTTGTTTTGATTGTGTGAATTGATTGCTTTGGTTGTTAGCATATGATTAATATATGCTGAGCTTTAAAATAATATCTTTAATGAGATTATTAAATTACCTTTGTTTTAAATTTCAGGGACTAAATTCTTTTAGGGGGGAGGATTGTGATATCCCGAAATTTTTGACAATATCAATTTAATAATCTGAATTCAAAATTCAAATTGATTTGATAATTTTTGTAAATAAATTTGAATTGATTTAATAATCTTCTTTTATTAAATATTTAATTAGTGAATTTATCTTTTAATAAGTTAATAAATTGTTTTCTATTTATAATGTATATATATATATATATATTTTAAATAGATGAGTTTGGTTTTAAATTTAATTAGTATAGCATATTTTCCAATTATAATATTTTGGTAATTGGGAAATTATGATTTATTTAATGATTAAGCTTTTCAGAGCTATTTTATAAATAACTATATGATTTTAATACATAAGATAAATGTTTTGTTTGTTTAAAATATATTTTTAACTTAAGTTTGAATATTAATTTAGATTAAAATAAAGTTATAAAATGTTTATTTTATTTCTTTTTAAAATATTGTTTAATGAATGTGATTGTAATTAAATTTGAATTTAAAATACAAATTAAAATATGAAACATTTATTCATATAAATAATAAGTAATTTATAACCTCTTTTATAAATTTATTTAAAATAATCAAAAATGTTATTTTCAAATAATTGATATATATATATATATATTGTTTTTATTTAAAAATATAATGGCTTTATTTCTTTAAAAATTAGCTATAAATATAAATAAGTATTTGTAAACAAATTAAGTTCAAACCTTTTATTAAACTTTAATTAAAAATACTAATTAATTAAAAGGAACATGTGTAAACATCTTAGGATCTTATATTACACGTGTTAGATGTTTAAGCAAAGATATTAACAAGTGTTAGTATAAGACAAGTGTCAAATTTATATTTTATTTTTCTTTGATTTTAAATAAATCATAAATAAGTTATATAAACTTACATTTTTCCATTCCAATCCTTTTTCTCATCTTCATTCCAAAACTAAGAAATTCTTTCAGCTGAAACATTCCTCTTTAAAAAAAAAAGGCCTGCAAAATCTAACTCTTCATCCTCTTGTCCAAACTAATCATTCCATGTTCTAATGCAAATATTTTCTGCATACGACAAATATGAAACCCAAAAATCAGTAATCTTCCCTGAAACCAAATCTGGAAAATCAAAACCTTTTTCTCCTTCAAAATCTGATGCAACCTGTTCTAATGCAAAGCATTTTCATTCATGCAAATCTGAAACCATTTTCTCCTTCAAAAAAAAATCATGTATTTCATTGTCAAAAAGCCTGCAACTCCTTCTTTTCAAACCAGCATGCAAATCATCTTCAAAACCTGTAAATTTAAAGTCTGCATTTTGTTTTCTGCAATCTGGAAAGTGGCCTCTGCATGCAACAATCTTTCAGTAAGCAACATTCAAGTTTAAGTTTTAAAAGCATTCAAATAAGTTTTAAAGGATTCAAGGGGCAAAGGCATTTTAAAGCAAGTTTTCACAAGATTCAAGAGCTTTTCAAACCTGAAGCTCTGCTCCGCATTTTTAAAACAGTGAGTAACTTCACATTTTAAATTTAAGTATATTATATGGTTGTTTAATTCATCCATGGAAATAAGCAGGCTTGTATATATTGTCAAATACATTTATGAGTATATCTATGTGTATGAATGAATGCATGTTTAATTCATCTAAGTTACTGACTGTTTACAGTATAAGCACAAGTGATAAAAAAAATCTTTTTTTCTTCTTTTGACTGGTTGCTGTTATGATTTAATTAATTGAATGAAACTTGTTATTACAAGATAAAGTAAGTTTTAAAAATTTATATAAGTTAAATACAATTTCGTATTACCTGGAAATAAAATTAACAGAGTAAAAATGAGTATAAGTGAAAATTCAAACTATATGAATTTATGTTTCAGGATTATGAATCAAAACAACTTATAAAATCATGAATTTTAAACCAAGAATTACAATTTTTAATACTATATTCAGAGAGCGGTTTTCTTTTATCCGTGGTATGAGTTTTGAGGTATTTCTGTTGCCACAATTGTCTGAAGGTGTCTTGGTTGCTCCTGGAGATGGTGAAGTGATTAGGGATGAGGGGAAATTATTTGCTTGGGTTGCATTGCATTTTGGTGATGTTGGATTGTGATTTGAAGTTTAGAACCCTAATTTTTCTAGGCCAGGATGAATCGAACATCTCGACAAGTATAGTGGATCGAGTTGCTTGGGGTCTTAGGTACTGGAAGAGGATGGGTTGTCGAAGACTTCGCCTGAGTTCCAGTGGCAATGGTGGTCGGAGTTTCAAATGGGAGGCGCTGACAGGTTTCGATTGTAATGGGTAGTGTTTATTCCAGGTTTGGGAATATGGTCGCGATTTTGAATTCATGCAAGTGTTGATCGGGTTGTTGCTTGGATGTCTGAGGTGATGATTGTCGATTGTGGGGAGGTCGCGTAGTTGGTCAGCGGTGGCCGGAGGCACTGTACAGGTGCACAGAGGAATGTGGATGTTGGTGAATGTTGGGTGGCTATAGGTTTTGATGGCCTCGTGTTGGTCTCGGGAAAATCGAGTTTTAACTCGAAGCGGATAAGCTTTGGACCCGAAGTTAATTCAGGGGAGACTCGAGTTAATGTATTGTTTTAGGTTTTAGTAACAAAACAGAAACCTGTTTCTGTTTTTAAAATTAAAAGTAAAGTTTGAATATAAACTGAAATTTAAATTAGGATTTAAACCTGAATTGAATCTGAATTCAATAGTTTGAATCTTGGTTTTTGATATGATTTTAAATTTTGAAATTTAAATTTGGTTTTTAACAACGTTTAAAGTATAAAGGAATATTGGTTTTGAATTTAAACTGTAAGTTTTAAATTGTAAAATAGAAATTTAAAATAAGATTAATTTCTAGTTTTAAAATCTGGAATTGGATTTAAACTTCAGTTTTTAAATAAAATTAGTTTTCAATTTAAATTGTTTAATTACTTTAAAAATATGGTTAAATGATTTGAATTTTAAAATGAAGATTTGGAATGTAAGAAAAACTACAAAGATTTAAGTTTAAATCTGGAATGAAGATTTAAGCTGTATTTCAGATTTGAAATTAAAGGAAATTTTTAAATTTGAATTTGATCTTTAAATAACTTGGAATGTTTAAAGTGTATTTTAAACTAATTTTAATTTGAAGATGAATTTGGTTTAAATTCTTTTAAAAACTTCTTTCTAAAATGAATCTTTTCTTTAACATATGAGATAAAAGATTTTGAATTGTTTTAAACCTTGTTTAGATAAATTTGTATTCATTTCTAAAATCTTAATTTTAAAATGAAGTTTAAAATGGAATCTAAAGTAAATTTAAAAACAATTTGTTTTTAAATGCTTAATTAAGTAAGAAATGTTTATCTTGAAGATAAATAAAATTTAATGATTTGGATTCATTAAATTATTAAGATAATTAAGATGAATAATTAATTATTTAATCAATTAATAATATGGATGATTAATTAAGTAATTAAGAGATTTTAAATTAATTAATTAAGACTTGAGATTAATTAATTAAGGTTAATTAATCTGTAATTAAAGATTATTAATCAGATTTTAATTAATGATTAAGAATTGATCAATCAAATAATTAAGGATTAATTAAGATTGCGGTTAACACTTAATTAATTAAATAATTAGAGATTAATTAATTGGTAATTAAATTTAAATTAATTTGTAATTAATGATGGTTAATCTAAGTTACTTTCTTAAGAAAGTAATTAAAGATTTGTTAATGAAGGTCATTAACTTAAAATTATTTAACAATAATTAATGTGATTAATTTCAATAATTAATTAGATTAATTAATTAATAATAATCATTTGTGAAATTGTTTTTGTGTAATTACTTAATAGAAGTAATTAATGAATTAATTACTTAATGTAATTAATTGAGTTTAATGTGATTTGTTTAGGTTAATTAATTAAGTTTAATTAGTTTAAACACTTGATGGTTTGATAATAATTACTTAATGTAATTAATGGAATTGTAATTACTTAGGGAAGTAATTAATTGATAATTACTGAATGTGATTAAAGATGTTTTAATAATGGAAGTAATTTAGATTAAATTACTTTGAAATTAATCAAGGGATTAATTAGAGAATAAATTAAGGATTAATTTATTCAATGAAGTAACTAAGGGTAGTTAATTACTGGACGTTATTAATTAAGGATGATTAATATATGTGGTTTAATCGAAGATTAATTACTTAATGTAATTAATTTAAATAGAGAGATTAATCAAATAATATAATTAGAAATCATTAATTAATAAAATTAATGATGAATTGATTAATTAAGGAATAATTAATAATGAAGTAATTAATTAATAAAGGATTATTGTAATTAATTTTAGTTAATTAATTAATTAAGTAATTAAAAGTTAATTATTGCAAAGGGTTAAGTATAATTAACTTGTGTAATTAACTTAAAGGCTAATTACTTATTGTAATTAGGGAATTGTTAATCAGAAATGATTATTTGAAATGAATAATGAGATGGTGGTTAATTAATTGATTTGTAATCAATTAATGGTTAAGTTAAGTAGGATTATAATGATGAAGTAACTAATTTAATTCATTTTTATTTAGTTAGAGATTAAGTAATTAATTTAATTCATTTTAAATTAATTATAGATGGTGTGATTATTAAATCATTGCTTATGTATGAATGGATGATATTGGTTGCCTTGAATGGTTTGTAATCTCAGCTATGAGACGAGTAATGTTATGTGATATGTATGCATTGGTTGCATTGTGATGATAATATGGATTATCTGTTATAATGATGATATGGATTATCTGTTGGTGATGATAATGTTGATTATCTATTGTGATGTGAATTATCTATCTGTGTGTATATAGATAATGAATTGAAATTGTTTTAAACACTAAAACAACTTGGCCTTAAAAGATACGTTTTGGATTCGATGAGACCGGGATTGGGTTTCCATATTTGGATATCCGAAAACCACATCGACCCAAATTAACGATAGGTCGTGAATCTCAAGTGAAGATGAAGATTCAGAGTGCAAGGGTTATCGTCGTTAACTCTGAGGGTGATTCCAAAATGAGTGTAACGAGATAATGCCTTCGGTTTCATTCGAACCCAGAACGAACTTGTATGGATTGAATGCTTTCAGAACATCGTTAGGTGGACGATGAGCATTCTAAGTGATGTGTTCTATAAAGGTAATCGTAGCCTCAAGCCTCATCAAACGGGAATGGCTAAAACAAGGGAGGTGCAGCAAGGCTAAGTGGGTCAGCCCAAGTAGGACGAGATTTACCGCTGTCTAGATGTCCCTTTATTTCGGCTGTGTGGTGCGGTTGCTGATCACAACTGCGGGGTGGTCTTGTTCGGAACTATTCAGTAAGAAATGGTTCCGGCTTTGTGTCGCAGGGATTGGGAGTAATCCTCGGTACGTTGATATAGGCCACGTACTGTGATGGGCGGTACCCCTGTAGCCCTGCCATTGTATGGAATCCAATCTCCAATAAATGTCGTACGTATTAGTTGTGCCCAACTATGTTGGAACGTGAGATGTAAGCATTCCAGCTATTTCTGTATTTTACTTGAAAACCCTAGAACCTATAATAATATCACAGGATTTCCTACCAAATGTTTTAGTTAACGTAAGGTAAAAACTATTCCATGTTTATGTGTCGGAAGTCTTACGTGATACCATTCTTTTCAAAAGGTTTTTCAAAGTTAAGCAACTTTAACCTGTTAATCACACTAGACCCATGTCTGACCCGGAGTTTATTTCTGTTTTTCTCAAACTCTTGGGTATTCAAATTTTTACGAGTAGCCAAGGGATTCAGCTTAGCTTTGACGAATTGTGGAGGAGCAATGGAGCAGGAGGCTTCTGTGTGTAGATATATATAGTATTCTGCTGTGTTGGCATCTTTGAGTGGTTTCTTTGTTGATGTTGTATTTGAGTTGTAATAACTAGACGGGTGTTTATAACTGTCTAGTATGTGATGTATTGTCTGTGTAACTCTGATAGTTGTTGTATACTATGTATTATTTATGTTATTAATACAATTTATCCATTCCGCTGTTGAGATTCTGCTGTTGTTTTCTTCTTTCTCTTCTTTCTTTTCTCTTTTCTATCCCTTTCTTTCTTAAAGATGATGCGTCATTCTGTGGAGATGAATGGCGGGTTGTCACATGTGTTTTAGATTATTGGAAAAATAGTCAACAAATTTATAATTAACCAAGATGATCATACGAGATCAAACTAGGATTTCGGCTCATGTTTTGGGCATAGCTGGAAAAATGACTGTCGCAAATTCATCTGAGCATCGGAATTGATCGCATGGTAATGGGCCAATGCGTCGTGATGTGGCGAAGTTTTGAGCTTGGTGGCTCGTGTTCGGGTGGTCGGAATCGTGGCGGCGAGTGGATTTTGTGGAGCAGGGTTGGTTCCAGATTTTGATCGTGATGCTCGATATTATTTCCAGATGTTTTTGATCGAATTAGGTTGTGGAGTTTGTTGTCAAGCGCAAGGGCGACTCATCGCAGGCAGCATGGATGATCGGAGTAGCTCCGACGAACTGTGCATGCCACCATGCACATTATATTCTGAGGATTATGGAAGATGGAGGAAGTGTGGGGTTAGCTCGGGAGAATCTCGAAGCAATTTCGTGTTTACTCAAAGCAGATGGAGCTTTAGATTGACCTAGTGAACGGCTCGGGTAAATTGAGTTTTTGCTTGAGTTATTTGATGTAGTGCAAACAGTTTTGAAAATTTATGGGAAATCAAGTTCTAAATAAAATAAATCTGGTTAAAATAGATTCTCTTTAACATTTGATATTATCCAAGTCTTTAAAATGGGTTGAGAGAGTTTTAATAAATTGTTTTAAAATTAACCAGGTTTCAAAATGGTTTTTTTTCTTTTAAAAAAAACTCTATTTTGAAACTTTATTTTAAATGAACTTTATAATATTAAGAGCTAGTTAATTAATATAAAGAATGTTTTAATGGTTAATTAACTATTAAAGTTTAAAGTTAATTTAATTATTAAAGGGAATTAATTACTTAAAGGGAATAACTTAATAAAAGTAATTAAGGTAAATTTGTTAATAATTTAAGATCAATTAATCAAGTAATTAATAAATAATTAATTTACGGATAATTAATTACCTAAAAATAATTACTTAATGAAAGTAATTAGGGATGGATAATTTATGATTAAAGGTTGATTTATAAATTATTTTAAAGGCAAATTAATTTGAAGAATAATTAATTTATGTGATTAATCAATTAAGGTAATTTACTTGAGAATAATCAATCAATTAATTAAAGGTTAATTAATTTATGAAAGTGATTAAGAAATGATTATTAATTAAGGATTAATTGATTATTGTAATTAACTAAGGATAATTAATCAAAGGATTAATTATAATTAAAGGTTAATTAATAAATGATTAAAGAGTAATTAATCAAATTAATTTGTAATTAATTAATATTAATTAACCAGGATTAGTAAATTATCCATAAGAAATTAATCTGATTTAAATTAATCAGATAATTAATTGAATCTTACATATGAATGTTTGAATTCTATTGATTGTTGAATTGTTGATATCCCTGACATGTTATGCTTTGTGCTATGAATTGTTTGGTATGATATGTGATGAATGCAATTATTATCTGTGATGAATGTAATTTATTCATCTGTGATCCGTGAATCTATGAATGAAGATAAGCGTTATAGATTATACCGCTTATCGATATGGATATGATTGAATCTGTGATGATTGATTTTGTTGCACTATTAGGAAAAACCCCTGGACTACACCTTACACACACAAGTATGGATTGCATGAGGAAATCAGTTAAGTCACGGATTTTTAATGATTTTAAAAATTGAATTTTTGAATCCAAAATAATTTTGGAATTGGGATTATAATCTTTTGAAAAGGGATTTCAAAAAAAACAAAAGTTATTTTGAATAACTTAATAAAGTTTTGAAATTTAAACAATTTGATTTGAATTTGAATTCAATATTTGGAATTGAATTCAATAATTTGGGAATTATAGTTTAAAAGGATTATACAAGTTATAAAGGTGTTTATATGGGTTTTAACCATTCAAACGGTATTGTTTTGGGGATTTAAATTTAAATTTAAATCCAAGTTTTATACTTTAATGGCTTTAACTTATGTAAATGTAATTAGTTTTTCCCAAAACGAAAACTATTTGTTTCAAATAATAATAGCTTTCATAAAAAGAAAGGATTTTTAATTTGTATCGAAAGATTTCAAGTTTTAAATGAAATTGTAAATAGTTTGGAAAAACTACGAATTAACCTTTGTGAATGATTATTACACCTTGTTTTGAAATCTAAGAGGATTTTAAATGGTATATCTTTCATATAAAAGATTTGAATTGAAAATGGTTTGAAAGTTATGAATTCAATCTTTAATTTAAGATTGGATAAGTTAATCCAATTTGAAATGGAATTGTTTTGAAAAGCCGTGAATGAACCTTTGTGGAAAATTGGTAAACTTTGTGAAGTGAACCATTTTATTTAAAAGATTTGAAATGGTAATTTGTTTTAAACCATTTGAAAGAAAGGTTTTGGATAATAAGTTGTGACTTAACTAAAATCTCATATCCACATGTTTTTAAATATTGCGCTCATTATTCGGTTTAGCCGAGAGAGGACCTTGTGTCATATAACCCATTCCGAATAATGATACGTCAGTATGGATAGCATTTAAAGACCGGTGGGGAAGACCGGGTATTTTTGAGAACGAAAGGATAATCCGTTGATTGTCTCTGCAGTGAGTCGTGCTGGTATAGAGATTCCCTAAGTGATGGGAAGTCCGATCGAAATTGTGAATACCCGGATTTAAAAGGGCTTCTTCGAAAGTGTCTTCGGTTCTGTTCGAACCTGGAATAGAATTGTATGGATGTGTGTCTGACATTACACTTTGAGATATAAAGCTGGTTTCTATCAAACACATTTCTGTTTGGTGATGGAGATTTATTCTCTTAGCTTAACACCCTTCTCTGAGACGTACGAGCTAAAAGGTTATGTAGTTGATGGTTACTAGTGATACATTCCCAATTTGATAATGTGGCATACGAAGTGTTGTTGATCATTGTTGATCAAAGCATGACTTTGTGAAAAAGTGTAGCTTTATGGACGAGACCTCATCGAGCCTCACAACCTGGTAATAGTCGAAAAGAAATATGCGGCAAGGTTTCAGGGGTAGCTCCCCTAGGGTATGACCATTCCTTCTGGAAAAGGGTAGTATCATGGTATGGAGCCTAGATACTTACCCATGTGGACACTGTAGTATAATTATTAATGTGTGATGTTGTTGGCGTAGAGAGCCCTTGGATAAAGGTCGCAAACCACCGGGGGTGGCATATCTTAGGTTTTACCCCCGGGAAGGGGGTAGACCGGCCTCGTGTTAGCAGAGAGCCGGGTAGGTTCTCGGGGCGTCCCTCCAGAGGCGTTCCCATGTGGCTATAGGAAGTTCCTTGGCCTGACCATTTGTTGGAAATCCAATCATCCAATTTGCGCCTTGTACAGTTTTAGTTGTATAACCTGCCATCTGCTTATGGTGGCGCCTGTAACGACCCGAAATTTTCTAACCAGAAAATTCCAGATAGCTATGAAAAAGAAGAAAGAGATAGAAGAAGAAGAACAGAAACACCAAATATCTCACAATCGCAGCGGATAAAATATAATAATAAATAATAATAGTTTACAAAAGAATACTATATCTGTCGATTACATTAATATACATCAGAGTGTCACATGTATACAGTCACTGAATATATATACAAATATCATGTCTCAGCTTATCAATAATATATATACATACAGCGGAAATATTCTATACATTATTGCCATCATGCTTGCCTCCTGAGCTCCAGAACTTACCCACCTGAAAATCTGTAATACTCGGTCTGACCTGAGCATTACACCAAAGTAACACCCGGGTCAGGCTGGAAACCAGCGTGAGTAAACCCAACTAACATGGAATACCAAAGCAAACAACTTATATAAACCCGGGGTAACTTATATCAATTTAACAAATTCATAATTTGTTATAGACAACACTTATTCCTCATATATCAATTTCTAAGTACCAAACTTAGATAAAATATTCTAATTCACTTAAATCATTTCATTTCAGCCTATTGATTTCCTCATATCAATATATAAAAATGTGAAGTGGTTTCGGGTATTTCCTAGTACCCGACCTCGGACTCTTCGGGTCACATTCAAAACATCCCATACCATTCAACCATCCATAAGCAAACTTGATCACTTCCAATTTATTTCAATTGATTCTAATTGCAATTGAATTTCTAATCTCAATCACTTAGATTTCTTCATTTATCGTTAATTAATTCCAAGTCAATTAACAAATCAACCCTTCATATTCATCCTAATTAATCACCCTGGATTAATTATCCTTTATTTACATTCAAACAATTATCTTTAATTATTCTTAACCAAAGTCAATAAGTAATCTTAATTACTTCATAAATTAATTTACTATATTAATTGCGTTAATACCAGATTACTTATTAATTAACTTCTCATAAGTCACTAATTATTGATTTAATTCATCTTAATTAATCAATCTTTAATTATATCGTTAATTATAAAAATTAATGATTTCCAATTATATTTTAATTTATTTTAATATAAATTAATTACTATAATTCAATCACAACATTAATCATTCTCGATTAATCTCAACCTCCAATTAACTATCTTTTTATTTTACTTTATTAATGAATTAATTCTCCTTAATTAATTATCTTAATTAATCTCATTAAACCGCCCAATAATTATTCTAATTTAATTAAACTTCATTAATTACATTAATTAACATAATCCTTAATTAATTAATTCGAACTCTCAATTACTAAATTAATTAATTCCCAAATCCTTAATTAATTGAATTAATTAATTATCCATTTTAATTACCCTGCTAATTTGATGAATCACAAATCATTAATTCCTTATCATCATTAAAATGAAACATTTTCTTATTTATGACTTAAGTTTAAAACGACTTAAAATTCCCAATACTACGAGTTAAGCAACAATTAACTCGAGAAACATCCAAAATCACACTCACCAGATCAACAATTCACAATACATATCAAATCAATTCAATCATTCAATCAAATATTTAAATTTAACCATTTAAATTTAAATAAAAATCCAACGGAGTGAGATTTACTCACCTTTGCTTTTATTAGCATCCATTCCCAAATCCAGCTTGTTTCTTCCCAAATTTGACCTTATGTAAATAGTATATGATTGTATTAATATTCGAAATAAATCGAACAGTCATTTGTCATTTTTTTTAATTTAAATCTGAACTAATAAATTTGGTTTAAACTAATAATTAAATTTTTAAACAAAGTTTTCTTTTAATAAAATATTTTACTGGATTAAATAAGTTTATTAAATAGACTAGTCACCATAATATAAATCTTTTTTTTTAAATAACTAATAGCCTTGAAATGTGAACATGTATATCTATTTATTTCTTTTTTTGAAAACACGTATCCTTCAAAAATAACCATACACGTATGCCAGTATTCTGAAATCTATAAATATATTCACATATAAGATTTAATCAAAATAGAGGATACTTACAGTTATCGAAGGATCCTAAAACCCAGCACCAGTAGTGCCGACACTGCCACCATTGCACATGAATTTGACTTGACAATCAATCGAGACATCCCACTTCCTATCTATCTCTAGCAACGCACGAGACCAAGACGATGTTCCCAGTTCAGCCGCACGCAAGAAGTTCACGACCCCCCCTCGTCACTCAACCTAGCACCGCCCCTATCGCGTGCCTATGCCTAGCGAAAATCACGACTTCCAGAAATCGCGCTTCCCTCAAACAACGATCGAAGCCCTAAAAATCCCTAACCCTAGATGGAGCTGCGCGAAAACCACGGGTCGAGCTCACCCCTTCTAGATGTCGTGCCATCGATTCAAAAGCTAATAGAAGCTTGGTCGAAATGATTAATGAACTGGCTCGATTTTGAAGAGAGAGAGAGAGAGCAGTGAGCTTGGGTTTTGAATTGGGAGAGGAGGTGTGGCCGTAGATTTCAAAGCTTATCCCTTTTTTTTTATACGTTCGATTCTCTTCTGTAGATTAGAGCGAGGAAGAAGAATAAATATCGGTTTGATTTCTCTGGAAACAACGAAGAGATATTTTATTTTCTAAAAGAGGCTTCGAGTATAAGCTATAGGGTGGCTGAGTTGACCCTTATATTTTAATATTATATTTTCAAAATGTCTTGTTTAATATAACGCGAAATTTCTAACTCTGAATCAAACAGGCCGATAGGCGTTTATAAGGTTTTACCCATATTCCGAACACAACGGAACGTGTTTCGGAGGCTAATTTGATCATATGCGTGAGTTACGGAAGTAAACGATCAAGTTTAATTTAAATCGATTAAAATAAATCTAAGCGTTTCGAGATGCCAGGGTCAAACGACAACTCCGATTGCTACGAAAATTGAAATCCGATAATAACTAACTATTACGGATCCAATGAAACTGGTTTCGTCGACTTCTGAGACTGTTTCTCGGAAGGCTATTTTTAAATATCGATTTAAACGACATATTATTAAAACTGAACAAATTACCTTTAAATGAAATTTCAATCATTATATTACCTTCAGTATCTTCATTATATATTTTACAAGCCTTCAAATTATTTTAAACAGGCTTAGAATCTCAAATTCAACAATTTACCCAATTTTAATTATATAATTCAATACTTTACTTATCTAATAAATATTAATACTCGGAATTCAAGCTAAAATTAACCTTTCAAATGTTAACATCAGATTTGTTATTCCATTTTAAATTGCTAAAATTTCCGGGTCGTCACATTCCTCCCCCCTTAAAAGAATTTCGTCCCCGAAATTACTAGTTAGGAAGAATGGACCAATACCCGTTTACTTTTTCCAAAACCCACACTTCAACAGTCTTACCAACTATCCTTAATTAAAGACCCACTATCACCTTAACCAACTTCCTAAAACCTTCTATGGTTTCAACCAACACCCCTCACTCAATCGTCTAAATTTCAATTTAAATCCAAATTTGAATTATCAAAATTTTCTCAAAATTTTTCTAACTCCCTAAATTCCAGAATTTTTTTGCTAGCGTCTCCTTTGCGAGGCTAGCTCGGTACTACTACAAAAGGCCTCTACGGGCTCCCAAATTCCAAAAAGAAAACAAAAGCCAACTGGCTACATCAACAACCCAATCCAATTTCATACAGAAATTTAAATACATACCTTTTTGTCGGGAAATTCAAATTTATCTTTTGGAACCAAATCCAATTTCTTTTCTCTTTAATACCTGCATATCTCACTTAGCAACAATATCCAATCGCAACCTTTCAAATCATTTTATACATTCTCATATATAGGTTTTCACATATACTGCTATTCAATTTTGTTGTTTCCGTTTTCATATGAATTCAATTTTATTTCGATTTCTAATATTGAATTTTATTTTTCATTAAAACCGATTCATGTTATTTTCATTTACTAGTTTAATTTAATTTCCAATTTGAAATTGTTTTGTCGTTAACCAATTTTCCAAAAAAATTCTAACTCCCAAAATTTTCAGAAAATTTTGGCAGAGTCCCCTTTGTACGGAGGAGCTTTTGCAATTTGACAAAAGATATAAATATGTATACATCGACCCACACGGTCGGAAAAAGCAAAAACAGTTCATATTTCGTATTTTAATTGCGTAGGCATACCTTTATTTATTATTTTAAGCAAGCAGCTTATTAATTTAAGCAATTAGCGCATTCCAAACCAACCAAACAGTCTTTAGGTACCTGTATTTACTCAATTTAAATATGTAAGTGCCATATATATGAAGTTTATAACTTTCTCTTGCTTAAACAACTACAACACATCAATTCTAAAAGAAATGTATTCTAAATAACTTCCACAAGCATTTTATATGATTTCAAAACTAATTCCATTGTTTTCAACTAAATTTATATGCCATTACATTCAATTTTAATGGTCTACAATGCAATTGCTTGCACTCAATTTATTTTTAAGCAAAACAAACTCGTATTGATAATAATTGATTCAAAAATCAATTATATTTGCTTTCACTAATTCAGAGAATTTAATTAAATCTCGTTTACGTTAAACGACAATCATTTCTACGCAATTTGATAATATCTATGTGAATCAGTAATTACTTAAGTTTTATAACCAATTAAAATTGATTCCAACTCAATTTTATTTAATTCCATTCCACTTTAATTTATTCACACCCATTTACTTAATTCGCCACATTCCATTCTTGTATACTACTAGCCATTCCCAAATTAACTAAATTCAAGCTTTAATTAATGGGCTTTCATCTTATTCAAAGCTAAGCTTCCATGAATTTTAAACTTAAGTTAATTTACTTTAATTGATTCCAACATCAAACTTAAGTTTACTTCTATTTGATTCTCATTTAATCAAATTTCATTAAATTCAGTTAGCCCATCCATTCAAATTTTAATTTTTTACTTCACCTTCTCCATTTATTAAAATAACATTCAAGCACATATGCCACCGAATTTAAGTTTAGTCTGATAATCCAATTCCAATTTCAACTTTGAATTAGTTTTTATTTAATCAGACTTCATCTATTTATTTTAATTTATTTTATTTTTACTTACTTAATTCATTTTTGAATTTATTTTATTAATACAAGGTCATTCTCAAATTATTTCTATTCACTTGGGTTTTGTTTGCAACTCATACCATTTCTATTATAATCCACTTTCATTTCATTCGACAACACTTCCATTATATCAAATTTACTTGCAAATTACGTTAAATATTTTTCAAATCTCTTGAATTTTATTTGCAATTTAAACCATCACTTCTTATTTAATCCATTATCAAACCCAAGTCGAATTCTATTTATAATTCGAATTCATTTCCAACTTCATTATCAACTTACAATCCACCTTATTTACCCAGGTTAAATTTTATTAACATACTCGATCAAACAATTATTCAGCTAATTAGCTTACTTCCAATTTTATATCAAGATTCGATTTTATTACAAAGAATCGCATCATTTAAATTTTTCCCGAGTCCAATTTTATTTTATAATTCCACTTTGGATTTTCCCCTTAAATTTTCCCAAAATTTCAACACTTCTATTCTTAACAATTTAGAAATGCTTTTAAATTCACAACATACTTAATAAAATAGCTCTTTATAAAAATACTTTTATAACTCGATGTCTCAACCAGTCTATCCTTGTTCTCACAGAAATTCAGTCATACGTTGATCAGGCGTTGGACTGAAAATCTATAAGTACTTGGTAAACCCGTTTTCAACACCCAGTAAAACATTTGAAAAATAATTTTATTGAAAATATAGGAATCGGGTTTTTGAAAATAGAGGAAATATCTTTAGTGAGAATGCTTTGGAAATCATCACTCGCATCCATGGTCGCAGTTAACCCGATGATTACGTTGTCGTCCCGACAAAATCCACAGATAACTGTAGGCCTCCGCGCCCCACGATTACACCATGGAACCCACGACAGATCGCAGCTACAACTGGGGTTACGTAGCTATCACAGCAAAAACCCATATAACTTTAGGCATCAGCGCCATCGAATTTGGCTGCCAAAATGAAACTTCTCCACTCCACTTGACCATAGATCGCAGTCTACCGATGTTGCGTTGCCTTCCCAGCAAAATCAAGTGTAGACCGTTGACACTCATCCTCCACACGATTTCGCTATGATCCTCACAGTAGATCGCAGCGACATCGAGTTACACTGTCGTCACAGCATAACCCAAATGCCTCTGTAGGCATCAACGCCATCGACTTGCGCTACCCAATAATCCTCAGGAACTAGTTTTGTCCAGACTCCTCATAGGATCAACTTTAGAACCCCCCTGGGCTCAAGACAGCACCACCGGGTGGCACTCCTGAGAAGTTCATTTCAAGGGAGCACCTTTTTCCCCAGAGCAATCATCAAAACACTTTATACTATACATATAGTATCTTCAAATCATACACCTAGTATGATATCATACAAAGCTCCTTTACACAAAATCGATTATCCCAAAATCGATAATTCTCAAACTAGTCTTTCCAAATTCAATATTGATTTTACCCAAAAATCAAAAGCCTTTCCAAATCCAAAGGTTCTCAAAACCCTTTTTCCAAAATCCTCATAAGATCCTTTATATTTATACAGATATATTTTTAAAAAAAAAAAATTGGATCTCTTTAAACTCGTATAAAATCCTTTTTATACTTCAAACACTTCCAAAATCCTTTTTCTTCCAAAAACAGATTTAACAAGGGAAGAATATATATACAAAGATATAACTTTGTTTACCCAAAATCAAATATTCAAATTTGATTACTCTTTCCAATATCAATTTCCTTTCTATTCACATTCACTTATTCACATTTGCCTTTATCCCCATTTGGATTATTACCTCAATTCTTATCCCAGTTGGGTATTTAATCAATAACAGTTTGAACTCCGACCAGTATATTTTGAAAATAGCTTGAAAATTTTGAAAAATAGATAAGTAGTTGAAAAATAATTATTAGTTTGCAAAATAGTTGTGGAATGGTTAAATAGTTCCAAACATTGTAGATAATTGCAAAATGGTTGTAAAATAGAAATTAGTTTGTGAAATAGTTGAAAAATAGGAATTAGCTTAGAAAACAGTTGAAAAATGGTTAAATAACTCCAAACCATAAAATAATTTGGCTTTAAGAAAGAAAGGTTGTATATATTTAATAGCTTAGAAAAATAAGTTTATATTAAAAACAATTTATATTAAAAATAGTCAAGAGTCAAACTGTTCACTTTCCCTCTTATAAGTTCAAACTTATATCACTTGAGTTTTTATCACATTTCAGGGAAAAATCAAAACTCAACCTCTTAGAGTTTATTCTAAATTATCTTTGATATCATGTATATCCATACATATATACATATTTATTTCTTGACCCTCCCAGCCATATTTTAAAATTTAAACCACCTTTGGTTTTAAATTCAAATCAAATTCAAACAACTCATTGTTTGCAATAAGTCTCATTTCAAACTTACATTTATTTAAAGCTTTTAAATAATTTAATTCCTGAATTCTAATTTTAGAATTTCATTTTCAATTAATTAAATTTCGATTTGGTTGTATTTTCATTTTTACTGCATTTAATTCTAATTCAAGACTTACTTCTCAATTTTAATTCCAATAATTTAACAACCACTCACCTTAATATTTATTAGAAAGAAAAATTGCTTTATATATAAAAATATATTTTTATGTAAAATCATTTAAAACCTTTATAAGCAAATAACAAGTACGCTCTCATACACACACATACACACACACACACACTCAACTCATTCTAGAGTACTTGCAGACTCTATTTAATGAGTAAATCCCCACCAGAGCCAAGGTTCTCACTTAACCTTTCAGCTCTGATACCAAATGTAACGACCCGAAATTTTCTAACCAGAAAATTCCAGATAGTTATGAAAAAGAAGAAAGAGATAGAAGAAGAAGAACAGAAACACCAAATATCTCACAATCGCAGCGGATAAAATATTATAATAAATAATAATAGTTTACAAAAGAATACTATATCTGTCGATTACATTAATATACATCAGAGTGTCACATATATACAGTCACTGGATATGTATACAAGTATCATGTCTCAGCTTATCAATAATATATATACATATAGCGAAAATATTCTATACATTATTGCCATCATGCTTACCTCCTGAGCTCCAGAACGTACCCACCTGAAAATCTGTAATACTCGGTCTGACCCGAGCATTACACCAAAGTAACACCCGGGTCAGGCTGGAAACCAGCGTGAGTAAACCCAACTAACATGGAATACTAAAGCAAACAACTTATATAAACCCGGGGTAACTTATATCAATTTAACAAATTCACAATTTGTTATAGACAACATTTATTCCTCATATATCAATTTCTAAGTACCAAACTTAGATAAAATATTCCAATTCACTTAAATCATTTCATTTCAGCCTATTGATTTCCTCATATCAATATATAAAAATGCGAAGTGGTTTCGGGTATTTCCTAGTACCCGACCTCGGACTCTTCGGGTCACATTCAAAACATCACATACCATTCAACCATCCATAAGCAAACTTGATCACTTCCAATTTATTTCAATTGATTCTAATTGCAATTGAATTTCTAATCTCAATCACTTAGATTTCTTCATTTATCGTTAATTAATTCCAAGTCAATTAACAAATCAACCCTTCATATTCATCTTAATTAATCACCCTGGATTAATTATCCTTTATTTACATTCAAACAATTATCTTTAATTATTCTTAACCAAAGTCAATAAGTAATCTTAATTACTTCATAAATTAATTTACTATATTAATTGCGTTAATACCAGATTACTTATTAATTAACTTCTCATAAGTCACTAATTATTGATTTAATTCATCTTAATTAATCAATCTTTAATTATATCATTAATTATAAAAATTAATGATTTCCAATTATATTTTAATTTATTTTAATATAAATTAATTACTATAATTCAATCACAACATTAATCATTCTCGATTAATCTCAACCTCCAATTAACTATCTTTTTATTTTACTTTATTAATGAATTAATTCTCCTTAATTAATTATCTTAATTAATCTCATTAAACCGCCCAATAATTATTCTAATTTAATTAAACTTCATTAATTACATTAATTAACATAATCCTTAATTAATTAATTCGACCTCTCAATTACTAAATTAATTAATTCCCAAATCCTTAATTAATTGAATTAATTAATTATCCATTTTAATTACCCTGCTAATTTGATGAATCACAAATCATTAATTCCTTATCATCATTAAAATAAAACATTTTCTTATTTTATGACTTAAGTTTAAAACGACTTAAAATTCCCAATACTACGAGTTAAGCAACAATTAACTCGAGAAACATCCAAAATCACACTCACCAGATCAACAATTCACAATACATATCAAATCAATTCAATCATTCAATCAAATATTTAAATTTAACCATTTAAATTTAAATAAAAATCCAACGGAGTGAGATTTACTCACCTTTGCTTTTATTAGCATCCATTCCCAAATCCAGCTTGTTTCTTCCCAAATTTGACCTTATGTAAATAGTATATGATTGTATTAATATTCGAAATAAATCGAACAGTCATTTGTCATTTTTTTTAATTTAAATCTGAACTAATAAATTTGGTTTAAACTAATAATTAAATTTTTAAACAAAGTTTTCTTTTAATAAAATATTTTACTGGATTAAATAAGTTTATTAAATAGACTAGTCACCATAATATAAATCTTCTTTTTTTTTAAATAACTAATAGCCTTGAAATGTGAACATGTATATCTATTTATTTCTTTTTTTGAAAACACGTATCCTTCAAAGTAACCATACACGTATGCCAGTATTCTGAAATCTATAAATATATTCACATATAAGATTTAATCAAAATAGAGGATACTTACAGTTATCGAAGGATCCTAAAACCCAGCACCAGTAGTGCCGACACTGCCACCATTGCACATAAATTCGACTTGACAATCAATCGAGACATCCCACTTCCTATCTATCTCTAGCAACGCACGAGACCAAGACGATGTTCCCAGTTCAGTCGCACGCAAGAAGTTCACGACCCCCCCTCCCCCCCCCCCCCCCCCCCCCGTCACTCAACCTAGCACCGCCCCTATCGCGTGCCTATGCCTAGCGAAAATCACGACTTCCAGAAACCGCGCTTCCCTCAAACAACGATCGAAGCCCTAAAAATCCCTAATCCTAGATGGAGCTGCGCGAAAACCACGGGTCGAGCTCACCCCTTCTAGATGTCGTGCCATCGATTCAAAAGCTAATAGAAGCTTGGTCGAAATGATTAATGAACTGGCTCGATTTTGAAGAGAGAGAGAGAGAGAGAGCGGTGAGCTTGGGTTTTGAATTGGGAGAGGAGGTGTGGCCGTAGATTTCAAAGCTTATCCCTTTTTTATACGTTCGATTCTCTTCTGTAGATTCGAGCGAGGAAGAAGAATAAATATCGGTTTGGTTTCTCTGGAAACAACGAAGAGATATTTTTTTTCTTCTAAAAGAGGCTTCGAGTATAAGCTATAGGGTGGCTGAGTTGACCCTTATATTTTAAAATTATATTTTCAAAATATCTCGTTTAATATAACGCGAAATTTCTAACTCTGAATCAAACAAGCCGATAGGCGTTTATAAGGTTTTACTCATATTCCGAACACAATGGAACGTGTTTCGGAGGCTAATTTGATCATATGCGCGAGTTACGGAAGTAAACGATCAAGTTTAATTTAAATCGATTAAAATAAATCTAATCGTTTCGAGCTGCCAGGGTCAAACGACAACTCCGATTGCTACGAAAATTGAAATCCGATAATAACTAACTATTACGGATCCAATGGAACTGGTTTCGTCGACTTCTGAGACTGTCTCTCCGAAGGCTATTTTTAAATATCGATTTAAACGACATATTATTAAAACTGAACAAATTACCTTTAAATGAAATTTCTATCATTATATTACCTTCAGTATCCTCATTATATATTTTACAATCCTTCAAATTATTTTAAATAGGCTTAGAATCTCAAATTCAACAATTTACCCAATTTCAATTATATAATTCAATACTTTACTTATCTAATAAATATTAATACTCGGAATTCAAGCTAAAATTAACCTTTCAAATGTTAACATCAAATTTGTTATTCCATTTTAAATTGCTAAAATTTCCGGGTCGTCACAGCGCCCCACAATTTGGATGGTAGCTATAGTAGGCATAGTTCGGAATGTCTATGCTAGTTAGGATTAATATTATACTTTCGAAAAGTTTTTCACCATGCACTAATAATAATCTCAAAATGGTTTTCACATATCAAGCATTTTTGACTATTGTAAGGGAAAATCTCCTCCAATTCTACTTTTGCATGGTGTGTGTGGTGGGATGCTTAATGGTAGTTTCATTTTCCAAAAAGCATTGCGGATTTGAACTTTAAAAGCTTTTGTTGTTTTTTTAAAAGACAAAAATGTTTTTTGTTTACTCACACCAGTCACATGACTGACCTGTAGTTTATTTTTCCTTTCCTAAACTCTGGGTGCCTGCAATTTTCCACACGGGCAGTCTAGAGTTGGGTTTTTCAGATAATCCCATAGTTGGTGTAGATTCGATAGCTTTCGAAATCCTTGGTTTGGTAGCATTTGGAGATCTTATTTAGTCTACGGACCACGACTGACCTTTCTTAGCTTTGTGCAATTTAATGTGGGCTCGAGCTAGCTTTGGATTGAAGATGAAGTTTTTTGGAGTTCGGCATTGAAGACATTAACTTTCCGCTGCTATTTCATGTATCTCTGATAGTATTGATATCTATTGTATCATTCTATTGTATTCATTGTTGTATCAGATGTTGTATATCAAATGTATTATTTCATTTCTTCCGCTGTGTTGTACTTAATGTGTTATAAGCTCCGACGAACTAGATTCAACATTTGGATCCGCGGCATTTGAATATGAGTGTCGTATTCGGTGCCGATTTTCGAAGGTCGAGTCAGAAGCGTTACAGTGGTATCAGAGCTGAAGGTTGAAACTTTAGCTCAGGAGTATAACACATTAAGTGGCTCATTAGAGATAGGGTGAAGTATACCCTAGAATGAGTATCCCTAAGATATCCGTCCGTGTGCCTCAGTAAATTTTCTTATTATTCACTGATAGTAAGTATAAGTGCAAGAAGAGGACGAGATAAGGGACAGGGAAGTACCACTACAAATGGTCAATAACCTGCAACAGTGGAAACAACTTTCTCTATTAACCTCCTTTGATTCGTATTTTCAATTCTTTGATTGCTTTATGATAGCTCGAGGAAGAAGTTTTGGTATGATGGTGGCCATATGAATCGTGTAGATAAGTCTATATTTTGTATTCTCTTCGTCAAATTTCTATCAGCTTTGTGTTTTTAACTTTGATAAATTTGAAAATTTAAATTGAAATATAAAGTAAAAAAAATTATATCGATAAAACAATTTCGATTAAACCAAAATTTGAAATTCTATTGCAATTTCTTGCGAGGATCGAAGTCCGAAGAGGGACAGGACATATAATTTGGGGTGTTCCAACTTAAGTTTGGAATCCATATCTAGTGTTTAAGAGTTGTGGAAGATTAAATCCATTTATCTATCGTTTGGGTCTCGATATATTCTACGAGTGGTTGGTTATTCGTTTGAACTAACCAGTGCCCCTGCATATTTCGTAGATCTGGTGACTCGAGTATCTTGTGTTGTATCAAATGAGTTTGTTCTCGTATCTATTATTGATATTCAGATTTGGTAAGCCAAATACAGAATAGATAATCGGCTTGATTTGTGAGTCGATTCTCTATTTTTGTGTATCTACCCATTCTTTGTTGTCTCCCTGGCTAGGGGGAACCTATAACATTCCTAGATTTTAGCTAAAAATAATTTGATAATTGATTTAATTTTTTGAAATTTAATTGTGAATTAATTTGGATGTTCCAAATTAAAAGGATATTTGTTTTTTTATCCATTTATAAATACAAATTGGTCGTATATTAATCTTTGAATTTGAAATTCTAAAATAAATGTTTAAAATAATATATTGGATTAGGAATTTTAGAATAAAATATAAATGGATTTATTAACTTTATAAGATTATTTATTTGTGTGTAATTGATTTCTCAATCATTCTGTTTTATAAGGTTATATAAGTGTTAATAATTGAAATTGTTTGTATAATGTATATAAATAAGAATACATAAGAGCTTTAAACTTACATATATGTATCTTTTGAAATTATGAGATAAACATATATATATACGAATAAAATTGGTTTGTAAATATATAAGTAAGATTTAATAAAAGATTTAAAATGCTTTTCTTATGTACTTGAAAATAAAAATAGTTAGAATATATATATATACACACACAAATATACATGAATTTGTAAGTAAATTTTAAACAAGGGTCTAAAACTAAGTTTTGAAACTAATTTAAACCAAGGGGTTTCAACATAAAATTTCTTATTTTGACAAGTGTAAACTAACTATACATGAAAGTAACAAGTGTAAGTATTTTAATGTATATTGATTTGAAACTTAAACTTTAAATTCAAATTGTGAAAAGGGATATTTGGAAGATTTTATTTTGATATAAACATAAGAAAGTTGTTTAAAAGTTAAATTATATATATATAAGATGTGTGTAAAGCTAGATTGAAATATATCTAAACATACTTAAAACAGGTGTAAAGATGACTTTCAAACATGTAAATATGCATTTGTACAAGTGTAAGCATTTTTACATATAATCTAAACATTTGTGAATATACAAAGACATGCAATATAAATTTGTAAAATATTAATACAAGCAATGAAAAGTGTTAACCATGCAATAAGAAAGTAGACAAGTGGCATTAAGTTTCTTTATTCAAAATACATGATAAAAACAAAACCAGGCTGTTCATGTTCCCTGTACAAAATTCCTTCCTTCAATTCCACAAAATCAAAGCCTTGTAACTCAAAGCCAGTAAAAAGAAAAAAAACTGTCTTCTATCAAAAACCTGATAATTTAAAACCAGAGTGAAAAAAAAATCAAACAACAAATCTTAAAACCTAAAAGCCAGGAAAACATGCAAGAATCATCTGGAAGCAAGTAAACAAGTGAAATTCAAAGACTGAAAGCAATTCAAAATATGGAATTCGAACCTGGAAAAAACAAGAATACAAACCTGATCAAAAATGCAAAGTCTTCAGCCTAGAGATGATAATCTAGAAGCAAAACAAAAGTTTCAGCAAGGAAACAAAATCTAAAACCTGATCAAAGAGGAAAATGAAAAGCGAATCAAAAGCCTGTTGTAACAACCCGGTATTCGTGTCGATTTATAATCGACATTAAACGATTAATATTGACCCAAATTTCCGTTTGAATTTTTAAATTTGAATTAAAATTCTTTTGTATATGGTTAAAAGGGGTTTCCGGGCTTTAGTTTTCTCGGCCCACTTAACTATTTTATGCCGTGAAAAATTCATTCCCTTTTCCCCCTTTAACCCGTTCCCCTCTCTAATTTCTTTAACCCGATCCCCCTTTTTTCATTTTCATTTTTATAAAACCCTAAACAAAAGAAATTTAATGGCGGCCCCTTTGCATTTGTCGTTCGTCTTCCTTCGCTTGCTCGTGGCTGCGTCGATCGATGCTCTCGTGCTCGGCTTCCCCTAAATTCGTCGACATGGTGAGTTTTCTCACATCTAATTCAAGCCCTAGTTTGATTGTTCGTGTGCTCGCTTTTTTTTTTGTGTGCTATCGTGGCTTTGATTCTTTGCTACTTGAATTGCACGGCAGTCTTTCCTCTTTTAATTTTGTGACCTGATATTATCGGCATTGATGTCTAACTTGGTCACTTTGATTTGTTTGAATGTTTTGCTGTGATGTCGATTTCGTGGCCACCACTATCTCGAATTCTTCATGTTGTCTTCAGTTGCTTGTGTACTTGTGTCGAGGCTACCGTTCTTGCCTTCATGTTTATATTCTTGCAGCTGACTTGTTCCTGCATATGTGATTCCCTGATTTTGGCATGAACTTCTGTAGACTTGAGTTCATTTTGAATTTCTTTTGTTAATGATTGATCCACTGTTTTGAGTCAATACACTATGTACATGTATATGTATGCATATATACATATTTGGGATATGTATACATGTCAATTTGATAGAATAGGGCGTGTGAGAAGAGCTTGCTACTGTGTTCTTTTGCTTTGGTCACGTTGCAGTGTCATTGCTCATGTATTCATGTATGTATATACATTATTTGATATGTATATATGTGCATTCGAATTCGCACTTATTTGCTCAATAACATACGATGGAATTTGGCCCATTCTTGAGTTTCCTGTGTATTGTTGTTTTACTGTTTTACATGTTATTGTTTCTTTGAAGTCCTGGTTTGTACTTCACTATTGAATGTTGCATTGCTCCATTAATTGTGTTCATATACATTGATGTTTTGTTGGGCTATAGCTCCATGCTGTCACATCTGTTTCACTTTGTTTTGGGCATTAACAACTACTTGGAGCTGGTTGCATGGAGAACTTATTTCTTGAGTTGAGTTCATTGTGTACTATGGTATCACTTGCAGTTTCACACAACCTTGAGTTTGCACTGTGCATTACATATGCAATTTTTAGTGCAGTGCCACTGTTGTGAACTGTGTTTTGCTCTTTGAGTATTTTTGAGTTTTGTTCTTTATTTAACTGTTGCAATTGTTTTGATACAACTGCACTTGTACTTGGATGGCTGATCATTTGTATACATACATTCTTGTATGTATATATATGTGTATGGTCACTTGTGCATTTGCATTTGTGTTGACTCTGTTTTGTTGTAGCCTTTGTGGCAGTATTTGCCATTGTTCCATTCTGGTTCATTTTTATATTGTCACTCCCCCATGTTATTTGCAGTTGCATTTTTGATTGTACTGCCTTGGACTTGAGGGTTTGTACTGTGCAGACATGTACATTTTTTTGTTACTTGTTGTTGCACTTGCATCCCAGTTTGTTGTCATCTTTTCTTGACCACTTTGGCATTTCTCTGCCTTGTTCGAACCTGCTTGGTTGCTGTTGCTTGAGACAGTCAACCACTTCAATTCTCTTGGTCGAAGCTTTTCACTACTGTTACTTGTTTGTTAAATTTGTTGGCACTGTGAATTCTTGAGCATTGGTCTTTGTGCCTTGTTGCTGTTTCTGTATATGCTGTTGTGGCAAGGCAGTGTACGCGTGCGTGCACTGCAGCCACACAGTATCGACATTTAGAATAGATATTTGAACCTTCAATGATTTTGGTTCGTTAATATTATGGGTACATCATCACTATAGTGGCAAGGCAGTGCACGCAAGCGTGAACTGCAGCCACACGGTATGGTTTTGTGATATTCTATTTGTTTTGACTTATGGATCTTTTTGCGTATTCCATATTCTGTAGTGGCGAGGCAGTGCACGCGTGCGTGTACTGCAGCCCTACTTGAATTAATATTTTATTGATATTTCAATGGTTTGAACTGTTTGTTCATTTCAATTTAATATTCTGAATTGCATTCTGATTTGGTTTAATTACTGTCGTCTATTCAGTATTTATTTATTATTGCTTCTGTGCACTAATAACTGAGTTTGAATTAGACTGACCCGAGTATTATTTTCTTTTGAATCTAATACTCGGGTCAGACCGAGTATTTACAGGTTGTAGATATTCTGCTTTGGGTTGCTGCTAGAGCTATGAAGTTCTTTCATATCTTTTGGAGTAGTCGTCATTTGTAGTAGTCTGTATTATTGTATAGGAAGATATGTATTCATGTATATTATATACGTTAATGTACTTGTATATGTAACTTCCTGAGTTGACTATTGTAGTTGTATCACATGTACCGTGTAAACGTATTGTAACTGACATCAGTTATATATATATGAGATTTTCTGATTTATCTGTGTTCCGCATTTATATTTATCTGTGTTATTAGTTTATATTTGTCCTAGACTATTATAGCCACCGTGTGGTAGCTTTGAGTTTGCATCGGCATGCCGGATTCTCTTCTGAAATTAAAAGCATGTTTTTACTATCTGACATATCGGTGTTCGCACAAAGCAATTACACGGATGGTCGCTCCTCAACAGCCTTATTCTCCGTGCTAGTTGACAGCACTACACCGTAGTGTTCTTGGCTAGCGTGGGTATAGAGGTGGGGCGTCACACCTGTTATCTGTTTAGTCAACTTTCAAGCTCTGTTCATCATCTTTGCAGGTGAGCAAACACCCATTTTTAAAATTTAAATCTCTTTGCATGTGAGCAAACCACCTTTATAAACTCTTTAAGTTTGATATATATGATCTGCCTGTGATGATCTTTGGAGTTTGCTATGAATTATGATGTGCATGTGTGGTTATATAACTGTGTATAGAGATATATCTCTGATTTCAAGTTACAGGCTTTCAAATAGATCCAAGAAAACTCAGGATTTCTCTAAGTAATCTCTGATAACCTTTAGTATTTGAACGAGTCATGTTTGTTGAACATAAACTAAAATCTAAGAACAGTTAAAGTATGTTTGTTTATAAATTTTCTAGAAATTTAGAAAAACAATGAAATTTTAAACTATATCGAAAATCTCGGCTTGAATAATTCGTTGTTTCAAGTATATAAATTGATTTATTATCAAAATCTATGAAATTTAAAATTATAATCATGATTTTTAAGCTTGAATTGCAAGCGAAATTGCAAGTTGAATAGAAAACGTAGATTGAGTAATTTCTGATGAACGAGGAGATAATGAGCTTCGATACTTACGTCGAAGGTAACTCGAGTGTTTTAGATTATTGGAAAAATAGTCAATAAATTTATAATTAACCAGGATGATCATACGAGATCAAACTAGGGTTTCGGCTCATGTTTTGGGCATAGCTGAAAAAATGATTGCCACAAATTCATCTGAGCATCGGAATTGATCGCGTGGTGATGGGTCGATGCGTCGAGATGTGGCGAAATTTTGAGTTTGGTGGCTCGTGTTCAGGTGGTCGGAATCATGGTGGCGAGTGGATTTTATGGAGCAGGATTGGTTCTAGATTTTGATCGTGATGCTCGATTTTATTTCCAGATGTTTTTGATCGAATTGGGTTGAGGAGTTTGTCGTCAAGGGCAAGGGCGACTCGTCGCAGGCAGCGTGGATGATTGGAGTAGCTCCGACGAATTGTGCATGTGCACAGTGCATATTATATTCTGAAGATTGTGGAAGAAGGAGGAAGTGTGGGGTTAGCTCGGGAGAATCTTGAAGCAATTGCGTGTTTACTCGAAGCAGATGGAGCTTTAGATTGACCCGGTGAATGGCTCGGGTAAATTGAGTTTTTGCTCAAGTTATCTGATGTAGTGCAAACGATTTTGAAAATTTATGGGAAATCAAGTTCCAAATAAAATAAATCTGGTTAAAATAGATTCTCTTTAACAGTAGGTATTATCTAAGTCTTTAAAATGGGTTGAGAGAGTTTTAAATAAATTGTTTTAAAATTAACCAGGTTTTAAAATGTTTTTTTTCTTTTTTTTTAAAAAAAATTTATTTTGAAAGTTTATTTTAAATGAATTTTATAATATTAAAAGCTAGTTAATTAATATAAAGAATGTTTTAATGGATAATTAACTATTAAAGTTTAAAGTTAATTTAATTATTAAAGGGAATTAATTACATGAAGGGGATTACTTAATAAAAGTAATTAAGGTAAATTTGTTAATAATTTAAGATTGATTAATCAAGTAATTAATGAATAATTAATTTACGGATAATTAATCACCTAAAAATAATTAGTTAATGAAAGTAATTAGGGATGGATAATTTATGATTAAAGGTTGATTTATCAAGTGTTTAAAGGTTAATTAATTTGAAGAATAATTAATCTATGTGATTAATTAATTAAGCTAATTTACTTGGGAATAATCAATAAATTAATTAAAGGTTAATTAATTTATGAAAGTGATTAAGAAATGATTATTAATTAAGGATTAATTAATTATTATAATTAACTAAGGATTAATTATAAATAAAGGTTAATTAATAAATGATTAAAGAATAATTAATCAAATTAATTTGTAATTAATTAAAATTAATTAACCAGGATTAGTAAATTATCCATGAGAAATTAATCTGATTTAAATTAACCAGATAATTAATTGAATCTTACTTATGAATGTTTGAATTCTATTGATTGTTGAATTGTTGATATCCCCAACATGTTATGCTTTGTGCTGTGAATTGTTTGGTATAATCTGTGATGAATGCATTTATTATCTGTGATGAATGTACTTTATTCATCTGTGATAAATTTATATGATCCGTGAATCTATGAATGAGGATAAGCGTTATAGATTATATTGCTTATCGATATGGATATGATTGAATCTGTGATGATTGATTTTGTTGCACTATTGGGCAAAACCCCTGGACTACACCTTACACATACAAGTATGGATTGCACGAGGAAATCGGTTAAGTCGCGAATTTTTAATGATTTTAAAGATTGAATTTTTGAATCGAAAATAGTTTTGGAATTGGGATTAAAAGCTTTTGGAAAGGGATTTCAAAAAAAGGTTGTTTTGAATAACTTAATAAAGTTTGGAAATTTAAATAATTTGATTTGATTTGAATTCAATATTTGAAATTGAATTCAATAATTTGGGAATTATAGTTTAAAAAGATTATACAAGTTATAAAGGTGTTTATATGGGTTTTAACCACTCAAAAAGTATTGTTTAGGGGATTTAAATTTAAATGTAAATCCAAGTTTTATACTTGAATGGCTTTAACTAATGTAAATGTAATCGGTTTTTCCCAAAATGAAAACTATTTGTTTCAAATAATGATAGCTTTCATAAAAAGAAAGGGTTTCCAATTCGTAGCGAAAGATTTCAAGTTTTAAATGAAATTGTAAATAGTTTGGAAAAACTATGAATTAACCTTTGTGAAAGATTATTAAACCTTGTTTTGAAATCTAAGAGGATTTTAAATGGTATATCTTTCATATAAAAGATTTGAATTGGAAATGGTTTGAAAGTTATGAATTAAATCTTTAATTTAAGATTGGATAAGCTAATCCAATTTGAAATGGAATTATTTTGAAAAGCAGTGAATGAAACTTTGTGGAAAATTGGTAAACTTTGTGAAATGAACCTTTTTGTTTAAAAGATTTGAAATGGTAATTTGTTTTAAACCATTTGAAAGAAAGGTTTTGGATAATAAGTTGTGAGTTAACTGAAATCCCATATCCGTATGTTTTTAAATATTGCGCTCATTATTCGGTTTAGCCGGGAGAGGACCTTGTGTCATTTAACCCATTTCGAATAATGATACGTCGGTATGGATAGCATTTAAAGACCGGTGGTGAAGACCGGGTATTTTTGAGAACGAAAGGATAACCGGTCGATTGTCTCTGCACTGAGTGGCGCCGGTATAGAGATCTCCTAAGTAATGGGAAGTCCAATCGGAATTGTGAATACCCGAATTTGCAAGGGCTTCTTCGGAAGTGCCTTCGGTTCTGTTCGAACCCGGAACAGACTTGTATGGATGTTTGTCTGACATTACACTTTGAGATGTAAAGCTGGTTTCTATCAAATACATTTCTGTTTGGTGGCGAATATTTATTCTCTTAGCTTAGCACCCTTCTCTAAGACGTAAGAGCTCAGAGGTTATGTAGTTGATGGTTACTAGTGATACATTCCCAATTTGGTAATGTGGCATACGAAGTGCTGTTGATTATTTTTTGATCAAAGCATGATTTTGTGAAAAAGCTTAGCTTTGTGGACGAGACCTCATCGAGCCTCACAACCCGATAATGGTCGAAACAGGAAAGATGCAGCAAGGTTTCAGGGGTAGCTCCCCTAGGGTATGACCATTCCTTCTGGAAAAGGGTGGTATCATGGTATGGAGCCCAGATACTTTCTCATGTGGACAATGTAGTATATTTATTACCGTATGATGTTGTTGGTGTAGAGGGCCCTCGAATAAAGGTCGCAATTGACCGGGGGTGGCATATCTTAGGTTTTACCCCCGGGAAGGGGGTAGACCGGCCTTGTGTTAGCAGAGAGTCGGGTAAGTTCTCGGGGCGTCCCCCTAGAGGCGTTTCCATGTGGCTATAGGAAGTTCCTTGGCCGGACCATTTGTTGGAAATCAAATCATCCAATATGCGCCTTGTACGGTTTTAGTTGTATAACCTGCCATCTACTTATGGTGGCGCCTCACTATTTGGATGGTAGCTATAGTAGGCATAGTTCGGAATGTCTATGCTGGCTAGGATTAATATTATACTTTCGAAATGTTTTCCACTATGCACTAATAATAATATCAAAATGGTTTTCGCGTATCAAGTATTTTTTACTGTCATAAGGTGAAATCTTCTCCAATTCTGCGTTTGCATGGTGTATGTGGTGGGAGGCCTTATGGTAGTTTCATTTTCCAAAAAGCATTGCAAATTTGAAATTTAAAAGCTTTTGTTGTTTGTTTTAAAAGATAAAACGGTTTTTTTTGTTTGCTCACGCCAGTCCCATGACTGACCTGGAGTTTACTGTTCCTTTCCTAAACTCTGGGTGCCCACAATTTTCCACACAGGCAGTCTAGAGTTGGGTTTTTCAGATAATGCTATAGTAGGTGTAGATTCGATAGCTTTCAGAATACTTGTTTTGGTAGCATTTGGAGATCTTCTTCAGTCTACGGACCACGGCTGACCTTGCTTAGCTTTGTGCAACTTGATGTGGGTTCGAACTAGCTTTGGATTGAAGATGGAGTTTTTTGGAGTTCGGCATTGAAGACATTATCTTTCCACTGCTATTTCCTATATCTCTAATAGTATTGATATCTATTGTATCATTCTATTGTATTCATTTTTGTATCAGATGTTGTATATCAAACGTATTATTTCATTACTTCCGTTGTGTTGTACTTAATGTGTTATAAGCTCCAGCAAACCAGATTCGACGTTTGGATCTACGGCATTTGAATACGAGTGTCATATTCGGTTTCGATTTTCGAAGGTCGAGTTAGGAGCGTTACAAATATTTTAATAAGTTTTAGGTTCAAACAAAAACTTTAGTTAAATTCAGCAACTACAGCACTTACAATGTGCTGTAACAGCCCTTAATTCATTTAAGCCATTTAGTTCATTGGTATCAACTACAGCACTTAAAAATGCTGTATTATCCTTTACTAAAAAAATGATAGCATTTCAAAAATGCTGTAAATTGAATTCCAAATTTCAATACAATTTCATAAACAATTAAATTTTTATTTAAACAAATTTTAACTTATAAAAATCATATTTTCACACTTTTAAAAATGATCACATAAATACTTTTTAATTTATGATTTTATAAAGTGAAATTTCACAAATAATTATCAAATTTTAATAATTCACTTATAAAAATCACTGTGCAATTTTATAACATTTCATTTACTTTAAATTTAATTTACCATTTCACAATTAAATTTAAATTCTATTTATTTTTCTTAACTTAACTTTTATTTTTAAAACCAATTTCATATTTTCCAAGTTAAGTTATATTCAAATTTCAATTTTAAACATTTATTTATTTATCTATTTTTAATTTATAGAAAAATCAATAACACTTTATTAAATCATTTTTAAATTTAAATTTAAACCAAAATATCATATTTTCTTACTTAACTTAAATTCCATTTATAAACAAAATCATAAATTCCAAAATTGACTTATATTTCAAATTTCTACTTTACCATTTATTTATTACACTTATTAATTTGTAGAAAATCAATAATACTTTATAAGATCATTTTCAAATCAAATTTAAATCAAAATATCATAATATTTACATTTCTAAAATACTTTCGAAATTTTAGAAATATATATTAAGCACGGGTCTGCATATAATTTTCTAACCTAAATCAAGTGATACAGATAATATCATTTCAATCCGTAATTTACAAAGGAAAAATCCTGGTTCTATCATTTCAAACCCGCAATCCCAAATAAAAATGAAATAAATAAAAATCGTTCAGGCCTATCATTTCAGCCCATAACGATTTTTCCCAATTCTAAAGTCTTTTCGGGTATGTATCATTTCAACCCATAGTGATTCTATTCTACAGGGAACTTGCAGTGTGATAAACTGAAATAAATAAACAGAATAGCATAATATAACAGTAACAGGTGATATGAAAGGCTTATAAACAGGTGTGAACATCATATGATCATAGCATAGGTCGTTATAACATGATAATATAATTTACAGATTCACAGGGTGTCCATTTACTAATTATATAAGTACAAATGTCTGGTGAGAAATACTCACCTCTACAAGCTGAAGATAACAAATATAGACACAAAAACAAAGACTAAGAAAGCAGGAAGGCGTGACTACGTATTCAAGTAAGGGGAGAGCCAAAGTAGTTGTCTTGTGCATACAAAACAAAATAATATATAGAAACACGAATTTCAACACAAAATATGACATTAACAACCTAGAAATTTATGCACAACATAGAATCAAACGACTTGCACTTGCTTTCGCCATTACAATTATCATGCCCCACCTCTATACCCACGCTAGCCAAGGACATTACGGGGTAATGCTGTCAACTAGCACGGAGAACAAGCCTGTTGAGGAGCGACCATCCGTCTAATTGCTTAGTGCGAGCACCGATATGTCAGGTAGTATTCTGACATACCGATACAAACTCAAAACTACTACGCAGTGGCTATATATATATATATATTCTTCGGAAACAAACATAGAAACAAACATAACATAAATCAGTCACAGATATCCATATCATAAAGGTGGAAAAAGATATGAATATAACATATGAAAGTGTGCATCAGAGTAGTGGTCAAACAAGATCCACAATATAACAAAAGAATAGCTACAAGTGCTAGACAAAAGAATATGGATACATCAATGAGTCTATATCTCAAATGTATACAACAAAAACCAGTAATCTAAGTAGGTAGCCAAAAGTCAGGGTGATAATTCCAAATGTGAAGTCAAGCAGAAGCACCTGTAACATCTTGGTCAGACCCGAGTATTATTTAATAAGAAAATAATAAACGGATCAGTCTAGCTATAAATATCAGATGAAATGATATAGAACAAGAGATATGACAAAAACGTATGATAACCATAAAACCATACTGTGATAAGTATGCAATTGAAAATCAACTAGGGATTATTCAATATCACAAGAATCTTCTCAAAGATCAAAAGGAATGTCATACTCTTTATTTTTATTCACCAAACCATAAATATTGACAATAACACTAATGCCAATCACAAAAGTTAATGACACGCAAATTCACCAATGCACATATATTGATAAAGCTTATCAATGAAAATCCCTAAAATTGGTGGAACACAAATTCTAGAGATCATTAATGGAAATCCAGAAATCACAAAACGGGGGAGGCCTATCACAAAACGGGAGCCTGAAAACTCACCAACACGTGTATCACAAATGGGACGCTATCCCATGGTCGCTAACCATAGAGCCGGTGCAACGACGTAGTACAACGGTACGTCTGAGGAACCAGAAACTCGAATAGTGGGTCGAAACTCCAAATAATACATAGGTCGTTAGCCTATAAAAGAAATGAGACGAAACTCAATAAAACGAGGTACCGTCCCTTACGTGGACAAAGAAACATAGCATATCGCTAGTATAAATCACAAAATGATCATCATAGAACATTAAGAAGTGTCAATTACACTAAGCTAGTAAATATATGAGCTTAGCTTCATGTCCCATAACCACTAGCTTAACTTAAATATATACGAACAAACTATAAGTATCCACTCAGAAATTGTCACAAGAAATTCAATCGAACAAGTCCAAGAATTAACCGACGAAGTAAATGCAAGCGTTTCATACCACTTGTTTTACTAAGCCATTTAATTAGATTTCTCATACGAGTGAGGTAAATGTTTGTATATGCTAGTAGATAAGAAAACGGTTTTATAAACAAGCCTGATATTGAAAATAGAGTTGAAATCGTTTTGATAAAAGAGTTTTGATATTTACTACTAGTATTAAAACCTTTATATTTTTAAAGTGACAAATCCCAAAAATGATTATAGAAACAATCAATCACTAAAATTCACATACGAAGACGTGAATTAATTCCAAAGAAATCGATATCAAATCCATCAAAATGGATATTTCTAAAAAAATCCCAAAATAGAAGTCATCAAAGTCGAATAACAATTGATACAACAAGTGGGAATAAACCCGAATCAATTAAATTTGGAAACACAAGAGAAATAGACAAAAATAATCATAATAGGCATTTAAGAGCAGGTCAGTCGACTGGCTCAAAGAGTTCAGTCGAATGTCTGCAGGAAACAGAGACCCTTGTCTCTGTTATCCGCCTTTGGCACGCCAATTGACTACAACCAGTCGACTGGATTCAAGGTCCAGTCGACTGACTGGAACCTATGCAGTTTTTTTCTGCCTCAACAATTGACGTGCAAACCCAACCAATTCGCGACCGATCGAGCAATGGCGCTAGGGATTTATGCCAATCGGCAACCCATCCCTATAGACTCTACGGTGCATCACCAAAAACACGTTCAAACATCCATAAAAGGATTTTCATAGATTTTGCTTTCAAAACACCAAAAGTTGGAATATGTACCAAATCAATCCAAGCCAAAATCAAATGCACATGAATAAGAGTTAGGAATTCATACCTAACAATCAAAGATAGTTATAGACATAGATGTGAGATAAAAATCTCACCTTTTCACAAAAATAAGGAAGGAGAAACTTGAAAGCAAAGGAAGAATCAACCACACTTCTACACAACCCAAATGAGCTTGAACCAATAGCTTCTTTTTGGATTTGGAGTTAGATGTTGGATTTGCTTATGGAATTAGGGTTTTGAATTTTAATTTCACATTTCTCTCTCCATTGTTGCTAAAGCTTGAGTATTAGGAAATAGAAATGAAGTAATGAAGAGAAGAAGGGTGAAGCTTGGGTCTAATGGGCTGAAACAAAACCAAAGCTCTAAGTGAAAAAGTAGCAAAATTCCACTAACTCCAAACGTCTCAAAGTTTATACTCAAAAAGATCGCAAACGTCATTTTGAACTCAATGGGGGTGGTCTCGAGTCCAAATTCGACTGTTTTCAAAAAGTAGCTTCTCGGACTAATATCCGACCAACGATGAACTATTTAAATAAAATATTTAAATACTCAATCGAAAAATATGCGGGTTGTTACACACTCCCCTCCTTAAATAAATTACGTCCTCGCAATATTTAAGAAGAAAACATAACGTAACAACCATAAAAGCATATTCAACGCAAAAGAAATTTGAGAAAAAGTTCACCTCAAAGAGCACGAGAAAGTAAGTCCAGATGTGCTCGCTCGATGAATTCTCTGGATTTCCAAGAACAATCCTTAGGATTTGAGGACCATTGAACTATCACAAGAGGGACATCTTTATTTCAAAGACGTTTAATCTCCGAAGTAATATCTCCAAAGTAATAATACGAATAGGATGTGTTCATAAGTCAAATTAGGTGAAACCTCAATTTCTTCTACAATACTTGGCTCAAGAATAAAATCGGAATCTCGAAGGCATTTCCGTAATTGGGAAACATGAAATACGTCATGAATAGCAGAAAATTGAGCCGGTAATAAGAGGCGATTAGCCACGGAACCAATACGTTCGGTGATAGGAAATGGACCAGTATATCGTGGTGCTAACTTTCCCAATCGACTGAAACGCACAACACCCTTCATAGGTGAAACACGAGCAAACACAAAATCTCCCACAGAAAATTCTAATTTCCTTCTTCGGTTATCGGCATAGGATTTTTGTCTACTTTGGGCTTTTTTCATCCTATGACGAATAAGGTCAATCTTTTCTGTGGAATCACGAATACCTAAAACCAGCTTCTCACCGGTCTCAAGCCAACAAGAAGGAGAATGACATGTCCTTTCATAGAGTGCTTCAAAAGGTGTCATACCAATACTAGATTTGAAGCTATTATTATAGGAAAATTCAACAAGAGAAAGATGATCTTCCCAACTTCCACCAAAATCAAGAACACATGCACGAAGAAGATCTTTAAGAGTTTGATTCACACGCTTTGTTTATCCATCGGACTGAGGATGATTAGCGGTGCTAAAATTAAGCTTCGTTTCCAAAGCTTTTTGAAGACTCTTCTAAAATCCACTAGTAAACAATGGATCACGATCACTAACAATAGAAGAAGAAACTCCATGCAATTTAACAATTTCTTTAATAAAGAGTTTGGTCAAGAGAGGAACGGTCCGTTTAGACCGAACGGGAATAAAATGGATGGATTTAGTAAGTCTATCAATTATCACCTATAAGCTATCATGACCCGAACGAGAACGGGGAAGGCCGTCAATAAAATCCATGGAAATTTGATCCCACTTCCAAATTGGAATTTCTAAAGGTTGCAATAACCCACCGGGCCTTCGATGCTCGGCCTTGACAAGTTGGCAAGTCATGCAATACTTAACAAAGTTAGCAATATCAGATTTCATTCCCTCCCAATAATAAAGTCACCTCATATCCACGTACATTTTACTACTACCGGGATGAATGGTAAATTTAGAACGATGAGAATCTTCTAAAATGTCTTTACGAAGATCGCTATTATTTGACACGATAAGTCTATCAAATTTTCGAATACCGCCACGAAAATCAATATCAAAGTCTTTCAAACCTTCAATATCAATTTTATCCCTAAAATTTTGGCTAAGAAGAGCCATTTCAGGATTTAACCTTTGGGCTTCAAGAATGCGGTCTAAAAGAGAAGGATGAGCCTCAAGGCTACATAAAACAAGAGATGAACATAAATCGAAAACACGATCTCGAATCTCACAAGTGGATAAAACCCCGAGATCATTCCATTTGGATATCATCATAGAAACAACCGCTTGTTGCTTGCGACTAAGTGCATCGGCAACATGATTTCCCTTTCCGAGAGTATAAAGAATGTCAAGATCATAAGATGCAAGGAACTCGAGCCAACGCTGTTGACGCAAATTAAGTTCCTTTTGAGAAAATAAATATTTCAAAGATTTATGATCGGTGTAAAGAATAAATTTTTCTCCCAAAAGATAATGACGCCAAATTCGAAGGGCGACGAGCTCTAAATCATGAGTCGCATATCTAGTCTCGGCTGGCTTCAATTGCCTAGAAGCATAGGCAATAACACGTTCCCCTTGCATAAGAACGACACCCAAACCAACGCGACTAGCATCGGTATAAACTATAAAATCTTGATTCCCCTCGCGAATAATAAGAATAGGAGCATCGGAAAGAAGTTCTTTTAATTTCTGAAAAGAAGCTTCACATTTGTCCGACCAAATGTATTTAACACCTTTCTTTGTTAAGCTAGTAAGAGGCATGACAATTTTAGAAAAGTCTTTAATAAAATGACGTTAATATCCCGCCAATCCGAGAAAACTATGAATTTCCGTCACACTTTCCTGTCTCTTCCAATTTTGAATCACTTCGATCTTTGAAGGATCCACGGAACTTCCGAATTTGGAAATAATATGACCAAGAAACTTCATACGAGATTGCCGAAAGTGGCATTTATAAAAAATTTCTTTCAATTGATTGCTCCTAAGAGTTTCCAACACAATCCGAAGATGCATTTCATGCTCCTCCTCGGTTTTTGAATACACAAGAATATCATCAATGAAGATGAGAACAAATCAATCGAGGAAATCTTTGAAAACTCGATTCATAAGGTCAATGAAATAAACCGAAGCATTCGTTAAACCAAATGGAATAACAAGCCATTCATAAGATCCATAACGAGTATGGAACGATGTCAAAGGAATGTTATCCTCTGCAATACGAAGCTGATGAAAACCGGTTGCCAAGTCCAATTGTGAAAAGACTTTAGCACCACTAAGTTGATCGAATAGATCATCAATCCAAGGTAAAAGGATATTTATTTTTGATAGTAAGATCATTAAGCTTGCGGTAATCAATGCAAAGCCTAAGTGTACTGTCAGATTTCTTCACGAAAATAGCCGAAGCTCCCCATGGCGAGGAACTAGAGCGAATAAATTGCTTCGTCTCCAATTTAGATAATTGTTTGCGCAACTCCTCATTTTCTTTATTGGACATGCGATAAGGAGGATGAGTGGTAGGTTGAGCTCCAAGGATGAGATTAATTTTGAACTCAATTGCTCGCTTAGGTGGTAATCCTAAAACGGGCTCAAATATGTCGGAAAATTCATGAACAACGTGAATAAGAGAAATGATATCTTCCTCATCATCATTGTCATCATCATGAGGATTTAAAGAATATAAAGATGCTGTCAAGCTGTAATTTGAATCTTTAAGATCAATAGAAATCTGCTTAACAGATTGGGATGTCGAAGATTAATAGTCCGCTCAGGACAAAGGATTTGAGCTTCATAGCGGTTAAGCCAATCCATTCCCAAAGTCATTCCAAAGCCTAAGTAACGCTTAACATGTAAATCGGCTCGGAAAGAAAAATTACACAAAATAATTTTGACATCTTTCCACAATAAACTGATTGTTGCGGATCCACCAACCGGATTCACAATTCTCGGAGAAGTCATTAAGCACATAACATCCAAAGAAAGAGTATCAACAAGTTCTTTTGAAATAAAAGAGTGGGACGCACCCGTATCAAAAAGAACTCGAATAGGTTGATCACGAAATATAATAATCCATCAAGGATAGAATGAGAAATACCTTGACCACCAGAAGTGTTGCTAGGGGCTTGTGCAACATTTAACTTTCCCTCCTTCCTGCCTTGAAGTTTGGGACATGAAGGTAAAAGATGACCCGAACTTTTGCAATAGCGACAAAAGAGAGGTTTCAGACATCTATTGACATAATGGTCTTTAGAACCACAATTGTAGCATTGCCCACCACTTGAGGTAGAAGTCTTTGCCACCGGAGCTGCTTGCTTCCCTTTCTTATTGGGATAAGGACCTTTGAATTACATAGGCCTTTTCTTGTTGGTGAAGTTTGGTTTAGCACTCCCAACCTCAACATCACTTACTCCATCAGCCTCTTCAAGTCGAAGAGCGATATCAATGAATTGATCAAAAGAAACTTTTAATTTTAGAAGTAATGGCTTCTTGAGATTTTTATTCAAGCCATAGACAAATCTTTGGTTCTTCTTCAATAGGGTGTTTATGTATTCGACCCTGTATTTAGAAAGTGACTCGAAGGATGCGACATAATCTGGCACGGAGGATTCACCTTGAACAAGGTCTATGAAACGACAAGCCAATGTCACCTTCTCAGCTTCTGGCACAAACTTTAATTAGAATCGTTCCTGGAATTTCTCCCAAGTAAGATCTGTTTCATTCATTGCAGAAATCAAAAGCTCATACCAGTCTAATGCTCTTTCTTGGAGCATACTAGAGGCCACCTGAACTCGATGAAGACCAATAAGATTCATGCGAGAAAAGATTCGATCGCATGCTCTTAGCCAAGCCTGGACTTCAATAATGGTTTCGGAACCTTTAAATGGATTTCCACCCAATTTGGTATAATTGTTGCACAAACGTGAAAATCCAGACTTTGGGTGAGTAGGCTCCGGATTAGAACCGGCTGCTTGAGCATTCTTTACTAGATCAAGAAGCTGTTGGGCAGACATAAAAACTCCATCCTGGGGAGTAGCACTAGATTGACCGGCGCTGGGACGGCCAGGTCTAACTATTTCTCTTCATTAAGAAAGAAAGAGGAAGAAGAAAAAGGTTATTCACAAAATGAATATCAAACAATAATGATTTTATAAAACAAGGAATCACAAAGAAAATAGGATAGGACGGTACGAAGACACGAATTAAATCCTAAGGCACGACTGCTAAGATGGACTTAGGACGATGATCCTTGTTAAATTATTCTACATTGTTCCGAAGTTTGGCTTTGATACCAAGCTGTGACGCCCCACCTCTATACCCACTCTATCCAAGGACACTACGGGGTAATGCCGTCAACTAGCACGGAGAATAAAGCTGTTGAGGAGCGACCATCTGTGTAATTGCTTAGTGCGAGCACCGATATGTCATGTAGTATTCCGACATACCGATACAAACACAAAACTACTACACAGTGGCTATATATATATATATATATATATATATTCTTCGGAAACATATATAGAAACAAACATAACATAAATCAGTCACAGATATCCATATCACAAAGGCAGAAAAAGATATGAATATAACACATGAAAGTGTACATCAGAGTAGTGGTCAAACAAGATCCACAATATCACAAAAGAATAGCTACAAGTGCTAGACAAAAGAATATGGATACATCAATGAGTCTATATCTCAAATGTATACAACAAAAACCACTAACCGAAGTAGTTAGCCAAAAGTCAGGGTGATAATCTCAGATGTGAAGTCAAGCAGAAGCACCTGTAACATCTCGATCTGACCCGAGTATCATTTAATAAGAAAATAATAAACGGATCAGTCTAGCTACAAATATCAGATGAAATGATATAGAATAAGAGATATGACAAAAAGTATGATAACCATAAAACCATACTGTGATAAGTATGCAATTGAAAATCAACTAGGAATTATTCAATATCACAAGAATCTTCACAAAGATCAAAAGGAATGTCATACTCTTTATTTTTATTCACCAAGCCATAAATATTGACAATAACATCAATGCCAATCACAAAAGTTAATGACACACAAACTCACTAATGCACAGATATTGATAAAACTTATCAATGAAAATCACTAAAATTGGTGTAACGCAAATTCTAGAAATCATCAATGGGAACCCATAAATCACAAAACAGGGGAGGCCTATCACAAAACGGGAGCCTGAAAACTCATCAACACGTGTATCACAAACGGGGCACTATCCCATGGTCGCTAACCATAGAGCTGGTGCAACGACGTAGTACAACGGTACGCCCGAGGAACCAGAAACTCTAATAGTTCAGAACAACAACGTAGTACAACGGTACGCCCGAAGATCCAAACCCCATAAAAGAACATGGCTCGCTAGCCCACAAAAATTGAGTCGAAACTCCAAATAATACATAGGTCGTTAGCCTATAAAAGAAATGAGACGAAACTCAATAAAACGAGGTACCTTCCCCTACGTGGACAAAGAAACATAGCATATCGCTAGTCTAAATCACAAAATGATCATCATCGATCATTAAGAAGTGTCAGTTACAATAAGCTAGTAAATATATGAGCTTAGCTTCATGTCCCATACCACTAGCTTAACTTAAATATTTACGAACAAACTGTAAGTCTCCACTCGGAAATTGTCACAAGAAATTCAATCGAACAAGTCCAAGAATTAACCGACAAAGTAAGTGCAAGCGTTTCATACCACTTGTTTTACTAAGCCGTTTAATTAGATTTCTCATACGAGTGAGGTAAAGGTTTGTATATGCTAGTAGATTGGAAAACGGTTTTATAAACAAGCTTGATATTGAAAGTAGAGTTGAAATCGTTTTGATAAAAGAGTTTTGATATTTACGACTAGTATCGAAACCTTTATATTTTTAAAGTGACAAATCCCAAAAATGATTGTAGAAACAATCAATCACTAAATTTCACATACGAAGACGTGAATTAATTCCAAAGAAATCGATATCGAATCCATCAGAATGGATATTTCCAAAAAAATCCCAAAATAGAAGTCATCAAAGTCGAATAACAATTGATACAACAAGTGGGAATAAACCCGAATCGATTAAATTTGGAAACACAAGAGAAATAGACAAAAATAGGCATAATAGGCATTTAAGAGTAGGTCAGTCGACTGGCTCAAAGAGTTCAGTCGAATGTCTGCAGGAAATAGAGACCCTTGTCTCTGTTATCCGCCTTTGGCACGCCAATTGGCTACAACCAGTCGACTGGATTCAAGGTCCAGTCGACTGACTGGAACCTAGGCAGTTTTTTTCTGCCTCAACAATTGACGTGCAAACCCAACCAATTCGCGGTCGATCGAGCAATGGCGCTAGGGATTTATGCCAATCGGCAACCCGTCCCTATAGACTCTATGGTGCATCACCAAAAACACGTTCAAACATCCATAAAAGGATTTTCATAGATTTTGCTTTCAAAACACCAAACGTTGGAATATATACCAAATCAATCCAAGCCAAAATCAAATGCACATGAATAAGAGTTAGAATTCATACCTAAAAATCAAAGATAGTTATAGACATAGATGTGAGACAAAAATCTCACCTTTTCACAAAAATAAGGAAGGAGAAACTTGAAAGCAAAGGAAGAATCAACCACACTTCTACACAACCCAAATGAGCTTGAACCAATAGCTTCTCTTTGGATTTGGAGTTTGATGTTGGATTTGCTTATGGAATTAGGGTTTTGAATTTTAATTTCACATTCCTCTCTCCATTGTTGCTAAAGCTTGAGTATTAGGAAATAGAAATGAAGTAATGAAGAGAAGAGGGGTGAAGCTTGGGTCTAATGGGCTGAAACAAAACCAAAGCCCTAAGTGAAAATGTAGCAAAATTCCACTAACTCCAAACGTTTTAAAGTTTATACTCAAAAAGATCGCAAACGTCATTTTGAACTCAATGGGGGTGGTCTCGAGTCCAAATTCGATCGTTTTCAAAAAGTAGCTTCTCGGACTAATATCCGACCAACGATGAAATATTTTAATAAAATATTTAAATACTCAATCGAAAAATATGCGGGTTGTTACACACTCCCCTCCTTAAATAAATTGCGTCCTCGCAATATTTAAGAAGAAAACATAACGTAACAACCATAAAAGCATATTCAACGCAAAAGAAATTTGAGAAAAAGTTCACCTCAAAGAGCACGAGAAAGTAAGTCCAGATGTGCTCGCTCGATGAATTCTCTGGATTTCCAAGAACAATCCTTAGGATTTGAGGACCATTGAACTATCACAAGAGGGACATCTTTATTTCGAAGGCGTTTAATCTTCGAAGCAATACTACGAATAGGATGTGCTCATAAGTCAAATTAGGTGAAACCTCAATTTCTTCTACAATACCGGGCTCAAGAATAGAATCGAAATCTCGAAGGTATTTCCGCAATTGAGAAACATGAAATACGTCATGAATAGCAAAAATCACAAAACGGGGGAGGCCTATCACAAAATGGGAGCCTGAAAACTCACCAACACGCGTATCACAAACGGGATCTATCCCATGGTCGCTAACCATAGAGCCGGTGCAACGACGTAGTATAACGGTACGTCCGAGGAACCAGAAACTCGAATAGTTCGGAACAACAACGTAGTACAACGGTACGCCCAAAGATCCGAACCTCATAAAAGAACATGGGTCGCTAGCCCAAAAAAATTGAGTCGAAACTCCAAATAATACATAGGTCGTTAGCCTATAAAAGAAATGAGACAAAACTCAATAAAACGAGCTACCGTCCCTTACGTGGACAAAGAAACATAGCATATCGCTAGTATAAATCACAAAATGATCATCATCGAACATTAAGAAGTGTCAATTACACTAAGCTTGTAAATATACGAGCTTAGCTTCATGTCCCATAACCACTAGCTTAATTTAAATATATACGAACAAACTATAAGTATCCACTCAGAAATTGTCACAAGAAATTCAATCGAACAAGTCCAAGAATTAACCGACGAAGTAAATGCAAGCATTTCATACCACTTGTTTTACTAAGCCATTTAATTAGATTTCTCATACGAGTGAGGTAAAGGTTTGTATATGCTAGTAGATTAGAAAACGGTTTTATAAACAAGCTTGATATTGAAAATAGAGTTGAAATCGTTTTGATAAAAGAGTTTTGATATTTACTACTAGTATTGAAACCTTTATATTTTTAAAGTGACAAATCCCAAAAATGATTATAGAAACAATCAATCACTAAAATTCACATACGAAGACGTGAATTAATTCCAAAGAAATCGATATCAAATCCATCAAAATGGATATTTCCAAAAAAATCCCAAAATAGAAGTCATCAAAGTCGAATAACAATTGATACCACAAGTGGGAATAAACCCGAATCGATTAAATTTGGAAACACAAGAGAAACAGACAAAAATAGGCATAATAGGCATTTAAGAGCAGGTCAGTCGATTGGCTCAAAGAGTTCAGTCGACTAACTGCAGGAAACAGAGACCCCTGTCTCTGTTATCTGCCTTTGGCATGCCAATTGGCTACAGCCAGTTGACTGGATTCAAGGTCCAGTCGACTGACTGGAACCTAGGCAGTTTTTTCTGCCTGAACAATTGACGTGCAAATCCAACCAATTCGCGACCGATCGAGCAATGGCGCTAGGGATTTATGCCAATTGGCAACCCGTCCCTATAGACTCTTCGGTGCATCACCAAAAACACGTTCAAACATCCATAAAAGGATTTTCATAGATTTTGCTTTCAAAACACCAAAACTTGGAATATATACCAAATCAATCCAAGCCAAAATCAAATGCACATGAATAAGAGTTAGGAATTCATACCTAACAATCAAAGATAGTTATAGACATATATGTGAGATAAATATCTCACCTTTTCACAAAAATAAGAAAGGAGAATCTTGAAAGCGAAGGAAGAATCAACCACACTTCTACACAACACAAATGAGCTTGAACCAATAGCTTCTCTTTGGATTTGGAGTTAGATGTTGGATTTGCTAATGGAACTAGGGTTTTGAATTTTAATTTCCCATTCCTCTCTCCATTGTTGCTAAAGCTTGAGTATTAGGAAATAGAAATGAAGTAATGAAGAGAAGAGGGGTGAAGCTTGGGTCTAATGGGCTGAAACAAAACCAAAGCCCTAAGTAAAAAAGTAGCAAAATTCCACTAACTCCAAACATATCAAAGTTTATACCCAAAAAGATCGCAAACGTCATTTTGAACTCAATGGGGGTGGTCTCGAGTCCAAATTCGACCGTTTGCAAAAAGTAGCTTCTCGGACTAAAATCCAACTAACGATGAAATATTTAAATAAAATATTTAAATACCCAATCGAAAAATATGCGGGTTGTTACAACAATGCTCGGCCATATGATGCTAAGGCACGACCATAGGGTGTATTTGGTCAAGTGTGGGTCATATAGGCTTGGCCTAGCAAGGGTATGAAGGAATAATGGTTGTTGTGACATGAAAATGGAAACACAAGGCAACAAAGTGGATTTTTGTGCAAATATGGTTCGGCCATGGATTTATTTGGCACGGCCAGACCTGGTGGTGTCTAGGGGATGGTGTGCCAGTGACCTTGGGTCAGGTGGAGGCTGGTAGTAGTGATGCAAGAGGTGGCCAAGAGGAGTGCTAAAGTGGTGAAGGCATTGGTGAGTGCGGCTATGCATATATAAGGGGTGTTTGCTATTTTTTGTGTGGAGCTTGCATCTTAGGGGTCACGGCCTGATAAGTCAGTGGAGATGGAAGATTTTGCACCAAGCAAGGTGGTGATGAAGGTGGTGGTGAAGGAGGAGCTTGAGGCCAAACAATATATAGGTGAAAGCAAGGCAAAATATCACTAAAAACAAGTAGAAAAGTGTAAGAAAAGTAAATAAACCATTACCAATTTTTGTACAACAATGAAGGCCGAAAATTTTGGACTGAGAAACAAAAAAAATTCATGAAAAATGAGGAGAAGACATGGCTGAAGAAAGTAAGTAGTCAGCCAAATTGAATGCAAGTTTATTTGGAATTGAAAAGGCAAATGCATACCAAAAGTCATGGATAAGTGAAAGGTTTCAAAACTCTTCAAATTTTCCATTTTCTTTTATCATTTTTAAACAAATGAAAAATGTAAATAAATAAAATAAAAACACAAAAAAATAATGTATGAATAAAAATAAATAAATAAATTTTAGATAAATATAAATTAATTAAGAAAATAGCTTAAAAATAGAAACTAGGTTTTAAAAATTGTAAATAAATACAATAAGCTTTGGAAAAATTTTAACATCACTTTAAAAATGATTAAAAAATAAAAATATGCCTAGCATGTTATATAACACATATTAGAACATGATATGACAAATAAAAATATTATTTATATAAATTAAAATAGACAATTTTATTAAATAAATCAGTTTACATACAATATTGTAAAAAGCAAAACTTTTGCAATATAAATCAGATTTCAATGAAACAAAAAGCAGTATTCTTAAAATTTAATCTATTTTCATAATAAAAGATAAAATTCAAAAATTCAAATATTTAAATTTTAAATTCAAAAGTCAAAGTTTGACCAGATTGACCAAAAATCCACCTTTCTGGAAAATATTCTATTTATTCAGGTTTGAAATTATAATTCACATAAAAATAAAATTTATATTTAAAATAAATTTTTTTATCCATTATAATAAATATAATAAAGTTTCTAAATTAGAAATTCAAATAAATAATTAAAATAAACAATTAAAATAAATCACAAAATCCAAGGTTGTTACATATTACATGCATATACATTTTATTACTTAAATTATTAATTGATTTAATTGATTGATCTTTAATAAATTTACAATTTTTGAAATTTATTTCATATTTTTCATAAACATTTTAAAAATCTTTATTATATTGCAACTTTTATAATACTTTATATCTATTTTAATTTTAGTTTTCAAATTTGAAATTTTATATATTTTAATTTTCAAACAATTTTGAAAATTAGCTCAAGGCCCATTTCAAATTTGATTCTTTCTATTAGGGACAATGTTTTGGTTATGGGCTTAATAGTTACCCTAATACAACTACTTTAGACCGCATAGGCTATTGAGCTCTTATACCAATGTTGGAACTGTGCCAGCCAGTAGCGGAAAATGTAGGTGAATTTCAGTTTCTTTTTACCTCATTGAATCGTTATTGGGCCTATGAATTCTAATTTATTTATAACATTTCTAAATTTAATTTAAATAAAATTATATATTTCATTTAAATTTAAATTTATAAATTGTTGATGGATACTTACTTAATTTATTTTCAGTTTATATATAATTATATATATGTATATGTATCTTATACATATGTGTATGTGTGTACATGTTTAACATGACAATCCATGCAAGGTATAATATGTTTGTATATAAATGTTGGGATTTACATCGTAATAGACATTTCACTCATCATATATGTATTATATGTTTTTTGAATACGTGTATTCATTTACACTATTTATATATAGAAACCCAAGTGTATGTGTGTGTGTGTATGTATATTATGAGAAAATATTATAGAATATTTATACATAAAATTTTATAGTGTTAAATATTAAATAAACATATGTATGTGCGCGTAAGATATAAGTTTAATATTTTATAACTTTTTTCTTTTTGTAAATATATACGTGTGTGTGTGTTTAATGACATAATTACATATGTATAACAATATATATATATATATGTGTGTGTGTGTGTAAATATAAGTAAAATAATTAATGTGAACATGAGTTAGAATAGATTATACAAATACATAAATTACAAAATTTAAAATTATATATTTTTTAAACATTCTAAATTGAATACACAGCAGATCCAAATGTCATTATAAGTTTTAGTATATATATTTATATACATCATGAACTAATTTGTTAAACAATAATAAGTAAATGACAAAAAATATTTGTATAATAAATATTTCAATTTTCAAATTTCAAAAAATTAGGGATGATATTTTATAGCTTATAGGAAATTTTCAAATTTTTCTGTGTCAAATATTATTTTTCATTAATTAAGCACTTTCAATCGAATATAAAAATGATTTTTTAAAAAATAAAAAAATTAGGTTAAAAATCCAATTTTTTGATCAAGAGTCTATGATGACAAACTAATTTGAGCAGATTTAAAATCAAACTTTCAAAACGTATTTATTTTATATCAATTTACTAATTCATACAATGATTTAATAATGATAAAAAATACTAAATAATTACCAATTTTTTTTTGAGTCACTTAAAATCATAATTAATGTAAATATACATTTAAAAATACTAATTCAGGTATTTATGAGATATAGTTAAATAATTTAAAGCAAATCATATAAATAACTTAGTAACATATTAATATATGTATATATTAATTAATAAAATATTTAATAAATAAAATATTGTGATTTTGGCTGTTTGTATCAGATCCTTAATGAAAATTTTGTTTTTGTTATAAACATATACACATAACTAATCAATATGTAACAACATCAATACTACAGGAATCTCATCTAGCTAATAATACAATAATTACATATATAAAACTAAACACTTACCTAAAACTAATGCCTTTATATCCAACATGTAATGATGAATTCCTCCTTTTGAAACCTTATTGATTCTATAGATTTCTAGTCCTTGAACCATAGATTCATTGTTATCAAATAGTTATTAATTTGAATTGATTTGATTTGAGTTTTGTTGGAGCTTTAGAAGGTGTGTCCGACCAAAATGATAAAGACAGGAGGTAGCAAAATGTCCTTCAAAATTAGGGTTAGAGCCTCTTTTATAATGGTTGAATCAGAGAGAAAAGTGGATCACGTCACTTACTTTTTCTCACCCAATCTCTTCCATTTCCAATCCTTTTTCCCTCTTTTTGACCGCTCCTACACCATATATTTGTTGCTGAATTTTTCCTTTAACATCAAGGGGTAATAGCCCATTTAGGCTCAAATAAATATATCTATTAAATCAAATTTAATTTCTTGTCAATATCACAGAATGATTGATTTATAACTATTATTAATACATACAAAAAATTCTTATTCCTTAAACCATATTGAAATTTTATAATTAATAGTTCATAAATATTAATTAATTTATAACAGTTATAAGTAATTAAATCATTTTGGTTGTGGGACTTGTCAGATGTAAATTTTGTCAGCAATTAACATCAAACTATTCGAGTCTTAACTTTCACATCTCACTTAATAGGTAGTGTGACATTTTGCCCAAATTTATCGCTTACTTAGTTTGGTAAAATCCAATTTTAGTTAATTAAGTGTTACCTGGTTGTGACATTTATTTACACCAATTCTCTTTGTAAAAACTGCATATCTTTGGAATTGTTAAATTTGATAATGGTCAAAATTCAACATCATCGGTATTCAACTCTATTGTGTAAACACAAAGTCTTTCATTAAATAACTCGTTTGGTCTAAAGAGAATTCATCATTTCGGTTGTGAGACTCGTCAAGTATAAATTTGGTCAACGATTAACATCGAAATATTCAATTTTTAACGTTCATACATCACTTAGCAAGTGGTGTGACATTTTAGCCAAATTTATCGCTTATTTAGTTTCAACAAAACCTAATTTTAGTTAATTAAGCTTTACCCAGTTGTGACATTTATTTATATCAATTCCCTTTATCAAACCTATATCATTTGGACTTATTGAACTTGGTAATGGTCAAAATTTCGACACCATCCATATTCACCTCTGTAGTTTAGACATCTTTTATTTTTTTACAAAGATTATAGTTTTGTTTGCTACACTTTGGCAGTTATAATCTTGTAATAAGAATATCATTCTTATACTCTCCTCAAATTATAGTGAATGATAAAGTAAGTTGTTGGGTCCGTAGAAGTAGGTGAATTAGATCGAACTACATTTAATTTTATCATCTCCATTTATTTTCCTTTTTGTTTATTTATTGTTGAGCACCAAATAATTGCTATTGGATTGAGAGTTGTTTAATCGGAAAATCTTGATCTTGGCGTTAGATTATTCTGCATCAGCAAATAAACAATTTTTTCACAACAAATTTGTGTCAAAGCAAGGTTAACTTATTTTAGATTTGAGCATATATGGATTCTAGGAAGATAGGTATATTTGGTACTAGTTACAATGTTATTCGTTTTGATGGGAAATGAGATTTTGGCACATGGAAGATGAAGATAGAGGCCGTATTAAAAAAGAAAAGGCTTTTAAGGTTACTTCTATGGCTGATATATTGAAAGATATGGAGGGGTTGTTTTCAAAGAGATGGAAGAAGAAGCTCTTACAACCATCTAGTTGAGTCTTTCAGATGAAGTTCTTAGAGAATTTTATGATAGAAGAAGGCGAAGGAATTATGGAAGGCCTAGAACTGATAGTTTTGCAATAACAACCCTATTCATTGAAGATGAAACTTGGAACTGATCTAATGGAGCATGTAGATGCTATGACCACTTTGATTATGAACCTAAAGGTAGCGAATGTTGATGTTGCTGATGAGGCTCAGGTAGTGATCCTCTTTTATTTCTTGCCTACGAGTATACCACTTTAGTTAACTCCATGATATATGGTCACAATGAGATCAACCTATCTGACGTAAAGGTTGGTCATTATAATGAAGTATTGAGGGGCAGAATGGTGAGCATTAGCTTAGATAGTGATACAGATGAATTATTTGTACAAAAAGGCAGAAATAAGAGCAGATCCAATTTGGCAGAGGTAAAGGTAAAGAGAAGTCTCAGTTTAGGGGGTCGAATAAAGAGGTTTTCCATTATTGTAAGAACCAAGTTTGGCAGAGGTAAAGGTAAAGGTAAAGAGTGGTCTTAGTCTAAAGGGCCAAATAAAGAGGTTTGCTATTATTGTAAGAAACGAAGGCACTTTATTGCACAATGTCTAAGGCTTGAAGGAAAGAGAAAAGGCCTAATGAAAGCTTCAACATCTACAAAAAAGACATCAGAGATGGAGAGTGATACAGATGTATTCATAATAGCAAACCCTTCCACGAAGAGTAATATATGGATTATCGACTCTATAGCTTCCTATGATACGGCACCTGATAGGAACTATTTGTCTACATATCGTAGGATTGATGGAGAAGAGGTTCTGATAGGCAATGATGCATCCTGCCGTATGGTGGGTGTTGGTAGTCTGAAGATAAGGATGTTTGATGATGTTTTTTGTACGATTACTGGTGTAGTACATGTACCTAATTAAAGAAGCTTGATGTCTATTTGGGCTTTGAGTAGGCTTGGATTGAAGATTATTATTGACGGAGATATGTTGAAAGTTGCGAAAGGCTCATTGATTATTATGGAACGAGGAAGGGCTGGAAACCTTTAATTGTTAAAGGGCATTACTATTGTTGGTGAATTAGTTTCTGTTACTTTTACTGATTTAGACTCTACTAGACTGTGGAACTTGAGAATAGGACATACTGGAGAGCGCAGTTTATGTTGAGAAAGCAAGCTGATTAAGGGCATTCATCATTCAAAACTTGGCATTTGTGAAGGATGCGTTCTAGGAAAGCAAATGAAGGTTTCATCTGGCACTATAGAGCATAAAGCCAAATCTATTTTGGATTATGTTCATATCGACGTGTGGGGGGCCTCCCTTTGCCGGTATAGATGATTTCTCTCATAAAGTATGGATTTACTTTGTACAACCTAAAAGTGAAACCTATGAAAGATTTCATAAGTGGAATTCTACCATTGAGAAGCAGTCAGGGAAGAAACTGAAAGTTCTTCATTCAGATGATGGTGGTGAATATGCATCACATGAATTCATTGACTATTGTGATTCCGAGGATATTAAAAGACATTACACCATACCGGGTGACCCTCAGTCCAATGGAATCGCTGAAAGGATGAGTCAGGTATTATTGAAGAGAACTCGTTAGCTTAGATTGCCTACTAGGTTGAAGAAAAGATTTGTGATGAAGCTTTATTTGTGGCATCATTCCTCATTAATCGCACAACTTTAACTATCATAGGTATGAAGATCCCTAAAGAAGTATGGACGGAGAGCCTGTAGCTTATTCATTTCTCAACATGTTTGGATTCCCAACTTATGTGTATGCATGAGAGCGAAGGAAAGCTGGAACCTAGAGCTCACAAGTGTTATTTTCTAGATTATAGAAGAGGACCGAAGGGTATAGGATGTGGTGCCCTAGTACTAAGAAAATTGTTATTAGCAGGCATGTGTCTTTTGATGAGAATGCTATAATAAAGGTGGAGCCTTCTCCATGTGATGACAGTGAAAGGACAATTTCATAATACAATACACAAAGCACCTTCATATTCTTTCCATAAAGAGATGGATGGTGGTTCAGATGAAACCATGGTTGATGAGGGTAATACAGAGGTTAGTACGGAGGTTCAGAATTAAGGTAGAGCTTAGTCAGATGTTGGGCCAATTAGACAGAGGAAGAAGCTTAAGTGGCTAGATGATTTTGTTGGTTTGAACATTGACGATATTGATTTTGATGACATACACTACAACAAACTGGACCTTTAACAATGTTTAAAAATTGCTGTAAAAGGATTTAACAGCGTTTTTAACTTCGCTGTACATCAACATGCCATTATAGGTTCGCAACATACCATAGCTAAAGCGTAAACAATAAAAAGTTTGTTTTTAATAGTGGTTTGTATATGTTAAAAACACATTTTATAGCATTTATGACGAAGAGCTAAAATACTTTTTGTAGCGTTCCTCTTGAGTTATAAAATATATTTAATAGCGGTTATTGCTTGCTATGATAACTTTTTAATAGCATTTTTAACATTGCCGTGAGTTCTTTATACTGCGTTTGTCATTACTAAGACTGCTTGTTATAGCACTCTATATACGTTGTTAAAAGTTAGCACAACCTTTATGAAAGCACGTCGTTTGGAATATCTGCATTTCTTTACCAACAAGTTCTATTTCCATAGATATTAACTACAATTTATATACTGAATACATAGCATAATTAAAATCAACACATTATATGTTATTCACACATTTCATCAATCTGTAACATTACATAATTAACATACATAAAATTCTTACATCAATCATATATAACGCATCAATAATATTACATGAACAATGTAAAACAAGTAGTAGCTAGTGACCAAAAGTACCAATACACACAAGCATACAAACCAAAACGTAATTCTGACATCAAATATAACTTCAAATTGATAACTTGTTGCGACATGTTACTATTTTGCATCAAAGATATCTATCTACGTGTAAAGTAAAAGTTCAAAAATTAGCAAAATTAATCTTAAATACAATAAATATAAATTTGAAAGGTCGGTACCTTGATCATGGTAAAGGTTCAACCAGTTCTACTATAGGTCACACCATTTAGATGAAAACTTTGATTCCTAACAAAATAATTCAAACATTACTTTCCAGTACATGCATTATCTTTAACTGCCATCTAGAAGAGAAAGGGAATAAGTATGACTACCGTGTGACATTAACTAAAGGTGATACTTGAAGAAGCTTTAACAAAATTAAAATAGGTTACAATTATTTGAGAGCCAGATGGACGTTTAATTTAGGGATTTAAGGTATAGGGGCAATTTGAAGAATTGCTATAATGTCAAAAAATGAAAGATGCATGGTCAAATCAAGTGGCAACAGCGGCCTAACCAAGAGAGGCACAATCTAAAGTAATAGCCAAACAAATCACACGTAGTTAATTTTAATAAACCGAATAAATTATTTAGTAACTAAGTTAATTTAGTTAAATTTTTATAAAACAAAGGTAATTTTTATAAACTTATTTATTTTTTAGGAAACTCGATTAAAATTTTCAAATTTTAGTTCTTTGGTCAATTTTTTTTTAAAACTTAGTTAACTTTTATAAAGTTAGTTAATTTTATTAACTTAGTTATTTTCATAAACTTATTTAATGTTCATAAAGCATAGTTCACTTGAATAAAAATTAGTTGATTTTCATAAATTAGATTAATTCTTATAAATTTGGTTAATTCTATAAATTTAGTTAATTTTTATAAAACTTAGTTAATTTCATTAAATTTTTAGAAAATTTAGTTATTTTTTATTTATTTATTATAAAATTTTCTTTATATTTAGAATTTCTTTTTGTTTTTTATAAAACTTGGTTAACTTATTAGTTTTTATTACTCTATTTAAGTTTTATAAAACTTGGTCAAGCTTTTGAAAATTATTTAATTTTTATAAAACTTGGTTAACTTAATTAATTTTTATGAACTTAATTAACTTAGTTAGTTTTTTTGAAAATTAATTAATTTTTATAAACATTTAGTCAACTTGGTTTACTTTTTATAAAACTTAATTATTTTTTATAAGCTTAGTTATTTCTTTTTAAAAGTTGCTTAACATAGATTTTTTGTAAAAATTAATTATTTTTTATAAAATTAGTTAACTTTTGTAAATTTTAATAAAAATTCAACTTTCTTGTGAAACTTAGTTAATTTTTAGTAACCTTACTAAGAAAATAAACCTAGCTAATTTTTCGAAATTTGGTCAACTTAGTTAAATATTTATGAAATTTAGTAAATTCTTTAGCAACATGGTTAATTTAGTTAAATTTTTATGAAATATATTTAATTTTTATAAACTTATTTAATTTTTATAAAACTCGGTTAAATTTTACAAACTTAATTAATTTAGTCAGACGTGTATGAAACTTGGTTTAATTCTATGATGACCCAGAAATTTTGAATATTTGAAATTGGAATATTTAATTGATTTTAAATATTTAAAAGTTAATTTTTAACTTGAATTCAAGTATCACCATTTATTTGGGAAATTTAATTATTAAATTAAATAATTTAAAGTTGGGTGAAATATTGAATCTTCAGTTTTTAAGCTTGTTAAAAATAATTTAAAGGCTTGTAACATTTATATGGATAACGTTGAAGATAATAAATGGGTTAAAATTGAATTTAATAGTGGTTCGTTCAGCCTTCCGAGACACAGTATTAGAATTCGACGAAACCAGTGCCATGGATCCGTAATATTGTATTTTTATCGGATTTTAATTTTCGTAGGGATTGGAGTAGTTGTGTGAGCATACGATATATAAACGCGTTGAAATTTTTTATCAAAGTTTAATATAATAACTGGGTCCAAAAAGCTATCTTCTCCATACGATCAAATTAGGACTCGAAACCTTTTCCAATGCGTCCGAATAGGCGTATAACATTATAAATGACTAGCAGCATGCCTCTGTTGGGGTTCAAAATTTCATGATTTGTATAACGAGACATTTTGGAAGTTTTGTAATATAATAAAAATTGGAAGTCAACTAGTCAAACAAAAAAAGTTTACAATATTTTTATAATTGGACACTCGTACTCAAGAAGCCATCCCCAATATATAGTACATCTTCGTCTCCCTCAAGTCTTTGTACCGAAATCAAACAAAAAAATAGGGCCGAAGCGAAATCGATTTATAATGGCCGGCAAATCACCTTCATCTGTAATAAAAAACAAAAAAAGAGGGGTTTCGTTTGAAGTAAATGGCGACTGATACAAATCGCCTTACATCGCATTAGACCAAGTCAGTCGAATTAGTTTGGGAATCAAATAGATTCTCGTTCCAGTCGTGGTTCATTCCGTTCAAGCTCGAAGGCGACCACTCACACTTCTTTGTATGCGCGATCTAGTGGAGGAGGCAGACGCAGTGCTTAAGGTGGTTTCGCGAGGTCAGTAGAGCGGGGGGCACTCGCTCACGAGATCAGTATAGGAATCGCCGGTGGCTCTAGAGGAGGCAGCGTAGAGGATCATGTCTCGATCTTGTGACGTGGCGAGGTAGTTCTAATGGCGGCGATTTTCTCGAGTAGGGTAACTTCATCTTTCTGTCTTATTAATTTTAATATGTGGACAAGATGTTTATAAACAGAAATTCTATTTAGAAATCTGAAGATTTAGCAGCAAATTATATATGAGAATATTTTACAAAATATATATATAATTTACAGTAAGATATTTTGATTTTATTTTAATTTAAATAATTTATGCATGATAGTATAGTTAAATAGAAAATTTAATTTTAACATGAGATATTAGATTTCTGTTTTTAATTTAAATGGTTATTACATTAAAACAAAAAAATTATTTTTATTTACTGGAAAATTTATAATGTTAAAACATGAATTTTAAAAAACATTTTGATTTGAATAGTTTATACTAAAAGTTGGACGCTTGGTTTATATGGATTATTTTATAAATATATATATATATAGTTCTAAAATGAGGAATACAAAAAAAATATGTTTAGCCTATTGTTCTTTTTAGAAAAATATTCAGGAGATAAATTTGATTAATTTATTTTAGTTGCCAAGAATTTTTTTAAAGTAAAAATTAGTTTAAATTAAATAAATAAATAGTAATTAATTGTTCTATCAATTCGAATAGTTAATAAACTATGAAATGTCATACAAGGTCCAAAATCGCGAAGGAAACAAGCCGATTGGATTGGATTGGATTGCAAATAAAATCAAAGGTGAGTTAATCTTACTCATCTGAGTTTAATCTAAATTTAAATGGTTAAATCTAAATAATTGGTTGAATGATTGAATTTATTTGATGTGGTATATGATATTGTAATATATAGTTTATATTGGAGTGATTGATTTCCCGCATTATACAGCAGATGAGACCATATGTGCCGCATAATAGCAGATGATAATATATTTATCTCATATATCGCGATATTCCAACTCAAAGTGGAATTAGTATTGTGCTAACATCTATGGATGCAGGGAAACAGGTTGGAGGGATCCAATTAGATTCCTCAAAATTATTTAGATTGTTTAATATTCTGTGTTATGAATATTTGATATTCTGTGATGTATATTATTGATAATTGGAATATTGAATGCTATGGTTTGCTTGAATATTTTTCGGTACATTGAGTTATCAAATTATATAGAATCGAATTTTTGAAAGGAAAATAAAAGAGTGAATTTTTAAGTAAAATATTTATTGAGAATTTGAATAAAAATAAGAATGAATTGGAAAGGAATAAAGGTGATTTTTAAATCCTAATAAATTTTTGGGTATGAAAAAGGGATTTGAATAAATAGAGAAATAATGAATTTTAAACTTAAGAGATATTATATCAAGAAATAAAGAATTTAATTTAAAAATTCAAAAGTTTGAATTTATTTAAAAGGATAAAGAAGGAATTTGGGGAAATCTAAAATTGGTGTTTTCAGTTAATAAGATTTTAAATCATAATTAAGGAATAAAATCTGAAAATTAACGGATTTTGAAATAAATTAAGTAAGGAAAGAAATTTATTTCAAATGGAGTAAATTGGGAATCAATTTGGAAACTGATATAAGTGTTTAGAATCAGAATTTTAAAAGGAAGTTGAGACTAAGAAATTTATAAACTGGGTTTATAAAAGCGAAGCAGTATATCAATGGATATTTTAAATAAATTCACGATGAAAATTTATTAAAGGAATGGAAAATTTTGTTTAAAAATACATAGTGATTTATTTATAAAGGATGTGAAGAGAAGTATATTTCCCTGGATAGCCAAGTATGTTTTAAACAAATTTTAAGTATAAGTAAAGAAATTTTAAGTTGTTTAAAAAGTATGTTTAGAAAACTTATTATTCCTAAATGTTTAAATTCTAAAGTAAGTATTTTCTTTTAATCTATTATAGCAGCAATTATTTAAAGGTGGCTTGGTATTATGTTTTAAAAGTTAGAAATTCAATTTTATATTGTACAAAATAGTTTTATTTTAAATATTCTTTGTATATATTTTGAGTAAATATTAAAGAAATTTTTAATTTAAGTGTTTTAAAGGATATCTTATAATAAAGTTTTTTAAATTATTTTAAAAATCTAAAGTTTTTATGCTTGGTGTTTTCAGTGGAAATAAATATTTGGAAATTTATTACATGAGAAAAGTGCATTTTGAAAACTATTTTCAAAAGGGTTGAAATTGGAAATATATCTTGCGGAGATATTTGAGGTAATAAATAATTTGGTGAAATTATTTATGGTTGATGGATGTTTGTGAATGATAATTGATAGTTAAATAACCGACTATCAATATTGGCTAATGCGCTGATCGTTTCGAAGAGACCGGGATCGAGATTAATTTCTCGAAAACCACTTCGATCCGGTTTGAACGTTTTGTGAGGAAGACGAGTTTGGATGCGAAGATAGAGCAGTGAAGTGCAAGGGCTAGTCGCTGCTAATCCTGAGGTGATTCCAAAATGGATGTAGTAGGAGTAGTGCCTTCAGTTCCGTTCGAACCCGAGATGGACTTAAATGGATGAATGCTTTCAGAACATCGTTAGGTGGGCGATGAGCATTCTAACGGATATGTTCTAAAAAGGTAACACTTAGCCTCAAGCCTCATCAACCGGGAATGACTGAAAATCGTGGGTTATGCAGCAAGGCTAGGTGGGTGGCGCCCATTAGGGTGAGGTCATCCCCGTCTAGATGTCCCTTTTTATTCGGCTTAGTGGTGCGGTTGCTGATCCCAACCGTGGGGTGATCTTACTCGGGATTATCCAGTAAGGGGTAGTCCCAGTCTTGTGTTGCAGGGGATTGGGAGTAATTCTCGGTACGGTGATCTAGGCCACATATTGTGACAGGTGGTATCCCAGTGCCTAGTCATTCGTTGGAAATCCATTCTCCCTACACGTCTTTTATGGTTTTTGTTTGTATAACCCACTTTGTGGCTTGTAGCTAGAATTTAATAAATGTAACAATTTCGGCTATTTGAATAAGTATTTGTATGTAGACCATATTATAATATCATAGGATTTTGATAAGAAAGTGTTTTGGCTATCGTAAGGTAAAAACCCGACATGTTTATTTGTGGCGTGGTCTTACGAGATGCTTTTGTTTTTCAAAGGATTTTTGGAACTTTAATAATCAATTTGAGTGTGATTTCTCATGCTGGTTTTCCAGACTGACTCGGGTGTTATTTAACTATAATGCTCGGGTCAGACCGAGCATTATAGAATACAGGATATGATGCTGCGGAGCTCAAGAGACGAGCTGGATGGCGATACGTACTTCCGTACTTGATTATTATTCCGCTGTGTATTCAGTTTTGAGGACAGGTTTATGTGACTATCCAGTTGTATATTATTGATGTTATTGAACTCTGATGATGTATTCTGATGATGTAAGTATAAAATAGATATAGTTTTCTTTTGTGTAAAGATCTGGTATTATCTATTATATTTTATTCCACTTCGATGGTAAGATTCTGTTGTTGTTTCTATTTTCTTCTTCTACCTCTTTCTTCTTTAATCCAGATGGTTAGTATTTCCGTTCGTCTCGAGTTGATTGATGGAAAATAGCGTCGACTCAATGGGCATGGAACTGCGGGTCGTTTCACTTGGTATCAGAGCTTAGGTTGGAGATAACCTTGGATCTGGTGGGATTACTTATTTAAATAGAGTTCGTAGTACTCTAGAATGAGCTTGAGTGTATTAATAGATATGAGCGCGTATTTGTTAGTGAATATAAAAATTGTTTTTGTATTATGTTTACTTATCTGTTGGGAATTTATGGATTCTGGTCGATGTGTGGGACGCCATGTCATCGATAGGGGTTTCTAAACTCTTAAACTAGATAAACCGACACAATATTATTTTAAATAGGGTAAATGAAATAATTTTACCCTAATTATTTTTTTATATACAGGAAATGATTTTTCGTAAATTATTATAGTTATAAATAGTTGCTTGGTTGTTAGAAAGTGATAATATTAAATTATTATCATTGTTGTATGAGAATTGAATAAGAAATTGGAATATTAACCAAAGGTTAAGGAATAAATTAATAAAATAAATGAGATTTATAAATTGAAAATAAAATTCCAGAGTAATTTTTGAATGTGAGTTGAAGGATTTGAAAATTTGAAAATAGAAAATTTGGGAAAAAGTTTAATTTCTTGGGATTTGAAAATGGTTTTCAAAAGTTTTGGAGAAGTAATAGTGATAGTATTTGAGAAAAAATTTGAATTAGGTTTGGAATCTGGAGAGATTTGGAATTTAAAAATATTTGAAGGGATTTTAAAAAGATAAAAGCATTGAACTCTTTTCGGCCGCTGGGAAATAATTCCGATGATGATCGCGACATCATCGGTGTTCATTTTCAAGTTTCCAAGAGGGGGATTGCTACCTGGATGTTTTGGATTAATGTTTCTTTGCGAAATTTGGTTTGATTTTGAAAATGAAAAGAAATAGTTTGATTTAGATATATATATATATATATATATATATATATTTAGAATTGAATTTGGAACATTTTAGTAATGGTTTAAACTCTGGAAGCTTATTAAAAATATTTATGGAATGGTAAATAAGTTTGGAAACTTATTAAAAAAAATTGAAAATTTGTTTAGAATAGAAAAGTTAACTTGGAGAAGGGTTAAAAATTTGAAGTAAGTAAGAAAATGAAAATAAGTTAGAATGTAAGCCAATTAATTTACGTGAGTTAAAAGGATTTTAAATCATAATTAAGAATTAAATGCACTTAAGCTAAGTTTAATATTGAGTTGAATTTGAATTAAACTGAAAATAAATTTTAGTTGTATTTGAATAAAGTTGTAATGGAATTGAATTAAGACGAATTCAGGGAGTTATTGATAATATAAAATGAAATAAAATTCTTACTGAAATAAATGGAAGTAGGTTGAATTGGAGTTTATGAAATAAAAATGCATGCTTGGCTAAATAAGTGTATAATGTCGAGTAAAAAATAAAATATGAATACAGTCAAGCTTAAAATGGGTAAAAGTATGAAAAATATAAGTGGAGACTTATAAGAAAAAAATGGTGAAGTAAAACAGTAAGCCAAAAAAAATTGGTTTTGTATTTGAAAATGAAATAGAAATAGAAATCCAAAACTTGAATTACAAAAATAGAATTGAAGTCAAGTAAAATAATGAAGTGATTTTTGAAGATAAAAACCAAATATAGAATTGGAAGTGGGAGTAAACTAATTTGGAATAAATTAGAAATTTAATATGTTAATGAGATTTAATTTGGTTAAATAGAATTGAATTGTGAAATTGGACTGTTAATCAAAAAAAAATATTTTTGAAAAGAAGTTTGAGTTATAAAATTTATCTTGAATTGTTAGTAAAGTAAATGTAAGTGGAAATGTTGTCAAATGGAATGGAATTGGATAAAAATAGAAATGATTTGGGTTGTAAATAATTCCAATTCAAGTTTAAATGAGTTAAATATAAACTTGAATATTATTTTTACAAAACTAAAATGGATATACCATTAAGTGAATATCATCAAAATTGCGTAGAAATGATTGTTGTTTGACCTAAACGAGATTTAATAAAATTCTATGAATTAGTGGAAGCAAATATAATTAAATTTTTGAATCAATTGATATGAATATGAGTTTGTTTGGGATTATAAATAAATTGAAGGTAAGTAAGTGAGTTGTACGTCACTTAAAGTGAATGCAAGGGTAAGAAAAGCTAGTGAAAGCAATTGCATTAGTGATTGAAACCTTATTAATTACTTTTAAATGTTGTTTGGTAGGTAAGGCTTATGAAATCCATGTGTTAGCTATTGAAAATGAGTGAAATGTAAATAAATTTCCTGTATATGGCACTTACATATTTAAATTATGTAAGTACAGGTACCGGATGAACCTTTGGCTGAAGTTGGATGTATTAATTACTAAAATATAAGCCGCTTGCTTAAAAATGCTAAATAAAGGTACGCCTACGCAATAAAAATAGGGAATATGAACTGTTTTTGTTTTTCCGACCGGGTGGATCGATATATATATATATTTATATCTCTTGTCAAATTGCAAAAACTCCTCCTTACAAAGGAGACTCTGCCAAAAAAATTCGAAAATTTTGGGAGTTAGAAAATTTTTGAAAATTTTTGTTAGCGACAAAACAATTTCAAATTGGAAAGAAATAAATTAATGGATGAAACTAATTTAAAATAATGATATGAATCGGCTATAAATGGAAGATAAAATTCAATATTCAGAGTTGAAGATAAATTAAATTCATATGGAAATGGGAAAACCAATTTGAATAGAAGTTGATATAAACTAAAATGGTGAAGTGAAAATAAATATAAGAAGCGTATAAAATACTTATATTGAACTTAAGAAGAAATGGTAGAATTCTTAAGTAATATGGGTGTCGGGAAAATATATTGAATAAGCATTTGAGTGAAGATTTAATAAAAACGATAAGCGTTGATAAGTGAATAGAAATCAAAACGAATGTGAATAAAAGAAAATTGATATAGTTGATAATCAATTGAGATAAATACGTAAGATGTACGTATATTATTTTATTCGCGTAGCAATTTGATCCAGATTCGAGCATAGAATTTCGAGATAGTTATATCGATCCGAGTTAGGATTTTTCACTCGATTTTCGACGGCGAACCCTGGATATGGATTTTGATTGATTCTGGAAATTCTCTACCAAAGTTATGACTATGCAAGGAGAATGACGGTTTCTGATCAAGAAACCAGATCTAAGTCCGCACTGGGAAGTCGGGTGGGCGATACTAGTTCGGAAGTGAAATTGTGTGAGATTTTATATTGCATACAGATGATATATGTACATCGTACGGGCGTGAATGAAGAGATATTGAAATTTAGTAAAAAAGTTAATAAAATGATTTTAAAAGCTATGATTGGATATTATTGCTAAGTAGGATATGCATGTATTATAAAGGGAAAGGAAAAATGGGTTTTGATTTCAGAAGATAAATTTGAATTGCTCGACAAAAAGGTATGTGTTTAAATTTCTGTATGAAATTTGATTGGGTTTTTGATCTTGCCACTTGACCTTTTGTTTTCTTTTGGAACCTGGGAGCCCATAGAGGCATTTTGTAGTTGTACCGAGCTAGCCGCGCAAAGGAGACGCTGGCAAAAAATTTCGAAAATTTAGGGAGTTAGATAAGTTTTGAGAAAATTTTGATAAATCACATTTTGATTTTAAATTGAAATTTGAATGATTGAGCAATAGTATTATTTGAAAACTATGGGAGAGATTGGGAAGTTAGTAAGAATGATAATGGGTCTTTTATGAAAAGATAGTTGGTAAGATATTGAATTGTTTGGTTTTGGAAAAAAGTAAACAGGTATTGGACCATTATTCTTAACTTGCAATTTCGGGGATGAAATTCTTTTAAGGGGGAGGAATGTAACGACCCGGAAATTTTGAATATTTGAAATTGGAATATTTAATTGATTTTAAATATTTAAAAATTAATTTTTAACTTGAATTCAAATATCACCATTTATTTGGGTAATTCAATTATTAAATTAAATAATTTGAAGTTGGGTGAATTATTGAATCCTCAATTTTTAAGCTTGTTAAAAATAATTTAAAGGCTTGTAATATTTATATGGATAATGCTGAAGGTAATAAATGGGTTAAAATTGAATTTAACAGTGGTCTGTTCAGTTTTAAAAATATATAGTTCAAATTTGAATTTAAAAACAGCCTTCCGAGGCACAGTCTCGGAATTCAATGAAACCAGTGCCATTGGATCCGTAATATTGTATTATTATCGGATTATAATTTTCGTAGGGATTGGAGTAATTGTGTAAGCATACGATATATAAACGCGTTGAAATTATTTATCGAAGTTTAATATAATAACTGGGTCCAAAAAGCTATCTTCTCCATACGATCGAATTAGGACTCGAAACCTTTTCCAATGCATTCGGAATAGGCGTATAACATTATAAATGCCCAGCAGCATGCCTCCGTTGGGGTTCAAAATTTCAAGATATGTATGACGAGACATTTTGGAAGTTTTATAATATAATAAAAATTTGAAGTAAACTAGTCAAACAAAAATAAATTTATAATATTTTTATAATTGGACACTTGTACTCAAGAAGCCATCCCCAATATATAAACATCTTTGTCTCCCTCAAGTCTTCATACCGAAATCAAATATAAATAAATAGGGTCGAAGCGAAATCGATTTATAATAGCCGGCAAATCACCTTCATCTCTAATAAAAAACAAAAAAAGAGGGGTTTCATTCGAAGTAAATGGAGACTGATACAAATCGCCTTACATCGCGTCAGACCAAGTCAATCGAATTAGTTTGGGAATCTAAGAGATCTCGCTCCAGTCGTGGTTCGCTCCATTCAAGCTCAAAGGCGACCTCTCACTCTTCTTTGTATGCGCGATTTGGTGGAGGAGGCCGACGCAGTGCTCAAGGTGGTGTCGCGAGGTCAGTAGAGAGGGGGGCACTCGCTCACGAGATCAGTATAGTAATCGTCAGTGGCTCTGGAGGAGGCAGCGAGAGGATCGTGTCTCGATCTGGTGACGTGGTGAGGTAGTTCTAATGGCGGCGATTTTCTCGAGTAGGGTAACTTCATCTTTCTGTCTGATTAATTTTAATATGTGGACAAGATGTTTATAAATAGAAATTCTATTTAGCAATTTGAAGATTTAACAGCAAATTAATCTGAGAATATTTTACAATATATATATATATATATATATATATATATAATTTACAGTAAGATATTTTGATTTTATTTTAATTTAAATAATTTATGCATGATAGTATAGTTAAATAGAAAATTTATTTTTAATATGAGGTATTATATTTCTGTTTTTAATTTAAATGGTTAAACAGTAAAACAGAAAATTTATTTTTATTTACTGGAAAATTTATAATGTTAAAACAGGAATTTTAAAAAAAACATTTTGATTTGAATAGTTTATATTAAAAGTTTGGATGCTTGGTTTATATGGATTATTATATATATATATATATATATATATATATATATATATATAGTTCTAAAATGAAGAATACAAAAAAATTGTTTAGCCTACTGTTCATTTAGAAAAATATTCAGGAGATAAATTTGATTAATTTATTTTAGTTACCAAGAATTTTTTTAACGTAAAAATTAAATAAATAAATAAGTAGCAATTAATTGTTCGATCAATTCAAATGATTAATAAACTGTGAAATGTCATACAAGGTCCAAAATTGTGAAGGAAACAAGCTGTTTGGATTGGATTGCAAATAAAATCAAAGGTGGGTTAAGCTCACTCATCTGGGTTTAATTTAAATTTAAATGGTTAAATTTAATAATTGGTTGAATGATTGAATTGATTTGATGTAGTATATTATATAGTAATATATACTATATATTGGAGTGATTGATTTCCCGCATTATATAGCGAATGAGATCCTATGCGCCGCATAATAGCGGATGATAATATATTTATCCCATATACCGCGATATTCCATCTCGAAATGGAATTGGTATTGTGCTAACATCTTTGGATGTAGGGAAACAGGTTGGAGGGATCCAATTGGGTTCCTCAAAATTATTTAGACTGTTTAATATTCTGTGTTATGAATATTTGATATTCTGTGATGATTATTATTAATAATTGGAATATTGAATGTTGTGGTTTGCTTGAATATTTTTCGGTACATTGAGTTATCAAATTATATAGAATTGAATTTTTAAAAGGAAAATAAAAGAGTGAATTTTTAGGTAAAATAATTATTGAAAATTTGAATAAAAATAAGAATGAATTGGAAAGGAATAAAGGTGATTTACAAACCCTAATAAATTCCGGGTATGAAAAAGGGACTTGTATAAATAGAGAAATAATGAATTTTAAACATAAGAGATATTATATCAAGAAATAAAGAATTTAATTTAAAAATTCAAGGTTTGAATTTATTTAAAAGGATAAAGAAGGAATTCGGGAAAATCTGAAGTTGGAGTTTTCAGTTAATAAGATTTTAAATCATAATTAAGGAATAAAATCTGAAAATTAATGAATTTTGAAATAAATCAAGTAAGTAAAGAAATTTATTTCAAATGGAGTAAATTGGGAATCAGTTTGGAAATTGATCTAAGTGTTTGGAATCGGAATTTTAAAAGGAAGTTGATGCTAAGAAATTTATAAATTGGGTTTATAAAAGCGAAGCAATATATCAATGGATATTTGAAAGAATAAATTCACGTGAGAATTTATTAAAGGAATGGGAAAATTTGTTTAAAATTAAATAGTGACTCATTTTTAAAGGATGTGCAGAGAAGTATATTTCCCTGGATAGCCAAGTACGTTTTTAACAAATTTTAAGTATAAGTAAAGAAATTTTAAGTTGTTTAAAAAGTATGTTTAGAAAACTTATTGTTCCTAAATGTTTAAATTCTAAAGTAAGTGTTTTCTTTTAATCTATTATAGCAGTAATTATTTAAAGGTGGCTTGGTATTATGTTTTAAAAGTTAGAAATTCAATTTTATATTATACAAAGTAGTTTTATTTTAAATATTCTTAAAGTATATATTTTGAGTAAGTATTAAAGTAATTTTTAATTTGAATGTTTTAAAGGATATTTTATAATAAAGTGTTTTAAATTATTTTAAAAATCTAAAGTTTTTGTGCTTGGTGTTTTCAGTGGAAATAAATATTTGGAAATTTATTTCATGAGAAAAGTGTGTTTTGAAAATTGTTTTCAAAAGGGGTTTAAAATGGAAATATATCTTGCGAAGATATTTGAGGATAATAAATAATTTGGTGAAATTATTTAAGGATGATGGATGTTTGTGAATGATAATTGATAGTTAAATAACCGACTATCAATATTGGCCAATGCGCTGATCGTTTCGAAGAGATCAGGATCGGGATTAATTTCTCGAAAACCACTTCGATCCGGTATGAACGTTTTCGTATGGAAGACGAGTTTAGATACGAAGATGGAGCAGTGAAGTGCAAGGGCTAGTCGCTACTAATCTTGAGGTGATTTCAAAATGGATGTAGTAGGAGTAGTGTCTTCGGTTCCGTTCGAACCCGGGACGGACTTGTATGGATGAATGCCTTCAGAACATCGTCAGGTGGGCGATGAGAATTCTAAGGGATATGTTATAAAAAGGTAACGCTTAGCCTCAAGCCTCATCAACCGGGAATGACCAAAAATCAGGGGTTATGCAGCAAGGCTAGGTGGGTAGCGCCCATTAGGGTGAAGTCATCCCCATCTAGATGTCCCTTTTTATTCGGCTTAGTGGTGCGGTTGCTGATCCCAACCGTGGGGTGATCTTAGTCGGGATTATCCAGTAAGGGGGTAGTCCCGGTCTTGTGTTGCAGGGGATTGGGAGTAATCCTCGGTATGATGATCTAGGCCACATATTGTGACAGGTGGTACCCCAGTGCCTAGTCATTAGTTGGAAATCCATTCTCCCTACGCGTCTTTTACGGGTTTTGTTTGTATAACCCACTTTGTGGCTAGTAGCTGAAATTTAATAAATATAACAATTTCAGCTATTTGAATAAGTATTTGTATGTAGACCCTATTATAATATCAAAGGATTTTGATAAGAAAGTGTTTTGGCTATCGTAAGGTAAAAACCCGACATGTTTATTTGTGGCGTGGTCTTACGAGATGCTTTTGTTTTTCAAAGGATTTTTGGAAATTCAATAATCAATTTGAGTGTGATTTCTCACGCTGGTTTTCCATACTGACTCGGGTGTTATTTAACAATAATGCTCGGGTCAGACCGAGCATTATAAAATACAAGATATGATGTTGTGGAGCTCAAGAGACGAGCTGCATGGCGATACGTACTTCCGTACTTGATTATTATCCCGCTGTGTATTCAGTTTTGAGGACAGGTTTATATGACAGTCTAGTTGTATATTATTGATGTTGTTGAACTCTGATGATGTAAGTATAAATTAGATATAGTTTTGTTTTGTGTAAAGATCTGGTATTATCTATTATATTTTATTCCGCTGCGATGGTACGATTCTGTTGTTGTTTCTATTTTCTTCTTCTACCTCTTCCTTCTTTAATCCAGATGGTTTGTATTTCCGTTCGTCTCGAGTTGATTGATGGAAAACAGTGTCGACTCAACGAGCATGGAACTACGGGTTGTTTCAAATTCTATAATAAGAAGTAAAATTTTATTAACTTGGTTATTTTTATAAACTTTTTGAATTTTATAAAACTTAGTTGGTTTCTATAATAAAAATAGGTATTTTTGTAAAGTAGGTTTCTTTTTATGAAACTTAGCTATTTTTTTGAAATTTTTTGTTAAGTTTACTAATTTATTAATTTTTATAAAACTTTATTAATATTTAGAATTTTATGCTTAATAAAAATTCAACTTAGCAAAATTTATATAAATTTATTCAATTTTTATGAATTTATCGCATTTCATAAAATTTCGACGGTACCTCCTTTGCGCGGTTAGTGTTTTTCTACACACTTTAATTCAATATATATTTACACGATTAAACCAAAATCGAGTTCATATCATATATAACTTAATATACTTCATATAGCGTACACATTAAAATGCATAAAAACATATCTTTGATTAGCAATTTTAACCAAAAACCTCCCTATAGCAAAATAATGTTTTATGTACTTATGTAACAAAATAAAGGGAATAATTAGGGTGCAAATTTATAAAAGAGTTACCTAATTATGCAAAAGAGTTGAATGCTTAATATAGAACTTAATTAATATAAAATTATTTCAAACGATGAAGTATTGAAAAGAAAAAAAGGAATAAAAAAAATACCAGCCCATTTTACTCTTTAGCAACCTTTGGAACCAAACAAAATTCATTGTTGTCCTAGTCTAATCTGGAAAATAACCAAAAATATTAATATAATATGATATCCTTAAGTATATTTCATTATATTGGACGTCAGAGCCTAGATTCATCAAATATTAATTAAAACACAATGACCTGCAAGTGTGAAAAAAGGAGATAAACTTTGGTAAATTTGATTTTGGTTAGCAGGAAACTTCAGTATACATGTAATCGCTTCTAGACTTTGACATACTGAACCAAGCACCTATATGCTTTAGCATTTTATTAGCTCTGAAAATAGAGTATGCTTGACAAATAATTTTATATACAAACAATTCAAGAAAAAAAATCTTTGTCCTGACAAATTTAGTTATGTTACATGCAACGATCCAAAATTTCCGTCATTTGAAATTCATATAATTAATTAATTTTAAATATTCACAAGTTAAATTTATAAGCTGAATAAATAATATCTCTCGAATATAAGGATTTAATTAGATAATGAAATTGTTAATTGAATATTTGAAATTGCAGAAATAATTGAGATTTGGATTTAAAGTGAATAAAAATGTTGTATAAAGTTGAATTAAATCTTATTTGAATTAGAATGATGTTAGAGAACTTTTCAAATTGAATTAAAAGTTAAATTGTAGAAATTGAATATTTTAATATTTAATTGACGGGTAAAAATAGTCATTTTTCAAATAGTCTCGGATTCCTACGAAACCAGTTTCATTTGATCCGTAATGTTACATTATTGTAAGATTTCAAATTTCGTGTCAATCAGATTTATGGTTTGTCCGAGACAAGCTAAAACGCGTAGAAATCGGTTTAAGTGAATTTTAAATTTAAATAGTCGATTTGAAAACCTATCTTTCAAATACGATCGAATTGGCTCTCGATATATATTCATTAAGTTCAGAATATGGGTAAAACATTATAAACGCCAGGCAGCACGCTTCGTTTCGAGTTCAGAAAAATTTCGGATGAATAGTGTTTTGAAATTTTCTATATAAGGCCTCCTATTTTCTTCATTTGCATCAAAACCAAAGAGCATTACAGCTAGCCGCCACCCTCCATTTCAATGGCCAAAATTTCGCCTTCTTCCTCCCCCGTTTTCTCCAAATCCGTCGACTAATAGCTAAAACTTCCAACTACAACATCGAAGTGCACGATCTCAATGGTCGTGATTGAATGTGGCGAAGCAAATCATCGTGAAACTGACAGAGAACGCTCTGTGCGGTCTTTGGCCGTCGGTAGAGTCGAAGTAGGGCTTCGAGGTTGCGCTAGTTGATCAACGTGAAGACGTTCGTATATGGTGCAAAAATTTGATAAATAGTGGCGGCTTTGGGAAAAAAGAAACGTACGGTCGAGATGATAGCAAGGTTTAAAATTATAAAGAAAATTGTATATTAATTTATATAAAAATTCGTATAATCTATAAAATGTCATACCTTTTTCATACGAGGTCTGTTTCACATGAAACGAATTGCATTAGGTTCGTATGGACGAGCACTACATTGTAGAGCTGGATTGAGATTTGTTTGAGCTGGTGAAAATTTTTGTTGAAATTAAACGCTTGTTTAATTTTAATCGAAATAAATTGCTATCGCGACGACTACAAGCAATGTGAGTACAACTCACTCTTTCTAACTCACTGATATTTTTACATAAGTGAGAATAAATATTATTATATGATGATTGATGATTGTTTGGATGATATACGATATGTTGATTGATATTTGGATATATACCTGCCTAGTGGAGCAGATGACCCTATACGTTCCCGTGTATGAGCGGATGACCCTTTGTACGCGTGTCTGCCTTAAAGCGGACATTGTACACATATTCTAATATGTATATTTGTTGCAGGTGACAGGTTAGAGGGATCCAACTGTATTCCTCAACAGTATTGATTTATTTACAGATATTGTTATATATTCTTTTATCATATGATATATGATGTTTTGGATGCCGTGATTGTTGTATTTAGTGCTGTTGTGGCATTGAGCCTATTTTTGGAATTTTGAAATGTTTTAAGTGATGATTTCCATATTTACAAGTATTTTAAAAGTGATTTTGGAAATAAATGTTTTATTGATTTTTGAAATGTAAAGGAATTGAATTTATTTTGAATAAATAATAGTTTAAAAAAATTTGTTATAAAAGTTATGATTTTTGCGAAATATAATTGAAATGTGATTTTTAAAATATAAAGTTGATTTTTTTGTAAAACAGTTTTAAGTGAGATTTTGAATTATTATAAAAGTTTATTTATAAGATTTATAAAATTGAACTTTTATAAATCAAAAGTGTTAAAATAGTGTTATAAATGGATTTTATAAGTAAATAAGATTTGTGAAGTTATAAAAAGAAGGATGTTGTAAAATAAAGAGATTATATGTAATTAACTTATAATTGAATTTTTGGCATGTAATTGAGTTATTAAATGGAATTGATTTATAAAGAAATTCTGTATATGGAAGTTTTTATAATATAAATGGAATTTATAAACATTGTTTTATAACTCCGAAATCAATTGAATTTGATAAGTAAATATGTAAGCTTATAAAAGGAGATATATTCGTGATTTTGGACAGCGAATTATCGTTTAAGTTAAATGTTGAAATAATAAAGAATTTACTTGGGATTTATATCCACGATTTTGGACATGGATAATCTTTTAAAATAAATGCGTAGAAGTTTTGATTTGGATAAATGAACTATATTCACGATTTTGGACAGTGAATAATATATTAAGTTAAAGAAATGATTTGGAAAGTAATCTTTTAAATGGAGTAAAATGGTTTAAAGATATTTTTAAAATGTGTTAAATATCGAATACATAGATTTAAACATTCATTGTCGAAATAGACGTTTTCGAAAAGTATAAGGAAATAGTGGACTATAACACTATTGTTATAGTAAATGATTTTCGAAAGGAAATGTTTTTGTATAGTATTGAGATTTATATATCTATCTTTATTTCAAATACCTATACTAGTGATTTTGGGTTGTCGTAACGATGTTTTACGCAACATTCGTTCTGACCCAAATAAATGTGTTTAATAAGAATGTTTTCCTTAAAGAATAAAATATATACTAATCGTGATTTAAGTATATGGAATATTTTCTAAGTGTTGAAAATATATGAATTGTGAATCACTTATTATTAAATAAGTATTTGGAAATATTTTCCAATGTTGAAATGGTTTGAGAATATATCTTTTTAAAGATAATGTGAAGTGAATATTTAGTAAACGAATTATTTGATAAAAGGTTAATTAAAAGGGCCTGGTGATTGTTATGGTGCTGTATATTTGTTTTTTGTTTTGATAGTTAAATAACCGACTATCAAAATTTTCCAAATTTTATTTCCTCAACTTGATGTGGGAACTATTTAGTCGTACACTTAGTATGTAGCCTTCTGTGTAGGCTTGATTACTGTGATATCCCGAAAATTTTAGCAATATCAATTTAATAATCTATATTTAAAATTAAATTGATTTGATAAAATTTTAATAAAAATTAACTTGATTTAATAATCCAATTAAATAAATGTGTAATTGATGAATTTTATCTTTTAAAAGCTAATAATTGTATTCCTATTTATAATGTATGTATATATATTTATATTTATATTGTAAATGGATAAGTTTGATTTGAAGTTAAATAAACAAATAAAATCTTATTTTTAAATTCTAATATTCATTTTAAATGATTTGGAGATTATTATTTTATTTAATAAAAAACTAATTGTTTAAAATACTTAAAGTAATTGTTTTAAATTGTATAATTGTATTTTAAAAATAGTTCAAATTTTAATAAGATAAATAAAAGTTTATTTTATTTGTTTTAAATATAGCTTAATAATTATAATTTGGAATTATTTATAAATTTAAAATACCATTTAAACATTAAACATTAATTCTTTTAATTAAGATAAATAAGATAAGAAATTTATAATTTCTTTATAAATAATTTAAAATTGTTAAATGAGTATTTCTAATAATAATAAATGTATAAATGTAGATATGTTTTAAAAGACAAAATTATTATTGTCAAAATAAATATGTTAATATAAATTAGTTTTAAAATTGGATTTTAAATGTAAATAGCATTTGAATTTGAATTCATTTTGAAATTCAAATGAGTAAACCTATATGAATCTTGTAAATAAGTTGTTTCACTTCATTTTCTTTAAAAAAGGAATGTATATACATTTACTCATGGAAATAACTTACACATATATAAATACAAATAAAGTAAAATAGTTTTATTTACTTTTAAAATAAAATAAAATAAAAATACATTTCATTTATAAAACACATTAAGCAGTATAAAACAAATGTTAACATTTTAATCAACTAATGAGACATGTGTTATCATATAATATAAGTTTGTGACAAGTGTCTTTTATTTTGATTTTCTTTTATATTTTAATTAAATCATTTATACTTATTTAAAACATGTTTCCTTCATCTCTATTCTTTTCTAAATCTTCATTTTTTTTCAAAGTTAAGAAGAAAAATTCTTAGCTGAAACAAACTAGTTTCTAAACTCTTCAAAACCAGATTTTTCAAATGCAATGCAACCCTCCCTCAAAATCAAATCTGTAACATGTGTACTCTTCTTTCCAAAAATTAAAGAACGCAAGCATTCTCTCTTCCACCTGAATTTTTAAAACAACAGCAAGCTCTCAAATTTAATTGAAATCAAAAGCCTGCATGCCTTCTTTAAACAAGAGTTTTGATCAATACTGTCTGCATTCTTTTCAAACTGCATGCAACTGCAGTTGCAATTCAAGCATGTGTTGCCTGCATGCAAGTGCTAACAACTAGTTCAAAGTTCAAATGGCCTTCAAGCCTGCATACAAGTTTTTAACAGCAAGCTACTCAAGTTTTATCAAAGATTCAAAGAAGTAAAAGCTTTTCAAAATTTTATGCTATGCTTACAGAACAGTTTTCAAAACATAGGTGAGTAACTCTTTTTGAAAATTTAAATATAAACTGTTGCTTAAATAGGTATGTTTGTGTATGCTATTTAGATTGCATGTTGATTTGTTTGCCTGTGCATATGATTTTAAGAGTATTGCTGAATGTATGCATACAAAAGTTTGAATGTTTGTGACTGTGCTTCCTCTGATCCTTGTTTCAGGTCCTGTTTCTAAAAAAAAGCTCTTGCTTTAGTTGAAATATCTTGTTAAGGTTTAGATTCTGTAATAATTATGTTAATTAGACCATAGTTTAGTTTAGAAAACTTATTAAGTAAAATCAAATTGAGGAATGTCTCTGGAAAATTGTAAAGCTTCAGTGCATGATTAATAAACATGAAAACACAGACATTATAAATTTTAAATGCAGTATTGTAAACTGAAAACTTAAACAAAATAATGATTTTTATAACAAAAATCATATTGTTTAGTTAGAAGTTGAGACTGCAGTTCTTATTTGAACTGATAGTGGGTGTGAGTAAATTTATGGTGATCAAGTTGATCAGAAGGTTTGGGGTTCTTGGTGGAGGCAGAGCAGTGATCAGGGGATGTGGCAAAAATGTCAGAAGGATGAATAGGTCTCAGTGGAGGAGATGGGAAGTGGATGAAGTCTGTAAACCTAGTTTTTAGGTACTGCAAGTGATTTCATTTGTGTGGGAGTTTCAGGTGACCGAGTGTTAGGATCTTCGGGGTGATGGCTGCTTGGGTGTAGAAGAGGTGATTGGCGACGGTGCTAAGCTTCCTATAGCCGGAGGTGATAGGGAGAATGATTTGACAGGTTTTGGGGGTGGAGTTGCCTGTTGTTGCTGCCAGGTTGAATTGGGGTAACTCGAATTCGTTTTAGAGTGAAATGGAGTGGTTTGACGGTCGCGAGGTGATGTATTGGTGGTAGGCGATTTGTTCATGGTTTGGATGGTGGCCGGAGGTGGCTACAGCCACCGTGCATATGCACGGAGAAGAGGAAGTATCAGGGAGGATTTGGGATTTACATCAGTATTGTACTCGAGTTATACTCGAGTGAATTCGTATATTGCTCGAAGTTATCTTGTTTGCGACTCGTAGTAAAATGGAGGGAGACTCGGGTGTTCTTTCTTCTGTTTATAGGTTTTTGAAAACCTGTGTTTCCAATTCAAAATTGATTTTTAAAATCTAAATGCAGGGTTTTTGAAAAAAGAATTTAAGCCAAGTTTAAAATTTGAATTTCAAATGAGTTTTGAATCCAGGTTTGAAATTTAAATTTAAACTTTGAAACAAAATGTTTAGAACAACTTCAAGAGTTTAAATATTTTAATTTAGGATAAGCTTTAAATTTAAGTAAGGATTTAATAATAAGATTAAATCTAGAATCAAACTTCAATTTTGAAACAATGTTTGAGAATTAAGGAAGTTTTAAAAAGAAATTTAAATGTTTAAACAAATTGGTTGTTCAAACATATTTAAATATGATTTGTATTTTAAATGAATTTGGAGTTTAAATTTCTTATAACTTCTTTTATAAAATAAGAATAAAGCTTTAAAGATTTTAAAATGTTTTTAAAACTTTGTTTAAGTTAAGTTTGATTTCTTTTTAAATTTTAAATTTAAAATGTAATTTGAAAACAATTTTGAGTTAAATTGTTTTAAGTTACTTTATTTATGATAAAGTAATCATGAATAAGAAATGTTTTACTTTTAAAAGTAAATTTAAGATTTAATGATTTTTGTTTCATTAAATTAGTAAGGTAATTTAAATAATGTAATTAATTAATTCGTTTAATTAATTAAAGATTTGAAATTAATTTAAGTTAATTACTTAAGAAAGGTAATTAAGAAATTGTTAATAAGTTAATGAAGGTCATTAACTTGTGATTATTTATTAATTAATTAATGTAATTAATTTTGATAATTAATTGGATTAATTAATTTAAATAATCAATTATGAAACTTAATGAAGTATGATTATTTTATGGAAATAATTAAAGATATTAATTACTTTTTGTAATTAATTTATTGATTTGATTGGTGTAAATTAATTAATTAACTTCAATTAATCTAGAATAATCATTAAATGAGTTGATAAGTAATCATTGAGAAATAATTACTTAGAGAAGTAATTAAGATAAATAAATTACTGAAAGTAATTAATTGAAGTATGGTATATTGGGATTAATTACTTTGTGTAATTAATGTAAAGATAATTTCTTTATGAAGTGATTAATAATTAATTACTTAATGTAATTAATTTAAGCATTTATCAATTAAGTTATTTGAAATAATTAAGTGATGTAATTAATTAAGAGTAATTAATTACTAATGAGATTAATCAGGGATGATTAATAAATATAATTAATTACTAAATATAATTAATTTAGAAGTAATTAAAGAAGTAATTAAGAGTAGTTAATTACTAAATGTAATTAATCAAGTATGATTAATAATTGTGGATTAATTAAGATTAATTACTTAATGTAATTAGTTTAAATAAGTAATTAATTTAAATTTAATTAAGGATCATTAATTAACAAAATTAATGATGTAATTTAGGATTAATTAATTAAGAATAATTAATCAATGATAAGTGATTAAGGAAGTAATTAATTAATGTAATTAATTAATTTATGAAGTAATTAAAGGTTAATTACTAAATTTGGTTAAGAATAATTAATTTGTAAAAGTAATTAAAGATAATTACTTGAATGTAATTAAGGGGTAATTAATCAAGGGTGATTAATTAAGGTGATTAATTTGAGGATAATTATTTAATTGATTGATAATCAATTAAGGGTTAGGTAAGCAAGTTTTAAATGGTGAAGTAATTAATTTAATTGATTTTAAATTAATTAAAGAATAAGTAATTAATTTAATTCACTTTAAACTAATTAGAGATAGAAGTAATTAATTTAATTTATTTTAAGTTAATTATAGATGGTGTGATTATAGATCCTTGCTTATGAATGGATGATTTGGTTTGACTTGAATGGTTTGAATCTCAGACATGAGATAAATTGTGTTGTGTGTTATGGATGCATTGGTTGCATTGTGATGGTATGAGTTATCTATGGATGATGGTAATATAGATTGTCAATTTGTGATGATTTCTTGTTTATGATAATATTGTTGATTATCTATTATGATGATGTGAAGCATTATCTGTGTGTATATAGATAGTTTAAATTGAATTGTTTTAAACTTAAAACAACTTGGACCTAAAAGACACGCTTTGGATTTCGATGAGACCGGGATCGGGTTTCCATATTTGGAATCCGAAAACCACATCGATTCCAATTAAACGTTAGGTCGTTAATCCAAGTGGAGCAAGTGAAGACTCGAGGTGTAAGGGCTATACGTCAGTATAACTCTGTGGGTGATTCTGTATTGAGTTTGAGGGAATAGTGCTTATAGATTCGAGATGGTGAATCAGAGTGCAAGGGCTATGGTCGTTGACTCTGAGGGTGATTCCAATAAGGAGTGCAACGAGATAGTGCCTTCGGTTTCATTCGAACCCGGAACGAACTTGTATGGATTGAATGCTTTCAGCACATCGTCAGGCGGACGATGAGCATTCTAAGATTTGATGTCCTATAAAGGTAATCATAACCTCAAGCCTCATCAACCGGGAATGGCTAAAACAGGGGAGGTGCAGCAAGGCTTCGTGGGTAGCTCCCACTGGAGAGCAAGATTGATCCCTGTCTAGAGGTCCCTTTATATTCGGCTGTGTGGGCGGTTGGTTCACGACAACTGCCGGGGTTGTCTTGTTCGGAACTGTTCAGTAAGGAATGGGTCCGGCCTTGTGTTGCAGGGGAGTGGGAGTACTCCTCGGTACGGTGATCTAGGCCACGTACTGCGACGGGCGGTACCCCAGTAGTCCTGCCATTGTATGGAATCCAATAAGTGCCAACGGTTTTGATTGTATTACCCACTTTTGTGGCTAGTAGCTGGAATTTAATAAATGTAACAATTTCGGCTATTTCATATTTATTTGAAAACCCTAGACACTATTATAATATCATCGGATTTCCTATCAAATGTTTTGGTTAGCGTAAGGTAAAATCTTTTCCATGTTTATGTGTGGGAAGTCTTACGTGATACCTTTCTTTTAAAAAGGTTTTTCAAAGTTAAGCAACTTTAACCTGTTACTCACACCAGACTCATGTCTGACCTGGAGTTTATTTTTGTTTTTCATAAACTCTTGGGTACTCAAATTTTTACGAGTAGCCAAGGGATTCAGGTTAGGATTTGGGTTAGCTGTGACGAGTATTGGAGAAATAATGGAGCAGGAGGCTTCTGCGTTAGATATTTATATTACGCCGTGTGTTCTGTGATTGGCTCTGAGATTATATTATGTTGTAAATACTAGACAGGTGTTTATAACTGTCTAGTATGTGTTGTATTATCTGTGTACTCTGATAGTGGTTGTATACTATGTAAATATTTTATGTATTGATATAATTTATTCGTTCCGCTGTTTAGATTCTGATGTGTTGTTTCTTCTCTTTCTTTCTCTTTTCTATCCCTTTCTTTCTTATTAGCGATGCGACTTCCTGGAGATAGGAAGTTGGGTCGTCACAATTATCATTTGTGTTGAGGATGTTGATTCGTATAGTACGGAGTATTACTTCAATCTATCGAGCTTCCTTCTTGGCCCGAAGGATAGCAGGTTGAAAGTTGGGGACGTGATAAGTCTATGAGACTTAGTTTCTGTGTGAGGTTGAGAATAGCTTTTGCGTTGTTGGTGCGAAGAGACCGGGATCAGATTTATCTGAAAACCACTTCGGACCAACGTATATGCGACGATTGTACAAATTGCTTGTGATGATATTGATATTCCGAAGTTTCATAGTGGGGGACTTCTTATGATCGTTTGGGCTTAAAATCTCAATATACATCCAGTAGCAGTGGTCTCTTTATTACAATATCCAACGAGGACTATTCGCTAGTAATCCTAGGGATTTCCCAACAAGATGTGGTAGGAAAGTATCTTCGGTTTGTCCTGTTTCTGGACAACTTGTATGGATGATTGTTTGACATTGCCTTTCTAAAGATTACGTACATTGGCTTTTACAAAATACATCAGTGGTGGCGTAGAAGGCAACTTCTTAGCTTAACACCCTCCTTAAGACGTATGAGCTTAAGGGTTGTATTTTTATGGAAGGCAATTAACAGTCAATAAAAATGGCCGTCTGGCATTCAAAGTGATGCGATATGTGATTATGAAAGGTAATCGTTACCTCGTCAGGCCTCATCAACCGGAAATGACCAAAACAGGGTTAGATACAGCAGGGCTAAGTGGGTCCTTCCCACTAGGATATGATCATCCTCCTCTAGATATATATTTGCATGCTATGACGTCGTGTATCTGATTATTGTGGTTTGTATGCTAGAGGGCCCTCGGTAAAGGTCAGTAACGACCGAAGGATGATATATTTGGTACCATCTAGTTATAGAGGTGGGCCGGTCTTGTGTTGGTAGAGGATCCTTTGTGATGGTCCTCGGTACATTCTTCTAGAGATGAACTGTCGGAAGGTAGTTCCTTCACCTGGTCATTTGTATGGAAATCCAAACTCCACTACGTGTTTGCCATTTTGATTGTATTACCCAATTGGGCTATATGCTAGAATTTAATCAATGTAACAAATTCGGCTATGATTAACACTATTTGTATATAGTAGACACTACTATAATATAAGAGGATTTGATATGATATGTTTTAGTTATCGTAAGGCAAAAACATGTCCATGTTTATTTGTGGCCTTGTCTTACGAGATACTTTTTTTTTGATAAAGAAAAAGTTTTGGTAATTTAATAAATTCAGTTGAGTGTGTTTCTCACGCTGGTTTACCAGACTAATCCGGGCGTTCTTTCCTTTCATTTCTCGGGTCAGACCGAGTATATCTACAGGGTATGCTTTGGTGCTTTTGGAGCTTCAGCAGGAGAGCTGAAGATCTTCATTTTCGTACATCCGTATTTGCTTGATTATCCGCTGCATTGTTGCTTAGTTGTTGTTTATTTTATCGGCAAGTGTGAGGATAGGTTATTATAACTGTTCAAGCTGAAACTATTGATTGATTGTTGAAGTCTGATTGATGTGTGTGTATATATACAGTTTTTGTTTTGTAAAGATCATTGTTATGATATTATATATTTTCAACTGCGATGTGAGATTCTGTATTGTTCTGTTTGGTTCTATCTTCTCTCTTTCTTCTCTTCTCTTCTTCTCTCTTCTTTTCTTTCTCTTGACTTTCCGTCAGTTTGTACTTTTTGGCTCGGACATGTGTGGATTATTTTTGATTCAAAGGGTATGGATTTGCGGGAAGTTGTTTTTCAAAGTTAAAAAGGTTATATTATTATAAATAGAAATAAGAGAAATTATATAAGTAAAAGATTTGTAAATGTGATTCGTAAATATAAAAGAATATAAAGCACTGAATTCACTACTGTTACTGGGAAATAATAAAGGTGATGACCGCAGCATCATCAGTATCATTTTCGAGTATCAGTGTGATGGATAGTTTTGTTATGATAAACAAATTTGATTTAAAATCCAAGTTAAAATTGATAAAAATAAGTGAAACGAGTTTTAAACTTATAATATGAAGTAAGAATTTACTTTAGTAAAGTTGAAAGGAATTTGAGTTAGTAAGTGAATTATATGATTTGAGGTTTAACTAAAGGAAGGCTAAATAATTAGAATTGGATTTCAACTGGATGATATAAGTTATTGAAATGGAAGATAACTTAAGTGATGCTAAATGAAGTTGATTTTGGTATCAAAGTGAATTAATGGAATGTGAATTTGAGTTATATAAAGAATTTCAACTTTATTTGTAGATTGAACTAGCAATTGAAATAATGAAATATGAATTGTATGTTGATCATCGAATGTAAATAATTGATAAGGAATAGTAGATGTAAGTGTTAATTCATTAAAAAGCTAATGAAGTTGAGAATTGAATAATGGAATATTAAACCAATTTGAAATTAAAAGTGATGAACCAAATTGAATGAATGTAAAGTAAATTAATTTGATAATGTTGGATATACATTGGTTGTTAGATGGATGCTAGTTGATTGAATAGAAATTCATTAAGTGTTAATGAAATTAAATCAATGAAATTGAAAGCTAAATAATTAAATTCAAATTGGAAGTGAAGTAAATTTAAATAGAATTGATTTATATTTGATTTGGAAGCGAACAAAGTTGAATGTGATTGGTGAATGTAAACTAATTGAATTTGAATGAATGAATGTTAGTAAAATCCAATGTTGATGAATCAAACGTGATTAAATTGAAAAGCCAATTCAATGAATATTTATAAGAAGTGAATGAATATTGATTTGTTATGGATTGATTGGATGGATATTGGTTTGTTGGATGATAGTTATTGGATGGTTGGATTTGTTGTTTTTGATTTCATTTGCTATATTGGCATATATAGTTGTTGTATGTGTATATGTTGTATATTGATATTACTTCCATATATACATGTTTCTCATTGTTTATTGAGTGTATAGTAGGTGCAGATGGCGCTTGCTTCGCATTTGGAGCTCGCTTTTGTGCTATATTATGCTCGCTAATAATATATAAGGTACATATCTCGGATTACATATCGTACTTTTACACTTTTTTCCTTCGGAATGCCTCATCCTCGAGATGAGATGCATATTTTTGATATATATATTGTTGTTATTTTTTTGGATCGAACCGAGCAAAGGAGACACTGGCAAATTTTTTTGGAAATTTAAAGTGTCAGATTTTTTTTTTGGTAAAATTGGAAATTTTTTGATAATTAAAGTTTTGGTTTTTGAGTTAAAGGTTGAACGGTATACTTTACTTTTGGAAAGATAACTATAAATGGATTTGAAACTTAGAAAAGTTACTGTAAGTTTAACTAATGGATTTGGAAAAGTTAAACACTTAGAGATATGGTAAATCTAATTTGAACGATTGCTTTGGAAAAGTTAATGGATTTAGTGACTTTTTCTTGTTTGGTAATTTCGAGGACGAAATACTTTTAAATAGGGGAGAATGTAACGACCCAGAATTTCTGTCATTTGAAATTCGTATAATTAATTGATTTTAAATATTCACAAGTTAAATTTATAAGCTGAATAAATAGTATTTCGAAGGATTTAATTGGATAATTAAATTGTTAATTGAATAGTTGAAATTGCAGGAATAATTGAGATGTGGATTTAAAGTGAATAAAAATGTTGTATAAAGTTGAATTAAATCTTATATGAATTGGATGATGTTAGAAAACTTTTAAAATTGAATTAAAGGTTAAATTGCAGAAATTGAATATTTTAATATTTAATTAACGAGTAAAAATAGCTATTTTTCAAACAGTCTCGGATTTCGACGAAACTAGTTTCATTGGATCCGTAATGTTATATTATTGTAAGATTTTGAATTTTGTGTAAATCGGATATACGGTTTGTCCGGGACAAGCTAAAATGCGTAGAAATCGATTTAAGTGAATTTTAAATTTAAATAGTCGATTTGAAAACCTATCTTTCAAATACGATCGAATTGGCTCCCGACATATATTCCATTGCGTTTGGAATATAGATAAAACATTACAAACGCCAGGCGGCACGCTTCGTTTCGAGTTTGGAAAAATTTCAGATGAATAGTGTTTTGAAATTTTCTATATAAGGCCCCCTATTTTCTTCATTTGCATTAAACTCCTAGAGGATTAGGGCTAGCCGCCACCCTCCATTTCAATGGCCAGAATTTCGCCTTCTTCCTCCCCCATTTTCCCCAAATCCGTCGACTAATAGCTAAAATTTCCAATCACAACATCAAAGAACACGTTGAGATCTTCGATCTCAACGATCGTGATTGAATATGGCGACGCAAATCGTCGTGAAACTGATAGAGAACGCTCCGCGTTCGAGCACAAATTCCGAGGCAATAGCAAAGCTTTGAAGGTGCGGTCTTTGGCCGTGGGCAGAGTCGAAGTAGGGCTTCGAGGTGGCACTAGTTGATCAACGTGAAGACGTTTGTATATGGTGCGAAAATTTGATAAATAGTGGCGGCTTTGGGTTGCTATCATTCGAACGAAACAAGGGAACGATGTTGGGGAAGAAACATAAATGCGGCCTAGATCTTGGGAAAAGAAACGTATGGTCGAAATGATAGCAAGGTTTAAAATTATAAATAAATTGTATATTAACTTATATAAAAATTTGTATAATCTATAAAATGTCATATCTTTTTCATACGAGGTCTGTTCTGCACGAAACGAATTGCATTGGGTTTATATGGACGAGCACTACATAATGGAGCTCGATTGGGATTTGTTTGAGCTAGTGAAAATTTTGATTGAAATTAAATGCTTGTTTAATTTTAATCAAAATAAATCGCTATCGCGACGACTACAAGCAATGTGAGTACAACTCACTCTTTCTGACACACTGATATTTTTATACAAGTGAGAATAAATATTATTATATGATGATTGATGATTGTTTGGATGATATATGATATATTGATTGGTATTTGGATATATACCTGCCTAGTGGAGCAGATGACCATATACGTTTCCATGTATGAACAGATGACCCTATCGTTCCCGTGTATGAGCGGATGACCCTTTGTACGCGCGTCTGCCTTGAAGCAGATATTGTACACATATTCTAATATGTACATTTGTTGCAGGTAACAGGTTGGAGGGATCCAACTCGATTCCTCAACATTATTGATTTATTTACAGATATTGTTATATATTTTGTTATCATATGATATATGATATTTTGGATGTCGTGATTGTTGTATTTAGTGTTGTTGCAGCATTGGGCCTATTTTTGGAATTTTAAAATGTTTTAAGTAATGATTTTCAAATTTAAAAGGATTTTAAAAGTGATTTTAGAAATAAAAGTTTTATTGATTTTTGAAATGTAAAGGAATTGAATTTATTTTGAATAAATAAAAGTTATGATTTTTATGTTATAAAAATTATGATTTTTGCGAAATATAATTGAAATGTGATTTTTAAAATATAAAGTTGGTTTTTTTGTAAAATAGTTTTAAATGAGATTTTGAATTATTATGAATCGTTTATTTATAAGATTTATAAAATTGAATTTTTATAAATCAAAAGTGTTAAAATAGAGTTATAGATGGATTTTATAAGTAAATAAGATTTGTGAAGTTATAAAAAGAAGGATGTTGTAAAATAAAGAGATTATAAGTAATTAACTTATAATTGAATTTTTGGCATGTAATTGAGTTATTAAATGGAATTGATTTATAAAGGAATTCTGTATATGGAAGTTTTTATAATATAAATGGAATTTATAAACATTGTTTTATAACTCCGAAATCAATTGAATTTGATAAGTAAATATGTAAGCTTATTAAAGGAGAAATATTCACGATTTTGGACAGCGAATTATCCTTTAAGTTAAATGTTGAAATAATAAAGAATTTACTTGAGAATTATATCAACGATTTTGGACAGTGGATAATCTTTTAAAATAAATGTGTAGAAGTTTTGATTTGGATAAATGAACTATATTCAGGATTTTGGACAGTGAATAATATATTAAGTTAAAGAAATGTTTTGGAAAGTAATCTTTTAAATGGAGTAAAATGGTTTAAAGATATTTTTAAAATGTGTTAAATATCGAATACATAGATTTCAACATTCATTGTTGAAATAGATGTTTTCGCAAAGTATAAGGAAATGGTGGACTATAACACTGTTGTTATAGTAAATGATTTTCAAAAGGAAATGTTTTTGTATAGTATTGGGATTTATATATCTATCTTTATTTTGAATCCCTATACTAGTGATTTTGGGTTGTCGTAATGTTGTTTTACGCAACATTCGTTTTGACCCAAATAAATGTGTTTAATAAGAATGTTTTCCTTAAAGAATAAAATATATACTTAATCGTGATTTAAGTATATGGAATATTTTCTAAGTGTTGAAAATAAAGTGAATTGTGGATTACTTATTATTAAATAGGTATTTGGAAATGTTTTCAAATGTTTAAATGGTTTGAGAATATATCTTTTTAAAGATAATTTGAAGTGAATATTTGGCAAGCGAATTATTTAATAAAAGAGTAATTAAAAGGGCCTAATGAACGTTATGGTGCTGTATATTTGTTGTTTGTTTTGATAGTTAAATAACCGACTATCAAACTTTGCCAAATTTTAGTTCCTCAACTTGATGTGGGAACTATTTAGTCGTACACTTAGTACGTAGCCTTCTGTGTAGGCTTGATTATCATTTGTGTTGAGGATGTTGATTCGTATAGTGTAGAGTATTACTCCAATCTATCGAGCTTCCTTTTTGACCCGAAGGGTAACAGGTTGAAAGTTGGAGATGTGATAAGTCTATGAGACTTAGTTTCTATGTGAGGTTGAGAAACGCTTCTGCGTTGTTGGTGCGAAGAGACCGAGATCAGATTTATCTGAAAACCACTTTGGACCAACGTATATGCGACGATTGTGCAGTTTGCTCATGATGATATTGATATTCCGGAGTTTCATAGTGGGGGACTGCTTGTTGATCATTTGGGGTTAAAATACCAATATACATCCAGTAGCAATGGTCTCTTCATTATGAAATATCCAATGCAAGGAGTATTCGCTACTAATCCTTGGGATTTTCCGAAAGGATATGATAGAAAAGTACCTTCGGTTTGTCCTGTTTCTGGACAACTTGTATGGATGTTTGTCTGAGATTGCATTTGTAAAGATTACGTACATTGGTTTTTACAAACGTATATCAATGGTGGCGGAGAAGGCAACTTCTCTTAGCTTAGCACTCTTCTTGAGACGTATGAGCTTAAGGGTTGTATTTTTATGAAGGCAATTAGTAGTCAACAAAAATGGCCGTGTGGCATTCAAAGTGATGCGATATGTGATTATGAAAGGTAATTGTTACCTCGTCGGGCCTCATCAACCGGAAATGACCAAAACAGGGTTAGATACAGCAGGGCTAAATGGGTACTTCCCACTAGGATATGATCATCCTCTTCTAGATATATCTTTGCATGCTATGACGTCGTGTATCTGATTATTGTGATTTGTATGCTAGAGGGCCCTTGGTAAAGGTCGGTAACGACCGGAGGATGATTTATTTGGTACCATCTAGTTATAGAGGTGGGCCGATCTTGTGTTCGTAGAGGATGTGATGGTCCTTGATACATTCTTCTAGAGATGTACTCCCGGAAGGTAGTTCCTTCACCTAGTCATTTATATGGAAATCCAAATTCCACTACGTGTTTGCCATTTTGATTGTATTACCCAATTGGGTTATATGCTAGAATTTAATCAATGTAACAATTTCGGTTATGATTAATATTATTTGTACATAGTAGACACTACTATAATATAAGAGGATTTGATACAATATATTTTAGTTATCGTAAGGTAAAAACATGTATGTGTTTTTTTGTGGACTTGATACTTTTGTTTTGATAAAGAAAAAGTTTTGGTACTTTAATAAATTCAGTTGAGCGTGTTTCTTACGCTGGTTTACCAGACTGATCCGGGCGTTCTTCACTTTTAATGCTTGAGTCTGACCGGGTATATCTACAGGTTATGCTTTGGTGCCTTTGGAGCTTCAGCAGGAGAGCTGGAGATCTTCATTTTTGTACATCCGTATTTGCTTGATTATCTGTTGGATTGTTGCTTAGTTGTTGTTTATATTATCGGCAATTGTGAGGACATGTTATTATAACTGTTCAAGCTGATAACTGTTGATTGATTTTTGAACTCTGATTGATGTGTGCATATATACAGTTTCTGTTTTGCAAAGATCATTGTTACGATATTATATATTTTCCACTGCAATGCGTGATTCTGTATTGTTCTGTTTGATTCTATCTTCTCTCTTTCTTCTCTTCTCTTCTTCTCTCTTCTTTTCTTTCTCTTGACTTTCCGTCAGTCTGTGCTTTTTGGGTCGGACATGTATGAATTATAGTCGATTCAAAGGGTACGGATTCGCGGGTCGTCGCACTACACCTAATTGAAATTACTGATAAAAGATAAAAATTTGATTAGGAGGGAAATCATTACATGGTTAGCAAAATCAAAGCACTTCTACAAAAGGTATTTGTATGTTTCTCCTTTTTTGAAAAAAAATGGTGTCGCAATAACTGTTTCTTCTCTGAATATGATTTCATTTGACAACCAACTCTTCAAAATCAAAATATATAAAAATAAAAATATTGTGCAGGCTAAGAAAACAGAAGGTTCGAATGAAAAACCTAGTATACTGATTATATCATATAGTGGAATTTTGAGTTTAATGACATGAGAACAATACAATTATAACTTCATTTAGATTAATCAACATGTCAAGTTGATCCAGTAATAATATCAAAACCTCTAGTACAGATAGCATCTCTTATGCAGACATAACTGCTATCACCTTAATAAGTCACAACATAAAAATATAGCTTCTAGACCAATATAGTTGTTATTGAAACCACCAATGTGGAATCTGAAGTCGAACTTTCATTAACAGAGAACTTTCTAGATGAGCTCATAAAAGAAAATCGATTAGGTTTGGCTTACAGAATCTAACGGAGTTTACAAACAACTACACAACCAAATTGGGTTCAGGTGGATTTGGTGAAGTGTACAAAGGAAGATTTTTGAAACAGTAAAAATACTTCATAAAACACTAAATAAAAGTGCAATACAACAGTTGATGGCAGAAGTCGGTACCTTTGGCAGAACATATTATATCACTCTAGTTGAACTCTATGGGTTCTGTTTTGAAGACACGACAACAAGGTTGGTATATGAGTGTATAAAAATGGATCACTAGACAAGTACTTGTTCGATAGAACGAAAAACATACCATGGATGAAACTTCAGGTTATTGCAGTTGGTACAACAAAAGATCTACCGTGGATGAGGAATGCCGAAGAAAAATAATTCATTACGACATTAACCATGTAATACTCTTTTACGAGAAGACTTATTAAAAAAATAGCTGATTTTGAATTGACAAAATTATGTGATAGTGAAAAAAACACATGTAATAGAACTAGTGAAAAGGAAAACCTGGTTATTTTACCTCTTCCATGAAAAAAAGCATATTTTACTAATTGAATTTGAAATATCCATTAAACTAATATATTCATACTACTCAAAATGGTTATTTAAACACAATAAAACAAAAGAACATGTTAAATGATTTAATACAACTTATGATGAAATGTCAAGTGCAAAATTAAAGCATTTAGTAGTACAACAAAAGACCTGGAATGAAAACAAAATCATTAAAAAATTCATCTTTCTGAATGACTCTCCTCAAGGTAAAGATATTCTTTTGAATTACTATTGTTATTATTAATAAAATATGGAAAAATAAAATATATGGAATATATTAGCAAATGCATGTAGAAAATCCCATCAACTAGTGGCATCTTGTAAAAGAGACATTAAAGTATGCTACAAGGGCATGCATATAATCATCACGCTCTACTACAAGTTTGAATGGTGTAGTGAAAGATGCATCGCCTGAGGTCATTTTTGAGATATTCATCATGTGTGCCATTAAATAAATTACTTTATTGGCAATATACTCATGATTCACCAAAATTCATAAAATAAATATCAACATAATTTATCTTAACATCAGATTCACCAAAAGCTCATATTTATAGGTAATCCCCAACTTTGTACTGGTAAGATGCAAAAGTTATAGCCTAGTAGTGATGTGTCTTGTTTTTTGAGGGCTAAAAGAGTATATAGATCTGTGGTAGTTGGCAGTCAGTGACTATTTGATTTTTGATCCACCACATCAACTAGTGATTTTACCATTGCTTATTTTCTAATGAAACTCATATCAAAGCCGTAAACACTATTCTGGACTGCATACATGTAAATTCATATATTCAATGAATGTGATTAATTTGAACATTCAAGTTATTTAATCACTTCTGAAGAATCTCACATTCAATCTTGTCCTCTTTATATTTGCCATTTTCAATTGCTGATAGTTAAAGGAGGCCGTATCTGGAAAAATAATTCCCTCATTTATCTGCATGGAGACGAGGTATACCGTCTGTTTTCGAAAACCTAAAATCTGAACATAAATCGAAATCGATTTCGAAATCCAAATTGAAATCGATTTCAAATCCAAATCAATTTTGAAATCAATTCCTATTTAGGAAAAAATGAACCGTCCAAAACAAAATCATCCAAAGGAAGAAATGAAATCGTAGATAATGAGATTCATTACCTAAGGGAAGGGAAGCGAAGCGGGGTAATCAAATCCACAAAAGCAGAAGCTTGATCAATGATTAGGCAATAGGATTTTATTCTATTTAAGTTTTTTTAGAAACAGATACTTCATATAAATAAGCAAAAACATATACATCCATAATATGCCTTTTTAAATCCTTGCAATCCCCCTAGCCTAAATGGGTACCTTCTAAGGAAAAAGGGTATATAATATATCCGTATATTAACAATACAACAATGAATATACCAGAAAGCCAAGTTGTCAAATAGATGGGGGAGTAGAATAATGTAAAAACACTCAAAATTATCTATACGAGCAACTTGGGGCATATATAAAGAGTGGGAAAAAAATCATAAAAAAAGGAACACGAAACATGTCCTATACTCTTAAGACAGGGTACAACAAGAAATATACTTCCTGATTTAAACCAAGCAGAAGAGTGAGAATATCGACAATTGCCTTTACTAAAGTAACAATATCTTGAAGCTTCTTCAATTCACCATTAATGGCAACATAATTTCAGTTCATACTCTAGAAGAAATATGCCAAAACCAAGCAAATCGAAATGAAAACAAGTGATAATCTCAAGGGCGGTGACACTCAGTCAACTGTTTGACCTTAACTCTGAAGTTAGATAAGATAAGTTTCATTTCACTATTTATCTTCTTTGAATTAATGTTCGCTTCGAACAAATTTATGCATTCTTGAATTATTAGCAAATTTCTAACTTGGATTGGTAATTTAATTCCTTTGAAAATCCTTGAATTCTGTTCGCACCAAATATGCCAAATCATTGTAGTAAATGCCATGTTTTTGAACTGGTTAGAGGGATTGTTACTACTCTGAGTCTGACACATGGTTTTTAAAATCGAGTCTATGTCTAGTGAACTACCTTAGTTAATACACAGCTTATTCGTTATGTCTTCTAAAATTCTTCTAGAATATATGTAGAAGAAGAATAAATGATCTCTATCTTCATTGTGGTTTGAACATAGAACATAAGTTTTGCCTATGTTGTTGTTCCATTTGTTGATTTTATCTTTCATATTCAACTTATTTAGTTTAGCCAGCAGAGAACAGATAGACATTTTAGGATCACATTTTACATCCCACGTGATGTTGGACCAATTGTATTCTGTATGTTTTCCTCTAATATGGCTGCAAGCCGAATATAAGTTAAACTAACCATTTGTACTTGGACTCCAAAACCAGTAATCATGCTGCGACTGATTGTGTATTGTGATGTTACGCACTAGATTTTGGCATTGATTAGGAACATAGTCTAGTTGATTTTTCCATGAATGATCTGTAATAAGAGAGGAGACTTTCCTATTGTTACCATCATATAGAAACATGATATTTAACCTAAACATTTCTACTAGTGATTCCATTTATCCATGGGTCAAGCCATATACTTGTGTTCTCTTCATTAACTATTTTTCTTTCAATTATACCTGAGCACATTTCCTGGTCCTAAGCAGAAATTTCCATGCATATGAATCATTGTTATTTATGTCTGCATCCCAAAAAATTTTTTGTTTTACAGTAGTTGTTAATCATCCATTTTTCCCAAATTGTTTCTCCTTGTAAAAGTTTCCAGAGAAGTTTAATGCCAAGTGCCTTTGCAAGATCATCAATTTTCCTTATACCTAAACCACCTTCTTGCTTAGTTTTATACACATCATCCCAACTCATCCTATGAGCTTTAGATTTCCTAAAGAAGTTAGCATAAATAGAATTAATTCTATTAATGACATTTACTGGGATTTGGGTGAATTACAGCCTGAATTGAATCATTAGATGTATAATAGTTTTTACTAATACAATTCTACCACCAATATTAACCATCTTACTATTCCAGTGGTTGCATTTTTTGTTGATCTTGTCTATTAAGCTTCCAAAATCCATTATGTTTAAGTTTACTATTTGAAAGAGATATACCCAAATACATTACTGGCAGAGTTGGAAATATTGATATTTAAAATGACAGCTATTTGTTGCTTATTTCTAGCCCCTTTGCTAAAGAAAACCAAGGATTTATTTTCATGACATCCAATCCAATTAGGCAGTTCCTTTCCTAAAAATTCGGCTTAATGCTTTCTGCATTGTTAAGATTAGCTTTAGCCATAATTAATATATCGTCTGCATATAATAAGTGGGTGTTTATGGGATTAATCTTATAGATAGGAGTAAGATAACCTTTCAAGTACTCCAAATCGAGATTGATTATAAGAAATTCCATAGCAATAGCAATTAAGTGAGGTGAAAGTGGATCCCCTTGTCTTAAACCCCTCGGACTCTTAATAAATCCATAGGGGGATCCATCAATTAGCACCGAAAATGTTGGTGAAGATATACACTCATATAAGCGGTTAGCAAATGATATCAAAAATCCGATGGACAATAACATATGATGAATAGACTCTCTATTTATTTTATCATAGGCTTTATGCGGGTCAATTTTCAGGCACATGTTGTTGGAATTTTTCCTGCTGAATCCTCTTGCTTTTGTTTTGTTTTAATTTTAACTACGAATGGAATAATAAGAGGTTCGATAAGATTCGACAAGAGTGGAGGAGAACAATATTTTTCCTCTAGTGTTTTGATTAAATTAGGAGGAGCGAACAATTTCCTTTTGAGAGGAGTTTACAAAAACAATGGGAGGAAACAAAATTTTCCCTAATTTTTGATAGAGGAAGTAGGAAGGAACTAAATTTTCACAGCTTCGTTGAAACAACGTTTTAACTATTTTCCCTTTTATAAAATAATGAATGACATCAAGTTATGTTAAAACGCTATTCCATTTTTCCATCAAAAGTTACTTTTCTTGTAGTGATAATCGCATATTCTTAGAATGTCATCCACGACGAGCCTGGAGATTATACATAAACCATTACATCGATCAATAGTTCAAGTTGGTTGGTTGCTATGGAGAAGGAGATTGAATCATTGCGGAAGAATTGTACTTGGTATCTAATGTCTCTTCCTAAAGGCAAGGAAGCTATTAGATGTAAGTGAATTTATAAAGTGAAAGATGGTGGTAATGGTAATTTGAGGTACAAGGTAAGGTTAGTAGCTAAGGGGTATGTTCAGAAGAAAGGTACAGAGTATCATGATATTTTTGCTCCAGTTGTAATGCATACTTCTATTCGCATTTTTTCAACATTGATTGCTCATTACAATATGGACTTGATCAATTAGATGTAAAAACAACATTTTTACATGGTGACCTTAATGAGAAAATTTATTTATAGCAGCCAGAAGGGTTCATTGATAGTAGTCGGCTTAGTTATGTTTGTAAACTTAACAAATCTCTATATAGAGTGAAGCGCTCTCCTAGACTATGCTATAAGAGATTTGATAAGTTTATGCTTTCATAAGGATAGTCTAAAAATTTAAAGGCCAATGCATTTATTTCAAGAGATGTGATGGAAATATGGTGTATCTTTTGTTATATGTTGATGATATGTTCATTGCATCTCAGCATATGGTCAGAGTTATAGAACTAAAGGCGGATCTCAGTAAGGAGTTTGACATGAAGTATTTTGGAAAAGCACATAAAATTTTGGGTATGGATATTTAGAGATATGATGCAATGGAATTGAGATTCACTCAAGCTCGGTACATCGAGAAGGTCCTCACTCGATTTGGGATGAGGAAGGCCAAATCCGTTGGCACTCCATTATACTCTCATTTTAAGTTGTTGAAAGACTGGTCTCCTACATTAGAAGAAGAAAAGAGGTATATAATTGATTTACCTTATTCTACTGCTGTTGGAAGTCTTATGTATGCAGTGATGTGCAGAAGACTAAGTTTGGGCCTTACAATTGGCATTGTTAATCGATATATGTCTAACCTAGGCAAACAAATTGGCAAGAGGTGAAATAGATACTTAGATATCTTCATGGTACTTCAGTTGTTGGCTTATTGTATGAAGGAGTAGATAGTAACATTAATGTAATATCCCCCAGTTGGAGGGCCAACTAACCGCTACGGATGCTGCATTCATCCGTAGTTATTAATTCTTGATGTCCTAATGCGGTAATTTATATACATTGATATATCAGAAACACATGAATATGAAGAAAAAAATTAAACTCAATTTAAACAAATTTCTCATTTTCTTTCGGATTCATTACATAATCCCATACGTTAGCAAGTTTATAGAAATTACAATTTATTACAAAATATGCCAAAAGAGAAATTTGAAAATGCCCCCTTGGTTTATTAGAGTTTAAATATAGGCACTAAACAACTTTGCCATTGCATCTAATAACACAGCGAAATAAAACAGAAAGGACTCCTAATAGCTAGCTTTCCTCATGCACATCTTCTAAAGCTTATTCGCCTATAGAAGAACCTGAAAACCTTAACTCTCAAACTACTCTAAATCAATTAACCATCCGAGAGTTCAAGGGGAAAACATAAACTTCAAGTCAGACAAAAAGTCTGGTGTGAATAATAACCTACCATCTCGAACCGTATAGATATCTAGTGAAACCACACCGCTTTGCGGAATGGGTTTTTCCCTCGGTAATATCTTGGCCCAATTTATAATAACCATATACTATGCACTAGCATCCATAATGGTTAAGACATAACATAATAAAATGTATCATGATAATATGCAGGCATGCAATATGCTTTGGATTTATCATCCCCATTTACCTGACTATCCTTCTTAAGTTATAGTTACTAGGGTCATTATTAACCTATTAGTTTTCATGAGCTGACTAATAACCTGTTCCAAGCTTACAGACTATCTATATGGTTACATAGTTTTCATAGGATCACTAAGAACCTATTGGTATCTACCAACAATATTATCCAACCATAGTTTTCATGGGCTTACTGCAAACCTCTTGGATTCTCCAATAACATCTCTCATGTTATAGTTTTCATAGGATGACTAAGAATCTATTGTTCTCTATAATAACTTGTTCTGGACATAGTTTTCATGGCACCATTAAGAACCCATTGGCCCCTACCAATAACAATTTCATAATACGGTTTGTATGGGCTAACTAAAAACCTGTCTAAACCAATGATTTTTGATCAGCTTTGGGCATCTTATATTCTGGTCAGATTCCTAGATGCAATTCTATTCACATAGATGTTAATTCAATGTATATTTACTACTAGGTCAACCTAGCTTGTTATTTTGCCCTTAACATCCCAAAATGTAGTTTTGTGTTAGTTGTGAAGTGAATATGATTATAGAAGCATACGTAATAACTGATCGAAATATAACAATATAAACATCCATGATTTAATTCTTTGTAATAATTTTCCACTAAAACATGGGTAATACCCTTAACCCACTGTCCTTGGTAAGGAAACTTCTCTAAGATTTAAAATTTTTAAATTCCTTTTCAAAACTCTTTTACATTGTCATGAGTTTACCTTTAAAAATAAGATTGGGTTTTCTCTTTGAAAGCTAAGGCTTACGACTAGATCCTTTGGATCATTGTGAGATTATGAGTTAGCCTTCGTCACTCTCCCTTTCGAAAGCGTTACTTAAAATCTTAGACCTTTTATTTCGAAACCATTAAAAGCATACCATTCGAAAGCATTGGAAGCCTTCCTCTCAAAACACTAAAAAACATACATTTCGAAGGCATTTAGTTCAAGTAAAAATTTATGAAAGCATAGCTTTGAAACCATTTCAAAGCATTTCTTTCTAAATCACTGGGTTTAATATTAACTATGACTACTGGATCAAAGAGAACAAAAGCGAAAGCATTCCTTTCGAAAGCATTAATCTCAAGTAAAAGAATTGGGAAAGAGGATAGTTTCGAAACCAACCTTTCGAAACCATTGCCTCTATAACTCTCACAACTAGAAAATACTTCAATTTTCTACGCAAAATTTGCTACGCCTTTCCTACGCCAAAATGCGGGGCGTAGAGAAGACGTAGGAAATAGGTAGAAAGAGGTAAAGGTGTAAGAAAAACGAAAGAAAATTTCCTACTCTTTTCCTACGCCAACTTGAATGTGTAGAAAAATAATTAAGACGTAGGAAAGATGTAGGAAATCCCCTACACCAAAATTATAACGTAGAAAAGACGTAGATAATCTCCTACGCCATTTTCGCATCTCTATTAATTTTCTACAAATCCTGACTGGTGTAAGAAAGGTGTAGGAATTCCCCTACGTCTAAATTGTGTCGTAGAAAAGACATAGATAATCTTCTACACAATTTACACGCATCTGTTAATTTTCTACAAATTCAAACTGATAGAAAATGCTTAGAAAATTTCCATGCACCTTTGCAGTACAACAAAAATATTGTTTTTTATAACTTTCATCAACCTATATTTCCAATGTTCCCCTGTCTAACCCCCGATTATTCAACAGAAAAAAACCCTAATCAAAAATCACCGATCTCTTCTTCACACACGCGGCAGGAAATAGCCAACGAGAAAAAAACATCACCGCTGTAGCACCACTTGCCTGCGCCGCCAAGCCACCAACCGCCTCGCTACCCTTCTTCCTTCCGCCTGCCTGCGGCCCTAGCCTCTACTGTTCCGAGCTTGACGATCCAATTTTCCAGCCAAACCCTAGGACCTAATTTCCTAAATAGAATTTAACGATGTGAGTATATGTATAATAGTTTAATTAATTTTTTTTATATAATTTTATTCAGAGCAACCACAGCCATCTATGTTTTTTATCAAATTATTGCTGTTACATTGGAGATTTGTGTAGTATTCATTGTATTCTTGTATTACTGTACCAAATACTGGTTATGAAGTAGGCATGAACAACCTAGTACAGCAAGCAATTTGGAACAATGATGAAATATATTAGATTTAAGATGGTGTACAATAGAATAATGTAGTAAATCAGTAATTATACATCCATATTATCTGTTTATATTCAAGTTAATTTTTCATTCTCGGAACTGCCGAAACTAACTGAATTAATGGAAAACGTAGAGAAAATAAATGAACGTTATCGAAACCAAGATCCCAAACTTTGATAATATAGCATGGATGGGTCATTAACGTATACTTTAAAACTTGCATTTGTATTGCACTGGTGAAGCTTCGAATATCATAATAATGCCGAAACGGATCCCAGGGTATGGCCATGATATGAGATCTATATATTAGTTGAGTTATCAGACCATGGCACATGATGGTTTAGATCACAATGTGCACTTTACCGATTTACTTTTCTTCTTATTCATCATCATCTTCTTCTTTTTTATTACTTAGCCAAGCTGGATTCGCAATGGACTATTGATTGTGTTTGATCGTTCCACAACTCGTTTGTCATCTTACTGCTTCATCCATATAAGATATTTTTTCAATGATATCTACTATTTTCATTTTCACACGACTATGTTGTTTCAATAAAAGTATTTTGGAACATGTGCATAAAAATACATTTGAAAAGTTTGTGTGTGTGTATGATTTTTCAAATACAAATATCTGAACTCAGAATCAAGATTCAAACATGTGATCTCGTTTGTATCCTAAAAGCTCGTTTGTATACAAAAAAGAATATTTTGAGAAGTTTTGCGGTTGGATCAAAAAATTTATATATATATATATATATATATATATATATATATATATATATATATATATAATATTATGCTATAATTTTTATTAGAAAATGGAAACCCCGTTCATATTATTAAGTGGTGCCAATTCTATTTGCTCTACTGCATTCTTCTTTCACTTTATATCCATTTTTCTCATTAGTCTATTTATGAAAATACTACAAGTCCGGGGCTAGAAATTAAAAAAAAAACCGTTTTAGTCATGCTCGTCCGTCGCGTGCGTGGGTGATAAAAACCCACCGTTGTGGGTGTGGGTTCTAACAACACCCCTGTCCATAATGAGTATGGGTGTTAGCAATAACCGAGTTCGGAGTGAGCGCGTGTGAGAACAACACACTCGTCCTACTCCAATCACCGGTTCACCGTATACATTGATGTTCTCATTATATGTCATGAAGTGATTTGAGCATCATCGTTTATGGTTGGTTTAATAATATATATGTAATGGTTAATTTTGCTCAAACATGGCAACTTTGTACCTATTAAATGTTTTGCTAATATTTTCGTGTTGTAGATGATTTTTATCTTGTGCTTCAACACTTGACTGAACTGCACTTAAAACCGGAACATTGGTGAATCTTTTTATAGTTTCAGCTAAAGTTTGAGATAATACATCAGTTTATAATTGAAATGTGGTTATATTAAATTATGCTAATCTGTTCTTTCATAATGTATGTCTATAATAGATTTTTTTCCACTCAATTAAATAATTTTACTAGTTAATTAAATGATGTACTGGTAGTAATTAGATCACTATGTAATAGAAGTTTAGTCATGCATGTTGTAACTAGATCATATCACCATATGGTCTGTCAAGAGGAGGTGCTAGATAACTTCATATTAAATTTCGTTTTTATCTAAAACCACCATGACATTGGGCCCCAAAATCATATTGCAATTTATTGGACACAAAATTTCAAACCATGCCGAACTACCATTTATTCGTCACATTTTCCCAAATAATTGTTCCGAATTCATGCTTTCAAGTTTTGTAGTGATTCATATGTTCCGTCTATAAATATATATGTTAATATGTTTATAGTGGCGTCAACGAATAATATTAAGGAAACTAATGGAAAAGAATCTATGTCAATAACACTTGGAAATTGTACGTAATACAAGATTAATTTTTTTTTAGCTGAGTTCTTGCAACTTTGCCATGGCTTTGAGTATTTACTTTAATCAAATAACTCAGCTTGTGTCTAGGACTATCTCGACATACTCTGTTTCAATTGGAGATTTTGTAACTGTTGCTAGTTAATTTTTTGTATAAAAGAGTATTTCCAAACCAAGAGTAAATGTATAACATGAAGTACTTTTCAAGCCATCCACGTATTCCTACCTATCGGTATATGCATTTCTAATTCGTTTTGAGGCAACTGTGATTTCATACCATATTTCGTACTTCTTCTATCTTTGCATGTTCTATTACTCTCTTTAAAGTTCCATATACAGTGTTAGCTGCCATAGAGAACTTGATTTGAATTTTGCATGAATCTTAATAGCAGTTGACAAATTGTATGCATAACTTATGATCTTTTTTAGTTTGATTAAGTTGGATTTCCTACTGTTATGTTTCGGGTTGGTGGTTTGATGTTCTCTTCACTAATTCATGGTGTACATTTTAGTTTGATTAAGCTGTTTACCTAACTGATTCACATTCATTCACTGTTACATGTTTGAACACCCTATTAAATATATTTGATTATATGAGTGTTTGATATTGTAATTCCTTGTACCGTATTGAGTTTGTTACTATTCCATATGAGTTTCACTGAGATTTTATATTCTCAGTTCTGGTTCAAATTTGTACTATTTTTTGATTGCCTAAGCATAAGCTCTCTTTATTTTGGTATTGAAGATGATTTTTATCTTGTGCTTCAACATTTGACTGAACTGCACTTAAAAAGGGAACATTGATCACATAAAAGCTTATATTATTAAATTATTTAACTTGAAAGCACAAGATATTGTAAATGATTTTTATCTTGTGTATAGTTTGAAGCAGTAAGTTGACATACAAATTATTTACCAAAGACCCCACTACACTCTAATCACGTGAAAGCTTATGAATATTTTATTCCAAATTATTTCTATGCGCAAAATTAAAAGATCAACTAACTATGTGTTTGACAAATTCCATACTTCCAATTTACCTTTACATTTAACAAAAGTAACATTAGAATCACTAATGGCGCTATAACAGGTTATCTACCACTTAATTCATTACATTTTAATGGATATTCTTTTGTCTTTCCTGTTTTGAAATTCCAAAAAACGCTCAAATATTTTCACGACATGGTTTAAATTAGTGCATTTTCAAATGATAACAAAAAATTAATCTTAATCTAAATTTATGTAGAAGTTATGTCCCTGCCATACACGTAGTTGTAAATATATACATTAAGGCGAAAAGTATTCCCTCATCATAGTTTCTGTATCTTTAATCATTCTAACTTCATAGCTAATACGCCACATTTTAACTCTTTTTTGACAATGATCAGTACGATGTTTTAATATTTGTTCCTTCAAGTTTGATAGCAACGAAGTAAAGTTGAATAGCTATTATGCATCTTTCTACGAATTTTCAATTTCACTTTCTTTTGGAACTCAGTCTCTGTCCAATTAAGTATTGAATTGGCTGTGATTCCTTTCTTCAAAATTGGGTACTATTGCCTTATCTTTAAAAACAAGTTTAGTTTAAAATTATTGCAATAAAATTAAGTATAATTTAATTTATTTCTAATTATACAATAAAAGATGTATTATATGAACAATCGAACTTGGATGTATGAGCCTGGATGGAAAAGAGGATCAATATCATTGTATTTTAGAAATGGCGTAGAAGCATTTCTAAAAGTGGCGTCTTGTAATAAAACAAAGATGAAAGAAATTCGATGTCGATGTAAGAAATATCATTGCATGAAACTTCAAAATTATGAAACTATAACTTTTCATTTGCATAATTATGGTTTTATGCCAAATTATTACGTATGGAGATATCACGGTGAACCGGGGACAAAGCATGATTCGATGGTCATAGTTGAAGATGCAACCGAGACCATCGATGCTAATTTTGATGACTATAGTATGGGAGATAGAATGTCAAAAATGGTCCATGATGCTGCTGGTCCAAGTATGTGGTCTGATGAACCTGATGCAGAAGAAATTGACTCGGAAGCTAAAAAGTTTTAAATTTGTTAGAACCATCGAAACGACCACTTTATAAAGGTTGTACAATGACACACTTATCGGCTAGATTAATCACTATAAAATCTGAATACAATGCGTCGGAAAACATGATGAATGCGATTTTAAGTCTGTGTAAAGAAATGCTTCCACCTGACAATGTGTTGGCATGTAATTGGTATTCATTAAAAAAGGAAGTATCTGCATTTAGTTTGCCGTATGAAAAAATTGACACATGCCCAAGTGGATGCATGATATATTGGAAGGAAGATAAAAAACTTACGAATCGTAAATTCTGCAATAAAAAAGATGTAAGTTTACAAAAACCAATGGAAAAGGTGTACCTTTTACTCGTATGCATTATTTTCCGCTTACACCCAGATTACAAAGGCTATATGCATCTTGTGCTACCGCAAAACACATGCGATGGCACAATGAACGACAACATGAGGAAGGGATTTTATGTCATCCTTCTGATGGCGAGGCGTGGAAACATTTTGATAAAGTTTATCCCGATTTTGCTATAGAATCACGAAACGTCCGACTTGGTTTGTGTACAGATGGTTTCGCGCCTTTTATGTCGTTCGGAAAACCTTATTCGACATGGTCAGTAATTGTAACATCTTATAATTTGCCTCCGTGGATGTGTATGAAGAATTCATACATGTTTTAACTGTGATTGTTCCTAGACCAAAGAATCCCAAAAACGGAATAGATGTATATTTGCAACATTTAGTTAATGAGCTAAAAAAACTGTGGATAGATGGCGTTGTTACTTACGACGTGTCAAGGGAAAAAAAATTCAGAATGTTTGCTTCTTTATTATGGACAATAAGTGATTTTCCAGCATATGGGATGCTTTCTGGCTGGAGGACTAGCGGCAAGTTCGCTCGTCCTATCTATATGGATTCGACTGAATCCTTTCGATTAAAATATGGCGGCAAACAGTGTTGGTGGGATCGTCATCATCATTTTTTGCATCCAAACGATCGTTTTAGATTTGATAAGAAAAACTTCAAGGAAAATACAACTATTACTTTAGAGCCACCTGACATTCTGAGTAGTGAACAAGTGTACGAGATCGCACAAGATTATCCGAAAATTCATGAGATAGGAAGAGAGCCAAAAATCGCTGGTAAAGGACAAATTCATAATTGGTGCAAACAAAGTATATTTTAGGAGTTACCATATTGGAAGAATATGAAACTTTGGCACAATCTGGACGTAATTCATAATGAGAAAAATGTGTTTGAGAACTACTTTAACACAATTATGAATGTTAAGGGAAAACAAAAGATGATTTGAAGTCGAGGAAGGATATTGCATTCTACGGTAATCGTCCTGAACTAAAAATTGATAGTGAACATCCAAATTTCAAACGTTTAGCTTGTTATGAGTTGGAAAATATTCCTCGTAAAAAAGTATTAGACTGGGTAGAAAATTTGAATTTACCAAATGGAATTGCTTCTAATGTGAAACGATATGTTGACATGAAAGACCTTCAACTATCGGGATGAAGAGTCATGATTGTCATCTATTTCTTGAGACTCTATTTCCGATAGTTTTCAAGGAGCTATTCCACAAAAGGTTTGGATGCCCATAACCGAGCTTAGCTTAATGTACAAAGATTTATGTTCGACTACTCTTATTAAAGCTCATTTGGAGAAACTAGAGAAGGATGTACCGAAGATATTGTGTAAGTTGGAAAAAATATTTTCTCCTGGAGTTTTTAATAGCATGGAACATCTACCTGTGCATCTACCAACTAAAGCTTTAATGCGAGCACCGGTACAATATAGATGGATGTACCCTTTTGAGAGGTGTGTGTGTATATATATATATATATATATAATTAAGGTGGACTTTTTTTCTTCATATTTTCATCATATCATTATGAGAATGTTATATTTAATATTTCATGTATTCATATTAAGGTATCTTGGTCACCTTAAAAAAAGGTGAAACAAAAAGCACGCTTTGAAGGTTCAATTAGCCAAGCATACATTACTGAAGAAGCATCTACATTTTTCAATTACTATTTTGAAGACCATATCAAGATTTCTAACAGTGGCCATCGTAATGAGGATGAAATGGATGATTCATCTGATATATCTCTATCCATCTTTCAGAAACGGGGATGTCCATATGGTAAATGGAAAGATGGAGGTTTTCAGACAATTAAAGGTTTTACTTTAGCTAAATCAACTGTGCTTCTCAATTGTGAAGAGTTTTCAAATCTTATTTAGTATGTAACACAACTTCAATCAATTAAAATGATTTATTTATATTATAAATTTTCCTTGGTAACTTAATCATCCAACAGTCAATTTAAAGAAGCAAATCCTGATGTTGAGCCCAGTACAAGATTTGAGAAATGGTTTAAGAAATATTTGAGCATGGTTTATTATATATTAATCGTGTTTATATCGTAAATCTATATAATATTATAATGTATGTAAATTTATTTTAATAGGTTGATGATAATGGAATCACTGATGTTTGTTATGTAAAACTTGCATTTGGTCCTATGATAAAGTATAGAAAATGTCCAATTATGTACGTTAACGGCTATAAATTTCACATAACTGAATTTTGAGCAAATAAAACAATTTACAACAGTGGGGTGTGTGTTAAATGAGGCAACGGGGATGATGATCTAGAACATTATTATGGCATGTTACATGAAATAATTGAACTTTCTTACTCGATGGCACCAGAGCTTAAAACCTTTTTGTTTAGATGTGAATGGTTTGACAATAGAAAAGATGTAAGAATACGTCGTGCACATAAAGATTATCCACTTATTGAAATAAATTACAAAAGACGATACCAAGGTTATGATCCATTTGTGTTTGTGAAGCAAGCGACTCAAGTTTATTATGCACCCTATCCTGCTATGAACAACAATAAAGAGGATTGGTAGGCTGTCGTTAAAACAAAGCCAAGACGGTCATTCAATTCGAACATGATTGTAAGAGAAGATCAACCATATCAGAATGATTTGGACCATAACGGACTATTGCAAATCACTGAAGACATTAACGACATCGGACCACTTCATATTGAAGTATTTGATGGAGTAGAGGTTGACGACGATGTCGAAGTTGATTATGATATCGAAGCTGATGAAAATGATATTAAAGATGGAAATGTCCAAGTTGATGAATGTGAAGATGAATATGATAGTGTAAATAATGGAAGTTATGATGATAATGTTGATTGGTAGCATGCATTCATTAATATACTTGTTTGATTTTTCTACTAGTATGAATTTTTACTTCAAATCACTCATGTATGCTTAGTTATCTTTGGGTCTTTAGTCTTCAGTTCATGTTGTTTTAATTGGTTTGTTTTATATTTAATTCTTCAAATCATATGTATTTCTCTATGTTATAGTAATTGCATTTAATAGACATGTCTACTCGAGCTGATCGTCATCGTTGTTCCATGAAACGACCTGCTCTACATGTTTCTGGCAACAACGCATCTGCCACAATACAACCTAGTGCATCTCCTAGTGGTCAAGATGGATCAGGATCACAGTCAGCAGAGCAACATATCATGTCTCCCGTTGTTCATCCTACTTTCCTTGAAGTTGATGCTACCAATCCATCGACTAATGCATCCATGTCAGACTCCTCCTCCGTAACATGGGTCGGAGTTTTCTGGCAAGCCAATGTTGGGTAAGAATTCTTGCAAAATAAGTAATTGATGTTGACTTTTGTGAGATATATGAAAAAGATTTGAGGCAGGCATAATGAAATAAGGGTTTCTCTGAAGTATTCGTGCTTTGTAATGTATTTTGTATTTGCATACGGGTCTTCAGAAATATGGCCCAAATGCACTCGGCCCAAATACAATCCAGACTGTATAAATATACTGCCGAGTGTAACATTACTTTTCATTATTCACTTTATCTGTTTCATATTAATAAAGATAGAGTTTATCATTCTTCACATCATATCTCAGATTTACTCAAATAAATTCTGTATACAGAAATTATATCAAGGCCAATATCAAATTCTTTCATGGTATCAGAGCCATACGCCTAACGGCAACTTCATCAGAATCATTATCATCATTTGAAGGCTCTCAACCCATCAGGTGATATCTCATCATTTGGGTTAGTGTTAGAATTTGCTTTCTCAATTTGAAAAACCGGTACCATACCAAGAAATCAAATAGATTTCTGATTGCAACAAGTTTTTCTTCAAAGATCAAAGCAAATTCGTAGCAAGAATTTCAGTAAATAGGAAAAACCAATTCAAGAAAACAGCAAAACTCAACAAAAAAAGGAATTGCCTCGCCAAGAATCATCAGAAGCAGATTCATCATCTGAATCTTGGCTGCAACTAACCTATTTCTTGATTGTCGGTGCAATCTTGCATTGGCCATATTACTGAATCTTGTTACTTGACCTATCTGTTCAGTTTTCTCTGCAATCATGGCTGAAAATGACACTACATCAGCTACATCAGATAATACCAATAACCCATTGTCACAAACTTTAACCGATGCAACCGAAAAGTTAATCAAAACAGTGATCAGTCCTCAGAGTCAGTTGATCACTGTTCACCTTGAAGAAGACAACTATCTCCTATGGAAGTTGCAAGTTGAAACTGCAATGCAAGGATATGGATTAGAAGGATTCATTCTTGGTTTTATCCCAATTCCTCCAAGATTTATCGCTGATTCACAAAATAAAATGATTAGCAATGAGGAATACACAAAATACTTCAGACAAGACAGATTAATAAGTTCTTGGCTGCTGTCTTCTATTGATACAAAATTGTTATCTCAAGTTATAGGGTGCAAATCAGCAAATGACATATGGATTACAGTTGAAAGAATATTCAACACTCAATCAGCTGCCAAAGTTATGCACTATAAACGACAGCTGCAGAATGTTACTAAGGGGAATCAATCAATGAGAGATTACTTATCACATGTAAACAACATCTGCAATATGTTGGATGCTGCGGGGCATAAAGTGTCTGAAACAGAACAAGTATTAAGTATGTTGAATGGTCTAAGTGAAGAATATGAAGCTGTTGTTGCAGTTGTGTCATCTCAACCAACCTTACCATCTGTACAGTTTGTTCATGCAACACTTCTTACACATGAGGCAAGAATAGATCACAAAAAGACTCAAGATACAGACATGTCAGTCAATTATGTGTACAATTCAAGAAACAAAGGACAGAACCAAAACAAACAAGTTTACACACAACAAAGAGGAGGCAGTTCAAACAGATCCAGAGGCAGAGGAAGGTGGAGCAACAATAACAATAGACCCAAGTGTCAAATTTGTGAAAAAGTTGGTCGTACTGCATTGAAGTGCTATTTCAGATTCAATGCTAACTATGTACCAAACCAGAATCAAAGTAATCAAGGAAATGGAAAAGCAAATGTAAATTTGATTCAAAACCAATCTGACAGCAATAGTAATGGTGAAGTTAATCAAAGTACTGTAACAACATCAGAACACATACATGATGAAAGCTGGTACCCTGATTCAGGAGCAACCAATCATGTAACAAATAATCTAGACAACTTAAATCTTGGCAACAAGGAATATAGAGGTAAACAGTTAATATGCATGGGGAATGGTGAGTCTGTGAATATTACTCACATTGGCAAGGCCAGTATTGATAGCAAAAGACAATTATACTTGAATAACTTGTTAAGAGTTCCCAAAATAAAGAAAAACCTCATTAGTGTATCACAATTTGCAAAAGATAACAATGTGTATTTTGAATTCTTTCCAGATTACTGCTTGGTTAAAGATATACTGACTAATAAAAATCTTTTGTAGGGTGAAGCTGTGAAGGGACTCTACAGATTCAACATCCAAAACAACAGCAAATCAGAAAAGAATCCAAAGTGTTGTAACTTGGGTGAAATTAGTCAAACTAAAGAAAATAGAAGTGTGTTTGACTTGTGACATTACAAACTTGGTCATGCAAACACACATGTTGTGAAACAAGTACTTGAGAAAAATAAAATCATGTTTGACCATGTTGCTTTACCATATGTTTGTACATATTGCCAATTGGGTAAAAGTCATAAATTACCTTTTAATGACTCCTCAACCAGTTATTCAAAACCTTTAGAATTGGTTGCAACTGACTTATGGGGACCTGCCCCAATTTATTCAGATTATGGTTATAGATATTACATATCTTTTATTGATGCATACTCAAGATATACTTGGATATATTTTTTGAAAGCCAAATCAGATACTTATAATGCTGTAATACATTTCATATTGATGGCTGAAAAACAGACTGGAAATTAGGTCAAAATTATTCAATCAGATGGTGGTACTGAGTACAAATCACTTAGCAATTTCTTTGCTAAGAAAGGAATTGTACACAGAACCACATGTCCTTACACATCAGAACAAAATGGTCTAATAGAGAGAAAGCATAGACACATTGTTGAAACTGGGCTAACACTACTTGCTCAAGCATCACTACCACTAAAATTCTGGCCTGATTCCTTTAACACTGCTGTCTACTTAATTAATAGACTGCCCACAAAGGTTCATAAAGGAATCAGTCCAGTAGAGAAATTATCAGGTGTTAAGCCAGATTATCAAAGCTTAAAGATATTCGGATGTTTATGCTTTCCTCATATAAGACCATACAATAATAATAAATTGTGTTTCAGGGCAAAACCATGTACTTTTATAGGATATGGAACAAACCAAAAGGGATATAAATGTCTCAGTGAAGATGGGAAAATTATAATTAGTAGACATGTTGTATTTAATGAACATGTTTTTCCCTTCAGCAATAAAAGTATTAAAACTACTCAAAAAGTTTATAATTCAAAAAATTCTATTCCCAGTATACCTGTTTACAGTGATATTCTTTGTCCTGAGATGATTGAAGGGACTGCTAGAGCCAATGATTCACAACTCACAATGTCAACTCAACCAGGTCATGAACCATCAAGCTCTTCAAGCTATCTCAATCAAACACCTGTAAATTCAAGACATTCAACTCAATCAGTCAATGATGAGGGAACAACAAATGAGCAAGAACATTCAGAAAATGATAATAGTTTAACAAGAACAGAAAAATCACCACAGGCAAGAATAGAACATCCAATGATTACAAGATCGAAAAGTGGAATCTTCAAACCAAAGCTATATACAGCAGAATCAGTTATAGAGGAAGCAGAAACTTTTGAGCAAGCTGCAATAAACAAGCACTGGAAGAGAGCAATGGATGAAGAATACAATGCTTTAATAAAGAACAATACTTGGGAGCTTGTACATCCACCCAATAATAAAAATATCATAGGATGCAGGTGGACATACAGAATCAAAAGAAATCCAGATGGGACTGTACTCAGATACAAAGCAAGACTTGTAGCAAAGGGTTACACACAGCAATATGGGTTTGATTTTAATGAAACCTTTTCTCCAGTAGTCAAACCAACTACCATTAGAATTATTTTGAGTATTGCTTTACATAATCAATGGAATATCAGACAATACGATGTCAACAATGCATTTTTGAATGGAACTCTACAAGAAGAAATATACATGGAGCAGCCCCTTGGTTACAGACAAAACACAAGTCAAGTTTGCAAACTTAAGAAGGCTATATATGGGCTCAAACAGGCTCCAAGAGTTTGGTTTGACAAATTAAAAGCCACACTGATTCAACTTGGATATCATTCTACCAAATCTGACAACTCTTTATTTATTAAAATTAACAATAGAACAAGTACTTATATTTTAATATATGTTGATGATATTGTTATTACAGGTAATGATGAGAATGAAATTCAGAATGTTGCTGAATGTCTGGACAAGAATTTTTCCATCAAGGACTTGGGGTTATTGAACCACTTCTTAGGGATTGAAGTAAAAAGGAAATCAAAATCAGAAATTTTTCTTTGTCAAAAGAAATATATTCTGGAGCTACTGACTAAAACCAAAATGAATAGTGCAAAACCCCAGCCTACACCAATGATCAGCCATCAATACTTATCCAAAAACAGGGGAGAATACATAACAAACATCAAACAATACAGAAGTGTTGTTGGTGCTTTACAATATTTAACTATTACAAGACCAGACATCTGTTTCAGTGTCAACAAAGTTTGTCAATTTATGCAGGAACCTAGAGACGATCACTGGAAAGCAGTAAAGAGAATATTAAGATACTTAAAAGGAACAATCAATTATGGACTACATATGAAGGGAAGCAAACATCTAAATATCACTGGTTATACAGATGCTGACTGGGGAACAGACCCTGATGATAGAAAATCAACCACAGGTTACTGCATATACATAGGAGATAACGCAGTGTCATGGTGTTCAAAGAAGCAGTCAGTTATCTCCAGATCCAGCACAGAAGCTGAATACCGAAGTGTTGCAAGTGCAACAGCGGAGATTATGTGGATGCAGTACTTATTACATGAACTAAACATCAAACAACATGTCAAACCAACGTTATGGTGTGATAATCAAAGCACAATATACATGTCAGCCAACCCAGTGCTTCACTCAAGGACTAAACACGTAGAGATAGATCTCTACTTTGTCAGAGAACAAGTTCAGAAAGGAAATTTACATATTAATCACATACCATCTGCTTACCAGAGAGCCGACACACTTACCAAACCTTTGTCTAAACAAAACTTCACAAGACTCAGAAATGATCTGAAAGTTGTTGCTAGTGACGATGATCCAAGTGAATACAAGGAAGCTTCAGGAGCTCAATGCAATAAAGTCAAGATCTTTAGCTCAAAAGGCAACAGATCTGCTATCAACATCGACAACATGTCTAGCAGCAGTAATGAACAAATCACCCTCAATAAAAGTGTTATTCAAGCATCTACTTCAGAGAATCAACAGAACTTCAGCTCATCTCTTAGATCTGCTGCTGACATCAACAGAACGAGAGACAAAAAGATGGAATAAAACTCGAATCTCAAAGAAATCAGAGTATACTCAGTAACATCTCTCACATGACATGAATTTGAGGTGATTTTTTCATTTTGGACTGAAGTAAATCTCACATCTCTCACATGGCGGCGCAAAGAAATAGAGAAGCCATGGAAACCCTAACGTCGGTTTGAGGAGGAGTAATGAAATAAGGGTTTCTCTGAAGTATTCGTGCTTTGTAATGTATTTTGTATTTGCATACGGGTCTTCAGAAATATGGCCCAAATGCACTCGGCCCAAATACAATCCAGACTGTATAAATATACTGCCGAGTGTAACATTACTTTGCATTATTCACTTTATCTGTTTCATATTAATAAAGATAGAGTTTATCATTCTTCACATCATATCTCAGATTTACTCAAATAAATTCTGTATACAGAAATTATATCAAAGCCAATATCAAATTCTTTCAAGACATAATGAAATTTATACTAGATTTATGTTTTGACATTACCAAATATCTGTAAAATGAACCAGGTGTTGCTGCTTCTTACCAAGCTCTTCTCAAAGTGAACCTCATGAACTGATTGATATTTTCTAAAAGTGCTCTTCATCCAAACTCTAATCTATTTTAACATGAACCTTATCTGCTAAACCTATTACTCGAACAAATAAAAGCGCCTTTATTTTTTATTTAAGTATTTCTATTGCAGGCATCTTTAGATAAGTACGTCATTGACTGTAATAAGTAATTAGATAGTTACGAAGTCTATGAATGTTTGCCTTTAATTTCTCCTGCCTTTAATTTCTTCTCGACAGATGGAATATTAGCGCTTAATTTTCAAGTTATTCAGAATTTTGGGGAGCAATACTTTGTGAATGTAAAAGGAATCTTGGTCAACCGTGAGAGAATCTATGCCAGATCGTCTTGAGAATCTAGTCATTAAGGTTTGTTATCCTGTTTTTTAGGCAATTTTATCAGGAGATTGTGGAAGGCAGGGGTTATGGGTGGTTAATGTCTTTCAGGGGGCAGTGGTAAGTTGAATGTGTAGGTTGTAGATGAGGAAATGGGATGGTTGGAGATGCAGGGTTGTTGACCGTGGGAGAGTGCACAGTGGTCAGTAAGGCACGGGTGGTGATGAAGTTCAAGCTGGTGATGAAGTTCGGGATGGATATTGTGTAAATGTAGGGGATGGTATAAGTAGTGCACTGGATATGAGTGCACCGATGTGCACTGATGGGAAGAGGAAGGGCAGATTGATTGGAAGTGTTATGAAGCAGAGATAAGAACTGGTTATATGCATATGTTTGAATGTTTGAAGGCAGAGGATATGAGTGATGGTTTTAGGTGAAGTGTGGCAGTGTGTAGTTTATGTTTTGAAGTATATGTGCAAGATGAAAGAAAGACAGAGGGGTGGTAGAAATGTGAGTGGTTGTATGGTCGGTAGGGAAAAGAAATGTTGTAGGCAGAAATGTAGATATGGGGGTGTTTGATTAGGTGCACAGGGTTGTATTTGATGTGTAGTGATACGGTTGGAGTTGTTTTGCAGGGTAGAGTTGTGCACACAGAGCACAAGCAGTAAGGCAGAGGGTGTGCATTTTTCTGTGGTGAAGGACAGAGGTGATGATCAATGGAAACAAGCCTTTAATTGGTTTTCTCCTGATAAAATTGAATGTTTTTTCTTTGATTGATACGTGAAAGAAAAAATTTGTCAACGATGATAAAGAAAATGATAATAATGTTTTAGGGTAATTAATTAAATGATGTCATTATAAGTACACAATTTGTACATTTTAGCATTCAATAAAGTATTCTTTTGCTCTAACATGACTATAACTCTGTTTAATTTACTTTGACTAAATTGAAATAAGCTAGGTGAGAACATAAATTGTTTTCCTAGACGCTATCAAATTGTATCCATTGTCAAAAACCACTATCGTGCTTGAATGATATATCTCATACAAATAGTTTAAGTAATGTATATTCATGTCTTACCTTTATATGTTTCAGATATGAGTTCACTTCCAGGGCTACATCCTATGCTATTTGATTCGGTTTGTTAGCACGGGTTAACGATTTTTAGCCCAATTTTAAAAGTATACCCGATGTTGTTAAGAAAGTGATGTTTCATGAGTTTTTGGTAAAATAATATTAGTGTATTTGTGTTACATCTGTTTTTTTAGTCATTACATTTTCCACTACATGTACAGGAGTCATTTCAATGGAAAGATGATGCTTCACCAGCAATTGTGAATCAGATATGGAATAGAAAAGCAAGTTTGAAGTATCGGAACTGGATTCATAGTATGAAAGAGTCAGGGAAGAAGCATCGAACCTACCCCAGGAGATATATGAGCAGTTTTTGGCATATTGGGAGCTTTCTGAAGTAAAAGCTCAGGCAGAAAAGGCTGCAAACTCTAGGGCTCAAAACCGAAAGCGACATTGTGGTGGTTCGAGATCCTTTGCGGATTATCGAAATGATTTGGTTTGATCTCTAAAATCTTGTTTTAACGTTAATTTACATCAGCTTATCACATTTTTACTCTATTTTTATCTTTATTTTCTAGACCGATGAACTTAATAGAGAGCCAACTACTTGGGAAGTGTATTGTAGGACTCACATGGTCACTTCGGACAGCAGATCTACCACTAGTGGATGGATTGATGAAGTATCGATGGAATTTGCAGTATGTGATTCTTATAGCTTGGTTTTAATAACTGTTAATAATTTAATATGTGTGTATAACATACACCTAAAGTAAATGTACTTAGTTAATTAGTTTGAAGTATGTAGATTTCATAGCCTAGAAGAACTTGGGTTGTTTGATCATTTACAACAAACAGTTGCCACCCAGCTTGTCGCTGCCAATTATGGTCATACAACAAACAGTTGCCACCAACAAACAGTTTGATGTATGTTTCATACATCTTCATACACATATATCTCTTGCCACAAAACTTCATCACTGTTACTTCTTACTTCATTACCGTGCTTCACTGTTACTTCATTACTGTGCTTGTACTTATGCACTATGCCTCCTCTTCTTATACATACATCTTTACTCCATAAAACTTCATCACTGTTACTCCTTAAACTCCTGCCACACAGCCTCTTCACTTCCCTGATTCGCTAATAACCACCACTGTTTCACTGTTTACTACCACCAGACCCCCCAACCTACCAGCCTTCTGTCAACTGCACATCCACCCATTCCCATTATCATCACAGTGAACTGTTCTACACCATATAATATAATAATAATACACACAGCTCTCCAAATGCAATATTATAAATAATAAGTAATAGCTATCCAAATGAAATATTAAAAATAATAAGTAATAGCTATGTAAGCGATGGAAAATGAAACTTGATTAAATCAATATATTTTTAGGAAGAAGTTAATAAAACTTTTTATCATGATTAAACTATTAGTTAAGACAACTTTCATCACCAACTATTCTAATTTCAATGTGTATAACCATTTCTAAAATTAAAGTTGTTTTCTCAAATTGAAAAATCTCAAAAGATAATATAAATTAGTTATAATGTTAGTACCCAAAAAAAGAGTTCATTTTATTATATTTTGACTTGATTTATAGCAAAAATGAGTAACAAGTTATCAAATTTGAGGCTTTATAGATTATAGTTCATACAATGGAGTTATAGTTAAATTTCTTTTTTACATATTGTAATAAACGACTTACAGAACTACCATTGCCAACTTCAATACGGTATATTTGTTATTAAATCCTAAAATGGTAGAAAATAACCCGAGCCCTACAATACATTAAAATTGCAACCCATCGCGCCCTTAGAATAAATCAAATTGCATATTCCATTTGGAAGGAAAACCGACTTTCAGAAAAGATATAGATTAGTTAAATTTTGTTAAAAAGTGCTTCTGAGAAGTCAATTTTGTTCGAAAATTCATTTTTTCATAAGTTATAAAAAAGTAAATGTTCAGAAAGATTTTACAAATTAAATAAAATTTAAGATTGATTACTGAAGTTCAAAAATATTTAAATATACACAAACTTTTTATTTTTATAGAAAATTACAACAACATAAAAAATTAAGGTGGTGTTTGGCTTGAAATTGAGTTTTATATTTTGCGTTTTAAAGCATATGAGAATGAAATGCTTTGGAAGAGGAGAAATGAAGTGGAAAATGATCGATTTGAAATGATTTTTTCTTGTTTTACGTCTCTTAGAAAATATCAAAAATTAATTATGAATAAGTTGTTGTATGAAGAAGTTTGAATAGAGGATGCATAGAGAGGTTGTGCAATGGAAGGCAGTGTGGTTTGCTGCAAGTTGTGGAGAATGGTGAAGGCATTAAGGCGGTATGAGCAGATTCAGGTGGTGTAGGAAATAGTGGTGGATGGAAGTTGTAATGCTATGATGTGTGCAACAGTTATAATGTACTAGAGCAAGGAGGTTTGGTGTTATGCACAGTAATGTTTTGAATGATGCAGTAGCAGCAGTAACAGGTGGAGAGTAAGCAGATGGATTAGCTCTGTTGGAACAAGATGGAATGTGCACTGTGCACAGTTATGTGGTTTTGTATATGAATGATAGAGATGGATGTTGAAGTTTTTATTTGTATGTGAATGTGGTTTTGGCAAAGGAAGAGCAGTGGTAAACGATAGTGTTAGATGTTTGACAGAGTTAATGGAGTTGTGGGTTGTTGTGTATATGCAGTGGGGTTGGAAGTGGATAGTGAAGCTTGAAGTAAGGCAGATGCAGTTTGCAATTGTATGTTGAGACAGGGCAGTTATGTGAAGATGTATGGAGTTGTGTGATACATGGTGGTCTATTGTAAGAAGTTGTGATGTTGTATATATGGTGTGTGCGGCAGTTCAGAGGTGATGGTTTGTTTGAGAGAAGTAGTTTGGATAGCTGGCAAATTTTTGTATGCAAATGTATGGTGCAAGGCTTGTAGATGGCACAGTAGTTGATAAAGGTGTATGTGGTATGCAGGGATATGGAGATGAAGCTGTTGATGGTGTGTATGACTATGGTTAAGCAGTGGTTTTTGAGATGATGGAGGTGTGTTGAAGTATAGAGATGACAGAGTTGTTCAATGAACAGAGGACGGTTTTGTATCAGTCGATGAAGTATGTTTGTATATGGGCTAGAAGCAGGTTTGGAAGTGATGAGAATGTTGATGAAGTAATGCAGGGGATGGTTGATTGAGGGGACGAAGAAGTGTAGCCGGGGTGTATGGATGATCAGTGTGGTTTGGAAGTGGTTTGTATGCACTATTGATGGAAGAGAGTTGCCGTAGCGAAGTGGGAAGGTGAAGTGCTGTTGGATAAGGTTGATGGCTGAACTGTTGAGGTGGGTGGCACAGTGATGACCAGGCAGTATTTCAGGTGGTATGGTTATGGTTGATGTAACTGTGTGGTTGTGGAGTAGTAGCAGCAGAAATGTGTGGACAGTAATGGTTTATGGTGCTATGAGTGTGTTCTGGTGAGTGAAGGCAAGGGAGGAAGGCTGGAGATGACAGTGAGGTCAGGGGGTTGACAGTGTAGCAGCAAGAGGCAATGTAACAGGGTGGTTGTATGAATTTTGTGATGTGACAAAGAAATGCAAAGGGTTATGTAGTGGTGGCAATATGTGTTGTAACAAAGTGGGTTGTTGATGTGATAGTAGGGATGTGAAGGGTTCAAGCAATGGATGGTGAGTGTTTCGTGCATTATTTCGTGTAGGTAGGGGAAGGAAGGCAAGAAGTTAATGGGTGGTTTTTTATATGGGCCCAATAATGGTTGACAGTAGTAATATGGAAATTTTGTTAAGTGTAAATGTGAAATGTTTGAACCAAAAATTTGTTCCATCAACAGTGCATACAAACCACAAATTTCCAACATACAATCACCAACTCTGTGCACTACCCGATACCGCTCTATCATTAAAACTGTGCACATTTTCATTCCAAAACATCACAAACAAAACCATACATACAAACCACCAGTGCCCTCACTGTCATCAGTAACCCCTCAAATCACTGCGCAATGCCACTACAAAACATAGCACTGCTATGACAATCACACTTCCACTACATCTCCACCTCCTATACCCCTGCCATATCAACTTTCTGCAAATCATACTAACCATCCACTCACCAGCTACACAACATTCACCATTCACCATAACCATACATCTTCTACCACTGCTGCAATATTGTTGATCACCTATCCTACCTTCATCAACACCATACAAACATTGCATATATAGAACTGCATAATAGTGCACTACTATTTCCATGCCGACCATCCATTTTACCCTTTGTCAGACCATCCAAACCACTCTACATAACACATTTCATAACTCTACATCCAAACCGCTTACTGCATATCCTAGTGTCGATCATCATCCACTTTCATAACTGCTCTGTCCATACAACGTTACACTGCCTGCTACTTGCCTCTACTGCCACCCAACCCACAACCGCACCTAAAACCAAACACAGAAACAACATATTACAACCACAAGTCAGCACCTGGCAGTAACGCAAATCACTCATCTGTTGCAAATTAGTGCAGTTGTTATTGAATAAGTCTTTGTTTGAAACAGTCTTTTGTCCAGAAGTTATGGAATAAAGTTAGGAGCATTTACAGGACCATATGCCATTATTTGCTTCTCAAGTCAGTTTGTTTATTTTTTAGTACAAATAAGTACCGTGTAAGTGCTTTCTTTATACCGTTTTGAGTTCATTTTACCTCTGTTTTGTATTGCTTGTTTCAGTCAGTACTTAATCAAAGGGATCTTGTTCTTTCTATATCAGCAGTATAACATTTGTATTATGGTATCAGAGCTGTGGTTAACTAAAGAAGTCAATACCATATGCAGATTGTTATGGCAGAACCGGCATGGTTTGTTTTGATTTATCTTTTATTCATTGTAGTTTCACTTGTTTTCTCTTGCTTATCGATAATTTTTTGTCTTGGATAACTTTTCAAAATTACATTTTTTTATAAGTGACATCTATCTCATAAAAAATCTTTTAATAAATCATACAAACTAAATATCAAATTTACTGCACTCAAATTTGCTGTATCATTACAGTTATTCTTCTCATCATTTCTAAAATGAATATCATATATGCCATAGTTAAATTTGATACATCATTAAAGTTATTCTTCTCATGATTTCTGAAACTGCACAGTGTGAGCATGTATTTATGTTTTTGTTCTTGTATTTGGAAAATTACAAATACAGACACAATATCAAGCTAGAATCGAAGAATTGAAAAGTCCGGGCACATTAATTTCATATGAAGTCGAGGAAGAAGTATTCGACAAGCTTACCGGTGCTATAGCTAAAAGAAAAGACTGTAAGCCATATTATGGCAATATCCTTAGAGTAAGTTTTTAAACTCAACAAAACATTATTTTAATTAGTTTAAAATGCAGAAATTGATGCAATATTTGATAAAATGCAGAAATACAAAGACGCCACTTATAGCATCAATAAGGGAGAAGCACAGACTAGAGCCAAACTAGAGGAAAATGTGAAGCGTTAAGAAGGGGAGATTCGAATGCTGAAGATGCAATATGAACTACTCACCGAGATGCTTTGACGGTGATTTGATGGAGAGCCGAATGATCATCGTGAGGAATGAGGGTATTGAAAACTTATTAATGGTATCTGTATGATATCATGTATCATGAACATATTATCGTATTATTTTAACATATAGGAAGTTGATTAATATTGTTTGACTTTGTAATATGAATGAGATATTTGTTTTTTGAATTAAAGATGAATGGTTTGACGTTAATCTTTTTGTTGGAATGTGTATATATATAAAATAAGTTGATTTTAGTTTCTATTTAATGTGGTGAAATGAAATACAATAGTAATGTATCAAAATTGCTTTAGAAAAGACGTAGGGAAGGTGTAAGAATGGCGTATGTAAATGGAATATTGATGCGGTAAAAAGTCGTGTGCATGTCGTAGGAAAAACATTAAAAAAACATAGGCGTAGGTAAACTGTAGATAAATGAATTACGTAGAAAAGACGTAGGAAACGTAATATGTAAGAATGACGTAGGGAAAACGTAGGAAAACTGGACGTAGGGAAGACGTAGGTAAACGAATGACGTATGAAAGACGTGAGTACCTAAAGAAGTAAAAAGGTCGTAACAAAACCGTAGGAACAACATGGCGTGGGAAAGGCGTAGAAAAATTATGGCGTATGAAAGACGTAGGAAACAACTCCACGGATGGCGTAGATAAGATGTAGGTGTTTTATTACCTACGCAGGTTTTACCCATGGCAGAATTGGCGTAGGGGCTACGTAGTTGCTATATTTACCTACGCCCCGCTTACACCATATTGACGTAGGTAAACTGCAGTTTTCTTGTAGTGTCTTATTAAAAGTGGCTAAAATAACCCTTTTGAAAGTAGTAAGGAAGCGGATTTAAAATTTAAAAGGATGAAAGCTTCCCTTTCGAACACTATAAAGAAAAGTGTCCTTAAACTGGTTTGAAAGGTATGAATGCCGCAGCTAGGTATCGAATGAGTTCAAGATGCGGCAACTCTTTTGAAAGCTTCTTTAAAAACAAAGGCAAGTTGGTTTGATTTGAAAGCTTATAAAAATAGCATCAACCCCTTCGAAAGCATGCCTTCGGCACAGTCCCTTTCGCCTTTCTCCAATATAACACATATCAATTGCTTGATAACATGTGCATTGGTTGCGAATGGGTACCAAAATGTCATTAGCGAAATATGGTGACGGAAGCAGGCAAATGGAAGTGGCGAAACTGTAATTTGAAACAAACCTAATTTTTATGCCTTTCAAAATAATTCTTTTTTACATAACTTTCCCAGTTTGTCAATATACAATTGGTTTTCAATTTTTTTATATATAATCATTTCTAAAAAGGCTGTCGAATTCAACAATTAACAAATGAAATCATTTTAACAAATAAGCTCTTCCCCTTAACAAAACATTCAAAACATTTAAGTCTTCTAATTTAAATAATTTAATAACTATAGTAAAATAGTTAGGAAAAATCTCCAAAAATCAAAATTATTCACTTTTAATATGTTTTCTAACATATATAAATTTTAGGCCCGAAAACAATACTTGATTGCGTTAAATAATTTAAACCTAAAAATATTTATTTCTTCCATTTAAAATTCATAATAAATTATCCATAGGTTGGAATATTATGAGAATTTAAACTCATCTCCAAAATAATGTTGTACAATAGCATATTCAAACATCATGGCATTCAAAAATCAATTTGCATGATTTTAACCTAAAATTTAATAGCCCATAAAATCCTTATTTAAATTATAGCATGGTATATAAATAAAAGCATATCATTTTTCATCCCATCATATAGTTTTAAACCTTAAACCCGAATTAAAACATTCAAGATGACGTATATGAGATGGCTTAGATCATTATTCATATTGTTTGGATAAGGAACTTGAGATTTGTTTTTGCTTTAATCTTCCTACTAGCGGTCTAGAAGAATGAGCTTCTTTGAATGAGCTTCTTTTAATAAGAATGAGCTTCTTTGAATCAAGTCATAATAGCAGGCCCAATTCACCATTTTTTGGAATGTTAATGGTTTTCGATGGGTAGAAATATGGATATGCAAATGGATTAACGAGCTACATAATAAGCTAAATTTGTGGAAACTTAGGAAAAGTTTACATTGTAAAGCTAAGAATGTTAACCAAGCTTGCAGGTTATTAGATTTCAATCGAGAAACAAAATGTAGTAACAATGTCTTGTAGTATGTGCGTCTAAAGAAAAATCAAAAGCATGGAAGAAGGCTAGGCTAAAGGAGAAGAATATGATTAAACTTATACCTACAAAGTGAGCAAGCTAACACCTTTACAGCATGAAATGATGGAAAATTATTGAAAATGCAGTGTAAAGGAAGTGAAAGTGGAATTTTAGAGTTGGCTTTTAGTTAGTAGTTTAATTATTCATGGATTAAGTGATGTATGTTTGATTTTAGGTCTTTATTTGTATTGTCAATTGGTTGATTAATGTTGGTTTGTATTTGTGTGATGTATTATCAACTAAGTGCCAATGTCCGCTTAAACCACATTATTTTTGTTAGGAATAAACAGAGGAAATAGGAGGAAATTATAACTCGAGAGAACAAATTTAACGTGAAAGAACCATAAAGGGAAAAAAAAACCAAGTCAAATTTCAATTCTATAATAATAATTTGGGGAATACAATTACACAAGTCATCACCCAATGGTGGTATCTCTCTCTACAACATTTAAGAGGAACTCTCCCTCCAAACGATGGACCAACAATTTTCATCTCCACCTTCATCTCATTATGAAGGACAACGTCCATATAATGGAACACCGTCATTTCATTATTGAGGAACACTATCGTCTCACAGGGAGGAACGCCTTCGTCTCCACATAGAGGAACGCCTTCATCTTGCAATGGAGGAACAATTTCAACTTTTGTGGACAATATCCTTTCTCCATAAAGGAAATATCCTTTTCTCGATGGAGGACTTCATTTTTTAGTGTTTGAATGTTGATTATTTTCTCATTTATAGATAAAAAATAATGAAACTATCTGAAACATATAAAGTTATTCACACTCTATTTTATGCATAGAGAATTCCAATATAGTCTCCTATTTTATCCTTGATTTATGCAACCAGATTCATTGAACATAGGAATTAATTAATTTCAATAATCATGCATTCTTAAGGATTAAATGCCCATGCATTCAGTTTCATGAATCTAGGAATTCCACATGGTCAAATAATTAAATATCTTTCCATTTATTGAGGAGAGTTAGTTACACTTCACTTAAAATGAATACAGTAACGTTTTCCCTTTTCTAATAGTGGAGGATAATATACTTGACCTACTTCTTCGTCCACCATTTCGTCACTTCTCCACTTACTTGAATTTCTTCTTATTATACATATTTTTTATTTAATTTCTTAAGTATAATTGTGTTTCTCTACATCATAAAAAATGAAAGTAAGTACATCGATACAAACGAAAGTGAGTTCAACTATAGTGAAAGATAAAGTGAGTTCCTCAATAGGAAGATATGAAAGTGAGTTGGTTCACGAGGAGATCAGATATGGTGAGTTCATCCGTAATAAGGGACAAAATGAGTTCCACTATTAGAGATAGATATAAAAAAAAACAAGTTCATCCCAATTGTTATGAGAGAGACGAAGTGCTACAGGTATGTGTTCAAGAGAGGGTTTCCTACATTTTTTGGTGAGAGAATGTAGTTGTATTCCTATTATTATCATCGCGTAATAGAGTTTGCATGTGGCTTTTGCATGTTAAATTGTTGCCTCGAGTTTCTTTCTTTTCATATTTCCATTATATTTCTAACAATTTCCATATGCTGAGTAAAGTTATTCGAGAAGTTGTGTTACTCCAACAATTCACTAATAAATAAAAAGGAACTTTTGTAAAACACCCGCTTTAAGTTTCAAAATACATAGACGTCTCTTCTCAAATTTATATTTCAAAAATAGCTCTAGTTTTTTTTCATCCATACTGCAAATATTTACGATTCCTAAAACTGCAAATATTTGAATTGTGAAGGAATAAAATCAAAAAAAAATAAGAAAATAGTAAATTTTGGTCATAATAATTTGCAATTAAGTGCACACTTGATTTTACAAAAAAATTGAATTTTTTTTGTCTAAATTAAGGGTGTAATCGAAAACCTGTTATTGAGAATGGTTTTTATGTATTAAGTTTGACAATAAGGGATGGATCCTATGTTCTACTAAATAAAATGTAAAATAATAAACATTATTAACACTGTACATTAAAACAAGACATTATATCATGTTCGTATGAGAGATCATAAAATATATAACATACAACTAATCATAAATGGTCCAAGAAGTTATTTTTGTGTTGCATTCGCATTCCTTCCTCTTTATGTGGTCCACAAGTTTATCATGGAACATGTAATGTCCAACTTTTTTTGGATATGCCTACTGTTGTGTTGCAATCTTCTAAGTAATTCAGATTCTTATGCAGTTTTTCATTTCTGCCTTGAAAGATATATAGGTAGTTTTTGCATCGATTGTTATATCCACGTCTCAAAACCTCGATAATCATGTTACGGATTCTGATGCAAGTATACATAATCTTTGAAAAAACTCTTGTGCCACGATAACACTGGGTTTCATAGAATATGAAACATTACCTGCAAAACTAAAAGCACGTTTGGTATCCTTTACGTAGCTTGCTTTGTTTCTATGTGAAATAAATTTCTTTATCGTTATGCGGGACCTTGATCACTTAGACCAATGTTCTTCACTTTGGGTAGATTCCATCCACGGAGTAACAACCAATTCTATTTGCACTATCACCAACTTTGTACTTGAGGTTTTTTGATAATCCATTTGCCATCTTTGTGAATAACTAAGATTGCTTAAAGAGGTTGATATAATTAAATGAGCGAATTTCTCCAAAAAAATCATGCCTAATCCATAAGTTATCAGATGAAACTACTTCAAGAATCATAGTCAGGATCCTATTATGACATGTAAACATTCTTTCCAACTGGTTGGATGATTCTCCCATGCCCAACGCATGCATTCCAAACTGCCTAACATACCAAGAAACTTCCTTGCGCTGTCTTTCACTAGCAACCACGCAATATCGTTTGGGCCAAGTGTCCATAGGTACTTAGTACCAAGCTGCTCTATTACAAATCTAGAGAATTCATTTAATCGCTCAGTTGATGTTGATCCTGCAAGCTTGAAACATTCATCTTGTTGATATACGTGCAAGTCCAAGTGGGCTTGCAATTAATCACAGTGTGCATGCATAATTTAACAATGTGCTTGTGTAGCATGTTTCAGATTATGTATAATGTTTTTTTAATAAATATAATATACACTTTCTCCATTCATGCCATAATTTCCATGAATTTAGATTTATTTTTTCAGGCACGGACCATGTTTAGGCATGTTTAGGCATTATGAAGTATTTTTGGGTAAAAGGCTATATAGTAATCATATCATAATTTAATAGTGGCTTATTCATATTTGTTTTCACATATAATATCACAATGCAATGATTTTATGTTTTCCTCTCATTTGTAGTTTTCTTGCCTTAACCATTTTTAATTTTTTATTAACCTTTTGGAATTGAAAATAATTGTAGTTATTCCCCTCATTTGTTCTAACAAAATTACTATAAGAATCTTATTTTTGATGACCTCTTCGTTGATGTTAGCAATAAAAGCAGATCTAATTAAAGCGGTAAACTACTAAACGCCAAAGGTTTGGTTACCGTATCCACGTTAATTTTGGTTGGTCTATACTGACTTACCCACCAGAATTAAACGATCATTTTAAGCGGTTAATTAACCGTTTTAATCAGTTAACCAATTAATCAATTGGTTTACCAAGATAATCCATAACTTTATTAATATTCTAAAGCATCATTGGATGTTTAAGTGCGGTTAAATAATTATTAATGGGTTGTTTCATCGTAAATAATATTATATAAAAAGAGTTTTAATCAACCAATGCAATTTCATTAATCATTAACTAAACCAAAAATGAATGGTTAAGGTTTGGTTAATTAATATTTAACGTGGGTTAACCGTAAAAGTCGATTAAGTTAAGGTTGGTTATGTCGGTAAATCGACTAATTCAATTAAATACTGATCCCTAATTTGTGCAACTTTTTTTTAGTACAAAGAACATACCGTGGTTATGAATTGTTGTCGAACCAAGGTAAAAATCGAGTATAACCTCGATTCAACTTAAATATGTATCTATTATATAACACCACAAAATACGTTTCCAAACATTATTTCATAATTAGGTAAACCATGTGTAAGATATTTAGACTGAAAAAAGTTTTGTTTTCTTTCCCATTAAAAAGAATGAAATAAATCATAAGTTGTTATGCATTAGCCATTAGGTGATCAATAGAACAAAAAGTTTATACTGGATATCATTTGTTCTAAAATGGTTGATAATTCCAAAAATACTATTCTGACAGGAACCAAAAATGATAGCAAGAGAATGTTTATATTATGGGTGTAAAGGCTCTAATAGTAACAATTGTAGCAACAAATACTTTGGTAGGATAAGATGACATATACACTCTAGATTCTTTTACATAATAAAGTCACGGTTTTATGCGAATATCTTGATTGTAGAGAAGGATTAACACAAGTTAGAATTAGTTAAATACTTGACCAATTTCAAGGGAAATATAAAATAAATGAAATTACCTTCAGCTATATATAAACTCGTTTTTACATTCTATTAGTCATGTTAGTTTCACTATATCTGCAATTTGAATCAAAAATAAATGCGGATTTAACTTTTAAGCAAAATTTTCACTATATAAACTTTTGAAATCAATACGTGACTACTTGGCAGTCTTCTTCCGCCCTTGATTAAATATAAAGGAATAAGTAGGCAGCCAAAATAGTCAAGATTTAGAAATAAAATAATCCACATACACAAATACATTGATATGGACAAAAATAAAAATGTTGCGAACGTAGCATGCTAACTTATTGGGTGAAATATGGAAAATACTTAGCATAGTCCATAATATTATCAAATAAAAAAAATTTGACTGTAGTAGTTACATCATATATTAAAATTGGTAATAATGGGAAAAAGGTAGCAGCAGGCTTAATTCTTCTACAGTTGATCTTATGTATCAAATGGATTGTTCCAGATTTCGCTAATAATATAATATGTGACTCTTGCAAGTAGTTCAAAATGTTTATGAAAGTTTCTAGAATTATTATTATCAAAATATCAAAGCGAATGTCATCTTTTACTCTCTAATGAAACCAATAAAAATTGTGAAATCAAAATATATGCCCATTGCTTAAATAATTCAAATTTGACAGGAATAGAAGAAAACTTACAATTGGGGATATAGTCGAAACAAGCAAGTTCAGTAGTTGTGCATGTACTGAATTTAAAACTATAAGTTGTACATAAGTGAATTAGATGACATTTGAAGTTAAATACCGTTGGTATGATGAAATTTTACAGAATCTAGTTCACATATAACTTCACCATTTATAAATTATAGAATGAATCAGTTAATTAATACCAAAAAAGGTAAAATATATACATGCATCCGTTAGAAATAGATGGTGTCATATTTTCCTAGTAATGTTGCATGTACATAATTCAAAACTTAAAGCTGTACACAATGGTTTGCATCAAAATCATAAGCTAGGCATTCATTCGTAGGATAATGGATTGGCAAGATATTTTGATTAATCCATATCTAATACCTACTATTATGCCCAGCTGTTATCACTAATTAATTAATCATATTGTCTCCTCTACTAATCAGAGTCATATTTTATAATTAATGTTGAAAATGCAAAACACAAAATTCAAAATGAAACAGAAAGGGCCCTTAACTGGTAAAAGGTGCCTAACATAGCCAAACAAAACTTTAAAATTTTGGTGGAACACAAATTAAGCAAAAACAAAACTACTTACTCAAAACTCAAACAACTAATTTTTGTCCAAATAGTATTGGCAATGAAATCAGCCTAACTCATAGTAATCGTTTTTGCTTGCCAATATGTACACATAATCATCATGCATAGTAGTAACATTACTGACCTGTATAAAAATAAATCCTAATAAGGAGAGTAACAGACATGATTCTGTGCTTAGCAAAAATCTTAGAGATTATGTAAACCGTAACATACAAATACAATTAAAAAAACTATTTTGACCATAATTTGAACCAAAATATGACATTATTCTTGATGGGATTAATCATTTGCACCATGAAATAAAATCATTTGCTCTACTGAATAACCAAACAGAATAGCAATACGTATATAAAATTACTTGAGCTTGAAATATAAATTAAACAAAGAACTAATTTTATAAAATCAGACATATGAAAACTTTTATTAATGTTAAGTTACCCAAATAATAAACTGTACTTATGTACAAAAGAAGAAAATAGAGTAATACTGAGATTAATCGAAGAAAAGGATAAAAACAATATTCATAACGGTTGCCTGGCTGAAGTTTGAATTGACATAGATCCTTTCATTGTTTCAGGTTTCTCTATCCAATCTTATCAAACTTGAAAGCATTATAAGACTTAAGAGAGGCAAATGGGGCACTGTATAATAGTAATAAATGGAAATGAGGAAAATGAAGAATTTTGGATGAAAGCATCGTTCTGTAGTTGGATTGGTTATGGTATCTTCCCACTGGAACTAAGCTACGAAATAATTTTAAACCAAAAAGAATCATATCAATTTAAGTAAGATTTATTCAAGAATCTCATGGTAACAATACAACGATGGAAAATAAAGAAATACATCTAGCTATATGCAGGTCCAGCATAAAAAGTTTGCATAATTGGTGATGTATACAGTTGTAGGGGAAATGAATTCAATGGTTAGGTTTAAAATTATAAATTGGAAAAGGCATGTAATGAACCTTAGTGTTTTCAACTGTTGACTGAAATAATATAGACATCAAAAGCAATGATGTAACAAATAATGCTATGAAACCACGGAAGGAAATCCAATTTGAAAGTCAAATAATTACAAATCTAGAATAGTTGCTAATTATAAATGCATACAAAATAGAAGATCTTTCCGTAATGAAATTTAGGCAGTGCAAATCAAACAATAGATGATTCGGAAACCAAATCTATGGTATAAGCTGTGAAGAATTTGATTTAAAAAAATTATTGGATTGAATGAAGGAGATAAAGATGAAACTTAAATTCCTGGTGAACGAAGCATAGCGGCGGATCAAATTTGAGCAGATACCGTGCATTTTTTTTTACTCTAATACAATGCAATCGTCGCCGATGATGAAGATGCGAGGAAATCATTTTTTTTACCCTATAGTGAGAGTGAAAAGAGAATCAGGGTTATGTAGTTCGGGGAAGATGTAGGAAAACGCAGATGCGAGATATGCAGGAGGAAAACAGATGAAGGGTATTTTTGGTATTTCAAAAGACACGGTTAAATGTCTATTTAAGGAGTTTCGATTATTAGTAGTGGAGATATGCGGCGGTTCCATCGCTTATCATGTGTAAAAACAACTAATATATTGATGTGAGGAAATGCCAATTTCCCAAGTAGGATTAGGTTTATGGGAAAAGGGATTTGTTTCATAAATTTTGCAAAAAATATAGAGAATCATGCGAAATCTTCTGCGAAATAATGAATATCATATGTTGAGTTTTCAATGAAGTAGTCTTTAATAAGGCGTTCATGTCCATCTTTGTAATCTTTCATATATCCACGATCAATTTTATCAAAATTGCTACCTCAGTAATTGCTAGATGATTCTTCACTAAAGAAGTACTTGTAGTTGTGCATGAATTTCTGTTTAATAATAATCTTCTTCTGTTAGGCGTGGCTCGCAGTGTATTAGAGTGGGTGTGTAGATTGGATTATAGTTACTCCCACATCGTAAGATATTTTAAAAAAATCAGCATATATATGGGATTGGTAGCATGTAACAACAAGGGATTCCTTCTGTTACAAATAAATATTGCCATGAAAATATATGTGCTCTTAGGGATGTAGGAATATCCAATTATGACGCTGGCACCAAAATAGTTTCGTTCAGTGGCCTTGCTTCTTTTACACTGAATGAAGTGCACGCATAGCGGAAGATGCGATGGAGTACCGAAAATTACAACATGGTATTAGAACCGATAGTTCGATGGGACCAATATGAAGCAGCATTGACTTAAGTATGCTCCAATATGTGGTTTGAGCTCGGAATTCTCATTAAGGTGGAGTTATAAGTTAGAACACGGCCTGCTCCAACCGTGTGAAAGAAATCTTTATGAAATAGCTTGGCCCAACTGTTGGAGGTGGCAGCGACCTAATTTAAACTGCTGGAGGTGTTAGCGACCTTATCCAAGTGTTTGAGGATTTTGTATAACTTCAAGTTGAATTGAGAAAATACTCGCCAAGGTGGAGATCTGTTAGGTGCGGCTCGCATTGTATTAGAGTGGGTGCGTAGATTGGATTATGATTAGTCCCACATCGTAAGATATTCTAAAAGAAATCAGCACATATATGGGATTGGTAGCATGTAACAACAAGAGATTTCTTTTGTTACAAATAAATGCTGCCATGAAAATATATGTGCTCTTGGGGATGTAGGGATATCCAATCATGACGCTGGCACCAAAAGAGCTTCGTTCAGTGGTTTTGCTACTTCTACACTGAATGAAGTGCGCCCATAGCGGAAGATGCGATGGGGTGTCGAAAATTATTCGAGCATGCCTTTAATTTTATTATAATACTTTGATATGGATTCTTCGTAGAAAGATAGACTAAAGTAATTTGATGAGAATTGTTTGTAAACTAGCTTAAGAATGGAATTGATATCAAACAAACACAGTCTACCGAACGTAGATGAATATGCCTTCCATATAGCCATGCCATGTCTATTTCAAACAAGCACGATTTACCCAACGTAGATGAATATCACATTTAGATCTAACAATTGACTTTGTGTTTTATGGATTGGTAAATGAGACTTCACTCGTTAAACAAGCATACGTGTGTTTGTTTATCCAACGTTGATGAACGATCCATGTAAAACCTAATGATCAATGAAACAATGATAAAGATCGATGATTTGTCTACAACATGGATGGATAACACATGTAAAACCTAACGGTTGGCGTAAAAGTAACAAGGATTGATTACACGTTTTATAAAATAATGCAAAAAAGGCAAAAACAAAGTCCATCAATGAAATAAAATGACGTAGTATTTTGCGTTTTATTCCAAAACACTTAAATGATAAAGCATTGGCAATTTTACTACTTATCCGTACAAATAAAATGGCGAATATTTTATCATACTATTTGCTGGAGAACTATAGGAAATTTGGCTTTTATTGGTTTTGGTGGTTCCTTGAGTGCTCTGGGTGCAGGAGACGACTTATTCAGTTTAAAATGGCAAAGTGAAGACAATTTTCTTGAATGGTGTAATTAATAGTACCGAGAAGTTTTAACTTACTATGTGTAAAGTGGTCTATACACATAAAATGGAATTAATTTGAATCCAGTGTTTTACATGTTTTTTACATAAAATTTTGTCCTTTATTAACAGCATGAAATAATGAAAATAAAATTAAATAAAAAGTTTTCACCTCAATCCCAGATGTTTTGGTAACGGCATATCTATTTAATAGGCCACGTGCTATTTTTTAGGGCTGTTATGGCAATGGTAAATTTACCAGCACCATACCAATACCGAATAATTGGTAACCAACATTATCGGTATGACAACGGTAAGCTTACCATTATAAACCGTAGATGCATCAGTGAATAAATCACAAAATTATTGGTAATGGTAAATTTACCGGTGATATTATTATTTTTCTTGCCATTTTAATTAAATCTCACTACAAATTCTTTATTAAGTAGATGCTTGTAGTATTAGTTATGATGATAATTCATTTTTGACCTAATTAATTTTAATGTTTAAATTAGCGAAATTATTATTTCATATTATTGTAAATAATTTGCGATGAACCAAGAATAAGAAAAATGTTTATATTAGCATTATTAATTCTAGGGCACAGACCTCCACAAGTTACAATGCACACATGCACCTCATCTGATTTATTGTACACCTGTAGAAAGATATAAAACTTAATACCATTGGACCTAATCATCCAATTATTATAAGTGCTATAAAAAGATTCTAGCTGATATTTGAATTTGACCGTCGTCCTGATGCAAATATTTAACACATTCCAAATCAAAAGTTACAGAGAGCACTAACTAGGCACCGGAATATGGGCTATCGTCCAGTAGAGGATTCGGCTATGTCTGCAAATGCAACAAAATATCAATATGATGATTATTTACACCCAAACAAGCACTTGTCACACTATCCACAGTCACTAAATTAAAATAACCGGATATTGGTATTGGATCCCTATTTTAGATTTAATTGTAAAGCAGCTCCCTTAGTTATTAGTTATATAAATTAGGTCCATGCACTTTAACGTCGCATCCGAACAGTTATTAGCATTCGCCAAACTCATTTATTTTCAACCCTCAACATGTGATAATTTTCTGTATATTCATTGGATTTAAAAATCTTTTTCACCATGAAATCACAAATTTAACAAACTTTTCAGTAATATCCATTGTTGATGTCTAAAACGATATTTAAGAACAATAATTTTATATAGCAGAGTTTAACTGCATTTCAATAATGCAGCTACTAAATGCAGTTAAAAACTGCATTACCATAAACCAGTTTTTAACTTCATTTGTGAAATGTAGTTAAAAACTGCACTATGGTAATGCAGTTTCTAATTGGTTTTGATAAATGAAGTTTAAAACCGCATTATAATAATGCAAGTTTTCTAAAATTCGAATTTGAAATAAATGTGTTTTGAAATTTTGGATTTTACATATTCATAAAGAATATCATCAGAGGGATAATAAAATTTATGATTTAATGGTGAAAACGGTTTATTAACCAGATGTTTCTAGAAAAGTAATTTCGTTTTAAAAATTTATAATTAATGACATGGATTTTAAATAAAAGTGTGAGAATAACAACCATGTGTAGAGAAATGCATGCGCAGAGATCTACATTACATAAAGTATTTGGTACAGACGTTTTCACTACATGGGGAAAGCCATTTTCCAACGGCAGAAAACCGTCGGAGGCCGTCGGAAATCGCCGTAAAAAATTAAGGCGTCAGAGAGCAGTGTTTCCGACAGCTTCCGACGAACCTCACCGTCCATATTTTCGACTGCTGTCGGAAGCCGTCGAAATCCGTTGGAAAAAATGACCCGAAAGCCGTCGGAGGCCGTCGAGAGCCGTCGGAAATCTGAAACCTGAAAGCCGTCGGAAATCTGCGGAATTTTTTTTGTATTTCTACTGCAATACAGCCTTCCAGCCACATTTCTCATACAAACACTATCCCACCAATACTGCAGAATCCAATATATAATATTCCAACCAAATATCAAAAACCAAACTATACACAAATCACCCAAAAAAATACATAAAATTAAGTCAATACACATAATCATCACCCAAACTAATGTACAACACATAATAATATCCACAACACTAAATGTTCTATCAATACATACATCCACAACATCCCTAACATCCACATAATTTTAAGTGTATCATAACATAGTACACAAAACCAACAAATACCTCTATCATCTACAAAATCGTACAAAACAGGAAAAAAACTTATCGACCAAAGCAATCAATCAATCTCCTCTAGAAACTGAGCCAGTAGAGGAAGGGAAGCGACCATCATACTGCTGCATGTACTCGACGATACGCTGGTCTAGCAACTGTATAGTCTTTATAGCCTGCCGACGGTTCTGCTCCTCCAGCTGCGCCACTCTAGTCCGCAAATCTTCGATCTTTGCTATATCGATCTGAGCTCTAGTCTGCATACACCGTCTCTGACTGCTGGCCTGTAATAAATATTTAATTTAGCTGTGTGATCTCTGTAAATGTATGTGCAGGTATGTGAATGATTAGCAGTGTGATAATGTTATTTAATTTAGTTTATGTATGTATATGTGCATGTTGATAACATCTTAGATTGTGGTAACACCAAATAACTATAGTGATAAGATTGTTGATTTATATTTTGAATTACTATAACTTTGGAACGTTTTAGCATAAGTAAAGTAACTATAGGGAAGGACGAGAGCAATAAATTTGAAATTACTCCTTGATTGCTAATATATTATTTACTTACCACTTGATTGCTAAATCTGTATCGTCTGCCATGCTCCAATGGATCCATAACTGACTCAAAAATAGTATCATCCTCATCCGTCGTCAGCTGATCTCGACCCGTATCAACAATGAGTTTCTGGCGCTGCTCCATAAACTTTTCCTGCATTAATACATTAATATCATCATATCTTATTTCATTATATTTTAACAAGTAGAACAATTACTAATACTGCATAAAATGAAATATGCTTACATGGCTCTTGTTGGATTTCGTCGTGCCGTGTATACGAAACTGTCCCGTCCGCATTTACTTGCTCGACAGCATGCGTACGAGTAAACACGTCCTTATGGCACACGGGACCATGCGCCTCAGCTTCCTGAAATTGATTTTTACATACAATTATTGTACATTTAAAATTATATAGCACAAACTATTTACAATTTGCATTCAGTAAATTTTCCAACTCCTGTCGATACTGCTGAAATGACTTCGACCCTCCGCGATGAGTGACGGGATTTTTATTTCTGTTTGCAGAGTTTCTTTCCGACTCCGCTTGTACATTCAAAAGTTGATATATTATTTATCGATCATGTATTTTTTGATATCTACTACCAGTTAAATAATTTAAAAAAAATTAGTACACTTGCCTTCGCCGTGTAAGTTTTTCAGTATCCCAACCATGCTTGCCATACGCTCTTCCCCATGCAACGTGGTTTCTTGATTTTGGATATCAAGTCCATATAGTTTTTACGCATCTTCTTCATCCAATATTCTCATGTCAACTGCATATCGTCTGTCTGAATATCTATCTCAGCCTGTGTTTCACGATAAAAAGAAAAAAAGAATATTAAACTGTAAATGATAAACAGTAAAAAATGACAAAAATGAATTAAAAATGAAAAGCAGAAAAATATACTTACTAGGATATCCTGCCAAATACACTCTACTATGTGGGGAGGGATGTTATCCCACTTCGACCAACAAGCACTCATCCTACTCCGGTAAGAAGCTCTAGAAAGATCCAACACAACCTTCGAGGGAAGTAGGTCGAACCCCTATTTTTAAGTATGATACAGATAAGTACGTACGTATATCAAAAAAATAAGATGCCGAATAAAATTTAATTCTTACCCCTTTGCTCTAGGTACTAAAGAAACGACAGGACGTTGTGATGCTTATGGACCACTGTCATCGCCTCTTAAGATCGGGAAGAGCTCCTACCTCTAGATGACATTACGATAAACCTATGATATATATACACATCATTTCAAAAGAGAATAATAACGTGATAATGAAATATATTTCATACGTAAATGAATACATCAACGATATAAATTGCTAAATTAATGACTGAAGTGGAAATAGAAATGGAAGTGTGTTATACCTGATTCATAATGGGTCTCATGTTCCGACGATAAGCATATTACATTGCATTTTTAATCATAATTGCTAAATAAATGATAAATGGAAATGACATAAAACATGTAAACAATGATAAACATACAGATTTGGTTTCATAGTTACATCAGTTTCATAATACATCAGGAATTCAACATAGTTACACCAACTGCAAAAAAAATCAGATTCCGATTTTTATCAATCATCATCGTCTTCTGATTCAGATTCGGTCTCGTTTTCTACGATATTTTCCTTTGCACTGTCAAATGATTCTACTAAATCATTTGATTCATCGATCAAAGAACCAAAATCTGTGTGATCGTCCGTAATTATTATCTCGTTATTTCTTCTTGGACACATCGTATGTTTCTACTCCTTCGTTCCACGGTATTTTTAACTCCTCAATCAACGGTTGTAAATATACATCGATTCCTTGTGTCGGATCGTTGGGGCCAAGAACGACAACAGTAAGAAACATATATTGTGTTTTCATACACATCTATGGGGGTAAATTATGTGATGTGACGATAATGAGCCAGGATGAATATTTAGAACCAAATTGAGAAAATGGCGAAAAACCATCCATACATAATCCTAATCTAACATTTCGACTCTTCGATGCAAAATTTGGATACGTTTTATCGAAATGCTTCCATGCTTCTCCATCGGCCGGATGTGTCAACGTACCATTTTCCTCCGTTCTTTCACTATGCCATCTCATATTAGATGCAGTTATAGAAGATGCATATAATCTTTGAAGCCTTGGAGTGGTGGGTAAGTAATGCATACGCTTGTACGGAACTACCTTCCCCTTCTTTTTTCTAGGTTTGTATCTTTCCTGGTTATAAATTTTACAATTTTTAAGGTTTGCGTCTTCTTTCCAAAACAACATGCAGCCTTTTAAACATGTATCTATTTTCTGATAAGGTAAACTAAAAGCCGACATAATTTTTTTAACTTCATGGTGATTTTCACACATTAAATTATCGCCCGGCATATGTCTTTTTGCATCTTGTACAACAGCCGTAAACCCAGCTTCAGTGGTGTTGTATTTTGACTTCATCGCAATATATTCTGCGATTACTGACAGCTGAGTGCCGCTTTTACAACCATCCCAAATAGGTTTCTTAGCAGCATCTGGTAAATGTCTACACCTACTACACGGGCAACGAATTTCTGGATCGTTTCCGTTATTACTTAAAGCGGATTCAACAAATACGTTTATACCATTATAAAAATCTTCTTTTATTGAGCCTCTCAGTCCTTTTCTTTGGTACATCCATCTCCTCCGATCAATAAAATAATCAATCATTTTTCCTATTTGAGAAAATGAGTCACAAGTTCAAAAATTAATATTTATTTTCAAGAATACAAATTCGAAAAATATTATTTTCATGGTCGTATAATATTTGAATTTAAAGAACTATTTCAGAAATTAAAAAATATTTTCAAATATGACACATTTTATTTTTTAACTTATCGATACAAAGTTTTGTACAAAAAGATATATCTTTCCAATGGTCAGACATCATACTTTCCATTACAAACATAGTAAACATTTACATTTCGTATATTATTTCGTCTCGAGGATTCAACAAAATTTCGGCAAGATTTCCCTTTTATTCCCTGCATTGTACACAAATGCATGTACGCAGGAAACAAAAAAGAAAAGTTAGGCCAAAATTTTATGAACCGTTTGAGACGAAGTAGTACACAAAATGTAAATGCTTACTATGTTCATAACTTGTCCAATACAGGGACAAATCGAACAAATATTGCACCAGATGAATATAAACGGTCGTTTTTTTTGAAAAAACGACTATTTATATAACGATCATGAACACACTCGTCAGACGGGGCCAAAAACTCTCTAAGGGACATTAGTTAATTAAATGCCCGCATTTTACGAAAAAAATACAGTTTACTAACTGTTCGCATTTATAAAAGTATATTTTAATTTAACATATTTATTCGACCTATTACATCAACTTAAGACTGGTGTAACATTTTTGTCATTTTTAAATACACACAATTATAATTTAGACTCATGCATTTTTTTGTTGCATTAGTCAATACATGCACAATATAATACTCCTAGCTCGTCATTCATTTTATCTTATTCCAACTAACACAATACAATGATAGCAACACTACACACATATACAATCGTAGAATCAAGGCATACACAGCGATTTACATATACACGAACAACAAATTATACACGTTTTTCACAATTTCACGATAAAAGACGAAATAGGTATACCATGGAATGCTAGAAACTATTATCACACTATTGGAAATAATTTCAATGACCAAATAACCCTAATTTATCATCTTACACAAATCTAGAAATAGGGTAAAAATGAATTTTTCACGAAAATAAGAGATTATACCTGAGCTAGAAAGCAAGAGAGGTTGAATTCGTAGCCGGGGAGGATGCAAAAACAAGAAATTAGTGATTGGAGGCTTGGGGAGTGAATTTGGGATTTTAGAAATGGATTTTAGGTTTTGCTGAAATGATGAAGAAAGGCTCGGTTGGAGTCTGTAATTCGTGATTTTCCGACGGCTTTCAACGGCCGTCGACGGCCCGTCGGAAGCCATCGAAAAATAATCGTCGAAAGCCGTCGCCCTCCTTTGTCGCCTTTTAAGTATTTCCTAGTAGTGTTTGTTTATTTTGATTAATAATTGCAACTTTTCATACAAAGCCTCGTAAAATAACAAGACGCTGACAAAAATATATCTTGATTGATTATTACAAGCAACCAAAATTAATAAAACTAATCATCAATACAAATATAGTTAAGATTTGGGTAGGATGATAGAAAGTATATCTTCTAAAAATATAAGAATAGTGATTAGAGGAATCTAGGGGTACTTTGGTAATTTGATGTGTGTCGCCTCTATGTTTCCTTCTGGTGTACAATTTGAATACCTTTTTGATATGGTTAATACATACATAATTAAGATATCGAAAGTTGAATAAGTCAACCTATATACATGAAATACAGCACCAAAGACGCTACAACCTATTACCCGCAATTCAAAAATATATATTAGGTATGGAGATTTTGTTTGTTTTAATTAATAATTAGAACTTACGGTACAAAGTCTCATAAAACAATAAGATGTCGACAAAAATATATCTTGACATTATAATATATGTAAATTATAAAGAGCGAATATGATGTACAATGTTTACTATATTTTATTTAGTACCATATCATGAGATAAGTTCAATCCCAAGCTTTAAAACTTTTATATAAAGGAGCCTATGTAATAGAAATAAATTACAAATTTTCAGGAATGAATAAAATGTGTCATTCCTCTTTTTCTAATAGCTTTTTATTTTTATATTGTTTACAACACATTATCAGCACGATCACTGTAATGACCCGTGAATTTTTATTTGTTTTAAAAATATATTTAACTGAATATTTTGTGAAATTTTAAATAATAAAATTTCGAATTGAAAATTTAATATTTGGAATACGTCTATTTAAACATAGCAAATGGTAAATTTTCATCTGGAAATATGAAAGTTTATTTTCTTGCGTAAATTCTATTTTAATTTAAATCAGTTTATATTAGGTGATAATAAAATGTTTTTCAAACTTGAATATTTTTATATAATAAATTTGTAAATCATCTTCTGAGTGAGACGTCACATTTCGTTTATTCAAATTTTAACTGCTATTGCTCCGTTTATTTTATTTTCGGCAAATTAGTAGCATTTTCGGTACCGATTATCGACTTTTGATCGAATGATAGTACCACTGATATCTGTATGTCATTTTGATTGTCTCTTCGTGCTGATATCTACGGTATATTCAATTCTGTGTTTTGATGTCCAGTGCACAACAGAATATGTGAAACGGTTCACCGTATCGGTACCGGTTTTGTACCTTTTGTTTTCCTAGATTTTACCGTGTGAACCAATAGCCATTGGCTTTTAAAATTCCTATATTTTACCTTATGACTTTTGCTTTCCAAACTTTAACTTGTGGTATTTAATATAATTATATTTTTATCTGTCACTCTTCCGACCTATTCAAATAATTTGTTTCGTCCAATTTTTTATTTGATTTCTACCTTTCGTTAAGTTTTTCAATAGTTGGTGACCGATTGATCTCCTTAGCCTATTCATTTCCTTATCACCACTCCTCTCTTTCATTTATCTTGCTTATCTCTTACAAATTGGTTCGGCTAAAAAAAATGTTCAGCACACATATAATTTCATAGCCGAACACGGTCTCCATCAATTGGAGCTTCTTCTCTCCCTCATCTTCTTACTGCCGTGAGCCACCTCTGCAAACCCGAGCTCCCCCTCCTACTGAGCATCCCCATGACCCCATCACCCCATCACCTCCTTTTCCTGTCCCTTCTCCAGTCAAGCATGCAGCCAGCGTGAGCCTGGCCGGGCCTTCTCTTTTTTTTATGAAGGTATATATATTTGATATTAATAGTTTATATATATATAAGTTTGGCTTAAAATTTTCATATGTGTCTTTGATTTCGAAACTGAATACATAGATATATACATATAAATCTAATCCATAGATGTCAGTATATATGTGTTTAAGTAAATGATATATATGTCAATGTACATATATATGTCAATTTACATATATATTATAGTATGTTATTTATAAAAATTATAAACTATATTAATTAGGTCTACATATTTGTTTATATGTATTAATCTGTTAGCTTGTACATTGTTGACTTAAAGAGATAAATGTATATATGATCGGTTTACTTATATATATCTACATTGATATTTTGATTAGAATTTGAATTATAGTGTGTGTGTGTGTGTGTGTGTATATTGGGTTATAGGTATGGTCTAGAAGCTTAAATGTGTTAATGTTATATTGTTATATATTTACATTGATATATAGTTTTGATTTTTGTTAGTTTATATATATAAACTATGGGCACATACTGTTATATTTAAATGTTAAGGTTTTGGAAATAACTTCAATATATATATATGTATATAATCTGTCGCATATATAGTCTGGGATATATGTGTGTGTGTGTTATATGTGAATTTATGCATTTGTACATATATTTTACGTGTAAGTCTGTATATAAAGTGTTGTGTATAAAGTTAAACAAGTCTGAATATAATCTATTATTATGTATATATAAGTTTATATGAGTGCTATATAACAAGTTGTCTTAAGTTATATAAGTTGTTGTTTATGTTGTATTTATATATCAAAGTTACTATATATATGTATATAAGTTTGTATAAGTGGTATTTGATACGTTCTAATGAATATACACTGTATATGTAGTGTTTTGTATTTTAATAAGTATATAAATGTATGAATTTCAAAAATATGTGTTGTATATATGTTTGATTTTATATATGGGTCTTAATTTAAACTATGATCTTTGAAAACCATATATATGTTTAATTTAATATATGTTTAAAATTAAAATATGATTTTATATATAAATTGTAATATATAGTGGTATATATGAATTCACTTATACCATTTATCATCATCGATCCACATCACTTGACCATAGGATAGAAAATTATACACACACACCGTTGGTCTATATATTTGTTTTTAAATGATTTTTACGGTTTTGGAAAGAAATAAATGCTTTAATAAATATTGATTTAAGATATTATATATAAATGTATTTTATAAAGTTTTAAATTCTTGATTTTTAAATTAATATGTTTTGAAATTTTTTAAAATTATAAGTTAGTTTTGAAATTATAAATTTTAAGAATTTACTTATAATTTTACTATTTTAAAATATGCATAAATTAGTTTTAATATAAAATAAGTTTGATAATAAGATTTAATTTAATAAAGTTTGATTTTATTAATAATTAACATATTTAAGTATTTATTTAAAATAATTTTTTTAATGATTTTATAAGTATAGGCTGGGAAGATAAATTTGAACTTATTTGAAATTGTATTTAATTGGAAAAAAAAAATTCGATTTGAAATTTATTGAATTTGAGATTTTAAAAGATATGATTTATAATTTTATTTTGGTTTAAGGTGGTTAATTGATATTTCAAGTTTAAATAAATTGAAGAAAATATTTAGTTTATTTGTAATTTGGGTTTTATTTAAATGATATTGGGTTTATAGTTAAATTTGAGATATAAATGAAATTATCAAATTTAGTTCTGAAATGTTGAATAATTAAAGCTTTGAAATATATATTGAAATCGAAATGGTTTATTTTATGGTTCAAATCTGTTTTTGAGATCGATATAATTTGAAATGATTTGTTTAGAAACTAAATTGATTTGAAATTGATGATTTGAGATTGGATTAAATTTGAATTTTGGAACTCAAGTCGATTTGGAATCAATTTGTGAAATTTGAGGAAGCTATTTTATTATTATATAACGTATTTTAAATTATATTTAAAACTATTTATATATTGTACTTTATAAACTATTTTCATATAAACTATTTTAATATAAATCATTTTAATATAAACTACTTTTAATATAAACTATTTCATTATACTAACTATTCTATTATAAACTATTTAACATATAACTACTTTATATAAACTATTTTATTTTATACACTATTTTAATATCTAAACCAATTAAGTGGGAAGTGTTATGGTTTTCGAAGTATTATGATTTCTAAATTATGATTTTCAAAGTATTATGATTTCCAAAGTATTATGATTTCTAAGTTAAGTTTTCTAAAGTGTTATGGTGTTATAAACTTTATAATTTCAAAAGTGTTATAACTTTGTAGTGCTATGATTTTGGAAATGGATATATTTGAAATGAAATGATATTGTATTTGGTTTTGAAATGGAAATGATATCGTATTGATATGGTTTTGAAATGGCAACGATATTTTGGTTTTGAAGAATAAACTATTTTCAAATGACCGCGTTGTTATAATAACGATTGGCTGTTAAAGAGATCGAGATTGGATATTGTCATACTATCTGCCAATACGGAAAGCCACTTTAACAACTGTGTACGCAGTGGAGCTTTCAGAATGAAGTAGGATGGTGACGACGATCCTATATGAGATATATACGTGGACCCAACTCCCGTGAGTTGGCATAAGGTGGCTACAACAGGAGTAATCGACGGGCCAAGTGAGGTCATTCCTTCAATCGGGCACATTCCTTCGATGCTATATTCTGACTTTGTGATTGATTTGGTGGCCACTCTTTGATTTGGGAATGTGTTCCGAGATGGACGGTAGTTGCCGCTATGCGTTACCACCAGTCCAGAAGTGTAACTGGTATATCCACCCTGGCATTGCCTAGTTGTGCCGTGTCACCTACCTTAGCGAGACCACTACGAGTTTGTTTTGTACCATACTATGGAGTGTCCTCCGATAAGCCCAGTTTACGGGAAGTTACGGTACTATATAGACTATGAGAATACATAAAAATGTGTTATGAGGGAAATGGGTAACGCCTTAATGCTACTTTAATAATTTACTTTACTATAGACATTATTATAATAGTGTATATTACTACATAGTAGATAGTTTAACGGATCCTTAGAGGATGACTCCAAACATCCTTTGAGTTACTTGTATTTCAGTTGATATTTCACTTAAGTTGGATTTATTGATATAAGAATGTTAATCCTGGATTGAGTGTTTTGTGTTTTGCTTTACGCTCGGGTCAGACTCGGTGTCACAACATTTATGATTCACCTTAGGAGTTGGAGCTTCGCTTGGAGATCTATCTACCTATTCAGCTTGCAGTTATTCAGTTGACTCCTGTGATATATTCTTATCTTGTATTTGACTATTTTATTGAGACATCTATGTATTCGAAACTTCTGTTGTATTTTGTTTTAACTCTGTTGTATATATATAGTAGCTTCATGAACTACTATTCATTTGTTTCCACTGTTTATTATTGTAATACTCTGTGTTTGTGATTCTGTGATTTATTTATTTACTGGATATGTTGGGTTTTGCCAAATATAAATTAACAATCTGATATTCTAAGCAATTCAAGTTCGACATGTGTGGATGCGAATGGTTGAAAATATCAGGATGTTATAGTTGGTATCAGAGCTCTGGTTTTAGGAAAAACTCAGCATATGTAGTAAATTTAATTTCGGAATCACCTTCGTTAGAGCTTGAATCTCTTCCTCTTTGATTCGGATTTCCTATGAAATTTGAACTTTCCCCTTCATCCTCACCTTCGTTAGAGCTTGAATCTCTTCCTCTTTGATTCAGATTTCCTATGAAATTTGAACTTTCCCCTTCATCCTGAAGTCCATCCTTGTCCTTCCTATTCGTGTTCTTCTGGATTCTGGAGTATCCCATAGCTCCACGGTATGATTTGTAAAGGGGTGAAATTCCTTTACAACAGGCATTGATTCACCTGAGATTTCTAAATCCTTGGTCTAGATGCTACTATCACTTGTTATGTCTGAATTCTATCTCTTGTGATCTGATATCGATTTGCTTCAGAATTCCACATTGATCATATTCTTGAAGTCTCGGTTGACTCAGTTAAGTTCGCCCATGATTTATATAAGTCTATCTATTCTTTTCTCTCTTGTAATCTATTTTTCTTCATTTTGAACCTATCTTCTTGTTAGAACTCTTATTGATTAGGATTCCTCTACACTTGAATCTCTATCCTTATTCTAGAATTTACTCTGGAATCATCTAGTGAGGGAGTGTATTTGTATTAATATTAAAAAATATTATATGTTGTATTGTTCGAGTTGTTAATGTTGATTTGGGTTTCGGTCGATTCGTCTGATCAGCGCTATCGGTAGGAATTCCAAACACTTGAACAGAGCAAACTGACACAAATTTGTTTTTCAAAATTAATAAATTTGTATGATTATATTATATATAAGTAAATTTTTTGGAAATTTAAATAGTTAACTAAATTGGTTGTTAGAAATAAGAATATTTGATTTTATTTCCTATTTTGTAAATCGTTGACTATTGTCACACGATATAAATAAATAAATGAATGAATTTATAAACATGGTTTATAAACTGATTTGGAAGTGGAATGAATTTTTTTAAGAATTTGAGAATTTACATTCCGGTAATTTCAAACTTTGATTTTAAAGTTTTAAAGGGTATATTATTTAAAAGTATTTTCGAATAGAAATTGTTTTCAAAGAATTTTTAAGTTTGAAATCAGTGCTCTCCTCTTTTATCACTGGAAAATAATTTTGGTCATGGCGGTCGCATCATCGACAATCATTTTCGAGTTTCAGAGTAGAGAGACCATTCCATAGTTTTGCTACATTTTGTTTTGAAAAACAAATTTGATTTGAATTTCTAAAGTATGATTTGAATTATTATATATATATATATACACATATATATATATGGGTATATGATTATAAATTTGATGTGATATATTGACTGTATATACATATATTTATCTCTAAACTGTTTGAAGTTAATCGGAAATTTAATTCTTAAATTTTATGTTAAAGGTGATTTCAATAATAAAATGAAGACAAAATTTTGAATGAATGTTTAAACATAAAATAATTGAATTAGAAACTTTTTACTTGTAAACACTCAATTTCATTCCAATATAACTTACCTTAATCATCCAGATGTTGAATATGTAATTGAATAATTTACAATGTAACATAATGTTAAAGGAATTTCTAAATTGAAATCAAATCAACTTAATTAAATACCTTGTATTTAAAATTAATTATTGAATATTAAATTAATTTAAATTGAAATTTATATGGTTTAAATTAATTAGTTATTTTGTATTTAAATTTATTTTTCTTTCTGGTTGTTTCTATTCTTCTACCTCCTTTCTTTATTGGGAATGAAAAATTTTGAGTGGGGGAGAGTGTAACGACCCATAAATTTTTATTTGTTTTAATAAATACTTAACTGATTTTTTTTGAAATTTTAAATAATAAAATTTTGAATTGAAAATTTAATATTTGGAATACGTCTATTTGAACATAGCAAATGGTAAATTTTCATCTGGAAACATGGAAGTTTATTTTCTTGTGTAAATTCTATTTTAATTTAAATCGGTTAATATTAGATAATGATAAAATATTTTCCAAATTTGAATATTTTTATATAATAAATTTGTAAATCATCTTCTGAGTGAGACGTCACATTTCGTTTCTTCTAATTTTAACTGCTATTGCTCCGTTTATCTTATTTTCGGCAAATTAGTAGCATTTTCGGTACCGATTATCAACTTTTGATCAGGTGATCGTACCACTGATATCTATATACCATTTTGATCGTCTCGTCATGCTGATCTCTACGGTATATTCAATTCTGTGTTTTGATGTCCGGTGCACAATGGAATATATGAAATGGTTCACTGTAACGGTACCGGTTTTGTACCTTTTGTTTTCCCAGATTTTACCGTGTGAACCAATAGCCATTGGCTTCTAAAATTCTGAGATTTTATCTTATGACTTTTGCTTTCCTAACTTTAATTGTGGTATTTAATATAATTATGTTTTTGTCTGTCACTCTTCCCACCTATTCAAATAATTTGTTTCGTCCATTTTTTTATTTCCATCTTCCGTTAAGTTTTTCAATAGTTGATGACCGATTGATCCCCTTAGCCTGTTCATTTCCTTATCACCGCTGCTCTCTTTCATTTATCTTGGTTATCTCTTACAAATTGGTTCGGCTAAAAAAATGTTAAACATGCATATAAATTCATAGCCGAGCACAGTCTCCATCACTTGGAGCTTCTTCTCTCCCTCTTCTTCTTATCGTCGCGAGCCACCTCTGTAAACCCAAGCTCCCACTCCTGTTGAGCATCCCCATATGTGACATCCCGATATTTTGACCCTATTATTATAATAAGTCTTTGATCAAATTTAAATAAAATACGAGATTTTCATTTATAAATAAATAAGATGTTGGACATTTTTAGTTGTATATGTGTTATAAAGGAATTTATAATTTCAAAATATAAAATAGACTCTTTTAACAATATTTAAAATTAAATCTGTTTTATTCTATTAATTAAAAATTATATATTAATGACATTTAATATCAAAAGTATAAAAGTAGTTAATAATGATGAGTATAATAATACAATTCTATTCATATTAAATATAAATATAAAATATACAAATATAAATACATTACAAATTAAATATTGGAAAGATTAAACTTTAAATAAAAACAAGATTTAAGAATTGTTTCAAACAATAGCTTTTATAATTAAAATAAAATAAGCTTATAAATATTTAATATAAGTATAACATAAAATATAGTTGTAAACATAAGTCTACAAACATAAGTATAAAACTATAACATGAATATAAGATATAAATAAAAATGTAACTATGTGAAGACAAACATTTAAATCTGTCAAAAACAAATGTATAGTTTGTGTTTAAGTTATAAGATAATAAAAAAAAAGCAAAACCATTGTGCAAATATACTAGACAAAAACAAGGTTCTGCAAATATTTTTAAAACAAAATTAACTTGTCTACTAACTTTATACGTTTAAGAAAGCTAAGTGTTCAATTAAAAAAAAATAACAAGACAAACATCTTTGTACAAGTACAAGATCAGTAAGTATCTTTGCAAAGTAAGCAAAATTTGTCCGAAAAGCATTATAAGTGTAAATCTATATGTTAACATAAGTATGAAGACAAAATGAATCATGCAAGTAAACTTTATATGCATAAGTAAGCCAATTATTCACATCAATAAAACATTTTTGTACAAACAAAATCTGCAAGTATCTTTGTACCTAATATATGTGTCAGCCAATACTAAATAGTGTATACTAATACAAAGACATAAACATTAATTAGCCACCTTTATATCTGAAAAAAATATCTTCTAGCCGAATTTTTGATTTATCTCAGGCCTTAGTACATAGAAGATAAAGCAAAATATTATATAAAGGCAAAGCTTGTTCCAGAAGACTTTTTGTTCAAAGTTATAAATATAGGTATTCACCATTTCTTATCCTTAAGTTCATTTTCAACTGCAAAAGCAAAAAAAAAGAGCAAAATAAGTATAAACAAAACAGCATATTTTCAAGCTTACATAAAATTCAGAAAGAAAAAGAAGTTTACAGGAATTCAAAACTTCAACTGCAGTTTTCTTTCTTCATCAAACAACTAGCCTCTGTTTCAACAGTAGAGTGGTGAGTAAACTAATTTTTATTAAAAACTTAAGTTTTAGTAATTGACTTATTAAGAATCATTATATTGATCTTTCTGAATGTTTAGCTAATTTCTAACAAGTCTGCATATTGATGAACTGGTAATTTCCAGTAACTGTGACAACATAAGTAGGAAAACATATTGAATCATACACCTTATATTGAAATATTTTCACTTAGAATTTAACTAAATAATTTTGTTTAAATAGAGTTCAAAGCTTGGAAAACTGTTTTAAAGATGGTTGTCCATATAAACACTGTGAATTCAATTTACAGTAAAACAGAAAACAAGAGTCCAAATTCGAATAGCCCGAATTATAAACTTGAACTTATAAATTGAAACAACATATGAAGTTATGATTTTTAAGACAAAAATTCTAATTTTTAGTTAACTATGCTTGGAGTAGTTTGTTAGTACACAGTAAGTGCATTTGCACGAATTTCTGTTGATTTAATAATTTGTTGTTGTTGAAATTAGACATGGAGCTTGTGTATTGATTCTAGATCACCAGAAAAATGCTAAAAAAATTGTTAATTGCAAGATTATTTGGGAATTATGGAAAATAGGGTTTATGGGTTCTGTGTTTTGGGTTCAGTTCATTCGGTGATCACGTCACCATAGCTCAACCGAGTGACGTGAGGTTCTGGGAGTAGTTAGGAGGTGTTGTCGGCGACATATGGCCGAAGCCATGTCATCTCAGGCAGTCGCGATCGCGAGGACGAGGGGGGTTTTGTCTTTCGAGTTTGTAAACAGTTCGACATTTTAGGCATATTTCGATCCCGAGTTGTGAGTGAATTTCTGGGCTTCGTATTCGAGTGAGGGAAGGCCGTGCGATTTGTTGGAGGGGTCGTGGTGCGTTGGCGCGGTGGTGAGCCGCCGTGCACGTGCACGGCGGCGGGGAGGAGCTGCTTGGTGTCAACTCTTGTGAAACGCGAGTTGGTTCGCGTGTCGCTTCGAGTTTTGCTCTGGGTCGAGTTTCGAATAGGCGCGCGTGTGTATTAATAGTTTTAACAGTTTTAAAACTTAAGATTTAAAAAAAAATAGAAGAGTAAAAACAGGGAAGAAGAAGAGAGGCAGGGGAGGGAATGCGAGAGAAGTACTGGATGGTCTCGAGTTCTACCCGAGTTGAGCACGTTGTTGACTTCGGTTTCTAAGATTGCAGAATTTTTCCTACTGTAATATTAAGTTAAAGTATATAGTTATATAAGTTAAGTATTAATCAAGTTGATAATGTTTACAAACTGGTTAATACAAGAAGAACTTTAAAGTTTTACAGAAAACAAAGAAGAGTAATTAAGTTAAATTCAAAGTAAATTATGAATGTAATAAGTTTTATAATTGTAATTTAATAGTAGTTCAAAATGTAATCAAATTTGTAATTAAAGATTTTAATGATAATCTTGTATAAAATCATTTGTAATTAAGAATTTAATTAATCATTTAAAGTTGATTAATTAACAAATCGTAGTTAACGAATTAATTAAATAATCAATGATCAAACGATTAAGTTAGTTATAATTAATGATTAATTAAGCAATTATTAATAATTAATTGTGTAATTGAGTTTATAAATCAATAATTAAGGTTATTGATTAATCATTAATTAATTAATTAAATGAATAATTAATAGGTTATTAATGAATTGACATAAGTTAATTAATTAGAAATTGATTAAGCAAGAATATAATATAATTTATTCTTAAACCAGTAATTAAGTTTAAAATAAATCAAACTAAATGTTGATATGAATCAATAATTCTATTTGATTGCCTCAGATGTTTATTTATATCCTGTGATGTTCTGCGATATTCTGGATATATCTGTGATGATTGTGTATGATTTATCTGTGTTAAATTGCTATATGATTTATCTGATGTTATTTATCTGTGTTAAATTGCTATATGAATTCAATTGTTAAATTTAATCTGTTAAGTTAATTAGACAACTTGGCCTTTAAAATGGCGTTTGGATTCGATGAGACCGGGATCGGAAGAATCAAATTTGATTCTCCGAAAACCACATCGATCCAATTTAAACGTTAGGTCGTGAATTCTGAAATGAAGATCGAGATGGTGTTTTCAGAATGCAAGGGTTATCGTCGTTGACTCTGAGGGTGATTCCAAAACGAGTGTGACGAGATGATGCCTTCGGTTTCGTTCGAACCCGGACGAACTTGTATGGATTGAATGCTTTCAGTACATCGTCAGGCGGACGATGAGCATTCTAAGTGATATGTTCTATAAAGGTAATCGCAGCCTCAAGCCTCATCAACCGGGAATGGCTAAAACAGGGGAGATGCAGCAAGGTTAGGTGGGTCATGCCCAAGCAGGACAAGATATTTCCCCTGTCTAGATGTCCCTTTATATTTCGGCTGTGTGGGCGGTTGCTAGCTACAACCGCGGGGTTTATCTTGTTCGGGACTGTTCAGTAAGGAATGGTTCTGGCCTTGTGTTGTAGGGGGTCGGGAGTGATCCTCGGTATGGTGATCTAGGCCTCGTACTGTGACGGGCGGTACCCCAGTAGCCCTGCCATTGTTGGAAATCCATTTTCCCTACGAGACCCTACAGTTTTGATTTGTATTACCCACTTTTGTGGCTAGTAGCTGGAATTTAATGAATGTAACAATTTCGGCTATTTTCTATTTACTTGTAAAGCCTAGACACTATTATAATATCACTGGATTTTCTATAAAATGTTTTGGTTAGCGTAAGGTAAAAACTTACCCGTATTTATTTGTGGGGAGTCTTACGTGATACCTTTATTTTCAAATGTTTTTCAAAGTTAAACAATTTAAAATCGTTTACTCATACTAGACCCATGTCTGACCCGGAGTTTATATTTTGTTTTTCATAAACTCTTGGGTACTCAAATTTTTATGAGTAGCCAAGTGATAGGTCTCGGACTTGGTTTCTGGAGGAGCTTGGAGCAGAAGATTTTAGACGTATATAGCTATTTTAGTAGTTCCGTTGTATTAGTTGATGTGTATTGTATCTCTGATGTATATTGTGATAGATGTATGTATGGCTGTCATATATTGTATAACTCTGATATTTGAAATAACTATGTAATAGTTATATGATATATTATATTTTGTTCCATTCCGCTGTGAGATTCTGATGTTGTTGTTCTTTTCTTTTCTTTCTTTTCTATTTCTATCCCTTTCTTTCTTAATGATGATACGTCTTTCTGGTAGTAGAAGGGCGGGTCGTCGCACCATGACCTCATCACCTCCTTTTCTCATCCCCTCTCCAGTCAAGCACGCAACCAGCACGAGCCTGACCGAGCCTTTTTTTTATAAAGGTATATATGCATATTTGGTATTAATAGTTTATATATATGTATGTAAGTTTGGTTTAAAATTTTCATATGTGTCTTTGATTTCGAAAGTGAATACATAGATATATACATATAAATCTAATACATAGATGTCAGTTATATATGTGTTTAAGTAAGTGATATATATGCCAGTTTACATATATATTATAATATGTTATTTATGCAAATTATAAACTATATTAGTTAGGTCTACATAATCTATTCACATGTACATTGTTGACTTAAAGAGATAAATATAGATATGATCAGTTTACTTATATATATATATATATATATATATATCTACATTGATATTTTGATTAGAATTTGAATTATAGTATGTACACACACACACACACATATTGGGTTATAGGTATGGTCTGGAAGCTTAAATGTGTTAATGTTATACCGTTATATATTTACAGTGATATATAGCTTTGATTTTTGTTAGTTTATATATATAAACTATGGGTACATACTGTTATATATAAATGTTAAGGTTTGGGAAATAACTTCAATATATATATATATGTGTGTATAATCTGTTGCATATATAGTCTGGGATATGTGTGTATGTGTATATATATATATATACTTTATACGTGAATTTATGCATTTGTACATATATTTTATGCGTAAGTCTATATATAAAGTATTATGTATAAAGTTAAACAAGTCTGAATATAATCTATTATTATGTATATAAGTTTATATGAGTGCTATATAACAAGTTGTCTTAAGTTATATAAGTTGTTGTTTATTTTGTATTTATATATCAAAGTTACTATATATATATATATAAGTTTGTATAAGTGGTATTTGATATGTTGTAATGAACATACACTATAGATGTAAGTATTTTGCATTTTATTAAGTATATATATGTATGAATTTCAAAAATATATATTGTATATATTTTTGATTTTATATATGGGTCTTAATTTAAACTATGATCTTTGAAAACCATATATATATTTAATTTAATATATGTTTAAAATTTAGAATATGATTTTATATATAAACAGTTATATATAGTGTATATATGAATTCACTTATACCATTTATCATCATCGATCCAGTTCTGATTTGATTTCATCAATCCCTATTTATCTGCTTTGCTCGTCCAATTCGCGTTCAGTCCAGCTCTGCTTTGGATTCGTAACTCATCCCATTCTCCTCCATCTCTAGCCTCGAAAGGTGAGCAATCACTCACGATTAATGTTCTTATATCTACTAAATTTGATTTCAATTGAAACGACAATTGAAATATGCTGCTGTTAGTTATATACATTGCTATATATATGCTATTGTCTATATCTGTTCACCTGTGACATCTTACACCATTATCTGTTATTTATATTGATGATATATGCCTGTTATATTATTATCATATATGTTCGCACTCTGTAAGTTCCCTGTTAATATAAATTTCACTATGGGTTGAAATGATACATACCTAAACGATCTGGTAGAATAGGAGAAAATCGTTATGAGTTGAAATGATAAACCCAAACGATTTTTATTGAATTGAATTTGGGTTGCGGGTTGAAATGATATATACCCGTATATATTTAAATTATGGATTGAAATGATAAATATCCGTATCACTTGACCATATGATAGAAAATTATATACAAACCCCATTGGTCTATATATTTTTTTAAAATGATTCATGTGGTTTTGAAAAGAAATATGTGGTTTAATAAATATTGATTTTAAGATATTATATATAAATGTATTTTATAAAGTTTCAAATTCTTAATTTTTAAATTTATATGTTTTGAAATTTTTTAAAATTATAAGTTAGCTTTGAAATTGTAAATTTTAATAATTTACTTATAATTTTATTATTTTAAAATATGTATAAATTAGTTTTAATATAAAATAAGCTTGATAATAAGGTTTAGTTTAATAAAGTTTGATTTGATTAATATATAATATATTTAAGTATTTATTTAAAATAGATTTTTTAATGATTTTATAAGTTTAGGTTGGGAAGATAAATTTGAGCTTATTTGGAATTTTATTTAATTAAAAAATTCGATTTTGAAACTTATTGAATTTGAGATTTTAAAAGGTATGATTTATAACTTGATTTTGGTTTAAGGTGATTAATTGATATTTCAAGTTTAAATAAATTGAAGAAAATATTTAGTTTATTTATAATTTGGATTTTATTTAAATGATAGTGGGTTTATTAGTTAAATTTGAGATATAAATGAAATTATCAAATTTAGTTCTGAAATGTTAATTGTTTAAAGCTTTGAAATATATTGGAATTGAAATGGTTTATTTTGTGGTTCAAATATGTTTTTGAGATCGATATAATTTGAAATGGTTTATTTAGAAACTGAATTGATTTCAAATTGATGATTTGAGATTGGATTAAATTTGAGTTTTGGAATTCAAGTCAATTTGGAATCTATTTGGGAAATTTGAGGAAGCTATTTTATTATATGAGGTATTTTAAATTATATTTAAAACTATTTATATATTTTACTTTATAAATTATTTCGTATAAACTATTTTAATATAAATCATTTTAATATAAAATATTTTTAATATAAACTATTTTATTGTACTAACTATTCTATTATAAACTATTTAACCTATAACTACTTTATATAAACTATTTTATTTTATAAACTTTTTTATTTCATACACTATTTTAATATCTAAACCGGTTAAGTAGGAAGTGTTATGGTTTCCAAAGTATTATGATTTCTAAATTATGATTTCCAAAGTGTTACGATTTCCGAAGTATTATGATTTCCAAGTTATGATTTCTAAAGTGTTATGGTTTTAGAAGCTTTATAATTTCGAAAGTGTTATAACTTTGAAGTGCTATGATTTTGAAAATGGATATATTTGAAATGGAAATGATATCGTATTTGGTTTTTAAATGGAAATGATATCGTATTGATATGGTTTTGAAATGGCAATGACATTTTGGTTTTGAAGTATAAACTATTTTTAAATGATCGCGGTATTATAATGAACGTTTGGTTGTTAAAGAGATCGGGATCGGATATTGTCATACTCTCTGCCAATACCGAAAACCACTTTAACAACTGTATACGCGGTGGAGATTCCAAAATGAAGTAGGATGGTGGCGACCATCCTATGTGAGGTATATACATGGACCCGACTCCCATAAGTTGGCATAAGGTGGCTAAAACAGGATCAATCGACGGGCCAAGTGAGGTCATTTCTCTGATCGGGCACATTCCTTCAATACTATATTCTGACTTTGTGATTGATTTGGTGGCCACCCTTGATTTTGATTTGAAAGTTTGTTCCGAGGTGGGCGGTAGTTGCTGCTATGCGTTACCACCAGCCCGGAAGTGTAATTGGTATATCTACCCTGGCATTGCCTAGTTGTGCCTTGTCACCTACCTTAGCGAAACCACTACGAGTTAGTTTTGTACCATACCTATGGAGTGCCCTCCGATAAGCCTAGTTTATAGGAAGTTACAGTACTCTATAGAGTATGGAAATATATAAAAGTATGTTAAGGGGGAAATGGGTAACGACTTAACGCTACTTTAATAGTTTACTTTACTATAGACATTTTTATAATAGCGTATATTACTACATAGTAGATAGTTTAACGGATCGTTAAATGATGGCTATTCCAAACATTTTTTAAGTTACTTGTATTTTAGTTGATATTTCACTTGAGTTGGATTTATTGATATAAGAATGTTAATCCTGACTATAGTGTTTTGTGTTTTGCTTTACGCCCGGGTCAGACTGAGTATCACAGCATTTATGATTCACCTTTGGAGTTGAAGCTTCGCTTGGAGATCCATCTATCTATTCAGCTTACAGTTATTCAATTGACTCTTATGATATATTCTTCTCTTGTTTTTGACTATTGTATTTAGATTTCTATGTGTTTGAAACTTCTGTTGTATTTTGTTTTAACTCTGTTGTATATATGTACATAGTAGCTTCATGAACTACTATTCATTTGTTTCCGCTGCTTTTTATTATAATACTCCGTGTTTGTGATTCTGTGATTTATTTATTTACTGGATATGATAAGTTTTGCAAAATATAAATTAACAATCTGATATTTCGAGTAATTCAAGTCTGACATGTGCGGATGCGAATGGTTGAAAATACCGGGATGTTACAATTTCTTTCCCAAATGTGTTGGATATTCTAATCTAGAAGATTTGATCCATTTTTTTCCTTTTATGTAGATACATCTCTTTCTGTTAATCAGTTACTGAAATCGGATCTATCTCTTCTCCTCTTATTCAACCATGAAATAAGGTTTGAAATTTTCTAGATATACTTTTCTAGATTTTTATTTTGCAATTAATTTAGATCAAGATTTAAGTATTCCTGTTTCACAATATTATATCTATTTCCTAAATTTTTAGATTTGAATTTAAGTTTTAATAGATCTTATCTTTTCAAGATTTTTTTAGTCATCAATCTAAATTTATAGATCTCATTCTACTATACATGTATTTTTGTCATTATATTTTAGATCTCATTCAACTACAAATCTAATTTTTTTTTATTCTTATTATTCTGATCTTAATATATTGTATATCTCAAAATCACACTCAAATAATATATCTTTGAGATTTGTACATGGTTTAAAAATAAAATATTGCATTTTTTAATTTTGGATTTGAGCTGATTTCAAACTTGCTTATTATTGCATGTTTTTTGATTTAATTATTTTGAAAAGCAAGTTTTGAAATTGAAAATTTCCGTTGTTGATTCAAATAAATTTATTGAACTTGATTGTGTTTTTGGTTTGAGATATAAATCTAAGTAATTTATACATGCTTGGTAAATGAAGTTTGCATTTTGAAAACTCTTTGATATGGATTTTGACTTTGGAAATGATTTTGATATATATAGTTTATATTTCCAAAAGAAATATTTTATTATTTCTTAGAGAAACATATACAACAATAACGCGTATTTAAAAAATCATATTAAGTTTAGATCCAATATTAATATTGATTTAGCACACCTAAAGTGAATGGAAATATTAATAAAAGCATACATGGTAAACTTAATTTCTAGCATTTGGAATAAAAGTTGAGAACCTACAGTTTATATAATGCTAAAAGCTTGAATTTCCATAAATTATTAAATTTCAAGTTTTCTTTCAATAAAGAACCAGAAGTACCAAAAAAGAAAAAACTTCCACTATTAAAGGGATATATATATATATATATATATATATATATATACACTATTAAGAAATAAAGTTTCACTTGTGATATTCATTTTAATTTTATTATTGAGTATATTGAACTTAGATTTGAGATGAAAGTTTGCTAAGTAACATTAGTTAGATTGATTTATTTATTTGTAAAGAAATTAATTCGTTGTGACAGTAATTTATATTTATGCCACAATAATGGTAAATTGCATTCTTTTTTTAATCATAAATGCATTAAATGTTGTCGTCATAGTAATGAATTAAATTACCTTATCATCATAAATGCATTGGCTATAGTAAATTAAATGATGTGTTATTTTTATGTTTGGAATAAGAATAGACATATGGTTTATTATCTGGTGTATTTATTTTGGCAAACGATGAGCGATATAATGAAAGAAATAAGTTTAAAAAACAACCTGAAGTTGTGCAAAGAATTTTTTTTCAACCAGAAGTTGTATAACTCAGTTCGAGACCTGAAGTCTTGAACTATGTAATGATTTATTGATAAAGTCTATGGCTTGAAATCTTATAGTTATTTTTCTATTAGTCGAAATGTATAAGCTTCTAAACAAGAAGTTTACATAAAATTTGAAAACCTAAAATTCATAACAAATTAACAAGCCTGGAGTTCATGAATTAGAAACCCAAAGCTTTCTTGAAACCGTGTGAAATGTTAAGATTACACTTCTTGAAGAAGTTAAACGAGATAAATACATCTTAACACAAGAATATGACAATGCGTTTAAGAGATTTCAAAAATCAACAAATGAGTTGTATCTTACTTACATCTTTGCATTTACAAATTATATTGACCAAATATCCTGAAGATATTATGCTGTGTGACATTTCAAATATGCCTTGAATTGAAAATTGATCATTAATTTAGATTTGAAAAGGGATGTTCATTTTTGAAAAATATGAATTCAAATGACATTTTAGTCCATATTTTCTCATTTTTCATTTCAGTTTATACGTTGTAATTAGTTTAAAATGTTTTCCCCCATTATATATACTTGCAGTTAGTAAAAGTACATATGGTCAATTTATAAGTTCTATGCAATGCGAAATATTATTTCATTTCAATATGTGCAGCTTTAATTTAATTATTATCTCTGTTTCTTTCTCATTATATATCTAAATATAGATCTGATCTTTACCAATCACGCTATGTTATAAAACCTAAATTTTTGACAAATTATTTTTGGGTGCATTAGTCAAACTATTTAATTGACGAAATACATTTTAGTATTATCCAGAGGAGATAACTCATATAACATACTATTTAAGTTTATGGATGTGTGTGTGAATATTAATCTCTTGATGAGATGTTTTCTTTAAAATTTATATTTCAAAATTCAACTTCAAAGATGAGATGTTACAGAAATTTTATTTTTGTTAGAATGCAATCCCTTAAAATGAAAACTATATGCCCTGAAGGAATATCATATAAAACTTCAGAAGTAATAACAATAATTTATCTTTAAGAAAAGGCGTTGTATACCAATATCACACTTCAGAAGTAGTGGTTTTATCTCTTGCATCTTACTTTCTTTTAGTCCATCTAATTTTGCTATTGTATTTAAAGTTTGATATGAAATTTTAAAAGCACTTACAACAAAAATCTCCAGTAGGGATATTTTATTCTTCTGTAAAAGTAGTAATTATGCAATTTATGTAAAAGAAATATTGTATATTGATATGACATTCTAATAGTTTGCATATATATCTCTGGAAGAGATAAGCTTGCTCCAAAAGTGGTGACAGTAAAATATCTCTAGAAGAGACCTATACATTTGGAAATGAAAAAATTTAAACCAATTAAATGTATATAAATTTAATTACGAAGGATTCCAATTAGCTTAGATTTGAATCTAACTTAAAATTTGAGAGCTGTGTAATATGTATCATATATTTCATTATGATTATATCAAACCTCCTAAATAGGTAAGATATCAAATTATCTCTAGACTACATTATTCTATGTTCACGTGTCTAAATTATATGCTAAAAGTCATGGTCATAAATATTATTTCACAAGTTGCACTCTTTTCCTCCTTCAAGTTTTTCCCCATTGGATTTTCATAACAGAGGATTTTGACGGGCAACATACAACATCTATAGTAACTGAATGAATATATAAAAACAGGATAATAAAGAGGGGAGCATTCATCATACACGTTTTAAAATGGTCGATTTCAACTTATCATACGAGCATCCAAGATTTTGAAGACGCATATTCAAGTGGAGTGTTATAATATATGTAAATTATAAAGAGGGAATATGTTGTACAATGTTTGTTATATTTTGTTTAATCCCACATCATGAGATAAGTTCAATCCCAAACTTCAAAACATTCATATAAAGAGCCTATGTAACGGAAATAGATTATAAATTTTCAGAAATGAATAAAATGCCCCATTCCTCTTTTTCTAATGGCTTTTTATTTTTATATTGTTTACAACACTTAGACAGATTATCACAAGCAACCAAAATTAAAAAAATAATAAACAACACAAATATAATTAGGATTTGGGTCTGATGATAGAAAGCAAATTTTGTCCAAACATAAGAATAGTAGTTAGAGGAATTCAAGTGGTACTTTGGGTACTTACGTGTGTCCCTCCGATGTTTTCCTTTTTCACTCGGGTCAGACCGAGTTGCAGGTTAGTTTGGATTGATTCGCTTCTTGGATCAGCTTGATCGCTTTTGTTGGACTTATCATTTTGGCTTGGATGTCATTTTGGGTCGTCTGCTTTTATGTGTCATATTGTATATTATTTTGTGGGACGGGTGTATATGTGATTCGGTAGTCCATGCTACTTATATATGATGTATTATTATGGAGATGTATGGTGATGTATGTATGTATATATATATACACTCTGATCTGGGTTTGATGTTCTGTGACTGATGTTTTCTATCTGCATGTATATTACATTATTTCTGAAATGGTCCGAATCCACCATAGTGTGCATTAGTTATGGACTAATCGTGTCTACCACTTATGAGGTAATGAGAAAAAAAAATCAAGACATGATTGACATGCTTAGTTCTTAACTAACGTATTACTATGATGGTCGCCCTTAACCAGCCCTATTCTCTGCATTAGTAGACAGGATTGCTTAGTAATTCTCTTTACTAATGTAGATCTCGGGGTGGGGCGTTACAGCTTAGATACCAAGCTGTAACGCCCCACCCCGAGACCCACCTTAGCAAAGAGAATTAACAAGTAATTCCGTCTACTAAAGCGGAGAATAGGGCTGGTTAAGGGCGACCATCTACAATTTTGTCTTAAACATTCATTGAATACGTCGATAAATGCATTATAATTTTTTTTTCCAACTCAAGTGGATCGACATACCCAGTAAATGCCTAATCCAAAACTATAGGTGGCTAACGGATCTATCAGAACAAAATACAATAACTGAATGTAAATCACATCACAGAACAGTAACCAACATCATATATATACATATACACTGATACGTGTTTAGTACAATACAATATGAATACAATAAAGGTGGTACTCGACCACACCATAAATATCAAATCAAATATAACTACATCAGAGTATGCGAAAGAATAGTAACTACTCAAGAGAAAGAAGAGCTGATATCCAACATCAACTTCAAGCTAAGCCCAATAGATGATACCTGAAACAACTCGGTCTGACCCGAGTGAAAACACACGGGTCAGGCTAGCTAGAACTTATCATTAGTAAAGGTGATGATAAGAGATAAGGGAAAAACCATTCCATCATTACCAATGGAATGGTATAGGTCATCAAGTTATCTCTAGAGTGATACATCAATGGTTCATCATAATTGCATAGAGGAATACAATATGTATATTAGATAGACATGGTTTATCTAATTATATATACAACCGAATGAAATGGGTGAGGATATGGACCATAAAGTAAATCTTCATAAGATAATTAAACTTCAAGAATCCATCATAAATAAAACCCATCTAAGAGAAACTTCTTAATTATTATACCTCATCTCATCGGTATAAATATAAATACATCTCAAATCCATCATTAAACTCATTATAAAGCAATCTCCATAATCATTTATACCTCATATCATTGGTATAAATATAAATCTATCTTAAATCTATTATCAACACTCATCATAAAAGCATTACCATAATTTATACCTCATCTCATTGGTATAAATATATAAAATGTCTCAAATCCATCTTGATAGAGCCCAGAAAGAATCCAAAACATCATATTCGAAATCACCATAAAACCATGTATATAAATTAGCCCTTTTCTTACATAAGGCTATAATAAAGCATCATCATCAAAACAGTGAAAACGAAACATCTAAACTTCATGGAAAACAGCACGTGCTTTACATCTTGACTAGTACTAGTAATTTGGTACCATACATCGTGATGCCTTGGGGTCACATAAACATCATAACATCGTGATTAACTAGTCGGAACATCTTAATGACACCCAGTCACAAATCCGAGTAAAAACTTCATGGTGATTGGAGTTGAGTAATAACATCGTGAACATCGTGGTGACTCCAATCGTACTCGGTCTAGTACTAGTAACATCTTGAATGTGTCTCAACTATTCGAATAGGAACCAAAAGGCGAGAATGTATATCTCATACTATACGTTCTCCCATAATGGTTTACTAATCGTTAGTTGGTTCCACATTAGAAAACATCATAAAACATCAGAACCATCATAAAACTCACTCCGCCTCATCTCATCGGCGAGTTAATATAATACCACACTCATCTCTACTCACCGACGAGTGATGGTTCCATCGTGACTTGTCTCATTTCATCGACAAGTAAAAATCATCATAACCATCTTAACTTCATAAATCATCATAAACATCTTAACTTCATGAATACTTCATAAATACACTTACCTCATATCATCGGCAAATGCAATTAAATCTCATAATGGTTTCTCATAAACCATCATCCCCGAAAAGGAAAATCTCATCTCAAGACTCACCTCATCTCATCGGCAAGTAAAACAACATCTTAAAACGGTCCTTCATCGAATAAACTTCTAAATTGGAGTTCTCGGACCATATAACTACCCAAAATTCAATAGCATCTTAAATCATCTCTAACAGTTCATCGAAAAAATTTCGATCGTACAAGTCCGAAATTAACCGATAAAGTAAATTCACGAGTCTCATACCTCGTAATTTTACTAAACCGTTTAATTTACTTCCTCATACGTCCGAAAAAGCATCAAAATAATTAAAATGAATAAAATTAATTATAAAGATTTTACTTGAGAAAACGGGGTTATAAAACAAATTTTAGAAACTTATCTAAAAGATTTTGAGAGAAAACACATCATTAAAAAGGATTTTAATAATTTTTAAAAGCCTTAAAAATAAAGAATAATTGTTTAAAAACCTCTAAAAATACATAAAAAAACATTTATTCTCCAACCATGATGTTAGAAGATTTTCTGGAATTTATTCGGAATCTTTTTTTTTTTTTATATGAAATTTGATACTAATATTGGATCGTTTTGTCTAGCAATGGACTAATCCACTTAGGATGAGATTTGAATTTAAATTAATTTAAATTCGATTTAAATTTGAATATCGGTTTAGGCCGATTAAATTGCAAATTGATGTTTTTATGAGTTTTTAATTTGAATACATTTTTGATATAATTAATATATACATACGCAACTAAGATATCAAAAGATGAATAAGTCAACCTACATACATAAAATACAGCACACAAATATACATTGGATGCACTTTTGAATATCAACATTCATCTTTTAACTGATATGAACATGATGTGGTTAAGTGATGGCAAAATGAGTACAATGATGCACTGATGAGCAGTAAGATTTATTTATGCACTTCATACAAAAAATGGAGTACAGAAATATGAAATCAAAAGCAGCTAAAACTTCACAGAAACTACAAAATTAATCACACTAGAAGGAAGCCACATATAATATTTTGAAAGAGATTTCAAATAGTCAGAACTCAGAACAATCCATAGGTTCTATAATGATCAATTCTTAGAGGACCATGAGCATATTGAATAACTAAATTAAAACTCCACTCTCTTCTTTATATATCATTGTTTCTTCTACTTGTTAATTAAGCAAGTGTGGGTAGTATGGATTACCAAACAAACCATGCGTGTGCACCGGAATTCGCTTTCACCGTAGTGGCATGTCCATGGTACAACTACTCATACGGAGTGCAGTTTCACATTTAGTTGTTTCAAAATACAAGTCTCAGTTTTTCACGTGTATAGCATAATGACAAGATAAATGCCTAAAACTAAAAAAAAATTTCAAAACAACAACAGAAATAATTTACGTTTTAAAAAAAGGTCAAATGGACTAACAGGAAAATTCTGAATATGATCCTTCAAGTGTGGCAATCTTAAGAGCATAACCCTCTTCACCATATACAATTTTTTCGTTCATTTTTATGTCATTTTCATACCAATTTTCTTAAACCACCCCTCAAATTCTGAATTATATTTGCTTTTCTGACAACAACAAAAGAGAGCTTTCAAGTTCGGATAAAAATCCTCTAATCCCATAGTCCCACCAATAAAAATATATCATGTAATGGTGTATTTTACAAAATAAACCTTTTTTTACAGTAGCAAAGTTTTACATATGATCGTTTTATTGAATACATTGAGATGTGACAAATATTCATTGGATGGGATCAGAGGACCAGGGAATTTTATGCCCAGGTGATATGCACCCTTCAAGTCCAAGTAGGTGGTGCATCTTCAAACTCAAACTCCTGGGAAATGTTTCTTGTTCACTAGATTTTTTTTTATAAATAACCCATTTGAAATTTATGATTGTTTAGTACTTTCAATAAAATGTTTGTGCATATTTTTTGACATATCTATCGAAAAATTATGATTTCAATGGACGAGAACTGCAATTAAACAAATAAACTGGAGAAGGAGTATGTTCGAATAAGTATGAGGTGTGTGGCTTTAGATTATCGTGGTGGGTTTGAAATTTTGATTTTCTTTCAAATTTGCCGTTATATATCTGATTAGTTTGTTATTTGTATTGTAGAAAATATATCTTACGAAGAGAAAGTATTGGTATATTCTTAAATAAAAAGATGTGTACTTAAGTAAGAAGTTAATATTGGACCCTGAAATATAGAAAATAAATAAACAGCTTCTAAAATTGCTAAGAGAAAATTTATTTCAAAAAGTTAACTATAATTGCCTAACATTTTTAATTCAACGAACCCAGGAAAAAAACCTAAAAAGGGTGAAAGAGTAAGATACAGCCATAACAGTCACCGAAACATAGCTGCTCGATGTATATGGGTTATGGGATCCATGTATCCTGCCATTAGAATGAATGGAAGAATGGTAGGAAAGAACATACACACCTGGTCAAAAAATTGGAATGGTGATACGGAGAGGAGTTCTGTGAATATGGCTTTACCATTGGTCAAAGACAAATATGTATTGTCGAGTAATTATTCATAGTTCATGAAGAAATGTGAGAAAAGAGATTGAAGTTGCATCATAGAACAATATAACTGGGGGGTAGGTATGGTGGTGGTGTTTTAATTTAATGATCCACGGTCTATTTTCAATTTTTTGATTGTGCTTATTGGACATCATGTAATTATACTTTATCCTGATTGGGCAAATTACAAGTGGAAATTGTTAAAGGCCCTTTATAGTGAATGAGATACTGTCTCACATCGTCAAAAATAAGTTAATGTTCGTGCTTATATACTATTTCCTCAAACTCATATTGTCCCTTAGGGTCAGATAATATTACGTGAGGAAAGGACCTATATGGCCATGAACTAACACACACGCCCGTGCCGCCTTTCCCTAACCGGGCCGGATGCGGGTCCAATAAGAGTGTATCCGTTTAAATTCAAATAGAAGCGACGAGTGGATTGGAAATGCATGTTGCGAACTGTCTGACCAAACGTGGCTTTTCAAACAAAAATAGGCGTTACAAACCGCGACTATTTTGACCGTTGCAGATGAAGAGATCGGCTGATGCAAACCGCGATTGTTTTTTGCCGTTCCAAATGAAGATATGCGGCTGTTCCCAACAGACATATCTTCATTTGTGAGGGAAGGACCTATATGGCCATGAACTAACACACACGCACGCGCCGCCTTCCCCGAACCGGGTCGGGTGCGGGTCCAATAAGAGTGTATCCGTTTAAATTCAAATAGAAGCGACGAGTGGATTGGAAATGCATGTTGCGAACTGTCTGACCAAACGTGGCTTTTCAAACAAAAATAGGCGTTACAAACCGCGACTATTTTTGGCCGTTGCAGATGAAGAGATGCGGCTGATGCAAACCGCGATAGTTTTTGACCGTTTCAAATGAAGATATGCGGCTATTCCCAACAGATATATCCATTGGGAATTAGCTTATAAAAGGAGAAGTAAACTTGATCAGGGAACTACTTCGAATTTTCTCTTCTTCCTCCTCATTTCTTAATCTCCACAATCCGTGCACTTCTGCATATCACACAGAAGATCATACACATCACTGCTTGACCAGACGTGGCTTTTCAAACACAAATAGATGTTACAAACCACGACTGTTTTTGGCCGTTACAGATGAAGAGACATGGCTGATGCAAACCGCGATAGTTTTTGGCCGTTGCAGATGAAGAGATGCGATTGTTCCCAACAGACATATCCGTTGGGAATTAGCCTATAAAAGGAGAAGGAAACTTGATCAGTAAACTACTTCGAATTTTCTGTTCTTCCTCCTCATTTCTTAATCTCCACAATCCGTGCGCTTCTGCATATCACATAGAAGATCATACACATCACAATCTCGAGCAGATCACGTCTGTTGTATCTTGGTAGACTGAATAAAGTCTTAAGGAAATTGTTACGACAAGTCTCAGACGAAATTTCCTTCTTCATCTGGTTAGATTTACGTTTACTTGTATATTTATATACATCGTTTGGTAATCTTTCAGTTTCAACGTTGTGCTGTTTCTGTGAAGTAGTACCGTGCTTGTGTATCACTATTGTTTAATACATCAATTCGTTGTTGTTATTGTTATAGTTTGTTCTTGTAAATTAATTACAAAATAGTTATTATTCAAAATTACTAATATAGAATTCTAAAGTAGTGGAAATCTGATTTGTAAACTTTTGTGATGAGTTTATAACATATTGGTCTCTGTTGTGGTATAATGGTCGTATAACATCTTAAGACTTTCTTGTTTTCACTAAAATAGAGATGGCGACAATTGACCTATCAGCAAAAACTGCTACCCACAACAGGCCTGATCCATTTAAAGGGGATGATGATGACTTCATAACATGACAGAATCAAATGTTATTTTATCTCACCACGTTAGGGCTGCAGAAGTGCATTGAGAAGGATGAACCAAAGCCTAAAGACGGACAAAGTAGAGAAAAAGACGCGGCTGTTTTTTTTGGAATTGACTCGTGCAAGAATTCGGGCTTCTTGTGCCGAAAGTACATTCTAAACTATCTGGATAAAGTACTATATAAAGTATATCAGCCACACCAGACAGCAAAATCCCCATGGACACACTCGCAAATAAATACAAGACGCAAAATGTTAGTTTAAAGAAGTTCGTAGTAGATAAATTCATGGAATACAAAATGGTGGATTACAAATCCGTAACTGGTTAAGTGCAGGAACTCCAACTTATAATTCATGAAATTGAAGCAGAAGGACATCAAGTTGGAGAATGATTCCTTGTTGAAGCGATGAAAGTAAAATTACCACCATCCTGGAGAGACTACCGCAACTATCTGAAACATAAGAAAAATGAGTTTTTCTTAGAAGATCACAATGTCAGATTAAAAATTGAGGCAGATAATAACGGAATAACACAATCCAAAAACAAAGAGGCACTTGTTACAAAAGGGTCAAAGAGAAAAGGACACTTCAACTACAAAAAGAAAAGGAGAAAGGCACCAGATAATCAATCCAAAGATAAGCAAACCAAGAAGTTCACAGGCGAATGTTGGGTCTGCGGAAAGACTGGGCACGCAGCTCAAGATTGCAGGCACAAGAAGACGAATGACAAATCGGTGGAAAATATAGTGAAAAATTAGAGTTCAACCATTGTGGAGATGAACTTTTCAGGAGTTGTTTCTGAATGCAACTTAGTACAAAACCCTGCACAGTGGTGGGTAGACACAGGCGCTACTCGTCATGTCTATTATGATATATCTATGCTCTCCACTTACAAGAAATATGATCAAGAAGAAAAAATCTACATGGGTAATTCTATAGTTTCCATGGTCGAAGGTAATGGCACCGTCGTCCTTAAATTTACATCCAAAAAAACTGTGACACTAAGTGAAGTTCTTCATGTTCCAGATATCCTCAAGAACCTTATCTCTGGACCTGTGCTCTCAAAGAAAGGCTTCCGTATGGTCTTCGAGTCAGATAAAGTTGTTCTGCCTAAGGCTGGAATTTATATAGAAATGAGTTATTTATGTGATGGCCTATTTAAGGCAAATGTAGCCATAGTCGGCAATAAAACTATGTATTCTGATTGTGCTATTAATAAAAATGAAGTTTCTTATTTGGTTGAGCATAAAATTTTACGATGGTATGATAGACTGTGACACATAAATTTTCGAAAAATGAATAAATAAGCAAACTTGGGATTAATTCTTATATTCCAAGTAGATAAAAACTACAAATGTGAGACATGTGTAGAAGCAAAATTGGTTAAAAAATCATTTAATATTGTTGATAGAATTACAGAACTACTAGGTTTGGTTCACACTAATTTACGTGATTTTACATCATTACCTACAAGAGGTGTGAAAAAGTACTTTATCACATTTATTGAATAGACTATACATGATATTGCTATGTATATCTTTTGAATAGTAAAGATGAAGCAATTACAAAGTTTATAAAATATAAGGCTGAAGTAGAAAATCAGTTAAACAAAAAGATCAAGATATTGAGATCTGATCGAGGTAGAGAATATGAATCACCATTTGAACAACTATGTGCAGAAACTGGTATAATTTATCAAAGAACAGCTCCATATTCACCACAACAAAATAGTATTGCCGAGAGAAAGAACAGAACATTAAAAGATATGATAAATGCAACGCTATTGACCTCTGGTCTACCGACGAACTTGTGGGGGAAGCCTTGAATATGTCTAATCACATATTAAACAAGGTTCCTCACAATAAAAAAGGAACAATTTCCTATGAGTTATGAAAAGAACACATACCAAGTTTCAAATACCTCAAATTGTGGGGGTACTTGGCAAAAGTTCCAGTTCTGCCTTCCAAGAAAGTCAAACTTGGACCAAAAACTATAGACTGCTACTATCTAGGGCCAGCCCAAAATAGTAGAGCCTATAGATTTTTAGTATTCAAGTTTGATATCACTAATATTAATGCCAATATAATCATAGAGTCTCGAGATGCCTCATTTTTTGAAGATGTGTTTCTGCACAAAAGGAATGAAGGAAATTATGTCCCTAAAAGGACAAGAGGAGAATCAAGCAAGCCACATGACAATGAAATTCATCGTGAAATTGAGGAAGTTGAACCAAGAAGAAGCGTAAGAACGTCTAAGACGTTTGGTTCAGATTATCTAATATACGTGTTAGAACACGAACCTCAAAGATACAAGGAAGCAATCTCATCTTCTGAATCTTCATGTTGGAAAGAAGCAATCAAAAGTTAAATTGATTCAATTCTAAGTAATAAAATTTGGGAAATAGTTGATCTTCTGCCTGGAATAAAACCGATTGGTTGCAAATGGATCTTCAAAAACAAGATGAAACCAGATAGCTCTATTGACAAATATAAAGCAAGATTGGTAGCCAAAGGATTCGTCAAAAGGAAGGTTAGGCTTCTTTGATACTTATTTACCGGTTATACGAATAACCTCTATAAGAATGTTATAGCAATTGCATCCATATATAATCTAGAGATTCATTAAGTGGATGTAGTGACAACATTTTTAAATGGAAATCTTGATGAGGAGATTTACATGGAGCAACCCGAGGGTATTATTTCCAAAGGAAATGAAAACAAAGTATGTAGATTAGTAAAATCATTATACGGACTAAAACAAGCTCCAAAGCAATGACATGCAAAAATGAATGTGATAAATGTGTTTATTATAAACAAGTTGGACAATCATACTTGATGATTTGTTTATATGTAGACGGTATGATAGTCTTTGGTCCAAATAGTAAAGTAATAGAGACCATAAAGAAATGTTAATCAACAGTTTCGACATGAAAGATTTAGGAGTTGCAGACGTTATTTTGGGAATCAAAATAATAAAAACACCTAATGGAATTGAAGTATACCAGTCACATTATGTGGGAAAAGTGATTGAAAAATTCCAAAATTACGGAATTAAAGGAGTAAGAACATCTTTTAATCCATCGGAAGTACTGCATAAAAACATAATGAGAGTGTAATGCAACTGGAATACCCTCGTGTAATAGGATGTCTAATATACCTCATGAATTGCACACCGGATATAGCTTATGAAGTAAGTTGACTGAGCAAGTATACAAGCAACCCGGGAAAGGAACACTGAAAAGAACTAATGAGAGTGTTGGGATATTTAAAGAGTTCCACAAACTTTTCCCTACATTACGGAAAATATCCTACCGTCTTAGAAGGATATAGTGATGCAAACTGGATTTCTGATTAAGAGGAAACTAAATCAACTAGTGGTTATGTCTTCACCCTAGCAGGAGCAGTAGTGTCATAAAAATCTATTAAACAAATGTGCATACCCGATCCACTATTGAATAAGAGTTCATCATTTTAGATGAAGCAGGCGAAGAAGCAGAATGGCTTCGTCAATTTTTAGAAGAAATTCCATTTTGCACTAAACCTGTACCGGCTAGATGCATACACTGTGATAATCAAGCAGTGTTAAGTAGAGCGCAAAACTTTATGTATAATGGAAAGTCATGACATATTTGTTGAAACCTCGTCTACGACGTTTCATACTTACAATATTTTGACTACGACAACTATATACGTTGATTTTATATTCTAACTTGTTTTTGCAGGAATATTTACAAGACTGGATTCAAATGAACTTCATACTACATATATGTTGTATTGAATCTTTATCTAGAGTTAAAATGATGTTTAAATCTCTCCTTTGGATATATATGTTGACACGTGCTCATGCACACGTGCATAGAGCATATTTGCACTTTCAGGTCAAATTCAGACGTCTAAATTGATCATTTCAGACGTCTGAATCTGGAATCAAATTTGATTTCTCAAACAATATTCAAACGTCTGAATTGTTATTTTCAGACGTCTGAATCAAGTCAAAAATGACCTATTTTCTTTCTGGTTTGCACGTTAACGATTTCAGAAGTCTGAACTCTATTTTTCAGACGTCTGAATTCCTACAACGACTATATTTTTGAACAGACATTTCTCTTCCATAAAGAGATACTACTTTTTATCAATAGATATGTCCATATATTTTCATGATAACTTTTCACGAACAATTGCACCTTTTTATACTCTATATAAACATGTTAGAATCATCAGTTTTATTCATCTAATCGATCTAACTCTTTCTATTCTTATACTACCTTGATTCTAACACTCTTGTGCATTCAAGTTCATACAAAATCATTCATTTACTTCCATATTCTTCACATACATACATACATACATACATACATACATACATACATGCATACATGCATACATACATACATACATACATACATACATACATACATACATACATACATACATACATACATACATACATACATACATACATACATATATATATCAAAAGGAGAAGATTATAGGAAGGTTGTACTATCAAGAGACAAATCTGTGTTATCAAGAACACACTGTGTCAAATACTCTATGTATAAGTTGAAGTCCTATTCTACTGTTCAGGCGAGTGAAGTCCTCTTCGACTGTTGAAGCATCAAAATCCTGTTCTGTTGTTCAGGTGTTGTAAACCTGTTCCTCTGGGTTAAGTGAGGATTGTTGTTAGTTGAAATTCCAGAAGGAGTCCGGGATTGAATGTAGAACGGGAAGTTCGAACCAGTATAAAAATTCCTGGTGTGCTTGTTTTACTTTACTTATTTTACTTTGCTATATCTTAGTTTATTTCCACATTAGTTTAGTATAATTCCATATAACACGATCCGTACTGTCTTTTTATTTGGTATCAGAGCAAGGCATCTTATAATCGTTACATAGTTATCTGATATCTTGCTAATATGGAAAACAACACTAGCACTACCACTAACACTAGTTTTATTGAAGGTCAATCTATTGCACGACCTCCTCTATTCAATGGCATGAATTACAACTATTGGGCAACACGAATGCGTATTTATATGCAAGCCAGTAGTTTTGATGCGTAGAATGTTACACAAGCAGAATATACTGCACCTACTACTGAATATACTACATGGACAGCTGCACAAAAACAAGATGCTTCTGTTAATGCTAAAGCAATGAATATGTTGTTTTGTGCATTAGATAAAAATGAATTTAACCGAGTTAGCATATGTAACACTGCATATGAAATATGAAGAACACTAAAAGTCACTCATGAAGGTACTAACAAGGTTAAAAAAAGTAAAATATCTATGCTTAAGAATCAATTTCAAAATTTTAGGATGAAGCAAGATGAATCTATAAATGATATGTACTCTAGATTTCAAGATATTCATCATTCTTCACTAGGACTAGGAGATATATACTCCAATTTTGATATTGTTTCAAAAATCCTTAACTCTTTAACGGATGAATGGAAAAGAAAAGTCTTAACTATTGAAGAATCTAATGATCTTTCTACCATGAAACCAGAAGAGTTAATAGGAAATCTAATGTCCTACGAAGTGAATTTGCAGGCTAAAAGAGTACAAGCGCAAGACAAAAAGAATATGGCATTTCATGTAGAAAAAGAAGAATCAGACTCGGATGAAGAAGACTTAGCATTCATTGCTAAAAACTTTAAAAGGTTTTTGAAGTACATAAAAGGAAATCAAAACAACGGGAAAAGAAACTTCAACAACATTACAAATAAGCCATCTTCATCTGTACTAGAATGCTTTAACTGCCACAAGAAGGGGCACATGCAAAAAGATTGTCCTGAACAAAAGAAAACATATCACAATAAGAATCTAAAGGACAAGTTTAAAAGAAAAGCATTTTCAGTAACATGGGATGACTCGGATTCTTCTTCTTCAGAAAGCAACAGTGACGGTGAAAATGAACAAGCAAATGTTTGTTTCATGGCACAGAATGAGGTAAATGATCTTACTTTTGATCATATGATTGAAATTAATTCAGAACTTCTTGATACCTTAAAAAGTATCAAAAGAAAATATAAAGAGGCTCTAGAAAATCAGAAAAAAGCAGAATTCAAGAGAGATATGCTTAATGATAAAAAGAAAATATTGGAAGAAGAACTTGGAAAACTTCAAGATACCTTCTCTAATGATAACTTTTAACTTACTTTATTGAGTCAAGAAATTGAAACTCAAAAAGAAAACAATGATTCTCTTGTCTCTGAAAATCATGAGCTGAAAACTAAGATCAAAATGATAGAATTAGATAATACTTGCCTTAAAACCAAGTAAGATAATATTACTAGAAATGTTTCAAACTTTAATAAAGGTCGAGAAATTCTATCCAATATTCTTGAAAATTCTCAATCCACTTCTAATAAAAAGGGACTAGGATATTCTAAGAAATCAAAGGCTCCATCTAAAAAGGAAATTAGAAGAAGAAATATTTCTAATCCTACTATTCGTCCAAAAAGGAACAATAACTCAAAAACCATAAAAATATGGGTTCCTAAAACAAACAATAGTTTGATTAGGAATAAATATATAAATATTTTTTTGGAAACTTCAGTTTTTCTCCATTAAAAATCAAAACTTTCTTCCACATATTCACTAATGGCTCCAAAACAAAAAAGATCAAGACCATCTACTTCTTCATCTACCCCAAACATCGATCAATGACTATGGAATGAGCAAGCAAGACAACGTTTTGCACAAATGAGTAAATCTCAGTTCTTTCCGGGTGCTTTTATCGAATTTGAAGAATTCGAGGCTTATCAGATTCAACAAATTGTAAGATCAAATGGGTTAGAATCTCTTGTCTCTTATGCTGCTAATAATACCAAAATGAATCATCTTTTGGTTAAGTTTTTCTATGCTAATATGAATTTGGACCATCATACTCCTCACAATCGCAACGATTGTTTTTTGGACATTAGTTTAGGGAGTTAAAATTTATCTACCACTTGCTAGACTTGGTGATATACTTCAATGTCCATCAACGAGGACTGATTTGGTTGAAATTGATGTTTCTTTAAACTTGGATGATAGAGATGAGGTCTCACACCAATTTTTGAATGATGACATTACTAGCCTTACTTCCATTCAACTCCGCCCACAAGCTCGTAGCCTCCATAGAGCTTTGATTCGCTCTGTTATTCCTCGGACAGGAAGTTATGAAGTTGTTGACAAAAGAAACTTCCATGCCCTTTATGTTATCTGTTCTGGTCAATCCATCAATTGGGCTCAAGTGATTTTGGAATAATTAATGGATGTTAATTGTCGAAGGCACTATAAGACCTTTCATTATGGTGTTTATATAATGAAGATTCTCCAAAACTTTAACATTCCTTTTTCTGATTCTGAATTCACAGCGATCAAAGAGCATGGATCAAAGACATTGGGTCTTATGAGTTTGCCAAAACGACCGGAAAGTTTGGCGTATATTCCATTTCAAGAATGGGTTGCCAACCGTGATCAAAACCAACCCCAACCACGTCAACATGTTCAACCTATTTCTCCTCCTTCTGAATAAGAAGACGATGATGATATAGTGATTCTTTCTCCCGATACTAGCTCAAGGAATGCTTTGGTCACTCTTTCCCAAAACCAAGCAAAGCTTAGAACCCGAATGGTCAATCTCGAAAAGAAAACTGAAAAACGTTTTAATTCCATTCGTGGCTTTCTCAACAAAATTTGGGAACGTATTGGATGCTCCACCTCATCATCTACCAAAATTTTCAACCCCGCTCCAATTCAATGGTCATCAAGATCGGGGAACAATAATGGTGAAGATGAAGATGACGATGATGATGATGTAGGCAGTGATTCCAGCCCTAGGTTTTAAATCCCTTTGATATTAATCAGTTTTTTTTTGAACTATTTCGTTTATTTTTTTAATTCTATCATAAACTCATATATTATCTGCTGGTATTGTATTATGTTTTGAATACTCTACTCTGATTTGTCATATATTCATACTTTCCTTTTTGCGATGCCATAAAGGGTGAAGGAATTGAAATAGTCTATTTATTATAACTTGCTTTTTGACAAGGGGAGCTTATAAAAAGGGGGACTATATATTACTCGTATTATATAGTTGTTATCGTCAAAAGGGGGAGAATGTTGAAACCTCGTCTACAACGTTTCATGCTTAAGATATTTTGACTACGACAACTATATACGTTGATTTTATATTCTAACTTGTTTTTGCAGGAATTTTTACAAGACTGGATTCAAATGAACTTCATACTACATATGTGTTGTATTATGTCTTTGTCTAGAGTTAAAATGATGTTAAAATCTCTCCTTTGGATATATATGTCGACACGTCCTCATACACACATGCATAGAGCATATTTGCACTTTCAGGTCAAATTCAGAAGTCTAAATTGACCATTTCAGACGTCTGAATCTGCAATCAAAATTGATTTGTCAGATAATATTCAGACGTCTGAATCAATTCAAAAATGACCTATTTGCTTTCTGGTTTGCACGTTAACGATTTCAAAAGTCTGAACTCTATTTTTCAAACATCTGAATTCCTACAATGACTATATTTTTGAACAGACATTTCTTTTCAATAAAGAGATACGACTTTTCATCAATAGGTATGTCCATATATTTTCATGATAACTATTCACGAACAATTGCACCTTTTTATACTCTATATAAATATGTTAGAATCATCTGTTTTATTGTAACAACCCGTAAATCCGTACCCCTTGAGTCAACACTATTCTACATCAATCAACTCAAGATGAACGGAAATACGAACCATTTGGGTTAAAGAAGAAGAGGTAGAAGAAGAAAGTAGAAAAACAACATCAGAATCTAACCATCGCAGCGGAATAAAATATAATAAATAATGCCAGATCATTACACAAAACAAATACTATATCTGTTTATACATACATCATCAGAGTACACATAACTCACAATACACACCACTAAATATACAGCTAATCATCACAGCGGAATATTTAAAAACAAGTACGGAAGTACGTATCGCTATCCAGCTCGTCTCCTGAGCTCCACAACATCATATCCTGTATCATATAATACTCGGTCTGACCCGAGCATTATAGTTAAATAACACCCGAGTCAGTCTGGAATACCAGCGTGAGAAATCACACTCAAATTGATTATTAAAGTTTCAAAAATCCTTTGAAAATCAAAAGCATCTCGTAAGACCACGCCACAAATAAACATGTCGGGTTTTTACCTTACGATAGCTAAAACAATTTTTATTAAAATCCTCTGATATTATAATAGGATCTATATACAAATACTTATTAAAATAGATGAAATTGTTACATTCATTAAATTTCAGCTACTAGCCACAGTCGTGGGTAATACAAACAAAACTCGTAAAAGGCGCGTAGGGAGAATGGATTTCCAACTAATGACTAGGCACTGGAGTACCACCTGTCACAGTACGTGGCCTAGATCACAGTACTGAGGATTAATCCCAATCCCCTGCAACACAAGACCGGGACCACCCATTACTAGATAATCCCGAGTAAGACCACCCCACGGTTGTGATCAGCAACCGCACCACTAAGCTGAAATAAAAGGGACATCTAGATAGGGATGACCTCACCCGAAATGGGTACTACCCACCAGCCTTGCTGCATAACCCCTGATTTTCAGTTATTCCTGGTTGATGAGGCTTGAGGCTAAGCATTACCTTTTAGAACATATTCCTTAGAATGCCCATCGTCTACCTGACGATGTTCCGAAAGCATTCATCCATACAATTCCGTCCCGGGTTCGAACGGAACCGAAGGCACTACTCCTACTACATCCATTTTGGAATAATCCTCAGGATTAGTAGCAACCAGCCCTTGCACTTCACTGCTCCGTCTTCGAATCCAAACTCGTTTTCCATGAAAACGTACAAACCGGATCAAAGTGGTTTTCAAGAAATAAATCTCGATCCCGGTCTCTTCGAAACGATCAGCGTATTGTCCAATTTTGATAGTTGGTTATTTAACTATCAATTAACATTCACAACATCCATCAAACAATAAATAATTTCTCCAAATTATTTACTAACCTCAAAATATCATCGCAAGATATATTTCCATTTTCTTTGAAAACAGTTTCAACACACCTTTCTCATGAATTAAAATCTCCAAATATTTATTTCCACTGAAAATAACCAAGCATAAAACTTTAGATTTTTGAAATTAATTTAAATCACTTTATTTATAAATTATCTTTTAAAAAATTTAAATTAAAATTTCTTTAATACTTTATTAAAAATATATATTATAGAAATATTTAAATTAAGATTACTTTATGAAATACAAAACTAGATTTTCTCTTTTTAACACAAAATACCAAGTCACCTTTTAAATGATTACTTCGATAATAGATTTGAAAATATTTACTTTAGAGTTTGAATATTCAGAAAAAATATGTTTTATACAACATACTTTAAAACAACTTAAAACTTTTAACTTTACCTTCATATTTGTTTTGAAAACGTACTTGGCTATCCAGGGAAATATGCTTTTCTTTCACATCCTTTTTAAAAAAATAAATCACTATTTATTTTTAAATAAATTTACCCATTCTTTTAATAAATTCCCATCGTGAACTTATTCTTCCAAATATCCATTGATATATCACTTCGCTTTTATAAACCTAGTTTGTAAATTTTCAAAGTCACATTCTCCTTTAAATTTCCAATTTCAAACACTTAAATCAATTCCCAAATTGATTTCCAATTTACTCCATTTGAAATAAATTTCTTTACTTACACAATTCATTTCAAGACCCATTGACTTCATATTTTTATTCCTTCTTCATCCTTTTAAATCGATTTAAATTTTAAATTTTAAAGTAAATTCTTTATTCCTTTAAATAATATCACTTAAGTTTTACAATTCATTATTTTCTGTTTATTCAAAATCTCCTTTTCCTATACTCGGAATTATTTATTAGAATTTTAAAATCACTTTATTCTTATCCAGTTCATTTTTAAATTTAGATGCTCTATAAATATTTTGCTTAAAAATTCACTCTTTTATTTCTTTCCAAAAATCCAATTCTATATATTTTAATAACTCAGTGAACTGAAATATTTTCAAGCAAACCATGACATTCAATATTCCAATTATCAATATGATTCATCACAGAATATCAAATAATCATAACAGAGAATATTAAATATCTAAATAAATGTTGAGGAATCCAGTTGGATCCCTCCAACCTGTTTCTTTGCATCCACAGACGTTAGCACAACATAAAATACCAATTCCACTTCGAGGTGGAATATCGCGGTATATGGGTTTTAAATATAAAATCTTCCGCTATTATGCGGCGCATAGGGTCTCATCCGCTATATAATGCGGGAAATCAATCATACCAAGATATACTATATATACATAATATATAATATACCACATCCAATAAATTCAACCAATCATCCGATTATTTTAAATTTAACTATTTAAATTTAAAGAACAAGCCAGATGAGTGAGGTTAACTCACCTTTGTTTTAGCTTGCAATCCACTTCCACCACGACTACTTTGTTCACGACTTTGGACCTTGTATAAATGAAATTTTCCAAATTTATTAACAGTTTCCATGATTTAAACTACCAATAATATTCTCATTTTAAATTTAAATCTATTTGGTAAATAAAATTATAAATTTTACTTTACTATTAAAAATGATTCTTGATAACCAAATTAAACTAACAGTTTTAACTTACTTAACCTTAAATTAAAACACTAATTTAAAAGAAAAACTATTAACCTTATAGTTTTAAACTTTTTTCTTTCTTTCTTTTGTTACTGATTCTAACTAAACTTAATTTTATAAGTCTCCAAATTACAGATAAATCTACAGAGTTCATTTGCCAGTTTTAAACTTAAGTAGATTTTAAATTAAAATGCTAAAATCGCGTTACCTACTCGACGAGAAAACCCTAACAACGGACTCCTGCTTTAAGCTTTGCACGAGATCGAACTCCATTGCCCTCGACGCTGCAGCCCTACCAGAACCCCTACCTGCACCGATGGCCGCTCCTTCCAAGTTGCGCCTCCCTCCCCTAAACCTCGTCACGACCTCACTAACCTAGCTGTCTCGACCCATACATCATAGTGCCCCGTCCACATGCTCCATCTCGCTTCTTGCCTCAAACGCCGATCCTTCCATCTCACCCTCGATCTCGGCCACCCCACACGCTCGCCACCATCCCTTCTACTCGCACGCGAATCCATCGACGCGGCCCCAAAACTCGATTCAAGCCCTACTACCTCACCTCCATGCCAGAAATCGCGAATTCCCTCCAAACGATCGCGAAATAATCCCCTTTTTTATTAAGCCGATCAATTCGATTTATCAAAAATTGGAAGAGGGAAGAAAAATCTCGGTTTCGATTTTTTTATTTTATGAAGATAACGAATGTCTCCTGTTTCCCCCTTTTTATTTCGATTTCTACTTGATTTTGAAAATGAAGGCTTCGACCATTTTTTTTTCTTCGAATGGATTTGATTTGAACTGAAGAAAGACATGCATGATTAAAAAGAAGAGTTAGAAGACAGCTATGGTCAGATGATAGGATGGTGAAGATAAGTTAGGGTGGCTGGACAAGGCTAGGTCGGCTGAGGTGCTTTCTCTTAACGATTTTACTATTATATTTTAATATCCAAAATATCCCATTCTCGTAACTCGAAATCCCGAACTCCTATCGAAGCATACCGCTAGATGTTTATAATGTTAAACCCCTATTCCGAACGCAATGGGAAAAGTTCCGAGTCCTAATTCGATCGTATGGAGAAGATAGCTTTTTGAATCCAGTTATAAAATTGAATTTTCTATATAAATTTTAGCGCGTTTATATATCATACACTTACACAACAACTCCAAACACTACAAAAATTGAAATCTGATAATAATACAATATTACAGATCTAATGGAACTAGTTTCGTCGAATTCCAATATTGTGCCTCGGAAGGTTTATTTTAAATTTCAATTTAAACGATAAAATTTCAAAACTAAACAAATCAGTGTTAAATTAAATTTTAAAACTTTTATTATCCTCAACACTATCAATATAAATTTTACAAGCCTTCAAATTATTTTTAACAGGCTTAAAACTCCAGATTCAACATTTTACCCAACTTCAACTTATTTAATTTAATTATTAAATTACCGAATAAATGGTGATATTTGAATTCAAGTTAAAAATTAACTTTTAAATATTTAAAATCAATTAAATATTATGATTTTAAATGCTCAAAAATTCCGGGTCGTCGCCTTTATTCACCTTATCGATCTAACTCTTTCTATTCTTATACTACCTTGATTCTAACAATCTTGTGCATTCAAGTTCATACAAAATCATTCATTTACTTCCATATTCTTCACATACATACATACATACATATGTATGTATGTATGTCGAAAGGAGAATATATAGGAAGGTTGTACTATCAAGAGACAAATCCATGTTATCAAGAACACACTTTGTCAAATACCGTCTATATAAGTTGAAGTCATGTTTTGCTGTTCAGGCGAGTGAAGTCCTCTTCGACTGTTGAGGCATCGAAATCCTTTTCTGTCGTTCAGTTGTTGTAAACCTGTTCCTCCGGGTTAAGTGAGGATTGTTGTTAGTTGAAATTCCAAAAGGAGTTTGAGGATTGTCGTTCAGGTGTTTTATTTTACTTATTTTACATTGCTATATCTTAGTTTATTTCCGCACTAGTTTAGTATAATTCTATATAGCACGATCCGCACTGTCTTTTCAATATTCTTCGATGCCATAACACAGTAAGGCAGTTACTCTCAAGTGGAACTATTTCCATTGATTATGTGAGAACTGCTGATAACCTTGCAGATCCATTTACTAAAGGATTATCAAAAGAGAAAATTGATTGCGCATCGAGAGGAATGAGTTTAAAAGCCTAAACCAACAAGCGTTATCTTATACAGAAACCTATCCTAGCGATTAGAGATCCCACAGACTAGAATCAATAGGCAAACCAGTTCTGAGTAACTCAAGATGTAATGCACTTGTTTGAACTTAGTCCTACTCCATTTCTATGGTGCACAATAGAATGCATGCCTACAGAAGTATTAAATGGATAAAGCTATGTTTTTTAATGATGACCATATCTTGAAAATAACAAATGTGATATATATAGGATACTCTTAATGGTTGCGATCACCTATGTTAGTGCGAGTTGGGTCAGTTCTAAGAGAATATTAAAGGCTTAAATTCTCTAAAACACTCGTAGAACAAAATTTTGTTCAGGACCAAAATGAACATAACCAAGAGATTGGATGTGAAGGGAAACAATGCTTTTTAAGGCTTATTGTCTGGTTATGCACAAACGATTGACGGTTCAAGATGAAATAACTCGCCGATTAGACAAGTATATCCGATATGTTTTAACTAGGGAAAGTTCAAAGTGAAATATCTACTTAACCTCGATATAACATTATTTTCATATGAACTGCATGATATTACACTTTGTGTAGGGGAGACATACACCGTCATTCGTGTGGGGGATTGTTAGAGGCTCTTTATAGTGAATAAGATATTGTCCCACATCACTAAAAATAAGTTAATGTTCATGCTTATATACTACTTTCCTCAAACCTATATTGACCCTTTGGTTCAGGTAATTTTGTGCAAGGGAGAGGACCTATATGGTCATGAACTAACACACACACGCATGCGTCGCCTCCCGTCCCGTACCGAACCAGGCCGGGACGGTGCAGGTCCAATAAGAGTGGACAGTGTTATATTTTTAATGCACATAAGTAAACGTTTTCTACTGTTTAAATTCAAATAGAAGTGACAAGTGGAATGGAAATGCACGTTGTGAACTGTCTAACCGGACGCAGCTTTTCAAACAGAAACAGGCATTGCAAATGAAGGGACGCAACTGTTGCAAACCATGACTGTTACAAACCGCGACAGTTTTTTTCCGTTGCAAATGAAGGGACGCGATTGTTGCAAACCGCGATAGTTTTTTGCTTTTGCAGACGAAGAGATGCGGTTGTTCCCAGCAGACATAACCATTGGGAATTAGCCTATAAAAGGAGAAGGAAACCTGATCAGTGAACTACTCCGAATTTTCTCTTCTTCCTCTTCATTTCTTAATCTCTACAATCCATACACTTCTGCATATCACACAGAAGATCAAACATATCACAATCTCGAGCAAATCACGTATGTTGTATCTTGCGAGACATTGAATAAAGTCTTAAGGAAAGTATTACGACAAGCCTCAGATGAAATTTCCTTCTTCATCCGGTTATATTTCTGTTTACTTGTATATGTATATACATCATTCTGTAATCTTTCAGATTCAACGTTGTGATATTTCTGCGAAGTAGTACAATGTTTGTGTATCACTACAGTTTAATACAATAATTTGTTGTTGTTATTTTTATAGTTTTCTCATGTGAATTAATTATCAAAATTTCTACTACAGAATTCCAAAGTAGTGAAAATCTGATTTGTAAACTTATGTGACGAGTTTATAACATTTTGATCTCTATTTTGGCATACTGGTCGTATAACAGAAATGAATTCTACCGATTAAAAATATGGACACTAGTCATATCAATTAAAAAGTGGAAATTAGTTATACCAGTTTAAACTGGAAATCATTTCCTCATTTTGAACCTGATAAGTGAAATACACAGATGAATTCCTTTGTGTCCCTTGTCCCTCGTCAAATTACAGTCATATGTTATGATTATTTAACTTACATGTGGCATCTATCTTAAAAAATTGGTGATGATGGATAAATCAATGGTTGTGATGTAATGGGCACATAAAGGCAACTAAAATGGTGACAGAGGAATAATGATTGTGGAATATCCATCTATAATTTACTAGTGAAGAAAACAAGTCCCTGATCATTAAACTTCCCTACCATAATCAGATCGAACCACCATTTTCACTATGAAATGATAGTAAAATTTATACTCTGTCACAAACATGTCATATGTACAGTGATTAATGGAAATTATGACATTTTCAAGTGTTAAACATCTTGATTCCGACACAGCAACCCAACAAAGGAGCAAAAAACATTTGCATTGTATATTAAACAATGCATATGTTATTTGGTGTGGCTCGTGTCACTGATGCACGGATATAACAAATAAAACCTCACATCGCAAGAAATATGGGATAAAATGTGTTATATATACAATATCGATATGAGATTGATAGTATGTAATATTGAAGATCTTTTTTATTACAATTACGTGTCGTCAAGACCAAATATTGATTCGTTGGAATGCGACGTGCAGATGTTCAATCAGGATGACGCACATTGAAAGTTTAGTTAAGTGGTTTCATCTTGCAAAATGAAGTGTGCATGAAAGGGATGCATTAGAGTTCCAAAACTTAACATGTATCAGTGTCGATGGATCAAGAGACGATCAAATTACGTAAGGTGACCGAAACATGACTTTTTCGAGAATTAAGCAAAGAATGACTCGTTAATGTGGAGATTTAATTAAGCAGGTTGCCATACTACTATAACATAACTCATTGGTTATGCAGGCTTATCCACTGTGTTGAAAAATTGGTATCTCTTAGGTGACTTGAATGAAAGAACTCGCCTTAAGGTATATATTTGGTAAAGCAAACAACTGCGGAAAGAATACTCTTAGAAGCAGTCCGATCCAATTGTAAAGCATTTTCAGCATTCTCCAAAAGAAAACTTAAAAAATGCTCGTCAATGTGGAGATTATTAGCCGTGCCTCGCATTGTGGATGTGTGGATTTGACGAATGAGATCTCACATCTTAAAAAATATGGAATAAAATGCAGTACTTATATCATATTAATGACAAGTAACATTGCAAATTTTCTCATTACAATCAAGTGTTGTCAAGAAAAAACATATGCTTGTTGTGAGGGGATGCGCGGATGCTTAACCAAAAACAGACGCATTGAAAGCTTCGTTGAATGATCCTATCACAATAATGAAGCGTGCATACAGAGGGCGCGACGAAGTGTCCCGAAACTTAATATTTGCTATGTGGCAATTATAAATCCACATATACTTCTTAAAATCAAAATGTTTGCACAGCATATCATGAAATGCAAATGTCTTGCGTTCGTTATCAATTATCATTACTCATATTAGTGTATCAACATGCACAATACATAGATAAGCACATACTTGAGATGCTTGGACGTTTTTCAGGTGAAGCAAAGGATATCTCTATGGTATTTGGGAGCAATACAATGAGAAAAATCAAAAAAATATATATGTAACTTTGAATGAATATTGCTCAAACTTGAAAGATTGTGTGGTTTTAAAAATTATATACAAACAGATCTTTTTATTGATTACAGTATAGAGAGATATTCATTCAGTGCATGATTGCACTTCATATTACAAAATGAGAGTATTTTGCTGGTACACATTTTCATCAAGGAAAGTCAAACTAACATAGTCTAAGGCAAATATTTTGAACTCGTTATTAAGCCTTTTTTCAATTATGCAAAACATGTGCATTTTATATTACATGTATCTTCAATAACATTTCTATACGTCGTAACACATGTAAAATTTTGTGTTAATTCCACCATATGGCCAAACAACAATAGTTAAAAAAAAGGAGGAGTGAAAGAAGAGTATTTTTATTATGGCATAAAATTCTGGCTTTCGGTTCGATTTCATTAACTCTTTTTTATTTCGATATTCCCAAAGTTTTATTTCCATGCTGGATTTGAACTTTGGTACTTATGGATATATCTACTTTTTTATATCTAAATATTACAAACAAAATGTCTATTGTATTTATATTGATATGATGAATGAAATATTTAGATATCATATGGAGCTCCTTTATTTTAAGATGTTGTGTCTTGCATGTTTTGTTAATATAATTTGATGTATGATATTAGATATATTTTTAATTATTAAATCGAGTGCAGGTTTGAAAATAATCAATTTATGTGTGTATTTATGTTTTTTTAATCCCCTTCTTTTATGTATTTTCATTTTTTTGTACAGTATAAAAGGTTATCAAAAGAATGCTAGGCCATATCCAGCTTATGCCGATAAACAGATACTTTCGAATATAGATACTTTCTAATACAGATAATGTCATGTATGTATCCGTATCATAAATTATTTTTGGATATCGAAAATCCAAATTCATGAATATAACGGATATCGGATAATTATCCTATCCGCTAACGATTGATCAAACGAAAAATATAAATCGAAGACTTTGGTTTAGCATAAATTTTGTTTTGTTCAATCCCATTGATTATAAAAGTGTTAAAAATAAAGAAATAGAATGACAATAAATGGTTTTGAAAAATTAATATGCATTAAATTCATATAATATAAACTATTAGTTTAATATAAAAATAAAAAATATGTTTATCATTAAACTAAAATAAACAAAATATTAACTATAATCTTGACAAAAACTGAACGGATAATTTTCGGACGTGGATATCTTTATAACCACATCCGTAACTGCTTTTCGGAATAAAGATAGCTATTCGCTTTTCACATGCAGATGCTGACGAATTTTAGATATTTCAAAGATCCATAGTTAAAAGAAATCATAAATACTGAAGCTACACAACGGCTAGTGCAAGTTTAAGCTTTGGAAGACTTGGGCTAAAACCATTGCAAGTATTTAGTTCATTGGTTGCCGCGAGTTTAGAAGAATTCACCACACCCATTTGAGCTACCGCAACAATTGAAATTATGTGGTCGCCGCAACTGATCAAGAGCTATCAAAGTTGGTAATAAAACTACCGCAAATATTGGAACTTAAGTCGCCATATCTAATAGCGAGGATCACCATAGGCTGGTGATAGGATCACCATAAGCTTAAGAGTCTGTTTAATGGAATCTTGGGAGCATCTCATTTTATGAATTTGATAAGTTCAGGAAATTTTTGGAGAAAGATAACATTGCATTTCCATTCAAACTCCTAGAATATATAACCCAATATACAATCAGTCGTTCTAGGAAATATATCCTTATCAATCTTCTAAAATTTAGAACCAAATATACAACCTGTCATTTCAGGAAATATATCCTAATATAACCCACCATATCAAATATATTCTAATACAACCTTTCATATCAAATATATCCTAATATAACCCATCATATCAAATATATCCTATTACTCCCCCTTAAGTTGGAGCATGCAAATCACAAATGCCCAAGTTGCGTAACAAATAACCAAATTGTTGACGACCAAGTGCCTTAGTCAAAATATCAGCTAACTGATGACCAGTAGGTACATACGAAGCAGTAATATTTCCACCCTATAACTCATCACGAACAAAGTGGCAATCGACTTCAATGTGCTAGGTGCGGTTATGAAACACCAGGTTCTTCGCAATATGCAAAGCAGATTGGTATCACAAAACAGCTGCATGGGCTTGGAATGAGAACGCAACCATGATTTTATCCACTTAAGTTCACAAATCGCAACGGCTATAAAACGATATTCTGCCTCCGTAGATGAACGAGAAGCAATCAGTTGCTTCTTAGTTTTCCAGGAAATAGGAGAGCGACCAAGAAGCACAATATAGCCAGACACTGAACGACATGTCAAATGACAAGCTGCCCAACCACTATCACAATAAGTTGTCAACTGCATATCACTGGGACGAAGCAAAATACCTTGACCAGGTTGACTTTTAAAATATCGTAAGACACGGATGGTAGCATCCCAATCTGCGACCTGAGGATTACTCAAAAACTGAGCAAGAGTATGAATGGAATAACTCAACTCAGGTCAAGTAACAGAAAGATACACCAAACGGTCCACCAAATGCCTATATTGCTCCGGATGCTCATAAGGATCATTCGTCGCATAAGCCAATCGATATTCTGTTCCATTGGTGTATCAATAGGTTTACAACCTAACATACCTGTCTCTGTCAATATATCCAAAGCATACTTCCATTGAGAAAGAAACAAACCCTCATCACCGCGGGCTATTTCAATTCCAAAAAATATATTTCAACATACCAAGATCCTTCATATGAAAACACTTACTCAAGTATTGCTTGAACCTCAAGATCATATCATATGAGGAACCTGCAATAATCAAATCATCCACATAAACTAGTACATGTAGAGAAACCTCATCCTGCTGATAACTAACTAATGGATAATCAGCATAGGGTTGTGTAAAATCAAATTTCCGCAAAGCACTAGATAACTTAGCAAACCACTGCCGAGGAGCTTGACGTAAACCATACAATGACTTGCGTAACCGACACACTTTCCCAGGAGTAGGACAACTACAACATGGGGGAAGCTGCATATAGACCTCTTCCTCCAAATCACCATGAAGAAAAGCATTACATACATCCATCTGATGCAATGCCCAATTACGAGCAATAGCAACAGCAAGAAAAATACGAACAGTACCCATCTTAGCAACTGGAGCGAAAGCTTCATTATAATCAATACCAGCAACCTGTCGGTTACTATACACAACCAAACTTCCCTTAAGACGCTCAACATCACCATTAGCACGTCGCTTTATTTATAAACCCAACCACTACCAATAGCATTTTTACCAGGTGGCAAATCATCTAATGTCCACGTGCATTCCATTCAAGTGCATCAATCTCCTCTTTCATTGCCTGACGCCAACCTGCATTCTGAACGGCCTCTTTAAAGGAAGTAGGCTCGTTTTGAAGTGTAATTGCTGCTAAAAAATGCTTATATCTCGTAGAAAATTTATCATAATTCACATAACAAGCTATACTAAAAAGTTTACATGTGGAACGAGATGGAGTAGGAGAAGCAGTATGGGGGTCTATCTTGCATATAACTGTGTTAGTAACATATCCTCGAAGACGAGACGATGGAAGCTTGATGCCGTGCCCACGACCAAGATTATCACCATTTGAATCAATGCCTGAATTCTCCCTGGACTCCACATCATTTAAATTAACTCCCGTACTCCCCCTCGACTCCACACCATCACACTCGTGCATATAAGGCTGATGAGCAGCATGCTCCACGGCTACCCCAGCGGACTGGGTTGCTGCCTGCTGCTCACTCACGCCACCTCTATCTTCAACTATCACATCCTCTATGATCTCGACATCTCGTGCATTACCTAAATTAGACAAAACACCCAACCCATCATAATCATCAAACACACCATTCGTGGAATTCTAGGATAGAAATTGATTCAAATGCTCATTGGGGGAGGTGGAAAAGGACTCATGGGTAGCTAAAGGAAAGGCATGCTCAATAAATTTTACATCACGACTAATAAAATACACATGAGCATTAAATCATACAAACTCCACCCCATTTGACCCAAAGGATAACCAACAAAGATACATCTCTTAGAACGAGGGCCAAATTTATCCTTAACACGAGGCTGATTTGCAATATAGCAAAGACACCCAAATACCTTTAAAGCAGACATACTAGGTGGACTCCAAAAAAGCATTTCATAGGGAGTTTTACCATCCAAAACAGGAGTGGGAATCCGATTAATAAGGTGACAGGCAGTTAAGACACACTCCCCCCAAAAATCAATAGATAAGCTTGCTTGAAAGCGCAGGGCACGAGCAACATTTAGAACATGTTTATGTTTACGTTCTACTCTACCATTTTGTTGGAAAGTATCGACACAAGAAGTTCGATGCAAGGTGCCTTGATGAGCAAAAAAATCCTTTAAACATTTAAATTCTTGTCCATAATCACTATGCAAAACCTCCACTGGCATATTAAACTACGTTTTGACCATAGAAAAGAAATTTTGAATCAATTCCCAACCTCATATTTACCGACCATTAAACATACCCATGTAGCACAAGAAAAATCGTCAACTATGGTCAAAAAAAATAAGCTCCACAACTAGAAGCAACACGATAAGGACCCCAAATACAATAATATATTAAATCAAACAAATCAGTTGTTTTACTTGTACTTAATGGAAAAGAGTCACTAGGCTGTTTAGCCATAAAAAAAACATCACAATTGTCATCACAAAATTTATTCGTACTACTACTACTACTTCCAACAGGTAATAAAGAACGGACCACTTTCATGGAAGGATGACCCAACCGTCTATGCTATAACTGAGCGGAGTCTGCAACTATGGAATTATTTGCTTGAATACTACGAACTAGTTGGAAGAGATAGACCCAGTTACACTGCTCCCCTATGCCAATTAGGTTCCTCAAACTTCGGTCCTGAATAGTGCATAGCCTATTAGTGAAAAATAAAATAAAATTTTGTTTTTCAAGCAATTGAGACACAGATAGAAAATTGCAATTGAGGGTAGGTATATATAAAACATTATTAAGAATTAAGTCATGGCTTAATTTAATATGGCCTTCTTTAGTGGTAGTGTCATGTTTTCCATTTGGAAAACCAACCGGTTCTGAAGCAATTTCTTTGATATCAACAAACAAGTCAAGATTACCCGACATATGGTTTGAAGCTCCTGTATCAATAATCCATTGTTCCAAAAATTTCTTACCATTTAAATTAGGAGTAGAAGGCAGGGCTGAGAAAGTCTTGAGAGTTGCGATGAGCTGCTGCACTTGCGCATCAGTGAGAGTGGGTAACAAAGCACGATCCACCTCACTCATCACAAAATCAAATCTTGTCTATACCGTGAAAATGAAAAACAAACCTCCGCTTGAAACACAAGCACACACCACAAATCCACAGCACACAAAACTAATTTTCTGGAATACGGACAATGAACTAGAAAAGGAGAGGAAAAAAAAACTATTTTTTGTGCCTTAACTTAGGAGGCTCTGATACCATGATAAGTTCAGAAAATTTTTGGAGAAAGATAACATTGCATTTCCATTCAAACTCCAAAAATATATCCATATCAATCTCCTAAAATATATAACCAAATATACAACCAGTCATTTCAGGAAATATATTCTAATATAACCCATCATATCAAATATATCCTAATACAACCTGTCATATCAAATATATCCTAATATAACTCATCATATCAAATATATCCAATTAGAATTTGTAATGAAGTGCAAGATAAAGAATAAATGGAAAAGTGGACACTGAAGTAATTCATCTTGGAACCACTATAAAAGTTCATTACTTGTTTCTCTATTTCGTGCTATTTTCTCCTTAACTATTAACCCTTGATCACTTTAAGATGATAAATCTTTAAATTCATGATAAACAAGTTTGACGAAAATCTAGTCAAATAGTTTGTGCCCTCATCGAATAATTTGTATGGTGAGCGGAGATCGAACATGCAACATTCTGATATTTAGTTTAAGAAAGATGGATAGCTCTTCAACAACATGACAGTGGAAACTAAAGTTGATTCAAAGAATACCAAGCCAAGGTACACGCAACGATTTCAAGTATCATGCTAAATTTCAATTTAGCCAATGTAGACTAGCCAACCTTCAACCCTTGCACCACAAAACAATGAATTTGGCTCTAAAAAGGAAATGCAAAAGAATATAAATGTTAGTCAAGGCATAACAGTAAAAGATTTGACATCGCAAAAATCATAACGAACACAATTCAAAGCTCTATTGATGTTCATGAAAGAGATGAGACAAGATTGTCTAAGGAAGTGAATGCGCCCAAAACAGGATGGGTGCAATGTATATATATACATGTATGTGTTAGGAGATGAGGATGAAGCTCCTATACTTCGAGACTCAAAGGGAAAAGACCAATTCAAACTAGCACCAAATGAAGAATCGAGTAATATAACTTAGAGAGAAGTAAATAGAGTATTTAAAAATATTTTGCAAGATTACTAAAAGAAAATCATAAAATAGAATACATAAATGTAAATGCACAAAAAAATAAAGGATACAAAGATATACTCAGCTTCGATCTATGTCTACTGATGCCCTCAAATTTGTTATTAGAGTTAAATATTCAATGCTTACAACCGATAAACTCGCAGACACTATTAAACATACTAACCCTATGTTTAATAACTTTGCTTGAACTCAAATTCAAAGATTAGAATCACTAAACTACAAGAAAAAGTTAAATACTAGACTGCTTTGAAGTGAAGTAGAGCAAATGAATCTGATTTGAATATGAAGTGCAGGACAACTGTTCATTTATTAAACTACCTTTGTTTTTCGTTTTTATTTGTTTTAAAGACTTTTTTTTTGTTTTAGTTAGTAGTCTATTATTTATCAGTCCAGTATATTCCTACAGTTGTTTTTTAGTACACTAACTATTCCACTCTCATATGTTTGACGTAATCTTATTGTAAGTCAATATATGAAATAATAAGTAATCTTTTCTCTTGGAATCCATCCATTTAAGTTTGGAGGTAGCAATGTTTTGATGAGAAATGTTATTAAAATATCTGTATTCTATTCAGTTTTCAATATAGTACCTTTAGAAAAAGGGCTAAATAAAAAAGGTACTTTTGGTATAGGTCCTTGATGGGATTCAAAATTCATAAAAACCCCAGTGGAAAAAAGTATGTAAATTAGGTCCTTATTTTTTCGAAAATCATCAGAAAACATATAAAATACAAAAAAAAACTTCCAAATTTTAAAACTTATTTCAAGTAATATTATCTTCATATTCAGGTCAAAAAAATAAAAAAAATAAGGATGAAAAAGGAAACAAATCACACACAGTATATTTCAGCAATACTTGCAAACATGTATGCAATTTTAAAAAATAATTATAGGCATGTCTGCACTTATTCTAGATAGCATGCGTTTGCAATCAAAGATTGCAGATATGTCTACAATTTTAAGAAATAAATGCAGATATTTACGTAAATATCCCGATTGTTAAATCAATGTGCTGTTATTCAGTGAATAATTGCATACATGTCTGCAAATATATGAAAGTCTGCAATTACATAGATTTTTATTCAATGCAGTTATTCAGTGAATAATTACGTACATGTCTGCAGTTATATGAAATAATTGCGTACATATTGCAGATATGTCTGCAATAATTGCAAATATGTCTACAGTTTTTTTTCTTTCAGAAACCTAGTTATAGTATTTACAATTTTTTGAAATTTTTTTAAGCACTGGCGCAAAAAAACACGAAAAATATATGCTGCTACAGTAAAATAATTATAGGGATCCGATTTACAACTTTTAATTAGGAAGGATGTTGTTTGAATTAAATTTGGTTTCAGGGATGTGTAGGTTTGTCTATGTATACCCGAAAAATCCGAAATCCGTCCGGATTCGTATTCGAAAAAACAGATATTATCCTATATCCGAAAAGCGGATGTGGATATCCGATATCCGAAAAGAAAATTGGATGCTGATGCGGATATGGACATATCCGTATCCGAAAAATATCTGTCGGTCCGAAATCTTGCGTGTGTTGTCATTTTGTCATTATGTATGTTGCTATTTTTTCATTTGAATTGTTGCAATATCGTGTAAACATGTTTGATATTATGTGTGTTGTCATTTTATCATTTGAAAAACTGATTAGTATTGTAATGTGTGTATTGTCATTTGAGAAAGTGATTGTTTTAGTTCAAAAATATTAGTATAATAAAAATGGTAAGTTTGGCTCACATCCCTAATAAGTTTCAAAATAGAGAAAACATCCTTCACAACCAACACTTATTCCGCTCCCTATTTTCAAATTCACGCACGCAAAAGCATCCAAATACCCTTTATGTTTTTAACATTTCAAACGTGTATAACTTTATTTACAAAAACTGGATCAACATACCGTTTTCACCCAAAAATCACAAAATTTATGATCTTTAAAATGAGATCCATTATTGATACCCAAAATTCATATTTGCAGTAAAGATGCAATTATTTCAAATATTTGCAGACAATTCAACAAATTTTGAACAATTTCGATTTTTTTTCAAATTTACAAAAGTTGCAAATAATTGCAGACATTTCTGCAACTATATAGTATAGTTGCAGAAAAGTTTGCAACCATTGCACATAGTTGCATAAATTTCTGCAACTATGTGGTATAGTTGCAGAAATGTCTGCAACCATTGCATATAGTTGCAGACATTACCGCAACTATTATATGGTATAGTTGCAGAAATTACTATTGCATATAGTTGTATAAATTTCTGCAACTATATGGTATAGTTGCAGAAATTACTATTGCATATAGTTGTATAAATTTCTGCAACTATATGGTATAGTTGCAGAAATTTCTGCAACTATTGCATATAGTTGCAGACATTTCTGCAACTATTGCATATTTGCAGAAATGCAACTAATGCAAATAATAAACCGAAAATATGATTTATATGATTTCAGAAAGTGGATCAATAAATGAAAATAAAGATTTCAAAACCGCAATAAATAAACGAGAGTATTTATGGAAAAGAATTAAGCCGATGTAAAAATAGGGACCGGATTTATAAAGTTTCATTCAGAAGGAGTTTTTGTGTATTACGTTTGATTTTAGGGATGTGAGCCCCAATTTTCACCAATAAAAATCTTATTCAATTTCGGATGCGGATATTTCGAATATTTTCGACGCTTTTTATTTTCGGATGCGGATATTTTTGAATATCCGAAAATTATCCGGATGCGGATATTAATTCTCAAATATTCGCGAACAGCAGATGCGGATTTAAATTTTCGAGTGACACAGCCTAGGGATGCGTTCAAAAAAAATCCTCTGTTATTTTTATTTCCTCCTCAACATCTTGTCTTCACTGAAGAAAGCTCCATCGAAAATAAATCGAAGCCCTAAAATCCACTAAACTGCAACCAAGAAACTCAGCTCTGTAATGCTTCTCAGCTAAGGATTCACTGCAGAGTGGCCTCCTAAAATTGAAGTCACCGTCGCCTGAATTCAAGTGTCGAAACATGAAATCAATGCCGAGATCTGAAAAATGAACGCCGCTGCCTGGAGCTTGAACGCCGCCGCCTAAAAATTGAAGTGAGGCAATGATCTGGAACCGCAGCTACCTAGTATTAGTTGCATCACCTGGTGTTCAAAGTCGAATCATCAATGTTTGAGGTGAGTGCCGCCATCGATGAGCTGTGCCGTTGACGTTGTCAATGAGTTGTGTCGCTGCCTGAAACTAGTCGACGCCTTAAGGTAATCTGGAACTGCTGGGAGAATTTCCTAAAACTAGAGATGCTTGAGTTGTGGACGTGGTGATACTTGTTTGTGTTTGGGGATGGTGTTACTTTGATGAGCTTGGTTATTGCGGTCGATTTGTTGCAGGGGTGTATTGATGAAGTTGTTTTGTGAAACGAGGAGATTTGATTGATGATGAAGCTAGAGTTTTTGCGGGTGACTGAGTAAGGGAATGAAGTGGGTGATTGAGCGACAGAAGACGGTGTTCTGTTTGCGTGAGAAACGAACGTGAATGGTTATGGATAGGGTTGGAAGAAAATATAAGAAAGGGGGGCTACTAAGTAGAAAGTTGGGTATACAATTATGAAAAAAAAAGAGTTGCTAGGTAAATTTCCGTGTTTAAATAGAATTTGCCTACTTTGTTTTACTTTGTAGAAAATAAAAATCCGTATAGTGAATTACAAATTCTGATATATCTTCCAAGTATATTGTTTGATTGTGTATATATTTTATTGCTTATGATCTTGTTTTTTTGTATGTAGAGTATTTGATTGCTTGTCGATATATTTCATTTTGCTTCATATCTCTATTTGTTTCATTCTCTTTGTATATGTAGCCTTTCGTTGAATTGAAAAGAAACTTTACTGTAACCAGTATTTTTCAAAAAACTCCGTAAATAATATACTTAATACATATAATGTCAAACTTATAATCATCGCCATTAAACATTTTATAGGTTACTTGTAGGATAGTATTTCTAATTTAGGCAATGATTTCATTAAATCAATTCTTAATCAACTCTTTGGTTTAGAGTGAATAATAAATAATTTATTATTTTTGGTTAATTGGTAATCAAATAATGAACTTATCTTTATTTCAAATTGATTAATATTTATAATTACAAGACTTGATATGTGTTGTTCGTATACCCATGAAATTCATATTGCAGGGATTTCCAATACAAAGATACCTCAAGATTCAATTGTTACTCTTCAAATAGAATCCTAATTATCAAGGGATAACTATTAATTGAATTAGAATTATCACTAGGAATCTGTGAAAAAATATATCCAAGCAACCAATCATACAATCACAAATACTGGATAATGTGCCGGGCGAAACCATCTGTCTGCTTCTATTGTGCAACTCTGATCATATAAAGATCGATAAAAAACTTCATGATTTGTTAGACAGACAAAGTACCATGTCCCAAATGGGCTCATGGAATTGCCCAATACCGGAACAAGTGCCCCAATCGCCTGCTAATCGCACTTCTGAAATGGATACGATTAGGTCAAAGATTGCTTAAGAATCACATAATCGGTAATAGGAACATCAAAGAGTGGAAAGAATGGAAAACATTCCTAAAATCCCAAAAGATACTTTCTTATTCTAAAGGGGATGATTCCTACTATTTTCCCCAAGAACCATTAATGGGCGGTCTCTAAGACCCACGTAGACTAAGATTTATGTCCGCAATATCATATTTTGTTCAGATCTCGGTTATGATAGCAAGCTGTAACGCCCCATCTCGAGTTCCACATGAACAAAGGGTATTGCTCCGTAATACTGTTTGCTAGTGCAGAAAATAGGGCTAGTTAGGAGCGACCATCCTTGAATTTCGCTTTAGGTAACATTAATACGCCGATTAATATGGTAAATATATTTTTATCTCAAGTGGAATCAATGTATGCAATCTAGGCTTAGAACAAAACTACGGTGACTATAATAACAATCCAGAACAATATACGATAAATACAAATCGTAGAATCACAGATAGAATGTATACAACGGAATATAAATAGATACAAACTGATCAAATTGAATAGATACATAATGTGAAATACACGACTAGTCAAAACGATCCATATAATATATCTATACTATATCTCACGAAAAAATATGTACACATAAGAATCTAAACTCGCTATAAGATACAACAATACGTACAAGATGAAGGTAATAAGAATGATGGCTAATTAACTGGAGTGAATCACCTCTAGAACTACCACTTGGAGCACCTGAAATATCTCGATCTGATCCAATATAAAATAATAAACCGGTCAGTCTAGGCTACAATGAACGTGTTAGCAAGCTAAATGATAGATAAAATGAAATAGATCTCAAATATAGTCATATATTGAAAAATATCAAACATTACCAATAACGTAAAATCACCAAATATTAAAAATCAAGATAGTTTATTAAAAGAAAAAATTCCCCAAAATGATTTGGTGATAATTCAAACAACACCAAATCTAAAATCTCACAAATAAAAATCCAAAAATCTCACAAAAATGGGGAAGGCATCAAACTTCAAGTTTGGTAGGACAAATTCACCTACATGCATGTAACTTCAAGATAAATGTATAAGTCTATAAACATCAAGATAGGTACAAGACCCATAAATATCAATATAGGATCAAGTCCTATGATCTCCGAAATAGGTACGAGGCCTATAAACATTGAGATAGGTACGAGACATATAAATATCAAGATAGGAACAAATCCTATAAACAACAAGATATGTGTGAGACCTCTAAACTCCAAGATAGGAAAAAGTCCTATAATCATCAATATAGGACCGAAACCTATAAACTCTAAAAGCGTGTCATAAACTCGTCAATAATCCCTTGAATGACAATAAACAACAACCGTGTGTCCCATACCATACAAGTTTATTTAAACGTTTACAATAGGTTTAGTAAACCACTCATGTATATAAATGGCTCAATTGAACAAGTCCAAGAATTAATTGGAAAAATAAACGCGAGCATTACATACAACTCATTTGATTATGCCGTCTAAATCGATTCCTCATTTGATCAATGTTGTGCAATTTTACCAAATGTCTTATTTTGAAATCCTTCTCAAAAATATTGTTTTATAAACTAGAATATACAAGTGTGTTCATATATGCATATATGTGTTGGAAAGCCCTTGCTAATATATATATATATATATATATATATATATATATATATATATATAAAAGTACAATTTTAAACCATTAGTCTGAATAACCTTTAAAACCATATTATTATAAATAAATATATTTTATCAAATATTCCAAATATCTTTTAAAAAATTATATTCGCACTTAAAATTATTTGAGAAAACGATTTGGATTAAACCATTCTTTTAAAAACTTTAGTAAAGAACACGCGACAGAAATTATATGTTGTCTCATAGACCCACGGAGCAATTCTATGGTATAATAAACTCCAAGATGAACACGCAAATTCATAAATTAAAATTGGGAATTTCATTGAAATTGGCAAAGAGAACAACATCAAAATCAAGCAAATATGTTCAAGCGCTCGCACGGGCAAACGGAGGAGCGAACGGGAACAAAAGAAGCCTAAAATGGAGTGACCTGGGTTTTGGCCCAGGTTATGACCAGTCCACTAGTCATCATGACCGATGCGTCGGTTGGTATGCCTGGGTTTAGCACTAGGCGTCTCTGGTGGTGCTCCGATAGCCTGTTGGCGGTGGCTTCTTCGTTGATTTTCAGCTTGACCTTTAATACACTGAATTAGCTAATGTGCGAGAATAAATCCAACTACAATGGAATGTAATACATGATCATATGAACAGGGTTTTCATCAAATAAAAAGTCTCATATGCAAGAAAATCAACACAAATTGAGACAAATTCAACACCAAATTCATCCGTAACTACAGTTACGATAAGCATTCATCTATAGGCTAGAAGTGTGAGATTAACTCACCAAATTGAACTTAAATGGACGACTAGAATTTGGACTCCACTTAGCTAAAAACTTTCAGCTACAACCTAGGTTTTATTTTGAAAAATTGCAAAAGAAATAAATTACAATCATGATCAAAGTTGAGATTAAAGACCCAATATATGTAAGATATGATGGTAGAGATTACCATAGCTTTACATCTTCTATTAACAATCAAAAGCCCTTTGATTTAAGCTTGATTTGGGGATTTAATCTGGTTTCTAGGGTTTGCAAGTTAGGTTAGTTTATTTTTAGATTGTTGATCTTGGCTAAAATGAGGAAGTGACGAAGGAAAACAAGAGCATGTAGTTATTATTCACCCTCAACATGGGCCTAAGGGGTATCATATAACCTAATAAGAAAATGTTTATTAATTTATATTGATGTCTCCTATAAAACACTAATTAATGCTCAAACAATGTTTATAGAAGCATAGACTAATTTTCCCCAAATTTACCAAAGCTTCAACGGCTCAAAAATTCCCATTTCTATTGATATTGAGCTAATTTATAAAATTAAATATGATTTTTGAAATTAAAATATATTCTCATTATTTTTAATAAAATAAACTATTAATTTAAAAAAATATCATTTTAAACTGTAAATCTCAATATTAACACTTTATTAGATTTACAACATTTGTTGTAATAATTTGAAATGGAAAATATTTATCGTAAATCTCCATTTAATAAATAAGTGAATAAATCATGGAAAAATGCACATTGTAAATTACCAAATTATTTCCATATATTTTATTCACTCAATTCCTCAAAATTACTCTTATATTATTATTTATAAGAACAAAACTACATAATTTGTTGTTTCTATAAATTCTCAATTTGAAAATTAACAATTAAAAATTCTCCAAATTCATCCTAAAATTTATTAAGATAAAATAAATCATAATCTCTAGATTTAATACCAGGTAAACTTGACCAGGGTTGTTATAGACTTCTCCCTTACAAAAATTGTGTCCCCGCAATTTCGTTAGGGGAAAAGTTTATAACAAATTACAAAGAACATATCTTCTCAAATGGAATTTGAGCCATAAAAGAAGGATGACTCTAAACAAGAGACCCGTCTTAGTGAACTCAGGAAACTACATGAAGCATTCCCTCGATGAATTCTCAAGCTCTACAAGAATATTCCTTAGGATTATTGGGCAATACGACTTAGATGAGTGGAACATATTTATTTTGAAGGTGTTTAACCTCTGATGCAACAAGAAGAATAAAAAACTACTCATAAGTTAGATTTTGAGAGATCTCAAGTGTAACAAGGATTCTATGCTCAAGAACAGAATCTAAATTTCTAAAGTGTTCAAAAGTTGGAACACGAGTAGGACACCACGAATGTCATTGAGCTAGATCGGTAAGAAAGTTCAGTAAGAACCCGAGCCGTTACACTCAATGGTTAGGCAGGGTCTCATATATTAAAGAACCATTACCTAAATTGATAGAAATACCACTCATTAAATAAGGATGAAACATGAATAAAGATTTGATGTTCCACCGAATTCCAAGATCTTTCTAAAAAAATTCACGAATAGTGTCAGGACCTAAGATCAATTACTTTTCTAGACTCAAACTAACAAGAGAGAGATTAATATGGCCTCTCAAATAAAACCTTGAAAGGAACCATACCGATATGTGTAGAAAATAACGACAGTAGGAAAATAAAATTCAATCAAGGTTTTTACGATCCTCCTAGCGCTAACAAAGTGAATAATACAATCATGCGGTAGACTCGTAAGATTTTTCAACATTTAAATCTTTTAGTAGCTCTCTTTTTATTTTTCCCACATATGAAACATAGACGAATTGACATTATCGGTGTGGTACCGATGGTGAAAGAGGGAGCTAAGTATGTAATAGTTGCAGTGAATTATTTCACGAAGTGTACTGAAGCAAAACCGCTTGCCACAATCGCATCAAAAAAGATGGATAACTTCATGATGAAGAACATTATCTACGGGTTTGGAGTACCATTGAAGATCATAAAAAATAATGAAACTTAGTTCGAAAGTACAGAGTTCAATGATTTCTAAAATTGGTAAAAATTGAGAGTAGCTTTTAAATAATGGTATTTCCGAAGGCGAATCGACAACTGGAGGCGGTGAGTAAAATCGTTAAGTCCTCCTTGAAGAAGCGATTAACTAAAGCTAAAGGAAAATTGGTCGATGAGCTTCCGCTAGCATTATAGCCTTACAGAACGACCTACAAATCAGCAACTTGACACACACCATTCACTTTAGCTTACGAATAAAAAGTGATTATCCTAATAGAATCGGAAGACCCTTCCCCTCTTAAAATTTTTTGTAATCCAAAGGAAAATGAGGAATTCTTTCTTGAATCCCTTGATTTGGTTGTTGAGAAATAGGAAGAAGCGAAGTTAACGGTATTTGCTCATCAAAAGAGGGTAGTTCAATATTTCAATACTAAAGTCCAAAACTACACTTTTATGGTAGGGGATCTTATTCTGGAACGAGTTTTCTTAGGTACTAGGTTATTCGTTTCTAATTGGGAAGGTCCTTGTGTAATTGAGAGAAAGCTTGGAGATAGAACATTCAATCTAGCTTCGGTCGACAGAATGCCGATTCCACAAGCATGGAATAGCAACTTGTTGCATCGCTGCTACACTTAGTTTTATTTATTTTATTTTCACAAATAAGCGATCCACGGATTTTGAGGGCAATGTAATAATGCAGGATTTGCCACATTTTTCCTTTATAAACACAATTGGCTTCATGAGCCGATGGAATCGTGTTCATACAAGCAAAAAATTTGTACTGCGCGATTGGCAGTATGATTAGGAACATTTTCCTCTATTCTGGGATAATGGCTAGGAAGTATGCCCTCAGGGGTTGATTGAATAATTTGACCCCGTCTTTTAAAACAAACTCCTTAGGCGAAGGATCATGATCGAGGAATATGAATCTAGGTCGATCAGATAATCTGACCTAATCTTTCAGGGCCAATCGAATAATTTGGTCCCACCTTTCTGGGTTGATTGGATAATCCAACCCAATTTTTGGGACCCATCTGATAATTCGTCCCCACCTTTCCAGGTCATTCAGACAATTTGGCCCCCACCTTTTTCGATAGATCGGATAACTTGAGCCAATCTTGTAGGGCTAATCGAATAATTCAGCCCCACCTTTCAAGATTGATTAGATAATTCAATCCTAAACCTTTAAGTGTGTGGACAACTGCACCAACTTTCTTGGTCAACATCAGTACCAAGAAGTAGAATTGCAGGAGCCAATCAGATAATTTGACCCTGACCTTCAAGAATTTTCAATTGCTTGGAGTTAGGCAATGTCTAGAAGGAAAGTCCACTTAGCAGTAGATCAGATAATTCGACCATGACCTTAAGGAACTTTCCATTGGTCAGAGTTTGGGAACGTCAACAAAGACTGACCACATAAGGATCGATCAGATAATTTGACGCTAGCTTGTAGATATCGGTCATTTCCCGAAAGTTGGCAATGTCATAAAGGAATGCTAGATGTCGATCAATTAAACCATCGGTTCTCGAAGGTAGGAAAACTGGTATCGGACTAGATTTTTGAGACTACGCCAGCAGCCTAGAGCAATATGCTTGTTCAAGGACAAGCAAGGATAGTCATTAAAAATCTAGATCAAATACAATCACACACTTTCGTTCTAGAATCAGGATCGGGAAAGCGCTATGAACTAGGAGCAATTGAATAATATGCCCTGTAATGTTTGCCTCATACTAATGCTCGGATTCTGGCATTTGGGAAAGCAGTTTCTATGGATAGGATTTGGTTCGTGAGGGAAATATATATAAACAGGAAGTGAATATTATAGTTGATGCTCTATGGTGGTAGGGAGCAGAACTTGGACTATTTACAGTAGAAATCGATTAAAGAAATCTCGACCTAACCAAATAGGAATAACCATGGAGTTGGTCCAGTCATTACTCTGTTTCACCAAATGGAACAGTTTGGAAACTATAAACACCACTAAATAATGGAATATAATTGAAGCAATTGTTGTAATTTTATTAATTTGCATAGAGTTGCAGTAGATAAATGCATTGCACAGAAACAAACATAACTAATAAAGGGAATTGTAGTACAGGTAGTTATATTATATATGCATATAGTTATTCATAAACAAGTACAGTATATATAAAATGTAGCAAAGTAAACAAAACAAAATTTACAAAACAAAACGTGATCTTTTATTAATTTAGCGGGGGCCATTCCCACACAAACATGACCGGAATAACAAAATCCATGTTGTCGCTCCTGCAAGCTTCAACAATTTTTTCCTTTCCTCTCTTCCTATCCTTACTGCTTGAACCACCAGTCGGGTTCTCATGCTTTCGCTTGCCTAGATATATTCCCTTCTTCACGGGTGTCGCCCTCGAACATTGTGGTTTCACCCTCGAGTTTAGAAAGGGAGTCATCAAATTTTTTGCAGGGACAGCGGTGGGCTTGGTCTTAGGGGGATTTATCTTGGTGTGAGGAAGTTTTGCAGAGGGGCTTGCAGGCACGGAGTCGATGGACTTCTCAACTCCATGCTCCTTTTTAATCCTAACATTAGAAAGTTCAATCATTGATTTCTCCCCCATTATAATAGGATCAGTTGGGTCTATAGCGCTAGTCATTAAAACATCTTCCGTAAGACTAAGGAACATCCTCCAGCCCTTCTAGGTCCCCAATATTTTAAGTATCAAGGCCAGTTTTAGAAAAGGGAAATAGCGATGGAGTAGCAAGTCCCTTAGAGATAAATTTCAACATGGTGAAGGTAACTATGGTACTCGATCCTTAAGTAACTAGTGGTGGAGGCGGGAGAAGCGAATGACCTACGAGTTGACGAAAAAAGGGTAAAGGTTAGAAACGGATTCATGTAAGAACCGAAGTTTCTTGATTAGGAACCTTCGCTCGAGGTGGATAATGAAGCATGAGACATAGAAATCTCGCTCTCTTCAGGTGAGTGCTATATTGGTGGGTCAACAAAAGAAGGGACATACATGTCAACAGTAGTAGCCGCTGTGGATGTTAAAATTATTTGAGTGTCCTTGGAGCTAATCCCAACAATCTCAGAAATGCTCTTCATGGGCTGTTTTGACTTCGAATGGATGAATCCACTGGACTGATGTGCTTACGCCAGCAGAAGCCCCGAAAGTAGTAGCGACGACATCTTCAATGGCAAGTATGCTTTTCCTCCTTGTGTTTTGGCTATATCTCCAGCGCTGAGATAATTAAACATTAGCTCTTCCTCGATGAGGCCTTCACCGGTTGCTTCAGAGCAATGTAGCACTTCCTTCTAAGCATCGGTGAGAGTTTTAACATATGTACTCCCTAGCCACTTCAAATTTGTATACTAGATTACGGTTGCGAAGAAATGCTGGAGAATATTATTCAACTTCTTCTTGGCACTTGCCTCCTTAAGGTCTTTCAGCTCTTGTGCAGCAAAGGAATATTCAACCTCCACATCCAGCTTCTTGGCCTTCCAAGCAGCATGCCCTTCTCGAGCTTATCTTTTTCTAAGTAAAGCTTTTGAATTTCGGTTGCCTACTATTCAATGATATTATCCGTGGCCTGGACAGTTTCATCTTTTGTAGTAAGGTCCCTGTACTTCTTGATGATTTGGATTTTCAAGGCAACACCTTCCTCATGAGCAATCTTGAGCAGGTTTTTTTAGCATGAGTTATAAGTTAATGTGGGCTGTCCTCATCTCCTCCATCAAGCTTTTAGCACTAGCCTTGAATTTCATGGCGACTTCTTTTTCAACCTTCATGTTCTCCAAATCAACCTTATACCCCCACGATGAGATCGTTATAGGTTTTTTTCTCTGACTCTAAAGAGCAAATGTTTGTATAATTAATCTTGTTAACCTTGGAGAGGGCATAGCAGAGTTTCTTTCATTCATAACCTTGATTAATGTCCCTTTGTATACATTCGACATTCTGGTCCGCTTCATCCTTCGGAATGTCTTAGATGTCATGATCGAACTTGACGCCATGTAGGAAGTGGTCAGGAAATGGAACTTGTAAGTGGGGAAGAGCAGTAGGGAGATAAGCTGAAGGAGTAGAGATCTCCTTGGATTGAGGGGGCATGACTGTAGTTAAAGAATGAGAAGTAGAAGTTTACTCATGCAAAGGAATCCGAGGACTAGAGCGGGGAGGAGGAGCCTAAATGAGGAGCTGTGGAGATCTTGCAATTCTTTATATTGCTTGGTTTGATCGAAAAATAGCCTTTCTTCAGCCTTCCTCTTCTTTATTTCCTTCTCATCTTTGTGGTCGTCCTTCGCTTCTTGTTCCTTCCTTCAAAATATTTCTTCATCAGTATTGTAATGATCTCGATAATTGCAACATGATGGATATAGGTCAAGAGTTCTTCCTATGGACTCACCCACACTATATCAAAGCAATCTATATGTATCTCTGGTCATTGAACCTGAAACGAGAAAAAGATTATATAATTTTTGGAATTTCAGAATACTAATAAACGTAAAGATGTGTCTTTGTGATCATAGTGAGGTGTAGAGTGCCGATGACCCATTAAGTACACTACAGGTTGTGTTCACATAGAATTAAAGATAGAGACTCGCCACCTTCATCTAGAATTACCTCGGGCAAAAAGCTAAAGTTAGGAGAGTCGTCTTTAAGAAGATCATCAATTTTAATATCGAAATCTCCCAAGGAGCCGAAGATATCATCAAAAGAGTGGACTGGAGGAGTTGCTTCAGTAAGAGGTAACATGCTCGTCTCTATGACCTTTTTCTGAGACTTGATAATCACGTGCTTAGGATGAGAAAAAAATAAGAGGCTTAGGACCTTCAAGTGATGTTTTACCAAATGACTCATACCCCTCCGGACTTACTCATAATCGTTATCACCTTCTTCGACATTGTCATCCCCTTCTTCTCCTTTCACTTCCCTCATCTTTTCCTTCCATTCTCTTCTCACTTTGCATTCACTCTCCTATAAGATTGGTTACATTCTAGCACCATCGCCTCTTTCTCTCGAAATAGCATTAGCAGTGATTCTTTTGAAATTCTATCAGTATATTCCTTAGCATTTGGCGCATTATATGGGCCTTCCACATTCCCTTGAAGAATATCGCCAAAGTCGCCTGTAGGGGAGGAAACCCTAGCCGGTATCATGGGGGAAACTTCACCAGGAATGGAAATGCTATTGGGAAGAAGGAGATTGTGACAACAAAGATTTTCATTCGTTAGAAGGTAGGGAGCAGAGCGATTTCGATTTGGAACTCTCTTTTACTGTATCCATGATATCGTCAAGCTCTCGTTGGTATCACAAACATGAATATTTACAAAGGAAATGGTCATAAGTTAGATATTGAGATGATGAAAGTTCAAATGTGGAAAGGATAAGAGGAAAAAATCTTACATCTCGAGAGCCAAGGCTAGTTAGAGGCGAAGGGACACTAGACAAAGAAACTTTCATTCTTAAAGTATGAAAGCTTATTGTAATGTTTCGTAATAACCTTGCTTCTACCCCAGGCCTCGATAACCATATAGGATGGCATGTTATGCCTTTGCTTGAAGTGTAAGAGGTAGGTAAACTCGTTGAAAGTTGGTGCCTGGTTGAATTGGTTCATGAAGAGCATGTACAGAGAACTCAACAGAGCATACCCATTGGGATGAACTTGAGGCAGCGCCAACCCGTGTTCTTGGAGAACCATATGGAGAAACGAATTGAATGGCGACATAGTACCACTCAAGCACATGTATATATTATAGGTCGTATATCCCAATAGAGGATTATGTGCTCGTGTACCCTATGTTGGGAGAACCGTTTCCCTTGGGATCCTATTTTGGCGATGTATATTCTAAAGCATCCTCAAAGTAAGAATTGTCAGCATCTGGTGGATCATCCAAGACACTTTACTTGATAAAATAATTCAGCGGAGGAGGCAGATTTTGCAATAGCTCTGCTGGAACGATCATGCCCTATAACTCGGCAGTGGTTAAATGTTCGGGATTAATAGGTACAAAAGGTAAAGCCTGAGCAGTGGAGGACCAAGCTTCGGAAGGATTAGAAGTAATGGAACCGGATGGAAATAAGGCTACTAGAGAGTCATTTTGGATATGAAAACATGATGTTCAACATGGTCGGTTATGTTTTTATTTCAAATATTAAATCCATGCGGCCGACGCCCAAAATCCACGGGATGCCAATGTGTGTTGACTAATCGGATTCTGAATGTCGACCGGGGCAATGGAAAGTGTCAAGCTATGTAGTGTGATTCCCAATACCTATACATGATGAATAGAAAATCTTCTATAGATAGCTTTCTCATGCTAGAAAAATGAGCCGTGTCGTATGATGAGATTGTGTATCGGATCTTGCTCATTATCATTGGCCAATCGATAACAGAACTGTTGTCTAAAGCAACACGGAAGTTTATCTTTTACAGGAACACGAAAAGTGCAAGAATTGATGATACAAAGCAATGGATTCATTCAATTCAATTGCTCATCAAAAAATAATTGTCTTTTTGGTGCTCAAACAGCGATAGCTAGTTTGACATATGTTGATCAGAGAAAATTAAAGTAGTTTATGCAAAAATTGAGTAATAAGAGTCATGGAGTTGCTCCAACTAAACGCTCGACACAACCACCTCAAATCACTATCATGATCAACTGGCAAGCATACGATGGCAATGGCTTGATCGCTAATGCAAACCCACTAGAATTTTAAATCACGACTTAAAGACAAAGAAGTCGAGGACTGGAGCAATACCAATTGTTGGTCGTGCCATGAGATCGACCACAATGTTCTAACAATAGTGGCATCTTCTGGTACATGGTGGTGGCTAGGAAGTGACGATAGTGGTTTCAAACGAAGGATCGATTCTAGCAAGGAGTCGGTAGCTAGAAGAGTTCGGAAACGAGAAGGCAGAAAATGAGAAGTATGGAAAAATTCTCTAATTCCCAAGTACTTATAATCGGAGCAAGTCAAAGCACTCGACACCATGAGAAACCACTCGACATTGAGTTGAATTTTTAACCAAAAATCAGAGTAAAATCAAGGGAGAGGAGAAGTATACACAGATAAGTGTGTAATGATCTCCAAAATGTAGGTCTTGACCTTAGCATAAAGAATGGAATTTCAGCTATGAAAAGTAGTTGAACGGATATCCATGGAATATAGGAGTACTATAAATCAATTCTTGGATAAATCATGAATATGCATGGATAATATTAAACGTTTTCCATATTCCAGAGCCTGCTTCGTTTTCAACAAAAGCTTACTCTAGAGAGCAAGTGTTATCCATCTTTTTGACCCGGTAGATTTTCACTACAATTCAAAGTCAGGATGAAAAAAATTTGATTCTCAGACTTAGGGACATGCTTAAAGTTTAGAAAGCCACAATAAAGAAGTTTGAATGGAATTGGACCAGAAAGAACCAATCGATGCCGAGTGGTATCACTCGATGCCGAGAGCTTTCTTCCCAACGTGGGATCACCAAAACACTTGTACGAGGAGCTCTAGCTTGAAGTGGCAATCATGGGGTACATCTCTTGAGGAATAAAAGAATAATTCTTAGGATTCTTTTAGAAAAAAGAAAAGAGAGGAGATTAGAACAACTAATATTAAGAACTAGCTGGAAAGACTCACATCTTAGAGAAAAAAGTCCTCGGTGGAAAATGCACCGGAGATACACGGCAAAGTGGAAGAAAGAGGAGAGTTTGCACCAGCAAACATTAATCAGTATCGAGTGGTTTCACTTGGTACCTAGAGGTATTTATTCGTGTATGGGCCTCACCTTCCTTTTCTACACCCTCGGATCTGAATTTGAACTTTATATTTCGTGGGTCTCCCGTTCTGCTAGATGATTTCCCTATAAATCGCATGAGGTTTTTTTGGCACCTCATCTTTTTTTATCTCCTACCTCTCCTCCATCAAAGTCACTAAGAAAGCTACTACTTGTTGTTTTAAGCTTTAGATCAGTAAATATTTCGACTAATGACTCAAGATCTCTTTCAAATCCATAATCAACAAAAACTACAATGGACATAGGTTAAAGATTGCCGAACCACTTTAAAAATTATGGTATTCTCTTTACTTTTTCTATAGTTTTTGCTAGATCTTAACATTTCTACGGGTCTTTTCATGTTGATCCATTTTTAGCATTAACATATGGTATGCATAACAGTTAGTTGAATCAAATATGTAATTGATATGGTATGAATAAAGTCATATAAACATAATGAAGTATAAAAGTAACCTAAAGAACTCCATAAATCAAATACACAAAAATTATCTTTTCATTCATAATTTTTTTCAATTAGTGGAAAAATCATTCTAGTGGAAAAAAATTATAAAATTAAACATTTTAGTGATATTAAATGCAATTACTATAGGATCAATTTTACCCTAGAGGGGGGTGAATAGGGTGATGCTAATAAAAAAATTGATGTGGAAATATATAAAATAATTGCAGCATAGATAATAGCAGAGTAATAAAAGCAGAAATAGAACAACATAGATTTACCCAGCTTTGGCAAAACCTTTCCTATGTGCAGCCCCCAAGGTTTCTACTAGAAATTAAGCAGTCGGACGCTTACACATGTAAAATTGCAACATTCGCTATCGAATAACCTAACTCTACGTTCAAAACCCTGCCACAACTCAGCCACTTAGTTGCGAATTCTCAAACTACACCACCGTAATTCGTCCCCTACTCCCACAATTATAATTTTACAAAATTTTAAAAGAAAAATACATAATAAAATCTAAAAAAAAGCCCTTTATATATTTAACCTAAATAACAACTAAACTGACTGGCCCACTTAAGAAAATAGCTTTAGAAAACATCTCCCCTTTATTCTTCTTCAGCCGGTATCCTTTACTTTATGGAAATGTCTCCTTCATTTTCCTTCCATTGCTCAAGAACTTTCGTTCCTCTTTCAAAAAATTAGGGCTCTATGGAAGTTGAAACCACCGATTCCAATCGAAAGATTGAATTGATGTTTTCACGTTGACTACTTTGTTGATCGATCGTCTGGCTTTGAATTCACTCGGCTGCTTCAATTAGTTGAGTTTGAATTGAATAATACTATTATGTGTTTTCCTTTGTTACTCATATTGATGTGCTTGAACTCGATGCCTGTATGCCGATGATGATAGTGGGTTAAATAGGGATCGATTCCCTTAATTTCCGTTTGAATATTTCATTTGAATTCTTCAGTTAGTTTTGCTCTACCGTTCGATTTTGCTTGAATACATGTGATTTTTTTTAGACTGGTTCAATTCGAATATTTTATTGATATGCTTTACTTGATTACCATGGCTTGTTTGGTTTTCTGATTTTTCATTCTATTATTTGATTTTCTCTGAGTTGGTTTCGATCTTTTCTCCTTCGACTTCGGCCACTTTGATTTTGTGATAATATTTAGAGATGAAAATTTGACTTCGACTTGTTTAATTTCGAACTTGTTATCACCTGAATTTGACTTTGGTATTTAAACTTGACTTGGTTTGAAACTGCTACCTTGGTTCTTGTTCGAACTGCATCACTTGATCATCTGATTGATTTTTATCTCTGTCTTGACTTTATTAAAATTTGTTAAATGCTCTGTTGCTTGATTACTAGTTCATGTTCACACTGCTACTTTATTGCATTCCATATTATCACTACATATATATACATGTATATGTGCGTGTGTTTGTGCATGTATATATGTATACTTGTGATGCCTTGCTCGGCTTGATGCTCTGTTGTCATTGCATTTGCATCTTGTACACTGGTTGTTCATGCCTCTGACCTGACACATATGCATGTACTTTTATGCAAATGTGCATACATATGTCACTTTTCTTGCTTATTCCATTTTGTAGTGCTTGTATATCCATATACTCTGGTCTGGTTGTATTAATACATGTTTTCACATGTGTATATTTTGTTGAGGCTCCATGTTAACCCGGTGGTCTGGTTTCATATATACTCTGAACTTTGAACTTGCTCCTATTCATGTCTGTAGTATTTCATATGAGGTCTGTATACATTTGCTTCAAGTGCTCCTTTGTGTTTGTACTGGGTTGCAGCCTCTATTGCTTCGAGCCAGTTGTGCATTTGATTTATGGACTTGTATTTCCATATAAACTTTGAGCCACTAAAGTTTATTGCTATAGCCATGTAATCAGGTCTTGATATCTTCATTTATGAGTTGCTATCGCCATGTCATATGCATTATTGTCATGTGCATATGTGTTTGGTACCGTTATGTAGTTCTTGCCACTTTATCCAAGACTGTTTGCATCCCTTATTTCTGAACCTGCATTTGTATTTTGGAATATGGTTTTGGACTTAAGTCTTGTATATGTCTTTGAACTTTTTATGCTTAGACATTCTGTTGGGGCTTGTGAAAATAGTTGAGTTGGTGTGGTCAGTTGTGGTCAGTTCCATGTTGCATTTGAAGTGTGAATTCAGTTGTGTATACTTGGTTCTATGATTACTTGAGTCTGATACACTCCACTGGTTCATGTGCAGTTTGTGTATTTCTGGTTTCACTTGAATTTTCATATTGCTTTGAGTCGAAATCCAGTTACTTGCCTCTAAACCGTTGTGTTACTACCTTGACTTGTAGCTACACTTGACCATGCCTTTGTCGACAATTTTTTATATTGAAGTTTGGTTTTGATATTTGACTGCATTTTGCTATTACACATTTCTTTGAGTCTGGAACTTGTTGTACATATGGCCAACCATGTGTATGTGCACTGAGCATGTGGATTTGTATTCAGTTGCATTCAATCTGGATTGGTCTTTGTTGCTCCTTTTGATATGTAATCTTGTTGTTGTTTTTGACTTGCATTCTTATTTGAACTAGTCTATGCAAGTCTGGGTTGGTTGCTTCAAGACTTCACTGTCGATTCTGTTCTCTTGTGTACACATTTGTGCACTTGTTAGCATGGTCTAGTTTGTGTTGGTTGGCCCTGATTTTGGTTGCATGATAACTTGTACTTGACAATTTATTTTTGTTTTTGTATTGCACCTGAGTTAAACCTAGCTTTGGCTCAGATTTGACCTAGTGCTCATGTCATGACTTTGTTTGTATTGCGCTTGAGTTGAACCAATCTTTTGGTTGGGTTTGACCTTGTGCTCACATGTCCCTGCAGTTTTATCAAGTGTATATTGGTGTGCACAACCTTGTGGCATGTATAGCGATATACTGTGCATGTCACAAGTTGTTTGTGTATGATGAATTCAAAAGGAAAATGATGACGAACAACCCAAATAACTGAGGCAAATAATACTTTCAAAAACACACATTTTATTTTACACTGCAAAAATATTTATTTTTCAATTTTACTGCGTCAGTGTTTATTTTGCAAATTGCTCAAATGCTAGATTCAAGCTGGAGAAAAGTTGAGGTTAAATACGAGTGAATGAGTGATATGTAGTGCGGTGAACATTGTAGAGTGAAATTTGTGATGTAATCGAAATTATAATGTAATTGAAAAATGTATATCTGTAGTGAGAGCTTAAATTTGTACTATTCGAAATTGTAATAAAATATTTGTTTGAATTTAAATCATGTGTTATTTATTTTATTCATCAAATATTTATTTAATTATGTGATAAATAAAATAGTACAATAACAAATACATTTAAATGAATATATATATATTTATTTATTATCATCAAACAAAAATCATATATTAGCATATTCAACAATCTCCCCCTTTTGATGATAACGAACATATATTTAAGATTTTGAATTTATTAAATGTATTTAATCATTGATTAACTCTATTTGCTCCCCGTATTTGATTGCTCCCTCTCTATAGCAATGCTCCCCCATCATATATGCATGAAAATAAATAAAAATATGCAAATGAACCTATATGGGAATATGCAAATAAAAAATAAAATATTTGACCTTTATTTGCCAAAATCTTAACTTTTCTCTCCCCCTTTTGTTATCAGCAAAAGAGTAATAGTGCTAGAAAAATAGAGATAAATTGATAGACATTAATACAACATTAATAACCAATCGAATATAAATATTAAATTTCAATAAAAAGCCAAACAAAAAGCATAAATCCTCTGTTAGGTGCATATTCCACTTTCGAGTGATAGGGGTGATGTTGGTATATAAAACCATATAGTTGTGTCTATTTGTGGTACATTTATATCTGGAATTTGAATATCTACTAACCATGCATAATCATTAGGACTTTTAAATGAGATTAGTAGTATTCCAAATTAAAAAAAATGAATTTCAAGCATCTTCTAACCACGCATAATCATGAGGACTTTTAAATGGGATTAGAATTAACTTTTCTATTTAATAACCAGTTTTGATATGTGTTCCATACATGCATAACCATGAGGACTTTTAAATGAGCATGAAAGCACATAATAAAAAATTCCAAGTAATGCATAACCGTGAGGACTTTTAAATGAGAGTGGATACTTTGGATGTTTTTATTGCTAAAAATAAAACAAAATGAAAAACAAATAATTTACCGTTTAAAATACTATATATTGACATATTATATTAGATTTTGATGAGTGATGGTCGTTAGAAATATGAATGAAATGGAGATGGTCATGGAATTTTTACCTATCAAAAGTTGTTACATATCTTTTTTATAATTTTTGAGGAAATTTACTAAATATAATTTCTCAAGTTATAATATATGATTAATATCGACGCTCATCACTTTTCAATTGCTATTTATCTTTTCGATAATCAAAAGGGAGTCAGATTAGTTAATGTAGCCATTTAAGATCAAATCCAGAAATAATTATAAAATCAAATTTTCTAAAATGACTAATGTAAAACAAGGTCAACAAAAAAGCTATTTTCTGGAAGGGTTTTTATAAAAGAAAATGTCTGCTAATTGAAAATCATTTGAAATGAAAAATATGCAGATACTTCCTTTGAAATGTGATGCAAACTAATGATTGTCTCTACATAAACCACGTTCCACTAGTAAATTTTCTAACAACTAGATTACTAGTGTAATCTTCATCCTTTGATTCAAGATTATCATCAGTTAGATGTCATAGACCAGACTGTGAAGTTGCAACAAATAACTTAAAGTCTTTTTACAGCTTTTAAATGAAAATATTTTGAATTTGAATTGAAACCATGCAAATAAACAAACAGTGAACACAATGACAGGTCTAGAATCAGTAAAATAAATAAATATATCCATATGTACATAGAGTAATCATCAACAAACAACATCATTAGTCCAAACAAATCTATATGAACCAGTTCAAAGACTCTAGAGGTACTTATAGTGTCCTCGGTCATAAAAAGATAACAGTTTTGTATAAATCATAATCAAAATCAACATTCATTTCTTTATCACATAACTGGCTGAATTTCTTTATCAAAGATAACAGTTTAGCTAATCTTTGGTTCGAGTTCCATTCATATCATTGCTACCGATCCCTCCAAATAAGGTGTTGAACCCTTTGATCCAATTGTGCTTTACCGACCCATAGTCCTTTGGACGCTATGCCGAACCTCCTTGCCTCATTAACGTATGCCATTCCATCTTACTTGGAACATTATGCCAACCCATATTACCTCTTAAATATATGCCGACCATCTATCATGCGCAATGTCGATCCCTCGATATTTTCATGTATGTTTGCTATCTACTCGGCTTATCATGTCGATCCTCATTCGATCCACCATACTATACTGGTTACTTGAATGACCATCAAGGCCGATCCTTACTATCTCACTTTGTTATACCAGTCTCTGTGTTACCTCATCTATGTTGAAAAACGACTATACTGATCCATATTCCATCTAAGCTGATCTCCATATTCTCGACATCCTGCGCTGTCTATCTGTAAACTCCGTTCAATTAGAGGTTCACATAACTATTCGAACCCTATTTCCGGGTCCCGAGTCCATTGTCTCACTGCCATCCCTCTTGTCAATAGCCGAATCTGTCTTGCACAATCAGTCAAATATAGTTGAGTCAGGATACTAGGTAACACTTGCCCTTCGAAGTACATTTTGTGAGTAACATGGCATGCTTTGAATCGAAAAAATTCTAAGCCGCCAGAAAGGAATCCATCCAACGTCCTTTAGGCTTTCTTTTATCTGATTAGATCTTGAACTTGAAGGTTTCAAGCTTGATTGTGATTTCATTTGATTTCAAAAAGTCAAATCTTTAAATCATTCTCGCGTTTCTTATATGCATTGTTCTATGGTTGGCTCCCGGATGTGTTCGAATGTTCGTAGGTCATCGTCAATTCAAATAGTGTCTTGTACACTTGCGGTTATAGTTGAACCTTTATGATAGCTATCGTTTGACACTTTCCAGTTGTTTTCCATTTCTCTACTTCCTTTTTTATTTCATTCATACGCATCATCATTTTTTTAGAAGACCTTGTGGGGGGATCAAATCTAGCATGCCGACCCCTTAGTGGGTTCATATGTATAGGGATCGACGAATCTTATTATCGATCCCACTTCAACTCCTTGCCCGAGTCACCCGAGATAACCGGTCCTACTTCTTTATTCTCGTTCATATACAAATGTATTCTCCCTCATTTCTTTCTTTTACTCTATCATTTCTCATTTTAACTTTACTTATTCCCCTACGTTCATTCCTTATTGAACCCAAGCAGGAATCCTTCAATCCCAGGTCTCAATACAAACACAAACCCGATCTGCTCCCCAAAGCCGCTTCTCCTTTATCCTTGATCCCTAGACTCAAACTTTCTCCCTTCAAACCTCAACTTGACATACATATAGGTACGAAAATCTATATTGATTCTATGATTGAGTCATGAATTATGGGTTGCGTGAGTTTAGGTGTTTTTTAGGTGAACGATATAGTGGTTTGCACCAGGATATGGGGATAAGAAATTGAAGGAGAAGGACTTGGAGAAGAAGATGGAGAAGATGGGTTTGATTTATTCAGAGAGGTTTCAGTGTGGATTGAGTGAATGGGGCTTGTGTAGATACCGTGAAGTTATAAAATGAGGCTTAGTGATAAATTATGTTGACGAGGGTAATTTGGATGGGATCAATATAAGGTAATTTGGCAAGGTTGGTAGGATGTTATTATGGATGAGGGATCGGTAGGACATATTTGAAGGAAGTGGATCGGTAGGCTATTGTACTGATGAGGGTTCGGTGAGAGGTCGTTAGGAAAACGATCGATATAAAATAGTTGGGGTTAGGGATCATGATAGAGAGATAGGGATCAGTTTTGACAATAAAAAAGCTAGTTTAACTTAAGTCCTTCAACACTTAACTTTGTACTATTTGGCCTGAATACACGATGACTTCGGACCAAACGACTTGCATATTCGAACCATCAAACCTAAGCTCAAATAAACATACTCCTGGACTTTTGACATGGACTAAATAAAGATCTAGTTAACAAACTTAGGCAATAAACTTTATAATTCAAAATATCGATAACCGATCCTAAAGCTTCTATCACCAATCAACTTTCTTATTGATTGAGATGGTCAGCAATGACGATTTCTCTAGATAAAACTCCAAGTTTTTTATTTTATTCTTTCTTGTCTGATTCCAAATTGTTTACATTTCCTTCACACCACACTACATTGCACTAGTTCACACATGACACTAGGGGGGGAACAGGTTATTATTTTTAATGTTGATTGTCTAATGAGTATAACTGACATAGATCTCAAGTTGCATGAAGCGCTTAGTCAAAATGTCTTCTGAATCAGCTGCAATACACGTAGTTTTGAGGCAAGATCATGTTCCACCATCATGTTTGAAAAACCTTCTCCGAGCCACCCTACATAAAAAGAAAAGGTGTTTGGTCTGCAAATGAATCTCTTTTTCATTATTCCGGTCCTAACTACAGAAGCCATCAGTCCCGCTCCCAATGCCGTTGAGGGTGACATTGTTCTAGATAACCCTATCAACTCACAAGCTTCTTAGATCGATGAAGCTGCCCTTGATTGATTGTGTTCCATCTATGGAATCCCGTTTGAAGATGTTTAAGTTCCAACGAGGCAGGACAGAACTCAATTGCTCCCAGTTGGATATACTGTTTGCAATAAGTTTATGTGCTGGGCAGGATGTGTGCCATCCTTCAACTCCTTCATTTCGAAAATGCTATTGTATTTGGGGATCGCTCCTATCCGGTTGTACCCCAACAACTATGCTTTCATCCATGGGACTTTCCTTCTATTTATGAACGATTTGTTTCATCCATCGACTCCCAAAGACATCAGATATATCTACAACTTCAAAAGACGGATAGGGAGACCCACACATGTCTTCCTTAAACCCTCGCCTAACTACCAAGTCTTGACGGGTGCATCGATTTAGCTTTCCTTATTTATGCACAAGTGGTTTTACGTACGATGTCCTTCTGGATTCGCAAGGTGGTGGTTAGAAGGACGTAAGTGATTCTTCTGCTTTCGTCTTAAGCTCGATGATTCACATCATAACTTCTCCTTTGAATATACTAATGTCTCAAGTTCTTTCTGGTGTTCGTCCTCGACCCGAAGGCATCGTGTAAGCTATGATGCCCCATACTACACATTCGCACCCAATGGTTTACTAACTGATAGTAAATGCCATACTAGAAAGCGGTAAAATGTTTACGTTATCTCATGATAAACACGACCCGAAGGTCAAAATGATCAAATGGACATGTCAGGAATTAACTGATAAGATAAACACACGTGTCCTATACTACATGTTTTACCAAATCATTTAATTCTCCTTCTCATTTTCTCGAATAGTAAAAAAACATGTATTTTTTATAGAAAATAATTTATTATAGAAAACATGCTTTTAAAACTGTTTTCCAAGGTCGTCGCCGCCATTCATGCCACTCCCATTGGGGATTGAGATATTAAACTTCTTATTACCGACGAGTTGCTTTCACTATTCGGGTTGTTGGAAGACGACCCGAAATTGGATTCCCCAAAAAAAAAACAGTCCTGAAAATTATAGTTGAAAGAAGAGAAGAAGCAAATGACCTCGTTATGCAACCCGCCGAGGGAACTCAGGAAGACATTGAAGAGAGGGAGATCAAAGAATCTGAAGAGGTTGAGTCAAGAAATGAAGATGTAGGCCTTGGAAAGGCACCGATGGCTGAACCGTTGCAGGCCAAATACAAACACCCTCGAAGAAGAAGAAAATGTTGGTGTACTGACTATGCAAAAGTAAGGCCGGGGCATATCTAGAGTTCGCCATTACTCCAACTGAAAAGGAGTCATCCTCTCAATTCATGGAAAGTCATTGAATGGATTCTCTGACTTTCCAATCCCAGACGATATAATGACCTATGACTTTCCCAAACATCAACATAAAAGGGCTCAACTCCCCCACAGAAGCGACGAAGGTGTCCCAGCTTCCAACAAAGGGGAGTGTACTCCGATGAGTAAAGCCACTATTATCGGTCCGTCAGGAGGAGCACTAGGACACACACAAACACTTTTACTTCATTATACACTTGTTATTAATTCTTCGTGCAACAATTCTTGCTATGCTCTTATTTGGTTCTTTACAGGTGTAATGTCACAGTTCTTTGCCTTCGATCGTCTTCGGGGTTCTTCTACTTATTATCGCTCGAGCTAAGATTTCAAATTCGGGAGACATAGAGAAAAAGATTATGGGCAAGATAAAGATTACTATTCAAGGTAATCTTCTTCCTCATCCAAACGGAACTCCCAACCACATGCTTCTTGTCACGATGATCACTCTAACCTACCCGCTCATAGTGGAGAGAGGTCTTCACATCGTGACTCTCATGTTGTCGTGCCTCATGAACAACATTCTGGGTGTCCAGTTTAAGACAGTCACATGAGCGCCGCTCCGGAAAGAATCCACTTGTTAGTTCCGATCTACTTCCGCTGGTTCCCGCTCCTGTCTCTACGACAGTGAAGAAGTTAGCTGAACATACAACTACATTTCCAAAAATATTATTTGATGGACTTAAGTTCCTCCCTTCTATACACATCACTCCCAGAAGCGCCAAGGAGAGCTCACTAGAATGCAGGAACGATGTGTATATCCAGCATGAATCATTTATTCACTTGGCTGAGGAAGTCTCTGTTGAATGCTAACATGATATTGAACGCCATAAGTTGGAGGCTATTCACGACAAGGAAATCATCAAGCATCAAGACGTTGAGCTGCTTGAGTTTAAAACCTAACTTGTCGAAGTAGAAAAGAATGCAAAAGAAAAGGTAGAGGCGGTAAATCGCTTGGAGGCTTCGCACAAAAAAGAAATTAACGCAGCACTCCATCATAGGGTACTCTAGCTTTAGAAAAGGATTCCTTGCAAAAGGAGAAAGACGCCCTAGCCCGCCATATTGAAGAGCTTGAAAAATTATTAAATAAAGAGAGGGAAGAAAAAATTGAAGTGCAAAGGAATCGCAGAGATACTGTGAGGAGATGGTCGAAGCAAGAAACTTAAGAACAAAGCTTGATGCACAATTCACCAAAAACGAATCTTTAAAGGAAGAGACCTGCAAAGAGGGCGGAAAGGAAGTGCTCAAAGAAGCTAATTCCCTGGTAGAAGCTGCCACCGAGTCTAGCGGGAATACGATCAAGGACTTGTTTAATCCGCTTATCATCAAATATACTACAAAAGTCCTTCTTCACCGCAACTTGACCTTTTTTAGCGACGGTTACCTTGAATCTCTCGTTGAATCTTAAGTGCTCATCATTAAGAAAAAGAAAGAGGTTTTGGGAGAAGCGGGATTCAATGAAGAGGAAATTATGAGATAAGTGTTTCGAGGTAATGAGCTGTTTGATCTAACCACCGCCAAACTTCAATTCTCTAGAGCTCCTGCACCGACTATAGAAGGAGGGGATATCGCTGAGTTAGTAGGACCCAATCCTAAAAGTTATTCTTTTATCCAAGTAGCTGGACCATCCTATTCTCACACTTTGGAGAAAAATATTGGCTATCATTTGGACAGACCCGACCTTGATTCCCAGATGCTATCCTCTATTCTTGAAGGAAATACTCCCTTAACTACCGATAGTCAACATGATGTCAGTATTGTACTTAAATTCTTCAGATTTGCATGGTGGTTATTCCCCATGCATAACACCCTTCAACTAATGTTTATATTTTAACAAATTTTTCCAACTCATCCCGTTCTTGAACAAACTCTGAGGAGCGATGTCGCCATGGAGCAACAGAAGAGCATGGCCAAAATTCTGGCTGCAATAGATATTCTGGGGCACGATGCTTAAATCATCAAGGCAATTGACGAAGACAAGCTCGAAGACCTATCTCTTGCGAAGGAACTTGATGATATAATGATGATGCTGCTTTAGAGAACACCACTAAATCAGCATGAAGAAGCAGATTGAAGAGGATGAGAAATCTAAGTACGAAGTCAAAGTTGAGCGTGTTAAGATAGTAGTTGAAGATCCTGATCTTATGCTCTATAGGTCATCCCACCCAACGGGTCAATCCTCGGTGAAATTTCTCCTACTTCTTCAAGCGTTCCAACTAAGAGCGGTAAAGGATCTCGAAAAAGATGCTCAGCTGATTCTACTCCTAAGAAATCGAAGAAGGAGAAAAAGTTGAAGAAATAGTTACCACTTCGTGTCGTTGTGCATAGCTTAAATAGTTTGAATGTGCATTTATTATTATTATTATTATTATTTTAGTAGTAAGTGTATGGGCATGAATCACAAACTTTTGGAATAACTTGTAATGGAATTTTATGTCTAGTGAATAAAAGTTTTTGCTTTTGACCAGTCATCGTGTGAATCGTTACTTTGATGGTTGAATAATTACTTTCCATTCCATGTACTTGTAATTTTACGATTGCAAATCCCATTACTAATTCACCATCTCCATCTCATGGCCTCTCAGCAGTCGTTGCCTTAGGTCGTAGGGGATGCCAAGCCGTAATTGTAATGAGCTGCCACATCCGGCCTTCGGTAATTCGAACTTCTTCCATTGATTCTAGGTTAGAATTTATGGGATAGAGAACAATCGATATCCATCCATCTACCCAATAAGTTTACAAGTCAATCCATGATCTAAGGACTTAGAACTATTTTGCAAGTGGTCGGTTCACGCTCAACTTATGCTTTCACTTCAATTTATACTCCAGGGACTTAGAATTTTCTCGTGGGCAGTCATATTTCCACCTAGAGCAGTCGTTTTTCTGACCGAATTGTTTATACTCTAGTCCGCACTTTAGGGAAAGATTTTTGTCATGGGCAGTCATGTTTCTGCCTGAGGCAGTCATTTTTTTGCCCTAATTGTTTATAATCATGTCCGCACTCCAGGGACTTAGAGTTTTCTCGTGAGCAGTCGTGTTTCTAACCGAGGGCAATCATTTTTTCATCCTAATTGTTTATACTCCAGTCCACTCTCTGGGAACTTAGAGGTTTCTTGTGGTCAGTCATATTTCTGCCTAGGGCAGTCGTTTTTTCACTTGAATTGTTTATACTCCAATCCGCACTCCAGGGACTTAGAGTTCTCTCGTAGGCAGTCGTGTTTTCACTTGGGGCAGTCGTTTTTCCGCCCGAGTTATTTATACTCTGATCCGCACTCCAAGGACTTAGAGTTTTCTCATGGGTAGTCATATTTTCACCCTTTGGTTCGTCTATGGGAGTCGTCGACCGAGCAAATTTATGGAGCTTATCTTGTTCGATACCATCGAGGATTGGCATGATTGATCGATTTCAAACTTCTTTAATCTATTCACACATCATTCATGTCGATATCAATCAGTTTCATTGTATACTTTTCATAAAATGTAATAATAGTAACTTATGCAAAGGAAGCTCAAGATTTTATTCATCGTATGAAAAGGAACAAACTAACTTGTCTTATTACACATCCAAAAGTTCAAATACTAAAGCAAATGTCGAAAGTAACTAGTACTGAAATACAAAGAAAATATCCTAAGTGAAATAGCATCGTAAATGCTCGCCATTCCATGCTCTTGGAAGTGTCACGCCATCAAAAGTCGCTAGCTTGAAAGTTCTTTCTCCAAGCCTCTAATCAATGACATACGGTCCTTCCCATGTCGGATTCATGTGCGATTGGACCAGAAAAAATCATTTTAGGATAAGACCGCCAACTTCAAAGGTTCTCGATCGTACTTTCGTGTTTTAATATCGGGCGACTCGATGTTGGTGTGCAGCTCTCAAATCGACCTCTTAGCATTTCTTATCGATAAAGTCCAAAGATTCAAAGAGAAGATCTTGGTTTGTTTTGGGGTTGTAGTAAGTCACTCGATAAGAATGGACTTCGTGTTCTATTAGAATAACTGCTTTCGCTCTGTAAGCAAGAGCGAATGAAGTATAAGTAGTAGTGAACTTGTGAGTGGTCCTGTGGGTCCAAAGTGTCATGGCAAATTCATCCACCCACTTGTCTCTATCCTTCTCCAAACGCTTTTTCAGAATAGATTTGATAACCCTATTTACAGCTTCAACCTGTCCATTTGCCTAAGGGTGAGCGATCGCCGCAAACCTCTTTTCAGTATGACATCTCCGACAAAATTCTTTAAATTCAGCACTATCAAACTAAGTCTCATTATCTATCACGATAGTTTATGGAAGAGCGAAGCGACATATGATGTTTCGAACAATGAAGTTGATAACTTTCTCGGTTGTGATCATGGCTAATAGTTCCGCTTTGGCCTATTTCGTGAAGTAGTCAACCACAACAATCATGTACTTTGCACCACCTTTGGAGATTGGTAAAGTGCCGATGATGTCGATATCCCACATAGCGAATGGCCATGGAATAGCCATTTGTGTGATCTCTACTGGCAGGGCTCTTGGGACTTTTGCATATATCTGGCACCTGTTACATCGTCTTACACAATCGGCAGCATCCAGGTTGATAGTTGGCCAATAGTATCCGTAATGGAGTATCTTCTTTGCTAAATTTTTCCCTTCAATGTGATCATCACATTCTCCCCCATGAAATTCTTTCAAAACACGCTTTATCTCACCATGAGCTATACACCGGAGTAAGAGAATGGTAAACCTCTTTCTGTACATAGTTCCTTCAAGCATAATATACCTAGAAGCTTTACGAAGGACTTGCCACTTTATGTTTCTCCTTTCAGGAAAGATTCCATGCAACAAGCATTCTTTAAATGAGGTCATTCATGATTCCCTCTTGGGATCTGTGTCTAGTGCTTGATCAACTTCCATCATATTTATGCTTGGGGGATGTAATTTCTCGACTAGAACTAAGCCCATCTATTATGCATCACCAGTACGAGCAAACTTTGCCAATGAATCGGCTTCCCTGTTCTGCTTATAGGGGATATATGTAAGGTCATAGTATTCGATATCCACCAACAGCTCCTCGGCTCAGGTAAGATACAGGGCAAGTCCTTATCCCTTAGCCTGATAGTCCCCTCTAACTTGATACACCTCCAGTTGTGAGTCGTAAAGGATTTCAAGAGACTTTACTCCGAGCTCTCTAGCAAGCTTAAGTTCAGCGATCAACACTTTATACTCGGCTTCGTTGTTTGTGGAAGGAAAATCAAGCTTCAAAGCATAACAAATTGATCAATTCTCGGAGGTTATAAGAACAATCCCAGGTCTGAAACAATGATCATTAGATGCTCCATCGGTGTACAACTTTCATCGCACAATAGGGATTACGCTACTCTCCGGAGGCTCATCTTGCACGGTAAATTCCACTATGAAGTTCGCCAACGCTTGTCCCTAGATAACTCTACGCATCAGATATGTAACATTGAACTGGCTGAGCTCGATGTTCCCTTTAAGCAACCTCCCAAACGTCTCAGGTCACTATAGGACCTATAGTAATGGAGGGTCGATGTAAATGTTGATTAGATGTGCCTAGAAGTAGGGAGAAGTTTGCATGATGTGATTAGCAAGTAGTACACCAATTTCTCTATCTTCAAGTATTTATTTCTGCACATGTCAATCACTTACTAACGTAATACACTGGTCTTTGAATACGATTCTCCTCGTGAATCAAGGCGGCACTTATAGCATGCGATGATACGACTCCTCGTGATCAATCGCCTTTGACAAGACCGGGGTCTCTCCAAATTATTCACTGGAGCTCGGAATGCATCTTCACAATCCTGCATCCATTCAAAATACCTCTTTCCCTTCCTTATCAGGTCAAAGAAAGGAATGCATTTATCAGTTGCCCTAGAGATGAATCGAATCAAAGCAGCAACCTTCGCGTTCAGACTCTATGCTTACTTGATGCTTCTAGGCGCTTCTATATCTCGAATGGCTTGATTCTTATCTAAATTAACTTCAAATCCTTGAGCATTGACAATAAAGCCCAAGAACTTTCCTGTTACAATACCGAACGAGCACTTCAAAGGGTTGATTTTCATGTTATAGAATTGAACGATGTCGAACATCTCCGCCAAGTCTCGAATGTGGTCGTTTGATCGTCATGACTTCACGAGCATATCATCCACATAGACTTCCATCATCCTCCCAATCTGATCTTCAAACATCCAATTAACCAAACATTAATAGGTTGCTCCAGCATTCTTTAATCCAAACGGCATCACCACATAATTGTATAATCCAACATCCGTCACAAAGCTGGTATGTTCTTGATCCGGGACATGTATTGGAATCTAGTTATACCCCGAGTATGCATCCATAAAGGACAAAAATTCACGCCCTACAGTTGAATCAACTAACTGATCAATTCTTGGTGGGGAAAACTATCTTAGGGCATGCCTTGTTTAAGTTTGAGTAGTCAATGCATGTCCTCCACTACTCGTTCACTTTCTTCACCAATACAAGATTAGATATCCATTCAGGATAGAGGGCATCATGAATAAACCTATTGATTTTAAGTTTATCTACCTTCTCTTTAAGAGCAACGGACCTCACCAGACCCATGCCCTTCCTTTTCTGCTTTACGGAACATACTCCGGACCAATGTTTAATGCATGGCTCGAATAGTAGGTGAGATCCCACATGTCAGAATGATTCCAAGCGAATACATCTAGATTCGCTTGGAGAAAATTAGAAAGTTCTCTTATCATTGAATGGCTAAGCTACGATCTAACCTTTAAGACCTGTAATGGGTCATCATGGCTGACTGTCATATCAACCGTCAGCTCATCCGGCGCCATCTTTGTCTCCTTGGGCTCATCTTCATCATTCCTCGGATCTACATTTCTATAGAACCGACTGTGGCGTCCAAACTAAGGCTTAGGCACTATTTGTCAATCTTTAGTAACCTAGATGTGAACAGACTTACCCACACCCTTTCCTTTCTCCTTACGCTGATCTTTTCTAAATTCAACCGCATAGCAGGCACGTCCAGTCGCCTGATCACCATGCACAACACCTACTCCTTTATCAGTTGGAAATTTCAAAGTCAAACACTATGGATCAAGAGCTGCCCAAAATTTAGCCAGGGCCGGACGACCCAAAAAAACATTTTATGGTGATTCAACATCCAAAACAATGAACGTTAGGATCCGAATTCTCCTACGTTCACCTTCTCCCAACTCGACGGCAATTCGATATAACTTACTACCTCAGTAGTCACACTGTTGAAACCATGTATACAAGCTCTAGATGATTATAAATCCTTAGTTTCCATTCTCATTTGATCGTAATCCTTCTTAAAGATAATGTTACAGAATTTCCGTAATTAATCAAAATTCTTCTCATTCGAGTAGGGCTAATTATGCTTGAACTGACCATCGGGTCAATAGTAGGGGCTTCTACTCTAGCAGCATCCCTATTCCTATACAATATATCATCAGTCATCGTCCGTTGTTGCTCGATCGGAGTTCCTTCCTCCATATTTGAACTACATTCAAAATCCACATGCCTCATCGCATTGGCATAGCGCTTCATTTCCTGCCAACTTCTATCCGCAGGTGCTGTCCACCAATTATCATGTTTATTAGTAGACTTCCTTCGACTCGCCTAGGCTCCTCAGCCCTACGTGGAGCTTGTCCTCGATTAGGGTCAGATGTCCCATTCCATCGTCCTAAGGATTTTTCACAAACCGCTGTAACTTCTTCTCCCGAATCAGCTTCTCAATAACATCATGGAGATGCCTGCACTCGTTCATGTTGTGCCCGTAACACTCATGAAATTGACGATATTTCCCAGTCTGCTCTTGTGTCTTTATCGATCCTTCAGACGCGGCTTCTTATATTGAAAAATATTACAGGTGGAAAAATAAATATTCTCTAGGGATGCATTAAGGGGTGTATAGCAGTCATACATAGGAATCCTAGGCTTTGTCCTTCCAGGATCCCTCTTTCGGTTTCGATTCCCTTCACCACTTATTTTCCGTTGATTTGGCTTATTTTGAACGTTGTCCTAAATCTTCCCTAAACTCTCATTAGAATGCTTTTTCGCGATGTTTCTTTGGATCGATTCCCCGCTTGGCCTCATAGCATTCCTCTTTCTAGACGACCTAGCCACCTCCTTCCTCCTAAATTTAGCTTCCTTTTAATAGAACCATTCTAGTGTGGTCGGTGGTTTTCCGGCAAGCCAATCACCAAATCCGAATTCCAGGTTAACTCCTCTTGTCATAGCCATAGGTATAGCATGGTCAGTTGGGTTACTAACTTCAGTGGAAGGTAACATGAAACCTCTGTAATAGTCTTTCGATGATTCCCCTGGAGCCTAAATCACACTGGATAGTTACATTACATCTTCTGGGCAAGTAGCGTGGATCTGGAACTACTCTACAAATTTTGTTGCCAATTCGTCAAACCTTGAAATCGATCGTGGGGTTAACCTTATAAACCACATCGTTGTGACTCTAGAAAAAGATATAGAGAAATATCCACATTTAATTGCGTCATTGGCTCTTGTTGATGCCATCACCATTCACCTCGTGTGCCGCCTAGGGTCGGTTTTTCCCTCAAAGGCAGACATCGTAGGCATATTGAACCTTCTTGGATACACCGCATGTAAAACATTACCAATAAATGGGATATGACTCCTCGAAATTCCCTATTCATCATTTGCCAAGGCTTGGTTCTCCCTCACTAACTATCTGACCATCGTCGATAAGTTCTAAGTCTAGATATGAGGTGCTAAGTGGTGCTCGCACTCCACCTTGTGTGAATATTCCGATCGATGTCTACGGGCTATCTCATGCCTCCTTGGCCTATCATCCTCCTGACGCATCACAATTGTTCATCTCGTTGTCATTGCGAATGGGTAGTTGATCAGCATTCAAATGAACTTCATCATCCAAACTCCAATACCCAGCTCCAGCATGGCTCCCCAATTGGATTTAAGGAACAACTCCTCTGGTGTAGGGATCGATACCGACCCTTAGGGAGGGATCGGCAGCGATCCGTCTTGGAAGACCATGTTGGTCTACCAAGCATTGCTCTAATGTCCCTACTTTTTCTGGTTCGACCCTACGATGCTTACACATATGATGCCTATGATGCTTACGCATATGATGCTTACGATGCATATCTTCTGATGTAGTTGAACCCTCCGACGCGGAGTAAGAAACAAGACCCCTTCTGTCACTTTGATGTTGCTGTTGAGTAATCTGGTTCATTAGATTAGCATTAGTCGGGATCTACTCATTCAACGTCCTACGGCTCTCCATCAACTCCCTCATCATGTTGTTGAATTCAGCTCTACTTATGGAATCAGTGGGGTTTTGGACTTCAGCAGGCTCCACATTGACATTAGCAGGCTGATTACATGGAGCTTCTTATTGGATGATGACAGTTTCTTTCTTATCAACGTTCTTGGAAGTTGGTCTAGTATGCCTCACCATTCTGAATTTCTTTGCTTAGATTCTGGTAAATGAGAGTAGTATCTGCAAACTTCTAACAGTGAATCTGGATCTCCTTTAGAGGATTTCCTCAATCCAGTAGCAGCAAAGAGATCCTAGTAGGCTGAGCATCAAGTTTCACAATGAAAGCACCAAAAAGTTTGCAACCAAATTGGCCACAAACACCCAAGAATATATTTGGGTAGTTAAATAAATGAAGAAATTAAATAAAAACAGAGGAATACCACGATAATAAGAAAAATACAATAGAAAGCAGAAACAACAAGATTTGTAGTGATTCGGCGTTGTTTGCCTACGTCCACTTTGAATATTTTCTTTATTGCTTTCAAATTAACTTGATTACAAGTAGAAACTGTATGATAAAGCAATAGTTAAGGAAGTAAGGAGGGAAGTTAACTATAATAATGTAGTTATCTAATTAACAGCGAAAAAGGTCCCAGAATGAACCCTAGCCTTGTATTTATTGATGAAGGCAGCCTCCAATCGGACTGGAACTTCGGTAACAAAAACTTCTCAACCATATGGCCCCACCATAGGGATGGGTAAACTCAATTCTCAATGGATAGAGATCGGTATCGATCCCTCCAATGTGCTGAGTTCGGGGTAGTGATCCCTATGGCAGCTCCCTTATGCTCTAATATGATGGCGTTTCAAATGTCATAATGATTGGATGCATGAAGCTTGAGTTTTGGTTGATCTTTGGTTCGAGTTCCATTCATATCAATGCCGCCGATCCCTCTCGAACCCTCTAATCCAATTGTGCTCTGTCTACCAATAGTCCTTAGGACCCAATGTCGAACCCCCTTGCTTGATTAGCATATGTCGATCTATCTTACTTGGAATATTATGCCGACCCATCTTACCTCTTAAATATATGTCGATCCATCTATCATGCGCAATATCGATCCCTCAATATTTTCATATATGTTTGCTATCTACTCGGCTTATCATGCCGATCCCCATCGACTCACCATACTATACTGATCCCCAGAATGACCATCGAGGTCGATCCTTATTATCTCACTTTGCTATACTGATCCCTTTGGTACCTCATCTATGTCGAGAACGACTATGCTGATCCCTATTCCATCTAAGCTATCTCCACATTTCCGAAGTCCTGTGCTGTCTATCTATAAACTCCATTCAATCCTAGCTTCACATAACTATTCAGACCCTATTTCCAGGTCCCGAGTCCGTTGTCTCACAACCATCCTTCTTGTCAACAGTCGAATTTGTCTTATGTGATCAATCCAATATAGCCGGGTCAGAATACTGGTAACAATCCACGAATTAAGTTGGGACTTAAGATCAATTTCTTTTCCATTACTCAAGCTAATAAAGGGGTGATCAATATGGCTTTTCAAATCAAATCTCGAAAGGAGACATATCGATACTGGGTAGACGTTATCAACAATTGGAAAATAAAATTCAATCAAGGTAGTCACGATTCTTCTAGCGCTACCAAAGTCAAAAATACAATCATGAGCTTAACTTCTATGATTTTATCGACAATTAAATCTTTTACAAGCTCTCTTTTTAATTTTTCCACATAAGATACAGTTTTATTTGTTATTTATTCTATGAATTTTACTTTCAAAAAAATTCTTAGTTACCGTACTCCAAGCTTGCACTACAGATTACTTCCATAACTTGTTTAAATGTATTTAAAATTTACATATTCCAATCCTAGCAAGTCAAATTAAGGTTGTAACCCAAAAGAGATTCTTAGTTGTAAATTTCCAAGCAAGTTTTAATCCAAATTTTCACATTACAATTTTTTAAAAGTTATTTTCTTTATTCAAAATGCTTAACATTCTTAATGTTCTAAGAGACTTGATAAATTAATTATATTCAAGGGTTGCGGATTAATTCTAGGATTTATCCTCATTTAAATTTTAAGATTCTTAATATAAATTTATCTCATCGTGAAATTATTTCCAAAAGCGGTTTCCAAATTTTCAAAATTCACAATTCAAACTTGCCACTTACTTATTTCTATATTAAATATAGCACTTAATTGGTTTTTCTATTTTAAAGGCTCAAATTATATTACTCATTCTAAATTATTCACGTTATTCAACTGACTTCCTTTGTAGTTTATAACTACAAAATTTTACTTCAGAAAGAAGATTACTCTTTGCCAAATAAATCCCAATTATTTTGCTTTGCAAAATACTTATTTCCCAATAAAGAACTTTCCTTTAGTTATTTCTAAAATTAGTATTAAGTTTTGAAAACTTAAAGATTTTCCAAAAGAGGTTTTTATGGTTAAATCCCTTAAAGTTCAACCATTACCTTTATTGATGCCTTACACTTTTACTACACAGTGCATAAATATTAATAGGGTCCTCCATTTAGATTTTATCCTATTCAATTATTTACTAATTAAATAATCAATTTTCTTTTATTGATAAAATAAAAGAACCGGAGAAATTATTTTAATGACCAAGTCTCCAAAAAAATTCAGTTTCCATCCTAAAATCATTTACAATTTCTCATCTTTTGAAATTCCCAAGAATATTTCCAAATCCCAGATCATTTGTATTTTTGAAATAAATTCTTTCCATAGTACAAGTTTGAAACTTTAGACACTACCTAATTTAGGTTTGAATACACACACACACACACATACATACATACATATATATGTATATGTATATGTGTATATATATATATATATATCATACGAATTCAACTCACTAACATCTTCTTATGAATGTATTCAATTTCCTCTTAATATTTTAATTAATATCCATACAGTAATTTCCACAAACTGTTATTTCAAATGCAATTAGAGATAGCATCTTAACCCACACATCATTTAACCTAAGCTTAAACATTCAAAATTTGTTTCCAACTGATTTTAAATAAAAGAATCAGGCTTCTCTTTAGCTTTTGCTGATTTAGCTATTATAAGGATTTACACTTATGTGTTTATACGTATATTATAATGTTCCTTCAAATCCTATCCAAAGCATACATCTTAAGGATATATTGGCCCCCATCCAAACACTAAAAGGAATATACTCTAAAGTGTCGAATACTATCACTTTCAATAATCACTAGAATTTAACCAAAACCTCCCATACTGCTTGGTGAAACTCAAGCATTTACCAGAAGCTAGTAAATCTCACTTGTTATGGATACCATTAGAAAATCTGAATTGTATTTCCTTAAGGATCTATCAGTCCCACCGAACACCGGAAGTGAATACTGTCCTAAAGTGTCAAATACTTCCTAATAACAATTACAAGATTTTAACCAGGCATCTCATACTACCTAGTGAAGTTCGAGTATTCACAAGTGGGCTAGTAAGTTCCACTCAAATATTCTATTCAATGAGTTATACTATATTCGATGAAGCGTTACTTGAGAGCATTTAAACCAGTTGGTCATACTAAACCGATTATTAGTACTTCCCATATTATAGAACTAAGGCTCTCCAAACATTTTCCTTATAAAATTATAATTTAGAAATCCAATAATATACTCTTTCATATAGAAAATGATTTTTAAATATTATTTATCTTTATTTATATTTCTATCCATTCAATATTATAGAAATACCTTATATTTCCAAAACTTAATATATAATTATAATTATATATCTTTGTATGCATATCAAAATATAATTTTATTTTAAACTGTAGGATCGATTTCACCCTAGAGGGGGGTGAGTAGGGTGATACTAATGATAATAAAAATTAATGCGGAAATATATAAAATAATTGTAGCACAGATAATAGTAGAATAATAAAAGTAAAAATAGAACAACATAGATTTACCTAGTGTAACGATCCCGGTTTTTTTAAGTAAAATTTAGATCTATAATTTACATAAAATTTTGGATTTAATTGGTGAATCTATTTAAAATTTTCAAATAAAATAAGATAATTGTTTGTTATTTAAATATATGTATATAAATTGATTTTAAATAGAATTTTAATTTGAAATTCAAAATAAATATATTAAAAAAATTTGAATTTAAAACTCTATATTTTAAATTAGTAAAGGTTTGTTTTCTAATTTTAGTATATATGTGTATGTGTATTTATATCTTTTGAAGGTGAAAAATGTTTTAGGTAAAGATATTTTAACTTAAAGTTTAAAATTCAAATGAAATTAATAAAAAAGTTTAAAACACTCTTCTTTTATATTTGAAACGAATTTAGTTGTGTATATATATTTAAACTAAGTAGAAAATGTATTACATAAACATATGTAAATAAAAGATTTACAAAGGGTTTAGACACAAATTGTTTTCATTTTTACATTTGTAAGGATGAGAACACATACATTACAAGTGTAAATATAATCAAACAAGTGGCAAATTTCTTTCTCTTAAAAATTTAAAATGTAATATAATGTATAAGAGAAAATTCAAGCTAATGCATGTCCTCAAAATTCTTTCATCCTCAACTTGAAACCAAAGATACAAAACAAAGAAACCAGAAAATGAAATTCAAACCAAAACAAATGCAAGCCCTGTAGATCATTTTTCTCAAATCTGTGTAATCAAACCTGTAAACTAAGATTTTCAAATGCAAATCTGGAACAAGTATCAGGGTCAAGCAAACAATTACAACTTAAGCTCAACCTGGAAATGATAAAAAAAACCAGCGCAAAGCTTTAGTTCAAAACTTGGAAACTCAGAATCAAAACCAGGAAGAGGAAGATAATAAACCAGAAAGAAATAAGATTAAAAAGACAAGAAATCTAAAGCAATTGATTTAAACAATTCTGAAGCCTGAAATGCAAAGAAATCGATCAAGTAATTCAAGTAAAGATCTGTAGCAATCAAAACTCTGTTCAACAAGATTAAAGCCTGGAGATCAAAGCAATCTTCTAACCTGGAAATCAGAGTTAAAAACAAAGGCTTCAAATATGAAGCCGTTGATCATATCAAAGAATAATAATTAAAAGCCTGCAAAGCAAATCAAATGCAAGTTCAGGTCATCTAAAACAAATCAAAATCAAAAGAGTGCCTGGTTAAATTCAAACAGATACAGGTCCTCTGTTCTTTCAACTTTCAAGCGAGCAAACCTATCGAACCCATTATTATATCTGAATGTTTGATAATGCTTGATGATATGATGGTTGCATTGGTATAAAAAAATCTAATTGCATGCCTGAACATTTGTCGATTTTAGGAGTGTGCATGTCTGTTTACAGGCACATTTTCCCTTGTTAAAAATATGTACAGGCTGATATGAAGGAAAAGAAAAATTCAATTTCTCTTTACATAATGGATTTTAGGCTTCAATTTTAAAATGAAAAATGTTTTTAAAACTGTAATATCAATTTTAAAAATTGTTCTAAGAAGAAATATTTAGAAAAATATTTTGAAAATCAGATATCAAAGCGATGAGCAATATTTGTCAGAAATTCGAATGGCTTAATTTCAAGTTTTAATTATATAAATAGATTTGTATTTCAAAATTACGATTTTTGATAATAAATTCAAAATTTTTAAGTTCGTATTTGTGGAGAAATTTGGGTTTGAATAGAATTGCGTTTTTCGTACAATTCCGTCGATCAACTGGAAATTGAACTTCGGGATCATTAGTGACGTAGGCAAGGAGGCCAGGGGTGTCAACAAAAATGGTGGCTGAGTTTCTCATAGGTCGTGGTGGCGGCGTTGGGACGAAGTATGGTTTAAGAAATCATTTCGGTCGATCGGGTTTTCAAGGGAATTGGGACATCAACAATATTTTTGGGGCGACTGGTCAGTGGGGGTTCGAAGCATGGTTAAATGGTGAGGCTGAGGCCAGAATTTTAGAGTTTCTGGTGGCGTGGTTTTTTGATGGCGAGGTGGTTTATCTTTCTGGGTTGGTTTCAATTTGGAGATGGGTAGGTCATTTTGATATGCGGCGAGTTTGATGTTTCTGGGTACTCGAGTTGATCGTTGAGGTCGGCGGTGATATGTGGAGGGTCTTGGCGATAACTGTAAGTTCACCGGCGATCGGTGCATGTGCATGGTGGTCATTCGTGCATCTGGAAGTTTTGTGGTGTTTGGGAATGAAGAAGAGAAGCTTGGGGAAATTTGAATTTGTCTCGTACTCGTACTCTAGCAAATCTGTATTGGGCTCAGAGTTTTTCAGGATTGGCTCGGGCTATTTTGTTTTGATTACAGGTTTCAAATTTTGAAGGAAAAACAGGTTTCAGGTTTTAAAATTTTAGAATACAATCTGTACCAGATTTTAAATTATAAAACAAATATTGTACCAAGGTTTAAAACTAAAAATACAAACAAGTTTCAATGAAAAAAGGTTAAGGTTAAATATTTTTTTAAATTATTTTGAAAATTAATTGATTTTGAAATAATCTATATGATGATAATGAGTTTATTTCTAAGTATTTTTAATGGAATTTGATAATGTTTGAATTAAGCAAGTATTTGAAACAAGTATATTAGAAGCCTTATTTAAGAAATGATTTTGAATTTAAATATTATTTTATTTAAAGGTTGATTGATTTATAAATTGAGATTAGTGTATTAAGTTTTAATCAAAAAGTATTAAGAAATTAATTAATGTAATTAATTTAAAATATGATAATTGGTTAATGTGTTTATTTAAAAGATAATTACTCAATGTAATTAATTTGTGATTAATTAATATAAATGATTAGAGATAATCACTTATTGTAATTGATTAAGCGTAATTAATTAGTTAACGATAACTAATTAAGGATAAATTAATTAATGTAATTAATTAAGTATAGTTAAATAAAGGTTATTTAATTAATGAAAATGATTAAGAATAATCACTTTTTGTAATTAATTAATGATAATTAATTAAATGGTAATTAATTAAGGGTTAATTAATTATGTAATTAACTTAAAAATTAATTTACTTAATGTGATTAATTAAGGACTAATTAATTAAATGTAATTAATTAAGATAGATAATTAAGGATTTATTTATTTATTAATTAATGTTAAATGATTTGTAATTAATGAATCAGGATTGAGTAATTAATTCATGAGTAATTACTTTAATTGAAAATTAATTTAATTTAGGATTAAAAAAGTAATTAATCCTGTTTATAAATGATTATTGAATGCTTGGATTGCTTATGAATGTTGTATTGTATGAAATGCCTTGAATTGATTGTTATCTCTGGACCATAATATTCTGTTCTATGAATTGAGCTGTGTGTAATTTATTTATTTATATTATTTATCTGTGATCTGTGAATGAAGATAAGCATTATAGGAATATACCGCTTATCTATATTACTGTGTTTGAATCTGTGATGATTGTTGATGTTGCACTATTATTGTGTAAAACCCCTGGACTACACCATACACACACAAATATGGATTTCACGAGGAAATTGGTTAAGTCATATATTTTTGGAATGGTTTTAAAAGTTGGATTTTGAATCCAAATGGTTTTGGAAATAGAATTGGGTTAAAAGTGAAAAGCTTTTGAAAAGGAGTTTGAAAATAAAAGTTATTTTGAATAACTTGATAAAATTTTGAAATTTAAATAATTTGATTTGAATTTGAATTCAAGTTTTGAAATTGAATTCCATGTTTGGAAATTATGTTTTAAAAAGGTTATACAATTTATAAATGTGTTTTAGATCCATTTTAAAAGCATTGTTTCGGGAATTTGAATTTAACCCAAGTTTTAGACTTAAAGGGCTTTAACTCGTGCAAATATAATCAGATTTTTCCGAAATGAAAACTATTTGTTTTCAAATAATAATAGCTTTTATGTAACGAAAGAACTTCCCGTTTGTGTTATAAAGATTACAAATTTGAAAGTGAATTGTTTTGAAATCTATGAATAAATCTTTGCGGAAGATTATTAAACTTTGTTTTGAAATCAAGGAGGATTTTAGATGGTGTATCTTTTATATATTAAAGATTTGAAATGGGAATTGTTTTGAAAGTTATGTATGGATCTTTGGAAATAGTTTTGAAAGCTATAAATTGAATCTTTGGTTTAATAATTGGATAAGACGGTCCAATTTGAAAAGGAAATTGTTTTGAAAAGCCGTGAATGAATCTTTGTGAAAAATAGGTGAACTTTGTGAAGTAAATATTTTTGTTTAACGGTTTGAAAATGGTAATTTGTTAAACCATTTGAAGAAAGGTTTTGGGTAATATGTTGTGACTTAACTGAAATCCCAATATCCATTTGTTTTTAAATATTGCGCTCATTATTCGGTTTAGCCGAAAGAGGACCTTGTGTCATATAACCCATTTCGAATAATGATACGACGTTATGGATAGCATTTGAAGGCTAGTGGTGAAGACCGGATACTTTCGAAAACAAAAGGATTTCTTGTCGAATGTCTCTGCATCGGCTGATCCCCGGTTTAGAGATTTGACCACCCTTTGTGATGAGAAGTCTGGATGTGATTAGGGATTATCCGAATTTGCACGGGCTTCTTTGGAAGTGCCTTCAGTTCTATTCGAACCCGGAACAGACTTGTATGGATGTATGTCTGATATTACACTTTGAGATGTAAAGCTGGTTTCTATCAAATACATTTCTGTTTGGTGGCAGAGATTTATTCTCTTAGCTTAACACCCTTCTCTGAGACGTACGAGCTTAGAGGTTATGTAGTTAATGGTTACTAGAGATACATTCCCAATTTGGTAGTGTGGCATGCTGAGTGCTGCTGTGTGTTGCTGATCATTTGTTGATCAAAGCATGGCTTTTGTGAAAAGCGTAGCTTTGTGGACGAGACCTCATCGGACCTCACTCCCTGGAAATGGTCGAAACAGGAAAGATGTGGCAATGTTGCAGGGGTCGCGCCCCTAGGGTATGTCCATTCCTTCTGAAAAAGGGTGGTATCATGGTATGGAGCCCGGATATTTAACCTATGTGGTTACTGCAAATACATTACTTTGTGGTTTTTGGTGTTGAGGGCCCTCGGATAAAGGTCGCAAACGACCGGGGATGGCATATCTTTAGGTATTACTTCCGAGCAGGGAGAAAACCGGCCTTGTGTTGGCAGAGAGCCGGGTAGGTTCTCGGGGCGTCCATCTAGAGGCTTTCCCTTGTGGAAATTGGAAGTTCCTTAGCCTGACCATTTGTTGTAAAATCCAAAGAAACAATGCGCGTCCTGTACGGTTTTAGCTGTATAACCTATCATGGAATGTGGCGGTAACCTGCAATTGAACATGGTAGCTATAGTAGGCATGCGACGAAATGTTGTATACTGTCTGTGATTAATATTATACTTTCGAAATGTTTTCCACTATGCACTAATAACAATATTAAAATGGTTTTCGCGTATCAAGCATATTTGACTATCATAAGGAGAAATCTCCTCCAATTCTGCGTTTGCATGGTGTGTGTGGCGCGAGGCTTTATGGTAGTTTCATTTTCCAAAAAGCATTGCGGATTTAAATTTTTAATTCTTTTGTTGTTTGTTTTAAAGATAAAACTGTTTTTGTTTGCTCATACCAGTCCCATGACTGATCTAGAGTTTATTATTTCCTTCCTAAACTCCGGATGCCTACAATTTTCCACACGGGCAGTCTTGAGTTGGGTTTTTCAGATGATCAAATAATAGGTGTAGATTCGATTGCCTTCAGTCTTTGGAAATCTTCTTTAGTCTTTGGATGACTGACCTTGCTTAGTACAAATTGATTGGGATTTCGAGCTATTTCTGGATTGATGTTTTGGAGATGGAGTTTGCTGATATTTGAGTTCCTTCTTTGGAGTTCAAGTTTATGTTATCTTTTCCACTGTTGTTGTTGTCTCTGTTATTGCTGTATCATATTTCATCAGAAATTGTATTCATTGCTGTATAGAAATGATATTATTCATTCTTCCACCATGTTGTTGTACTTAATGTGTTATAAGCTCCGGCGCGAGTCAGATCTCAACGATTGAATCTGCGTCATTCGAGTACAAGTGAAGTACGGGTGCCGATTTTTTAACGCTGAAATTTGGGTCATGAAATTTTTGGTTTGAAAGCCATGAATTAAATCTTTGATTGAAAGATTGAAGGAGTTAATCCAATTTGAAAGGAAAACTGTTTCCCTATCTTCCATCTGTTCTTATTTGTCTCCGTGGCAAATTTCGAGGATGAAATATTTTTAAGGGGGAAAATCTGTAACGATCCCGAATTTTTTTAGTAAAATTTAGATTTATAATTTATATAATATTTTGGATTTAATTGGTGAATCTATTTAAAATTTTCAGATAAAATAAAATAATTGTTTGATATTTAAATATATGTATATAAATTGATTTTAAATAGAATTTTGATTTGAAATTCAAATTGAATATATTGAAAACAAATTGAATTTAAAACTCTATATTTTAAATTAGTAAAGATTTGTTTTCTAATTTTAATATATATGTCTATATATATATATATATATCTTTTGAAAGTGAAAAATGATTTATGCAAAGATATTTTAACTTAAAGTTTAAAATTCAAGTGAAATTAATAAAAAAAGTTTAAAACACTCTTCTTTTATATTTGAAATGAATTTAGTTGTGTGTATATATATTTAAACTAAGTAGAAAATTTATTACATAAACATATGTAAATAAAATATTTATAAAGGGTTTAAACACAAATTATTTTCATTTTTACATTTGTAAAGATGAGAACACATACATTAAAGTGTAAACATAATCAAACAAGTGGAAAATTTCATTCTCTTAAAAATTTAAAATGTAATATAATGTATAAGAGAAAATTCAGGCTAATGCATGTCCTCAAAATTCTTTCATTTTCAACCTGAAACCAAAAATACAAAACAAAGAAACCAGAAAATGAAATTCAAATCAAAACAAATGCAAGCCCTGTGGATCATTTTTCTCAAATCTGTGTAATCAAACCTGTAAACAAAGATTTTCAAATGCAAATCTGGAACAAGTATCAGGGTCAAGCAAACTACTACAACTTGAGTTCAACCTGGAAATGATAAAAAAAAGCAATGCAATGCTTCAGTTCAAAACTTGGAAACTCATAATCAAAACCAGGTAGAGAAGATAATAAAACCAGAAAGAAATAAGATCAAAAAGAAAAGAAATCTGAAGCAATTGATTTAAATAAATCTGGAAGCCTTAAATAAATCTGGAAGCCTGAAAGGCAAAGTGATTGATCAATTAATTCAAGCAAAGATCTAAAGCAATCGAAACTCTATGCAACAAGATTAAAGCCTTGAGATCAAAGCAATCTTCAAACCTGGAAATCAGAGTTGAAAACAAAGGCTTCAAATCTGAAGCTTTCGATCATCTCAAAGCATAACAATCAAATGCCTACAAAGCAAATCAAATGCAAGTTCAAATATATCAAAGTTCAGGTATCTAAAACATATCAAAATCAAAACAATGCTTGGTTAAATTCAAACAGATACAGGTCCTCCGTTCTTTCAACTTTTAGGTGAGCAAACCTATCAAACCCATTATTATATCTGAATGTTTGATAATGCTTGAAGTTATGATGGTTGCATTAACATAAAAAATCTAATTGCATGCCTGAACATTTAAAGACTTTAGGAGTGTGCATGTCTGTTTACATGCACACTTACCCTTGTTAAAAATATGCACAGGCTGATATGAAGGAAAAGAAAAATTCAATTGCTCTTTAAATAATGTATTTTAGGCTTCAATTTTAAATTGAAAATGTTTATTAAACTGTAACATCAATTTTAAAAATGGTTCTAAGAAGAAATATTTTGAAAATCAAATATCATAGTGATGAGCAATATTTGTCAGAAATTCGAATGACTTACTTTCAAGTTTTAATTATATGAATATATTTGTATTTCAAAATCACGATTTTTGATAATAAATTCAAGATTTTGAAGTTCATATTTGTGGAGAAATTTGGGTTTGAATAGAATTGCATTTTTCGTAAAATTCCGTCGATCAACAGGAAATTGAACTTCGGGATCGTTGGTAAAGTTGGTAAGGAGGCCAGGGGTGTTGACAAAAATGGTGGCTGAGTTTCTCATAGGTTGTGGCAGTGGCACTGGGGGTGAAGTAAGGTTTAAGAAATCTTTTTGGTCGATCGGGTTTTCGAGGGAATTGCAACGTCGACAAGATTTTAGGGCGATCAGTCAGTGGGGGTTCGAAGCATGGTTGAATGGTGAGGCTGAGTCCAGAATTTCAGAGTTTCTGGTGGCGTGGTTTGTCGATGGTGAGGTGGTTTATCATTCTGGGTTGGTTTCAGTTTGGTGACGGGCATCTCAATTTCGATATGATGCGAGTTTGATGTTTTGGGTACTAGAGTTGATTGTTGAGGTCATCGGTAATATGTAGAGAGTCTCGGCGATGGCTGGAAGTTCACCGGCGATCGGTGCATGTGTACGGTGGTCATTCGTGCATCTGGTAGTTTTGTGGTGTTTAGGAATGAAGAAGAGAAGCCCGTGGAAATTTGAATTTGTCTCGAAGTCATACTCCAGCAAATCTGTATTGGGCTCGGAGTTGTTTCAAGATTGGCTTGGGTCGTTTTGTTTTGATTACAGGTTTCAAATTTTAAAAGAAAAACAGGTTTCAGGTTTAAAATTTTAGAATACATTCTGTACCAGATTTTAAATTATAAAACTAATATTGTACCAAGGTTTAAAACTAAAAATATGAACAAGTTTCAAAGGAAAAATGTTAAGGTTAATTTTTTTTTAAATTTTTTTAAAAATTAACTGATTTTGAAATAATTTATATGATGGTAATGAATTTATTTCTAAGTATTTTTAATGGAATTTGATAATGTTTGAATTAAGCAAGTATTTGAAATAAGTGTATTAGAAACCTTAATTAAGAAATGATTTTGAATTTAAATATTATTTCATTTAAAGGTTGATTGGTTTATAAATTAAGATTAGTGTATTAAGTTTTAATCAAAAGGTATTAAGAAATTAATTAATGCAATTAATTTAAAAGATAATAATTGATTAATGTGTTTATTTAAAAGATAATTACTCAATGTAATTAATTAATATAAATGATTAGAGATAATCACTTATTGTAATTGATGAAGGGTAATTAATTAGTTAATGATAACTAATTAAGGATGAATTAATTAAGGATAATTAACTAAAGGTTATTTATGAAAATGATTAAGGATAATCATTTTTTGTAATTAATTAATGATAATTAATTAAATGGTAATTAATTAAGGGTTAATTAATTATGCAATTAACTTAAAGATTAATTTAATTAATGTGATTAATTAAGGACTAATTAATTAATTAAATGTAATTAATTAAGATGGATAATTAAGGATTTATTTATTAATTAATTAATATTAAATGATTTGTAATTAATGAATCTGGATTGAGTAATTAATTCATGAGTAATTAATTTAATTGAAAATCAAATTAATTTAGGATTAAACAATTAATTAATCCTGTTTATAAATGATTATTGAATGATTGGATTGCTTACGAATGTTGTATTGTGTGAAATGCCTTGAATTGATTGCTACCTCTAGACTGTAATATTCTGTTATGTGAATTGAGCTGTGTGTAATTTATTTATTTATATTATTTATCTATGATCTGTGAATGAAGATAAGAATTATATGAATATACCGCTTATCCATATTACTGTGTTTGAATCTGTGAGGATTGTTGATGTTGCACTATTATTGTGTAAAGCCCCTAGACTACACCATACACACACAAATATAGATTGCATAAGGAAACCGGTTAAGTCACAAATTTTTGAAATGGTTTTAAAAGTTGGATTTTGAATCCAAACGGTTTTGGGAATAGAATTGGGTTAAACGTGAAAAGCTTTTGAAAAGGAGTTTGAAGATAAAAGTTATTTTGAATAACTTGCTAAAATTTTGAAATTTAAATAATTTGATTTGAATTTGAATTCAAGTTTTGAAATTGAATTCCATGTTTGGAAATTATGTTTTAAAAAGGTTATACTATTTATAAATGTGTTTTAAACCATTTTAAAAGCATTGTTTCGGGAATTTGAATTTAACCCAAAGTTTAGACTTAAAGGGCTTTAACTCGTGCAAGTATAATCGGATTTTTTCGAAACTGAAAAATATTTGTTTTCAAATAATAATAGCTTTTATGTAACGAAGAACTTCCAGTTTTTTGTTATAAAGATTTCAAATTTGAAAGTGGATTTTTTTGAAATCTATGAATAAATCTTTGCGGAAGATTATTAAACTTTGTTTTGAAATCAAGGAGGATTTTAAATGGTGTATCTTTTATATATGAAAGATTTGAAATGGGAATTGTTTTGAAAGTTATGAATGGATCTTTGGAAATAGTTTTGAAAGCTATAAATTGAATCTTTGGTTTAATAATTGGAAAAGATTGTCCAATTTGAAAAGGAAATTGTTTTGGAAAGCCGTGAATGAATCTTTGTGAAAATTAGGTGAACTTTGTGAAGTAAATCTTTTTGTTTAAAGGTTTGAAAATGGTAATTTGTTAAACCATTTGAAGAAAGGTTTTGGGTAATAAGTTGTGACTTAACTGAAACCCCAATATCCATATGTTTTTAAATATTGTGCTCATTATTCAGTTTAACCGGAAGAGGACCTTGTGTCATATAACCCATTTCGAATAATGATTCGACGTTATGGACAGCATTTGAAGACCGGTTGTGAAGACCGGTGGTGAAGACCGAATACTTTCAAAAACGAAAGGATTTCTTGTCAAATGTCTCTACATCGGCTGATCCCTGGTATAGAGATTTAATCACCCTTTGTGATGGGAAGTCCGGACGTGATTAGGGATTATCCGGATTTGCAAGGGCTTCTTTGAAAGTGCCTTCGGTTCTGTTCGAACCCGGAATAGACTTGTATGGATGTATGTCCGACATTACAATTTGAGATGTAAAGCTGGTTTCTATCAAATACGTTTCTATTTGGTGGTGGGGATTTATTCTCTTAGCTTAACACCCTTCTCTGAGACGTACGAGCTTGGAGGTTATGTAGTTGATGGTTACTAGAGGTACATTCCCCATTTGGTAATGTGGCATGTTCAGTGCTGCTGTGTGTTGCTGATGATTTGTTGATCAAAGCATGGCTTTTGTGAAATGCGTAGCTTTGTGGACGAGACCTCATCGGACCTCACTCCCCGGAAATGGTCGAAACAGGAAAGATGCGGCAAGGTTACAGGGGTCGCGCCCCTTGGGTATGTGCATTCCTTCTGAAAAAGGGTGGTATCATGGTATGGAGCCCAGATATTTAACCTATGTGGTTACTGCAAATACATTACTTTGTGGTTGTTGGTGTAGAGGGCCCTCGGATAAAGGTCACAAACGACCGGGGATGGCATATCTTTTAGGTATCACCCCGGGCAGGGAGGAAACCGGCCTTGTATTGGCAGAGAGATGGGTAGGTTCTCGGGACGTCATTCCAGAGGCATTCCCATGTGGCAATAGGAAGTTCCTTAGCCCGACCATTTGTTGGAAAATCCAAAGAAACAATACGCGCCCTGTCGGTTTTAGTTGTATAACCTGCCATGGAATGTGGCGGCAACCTGCTATTGAACATGGTAGATATAGTAGGCATACGACAAAATGTTGTATGCTGGCTAAGATTAATATTATACTTTCGAAATATTTTCCACTATGCATCAATAATAATATCAAAATGCTTTTTGAAGCACTTTTGACAATCATAAGGAGAAATCTCCTCCAATTCTGCGTTTGCATGGTGTGCGCGGCGGAAGGCCTTATGGTAGTTTCATTTTTCAAAAAGCATTGCGGATTTAAATTTTAAATTCTTTTGTTGTTTGTTTTAAAGATAAAACTGTTTTTGTTTACTCATACCAGTCTCATGACTGACCCAGAGTTTATTGTTCCCTTCCTAAACTCTGGGTGCCCACAATTTTTCACATGGGCAGTCTTGAGTTGGGTTTTTCAGATAATCAAATAATAGGTGTAGATTCGGTAGCCTTCAGTCTCTGAAAATCTTCTTCAGTCTTTGGATGGCTGACCATTACAACTTGATTGGGAGTTCGAGCTATTTCTGGATTGATTTTTTGGAGATGGAGTTTGCTGATATTGGAGTTCCTTCTTTAGAGTTCAAGTTTATGTTATCTTTTCCACTGTTGTTATTGGCTCTGTGATTGTTGTTATCATATTGTATCAGATATTTATTCATTGTTTTATAGCAATGATATTATTCATTCTTCCGTTGTGTTGTTATACTTAATGTGTTATAAGCTCTGACGCGAGTCAGATTTCAACGATTGAATCTGTGGCATTCGAGTACAAGTGAAGTATGGGTGCCGATTTTCGAACACTGAAATTTAGGTCGTGACACCTAGCTTCGGCAAAACCCTACCTATGTGCTGCCCGCAAGGTTCCTACTAGAAATTAAGTAGTCAGATGCTTACACACGTAAACTTGTGACACCTACTATCGACTAACCTAACTCTATGCTCAAAACTCTGCCACAACTCAGCCACTGAGTTATGAATTCTCGAACTACACCACCGTAGTTCATCCCCTAGTCATGTGACTAGAATTTTACTGGAATTAAAACACAAGTACAAAACCCTATATTAAGTTAAAGCCCAAAATATTAATAAAGTAACCATCCCAATATAAAAAAAGAGAAGTCCTTTTACTTTTTATATTCATGTATTCTTCGGTCGTTCCCATTGCTTTGTGAAAATGGCAGCCTCGTTCGTTCCTCTTTCTTTCTGAAAATTAAGGTTTTGGAAATTCAAATAGTCGCCTTGAAGTTGATTGAATTGAATGCTTCTCACTTGTAAGAAATAAGGCTCGGATCGTATGTTGCTTTCGTTCCTTCGAGGCCGCTTCTTGATCGAGTTCGAATTGACTGATGTCGATATGTAATTTCCTTTATTTACTCTTGCTGATATGGTTGAACTCAATGCTTTGATTGCCGATGATGTTTATGGTTTAAAAAAGGAATAAAACTCTAAGTTATCATTTGAAATATTTCGTTTGAATTCGTATGCTAATTTTGCTCGGCCTTTCGATTTAAATTGAATATACGTGATTTGTTTAGACTGGTTCAATTCGAATATTTCTTTGCTTGATTATCATGGCTTGCATTTGCTTTGGATTTGGTTCCGTTCTTTTCTGGGATTTGACCTCGACCACTTTGATTTTGATAATATTTTGAGATAGTATTTTCTAATTTCGTGATAATTGACTAGTTCACAATTTGCTAGCAATCGATTGTGGTATTTGAATTTTTTATATTTCCTAGACTTGTTCAATTGGCTTTGACTTTGGCATTTAAACTTGGCATGTTCAATTTGAATTCCTTGTGATATTGACTTTGTTCATCAAAGTGTGTTGACATGGTCATTGTCTCCACTTGTGTATTCTCTGGTATAGCTTTGCATTTTCTTCGGGTTGCACTGCTTGCATATCCATATGAGCTGATATGTGCTTTCGAGTCTGGTTCTTGCGCATTTTGATGTCTTTGTCCTTCTGTCTTGTACGATTATGTCTTTGATTTGTGCACTTGTCTGAAATTGCTCATTTGAGCTGTTGTCTGGTTTCTATTGCATGTGTGTGTGTGTGTATATGTATGTATGTATGTATGTATGTATGTATACATGTGTATTCATGTATAGTCTGTTTCTTGCTTTTGTATTTGCAATCTTATCTATGTTGAAGCTTAACTTGCATGTGCTTGTTGTGTTCATTTGTTTGGTTTTGCATTTTGGCCTTCATATTTCATTACTCTGAACTGTTGTGTTCATATTGAAGCCGGTCTGGTTTCATGTGCACTGACCTGGTTTGGTGCACTTGTGTCATCACTGCTTATACCATCCATGCTCATAATTATTGTTCACTTATGATTGTTGCTTTTCTCCTAATCTCTACTGCAATGTCGTACTGATCTGGTGCCATTGATATTTGAGTTTATTGAACCTATTGAGTGTTGTTGCCTCTGGTCATTTATTCAAGTTGCTAGGTCAAGTTACAGTGTTCATTTGTTTGGAGTCTAGTCTAGTTTCACCGACTTCATCTTAATTTTGAATTTTGTGCACTTTGAATGCTTGTCATCTCCACTTGTATACATACATTTGTGTATGTAAATATGTGTGTGTTTACCTTAGTTGAATTCCAATGTTCACTGTTTTCATATTCCAGTTTGGTCGCAATTTAGTGTTGAGGCTTTGCTCAGTTGACTTGTTGGTAACACTTTCGTTACGTATTGAAGTTTGGTTCATGTGTGGTCTGCATGGAGTTTTTTTGGTCTGGTTGTTACATATGTATATTTGAAGTGTTGTATTGAGTCATCTCTGTTTATCCATTTTGAAGTCTGGTGAACTGTATTACTGGTCTCATGACTTTGCTTTATCTTGTGGTAGCTGCACTTTGAACTTGCCCTGTTCATACCTGATTTTGTTACCTCCTATATGTTGGGTTGACTTTGTGTCCACTGCTGGAACTGCTTTGTACTTGAGGTGTTGGTACACTTGGCTGAACATATACTGTTGCTTTTGATCTCATATATGTGTATACATATATATGTGCATATACGTATATATGTTTATGTGGTCTTTGTGTAGCCTTCTTTGGCTTGCTTGGTTGTTTTGGAACTGATTTAGTATGCATTGAGTTGTTGAGCTTCTATTTCATTGGTGGTCTCCACACTCATCAGAAATGTTAAAATTGAAATCTACACTTGTAGTGTGCATGCCCATGTCCGTTGCACTTGTCTTAGGTTTGAATGGTTGAGTTGTAAAACTACACATATACATATTTCCAAAATCCTCTTCCAAAATTAAGAATACTTATATCTTTATATATATACTCTAGTTAATACATATAATGTCAAACTTATAATCATCGCCATTAAACATTTTGTAGAAAACTTATAGGATAGTATTTCCAATTTAGGCAATGATTTCATTAAACTAATTCTTAATTAACTCTTTGGTTTAGAGTGAATAATAAATAATTTATTATTTTTGGTTAATTGGTAATCAAATAATAAACTTATCTTTATTTCAAATTGATTAATACTTATAATTACAAGACTTGATCTGTGTTGTTCATATACCCAAGAAATTCAATTTCTCTTGGAGGGATTTCCAATACAAAGATACCTCAAGATTAAATTATTACTCTTCAAATAGAATCCTAATTATCAAGAAATAACTCTTAATTGAATTAGAATTATCACTAGGAATCCTATGCACATAAATATCCAATCAACCAGTCATACAATCACAAATACTGGATAATGTGCCTGGCGGAACCATCTGTCTGCTTCTAATGTGCAACTCTGATCATATAAAGATCGATAACAAACTTCATGATTTATTAGGCAGACAAAGTACTATGTCCCAACTGGGCTTACAGAATTTCCCAATACCGGAACAAGTGCCTTTGCCGCCTGCTAACTGCACTTCTAAAATGGATACGATTAGATCAAAGACTGCTTAAGAATCACATAATTCGGTAATAGGAACACCAAAGAGTGGAAAGAATGGCAAACGTTCCTAAAATCCCAAAAGATACTTTCTTATTCTAAAGGTGATGATTCCTACTATTTTCCCCAAGAACCCTTAATGGGCTGTTACTAAGACTCACCTAGACCAAGATTTATGTCCGCGATATCATATTTTGTTCAGATCTCGGTTATGATAGCAAGCTGTGACGCTCCATCCCGAGTTCTACATGAACAAAGGGTATTGCTCTGTAATACTGTTTGCTAGTGTAGAAAATAGGGCTAGTTAGGAGCAACATCCCTGAATTTTGATTTAGGCAGACATTGATACGCCGATTAATATGCTATATATATATTTTTATCTCAAGTGCAATCAATGTATGCAATCCAGGCTTAGAACAAAACTACGGTGATTATAATAACAATCCAAAACAATATATGATAAATACAAATCATAGAATCGCAGATCATAGAATGTATACAGTGGAATATAAATAGATACAAACTGATCAAATTGAATAAATACATAATATCAAATACACGACCAGTTAAAACGATCCTATAATACATCTGTACTATATCTCATGAAAAAATATGTACATATAAGAGTCTAAACTCGATATAAGATGCAACACTACGTACAAGATGAAGGTAAGAAGAATGATAACTAATTAATAGGAGTGAATCTTCTCTAGAACTATCAATTAGAGCACCTGAAATATCTCGATCTGACCCAAGTATTATAAAATAATAAACCGGTCAGTCAAGACTACAATGAATGTGTTAGCAAGCTAAATGATAGATAAAATGAACTAGATCTCAAATGTTGTCATATATTGACAAATATCAAACATTACCAACGACTTAAAATAACCAAATATTAAAAATCAAGATAGTTTATTAAAGCAAAAAATCTCTAAAATGATTTGGAGATAATTCAAACAACATTAAATCTAGAAATCTCACAAATAAAAATCCAAAAATCTCACAAAAATGGGGAAGGCATCAAACTCCAAGATTGGTAAAACAAATTCACCTACATGCATGTAACTCCAAGATATATGTATAAGTCTATAAACATCAAGATAGGTACAAGAGCCATAAACAACAATATAGGATCAAGTCCTATGTTCTCCGAAATAGGTACGAGACCTATAAACATTAAGATAGGTAAGAGACATATAAACATCAAGATAGGAACAAATCCTATAAACAACAAGATAGGTATGAGACCTCTAAACTCCAATATAGGAACATGTCATACAATCATCAATACAGGTCCGAAACCTATAAACTCTAAAGGCGTGTCATAAACTCGTCAATAACCCCTGAATGACAATAAATAACAACCATGTGTCCCATACCACACGAGTTTATTTAAACATTTACAATAGGTTAGTAAACCACTTGTGTATATAAATGGCTCAATTCAATAAGTCCAAGAATTAATTGGAAAAATAAATGCGAGCATTACATACAACTCGTTTTATTAAGCCGTTTAAATCGATTCCTCATTCGATCAACGTCGTGCAATTTTTCCAAATGTCTTATTTTGAAATCCTTCTCAAAAATATTATTTTATAAACTAGAATATACAAGAGTGCATATATACATATATGCATTGGAAAGCCCTTACTAATATATATATATATATATATATATTATATGTGTGTATGTATAAATATATACATAAGTACAGTTTTAAACCATTAGTCTGAATAAACTTTAAAATGATATTATTATAAGTAAATATATTTTATTAAATATTCTAAATATCTTTTAAAAAATATATTCATACTTAAAATGGTTTGAGAAAAAGGTTTGGATTAACCCGTTCTTTTGAAAACTTTAGTAGAAAGCACGCGACAGAAATTGTATGTTGTGTCATGGACCCAGGGAGCAATTCTATGGTATAATAAACTCCAAGACGAATTCACAAATTCATAAATTAAAATTAGGAAATCACATTGAAATTGGCAAAGAGAACAACATCAAAATCAAGCAAATAGTTCAAGCAATCGCATGGGCAAACGGAGGAGCGAACGGAACAAAATAAGCTCAAAATGGAGTGACCTGGGTTTTAGCCCAGCCCAAGACCAGTCCACTGGTCATCATGACCGATGCATCGGTTGACAAGCCTGGGTTTAGCCCCAGGCGTCTCTAGTGGTGCTCCGATAGCCTGTTGGCGGTGGCTTCTTCGTTGATTTTCAGCTTGACCTCTAATACACTGATTTAGCTAATGTGCGAGAATAAAACCAACTACAATGGAATGCAATACATGATCATATAAACTGGGTTTTCATCAAATAAAAAGTCTTATATGCAAGAAAATCAACACAAATTTGAGATCAATTCAACATTAAATTCATCTGTAACTACAGTTGCAATAAGCATTCATCTATGGGCTAGAAGTGTGAGATTAACTCACGGAATTGAACTTAAATGGACGATTAGAACCTAGATTCCTCTTAGCTAAAAGCTTTCAGCTACAACATAGGTTTTATTTTGAATAATTGCAAAATAAATAAATTACAATCATGATCAAAGTTGAGATTAAAGACCCAATCGATGTAAGATATGATGGTAGAGATTACCATAGCTTTACATCTTCTATTAATAATCAAAAGCCCTTTGATTTAGGCTTGATTTGGGGATTTAATCTGGTTTCTAGGGTTTGCAAGTTAGGTTAGTTTATTTTTAGATTTTTGATCTTGGCTAAAATGACAAAGTGACGAAGGAAAACAAAAGAATGTAGTTATTATTCATCCTCCGCATGGGCCTAACGGGTATCATACAAACTAATAAGAAAATGTTTACTAATTTATATTGCTATCCCAAATAAAACACTAATTAATGCTCAAACAATGTTTATGGAAGCATATACTAATTTTCCTCAAATTTACCAAAGCTTCAACATCTCAAAAATTCTCGTTTATAATATTATTGAACTAATTTATAAAATTAAATATAATTTTCGAAATTAAAAGCTTTCTCATTATTTTTAATAAAATAAACTATTAATTATAAAAATCTCATTTTAAACAATAAATCTCAATATTAACACTTTATTAGATTTACAATTTGTTGTAATAATTTGAAATGGAAAATATTTATCGTAAACCTCCATTTAAAATAAATAAGTGAATAAACCACGGAAAAATGCACATTGTAAATTACCAAATTATTTCCATATATTTTATTCACTCTTTTTCTGAAAATTACTATTATATTATTATTTATAAGAACAAAATTACATAATTTGTTGTTTCTATAGATTCTCAATTTGAAAATTAACAATTGAAAATTCCCCAAATTCATCCTAAAATTTATTAAGATAAAATAAATCATAGTCTCTAGATTTAATACCAGGTAAACTTGACCAGGGTTGTTATAGACTTCCCCCTTACAAAAATTGTGTCCCCGCAATTTCCTTAAAGGAAAAGTTTATAACAAATTACAAAGAACATATCTTATCAAATGGAATTTGAGCCATAAATGAAGGATGACTCTAAACAAGAGGCTCGTCTTAATGAACTCAAGAGAATACATGAAGCATTCCCTCGATGAATTCTCAAGCTCTACAAGAATATTCCTTAGGATTATTGAGCCATAGGATTTAGATGAGTGGAACATATTTATTTTGAAGGCCTCTGATGTAACAAGAAGAATAAAAAACTTCTCATAAGTTAGAATTTAGGAGATCTTAAGTGTAACAAGGATTCTATGCTCAAGAACATAATCGAAATTTCTGAAGTGTTCAAAAGCTGAAACACAAGTAGGACACCATGAATGTTAGTGAGCTAGATCGGTAAGAAGTTTAGTAAGCAATTGAGCCATTACACTCAATGGTTAGGTAAGGTCTCATATATTAAAGAGCCATTACCCCAATTGATAGAAATACTAGTCATTCAATAAGGAAGAAACATGAATAAAGATCTGATGTTCCACCGAATTCCAAGATCTTTCTAAAAAAATTCACGAATAGTGTCAGGACCTAAGATCGATTACTTTTCTAGAGTCCAGCTAACAAGACAGTGATCAATATGGCCTCTCAAATAAAACTTCCAAAGGTGCTTTATTGATACCGTGTAGAAACTATCGACGGTAGGAAAATAAAATTCAATCAGGGTTGTCATGATCCTCCTAGAGCTAACAAAATCAATAATACAATCATGCGGTAGACTTCTAAGATTTTATCAGCATTTAAATCTTTTGGAAGCTCTCTTTTTAATTTTTCCCCACAAGAAACATAGAGGAATTTACATTATTGGTGTGGTACCGGTGGTGAAAGGGGGAGCTAAGTATGCAATAGTTGCAGTGAATTATTTCACGAAGTGGACTGAAGCAAAACCGCTTGCCACAATCGCATCAAAAAAGATGGATAACTTCATGATGTAGAGCATTATCTACAGGTTTGAAGTGCCGTTGAAGATCATCACAAACAATGGAACTTAGGTTAAAATTACAGAGTTCAATGATTTCTAAAATTGGTACAAAATTGAGAATAGCTTTTAAATGATGGTATTTTCGAAGGCGAGTCGACAACTGGAGGCGGTGAAAAGAATCGTTAAGTCCTCCTTGAAGAAGTGATTAACAAAAGCTAAAGGAAAATTGGTCGATGAGCTTTCGCTGGCATCATAGCCTTATAGGACGATCTGCAAGTCAACAACTTGACACACATCATTCACTTTAGCTTACGAATCAAAAGCGATTATCCTAATAGAATTGGAAGACCCTTCCTACATTAAAATGTTTTATAATCCAAGGGAAAATGAGGAACTCTTGCTTGAGTCCCTTGATTTAGTTGATGAGAAATGGGAAGAAGTGAAGTTAAGGATATTTGCTCATCAAAAGAGGGTAGTAAAACATTTCAATACTAAAGTCCAAAACCACACTTTTATGGTAGGGGATCTTATTCTGGAATGATTTTTCTTAAGTACGAGGTTATTCTGTTCAAATTGGGAAGGTCCTTATGCAATCAACCGAAAGCTTGGAGATAGAACATTCAATCTAGCTTCGGTCGATGGAATGCCAATTCCACGAGTGTGGAATAGCAACTTGTTATGTCATAACTACACTTAGTTTTATTTGTCTTATTTTCACAAATAAGCCATCCAAGGATTTTGAGGGCAATGTAATAATGCAGAACTTGCCACACTTTTCCTTTATAAACACAATTAGCTTCTTCAACCAATGACAGATGGAACCGTTTTCATACAAGCAAAAAATTTGTACTCCACGATTGGCAGTACGATCAGGAACATTTTCCTGTATTCTGGGACAATGGCCAAGAAGTATGCCTTTAGGGGTCGATTGAATAATTTGACCCCGTCTTTTAAAACAAACTCCTTAGGCGAAGGATCATGATCGAGAAATATGAATCTGGGTCGATCAGATAATCTAACCTAATCTTTCGGGGCCGATCGAATAATTCGGTCCCACCTTTCTAGGTTTATTGGGTAATTCAACCAAATTTTTGGGACCAATCTTGTAACGAGCCTGACTCGACCTTCGAAAATCGGCACCAAATACACCACCCGTATTCGAATGCCGCAGATTCAAACGTCGAATCTGGTTCGTCAGAGCTTATAACACATTAACAACACAGCGGAAAGAGAATGAATAACTTATTGATACACAACATTTGATACAACAATGATACAATGAATATCAACATATCATAGATATACAATAGTGGAAAAACAGAAGAGATAACTACAGCAGCGGAAAGATAACATCTCTAAAAGAGAATCCAATATCTGAATCTTCATTGCCAAACTCCAAAGATCTCCAAACCATAAGCTTGAACCACCATCACGCTGAACTTAAGCAAACTCGGTCATGTGAAATAAATACGATTGCCATAAGCTACACCTACTATATGATTATCTGAAAATCTGACTCTAGGCTGCCCGTGTGGAAAATTGTGGGCACCCAGAGTTTAGAAAGGGAACAATAAACTCCAAGTCAGTCATAGGACTGGTGCAAGCAAACAAAAACAATTTATTAAACCAAAAAGAATTTAAAAAGAAATCCACAATGTTATTTTGGAAAATGAAACTACCATAAGGCCTTCTACCACACACACAATGCAAATGCACAATTGGAGGAGATTTCTCCTTATGATAGTCAAACATGCTTGATATGCAAAAAATTCCTTTTAATATTATTTTAGTGCATAGTGCAGAAAACATTTCGAAAGTACAATATTAATCTTAGCTAGCATACACATTTCTTAGTATAGCTACTATAGCTTCCAATTAAACGGCAAGTCATCACCATAAGTAAAATGCAGGTTATACAACTAAAACCGTACAGGGCTCGTATTGTTTCTTTAGATTTCCAACAAATGGTCATGCTAAGGAACTTCCTATGCCACATGGGTACGCCTCTGGAGGGACGCTCCGAGAACCAAACCGGATCTCTGCCAACATAAGGTCGGATTATCTCTGTAACTAGGTAACTATTAACACGAGTAATGCCATCCCCCGGTCGTCACCGACCTTTATCAGAGAGCTCTCAACGCCAACAATTACAAAGCACAAATTTGCAGTAATCACATAAGTTAAGTATCTGGGCTTCATACCATGATACCACTTTTATTTAGAAGGAAATGGACATGCCCTAAAGGGCGCGACCCTCATAACCTTGCTGCATCCTTCGTGTTTTGACCATTTCCAGGTTGTGAGGTCCGACGAGGTCTCGTCCACAAAGCTATGCTTTTCACTAAAGCCATGCTTTGATCAACAAATGATCAGCAGAACTTCATATGCCACATTACCAAATTGAGAATATATCACTGGTAAATATCAACTACATAACCTCTGGGCTTGTACGTCTCAGAGAAGGATGTTAAGCAAAGAGAATAAATTCTCCATCACCAAATAGAAATGTATTTGCTAGAAACCAGCTTTACATCTCAGAGTGTAACGTCAGACATACATCCATACAAGTCTTTTCCGGGTTCGAACAGAACCGAAGGCACTTCAAAGAAGCCCTTGCAAATCCGGATAATCCCTAATCACGTTCGGACTGCCCATCACAAAGGGTGACCAAATCTCTATACCAGGGCCATTTGGTGCAGAGACATTCGACAGGTAATCCTTTCGCTTTCAAAAATACCCGGTCTTCAAATGCTATCCATTTCGTCGTATCATTATTCAGAATGGGTTTTATGACACAAAGTCCTCTCTCGGCTAAATCGAATGATGAGTGCTTAATTTTAAAAAACATATGGATATAGTGGGATCTTAGTTAAGTCACAACTTAAAGCCCAAAATCCTTTCTTTCAAAATAGTTTAAACAAAATTCCATTTTAATTTTTTAAACAAAAGATCCACCTTACTTTGAAAATAAAGTTCACCAATCTTTCACAAAGATTCATTCATAGCTTTCAAAACAATTTTTATTTCAAACTTGCATCCTTTTAACCCAAATTGGAAATCCTTTCTTTATATGAAAGCTATTATTATTTGAAAACAAATGCTTTTCGTTTCGGAAAAATCTGATCAAATATACACAAGTTATAACCTTTAGATAAACTTGGGTGAAATTTAAATTCCCAAAATAATACTTTTAAAATGGTTTAAAACCCATATAAATACATTATATAACTTGTATAAACTTTTTAAACCAGAATCTATAAAATAATTTCAAAACAAGGCATAGTATATTCAACTTTAAAATTCCTTTCTCCAAAAGCTTTTCATATTAAACCCAATTCCATTTCCAAACCATTTTGGATTCAAAATTCAACTTTTTAAAACCATTTGATTATTTTTGATAAAATAATATTAAATTCAAATATCTGTAAATTAACCAATTTCCTTATGCAACCCATATTTGTGTGTGTGTGTGAGTGGTGTAGCCCAGCGGTATTACACACAACAACAACATATTACAACCATCATTAATTCAAGCACAAAAGTATAGATAAGCGGTATACTTCTATCATGCTTATCTTCATTCACAGATTCACAAATACGTAAATTCATCGTAGATAGATAAATAAATCACAGTTCAAAAATATAACACAGAATATCACACATCATAGATATCAAACAATTCAAAGCATTCAATACAATCCAAAAATCCATAAGTAAGATCAATTAATCATCTGATTAATTTAAATCAGATTAATTACTTATGAATAAATTACTATCCTGGTTAATTAACATTAATTAATTACAAATCCTTTTAATTAATTATCCTTTAATCATTTATTAATGAATTAATTAACCTTTAAATATTAATTAATCAACCTTAATTAATAAATTAATCCACCTTAATTATTAACTTAATCAACCTTAATTAATAAATTATTCACCTTTAAATATTAAATAATTATCTTTTAATCATTTAATTATTCTTTTATCAATTATCCTTAATTACATTAATTAATTAACCCTTAATAATTATCCTTAATTAATTACAAATTAATTAACCTTAATTAATTAATTATCCTCAAATTAATTACCTTAATTAATTAATTACATAAATTAATTTTCCTTAAATTAAATTATTCTTTAATCACTTGATTAATCAACCTTAATAAATCATTAATTTATCTCATTAATTAATTATTCCTTAGTTATTGATTAATAACTCTTTAATTATTAATTAATCAATAAATAATCTTTAATTACTTATTAATTAATCTTTAATTACCAGTTAATTAATCTTTAATTATCAACAAATTAATTTTTATTTTAAAATCATTTATCTTAATTATCTTCTTAATTATATTTAAAATCTTACTTAATAAACTTGGAATTAATTAATTTATAAATTAACTTAAAAACTTTAAATTTAAATTAATAATTAAAACACTTTATCTTAATCAATTAACTACTTAATTACATGATTAATTAAGTTTAAAAAATAATAAGGATTAATTTAATTAATTAAAACTTTAAAATACCTTTCTTAACTTTAATTAACAAACATTATATAATCAATTACTATTTAAAGAAAATAATTTTTAAGATAACTAGTTTTAAACTTGACTTTATTTTAACTTAAAACTTGTTAATCTTCTAATTATTACCTGAGGCAAACCAAGGCTTCCCCGATCAAAATCCCGAGTTTCCTTCTTCTTGTTTTTTTTGAAAAAACTTGTTAAAATTTAAAATCTGTTATAAGTAAAATAAATTCTCGCATACAACACGATAACGAACTCGAGAAATTCCTCCCCTACCCTAAATCACTACTTGAGACAACCTCATCGTCCCCAAAACGCAAACTCAGGTGCATAGAAACCTGGATCACATGCACTGATCACCGACGATGCTCCGGCATCCACGACCACCACCAACAAGTCCTCTACGACTTGATCTGGCCATCATACCATCTACGTTCCTCGATCAAACAAAAAATCAAAATTAAAACCATCAGAACCCATTGGAACCAAACCCTCCGACCTAGAATTGCCTCGTCTCAATGGCACCGACCACCAGAGTTCTTGAAACTTCACCCATATCTTCGCCAATGTCCTACGCTCATTTTCCCCCACGACCAATCAGCCTTGATGCACCGACGACGGGGCGATCACCTGTTTTGTAGTCTCGACCACAACTAGGGATAAACCCTACAACGTCGAACTGCCGCTGCCCCTGCCCCGGTGGATTAAAAATCCACCTATTATTTTTGCCAACATCGCCTACCTCCAGACTAGTTCCAGCAGAAACCCGTCCACCCAAGTGCCGCCGATCACCAGAAAATGCTCGAAACTCCATTCCCGTTCAACATGCATTTCCTCTTTATTTAAAAGCCTAAAAATCTTGATTATAATTTTTTAAAATCCTAGTTTTCGATGACAAAATAGAATATACACCTGAAAAAAACAAATATTATGATCGAGATTTTGATATGTTTTCAAACCTACTGTCTTCTTCCTTTTTATTTAAACTAGCTTCAGATTGAACTTTGAAACATTTTTAAAATTTATATTTTGATATAGCCAACAAATTTTGTTTATGTATTGAAGTCTAAAGAGATTCAAGAAAGAAGATCTTGAATTTTTTCAAGTTTTGAAACCTGTTTATCTGGAATAGAGCAAATTATTCATATACCAGACATGCACGGCATAAGTTATATACATACATGCATATTCACATTCACACAAACACTTTTCACAACTTCATTTCAAGTATTTATCGCAGATATCACAGATCTGACTAAAGTTTTTATTTTAAGATAGTAGTTTACATACCTTATAACAGCGACGAGGTTTTATTTTTCTTTTGACTCGGACTTGATGCATTTGATCTGAATCTTGACATCTTTTGATTCGTTGAAACTAGATGATGTATAATGATTGCTGTTGAACTGATTTGCTTAAAGCTTTGAATTTTTTCTCAGGTTGAAATTTGCTTTTTTTTTTGTGGTTTGATTTTTCTTTCGTTTTGATCTATTTTATTTTTTCTTTATTCTCAGGTTTTCAGAAAAATGAGAGGAAGAGGATTGAGAGATAAAGAAATATGAAACTTGGTTTTTTCTTCTCTAATACATGTTTTTATAATTCTAAAGTAAAAGAAAAAAAATTTGCCACTTGTAATTACAAATAATACTATGGCTACACTTGTTAATTCATATTGCTAATATTTTACAAATGTCAAAAACAACCATTTTTATGTTTAAATCCCTTCTTTAAATAAGTTTATAAATTTTTGTTTTATATCCTTTAATTAATCTTACTTAAATTTTAACCTTAAGTTAAGATATCTTTATAATATATACAACTTAATAAAAATGATTTGAAATCCAAATTATACATTAATAAATATACACATATGTATATATAGAATTTAACTTAAAATAGATGTTGAAAATTATTATATTAAATTCAAAATAAAGTTTTCTAAACTTGTACACATGTACAAAATTAGAAAACAAATTTCTATTATTTTTATATTATAGAGTTTTCAAATTCAAAATTTAATTTAAAACCAATTTGTGTACATATACATAAATAAACAACATACATTTTTTATTTTTGAAAAATTCAAATTCAAATTTCAAAATACAATCTATCCATATAAGTAAATAGGCATATATCTTATTTCATTTGGAAAAATTCAAATTTATTCAAAATTTAGGTCAAAATTTTATATTAATTACCAAATTAAATTTAACTCAAAAACTGTGATCGTTACAAATCTGATAATTCGTCCCCACCTTTCCAGGTCATTCAGACAATTTGACCCTCACCTTTTCGGGTAGATCGAATAGCTTGAGCCAATCTTCCATGGCTAATCGAATAATTCAGCCCCACCTTTCAAGATTGATCAGATAATTCAATCCTAAACCTTGAGGTGTGTGGATAACTGCACAAACTTTCTTGGTCGAAGTAGAATTGCAGGAGTCGATCAGATAACTCGACCCAGGCCTTCAAGAATTTTCAATTGCATGGAGTTAAGCAATGTCAAGAAGGAAAGTCCACTTAGGAGTTGATAAGATAATTCGAGCATGACCTTAAGGAATTTTCCATTGGTCAGAGTTTGGCAACGTCAACAAAGACTGACCACATAAGGGTCGATCGGATTATTTGATGCTAGCTTGTAGATATCAGTCATTGCCCGAAAGTTGGCAACGTCATGGTGGAATCCTAGGTGTCGATCAATTAAACCAATGGTTCTCGAAGGTAAGAAAACTGGTATTGGACTGTATTTTCGAGACCACGCTAGTGTCCTAGAGCAATATGCTTATTCAAGGACAAACAAGGATAGCCATTAAAAATCCATAACAGGTACAATCAGACACTTTCACTCTACTATCAGGATCAGGATAGCGCTATCGAACTGGGGGCAATCGAATAATATGCCCTGTAATGTTTTCCTCATACTAATGCTCAGACTCTGGCATTTAGGAAAGTAGGTTCTACGGATAGGATTTGGTTCGCGAGGGAAATATATATAAACAGGAAGTGAATATTATAGTTAATGCTCCACGGTGGTAGGGAGCAGAACTTGGACTATTTACAGTAGAAATCGATTAAAGAAATCTTGACTTAACCAAAATAGAAATAACCATGGAGTTGGTCCATTCATTACTCTGTTTCACCAAATGGAACACTTTGGAAACTATAAACACCACTAAATAATGGAATATAATCGAAGCAATTGTTGTAATTTTATTAATTTACATTGAGTTGTAGTAGATAAATGCATTTCACTGAAACAAACATAATTAATAAAGGTATAATTGCAATACAATAGTTATATTATGTATGCATATAGTTATTCATAAACAGGTACAATATATAAAATGCAAAAAAGTAAACAAAACAAAATTTACAAAACAAAACGTGATTTTTTATTACCTTAGCGGGGGCCATTCCCACACAAACATGACCTATCCAAAATAAAAAGGAACAACAAAAATCCGTGCCGTCGCTCCTGCAAGCTTCAACGGTTTTTTTCTTCCCTTTCTTCCTATTCTTACTGCTTGAACCACCAATCGGGTTCTCATACTTCCGCTTGCCTAGATATATTCCCTTCTTCAAGGGTGTCTCCCTAGGACATTGTGGTTTCACCCTCGAGTTTAGCAAGGAGGTCATCGAATTTTTTGCAGGGACATCAGTGGCAAAGGTCTTAGAGAGATTTATCTTGGTGTGAGGAAGTTTTGCAGAGGGGCTTGCAGGCACGGAGTCAATGGACTTCTCAACTCCATGCTACTTTTTAATCTTGACATTAGAAAGGTCAGTCATTGATTTCCACCCCCCCCATTATAATAGGATCAGTTAGGTCTATAGCGCTAGTCATTCAAACATCTTCCGTAAGACTAAGGAATATCCTCCGGCCCTTCCAGGTCCTTAATATTTTAAGTATCAAGGCCAGTTTTAGAACTGGGAAATAGGGACGGAGTAGCAAGTCCCTTAGAGATAAATGTCAACATGGTGAAGATAACTATGGTACTCGACCCTTGAGTAACTAGAGGTGGAGGCGGGAGATGCGAATGACCTACGAGTTGGCAAAAAAGGGTAAAGGTTAGAAATAGATTCATGTAAGAACCGAAGTTTCTTAATTAAGAACCTTCGCTCGAGGTGGATAATGAAGCATGAGACTTAGAAATCTCGCTCTCTTCAAGCGAGTGCTGGATTGGTGGGTCAACAAAAGAAGGGACATACAGATCAACGGTAGTAGCTGCTGTGGATGTTAAAATTATCTGAGTGTCCTTAGAGCTAACCCCAACAATCTCAGAAATGCTCGTCATGGGCTATTTTGACTTGGAATGGATGAATCCACTGAACTGATGTGCTTACGCCAGTAGAAGCCCCGAAAGTAGAAGCGACGACATCTTCAATGGAAAGTATCGCCTTTTCCTCCTTGTGTTTGGCTATATCTCTAGCGTTGAGACAACTAAACATTAGCTCTTCCTCGGTGAGGTCTTCACTAGTTACTTCAGAGCAATGTAGCATTTCCTTCTAAGCATCGATGAGAGTTTCAAAATATGTACTCCCCAGCCACTTTAAATTCATATACTAGGTTACGTTTGCGAAGAAATGCCAGAGAATATTATTCAACTTCTTCTTGGCACTTGCCTACTTAAGGTCTTTCAGCTGTTGTGCAGCAAAGGAATATTCAACCTCCACATCCAGCCTCTTGGCCTTCCAAGCAGCATGCCCTTCTCAAGCTTATCTTTTTCTAAGTGAATCTTTCGAATTTCGATTGCCTACTATTCAATGATCTTATCCTTGGCCTGGACAGTTTCATCTTTTGTAGTAAGGTCCCAGTACTTCTTGACGATTTGGATTTTCAAGGCAACACCCTCCTCATGAGCAATCTTAAGCATATTTTCTAGCACGAGCTCTAAGTTAGTATGGGCTGTCCTCATCTCCGCCATCAAGCTTTTAGCACTAGCCTTGGCTATCAAGGCGGCTTCCTTTTCAACCTTCATATTCTCCAAATCAACCTTATACCCCACGATGAGATCGTCATAGGTTTTCTTCTCTGACTCCAATGAGCAATGTTTGTATAGTTAATCTTGTTTACCTTAGAGAGAGCATATCAAAGTTTCTTTCATTTATAACCTTGATTAATGTCCATTTGTATATGTTGGACATTCTAGTCTGCTTCATCCTTCGGAATGTCTTAGATGTCATGATCGAACTTGATGCCATATAGGAAGAGGTCTGGAAATGTAACTTGTAAGTGGGGCAGAGCAGTAGGGAGATAAGTTGAAGGAGTAGAGATCTCCTTGGATTGAGGGGGCATGACTGTAGTTAAAGAATGGGAAGTAGAAGTTTACTCACGCAAAGGAATCTGAGGACTAGAGCGGGGAGGGGGAGCCTAAATGAGGGGCCGTGGCGATGTTGCGATTCTTTATATCACTTGTTTTGATCAGAAAATAGCCTCACTTCAGCCTTCCTCTTCTTTCTTTCCTTCTCACCTTTGTGAATGTCCTCTGCTTCTTGTTCCTTCCTTCTAAATATTTCTTCATCAATCTTGTGACGACATCGGTAACCGCAACATGATGGATATAGGTCAGGAGTTCTTCCTATGGACTCACCCACGCTATATCAAAGCAATCTATATGTGTCTCTGGTCCTTAAACCTGAAATGAGAAAAAGATTATATAATTTTTGGAATTTCAGAATACATATAAATGTAAAGATGTGTCTTTGTGATCCTAGTGAGGTGTAGAGTGCTGATGACCCATTAAGTACACTACAGGTTGTGTTCACTTAAAAGTAAAGATAGAGACTCTCCACCTTCATCTAGACTTACCTTAAGAAAAAAGCTCAAGTTAGGAGAGTCATCTTCAAGAAGATCATCAATTTTAATACCGAAATCTCCCAAGGAGTCGAAGATATCATCAAAAGAGTGGACCAGAGGAGTTGCTTCAGTAAGAGGCAACATGCTCGTCTCTATGATTTTTAACTGAGACTTGATAATCACGTGCTTAGGATGAGGCAAAAAAAGAGGCTTAAGACCTTCAAGAGATGTTTTACCAAATGACTCATACCCCTTCGGACTTGCTTTGTTATCACCTTCACCGACATTGTCATCCCCTTCTTCTCCTTTCTCTTCCCTCATCTTTTCCTTCCCTTCTCTTCGCACTTCACATTCACTCTCCTATAAGATTGGCTGCATTCTAGCACCATCGCCCCTTTCTCTTGAAATAGCATCAGCGGTGATTCGTTTGAAATACTATCAGCATACTACTTAGCGTTTGGCACATCATATGGACCTTTCACTTTCCCTTGAAGAATATCGCTAGAGTCGCCAACAGGAGAGGAACCCCTAGCTGGTATCATGAGGGAAACTTCACCAGGAATGGAAATGCTATTGGGAAGAAGGAGATTGTAACAACAAAGATTTTCATTCGTTATAAGGTAGGGAGCAGAGCGATTTTGATTTGGAACTCTCTTTATAGCATCCATGATATCGTCAACCCCTCGTTGGTATCACGAACAGGAATACTTACAAAGGAAAGGTCAAAAGTCAGATATTGAGATGATGAAAGTTCAAAAGTGGAAAGGAGAAGAGGAAATAATCTTACATCTCGAGAGCAAGGACAGTTAGAGCCGATGGGACACTAGATAAAGAAGTTTTCGTTCTTGAAGTATGAACGCTTACTGTAAAGTTTCATAATAACCTTACTTCCACCCCAGGCCTCGATAACCATATACGATGGAATGCTACGCCTTTGCTTGAAGTGTAAGAGGTAGGTAAGCTCGTTGAAAGTCGGTGCCTGGTTGAATTGGTTCACGAAGAGCATGTACAAAGAACTCAGGAGAGCATACCCATTGGGATGAACTTGAGACGGCGCCAACCCGAGTTCTTGGAGAACCATATGCAGAAACGTATTGAATGGCGGCATAGTACCACTCAAGCACATGTATCTATTATTTGTCATATATCCTAGTAGAGGAATATGTGCTCGTGTACCCTACGTTGGGAGAATCGCTGCCCTTGGGAATCCTATTTTGCTGATGTATATTCTGAAGCATCCTCAAAGTAAGAATTGTCAGCATCTAGTGGATCATCCAAGACATTTTACTTGATAAACTCGTTCAAAGGAGGAAGCGGATTTTTCTATAGCTCCACTGGAGCGATCATCCCCTATAACTCAGTAGTGATTAAATATTCGGGCTTAATGGACACAAAAGGTAAAGCCTGAGCAGTGGAGGACCAAGCTTCGGAAGGATTAGAAGTAATGGCACCGGAAGGAAATGAGGCTACTAGAGAGTCATTTGGGATGGAAAACATGACATTCAAGACTAATTGGATTCTGAACGTCGACCATGGTAAGTGAAAGTGTCAAGGTATGTAATGTGATTCTCATGTCCTACACATGATGAATAGAAAATCTTCTATAGATAGCTTGCTCATGCTAGAAAAACAAGCCATGTCATATGATGAGATTGTGCATCGGATCTTACTCATTATCATTGGTCAATCGATAACAGAATTGTTCTCCAAAGCAACACGAAAGTTTATCTTTTATAGGAACACGAAAAGTGAAAGAATTAATAACACAAAGAAATCAATTCATTCTTTTCAACTGCTTATCGAAAAAGAATTGTCTCTTTGGCGCTCAAACAACGATAGCTAGTTCGACAAGTGTTGATCAAGAAAATTAAAGGACTTTATGCAAAAATTGAGTCATAAGAGTCATGGAGTTACTCCAACCAAACCCTCGACACAACCACCTCAAATCACTATCAAGATCAACTGGCAAGCATACGACGGCAATGGCTTGATAGCTAATGCAAATCCACCTAGAATTTTGAATCACGACTTGAAGACAAAGAGGTTGGGGACTGGAGCAATACCAATTGATGGTCGTTCCTTAAGATCGACCGCAATGTTCTAACAGTAGTGGCATCTTCTGATACATGATGGCGGTGACTAGGAAGTGGCTAGAAAGTGACGATGGTGGTTTCAAATAAAGGATCGATTCTAGCAAGGAGTCGGTAGCTAGAAGAGTACGGAAACAAGAATCAGAGTAAAATCAAGGGAGAGGAGAAGCATACATGGATAAGCGTGGAATGATCTCCTATCACGACCTAATTTTACAACGCTTGAAAATCAATATCAATACGTCCACTATAATATATGCCGAACAATCGAATGATGGAAAACCAGATCATAAGGGAAAGAAAAAGAAGGTAGGAGAGAAATTGAAAACAATATCAGAATCTCACAATTGCAGCTGAATAATATATAATAGATAAATGATTGATCTTTATACAGAAAGAACTATATCTGTTTTATACATTACATTAACAGAGTACAACATAATCAATATCAAAATACTGGACAGTCATAATAACTTGTCCACACAAAGCTGAACATACATCATTCCATACACGGCGGAAATAAGTCAGATATGTGTAATACGTCACACCATCCAGCACATCCCCTGAGCTCCATAACAGTCCATCCAGGATCTGTACTCTATAATACTCTGTCTAACCCAAGCATTATAGTGAAATAACACTTGATTCAGTCTGGAAAACTAGCGTGAGAAAATTCACTCAATTGGATTATTAAAGTTTTCAAAACCCTTTGAAATCAAATGTATTTCGTAAGATCACACCACAAATAGACATGCCGGGTTTTTACCTTACGATAACCAATTTTTTTATCAAATCCGTTCGATATTATAATAGTGTCTATAGAAAGTAAAATAGAATCTAGCTGAAATGCTTGCATCTCACGTTCCAGCAATAGTTGGAAACAATCAAAATCGTACAGGCGCTTATTGGAGATTAGATTCCATACAATGGCAGGGCCACTAGGGTACCGCCTGTCACAGTACCTGGTCTAGATCAGAGTACCGAGGAACCCCTCTGATACCTGCAACACAAGACCGGAGCTACCCCTTACTGGATAGTCCGAATAAGATCACCCTGTGGTTGGGATCAGTAACCGCCCATAGAGCCGAATAAAAGGGGCATCTAGACAGGGATGACCTTACCCTAATTGGTTGCTAGCCACTTAGCCTTACTGCACTTCTCCTATTTTAGCCATTCTCGGTTGACGAGGCTTGAGGCTATGCGTTACCTTTTTAGCACACATACACTTAGAATGCTCATCATCCTCCTGACGATGTTCTGATAGATTCGTCCATATAAGTCCGTTCCTAGTCCAAACGGAACCGAAGGTACTACTCCTACTACATCCATTTTTGAATCACCCTTAGGATTAGTAGCAATTAACCCTTGCACTTCACTTCTCCATCTTCGACTCTAAGCTCTTGTCTTCCTCACGAAAACATTCAAACTAGATCGAAGTGGTTTTTTGGAAATTAATCCTGATCCCGATCTCTTCGAAACGATCAGCGCATTGGCCAAATTGATTGTCGGTTATTTAACTATATATAACATCCACAACAACCATCAGGCTTTAATAATTTCCCAAATTATTTATTTCATATTACCTTTGCAAGATATTTTCTACACTTCAACCCTTTGAAAATAGTTTCAAATCACTTTTTCTCTCGTGGAATAAATTTCCACCCAATTGTTTTATTTCCACTGGAAATCACCAAGTCTTAACACTTTAGGTTTTTAAATAAATCAAATAACTTTAACCAAAAATATATACTTAAAACATTTGAAATAAAACTACTTAAAACACTTTATTTAAAATACTAGTTATGAAATTTTATAATAATTTCTCATATAAAACTTAAGCCAAAACTAAATTTAAAGTAAAAGTTATTCTATAAGGTATAAATATTAAATAACAATCTTTAAATCATAATACTAGCTAAACCTTTAAAAATTTACTTATATAATTAACTTAACAAATATTTACCTTTCAAAATTTTAAACCACTAAATACTAATTTCTTCAAAAACGTTGTTTTAAAACCACTTTAAAACCTCTAATTTATACTTAAAAATCTTCTTTGGAAACATACTTGGCTTTTCTGGAAAATACACTTTCCTTTCCAAAATAATCCATTAACTCGGTTAATAAATCCTTCTCATTTATCCCAAATTAATTTACGTCTCAAACCTTGTAAATTTCTTTCCCACACCCTTAAAAATAAAACCACTATTTATTTTTAAAACAAATTACCCATTCCTTTATAAATTCCCACCGTGAATTTACACTTTTAAAATATCTACTGATATCTAATTTCACTTTATAAACCCATTTTATAAATTCCATAGTCCCATCATACTTTTAAATCACAGTTTCAAACACTTAATCAATTTTCAAATCGATTTCCAAAATTTACTCCATTTTAAAATAAATTCCTTTACTGCTTAATTTTATTTCAAAACCCATTAATTTCAGATTTTACTCCTTTATTGTGATTTAAAATCTTAATTAAACTGAAACTACCAATTTCATATTTTTCCAAAATTCTTCTTTATCTCTCCCAACTATTTTAAACCTTGAATTTAAACGTAAATCCTTTATTCCTTTAAAAAATATCGCTTAAGTTTAAAAATTCATTTAATCCAATTTATTCAAAAATCTCCTTTCCCATACTCGGAATTTATTTATTAGAATTTAAAAATCTACTTTTATCCTTTTCCAATTTATTCTTTAATTTATCCGAATTCTCTATAATTATTTTACATAAAAATTATTTCTTTTTTTTCCCTTCAAAAAATCCCACCTTTATATTCTTGATAACTTAAAGTACCAAAATATACTAAGCCAAACATAGCATTCAATAATTTCAATTACCAATATAATCTATCATAGATTATCCATAAACCATATCACATAATATGAAAACAAATTTCGATATTTTTAGGAATCCAGTTGGATCCCTCCAACCTGTTTCCCTACATCCACAGATGCTAGCACAATATAAAATACTTATCCCACTTTAAGGTGGAATATCGCGGTATATGAGGTTATCCACGGTTATGCGGGGCGCATAGTGCCTCATCTGCTATATAATGTAGGAATATCAATCACTCCAATATATATATACACTATATATAATATACCACATCCAAACTGATAATAAATCATCAATTCAAGCAATCAATCTAATAATTTAAATTTTAACTATTTAAATTTAGTGGTAATCCATGTGAATGAGATTAACTCACCTTTGATTTTTGTTTTGCAATCCACCAAAACCAGCTTGCCTCTCCACTATTTAGACCTTGTATAAACATCGTTTGGTTTATTAAATATTGAACTAAATGAAAAATAAAAATTATTGTTTATTTATTTAATTTTAACTAATAATAAATTTTAAACTAATTTTTCTATGATGAGTAATTTTTAGTGAACAAGCTAATTAAATGAGTTAATCTCATAATCCATTATTTTATAATTATCAAGTAAGTGAAAATATGTATGTATATATATATATATATATTTCCAAGCTAAGATGTTTTCGAGATCCTAGTTTTAAAATCCTATATGTGTGTATATATATATATTCCGAAATCAAACTAGTTATTCATTTATCAAATGAATTTAAAATTAAGCACCTTTTTAAAATTATCTTTGTTGTTATATATATATATATATGTATATGTATATGTATATGTATATACACATAGCTGACTAAAATCAAACAAACTATTTTATCTCTGTTTAAAAAAATTTAAATTTAATAATAAAATTAAACCTTACTACCGAAACCGCACCGCAACAACCCACAATGACCTCAACCATGAAACCACCATCCCCCAAGCCTTAGCCTTGACTTCGGCAAATCCAGCATCGCTGCATCGTGAGACCCCCCCTTTTCATCGCTGTTGCCGAACCCTAGCTCACTTCAACCACTACATCGCGATGTCGCAACCCACGACCTCCTCATTGCTGCCATCCCTCCATCGTGTGCACAAGGATCCCTAACCCGAGTCCGTCGACGCCGAGCTTCTCTCCTCTACTTCGCTTCTAGCCTTGCAGTACTGTTGTCGGGCTGCCCCCGCCTTAGATTACTTGCGAGCTCCATCTTCAATTAGTCGCGGCCCACATCATTCCATTATTATTATTTTTTTTGTTTTGGGTCGATTGAAGTGAAAAGGAAATGGAAGGGGAACGAATTTGATTTTCGAAGAGGCAGAAGGACTCGCTATATACCCGTCGAAGGTTTATTTTTTCGTGAATTCCTTCGTATGCTTCTCTGAAAGAAGCCATTTTTTCCTTTTCTTTCCCTTAGCCATTGATTTGAACGGGAAGGACGAGGTTTTAAAAATAAAAGAAAAGGGAAGGAAATGACGGAAGCGTGCAAGGATAAACCTTCTACAACGATGGAAAAGAAAGCACAAAGTTTAGATGGGAAAGAAAATATGCTGATGTAGATTTATATTGACCAGTCAATTTAATATGTAAAATATATATTTAAATTTTAAATTTAAATCTCCCCAAAATCATAGCTCAAAATCTCGACCTCCTATCAGGCGTGCCGCTATGCATTTATAACGTTATACCCCTGTACCAAACACAATGGAAAAGGTCTCGAGACGTAACTCGATCGTATGGAGAAGATAGCTTTTTGAACCCAGTTATTATATTAAATTTCAATATGGATTTCAGCGCGTTTACCTATGTACGATCATATGACAACTCCAAATGCTACGAAAATTGAAATCCGATAATGAACCACTATTACGGATCTAATGGAACTGGTTTCTTCGAATTCCGAGACTGTTCTCCAGAAGGCTATTTTTAAATACCCATTCAAATGGTATACTTTTAAAACTGAACAAACCATCTTTAAATTCAATTTTAAAAGTTCTATTTTCTTTAGTACTCTTAATATAAATTTTACAAGCCTTCAAATTATTTTTAACAAGCTTAAAACCGAAGATTCAATATTTTACCCAATTTCAAATTATTAAATTCAATAATTTAATTATCAAATAAATGGAGATATTTGAAATTTAAGTTAAAATAAACATTTTAAATATTTAATATCAATTAAATATTCCAATTTCAAATATCCAAAATTCCAGGTCGTCACATTCCTCCCATTTAAAAGAATTTCATCTCCGAAATTACTAGTTAAGAAGAATGATCCATAACCCGTTAACTACTTCCCCAATCCAAATAGTTTTAACAACCTACCAAAACCAAATAGTTTTTAGCAATCCTCCCTACATTCTTTTATTAAAGACATATTATTATTCTTACCAACTTTTCCAAACTCATCCATAGGTTTCCAATAATATTATCCTCTCCATAATTCAAATTAGAATTTAAAATCAAATTTTAAACTATCAATTTTTTCCAAAATTTTTCTAACTCTCAAAATTTTTAAAAAATTTCGCCAGCGTCTCCTTTACGCGGCTAGCTCGGTACGACTACAAAGTGCCTCTACGGGCACTCAAATTTCAAAACAAACCAAAAGCCAAGTGGCTAGATCAAAAAATCATCAAATTTGATATGATAATTTAAACACATACCTTTTTATTGGGCCATTCAAAGTTTATCTTTTGAAATCAAAAATACCAATTTCGTTTTGCTTTTAAAATACCTGTACATCCTGCTTAGCAATAACATCCAATAACAGGATCAAAAATCATTTTATTCATTCCTTTTCAAAATTTTCAACTTTTGCTCTACTTAAGCCCGTACAATGTACACTTATCATCCGCGTGCAATATCAAATCCCATTGCTCACTTGATCACAAAATTTAATTTTCGAACTAGTATCGTCCATCCGACTCTCTAGTGCGGACTCAGATCTGGTTTCTTGATCAGAAATTGTCATTCTTCTTGCATAGCCATAACCATGATAGAGAATTTTCAGAACCAATTAAAAATTCACATCCAGGGTTCGCCGTCGAAAATCGAGTGAAAAAACCCACCTCAGATTGGTATAACTACCTCGATATTCTTTGCTCGAATCTGGATCAAATCGTTATGTGAATAGAACAATATACGTACATCCTACGTATTTATCTCAATTGATTATTACTATATCAATCCTCTTTTATTCACATTTATTTCAATTTCTCTTCACTTACTTACACTAACATTTCCCACACCTTTATTAAATCTTCATACAAATACTTAGTATTTTTCTCAAATCCGAATTTACTTAAAAATTTCGTCATTTAATTTCTTAAGTTCATATAATTATTTCATATACTTCTTATACTTCTTTCCATTTCATCACTTTGTTTTATATCCGCTTTTTATTCAAATTGGATTTCCAGTTCCATACCGAATTCAATTTACCTTTAATTTTAAATATTGAATTCTATTTATCTTATCTCGAACCATTTTTTTTATTTCTAAACTTCTATTATTTTTAGTCCACTTGGAATTAATATATAATTCACTTTACTTTGTAGAATTTAAATTATATCTCATCCCAGTATTCAATTTTCATTCACTTGCTTACCCATTTAAATTAATTAGTTTACTTACTAATTTTATTCTTAATCCTTTGTTTTATTTTGTTCAACCTGACTAATTTTCCAATTAATGAACATAGATTCTTTCCTCAAATTCACTTTTTATTTAACTTGATTCAATTACATTCCGATTCAATTCAAATTTTTAAACTTCTATAAGTTTTCCACTTATTTAAATTCCATTTACTAACTTCTTTTAATTTACTTCATTAAATTGACTTACTTTTCTAACTTATTGAATTTTCACATTTATTTTAATTTAACTCTTCTTCAAGTTGAAATTTTCTATTCTAGAAAATTTCAAATTTTACTAGCTATCAAACCCATTTATATTTCCATAAACATTTTAAATAAGATTCCAGAGTCCTTCAAGTAATTACTCAACATTTCAAAATCATTTTTGAAATCAATTATATACATAATTCATTTGCATATCAAATTATCCTTTGAACTTAAAACCAAACCCATTTTTTCAAACAATCCAATTTAAAACAATTTGGTAGCAATTCCTCTCTTGGAAACTCGAAAATGAACATCGATGATGCTACGGTCATCACCGAAATTATTTTCCAACGACCAAAGTGAGTTCAATGCTTAAAAACCCTTTCCAAATATTTTTAAATTCCAAATCTCACCATGTTTCAAATCCAATTCAAAAATATTTCTGAAATAATATCACTATTATTTCTCCAAAACCTTTGAAAACCATTCAAATCAAAGGAATTTAACTTTTAAAATTTCGAATTCCAAATCCTTTCAATTCATATTCAAACATTACTCTGGAATTTTTATTTCATTCTCAATTATAAATCATATTTATTATCCCCATTTACAAACTGCATTTTATTATATAAGTTAATTTCTTAACTTTGGTTATAATTTCAATTCTTATTCAATTTTCACTTAACCATGATAGTAATTTAATAGTGTCACCTCTTAACAACCAAGCAACCATATATAGCTTTAATAATTTATGGAAAATTATTCCTTTCATATATATAAAAATTAATTTGGGCAAAATTGCTTCATTTACCGTATTTAAAACAATACTATGTCGAATTGTTCTATTCAAGTGTTTAGAGATCCCTATCAATAACATTAATTACTTGTATTGACTAGAATCCATAAACTACCGAACAAACCGATCAACACAGCATAAAAGAATTTTATATTCACTAAAAATACGCGCTCATATCAATTAATACACTCAATCTCATTCTAGAGTACTGTTGACTCTAAAACTAATGAGTAATTCCCACCAGAGCCAAAGTTCTCACTTAACCTCGCTCTGATACTAACTGTTACGACCCGATTTTTTGACGCTCCAAAATTGACATCAATACATCCACTATGTTAAATGCCGAACAATCGAATGCCATAAAACCAGACCGTAAGGGAAACAAAAAGGAGGCAGGAGAAGAAATAGAAAACAATATCAGAACCTCACAATCGCAGCGGATCAATATATAATAGGTAAATGATTGATCTTTGTACAGAAAAGTCTATATCTGTTTTATACATTACATCATCATAGTACAACACAATCAATAGTTAAATACTGGATAGTTATAATAACTTGTCCACACAAAGCTGAACATACAACATTCAATACACAGCGAAAGTAAGTCAGATACATGTGATACGTCACGCCATCCAGCACATCTCCTGAGCTCCATAGCAGTCCATCCAGAATCTGTACCTTATAATACTCGGTCAAACTCGAGCATTATAGTGAAATAACACCTGAGTCAGTTTGGAAAACCAGCATGAGAAAATTCATTCAATTGGATTATTAAAGTCTTTAAAATCCTTTGAAATCAAATGTATCTCGTAAGACCACGCAACAAATAAACATGTCGGGTTTTTACCTTACGATAACCAAAACATATTTATCAAATCCGTCAGATATTATAATAGTGTCTATAGAAAGTAAAATAGAATCTAGCTAAAATGCTTGCATTTCACGTTCTAGCAATAGTTGGGCATAATCAAAACCGTACAGGCGCTTATTAAAGATTGGATTCCATACAATGGCAAGGCTACTGGTGTACCGCCCGTCATAGTTCCTGGTCTAGTTCGGAGTACCGAGGATCCCACCAATCCCCTGCAACACAAGACCGGAGCTACCCCTTACTGGACAGTCCGAATAAGATCACCCCACGATTGGGATCAATAACCGACCACACTGCCGAATAATAGGGACATCTAGACAGGGATGACCTTACCCTAATTGGTTACTAGCCACTTTGCCTTGCTGCAACTCCCCTGTTTTAGCCATTCTCGATTGATGAGCCTTGAGGCTATGTGTTACCTTTTTAGCACATATACACATAGAATGCTCATCGTCCCCCTGACAATGTTCTGATAGCATTCGTCCATACAAGTCCGTTCCCGGTCCGAACGGAACCGAAGGCACTACTCCTACTACATCCATTTTGGAATCACCCTCGAGATTAGTAGCGATTAGCCCTTGCACTTCACTGCTCCATCTTCGACTCCAAGCTCTTGTCTTCCTCACGAAAATGTTCAAATTGGATCGAAGTGGTTTTTGGAAAATTAATCCCGATCCCAGTCTCTTCGAAACGATCAGCGCATTGGCCAATATTGATAGTCGGTTATTTAACTATCATATAACATCCACAACAACCATCAGGCTTTAATGATTTCCCAAATTATTTAATCCAAAATAACGTCGCAAGATATTTTTCACACTATAACCCTTTGAAAACAGTTTCAAATCACTTTTTCTCTCGCGGAATAAATTTCCACCCAATTATTTTATTTCCCTTGAAAATCACCAAGTCTTAATACTTTAGATTTTTAAATAATTTAAATCACTTTAACCAAAAATATGTACTTAAAACATTTGAAATAAAACTACATAAACACTTTATTTGAAATACTAGTTATAAAATTTTATTTTAATTTCTCATGTAAAATTTAAGCCAAAACTAAATTTAAAATAAAAGTTATTCTATAAGGTATAAATATTAAATAATTATCTTTTAAATCATAATACTAGTTAAACCTTTAAAATAATTTACTTATATAATTAACTTAATAAACATTTACCTTTAAAAAATTTAAACCACTAAATAATATTTTCTTCAAAAACGTTCCTTTTGAAACCACTTTAAAACCTCTAATTTATACTTAAAAATCTGCTGTGAAACCATACTTGGCTTTTCAGGAAAATACACTTTCCTTTCCAAAATAATCCATTAACTTAGTTAATAAATCCTTCTCGATTTATCCCAAATTAATTCACGTCTCAAACCCTGTAAATTTCTTTCCCACACCTTTAAAGATAAAACCATTATTTAGTTTTAAAACAAATTACCCATTCCTTTATAAATTCCCACTGTGAATTTACACTTTCAAATATCCACTGATATCTTATTTCACTTTATAAACCCAGTTTATAAATTCCATAGTCTCATCCTCCTTTTAAATCACAGTTTCAAACACTTAATCAATTTTCAAATCGATTTCCAAAATTTACTCCATTTTAAAATAAATTCCTTTACTTACTCAATTTTATTTCAAAACCCATTAATTTCAGATTTTACTCCTTTATTCTAATTTAAAATCTTAATTAAACTGAAAATACCAATTTCATACTTTTTCCAAAATCTTCTTTATCTCTCCCAACTATTTTAAACCTTGAATTTAAAAATAAATCCTTTATTCCTTTAAATAATATCACTTAAGTTTAAAAATTTATTTATTCCCATTTGTTTAAAAATCTCCTTTCCCATACGAGGAATTTATTTATTAGAATTTAAAAACCAAGTTTTATCCTTTTCCAATTCATTCTTTAATTTATCCAAATTCTCTATACTTATTTTACTTAAAAATTATCTCTTTATTTCCCTTCAAAAAATCCAACCTTTATATTTTTCATAACTTAAAATACCAAAATATACTCAGCCACACATAGCATTCAATAATTTCAATTACCAGTATAATCTATCAAAGATTATCAATAAATCAAGTCATAGAAAATGAAAACAAATTTCAATATTTTGAGGAGTCCAGTTGGATCCCTCCAACCTGTTTCCCTGCATCCACAGATGTTAGCACAATATAAAATACAGTCCCACTTCGAGGTAGAATATCGTGGTATATGAGGTCATCCGCTATTATGCAGGGCGCATAGAGTCTTATCCGCTATATAATGTGGGAATACCAATCACACCAATATATATATATATATATATATATATATATATAATATACCACATCCATGATAATAAATCATCAATTCAAGCAATCAATCCAATAATTTAAATTTTAACTATTTAAATTTAATGGCAATCCAAGTGAGTGAGATTAACTCACCTTTGATTTTTGTTTTGCAATCCACCCAAACCAGCTTACCCATACACTGTTTAGACCTTGTATAAACATTGTATGGTTTATTAAATATTGAACTAAACGAAAAATAAATTACCGTTTATTTATGTAACAACCCGCATATTTTACGTTGTGTATTTAAATATTTTATTTAAAATACAACATCGTTAGTCGAATTTTAGTCCGAAATGCTACTTTTGGAGTACGGTCGAATTAGGAAACGGGACCACTTCCATTGAGTTCAAAATGCCGTTTGCCACCTTTTTGAGTATAAACTTCGATATGTTTAGAGCTAGCTAAAAATTTAACCTTTGCACTTTGGACTTTGGGTTTGGGTTAGCCTAAACTATTAACTCTAGCTCCACCCCCACTTCTCTTCATTCACTTTCATTTCCTAATACCTTCAAGCTTTCATAAAAATGGGGGAAGAGAAAGAGAATTAGAATTCCTAAGCCCTAGATCCATTGTAAATCCAAGTTCTAACTCCAAATTCAAAGATAAGCTTTTGGTAAGCATCCTCTTCTTCTTCTCCAACTCATTCTACCTTCAATTTCAGAAATTCCTAAAGTCTAACTTAGGAAATGTTTTTCTTTTAAGCTTAGATTCAAGCTTCTTGGGTTGGAATTAAGGAGTGATTGTTTTTACCTTGCTCTATAGCTTATTCTTACTCAATTTTGTGCAAAAGGTGAGATTTTTATCACACATCTATGTCTATAACTATCTTTGATTGTTGGGTATGAATTCCTAACACTTATTCATGTGCATTTGCTTTTGGTTTGGGTTGATTTGGCGAATATTTCAATTTTTGGTGTTTAGAAGTCAAATCTTTAAAAATCCTAATTTTGATGTTTGAACATGTTTTTGGTGATGCTTTAAAGAGCCTATAGGGCTGGGTTGCCGATCGACGTAAACCCTTAGCGTCCGTTGCTCTTCCGATTGCAATCGTTGAGAGTTTGCTCTTCATTTGATAGGCTGAAAAATAGCCCATGTGCCAGTCAGTCGACTGGCTGTAGCCAATAAGTGTTCCGGGGACTGTTTGCAGAGGTTGGAAGTCTCTGTTTCCTGCAATCAATCGATTGGCCTCTGTAATCAGTCGACTGACTGCAGGAAATGAAATTTTCAAGTTTCTGGTTCAGTCAATTGGCCATTTGTAGTCAGTCGACTGACCTGCTTGCTTTTGCCAATTTAGTCTATTTTGTTTGAAATTCCAATTTCTATCGATTCATGGTTTTTCGATTTGTTGTTATCATTTGTTATCGACCTTGATGACTTTTATTTTGGAATTTTTAGGTATATCCATTTTGATGGATTTAGAATCGATTTCTTTGGATTTAATTCACGTCTTTGAACGTGAAATTTTGGTGATTGATTTTTTTTTTAATCATCTTTATGGTTTGTCACTTCTAAATACAAAGGTTTTTATACTAGTAGTAAATATTCAAACTCTTTCACAAAGATGATTTCAACTCTATTTTCAATATTAAACTCGTTATAAACCGTTTTCCAACCTATTAGTATATACAAACCTTTACCTCACCCGTATGAGAAATCTAATTAAGCGGCTTAGTAAAACAAGTGGTATGAAACGCTTGCGTTTACTTCGTCGGTTAATTCTTGGACTTGTTCGATTGAATCTCTTGTGACAATTTTCGAGTGGAGACTTACAGTTTGTTCGTAAATATTTAAGTTAAGCCAGTGCTTATGGGACATGAAGCTAAACTCATCTATTTACTAGCTTAGTGTAATTGACACTACTTGATGATCGATGATGATCATTTTGTGATTTAGACTAGGAATGTGCGATGTCTCTTTGTCTGCGAGGGAGACTAAACCCCGTTTCTGTAGAGCTTCTGCTCAATTTGGTGGGGTAACGACCCATGTTCTTCGGGCCGTTTTGTGGAGCTTCGGCTCAAAATTAATGGCTAGCAACCATGGAATAGCGTTCCGTTTTGTGATACACGTGTTGGTGAGTTTTCATGCTCCTGTTTGTGATAGGCCTCCCCCCTTTTCGTGATATCTGAATTTCTATTGATGATTTCTAGAATTTGTGTTCACCAAAATTTGTGATTTATATTGATAAGCTTTATCAATATTTACGCATTGGTGAATTTGTGTTTCACTAACTTTTGTGAATTTGTGTTTCAACAACTTTTACGATTGGCATTGATAAGTTTGTCAATATTTGTGGTTTGGTGAATAGAGTAAATAATGTGACATCCTTTTTGACATTATGAGATTTCTTGAGATATTGTATGATTTTTTTTGTAGTCAAATGTATACCTTTCATAGTATGTCATTATTGTTATCATACGTTTTGTTATATCTCTTATACCATCTCATTTTATCTGATATTTATAGCTAGACTGATCCGTTTATTATTTTCTTATTAAATAATACTCGGGTCAGACCGAGATGTTACATGTGCTTCTACTTGGCTCCTCATTTGGGAGTGTTACCTGACTTTTGGATAACTACACTATATTGGTGGTTTTTGTTGTTATACATTCGAGATAGAGACTCCTTGATGTATACATATTCTTTAGGTAGAACTTGTATTTATTCAATTGTGCTATTGTGGATCTTGTTTGAACACTACTCTGATGTACACACTTCATGTGTTATATTCATATCCGTTTCCGCCTTCGAGATATGAACTTCTGTGACTGATTTGTGTTATGCTTAGTTCTATGTTTGTTTCCGAAGATATTATAGCCACTGTGTAGTAGTTTTGAGTTTGTATCGGTATTTCCGATTTCCTCTTGAAATTAAATGCATGTTACACTACCTGACATATCGGTGCTCGCACAAAGCAATTACATGGATGGACGCTCCTCAACAACCTTATTTTTCACGCTAGTTGATGGCATTACTCCGTAGTGTTCTTGGCTAGCGTGAGTATAGAGGAGGGGAGTCACAGCTTGGTATCAGAGCCAAACTTCGGAACAATGTAGAATAATTTAACAAGGATCATCGTCCTAAGTCCATCTTAGGAGTCATGCCTTAGGATTTTATTCGAGTCATTGGATCCGTTCTATCCAATTTTCTTTGTGATGCCTTGTTTTATCAATCAAGATTTGTTTGATATTCATTCTTGGATTAACCTTTTTCTTCTTCTTTCTTTCTTTATTAAAGAAGAGAAATGGTTAGACCAGGCCGAACCAACGCCGGTCAATCTAGTGCTACTCCCCAGGATGGAGTATTTATGTCTGCCCAACAACTTCTTGATCTTGTAAAGAATGCTCAAGCTGCTGGACCCATTTCGTAGCCTACTCACCCTAAATCTGGGTTTGCACGTTTATGCAGTGATTATACCAACTTAGGTAGGAAGCCATTAAAGGGTACCGAAAACATCATTGAAGTCCAAGCTTGGCTTAGAACATGCGATCGCATCTTTACTCGCATGAATCTTATTGGTCTTCATCGAGTCCAAGTGGCTTCTAGTATGCTCCAAGAAAGAGCATTAGATTGGTACGAACTTCTGATTTTTTGAAATTATTGAAGCGGATCTTACTTGGAAGCAATTTCGAGAAAGATTTCAATCGAAGTTTATACCATAAGCTGAGAAAGTGACTTTAGCCCGTCGTTTTATAGACCTTGTTCAAGGTGAATCTTCTGTGGCAGAATATGTCGCATCTTTTGAATCTCTCTCTAATTATGTGGTCGAATATATAAATAGCCCATTGAAGAAAAATCAAAGATTTGTCTATGGCTTGAATAAGAATCTCAAGAAGCCATTACTTTTGAAATAGGAGGTTGTTTTCGATCAGCTTGTTGATATCGCTCTTCGACTTGAAGAGGCTGATAAGGAGGGTGATGTTAAAGTTGTGGGGTGCCAAACGGAACTTCAACAACAAGAAGAGGCCTAATAAGTTCAAGGGTCCTTATCCCCACAAGAAAGGGAAACATGTGGCAAAGACTCCTAACTCTAGCCGTGGAGAATGCTACAATTGTGGTTCTAAGGACCATTATGCAAATAAGTGTTCAAAGCTCCTTACTTGTCGCTATTGCAAAAGCTCGGGCCATTATTTATCTTCATGTCCCAAACTTCAAAGTAAGAAGGAGGGAAAGCTAAATGTTGTACAAGCCCCTTGTAACACTTCTCACTGTTAAGGTATTTCTCATTCTATCCTTGATGACATTATTATGTTTCGTGATCAAACTATTTGAGTTCTTTTTGATACGGGTGCATCCCATTTTTTATATCAAAAGAACTTGTTGATACTTTTTCTTTAAGTGTTATGGATTTAATGACTTCTTTGAGAATTACAAATCCGGTCGGTGGATCCGCAACACTTAGTTTGTTTTGTAAAGATGTCGAGATTATTTTATGTGATTTTCCTTTCCGAGCCGATTTGCATGTCATGCGTTACTTGGGCTTCAGAATGATTTTAGGAATGTATTGACTTAACTGTTATGAAGCCCATATCCTATGTCCTGAGCGAACTATTCATCTTCGACATCCTCAATCTGTTAAATAGATTTCTATTGTTCTTAAAGATTCGGATTCCAGCTTGGCTGCATCATTATATTGTCTAAATCCGCATGATGACGATAATGATGATGAGAAAGATGTCATTTCTCTTATTCATGTTGTTCGTGAATTTTACGACATATTTGAGCCCGTTTTAGGATTACCACCTAAGCGAGCAATTGAGTTCAGAATTAATCTAATTCCTGGAGCTTTACCTATTACTCGTCCTCCTTATCGTATGTCTAATAAGGAAAATGAGGAAATGCCTAAGCAATTATCCGAATTGGAGATGAAGCAATTTATTCGCTCTAGTTCCTCTACTTGGTGAGCTTCGGTTATTTTTGTGAAGAAATCTGATGGTACACTTAGGCTTTGTGTTGACTACTGCAAGCTTAATGATCTCACCATTAAGAATAAATATCCTTTACCTCAGATTGATGATTTATTCGACCAACTTAGCGGTGCTAGAGTCTTTTCACAATTAGACTTAGCTACTGGTTTTCATCAGCTTCGTATTGTAGAGGACAACATTCCTTTGACATCATTCCGTACTCGTTATGGATCTTATGAATGGCTTGTTATGCCATTTGGTTTAACGAATGCTCCATCTTATTTCGTTAACCTTATGAATCGAGTTTTCAAAGATTTCCTCGATCGATTTATTCTCATCTTTATAGATGATATTCTTGTGTATTCTAAAACTGAGGAAGAGCATGAAAAACATCTTCGGATTGTGTTGGAAACTCTTAAGAGCAATCAATTGAAAGCAAAGTTTTCTAAATGTCGCTTTTGGCAATCTCGGGTGAAGTTTCTCAGTCACATTATTTCCGAATTCGGAATTTCCGTAGATCCTTCAAAGATTGAAGCGATTCAAAATTGAAAGAGACTGGAGAGTGTGATGGAGATTCGTAGTTTACTTGGATTGGCAGATTATTACCGCCGGTTCATAAAGGACTTTTCTAAAATTGCCAAGCCTCTTACTAACTTGACAAAGAAGGGAGTTAAATACATCTGGTCGGACAAATGTGAAACTTCTTTCCATAAATTAAAAGAACTCCTTTTCGATGCTCCTATTCTTATGATTCCCAGAGGGAACCAAGATTTTATTATTTATACCGATGCTAGTCGTGTTGGTTTGCGAGCCGTTCTTATGCAAAGGGATCGTGTAATTTCTTATGCTTCTAGGCAATTAAAGCCAGCAGAGACAAGATATGCCACTCATGATTTAGACCTCGCGGCTATTGTTTTCGCCCTTCGAATTTGGCATCATTATCTTTTGGGAGAGAAATTTGTTCTATACACCGATCATAAATCTTCAAGTACCTATTTTCTCGAAAGGAACTCAATTTGCGTCAACAACGTTGGCTCGAGTTCCTTGCATCTTATGATCTTGATATTCTTTATACTCCCAGAAAGGGAAATCGTGTTGCCGATGCACTTAGTCTAAGCAACAAGCGGTTGTTTCTATGATGATATCTGAATGGAATAATCTCGAGATCTTACCACTTGTGAGTTTCGAGATCGTGAATCCAACTTATGTTCATCTCCTTTTTTATGTAGCCTTGAGGCTCATCCTTCTCTTTTAGACCGCATCCTTGAAGCTCAAAAGCTGGATCCCGAATTGGCTTTTCTTAGCCAAATTTTACGGATAAAATTAATATTGAAGGTTTGAAAGGCTTTTATATTGATTCTCGTGGCGACATTCGAAAATTTGGTAGACTTATCGTGCCAAATATTAGTGATCTTCGTAAAGATATTTTAGAAGACTCTCATCGTTCTAAATTTACCATTCATCCCGGTAATAGTAAAATGTATGCGGATATGAAGCGATTTTATTATTGGGATGGAATGAAATCCGATATTGCTAACTATGTTAAGCGTTGCATGACTTCCAACTCGTTAAGGCCGAGCATTAAAGGCCCGGTGGGTTATTGCAACCTCTGGACATTCCAATTTGGAAGTGGGACCAAATTTCCATGGATTTTATTGATGGCCTTCCCCGTTCTCATTCGGGTCATGATATCTTACGGGTGATAGTGGATAGACTTACAAAATCCGCCCATTTTATTCCCGTTCTGTCCAATCGAATCGTAACTTTTTTGGCCAAACTTTCTGTTAAAGAAATTGTTAAATTGCATGGAGTCCCTACTTCTACTGTTGGCAATCGTGATCCATTGTTTACTAGTGGATTTTGGAAAAGTCTTCAAAAAGCTTTGGGAACGAAGCTTAATTTTAGCACCGCTTATCACCCTCAGTCCGATGGACAAACCGAGCATGTGAATCAAACTCTTGAAGATCTTCTTCGTGCATGTGTTCTTGACTTTGGTGGACGTTGGGAGGATCATATTTATCTTATTGAGTTTTCCTATAATAATACCTTCCAATCTAACATTGGTATGGTACCTTTCGAGGCACTCTATGAAAGGCCATGCCGATCTCCTTCTTGTTGGCTTGAGGCCGGTGAAAAGCTGGTTTTAGGTCCAGATTTTATTCATGATTCCACATAAAAGATTGACCTTATTCTTCATAGGATGAAAGAAGCTCAAAGTAGGCAAAAATACTATGCCGATAACCGAAGAAGGAAATTAGAATTTTCTGTGGGACATTTTGTGTTTACTCGTGTTTCACCTATGAAGGGTGTTGTGCGTTTCAGTCGATTGGGAAAATTAGCATATCGATATATTGGTCCATTTCCTATCACCGAACGTATTGGTTCCGTGGCTTATCGCCTTTTATTACCGGCTCAGTTTTCTGCTATTCATGACGTGTTTCACGTTTCTCAATTACGGAAATGCCTTCGATATTCCGATTCTATTCTCGAGCCCGGTGTTGTGGAAGAAATTAAAGTTTCGCCTAATCTGACATATGAGCAACATCCTATTCGTATTATTGCATGGAGGTTAAACGCCTTCAAAATAAAGATGTCCCTCTTGTGAAGGTTTAATGGTCCGCAAATCCAAAGGATTGTTCTTGGGAATCTAGAGAATTCATCGAGCGAACACATCTGGACTTACTTTCTCGTGCTCTTTGAGGTGAACTTTTGATTTCAAATTTCTTTTGTGTTGATATGCTTTTATGGTTGTTACCTTTTATTTTCCTCTTAAATATTGCGAGGACGCAATTTCTTTAAGGAAGGGAGTCTGTAACAACCCGCATATTTTACGATTGTGTATTTAAGTATTTTATTTAAAATACAACATCGTTAGTTGGATTTCAGTCCAAAATGGTACTTTTTGCATACGGTCGAATTAGGACTCGAGACCACTTCCGTTGAGTTCAAAACGCCGTTTGCGACCTTTTTGAGTATAAACTTCGATATGTTTGGAGCTAGCTAAAAATTTAACCTTTGCACTTTGGACTTTGGGTTTGGGTTAGCCTAAACTATTAACTCTAGCTCCGCCCCTCCTTCTATTCATTCACTTTCATTTCCTAATACCTTCAAGCTTTCATAAAAATGGGGGGAGAGAAAGAGAATTAGAATTCCTAAGCCCTAGTTCCATTGTAAATCCAAGTTCTAACTCCAAATTCAAAGAGAAGCTTTTGGTAAGCATCATCTTCTTCTTCTCCAACTCATTCTACCTTCAATTTCAGAAATTCCTAAAGTCTAACTTAGGAAATGTTTATCTTTTAAGCTTAGATTCAAGCTTCTTGGGTTGGAATTGAGGACTGATTGTTTTTACCTTGCTCTATAGCTTCTTCTTCCTTGATTTTGTGCAAAAGGTGAGATTTTATCTCACATCTATGTCTATAACTATCTTTGATTGGTGGGTATGAATTCCTAACACTTATTCATGTGCATTTGCTTTTGGTTTGGATTGATTTGGCGAATATTTCAATTTTTGGTGTTTAGAAGTCAAATCTTTAAAAATCCTAACTTTGATGTTTGAACATGTTTTTGGTGATGCTTTGAAGAGCCTATAGGGCTGGATTGCCGATCGGCGTAAACCCTTAGCGCCCATTGCTCGTTCGATTGCAATCGTTGAGAGTTTGCTCTTCATTTGATAGCCTAAAAAACAGCCCCAGTGCCAGTCAGTCGACTAGCCATTTGCAGTCAGTCGATTGGCTGTAGCCAATAAGTGTTCCAGGGATTATTTGTAGTGGTTGGAAGTCTCTGTTTCCTGCAATCAGTCGACTGGCCTCTGTAATCAGTCGACTGACTACAGAAAATGAAATTTTCAAGTTTCTGGTTCAGTCAATTGGCCATTTGCAGTCAGTTGACTGACCTGCTTGCTTTTGCCTATTTAGCCTATTTTGTTTGAAATTCCAATTTCTATCGATTCGTGGTCGACCTTGATGACTTCTATCTTGGAATTTTCGGGTATATCCATTTTGATGGATTTGGAATCGATTTCTTTGGATTTAATTCACGTCTTTGAACGTGAAATTTTGGTGATTGATTGTTTTTACAATCATCTTTATGGTTTGTCACTTCTAAATACAAAGGTTTCTATACTAGTAGTAAATATTCAAACTCTTTCACAAAGATGATTTCAACTCTATTTTCAAAATCAAACTTGTTATAAAACCGTTTTCCAATCTATTAGTATGTACAAACCTTTACCTCACTCGTATGAGAAATCTAATTAAACGGCTTAGTAAAACAAGTGGTATGAAACGCTTGCGTTTACTTCGTCGGTTTATTCTTGGACTTGTTCGATTGAATCTCTTGTGACAATTTTCGAGTGGAGACTTACAGTTTGTTCGTAAATATTTAAGTTAAGCCAGTGGTTATGGGACATGAAGCTAAACTCATCTATTTACTAGCTTAGTGTAATTGACACTACTTGATGATCGATGATGATTATTTTGTGATTTAGACTAGCAATGTGCGATGTCTCTTTGTCTGTGAGGGAGACTAAACCTGGTTTCTGTGGAGCTTCTGCTCAATTTGGTGGGGTAACGACCCATGGGCTTCGGGCCGTTTTATGGAGCTTCGGCTCAAAATTAATGGTTAGCAACCATGGAATAGCGTTCCGTTTTGTGATACACGTGTTGGTGAGTTTTCATGCTCCCTTTTGTGATAGGCCTCCCCCTTTTTGTGATTTTTGGATTTCTATTGATGATTTCTAGAATTTGTATTTCACCAAAATTTGTGATTTATATTGATAAGCTTTATCAATATTTGTGCATCGGTGAATTTGTTTTCCACTAACTTTTGTGAATTCGTGTTTCAACAACTTTTACGATTGGCATTGATAAGTTTGTCAATATTTGTGGTTTGGTGAATAGAATAAAGAATATGACATTCTTTTTTATGTTATGAGATTTCTTGAGATATTGCATGATTTTTGTTATCGTCAAATGTATACCTTTCATAGTATGGCATTATTGTTATCATATGTTTTGTTATATCTCTTATACCATCTCATTTTATCTGATACTTATAGCTAGACTGATCCGTTTATTATTTTCTTATTAAATAATACTCGTGTCAGACCGAGATGTTACAGGTGCTTCTACTTGACTCCTCATCTAGGAGTGTTACCTGACTTTTGGCTAACTACACTATATTGGTAGTTTTTGTTATACATTCGAGATAGAGACTACTTGATGTATACATGTTCTTCATGCAGCACTTGTATTTATTCAATTGTGTTATTGTGGATCTTGTTTGACCACTACTCTGATGTGCACACTTTCATGTGTTATATTCATATCTATTTTCGCCTTTGAGATATGAACTTCAGTGACTGATTTGTGTTATGCTTAGTTCTATGTTTGTTTACGAAGGTATTATAACCACTGTGTAGTAGTTTTGAGTTTGTATCGGTATGTCGAATTTCTTCTTGAAATGAAATGCATGTTACACTATTTGACATATCGGTGCTCGCACAAAGTAATTACATGGATGGTCGCTCCTCAAGAGCCAATTCTTCACGCTAGTTGACTGCATTACTCCGTAGTGTTCTTGGCTAGCGTGTGTATAGAGGTGGGGCGTCATAATTTATTTAATTTAAACTAATAAATAAAATTTTAAAATAATTTTTCTATGATAAATAATTTTTAGTGAATAAGCTAATTAGACAAGATAATTAAACGAGTTTATCCCATACCATTATTTTAAAATAATCTAGTAAGTGAAAATATGCATGTGTATATATATATATATATATTTCCAAGCTAAGATGTTTTTAAGATTCTAGTTTTTAAATCCTATGTGTGTGTGTGTATTTTCCGAAATCAAACTAGTTATTCTTTTATCAAAATGAATTTAAAATTAAGAAACTTTTTAAAATTTCAATTAAAAAACTAAAATAAAAAAATGTTTTATCTCACTGTTCAAAAAAATTTAAATTGAACAATAAAATTATACCTCACTGTCGAAACCACACTGCAACATTCCACCACGATCTCGACCATGAAACCGCCCACCCCCAAGCCCTAGCTTTGACTTCAGCAAATCCAGCATCGCTGCATCACGAGACCCCCCTTTTCATCGCTACTACCAAACCCTAACTCGTCCCGACCACTACATTGCGACATTGCAATCCACGACCTCCTCGTTGCTGCCATCCCTCCATCGTACGTGCGAGGATCCCTAACCCGAGTCCACAGGTGTCGAGCTTCTCTCCTCTACTTCGCTTCCAACCGTGCAGGTACCCCTCGTCGAGCCACCCCCGCCTTAGAATACTTGCGATCTCCATCTTTAATAGGTCGCCGCCCTCATTATTCCATTATTTTTTCGTTTTGGGTCAATTGAAGTGGAAAGAAAAGGGAAGGGGAACGAATTTGATTTTCGAAGAGGCAGAAGGACTCGCTATATACCTACCGAAGGTTTATTTTTTCGTGAATTCGTTCTTGTGCTTCTCTGAAAGAAGCCATTTTTTTCTTTTCTTTCTCTTAGCTATTGAAACGAGAAGGACGAGGTTTTAAAAAGAAAAGAAAGAGGAAGGAAATGACAGAAGCATGCAGGGATAAACTTGCTACAGTCACGGAAAAGAAAGCAAAAGGTTTAGATGGGAAAGAAAATATGATGATGTTGATTTATATTTACCATTCAATTTAATATGTATATTAAATATTTAAATTTTAAACCGCCCCAAAATCGTAGCCCAAAATCTCGACCTCCTATCGAGGCGTGTCGCTAGGCGTTTATAATGTTATACCCCTATTCCAAACGTTTCGAGGCCTAACTCGATCGTATGAAGAAGATAACTTTTTGAACCCAGTTATTATTTTAAATTTCGATATAGATTTCAGCGATTTACCTATCGTACGATCACACTACAACTCCAAATGCTACGAAAATTACAATTCGATAATAAAACACTATTACGGATCCAATAGAACTGATTTCGTCAAATTCCAAAACTATGCCCCAAAAGGCTATTTTTAAATACCGATTCAAACGATATACTCTTAAACTGAAAAACCATCTTTAAATTCAATTTTAAAAGTTTTTTTATCTTCAGTACTATTAATATAAATTTTACAAGCCTTCGAATTATTTTTAACAAGCTCAAAACTGAAGATTCAATATTTTACCCAATTTCAAATTATTAAATTCAATAATTTAATTATCTAATAATTGGAGATATTTGAAATTTAAGTTAAAATTAACCTTTTAAATATTTAAAATCAATTAAATATTCCAATTTCAAATATCCACAATTCTAGGTCGTCACATCTCCAAAGCGTAGGTCTTGACCTCCGCACAAAGAATGGAATTTTAGCTATGTAAAGTAGTTGAACGGTTATCCACGGAATAGTGGAAGTACTACAAATCAATTCTTGGATAAATCATGAATATGCATGATAATATTAAACATTTTCCATATTCCAGAGCCTTCTTTGTTTTCAACAAAAGCATACTCTAGAGAGAAGGTGTTATCCATCTTTTTGACCGAGTAGATTTTCACTGCAATTGGAAGTCAAGATGAAAACAAAATGGTTCTAAGACTTAGGGACATGCTTAGAAATTTACAAAGCCACATTAAAGAAGTTTGAATGGAATTGGACCAGAAAGAACCAATCGATGCCGAGTGGTACACTCAATGTCGAGAGCTTTCTGCCCTATGTGGGATCACCAAAACACTTGTATGAGGAGCTCTAGCTTGAAGTGGCAGTCATGGGCTACATCTCTTGAGGAATGAAATTATAATTCTTAGGATTCTTTTAGAAAAATGAAAAGAGAGCAGATTAGAACAACCGATATTATGAACTAGAAGGAAAGACTCAAATCTCATAAAAAAATTCATCGATGGATAATGCACTTGAGATACACGACAAAGTGGAAGAAAGAGGAGAGTTTGCACCAGCAAACATCAATCGGTATTGAGTGGTTTCACTTGGTACCTAGAGGTATTTATTGGTGTATGGCCTCACCTTCCTTTTCTACACCCTCAGATCTGAATTTGAACTTTATATTTCGTTGGCTTCCAGTTCTGCTAGATGATTTCCCCATAAATCCAAAACCTATGGCTATCGAATGAGGTTTTTTGGCACTTCATCTTTTTTATCTCCTACCTCTCCTCCATCAAAGTCACTAAGGAAGTTACTATTTTATTTTTCTACTAGTGCTCAAGATCTCTCTCAAATCTATAATCAACAAAAACTACAATGGATATAGGTTAAAGATTGTCAAACCACTTTAAAAATTATGGTGTTCTCTTTACTTTTTCTATATTTTTTGCTAGATCTTCACATTTCTACAGGTCTTTGCATGTTGATCCACTTTTAGCATTAACATATGGTATGCATAACAGTTAGTTGAATCAATATGTAATTGATATGGTATGAATAAAGTCATATAGACACAATGAAGTATAAAATAACCTAAAGAACTCCATAAATCAAAATATAGAAAAATTACTTTTTCATTCATAACTATTTTCAAATAGTGGAAAAATCATTCTAGTGGAAAAAAATTATAAAATTAAACATTTAAAAGAAAATATAAGCAATTACTATAGGATCAATTTTACCCTATATGGGAGGGGGTTGAACAGGATGATACTAATAAAAAAATTGATGTGGAAATATATAAAATAATTGCAGCACAGATAACAGCAGAGTAATAAAAGAAAAAATAAAACAACATAGATTTACCCAGCTTTGGCAAAACCTTTCCTACGTGCAGCCCCTAAGGTTTCTATTAGAAATTAAGAGGTTGGATGCTTGCACACGTAAAATTGCGACACTCGCTATCGACTAACCTAATCTACGCTCAAAATCCTATCACAACTCATCCACTGAGTTGCGAATTCTCGAACTACACCACCGTAGTTCGTCCCCTACTCACACGGCTTTAATTTTACAAAAGTTTAAAAGAATACAAAATAAAATCTAAAAACAAAACAAAGCCCTTTATATATTTAACCTAAATAACAACTAAACTAGACGCCCACTTAAGAAAATAGCTTTAGAAACGTCTCCCCTTTATTCTTCTTCGGTCATATCCTTTACTTCGTGAAAATGTCTCCCTCTGTTTCCTTCCATTGCTCGAGAACGTTCATTCCTCTTTTGAAAAATTAGGTCTTTGTGGAAATTGAAACCGTCGATTCCAGTTGAACGATTAAAGTGATATTTTCACGTTGACTACTTTGTCGATCGATCGTCTGGCTTTGAATTCACTCAGCTGCTTCAATTAGTTGAGTTCAACTTGAGCAATACTAGTATATGATTTCCTTTCTTACTCTTATTGATATGCTTGAACTCGATGCCTGTATGCCGACGATGATAATGGGTTAAATAGAGATCGGTTCCCTTAATTTCCGTTCGAATATTTCATTTGGATTCGTCAGTTAATTTTGCTCTGGTGTTCAATTTTGCTTGAATACATGTGATTTGTTTTAGACAGGTTTAGTTCGAATATTTTATTGATGTGCTTTACTGGATTACCATGTCTTGTTTGATTTTCTGATTTTTCATTCTATTATTTGATTTTCTTTGTGTTGGTTTTGATCTTTTCTCCTTCGATTTCGGCCACATTGATTTTGTGATCATATTTTGAGATGAAAATTTGACTTCTACTTGTTCAATTTCGAACTTGTTATCACCTGACTTTGACTTTGGTATTTAAACTTGACTTGGTTTGAAACTGCTACCTTGGTTCTTATTCGAACCGCATCATTTGATCATCTGATTAATTTTTATCTCTATCTTGACTTTGTTAAAATTTGTTAAACGCTCTAATGCTTGATTACTAGTTCATGTTCACACTGCTACTATATTGCGTTCCATACTATCACTGCATATATATACATGTATATGTGTGTGTTTGTGCATGTATATATGTATACTTGTAATGCCTTGCTCATCTTGGTGCTCGGTTGTCGCTTGTGTTGCATTTGCATCCTGTACACTAGTTGTTCATACCTTTGACCTGATACATATGTATGTACTTTTATGCAAGTGTGCATAAATAAGTCACTTTTCTTGCTTATTCCAATGTGTAGTGCTTGTATATCCATATACTCTGGTCTGGTTGTCTTGACACATGTTTTCACATGTGTATATTTTGTTGAGGCTACATGTTAACCCGGTGGTCTAGTTTCATATATACTCCGAACTTTGAACTTGCTCATGTTCATGTCTGTTGTATTTCATGTGAGGTCTATATACATTTTCTTCAAGTGCTCCTTTGTGTTTGTACTAGGTTGTAGCCTATGTTGCTTCGAGCCAGTTGTGCATTTGATTTATGCACTAGTATTTCCATATAAACTTCGAGTCTCTGAAGTTTATTGCTATAGCCATGCAATCAGGTCTTGATATCTTCATTTATGATTTGCTATCACTATGTCATATGCATTATTGTCATGTGCATATGTGTTTGGTTCCTTTAGGTAGTTCTTGCCACTTTTATCCAAGACTGTCTGCATCCTTTGTTTCTGAACCTGCATTTGTATTTTGGAATATGGTTTTGGACTTGAGTCTTGTATATGTCTTTGAACTTTTTATGCTTGGACATTCTGCTGGGTCTTGTGAAAATATTTGAGCTGGTGTGGTCAGTCGTGGTCAGCTCCATGTTGCATTTGAAGTGTGCGTTCAGTTTTGTATACTTGGTTCTGTGATTACTTGAGTCTAATACACTCCACTAGTTTCGTGTGCAGTTTGTATATTTCTGGTTTTACTAGAATTTTCATATTACTTTGAGTCGAAATCCAGTTGCTTGCCTCTAAATTGTTGTGTTACTACCTTGACTTATGACTACACCTGACCATGCCTTTGTCAACAGGTTCTTGTATTGAAGTTTTGTTTTGATGTCTGACTGCATTTTGTTGTTGCACATTTCTTTGAGTCTAGAGCTTATTGTACATGTGACCAACCATGTGCATGTGCAATGAGCATGTGGATTTGTAGTAAATTGCATTCAATGTGGACTGGTCTTTATTGCTCCTTTTGATTTGTAGTCTTGTTTTTGTTTTTGACTTGCATTCATATTTGAACTAGTCTGTGCAAATATGTGTTGGCTGCTTCATGACTTCACTGTCGAGTCTGTTCTCATGTGTACACATTTGTGCACTTGTTAGCATGGCCTGGTTTGTATTGGTTGGCCCTGATTTTGGTTGCATGAGAACTTGTACTTGACAATTTTATTTTTGTTTTTGTATTGCACCTGAGTTGAACCTATCTTTGGTTCGAGTTTGACCTTGTGCTCATGTTGTGACTTTATTTGTATTGCACTTGAGTTGAACCAAGCTTTTGGTTGGGTTTTGCCTTATGCTCACCCGTCCCTATAGTTTTATCAAGTGTATATTGATGTTCACGGCCTTGTGGCATGTACAGTGATATATTGTGCATGTCACTAGTTGTTCGTGTATGATGAATTCAAAACGAAAATAATGACGAACAACCCAAATAACCGAGGCAAATAATACTTCAAAAACACACATTTTATTTTACACTGCAAAAATATTTCTTTTTCAATTTTACTGCGTCAGTATTTATTTTGCAGATAGCTCAAATGCTGGATTCAAGCTGGAGAAAAATTGAGGATAAATACAAGTGAATGAGTGATATGTAGTGCGGTGAACATTATAGAGTGAAATTTACGATGTAATCAAAATTGTAATGTAATTGAAAAATGTATATATGTAGTGAGAGCTCAAATTTGTACTATTCAAAATTGTAATAAAATATTTCTTTGAATATAATATTTGTTTGAATTTAAATCATGTGTTATTTATTTTATTCATCAAATGTTTATTTAATTATGTGAAAAATAAAATTGTATGATAACAAATACATTTAAATGAATATATATATATATATATATATATGTTTATTATCATCAAACAAAAATCATATACCAACAATCTCCCCCTTTTAATGCTAACAAACATATATTTAAGATTATGAATTTATTAAATGTATTTAATCATTGATGGACTCTATTTACTCCCCCTATTTGAATGCTCCCTCTCTACAACAATGTTCCCCCATCATATATGCGTGAAAATAAATAAAAATATGCAAATGAACCTATACGGGAATATGCAAATAAAAAAATAAAATATTTGACCTTTATTTGCCCAAATCATAACTCTTCTCTCCACCTTTTGTTATCAACAAAAGAGTAACAGTGTTAGAAAAATAGAGATAAATTGATAGACATTAATACAACACTAATACCGAATCGAGTATAAATATTAAATTTCAATAAAAAAGTCAAACAAAAAGCTTAAATCCTCTGTTTGGTGCATATTCCACTTTAGGGTGTTAGGGGTGATGTTGGTATAAAAACCATATAGTTGTGTCTATTTGTGGTACATTTATATTAGGAATTTGAATATCTACTAACCATGCATAATTGTTAGGACTTTTAAATGAGATTAGTAGTATTCCAAATTAAAAAAAAATGAATTTCAAGCATCTTTTAACCATGCATAACCATGAGGACTTTTAAATGGGATTAGAATCAACTTATCTATTTAATAATCAATTTTGATATGTGTTCCATACATGCATAACCGTGAGGACTTTTAAATGAGCATGAAAGCACATAATAAAAAATTTCAAGTAATGCATAACCGTAAGGACTTTTAAATGAGAGTGGATACTTTGGATGTTTTTATTTCCAGAAATAAAATAAAATGAAAAACGAATAATTTTCTATTTAAAATACCACAAATTGACATACTATATTAGATTTCAATGAGTGATGGTCGTTAGCAATATGAAAGAAATAGAGATGGTCATGGAATTTTTACCTATCAAAAGTTGTTATATATCGTGTTTAGAATTTTTAAGGAAATTTACTAAATATACTTTCTCAAGTCATAATATATGATTAATATCGACACTCATCACTTTTTCAATCACTATTTATCTTTTCAATAATCAATAGGAAGTCAGATTAGTTAATGTGGTCATTTAAGATCAAATCCAAAAATAATTATAAAATTAAATTTTCTAAAATAACTAATCTCAAACAAGGTCAACAAAAAAGCTATTTTCTGGAAGGGTTTTATAAAATAAAATGTCTGTTAATTGAAAATCATTTGAAATGAAAAATATACAGATACTTTCTTTGAAATGTGATGCAACTAATGAATGTCTCTACATAAACCACGTTCCACTAGTAATTTTTCTATCAACTGGATAACTAGTGTAATCTTCATCCTTTGATTCAAGATTATCATTACTTGGATGTCATAGGCCAGACCGTGAAGTTGCAACAAACAACTTAAAGTCTTTTTACAGCTTTTAAATGAAATTATTTTGAACTGAAACCGTGCAAATAAACAAATAGTGTACACAATGACAGGTTTAGAATCAGTAAAATAAACAAATATATCTATATGTACATAGAGTAATCATCAACAAACAACATCATTAGTCCAAACAAATCTATATGAACCAGTTCAAAGACTCTAGAGGTACTGATAGTGCCCTCGGTCATAAAAAGATAACAGTTTGCATACATCATAATCAAAATCAACATTCGTTTCTTTATTACATAACTGGCTGAATTAAATCAGATTATGGTGCAGATTTTCACCTTTATTACATCGTTCAAGATAAATGTACCGTCGCCTATTTTACCTTTGCCTATAATTTTTCGTTGTTGCCCATTGTGATTCTGCCACCTTTATATTAAGCTAAGGAACTTTGATTTGTCGCCAGTCGTGTGCCTGGAACAGCCAGAATCCAGGTAAACTGTTGTTTTTCCTTAGACTGCCACCATACCTACACGACAAAAGATTTTTGTGACCTATTTGTTTCCATAGGTCCATGGTTGTTAGTGGAAAAAGATTTTGAAAAATAAGTTTGAGTAAACGCAAGACAATTTATATTTGTTCCTTTCGATATCCTGATTTGTTTGACTTTAAGGGATTTTATATTCATGCTTTTGGGAACCCAAATTGGTGTGGTTTTCACGTGTTTGGGTCCATAACAACAATTATTGTGATTGTATCCAGTTTTCCCCAAGTTGTGTACTTAGAATTGACTTGATTAATTTCACATCTAATACGTTCACATTGGTTATACCTAAGTCCTTGTCTAATAGGATTGACAATTTGATTCCCTAATAACATATTTAGTGATTTTTTCTCCTTTAAGTTTTTTTTCCTTAAGTTGTAGACAATTGTTGGACTTGTGTTTTGAGAGATTCATTTTCATTCAATAACTGAGTGCATTTTTAATAGAATTTTCTCTCCTAGTATTTTCACTCTCTTTCAAAACCATAATTTCATTTTTAAGTGATATTATTTTAATTTTCGATTTTTTAATTTCTTCTTCAAATGATGGACACTTAACACACTTAGGGCTCTTATTTCAATAGGTTTTAACCAATTGATCAAGCTGTTTATTTAAATCTATCAAACTATCTCTTTGTGATTCCATTTTAGCGTACTTCTTCTTAAGTCTTTCTAAACAGCCATTTACCTCATGAAAATGTATAAGTAATTCCAAATGAGTAAGTTTTGATACCTCGCTTAGCTCATCATCATCATTGTCAGTTATTTCTCCTCGAAGATACAAATTTTCCTTTTTACTCTCAGTGCCAGTGCTTTTATCAACTTCATCCGTTTCATCCCAAGTAGCTGCAAAACTTCGCCATTTCGGTTTCTTTCCTTGGCTAAATCGATTCTGAGGACAATTGGGCTTGATATGATCTGGTTTATTGCACTTGTGACAAATGATCTCCTACTTTTCTGGATTGTCTAGAACTTTGACTAATTCTGCTTTTCAGCTGTTGATTTAGAGCTGGATTTCCATTATTGTGATTCCATCTTTTGAATTTTATTATTAATAGTGACAATTTAGCTGCTCCATCATCATCATCACTTTCCACTATTCCTTTGAGAGCTATTGATTTCTTTCATGTATCACCTCCTTCGCGTTCTTCGTTGAATTTGATTTCTAGCTCATAAGTAGTGAGATTTTCGATGAGTTCTTCGACTTTGATTTGTTTCAGATCTTTTGATTTTTGAATGGCTGTAACTTTCACTTCAAAATTTCGTGGAAGGACTCTTAGGAATTTTCGAACTATTTCTAATTCTGTATAGGTTTTCTAAGAGTTTTTGATTTGCATACGAGATTGGAAAGTCAACCATACATCTCTTTGACATTTTCATCCTTGGCTATTGTGAAGTTCTCGTATTAGCTACTAAGGATGGTAAGGCGAGATTCCTTGACTTGAGATGTTTCTTCGAGAGTCGCTTCAAGTGTATGCCAGATTTCTTGCACAGTTAGACAATGTGAGACACAATTAAATTCAATTTCATCTAATGAATAAATAATAGAATTCATAGCTTTAGCATTAGCATTCTGTGGTTTATTTTCAAGATATGTCCATTGATCCATCGGTTTTTCAATTTCCTGATTATCTATCACTATATTTGGTGTCGTATAACCTGTCTCAACAATATTCCAAGCATCAATGGTTTTTAGAAAAAATTTCATTATATTTTTCCAGTCAGCATATTCATTATTGAACATAGATGGTCCAAATATGGACTGACTCAGCAAAAGCATTATTAAAAGAAGCCATCAAAAATTTAAAACAATAATTTGTTTTTGAAAAATCAATTTTTTTACCACTTATAGGATCAATTTCACCCTAGAGGGGGGAGGTGAATATGGTGATACTAATAAAAATAAAAAATTAATGTGAAAATATATAAAACAATTGTAGCACAGATAATAGCAGAATAATAAAAGCAGAAATATAACAACATAGATTTATCCAACTTTGGCAAAACCCGGTTTACGTGCTGCACCCAAGGTTTCTACTTGAAATTAAGTAGTTAGACGCTGACACACAAAAACTTGTGACACCTGCTATTGACTAACCTAACTCTACTCTCAAAACTCTGCCATTACTCAGCCACTGAGTTGCGAATTATCGAACTACACCACCGTAGTTCATCCCCTAGTCACATGACTAGAATTTTACAAAAGTTTAAAAGAAAAATACAAAGTAAAATCTGTAAACAAAACAAAGCCCTTTATATATTTAGCCCAAATAACAACTAAAATAGATCGGCCACTTAAGAAAATAGCTTGAGAAAATGTCTCCCTTTTATTCTTCTTCGGTCGGTATCCTTTACTTCGTGAAAATGTATGCCTCTTTTTCCTTCCTTGCTCGAGAATGTTCGTTCCTCTTTCAAAAAATTAGGGCTTTGTGGAAATTGAAACCGTCGATTCCAGTTAATCGATTGAATAGATGTTTTTGTGCTGACTGCTTTATCGACCGATCGTCTTGCTTTGAATTCACTCGGCTACTTCAATTAGTTGAGTTCGAATTGAATAATACATGTATGTGATTTCCTTTATTACTCTCGTTAATATACTTAAACTCGATGCTTGTATGCCAATGATGATAATGGATTAAATAGGGATCAATTCCTTTATTTTTCGTTCGAATATTTCATTTGAATTCGTCAGTTAATTTTTCTCCGCCGTTCGATTTTGCTTGAATACATGTGATTTGTTTTAGACAGGTGCAATTTGAATATTTTATTGATGTGCTTTGCTTGATTACCACGGCCTGTTTGGTTTTCTAATTTTTCGTTCTATTATTTGATTTTCTCTAAGTTGGTTTCGATCTTGTTTCCTTTGACTTCGGCCACTTTGGTTTTGCGATAATATTTTGAGATAAAATTTGACTTCGACTTGTCCAATTTCAAACTTGTTATCACCTAGCTTTGACTTTGGTATTTAAACTTGATTTGGTTTGAAATTGCTATGTTGGTTCTTGTTCGAACTGCATCACTTGATCATCTAATAATTTTTATCTCCGTCTTGACTTTGTTAAAATTTGTTAAATGCTCTATTGCTTGATTACTAGTACATGTTCACACTGCTACTTTATTGCATTCCTCTGTTGCATTTTCATCATGTATACTGGTTGTTCATGCCTCTGACCTGATACATATGTATGTACTTTTTTGCAAATGTGTATGCATATGTCACTTTGCTGCTTATTCCAATGTATAGTGCTTGTATATCCATATACATTGGTCTGATTATCTTGAAACATGTTTTCACATGTGTACATTTTATTAAGGCTCCTGGTGGTCTAGTTTCATATATACTCTGAACTTTGAACTTGCTCCTGCTCATGTCTGTTGTATTTCATGTGCTGTCTGTATACATTTGCTTCAAGCGCTCCTTTGTATTTTTACTGGGTTATGGCCTCTATTGCTTCGAGCCAGTTGTGCATTTTATTTGTGCACTTGTATTTCCATATGAACTTCGAGTCACTAAAGTTTATTACTATAGCCATGCAGTCAAGTCTTGATATTTTCATTATGAGTTGCTGTCACTATGTCATATGCATTATTGTCATGTGCATATGTGTTTGGTTCCTTTGTGTAGGGCTTGCCACTTTATCCAAGACTGTTTGCATCCCTTGTTTCTGAAATTACATTTGTGTTTTGGAATATGGTTGGACTTGAGTCTTGTATATGTCTGTGCACTTGTTATGCTTGGACATTCTACTGGGTCTTGTGAAAATAGTTGAGCTAGTGTGGTCAGTTATGATCAGTTCCATGTTGCATTTGAAGTGTGCATTCAATTGTGTATACTTGGTTTTGTGATTATTTGAGTCTGATACACCCCACTGGTTTAATGTGCAGTCTATATATCTCTAGTTTCACTTGAATTTTCATATTGCTTTGAGTTGAAATCCAATTGCTTGCCTCCAAAATATTGTGTTACTGCCTTGACTTATGACTGACTTGACCATGCCTTTGTTAACAGTTTCTTATATTGAAGTTCGGTTTTGATGTCTGACTGCATTTTGCTGTTGCACATTTCCTTGTATCTGAAAATTGTTGTGCATATGACCCACCATGTGTATGTGCACTGAGCATGTGTACTTGTGTTCAATTGCATTCATTCTGGTCTGGTCTTTGTTGCTCCTTTTTATTTGTAGTCTTGTTGTTGTTTTTGACTTGCATTCTTATTTGAACTGGCCTGTGCAAGTCTGGGTTGGTTGCTTCATGACTTCACTGTCGAGTCTGTTCTCATATGTACATATTTGTGCACTTGTTAGCATGGTCTGATTTGTGTTGGTTGGTCCTGATTTTGGTTGCATGAGAATTTGTACTTGACAATTTTATTTTATATTGCATTTGAGTTGAACCTAGCTTTGGCTCGTGTTTGGCCTTGTGCTTATGTTGTGACATTATTTGTATTGCGCTTGAGTTGAACCTAGATTTTTGTTGGGTTTGACCTTATGCTCACCTGTCCTTGCTGTTTTATTAAGTGCATATCGGTATAAAAAGCTTGTGGCATGTACAATGATACACTGTGCATGTCACAAGTTGTTCTTGTATAATGAATTCAAAACGAAAATGATGACGAACAACCCAAATAACTAAGGCAAATAATATTTTCAAAAAAACATATTTTATTTTACACTGCAAAAATATTTCTTTCTCAATTTTACTGTGTCAGTGTTTATTTTACAGATAGCTCAGATGTTGGATTTAGGCTGGAGAAAAATTGAGGATAAAATACGAATGAATGAGTGATATGTAGAGAGGTGAACATTATAGGGTGAAATTTGTGATGTAATCGAAATTGTAATGTAATTGAAAAATGTATATATATAGTGAGAGCTCAAATTTGTACTATTCAAAATTATAATAAAATATTTGTTTGAATAAATTATTTGTTTGAAGTTAAATTATGTTTTTCTATTTTATTCAGCAAATATTCATTTAATTATGTGAAAAATAAAATAATGCAATAACAAATACATTTAAATGAATATATATATATATATATATATTTATATTATCATCAAACAAAAATCATATACTAGCATATTCAACAATTACCATATAAACTTTCCCTTTCTCTCTTTATGTATTTATTTATACATAACCAATATGTATGCACATACATATCGTACTACCCCGCAATTGCGACCATCGAACATTTAAATGATTAATTCAAATATTCGATCATTAATTAATGGAAAGCCTATTATGCTTAATTTTTTTAGAGACAATTGAATTGGAATTTTAGACAACTGTAGTTGAGATCTCTTTTCCTTCATGAGAAAAATGAGTATAAACTTGACTATTATTGAAATCGATAAGTTTTTAGAGTGAATAGTGATTTCTAGAAAGGAATGGAAATTGAATTTGGGCTAAGGCCCATAGCAAGCTTACAAGTTAGCTTACTCTTCATCTCATTTTCATACCACGTTACTTTTGATTTCATTCTCCTAATCACTTTCCTAATTTTCCTTTAAGCCTAAACCCTATATCCTCTCTAATCTCTTCATAGGAAACTACTAAATTCCAATTAAAATCACCGTAATTCTTCTCATCCAATTCCTGACATAATCCATCAAGGAATTAGCTTGAATTGAAGTTCGGATCTTCATCCAAGATTTCAAGAGAGTAAAGTTTGGGTTTTTGGCGATTAGAGCTTGATTTGCTGAAGAAGAAGTGAGTGGGATGAAACTCCATCTATATTAATATGTTAATCTTCATAATTTCATTTATCGATTAATATGGAATTATATGAAGTAATTTGGAGATTTTTTGGGTTGGTTTAAACTTGTATTCGTGTTATAAACATGCTTATATCAACTCAATATTTGTTCAAGATCTTGATAACTATTTTAAAGATAGTTAGTAAGCTAGGAATTTGGTTTTGGGTTAATTGAATGATTATATGTGATATTATTATAGATTAGAGACTAATTACATGACATAATTAAGTGCATTTCAATAAATAGTACTATTAAAACTAATTAGAATGGTTCCAGAAAAGTTGGTAAGCTAAGTAAGTGAGTTTAGAACTCTACAAATATTAATAAAGTGGTTGGAGAGTTATTGCAACTTAATTAGCAATTGTGAATATTATTTTAAAATAATCATTATTAATGAATAGTTTATTTACAAATATTATTTATGTATATGAATGTTTTTATAAGTAAAAGAGGTATTTTGTAAATTGATGTGATATTTCATAAAATAGTAAGAATGAAGCTTGATTAGCAACTATAAAATGATTATGCGATTTATTAATGCAATACAGATTTTATAAAAATCGAAATGATATTTATAAAGTAATAATATGATGTGTACTTAAATTTTGATGAAGCAGTTGGGTATTTTTAAGGCTTAAAAATGATTAATAAGCTAATAATATATTTTACAAAATTGTTATGGGATTTTATAAAATATTATGAAATCAAATTAGACTCTTATTGAAAAGGTTTAGTAAGGAAAAGTAGGATTTGATTAAGTAAAATTAAATTTCTTATTTAAATATACATGTATGTATATGAATATGAGTAAGTATACGTATACGTGTATTTAAAACAATACCGATTAAGTGCGTTTTGGCATGAATAGAGGTAGTCAGGTCGCTATAATTGCCTGTTAAACTCTACACGTGCAAAGAGTGGATTTTGTATTGGAATTGATTTTCGAACATATAAGTAACCACTTCCTAAACATCAACCAATAAATTCCGAAAAGGGTCTTAATAGGGAAGAGTCGGGCTTGGCAAGCAAGGCAGCTCATAGGGTGAAGCGATGAAGGAAAACGTCACATGAATCTGTGGCCTACTAGATTGTGTGGCACCTACCTCAGGCATACTGCCTGGGACAGGCTACAACCGATCGACCGATAGTTGACCGCCGGTGGACAACTGGTGCTCGAAAATAGGCGGTAAGCTTAGGTCAAGTGCTACTATACCGGAGATTTCTTCTCCGTTTTGAGTGCGGTTCCTCATGAGGCCTTAGTACAACTTAGAGAGGCTTTGAGTTAGACGGGAAAGTGGGATGTAAGGCAAAGCACAAGATCTGAATGAGGATGGACTGTTCCTACACGGGAATAATAGGCAAGCAAGATAGTGACCGAGAGCTAATGGGATACGAGATCTGGATGCGATTGATTTTAGACCATGCACAATTAGCATATATATTGGAGGGAGCATATGACAACAGCGATTAGTACCATACCCGCTAGACATGTAGACTTGCGGTTAGTATAGACTCTATGGTTTAAAGCGCCATTGTGCTTGAGGGCTTTGTTAGAGTCAAATCAAGTACACGGTGAGACAATCATGGAGTAGGCGATTGGATTGGGCCTGTAGTGCTACTCTAGTGCTACCCATCAGTTCATATGTTGTTTTATGATTTTGAACCAAGCCTTCGTGAGGGTCCAGAGCCGCGCTTAAGGGGTACTTGCACCCAGTAGCGGCATCATAGATGTAATGACTCATGTTTTATGTATCAAAGCATCATAAAATAGTTTTATTTTATTCATACAAGGTCGTATGACTCTAAAATTTTGGAAAGTGACTCTTAAGGACATTATCCACCTTTGTGATTTTTTTCAAATTTTTATGTGACCATTTTAACCTTGAAATTTTTATTTGGACTATAACTTTTGGTAGGAGTACAATTAGAGTCTTAAAACACTTTCATTGCTTTAGGATGATGGTTTCCCATTCAATGGAGTGGTCATAGGAGAAAAAATAAATTACTATTTGAAAATTATAGTTGTTTTAAGTTTTGGTTGTTGCTGGTCTACATTAGTGGGTAATTAACTAAGCGCATGCTTAGCCCCACTAACCCTCCTTGAAAATTATGCCAAGGAGAGGCTGAAAGGAGTAATCTAAGTATTTTCATCTTCCCTAATATAGTTATAAGCCTTCATTGATCTTAATTTCATTAAAAATCTTATCTTTTCCTTATTAATCTTAGCCTAAATCACAACTAGAAGGGTAATTAGCATTTAATGATTTGGGTTGGCTGATTTGTTTTCATCTTTTTTGTTGTCTACTTCAGATCTAAGGGGAGAAATTGGCGCTTCAGATGTTTGGTGAGTGGTTCTTGACGTATCACTGTACTGTGCATGCTTATATTATCAAAAAGGATGTTTTAACCTGATTGTGACTCTAAAATTGTTTTCTATCTTTAATCACATTTTAACATATGCTTATGGCTTCAAAGGTTTTAAAGTGGTCTATAAATGGTTCTACAAATTCTTTTGTTCATATTTATATGCTAGAGTTAAAATTAGAATTATATTAGGATTTTCTTGGTTATCATGTTCTTATGCATTACATGTATAAATGGATACATATGCATGATATTCCATGTTCGTATGTTGTGCTTTGATATGGTTTGCTAGTGCTTTTAGGTAGTTATGATGGAGAGGTCAAATTGGAAATCAAAGGCAAAAATGGTCAGAATCGGATGAAACTTAAAGGAGGGGCTCTGAAGCATTGGTAGAGCTCAAGTTTCAAGTCGCATCAAAATAAGCGATAAGTGGAGAAATCGATACCGAGATGTCGTATTGGTATCAAGAGCTCTTATGCAGTGGAAATTAGCTCTGTGGGTGATGGTTCTTCAAGTTGGGGCTTAGGGTGATGAGAAGAAGGCAAGTGCCATAATTGGCTAAGTGTTGGACCAATCATCGAGAGCTTTGGAGGACATGAATTAAGAGCTTTTGGAGGTAGCACCAAGAGCTTTTGAGAGGAGTGGTCAAGGTCTAAGCACTTAGAAGATGGGACACTAGAAGAAGAGGAAGACAGTTAGCCAAAATTGGCTAAGTGTACTACTTGGCACCGAAAGGTCCAGTCACTACCAAAAGGTCTTTTCTATTGCTTTCGGGATGGAACTTCAAGGAAGGGGAATGTAGAATATGTAGGTCGTGCTTAAGGTGCCCTTTTGTTTGCTTGTGGTTTGGTGGCGATATGGTAGCACGATGGAAGCTTCGGGACTTCGGTGATGGCAACTCGACGGTGAATGGAATTGCTTCTGATGTTGGCAGCTCGATGTTGAAAGGAGTTCTGAGACGACTATCCACAAAATGCTAGTTCTAGGAAGCGAGACCCATGGATAGAATGTGGTAATGGTTCTATCATGGCATGGAGGAATGTGGAATGGTTCCTTGAGAATAATGGAAACAAGATGGAGCACGGAGAGGGCTTAGATGTGCATGCTAAGGGATCGTTGAAACTCGGAGTGTTTTTCAATGTACTTGAAAGCAGGGTAATGTAGGAATGCTCATTGGTACTTTGTTTCATATAGCGGATCGGTTGTTTGGATCTATATTTTGCACTGATGGATTTTGGTCTATTTTTAGCTTTGGGCTAGAGATAGGAACACTAAAATCCAGGATTTCCATTAGTCTCTGGCATGGGGAAAGCCATATGCGTTATCATATATCTTGAACACATTTAATGATAATGAGGATTGTTTGATGAATGTTATGGTTGCTTTGGTTGTTTTCTTCCATAGTATATCACTTTATGGATATCACCGAAGATAGGTATTGGGGATAGGCACTTGTTATCACACTTAGTAGCAGTATACCTTTACTATATTCATAGAGTAGCATATTTTGTGCTAATTCTTTGGTTGCATTGATAGGTCAGATGTGGTTCGTATACCCTATTCCTTACTATATTGTATAGTATTTTGAGATTCATTTACCACTCACCCCAGACTGTTGTTTGACCTGAGGTATTATGCTTTGCTTCCATTTTATTGGGTACTCTTAAATGAGTATATTAGATAGTAGATCTATGTATGACATAGTAACCGTGCAGAGGACGAGTGGATGGAGCTATCTCATATTATATATATGGATTTTTATGCTCGTTCCCCTATCCAACACTATGGAGCATTGACAATGCTTTCTTATTACTATTATTAAGAGACAGATATTCAAGTTTATTTCCATTTTGCATAAACTCTATTATTTGATGTATAGCTTTGTGAATCTATATTATGATATTTGGATTACTTAGTTATTAATGTCTCTCTTTTTTTATATCTGTAATGTATATTATATTTCAATCCATGCGTTGTGAGATATACGATAGTTCTATGATGGTTTTCCTTTTCTTTTATCCCCTGATGATCATCCTACATCAATCGAGCACTTCAGTAGCGCACTTAGTAGTTATATTGGGTACCAGTGATGTACGGAGTCATTGCACTTAGTATTAGAGCTTAGGTTACATGATTAACCTAAGTTAATACCCTGGTCTAGTAGAGATAGGTAAGGAGTTATCAACCTAGACTGGAACGAGAGTATGTATATTTACATAGGAGAGATTACGTACTTATTATATATTTAGTTTTTCAAAACTATATAGCAGTATATATAGTATAAAAGTCGCATGCACATACAAGTACCATCGACATAGTTTTCATTTTGAGAGTCTAATCGTTCTTATTATAGATCAAGCATGAGCTGGCAAATAAGTAACATTATAAAGAACTCCATCTCCGGAGTTGAGGAAAGAGCGAGTTTATGGGGCTACTAACACTGATTTGCAAGTTATATTTAATGAAATGATAGCAAGCATTCTGCAGAATGCCTAACTGTCGCTCTAAATGTTGTTGGTGGTGATGCTTAGGTGTAGGTGCCGAGGGCTGACTTTGTCAAGCAGTGCAAATTTTACTCTACCTCAGAATACATGTCATTTCTTAGAATAGAGTCAATGATCGAAGTGCAGGATTGGTTGGACACCTACGAGCATATCTTTGGTGATATGGAAGTAGATATTGCCATGAAAAGGGAGTTAACCTCTATACAGTTTCAAGGGTGAGCCATGAATTGGGGGAATGTCATTACTATTGCTACACCTAGGGATTAGTTCACTTTGGACCAGTTCAAGGCTTGGTTTTAGGTGAAGTTTGTTCCAACTGCCTAGAAGTTGGTGCTATTCAGAAGATTCACTAATCTAAAGCAAGAAGATATGTATGCCTCTAGGTATATTACTGAGTTTGATGCGTTGTCGAACTGCATGATGTCTTTCATCAATACCCCATTGAAAAGGAATGAAAAGAGTCTTATAGGTTTGGATGACTATTTGGAGGAGAACTTGGTGAGTCATATCGATGAGCCATCCGAAAGACTTTTCGAGAAAGCTCTTCGTCAGGAGATTTTAATCCTTAAGTACAAATCAGCTATTATCGCCAAGGAGGAGCCAAAACTGCAACAAGGTAGTGGAAGCAAGAAGTAATGGAATGGAAAGCAGTTTCAGGGGAAGAATGCTCAAAAGTAGGCTAAATAGCAACCCGTTTGTTTTGGTTATGGAGACAAGGGTCTTTTGATCGAAGACTGCAAGGCTGATGGAAAAGGAAGTGTTACCGCTACGGCTTCAGACACATGCAGAAAAGTTACCCACAACCAGCATAACAAAAATAGATTGTGAAGGCATAAGCTTTGGATGCTGTTCCGACTTTGTCTAGTGCACCCTCGACGAAAGAGAAGGGGAAGAGCATTGTCATTTAAGGTATGCTTTCCATTTATGATGTTACCAAACACGTTTTACTTGATACTAAGGCTTCACATTCCTTCATATCTAGCGACCTATTAGATAGATTGGTATTGAAACCCGAAATAGTTGATCGACCTTTGATTGCAACGAACCCTGTTGGAGGCTTTACTAGCCTATGTATGGTTTGTCGTAGTTTAGGCTTATCGAGTCATGGATGCTCTTTTGTTTATGACTACTTTGTTTTGAATTTCACTGGATTTGGAATTATCTTGGGGATGGACTAGTTAAGGTTTTATATGATGGTAGTGGATTAAAAGAAGCTGTTAGTGACAATTAGTGCTGTGGAGGGGAGAACGGTAGTGATTGGTTGCCTACCGGAGAATGGATTATGGTTATCTTTCTATGATCGCTCAAGATTCCATAGGATAGATTTCCATTTGTGTCTATCATTATAGAGTATCCGAATGTGTTTAAGGAGATGATCGGATTAACGCTGTACCAAGAGAATGGATTTCATTTTGACCTAGCAAAGAACGCTAGACCGATAGTTACGCCTTTGAGGAATAGGGCATCCAGAGAGAAAAATAAGTTAGAGGTGCAAGAAAATGACATGTTGAAGAGAGATTTCATTCATAGGAGCATATTTAAGTAGGGTGCACCAATAGTAGTCGCCACTAGGTGGATGGCTCTCTAAGGTTGTGTGTGGATTACCATAAGCTGAATAAGGCGACGAAGAAGAACCAATATCCACTCCCATATATCGCTAAGTTGTTTGATTAGATCCATGGTACAAAGGTGTTCTCCCAATTGGATTTGGTAATGGGATTTCACCAGACTAGAGTAGTGAAGGAGACTGTGCCAATCACCGCGATCCATATGCCATTTGATTTCTATGAGTGGTTGGTTATGCCGTTCAGGCTGACCAATGCCCATGAACTGTGTCTTCAAGGATCAGCCGAACAAGTTCATACTTATATTCATAGATCATACTTTGATCTATTATACGATAGATGAGAAACATGAGATGTACTTGAGAGTTGTGCTTGAAGTGTGGAGGAGGCACAAGATGAAAGCGAAGTTCTTCAAAATATCACTTCTAGAGAAAGAAAGTGAAATTCTTGGGCTATGTCATCTTTGAATAGGGCATCACAGTAGATCCTTCCAATGTGGCACTGGTTTAGAATTCGAGCCAACCTAAGAATGCTATTGATTTTAGGATTTCCCTAGGATTAGGGGGATATTATATACGTTTTATCAAGGACTTCTCGAAGATAGCGGCACGTTTACCAATTTGATGTAGAAAAAAGAAACTTTTTTGGGATGCAAATTATGAGCAAGCATTTGTGAGTCTAAAGGAGATGTTGATGGATACACCAGTATTGACCATTCCGAGGGAAAATGAGGAGCTACCAATATACATAGACACCGATGGTACTAGATTAGGTGTGGCACCGATGTAGGAGAAAAACGTTGTCGCCTATGCTAATCAACAACTGAAGCCACATGGGAGGAAGTATCCAACTCATAACTTGGAGTTGGCAACGATAATGTTTGCTTTGAAAATTTAGAGGTACTACTTATTAGGAGAAAGGTTCGAGCAATTCACGGACCACAAGTCCTTAAAGTACATTTTCTTCCAGAAGGATCTTAACCTTCGCCGGCGATGATGGTTGGAATTATTAGCCTCCTACGACTTCGGAATTTACTATATGCCTAGTAACGGAAATGCAGTCACTGATGCATTGCGTAGAAGAATTCTAGCTTGGGAGCGAATTTCATGGAGTGGATGTAGTTGGAGTATATTCCTGGTTATGACTTTAGACCTCATTATGAGTTAGAGATAGAGATGTTAGCAAGTTTGGCGATTAAACCTACTTTTATTGAGTGGATCAGTACTAGTCAGAGGTGAGATGCTAGTCTGGTAGAGATCACGGTAAATAGGAGTAGAGTCTGCAGACTTAAGGCAATACAGACTCGACCGAGAACGTTGGCTCTTTAAGGATGGAAGATTGTTTATCCTCGATGTTGATGGATTGCAAGATGAGGTGCTATGAGAGTGCCACCATTTTAGGTTGACTATGCATCCCGATGGTAATAAGATGTACCGTGATGTGAAGCAAACCTATTGTTGGGAGGGGATGAAGAAGAATGTGGGGAAATTCATCTCAAAGTGTATGAACTGGCAGTTTGTGAATGCGGAGCAAAAGAAGCCAAGTGGACAATTGCAACCACTTGAAGTTCCTCAGTAGAAGTGGAAGCAAGTATCAATTTATTTCATTGATGGACTACCAAGGACTCGAGCATGGTGCGACAGCATTTGAGTAATGGTCGATTGATTAACCAAGAGCGCTAGATTTATACCGTCAAGTCCAATAGAACGGCAGCCAAACTAGCCAAGTTGTAGGTGAAATGGGTTATACAATTTCATTGTATGTCGAAGAGCACTATGAGTGACCGAGACTCGTTCACTAGTCGGTTTTGGAAGAGCTTACAAGAGGCGTTGGGGACCGAGCTACATCTCAGTACAGCTTATCACCCATAAACTAATGGGCAAACCTAGAGAGTGAACCGTATATTATAGGATCTCTTATGAGCTTGCATACTCGATTTTGGAGGCTCGTCTTGCGTTTGGTGGGGTTCTCATACCATAATAGTTATCAGTCAAGTATTAGTATGGCACCATATGAAGCATTATATGGCTGACTGTGTAATGCCCTTTCATGTTGATTGAAAGTAGGCGAGAAGTTGATACTTGGGCCAAATACGATTAGAGAAATATAAGAGAAAATAGAGAACATTCAGCAATGGATGAAAATGGATCGGGATGGGTAAAAGAGCTATGTTCACATGAGATATAGAGATATGGAGTTTTCCATCGGTGATATGGTGTTAGCGAATATTTCTCCTTTGAAGAATGTTATTTGATTCGGTAGTAAGGGGAAGTTGGCACAAAAATTAATAGGTCCTTTTTCGACAGCAGAGAGGATTAGAAACATAGCATATAAGGTCGACTTCCTTAGAAGATGGTGGGTGTGCACATCTTCCATGTTTTGCATCTGCTGATGTTTGTGCATGACTCGGGCATGGCAATTGCATCGGAGCAAGTTGATGATATCGAGATTGAATCAGAAGCTTTGAGACCTCGTAGGCCGATTCGTATTGTTGGATGCAATATGAAACAAATTAAGAGGAAGACGGTGGAGTTAGTGAAGGTTCAATGGGGGAAGTGAAGAAAATTGCCTATGGGAAATCAAGGAGAGCATGGGGGCCACATCTCCAGAGCTCTTTCTATGGTAAGGCCTACTGCTCATCTTACTTACTTACACCTTTCATATCATTTAGGGTAGTTTGGTATCTTGCATGCCAGGATAGGCTTATCTACGCTATTATTTGCATGGATGTCTATTTGATATGTATGGTGGTAGCAAATGATTTTTGGGCATACGATGTAACTATGTTTGACTTATTTAAGGATTGGGAGCAAAATCACTATAGAAGGGAGCTAACGACCCGTATTTGACATATTAAAGGATCATAAAACATTTTTATTTTATTTAATGAGGTCTATGACTCTAAACTATAAGAACTGACTAATATGGACATTTTCCACATCAATGAATATTTTAGAATTTCTATGTGACCATTTTGACCTTGAAAATCTTGTTTGGAAATAATTTTAATAGGAACCGAGTTAGCATCTCAAACTATTTTCATTGCTTTAGGACGATCATTTTCCATTCCATAGAGTGGATACAATGGAAAAATGGACTTGCGATTTCAAAGTTACAGTTGTTTAAAGTTTTGGTTGCTGCCGGTTGGCATCATTGGGTAACTAACTAAGCCCATGCTTTGGTTCACTAATCCACCTCCAAAATTATGTCAAGGGAAGGCTGTAGGAACTGATCTAGGTCATTTTCATCTTTTCCAAAATACATCTAAATCTCTATTGAACCTAATTTCATCAAAAATCTAATCTTTTCCTTACTAATCATAGCCTAAGTCACAATTAGAGGGGAATTAGCATGGATGGATTTGGGATTATCAATATCCCTGATTTGCATTATTTTCCTTCGCTGTCCACTTTAGATCAAATGGGAGAAATTGGTATTTAAGTTATTTGTGCGTGATTCTTGACCACTCACTCTACTTTGCATGTTTACATAGTTAAAAAGGATGTTTTAAAATGATTTTAAGCCTAAATTATTTTTTAACTTTAATCACATTTTAATATATGTTTATCACTGAAATTCAGAGGTTTTAAAGTGGTTTTTATATGGTTTGGCAACCCCTTTTGTTCATATTCATATGCTAGAGTAAAAGTTATATTATGCTTATGATTTGCTTGATTATCATGTTCTTATGTATTGCAAGTATGAATGGATACATATGTACGATATTCCATGTTTGTATGATGTGCTTTGATATGGATGCTAGTGCTTTTAGATAGTTATGAAAGAGATGGTCAAATTAGCAAATCGAATGCAAAGAGAGTCGAAAGTGGATGAAACTTAGAGGAGGGGCTCTGAAGCATTGAGGGAGCTTAGGATTCAAGTCGCATCAAAGTTGGAGTTAAGTGGAGGAGTCGGTATTGAGAGCTCTTATGTAGTGCAAATCGGCTTGGTGGGTGACGGTTCTTCAAGTTGGGGCTCAGGATGATGAGCAGAAGCCAAATGCCAAAATTGGCTAAGTGATTATAACGACCCGTATTTTACGTGTCGACTAATCGTAAAATAATGGTTGCTAGGTCGTTAGTGTTGTTGAGTCATCCATAGCCTAAGTCGTATGGGGAGTAGGTCGTGTGGAGACTAACTCGGGTAGGCAACCTAAGTTAAGTCGTAGATGACTTACGGGTTAGTGGGTAGCTTGGGTCGTAAGGGTGATAGGTCGGGCGTAGCGACTTAAGCGTGTTGGCCGAGTTATAGGAGTTAACAGGTTAAGGGTTGCCGAGTTAAGGTAGTTGGCGAGTTAAGAGAATGGGCCGACTTAAGATAGTTAAACGACTTAGTGGAATGAACGACTTAAGGTGATTGGCTGACCTAAAGGAACTAAGGCTTAGGGGATGCCGACTCATAGGTTAGCGGCTTAAGGAGTTATGGCTTAGGTCGTTGGTAGTTGAGTCGGTTGGTAGTTGAGTCGTCCAGACGACTTAGTGTTAGGTCGGCAGGGAACTAGGTCGTGTGGCCCTGTGTAGTGTTAAGTCGTGAGTCGGCAACATAGTTAAGTCGTCATACGACTTAAGACTTAGGATATGCGGCAGTATCTTAGGTCGTGTGTTGTTAAGTCGGTGGGGGGCTTGAGTCGTGTGCATGTTGTGCCGTGTGTGTGTTGTGACATATTTGCCTTGAGCTGCGTTGAGTCGTGAGTCATAGTGGTTTGAGTCGTGAGTCATGAGTCGTGGACGACTCATAGGGGCGGACGACTCATGGGGGATTTCAGCCTATAAATAGAGGGGTTTGGCTCACTTTTTGGCACCGGTTTTTGAAGCGACGAAGTGCTGCCATTTTGAGAGTTCGACTACAGCATTTCTTCATCTTCTTTTCTCCACTCCAATCTAGTTCTTACATCCATCCAAGATCGAAGATCGAGGTTGAAGATCCAAGAGCCAAAGTTGAAGATCTTCATCCAACGAAGCTAGATTTCATCGTTTCAAGTGGGATTTCGACAAATAAAGCTTGAATCTTCGCTGTCCAGATCTAAAGTTGATAGTTTTTGAAGTGTTTAGGTGATTTGGTGAGTGATGGTTATCTCTCACGCGGACCCAAAGGAGTATATTGGTTTGGTGGTTTGTTGGAGTGTTGTAGATAGTGGTTTTATGCATTTTTCCTTAGATTCAAGTGTAGATCCATTACTTATAAAGATGTTTACTTTTGCAAGTTCATTCATCAAGTTGTAGAGACAAAACTCATGATTTATATTTGTTAGATCTATGTTAAAAACCGATGATCCATGTATGTTAAATCTATTCTCATTTATTTACGAAATTGCCATTTTAGTTATAAATGTCTATTTAGATCCTGATTGACTATTTATTTGTTTGGATTGATGTTTGCCTTGTTTGATTGTTGTGAATGAGTCATCTAGTTGATAGATTTGGACAAGTATGGTCAAAGACGATTCAAAAGCTACGGAAGAGTTTCTTGAATGGTGTAAGCTGCTTAAGACATATGTAGCGGATGTAGAAGCTCATATGTATGGATTGGATGATATTGAGATGGGACTTTGCCATGATGCGATGAGGCAAACCATGATGTTGAGATGAGACTTTGCTATGATGCGATGAAGCGAAGTATGATGTGAGTCTTGGCATAATCCAGGCAGGGATCATTCCAAGCATGTTGATAACTCGAGGGATGGTTCGAGTTGGGTGATAATGGATTGCTCGAGAGGTAGCTTGGGCTAGCATGGTAATAGTCGTTGAGGAGGATGACTAGGAGGCTGAGATCTCATCGTTGTTGAAGGTTCTAGCATGCTCAAAAGCAAGAGTACATGGGACGCCCAAAACGACTACAGGTAGGTAGTCGGGACACCCAAAAGACTACAGGCAGGTAGTCGAGTACTCTGGGCAGAGTAGGTAAGTCCTAGGCACGGGTCACGATGACGTACGGAGCTATGTCTAGAACCGGGGTTACCATTAGCCCTTGATAGGTGGTCATTCATCTAACGGTGAAATCAAGGCAATGATAACAGTGATAGCCAGAGTCATGGATGTTTGGACATTTGGTTGTATCATCATTCGGTCTCAAGAGCGGTGTTTTCTGGGTGCTTATCTGATCTTGGTTTAGGCCTTGGGGGTTTGTATTTGGAAAACATCAACCTTGACTCGAGTGGTTATTGCTTTACCTTAATTGTCTGCTATGTTATGCTTGCTTCTCCTTTGTGTGTGTCTGGGGGGCTATCACTGTAGAAAGAGGTGGAGTGGGACGGTTTGGTTCCTATTCCTTTTATCCCTTATGCTCTTTTGGTATGTTTGATAGTTGATTTACTGCTCACTAAGACTTTGTCTGACTCAAGGTTTTATGTCTCCTCTTATTACCTTGGGCTGTTCATCCATGTTGGGATGGGCAGACTAGGTAGCAGGTGACAGGTGCTGTTCGTGGAGGTCTACGCTGATGATGATGAGGACGAGCAGGAGGCTTTTGCATATTATTTCATATTATATGTACTGGGTGTTTCGCTGCTGTATTTGTTTGAGTGTTATGTAGTGAGGCTTTGAAGTAAGGATGATTCATATGTTTGTATAAAACTATTATGATGCTTATATGATGATGTTCTGTTCTATGGAGTTTCACTATATTATATTTCTCTATTGTATTTTATCCATGCGCTGTGAGTTGTACGATAGAGTTTGCTGTTTTATTTTACCCTGACTATCGTCCATGGTTGCCTGGCACGCCCTTCAGCGCACTTTTTCCTTGTTTTTGTGCGGGAGTCATGGGCGGTCGTCACAGTGATGGACCAAGCATAGAGAGCTTTGGAGGGCAGGGAAACAAGAGCTTTTGTAGTTAGATCCAATAGCTTTGGAGTTGATGCTAAGATCTTTTAAGAGGAGTAGTCGAGATCCAAGCATTATAAGATGGGATACTATTTGAAGAGGAAAAAAGTTAGCTAAAATTGTCTAAGTGCACTACTCGGTACCAAGAGGTCCTATCGGTACCGAGTGTTCACTTTTAATGCTATTGGGGTGGAACTTCTAGGAGGGAGAATGTAGGCTTTTTAGGTTGTGTTAAAGGTGCTCTTCTGTTGGCTTAGGGTTTGGTCGCGATATGGTAGCACGATGGAAGCTTCCGGACTTTGGTGATGGAAACTCGACGATGAATGGAGATAGGTTCTGATGATAGCGGCTCGATTTTGGAAGAAGTCCCGAGACGGTCATCCATAAAAGACTGGCTCTAGAAAGGGTGACCCATGGATAGAACTTGGGAATAGTTCTATTGTGGAATGAAGGAATGTGGAATGGTTCCTCAAGAATAATGGAAACAAGATGAAGCAAAGAAAAGGCTCGCATGTACATGCTTAAGGATCATTGATATTCGAAGTGTTTTCTGACGTACTCGAGAGCAGGGTATTGTGAGGATTCTCATGGGTACTTTTTTTGGTTACCTTGGGTTGGTTGTTTGGATCCGTATACCGTGGAATGGTGGATTAGATTCTAGTATCAGCTTCGAGCTAGAGACGAATACGCTAAAAATCATGATTTTCATTCATCCTTGTCATGGAAAAGGCCATAATGGTTATCATATATATAGAGCACAGCGAGTGATAGTAAGGATTGTTTGATAGATTTCATGGTTGCTTTGATTGTTTTCGTCTATAGTATATCATTCTATGGATGTCACCAGAGATAGTATTGGGGATAGGGATAACTGAAAATCCATTATCACATTTAATTGAAATATACCTTTGCTATATTTGTAGAATAGCATATTTTGTTCATTATGTGCTAAGTTTTTGGTTGTAAGGACATGTCAGGTATGGTGTGTATACCCCTATTCCTTACTATATCGACTTGTATAAGATTTTAAGATTCATTTACTACTCACACTAGACTGTTATTAGATCCAAGGTTTTATGTTTTGCTTCTTATTGTCTTGGGTACTCTTAAATGATTAGACCAGATAACAAGTCTTAGTGCGATGCAGCAACTATGCAGAGGATGAGTTGGGTGGAGCTACCTCGTATTACATATATAGATTTATATGCTTGTTTTGATGTGCTACACTATGGAACCTTGACAGTGCTTGCTTATTACTATCATTAAGAAATAGTTATTTGAGTTTATTTCCATTTTGTATAAAATCTATTATTTGATGTGTAACTCTATGAATCTGCACTCAAATTTTGGTTTACTTGGTTATTACTGTCTCTCCTGTTCTATATCTTCAATGTATATTATATTTCATTTCTTGTGCTCTGAGAAATATGATAGGTACTGTAATGGTTTTCTTTATTTTTAACCCCTGATGATCGTCCTCTATCTCCCAAGCACCATAACAGCGCACTATACTACTTATATTGTATGCCGGTGGTGTAGGATGGTCATCATAGTGGATATAGATGCTAGGGAGCACTGTAAAGATAGGGGTTTTCGTTGTTGCTAGGATAGTGGCCTAGGTCTGTTTAAGGACGATTGGTTCCGTTCACGAAGTCTCGAGGGTAGGAATGTATATAAATCCAAAGGTCACATGAGGTGTAGTTGCTACATTTATATTTCATTCAGGATGATAGTAGATATTCTCTTCTTGACATAATTGTTGTGTTGTGCTTGTGATATACTAGCTGATTTATATTATCTTTGTGCATAACACAGTGTAGACTTATATTATGACAATATTATCACTTCTACACTTGTATACTGTGATTACTTTTATCATGGTATATTGTTACGTGGTAGTCACATTATATCAATCATACTGACTCATTGATAATAGGAGAAGAGCAAGTTATGGTATGATTCCCTATCATTTTGAGACAAGTTTACTTTACTTGTTTATGGACTGTCTGGATTATCCCTGAGCCATGTTCATAGAGAGGACCGGCTGGGCCTCAATAGTTTCCTATTTAACTTTATATAGTTTTGGTATACATTATGTTGAAATAGTTCCCCTGTAACACCCCCTAGAATAAACGGTAATTAATAAACAATTACTAAGGCTCAAAAATAGAAATTAAGAAAACATCAGAATTGGGCCATGAGACTCGCACTAATGTTCATGGAGATTTTCCGAGCAACTTTCATATATGGAATTTTACAATCGGAGTTCAAATGAAAAGGTTATTAGAGTTTGAAGTTTTTGGAACGAAAATAATTAAATAGGAATTAAAAAGAAAGTAAATAACAAAACCATACGGACCACACCGATCGACCCCCTCCTTGGTCGATCGCTAGCATTTTCCCCTTAGGGAGGAGTAGTCGATCGGTTGGAGTAATGACGGCTAGGTTCGAAACTTAGTCGAATGGCCTAGATTTAATTATTTTAAATATGAGGGATACAATATATTCGAGCACCAATAAATACAAGCATAGCCCCTGACTTTTCTTCTTATATATTATGTTCAAAGTAGTGGAGCTTTGTAATTATTCTTTCTCCACTAATTCTATTAATTATGAAATATTATATATAAGAAGGGAGGAAAATAAAAGAGAAGAAGAGAAGCAGCGAAACGATACTATGGAAAAAGGTAGATTTTATAGATTTTATAATCATAAATCTATATTTTACTTATTAAAAATCTCCTCTTGGATCTGTAATTCTAATGGGAATTTACATATCTAGTTATACATATTTTTGGATTGAAAAGGAAAAGGTAGTCAAATTGAAGGGATGAACTCATATTTGAGAGATTTGGAAAGCTAGAAAGGTGAGTGAGGAATTATATGATTTAATATAGCAATGACATTTATATCGCTAAATTTTATTTAATTATCATGCCGATGCTAGATCTATTGATTCGTAACCTTAGAAAGAACATATTCAAGTGAAATTTTGCCTACATATTATGTATGTTAGAAAACTGGAATGGAATGATATTTACACCCTAATCTAGAAATTTGAAAACCAGTCAATAAATTTGTTAAAGTAAAATGTTGATAAGATTGCAGCCTTCATTTCATAGTTATGATTTGGGTTGTAAATTGTTAGTATTAATTTGAATTGCCCTATTTTGACTTGGAGTGTGAAACTCAATTTATTAAGAGCCTTGTGGGTACAATTTAGTTGTATCTATTTTCATGTAAATTTCCATGAATAATCCAGTTATACGACTATGTACAAAAATATGACGTTTGAAATAATAAGGAATATATCAAATTGAAAGAGATGTTGTAAAGTATGGATATTCTTCTCCATAGTTTCCAATGTCTATTTGAAAATAAAGAAAAGTGACAATTCCTTATAATTTCAACGTTGCAAAAGAATTACCTTTAGATGATTTATGGAAAATTATAATGGTAGCCCTTTTTGGGAAGGATAACTCTAATATATTAAAATGTAAAAATAAATATTCTTTATAGAGTGTACTTATAAGCATGTGTTCTATAATTCCTAAGCGTAGGAATTAGTGAGTTGGAGATAGGAATATGTATGTACGCATGTATAACCGCGCCTACCGATTAAAAATATGAATATACATAGGGTAACAAATAAAGCGTAGTATAGGTTGATATATGTATTAGTTATAAGTAGGATAGCCGGTTGTTAATAACGTAATAAATCATAGTACTAGGAGGTTGAAACTAAAAATGGATAGCAACTTCAAAATTTATAGAAAATGATTGCAAATTTAGTGGGCAATAAATGTATAGTTAAGAGGGAGTTACTGGAATTAAATGGGGACATAAATACGTTTAACGAGACTGATTGAAGAATTTAATGTGACATTTTTGGGAAATCGAAATAGGAATGACAAGTAGAATTTGAAGGAATAAATAAATATCTTTGGTAATTGTCCAATTTAAATAATAATGACCATTTATTATAGAAAAATTAACACCTATTGGACATAGAAGGAAGCGAGGAATATAGGAAATAAGCGTATAAAACAGGAATAGGTTAGCAGTGCAAAAGTGAATTAAATACTTAGTAAAAAAAAATATAAGGTCATATAATTTTCATAGTAGGAAATTATATAGCCTCAATAATATGTTTAGGAGAAAAGTAAATTAATGGGCCTTGCCCAATATTTAGGTCTAGGATAATTGGTTTGGTTTAGAATGGGTTAGGTTGCAAGGTCAGTAGAGTTAAACAACATAAGTCCATCCTTCACCCAAAGGCTACCAGCAATTGTCTATACATACTACTGTTGTGGGGCATCTCGAAACAAAGGACCTGAGGGAAAGGATATACATTTGCGTATAGGTGTGGGAAATTATACTAAGAGTTCACCTCAAATTTGAAGTATTAAATAGCTTAGTACCTTTAGAGATGTTAACGGGTTTACTTCAGATTGGGTGGTATTAGATGGTCAATGGGTCTGCCTCCTCCTTATATAAGAATTTTCAAATAACCTACAACAATACCTAAAAGGGAAATGAGGTTTTCTTCATTTCTAACAAAAGGTATTAAGTAACTAGGATAGGTATTTTCCTTGACTTACATTAGCATAGTCTAAACGGGATTTTGGCTACGGCAGTCAGCGGGCTATGTCAATGTTGTTGCTGGATCGGTATTTAGTAGTAAGGATAGCATATAGGCTTTGACCACCAGCGATCTCGAAATTTTGTTAGTAAAGCCTTGGGTTATGCCGTAAAGGATTTCGCTTCCTACTAGTGTAGAATTTGTATGGGATACACAAAGACCTTAAATCTTATTAATTATTTGTTTGTTGGAGGTGCGCTAGTTAACACTTAAATGAGTCGTTGAGATGCGTTAGTAATATGGAAAATTAAATTATAGAGCCATATCTAAGGGTCATCGGTATTTCCAGCTAAATGTCGGTTGACTAGCGATTATGTTATAAAGGGCCTGCTTCAAGGTTAAGGTACTAAATGGCCATTAGGTTTTCCTCCTTAAGAAGTATTCAGTTGCCTAGGTATTCTTTTGGGTAGTACAACATTTATATATACACACACAAACACACACACATATATGTATATATATAGATGCACCTCGAGGAAGGTCGGATATATCATATGCGTATATGAAATTAAACAGGTAAGCCGTGAATAAGAGACATAACACTTAAATAGAAATCAATTGACATAAACTAATGTTATGGATAAATTATGCAAATCACCAATGATCGGGACATTGTTTCACCCCCTCCTCATTATAATCCACATGATAGATTTAGAGAGATGAGCTACTAGTGGAAGACGGGAATGATGGATGGAGAAGTCTACTCATTCATGCTTGGCACTGACAAGGTAACTGGATATCCAAGAAATGATATTTGATTTCAGGTAGTAGCCTTAGTCGGTATATATGTTCTGTTATATTTTTCTATTCCACTGTGAGTTTATGTAGATAGCTCTTTGATATAGTTATGTTTATTTTAAGTCACCAACACTAATTATCCGTACCGTAGTGGACTTAGGTTTCGATTTACTTGAAATTAAGGCCCATCAAGGTGCGAATTGTTACATCCCCTTACACCGAATTTTAAGTCTGACCCACATTTTATCATTTTCCTTTTATGTCATGACAACTCTCGGGTATTCAATTGAGTAGTTCGGGAGTCGAATGCTTTTGGGATAGACTATCAAGATGCACAATTAGAGCATTTTGGAGGCATGGCATCAATATTTTAGATATGTATACTTTATATTTTAGTGGTACATGACAGACCTATTATTTAAACATGACACCTGTTGTATCATATTTTTATTCAGAACTTTGTATTATTGGTAGTTGATGTAATCTGACTATCTGTATTGGTATCTATTTATCATTTGCTTCTGCTAGTGCAGTAACTTATATATTGTCATCTTGTTCTGTACAGATATATTCACTATATTATATGTTGTCACTCTATTGTGAGCTCCTATTGATGTTTTGGTTTAGTGTTTTCTTCTAATTTTACCTCGAAAATATTTCTTTTGTGGTATTTGAAAGTCATTTGTTTATGTGAGATGATGATTTTATGGGTATTACAAAGGACGGATTATTATATTTGGTACCAAAGTTTAGGCTTAACACTCAGAATAAGTAGACCAATTTGAGTCAATCAACTAGAAAAGAAGATACGTTGAGAGAGCATATTTGTATTTTTCTTCTATATTACAATGCATACAATACTGGTCTTTTGAACCTTGATTTATATCTTCTATCAATTACTGAAGTATCTTCGTTTCAAGCCATACATGAGCAGATAGGGTACACATGCGACTAGAGGTGGGAAGTTAGATTTGCCAACTTGGTTCGGAGATTTTCTGGTTATCGCACGGAATGTTCCTCCACCAGTGGGAATTTCGATGGCTGTGGTAGTTATTGGAGGTGGAGTTGCCCATAGGGCACCAGTATTTGTTCCTCCACTATCTTTAAACTCTTTGAAGTTGTGGCAGGATTTCCTAAGCCTAGGGAGAAGCCATATCAAGTTTTTGAGACTGTTGTTGAGACTCAGGCTTTGGTACGTACTTGTGAGAGGGCTTTTGCCAATATGGGCATAGATGATGTCCTCAAAAGGAGGATTGCTTCCCACCATCTCATGTGGGAGGTTTTGGTTTGGTGGGACATAGTAGTTGAGAAGGTAGATGATTGGACTTCATATGTTGCTTCGAGTCTTAGTTTATTTCTGTGACCGTTGTGAGATTCTATCTATGTTTTGGTTTAATGTTTTGTTCTAAGTTTAACATGATAATTCGTCTTTCGTGGTATTCGAAAATCGTTCGTTCATGCGAGACGATGAATTCTTGGGTATTGCGAAAGACAGGTTGTTACATACAGACATAAAGATATATGTACACATATACATATATAACCGTTGAGGAAATTCTAAAAAACAAAAGGATTTTTCAAAAAGAAGCATGTAGATTGAAATGCGGAAAAATAAATTAAAAGAGTATATGTTTTTTGACTAAGTATGTGCAACACATACATGCATGATTTCTTGTGAAAGTATTGTTAAGTTGAACTTCAATCTGCACGGTCAAAAAATTTCATGGCAATTATAGAAGCTCTTTTGAAAACTCATTTTAGCCTAATGTTAGTAGGTATTGTAAACGAGCATTTCAATATTCACCTAATATTTTAAACATGAGAATATCTTATCGAACATTGCACTAGAGTCGAAGCCTATTGGCTCTCTACCTCTATCATATGAGGATACAAGTTAGGATAAAAAGGGTAACACACACATATACACATATGTGTGCACATACAATTTTAAAATAATAATAACGTGATGATCCATAATTGATTTTATTGATAACTATGTGGTGATCCATAAATAGTATTTCCCATGTAGAATCTACAACACTGTTCTTGTTGAAATTAAACATGTTGTGTCTGATCATGGGAATCATATCAATATATCATCTTGTTACACTTGTGGTCCAATTTCGCAATGGTTAATGTGTTTCCACTAATCATGGATTAGAGATAGACACATATCTTTAATAAAATAAAACTATATATAGGTAAAGCTAGTTCCCAATGGTTAACTTTTCAAACCCTCATGTAATGGAAAGCCTTGCACGCATGCATGTAAGTGTGGGACAGACACACCTGTCTACATTTAATCAAACTTAATTGAAACTAAAATAAGTAATGTCTATAGTTAATCAAACATTTCAGAATCATTCCCAAGTTCACTATTTTGGCCACTAATGTGTAGAAAGTTGACTTTAGCACTCTATCTACTTGACAATTATTTCCTTCCAACATAACTTTAGCATCAATATCACTAGAATGGTCAATTATATTAAAATTGTAATTACTTTAGACACACCTGAACAATAGTTATAACACAATAAATGTAACTAGTTTAATAATAACTACCGCTCTAAGAAATATCATATATTAAAACTGTTAGTAATAAAATTCACTTTACTAGGATGCCACACATTTTTTATCACTAATTCTATATCTATCAGTACCACCTTTAAAATAAAATAACATGACAATTTAAATTTATATCGGTTGTCACCATACATGCAATAAACATAGGAAGAAGAAATAAAGTTAAAACTAATACCTAGGTTGAGTAGGTCCATTGAGATGTTTGTCAACGCTGGTGAGATGATGATTTTGAGTTTATGAGCATAGCTCGTCAGTAGACTACGGCCAAGTAGATCAATAAAAATTGATTTAGGTTTTTTGCGCGTTAGCGGATTAATGTCCATAAGATTCTTTCGAGCAATGATTTTGAAGGTGGAGTAGATCGATATGGTTTTGTTACAGGCGGATTAATAAGCATATGGTAATTTAGGGTTTTCTGATGACAACGTTGTAAGTGGAAATAAAGGAGACGAAAAATTAGAGACAGGTACTTAGAAAAAATTTAATGAAAGTTTTATCGAGCTAGGTGAAAATTAACCATAGTGATTCCCCTGGTGCTTATGGTTGCACTTAAGTTACAAACACTAACAATAGTTGTAACTAAAAGTAATTTTTCTTGTACTGTCGTCCACACTTAGTTGAATTTTCATACAGCAATAGTTACCAATAGTGTATTAGGATGACACCTTTTAAGGTGTTAGATGGAAGACCATGTATGTCACATATATATATGTTGGTTCGAGACGACTGATAAGTTCGTGCTAGGACATGATCTTGTTAGAGAAGCTTTGGAAAAGTCAAGATAGTTCGATAAAAGAGAAGGAAGCTTAGTCAGGGCAGAAGAGCTATGCCGGTAGGATGTGGAAAGACTTAAGAAGTTGATCTAGGTGATCATGTTTTTGTCAATATTTCACCGATGAGAGGCATTATGAGGTTCAAAAAGGCAGAACAGTAAGTACCAAGGTATGTTGGTCCAATTTCGATACTAGAAAGAAGTAGAAAGATTGCCCATAACATTGAGTTGTCGAGTATTTTACTAGTGTCCATAATGTGTTTCATGTATCACATTTAAAGAAGTGTATCCGAGACTTGAATGATGCAGTAAACCCGAGAGCTATAGAGGACTTGGTTGTTGAGCCAAAACTTACCTATATTAGGAAACCCATTTAGATTTTAGACTGACTTGTAAAGAAATAATAGAATAAGGAAGTGAAGATTGTAGGGGTCCAATGGAGTGAGGACCAAGAGGTCTATACTTGAAAATAAAAAGATAAGGTCCGTGGGACTTATCTTGAGTTGTTTGTATAGATATAGCCAATATATTTATTATGTGTCTTGTAGACCACATATATTTGTTATTATTTACGGTTTATTTTGTTATGTATTAGTACATGTATTATTACATTTTATTTGTAACACGTGGGTAGGAACTTATGTCTTTATGCTAGAGTTGAAATGTGAAAGATTAAGAATCACTACCATAACTTACTTAAACTTCATGGGAGAAATTCCTATATGGAAAATCATATAACACCCCATAAATTAATGAATAATTAAGTAAGGGAAATAACTAAAAGAACAAAGGTAAATTGATTTAATTAAATATCTTGACAAGAAATTAAATGAATCAAACAAGGTAAATATTTAAGTGGCATTTATCTACTTATTATGTATTTTGGTTCAAATAATAATAGGAAATATTAAATGAAAATTTAAGGAATCTTACTACACGAGATATAATCAAATTCGAGTGTAAATGGGTAAGGTGGATTTTAGTACTTGGATAAAAGAGATCTTATATTAAGGGTAATGGTATATAATTAAATTTGGCCATATATTGTGGGAATTAATTCAAATATGTGAATAAGGGAGATTTGGTACTAATGGAAACAAATTAATATGATGAGCGAAGTATTTAATCCAAAAATTGGGATAAAAACCCAATCAAGGAACAAACGAAAATTATAAAAATTAATTAAGAAAAGAGGGATGAACACACAAGAATTTAGAGTAGTTCGGCAAAAATCTATAGCTTGCGTCCACTATTAAGTTTATTACTGATTATCCTTTTCCTTTACATGGAAAATACAACAACTTGGTATTCAAACCGTTCAGGTATGAATTTGACAGAGTTTGGATGCAAGAATCGGGTAACAAAAGGCAGAGGATCCTTTTTCCATTGCAATAGGCCCTACTATTCATAGACGAAATAGATCACTAAAATCACCGAAATTTGTTCAACCATGCTCCCCACTTCAGATTCGAAGTTCCAACAAGAGAATATGTGAAAACCATGAACTAATAAAGATCAAAACTGGTCATTTTGGATCGATACTAAGTTATCCGATTTTTGTCACTTTGTGCTTTACTTTGATTTTGTCTTAATCTTTGACTAACTCATGCAACCCATCACGTGCCATAATAACGATCGGTACGGAGTTATGAAAGATCGGTATTAATTTTCCTTTGATCTTGAATCTTCAACTTCCTTAACTTGTCATCACTTAGCTTTCTATAAAAATGGCTAATTATTTTCTCACTGCCAACAAGGATTGATGCCAACCCTAGGGATGTCATACAAATTTTTAGACTACATCGAAACTCATGATCTTTCTCATGAGCACTCAACCTTTCTGACTAGTCAAGGCATTACTTGGTTCAAATGCACGATAACATTTATCCTCCAAAGCATGCTTTTAATTAACAAAGCATGCTTTCGACTAAGATAAACTATCAACTTCGAACTCTGATTTGTAGAGACACCCCTTTTTGAAAACTGACTTGGGGAAGCAATGCACTCTTTGTGGATCAACAAGTTGCATTTCCTAAGGTATGCTCTTTTATCTTCTACAAGCTTTGTGATTTTCTTCCTTCACGCCATTGTCAGCATTGTCGCATTCCCCAAGCCTCAAAGGTAGATCAAACTTCAATAATCAACATGATCTAAGCGAACTACACCTACTCGATGTTTTATAAATTGTCGCCAACTCATATGAGTTCAAACTCGATTCCTCAACGTTGATGTTGCTTTTCTACTCCATTCCTAATTTAAGGTGGGTCGTCGCCATTGCTTTAAGGTCATCGACGTTAAGACATGGTCCTAGATCCGCATTGACTTTGATTCTCATGCCCTCCCTTTCTCTCACGTTCCACCATAACCAACTTTTACATTGAACCCAAGGACCATTCGCTACCAAAAGTTGGTTCCAAGTTTCTATGTGTTTGACTCCAAGTCTTTTTCACTTTCACCTGCCTGGTGTCAACTTCGTGTTTCTTAAGGCTTGACTTCGAGTCTTCTCAAGTGACAATTTCTTTTGCAATTTTATGATAAGTTTTGCATGTGGAAGGAAGAGATGGTTGATTTTTTTCAAATGTTAGTCGAATATATATTGGTGATTTAGCTTCGGTGGGATGTTTTCAAGGAACGATCACATAGAACGAGCTTTGGTGTCTGACATCATGTGGCAACACTTTAAGTTGAACATCACAATTTTGCATTCCTACAAATAAAACTCCATGTCACTCTGGAAAATGGTCTCATTATCATCTATTTTATGAAAATGAGTAAAATCCGACACATAATTCCATTGTGTGACAGAGCTCATTTGCCAGCACGAGCGGGCTATCTATAAAAAGTGTTCGCGTGCAACATGCTACGAATGCAGGTTATGCACTAACATGGATTGAACAACACATCACTACCTCTATCATTGTATGGGACTCGGTTAGTCAACACACATCGATATCCATTGGACCCTATACATAGGCCACACAAGGGCTAGTTGAAGCACGAAGATTAAAGCTAAATCATACCCATCGTTGCTCATACATCAAGTTTCCAATAAGTTATAGATCGTAGACGCTCCTCACGTCTCTCTAGTTTGTGTCACGACCCGGATTTTCGAACCAGTTAAAATTACCAAAAAATCCGTCCGTTCTAAGACTACTAATGAAAACTACTAACTAAATACACCATGTTTGATAATTATTCAACATTACTAAATGTATAGGATAAAATTTCAATTTTACAGGTTATCAGAGTAATCAAATTAATCCACTAGGTATGCTTATATACAAACCAAATACAAATAAATCTAACGCTGCACAGCCCTAATAAGAGAGATAGCAATAGCCATTCCTGCTAACTCAATAAACATGTCAAATGCGGAATAAAATAGTAAGCAGAAAAAATACAATAACACGAGATAAAAGACAACCATTAACAAATAAACATGAAAGGGTTATATCATTTTACGGGCTGCATCACTACAACTTGTGACTGCCTATGTACCCCTATCTAATTGGGTACCCAATTAGATACAGGATCAAGCCAACGTAGTTCTCCTACCACAAATAGGACTCATGGAGCCTACGATGCAACAAACAAATATGCAATTCCCAAAACTACCCACTTAGGCCTAATATTTAAATTTAGATTTTCAAATCTAATCACCTTTAGAGAAATTATCTCTTTGGACTTTATTCTCGAATTCTTATTTCAAAACTTTTGAAATATATATATATCCTTTATATTCAAATTATACTTTACTTCGGGATCTTAAATAAAATCACTTTTGAAAAGTTTTTTTGAAAATTCCAAATACTGTAATAAAACATATCAAACCATATGCAACCAGATCGGGAGGTTTCTTCGAATAACAAGGCAACTGGGTACCAGCCTTAATATAATCGATAAATAAGTATATCCCTCTATTCTAAGAGTGGACTATACCAAAAACACATGCCCACCTTTTTAGTTACGGGTTACCCGAATCATTGGTAACATAACAAATCATTTTATATCCCGAAGCGATAAATCATTTCACACTAATATTCATAAGTACTTTCCAATCTATAATAATTTTCATTTCGCAAATCCATTCAAAAATCATCTTAAAACCATCGGGTTAAGTCCTCGAAATTCTTTCCGTTTTATAAAACACTTTTATAAAACCATTCATTATATAAATCACTTTTATATGATATAACTTCAAAATATTCATTACCAAACATTTCTATTTCTTTGAAAGGGAAAACTTTTCATAACAATTCCATTTGAAAACCAATTTTCAAAACAATTCATTAAATTGAAGTGAATCAAACATTACCGCTAAACACCTTATAGTTAAATTGTGAAATAAATCACAAGATGTTAGCCTACAATTATTTTCTACCCAGCCCATGCATATGGATAATAAATTGCTCATAAACTGATCGAGCAAAGTCAGCAATCAATAATAATAACCAGTTCTTTAATCAATAAATAATAATCAGTGCTTATAAACTGGTCGAGCAAAGTCAATAATCAATAAATAATAATCAGTGCTCACAAACCGGTCGAGCCTAATTCAAACAATCAATCAATGAAATAAACGCAATAATAAATGAACAATGCTTCATTTTATCAAATATTTATAACATTTTAACAGTTTGATATTTATTTTAGAGCATCCGGGCTTTCCCTTCGACATGTTTCGTCCCTCGCCCAAGTCTCCTTGGATCTCATAGACGAAACACATGTACTAGTCATTTCCGCATACCCCATTCAATATTTAATTTCTAAATTTAAGTTACTTAATTAATCATCCAAACATAATATCAAGTAAGGAAATCAAACCATTATTCTAGGAAACAAAGTAAACAAGCATTTAACAAGAGTTTTCAAACAACTTAACACTTAAAGTTCTTTCAACATTGCAATGGTTTTAATGAACATAAATAAGAAATAACTTACTTTGGATTCCACTCCGTCAAACTTTAAGGCAACGAACTTAAGATCTAACGCATACTTTCTACCATGCTTCATAACCAATTGAATATAAGCTCTAATTCCTCCTTCCTAGTGCTTGACCAACGCTTGAGATGGAAGTTGGTTGAAAGTATAAAGAAGAGCGGTGGAGCTTTGAACTTGAATTCTCAAAATTAGACCCGAAAAATAGGTCATATTCTCTCTTGTTTTTGACTCTATTACTCTCAAAATTTGAAAAACTTATTAACAGAAAAATTGTTGCAAATTCTTTTATCTTGAATTTAAATAAAAGAATCACTTGATTTTGGTTAATTTTGAGGAAGATATGGTCGAAAGATAAAGAGCTATTCTTGGATTCACAAAATAAAGTCCGAAAATGCACTTCAAAGAATTGAGTTTCAGGTATAGAAAACCTTAAAACTGGAAAAAATAATCAACATAAAAGTTGTAGTCATTGGAATTTAATATGGTTTAAAAAAAATTTTCTTAATTTGGTACGGCTATAATCAAGTTACGATCAAAACAAAATGACCTATTCTCTGACTAAAAAACTGGGCCAGAAAATACACTGGAAAGAAGTTGAATTTTGACATAATTAACTTTAGAAGTAGATAAAGTGGTCAACATGAAAGTTGTAGTCACTAAAAAAATACATGATTCAAAAAAATGAAATTTACAATTTGATATAGTTTTGATGAAGTTACGTCCAAGAGATGAAGATGTGAAATGTGGAGAAAAGAGGAGTTTGATTTGAAGAGAATGGACACTGATTTCTTTTGAATATTTTGACAATATTTCTTTTTAATTTCTTTATATGGCATGGAAGCCATTAAAGAGAAGAGGAAGAAGATGAAGAAGCTTGAGGAAAGAAGAAGAAGAAAAATGTGACTGAAAGTGAAGAAGTAGGTGGATATTTATAGAAAAAGAAAGAAGTGGTAATTTTACCAAAATAACCTCTTACCAAATTACCAAACTAACCTCACTTCAACCTAAAGCAATCTCCATTTTTTCAAAACCTAACATCATCCTTTCACTTATTACTTTATGTCTTAGGCACTTAAAAATTAAGTAAAGAATATCATAATTATGTTGGCTTTGATTTGATGTTTACTTTTTCTTACTTTTGTTAATTCTTACTTACTTTTACTAATGACTTCTAGAAGTTTTCTAATATTATTTAGTAAAACTAAACATGTTTAGTGAATTAATTTATACTTATACTATTTGAATATATGTTTCTATATAAGAAAAAAAGGTGCGACGACGTTGCGACAACTTTTAATCGACAAAACGTCTTTTTTCGACGAAATGTTTTACGGTCACATTTTAACATTTTAGTTAAACTATTTATTTATGTAAACAAAATCTTAAAATAAATTTGTATAATGCTATTTAAAAATATAAACATTCATAAATTAATCAAGATAATTTATTTATCCATTGAAACGTACTTTCCTAAAATCGGCATTTTGTCACTTTTGTCGATATAGGCAAATCTTACTATTTTTATGTATGTTTCTACTTTCAAATCCTATCGAATATTATTTAAATCATAATTTTTTTTATATTTTATATTTAAAATCACTCTAAATAATATATTTTAAAGCGGTCAAATTCTGGATCGTTACAGTTTGGGTCCCAATTTAAGGTTTAACTTCTTCCTCAACATTTACCTTGATGCCCTCTAGGCCCCGACCATCTCGCCGTTGGCTCGGGAAATCTTTACAAATCATTCATTTGTTGTAAGTTAAGAAACCTACATAACAGTTTCCCTTGTTGTCAATCCCGAGGGCCTTATGATTCTCGACGACTCTTCAAATTTTCTAGCTTCGACTATAACTGTGGCAGAGATCGTGAGAATTTGTGATCGTCATGGGATTCCCATGAAATAAAATTTGACTCCAACATCCTATCAATGGGCATATTATCCCCCCATAGGGCTTCATAGCATGCATCCATTGTATCCACCTCTCCATTGGTGTTCATTCATGTAATCACCTCATTCGACTCGTTCGTTAATTTAAAAAGCTTGCACCTACCCAGCTTCATCCAAAGGAATTTATTGCTCCATACTATACTTATGTGACTTTCGTCAACTATCTGGGCAGGGTCCCACTCTTGAAGAAATCAGATATCTCTATAGTTTCAAGAAATGAGTTGACCATCCAACCTTAACTTAATTGGAGTCTTCCAAAGGTTATCCTATAATCATCGGCCTCTAAAAGAAGCTTAACTATTTTAAGGATAAGTATTTATCATCGGGCTCTACAACAAATTCAACAATTTCAAGGATGAGTATTTCTTCGTTTGCTACTCAGTTGACTTCACCTACTAGTGGCTATCAAGATTTAAGTTTCACTTTTACTCCTTGATTCAATGGAATTCACTCTATTCCATTTACCGATCACCATTCGTCATATTCATAGATATCCCTAAGAGGCCTTTTGGCATTGCTCTAGCAAATAAACTAATTGTTTTAAAAGATATTCCCATCGATGAACAAAGGATGAAATTCCACATGTAGTGCTACATGGTTCGCACTAGGGGCTAAGGCCAAATCCCCTACTACAGATAATTAAGAGGCCCTACATGTAGTATAGGATCCCTCTGTTGATCAAAAGGGAAGAGAGGTCAAAAGCGACAATGAAAACGATGATGATGAGAATGAAAATCGAAATTACAATGATGATGTAGATCTTGGATATCAATCTACCAAAGAAACGGTTGGGGATGAAAGGGTTTCACAACTTGCCCCTATCCAAGCATAAGAATCATATTACCTCATCCAATTCCGGAGCCACAATAAACCCTAGCTGAGGGGATAACCCTAGTCCCTTTTATTGATGATATTTTTGGTTCTCTAGGCTACCTTAGAATCATTCTTGATAATATCCCATCATATGATATTTCTTTCTTTAGTCATTCAGATATCACTTCCCTAATTCATACCATGGTTGATGTGCCCTCGACCTCTATGGGAAAAGTAAACTCCCTCAACCGGCCGCATCAGCATAGTCTGTAGGATCAATAGAACACTAACACCTCACATGACACTCAAAGCCACAACATTTTCACTTTAAATGCATTATGCTTCAACTCTTAAGCTCTAACTTGATCTGTTTCTTCTTAGGTACAATGTGAATTCTAGACTCTTCAACCACCTACAATGGTAAGTCAACTAAGTATCTTGGTCATAAAAATTATGGTTCTTTACATCGTGAATGTAACTCATCATGTAAGCCTATCTCTGTAGGGTTCCAAAGAATGGAGAGAGGGAGACAAGATGAAGAGGGAGATGAAACCATGTGGATTATCATCGAGATTATTGTGACCGCTTTGGGATTGCTAGAAAGTCCCACTCTGCACACCGCAGATGTACACTTATTTTAAATCTACAGGCTCACATTCTTCAAGGCTCCATGAACATGATCCTGCTTCTACCTATAGAGCTTACTCTGCACCTATATCAATAACTTCTTGCACTCAAGCCTTAGTTCCTACTCACAAACCCAATCATGCCTCCCAAAATTCCAACTCTTCAATTTTTAAGCCTATCCAAATGTGGCCCAACAAAGAGCACACTCCCATGCATGTCTCAACAACTGTCTTAACCTCACTTACAAAACCCCAATCTTTCTACAACGCAAAGGGGTTTCCTTTAGTTATGCTTTATCTAGGCCAAATTCAACTACATTTTGAAAGACATTCCATGTGAATCAGCTAACCATGCTGAAGCATGTGTTCAAGATGTCTTTGAGCATTATTGTATTTGAAGATGGTTCATCCATGCTTTGTTTGACATTAATACAGCTGACCATCTAACAGAATGAAATTGAAAAGAAAGATCATGAGCCAATCATCGTTTTTTATTCCAAAGAGCTAGATTAATTGAGGAAATATCTTGAGGAGGTAGAAAAGTAACGTCAAGAAGAGATGAAGACCTTCGGGGCCAAGTATAAATTGCAAGAGGATCGGCACTAAAATGCCTACCATAGAAGTGGAGAACTTGCCAAGGGAAAAGGCATTCTCTAGGCCATCATTAATACACGGACTCTAATAATCTCCAATCTAAAGGTTAGGGTGAAAAAGAGAACACAAAAAAGCGATCACTCTTTCCTTGGCTATGGAAAACATGACCAAAATGCTCGTTTTTAATGATGAAAAAATGTTTTGGAGTTTCGAGCCATTGAAGTTGTAAAGATAGAAAAAGAACTCACCGATCGGATTAAGAACACTTTGGTTCATTTCTATGCGAATGTGCTTGAATTTTCCAATATGAAGGGGCTCGATGACAAGTACCCCAAGGCTAGCTCTAGCCGAGGAGGGAATTCTCCAATAAGAACAAGAGCATGTGAGAGAGGTTGATGAAGAAGAAATCAAGGCCGATCTCCATGATGAATAGGACATGGAAGCTATTGCTATAGATTAGGTAGAACTAGTCTCTAGAGCCTCAACATCTACCATGGTGCCTACTAGGTCCCTCCTCAAATCCAGCTCAAAAGTTTGAATAAAAGAACTGTTCCAATCACATAGGTACCAAAAGAAAAGAATGTCAACTTGGTGATGGCCAGTTTTGGTGGCGTTGTACCTCCTACATCTAAGCCTCACATTTCTGATCTATTATTCTACAATGGAAAGCTTCTCCCAAAGGATGGTCAGATTGAGGCTCCCTCTTAGACATCGTCTATTTCTCCAAAAGGTATATCACTAGTCTCCCTATGGTCGAGAAATTTCGAGTGACACCTAAGGATGTTTCCAATCTTTTCTTTTCTATATGTCAACCTTTGGGTCAACCTTCCCTTATACCCTTACCAAATGTCATTTTCTTTATGGGCCCTCAAGTTTCTGTCACTAAATCTGTTATCACGTGACTGATACTAATGTTAAGGGTCCTGGAGCTGGGCCATTAGTGGCAGAGAGGTAAGCTATCGACCTTTCCAAGCTAAAAAGTGTTAAAAAGGAGAAAGGCTTGGAGGATGTCCAGCCCCCTCTTTCTACATCCCTTCTGATTCCCCTATACATTGTCCCAACTTCTATACTCCTTACGGTTGGCATCTTTGCAGGTACTCCCAAATTTCACACTGACTCGAGGAGTGACTATTAGGAATAGAAGAAAATGATGGGGAAACACTATTATATATAGTTCGTTTTTCTATGTTTCTGATCTGTACATAGGTCGCTGATGTGTGCATATGACTCCCACTTTCGTAATCAAAACACTTAGAAGCAATCAAAGTTTTTCTTCGTTGAACATTGTCTTATTTACTTTGTGATTTTATCCATTGGCCTATATACTTGTCTGTGAGGATAAATAAATACTTCTAATTCAATTAGATTCGTATTATGTGTGCTTGGCTCTATGCAATGCCATTATTTACTGTAACTCTATACGCATAAATAAGTTTCTACAATTGCTTTGTATTATTTCATTAGTTAGTTCTGTCTATCATTGCCAATACATTTTTCACTCGGTTAAGCAAAACTATGTTTCTTTGTCCCAATCTGTGGCCAAGTCCATTTTTCTTCAGTCGGACATATCCCATTTGAACGTAAACAAAATTGTATCCCTGAATTTTTATAACTTTACACTATCTCGTATCTCGAAGAAATGGAGTTTAAGACGTATATTTTCAAACATCCATTTTTAATCTCGCCTATATTTGGGCATTGATAAAAAGCACTCACTGATCATCTTTTCTTACCATCAACCGAGCATGTACCATCAGCCTATAAGTAATATCATGCCTGCAAAAAGATATAGTTCTAATCTGGTTGCTATCTTTGGGATCAGATTTCTAAGATGCTTATCTCGAGGCATCATCATTTGACCTTGCCTACCTTTGGGCACTGGCGAAAGAGTAGGAATGTATGGGCGAATCTTCCGATCGACCTTAATATGTTTATACTCTAGTGACCCAATTATAGATTAAAGAATTTAATCGATAACTATCTCTGGGTACTAGGATGTTTGGTTTTCCAAAACACAAAACATCTAACTCTATTATTAATCACATGACACAAGGTGTAACTCCTCATAATTTTACAACATTATTTAGGATAATCAGTTGGTTAAATTAAATAAAATAATATAAAGATTAAATAGGTTAACATTTGATTAAACTAAGGGTAGCCGTGCTATGTTAATGTGCAAATTAAAATGAGATATCATAAACTAATGTGTTAGGAAATGAGTAAGGGCAATATGGAAAATAGAAGAGGCTTATACCCTAAACCCTTAGGAAATGAAACTTGCTCTCATTTCATTTTAGCAAAGTAAAAAAACATCTAAGTTCGGCCACCATTTTTATTCTCAAGGAAGATAAAGCTAGGATTCAAGAGAAAGAAGTTAATCAACATATTCAACATCAAATCTCGTATCTTTTAATCTCAAAGCTAAGGTGAATAATTACTTCATCCCGTTTTTATGGTTTTTGATAATTAATGTTATATACATGCTTGTTGATGAATTATGTATGTTCATGTTAGTTTTTATAATATGTTTGATATGAAAACCCTACTAAATGACATACAAATGCATTGAAAATTTAGATATAGGTCAAAAATTATATTTTAGAGATGGACCTCAATTTTCACAATTTTCTAAACTATTGTGGATTTTATATTAATTTTCTAGTGAAAAAAATGATTTATTGGGTTATAAATTATTTACGGCTAAATAAATAATTATTTGGATTTGAATTTTTTATATGTTGGAAAACATATTAAAATAAATTTTTTGTAATTTGTTTTAGATTTTTCCTTAGTGATTTGAGGAATATATAAAATTATTTAAGGCATGAGACTTAAATGTTTTATATATTTAATTAAAGAAAAAGGGCATTTTATAAAATAAAATCATTATTTAATTCTAAAATTAGTGGCAACACTTTTCTAAAAAATATTTTACCAACCAATAAGAATTTGGCAAATAAATGTTGAAAACTTATCTTTTTAAGTTAAAAACAAGAAAAGCACACTTTTAGCATGTTTCAACCATTTTAGCATTAAACCTTCCGAAAGGTTATAGCTTCGACAAGGTCAAACCAATGCATGTGGTATCAAGTTTCTTGGTACGTAATGAATTGGACAAGGTCAAAGGGTACTTAGTCGAAAGGTTTATTGCCAAAGAAGTTGGGGTATGTTTGTTTTATATAAACCAAAAACTTACAACTCCTTTGCTTTCGAACAAGAGCTTTTGACTTGGCTACTTTTGACCAGGTCAAATATTTAAAATAAAGTTTTAAACCTTCAGATAAGGTCAAAAGGTTACTGCTGCTTTTCTAAAGTCACTGCTTTCGACAAAGTCGAAAAGTTTACTTGTTTTTTAAACCAGCCGCTTCTCTCAATGCTTTCGAAAGGTGGCTTCCAATGAAATCAAAAGGTTTTTAAAAGAATATTTCCCACATGTTTTAAATTTAACCCAGTAAGACTTCGAAAGGTTTATGTTTTAAAAGGTTGAATGGTTTCGAAAGATTTAGTTCAATGGTTTCAAAAGGTTTGATTTCAATGGTTTCGAAAGGTTTAAGTTCAAATGGTTTCGAAATGTTCAAAGGTTTTCTAAAGATTTGAGTTCAATGGTTTTGAAAGGTTTGAATTCAATGGTTTCAAAAGTTTTAGAGTAAGGTTTCAAAAGGTAAGGTTTTGGCCTCTTGGCTAAGATAATTAAAGGGTTTTACTTGGTTTCGAAAGAGATGCTTTCATATGTTTAAATGTTATCATCAACTAAAGTTTGAGTTAATGAGATATATATAAAATAGCAATGTGATTTTGAGTAAAGCATAAAGATTATATAATCTTCTTGTATTAGTTTGACTTAAAAGGTTTAAATCAATTTGAAAATGTTTTCAAGGAAAATTATGGGAGGGGATCCTTAAGTGAAACTGACTCAGACATTAAAATACTAGATGGACTAGTATAGTGTTGCACCATATGCATTTGCTAGCCCAGCTAATTGTTGTCCAAAATTCCAGTTTGTAGGGCTTGGTTATAGGTAGACTAAAATTATAATTACACACCTAATAGAATATAAGTTTGCATACAGATAGGTTATTGGTGCGCCCAAAAAACCGTTAGGATTAGGAAGACCTGGGAGGTGATTAAGCTAGGGACAGACCGTCTAGAAGCAAAGTATTTAACAGATAGTTAGTGATAGACCGTCTTGAAGAGGAGTATCTAACAGGCGTTAGATAAATTTTGTTTATATTGTCAGGTAGGCCCAAGTCAGCCAAAGGTTAAAAGTTATCCAAACAAAACTTATATATTTGAACAGATAGTTCATTATTACCTGATATTTATGTATGTTTACATAATGATGCTTTACAGTGTTTAATCAGTTTTGGTTGTAGGAAAAAGGTTTTGCAAAGATACATTTAAAAAGATGTTAGTGAGGAGAAACTCGTTTCGTTAAGCGGTGTGGTCTTTAACATATTAAACCGAGATGTATAGTATTATTCACACCAAGCTTTATGTCTAACTCGAAGTTTATGTTTTCCCTTTAAAATCTCGGGTGCTCAAAATTATTTTAAGTAGGCTGAGGGGTTAGGGTCTTTTCAGGTTTTAGTGGGATGACGAATAAGGCTACTGGAGGCATGCAGGTGGCAAAAGGATAGCTACGTAGGAGTTGCAGTTTTATGTTTTTTTGTATTTTTGTCATGTTTGTATTAAGTCTATTACGACTATATGAATCTGATCATCAAATTGGGTCTCTTTATATAACGCTCTTGGTGTATTTTGTAATAAATATATTTTATATGTGCCTGGGAATGTATTTGGATCATATAAGATGAATATGGAACATCTGTTTTAAATATAATGAAAAAAAGCTGTTTTGAAATCTTTGTTTTGTTTCATATTTAAGTGCTTCTGATATTATAGATACTATTAACATAGCTGTATTTAGTCGTCGAAAGGTGGTACTACAGATGATTGCGGCATTTGTAGCGCTTAGTTTTGGGCCTTTAGATAGGGGATGTTATAGCTTGGTATCAGAGCATGGTTTATGAAATACTTTAACTAAAAATGGTTTTTAGAAAAACATAATCCTTAGTAATTAGAGGTAAGATTGGGGTATAGGATAATGCTATAGCAATGTACTTGTAATTCTTGTATACAAGTATACGCTATATCTCTATACTCCTATCTTAGTTAGGCTATTCATCTATATCTCATGAGGCTTGAATATAAATATGGAAGGAAGAAGAGGCAGAGTTAATCTTGGAGGAGAGAGCACCACCACTAATGGAAATGCCCGACTAAATGTTAGAAGAGGTCAAGTCGGGCTCAAGCTAAAAATGTTGGTGTTGCAGTTCCCCGAGTGGATATGGGAGCCATGTATCTATTCTTCGTAAACATGATGCAAACCAGAATTGTAGTTGGATTTGTCGAAGGGAATGCTGCTGGAGGAGGAGTTTAGGAAGATTCAATAGTCAACCTTATGCTAACTTGAGCAGAGACTATACCAGGCTTGGAGGGAAGCCATTTATTTGAACGGAAGATATGGTCAAGGTGGAAAATTGCTTGCTGCATTATGAGAGGATTTTTGCTGACTTTAGGTTGAATTACGAACAGAAGAGGAGATTAGCTTCAAGACAGGTTCAAGGAGCTGCTCTATTTTGGTGGAATACTGTTGTAGCTGGTGTTGATGAGGAAACCATGACTTGGGTGGAATTTAGGAGAAGGTTTCAAGAAAGGTTTATGTCGGTAATGGCGCAGTTGGCATTGGTTAGGAAGTTTGATGAACTAAAACAAGGGGAGATTTCTGTTTTAGGGTATGCAAGAAAATTTGAAGAGTTGGCCCGGTATGGTTATGCCTTGGTTGATACGACGATTAAGAGGAATGAGAAGTTTATAAGAGGCCTGAAGCCGGAGTTGATAAGTGCTACCTTGCCGCATCTAAGAGATCCAAGTGATTAGTGGTAAAAATGGCGCTGAGGCAAGAAGATGCGTTAGCTTGTTTGAAGAAGAAAATGAAGGACGTCTAGATGGGACAAGGCCAGAAAAGAAAGTTTTTCCAAAAGAAGAATGCTCAGAAGGGAGGAGCACAGAAGAAGGGAAAAGCTGAGGTAGTTTGTTAGAAAAGTGATAAGAAAGGACACAATGCTAATGAGTTTCTTGCTGGAAAGTAAAGGGAAAGAAACTGTTGGAAAGAAGAATGACAAATGCTTTATTTGTGATCAGATCGGCCATTATAAGAACCAATGCAAGGAGCTTGCTAAAGAAGGAAAGGGCGCAAGTTATGCATTGGAGCCCGCAACTTCAATGCCAATGGTGCAGGAGAAAGGGAAGGCTGTTCTAGAGGCTTGCTACAAAGTCAAGGTATGTCTATTACTATTCTGTTTGATAATGGTGCATCATAATCTTTTATTTCTCAATGTTTGGTAGATAATCTTTGTTAGTCCATGAGATGATGGTTTTGATGACAACAACCTTAGAATATATTATAAAATATAAATACTAACAGTATAAGTTTATATATATGTGTCAATGCAAGATTTAACCATGCAGGTAACAAGAATGAAGACTGTACAGTATAGAGATTCAAGATATCAAGATTGAAGACTCATGAGTATCAAGATTATCAAGAGTTCAAGACTTCAAGAATAAGTATTTTTATTATGAATTTTGTTAAAACTCCTAGAAAAGCACTGACATCTAAAAATCCAATTTATTCGTGGAATGAAATCCACTTCGAGCCTGTTAAAGGGATGAAACCCTAAGTAGGATGGAACCAACGAAAAATCTAGTGGAACATTGTTTTGATCTGCTAACTTTTTATTCAAAATGATTTTTCAAAATTATATCTTGTTTTCAAAATGATTTCAAAAATCTTCCTTTTAAAAGCATCAAAAACATCTATCATGATTTTCAATACTTTTAGCCTCAAAATAATCTTGAATTTCAAAATCAAATTATCCTTGTTTTTAAACTATCTTTTAAAAATAATATATTTAACTTTAAAATATTTATACTTAGATTTTAAATATAAAATTATAGTAAAATTTTGTATATATTATTCTTTATATTTACTTATGTATTTTAATTATAGTCAATTATATTATAAAGTTTAAAATAGTTTTAATATAAAATAAAGGTTATTTTCAAAGAAAATCAAAACACCAAAAATCCCTTTGGGATGTCGACATACTCAAGTGCCCCATGTCGACATGGTGTCAGTTGAGTTCAAAATTTAAATTTCAAAAGAAGTGTCTATTCGTCATAACTCTTCACGAATGGACATGGCTATTGTTCTTCTATAAATAGGGGTTAGTTTCAACGAATTTTAGCATAAGTTTTTCTGGTTTTTCACTCCTCTTCTTCTTCCACATTTCTATATACAAATTCTTATCATAACTCTGTCGAAATCAACATTGAATCTAACTAGATTATCTATGGTTTGATTCTCTATCACTATCTCAACAAGATCCTCAGTGCTATTCAGAGTTATAGGCTTTTTGTAATCAATTTAGCGAAAAATGTGTGATTGTAGCCTTGGAAATCAATCAAGTGAGATAAGGTGTGATTATAGCCTTGGGAAATCAATTGGGTGAACTTGTTGCCCGGGAAATCAAGTATCTCTACCCAGAGGATTGTGATTCTGGAGGGTGTAATTGTAAAGATTGCTTTTGAAAGGAAATTCGTACTTGTTATGCGGGACTGGATGTAGGGTAACTCCGGACTAGTATAAAATCCGGTATGTTCTTTCCTTTACTGCTTTTACTTTATATTTGCATTTGTGTTTGATTCTGTGATCATATCTGTGTCCGAATATTGCATACATTTGTGTTTAAATTAACAAAAACTCAAAAAGATTTAACAATTCTCTAAAACACTATTCACCCCCCCTCTAGTATTTATCCTAGCCTTAAGATCCTTAATCCGCATTTCTCACATTTGGTATCAGAGCAAGGTTTTCAAAGTTTAATAATCTGATTTTTGTAAAAGTTTTCAAAATGGCTACCAACACTGGTATTGTTACTAGTTTATTTGTAGAAGGTTAGTCTACTATCAGACCACCACTTTTTAATGGCAGTAACTATGTATATTGGGCATGTAGGATGAAAATATATTTACAATCTATAGGATTAGACACTTGGAATATCACACAAACTGAATATTCTGAACCCACAACTGATTTTGCATAGTGGACCGCTGAGTAAAAGACTGTTGCACAAAATAATTCTAAAGCAATAAATATTCTATTTTGTTCACTTGATAGAAATGAATTCAATAGAGTGTCAGTTTCTAAATCTGCATATGAAATCTGGAAAACTTTGCAAGTAACTCACGAAGGAACAAGCAAAGTTAAACAGACCAAAATTTCCATGCTCACAAATCAGTTTCAATTATTTAAAATGAACTCTAATGAGTCTATTTCAGATATGTAAAGCATATTTTAGGATATTGTGCATTCTTTAATATCCTTGGGACATGTATTTTCTGAAGAAGATCAAGTCAGAAATTTTTTAAATTCTCTTGCTCCAGAATGGGATCAAAAGACACTTGCGATCGAAGAGGCAAATGACATCAGTACCTTAAAAATAGAAGAATTAATTAGAAATCTAACGTCATTTGAAGTCCAAATGATCGGGAGAAGATAAAGCAAAGCATCTGAAAAGAAATTAATGGCATTCATTGCATCAACCGATGGATCAGACTCAAAAAGTGATAATGATGAAAAGATAGCCTTTATGACCAAATTTTTTAGGAAATTCCTAAAATACAGAAAGATGAACAATATCAAGAGAAACAACTATAAGAACTCTGAAAGTCAGAATATAGTGCCAAATAATGTCAAATGTTTCAACTATGATGAACCAGGCCACATCAAAAGAGATTGTCCGTATCCAGAAAGGCAGAATCTTCCTATGAACAATGATCCAGCAAAGAAACGAAAGCGTGCATTTACTGCTATTCTAAATGATTCAGACTCGTTCTCAAGTGATGATGGTCAGAAGAAAGATAATTCAAACTTGTGTTTCATAGCAGTTCAGGACTTCGACGAATTCAGAGAAATAGACTCAGAAAAAGGTACGCATTTACAATATAGTTGGTTGAAATTGCATGCTTAGAATTAGATGTTTGATTGCTTGATTGATTGATTTTTGAATTGGTGTGTTATTTGAATTTTAAAACTTTTACTATTATTTTATTATTTTTATTATTTTATTATTATTATTATTTTCATAGTATAATAATATATTGAAAATACTATAATTTTAATAATATTCCAGACATATATATACATTAAATATAATAAGTTTATATATATATATATTAGAGTACTTAGGAAAAATAAATCACAAAAATTCACTGGCACATGTCGACATAGTCCCTACCATGATGTCGACATGGGTACCAGAATTTGAATTTCAAAATTTGAATTCAAATGTTTGAATTTTCCTCCACTTTTTCACTTCATTCAATTCTCTGAAAAGGCATCTTTTGACCAGAGAACATGTCCTTTGAGAATCTACTTATTCACTATCTTTTATCATATCTTTTCACTCTCATTTTCAAATTCAAACTCTCTCTTCAAAAACTTCAAGCTCTCTTCTCTCTACTTTAATGATTTCTTCAAGCTACCCCTCCACCATGATAATTTCCAGAAAGATAAAAGTGCAACTGTTTAATGATCCGGAGGCAATAAAAGCATACATAAATTATGCTAATTATGCTAAAGTCCATCCCGGAAAGTTTGCTATCATTCAAGTTTTTCTTCTTATGAAATTGATTCTCTTTTTACAAACAATCAAATTCTTAGTCTTGTTGATGCTTCTCAAAATGATTTTGTTTGCTATCCAAATCTTGTCAAAATTTTCTATGTAAATTTAAACGGTGGATTTAATAATGGAAATGAGGATGAAATTTGGAGTAGTGTCAAAGGCACTAGAATTGTTTTGAATTGTGATATTTTGGGTACCATTCTCAATTGCAAGAGTACGGGAATGGATCTTTCTAATTTTAAAATCGATGAAAATGATCATGAGACATTTCATCACATTTTTCGAAGGGAATGATAATTTTGAATTCAAAAATCAAAATTTTCAACCAAAAGCAAGAATTGTGAATCTTCTTTTGCAACATACTTTAACCCCAAGATCGGGGAATTTTAGCAATCCTACTTCAAAAGTTTGCAAAGCACCTTTTGCTATTTTTGGAAATTATGACATAAATTGGGCGCAAGTTATTTTGGACGAACTTCGTCCCAAAAATCTTGAAATGGGTGAGAATACTTTATATCATGGAAATTATCTCACTCGGATTTTTAACTATTTTGGAGTGGATTTCAAAGGTGAAGAATTTGTTTCTAAAAACGTTTTCAATCATTCCAACATTTCGCTTATGAAAATTCCTTTTGTTTTTCAACCTTATGAGACTCTTGCCGAAAAGGAAGAGCGTTTGGCTCATGAGGAAATGGAAGAAGAGGAAGAGGAGGAAGAAGAAAGGGATGAAATGGAAATTGAAGGAGAAGAAGAAGAAGGTGAAACCTCTTTGGAAAACATCGACTATTCTCCTAATCCATCCAACAAAACTCTTCTCAAAAACCAAAAGATGATTGTTGAGAATCAACGGATTCTTAAACGATCCGTTAGTAAGAAGTTGGACAAAATTTCATCCAAGATGAACAATTTCATTTCCAAAGTCAGCAAGAAACTTGGACTTTCTTCATCATCATCATCCTCTATCTAGTTCTACCTTTTCGTATCTCGTTGTATTTGTTTTAATTTATTTTGATTTGAATGTTCGTGTAGTTCTTTATGATTAATCGTTGTATCATCTTAGTATGAAATGAAATGAAATTTCTTTCTGCTATCTAGCTTATCTTATCTCCAGAATAAATGTTAGTATATTATATATATACACACAGAATTATTCACAAAATCAAAATTTAACATCAAATTTCACTACACCACGTTGTCATACCCCCTATGTCCATGTCGACATGTACTGGTCAGAAATGACAATTCATTTTGAATTTGAAATTTGAATATTTACCATATGTCTATTCATTTCAAACGAATTTCTACACCTATAAATACCTATTTCTTCCAGAATTCATCACTGAAAACTATTTCTTATCTACTCTATCTCTTATTCTTCTCACAAATCCAAATATGGCTAATCCAATTCATAACTTATCCGAAAATATTGAAGAAACTATTAGTTCGTTCATGAATATTCTCTTGTTCATTCTTCGTAACCAGTGACACTTAGAATTGAGTCAAATGCAGATGATAAAGGAGCAAGAAAGGCATTTCGATGCAATACGATGTATGATTTCCTCCCTACACAGGGATGATAATGAAGCACATCCTTCAGTCTCTCTCACCAATGACAATGAAAATTTGGATAATGTTAAGGCAGATCCTATCTTTGGAGAAGAAGGATGGGTGGAAGTTCCACGTAACGTTTAATTTTATTTGGTTGCTTTGTTTGAATTGCTTTCCTTGATTGATTTGATTTCATTTGCTTTGGCTTGGTTTGAATTTGATTGAAATTTAGTGTGGATTTATGTTTGTTGTACAAAACATGTATAATTATACATTGACATGTATATAATCTTTGATTCATTATTGTGACTATCAATTCTATATTCCATTGTATAAGTTTATTAATGCAGGTATTTTAGTCCAAGAATGAGGGTGAGTTATATAGTTTGGAGTTATATAGTTTAGAGTTAGTTTTTTATTGATGACAAAGGGGGAAAACTATAAAATAGGTAGTTAGGCATAGATTAAGGGGGAGTTATTAGGACAGATGTAATATTTTATAAAAAAAGGTTGTCATCATCAAAAAGGGGGAGATTGTTAGTCCATGAGATGATGGTTTTGATGACAACAACCTTATAATAGATTATAAAATATAAATAATAAAGTATAAGTTTAGATATATATGTGTATGCAGGATTTAACAATGTAGGTAACAAGAATGAAGACTGTACAGTATGGGGATTCAAGATATCAAGATTGAAGACTCATGAGTATCAAGATTATCAAGAGTTCAAGACTTCAAGACTTCAAGAATAAGTATTTTTATTAGTAATTTTGTTAAAACTCCTAGAAAAGCACTAGCATCATAAAATCCAATTTATTTGTGGAATGGAATCCACTTCGAGCCTGTTAAAGGGATGGAACCCTAAGTAGGATGGAACCTACGAAAAATCTAGTGGAACGTTGTTTTGTATCCGCTAACTTTTATTCATAATGATTTTTCAAAATTATATCTTGTTTTCAAAATGATTTCAAAAATCTTCCTTTTAAAAGCATCAAAAACATCTATTACTTTTAGCCTCAAAATAATCTTGAATTTCAAAATCAAATTATCTTTGTTTTTAAACTATCTTTTAAAAATAATATATTTAACTTTTAAATATTTATAATTAGATTTTAAATATAAAATTATAGTAAAATTTTGTATATATTATTCTTTATATTTATTTATGTATTTTAATTATTGTCAAGTATATTTATAAAGTTTAAAATAGTTTTAATATAAAATAAAGGTTATTTTCAAAGAAAATCAAAACACCAAAAATCCCTTTGGGATGTCGACATACTCAAGTACCCCATGTCGATATGGTATCAGTTGAGTTAAAAATTTAAATCTCAAAAGAAGTGTCTATTCATCATAGCTCTTCACGAATGGACATAATTGTTGTTCTTCTATAAATAAGGGTTAGTTTCAACGAATTTTAACATAAGTTTTTCTGGTTTTTCACTCCTCTTCTTCCACATTTCTATATACAAATTCTTATCATTACTCTGCCGAAATGAACATTGAATTTAACTAGATTATCTCTGGTTTGATTCTCTATCACTATCTCAACAAGGCCCTTCGTGCTATTAAGAGTTATAGGATTTTTGTAATCAACTTGGTGAAAAAGGTGTGATTGTAGCCTTGGAAATCAATCAAGCGAGATAAGGTGTGATTGTAGCCTTGGGAAATCATTTGGGTGAACTTGTTGCCAGGATAATCAAATATCTCTACCCAGAGGATTGTGATTCTGGAGGGTGTAACTCATTGCCATGAAATCGAAGGTGTAATTGTAAAGATTGCTTTTGAAAGGAAATCCACACTTGTTGTGTGGGACTAGATGTTGGGTAACTCTGAACCAGTATAAAATCCGATGTGTTCTTTCCTTTAACGCTTTTACCTTATATTTGCATTTGCGTTTGATTCTGTGATCATATCTGTGTCTGAATATTGCATACATTTGTGATTAAATTAACAATAACTCAAAAAGATTTAACAATTCTCTAAAGCACTATTCACCCCTCCCCCCTCCAGGATAAAAGCTTAATCTAGAACCCTTATATTTAGTTACTTCCTTAAGGGTTGCGAATCCGATAGGAAGGTATTGTTAGGAAATCAAATCTACGGTTTTGATGACAACAACTATACAATGAAAATAGAATATGTATATATATATATTTCTTTATACAGGTACTTGCTAGAGCAACATCACTAGAAAGACAAGAACAAGGCTCAAAGAACATTACAAGAGACCACAAGTCAATAGGATCAAAGAAGAAATGAGAAAGATGCATGAAACAGACATGCATAATTTTCAAACATCTGGGTGCATAAGCCAGACATCTGGAAAATTCCTCCGGAACAACAAAATAGGCAGAACCAAACATCTGGTAGATGCACTCAGACGTCTGAAAATATAATATATACAAAAAAAATATAGTATCAGACGTCTGATTTCAAATTTGGAATTTAAATTCAAATTTCAACTGCCACGTTTGAATAGACATCTTCACTGCCGTTCGCTACAACTCTTCATCATCAACGGAAGTAACCGTAGAGAACTTGTTAATGGATGCAACTACTTAAGGAACCTCTTTACAACTACACATATACATACATATATATACATATACATATACATATACATATACATATACATATACATATACATATACATATACATATACATATACATATACATATACATATACATATACATATACATATATCATCAAGAATCAAAGAGAACACTCACATTACTCAATTGTGCTCTCTACTTACATACTCTGTTATATTCTTGATCTCTAATAACCTATACTTGTATTTTACTCTTCCATATATTTAGATCTTCACATTCGATACTCTCTAGATATATATTGGAAGCATTTGTACTTAATATCCATGTTATAGAACACATGTTTGATAGTCGAATTCCAAAGGGGAGCTTGGGGACTAGACATAGGACGGGAGGTCCGAATCAGTATAAAATCCTGATGTACTTATTCTATAGTTACCAAGATTATTACTACTTTAGTTGCATCATATATTTTGTCACAAATATTTGCATACACACTACACGATCTGCCCCGTAGACTTACAATTGGTATCAGAGCAAGGTAAGATCAATATACAGTAAAACAATTTTGAATCACTATAATATGGCAAGTATTTTTCAAGAAAGTCAATCCACAACATGCCCCCACTTTTTAATGGTTATAACTATGCATATTGGTCAACGCGTATGAGAATTTTTATGGAAGCTAATGGATTAGAAATTTGATCAGCCACTCAAAATAAATATGAAGCATCTGACACTACTATGAACACATGGACTGATGCACAAAAACCACAGCCTCTAAAAATTCCAAAGCCATGAATTTTCTATTTTTTTCGCTAGATAAGAATGAATTTTCACATGTCATGTTATGTAAAACTGCATTTAATATTTGGCGTACCTTACAAGTTACACATGAAGGCACAAACAAAGTTAGACAAACTAAGATTTAAATTTTACAATATCAATTTTCATCGTTTAAAATGAAACAAAACGAATCTATAGTAGATATGTACTCTAGATTCTAAAGCATTCAACATGATTTAATGACACTTGGAGTCAAATTCACAAATTTTGATTTAGTATCTGGAACACTCAATTCTTCAACTCCAAAGTGGGAAAGAAAAGTATTAGCTATCGAATACGCTAATGATCTCTCAGCACTCTTAGTTGAAGAGTTGATATGAAATTTAATGTCCTATGAAGCCAATTTGCAGGCACGAAAAGAACAAAATTCAGAAAAGAAGAAGAAAGCATTTCCAGCAACAAATGAAGACTTCGACTTAGACGAAGAAGAAATTGTATTTATCACTAAAAACTACAACAAATTCAAAGAAGTTTAGGAAAATGACTAAATTTCAGAAAGGAGGAAAATCAAACTCAACAAATCAAACATCAATCAAATGTTATGAATGTGACAATTTGGACATATGAAGAAAGAATGTCCCAAGCTCAATAACGATAAGAAGAAGAACAAATTTGAAAAATTCAAAAAGAAGAAAGCTTTCAAAGTAACATGTGATGAATCAGATTCTTCAACATCATCAGACAGTGATAGCGATCGTGACGGAGAACAAGCTAATGTGTGCTTTATGGCACAAACTGATGAGGTACGTCCTGAACTTAGTTATGATGAATTATTAAAACTTAGCACGGAATTAGAATATAAGTTTAGACAAATTAAAAAATTGAACAAAGATCATATAGCCAATGTAAATAAATTAAAACTTAAAGTAGGAATGTTAAAAGATGAAAAAATTATTTTAGAAGAGAAACTAGAATTATCTCAAGAAAAAATTAAAATAATTTGGTCGAAAATGAGACTATGGCTATTGATTTTGATAAAACTAAATTAGAAAAGGATATCTTATTAAAAGAAAATGTCAACTTGAAGAGTGATATTGGAAATATTGGAAATTGAAAATTTAGAATTAAAAGAAAAATTGGATAAAATTACAAATGATGTTTCAAAATTTAATAAAGGAAAAACAAGATTTGGAAAATCTTATCAAAACTTCAAAACCATCAGGTAATAGAAATGGAACATGATTTAAAAATATTCCTAAAAAAAGAGGGAATGATATTAAGAAATATAATTGTATTTATAAAAAGACTAAAAGTTCGCCTAAGTCTAATATAAATACCAGAAATATAAAAAATTTGGATTCCTAAGACAAATAATAATTTTATTAGACAAAAACATAGTAATAATATTTTAGAAAATGTAGTCTATAATAAAAATTATATACATAAAGGTACCAAGCCTTCTTGGGTATGGCTGCCTACTTCTCCTAACATCTATGACCCTAACAAAGTATATAGTTACCAATTGCATCGTCTTTTGTTTTGTAGGTACCCAAAATAAAAAATAAGGAGAAATGGATATTTGATAGCGGATGCTACAAGCATATGACTGGAAATTCAAAAATGTTATCAAATATAACATACATCGATGGTGGAATGGTAACTTTTGGAGATAACTCAAAAGGATATGTCATGGGAATTGGAGAAGTCATAACCTCTGGTATTTCTAACTCTCCTATTATTACAAATGTTTTGTTAGTAGAAAATTTTAAACACAACCTACTTAGTAATAGTCAATTGTGCGATAAAGGTCTTCAAATCAATTTCAAAAAAGATGTAATATTTTCGGCAATAACAAACAACTTATATTTGAAGGTTTTAGAAACAAAAATATTTATGTTTTAAACATAAATATAAATTGAAATTCAAATTTACGTTTAACCGCCAAGCATGACGATCCATGGTTGTGGCATAAACGATTTTGTCATATTAATTTTAAATATTTTAATAAATTAGCAAAATATGAGCTACTTAGAGGTTTACCTAAAATAAATTACAAAGTAGAAAATTTATGTGACGTTTGTCAAATTGGAAAACTAAAGAAAAGCTCATTTAAATCTAAAAATAATACTTCTGCAAAACAATCATGAGAATTATTACATTTAGATTTATTTGGTTCAACTCAAGTATGATCTATAGATCACAACAAATATGTATTCATAATAGTTGATGATTTTTCAAGATATACATGGACTTTATTTTTAAAACATAAAAGTGAGACCTTTGGTATGTTTAAATTTTTTGCTAAAAGAATTAAAACACTAATGGATTTGAAAATTAAGAATATTCGAAGTGATCACGGTGGAGAATTCGAAAATGATCTTTTTACAAATTTTGTAATAAAAAGGGTATAAGTCATAATTTTTCAATTCCTCGCACGCCTCAATAGAATGGTGCAGTACAAAGAAAAAATCGTACGTTACAAGAATATGCAGAACACTATTAAATAGTAGTGGTCTACCAAAACATTTTTGGGCTGAAGCTATTGCCACAGCTTGTTATATTTTGAATCGAGTAACCATACGACCTATGACTAAACAAACTTGTTTGGAAATATTTTTTGGAAGAAAACCTAAAGTATCATACTTAAAACTTTCGGATCAAAATGTTTTATATTAAATATAAAAGATAATTTAGGAAAATTTGACCCGAAGGTTGATGAAGGAATTTTTGTTGGATATTCGGATCGCAGCAAAGCATGTAGAATTTTTAATAAACGAAATAACACTATTGAGGAAAGTTTACATGTTTCGTTCGATGAAAATCTTTTTAACCATCATACTAATGACGAAGAAGAAATAATTCCAATAAACACAACAAATTCTTTTAATAATGAGACAAATGCGCAAAATAATATGTTAGTATCATCTCCTAGAATTCTTAAGGATCATCCAAATGATAATATCATTGGGAACCTCAATTTTAGAGTAAATAGAAATCAACTTAACCGAATAAGTCATATAGCATTTGTGTCAAATTTTGAGCCAAAAAATTATAAAGAAGCTTCATAGGATAAATTTTGGATAATAGTTATGTAAGAAGAATTAAATCAATTTGAATGTAATAATGTTTGGGAATTAATACCAAGACCAGAAAATCAATCGGTTATAGGAACAAAATGGATATTTAGAAACAAAGTAGATGAAAACGGAAATATAGTTAGAAATAGAGCACGTTTAGTAACTCAAGGTTATAATGAAGAAGAAGGTATCGACCATGACAAAACCTTTGCTCTAGTAGCGAGACTAGAGGCCATACTTACATTACTCACTTTTGCAAATCATCACAATTTTAAACTATTTCAAATGAATGTCAAAAGTGCTTTTTTAAATGGTTTTATTAAAGAAAACGTATATGTTGAACAACCCTCAATGTTTGTTCATAAAAAATATCCCAACCATGTTTTTAAATTACAAAAAGCCTTATATGGATTAAAACAAGCCCCTCGTGCCTCGTACGAACGTCTTAAAAATCATTTAATTACATTTGGTTTTCAAATAGGTAAAATCGATACAACTTTATTTATTAAACGAGAAAATGATGATATACTATTAGTACAAATTTACATAGACAACATTATTTTTGGTTCAACTAGCTAAAACCTTTGTAATGAATTCTCGAATATTATGACAAATGAATTTGAAAATGTTATTTTTATCCATCAAGAAAAATATTGTAACAATCTATTACGTCATTTTGAAATAGACAAAAATTCAAGCAAACCAACACTGATGAGGACTAGCGTTCACTTAGGAAAAGATGATAACAGAAAAGAATCCGATGAAAAATTATATCGGAGTATGATTGGCTGCTTACACTATTTGACGGCTAGTCGACCCGACATTATGATGAGTGTATGTCATTGTGTCCGATTTCAAGAAAAACCAAAAGAATCTCACCAAAGAGCTATTAAAAGTATCTTACGATATCTATCTAACATAGAGATTACGGTTTATTTTATCCTAAGGGATCACCATTTGAAATAATTTCATACAGTGATGCGGATTTCGATGGATGTAAAAAAGATCGTAAGAGTACAAATGGAACATGTCATTTTATCGGACAATCATTAGTTTCATGGTTTAGCAAAAAGAAAAATCGTGTCTCCTTATCTACTTGCGAAGCTGAATATATTTTAGTAGCTCTAGCATGTGCACAAGTGATATAAATGCAACAAACACTTACGGATTTTGGAAAAGTTATCGATAAGTCACCAATATATTGCGATAACACGAGTGCAAATCTATCAAAAAACCATTTAAATCATCCACGTACTAAACATATAGATATACGACATCATTTTCTACGTGACAATGTAGAAAAGGAAATTACTACATTTGAATACGTAAATACTAAGAATCAAATAACAGAAAATTTCACAAAACACTAAACGAATAAACTTTTGTTAAACTACGATGCGATTTAGGAATATGCTCTCTTAATGATCTTCTAAACTAATAACCACATCTTCATTTACTCTATGTTTAGCTAAAAGTTTTTTTTACCTTAAATTTTTTAGGTAGTTAGTTTCGAAAAATTACCTATAAATAATTTTTGAAATTATATATATATATATATATATATCCTTACATAACAAGAAGTAAAGAATATATAGATTTCATATTTTTTTTAAAACAGAATATATAATCTTGTCTTTTGAAATTCTCGTCTATCCTTCTCGACACCTACAATGGATAGCTCAGCAGACACACCTCAACGTCTTCCTACCCCTACACCAATCAAGAACCGACGTATAGGTGGTCCTCCTATCACACGAGATTCACTTCCGATAACAAGAAGTCCAAACGAGCTCTATTTGTTTCTCCTAATACCAAGGAGAAAATTGATGAGATACATCACTATTAAAAGCAACAAATAGATCTACAACGAGAATTATATTTTGAACAGAAAGTCACGTCGCAACGATTAAGTTTTTTTGGAGCAAGTAGCGATAAAATTTTGTAATTCACGGAAGAAGGTTGTACATGAACCACTTTCAATTCCTTGTAGTTCTTTGGATCCCTCATCCTCGTATCGTACACCTTTGGATCCTTCACCGAGGCGATTCTCTGGTTCCCAAAGAACCCATGAATATGGAAATATATAGTCTCCGCTCAAGCCATGGAGGGATGACAAGTCCGAAGATCGCAAAACTCCATCGCCATCTAAATAGATTATATTATTTTCTTTGTATTTGTATCTATGCATTCTATTTCACAAAAATAATACTATATTTTTTACAAAAAATAAAAAGTAGAAAAATAAGCAATGCCCTTCAAAATTAGGCTAGTTTTAGAAAAATTCATCATTTCAGACGCTAACCATTGCCCTCAGACGTTTGATACTCTGCTATCACACAAATTATACACCATCGTGCATATGTCAAACGTTTGATATAACCTTCCAGACGTCTGGAAATTGTCTCTGCTTACTACAAAATAGATACAGACTATTTCAGACGTATGAACTATGAACCAAATGTCTGAATAAAGTCACTGTAACCGTATTCTAAAAACTCAGACGTCTACTATTTATACCAGACGTCTGAGAAAACTATCTATCATTCAGTAATGAAAATTCTATCTATTCCTAACATCTAATAATACAACCAGACGTCTGAAATATCTCCCTGACTATCAAATTTTACAACTCGACCAAATCCAAACGTCTACCACAACAAACCAGACATCTGAATCTATTTACTGTTTTAAAACTAGGTTAAATCAGACGTCTGATTTACATTCCAGACGTCTGAAATTCAATCGACACTCTTGTATGCCCAGATAACGTTTATTATTTTTACTTTTCTGACTACATGTGACGACCCGGAATTTTCGAGCATTTAAAATTGGAATATTTGATTGATTTTAAATATTCAATCGAGCAATTTTAACTTGAATTATGAATATCATAATTTATTTGACAATTAAATTATTGAATTAAATAATTTGAAGTAGGGAAAATGTTGAATCTGGAATTTTAAGCTTGTTAAAAATATTTTGAAGGCTCATAAAATTTATATTGATAGTACTGGATATAATAGGAGTTGTAAAATTGAAATTAGCAGTGGTTTATTCAGTTTTGAAATTTAATCGTTTAAATTAAGTTTAAAAACAGTCTTCCGAGGCACAGTCTCGGATTTCGGCGAAACCAGTTCCGATGGATCCGTAATATTGAATTATTGTCGGATTTCACATTTCGTAATTTTCGGAGCTACCGTATGACTGTACGAGATTTAAACGCCTAGTGGGTAATTTACCGTTTTAAATTTAAAATATCTCTTGTCATTTCAAACTGTCAATTTCTCTTCACCTCAACCCTTTCCAACCTTCTCCTGTACGCCAGCTTCTCACCTAATATCCTTCACTTACCCGTCTTCAAATCAATTTCGTTCTTCAAGTGAGAGAAATTTTATTAATGGCCGAAATATAGTATCTTCTCAAATTTAATCTCATTTTCTTTTCCCCTTTCCAGTTCAATCGAACTAAATACTTTAAAGAGAAATTTTTTAATAATGGCCGCATTTTATTCCCAAAGTCGCGTCTTCTTCCTTGTCTAGATCGGGCCGCTTTCTCTAAATAAGAAAAAAGGGCAGAAAACTTTCGATCAACGATTTCGAAAACAAAATCGAAGTCGAATCGTACTTTGAGGAGTCGCGACGCAGTAGATTGGCAGGTGGAGGCGGCGAGGGAGTGTTGGACTTCGTTGGGCATTACAGTAGGGTTTTTTTTAGTTTATTGGTTTCTTCATTTTCTAGTTTGATTTAATACAAATATTTAACAGAAATATTCTCTCTATTTAAGTTAATTCATATATGCAGAGATCAAGCATATAACAGTAAAGTTTATAACAGAAATAGTTTTGTACAGAGAGAAATTTTTAGATGAAATTTTATACTGTTTTTATAGTATTAAACTGAAGGGTATATAAGATTTATGTAAGAAGAAAATTTAAATGTTGAATGAGAAAGATATATATAAATAGTAGATTTGGTGGATAAATTGTTAAATTAACGTATTTAATAAACTTATTCGATTTATATTAGTTACTAAAGATTTCAAGGGAAAATTAGTTAAATCAAATTTTAAGTTAAAGTTAAATGTGTAAATGGTGATTAATTGTTTGATAAATTCAAATATTAATAAATCGTAAATTGGTTTGTACAAGGTTAAAAATCGCGGAAACAAGACGAGTTTGAGGTGAATGGCAATCTTAGGCCAAAGGTGAGTTAATCTCACTCAGTATAAATTTAAATTTAAATGATTAAATTTAAATGATTGTTGAATGGTTGAGTTGATTGATATGCTATAGTATAATATATTTTGAAATTGGTGTATTATTGTGCTAACATCTGTGGATGCAGGGAAAACAGGTTGAAGGATCCAACTGGACTCCTCAACTTTTATTTAAATTATTTAATATTCTCTGCTCTAGTTATTTGATATTCTATGATGCATTAAGTGGAAGTATTGAATGCTATGGTTTGGATGATATAATTGAGAATAATGAATTACCAAAATAATGAATTAAGTGTTGGACTTAATGAATTTTGAAGTGAATTAGGTAATTAAAGAAATTTATTTCAAATAAAATAAATTGGATATCAATTTGGGGAGATTGATTTAGGTGATTGGAGTTGGGATTTTCTCTGGATAGCCAAGTACATGTTTTAAAAAGTAAATATTTAAAAATTAATTTGATGGATTATAGTTGTTTTTTTGTAGAAAGCAAGTTTGTAAAATTTATTATTTCTAATATTTAATTTCTAAAGCAAGTATTTCCTTTTAATCTATTATAGCAATAATTATTTAAAGAGTGATTTAGTATTTGTTTTAAAAGTGTAAATTTAGTAGTATATTTTATTAAGTAATCTTATTTTCAAATATTCATATGGTATGTATTTTTATTGAAGTACTTTTTAAAATAAATGTTTTAAAGTATAAATTGCAAAGTAAAGTGTTTTAAACTATTTTAAAAATCTATTTTTGTGCTTGGTGATTTCAGTGGAGATAGAAAATATTTGGGAAAGCTTATTCTGGAAAGAGAAAGATGGTTAGAAACTGTTTTCAAAGGATTGAAAATAGAAATATATCTTGTGAAGATATTTTTAGGTTAATAAATATTTGGAATTTTTTTTTTATTGTTGAATGGATGTTTGTGAATATTAATTGACAGTTAAATCACTGACTATCAATATTGGACAAATACGTTGATCGTTTTGAAGAGACCGGGATCGAGATTAATTTCTCGAAAACCACTTCGATCCGGTTTGTACGTTTCGTGTAAATGATTTTGGATTCGAAGATGGAGCAGTGAAGTGCAAGGGCTAGTCGCTACTAATCCTGAGGACATTTCCAGATGGATGTAGTAGGAATAGTGCCTTCGGTTCCGTTCGGACCCGGGACGGACTTGTATGGATGAATGCTTGCGAAACATCGTCAGGTGGATGATGGACATTCTAAGGGATATGTTCTAAAAAGGTAACTCTTAGCCTTAAGCCTCATCAAATGGGAATGACTGAAAATTAGAGGTTGTGCAGCATGGCTAGGTGGGTAGCACCCAAGCAGGGTGAGGTCATTCCAGTCTAGATGTCCCTTTTTATTTCGGTTTAGTGGGCGGTTGCTGTTCCCAACCGCGGGGTGATCTCACTCCGGATTATCCAGTAAGGGGTAGACCCGGCCTTGTGTTGCAGGGGAGCAGGCGTACTCCTCGGTACGGTGATCTAGGCCCCGTACTGTGACAGGTGGTACCCCAGTACCTAGTCATTGGTTGGAAATCCATTCTCCCTACGAGCCTTGTACGAGTTTTGTTTGTATTACCCACTCTGTGGCTAGTAGCTGGAATTTAATAATGTAACAATTTCGGCTATTTTATAAGTATTTGTATATAGACCCTATTATAATATCAGAGGATTTCTATAAAAGTTGTTTTAGCTATCGTAAGGTAAAAACCCAACATGTTTATTTGTGGCGTGGTCTTACGAGATGCTTTTGTTTTCAAAGGATTTTTTTTGAAACTTTAATAATCAATTGGGTGTGATTTTCTCACGCTGGTATTCCAGACTGACTCGGGTATTATTTAACTGTAATGCTCGGGTCAGGCCGAGTATTATCGGATACAGGATATGATGCTGTGGAGCTCAGGAGACAGGCAAGATGACGATACGTACATTCGTACTTGTTTTATATATATATTCCGCTGTGTTGTGTAGCTGTGTATCCAGTTGTATGTTATCGATGTGAGCTGTGATTGATGTACTCTGATGATGTAATATATGTAAACAGATATATTTGATGTTGAGTAAAGAGTATTTATTATCTATTATATTTTATTCCACTGCAATGGTTAGATTCTGTTGTTGATTTCTATTTTCTTCTTCTACCTCTGATTCTTTAACCCAAATGGTTCGTATTTCTGTAGAATTTGAGTTGATTTAGGTAGACTAGTGTTAACTCAAAGGGCACGGATTTGCGGGTCGTTACACTACAACTCATTTTATTTCTGTAGCAATTTCAATTTTTTTGCTTCTCCAAAATCCTTCTCTTCCAGACTTCATCAAATTTGATGGCTTCTAAAACAAAAAACCCCAAAGTCTCTAAGAGAAAACAAGTCCAGGCAACTTCTTTAAATCCTCAAATTTGCTTGGACGATCAAATTGAACGATGGATGAATCGAGTAACGCATTCACTCAAGAGATATGAAGATATATAGAAGAAGAAACTTCACACAGGTCCATTTTATAACTTACCCAATTTTCCAATGTACAATTTAGATGAAATGTGTGAAAGCTCCAGTTTAGAAACTTTAATATCTTTCAATCCCAATAACATCCAAATTGATCAGTTGGCTATATTTCTCTTCTACGCCAATTTTGATAACACAGCGGTTTGGAAAACTGAAAATGAAGATAATTGGCTATGGTCTAGCGTTTATGGCAACAGAATAAGGTTAACTCTAGGAATCATAGGCAGAACTCTCGGATGTTCTGACATGAGTGAAGATTTATATTATATTCCCAATATGCGTTACGAACGAAGGGACAATATAACACATCAAATATGGGAGGATGAAATTCCTAAATTCACATCCAAATATCTACGACCTAAGGCAAGACTTCTTACTCGAATGATCGTCAACACTATCATTCCATGCCTTGGAAGTCATGAGCAGATAACGTAGTTAGAATACAAGGCCCTGTATGCTCTATTCAACCGAACAAGGGTAAATTAGGCTAAATTTATATTTGACGAGCTCAAACTTTTTTGGACCCAATCACGCCCATCGATTATCTACCCCACATACATCATAAGACTTCTACGTGCTCACAACATCCCCTCCAATTTATCTACTTTTGAAGAAATTTCTCCAAAATATGCTTCCACGAAATTTTTCTCACTAATGCACCTACCGGAAAATCCTCCGGAGTTTATATCATTGAAGAGTGGATGCAACGTCGTCAATCCAGACAAGCTGGGCCTCCACCTCAACCACATCATGAACCATCACAAGAGGTGGAACATCATCGCGAGACTACTACTCCTCCTCCTCAACCATTTGATTGTTCGTGCCACGATGAGATTTTAGGGACTCGAACAGAGACGAATCCAAATGAAAGTATTCGAGATCTCAATTTTCAAAATCATCATATCTTATCTCGAAATCAAAAAGTTTTTGCTAAACTATTGACAGCTTTGAAACATCTTTTGCCGCACACCTAGTTGAAACATCACTTTCAACTATATATTCGGTTCTAAAAGAGGTTCTCCAAAGGGTTTGTGGCCCTACACCACCTTCTAAAGATTGGCCGACCCTAGTACCTTCTCCTCCTTCGAAACATTCCAAACTTTTTGAGGAGAACGAACCTCTAGAACAAGCTCCAACATCTCCTACAAAGCAACCTAGCTCTTCCAAAAATGAAGATAATGGAGATGATCAACAAAAAGCTTCCTCAAAAGATTCATAGATTTTTAGGACTCCATCTTATGTAAAATTGTTAAAAATCTATGAATGTACTCGATTATTGTAAATTAATGAAATTTCTCTTTTGCTATGTTATTTTTGTACATATATTTGTCTTACAACGATTGATCGATATTTATTAATTTCTACATTTAAAAAGTTAGATATCCATTTTGATAATGCCAAAGTAGGAGAAATAATAAAGATCACAATTAATTATGGAAAGCACATATTTAGGGGAAGATTTATAAAATTATATATAAGTACATTGTATAGTTGTCATCATCAGAAAGGGAAAGATTGTTAGGAAATCAAATCTACGGTTTTGATGACAACAACTATACAATGGAAATCGAATATGCACATATATTTCTATATACAGGTACTTGCTAGAGCAGCATCCTTAGAAAGACAAGAATAAGGCTCAAAGAACATTAAAAGAGACTATAAGTCGATAGGATCAAAGAAGCAACGAGAAAGCTGCACAAAACAAAAATGCATAATTTTCAGACGTCTGGGTGCATAAGCCAGACGTCTAGAAAAGTCCTCTGGAACAACAAAACAAACAGAACCAGACATCTGGTAGATACGCTCAGACGTTTGAAAATATACTATATACAAAAAAATATAGTATCAGACGTTTGATACAAATACAATACGTCTGATTCAGAACTCAGAATTTAAATTCAAATTTCAGCTGCCACAATTGAATAGAGATCTTCGCTTCTTTTCGCTGCAACTCTTCATCACCAATAGAAGCAATTGTAGAGCACTTGTTAATGGATGCAACTAATCATGGAACCTCTCTATAACTATATATATCATTAAGAATCAAAGAGAACACTCACCTTACTCACTTGCGCTCTCTACTTACATACACTATTATATTCTTCATCTCTGGCAATCTATACTTGTATTTAACTCTTCCATAAATTCAGATCTTCACTTTCAATACTCTCTAGATATATATTGAAGCATTTGAACTTCTATTTCTCCAAGCAAAGCGAGGGTGTTTGATAGTCGAATTCCGAAGGGGAGCTTGGGGACTGGACATAGGACAGGAGGTTCGAACCAATATAAAATCCTGGTGTGCTTATTCTATAGTTGCTTAGATTATTACTGCTTTAGTTGCATCATTTATTTTGTCACGTATACTTGCATATACACTACACAATCCACCCTGTAGACTTACAGGTAGGATACACTTGGGATGAGGTATGACAGTTTAGAGTTGGATTTTCTAAGTCATACTTTTGATTTCTGTTTGCATGTGTTTAATTTTGTTGAGATTTGGGATTATCCTTGGGATGGATTGGTTATGTATATATGATGCTAGGTTATTTTTCCATGGTAGGAAAATATCACTTAGTCATCCGGATTTTAGTGATCAGATAGTTTATACCATAGAGAACTCAAGGTGTGAACATAGCTGGCCCTGGCACTCGGCTGCTTGGGCGACCGCCTAAGGCCCAATTCTAGGTCAGGGCCCAATGAATAAAGAATTTTGTATACATGAACTTAAAAAATAATAAAAATACATATGCTGTAATAAAATATATTCTCAGCTAATGTTGGTGGTTTGCAGTTTTAGCAACTGCAGTTCAAGTCCTAGCTATCGTGCTTTGAAAACGGAAAAATTACTAATTTTAAAAATATTCAATGTTTTTGCCCAGGGCCCCAATTTCTATTGGGCCAGGCCTGGTTGTGAAGTAAATGCTTTACTGGGTATCATGGAGTTGGAGGATGAGTTGCATCGAATCTTTGTGGTTAGCGAATTTGCTGATGTGTTTGAGCCGGTATATGGATTACCACCGAAATAAGCTATTGAGTTTCGGATTGACTTAGTGGCTAGAGCAGAACCGGTAAGTAGGCCATCAAGCAGGATGACACCCATAGAGATGAAAGAGTTGAAGGTGCAGTTGATGGATTTGGAAGGCTAGAATTTTATCCGACCAAGTGGTTCGCCTTAAGGAGCTGCTGTAGTATTTGCTAATAAGTCGAAAGGATCGTTGAGGCTATGTATCGAGTATCGTAAGTTGAATGGAAAGATGACAAAGAGCCGATGTCCATTGACAAGAGTTGATGATTTGTTCGATCAGTTAAGTAGAGCTAAAGTATTCTCTCAAATGGATTTAGTGACTACATTTCATCAACTTAGAGTGGCGTATGATATTATTCCTTTTATGGTGTTTAGGAAAAGGTATGGATCGTACGAATGGCTAGTTAGGATGCTTGGACTAACTAATGCACCAACATTCTTTGTGGACTTGATGAACCAAATCTTTCGAGAGCACTTGGATAGATTTTTGTCAGTCTTCATATACGATAGTATGTTATACTCTAAGGGTGAGAAGGAGCATGAAGTTCGTCTTAGAGTTGTGCTTGAAACGTTGAGGGAGCATCAGTTGAAGTGTAAGTTTTCGAAGTGTGATTTTTGGAAGAAGGCAGTGAAGTTCCTTGGCTACATAGTCTTAGAGAAAGGGTTGTTTGTAGATCTGACTAAGATTGAGGTGGCGAATAATTGGAAGAGACCTGAGACGGTGACCGAGATAAAGAGCTTTCATGGATTGGTTGGATGTTATCGAAGGTTTATAAAGGATTTTTCACGGCTACAACACATATGACTAAGCTTACATGAAAAGATGTGAGGTTTGTACGGACTGATATATGTGAGGAAACATTCCAGAGCTTGAAATACTTATTGGCTCATGACCGGTGTTGGTGGTTCCAAAGGGGAATCAAGGTTTGGTTGTTTATACTGGTACATGTGGAACTGGATTAGGGGCTATGTTGATGCAAAGAGGTAAAGTGATTGCTTATGCTTCTAGATAGCTCGGACCACATGAAGTTTGGTTTCCAATGCATGATTTGGAGTTAGCGGCCATTATATTTGCTTTGAAGGTGTGGAGGCATTACCTTTTGGGAGAGCGATTTGTGCTTTATGCAGATCAAAAGTCATTTAAGTACTTATTTTCTCGAAAGGAGTTGAACATGAGACAACAGAGATGGTTGGAGTTTATTGATGCTTATGATTTTGGAATTGAGTACGCACCCGAAAAAGGAAATAAGGTAGCAGTTGCACTTAGCAGGAAACATTAGAATCTGGTATTGGCTATGATTGCTGAGTGGAAAGATTTGAAAGCATTGTCAGCTTGTAGAGTGCAGTTTAGATCCAAAGTAGGTTGTAGTTCAGGAAGTGTTGTATTGTCTTATTTGGAAGTTCGACCGGTAATGATTGAGAAGATAGCTTTTAAGAAGGAGGAGGATCGAGTTTTGGCTGAACGGATCAAAAGGATAATGGATGGAACAGAGAGCGATGACTTAAAGGATTTCAGTCTTGACCAGAAAGGATGGTTGAGAAAGAAAGGAAGGTTGTATATTACAAATATAGGAGACATGAGGAAAGAAGTTTTGAATGAATTTCATCGTTCGTAGTTCACTATCCATCTTGAAGGAACGAAGATGTATCAGAATATGAAGAGAAGTTTCTTTTAGGAAGGTATGAAATGGAACATTGGTTATGTGTTAAGTAGTGCTTGAATTGCCAGCAAGCAAAGGCTGAACACCAGAAATCAAGTGGATTGCTTCAACCTTTAGTGTTCTGATGTGGAAGTGAGATTCTATCTCTATGAATTTTATTGATCGATTGCCAAGATCAAGAAGAGCGAATGAAAGCATACTGGTCATAGTGGATAGACTAACCAAGAATGCACATTTCATTCCAGTAAAGTCAACTAGGATAGCACCTATTTTGGGGAAGTTATTTATGAAGAATGTGGTTAGACTGCACGGAATTCCTAGCTGTATTGTCAGTGATATAGATTCTTTGTTTACTAGTGAGTTGAGGAAGAGTCTACAGGAAGCATTAGGAACCAAGCTCAACATGAGTACCGCTTACCATCCATAGACTGATGGGCTAACGAAAAGAGTTTAAAAAGTCTTCGAGGATTTGTTAGGAGCTTGTGTATTGGATTTTGGGGGGTTATGGGAAGACAATCTTCATTTAGTCGAGTTCTCATATAACAATAGTTATCGGGATAGCATTGGGATTTCACCGTTAGAAGCTTTGTACGGAAGACCACGCAAATCTCCCATATGTTGGTTAGAGATAAGAGATAGGTTGGTTCTTTGTCCGGATTTGGTAAAAGAAGCTACAAAGAAGACTGAGTTGATCTGAGCTAAGATGAAGGAAGCTCAGTCTAGGCAGAAAAGTTATGCAGAAAGAAGGAGGAAAGATTTAGAATTCTCTATTAGAGATTATGTGTTTATTAAGGTTTCAACGATGAAAGGTGTGATTAGATTTGGGAAGTCAGGAAAGCTAGCTCCTAGATTCATTGAACCCTTCCATTTTGTTGAGAGGATCGAGAACTCGCTTATAAAGTGGAGTTACCAAATAGTTGGGTAGGATTCCATGATGTTTTCCATATTTCTTATCTTAGAAAGTGTGCTAGAGACTCGGAGACTACCATAGCACCTACAGTGTTATAAGATTTAGTAGTAGAGCCGGATTTGACTACAGTGAGAAAGCCGATTCAGATTGTGGCTAGAGATGAGAAGAAGTTGAGGAACAAGATAATCAGATTAGTAAAAGTCCAAGGGAGTGACGATACTAGAGACTGTAGTTGGGAGACTGATGGCAGGATTAGAGACTCTTATTCTGATTTGTTTGATGGTATGTTTTATCTTTGATTTTTTTTATTGTGGGTGCCTTATATTAATTTCTAGGACGAACTTCTTTAAGGGGGGAGTCTGTAACACCCTATATTTTTATAAAATTATTTAGGATATTCAGTTGGTTAAATTATATAAAATAATGTGAAGATTAAATAGGTTGAGATTTGATTAAACTAAGGGTAGCCATGCCATGTTAATGTGCAAATTAAAATGAGATAACATAAACTAATGTGTTAGGAAATGAGTAAGGGCAATATGGGAAATAGAAGAGGCTCATACCCTAAACCCTTAAGAAATGAAACTTACGTTTATTTCATTTTGGCGAACTAAAAAAAATCTACAGCCAGCCACCATTTCTATTCTCAAGGAGGATAAAGCTAGAATTCAAGAGGAAGAAGTTAATCAACATATTCAACATCAAATCTCACATATTTTAATCTCAAAGCTAAGTTGAGTAATTAATTCATCCCATTTTTATGGTTTTCAGTTATAAAATTAGATCCAAAATGATTTTTCAAGTATATGCCATGTTTTTTATAATTAAAATTATATATATGCTTGTTGATGAATAATATATGTTTACTTTAGATTTTATAATAAGTTTTATATGAAAACCCTATTAAATGACATCCAAATACCTTGAAAATTAAGATATAGGCCAGAAATGATATTTTAGAGATAATTTTTAGTTTTCATAATTTTCTGCATTAATGTGGATTTTATATTAATTTTCTAGTGAAGAAAATGATTTGTTGGGTTATAAATTATTTATAGCTAAATAATTATTTGGATTTGAAATTTTGTATGTTGAAAACGTATTAAAGTTAATTTATGGAATTTTTCCAAATTTTTCCTTAGTGATTTGATGAATATATAAAATTATTTAATGTATGAGACTAAATGTTTTATATATTTAATTAAGGAGAAGGGGCGTAAAATAACTATTAAATTCTAAAATTAGAGGCAGTACTTTTTTGAAAAGTATTTTACTAACCAATAAGAATTTGAAAAACAAGGGCAGGTTAGTTGAAAAAATATATTTTTAAGTTAAAAACAAGAAAAACACACATTTAGAATGTTTCATCCATTTTAGCATTAAATCTTCCAACCCAGACCTTTCGACAAGGTCGAAAGGTTATAGCTTTTGACAAGGTCAAACTAATGCATGTGCTATCAAGTGGCTTGGTACGTATTGAATTGGGCAAGGCCGAAGGGTACTTAGTCGAATGGTTGCCAAAGAGGTTGCGGTATGTGTGATTTATATAAACCAAAAACTTTCAACTGCTTTGCTTTCGAATAAGAGCTTTCGACTTGGCTGCTTTCGACCAGGTCAAATATTTAAAATGAAGTTTTAAGTTTTCCGACAAAGTTGAAAGGTTACTGTCGCTTTTCTAAGGTCACTGCTTTTGAAAAAGTCGAAAGGTATACTTGTTTTTAAAACCAGCTGCTCTCTTAATGCTATCGAAAGGCAGCTTCTAATGAAGTTGAAAGGTTTTTAAAAGAAGATTCCCACATGTTTTAAATCGAATCCAGTAAGTCTTCGAAAGGTTTATGTTTTAAAAGGTTGAATGGTTTCGGAAGGTTTTAGTTCAATGGTTTCGAAAGGTTTGAGTTAAATGGTTTCGAAAGGTTTTATTTTAATGGTTTTGAAATGTTTGAGTTCAATGGTTTCGAAAGGTTTGGAGTAAGGTTTCAAAGTTAAGTTTTTGGCCTCTTAGCCTAGATAATTAAAGGTTTTATTTGGTTTCGAAAGAGATGCATTCAAAAGTTTAGAAAGAGGTACTTTCAAATGTTTAAATGTTTTTATCAACTAAAGTTTGAGTAAAGGAGACATACTAATATGGCAATGTGATTTTGAGTAAAGCATAAAGATTACATAATTTCCTTGCATTAGTTTGATTTAAAAGGTTTAAATCATTTTGAAAATGTTTTCAAGGAAAATTATGGGAGGGGATCCTTAAGGGGAAATGACTCGGATATTAAAATACCAGATGGGACTAGTATAGAGTCATGCCTTATACATTAGCTATTAGCTACAGCTGATTGTTGTTCAAAATTCTAGTGTGTTGGGCTTAGTTACAGGTAGACTAAAATTATGATTACACACCAAAGAGAATATATGTTTGTATAAAAATAGGTTATTAGTAAGCCCACAAAACCATTAGGATCAGGAAGACCTGAGAGGTGATTAAGCTACGGATAAATCATCCAGAAGCAAAGTATTAAATTGATAGTCAAGGAAGACCATCCAAAAGAGGAGCATCTAACAGGTGGTAGATAAATTTTGTTTATATCGTTTGGTAGGCCCAAGTCAGCCAAAGGTTAAAAGTTAGCCAAACAAAACTTATGTGTTTGAATAGATAGTTCATTATTACCTGATATTTATGTATGTTTACATAATGATGCTTTACAATGTTTAATCAGTTTTGACTACAGGAAAATCATTTTGTAAAGATATGTTTTAAAATGATGTTAGTGAGGGGAAATCTGTTCCGCTAAGCGGCATAGTCTCACTTAACATATTAAACCAGGATGTATAGTATAATTCACATCAGGCTTTATGTGTGACTTGAAGTTTATGTTTTTCCCTTAAACTCTCGGGTGCTCAAAATTAATTTGAGTACGGTGAGGGGTTAGGTTCTTTTCAGGTTTTAGTAGGATGATGAATAAGGCTACCGGAGACATGCAGGAGGCAAACGGATAGATACTTATGTAACGACCCATAATTTTCCATAATTAAAATTTGTTAATTTAATAAGATTTTGGTAAATTAATAGTGAAGAAATTAATTTTTTTGTAGTTTAATAATGAAATGAATGCTAAAATGAAATGCAACCATGGAAATTAAAGCTAAGTATTAATAATTGAAATGAAATTACGATTAATTGAAGTAATGTAAATTGTTATACTAGGCTAAGAATTGAATATAAGAAAACAAAGGTAAATAGTGAATTAATTAATGAATTAATAATAATAAATAGTAATTGAATAAAATCAATGTCCTGTAAGCAATTATAATATTGTTGAATAAGAGTAAGAGTATTAAATCAACCAATGGAATAATATATTGATTAATAGTAACTGAATGTAAATTAATGTAATAAGGTCAGTGCAAGTTGATAAATAATTAATTTAGTGCAATACCAATTAATTGAAACAATGGTAAGGATATAATTGATTGAAATTCAATTTACAATAAATGTAATTATTGTAGCAATTGAAACTAAATATTATGCAATTGGAATAAAGTATGAATGGGATTAAATTAGGAAAATGGTGATAATTATTAATTGTTTACCTATTTATTTAATATATTGAATTAGATCTATATCCATTGCAATTAAACGTAATTAATTACTAAGTTAATATGAATTCAGCCGATGACTATAAACCATTTGGGCAATAGGATATATAGTAGTGTTAAAATTATCCATAAGATAATGGTTGATTTAATAAAAAGAACGGGGATCAAGATTTATTAATTAAATTTATTAAATAGGACTAATTAAAATTAAATGGAATTTAATAAATATTACGTAAATAGGAATTAAGACGAAATTGGGAAATATAAATGTACCAGGATACAAACCAATGTTAATTTTATTCTTATTGTAATAGTGGGACTTGAACTATAATAATTGGATTTAATTGCAATTAATTGAAATTTAATATTTAAATATTATGTTAATAGAGATTGAGATGGAATTTGAGAATACTAGGGTAATAGATCATGAATCCAATGTTAATTTCATCCATTTGATAGCAATAAATTGAATAACAGAATGAAAAGTCAATTAAATGGAATTATTGGTGATTTAATTTATAATTTTTGAATTTAATGGAATTTAAATTAAACACGGAAAGTGATGAATGAATCAACTTTGATTGACATCTAATTTTTTTTAAATTTCCGTAATAGTTTAAGAAATAAAAAATGATAAGATTTGTTAATTTTGGAATTGAAATTGGAAAAGTGATTTAATTAATCAAATATTAATTTAATTAACTGGAAAATAGCCATTTTTGCCACTGACTCGGATTTCGACGAATCCGGTTTCATCGGATGCGTAACGGTGAATTATTGTAAGATTTCAAGTTTCTTAACGATCGGACTTGTCGTTTGATCGTACGGACTCGAAACGCCTTGAAATCAATGAAATTGAAATCAATTAAAATCGATTTGAAACAACTTGATTTTTGACAAAACTTCTTCACACAATGGAATTTGGATGTGAAACCTGTTCCATTGCGTTTAAAATATTTAAAAACATCTATTTTGATATATGGGTTGACCCAATTTTGTTTCGGAGTCGAAACGGGCTTTTCAGGCCATTTTATCGTTCAACGCATATATAAATCGAGTCCATCTATTCTATTTCAACTTTGCCAATATATACCCTATTATAAACACTAACAGCCTCTAATGTCTCATTTGTCTATATGTGCAATTCCAATTCAGCCATCTCTCCTCCTCAATGGCAGAAAATCAAATTCTAGATCCAATTGCAATTCAAAACCAAATCAAAATTTCAAACTCTTTAAAATATATCATATTTTATATCGTCGAAAAGCTCTCGACGAGCACATCTCAGATCTATGATTCGTTTTCCAATCTGAATCTCTGTGTGTCCAGAATTTTGAGAACTAATCGCGGCCGTTCATTGGCGTTTGACGATCGTCGTCTGATCGAGAAATCGAGATATGGGTATTGTAGAGATCGATGAGCGTAACTCATCGGTGCTGTTAATTCGATGTTTTGACGGCTGGATTGCAGAGAAAAATTGCGTTAGGGTTCACTTTAAGGGCGGCGGCCGATATTTTTTTATGACTGGTGGTGGCCGCGGTATCGGGGCTAGGGCGCGGCGACGCTGGATTGGCGATGTGGTGGCGTTATTTCGGTCAACGGCGAAGTGGAGGCACGTTTGGGTTCGGCCTGCCTTCGTGCGCGTGCGTTGATGCCTGGAGGAAGAAACGATGACATGGCCAACTATTTGGTATAGCCCATTATATTTATTTTAAATTCAATTTTGATATTCAACTCGTTTAACCGATATAACTTTTGCATACGAGGTCCAATTCACGTGCGGTTTTCTCCGCTAGGATCCTATCAGAATTCCGAACATTTTGGCATTAGTTTGGACAAATTCTGAGACTTGTCAAATTTTGGGCTTAAATTGAACTTAAATTCAATCTAAGTTCAAAAGGTGAGTGTTTTAACTCACTCACAACTTCTAAGATTTCTTATATGTGTTAAATTAATTTTTGATGTGATTAGAAATTTATTTATGACCGTTTGGCATATTTTTTTAATCATTTTCTCAGTTAAATTGAATTTATTGAATTAAATTGTTATTCATTTTATTATTGCATATAAACTGCCAGTTAAATTAATTTATTATTGAATATAAACTGCCAATAATTACCTGTTATTTATTATCTGTTCTATATTGATGTTATTATTGAATTGGATGATGATTGTGATAAATGGTTGATGATTAATATTGGATGAATGGATGTTGTACTTTATATTATTATAAACTGCAAGTTGTTATACATTTTTGTTTTTCAGGATTTCGGTTTGAAATGATATATAACCGTATTTATGTTTTAAATTACGGATTGAAATGATAAATATCCGTATCACTTGACCATATGATAGAAAATTATATACAGACACAGTGGTCTATATATATATAAAAGTAATTTGAAATTGATTTCTTTGGTTTTGGAAAGAAATATACGGTTTAATAAATATTAATTTTTGATATTATATAAATATTATTATATATATATATAGTTAAATTCTTGAATTTAAGCTACGTATAAATTTGTTTAATAAAAATAAGTTTAATAATGGAGTTTGATTGTTTTATATCATATGGTTAAGTACCTATTTAAGATATTATATATATATATATATAGAGTTTTTAATGACTTAAATAAAAATTAAGTTGGAAGATAAATATGAAATTGGTTTGAATTGAATTTTTTAAGAATTATACTCGAATAAATTTAATTTGAGATTTAAATAAAATTGAGATTTTAAAAGGTATGTTTCTTATAACTTGATTGGGTTTAGAGTGATTTAAATGAACATAAAGTTGATTTAAATGAATATTAAATTGAAAGAATATCTAGTTATGTGAAGTTAAAGGTTTTCTTAAATGATATTGGATTTATTACGTAAACATTTCAAATCTAAATAATAGTAATTGAATTTGATGTCTATAGGCTTATCAAAGAATTGGTTTTGAAATGGTGGAATATTTAAAGCTTTGAAATATGTGGAAATTGAAATGGTTTATTTGGGGACCCAAATATGTATTTGGAATTGATTTGTGAAATTAAAGAAGCTCATTTATTTTATAAAGTAATTTAATATTAAACGAGTATTGGAAGTTATGTTTCAAAGTTATGGGTTTCAAGGTATTATGATTTGAATGCTATGATTTTGGGAAAGGAATATATTTGAAATAAAAATGATATTATATTGATTTGGGTTTTCTAAGAATGATATCATATTGATTTGGCTTTTAAAGCAGAAATGATATCGTATTTGTATGATTTTGAAAGGGATATTATATTATGGTTTTGAACTATAATTATTTTGAAAGGACTGCGGTATTATAATAATGTTTGGTTGTTAAAGAGACCGGGATCGAAAGTTGTCATGCTCTCTACCAACTCCAAAAATTTTTAACAACTATGTATGTGGTGGAGATTCCAGAATGAAGTAGGATGGTGGCGACGTTCTATTAAGGTATATACGTGGACCCGACTCCCGTGAGTTGGCATAAGGTGGCTAAAACAGGAGTGATTCTCGGGCCAAGGAGGTATCCCCTCTTATCGGACACATCCCTTCGATATTATACTCTGACTTTTGGATTGATTCGGTGGCCACTTTTGATTTTTTGATTTGGGGGTATGGCTCAAGGTGGGCGGTAGCTGCGGCTATGCGTTACCACCAGCTTGGATGCGTAAATGGTGTATCTACCCTGGCATTGCCTAGTTGTGCCGTGTCACCTACCCTAGCACGCCTTATACGATTTTGATTTTGTACCTTACCTATGGAGTGCCCTCTGACGACGCCCAGTACGGGGGAGATTACGGTACTTTATAGACTATGGGAATATAAAAGTGTGTCAAGTGCTATATGGGTAACCCCTTAATGTTATTTTAAAGTAAGTTTATTGTACTATTAGACATTATTATAATACCGTATATTACTACATAGTAAATAGTTTAACGGATCCTTAAGAGATGTGAATCCCGAGCACCTCTTAAGTTACTGCACTCACGTTAGACACTGGATAGGAGATGTCAAACACTGTAAACATCTCCGATACTGTTACACTCATATATATTTTCGTTGATTTAACTTACATAAGATGTTTTAGTTCTGACTCGAGTGTTTTGTCTTTCCAATTTGCTCAGGTCAGTCTGAGCATTTCAGGATTCGAAGACTTTATTTCTAGAGGACGAAGAAGAAGATTGTATTACTGCTATTATTATATTATTCCGCTGCAATAATACTGTTCCACTGCGTCACATTGTTCCGTTGCATTGTTATTGATTTTCCTCTGGTATGTGTGTTACTCTTATATGTATTATGTAAGTATAATAAAATGTTTTTGTCAAATAGCTTCATGAACTGTATATTTGATTATTATATTTTATCATTCTGCTGCAAAATTCTATTTTGTTCTTATTCTTTCTCTTCTTTGTCTTATTTACCCCATAACAATCTGCCCTTCTGTATGGTTTAAGTCTGACGTGTGTGGTTTATCGTTGATTCAATGCGTGCGAAATGGCGGGACGTCACAACTTAGGAGTTGCAGTTTTATGTTTTGTTATATTTCCACTGCATTTGTATCAAGTCTATTATGACTATATGGCTCTGATCATCCGAGGGTGTATCTTCAAACACCGCTCCTGGCGTATTTTGTAATAAGTTTATTTTATCTATACCTGGGAATGTTTAGGGATTATATAAATTGAATATGGAACATTTGTTTTAAATATTATGAAAAAAGTTGTTTTGAAATCTGTGTTTTATTTCATATTCAAGTGCTTCTAATATTATAGATACCATTAACATAATCATATTTAGTCACCGAAAGCTAATACTATAGATGACTGCAGCATCTGTAGCGTTTAGTTCTGGGCCTCTAAATAGGGGAGGTTACATAAGGTCAAACTCATAAGAGTATGATTCCATCAATTCCAGAAGCCAACTTAATTTATAGACAAATGAATAGAAGTCTCTACCATATTACATCAGGTTATAATCAATAAGGTGAATTATTTGCAAAAGTACACCAAAGTGAAATAGCTCTTTAGGTGCTCGCTACTCCACATCCATGAAATCGAGATCCCATCAACAGTCAATAGCTTTAAAGTTCCATCTAAGAACTTTTGTTCAATCAAATAGGGACCTTCCTAATTCAGACCAAGTGCCTGTGTACCTGGAAATATCCATTTAATTACCAGGTCGTCTATGTTGAAGGCACAATTTTTGACCAATCCATTGAACTATCGTGCTACACTTTTCTAGTGAATAGATACCCTTAGATCAGCCTCTTCACATCTTTCATCGGCCAAGTCGAGGGACTCATGCAAGAGACCCTCGTTCATCTTAGGATTTGAAGTTCATTCTTCGGTTAGAAGTGATTTCTAGTTTAATTGGAAACATGGCCTCAGATCCATAGGCCAAAGTGAACGGAGTATGATAGACCGTGGACTTTTGGGTCATCCAATAAGCCCACAACACTCATGATAATTCATTAACCATTTCTTAAGGACAGACTTAATGATCTTGTTTTGTTCCTTCACCTGCCCATTCACATGTGAGTGCTTCTGCCAAAAATCTTTTCTCAATTCGATATTAGTTACAGAAAACTTTGAAATTGGCATTCTTGAATTGAGTTCAATACGTTAGTCCTTGAGATGATGGTTTTGATGACAACAACCTTAGAATAAGATTATAAAATATAAATACTAAGATTGTAGTTTAGATATATATGTATATGCAGGATTTAACCATGCAGGTACTAAGAATGAAGACTGTGCAGTATAAAGATTTAAGATATCAAGATTGAAGACTCATGAGTATCAAGATTATCAAGAGTTTAAGATTTCAATATAAGTAATTTAGTTAGGAATTCTACTAAAACTCCAAGAAAAGCAGTGGCATCTTAAAATCCAATATATTCGTGAAATGGAATCCACTTCGAGCCTGTTAAGGGGATGGAACCCTAAGTAGGATGGAACCTATGAAAAATCTAGTGGAACATTGTTTTGTATCCATTAACTTTTGTTCAAAATGTTTTTACAAAATTATATCTTGTTTTCAAAATGATTTCAAAACCTTCCTTTTAAAAGAATCAAAAACATCTATCCTGATTTTAATACTTTTAGCCTCAAAATAATCTTTATTTTCAAAATCAAATTATACTTGGTTTAAAACTATCTTTTAATAATAATATATTTAACTTTTAATATTTATACTTGGATTTAAATATAAAATTATAGTAAAATTATATATATACACACCAAAGTATTATTTTCTATAATTACTTATGTATTTCAACTATAGTTAAGTATATTTATATAGTTTAAAATAGTTTTAATACAAGGTAGAAGTTGTTTTCAAAGAAAAGAAAACTACCAAAAATACCTTAGGCATGTCGACATCCTCAAGTACCCCTTGTCGACATGGTTGCAGTTTATTTCAAAAAATTGAATTTCAAAGGAAGTGTCTATTTGTCATATCCGTTTACCAATGGACATGGCTGTTGTTCTACTATAAATAGGGGTAGTTTTGAATGAATTTGTATTAATATTTTCTCTGATTTCACTCCTCTTCTTCTTCCACATTTCTTTATACACATTTTTACCATTACTCTGCCAAAATCAACATTGAATCTAACTAGATCATTTCTGGTTTGATTCTCTATCACTATCTCAACAAGATCTCAGTGCTATTCAGGGTTATAGGCTTCTTTGTAATAAACTAAGTGAGAAAAGGTGCTAGAAAACGTGTGATTGTAGCCTTGAAAATCAATTGGGTGAACTTGTTGCCCGTGAAATCAAGTATCTCTACCCAGAAGATTGTGAATCTGGAGTGGTGTACCTCGTAGCCTTGAAATCGAAGGTGTAATTGTACATTTGCTTTTGAAAGGATATTTGTACTTGTGTGCGAGACTGGATGTAGGGTAACTCCAAACCAGTACAAAATCTGGTGTGTTCTTTCCTTTATTGCTTTTACTTTATTTCTGCATCTGTGTTTGATTATGTGATCATATCTGTGTCTGAATATTGCATACATTTGTGTTCAAATTAACAAAAACTCAAAAAGATTTAGTAATTCCTTAAAACATTATTCACCCCCCTCTAGTGTTAATCCTAGCCTTAAGATCCGTATTCCGCATTTCTCACATTTGGTATCAGAGCAAGGTTTTCAAAGTTTTCATAATCTGAATTTTGAAAAAATTTCAAAATGGCTACCAACACTGGTACTGTTAACACTACCAACATTGGTTCTATTATCCCTCTCACTAGTTCATTTGTAGAAGGTCAGTCTACTGTTATACCACCACTTTTTAATGGCAGTAACTATGCATATTGGGCATGTAGGATGAAAATATATTTACAATCTATAGGACTAGACACTTGGAATGTCACACAGACTAAATATTCTAAACCCACAACTGATTTTGCACAGTGGACTGCTCAGCAAAAGACAGTTGAACAAAATAACTCTAAAGCTATGAATATTCTATTTTGTTCACTTGATAGAAATGAATTTAATAGAGTGTCAGTTTGTAAGTCTGCATATGAAATCTGGAAAACTTTGCAAGTTACTCATGATAGAACAAGCAAAGTTAAATAGACCAAAATTTTCATGCTCACAAACCAGTTTCAATTATCTAAAAATGAATCTAATGAGTCTATTTCAGATATGTATAGTAGATTTCAAAACATTGTTCATTCTCTAATACTCTTGGGAAAGGAATTTTCGAAAGAAGATCAAGCCAGAAAAATCTTAAATTCTCTTACTCCAAAATGGGATCAGAAGACACTTGCGATCGAAGAGGCAAATGACACTAGTACCTTAAAGATAGAAGAATTAATTAAAAATCTAATGCCGTTTGATGTCCAAATGATTGAGAGAAGAGAAAGCAAAGCATCTGAAAAGAAATCAATGGAGTTCAATTGCATTGACCGATGGATCATACACCAACAACGATAATGATGAAGGGATAGCCCTTATGATCAAGAATTTTCGAAAATTCCTAAAATACAGAAAGATGAACAATCTCAAGAAAAACAACTATAAGAACTCTGGAAATCAGAATGTAGTGCCAAACAATATCAAATGTTTCAACTGTGACGAACCAGGCCATATCAAAAGAGACTGTCCGTATCCAGACAGGCAAAATCTTACTATAAACAATGATTCCATAAAGAAACGAAAACATGCATTTACTGCTACTCTAGATGATTCAGACTCGTCCTCAAGCGATGATGATCAGAAGACAGATAATTCAAATATGTGTTTCACGGCAGTTCACGACTCCGACGAATTCAGAGAAACGGACTCAGAAAAAGGTACACATTTACAATACAATTGGTTGAAATTGCATGCATAGAATCAAATGCTTGATTGATTTATTTTGAATTGGTGTGTTGTTTGAATTTTAAATTTTTTATTTTTTACTATTATTTTATTATTATTTTACTATTATTTTTATTTTTATTTTTAATAGTATCATAATATTTTATACTATAATTCTAGTAATATTCCAGATATATATATATATAGACATTAAAAATTATATATATTGTAACGATCCCGGAATTTAATTGAGTGTGAATTGATAATTAATTTAAATTTTTAATAAAAATTGTGGAATTAATTGGAAATCAATACAAAATTATAAAAATAGAGTATTGTATATAGTATAAAGTAACATTACAAAGATAAAGTAATAATATACTAATGTATTTTATAAAATTGGAATTAAAGCTCAAAATAAATGTTTTCAATTGAATTAAATTAATAAGTAAAAGCATAGAAATAAAATATATTCACATATGAACACTTATAAAAGAAAATAAAACAAATGAAAGAAATAAGGATAGACAATAAATTATATAGCTATGTAAAATGAACATATAAATAATTCTAGAAATAAATAATTTAAAGAAAAGATATAACAAACAAGAATTTGTTTTAAATCATAAAGTAAAATATATGTGCTGAATTGCATGTTAATAATTAAAACTTCAAATAGAATAAAAATTTAAGAGTATGGTTGTAATAAGATTATATGGTTATAAAATAAACCATAATGAAATACATTCAAGTTCTATATAAATTATTGTAAACCAGTAAACAACAAGACAAAAATATGTACATAACAATTTTTTAACTCAAGCATGAGGTATAAAATCAAACTAAGTAAAGGAATGTCATCTCTAATACATACAAAAGCATGTAGCCTGTTTGAAGTTGTAAACAAATTAAAATATAAAGAAACAGATTAGCTAAAAATTATAACAACATATTAAAATAGAAATTTATTCATAGTGTAAAGAAATAAGGCAACAACAATTAATACAAGTATGTACACATATAAACATTCAAGTATATGAAGCTTGCATAAGAAGATAAAACAAAAACTTGTAAAAGCAAGACAAAGATCTCAGCCACCAAAACAAAGAGATCAGCCGAAGTCAAGCAAGCAAAGGTATATTCAAGTACAAAACAAATGTAAAGTAGGATATAAAATTCTCATATAATTAATGCAAGCACACCAAAATAAAGCTGCAGCCACCATAGTAAAGCAAACAAAAGAAAATAAAGTATATATTAGTACATATAGTATGTTCATGTACAAGTAAAGAAAGAAATGTAATAGTTTATAAAACAAGGCAATATCTTTAGTACACCCTAATTTCATCTACCAGCCGAAACAAAGTGATATTGTACAAAGTAATAAATGCATATCAAAAGCAAGATACCTCAGCCATTAAAATATAATTCCCTGTACAAAGGGAATTGCTTTACCCTGTCAACTTCTTTCCTCATATATCAATTTCACTTTTATATATAACAACTTCATTTCATTTAGTTCTTCTCGAACAAAGAAAAAATAAATGCAATTCAGAAATGAATTGAAAGCCTGTGCATATTTTTTTCAAATTGGAAATCAAAAGATAAGCAAATCTGATGACAATATAAACTCAAACAAACAAATCAAACTTGGGCAAATATGCAGATCTGAAGCATCTCAAATTCAAGTCAGTTTCGAATTCCAGAGTTTTGAATTCAATCTTCCAGGCTTGAGTCCTCTGTTCTTTCTTTTTTTTTGAGGTGAGCAACTTTTAAAACCATATGTACTTTGAATTGTATGCGATCAGTATTAGATGGTTACTTGAGTAATATGTTAGTATGAGTGTGAAAATGCATGAATGAGTTTATATGACTGTGAATGCATTCATGTCTGTTTACAGGCATATGTCTTTGGTTTTAAAGTCTCAGGTTTTAAACTCAATTCAAGAAAACTCATAGTTCATCAACTAATAACATTTAGACCATGATGTTTGAATAAAAGTTGTTTATAATACTCTAATCTAAATTTTAAAAATAATTTTAAGAGAAAAAAATTAAGTGAATATTGTATAAAATATTATTTACAGTAAAATCACCATGAATCAGTAAATTTGAGTATTTTAATTTTGAATTCTAATCATACAAGCATGTTCGAATTGTAAAATGATGATTTTAGGTGCAAACCCCATGATTTTTAAGTTGCTAAATCTCGAGTATGAGTGGGTTGAACGAAAATTGCTTTTTCATCAAATTTATTCAATTGGTGAAATTAAATCCTTTGAATTTTGGTCATAAGAAGGACTCGGCGTCAAGTATCATGGGAAAAATTATTGAAAAATTTTTCTATTTCATAAATTGATGAGTCGAGAACAATTTAGGGTTTAAGGGCTAAATCGAGTCGAGTTTGGAGACGCGGTCGCTGCTCCGCCTATGGACCATCGAACTCCAAGACTCTGGTGCCAATAGCGGCGTTGTACTGTGAGGAAGCTTGGGTCAAGTTTTCGTGGCCTCTGATGGCCAGAGGAGGTGGCGCGGGTTCGATTTCTGGTGGTGTGCTGTTGGGTTCATTTGATCGAGATACCTCGATTTTGCTTGCGAGTTTCATTTGTATTTCTTTGTATTTATGTAGCGCGGTTGGGTCGGAAGTGATTTGCTAGGGGTGGTGGAGTTCACCGGAGTTGGCTGTGAAGGTCGTGCACGTGTACGTGCATATGTGTGCATCTGGTTGAAGGGTTGGGGAAGAAGAAGGTATAGGAGCTTGGGAAAACTCGAGTTAATCGAGCGCGTAACTCGAAGCAGGGTGATGGAGGTGTCGAAGCAATGGAAGTAGGAGTTGGGTTAGGCTTTAAGCTGTCGCTGTTTTTTTTTTTTGGGTTTTGTTTTTTTTCTCGGGTCATTCGAGTTGTGGCTCGAAGTGGAAGGGGAGATGGCTCGAAGTGGAAGGGGAGATGTCTCAGGCTTTGTAAACCTGGAAGCAAATCTGTTTTAAACAAATTCTAATGAAGCTTTAAATTGTAAACTAAATTTAACAAAGCTTAAATCCATATTTAAATTTTAATTTAAGTTTATTTTTGGATTCAAATTTGAATGGAAGTCAAATAAATTGTTTTAAACTTGAAAATTGCAAGTTAAAATGTAATGTGATTTAAAAGCTTAAAATTTAAGTAAATTAATTCAAAGGCTTTACTTATATAGGTTTCCTATGTAAATAATAAATATTCTTTACATTTATTTTAAGGTTTATAAATCAATATTTAGATTGGTTAATGTTTAAATATATGTTCATTTTGAATCCTAAATTCAAAATGGAATTTAAATTCAAATTTAAAAGTGTAATGTTTAAAATTACACTTAAATGATTCATGAAATCATTAATAATGAAATGAATCATCTTAGAGATAATTAAGGTAATAAAATGATTTAAAAGATAAGAATGATTTATTTAATTTATAAATAAATAATTTGGATTTAAATTATAATTAGAAATGATTAATAATGAAATAAATCTAAGGAATTTCTTAAGAAAGTGATTAAGAAATATTATTAGTTAATAAAGATAATTATTAGGGATTTTGATTAAAGTGATCAATGTTAATAATAAACTGGATTAATTAATTTAGATAATCAATTATAAATTATTTAAATGTAATTACTTAATGAAAGTCATTAAAGATTAATCACTTACTGTAATTAAATTTGGATATTTTAATTAATTAAAGTTAATTAATTTAGTTTAATTAATTTAAGAAAATCATTAGATAAATTGGTAACAAATGATTTGGAATTAATAAATCAGAATTGGATGATTAATTCATAAGTAAATAAATTTAATTGGAAATAGATTGAGTTGATTAGGATTTAACAATTGATTAATCCTGCTTATAAATGATTATTATATGTTTGACCATAATTATAGATGATCGTATTATATGTGATGTCTTGAATTGGTTGTCCTATCTGATCTGTGATATTTCGTTCTGTGACTGTGTATAAATTATCCATTCATTTACATTGTTATATTATCTGTGAATCTGTGAATGGACGATAAGCGTTATAGTTTATATCGCTTATCAACTATATTCTGTGTTTTGATCTGTGAAGATTGAATGATGTTGCACTATTGTGTTAAACCCCTGGACCACACCATACACACACAAATATGAATTTCACGTGGAAATCGGTTAAGTCGCAGATTTTTGAAATAGTTTTAAATTTGAATTTTTAAATTCAAATGTTTTGGAAATGGAATCGGAATAAAAGTGAAAAGCTTTTGAAATGGAATTTCAAAGATGAAATTTATTTTTGAATAACTTGATTAAATTTTGGAATTTAAATAAATTGATTTAAATTTAAATTCAAGATTTGAAATTGAATTCTATGATTTGAAATTAGAGATTAAAGAGGTTATACCAGTTATATATGAGTTAAACCATTTTAAATATATTAATTTTGAGAATTAGAGGGCTTTAACTTGAGCAAATATAATTGGATTTTTCTGAAACGAAAACTGTTTGTTTTCAATTAATAAAAGCTTTCACATAAGAAATGAACTTCCAATTTGAGTTAAAATGATCTCTAGTTTGCAATGAAGATAATTTCCAAGTTATGAAAACGATTTGAAAGCTATAAGTTAAATCTTTAATTTAAAGATTTAATGGGTTGATCCTATAGAAATGAAATTGTTTTGGAAATCTATGAATTAATCTTTGTGAGATAAATCTTTTTGTTTAAAGATTTGAAATGGTAATTTGTTTAACCATTTAAAGAAAATTTTGGGTTTAAGTTGTGACTTAATTGAAATCCTATATCCATATGTTTTAAATATTTCGCTCACTATTCGGTTTAGCCGGGAAAGGACCTTTGTGTCAAGTAACCCATTCCGAATATGTGATTCGTCGTTATGGATAGCATTTGAAGACCGGTGTTGAAGACCGGGTATTTGCGAGAGCGATAGGATGACCTATCGATTGTCTCTGCACTGGGTAGCTCCCGGTATAGAGATTCCCTGAGTGATGGGAAATCCGATCGGGATTGTGAATACCCGGATTGCAAGGGCTTCTTTGGAAGTGCCTTCGGTTCTGTTCGAGCCCGGAACAGACTTGTATGGATTGTGTGTCTGACATTACATTTTGAGATATAAAGCAGATTTCTTTCAAATACATTTCTGTTGGTGGCGGAGAATTTATTCTTTTAGCTTAACACCCTTCTCTGAGACATACGAGCTTAGAGGTTATGTAGTTGAAGGTTATCAGCGATTTCCCAATTTGGTAATGTGACATGCTAAGTGTTGCTGTGTAATGATCATTGTTTGATCATTTGTGATATGATCATTTGTTTGATCATTTATCTTTGTGATCATTACTTTGATCATTTGTTGACCCAAAGCATGGCTTTGTACCAAATCGTAGTTTTGTGGACGAGACTTCGTCGAGCCTCACACCCCGGAACGGTCAAAACAGGAAAGATGTAGCAAGGTTATCAGGGGGTAGCGCCCCTTTAGGGTATGTACATCTCCTTCTGGATAGAAGTGGTATCATGGTATGGAGCCCAGATACTTACTTATGCGGACATCACAAACCTATATATATCTTGTTTTGTGATTTGATGTTGGGGCCCCGGTTAAAGGTTGTTACAACCGGGAGGTGGCATACTCGTGTCAGTAGTTACCCAGTTAGGGGTAACCCGGCCTTGTGTTGGCAGAGATCCGGTTAGGTTCTTGGGACGTCCTTCCAGAGGCGTTCTCATGTGGCAATGGGAAGTTCCTTGGCCTGACCATTTGTTGGAAATCCAAAGAAACAATATGATCCTTATACGGTTTTAGTTGTATTACCTACTATGGATTGTGGCGGTAACCTGCTATTGAACATAGTAGCTATAGTAGGCATTAGTGCAGAATGCCTATGCTGGCTAAGATTTATATTCTACTTTCGAAATTGTTTTCTACACTATGCACTTATAATAATAATAATATCAAATGATTTGATTTTGCGTAGTAAGCATGTTTGACTCTCATAAGAATAAATCTCCTCCAAGTCTGCGTTTGCATTGTGTGTGTGGTGGGAGGTCTTATGGTAGTTTCATTTTCAAAAAGCATTGCGAATTTACTTTAAAAATTCTCTTGTTGATTGTTTTTAAAGATAAACTGTTTTCGTTGCTCACACCAGTCCCATGACTGATCCGGAGTTTATTGTTCCTTTCCTAAACTCTGGGTGCTCACTATTTTCCACACGAGCAGTCTAGAGTTGGGTTTTTCAGATAGTTAGGTTCAGTGAATTATCTGGAGTTAGTTCAGTCTTTGGTTCGCACCAGTCTGGCCTAGCTTGGTGCATTGTTATGGGGAGTTCGAGCTATTGCTGGATTTGTTCTTGGAGATGGAGTTCAGATTTGGAGTTCTTCGGTAAAGACTATCTTAGAGTTATTTGTTCCACTACTTGTGTTATCTATTTTCTTTCCGCTGCTATTTTATTGTATCTCTGATGTATATTGATATTCATTGTATCACTCTGTTGTATCAGTATTGTATATCAATGTATTATTCTTTTATTCCGCTGTGATGTTTACTTAATGTTGTTATAAGCTCCAGCGAATCGGTTTTGAATGATCGAATCTACGGCATTCGAGTACGAATGAAGTATGGATGTCGATTTTCGAGCGGGCAAAATCCGTTTCGTCACACACACACACACACACACACACATATATATATATATTAGAGTACTTAAGAAAAACAATCATGGAAATTCAAAGACACATGTCGACATGGTCCCCACCATGATGTCGATATGGGTATAGAAATTTGAAATTCAAATTTTGAATTCAAATATTGAATTTCCCTCCATCTTTTCACTTCATTCAATTCTATGAAAAGGCACCTTTTGATCAGAGAATATGTCCTTTGAGAATTTTTTATTCACTATCTCTTATCACAACTTTTCACTCTCATTTTCAAATTCAAACTCTTATTTAAAAAACTTCAAGCCCCTACTCTCTACTCTAATGGCTTCTTCAAGCAACCTTCCACAATGAGAATTTCCAGAAAGATAAAAGAGTAACTCTACAATGACCTGGAGGCTATAAAAGCATATATCAACTATGCAAACTATGGAAAAGTTCATCCCAGGAAGTTTGCTTTATTTCAAGATTTCTCTACTTATGAAATCGATTCTCTTTTTGCGAGTAACCAAGTTTTAGTCTTTTTAATGCTTCTCAAAACGATTTTGTTTGTTATCCAAGTCTTGTTAAAATTTTCTATGCAAATCTTAATAGCGGATTTTATAATGGAAATGGTGATGAAATTTGGAGTAGTGTCAAAGGCACTACAATCGTTTTAAATTGTGATCTTTTGGGTACCATTCTCAATTGCAAAAGCACGGGAATGGATCTTTCTAGTTTTAATATCGATGAAAATGATCATGAGACATTTCATCACATTTTCTAAGAAAATGATAATTTTGAATTCGAAAATCGAAACTTTCAACCAAAAGCTAGAATTGTTAATCTTCTTTTACAATATACTTTGACCCCAAGATTGGGGAATTTTAACAATCCAACTTCAAAAGTTTGCTAAGCACTTTTTGCTATTTTTGGAAATTATGATATTAATTGGGCGCAAGTTATATTGGATGAATTTCGTCCCAAAAATCTTGAAATGGGTGAAAACACTTTGTATGATGGAATCTATCTCACTCGAATTTTTAACTATTTTAGAGTGATTTCAAATGAGAAGAATTTGTTTCAAGAAAGGTTTTTAATCACTTAAACATTTCTCTTATGAAAATTCCATTTGTTTTTCAACCTTATGAGACTCTTGCCGAAAAGGAAGAGCGTTTGGCTCATGAGGAGATGGAAGAGGAGGAAGAGGGAGAAGAAGAAGGGGTGAAATGGAAATAGAAGGAGAAGAAGAAGAAGGTGAAACCTCTTTGGAAAGCATTGACTATTCTCCTAATCCAACCAACAAAACCTTACTCAAAAATCAAAAGACTGTTGTCGAGAATCAACGGATTCTTAAACAGTCCGTTAGTAAGAAATTGGATAAAATGTCATCGAAGATGAACAATTTTTTCTCCAAAATCAGCAAGAAGCTTGGATTATCTTCATCTTCGTCATCCTCTAACTAGTTCTACCTTTTCATGTCTTGTTGTATTTGCTTTAGTTTGTTTTGATTTGAATGTTCGTGTAGTTCTTAATGTTTAATCATTGTATCGCACTATTACGAAATGAAACTGAATTACTTTCTGTTATCTAGCTTATCTTATCTCTAGAATAAATGTTAGTATGTTATATATATACACACACACACACAATTATTCACAAAATCAAAATAAGTCATCAAAGTCACTGTACCATGTCGACAGCCCCCCTTGACCATGTCGACATGTACTGGTCAGAAATGTCTTTTCATTTAAATTTGAAATTTGAATAACTACCTTATGTCTATTCATTTCAAATGAATTTCTACACCTATAAATACCTATTTCTTTCAGAATTCATCACTCAAAATCATTTCTTATCTACATTTCTTTCACAAATTCAAAAATGGCCAATCCAATTCATATTTTAACCGAGAATTTTGAAGAAACCCTTAATTCTTTCAAGAATATTCTCTCTTTCATTCTTCGTAATCAGCGACACTTAGAGTTGAGTCAAATGAAGATGATCAGGGAGCAAGAAAAGCATTTCGATGTGATACGATGGATGATTTCCTCCCTGCACAAAGATGATAATGAAGCACATCCTTCTGCCTCTCTCACCAATGATAACGAAAATTGGGATGCCGTTAAAGCAGACCCTATATTTGGAGAAGAAGGATGGGTTGAAGTTCCTTGTAATTTTTGATTTTATTTGATTTCTTTGTTTGATTTTAATTGATTGCTTGGATTGATTTGATTTGTTTTGATTTGGTTTGGTATAGATTGATATTTGGTTTAGATTGATGTTTGGTGTGCAAAACATGTATAAAAACACATTGATATTTATATGATCTTTGATTAGTTATCAGTATAATTATCTCTTAATCTATCTATTATATACTCCATTGAATATAATATTAATGTAGGTATTTTAGTACAAGAATAAGGGGGAGTTCTATAGTTTGGAGTTAGTTTTTGTTGATGACAAAGGGGGAGAAGTATAAAATAGGATAGTTAGGCATAGATTAAGGGGGAGTTATTAGTTTTAGGGGGAGTTATTAGGATAGAAGTAATATTTTATAAACAAATGTTGTCATTATTAAAAAGGGGGAGATTGTTAGTCCTTGATATGATGGTTTTGATGACAACAACCTTAGAATAAGATTATAAAATATAAATACTAACATTGTAGTTTAGATATATATGTAGGATTTAACCATGTAGGTACAAAGAATGAAGACTGTACAGTCTAAAGATTCAAGATATCAAGATTGAAGACTCATGAGTATTAAGATTATCAAGAGTTCAAGATTTCAATATAAGTAATTTAATTAGGAATTCTATTAAAACTCCTAGAAAAGCACTGGCATCTTTAAATCCAATTTATTCGTGGAATGGAATCCACTTCGAGCATGTTAAAGGGATGGAACCCTAAGTAGGATGGAACCTACAAAAAATCTAGTGGAACATTGTTTTGTATCCACTAACTTTTATTCAAAATATTTTTACAAAATTATATATTGTTTTCAAAATGATTTCAAAACCTTCTTTTTAAAAGAATCAAAAACATCTATCCTGGTTTTAATACTTTTAGCCTCAAAATAATCTTTGTTTTCAAACTCAAATTATCCTTGGTTTTAAACTATCTTTTAATAATAATATATTTAACTTTTAATATTTATACTTAGATTTAAATATAAAATTATAGTAAAACTTTGTGTGTGTGTATATATACACCAAAGTATTATTCTCTATATTTACTTACGTAATTTAACTATAGTTAAGTATATCTATAAAGTTTAAAATAGTCTTAATACAAGATAGAAGTTATTTTCAAAGAAAAGAAAATTAACAAAAATACCTTAGGCATGTCAACATTCTCAACTACCCCCTTGCCGACATGGTAGTAGTTTATTTCAAAATTTTGAATTTCAAAGAAAGTGTCTATTCATCATATCCTTTCACGAATTTACATGGCTGTTGTTCTACTATAAATAGGGGTAGTTTCGAACGAATTTTTATTAATATTTTCTCTGATTTCACTCCTCTTCTTCTTCCATATTTCTTTATACACATTTTTACCATTACTCTGCCAAAATCAACATTGAATCTAACTAGGTCATTTCTGGTTTGATTCTCTATCACTATCTCAATAAGTTCTCAGTGCTATTCAGAGTTATAGGCATCTTTATAATAAATTAAGTGAGAAAAGGTGTGATTGTAGCCTGTGTAATCAATCAAGTGATAAAAGGTGTGATTATAGCCTAAGAAATCAATTGGGTGAACTTGTTGCCCGTGAAATCAAGTATCTCTACATAGGGGATTGTGAATCTGGAGTGGTGTACCTTGTAGCCTTAAAATCGAGGGTGTGATTGTACAATTTCTTTTGAAAGGAAATCTGTACTTGTGTGGGGACTGGATGTAGGGTAACTCCGAACCAGTATAAAATCCGACGCGTTCTTTCCTTTATTGCTTTTACTTTATTTCTGCATCTGTGTTTGATTATGTGATCATATCTATGTCTAAATATTGAATACATTTGTGTTCAAATTAACAGAAAATAAAAAGATTTAGTAATTCCTTAAAACACTATTCACCTCCCCTTTCTAGTGTTAATCCTAGCCTTAAGATCCGTATTCCGCATTTCTCACATAATATTTTCATGGAACTTCAAATTTAGATAGGATATTCTTCACTGCAAATTGATCACTTTCTTTTGATCCTAGCAAGTGATTACCCTTCTGCCAACTTTGTGAAGTAGTCCCCAGCTACAATAACATATTTGACTCTACCTTTTGACACCGATAGAACACAAATTATATCAATTCTCCAAATCGCAAAGGCCATGGGCTAACCATGTTGAGTAGATGGCATCTGGGCATCTTCGCAAACCATTAGCATTTATCACATCATCTGGTGTAATCATCCACGTCTCAGTTAATCGTTGGTAAGAAGTATCCATAGCGAAGAACCTTTTTTACCAATGTCTGATCCCTATTATGATCCCTATAGCTTCATTCATATACATCCACAAGGAACTTCTTATCTTCCTCTTTGGTGATACACCACTATAAGGGGTTGAGAATCCTCTCCTATACATCACCACTTCTTACATTATAAATGATGGTACTTTACGTAGGAGCTTTCGCCATTCTTTTCTTCCATTTGGGAGAGTTCCTTTTAACAAATAGTCTTTCATTGAGTCATCCATGACTCCCTTTCCTCTAAGGCCTCCATGGTCTAATCAACTTCCATCTAGTCGAGCTTAGACCCAACAAAATCTCTTGTAAAATGAGTGCCATTAGTTGTGCATCCCTAGAGCACTAGTCTGGTTGATGAATCAGCTTTTATATTGTCTTCTCAAAGAATGTGTGTTATCATATACTGCTCAATGTCACGCAGTAGTTCCAGAACATTCATCGGATAAAGGAAAAATCTAGCTCCCTTAGTCTAATTTTTTTTTCTTAATTAGATATAACACCAATTGAGAGTCATTGAATATATGAAGCATCTTGACATCAAGTTCCTTTGCTATCTTGAGTCTCGTAATCAACGCTTCAAATTCACTTTGTTGTTTGTCCCTAGGAACTCTAACTTTATAACATGTCATATCTTCCACCCTTTCAAGGTTACAAGGACCACTCCTGTCTTGAAATTATGCTTGTTGGAGGTTCATATATATGCAATTTCCATTAGGATAGTCGAAACACATGTTCTTCCACTTCTCCATCCGGGATGGTGAATTTAGCAATGAAATTAGCCAGCACCTACCTTCGTATCACCCTTCTAAGATAGTAGGTTATATCATTTTGACATAGGTTGATATTCCACTTTAGTAGTGTCCCCAAAGTTTCAGGTCGATGTAGTACTTACCTTAATGGTTGATCAGTCAATACTTATATCGGGCGAGCTTGGAACTATGGTCACAACTTCCACTACACAATTAACAAGTAGTACACTAGGTTCTCTAGCTTCAGATAATTCGTTTTTCTCCATTGAACCACTTGCTGATATAATACACTTACCTTTTGGATTCTAGCCTCCTCACATATGAAGGCCGCACTTAGTGCGTGAGCAGATATTGCCAAGCAAATAAATAGATCTTCTCCTTCTAAAGGTGTTAACAAAACAAGTGGTCTCTCCATATGATTTAGTGAATTCTAGAAAGCTTCCTGACATTCCTTCATCTAAAGAAACTTTTCTTTTTCATTATTAATTGAATAAAAGAATGATATACACTTATCCATCGCTCTCAAGATTAATCTACTCAATGCAGTGACTTCCTCATTCAAGATCTACATTTCCCTCCTTGTCCGAAGGAAGTAACCTCCTTTAACGCACTAATCTATTATGGATTAGCTTCAATGCCTCTTGAGTAGATAGTGAAACAAAAAAACATGCTCGATGTGACTCCGAAAGAGCACCTCAGTGGATTAAGCTTCATCCCATACTTCCAAATCACATCAAACATCTCAAAGAGGTTGTCCATGTAATCCATCATTCATTAATTGATTTGATTTTGTAACACCTCGCATTTTAATAAAATTAAACAAATCGATTATAGGGTAAAATCGCAATTTTAACTTAAAGGGAAAATTAGTAACTTTCTATACGAGTTAGAATTATACTATGGGACCTATTTTGTTGCATCTGAAATGCCATTAACAATCAGAAAACATATATAGTTTGCTGAATTTGATTAAATAGGCTAGAAAATAGAAGAAACCAAACCCAGTGGCATTTTCATAAGATATTGTATTTGAGATTTTAGCCTAAAATTGGACTATTTCGGCTTATAAATAGAAATAAAAACCTATTCCATAATCACACTTTAACTTAAACATATCATCTCTACTCTCCATCTTCTCCTTCATCTATCTTTAAACAAAACCAATTCCAAATCCACCAAATTAAATTCAAATTAAATAGATAAATATATAGAACTAATGACCATGAAGAGAACTACAAAATTAACCAAATTTGTCAAATTATTAGGTATTTTCAAAGTCGGAAATTTCTAGATAGCAAAGAAGGAGGAGGATTCACTTCATATTTGTGTATATATTGATAAGTTATAAAAATCAACTCTTATATTCGTAAATCGAAATATGTGTGATGAAGTTGATAATCAATTTTTTTTCTATATATACACCTGATTAAATCTAACATGTCATGACCAGATGATTAAAAATCTATCTTTTACAATTTATTTAGCAAAAGTTAATCTCCTTTGAATTAAAAAATGTGAGATATGTAGGTGCTCTAAACCAGATATAATATGCATCAAAAGTGTAGTTTTCTATGACACAAATCTAATGGTGGTGTTTATTCTTCGATTGGTTGCATAGGTTGATCAGAACATCGAGATTTTATAAAATGTAGACCGCTCGTTTCTATCCAATGGAAAAACAATGACAATACTATGATTAGGAAGCATAGACATATACATGAGGTAAAGCTAGTCCCTTCGGTGGTCTTCGATCGATTCAAGTCATCGTCGGGTAATCAAATCATTGAGGTAGGAGATGCAACATTGTCCATCACAGGGTCATCAAAGGTATTGGTTCTGGTGGCGACAAGCTCAACTTGGCATGGGAAGGTGGTTGCTAGCGTCAGATGATCAAACATCGGTGGCAATGGAGGACGTCGTTGGGGCCGATGTCGTGAAAGAAGGTTTACTATAGCAAACACGGGTTACAAAATTATCGATAATATATTTAATTTTATAAATTAAATAATTAAAAAATTGCCACTTAACTTTATATGTCCATATCTCTCATATATGATCTCCATTTCACGCTCAGTTCCTTGCGTCGGGATCATGGCATGATGACGAATGATTTGACTTGTTGTTTGTTTTGTTTTGATCAACTTAAAAAAGTGTTTTATTTTAGCAGATTTTTTATATGATGGTCCTACTGGGATGCATGGGTACATTTATGGGGAAATTAGTCAGCGGTTGTACTAGTGACGTTCGACGGTATACGATCTGGGACTTTGGGCTCGATCGTTTGCATACATTTTTTGCATTCGAGCTACGACTTTGGGCTTCGTTGTTTGCATACGTTTTCGGCATTCGAGTCGGGACTTCGGGCATGGTTGTTTGCATACATTTTTGGCACATGAGTCGCAACTTTAGGTTCAGTCGTTTGCATACGATTCAGCATTTTCTTTAGGTCATTGGGTGGTTGTTTCAATATGTTTGTAATGCCCCTGAATTTTAATTAACATTATTCGGGATATATTGGATAAATTATTTGTGAATAATTAGGAAGATGAGAGTAATAAATCCAATGGCCGTGTCTTAATGAAGGAATTAAAATAAGACTTGACTAAATTAAGAAGAAGAATTTTCCTCAGGGGTAAACTTGGAAATGGGGCTACATTTCTTAGTCTAAATCTCTTCCTCCACTTTAGTAAACTTTTACTTTCTAATTCATAACTCCTTAACCATATTTCGGCCTGCCATTAAAATCTCCAAGAAGAGCAATAAAGTGAAGAAAAGGCTAAGGAATTAAAGCTAGAAAATTATCTCATTCTCCAATTAACTAATCAAGGTGAATAATCATGTTTAACAACTCATTTTTTTGTGTTTGGATCGGTTATGGGTTATACCCGATTCATATTTGTGATTTTGTTCAGAATACAACCATTGAAACCTTCGTTTGGATAAGACATAGATGTTTTGAATGTTAATGGACTAATTAACACGTTTTTATTCGGTTTTGGTTAAATTACGAGTTGTTTTTATCTTCATATGCTTTGAAATTTTAATATCTTGAAGTACATGATTTTTCAGATTTTTTGTTATTTTTGAGGATTTTTCCTTAGTGATTTACTAAGGTAATTAAATTATTTAAGGATAAGGGCTAAACTGCAAAACTGCCTTCGAATTGGACAATTCGGAGGGAAGGCTGCAATTCAAAATTTTAATTATGGTAAGAATTATATTTAAGAAAAAGTTTGACTTTGTATACTTTTTACTATTTGAAAGTAAAGGAGAAGGATCCTAAACCAATCAAAATTAGACAAGTAAGATAAAATATCGCTTCAGCAGACCCAGTTCTGCCTTCAACTCAAATAAGCCTGCTTTTACCCTTTCGACGAAGTCAAATAGTACCTTTTGTATAAGACAAAGGGTAAACAATTACCCTCCTCATAAGTTGAAAGGTAGGCATGGTGTCAAAGGGAAGATGGGCGAAGGGATGGGGAGGCTACTTCCTTTGCTTTCAAATAGAAACATAATTTCTTATGAATAAGTTGAAGGGGGATCCTTCGACTCTATCATTTTATAAAAGACTTAAAATTTTAGATGTTCAAGAAGGGGTTTCGAATGGGATCTTTGAAAGTTTAAACCTTTAAGAGATTTGTTTTAAATTGTTTTCTAAAAGGGTGTTTTAATCCTTTCGACTAAGTCGAAGGGATGCCTTCGACAAAGCCAAAGGGAAAGAAAGGGAAAGAAGAAGGGATACTTTTGAACCTCCCGTTGTTTTAAAGTAAAAGGTTTAACGCCTTCAATAAAGTCAAAGGTTAAACCTTCTGATAAGGTCGGAAGTATACTTTCGAAGGGTTGGTTCCAACGCCAACGCCAACACTTTATTGTTTTGATTTCAAAAGGTTTTGAAGGGGTTACCTTCAATGAGTGCGAAAGTTTTTGAGTTTTAACAATTTCGAAGGGTTTTGATTTTCATTACTTTCGAAAGGTTTATAAATGATTTTATAAGGGGGGACACCCTAGGCTTTCGAAAAGGTAGAACCTTTCAACTAGGTTGAAAAGGAACCTTCCGACGAGGTCAAAAGGTAGAACCTTTCAGCAAGGTCGAAAGTTATGATTTTGTGATGTTTTCAAAAGGAAGGCTTCCAAAGGGGCTAACTTCGGATTTTTTTTCCTTTGGAATGGGACTTCTTTTGAAGGGGTTTAAAGGGCTGTTTTAAACCATTTTTCTTAAGTACTATTTTTCAAACTTGAAGGGGTTACTTCGATGGGTTATAGCATAAAAAATTATTTTGTTTGAATATGTAAGGGAGATCCTTATATAAATTTGATGTTATTAAACCTTGGGGAAACCGGGGTGGGTTTTATATTTTTGATACATAGTTTGGGGCTACAAATAGAAATATGCTTTCGAAAATATACATTGGGGCTATCAATGTGTTTTTATTTAATTTAACCTAATTGGGGCTACCACTGGGAATATGTTAAACATGTGGTATACCTGGGGAAAATAAGTAATCATGGGTGTCATGAATTTTTATAAATAATCATGGGGATCATGATGTTTTAATTGGCCAAGTATTGGGTTCTTGGTTAACCTACGAAAACAATGGAACGTGCGGCGGATATCCCACGTCAAATTTTTAAAGAAAAGAATGTCTTGCCAGAGGTGGTTAGCATCGGGATTTGGCACGCAAGGGTTCATAGTCATCCTAGAAAACTATGTAGTGTGCGGTGGATAGCCCATACCATCTTTTATAAAAACAATGTACGATGGATAATTTGAATTTATTTTAAATGGATTCGGGACGGATAGTCCTATTAAATTATAACAGATAGTTATTTAAAAATTTTAGAGGGGAACTCTATTAAATTTATTTTAGATGGGAAATCTAATAAGCGGGTGGATGTGATATCCAGTACATATGACTTATGGCTTTATTTCTATTATGTTAAGATTAATCATTGGATGCAGGGGCAAAGTAAATGATTTGCATGTTTTATTTTGGGTACTAGTGAGGAGAAAACCCATTCCACTAAGCGGCATGGTCTCACTAGATATATGTTGATGATAAGAGATGATGTGATATTATTACACTAGACTTATTGTTTGAACTGAAGTTTGTGTTCCTCCACAAACTCTCGGGTACTCAAAATTAATTTGAGTAGACTGAGAGTGGAAGACTTTTAGGTTTTTGGATGAGTAAGCTTCCATAGGCGTGTAGGAGGCAGTGTTAGCTGTATAGGAGCTATTTTGTGTATTCCGCTGTGATGTACTAAGAACTGTAAAGTTCATATAAGTTGTGTGATCATCACAAGGGGACATCTTCATATGTCGCTCTTATCATATTTTGTACATGTATATGTGATCTAAATGTGGTTAACGTCTGGGATTATGTAATTAAAACTTAAATTATAATTTTCATGAAATGGAAAATTCTGCATTTGGAAGTTTAAAATTTTTCATATTCATGTGTTCGTATGTATCAATATTAACTATGCCATATTTGGTCCTCAAGAAATAACAACTACGGATGACTGTAGTACCGGTAGCAATTAGTTTTGTCCCTTAGAAGGCGGGATGTTACAAGTTGGTATCATAGCATGGTTTATGCACTTAAAATGAATTTAAACCTTAAAAGGTTTTTAAAGCATAATGTAATGATCTAAAATGTGGTTGGGCTTGGGTAAGCATTATAGTAACGTATGTGTACTTTGCTATAGATACCTAAGCATGTATTCCTCGCTCTCTTAAGCCATTCTTCTATATCTTACCAAGAATGGATTTCAGATAGTAGGGAAGTAGGATATGGAGGCAGGAAAAGGGAGAGTGAATCTAGGTAGGAGACGCACCGCAACAAGTGGAAATGTTTGACCCAATACTAGGAGCAACCAGGATCGACAATCAAATGCAAACCCAAATGAAAATGCTAATATTGGTGCTGAGATTTCGTTGGTTGATATGGGGATAATGTAACAGTTCTTCATCAATATGATGCAAGCTGGAGCAACTGCGGGAGTGGCTGTAGGGAATGTTGGAGGAGCTAATCCGTTGGCCCTACTTGGCAATAATTATTCGGAATGAAGAGATGCTTTCTACTTTTGGAAAAGGAAACCGGTTGATGTACGTAAATTTCAGGGTAATAACTGGAAGTTCTTCAAGAAGAAAGGTGCCCAACCATGGGTAGCAGCTAAGAAGTGCAACGCTGATATTATTTGTTACAAGCATGAAAAGAAAGGGCACTATGCTAATGAGTGTCGCTCGGGTGATGGAAGAGCAGTTGCAGTGAGGCCGAATGTGAAGTGCTACAACTTTAGCCACATGAGGCATTACAAGGACAAGTGTCCCGAGGCTGCAAAGGCTGGAAAGGGAAAGGTCGTTGCATTGGAACCATCATCCTATAGACTAATGTATACTGAGAAATGAAAAATTGTTATGGAAGGTATGCTTATGATTCTTAGGACTTCGGTTAGGACACTATTTGATACCAGTGCATCACACTCATTTATATCTTAGTATTTGGTAGATTTCTTATGTCTGGAACCTTTATACCTTATTACTCCTTTAAGGGTTGCCAATCCTATAGGAGGATATGCAACTCAGGGAATGAGATATGACCAGTTAAAACTTGATTTGTTACGTCATATGTTTGCATGCAGTTTATATGTTTTTGATTTCGTAGGTTTCGGGATCATATTGAGTATGGATTGGTTATATAGATATGATGCTAGGATATTTTTCCAAGAAGGGGAAATATCATTGAGACACCATAATAACCATAACTGAGTCATTTACTCGGTAAAGAGTTTGAACGGAAATGCTTATGGGTCATTGGGTGTTATGAGAACGAAAGCAGAGTTGAAGTAGGTTTATGTGGCGAGAGAATTTGCGGGTTCATTTGAACGAGTTTCGGTCTTCCCACCGAAAAGAGCAATAGAGTTTGGACAGATCTCATATCGGGAGCTAAACCCTTAAGTACACGACCTAGAAGAATGTCACCAACCGAGATGAAGGAATTGAAGGTGCAGCTAGTGTAATTGGAAGGAAAGAATTTCATCCGGCCAAGAAGTTCGCTTTGGGGAACGGCCGAGGTATTCGTGAAGAAGCTAGATGGGTCATTAAGGATGTGTATCGACTATCGTATATTGAACGAGAGGACGATTAAGAATAGGAATCCTTTGCTAAGGATCGACGACTTATCCGATCAGTTGAGTGGAGCCATAGTGTTTTCCCAGTAAGATTTGGCGACAGGTTTCCATCAGCTAAAAGTGACAGATGACAGTTTTACTTTAGCGATGTTTAGGACCAGACATGGGTCTTACGAGTGGTTGGCTATGCCACTCGGGCTTATTAATGCACCAGCTTTCTTCGTGGATTCGATGAACCGAGTTTTCCAAGAGCATTTGGATAGGTTCGTGTTGGTTTTTAGTGATGACATTTTGGTATATTCTAAGAATGAGAAGGATCATGTGGATCATGTTAGAATAATGTTGGAGGCACTAAGGCAACATCAACTGAAGGTGAAGTTCTCCAACTGCCATTTCTGGAAGAAGGAAGTGAAGTTCCATGGTCATGTAGTTTCCGAGGTAAGGTTAGCAGTTGATCCGAATAAGATCGAAGTTGTTAACAATTTCTATTCAAAATATCCCAAAAATAATATTCGATTCTTTATTACAAACACTTTGGAAAACATTTCCAATTTTCCAAGATTTTAAAAATAATTCCAAATTTCATTTCAAACATTTCCCAAAAATTTCGGAATCTAAATTTTAAATTCCGGTTTAAATATAGTTCTAGTTGTAACTCCGTTGTATATATCCTACTTATACACTTCCTATTTGGTTTTATGAACCATTACAATTTTTATCATTTTGTTTTGATTATAATATTATCAACCAAACATCCAAATATACTATATATAATAGTCTTGGAAATTTATTTCTTTCATATCAAAATATAGCTTAGGTAAAATTATTTCATTTGCCCTCTTCAAAACCATACCATGTCGGTTTACCTTGTTTAAGAGTTTAGAAACCCCTATCGATATAGTTGTACTTCCCGTACCGACCAGAATTCATAAATACTCAATCGATAAGTCAACAAAATATAAAACATTTTATATCCACTAACAAATACGTGTTATATCTACTAATACACTCAAACTCATTCTAGGGTACTTCTGACCCTATCTCTAATGAGTAATCCCCACCAAAGCCAAGGTTCTTGCTTTACCTTTAGCTTTGATACCAAGTGTAATGGCCTGTATCTATGTACCATTTGAGTTGACAATACATCTCGCATGTCCAACTCACATTCAACAGAAATACGAATCATTAGGAGTGAAGAAGAAAATGATAGAATAAAAACTGAACAATACAGAATCCCACAGCGGAATGAATAATCTATAATATATCATAAGTCTTTACATAGAACAAAAACTGTAATACACACACACACACAAACATCAATCAGAGTACAACAACCAATAATCAATCTAGACAGTTATAATAACTTGTCCTCATATACATAACACAAAGCAGAATAAAATCAAGTACATGAATACGTCTCTGTCATCCAGCTTGTCTTCTGAGCTCCATAGCATGATAAACTGAATATGTTGACTCCAGCATTATAATAAAATAATACCTGAGTCAGTCTGGAAAACCAACGTGAGGAAAAAACACATTCAATTTGAATTTAATTATATTTTAAAATCCTTGAAAAACAAAGGAATCTCGTAAGACCACACCATACACAAACACGACGGGTTTTTACCTTACGACACCAAAACATTTTATATAGAAATCATCTGACATTAAAGCAGTGTCTATAGAAAGTAAATTAGAAAATAGCTGAAATGTTTACATCTTACGTTTCAGCATAGTTGGGCAAATCAAAACCATACAAGCTCATAGAGGATATTGGATTACGTACAATGACTAGGCTACTGGGGTACCGCCCATCATAGTACACCTCTAGAAAAATGTGCCGAGATCGTACCTAACGATCCCTTCCAACATAGGACCTGCCTACCCCTAACCTGGATAGTACCGAATACGTTATCACCCCAAGTGTTCCCACCGTTATCGAGCACTCTTTTTTCCATGCACACCAATATCCATAATTTTAAATATAATATTTCCGAGGATATCTAGAAAGGTGATAACATACCCTACTTGGATGCGACCCACTTAGCCTTACCGCATTTTCCATGTTTTAGTCATTCCCGGTTGATGATGCTTGACGCTACATTCACCTTAAGAATAACATTCATACTTGAAATGCTAACACTGCCTTCCAGGCAACAATGCAATGATAGCATTCATCCATACAAATTGTCCTAGGTCTGGAAAAACCAAATCTCGTTCAATGTTACCATCTTCATTATCTATGAGATATCACAATTCGTACATACAAACCGGATCGAAGTGATTTTCAGATAATTAAATCTGATCCCGGTCTCTTCGAAACGATCAACGAATTTGGGAAGATTTGATAGTCGTTTATTTAACTATCAAATAATACACATAAGCATTCACTAGGCATATATTATAAATTTCCCAAAATATTTATTTCAAATGTCTTTACAAAGATATATAAATCCAAATCTCTTCCAGTATTTCATCCTTTGAAAACAATTCCAAATACTTATATCCTTAATAGGATATTTTAATCCATATTAACACTTAAAATCACTCCGAAAACAAATTATAATTCCAATAATTTCTATATCAATCGTTTCGTAGTTTGAACATTTCCAAAACCATTTAATTCCGGTACTTTGGAATATTCCATCTTATCGCACAAATCTCTAGAATTTTATTAATTCCCTTTATAATTCCAAATTTTTTATCAATTATACTTATTTAAACACTAACTAACAAATTTATAATTCCCTTAAATGAATTTAAATTCATTTTTCCAAGTTCATGCATCTCAACACTTTGGACATTTCTTAAATTCCCAGAATACTATTATAACACTTCACCAAAACCATCACATCCATTTGACAAATCCAGTTTATAATCCCGAGAGTATAAATTATTTCTGATTACTTACTTTTAAAAACCATGTGTATAATAATTAATTTTCGTAACATGGATAAATAATTATTAAGATATCAAAGCACTTTTAAAATAAACGTCAATAGCTAACTTTGATTTATTTATAAAATCTCTCATTGATTTACAAAACTTGTTTATAAAACTTATAATCCATTTCATAATTAAATAACAAAAATTTTCCAAAAAAAATTCAATCCAATGAATAGTTTTAAAACTACATAGTTAGTAAGTAAAATCCTTTTCGGAAACCAACTTCACCTTTTATTACAAATCTATTTTTAAAACGCCATACAACCAATTCTATATTTATAAATCTCAAACGATTTGTCACAAGTCAAATCACGTTTCCAATTTCACAATCTTCTTCCAACTTCCAAAATAGATTCCACCATTTCTTTCTAAATTAATTTCCATATTTCATTTAAATTCTCACTATGAATTTATATTTCAACTTTATCAATGATAATCATTCTACTTAATTTATGAGCACTGTTTATAAATCCCATAAGCTTATTTTCCACTTTTCAACAGATTCATATTACAAAAATTCAGTTTAAATCAATTTCCAATAAAATTCCATTTCTAAGTCTATTCCTTAAGTAATCCAAACTATACACCAAAACTAAATCAAATCTCAATTTCCACCTCCCATTTCCTATGTCAAAGATCTTATTTAAATCTATTATTTAAAAAATTCGATTTAAATTTTCCACTTGAAACCATTTTTCGAAATAGCTAAATAAATATCCAAAATCCAATCATTTAATTTATCCATTTCAATTTCCTTTTAAATAATACAAAAATTTAATATAAATATTTCATTTCCAAATCGCCTTTTAAATTTCCCTTTTGAAATACAATAATATTATTTACGGTATTTATAATACCGAAATTAGAGCCAGTGCTACTATAGCATCAAATCCAATCACACAAAAATCCATAGCATATTTATCCCATCACTTCATATATTGCTATATATGCAAAACAATCAATATATTTTCGAGGAATCCAGTTGGATCCCTTAAACATGTTTCCCTACATCCATAGATGTTAGTCAATACAAAATACCAATCCCGCTTCAAGGCAGGATATCGTGGCAATATAGGGTCATCCCCTATTATGCGGAGCACATAGTGTCTCATCCACTCCAATCGGCAAAAAATAAACCCAAATACTAATATATATATATATATATATATATATATATATATTATAACGTCCAAACTGATAATACTCTATAAATTCATCCAATCAACCAATAATTGATTTTTAACATTTTATGTTTAATCTAGTAATCCAAATGAGTGAGATTTACTCACCTTAAGTTTTCAATTTGCCAACGCTTCAAATTTAAGTTAAATCGAAAGACGTTCAATTTAGCCTAAATCTTCGCTAGCTCTAATTGACTCCAAATCTATTCTAGAACATATTATTCGTTGCTACGATTCCGACACTGCCTGTTTTGTCCAATTCCAACCTCGTAGGATCCTGGCCATGAATTCTTTCCCTTCTTCATTTCTGTTCGTTCCCAGTTCGAAGAAAACCATAGCTGTGAATAAACAATCCATCACTGTTCCACCTTCGGCCAATTTCTCGTTGATCAGCGACCATCTTTTCGAAGGCCTAAGAAACTAGCACCAATGCCATAGATCCCATGGCAGTCGGCCCTTTCATTAACACGAGATTCGTGCATGAAGGGCCGCTATAAGAGGCTCGAAACCTCCTTCAACACGGCGATTTCTACCGTTGAATTGGTAGAACTCGAGGTGTTCTACGTTTTTGTAGTTGGAAATTTTTGATAATACTTGATTGCTGGAGAGATAATTGAGGGGGAAGGTGACCCTTTTTTGGCCATTCATTTAATGGCTTGTGGCAGCGTTGATTTAGGGCTAGGATTTATTTGCGTGTGTGTATATATGCGTATAATTTACTATTTGAAGCCCTATTCACACTTGATTTTTCAGATCTCCAAAGGAAACATGCTGATAGGCGTTCGTAATGTTTTACCCCTATTCTAAACTCAGTGGAACATGTTTCGAAGGCCAATTCAAAAGCATATGAAAGTTACGACAATAAACGGCTGATTTTAAATTAAATTCTTTAAATTAATTTTGACGCATTTTCAGCTCCCACGGGCAAATAATAAATCCAATTGCTACGAAATTTGAAATCTGATCGAATTCCGAGAACGTACTCCAGATCGCTATTTTAACTCGTCGATTAAATCGACGATTTCAAAAGTTTACAAAATCACTTGAAATTCCAGTTTTAAAACTTTCTAACTCAATTATAATTCCAAATCCAATATTTGAACTATTTAAATATTCAAAATCAAATGACGAAAAATCTGGGTCATTACACATTATCCTTTGGGAGAAAAGTTTGAGCTATTTAGAGATCATATATCTACAGTATTTATTCTCTCAGAAGGAGCTGAACAAAAGACAACAGAGATGGCTGGAGTTTGTTGCAGCTTATGATTTTAGCATCAAGTATACACCAAGAAAAGGAAATTATATGGCAGACGCGCTTAGCAGGAAACATCAAAATGTGGTGTTAGCTATGTTGGCGGAATGGAAAGACTGAAGCACAGGCTGCTTGCGGTGTGCAGTTGAGGTCGACTGCTGGATCTAGTCAGAATATCGCTATGATCTCTTGTATGGAAGTTCGACCAATTATGATCGAACGAATTGCTTCTAAGCAGAAAGATGATCCAGTCTTAGCCGAGAGGATTAGAAGGTTAGAAATTGGAACCGAGATTGATGACTTAAAGGATTTTATTCTTGACCGCAGGGGTTGGTTGAGAAAGAAGGAACGATTATATATTCCGAATGTTGGAAACCTTAAGAAGCAAGTTCTTAGGGAATGTCATCGATTGAAGTTATGATTCATCCTGGGGGACCCAAGATGTATGAGGATATGAAGAGAAGTTTCTCCTGGGAAGGAATGAAGAGAGATGTTGGCTTATGTGTAAAATAGTGTTTAAACTATCAGCAAGTAAAAGCCGAACGTTAGAAACCAAGTGGTTTGCTTCAGCCATTGGATGTTCCAATTTGGAAGTGGGAATCGATATCCATGGATTTTATTGACGGGTTGCCAAGGTCAAACCAAGGTAATGAAAGTATATGGGCCATAGTTGGAAAGATTGACCAAGAGTGCGCATTTCATTCCAATAAGGTCAACTAGGACGACACCTGTTTTGGCTAAGTTATTCATGGAGAACATCGTTAGACTGCATGAAATTCTTGGTAGTATCGTCAATGATAGGGATGCTTTGTTTACTAATGAGTTCTAAAAGAGCCTGCAGAATGCATTAGGCACTAAGCTCAAGATGAGTACCGCATATACCATCCTTAGATGGATAGGCAGACAGATAAAGTCAACAAGGTACTTGAAGATATATTGAGGGCTTGTGTGCTGGATTTTAGTGATTCTTGGAAAGATCACTTGCACTTAGTGGTGTTTTCCTATAATAATAGTAATCAGACTATTATAGGAATGGCGCCTTTTGAAGGTTTGAATGGAAAACCATGCTAATCGCCAGTATGTTGGTTGGTTGAAGACCGGTGATAGATTGGCCCTTGGTCTAGATTTGGTGAGAGAGGCGATGAAAAAGATCAAGTTGATATGGGAAAGAATAAAGGAAGCTTAATCTGGACACAGACAAAAGACGTAAGGACCTAGAGTTCTCGGTTGGAGATAGAGTTTTCATCAATGTATTGCCGATGAAAGGTGCAGTTTGGTTCGGGAAGACCGAGAAGCTAGCACCTAGATATTTTGGACCATTTCCTATATCAGAAAGGATTGGGAGACTCACATACTGAGTAGACTTGCCGAGTAGTTTGGTCGGGTCCCACAATGTGTTTCACGTTTCTTATCTTAGGAAGTGTATTCATGATCAAGAAACTACTATCGCTCCGATGGCACTGGAGGACTTAGTAGTGGAACCGGGTATGACTTTTGTGAGGCAACCAGTTCGTGTCATGGCAAAAGATGAGAAAAGGTTAAGGAACATGACAGTCAGGTTGGTAAAAGTTCAGTGGAGCGATAACGTAAAGGACTGTACTAGGGAGATAGAAAACATTATTAGGGCTACTTTTCCTAGGCTATTTAAGACGGTAAGTTCTATATATGGTTTATATAGAATTTGGCTGGTAGGTTATACTAGCTTTGCTTGCATGGGCTATGTGCTTGTTGTATTGTCCTTACTGAAATTTCTGGGACTAAATTCTTTAAAGGGGGAGTCTGCAATGCTCCTGAATTTTAATTACATTATTCGGGATATTCGATTGGATAAATTAAATAGAATAATGTGAATGATTAGGGAGATGAGATTAATAAATCCAGTGGTCATGTTTTAATGAAGGAATTAAAATAGGACTTGACTAAATTAAGAAGGAGGAATTTCCTAAGGGGTAAACTTTAAAATGGGGCTACATTTCTAAGTATAAATGTCTTCCTCCAATTTAGTAAAATTTTACTTTCTCATTCGTAACTCATCACCTATATTTCGACCAACCATTAAAAGCACTAGAAAGAGAAATAAATTGAATAAAAAAACTAAGGAATTAAAGCTGGGAGTTATCTCATTCTCCAATTAACTAATCAAGGTGATTAATCATGTTCATCATCTCATTTTTCTATGTTTGGAATGGTTATGGGTTATACCCAATTCATGTTTGTGATTTTGGTCAGGATATAACCATTTAAACCTTTGTTTGTATAAGACATAGACGTTTTAAATGTTAATGGGCTAATTAACACGTTTTAATTCAATTTTGGTTAAATTCCTAGTTGGTGATCTTCATATGCTTTGCAATTTTAATATGTTGAAGTACATGATTTATCAGTTTTTTGATGATCTTTGAGGATTTTTCCTTAGTGATTTACTAAGGTAGTTAAAATTTAAGCCTAAGGGTTAAACTATAAAATTGCCTTCGAATTAGTCAATTCGAAGGAAAGGCGGCAATTTGAAAATTTCATTGGAGAAGAAGAATTGTGTTTTAGGAAAAAGGTTGACTTTTTTATATTTTTCACCATTTGGAAGTACAGGGGAAGGTTCCTCAGCCAATCAAAATTAGACAAGAAAGATGAAACATCACTTCAGTAGGCCCAGTTCTGCCTTCGACTCTAATAAGCCCGCTTTTACCCTTTCGACGAAGTCGAAAGGTAAACAATTACCCTCCACATAAGTCGGAAGGTAGGCACAGTGTCGAAGGATAGAGGAGCGAAGGGATAGGGACGCTGCTTCTTTTACTTTCGAATAATTTAAAGGGGGAACCTTCGACTCTATAATTTTATAAAAGACTAATTTTTTTATATGTTCAAGAAGGGGTTTCGAAGGGGATCTTTGAAAATTTTAAACCTTCAAGGGAAATGTTTTAAAATGTTTTCTTAAAATGTGTTTTAATCCTTTGAGCAAAGTGGAAGGGATGCCTTTGACAAAGCCAAAGGGAAAGAAAGGGAAATAAGAAGGGGTTACTTGTAAATCTCCCGTAGTTTTTAAAGTAAAAAATTTATAGCCTTCCATAAAGTCGAAGGGTAAACCTTCCGACAAGTTCGGAAGTATACTTTTGAAGGGTTAGTTCCAGCGCCAACAATTCATTGTTTTTGAATGGTTTCAAAAAGTTTTTATTTCAAAAGGTTTTGAAGGGGTTACCTTCAATGATTGCGAAAGGTTTTTAGTTTCAATGATTTCGAAAGGTTTTTATTTTCATTGCTTTCGAAAGGTTTATAAATTATTTTATAAGGTGGGATACCCCAGGTTTTCGGTGGGATCGAAAGGTAGAACCTTTCAACTAGGTCGAAAAGTAACCTTCCGGCAAGGTCAAAAGGTAGGACCTTTCGGCAAGGTCGAAAGGTACGATTTTGTGATGTTTTCAAAAAGGAAGGCTTTCGAAGTGGCTAATTTCGGTGTTTATTTTCTTTTGAATGGGACTTCATTCGAAGGGGTTTAAAAGGCTATTTTAAGCCATTTTTTCTTAAGTAAAATTTTACTAACTTGAAGGGGTTACTTCATAGGGTTATAACATAAAATACTTATTTTGTTTGAATTTGTAAGGGGGGTCCTTATATAAATTTGATGTTATTAAACCTTGCAGACATGAGGGTGGGTTTTATGTTTTTGATACATAGTTTGGCTTTACAAACAGAAATATGCTTTTGAAAAATACATTGAGGCTATTGATGTGTTTTTATTTGACCTAATTGTGGCTACCAATGAGAATAGGTTAAACATGTGGTATACCTGTAGAAAATAAGTAATCATGGGGATCACGAATTTTTATAAGTAATTATGGGGATAATGATGTTTTAATTGGCCAAATGTTAGGTTCTTGGTTAACCTAGGAAAACCATGGAATGTGCGGTAGGTAACCCACATCAGATTTCTAAAGAAAATAATGTTTTGCCAGAGGTGGTTAGCCTAGGGATTTGGCACCCAAGGGTTCATAGTCATCCTAGGAAAACTATGTAGTGTGCGATGGATAGCCCACACCAACTTTTATAAAAACAACGTATGATGGATAATCTGCATTTATTTTAAATGGATTTGGGACGAATAGTCTATTAAATTAGGACGGATAGTCATTTAAAGATTTATAAGGGGTATTCTAATAAATTGATTTTAGATGAGAAATCTAATAAATTGCTTCTAGATGGGAAATCTAATAAATGGGTGGATGAGATATCCAATAAATAGAATTTATGGATTTATTTCATATTATGTTAAAACTAATCATTTTGGGTGCAAGTGCATAGTAAATGATTTGCATGTTTTGTTTTGGATACTAGTGAGGGAAAACCCATTCCGCTGAGCGGCTTGGTCTCTCTAGATATTTACATATGATAAGAGATGATAAGGGATTATTCACACTAGACTTATTGTCTGACTCGAAGTTTGTGTTTCTTCATAAACTCTTGGGTACACAAAATCAATTTGAGTAGTCTAAGAGTGGGAGACTTTCAGGTTTTCTGACAAATAAGCTTCGAAGATGTGCAGGAGACAGGGTTAGCTATATAGGAGCTATTTTGTGTATTCCGCTGAGATTTACTAAGAACTGTAAAGTTCATATTATTAGTTCTCTGATCATCATAAGGGGACATCTTCGTATGTCGCTCTTATAGTATTTTGTACATGTATATGTGATCTGAAAGTGGTTAACGTCTAGGATTACGTAATTAAATCTTAAATTATAATTTGCATGAAATGAGAAATTCTGTTGTTGGAAGTCTATTTTTTTTCACATTCATGTGTTTCTATGTATTAATATTAACTATGCCGCATTCGGTCGCTAAGAAATAACAACTACGGATGATGCATCATCAGTAGTGGTTAGTTTTGGGTCCTGGAAGGTGGGATGTTACATTGCTTCACATTCAAGCTGGGACTTTGGGCTCGTCATTTGCATAATTGTACAGAAACCTATATTAGAATAGTTACATGTGGCATAATGTGGGAAATTGTAACAACTCAGTATTTTGTGACTATTTCTATTTGTTTACTTTAATTATTTAAATTGAAACTCGTGATTTAAAAAATTTATTATATTTATTAAAATGAAAATTTTTGTTATTTTAAAAGTAAATTTTGATTTTTTTTAATGTGAATTATATGTCCAATCATGAATAAATTAAATATTTCCAGAAAATGTGGATTTTGGTCAATTTGGTCAAACTTTGACTTCTAAACTTAAAATTTAAATATTTTAATTCTCAAATTTTATCTTTCATTATCAAAAATAAATTAAATTTCAAGAATACTGCTTTTCATTTTGTTGAAATCCGATTTATATTGTGAAAGTTATGCTTTTTACAGTATTGTATATAAATTGTTTTATTTGACCAAATGGTCCATTTTAATTTATATAAATAATATTTTTATTTGGCATATCATGTTCAAATATGTGTTATATGGCATGTTAGGTATATAATTTTATTTTAAACATTTTTAAAGTGATGTTATAATTTTCCAAAGCTTACTGTATTTTATTTTCAATTTTTAAACCCTGGTTTCTATTATTTAGCTATTTTGTTAATTAATTTATATTTATCTAAAAATTTATTTATTTATTTTTATTCATACATTGTTTTTTTTTATTTACTTATATTTTTCATGTGTTTAAAAATACAAAAGGAAAATTGGAAATATGAAGAGTTTGAACTTTTCATTTACCCATGACCTTTGGTATGCTTTTGTCTTTTCATAAAAAATGCCACTTCCATTCATTTTGACCGACCCTATCTTTCTTCAGCTGTATCATTTTCATTTTTTTTCATGCACAAAATAAAGTTTCTCATCTCCAAAACTCTCGGCATCATTTCTGGAACAAAAATATTGGTAATGGTTTTCACATTTTCTTACTCTTTTCTTCTTTGTTTTATGCACTTTGTTTGCCATGCTTTCACTATATTGTTCGGCCATAACCTACTCCTTCACCACCACCTCCACCATCGTCATACTATGTTACAAAACCCCTCCATCTCCTTGTCCATGTCAGGCCATGCGCCCATAGTTGCAAAAACTCCACCAAATATTGCATGCACCACTTAAAACATGCATAGCCGATCACCAATGTCTTCACCACTTCACCACACCCATTGGCCACCACTTACACCACTTCCACCAGCCTCTACCTGACCCTAAGACACTGCCACAACATCCCCTAACCTCCACCAGGCCTGGACGTACCACTTGAATCCATGTCCATGACTTTAGTTGCATAGCAATTCACTTTTGTTGCCTTGAACCTTGTCTCATGCCATAAACAATTTTCACTCCTTCACTTCCTCATTATGGCCGACCATACTGATCCATACCTGATCCATTCACACACCATATCCTTGCATTATAAACCATATGGCCGAGCATTTGATAGGTGAAAGAAAGTGCAAGTGGTTTGGTTCTTTGTTATGCATAAATTCTAGACTTGTTTAATGTTATATTGTGTTGTATATTTATGTGCTTCATATTATTTTGTTTGATATGTAACAAGACAACTATTTTGGCTCTCCCCTCACTTAAATCCATAGTCGTGCCTTCGTGCCTTCCGGGTCTTTGTTGTGTGCCTGAATCTATTATCTCCAGCTTGTAGAGGTGAGTATTTCTCACAAGGCATTCTGTACTTATATAAGTAGTAATTTAACACCCTCTGAATCTGTAGATATTATTATCATGTTATCACTGCCTATGCTATGATCATATGATGGTCGCGCTGTTTATACACCTGTCATATCATCTGTTACTGTTATATAGTGCTATTCTGTTTATTTATATCAGTTTATCACACTGCAAGTTCCCTATAGATTAGAATCACTATGGGTTGAAATGATACATACCCGAACGGACCTTAGAATAGGGAAAAATCGTTATGGGCTGAAATGGTAGGCCTGAGCGATTTTTATTTATTTTATTTTACTTGGATTTCAGGTTTGAAATAATAGAACCCGGATTTTTCTTTTGAAATTACGGATTGAAATGATATATTATCCGTATCATTTCACTTAGGTTAGAAAATTATATACAGACTCGTGGTTAATATATATTTTCTTGAATTTTTAAAAATATTGTAAAATGTAAATATTATGATATTTTGATTTAAATTTAATTTAAAATGATATTTTTTATAAATATTAGTGATTTTCTACAAGTTAAATAAGTGAAATAAATAAATGGAAGAGTAGATTTGAAATATAAGTAAATTTTGGAATTTATGATTTTGTTTATAAATGTAGTTTAAATTAATTAAGAAAATATGATAATTTGATTTTATTTTGAATTTAAAAATATTTTATAAAGTGTTATTGATTTTTCTATAAATTAAAAATAGTTAAATAAATAAATGTTTAAAATTTAAATTTGAAATATAACTTAACTTGGAAAATGTGAAATGGGTTTTTTTAAAAATAAAAGTTAAGTTAAGGAAATAAATGGAATTTAAAATTTAATTTATGAAATGGTAAATTTAATTAAAACATAAAGTAAATGAAATATTATAAAACTGTAAAGTGATTTTTATAAGTGAATTATATAAATTTGATAATTATTTGTGAAAAAAATCATAAATTAAAGGGTATTTAAATGATTGTTTTTAAAGTGAAATTATTTTATAAGTTAAAAATTGGGTTAAATTAAAGTTTCATTGTTTATGAAATTTTATTGAAATTTGGAATTTAATTAACAGTATTTCAGAAATGCTGTCATTTCTGATGTAAAGGATATTACAGCATTTCCAAATGCTGTAGTTGATACAAATAAACTAAAAGGCAAAAATTTGAAATAAGGGCTATTACAGCACTCTGTTAGTGTTGTAGTTGCAGAATTGAAATAAAGCTTTTCTTTGAAACTAAAACCTATTACAGCAGTTTCAAATGCTATCTTTGTTAAATTGAATTGTTTTCAAATATAACTCACCATAGCATTTTTCTAAATGCTGCGAAAGCTGAATTTCACTGTTTGAATAAATTTAAGTGAATAAATGAATTCTGAAAAGACTAAAGTTGGGAATTAAATATCTGATTATTTAATTGAATAACTTCATTTTTAAATGGTTTAAATAGAATGTTTTAATTTGAAATATAAAACCATTTGAAATGGTATTTAAATTTAATGAATGAGGTTCAGAATGAAATGACATCGTAATATTTTGAAATGGATTTGAAGTGATATTGAATTTTGAAATGATATTTGATTTAGAAGTATAAAATACCATTTTGGAATTTTAACCATGGAATGTATTTAATTTATAGTCTAACTGGTCCTTAGAGGATGGGTGATCCCAAGCATCCTTTAAGTTATTATGCATTAATACTACAGTTCACTTGAGTTGGTTTACATTATATAAGTATGTATGTCCCGACTCAAGTGTTTTGTGTTTTACTTTACGCTCGGGTCAGCCTGAGTATTTATAGCTTAGCTTTGGATTTCTTTTTTTTTAGATCTAGGAATCGCTGGAGATTTTTTCTTATCTAGTTATCTCTCCGTTTCAGTTCAGTTGTTCTATTTCAGCTCTGTTATTTATAAACTTCTATATATTTGGAATTTCTATTGTATATGTTTTTCAGACTGATATTATGTATTTTGTTTTGAGATTTTGTTATAGTAGCTTCATGAACTACTATGGTATTTTAATTTCCGCTACGAGTTATTCTAATATTCCTGTGTCTGTGATTCTGTGATTGTATTTAATTTGCTCCAAATTTATTTACAATGCAGTATTTTGAGAAATTCAAGTCCGACATGTGTGGATGCGAATGGATGAAAAATTACGATTGTTACATTTGGTATCAGAGCTTTGGTTTTAGGCTAGCCTACGGAGCAAAAACTCATTAGAGATAGAGAAGAAATACCCTAGAATGTGTGAAATCAATCTCAGAATCCTTTCTTTGTGAGAGAACGTATTTTCGAAGTATAAAACGATTTCCAAATGATTTTTAAATGATTTTCAAAGATTATATTGGTATAAAAGTTTCCTTATTTTGAAATCAAGATTTTCTAAACTTCATCCCTTCGGTATCTACCTTGTTAGTAATATCTTGGTGAGGATTCTTATCGATTAGGATTCCTTGAACTTTGGAACGCTTCCACTTGTTTTGAAATTCAGTCTTATCTGCTCTATTTTGTCCTTTTGATTTTGGAGCATTCCGTAACTCCACTTTGGAATGAACTCTATAAAGATCGGCGATTACGCAAATCTTTGAGTTATTGTAAATGGGTGAAACTCCTTTACAATTGGCATTGATTCACTGGGGATTTCTATATCCTCGGTTTATGATGCTATCTCCTACTCTACTTGGATTCTATCTCTGGCAATCGAATGTCAATTTTCCTTAGATTTCCAAATTGATTATATTCCTGAAGTCACGGTTGACCAGGTTATGGTCGCCCGTGATTTATAAAGGCTTATTCATCTTCTATTGGGTAATTAAATTATCTCATCTTAGTTGAGGTTATCTTCGAATCAGAATTCTATTTGATTATAGTTCCTCTAAATTTGAATCCCTGTTTGTTTTGGAAACCCATCCTTGAAAAAAAATCCCTTGAAATTTTGTGTTTAATTGTATTTTGAATTTGTGTATACATCTAAATTATATTTGGATAAAGATGACCACATTTTATATATAAAAGCGAAATGTTTTCGACAAGGATTTTATATCTTTTAAAAATGAAAACTTGAAATTTCAAAAGGATTTGAAATTCTGAAGATTTATAAGAAACTTGATTTAAATAAAAATGATTTATAACTGAAGAGTTTTAAATTTGAATTTCGAGGAATCAAACTCCGGTGTTTTGAAATTGGTTTTAAGATTTTGGAAAATATATAATAATTATATGATTTAAAGATATTTTTTGAATAAGAAATGTTTAAAATGTATTCGAATGAATTCCAATGATTTCGAAGAGATTTCAAAGAAAATAAAAGTCCAGAACTCACTTATATCGTTGGAAAATAATTTTGGTGATGAATGCATGCATCATCGACATTGATTTTCGAGTTTCTGAGTGGGGGAGAGGCCACTCTAGTAGCTTTGCTGTGCGAGTGATTTTGTGGAACCAAATTTAAATTTTAGATTTGAAGTATGATTTGATATTCGAAAGATATGTGTGTGTGTGTGTGTGTGTGTGTATTTGAAATGATTTAAAGTAAGCCGGTGTTCAATCCTCGAGTCTCAGATTGTTTTGGTATACCTTATCTATTGGAATTGGTTTACTAATTAGTTGGCGATTTCCAACTTTTGGATTTTGAATATGATTTCTTCGATTATTTTAAAGTTCGAGCACTTTCAAATCAAGGTTTAAAAATTTAAAGCTAAGTAATTTTCAAAAGTTAAATTGGATCTTCCATATATGGAAATAAATATTTTAAAGGTTTTAAAGGGATTAAACTTGGAAATCATTTTGGCTATAATTGATTTTGAGAAAAATATTTGGTTTTGAAATTACATTGGATAGTAAAACCTAGTATTTTTATGATGGTTTTGGAAATGAATTTGTTTGACCTAAATTTTATCTATTTGGAAATTTGGATTATTTCCTAAATCTATTGTTTTTGTAAACTTTGAGATTGAATATATGTAATTTGGAAGAAATGATTTGGCGAAATCATATATGATTTTGAAACTGAAATGTTATTAAAAGGAATTGAAACAGAGAATCTTGTTTTATTAAATACTTGATTTTGGACTTATCAAACTTATATAAAATTGATTTGTATAGTATGAAGTTGATTTGGAAATTATTGTTTTGGAAAGGTACTCAATTTGGAAAGTGAAATCTTATATAATGGAAGTCTATATAAGTTTGATTTGATATACTATTGATTTGGAAAGTATTCGATTTGAAATGGAATCTTATATATAATGGACTTTATATAAGTATGATGTTTGAAAGTGATTTTAAAGGTAATATTTGATACATATTTTCGAAGTAAAGATATGGAAAGTGCCTTCTGCTTGATATCCGCTTTGTGGCTACACTGTGGATTCATTCTATCGATATTATTCTCTCTGATTTGGGTTTTTCGGATATGATACTCGAGTGTCCATCGAATTCCATGGCGATCTCCATGGTCTTATGATCGCGACTGCATAGCGTAATTCGCCTGGCTGAGATGACCTAGGGGTACGGATGTTTCCTGGGCGATCCAGGCGTAATCATTGTGTATCCTATGACTATGTAGGTCATATTAGTAGCGAAATCCGCTGCCTGAGATAGCTTAAGGGTACGGATGTTTTCTGGGGGACCAGATGTAACCATTGTGTATCTGCGGTATACTAGTCATCATGGCATAATTCGCTGGCTGAGATAGCTAATAGGTACGGATGTTTCCTAGGGGATCCAGGCGTAACCATTGTGTATCTGCGATCCATGGTTGGACATATGTTTTGGTTTGGTTGTTTTGTTTGGATTGTACTTTCCATATCTGTTTTTTAAAAGTTTTCCAGTATTTTCATTGGGTGTTGAAACAAGTTTACTAAGTACTTGGAGAATTCTAGCTTTGCGCCTGATCAACGCATGGCCAGAGTCTGCAGGAACGAAAGTAAAATTGTTAAGACATCGAGTTATAAAATGATTTTGATAAAGTATTATATAGGATATTTTAATCATTTATTTTACTTTTCTAAATAATTTAAAAATGTTTTAAATATTGTTTACTTTGAACTATCAAATTTGAATCAAATGAATATTCATCATATTATAAAATGTTTAAAATGTTATAAAAATATATAATGGTTTTAAAATAATGGCTCATCCTTGTCTTTCAACCTACTTTCCCTTCTAGCTATTTCTAACTTCTTCCTCTTCAAGGGCCCTTTTCGCATTGTGGAAATAGTTGGTTCTTTGGCTTATCGTTTGGATTTGCCCGAGAAGCTTTCTAGAGTGCATTATGTATTCCACGTATCACATCTTCGTCGGTATCTTCATAACCCATCTCTTTTGTTCAACCTTCTGCTCTTGATGGTTTGGAAATTGAGCCTAATCTGACTGTCGAGAGTAATCCACTTCGTATTGTCGACAGAGGTACGAAGCAGCTAAGAAGAAAATCTATTAGTCTGATCAAAGTACAGTGAAGTACTGATGATCGAGATTATACCTGAAAGACGGAGGAGAGCATTCGTGCTTCGAATCTTGAGTTGTTCTTTCAGGTACTATTTTTTTCTATCTTGTTTCCTTATTTTCCTTGCTCATTCCTTTTCAGGGACGAAAAGATCTGAGTGGGGGAGAGTGTAACAACCCAGTATTTTGTGATTATTTCTATTTGTTTACTTTAATTATTTAAATTGAAAATCCTGATTTAACAACTTTATTATATTTATTAAAATGAATAAATTTTGTTATTTTAACAGTAAATTTTTTTTATGTGAATTATATGTCCAAACATGAATAAATTAAATATTTCCAAAAAATGTGGATTTTGGTCAATTTGGTCAAACTTTGACTTTTAAACTTAAAATTTAAATATTTGAATTCTTAAATTTTATCTTTCATTATGAAAATAAATTAAATTTCAAGAATGTTGCTTTTTGTTTCGTTGAAATCCGATTTATATTGTGAAAGTTATGCTTTTTACAATATTGTATATAAATTGTTTTATTTGACCAAATGTTCTATTTTAATTTATATAAATAATATTTTTATTTGTCATATCATTTTCAAATATGTGTTATATGGCATGTTAGGTATATAATTTTATTTTAAAACATTTTTAAAGTGATGTTATAATTTCCCAAAGCTTATTGTATTTTATTTTCAATTTTTAAACCCTGGTTTATATTATTTAGCTATTTTGTTAATTAATTTATATTTATCTAAAAATTTATTTATTTATTTTTATTCATACATTATTTTGTTTTTTTTATTTTATTTACTTATATTTTTCATGTGTTTAAAAATACAAAAAAAAAAAATTGGAAATTTGAAGAGTTTGAACTTTTCATTTACCCATGACCTTTGCCTTGTCATATCAAATGCCACTTCCATTCATTTTTGACCGACCCAATCTTTCTTTAGCTGTATCATTTTCATTTTTTCCATGCACAAAATAAAGTTTCTCATCTCCATAACTCTCGGCATCATTTCTGGAACAAAAATATTGTTAATGGTTTTCACATTTTCTTACTCTTTTCTTCTTTATTTTATGCACTTTCTTTGCCATGCTTTCACTATATTATTCGGCCATAGCCTACTCCTTCACCACCACATCCACCACCATCATACTATGTTGTAGAACCCCTCCATCTCCTTGTCCATGTTAGGCCATGCACCTATAGTTGCAAAAACTCCACCAAATATTGCATGCACCACTTAAAACATGCATAGTCGATTACCAATGTCTTCACCACTTCACCATACCCTTTGGCCACCACTTGCACCACTTCCACTAGCCTCTACCTCACCCTAAGACACTGCCACACCATCCCCTAACCTCCACCAGGCTTGGCCGTACCACGTGGAGCCTTGGCCGTGACTTGTAGTTGCATAAAAGTTCACTTTTGTTGCCTTGAACCTTGTCTCATGCCATAAACAATTTTCATTCCTTCACTTCCTCATTATGGCCGACCATATTGATCCATGCCTAATCCATTCACACACCATAGCCATGCATTATAAACCATATGGCTGAGCATTTGATAATTGAAAGCAAGTGCAAGTGGTTTGGTTCATTGTTATGCATAAATTCTAGACTTGTTTAATGTTATATTGTGTTGTATATTTATGTGCTTTATATTGTTTTGTTTGATATGTAACAATACAATTATTTTTGCTCTCCCCTCACTTGAATCCATAGTCGTGCCTTCGTGCTTTTAGGGTCTTTGTTGTGTGTCTGAATCTGTTATCTCCAGCTTGTAGAGGTGAGTATTTCTCAAAAGGCATTCTGTACTTATATAAGTAGTAAATTAACACCATATGAATCTATAGATATTATTATCATGTTATAACTACCTATGCTATGATCATATGATGTTCGCCCTATTTATACACCTGCCATGTCATCTGTTACTGTTATATAATGCTATTCTATTTATTTATATCAGTTTATCACACTGCTAGTTCCCTGTAGATTAGAATCACTATGGATTGAAATGATACATACCTGAACGGACTTTAGAATAGAGAAAAATCGTTATGGGCTGAAATGATAGGTCTGAGCGATTTTTATTTATTTTATTTTACTTGGGATTTCAGGTTTGAAATAATAGAACATAGATTTTCCGTTGAAATTATGGACTGAAATGATATGTTATCCGTATTATTTGACTTTGGTTAGAAAATTATATACAGACTCGTGGTTAATATATATTTTCTTGATTTTTTAAAAATATTGTAAAATGTAAATATTATGATATTTTGATTTAAATTTAATTTAAAATTATTTTTTTATAAAATATTTGTGATTTTCTACAAGTTAAACAAGTGAAATAAATAAATGGAAGAGTAGAATTTGAAATATAAGTAATTTTGGAATTTATGATTTTGTCTATAAATGTTGTTTATTTAAGTAAGAAAATATGATAATTTGATTTTAATTTGAATTTAAAAAGATTTTACAAAGTGTTATTGATTTTTCTATAAATTAAATATTATGTAGTTTATTGATTTTAATTTTAATTTAAAAAGATTTTACAAAGTGTTATTGAATTTAAGTAAGACAACTATTTTGGCTCTCCCCTCACTTGAATCCATAGTCGTGCCTTCGTGCCTTCCGGGTCTTTGTTGTGTGTCTGAATCTATTATCTCCAGCTTGTGGAGGTGAGTATTTCTCACAAGGCATTCTGTACTTATATAAGTAGTAATTTAACACCCTCTGAATCTGTAGATATTATTATCATGTTATCACTGCCTATGCTATGATCATATGATGGTCGCGCTGTTTATACACCTGTCATATCATCTGTTACTGTTATATAGTGCTATTCTGTTTATTTATATCAGTTTATCACACTGCAAGTTCCCTATAGATTAGAATCACTATGGGTTGATATGATACATACCCGAACGGACTTTAGAATAGGGAAAAATCGTTATGGGCTGAAATGGTAGGCCTGAGCTATTTTTATTTATTTTATTTTACTTGAATTTCAGGTTTGAAATAATAGAACCCGGATTTTTCTTTTGAAATTACGAATTGAAATGATATATTATCCGTATCATTTCACTTAGGTTAGAAAATTATATACAGACTCGTGGTTAATATATATTTTCTTGAATTTTTAAAAATATTGTAAAATGTAAATATTATGATATTTTGATTTAAATTTAATTTAAAATGATATTTTTTATAAATATTAGTGATTTTCTACAAGTTAAATAAGTGAAATAAATAAATGGAAGAGTAGATTTGAAATATAAGTAAATTTTGGAATTTATGATTTTGTTTATAAATGTAGTTTAAATTAATTAAGAAAATATGATAATTTGATTTTATTTTGAATTTAAAAATATTTTATAAAGTGTTATTGATTTTTCTATAAATTAAAAATAGTTAAATAAATAAATGTTTAAAATTTAAATTTGAAATATAACTTAACTTGGAAAATGTGAAATGGGTTTTTTAAAAAATAAAAGTTAAGTTAAGGAAATAAATGGAATTTAAAATTTAATTTGTGAAATGGTAAATTTAATTTATGAAATGGTAAATTTAATTAAAATATAAAGTAATTGAAATATTATAAAATTATACAGTGATTTTTATAAGTGAATTATTAAAATTTGATAATTATTTGTGAAATTGCACTTTATAAAATCATAAATTAAAGGGTGTTTAAATGACCGTTTTTAAAGTGAAATTATTAAATTTTATAAGTTAAAAATTGGTTTAAATTAAAGTTTCATTGTTTATGAAATTTTATTGAAATTTGGAATTTAATTAACAGTATTTCAAAAATGCTGTCATTTCTGATGTAAAGGATATTACAGCATTTCCAAGTGCTATAGTTGATACAATAAACTAAAAGGCAAAAATTTGAAATAAGGGCTATTACAGCACTCTGTAAGTGTTGTAGTTGCAGAATTAAAATAAAGCTTTTATTTGAAACTAAAACCTATTACAACAGTTTTAAATGCTATCTTTGTTAAATTGAATTGTTTTCAAATGTAACTTACCGTAGCATTTTTCTAAATGCTACGAAAGCTGAATTTCACTGTTGGAATAAATTTAAGTGAATAAATGAATTCTGAAAAGACTAAGGTTGGGAATTAAATATTTGATTATTTAATAGAATAACTTCATTTTAAAATGGTTTAAATGGAGTATTTTAATTTGAAATATAAAACCATTTGAAATGGTATTTAAATTTAAATAAAAATGAATGAGGTTTAGAATGAAATGATATTGTGATATTTTGAAATGGCTTTGAAGTGATATTGAATTTTGAAATGATATTTGATTTAGAAGTGTAAAATGCCATTTTGGAATTTTAACCATGGGATGTATTTAATTTTATGATTTAACCGATCCTTAGAGGATGGGCGATCCAAAGCATCCTTTAAATTATTATGCATTAATACTACAGTTTACTTGAGTTGGTTTATATTATATAAGTAGTATGTCCTAACTTGAGTGTTTTGTGTTTTGCTTTACGCTCGGGTCAGCCGGAGTATTTACAGCTTAGCTTTGGATTTCTTTTTTCTAGAGCTAGAAATCGCTGGAGATTTTTGCTTATCTAGTTATCTCTCTATTTCAGTTCATTTGTTCTATTTCAACTCTGGTATTTATAAACTTCTATGTATTTGGGATTTCTATTGTATATGTTTTTCAAACTGGTATTATGTATTTTGTTTTGAGATTTTGTTATAGTAGCTTCATGAACTACTATGGTATTTTAATTTCCACTGCGAGTTATTCTGATATTCATGTGTCTGTGATTCTTTGATTGTATTTCATTTGCTTCAAATTTATTTACAATACGGTATTTTGAGCAATTCAAGCCCGACATGTGTGGATGCGAATGGCTGAAAAAATACGGTTGTTACAGAAATGGTAGGGTAATCCTATATGGAATAATTCCAATAACTAACAGTCGATCGTTCACATGATGAGTTAGGTCCTAAAGTAAGAGATTACCCAGATATCTTTTTCACGATTATAGGTCTCCCACCCCAGAGAGATTGAGTTCCAAATTTACCCTGTGGAGAATGCTTGACCCATATGCCTTACCCTTGAGGCATATAGCTCAAAAGGAGAGATGTATGTTGAATAAGCAAGTGAATGGATTGTTGAAAAAGGGCTTCGTTTGGAGGAGTATTTCATAATGGGGAGCACTAGTTGTCTTTTCCGCTGAGGAAGATGGTTCTTTGAGTCTTTGCATCGATTATAGGGAGCTGAATAAGCCGATAAAGAAGAATAGTTATCCATTACCCCGTATAGACGATCTCTTTAATCAGTTGATTTGAAGCTAAGGTGTTCTTACAACTTGATTTAGGTGCCATATTCCATGAGTTACATGTAGCTTAGGGTAGTATTTAGAAGACTGCTTTTCGTACATCTTACCATCTTTGTGAGTAGTTAATCATACCCTTTGGACTAACCAATGCACCTACCTACTTGGTTTATCTAACGAGCCGAGTTTTTAAATGGTTGCTCATAAGTTCATGGTGGTATTTATGGATGACAAATTAGTCTATTAGAAAATCAAGGAGGAGCATAGATTGCATTAGAAGAAATGCTCAATACACTCTGTGAGCATAAGCCGAAGGCGGTGTTTTCTAAATGTCGCTTTTAGCACAAGAGGTATGCTTTTTGGGGCATGTTGTCGTAGAAAGTAGAATGGAAGCCGGTCCTAGTAAAGTAGTGGCCGTACAAGATTGGCATGTCCCTAAGAATTCTAGAGAAGTGAGTTGTTTCCTTGGTTTGACATGCTACTATAGAAAGTTCATAAGAAATTTGCTAAAATCTTTACCCCTTTAATCCGCCTTACCTAAAAGAGTTTGTTTTTTCATGCTATGCTAAGTGTGATGATGCTTTTATTAAGCTAAATGAGGCATTGACTAGTGCAATTGTTCTAGTGTTACCTGATGGCATGAAGGCATTCACTATATATACTGATGCTTGTGGTATGGAGTTGGGCAAGGCGTTGATGCAGGAAGGGAGTGTAGTGAGCTATGTTAGTCAACAGTTGAAGGTCCACGAGAGAAACTATCATACCCAATGACTTCAAGTCACAGAGGTATTATCTATTAGAAGAGCGGATGATCTATATACGGATCATAAGTCATTGAATTACTTGTTCTCCCAAAAGACTGAAATTTAATGAAGCAAAGGTGGACAAAGATTTTAGCATCATATTACTTCAATATCCCATATACTATGGCAAGGGAAAAATTGTTGTCGGCACCTTAATCTGGCAACATGCAGTGTTAAGTCCTTTGTTCTTATAGTGAAAGCATTTAGAGTTCATTTCTACATTCAATTTCCAAACGCCATCAGATATTACTTCAGGATTATTAGTAGCTTTGGGTGTGCAACCTATGCATATGGACCATATAGGATCTAGTTAGAAGCAAGATAAAGAGCTAGTATATATTTTTGTGAAGCATGGTAGAGGAGAGCAGTCGAATCACTTAAGGCATTATGCCATTGACTCAAAGGAGTGGTTAGAAGAGATGGTAGATTATGCATTCCTATCATTATGGATTAGATTCACATGGTGCTAGCTGAGTCTCGTCACTGTAGGATGGCCATTTATCCCAACGAAGACAAAATGTACCATAACATGAAGAGAGTCTTTTATCAACCTAATATGAAGAAGCATGTGGCAAAGTATGTGGCCCAGTGTTTGACTTACTAAAGAGTAAAGGTAGAGCAGAAGAAGCCAGGAGACTTGTTGTAGCCATTGGATTTTCCTCAGCCGTAGTGGGAGATTATCTCTATAAACTTCATTGATGGACTACCTAGGAGTAGGAGGGGGAACGAGAGTTTTTGGGTTATCGTCGACCGACTGATCAAACGCACTCATTTCTTTCTAGTTAGAAGTGTGAGGATTGTTGCCTCTTTAGAGACACAATACGTGAGGGAGGTAGTTAGGTCACATGGAGTTCCTTCTAGCATAATTAGTGATTGAAACCCACTTTTCACCTATGAGTTTTGGAGGAGTCTACATGAGGCTTTAGGCACCAAGTTGAATATGAGTACCGCTTATCACCTATTGACGAATGGGCAGACAGAGGCGGTGAATCGGGTGTTGGAGGACTCACTTCGGATGTGCATATTGGATTTTGGAGGCTCTTGTAAGGATCACTTTCTAGTAGTAGAATTCACCTACAATAATAGCTATCAGATGATATTGGATGGCACCATTAGAGGTGCTATATAGGAGACCCTATAGATCATCATCGTGTTCATAGGATACTATGGATATGATTATCCTTGGACAGGATATGGTGAGAGGGACGTTAGAAAAGGTATACTTGATCCATATGAGGATAAAGATTGCTCAGGATAGGAAAGGAGACACATAGAGTTAACATTCGTAGTGGATGACATGGGTTTTACGAACGCCTTATCGCTTCGACGTGCTATTAGATTTCGCACTTCAGGAAAGTTAGCACCGAGGTTTGAAGGGCATTTTTCGAGTATTGATAAGGTGGGGAAGTTAACTTATAAGGAGAAGCTTTTTGAGAAGTTAACAGGGTACATTACGTTTGCCATTTGTCGTTCTTGCGAAAGTGCTTACATGATAACGCCGTCGTAATTGAGCCGAGCCAGCTAGAGGAAGTGGAAGTAGAGAGGGAGTGGAAGTAAAGAGTCGGTTAGAGGAAGTGGAAGTCGAGCTGAGTCTACTGAGTATAGATCACTTGTGTTTTTAGTTTCTATCTTAGCATACCTCATAGTTAGAGAAAATTGGGTGGTTGGAATGGTTGTGAACACGTCATTAGGAGATGTTTGGATGATGGATGCTAGTGGATGTATTTATTGAATTGGTCTTTGCACACTAGAAAAATTCTAAGATACTTAATTTTTATTCAACATCATTCAAGATATTTAATTGGATAGATCAAATAGAATAATGTAGATAATTAAGGAGAATGAGATTTGGGCAATTAATCTAGTCGTGCCTTAATAAATTAAGATAAGTGCTTAAAAGTTTAACATATAAGAAAATGGTTAAGAGGGGCATATTAGGAAATAGACCTAAATCATTTGCCTTAAACCCTTACCCCTCATTCCGTTCTCATTTTCCATCATTCACAAAACAACTAAAGAAAACTAAAGTAGATTGGCCATGGAAGGAAGTCAAAATCTGAAGATTCAAGGGAAAAGGCTTAGGAAATCAAAGCAACACCAAATCTCAAAATCCAACCATTAACCTAAAGTTATGATAACACTTATCATCTCTTTAATCTTTGTTTTGATTCTATTATGCATAATATTGGAACCTTATGTGTTTGATTGATCAATTATGATCTAATAATCATTTTTTGGATGAATAACGGATTATGATAATTTTTTGAATTGATTAGAAATTGTTTAACTCGATTTTAAGGCTAAATCCATAGTTTTTATCTCTAAATGATTTGAAATTTTGATATGTCGATGAAAAAAATATTTTGAAGATGGTTTTTTTAATTTAAGAATTTTCCTAAGTGATAGGAATTTATTGTGAATTTCCCAAGGTTAAATAGACATAAATTCGAATTTAATTTATTAATGATAATTAAATGTGGGTTTCGAACCTGAATATTCCATATGTTAAGAGAATATAATTATGGAATTAATGTGAATTTTTAGGATGTTTCCTATGTAATTTTGAATCATTAGGAATTATTTATGCTAGAGTATGCATGTAGAAGTTTATATACTTATGGTTAGTAATTATTTGAAATAATGTTTTGAATCTTAGAAAAGGGGTATGGCAGATTTTCAATAAATAAATTGATAAACTTTTTATTAGCCATGATATTTTGATAATTTATAGAGGTTTGGTGAAAAGATACTACTTTTTATAGCAAATCGGCAGTTTTCAAGTTAATTATTATTCTGCCATGTTGAGCCACATCTCCCCGCTCTTCATCATCATCGACGTGGAACAAACCTATACGCATGATGTCAACAAGTTTAGCATGGTGTGAATTTGGTTGGAACCTCATCAACGTTAGAGTAACAAAGATAGAGAGATGGTATTTGATATGGGCATGTCAAGTCTTATGATGCCGTATTTAATTTAAAGAGGCTTATAGTCGCATGTGTTATTTAGTTTTGCTGACTGATATAACCACAATGTCGCATTGTTTTATAAAAGACTTCAAGTTTTTTCCTTGTTAATCCAATGGTCATCGAGCCTAGTACTTTAACTTGTCATTGAGCCCAACCTTTATCATTTTAAATTTGTTATCGACTTGTCAATGCTGCTTTAAACCTATCATCGAGTTTACCCTATGGTGCTTTTAAAATTGATATCGAGCTTTATCAGTGCCTTAAACTAATCTTAGAGTTTTTAAATAGGTAGATAGCCTATGTATCATGTTGTCGAGGCTCATGATACTGCATGTTTAGTCTTTGAGTTTTAATAGGCGAAAAGCCATATGCTTTTACACCAACATGATATGATGTCGACGTTGATCAAACTAAATTGTTTTGAAAGCAACAAATCTTATATCATTTTCAACATGTACATGGCAGTACAAAAAGGGTTTTACAAATGGCATTAGACTTTGAAAATATAAAGAGATGGTTTCCTTGTTTAAACCATGGGTTAAGGGTATTAACCGTACATCATTAAGAAAATGATTATAAAGACTTTGATTATGGATGTCGATGTTAACACATATCCTTTTTATAAATGGCAAGGAGCTGTTTATTACCTGGTTTTAACTTCGAACCTTAAGGACACCAAGGTATATCTTAATAGGTTTGACATGAAATATTTTGGGGTTACAAAGTATGTCACAATAAATTTAAATAACTAAAGGGAAATAACTTAATTAGGGACACTAATAGAAATAAGTTAAACATGTGGGGAGCATGGATTAATGTTGAACATATGGGTACCATGGATTAATGTCCAACATGTGAGTAACATGGGATAAATAGAAATATGTGGATAACATGGATTAATGCTGAACATGTAGGTACCATACTGTAAAGTGAAACATGTGAACATGGAATAAATTGAAACAGGTTGATAACATGAATTACACGGCCAAGTGATGGATTCATAGTCATCCTAGGAAAACTATAGGATAGATAATCTACATCATACTGGAGATGGATAGTCTCTAATTGGTTAATTTAAGGGTTCATAGTAATCCTAGGAATGCTATGAGATGTGAGATAAATAGTCCACATATGTTTAAATGATAAAATGTGAGATGGATGGTCCACGTTAGTATAAGTAAAATAAATTGAGGGACAGTTAGTCTAAGGTGAATAATCGATAAGAACTTAGATGGTAGTCTAATAAATGAGGGATAGGTAATCTGATATATATGAAACTTTTACATATGATTATGTTATTTTATTATAACCATTGTGGATGCAGGAGCATGGTATATGGTTAAAATGTTTAATTGGGTACTAGTGAGTGGAAATCCATTCCGCACAACGGCGTGGTCTCACTGGATACCTATTGATTTGAGATGGTTGATTATTATTTACACCAGACTTTTTGTCTGACCTGAAGTTTTTGTTTTCGCCTTAAACCCTCGGATACTCATTTGAGTAGGTTGAGAGTAAGGGCTTTTTAGGTTCTCTTTCGACAAGTAAGCTTCCGGAGACATGCAAAAGGTAATCTAGCTAGTATGAGCTATATATCTATCTTCCATTATGTTTTGATTTTTCTTTTGTGTTGTAATGGAAAGTTGCATTAAATGCCTGATATTTGAATCTGATCATCCAAGGGGCAGCTTCATATGTTGCTCTTGGAGTATATTGTAATGATTATATTTTCTCTGAACGTGGTTTGAGAATTGGTATTATGTAATGACATGAAATCTATTTATGAAATGGAATGAAAAATTTTATTTTAAAAACTGGTATTATCAAATTGATTGACATATCCACATTTTGTCACCATAAATTAATAACTATGGATGACTACAACATCTATAACACTTAATTTCGGACCTCAAAATGGGGGAAGTTACAGTTTGGTATCAAAGCGTAGGTTTATGTAAACTTAAAAGGAATTTAAACCTAAAAGATTTTGAATACATAATCCCATGAATCAAAGAGTGTGATTGGGGTTGGGATAACATTATAATAATGTATGTGTATTTTTCTACAAATGAATATATATTCACCTCTCTCTAAAACTGTTCTTTTGTATCATACTAAGGCTCATATGCAGATCTATGAGAAAGAAAGGTATGGAAGCAAGAAACAAAAGAGTGGGTCTGGGTGGAAGAAGCACCATAACTTACGAAAATGCTTAACTTAATACCAGGAGAAACCAGGGTCGATAGGTAACTGCTAATTAAAAAGCAAACACCAATGTAGGTGTTGGAACCCCACTAGTAGATATAGGGATGATAAATCCGTTCATTGTTAACTTGATGCAAGTTGGAGCTGCTGTAAGAGTTGTTGGAGGTAATTTTGTTAATGTAGGAGGATAAAATCTCATGGCACCAGTTGATAATAATTATGCCAAGATGAGTATGATTATACTAACCTTGGATGAAAGCCTTTTCTTTAAACAGGAGATGTTGTAGAAGTGGAGGCTTTTGCATTGCGAGAGAATATTTGCTGATCTTGATTTGGATGATGAGCATAAAAGGAGATTAGCTTTGAGGTAGTTGCAGGAAGCGGCATTGTTCTAGTGGAATGGAGTTACCATAGGTATGCCTGAGAAGGAGTTGACTTGGGTAGAATTTGAAAGAATGTTAGAAGAGAGATTTTTAGCTGAGGGAACCAAGTCGGCATTGCTAAGAAAGTTAATGGAATTGGAGCAAGGAGCAATGTCAGTGATTGAGTATGCCACTAAGTTTGATGAGCTATCCAGATATGGATATGCTACCATTGACACTGTCATTAAGAGGAATGAAAAATTTATCCAGGGGTTAAGGCCATAAATCTCTAGGGAAACCATTCCACATCTCCGTGATCCATCATATGTAGTAATGGAGATGGCAATTAGAAATAAAGAAATGCTTTCTACCTTTAGAAATGAGAAATCAGTGGAGTCGAGGTTCCCAAAATAAGAAGAGGAAATTCTTCAATTAAGGAGGGTGCTTAGAAAAGATAAGCAGCTAAAAAGGGAAATGCGGATATTGTCTATTATAAGTGTGATAAGAAGGGGAACTATGCTAATTAGTGTCGCTTGAGTAATGGAAAGGTGGTTCTAGGGTAGCGGAATGTGAAGTTTTTTAACTGCGACCAAGTGGGGCATTACAAGAACAATTGTCCAGAAGCAGCCAAGGCTGAGAAGGGTAAAGTCTATGCTTTAGAACCATCATTCTCTAGACCAATAGCAATTGAGAAAGGAAAAATCTATGCAAGAAGGTATGCTTTTGATACATAGTATACCAGTTAGGATACTATTTGATACCGTAGCATTGCATTAATTTATATCTCAATGTTTGATAGATAGATTATGTTTAGAACTTTTATACCTAGTTACTTCCTTAAGGGTTGCGAATGACATAGGAGGGTATGCAACCTTGAGGATCAGATGTGACCAGCTAGAACTTGATTTGTTAGGTCATAAGTTTGCATGCAATTTGTATGTCTTTGATTTCGTAAGCTTTTGTATCGTATTGGGTATGGATTGGTTAGATAGATATGATGCTAGGATATTTTGCTAGGATAGGGAAATATCATTGAGACATTCTAGTAATAGAGACCGAATAGTATGCTCCGTTGAGAATTTGAGTCTAGGAATTTATGCTTTGCTGAATGCAATGGAAGCAGAAGAAGAGTTAAATCGAGTTTTGATAGCAAGAGAATTTGCAGATGTTTTTAAGCTAGTTACCGGACTACCACTAGAACTAGCTATCGAGTTTCGGATGGATCTTATGCCAGGAGCAGAACTCGTAAGTAGACCACCTAGTAGGATAACATCTGCCGAGATAAAGGAATTAAAAGTGCATCTAAGTGGACATAGAAGGAAAGAGTTTTATTAGACCAAGCAGTTTGCCTCTGGAAGCGACCATGGCATTCATGAAGAAAACCGAACAGAACGTTAAGGTTAAATATCGACTATCATAAGTTGAATGAGAAGACGATCAAGAATAATTATCCTTTTTTGAGAATAGGCGAGTTACGCAATCACTTGACTGGAGCTAAAGTGTTTTTCCAATTGGATTTGGCAAGAGGGTTCCATCAACTAAGGGTGGCGGAGGATCACACTCCTGCGATGGTGTTTCGAACAAGACATGGTTCGCACGAGTGCTCACAAGAATTTTTCTATTTTTATGTAATTTTGCACTCTACAATTTTAGCAATGCCATTTGGGCTAACAAATGCGCCAGCTTTCTTCTAGATTTGAAGAACTAGATTTTTCGAGTGCACTTTGATATGTTCGTACTGGTGTTCATAGACGACTTTTTGATATATTCTAAGAATGAAAGAGAGTATGAGGTTCATCTTAGAATAGTGTTAGAGACCCTGAGACAACATCAGCTGAAAGACAAGTTTTCGAAGTGTCTATTCTGAAATAGAGAATAAAGTTTCTTGGTCATGTAGTCCTAGGAGAAGGGTTATCAGTTGATCCAGCTAAGGTTGAAGTGGTTGATAGTTGGAAGAGACCCGAGACAGTGACCAAGATAAGAAGTTTTCTTGGATTGGATGGATATTACTGGAGATTTATTAGGGATTTTTCGCGAATAGCATCATTATTGACTAAGCTAACTGGAAAGGATATTAAGTTTTCTTGGTCTAATAGATGCAAGGAAGCATTTCTTAAGTTAAAGAATTTATTGACCAATGTGCCCATATTAGTTATGCTAGACAATAATCAAGGGTTAGTATTATATACAGATGCATGTGGGACTGGATTAGGAGCAGTATTAACTCAAAATGGTAAAGTGATTGCATATGCTTCTCGACGGCTTAGACCAAATGAAATAAGATACCTGACACATGATTTAGAGTTGGCAGCGGTGATCTTCTCATTGGAAGTGTGAGACATTATCTTTTGGGAGAAAGATTTGAGTTGTACACTGATCATAAGTCTTTAAAGTATTTATTCTCTCAAAAGAAGTTGAATATGAGACATCAAAGGTGATTGTAGATTTTAGCAGCTTATGATTTCTATATGGAGTATACACTGGGAAAAGGAAATAAAGTAGTGGATGCTCTTAGCAAAAAGCATCAGAATGTGGTGTTATCCATGTTGGCAGAATGGAAGGACCTTGAGGCATTGATTACATTTACCATGCAGTTAAGATCGGCTACTATTTCTGGTTATAGTACTACCATTATCCTATTTGGAAGTTCGCCCACTTTTGATCGAAAGGATTGTTCGAAACAAAAAGAAGATCCATTGTTGGCTGAGAAGATTAGAAGACTTGAGATTAGAACTAAGATTGATGATTTGAGAGACTTTAGTCTTAACCATAAGAGATGGTTAAGAAAGAAGGGATGGTTGTGTATTTCAAATGTTGGACACCTTAGGAAAGTTCTTAGGGAATGTCGATCGAAGTTTGCGATTCATCCTGGAGGAACCAAGATATATTAGGATATGAAGAGATGTTTCTTCTGGGAAGGTATGAAGAGGGATGTTGGCTTATGGGTAAAACAAAGTTCTCATTGCCAGTAATTAAAAGCCAAACATCAAAAGCCGAGTAGGTTGCTTCAGCCTTTAGACATACTAGTTTGGAAATGGGATTCACTATCCATGGACTTTATTGACAGATTGCCAAAGACGAATCGAGGAAATGATAGTTATGGGTCATAGTGGATAGATTCAACAAGAACCTCCATTTCATTCATGTTAAGTCAACGAAGACAGCACTTGTTTTGGCTAAGTTATTTATGAAGATCATAATTAGACATCATGGGATTCCTAGTAGTATAGTCAGTGGAAGAGATACATTGTTTACTTGTGAGTTCTGGAAGTGTCTATAGAAGTGTTAGGGACCAAGCTTAAGATGAGTACTGCTTGTCACCCTCGGATAGATAGGCAGACAGATAGGGTCAATAAGGTACTCTAGGATTTGTTGAGAGCTTGTGTACAAGATTTCGATGGATCATGGGAAGACCACCTACACTTGGTTGAGTTTTTCGATAAAAATTGTAATCAGACTCGTATAGGAATGGCACCTTTTAAAACTTTGTATGGAAGTCCATGTAAGTCACCAGATATTGGTTGGAAACCGTAGGCGGATTAGTCTTAGGTTTAGATCTGGTAAGTAAAGCAACAAAGAAAATTGAGTTAATCCAAGGTAGGATAAGAGAAGCTCGGTCTAAATAGAAAAGTTACATGGACAGAAGGCGTAAAGATCTAGAGTTCTTTGTTTGAGATAGAGTCTTCATTAAGATATCATCAATGAAAGGTGTGGTGAGATTCAGTAAGATAGGAAAGTTAGCACAAAGATATGTTAGACCATTTCCAGTTATAGAGAGGATCGTAAAGCTCGCGTATTAAGTAGAGTGACTGAGTAGTTTTACAAGTGTCTATAACATTTTTCATATATCATCTTTGGAAATATGTGCATGATCCAGAGCTACTATCACATCAACTGCATTGAAAAATTTAAAAGTGGAACCAGATCTGACTTTTGTTAGGCAACCGGTTTGGGTTGTAGTGAAAGATGAAAAGAAGTTAAGGAATAAGACATTCAAGTTGGTGAAGGTTCAGTAGAGCGACAACGAGAAAGATTGTACTTGGGAGATAGAAGATAGGATTATGGATATTTATCCTAGGTTGTTATGAAGGTATGTTCTATATTTGTTGTATACATATTTTATGGCTAGTAGGATATACTAGCATTATTTGCATATTTGTTAGGCTTGTTTTGTAATCTTTAGGAGGGAGCCTGTAACACTCCTAATTTTTGTTCACCGTTATTTAGGACATTTAACTGGATATGTTATAATGTAGATAAGTAAGGAGAATGAGATTTGGGCAATCAATTTGGTCGTGCCTTAATGAATTAACACAATTGCTTAAAATTTTAACATATAAGAGAATGATTAAGAGGGGAATCTTAGGAAATAGACCTAAACCCTTTGCTTTAAACCCATAATCCTTATTCCATTCTAATTTTCCATTATTCACAAAACAACTAATGAAGACTAAGGGAGGCCAACTATAGAAGGAAGTCAAATTCTACAGATTCAAGGGAAAAAGCTTAGGAAATCAAAGCAACACTAAATCACAAACTCCACCATTAACCTAAGATGAATAATAACACTTATCATCTCTTTAACCTTTTTTTTTGATTCGGTATTGGGTAACATCCAAATCTCATGTTTTTGATTGATTAAGTTATGAACTAATAATCATTTCTTAATATAGAATAATGGATTATGAGAATTTTTGGAATTAATTAGAGATTGTTTAACTCGATTTTAGGGTTAAATCCAAAGTTTTTGTCCTCCAAATGATTTGAAATTTTGATATGGTACGGAAAACAACATTTTGGAGGTGGGTTTTTAATTTGATAATTTTCCAAAATGATAGGAATTTATTAAAATTTCCTAAGGTTAAATAGGCATAAATTCGGGTTTAATTTATAAATGATAATTAAATGTAGGTATTGCGACTGAATATTTTATTTATCAATAGAAATATAATTTTGAATTCAACGTGAATTTTTGGGATATTTCCCATGTAATTTTAAATCATGAAGAATTATTTATGTTAAAGTGTGTATATAAAAGTTTAATTAGTCATGGTTAGTAATTATTATTTGAAATAATATTTTGGATCTTAGAATAGGGTGCGGCAGATTTCAGTAAAGAAATTGATAAAGTTTTAATTAACCAATGACATTTTGACAAATTATAGAGGTTTAGTGAAAAGATATTTTTTTATATAACATATTGGTAGCTTTCAAGTTAATTAATATTTTGCCATGTCAACATCGACCATGTCAAGCCACGTCTCACTACTCTTCATCATCATCGACGTGGAACAAACCGATATGCACGATGTCAATGGGTTTGGTACGGAGTGAATTGGGTTGGAACCTTATTAAGTTTAGAGTCACAAAGATAGAGATGGTATACAATATGGGCATGTTGAGGCATATGATGCCATATTTATTTAAAGAGACTTATAGCCTCATGTGTTCTTCAGACTTGCTGACCCATATAACCTCGACGTCGCATTATTTCATAAGAGACTTTGAATTTTTGCCTCGTCAACCCAATGGTCATCGAGCCTAATATATTATCTTGTCATCAAGCCTAACCTTTATCGTTTTAAAATTGTTATCAAGCCTTGCCAATACCGCTTTTAACTTGTCGTCGGGTTTACCCTATAACACTTTTAAAATTGATATCGTGCTTTATCGATGCCTTTAACTAGTCTTTCAGTTTTTAAAAAGGTGGATAGCCTATGTAACATAAGGATCGGTGACTTCATTGTCATCGAGGCGCACAATGCAGCATGTTTATTCTTTGAGTTTTAATAATTGAAAAGTCTTATGTTTTTAATCAACTTGATATGATGTCGACATTGATCAAACTAAGATGTTTTGAAAGCAATAACCTTATATTATTTTCAATCATGAACATGGCAACATAAAAGGGGTTTTACAAATGGAATTAGACTTCGAAAATATAAAGAGATGATTTTCTTATTTAAACTATTGGTTAAAAGTATTAAGCATACATCATTAAGAAAATGATTACAACGACTTTGATAATGGATGCCTATGTTAATGCATATCGAGCTTATAAACAGTGGAGAACCATCTGTTACCTAAGTTTAACTTAGAACCTTAGGGACGCTAAGGTATAACTTAATGGGTTTGACATGAAATATTTTGGGATTACCAAAGTATGTCACCATGAAATTTAAATAGTTAAGGGAAAATAACTTAATTGGGGACACAAATAGAAATAAGTTAAACATGTGGACGTCATGGATTAATATTGAACATGTGGATGGCATGGAGTAAAGTTAAAAATGTGGGTAACATGAGATGTATAGAAATGTGTGGAGCATGGATTAATCTTTAACATGTGGGTAGCATAGAGTAAAGCGTAACATGTAGGTACCATGGAATAAATAGAAACATGTGGATAACATGAATTAAATGGCCAAGTGATAGGTTCATAGTCATCCTAGGAAAACTAAGGGATGTATGATGGACAGTCTATATCATACTGGAGATGGATAATTTTGAACCCAAAAAATGGACCAACACCTTGGATTGAGCGTGAACGCACCAGTCATGTTCTTATAAAGCAATAATATGGAAAATAAATGTAAAATAGCAGAAATAGTAAATAGATAAGAATTTTTTTATAATGGTTCGGTTGTTAATGAATCCCAAGTCCACTTTATAATTTTCTATTAACCGATTGCTCTTACAAGTTGAATCGGATTACAATAAGATTGAATCTTCTAAGTTAGATCAAGTCAAAAGCATAGGGGTTTACTGGAGAATCAAAGCGAACCCCTAGATAACTATTGTACGGGAGGAAAGAAGTGAAGAATAATCTCTGTAGAGCTCTAGCATCCGTCCAAAAGATCCTTTTCGTGTTACAGATAGGTAAGTACTTATAGAGGAATTCAGTGAGTATTGGGCTAGAAGTCTAAGTGCAGAAGAGTCCATTTGTTATGCCAAGTCATCACTGAAAATCTCAAATAAATCTAATTCACTTTTATGAATCACTAGCTATCCATAAGGGATGGATCTCTAGCTAGCTATCCATCAATTTAGCATATTTCTACCGGAAGCCTTTACTTAGTGCTATGAATAAGCTTGGAAAGTTTGAGGGTGATCCTACCTATCTTGACGGACCGCTAGTTATCCATAATGGACTGATCACTTCATCACTTAGCATATTTTCGAATGATCTTAGTTTGGTTGTCTTCCTATGTTCTATTTAAGTGCCTTGCCAAAAATCAAGTCGTTTGGAATTTGCTTGATCATCCATCTTCATGGGTCGTTTGGTCCAGAAGAACCGTTCATAACTTAATAAATACTTAATCAAATCACACGAAACTTCACACATTCAATGTAGTAAGAGGGCCTTCACTAAAGACTATATGTCATGGGGCCCACTCCTTATTGGTCAGATCTAATGGATAAAACTGGCCCAACTCAGAGAATAATAATTCATAACTCGCTCAAAACTTAACGAAACAATACAAAACTTTCCAAGTACTCTCTCTAGGGTGTGTGAGACCTACCCTTTAAATTTCAAGCTGTGGGGCATATCCTACATGGAGCATTAGCGATCCATCTGGTCAGTTCGCTAGGGATCCATCAAACAACCTCCAAATGATCCCCTTTTTTTTCTGCGAGCCTTATTTTATGTGTTATAACTGTTCTTCCAAAATTTCAAGTCAATCCAACTCTGTATGATTTCTCTAGTCCATTATAAGTTAGCTGCTTCTAGTCGAATAGCTTGAATCTGGCGAGTCTTCACCTCTCGAGCTAGACTGTTAGCATGCTTTATAACTTTGTAGGTATTCTTAGAAGAGGTAGTAGAACACGATGAAAGAGGCTTTGACAACTCATGATGCTTCCTTTTGGAGCGCTAGCGATCCATGGACAAAGGGTCACTAGCGATCTGTCTGCTTAGTGGATTTTTTGCTTGTTTCTCTTAAGTTTCATTGGCTTGTTCTTTTAGATGCCTCATTCAAGTTTCAAGTCTTTATGGCTTAGTCTGAATGTTCTAACTCTTGTTGAATTTCACTGGGTTAGAAACCCAATTAATATTTACCCTCCAGAGTATGCTTTCAATGGGAACAATGTGTGCTCTAGAACAAGATAAGTTTCGGATTACTATTATGTGAATTTCAGTGAATCGTCGGAGTCAATCTCAAGATGGAATTTTCAATTGACTGACTTCTTTTAGCCGTTCATTTTTCTAATTTTGATCAGAATTTTAATTCCTAGTATTGAAAATGCAATCTTTGCTCCGTGGTTTACACAAGGGTTTAGGTCGGTAACTGGGTGCATGAAGTAGGTTTGGAGTCGATTTATATAGTTTTAACTCGGCCGATGGTGAAGCTAAGTTTTGTCTCAAAGGATTGCAGTCGTTCTGGAGCGAAGTCTTGCTCTTTGTCTTTAACTATTTTTTTCAAAGACTTTGTTAAAGTGCTGTCACCATTTTGAATTCAAATGTAATAATTTATTCCAAAATTAGGTATAGTGGATGATTTAATAACATTTCTCTTCCTATTTCTATACTCTAATAATCCTGAAAAGAAAAGCTTACCATGTCGCATCGGAAAGCGGCTCCATTATCCATCATTGATCGATAATGGGTAAGCATGGAAAAGATCATTTCAAAGGTTTTAAATGTAAGCAAGCAAGCCATCTACACTAGATTGTTTGTTTGCAGTATTCAAGATATCAAACTCTTTTCATGTAGATACATATTGTGTAACGACCCATAAATTTTAATGGTTTTATAACGTAATTAACTGAAATTTTGATTAAAATTAAATAATCGAATTTGGAAATAAAATTTGATATTTGAATACATCTATTTAAACATAGCAAATGGTAAGTTTTTATTAGATAATATGGAAACTTATTTTCTTGTATAATTTTACTTAAATTTTAACATTTTTTATAATAAAATATTTTTAAAACCTGAATATTTTTATAAAATAAATTTGTAAACTATTTTCTGAGTGAGACATCATATTTTATTTCGTCAAATTTGGACTTCTATAGCCCCGTTTATCATATTTTCAACAAATTTGCAGCATTTTGGGCATCGAATATCGAGTTTTGATTGGATGGTCATATCACTGATATCTATGTACCGTTCTGATCGTCTCATCGTGTTGATCTCCGTAATATATTCATATATGTGTTTCGGTGTCCGGTATGCAATGAAATCGACAAAACAACTAGCTGTATTGGTTCTGTATTTCAGTCTTTTAAGTTTCCTTGCCTTTTCACTTTCCACTGTGTAAATGTATAGCCAACAATGGTTTTTATTTCCTAGAAAATCCAACTCCTGACTTTTGTTATTTCCCAGACCATTGCTATTTCCCTGTTTAATTCATATATTTTGGTTCGCTGATCGTGCCGGCTCTTCCTTTCATCTTCTTCGTTCAATTGAAATTAATAATAAATATATATACACCTATTGCCCAGAACTCGTCTTCTTCTGGCTGTCATCCTTTCCTTCTCTTCCTATAACTTTTTGCCTGTCTTTATAAAAAAAATGATGATAAAAAAAGTCATATACAAAAAATAACTTAAGAGTTATAGCCTGTGAGCATCTTTTTCCTTTGAGTAAGTACTGCCCATCACTGAAACACTACACGCCACTGGAACGGCGCCTCCAACCCGTGCCTGTCCATTCTCCGACCACTCGCCCTCTCAACAGCCCGCTTGCTTCATTTAGCTCCACTATTCATCTCCTCCTCTTGCCTTCCACCTGACCCTACTAGCCATGCCTTTCCTGTAGCCATCCTCCTCATTGTCAAGCTTCCCAGGCGGAGCGCCACTGTGATGACCCGGAATTTTGGGCGATATCAGTTTAATAATCTGTATTAAAAATTAAATTGATTTGATAATTGCCTTTTATAATTTTAATTTAATTTGGAAATTTTATTCTTTTAAAAGAAAATAAATATTTAATTGGTAAATTTTATCTTTTTAAAAGCTAATAAAATGTTTTCTATTTATGATGTGTGTGTGTATATATATATATTTGTATATATTGTAAATAGAAATCTTTGGTTTGAAATTAATAAATTAATAAAACATATTTTCAAAATCTAATATATTTTGGTAATTTAGAAATTATGGTTAATTTAAAATAAAACTTTTTAAAGCTATTTAAAAATTAATTACATAGTTTTAAAATATTTAAAGTAAATGTTTAATTGTTTAAGGTATATCTTAGCTTTAGTCTAAATTTAAATAAGGTTAACATAAAAGTTTGTTTTTCTTTTAAAATATTGCTAATAAAAATGATTTGAAATTATAAATATAAAAGTTTGAAATACAATTAACGTATGATATATTAATTCATTTAAGTAAGATAAGTAATTTATAAATAATAAGGCAATCTCTTTTATAATTATTTAAAATTAGCAAATTTGTTATTTTCAAACAATATTAATAATGTGTTGTTTTTATATATAAATATAAATAGATTTAAATAAAAATAGAATTGTTATTTCAAATTGAATGGGTTGTTTTAAATTGACTTTAATTTGGAATTTTAAATTCAATTTGAATTTGAATTTGAATTAATTTTGAAATTCAAAGAATAGATATTTTAAACATGTTGGATTCTAAAAATATATGTATAAGCTCCTATTTATAAATATAATTGGTTTTATTTTCTTTAAAGTAATTAATAAATATATCGATAAGTATTTATAAATTGATAAATTAAGTATAAAGCTTTTTATTTACATTTAAATAAAATAAAATCTCTTAAATAACAAATGTTAATACATTAAGTGTTATTAGTGACAGGTGTTAGTAAATAAACTAATAAAATGACAAATGTTAGTTAGATTTTAACACATGTCATATTATTTTGATTTTTTTCTTTTTAAATAAATCACATTTTCAGCCTATATAAAAACATGCTTTCTCCTCTTCATTTTTTCTTTCCATTGTTTTCTAAAGCTAAGAAGAAAACTCAAAACCATTTCTCTAAACAAATCTGTAATCTGCGCTTTTCAAATCAGAAATTTATCAAGAATCAAAACCTGAAGAAAAAAAACATTTCCAAACTCAAACCTTTAACCTATTTTCAAAAGCCTATAAGCCAAGATTCATCTCTGTTTTAAATTCAAACCTTCTCAAGTAAAAGCCTGAGAAAAATTATCAAGCAAGCAAAACTACAATCAAGGCAGGATCACTTCAGCTAGCAAGTTAAGCATCCGGTTTTCTAATCAAAGAAGCATCTTACTTCAGCGACTCAAGTTTTAAAATCAAAAGCATATTCCAGTTTAAAATTTTCAAAATAAAAAGGCTCTGTTCATTTTTACCAGGCGAGTAACAATTTTTTTTTTAAAAAGTTAAGTAGGAATCTGGTTAAAGTATGTTTGTGTGAATATATATAAGAGCATTTTCTGTGTATATATATATGAATGTGTGATGTGTGCATGTCTGTTGTCTCTGTGATATTTCTGTCCTTTGTTTTCAAGCTCAGATTTTAATCAAAATTCATCATCTCCTTTTCTGATCTCTGTTAGGACTTAATTTCTTAACAAAACTTGTTTGTTTAATCATAAAGTAAATTTTAAAGTTTTATTAAAGTTTAAATAAATTTGAAGTCTGTTTAGAAACTAAAAAGAACAGGAAGCTTAATTTACATTAAAACTCAAACATCCTAAATCATTAGTTCAGGCATTTGATCTAAATTCTTAAACAAAATTATGATTTTTAGAAGTAAAATCTCAAATTTTAGTATTGGATTGTGTAAGCAGTTTGGGTTTGATCAGATTAGGTGTTTTGAGTAGCCTCTGCGATCTAGTTGCCCGAAATGTTTGTGGTCCTTCCTGGAGGTGGAGGAATGAACGAAGATTGAGGGAAAAATGTCAGATGGCGGTGTAAGCTACTGTAGCAGCGAAGGTTGATAAGAGATGCCTGTAAACCAAGTTTTGGCTAGGTCGTGATATTTTGTTCATCTAGACACCGCTGGTGGATCGAGTTCATTAGAAATCTGGGAATTGGTGGCATAAAGGATGACGAAGACGTAGCCGGAATTTCAGATGCTCCGATGGTCGAAGAAGCGAGCACGAGGAGATTTCAAGGTTGGGTTTGGGTTACAGGTTTGAGTTTGAATGCTCAATCTCGATTTTGGATTGTTGTTGTAGTTCAGGTGATCGAGGGTTGGTGCGAGGATGATAGCCGATGTAAGGAAGACTTTGGTGATGGATGGAGTTGATCAGAGCCACCGTGCATGTGCACGATGCATTCTTGTTTTTCTGGTGAAGATTGGGATTGAGCAGAGGATAGTACTCGAGTTTTTTCTCAAGTTATTTGTGTGTGTTTCCCTTCTTTGGATCGTGGCTCGGAGTTTTTGAGGGATGGCTCGGGTAATTTGAATTGTTACAGGTTTTTGTAGAACCTGTCAGGTTTTAAAATTTTAAAATGAATTTTAAAATTGAAAGCAAGATTTAAATAGTTTTAAATCAGTTTAAAGTATGGATTCAAATTTAATTTTGTATCCTAGTTTTGAAATAAATAAGTTTTATAAAATTTAAAATGTTTAAAGCAACTTTAAATGTTGTAGTATATTTTACAATGAATTGAATTTTTTAAAATGAATTTGGTTTAAAACTCTAATGAATTTCTTTTATAAGATAATTGTTCTTTAATATTTGATTTGAAGGTTTTTCAATTTGTTTTTAAAATTTGTTAAAGTTAAATTTGGAATTATTTTAATCTTTAATTTGAAATCAAATTTAAAAGTAAATTTAAAAGTGAAATGTTTTAAATGCATAAGTTAATGATAATTAAGTCATTAATAAAAGAAACAATTCATCTTAAAGATAATTTAGGTTTCAATGATAATATTACTTAAGTTAATTGATTAATGATTTAGTATTAACTAATTAGTAATTATGGGTTTAAATTAATTAGTTAAGGATTAATTACTTAAGTAATTAAGGTTTAGGTTAATTAATTAAGGGATAATAAATTTGTAATTAAGAATCATTAATTAGATAAGTACAGATTATTTATTAATGATTAGGAATTAATTAATCAAATAATTAAAGAATAATTAAGTTAATATTTAGCAATTAATTAAGTAATTAGAAATTAATTAATTGGTAATTAAGAAATTAATTAATTTATAATTAATAATGATTAATTAAAGCATAATCACTTAAGGAATAATTAAAGAATTGTAAATAGTTAATAAAGATCATTAACTAGGGATTATTAAATAATTAATTAATGTGATTAATTTTTAATGATTAATTAGATTAATTAATTAAGGATAATCATTTATGGAATTATTTAAGTATAATTACTTAATGGAAGTAATTAGAGGAATTAATTACTCAATGTAATTAATTAAATTAATGTGATTAGTTTAAGTTAACTAATTAGTTTAATTAATTTAAAATAATCATTGGGTGATGGGTTAAGTATAATTACTTAGTATAATTTATTAAGTATAATTACTTAGTGAAGTAATAAATGATAATTACAGGATGTAGTTAATTGAAGAATGATAGTAGTTTTGGGTTTAATTATTTAGTGTAATTAATAAAGAAGGATAATTACTTAGTGAAAGTAATTAATAATTAATTACTTAGCGTAATTAATTTAAGAATTGATTAAAAAAGTTATTTAAAGTTAATTAAGTGATGTAATTAATTAAGGATAATTAATTACTGGTTGTGATTAATCAAGGTTGATTAATGAATAAAGATTAATTAGAGATTAATTATTAAATATGATTAATAATTAATTAAGATGTAATTAAGGGATCATTAATTAATATAATTAATGATGTAATTAAGGATTAATTAATTAAAGATAATTAATCATAAATGAGTGATTATAAAGTAATTTATTAACTGTAATTAATTAAGAATTAATGTAATTAATTATAGTTAATTAATTATTGAAAGTAATTAAAGGTTAAGTACTGTAAAGGATTAAGGATAATTAATTTGTGTGATTAATTAAAAGCTAATTACTTAAAGTAATTAGAGAATAATTAATCAAGATGATTTATTGAGAAGGATAATTAGAGAATGCCTAATTAATTGATTTGTGGTTAATTAATGGTTAAGTAAGCAAGATTTATGTGATGAAAGTAATTAATTTAATTTATTTTAAATTAATTAGAGATGAAACAATTAATTAATTCATTTTAAATTATTTAAAGATGGTGTGATTAATAGATCTTTGCTTATGGATGGTTGGATGATATTGATTGCCTTGAATTGTTTGATATCTTTCATATGAGATATGTGCCGATCTGTGATATAGATGCTTTGGTTGTATTGTGATGATATGGATTATCTATCTGTGAGATTGTGAATTATCTTTCTGTGTAAATATAGATAATAGAATTGAATTGTTTTAACTTTAAATTAACTTGGACTTAAAAACGACGTTTTGGATTTCGATGAGACCGAGATCGGATTTCCAAAATTGGATATCCGAAAACCACATCGACCAAAATTAACGATAGTACGTGAATTCAAGATCAAGTTGAAATCTCGAAGTGTAAGAACTATTTGTTGCTAAAACTCTGAGGGTGATTCCAATAGGAGTATAACGGAGATGGTGCTTTCAGGTTCGAGATGGAGTTTCAGAGAGCTAGGGTTATTATCCTTAACTCTGAGGGTGATTCCAAAATGAGTGTAACGAAATAATGCCTTCGGTTTCATTCGGACCCGGAACGAACTTGTTTGGATTGAATGTTTTCAGAACATCGTCAGGTGGACGATGAGCATTCTAAGATAGATGTGTTCTATAAAGGTAATCGTAGCCTCAAGCCTCATCAACTGGGAATGGCTAAAACAGGGGAGGTGCAGCAAGGCTAAGTGAGTCGCACTCAAATAGGACAAGATCTTCCTCTGTCTAGAAGTCCCTTTTTATTCGTCTGTGTGGGCAGTTGGTTCGCGGCCAACTGTAGGGTTATCTTGTTCGGGACTATACAGTAAGGGATGGTTCCGGCCTTGTGTTGCTGGAGATCGGGAGGGATCCTCGGTACGGTGATCTAGGCCCCATACTGTGAAAGGCGGTACCCCAGTAGCCCTGCCATTGATGGAAACCCATTCTTCCTACGTGCCCTTACGGTTTTGATTATATTACCCACTTTGTGGCTAGTATGCTGGAATTTAATGAATGTAACAATTTCTACTATTTCTTATTTACTTGAAAACCCTAGACCCTATTGTAATATCACTAGATTTCCTATTGAATGTTTTGATTAGCGTAAGGTAAAAAGTTGCCCATGTTTATGTGTGAGGAGTCTTACGTGATACCTTTTCTTTTAAAGGTTTTTCAAAGTTAAGCAACCTTAACCTGTTACTCACACCAAACCCATGTCTGACCCGGAGTTTATCTTCTGTTTTCTTAAACTCTTGGGTACTCAAATTTTTACGAGTAGCCAAGGGATTCAGGATCGCTTTGACGAATTCTGGAGAAGCAATGGAGCAGGAGGCATCAGCGTTTGTAGATATATAGGTGGTTCCACTGTGTTGATCTCTGAGTCATGTGTTTGAATTGTATCTTGTGTTTTAATAACTTGATAGGTGTTTACAACTGTCTAGTATGTGATGTATAAGTTGTGTACCTCTGATAGGTGTTGTATACTATGTAATATTTATGTGTTTAATATAACTTATTCGTTCCGCTATTGAGATTCTGATGTTTTGTTCTTCTTCTCTATCTTTTCTCTTCTCTATCCCTTTCTTTCTTAATGATGATGCGTCTTTATGTGGAGAGAAAGGCGGGTCGTCGCATTTGGTATCAGTGCGCTAGGTTGTGTGAATACCTAGGCTTTGGAGTGGTTTCTTTCTTGAGAGAGCGTATTTGTAATTATATATATATATATATATACACACACACACACACACCTATTTGTTGGATTACCTATTCGGGTTTTCCAATTTGAGTTATAAAGGTAGGAAGGGTAGTGGTGAGTGTAGCACGACAGCCAATGGAAGGAGTCTGGATGTTGAGGTTGGAAGTATCTGTCGACACTGTAGACCCAATGCTGTCTCGAGTAAGCTTTGCAGTGGTAAAAGGATTTCACCAATCTCTAAAGGAAGCTTTTTCAAGGTTTAGAGTCAATCTTTGAAGTGCAAGTTGGATGAGTGAGAGTTTGGATCTGTCGGTTGAGCAGAAGCAAGTGATGGTATCTTGGCAACTTCGGGAAGAAGCAGTTGCGTGATGGTATCTTGGCAACTTCAGGAAGAAGCAGCTGCGTGATGAGATGCAATGACCTTGGATGTTTCCGAAGATGTTTCTTTGGAGTAAGTTTAAGGAAGAATGTCTGCATCAGAGATGAGGCTAGGTTCAGCAGGGTGTTTGTGTTTGGTTTGGCATCAATGGCAGCATTGCAGCTCGGAGAGTTCTGTGTGCCGGTAGGAAGGTCATTTGTCGGTAGTTTTCTAGAGGTCAAGTTCAGAAGAAGCAGAGTGGATCCATTTCTTCGATGGATTGTTTAGATAAGAATAAGCTGTTCTAATTGGTAAAGAGAGAACGGTTTCTTTGAAAATTAGTCTGGGTTAATCGCAAAAGTGACTTACGATAGTTGAGTGTTCTTTTGGGTTGTCAAAGATTTTCTTCGAATGTCTTCATAGAAGTCAGAGTTGTGCCTTAGCATCTGGGGATTGAGTTTTGTATCAACTAGGATTCCAAAAGTGATTCCGGTGGTTCAGCTAGTAGAAGGAGGGTTCCTAGAGAGAGGATTTGGTGAGGCAGCTTAGGATTTGATGGAACTTCTGAGTTTTCTCTTTATGGATTTGATGAATCGTATCTTCCGGGAAGTGTTGGACAAGTTTTTGCTCGTGTTCATCATCGACATTATCTTCCACTCCAGATCAGAGTTGTGTAGCGGAAGCAAGGTGGCAGCTGTTCTAGACTAAAAGCAACTGTATGTTGCAATGTCTTGAATTAAAGGGTTTGTACAGGAATTTTTGAGGATTGTGAGTACTCCTGTTTTGTATTTTTGGATAGGAGAAGTTAGTTTTCTACTAATGATAGTAAAGTTTTGTTCTTGGTGTTGGTTGATCTTGGGAGGATCATTTTGTTGGGTTGTTTTTGGTCCAGTTTGTTTCTAGAGGCATCAGCGAAGGTTGAGCTGATCAGGGAGGTTGAAGGCAGCCCAGGATCGTCAGGAGAGTTTTGTGGATAAGAGACGGAGGAATTTGGATTTCAAACTTGGAGATTTGATTTTGGATAAGTTTCTCAGATCAAAGGAGCTATAAGTTGGGAAGACTGGGAAGTTAGCTCCAAAGTATTTTGGATTTTCCTGTGTTCTCGAGAGGATTAGTTCTTTGATCTATGAGATTGAACGACCAGTTTGGGTAGCTGGAATTCATTGTATTTCATGTAACTCTGAGGGAGTACGTGTATGATTTAGCTCGGGTTGTAGAATCTACAATTCGGATGGATTTGAAAGGTGAGCAGGACTTGTGTATGATCTAATGTTTTGCTCAGATTGGTGGATCTAGATGAGTAGGAGCTCTGTAGCTTAGTAGTGTAGATTGTTTAGATTCTATAGGGCGAGTATCCCAGTGATTTATACTTAGGAAACTCTAGATAGTATTAGAAAGATCTATCCTGATTTGTGTCAGGATAGTTAGTCAGGTTTGACTGTTTAATTGGTTGTTTGGTTGTTAGTAACTGGATGATAGGTATGCTTTGCTATTTGAAATTAAAATCTTTGATGGTTATTAAATTACCTTTTCTTTTAAATTTCGGGGACGAAATTCTTTTAAGGGGGGAGGAATGGGATGACCCGGAATTTTGGGCAATATCAATTTGATAATCTGTATTAAAAATTAACTTGATTTGATAATTGCCTTTTATAATTTTTATTTAATTTGGAAAATTTATTCTTTTAAAAGCAAATAAATATTTAATTGGTAAATTTTATCTTTTTAAAAGCTAATAAAATGTTTTCTATTTATGATATATGTGTGTGTGTGTGTGTGTGTGTGTACATATTGTAAATAGAAACCTTTGGTTTGAATTTAATAAATTAATAAAACATATTTTCAAAATCTAATATATTTTGGTAATTTGGAAATTATGGTTAATTTAAAATAAAAAATTTCAAAGCTATTTAAAAATTAATTATATAGTTTTAAAATATTTAAAGTAAATGCTTAATTGTTTAAAATATATCTTAGCTTTAGTCTAAATTTAAATAAAATTAACATAAAAGTTTGTTTTTCTTTTTAAATATTGCTGATAAATATGATTTGAATTTATAAATATAAAAGTTTGAAATACAACTAAAATATGATATATTAATTCACTTAAGTAAGATAAGTAATTTATAAATAAATAAGGTAATCTCGTTTATAATTATTTAAAATTAGCAAATTTGTTATTTTCAAACAATATTAATAATGTGTTGTTTTTATATATAAATATAAATAGATTTTAATAAAAATAGAATTGTTATTTCATATTGAATGGGTTGTTATAAATTGACTTTAATTTGGATTTTTAAATTTAATTTGAATCTGAATTTGAATTAATTTTGAAATTCAAAGGCTAGATATTTTAAAAATGTTTTGGATTTTAAAAATATAGGTATAAGCTTCTATTTATAATACGAGTGTATACGCCCGTCCTGGTGGACTTGCATCTAATAACAATGTGCATTCTTAATTCAACAATGCACTTGTATAGCCTGTTTCAAAGCATATATAATGTTTTGTTGTATTTAGCATGTATAATGTTTTGTTTACAAATACAGTACACACTTTTTTTCATTCATGTCCTAGTGCTCACAAATTTCTATTTTTAGGTATGCACCACATGCTTGAATTATGAGGCATTTATGAGCCTTTTATAGTAGGCCCGTCACAATTTAATAATGGCTTTTCATATTTATTTTCACACAAAATCAAAATACAATGATTTGTGTTTTCCAATACCATATTTAATACTATCTTTAATTTTAATTTACGAATTATGTACATGATTTACATAAACATAGTCTTTCAAAACAAAAAATTTGGTACATTTTTATTATATTTATAAAAAAAGAAAACTATGCTAAATGCAAATTATTGATTTAACTGATAATGGAGTTTAAACTTAAGTCATTCAAATTGTAATTCTAATACCTTAGAACATTGCGTAAATTTAAGAATATCCATCCATCCAATTTTATCAAAAAACATGAACTGTCATTTAAGGATCAGATTTGAATGATTTATTTGTCCAACACTTCATACGTGACCAATGAACTACAATTAGATATGGCTCATAAAATAATTTAAAATGAGCAAGTTTGAACAAAATAATAATAAGAATTGTCATAACAAACTTGTAAAATGGTTTTGATGAATGTTACCATAACTTAGAGTAAATTAGTGCATTAATTTTAACAAACTAAAATGTCAATCAAATGTAAATTTCAAAGCAACGTAAAAACATAATAACAAATCAAAAACATAACCCAACATGCATAACAAACTTAAATAGTACATTATTGAGAAAAAATAAATCCCAACACATTCAAAAATAAAGTTTATAGGAAATATAATATAGTATGACATTTGAGTAATTAATAAAGTTGACAATTCGAGGGTTTGTCTAGAACGTTTATGTCGGCAGCTTAATTCTAACATGATTTTCCTATTTCCAAAAGCTAGAGAGACTACCAATATACCATTAACTCTTGGAACATCTCCTGATATAATTAACCAAGAAAATTGTTAGTTCATTATGAACTCATCCTAATTAATAAATAAGAAGAAATAAATAATAACTAATAATTACTACTAAATAATTTATATTAAATAATTAATAATTAAGACTAATATTTAATAACTAATAATTAATACGTAGTTAACATTTAATAATTAAAAAGTAATATTTATTATTTGATATTTAATAATTATAAATAATATTAAATTAATATTTCAAAAAAAATAAAAAAATTTAAAACAAATTTAAAAATATTCATGAAATTTAAAAGCAATATTTTGAAATTTTAAAAAAATCGAAATAAAATAATCCAATTTTTCATAAAATATTCTAAACTTCAAAAAATTTGAAAATTCTAGAAATTTATTCAAAATTCAAAAAATATGTTGTGTTGCAAATCTTAACACTCATCTTTCTTTGATTTTGCTTGATGGTTGCATTGCCTAATGTACTACAACTTGTGTATGGTAAAATGTATTACTTTCATGTGCATTTAGAGATTTTGTCTTGTAGCGCCTTTTTTATACGTATATAAGTTTTATTTTGGCTCCAACAAAAAAAATCGCTCAAAGCAAAATTTTAAGCTCCACATTGGCTAAATCCTCAACTACTCCCTTCTACTCTTGCTCGTCATCATTTCCTTTCCCCTTCATTCTTGCTTTCCCTCTATCCTTTTCTCTACGTTTATTTTAGCTATTCAGTGCTTGCTTCCAACCACGTCCTTCAAGATCTATAGCCGAGATCCAGAATGAGGCAAGACAACTGTAGCCACATTTTCCAATTTCCAACCTTACAATACCATTCATCCTGTGTTTAGCTTCGACAATGTTGTGCTGAGTTCGTTCGTTTGGATCTTGTGTTTAATTTGTAGCCTACGGTTTTATATCTTATTTTTTGGGTCTGATACTTGGTTGGAACTTCTTCTATTGAAATTTTGGTCTCCCTTTGGAGAGTTTTTGGAAGAAACTACCTACAACTAATCCTTATCGACGGTATTTGCTTCAATATGCTTGACGGTTGCTGAGCGCTTGACATATATTTTACTTCACTCTGACTTGTTCCCATAGCGACTGCCATTGTGCGGTGGATGCAGGACATTTTTTTATATTGCAAGTCGCACTCTGAATGGCCTTTTGTGTGGGGATTTTATTAAGCTATTTGTTTGCTTATAGTTTAAACTTTGGTTTCTTTTGAGGCTGTTTTTCATGATAGTGGTAGTCGTTAACTTAAATCTGATAATGCTTTGCAGTAGTGGCATAAAATGTAGATTGTGACCCTAATGCGTCGATGTGCCTGAGTTGTACAATTCCTAGAAATTGATGCTTCTACATGTAATTTCCTAGAGATCTCGAATCACCCAAAAACATTGAGCTTCCACCTTGTTATCATGACCTTTGAAGACACGATGTCAGAAGACTTTGTTGTGGTTGAAACATGCCTTAATTTCTTGGCCAAATGTAGTGACGCATACCATATTGAGGTGATTTAAAAGCCTTTATCTTGAGTAGGACGTACACTTGAGTTTGTTGATTACCTATATTTTAATGAATGTTGCTATGGCCTTGATAATTATTGTTTTGTTTTTGGAGATGAATTGATAATAAATCCTATGTATTATTTGTCGATGCTTGTGGAATCTTAAAGATTCGGGTGCTGATAACAGAAATTAGTTGAATATTACTAAACATGGTTTCTAGTTCGTTCTTAAGGTCATGAAACTCAAGCACATCTTGCTTGATCAACTTTGGGTTTAAAGAAATGCGGGCATCGAATTATTGGAGGATCTTTTTAGGCATTTTGATGTTGTTAATTCTGCAGTGTTGGCATGAGTTACAATGAAAAAGTCGGCGATCCAGAAGACAATCATGATATTAGCAATTCCTTGGATATAAAGATTACAGAGAGTTGTTTAAATGATGAGTTTTTAGATTGTTTTCTTACTATTAATTCTGAAGTCCTAAAATTAAATTCTCATGATCACTTACATATTGATTCTTTATTGTTTGACCAATAGCAATGAACCATATGATAAATAATCAATATCATGAAGCAGTTTCAGGAAAAGTGCAAGAATTTGAGCAAGATTTTGGTCGTCATGATAGGATCGGTAGCAGTTTAAGGAAGCGTTTGGCTCTTTCTTGTGAGGATGTTTGCAATATGCTTGATGATAGTAATGGCAATGTTGATAAGGTGCGTGGTGTCGATATAGTGTGAAATTATATAGAAGTTCACATTGTTTTAAATCTGGACCTTACATCCAATTCTTGTTTGTCCAGCAATTTATCAGAGGTGCTAGTTTTTGTTGTGGATGATAATGATATTGCTTTGAGAGATTCAATATTCAATTATTTTGATGATTTATTTAAATGAATGCATTAAGTTTTAATACAGAATTAGACTTCTCTTTTAGGGATAATGAAATGGATTTTGAGCTAGCTGTTGATTCAATGTACTTGGTTGCTTCTAGGGTAAATGCTGATAGTGTACGTGATGGTAATGTCATGGTCAACTGCGTAAGTAATATTGGGTCGATTAAATAAGGCCGTGATCTTTTTGATATGATTGATGTGGTTGAGCTCTGTGATTCTATAAACGTGCATAGAGATATAGTTAACATGCAAAGTGATTCATTAGATGTCTTTATGGGTAATAGCTTTGATATAGACAGTAGTTTTGTGAAGGAGTTGGAATTTTTGGATGACTTTGGTTGTTCTGTTTCGAATGATAGCATTATTGGTCTCGGCATGTTGATTTGATGATGCGGGTTCGGGTCAGCAAGCCAAGTCTCATCATGTTGCTGTAGTTTTCCATAGTGAATACCAGTAACATGCAAAAGCATTGAACAAATTATAGCAGTTGTACATGAAAACAAATTAATTTTAATTAGTCCCACATTACCTAAAACATCTTTATTATAAGTGTATATAATCTAAGAGATGAATTAATAGGTTGTCTTGATGTGTAGAGCTTATGAAATTATGATAAGGTGGGGAAGGAAGAAGTTAACTTGATTGTGTATGGTAGTTGAAAAATAATTACTATATTTTCCCAATCTTTATTGATGTAAGGGCATTTTTGGAATTTCAAAAAGACACGGTTGAAACTAATGGATTGAATTCTCATTATTAATAGTAGAGATAATTGGTTTTATTTTCTTTAAAGTAATATATATATATATATAGATAAGTATTTATAAATTGGTAAATTAAGTATAAAGCTTTTTATTTACATTTAAATATAATAAAATCTCTTAAATAACAAATATTAATTCATTAAGTGGTATTAGTGACAATGTTAGTAAATAAACTAATAAAATGACAAATGTTAGTTAGATTTTAACAAGTGTCATATTATTTCGATTTTTTTCTTTTAAATAAATCACATTTTCAGCCTATATAAAAACATGCTTTCTCCTCTTCATTTTTTCTTTCCATTATTTTCTAAAGCTAAGAAGAAAACTCAAAACCATTTCTCTAAACAAATCTGTAATCTACACTTTTCAAATCAGAAAATTATCAAGAATCAAAACCTAAAAAAAATATTTACAAACTCAAATCGTGTAACCAATTTTCAAAACCTTTAAGCCAAGATTCATCTCTGTTTTAAATTCAAATCTTCTCAAGTAAAAGCCTGTGACAAATTATCAAGCAAGCGAAGCTAAAATCAAGGCAGGATCACTTCAGCTAGCAAGTTAAGCATCCAGTTTTCAAATCAAAGAAGCATCTTACTTCAGCAACTCAAGTTTTAAAAGCAAAAGAATATTCCAGTTTAAAGTTTTCAAAACAAAAAGGCTCTATTTATTTTTACCAAGTGAGTAACAATTTTTTTTAGCAAAAAGGTTAAGTGGGAATTTGGTTAAAGTATGTTTATGTGAATATATATAAGAGCACTTTTTGTATGTATATATATATATATGTGTGTGTGTGTGTGTGTGTGTGTGTGTGTCTATATATATATATGAATGTGTGATGTGTGCATGTCTGTTTTCTCATGATATTTCTGTTCTGTGTTTTCAAGCTCAGATTTTAATCAAAATTCATCTTCTGATCTCTGTTAGGACTTAAATTCTTAACAAAACTTGTTTTTTAATAATAAAGTAAGTTTTGAAATTTTATTTAAGTTTAAATAAATTTGAAGTCTGTTTAGAAACAAAAAAGAACAGGAAGCTTAATTTACGTTAAAAATTCAAACATCCTAAATCATTGATTCGGGCATATGATCTGGATTCTTAAACAAAAATATGATTTTTAGAAGTAAAATATCAAAATTTAGTACTAGATTGTGTGAGCAGTTTAGGTTTGATCAGATTAGATATTTTGAGTAGCCTCGGGCGATCTAGTTGCTCGAAATGTTTGTGGTCATTCCTGGTGGTGGAGGAATGAACGGAGACTGAGGAAAAAATATAAGATGGCGGTGTAAGCTACTGTAACGGCGAAGGTTGATCGGAGATGCCTGTAAGCCTAGTTTTGGTAAGGTCGTGATATTTTGTTCATCTAGACACCGCTGGTGGATCGAGGTCATTAGAACTCTAGGAATTGGTGGCATGAAGGATGACGAAGGCATAACCGGAATTTCAGATGCTCCGGTGGTCGGAGGAGCGAGCACGAGGAGATTTCCAGGTTGGGTCTGGGTTCCAGGTTTGGGTTTGAATGCTCAATCTCGATTTTGGGTTGTTGTTGTAGTTCTGGTGATCGAGGTTGGTGCGAGGGTGATAGCAATGTGAGGAAGACTTTGGTGATGGTCGGAGTTGATTAGAGCCACCGTGCATGTGCACTGTGCATTCTTGTTTCTCTGGTGAAGATTAGGATTGAGCAGAGGATGGTACTCGAGTTTTTTCTCGAGTTGTTTGTGTGTATTGCCTGAAGTTCTTTGGGTTGTGACTCGGAGTTTTTGAGGGATGGCTCGGGCAGTTTGAATTATTACATGTTTTTTTTTAAAACCTGTCATGTTTTAAAATTTTAAAATGAATTTTAAAATTGAAAGCAAGATTTAAACAAAGTTTTAAATCAGTTTAAAGCATGGATTCAAATTTAATTTTGTATCCTAGTTTTGAAATAAATAAGTTTTATAAAATTTAAAATGTTTAAAACAACTTTAAATGTTGAAGTATATTTTAAAAGGAATTGAATTTTTTAAAATGAATTTGGTTTAAAACTCTAATAAATTTCTTTTATAAGATAATTGTTCTTTAACATTTGGTTTGAAGGGTTTTAATTTTTTTTTAAAATTTGTTAAAGTTAAATTTTGGAACTATTTTAAATCTTTAATTTGAAATGAAATTTAAAAGTAAATATTTTAAATGCATAAGTTAATGATAATTAAATCAATAATAAAAGAAGTAACTTATCTTAAAGATAATTTAGGTTTGAATGATAATGATTACTTAAGTTAATTGATTAATGATTTATTATTAATTAATTAGTAATTATGGGTTTAAATTAATTAATTAAGGATTAATTACTTAAGTAATTAAGGTTTAAGTTAATTAATTATGGGATAATTAATTTGTAATTAAGAATCATTAGTTAGATAAGTATAGATTATTAATTAATGATTAGGAATTAATTAATCAAATAATTAAAGATTAATTAAGTTAATATTTAGCAATTAATTAAGTAATTAGAAATTAATTAATTGGTAATTAAGAAATTAATAAATTTATAATTAATAATGATTAATTAAAGCATAATTACTTAAGGAAGCAATTAAAGAATTGTAAATAGTTAATGAAGATCATTAAATATGGATTATTAAATAATTAATTGATGTGATTAATTTTTAATGATTAATTAGATTAATTAATTAAGGATAATCATTTATGGAATTATTTAAGTATAATTACTTAATGGAAGTAATTATAGGAATTAATTGCTCAATGTGATTAATTAAATTAGTGTGATTAGTTTAGTTAATTAGTTTAATTAATTTAAAATAATCATTGGGTAATGGATTAAGTATAATTACTTAGTGTAATTTATTAAGTATAATTACTTGGTGAAGTAATTAGTGGATAATTACAGGATGTAGTTAATTGAAGAATGATAGTAGTTTTGGAATTAATTACTTAGTGTAATTAATAAAGAAGGATAATTACTTAGTGAAAGTAATTAATAATTAATTACTTAGTGTAATTAATTTAAGAATTGATTAATAAAGTTACTTGAAGTTAATTAAGTGATGTAATTAATTAAGGATAATTAATTACAGATTATGATTAATCAAGGTTGATTAATGAATAAAGATTAATTATTAAATATGATTAATAATTAAGATGTAATTAAGGGATCATTAATTAATATAATTAATGATGTAATTAAGGATTGATGAATTAAAGATAATTAATCAATAATGAGTGATTATAAAGTAATTAATTTATTGTAATTAATTAAAAATTAATGTAATTAATTATAGTTAATTAATTATTGAAAGTAATTAAAGGCTAATTACTGTGAAGGGTTAAGGATAATTAATTTGTGTAATTAATTAAAGGCTAATTACTTAAAGTTATTAGAGAATAATTAATTAAGAAAATTTATTGAGAAGGATAATTAGAGAATGTCTAATTAATTGATTTATGATTAATTAATGGTTAAGTAAGCAAGATTTATGTGATGATAGTAATTAACTTAATTTATTTTAAATTAATTAGAGATGAAGTAATTAATTTAATGCATTTTAAATTAATTGAAGATGGTGTGATTAATAGATCTTTGCTTATGGATGGTTGGATGATATTGATTGCCTTGAATGGTTTGATATCTCTGATATGAGATATATGCCGATCAGTGATATAGGTGCTTTGGTTAATTTGTAATGATATGGATTATCTATCTGTGAGATTATGAATTATCTATCTGCATGAATATAGATAATAGAATTGAATTATTTTAACTTTAAAACAACTTGGACTTAAAAGACGACGTTTTGGATTTCGATGAGACCGGGATCGGTTTTCCAAAATTGGATGTCCGAAAACCACATCGATCCAAATCAATGATAGGTCGTGAATTCAAGATCAAGTGAAGACTCGAAGTGTAAGAACTATTTGTCGTTAAAACTCTGAGGGTGATTCCAATAGGAGTATAACGGAGATAGTGCTTTCAGGTTCGAGATGGAGTTTTAGAGTGCAAGGGTTATTGTCGTTAACTCTGAGGGTGATTCCAAGATGAGTGTAACGAAATAATGCCTTCGGTTTCGTTCGAACCTGGAACGAACTTATATGGATCGAATGCTTTCAGAACATCATCAGGTGGACGATGAACATTCTAAGATAGATGTGTTCTATAAAGGTAATCGTAGCCTCAAGCCTCATCAACTGGGAATGACTAAAACGGGGGAGGTGCAGCAAGGCTAAGTGAGTCGCGCTCAAGTTGGACAAGATCTTCCTCTGTTTAGAAGTCCCTTTTTATTCAGCTGTGTGGGCAGTTGGTTCGCGACCAACTGCGGGGTTGTTTTGTTCGGGATTATCCAGTAAGGGTTAGTTCTGGCCTTGTGTTGCAGGGGATCGGCAGGGATCCCCGGTACGGTGATCTAGGCCCCGTACTACGACGTGCGGTACCTCAGTAGCCCTACCATTGATGGAAACCCATTCTTCCTACGTCCCCTTACGGTTTTGATTGTATTACCCACTTTGTGGCTAGTATGCTGGAATTTAATAATGTAACAATTTCGGCTATTTCTTATTTACTTGAAAACCCTAGACCCTATTATAATATCACTGGATTTCCTATCAAATGTTTTGGTTAGCGTAAGGTAAAAACTTACCCATGTTTATGTGTAGGGATTCTTACGTGATACCTTTTCTTTTAAAGGTTTTTCAAAGTTAAGCAACCTTAACCTGTTACTCACACCAGACCCATGTATGATCGGAGTTTATCTTCTGTTTTCTTAAACTCTTAGGTACTCAAAATTTTACGAGTAGCTAAGGGATTCAGGTTAGCTTTGACGAATTCTGGAGAAGCAATGGAGCAGGAGGCTTCAGATTTTGTAGAGATATAGATGGTTCCGCCGTGTTGATCTCTAAGTTGTGTGTTTGAATTGTATCTTGTGTTGTAATATCTAGACAGGTGTTTATAACTGTCTAGTATGTGATGTATAAGTTGTGTAACTCTGATAGATGTTGTATACTATGTAATATTTATGTGTTTAATATAATTTATTCGTTCCGCTGTTGAGATTCTGATGTTGTTTTGTTATTCTTCTCCATCTTTTCTCTTCTCTATCCCTTTCTTTCTTAATGATGATGTGTCTTTCTATAGAGAGAAAGGCGGGTCGTCACAGCCACATTCCGACACCCCTCCTCGTGCTCATCTTCCCTTCAGTCTACATCAACCCAGACCGCCAAGCTTTCCTCTCTATAATATATATATATATATATATAAATGTTAGAAAAGGTAATATATTATTTTATTAAATATTGATTTTTTTTATTTGTTATGTATAAATATATGCGTGAGTTATATGTATATATATATGTGTGTGTGTGTGTAATATGTTAATGAAAGCATGTCAAACTGCATATAGATATAAGTTTGTATGTGTAAATATATACGGATTTTATCTTTGATTTAAAAAAAAATATAATATATATAGATATTGATTTATATATATACACAGAATATAGATATGTTGATATATATATATATATATATATATATATATATCTAAGTATTTGTTGTTGTGAATCCAAGCCTACGTATAGTTGAGTAGTCTACATATATTTGGTGCATATGTATTTACTCTTTTCGATGGTTACAGCAAGTATAGGTTGGATTTTATACTGATTTTTATTAATATTGGTTTTAAATTATATAAGTTTGTATAATTACTTATATATATACATATACATATTAAGCTATATAATTTTGTTGATAATATGTTGCCAGGCATATATTATCTGCATGATCTGTTAAGTTAAAAATTAAGGAGAAATAAGTGTTCTGTTACATAAGTTTGTTTGTTCTATATTTGTACAGATATTAGTATATTTTATACATATGTTTTGTTTGGGTTTGTTTAAAATTTTATGTGTGTCAGTTTATATAAGTTTGTAAGCTGACAGTAGTTGGTTCATATAAATCATATTATGTGTTAATTTTATAAGTTATAATATGTTGTTTTGTATATATGTATGACAATGTTTGTGTAAATGATGTACAAGTATCTATATGAGTATTATTTGTTTCAGGTTGGATAGGTGTTAATTATAATGGTTTATATGTCTGATCTGTTTGTTGGGAGTTTGAATATGTATCAAGTTTGACAATGCAGGGGTTTAATTTTATACGTTTAAGTTTGATTAAGTGTATTGGTTTTAAGATATAATTATATATATACTCTGATTTTAATATTTGAGTTTTGGAATAATGAGTTTGAATTATATTTATTTTAAAATTTGTCTTAAATTAAAATATTGATTTCAAGTAAATAATAATAAAATACATTTTCTGTTTCTATCGAACTGATTGATTTTTCTCATCGATTCATATCTATCTGCATTTTCCATCAAATCCGCTTTCAACTTACTTCGCTTTGAGATTGTTGTTTGGGTCGGTCGATCGTCCAGATCGAGATCCAATTCTTAGCTTGTTATGTATCAAATTCCTCTAGCCTCAAAAGGTGAGCAATCACTCATGATTAGCTCTTATATTTGTTAAATTTGATTTCATTTGAAACAACAAATTGAAATATGCTTCTAAATTGAACCGTTAATTAGTTATTTGTTATATATGATATGCTATTATCAGTAATTGTTCACCTATGATATATGACACCATATCCTGTTGTTTATACTTATTTAATTGATCACTGATAATATATGCTTGTTGCTGATTATTTTATTAGTATCGTATATGTTCTCACTCTGTATGTTCCCTATTAGTTTAGAATCCCTATGGGTTGAAACGATACATACCCGAACGATCTTATAGAATAGGGGAAGATTGTTATGGTTTGAAATGATAAACCCAAGCGATTTTCATTGACTTTTAATTGTTGGGATTACGGGTTGAAATGATAGATACCCGTAGATATTTAAATTGCAGATTTAAAAGATAAATGCCTATATCACTTGATCATGGGATAGAAAATTATATACGAACGCCATTGGTCTATATTTTAAAATAATTTCTAAAGTTTTGAAAAGAAATGGATGGATTTTATTAAATATTGATTCTTAACATAATATAAAGAAATTTTATTTTATAAAAGTTTAGATTTTAAAAGAATATTTTTGGAAATTTCAATTTATAAGTTAGTTTTGAAAAATATTAATTTTTAAGTTTTTTTGTAATCTTATTATTTTAAAAATGTATAAAATAATATTTAATACAGAATATACATTTAATAATAAGATTTAATTTAATAAAAAATTGACTTAATTAGTATATAATATGTTTAACTATTAACTTAAATTTATATGAATATTTTAAAAATAGATTTTATAACTTTAATAATAAAGGATAGGAGGATAAATTAATGTTGACTTGGAATTTAAATTGGTTAATAATTGAATTTAAATAAGAATTTACTTGAACTTATTGATTTTGAGATTTTGAAAATTTTGATTGATAACTTGATTAGAGAAAAGGTGATTAAATGAATATTCTCAACTTTAAATAAAATTGAGACTGAATATTTAATGTTGACTTAAATATATAAACTGGGATTTAAATAAATTTTTATTAAAATGGTTAAGTAAATATTTTCCAACTTGAAACAAAATTAAAATTAAATGTTGAAATATAAATGAATTTGTATATTGTAAATGTTTGAATATTTTAAACTTGAATCTTTGAACTTTAAATTGAAACGGCTAAACTGGAATTGATTTAAATTGAATTTTGGAATTTAAGACGATTTAAATCGATTTGCGAAATTGAAGGAAACAGATTTTATTATATAAAGTATTTTATTACATATATTGTGAAGACCCGCAAATCCGTACGCCTTGAATATACACTAATCTCCATAGATTAACTCAAGATGAACATAAATACGAATTATCAATGTTTTAGAAAAAGAAAGAGAGAGAAGAAGAGATAAGAGGAGAGGAGAAGATAGAGGATAGAGAGAATAGAGAATAGAAAATATAGAAAATAGAACGGAACTGAAAACAACAGAACAACATCAGAATCTCACAATTCGCAGCGGAACAACATATAATAATAAATGAACAATCTTTAAACAAAGAACTATACCAGTTATTACATTTTATACATTACATAACATCATCATCAGAGTGTACAACAACATACACAACAAACAGTGCAGCGGAAAAAGAAATATTATATAACTAGTAATACGCCATGCCATCCAGCTTGCCTCTAGCAACTCCAGAATATCCAGAATATCCTGATAAACCTTAACTCTTGACTGCCCGTGTGGAAATTGGTGGGCACCCAGAGTTTAGGAAGGAAAACAATAAACTCCGAGTCAGTCATGTGACTGGTGTGAGAACTCAAAACAGTTTATTTTTTTCTTTAAAATCAAAATAGAGGAATATTTTTTTTAAAGTCAATTCGCAATGCTTTTAAAAATGAGACTACCATAAGGCCTCCCGCACACATACACATGCAAACGCAGAATCGGAGGAGATTTCTCCTTATGATAGTCAAAGATGCTTGATACGTATTTAAAAAGAACATTTGATATTATTACTAGTGCATAGTGTAGGAAAAATTCATTTCGAAAGTAGAATATAAATCTTAGCCAGCATAGACATTTCGAACTATGCCTACTATAGCTAACTATGTTCAATAGCAGGTTACCGCCACATTCCATAGCAGGTTATACAACTAAAACCGTACAAGTCTCGTAGTGTTTCTTTGGATTTCCAACGAATGATCAGGCCAAGGAACTTCCCATTGCCACATGAGAACGCCTGTGGATGGACATCCCCGAGAACCAAACCGGATCTCTACCAACACAAGGCCGGGTTACCCCTAACTGAGTAAAAACTGACCGAATATGCCATCCCCCGGTCCTTTGGGACCTTTCACCGAGCGCTCGCAATCAATTCACACAATCATAAAGTGTTTTCAACATGAGTAAGTATCTGGGCTCCATACCATGATACCACCCTTTTCCAGAAGGAAATGCGCACATCCTAAAGGGCGCTACCCCTCATAACCTTGCCGCATCTTTCCTGTTTTGACCATTCACGGGGTGTGAGGCTCGACGAAGTCACGTCCACAAAAACATACTTTATACAAAAGCCATGCTTTGGGTCAACAAATGATCATAGAAATGATCACCAGGATAGACGATCAAATAAACGATCCTATCACAAATAATCAACACAATGATCATTTACAGCAACACTCAGCATGTCACATTACCAAATTGGGATATATCGCTGATAACATTCAACTACATAACCTCTGAGCTCGTACGTCTCAGAGAAGGGTGTTAAGCTAAAAGAATAAATTCTCCGCCACCAACCGAAATATATTTGAAAGAAATCGGCTTTATATCTCACTTTGTAATGTCAGACATACAATCCATACAAGTCTGTTCCGGGCTCGAACAAAACCGAAGGCACTTACAAAGAAGTCCTTGCAATCCGGATATTCACAATCCTGATTGGATTTCCCATCACTTAGGGAGTCTCTATACCGTTGCAACTCAGTGCAGAGACAATCGACAGGTCATCCTATCGCTCTCGCAAATACCGGGTCTTCAACACCGATCTTCAAATGCAATTCATAACGACGTATCACATATTCGGAATGGGTTATACGACCCCATGGTCCTTTCCCGGTTAACCCGAATAGTGAGCGCTTATTCAAAAATAAGTGTGGCATTCAAATTAAATCAAATCACATCAAATACCCATTCATAGGGAAATATTGATAGTCGGTTATTGAACTATCAATGGATATGCACACATCACCAGTTTCCAAATAATTTTCCAAATTATTTATTTTCCAAAATATGTTTACAAGATATATAATTTTCACACTTCAAAAATAAATCAATATTTATTTTTAAACAAATTCTTCTTTTCATTTATAAATTCCTTAGTGAATTTATAATCCAAAATATCTATGGATATTCGATTTCAATTATTCATTTCAATTTATCTTCAAAAAGATAAATTCTCTAATATTCACCTTATATTGGAAAACATTTCCATACTTATTTAATAAGTAATTCACAAATCCATTTATTTTCAACACTTGGAAAATATTCAATATACTTGAATCGAAATTAAGTATATATTTCATTCTTTAAGGAAATCATTCTCTTAACCATATTTATTTGGGCCAAAACGAATGTTGCGTAAAACATCGTTACGACAACCCAAAATCACTAGTATAGGGATTCGAAATTAAAAATAGATATATAAATCCCAATACTATACAAAACATTTCCTTTCGGAAATCATTTACTATAACAACAGTGCTATAGTCCACCATTTCCTTCTATTTCAACAATAAATGTTGAAATCTATGGTTTCGAATCTTAACATCTTTTGAAAACATCGTTAGATCGTTTTAATTCTGTTTAAAATATCACATTCTAAACATTTTCTTTAACATATTATTCACTATTCAAAAACGTGAATATACTACGTTAACAAATTTTCATCCTTTTATACATTTCATTTTAAAGGATTATTCACAGTTAAAAATGTGAATATAACTCCATTAATAGGTTTCAACAATTTACTTATCAAAATAAGTCGTTTACGAATTTATGAAACAACGTTTATAAATTCCTTTATTAACCTATATTCAATTCATAACCCAATTATATACTAAAGGTTCATATTATAAGTTAAATACTTATAAAACGATTATTTTACAAAATCGTTCTTTTAAACTTCATAATTATAAATCTTATAACTTATAAGATTCAATTATTCATCCAAATATATTCTTTAATAATTTCACAAAATTTATAAATCTTACTGTTTATAAATTTCATTTATAACTTCACCATTTATAATTTTATAAATTCCATTCACTTATGCAATCCATTTTCATTTCATTCAAACACTTATAAAAACTCGTTTTATAATGTCAATATTTCAATTTATAAATATCCATTTATAAATCTCTTAATATAAATCAATTTATATTATTATTTTTAAAACGTTTTTAATCTCCTTTATTATTTCACCATTTTCTTGATTTATAAAATAATTAAATTTTATAAATCCTATATTTAAACTTTTTATAAATAAATTCAGAAATCCCGATTAACTATTTTATAAAATCATTAGCATCATATTCTCAAAAATCAGTTTTTAACTATATGTCTTAAAAATCATGATTTTTATAACATTAAAAATTATACGTTTATTTATTTAAAATGGATCAATTCCAAAAATATTTTATAAACGTTTTCTTTCAAAAATCACTTTAAAAATCATTTTAAAATTCCAAATTTGGTCCAATGATGCTACATACCAAATAGTCAATCACGACAACAACGACATCATATATCGATATGATAGTCCATCAAATATCAAAATATCTGAAATCAAAAATAAATACTGTTGAGGAATCCAGTTGGATCGCTCCAACCTGTTTTCCTGCATCCACAAACATTAGCACAATACCAATTTCGCTCCAGTACGAAATTATCGCGGTATATGGGATTTTAAATATTATCCGCTTAATAGACGGCGCAATAGGGTCTCATCCGCTAAAAAATGCGGGAAATCAATAACTCCAATATATACATATGCCAATATATATATATTGCTATTATATATAATACCAATTTCACTGTTTATGAAATATTCGCGGTATATGTTTTTAATAAATAACATCCGCTTACTAACGGCGCATAATGTCTATTTTAACAATCAATAGATAACAATCATCATTCAAACATGCATTCAAATATTTTAAATCTAACTATTTAAAATAAAATCGAAACTGATTCGATTGAGTGAGAAGTTCTCACCTTGATTTCAATTCCGTTTTAGCTTTTATTTCGAATAAAATTAAACGGACGTTTAATTTTACCCGAAATTCTCACTAACTCCAAACGACTCTAATCTAACTCCATCACGTAGTGCTCGTCCATACGATTCCAACGCAACTGGTTTCGCGCGTTTTCGACCTCGTATGAAAAAGTTATGATTTTTACAAGTTTATACGAATTTAAATATAAACTAATTTACAACATAAACTATTATTTTCTAAACCTAATCCATCTTGGCCGTGCTTTTTGAAATATTGAATCAAGGCCACATATTTTTGCTTCTTCTTCCTCTCGCGTTTCCTACAGTAAGTGCCGAACCCATCTTTTAGAATTAGGGTTAAATATCACCACTTCCTCGCTCGATTAAAACTCGATCAGGGAGCGCCATTGTCCTCGCCTTCGCGAGAGCTACCTTCGCCCAGGAACCGGTCACGTGCGGCCTCCCCTTGGCCTCGTAAACCGTGCACGAACGCGTGGCTTCACGGCTAAATTCCAGGCGATCCGCTCAACTATTCTCGATCATAACCGTTGAAACCCAAGATCTCTCTATGCTCTACAATCTTCCAGTTAGAAGTTATTCGATTCGATGCATGGATTTTGAGAAAATGGAGGGAGAAGTTGGGATGATTTCGGCCATTCATGGTTGTAGGTGGCGGCTGCAGTTTATTTAGGGTTAGGGTTTGGATTTTTATAAAATTGTGAGAATTTAGGGTCTATTTATAGAGAATCGAACGACACTATTCATCCGGAAATTCCGAACTCCGATTTACGTGTCGTAACTGACGTTCCTAGTGTTTATCCCGCGTTCCGGACACAATGGAACAGGTTTCGAAAGCTAATTCAGACATCTGTGCGAGTTATGGCTACAAACGTTCAATTTAAATTAAACCGATTTAAGCGATTTTCTAGGCGTTTTAATTTGTACCGGACAAACGGTAAATCCGATTGATTTGAAATTTGAAACCTTACAATAATATCACATTACGGATCCGATGAAACTGGTTTCGTCGAAATCCGAGACTTTTTGAAAAATGGCTATTTTAACTCGCCAAATTAAAATTAAAAATAATTCGATGCGTTTCGAGCTGCCACGATCAAACGATAGCTCCGATTGACACGAAAATTGAAATTCGGTAATAACTAACTATTACGGATCCAATGGAACTGGTTTCGTTCAATTCTGAGACTGTTCAAAAATTGACTATTTTCACTAGTCGATTTTAATATTAAAATATTCAATTTTCACAAATTAACTTTTAATTTGATTTTAAAAGTTCTAAAATATTGTTCTAACTCCAATATGATAAACTAAAATTTTACAAATCATTTTCAATCATATTTAACTCGATTTTCAATTATTTCCATAATTTAACATATTAAATTATCGATTTAATTATCCAATTAAATCCAATAATTCAAAATAAAATTTATTTGACTTATAAATTCAATTATTAATATTTAAAATTAATTAAATATTCAAATTTTAATAAATTAAAATTCGGGGTCGTTACAATCTTCCCCCCTTAAAAGAATTTCGTCCTCGAAATTATTAAGTAAGAAAAGTTACAGAATCTATTAATTTTCCATAAATCCATAGTTAAACTTCTTACAATAACTTTACTAAGTTTTCAAATCATACTTAGTTATCTTTTTAAAAACAATTACTATTGTTTAACTTTCAATTCCAAAATCAAGTTATAGTTTTCAAATTTTTTTCCAATTTTCTCAAATTTTTTCTAACGCCTTAAATTTCCGGAAAAATTCGCCATAGTCTCCTTTGCGCGGCTCGATCCGAAAAAAAAAATGACAGTATATATATCACAAATATACATCTCATCAAGTAATGAGGCGTCCCGAAGGGAAAAAAGTATAAAAGTACGATATTTAATCCGAGATATGTACCTTATATTTTATTAGCAAGCATATACGGATAATATAGCGCGAAAGCGAGCTCCAAATGCGAAGCAAACGCAATCCGCACCTACTAAACACTCAACAAACAACATGAGAACATGCATATAGATAATAGTATCGATATACATCATATAGCAACATAATCACTATATATGTCAACATAGCAAATGCAATAAAACAACAAATGCAAACATCAACCAACTATCATCCAACTAACATCCATAACCAATAAATATTCATTCATATTCTCATTAATATTCAATGAAATGGTTTTCCAACTTAAATCATATTTGATTCATCAACAGTGGAAGTTCTTTCTAACATTCATTTTCAATTAGTTTATATTCACTAATTCATCTTCAAGTTGGTTCACTTCCAATTCAAATTCAATTCTATTTAAGATTCACTTAACTTCCAATCGAATTTCAATTACTTTAGCTTCCAATTTCATTAATTCGATTTCATTAACACTTAATGAATTATATACAATCAACTAACAATCATATAACAACCAATGTATATTAATTACAACCAAATTCCTTTGCTTATATTCATTTAATTTGGTTTAACACCATCACTTTCAATTGGTTTAATTAAATTGATTTTCATTCAACCTTTCAACTTCTAATAACATTAGATTTTAATGAATTACCACCTACATTCATTATTTCATATCAACTTTACATTCAATTGATTAACATTCAATCCATTCATTCAATTCAATTACAAAAAGTTGAATTTCTTTTATATAACTCAAGTTCACATTTATCACTTAACTTTATTAATTTACAACTCACATTCATAAATATATTCATATAGTTTCACTTCTTATATATATAAGTTTATTTCACAATTGTAAATCACTTTAATTATAATTCAATTCTTATAATTCTTTTTACCTATACAATTTTTCTTCAATTTAGATTATTCAAACAACTAAACAATCCACTTAAATACTTTGATAATTCTGAAAAATTATTCCTTTATATATAAAATATAATCAAGGTAAAATTATTTTATTTACCCAATTTAAAACAATACTGTGTCGAATTGTTATATTCAAGTGTTTAGAAACCCCTTCGGCATAGTTTTGCAGACCGTGCTGACGAAAGTTCATATACCACTCAATAAACCAATCATCACAATATAAAACAATTTTATATTCACTAACAAATACGCTCTCATAGCTATTTTTACACTCAAACTCATTCTAGAGTACTACTGACTCTATCTCTAATGAGAAATACCCAACAGAACCATGGTTGTCGCTTAACCATAAGCTCTGATACCAAATGTAACGCCCCGCAAATTTTCGACTTTCGAAAATTCATCATCGATACTCACTTTATCGACTGCCGAGCAATCGAAGGCCAAAAACCCGAAATGTTATGGTTTAAGAAAAAGAAAAAAAAACAAGAAAAAGAGAGAAAAAGATAGAAAATAGAGAGAATAGAGAATAGAAAATAGAACGGAACTGAAAACAACAGAACAACATCAGAATCTCACAATTCGCAGCGGAACAACAATAATAATAAATGAACAATCTTTAAACAAAGAACTATATCAGTTATTACATTTTATACATTACATTACATCATCATCAGAGTGTACAACAACATACACAACAAACAGTGCAGCGGAAAAAGAAATATTATATAACTAGTAATACGCCATGCCATCCAGCTTGCCTCCAGCAACTCCAGAATATCCAGAATATCCTGATAAACCTTAACTCTTGACTGCCCGTGTGGAAATTGGTGGGCACCCAGAGTTTAGGAAGGAAAACAATAAACTCCGAGTCAGTCATGTGACTGGTGTGAGAACTCAAAACAGTTTATTTTTTTCTTTAAAATCAAAATAGAGGAATATTTTTTTTAAAGTCAATTCGCAATGCTTTTAAAAATGAGACTACCATAAGGCCTCCCGCACACACACACATGCAAACGCAGAATCGGAGGAGATTTCTCCTTATGATAGTCAAAGATGCTTGATACGCATTTAAAAAGAACATTTGATATTATTACTAGTGCATAGTGTAGGAAAAATTCATTTCGAAAGTAGAATATAAATCTTAGCCAGCATAGACATTTCGAACTATGCCTACTATAGCTAACTATGTTCAATAGCAGGTTACCGCCACATTCCATAGCAGGTTATACAACTAAAACCGTACAAGTCTCGTAGTGTTTCTTTGGATTTCCAACGAATGATCAGGCCAAGGAACTTCCCATTGCCACATGAGAATGCCTTTGGATGGACATCCCCGAGAACCAAACCGGATCTCTACCAACACAAGGCCGGGTTACCCCTAACTGAGTAACAACTGACCGAATATGCCATCCCCCGGTCCTTTGGGACCTTTCACCGAGCGCTCGCAATCAATTCACACAATCATAAAGTGTTTTCAACATGAGTAAGTATCTGGGCTCCATACCATGATACCACCCTTTTCCAGAAGGAAATGCACACATCCTAAAGGGCGCTACCCCTCATAACCTTGCCGCATCTTTCCTGTTTTGACCATTCACGGGGTGTGAGGCTCGACGAAGTCACGTCCACAAAAACATACTTTATACAAAAGCCATGCTTTGGGTCAACAAATGATCATAGAAATGATCACCAGGATAGACGATCAAATAAACGATCCTATCACAAATAATCAATACAATGATCATTTACAGCAACACTCAGCATGTCACATTACCAAATTGGGATATATCGCTGATAACATTCAACTACATAACCTCTGAGCTCGTACGTCTCAGAGAAGGGTGTTAAGCTAAAAGAATAAATTCTCCGCCACCAACCGAAATATATTTGAAAGAAATCGGCTTTATATCTCACTTTGTAATGTCAGACATACAATCCATACAAGTCTGTTCCGGGCTCGAACAAAACCGAAGGCACTTACAAAGAAGTCCTTGCAATCCGGATATTCACAATCCTGATCGGATTTCCCATCACTTAGGGAGTCTCTATACCGTTGCAACTCAGTGCAGAGACAATCGACAGGTCATCCTATCGCTCTCGCAAATACCGGGTCTTCAACACCGATCTTCAAATGCAATTCATAACGACGTATCACATATTCGGAATGGGTTATACGACCCCATGGTCCTTTCCCGGTTAACCCGAATAGTGAGCGCTTATTCAAAAATAAGTGTGGCATTCAAATTAAATCAAATCACATCAAATACCCATTCATAGGGAAATATTGATAGTCGGTTATTGAACTATCAATGGATATGCACACATCACCAGTTTCCAAATAATTTTCCAAATTATTTATTTTCCAAAATATGTTTACAAGATATATAATTTTCACACTTCAAAAATAAATCAATATTTATTTTTAAACAAATTCTTCTTTTCATTTATAAATTCCTTAGTGAATTTATAATCCAAAATATCTATGGATATTCGATTTAAATTATTCATTTCAATTTATCTTCAAAAAGATAAATTCTCTAATATTCACCTTATATTGGAAAACATTTCCATACTTATTTAATAAGTAATTCACAAATCCATTTATTTTCAACACTTGGAAAATATTCAATATACTTGAATCGAAATTAAGTATATATTTCATTCTTTAAGGAAATCATTCTCTTAACCATATTTATTTGGGCCAAAACGAATGTTGCGTAAAACATCGTTACGACAACCCAAAATCACTAGTATAGGGATTCGAAATTAAAAATAGATATATAAATCCCAATACTATACAAAACATTTCCTTTCGGAAATCATTTACTATAACAACAGTGCTATAGTCCACCATTTCCTTCTATTTCTCGAAAACGTCTATTTCAACAATAAATGTTGAAATCTATGGTTTCGAATCTTAACATCTTTTGAAAACATCATTAGATCATTTTAATTCTGTTTAAAATATCACATTCTAAACATTTTCTTTAACATATTATTCACTATTCAAAAACGTGAATATACTACGTTAACAAATTTTCATCCTTTTATACATTTCATTTTAAAGGATTATTCACAGTTAAAAATGTGAATATAACTCCATTAATAGGTTTCAACAATTTACTTATCAAAATAAGTCGTTTACGAATTTATGAAACAACGTTTATAAATTCCTTTATTAACCTATATTCAATTCATAACCCAATTATATACCAAAGGTTCATATTATAAGTTAAATACTTATAAAACGATTATTTTACAAAATCGTTCTTTTAAACTTCATAATTATAAATCTTATAACTTATAAGATTCAATTATTCATCCAAATATATTCTTTAATAATTTCACAAAATTTATAAATCTTACTATTTATAAATTTCATTTATAACTTCACCATTTATAATTTTATAAATTCCATTCACTTATGCAATCCATTTTCACTTCATTCAAACACTTATAAAAACTCGTTTTATAATGTCAATATTTCAATTTATAAATATCCATTTATAAATCTCTTAATATAAATCAATTTATATTATTTTTTTTAAAACGTTTTTAATCTCCTTTATTATTTCACCATTCTCTTGATTTATAAAATAATTAAATTTTATAAATCCTATATTTAAACTTTTTATAAATAAATTCAGAAATCCCGATTAACTATTTTATAAAATCATTAGCATCATATTCTCAAAAATCAGTTTTTAACTATATGTCTTAAAAATCATGATTTTTATAACATTAAAAATTATACGTTTATTTATTTAAAATGGATCAATTCCAAAATTATTTTATAAACGTTTTCTTTCAAAAATCACTTTAAAAATCATTTTAAAATTCCAAATTTGGTCCAATGATGCTACATACCAAATAGTCAATCACGACAACAACGACATCATATATCGATATGATAGTCCATCAAATATCAAAATATCTGAAATAAAAATAAATACTGTTGAGGAATCCAGTTGGATCCCTCCAACCTGTTTTCCTGCATCCACAAACATTAGCACAATACCAATTTCGCTCCAGTACGAAATTATCGCGGTATATGGGATTTTAAATATTATCCGCTTAATAGACGGCGCAATAGGGTCTCATCCGCTAAAAAATGCGGGAAATCAATAACTCCAATATATACATATGCCAATATATATATATTGCTATTATATATAATACCAATTTCACTGTTTATGAAATATTCGCGGTATATGTTTTTAATAAATAACATCCGCTTACTAACGGCGCATAATGTCTATTTTCACAATCAATAAATAACAATCATCATTCAAACATGCATTCAAATATTTTAAATCTAACTATTTAAAATAAAATCGAAACTGATTCGATTGAGTGAGAAGTTCTCACCTTGATTTCAATTCCGTTTTAGCTTTTATTTCGAATAAAATTAAACGGACGTTTAATTTTACCCGAAATTCTCACTAACTCCAAACGACTCCAATCCAACTCCATCGCGTAGTGCTCGTCCATACGATTCCAACGCAACTGGTTTCGCGCGTTTTCGACCTCGTATGAAAAAGTTATGATTTTTACAAGTTTATACGAATTTAAATATAAACTAATTTACAACATAAACTATTATTTTCTAAACCTAATCCATCTTGGCCGTGCTTTTTGCAATATTGAATTAAGGCCGCATATTTTTGCTTCTTCTTCCTCTCGCGTTTCCTACAGTAAGTGCCGAACCCATCTTTTAGAATTAGGGTTAAATATCACCAGTTCCTCGCTCGATTAAAACTCGATCAGGGAGCGCCATTGTCCTCGCCTTCGCGAGAGCTACCCTCGCCCAGGAACCGGTCACGTGCGGCCTCCCCTTGGCCTCGTAAACCGTGCACGAACGCGTGGCTTCACGGCTAAATTCCAGGCGATCCGCTCAACTATTCTCGATCATAACCGTTGAAACCCAAGATCTCTCTATGCTCTACAATCTTCCAGTTAGAAGTTATTCGATTCGATGCATGGATTTTGAGAAAATGGAGGGAGAAGTTGGGATGTTTTCGGCCATTCATGGTTGTAGGTGGCGGCTGCAGTTTATTTAGGGTTAGGGTTTGGATTTTTATAAAATTGTGAGAATTTAGGGTCTATTTATAGAGAATCGAACGACACTATTCATCCGGAAATTCCGAACTCCGATTTACGCGCCGTAACTGACATTTCTAGGGTTTATCCCGCGTTTCGGACACAATGGAACAGGTTTCGAAAGCTAATTCGGACATCTGTGCGAGTTATGGCTACAAACGTTCAATTTAAATTAAACCGATTTAAGCGATTTTCTAGGCGTTTTAATTTGTACCGGACAAACGGTAAATCCGATTGATTTGAAATTTGAAACCTTACAATAATATCACATTACGGATCCGATGAAACTGGTTTCGTCGAAATCGAGACTTTTTGAAAAATGACTATTTTAACTCGCCAAATTAAAATTAAAAATAATTCGATGCGTTTCGAGCTGCCACGATCAAACGATAGCTCCGATTGACACGAAAATTGAAATCCGGTAATAACTAACTATTACGGATCCAATGGAACTAGTTTCGTTCAATTCTGAGACTATTCAAAAATTGACTATTTTCACTAGTCGATTTTAATATTAAAATATTCAATTTTCACAAATTAACTTTTAATTTGATTTTAAAAGTTCTAAAATATCGTTCTAACTCCAATATGATAAAATAAAATTTTACAAATCATTTTCAATCATATTTAACTCGATTTTCAATTATTTCCATAATTTAACATATTAAATTATCGATTTAATTATCCAATTAAATCCAATAATTCAAAATAAAATTTATTTGACTTATAAATTCAGTTATTAATATTTAAAATTAATTAAATATTCAAATTTTAATAAATTAAAATTTTGGGTCGTTACATATATAAACTATTTTAATTTTAATATATATATACTATTCTCAACATCTAAACTGTTTAGATGCAAAGTGTTATGATTCAAACTGTTATGATTTCGAAAGTGTTATAAATTTTGAAAGTGTTACATTGTAAAAATGAATATTACTTAAAGTGAATAATGATATAAAATTGATATAGTTTTGAAATGAATATGATATTTTGATTTTGAAGTATGAACTATTTGAAATGAAATAACCATGGTGTGAAATAAGCATTTGGTTATTAAAGATACCGAGATCGGATATTGTCATACTCTCTACCAATACCAAAAACCATTTTAACGACTATGTACGTGGTGGAGATTCCAGAATGAAGTAGGATGGTTTGGTGACGATTCTATATGGTATTTACGTAGCCCTGACTCCCATGAGTCAGCTTGATGCGGCTAAAACAGGAGCCACGCCGGACCAAGTGAGGTCATTCCTCCTATCAGACACATTTCTTCAATACCATTCTATTGCTTTTGTGATTTGATTGGGTGCCGCTTTGATTTGGGAGTGTGTCACAAGGTGGGCGGTAGTAGCCGCTACACGTTACCACCAGTCCAAATATGCAAACGGTATATCTACCCTGGCATTGCCTCGAGTGCCTTGTCGCATGCCATATCGCGCCTTCTAAGAGTTTGTTTTGTGTCGTACCTATGGAGTGCTCCCTGATAGCCCACTCATGAGTGGGGTTTACAGTATCTGTATAAACTACGACATTATATAAAATGTGTTAAAGAGGGTATGGGTAACGCCTTAATGCTATTTTAATAGTTTACTTTACTATAAACATATTATTATAGCGTATATTACTACATAGTAGATAGTTCCACGAATCCTTAGAGGATGGAAATGCCAAATATCCTTTAAGTTACTTGTATTCAGTTAACATTTCACTTGAGTTAAATTTATTAATATATGAATGTAATCCTGACTCGAGTGTTTTGTCTTTTACTTTACGCTCGAGTCAGATTGAGTGTCACAGCATTTGAGACTCACCTTTGGGAGTTGGAGCATCACTTGGAGGTCCATCTATATCTATTTAGCTTTCAGCTATCCATTTGTTTTTTTCAAACTTGTCATTTGTTTGTATTCGAGACTACGTTGTATTTGCGATATTCTGTTGCATTTTATTTCAAACTCTACTGTTTATATACTAGCTTCATGAACAACTATTTATCTATTCCGTTGCTTATTGTTATATTGCTATGTATCTGTGATTCTACTATTAATTTATTTACTGTATATGCTGAGTTTTCGCAAATATAAAATTAACAACCTATGTTTTGAGCAATTCAAGTCCAACATGTGTGGATGCAAACTGTTCGAAATACCGAGTCATTCAGTTGTTGTCAGAGTTCTGGTTTGGGCAAAATTAGCATATTGAGTAAATTTTATTACAGAATCACCTTCGTTCAAGCTTGAATTCCTTCCTCTTTGATTCAGATTTCTTCCGAACTTTGGAACCCTACTTTGTTCTGAAATCCATTCTTGTCTTTTCCTGTTCATATTCTTCTTGATTCTGAACCATCCCATAGCTTCATTTCTATTGATCTCTATAATAAATTCGAGCACATCTTGCCGCCTCTATTGACACTTCGCCCTTGTGTGTGTCTAATCTCATCGATGGTCTCACCAACCATCAATATGATCTGTCAAGAGGAGAAACTCCTTTACAACAAACGTCGATTCACTGGAGATTTATACGTCCTCGGTTTAGATGCTATTATTTCTTGCAAATCCCGACCCATCTCTAGTGGACGATTAAGGTAATCCTCTTGTAATTTTGAATCCACCCCAATAATCAGATATTATCCTGATGTTTTGGTTAAGTCACATCTCTCCCATTTGAGCGGGGAATTGAATTTCTTCATCGATCTTATCCCTGGAATCTTGGTTGACTGGGTTAAGGTCACCCGCAATTAATATAAGTTTATCCACCTTTATATTTGTAATTTAACCATTTTATCCTTCTTTCGAGTCAATCTTCTTAGTTAGAATTCTTTTGATCAGAATCCTTTTAAAATTTAACCTCTATCCTTGGCTTAATCCATTCTAGAATCATCCTATGAGGGAGTGTATTCAAAATTAATATAAAAATGTTTTATATTGTGTCATTTGAGTTGTTAAGTTTGAATTTTGGAGCTTCGATCGACTCGTATGACCAACGCTATCGATAGGAATTCCAAAACACTTGAACAGAGCAGACTGGCACAGTATTGTTTTCAAATTTGGTAAATGAAATAATTTTGTATGATTATATTATACGTATATATATAATGGTATAATTTTTTGAAATGAAATAGTAAAAGGAATTGGTTGCTAGAAATGATAATATTTGATTTTCAATTATTGTTTTGTAAACCATTGACTATTGCAACATGATATAAGCAAATGAAATTTAAACATGGTTTATAAACTTGATTTAAATTCTGAAATGTATTTGATTTAGGAATTTGAGAATTAAACTTCCAGTGCTCTTCAAAATTTGGTCTCAAAAATTTTGAAAGTAAATTGTTTGAAATATTATTGAAAGGAAATTATTTCCAAAGAATTTTAGAAAAGGTAAGTCTGTACTCTCCATTGTCGCTGGAAAATAATTTCGGTGATGACTGAAGCATCATCAACATTCATTTTCGAGTTTCAGAGTAGAGAGACCACTTAATAGCTTCGCTACACTTTTATTTTGAAAAAAAAAAGAATTTAATTTGAATTTCTTGAATATAAGTTGATTTATAAAATATATGTATATAATTATTTCAAAATAGTTTGAAATGAAACTGAAAATTTGAATCTTAAGTTTTATATTAAGAAATGGTTTCGATTATTAGAATAAAGTAAACTTTTTGAATAAGTGGAATATCTTAATTGATAAATGAAATTTGACCAACTTGAAATAGTTGAATTTGAATAAAAACTTATTTGTATAATACTAAATTGCATTCTAATATATAACTGGCCTAAAATATTCAAAAAGTTGAAATGTTAGGGTATAATCAAAGGTTATACTAGAAAAAACTTAAGTAATAAATTTTTCAAACCAAAATCTGGCTTAATATAAACGTTGTAAATAAAAGAAAATTTGTACTGTGTTTAATTACACTCAGAAATATTAATGTAACTTACCTAGAAATTGTTAAATGTTAATGAGAACATATAATTGAATAAAATCCAATATAAATGTGAGCCATAGGATATCAAAAATGATATTTTGTTAAGGGAATTTGCTGATAATAAATTGGACAATAAAAAGGAAAATTTATTTATTGAAATGGTTATAATATGTTATAATATGTGTCACATACGGAGTATATCTGCCCTGGCATCTACCAGTCCGGATACGCAAACGGTATATCTACCCTGGCATTACCTCGAGTGACTTGTCGCATGCCTATCGCGCCTTCTACGAGTTTGTTTTGTGTCGGACCTATGGAGTGCTCCCTGATAGCCCACTCGCGAGTGGAGTTTACAATACCTGTATAAACTACGACATTACATGGGTAACGCCTTAACGCTATTTTAATAGTTTATTTTTTTTCCCCTTTTTTGTAAATGGGTAAGGATTTTATTAAGGCATTTCAGCCTATAACGTTATCCCAATCTAGCACAATACAAGGCGCAGACAAAACTAAACTAATAAGTAAACCAAGTGAATACTTTCCATATTAAAACAGCTTCTTCTCCTTCCTTATACGACCTTCATGAAATCATGGCGGCCGATACAGATAGCTCATACTTGGGTTTCCTGCCAATGGAGAGCTCAGATCCACTCCTACTGTTAGAACTGCACCTCGTTCCAGTCTGGTAAGGGGGTAGTTCTTAAATCTCTTTCGTATTATCTGCATGTCTCCAATCGCAATCTTACTAATATCAAAATGGCTTCTTTGTTTACGTTGAAATGCCCGACAAATCCTCTCTTTCCAAATGTTCCAAACAGCTACAGTGATGGCGATTTTGTTCAATTTGGCTTCCAGATCTTTGCTGTGACCGCGCTGAATCAGGTGAGTAATCCATTCTTCTAAGTTATTTGAGTGTGGTGGAGAGTTTAACATATTATTGCATGAATTCCACACCAGATTCGAGTAAATACATTCAAAATATAGGTGCTCGAGTGTTTCAGTGTTCTTATTACATAACACACAAACAGTTTCATTTATCATTCCCCATTTCGATAGCCTATGTCTGGTAGGTAATCTTCTCAATATAGCTTTGTAAGAAGTGAAGGCTATCATTGAATTATTAACATGATCCGATATAATTTTACTCCATGCACCTTTACTGTCTTTTTGCCTGATTTCATTCCAAGTAGAATTAGTGGTAAATTTTTTCCAGTAGGCTTCTAAACCCATATGTCATTCTCTCTACCATTATAAATAGGCATAAATTGAATTATTTCCTTCTTATCATGATTCACTGGAAAAGAGGAGCAATTCCACCTATTATTGTTGATCACATCTTGAACTCTTTTGTTTGAACAACCGAAGTCAGAAAAAATATTGAGGCCCAAAATGTCAATCAGTGATTCACCTTGAATCCAAGGGTCTTTCCATAATTCAGTATCCCTTCCTGTAGCTATTTCACGAGTGTAGAGTCTTGCTAAGGCGTTTCTCATTTCATAATTGCCTTCCAGTTGGCTGAGGCATTGTTGTCTATAGCCATTAGCCAAAAATTTCCTTTAATGTATCTTTGTCTCGTCCATTTTCCCCATAAACTTTTACCATTGATTATTCTCCATGCTTGTTTCAGTGTGTAAACTGTTCTCATGTCTTTAAGTCTTCTAAGTCCCACACCTCCTTCATCTTTGGGTCTGCATAGTTTGTCATATTTGATCTTATGAATACCACCCTTCCATATGAAGTCCGCACAAACCTTTTCAATTTTTTGTATTGAAGCATCAAGCAATTGAAAAGTTTGCAGCCAGAAATTAACTTTATAGTGTATAACAGTATGCACCAGTTCAATTCGGCCAGTAAGGGCCAGTAGTTTAGAGTTCCAACCCTGCAATCTATCTCTAATGGAGGAAATAAGGACTGCACATTCTCTGTCAATAATCTTATTTGAAGATAACGGGACTCCTAAGTATTTTACTAGCAGATTGCCTTCCTTCACATTTAGGAGATCCAACACCTCTATTTTCTTGTTACATGTTTTGTTGAAATAGCATTTGGTTTTCTGTTCATTTAGTTTTAGACCAATATATTTTCCTAAGTTAATGAAAATGTCTTTAATTGCTTTCATTGATTCATGGCTGGATTTTATACAGATGAGCAAGTCATCTGCATAGAGTAAATGACTCACAGTAGGATGGATGTTAAAAATAGACTGAATAAGCTTATGATGAATAGCCAACTACATTTGTAGCGAAAAGTATTCCATGGCAATTGCGAAAAAGTAAGGGGATAGTGGATCACCCTGTCGGATGCTTCCATTGGATCCTATAAAACCTTTTGGTATGCCATTGATCAGGATAGAGAAGGTAGGTGTAGATATGCATTCTTTTATAAGACTCACAAATTTTATTGGGAACCCCATAGTAATGAGCATATGAATAATAAAGTGTCTATTAATTGTTTCATATGCTTAGTGGAGGTCGACCTTTAGACAGAATTTATCAGCTCCTGGTTTATTAAAATTCCTTACCACTTCATGTGCCATAAGAGAATTGTCAGAGATACTTCGACCATTAATGAAAGCGCTTTGACATTCAGATATGAGATCGGGTAAGATAATCTTCATTCTGTTGCATAAGATCTTGCTTAGAATTTTATATATCACATTGCAACAGGCAATAGGTCGATAATCCTCAATTTTTGATGGATTATCTTTTTTGGGGATTAGACAGATAATGGTGTGATTAATTTCTTTAACAAATTTCCACTTTGAAAAATATCTTACATAGCTAATATGATATGGTCTTTCAGGTTAATCTAATGGAGGATGTAGAATTTGGATCTGAGTCCATCGGGTCCTGGGCTGGAATCACCGTGGATGGATTTCAGAGCTTCCAGCACTTCAGCTTCAGTGATTTTCCTAGTCAGCATCCTTCTACCCCTTGAGTTCACCTATATCCTACATTGAATGATTGGTAAGTTGGTACAAACTTCCCCAATAAACATGCCATAATAATATTTGATTTCTTTCTCTTCAATATCTGCTGCATTGGATATTATATTTCCTTCTTGATTAATTAGATGAAAATTAGTATTCTTATTATTGCGAATTGCCATTTTAGCATAAAAGAATTTGGTGCATTCATCCCCTCTAGTGATCCATTTCTCCTTGGCTTTTTGTTTAAGTTCAGTAGCTTTAATTCTGAGTGCTTCTTTTAATTTACTATGTGTTTCATAGTAATTATACCACGTGTCATCATATCAGTTCCATTATCTATCATTACCAGAAGTTCTTCGAATTTTTTCTGCATGTTGGAAATTTGATCGCTTTCCTTAGGCTTACATCTATTCCAATTCTTAATGTCATTTTTTGTTGTTTTGATGATATGGGTTAGCTTGTAACATTGAGAACCCTCAACCCGAGGAATATTATTGAAATTAATAGTCTCTTTATAACCCTCTATTTCATGCCAGTGATTGGCATATCTAAAAGGTTTTCCTTTGTTATTCAATCCTTTTCCTACTAAGTCTATAAGGATAGGACAGTGATCACTAGTAGATGCAGGAATAATGTTTGACCTTGATGTTAGAAAATAAAGTGATGCATTTCACATTAACAAGAACTCTATCTAGTCTACATGATAATTTCTTATTTTCTCCACTTCTCTATGTATATTTCAGGCCACTGTGGATGGGTTCAAGCAGCCTTGCTTCAATGATGCAGTTATTGAATTCTTCTAACTGGGAGACTCTCACGGTAAGGCCACCTTTTTTCTCCTCTGTCCTAAGCACAGAGTTGAAATCCCCCAACACAATCTAGGGGTTTTTGATATTTTTACCAATATCTTTTATAGCTTGCCAAAGATAAGTTCGCTAAGAGGCCAATTTACTTGTATAGACGCAGCTCAAAGTCAAATTAAGACCACCCACATTAGTAGCATTAACAGTAATGTGTTGATCATCCTTCTTCAGGAGGCTGATTTTTCAGTTTTGTTTATTCCATAATAATAGAATACGTCCTTTGCCTCCTACATCATTATTATGAATATAATTCCATTCATCTCCCAAAGAGTAAATGAAAAAAGTTAGGTTTTCATTATTGAATTTATTTTCTAAAATGCTTATAATAGAAGGAGAATAAGCTCCTCTAAGATTTAAGAGGTCTAAACGTCTAATGTCATAATTTAGACCTCTTACATTCCAACTAATTATTGACATTTGGAGTTTGAAGGTCTGCTCCTCAGTTTCATAGGAGAAACCTCACGACTTAAGCTCATCTTACCTTTAGCATCTGGTTTATTAAATTGTTTTGTATACTCCAGATTGTTCTTTGTGAACTTGTTAGGGCTACTTTCCTCTTTGTCTGTGTCTGAGTCCAATCTATCCAAGACAACTTTATTAATTTCATATTCTTCTTCTAATGTAACAGGTACTGTCATAGCATTTGAGACTCACCTTTGGGAGTTGGAGCTTCAATTGGAGGTCCATCTATATCTACTCAACATTCAGCTATCTAGTTGTTTTGTTCAAACTTGTCATCTGTTTGTGTTCGAGACTACATTGTATTTACGATATTCTATTGCATTTTATTTCAAACTCTGTTGTTTATATGGTAGCTTCATGAACTACTGTTTATCTATTCCGTTGCTTATTGTCATATTATTCTATATCTGTGATTCTGTGATTGATTTATTTACTATATATGCTGAGTTTCACCAAATATAAAATTAACAATCTGTGTTTTGAGCAATTCAAGTTCGACATGTGTAGATGCGAATGGTTTGAAATACCGGGCACTACATCTTCCTTAGTTAACGGTCAAAAACCGATTAGTCAACATACTTCGAATTCCCTTGGATTTCAAGTGTTGGTTATACGAGAATATTATTTTAAAGTAAAACATACCCGACAGGGTTGGATGCCAAGTTTTACTATTAAAAATGACTTCCCGGTCATCTATTTTTTAGTCTGGCAGAGTGATTTCCATTCCTTTAGAAGCTGGGTCCTTTGTAATTTAGGCTTCACTTATTATTCCTGTCATATTGGGATGAATGATTACAATTAAATTACAAGGCACAACTACTCTTGTAGAGTTGTAGTTGAAGTTTGATTAGGCACAGTTTCAGCCTTCGGAACTAGTGCGTGATTGTTCGATTGCGATTATCCTTCCTTTGCATTTTTCGGAATTCAACCTACATACTAGTCTCCAAGGACTATTCATTTAATTGCATGATTCAAAGCATTGTTTTTCCTAGCTTTTGCACCTCTTGTATTCTTGTGTAGCATACTCATTTACTATAATTCTATTCATGTAAATAATACTTTTGTGGTCATTTCGGCATATTCTATTTCATAGCTTTGTCCAGAACTATGAGGTAGCTTGGTCTATCCAGTTTTGTGGTTGTTCCTATTTATGCTCTGTTGAGTTTGTTTGGCAAAGTGTTGGTGTCCTGGTCCATAGGGCTGATTACTCTGAATACCATGTCTATATGTTTTTGGAAGTCTTGGTTTCCTGGGCCATATGATCGATTGTCCCAGCCTAAGCAACATTTCCTCAAGGCTATCTATTTTTTGGCTGTATGTAAATTCTTTCGAAGTTGAATTTCTTAAATTTAGTTGTGCACCAACTATCATCCCTATAAATTGGCACACAAGCAACTCGATTCTAGGATTTCCTTTCGGCACTGTTTTATTCCTATGCAGTGGCTAATTCCTATGATGAAAATTCGAACCATCCGGCTAACCTATGAAAGGTTATGTCTTCATGTTGTTGCCCATTTTTAGGGAATGGTAGTTTTCTGAAGACAAGAGTAGAATCAGCTGAGGACTAACTTCAATTTCCGTAAGCTAATGCATTGATGGTTTACTACGATGAGTGTCTCTTATCGAACCTATAGATTAAATTTTTCCTAATGTTCCGAGGCAACACCGGTACATAGTGAATAACAAATTTCTCGGCAATGTCGTTACTTTGGAAAACGAAGGTTTCCCAGCGATATCGGAGGAACATCAATACTTATGAAATAGAAATTTTATTAACGTTGCCAGCTCAACGCCGGTACATAGGAAATGTGAAAAGGCCTTAGCCTTACCAAGGCAACGCCGACACTCAGGAGGTTGGGATCGATTTTTCCTACCGATCTAGCAATGCTTTAAATCCTGATGGGAACTAGTTTCGGTCTTTGAAAACTTTCATTTTGATAATTAGATTGTAAATGTCTTTTCTTAGTGTTGCCCGTCTTCCAACAAAGTTAAAGTCACGTTGGTTAGGATTGAATCATTCATCCAATCTTGTATCGTTGAGTAGATCCCTTTCAATCCAATGTGGCTATTTTTTCAATTTTGCTTAACTTCAGGATAGGCTATTCTAGATGGATGTGAATCCCAGGCATTTTTTATGCCTAGCGTTGTTTATCACCATCAAGTGTTACCCTTGGAAATGTAGGGTTGTTTCTTAACCAATTCCATGGTTATTCTTATTCACGAAAACTCAGATTTCCTCCAATTGGTTTTTGTTATAATCTAACTTCTATCTGCAAAACCATTCATTCCTAAATGTCAAATTCCAGGTTCTTATAAAAAATTAGAAATTATGGAGAAAGTTATCACATTGCTCTTGGTAAATCGTGCTCATTCCTATCTTGATCGAACGGTAGAGTTCGATGGTGTTTGTCTTGAATCTAGTACACTTAACCTTGCTTGCTTTAGGCCATATACGTTATGCTGGGCTGATAGCATTGTTGCGGATATCAACCTTATTCATTGGTTCCAATCTTTAGAAAATAATGTTTCGGCTACTTGATTTCGAGCGTTCTCTCCTTGTCGTTAACTGTCTTCAGATAAAAGCTCGTTTCCTGCAAGTTGGAGTTTGAGACCTCAGTGGAGCACTTACTTCAGTCTTTGGAAGCTGGTGCTTTGATGATTGGATTTTGGAAATGCCTTCCGTTGTCGTTTATCTTTGGACGATGGTAAGTTCCTCCTTTTATTGCAAGTTGAAGTGATTTTTTATCTTGACCAAGTGTTAATGTGTTAGGTGCCTCTCAATCCATAGGTATGATTATTCTGAACCATTGATGTGAGACTTGATGTTCTCAATGACTCCCTAGATGCTCCCAGTCAAAGGTGAACCGCAGCTCCTATTTTTGAGAGCTCATGACTTGAATGTCTTGAATTTAGATATTTTGTACATTAACTTTGATTAAAGATTAGAGCTCTTCGCTGACTTCTTTGTTTGTGAACTTTGCAGCACTACCAAAGTAATATCTGTTCTTTTGGGTAGGGGAGTTAATCCCTATCAATCCTACAATTGAAAAGTTTCCCTATGTTGTCGGGACAACATCGATACCTAGAAAATTTTAACGGTTTGCTAATGGTACTGGAGCAACATCAAGCAGTGCTTGTATGGCTATGAAATGCATAGCTTTTAAAAGTGTACAGCTTACGAAATAAATGGTTTTTGAGAGTGCATGGATTATCTGAGAGTGCACGACTTACAAAATGCATGGCTTTTGAGAGTGCACGGCTTACGACATGCGTGGCTTTTGAGAGTGCACGGCGTGCGAAATGCTTGGCTTTTGAGAGTGCACGGCCTACGAAATGCATGGCTTTTGAGAGTGCACGGCTTATGAAATGCGTGGTTTATGGGATCGATATGACCCACTGATCCAAAACGGTTTGGAAATTCTAGACAATGCTAATATTTTGCTAATGTGAGGAGTTCGTGCATCGAGAGCGTGGTTCCATGGCTCAAAAACTGATGCGTGGCTCATGAAAGTGCACGACTTATGGGATTGATAAGACCTGTTGATCCTAAACGGTTTGGAACTTCTTGACATCTCTAATCTTCGAGTAACATAAGGAGTTCGTGCTTTAAGAGCATGTTTCCATGGCTCAAGAAGTGATGCGCGACTTATGGGAGTGCACGACTTATGGGATCGACATGACCCATCGATCTAGAATGGTTTGGAACTTCTCGACCTTGCCAATCTTCGAGTTACATGAGGAGCTCGTGCTTCTAGAGTATGGTTCCAAACCTCAAGAAGTGATGCACGGCATATCGGAATGCGTGGTTTATGAGATCGATACGACCCATCGATCTAGAACAGTTTGAAACTTCTTAACGTTTCCAATCTTTGGCTAATGTGAGAAGCTAGTGCTTTAAGGGTATGGTTCCACGGCTCAAGAAGTGATGCGTGACTTATGGGAGTGCGTGGCTTATGAGATCGACACAACTCGTCGATTTAGAATGGTTTGGACCTTCTTGATGTTGCCATTCTTTAAGTAACGTGAGGAGTTCATGATTCGAGAGCATAGTTCCATGGCTTAAGAAGTGACGCACGACTTATGGGAGTGTGCGGCTTATGAGATTAATATGACCCATCGATCCAGAATAGTTTGGAACATCTCGACATTGTCAATATTCAGGTAATGTGAGGAGTTCGTGCTTCAAGAGCGTGGTTCCATAGCTCAAGAAGTGATGCGGGGCTTATGGTAGTATGCACAATGGTTCTGGGCTTCCCGGTGCTAGAAGGGTGATACTAGTTCTTAGAAGGTAAGGGTCGAGTTTTCCCATCAATCCGACGACTTAACTTCAATGGAATGCGGTTTCTTCGGTTATAAGAGATAAGTGGTTTTTGGATCGGGTAAATGGCTTGGGCGATTCTCTCTTATTTCAGGTAGATATGCATGGCCAAGTAGATAAGGTTACCATGGTAGAGAGATCTACAAACGACCACAAGGAGATGGTTATAAAGAAAGAGCTTGTGGGAGTTCAAGGCAAGACTCTCAGTTTTTGGTCCAAACTGCCTTTAGGGAATTGGTCTTCAACTGGCATATGGTCCAAGAGAAAAAGGAACTGGTCACCAAGGGTGATAAAGGAGGAGTTGGGAAGAAGTAAACAAGTACTCTGCTTCTATTTCGTTTACTACTCTAGCTAGATCGTTAGGTCTGTAGTTTTCAAAATGCTAGAATTTTCGATGAGGGTTAACCGAACTGTGGTATGATTAGTCTTGCCTTTCCTTATAGCTTTTCAAGTATATGTATTGCCCCACCGCTACCAGGTTGTTCACGCACTTAAACTGTATTCGGGGTTTCTCCATAACTCGTTTGGTATCATGCAGTCCAATGGATGCAACTGTCTCTTATAAATGATTAAAGCATGGGAAAGCCTCTACCTTTAAAGACTTATATGTTAGGGATTTGAGATACTTGGCTCTCTCGGGTGTCGAATATTGGTTGGTTTATTGGAGTTGGCCTTCGATTGATCACAAGGTCGGTTAATTTTTGACTTAGTTTCTTTGAGCAATTTGAAGCATTAGAATTCAACACTGTTTGTCTCATTGGTCGCTGGAAGTCATTCTGTTAATTTTGTGGAGTGACTAATATAATTGCCAATTTGTGGCCTCCAAGCATGACTTCACTGATTTCGGGTAGTTTTGGATGAGATGAATGCTAATCTTCAAGTTCGGCTTTGCGACACTTTAGTTCAGGAAGAATTTTTGGATCAGATGACTACCGATCTACCGATTTTTCTTCACTACACTTTAGTTCATGAAGGAACTTCATGATACTTTATTTCATGGAGGATTTTTTATGGTCGGATGTCTAGTGAATAGACATCCTTGGAATGATAATTTATCGAGTCTGAAAGGAATTTTAGTCGGATTTCTAGCGATCAGACGACTCTAGAGCGATTATTCATGGACTCCAGGAAGATTTTTGGGTTGTGTTTCTGATGGCATGGCAGTCTTAAAGCGATGATTCATTGACTTCAAGAGGAATTTTGGTAGGATGTCTGGCGACTAGATGGCCTTGGAGCGATAATTCTTTGACTCCAAGAGGAGTTTTGGGTTGTGTGTTCGATGGCCCAGTGGTTTTAAAGTGATGATTCATCGACTTCAAGAGAAATTTTGGTTGGATGTTCAATGACCACACGGCCTTGCAATGATAATTCATCGACTCCAAGAAGAGTTCTGGGTCGTGTGTTTGATGGTCCAATGGTATTGAAGCGATGATTCATCGACTTCAAGAGGAATTTTTGGGTTTGACTCATGGGAACATAATTTTGTTGGTTTCTGAAGAAAAGGGATTTGATCTATTTATTCGATGATCCTTTCGATAAGCCTTATTGGTGCTACCAGAGCAATGCCAGCTCTCGAAAGGGGGATAGACATGTCTCATCGAGAGCATAGAAGCATTTCTTTTTCCATGCTATCAATAGTGCCTCTAATGACTCGGTATGGCTCATTTCGTAAAGGAAAGTATGCAGAGATGGATGAGAAAGCATTGGTTTAGGTTTCTACCCTATTCCTTATTAAGTAGCTAGCTAGAGTGTTATTTGATAATTATCCTTTCATCTGATTTCATCAGTTAGCTGGGGCGCTTTTCTACTAAGTCTTAGTGGCCTTGCTTGGGCAGAAGGCCCTTGAGGTCAAGTAGCTCCTTCAATGTCTGGTTTGTTCGTTGGAAAATTGTCGGGTTTTACTTCTGCCAATTGCATTATCTCTAGTATCTAGAATTAATTTTCCTTCGTATATAATTTTTCCATGGTGGTAAGTTGTTTCATCCTTTAAAGATATTTGAGGGCTTTGTAGTAAAATGCATTCATAGCCTCCACTTCGTCCATATGCTAAAGTTACAACTGTTTGTAATGCTTAAGAATGATATATGCATGATTATCCTATGCTTGAATGGTTCAAAATTCCGATTAAATTAAAAATCACTTAGAATGGGGTCATGGATCAGTGACAATCCCCAAAAAAGTTCAAACTAGGTGTGATCAGTCTAGGGCGATAAGGAAGGCCCCATAAGGTTGCATTCTAAATTTCAAGGCATTTGGAGTTCGCATGTTCAAGTTATAGGCAAAAGGAGATGGATCAACATTAATGGATTGGTGGAATTTTACTTGGGGTCCGACCCGATAAAATTTGCCATTTTCTTGGAGTCGGCATATGCCTCGCTTGGAGTCACAGAATTTGATGTGTTGGGTTAGTGACGAACGGTGCTTGGAGTCATTTGCATATTTTCTTGGAGAAAATCTTGGTTTTATCGAAGTCTAATTTCGGGCCAGAATTTTCTAGGTTTGCTTCGAGTCAAATGGGTGATTACCTGAGTTTGACTTCGAGTCAGGACTTCCTGAAGCTGCTTCGAGTCAAACAGACGATCACCTAAGTTCGACATCGAGTCAACCCTAAAGTGAGTTTTTCAACGACCATTTTGATGATTTTCGATGACGACCATTCGTGATTCGACAATAGGGGCTCCATGATGGCATTGGAAGCTTGTCAAATTGGAGTGGTCACAATATACCATGGAGGGATTGGCCTTGTACTCGATCCTGGTTTGTGTTATATCTTCTTGGTTCTCCTGCCTTCGGAAGTACTGTTTGAGTAGCAGTTCCATTGCTTGGCACTGTGCTACGGCATGGGTTTTAGAGCTTCTTCTAGCATTTTGCACATTATCATTTTCATCTGATTTGTCTTTCTCAAATTGTTTGTCATCTTCAAAGCCGGAGAGAGCCATCGTTATATCTCATCGTAGGTTTTCACCCCTAAGTTCGGGTTTGTAACAAGTGCTTTTGCAGTGGGGGGGAGTGGTAACACTTTCTTCCATCATGATTCTTGAAGCTTCGCCCACTACTTCCTTTTGCTTTTGCCTTCTAGTTCTTCTGTTCAAGCCAGAAACAGAGAATGCTCTTGCTCCCTAGCAGCCATGGCTTCAGGAACCTTTCATGGTTAGCTAGTGATTGAGCGGTAAGAGAGCTTCTATCTTTTCCATAAAAGCCTTTTGACTATTTGCCATTTTCTAGTTAGTTTCACCAACCATCTTGTTCAATTCTCCGTTGGTCGCAACTTCATGCTATGTAGAGGAATCTTGGAACCTGATCTTCAAAGTTAGCTCCTAAAAGTAGGTTATTGGGGGTTGTTGACTTCAATTTACCGAGGGTACAGCAATGGTAGCTCCTATGGATCTTTCAAAGGTAGTTCTCATTCTTCCTGGTGTCATTGATTCTCAATAGCAAATCTTCTAAGCAGAGATTAAGGATCTAACTTCTGAACCAATCTGATCCAAAGTAGATAGTTAGATCTAAGCCTAAGTTAGGCTCTCATTGAAAGCACCAAAATGTTAACCTAAAAAATGGATAAACAACCTGGATTGAGTGTGAAAGCATTAGCCCTATTCTTACAGAGCAATAATATAGAAAATAAATGTAAAAAAAAGCGCAAATAGTAAAAGGACATGAAGATTTTTATTGTGGTACGGCTATTAATGAAGCCTACCTCCACTTTATAACTTTCTATTAACTAATTTCTGTTACAAGTTGAATAGGATTACAATACGATTGAATCTTCTAAGTTAGATCAAGTCACAAGTATAAGAATTCACTAGAGAATCATAGTGAACCCCTAGATGATTATTGTACTCGAGAGGAAGAGTGAAGAATAATCACTGCAGAGCTCTAGCAGCCAGTCTAAAAGATCCTTTTTATTTGCAGATAAGTGAGTATTTATAGGGGAATTCAGTGAGTATTGGGCCAGAAGTCCAACTGCAAAAGAGTCCAATTGTTATGCTAGGTCATCGTCGAAAATCTAAAATAATTGCGAGTCATTTCTGTGGATCGCTAGCAATCCATAAGGGATGGATCGCTAGCTATCCATAGGGATGGATCCCTTACTATCCATGGGGATGGATCGCTAGCTATCCATGGGGCATAGATTGCTAGCTATCCATGGAGGATCAATCGTTAGCTATCCACCGACTTAGCAAAATTTTCTAGCAGAAATCTTTACCTAGTGTTACGAAGGAGCTTGAAAATTTTAAGGGCGGTCCGACCTGTCTTGATGGATCGCTAGCTAACCACAGGGGATGGATCGCTATCTATCCATCCATATAGTATATTTTGAGTGATCTTAGTTTGGTTGTATTCCTATCTTCTATTTATTGCCTTGTCCAAATATCAAATCGCTTGGAGTTAGCTTGATCATCTTTCTTCATGGGTCATCTGGTCCTAAAGAATCGTCCATAACTCACTCAATATTTAACCAAATCACATGAAACATTACATATGCAATTTGGATGAGTATGAAAGCCTCCCCTATGGATCATAGGTCATAGGGTCCACTCCTCATGGGTCAGACTTGATGGGTCAAACTGGCCTAATTCCAAGAAGAATCATCCATAACTCACTCAAACTTAACAAAACAAGACGATACTTTATAGGTACTCTATTTAGGTTTGTGGGACCTACCTTATTAGTTTCAGGTTGTAGGGCCCATCCTACATGGATCGTGTTATCCCGCCTTTTAGCAAGGCAGTATACTGGCAGATTTAACTCAATCGACTATGGATAATAACATAAAGCCAGGATTAACACAGTCGATGGGTAAACGACACAGGGTACTTGGAATATGGATTTTGGAAAGAGATGGGTTGCTTCGGGTCAAAATAGGATCTACATCGATTCGCTAAAGGGATTAATTCATGTCAAAAAATGGTTTACTTCAGGTCATGATAGGATGTACTTCGGTCAGGTCGACATTGGATCTCTCTAGGTCGGCATTGCTTCACCTTCGGGTGGGATCGATATTTACTTCGGGTCAGCGTAGTCTTTACTTCGAGTCGACATTGGCATCACCTCGGGTCGGCATCGACAAGGGTTTGGTTTGCTTCGGGTCAGTAATGATATAGCTTCGGGTCGACATAACGAGTTGCACGGGGTCAGCAAAAGGAGTTGCAAGGGTCGGCTAAGGATTCACTTCAGGTCGACTGTAGGGGTTGCTTCGGGTCGGCTACAGGGTAGACTTTAGGTCTGCTATAGGATGAGCCACTTGGCATCGGCATATATTTTACTTCAGGTCAGGATTAAGTTTACTTCCAATCAACATATCACTAGCTTCGGGTCGGCGTAGGATGGACAAGTTGGGCTTGATGATCGACATGGTGAGCCCATATAGGTGAGGAGGCCCTGTAGCCGAGATTTCACCTACAAATATAGCAGGCTTGGCTTTAGAAAAGCGGATCTTCATTCTACTTCTCTTCATCTCCAGAGCGGTTGTAGGTCGGAGTTAGCCAAACCACTATAAATCTTGTTTCTCTTCTACATGCTTTCACTTTAATTTTAGGCTATTCTTCATATTATATTCTCTACATATACTCTATCTGTGATCTGTGACTAGATATTGGTGCTTTTACTTGTAATTGGGTGTTGGTGGCCAATTTTCATGCCAACATTTTGGTGCTTTCACTGAGAGAGCTAGCACTCAAGGATTTAGGAGTTAGGATTTTGGATTTAAAAGCTTGGGAACTTGGATTTTGGAAGCAACGGCTAGGCAATCAACAAGGTGGTAGAGAACAGAGAGGAGCAAGCATGAAGGAAGTCAAGAGGCTTCCTCAGGAGCTAATCAAACCTCAAACTTCATCACCGGAGACGAGATGGAAATGATGATGGACTATGTAGGAGAGGATGCTGAAGAGGTTGTAGGAAGTGATGCAGAACTTATTCCAACAGATTGGACAAGCTGGAATGCGAAACCAAGGAAATGGAGTAGCAGGGAATACTGGAAATATGGATCATGAAGCTGGAGCAGCAGAAGTAGGGGAAGTCCAAAATCAGAACCAAAGAGCTAGAGCGGACAGGACGCGGGATAGAGGGGAACCACTGGGAGCTGGCCCTAATCGTTCCACACTTGGAGGCATGCCCGTGGATCGTATTGGCTCGATTCCAGGCAGGATACCAGGCGGTGCTCTCAATCGGAATGTGGATACTTATCCTAAAGGGCAGGTTTCGGGATTCCCTCGTGGACTCGGGGGTAGATTAGAGACAATGAACAAAGACTACCACTTGATGACGACGACGGGTTAGTGGAGATGATCAGATAGGCTTTGAGAGGAGGACTGATAAATAGAGATTTAGAGGATGTGAACAGAAGCCCCTTCGCTCCTACAATTAGGCAAGCTAGGAATCTATCAGAATTCAAACTACCAACACATGAGACATATGATGAAAGGACGGATCCCACTGTTCACCTGACAAGGTATATGATGCACAAGGAAGTACTTGAGGGATCGGAGGAGGTCATGGCATGGTGTTTCCCTTTGCATTTGATGGATATAGCAGCACCATGATCCAGACAATTGGAAAGTGGCTCCATTGGTGCATGGACAGAATTGATCGAAAGTTTTACGAGGCAATTTAGAATTCACATCTCGAGACCCAAAAATGTGATGAGTCTGGCAACCCTGAAGTACAGGACCGAAGAGTCTTTGAGGAGTTTTCTAACATGGCTTAATGTTGCGATGGCATTGGTGGATCGTCCAGATCCATTCAGGGTTTCGATGGTAGCTGTATCTGGCATTGTTGATGATGCAGAGTTCAAGGATTCACTTGCATGGAATCCACCTATGGATTTAGGGGAGTTTTACCATGTAGTAAAATGATTCCTATGATAGGAAGATGCATGAGAAAAAAAACTAGAGGTGAATGTCATGCAAAGTGGAGGATCATCAGGAGATGTAAACAAGAACGATAAAGGCAAATGGAAAATGAATGACAGCAGTAATATCTCTAAAAGGCAATGGAGAGAACCAAAATTCTCTTCTTACATGGATTTGACTAAAACTTTGGAAAGGATCTATTTGGATACTTGAGGGTGCCTTCAGTATTGAAGGCCAGCAAAAAGGGAAACCTCCGAATACGAGCATGCATCAGGTAAGCATTGCTATTCCACAAGCTGGATGGGCACAACACTAGTGACTGCAGGCATTTAAAGGATATCATTGAGGAACATGTGAGGAATGGTCATTTGCAACAAAATATAAGGAATCAAGCTATGGTAGTGGAACAGGAGCAGCCACCGCCCACCTCGAACGAAACTAGCACTGGATCAAGGCATCGTCATCAACTTGTTATTAGCTGGTTGGATTTATGGCATGGAATAAGTAATAAACCCCGAAGTAATGCGGCTAAGTCACTTACACATGTATGAGATCGAGGATGGTTCCTAGGCATGCTCTGAGATGACGATGAACTATGGTGTTCAGGTTTATTAAATCTTGTTTTTTCTGTTTACTACAAACTTTGGTTTTTCTGGTACTATGGATTAGTTTTCTTTGTTGTATGGACATTTATTTTATCAATTGAATTATGGAAAGATTGGATTTGGATTAATGTAGTAAATAACACAGGTCATGGTTATGGCCCCGATCGGAGAGATGGCGCAATAACCGCGAATTACAAGTCCCTTCGCCGAAGAGCGACAGGATGAACTCGAACACGGATAAGTCCTCGACTAGGGATCGAGGCCATAGTAGGATACCCCATTGATAAGTCCTCAACTAGGGATCGAGGACGGAGTAGGATACCCCATGGATTAAGTCCTTGACCAAAGAGTCGAGGCTATAGAAGGAAAACCAAGGATAAGCCTTCGACCGAAGATTCGAGGCCGGAGTAGGATAAAATGACCTAGAGATGTCTATGGATTTGGATATGGACCAGAAGAGGTCCAGACTTTGGATATGGACCCGAAGAGGTCCCGACTTTGGATATGGACCCTAAGAGGTCCGAAATTTGGATATGGACTCGGAGAGGTCCTGGATTTGGATATAAACCCGGCGAGGTCCCAGATTTGAATTACAGGACTCGGAGTGGTCGTGGATTTAATGGATTCGGAATGGATTCGGAATTGGAAATTGACTCAAAACAGTCATGGATTTTGCTAGTGATCCAGAAAGATTAAGGAATTGGATTGGCAATGGATTGGACTCTAGGATGGATTATATGACAATCGATGGATTATGGACTTAAAACTTTGGACTTATGGCAATTCAAAACACACCTTCCAATAGCAAGGCTTGTTTTGGGAGGCAAATGTTATTCTACCTTTTGGCAAGGTAGTAGAAAAGAGGATTTAACTCAATCGACTACTGATAATTGGTTCTTGGTGCTTTCACTTGTAATTGGGTGTTGGTGGCTAATTTTTATGCCAACAGATCATTAGAGATCCATCAAACCACCTCTAAATGTTTCCATTTTTTCTGTGAGCATTATTTTATATCTTATAAGTTTTCTTCCAAAATTTCAAATCAATCCGACTCCGTATGAGTTCTTTAGGGCCACTTTAAGCTAACTGATTCTGCTCAAACAACCTGAATCAAATGAGTCTTCACTTCTTGAGCTAGACTGTTTGGAATGCTATGAAACTTAGCTTCTTAGAAGAGGCAGTAGATCATGATGCAAGAGGCTTTGACAACTCATGATGCTTCCTTCTGGACCACTAGCGATCCATTTACTTAGTGAATTTTTTGCTTGTTTCTCTTAAGCTCCATTAGGTTTTTTAGATGCCTTGTTTAAGTTTCAAGTCATTCTGGCTTAGTCGGAATGTTCTAACTCCTGTTGAATTCTGTGGGTTAAAAAATCAGTTAACACATCTCTAATAGTTAATATAAGAGTTTATAATCATCTAAGAAAAATTATGAGATATGAGATAGATAGTCCACATCAGTTTAAATGATAAATTTAGAGATAGATAGCCCACATTAGTTTAAGTAAAATAAATTGGGGAATGCGTAGTCCACGTTAATGTAGAGGATAGTCAATGATAACTTAGATGGGCAGTCTGATAAATTAAGGATGGGTAATTCAGTATATATGAAATGTTTACATATGATTATGTTATTTTATTTTAACCATTTTGCATGCAGGAGCACATTATATGGTTCTTGTTTAATTAGGTACTAATGAGGGGAAAGTCGTTCCACACAGCGACGTGGTCTCACTAGATATCTATTGGTTTGAGATAGTAGATTCTTATTTACACCGGACTTTTTGTCTGACTCAAAGTTTTTGTTTTCCCTTTAAACTCTTGGGTACTCATTTGAGTACGTTTAAAGTAAGGGCTTTTCAGGTTCTCTTTAGATGAGTAAGCTTCTAGAGACGTGTAGGAGGCAGTCTAGCTAGTAGGAGTTATATATCTATTTTCTGGTGTGTTTTGATTTCGCTTTTATGTTGTAATAGAAAGTTGTATTAAATGCCTAATATTTGACCTTGATCATCCAAGTGGCATCTTCATATGTCGCTCTTGGAATATTGTAATCATTATATTTTCTCTGAATGTGGTTTGCATATTGGGATTTTGTAATGAAATTGAAAACTTATTGTAAAATGAAATGAGAAAATTCATTTTAAAAACTTTTTTGAATTTTTAGATTTAAATATGTTTTTGCTACTATCAAAATGGTTAACATGGCCACATTTTTTCATCGAAAATTAATACCAATGGATGACTGCAACATTCGTAGCACTTAGTTTTGAGTCTCAAAATGGGAGATGTTACATATTTATATAGATATATTCTCTATTTTACACTTGCACCATCACTTTTTCTATTTTGCTGAGTTATATGCATATAGTTATTGCATATGGATTGAATGGTTGGGAATTCATGTAGAATTGCAAGTTTATTTTCATAGGACGTTGCATACATTTAGACATATGGCATAAGCTCTTGCATCTAAGGAAATCGACTTGATCGGGAGACCTCTTAATCTTTACATTAACATAGGTTCACATGCACTCCATGCATGCATGTACATATTGCATTAGAAATTTTACTAAGGACAATGGTTTCCGATGGACGATGGATGAGTATATGGTTGTAGTTGTTGACTTACGTACATACGAGCTATATTTTTCCATCCTTTGAGATTTGGGAGACAAAGTCCTTTTAAGTGGGGAGAATGCGACAACTCGAAAATTTAGTAAAGAATTAAATTTGAGTATAACAAGGGGAAAAAATGAAAATTTTACAAATGTCCGAATCTGTCTATGAAACATGCATAGTTTCATACACAGTGATTTGTAAGACAATTTTCATATGTAAAATTTAAAATCGGAGCTAATCTGGAAAAGTTATCAACGTTTGAAAATTTGTAGTCGAAATTAATTAGATAAACAAAATGGGGAATAATATTAATAAATAAGGAAATCTACCGATCAACAAATTGATTAGGATCAGTCGAGTTATATCGACTAGGGTTTTTGAGCGGCCAACAACCTAGATTTGATTTTATATTTTCTTAACAGAGAAGCATATGATTAACAATCAAGATTTAAGTAAATATTTTCCAAAGGTCGATCAATGGTTCATTGTAAATGTTGCAAGAAATTATAATTGCTATATTGGAAATTTAGGAGTGAACATGTAATAATTAACATTTTAATAGAAACAACGATAATCCATAATTAAGTAGCGATGGCTGGTCAATTGCTCTTGCTGGAGCAATCGATTGTTTGGCTTTTTCAAAGTATAACATTAACCTCGGCCTGAGGCCTAGGTGATAAATAAATAGTTACTAGTGTGTATGTGTGTAGGGATGTCAGTATAAGGAGAGAAAATAGTTCCCTAGAGATGACACTAGGACGTTGGGGGACTAGGTAAATACTATTTATCCAATAGGGGTTGTTATTTGACAGGGGGTGATCTATCATAAATTGCACTCAAGGAGGTTCTATAGTGAACACGCAACACTGATGGTGGTGCCTGTTAAAGTGTGTGGCCCAATACCAATGGGAATTCCTTAGTATTCCCAGATGACGCGACATGATGATGTGTTGTTGTTGGATCCCACCTCAGTGCAATAAGAGGCATTACGTTACCATTTAAAGGTGGACAGAGTTGCAAATGATGAGGCATTTTGGTGAGTCGACACTGCGAGCTCCTCCACAATGCGCAACGGGGGTACATGTAGTTGTAGTTATGGGAAACTTAGGCTTATGGTAGAAATTGTAGGGAAACCTATGTTGGAATAGTCACATGTACTCGTAATGTGGGAAATGGTACGGTAGCCCTATATGGAACAGTTCCAGTAGCTAACAATCGATCATTAGTTGTCTAAGTTTCGACTAGTTATTCGATCCTATGTATGAGCCTGCATAAATAATTAATATAGGTGTATATGGAGTTAAATCGCGTAAGTAAAGAAAAAAAAGTAACTCACGAACACTTGTGGGACATTCTAGGTGACATAGAGTATTACAAAAATCAACTGCACGTGATCACCATATATTAATAGTATACTCATTCACCATAATTTTGTCTGACCACCCTTTTTCCTTTCTTTTTCCCCACCACATAAGGATGAACAGCAGGTGATAGACCCGTGATAGGTACATGGAGAGATGTGCTTAGCATTAGAGTTACTATATATATTTTCCATTTCTCTTTATGTATCCACTTATCATATTCAACACTTAGTATTTATCACACTATGTGTCGTATTTCTATGTATTCTGGATTTGACTATGTAATGTTTTTCTTAGACTATGTTTTGAGATATTTTCTAAGATTGTTATTTACTATATTTATATTTTATTATATTCCATAATGAGATCTGAAAGTGTATAATGTTGTAGATTATATATGTTTATTCTTAGCCTTTGCAATGTTAAAAAAAATCCTACAGCTCGTAGTTCTTTGCGCCGATGCAACTTCGAAAGTCACCCTAAACTTTGGATCAGTGGGCCAGAAGGCGTGGGTTGTCACAGTAGCTCTATGATTTGTTATATATTTTACTTCAAAACAATCCATTGTCTACTAAGTCCACGATGCTAATTCTACTTTAGATGTGGGTCGGGACGTCACAGATGGCGGGTTGTTATAGATTCCATAAGCATATCACCACAAAGACTTCGATGGTCCATCTGGTTTGATCTTTGAACATCGTATTTACCAATCGCTAATAAGTAACTCCAATGTTCTTGAAACCAAATGATATCGTTTGGTAACAAAACAACCCTAAATCAGTGATGAAACTCATGTGCTCTTGATCTGGGATCGTGCATTGCTATTTGATTGTAGCCAAAGTACACATCCATAAAGGATAATAGTTCAAGTCCGGCTACCCCACCAACAAGCTGATCAATTCTAGGTGTCGGGAAGCTATCTTTCAGGCATGCGTTATTCAGGTCAATACTTTCCTGCTTGTGATACATTTATACTTGCTACATGCTACACTATTGCCCTTGAAACCCTTGCTTGTATTGTGGTTTTTTGATTTGTTCATGATATAGGTTGTTGTACCATATTGTACATGCCCTTATCGCATACTTCATTATGCATTTATGTGCATAAAACAAAAGTGTTTATTGATTACTATTCTTGTTCTTGTTTTGTTGCATTGTACGTAGTTGAAGAATAATAATTCCTTATGTATCCTTGTGCAGGTATCTGAGATTATGTATGTCCTTATTGCATGTACTTTGTATTATTGTGCATGTTTTGAGATGCTAGTGCATAACCGTATGCATCTTTAGATTGAAATGGATTTTTCCCCTTTTAGATTTGAATGAATATGTCATACCGGTCCTTGCATACGCAGTTTTATTGGTCCTTGTGTACACTTGATACACTAGTCCATGTTCATTACATTTAGTGCCTATTCAAATCATAAGGACAATAGAACCAAAATTTGAGGATGAGTCGAGTTTCAAACACTTTCTCCTCCTTTTGTAGTTTTAGTTTGTTTCTATTTACTTTTAACTACTTTGTTGTTTTTCAGGAAAAGATACTGTCTAGATATGCCCTGTTTATTTGGATGCTATCAGATTGTCTTGATGGAAGCTAAAATAGAGAGATATTCATGTAGACTTAGAATTTTGAAATTTGTCATATTAGACTGAGTTAAAAATAATTTCTATGAGAGAGTGAAAAGAGAGCATGGATCCTTCACACTTTAGCTCTTGAATTCCTTATTAAAATGAATGAAATATCTATTTGTTTATTCTTTTGTTGAGTTTCTTCATTTCTGTTATTCTATAATTTACATAGCAACTTAACAAACACATTAACTATTGAAATATATGTTTATTATCATCGAACAAAAAGTATAGATTGCAATATTCTACATGATCAACTTACTATGGGAACCGAGCTAGGGATTATGAGGTAGTTGCTATGCGTCAATGGTCTTGGTGCAGAGAGCAATCCCTATATTATTTCCTTTCTCACGTTACTTCACCTCTCAAAGCTTCGCGACATATCATTCTCGACCAGTACTATAGTCACTTGGAATAGCTCCTACCCCATGCTCAATGTGGAACTTCATCATTAAACACCATAGAGAAAGCATAATTATGAAATTAGTAAGGGTCAGTCGACTCGAGAAAGCACTATAGGTTGAAAATGCATCGACTACGACAAACGTCCTTACCCGCACTATCTTATGGTCTCCTTCACCTAACTCACCAAACAAGTCTATCTAACTAACAAGCTCCATAGCCTCTTTGGAAAATCCCTAAGTATAAGATTTACAAGGTTTCAAATCCTTCTAACTGATCCACATTTTATCAAAAGTACTCTTAAACAAGATATTAATCAAGCTTCCAAATCAATCACAACTTGGTATACGGATGTTGGTCCAATATCAGTTGTAATTACCATGGGTCAAAAGTCGGTGCTTCTATCCCGTCAGCACCTCTATTCCTAAAAATAATATCATTATTCATCATTCTCTATTGTTTTATTGGAGTTCCATCTTTAGTGGCAAAACAGGTCTTCTAAAATACATTACTCGTCGAGCTGCCATATCTCTCTATTTCATTCCAGCTTTTCTCCATCGGATTCGGTCCTCTATAAATGGTGTTAATCATAGTCCTTTTCTTAGGTTGTCTCGATCCCTTTCTACTAGACCTAGCCTAACCTCTTTGAGCAGTTTGCCTTAGGGTCTACTATTCATTAGCTTGCCAACTTACGAGTTCCTCGCGTACTGCTGTAGTTTTTTCATGCTTATCAAGTCTGCAATCATATTCCTCAAACAACGGCACCTATTGGTATTATGCCATGTGTTTCATGGAATCAATGTTACTTACTTGAGCACCTCTCTTCTTAACGAGCATCCTTTCGAGGTGAGTTCCCATCCATTTCAATTCCTTGCATGGTAAGGTAGATGTTCTCAATAGAATCATTTAGTAAAGTATAATCTCCCGATCAAATATACCTCTCGCACTTTTTAGTTCCTGCTTCTTCCCACTATTGCCTTGGTTCTTTCTTTTTGCATTATTATTTTCGACAATTATGACAATATTTCCATCACTATCACCGCTCTCTTTGATAGTAACATTGCTTTGTGCAACAACGCTCGGTCCTTTACGATAGTCGCCAGTCAAATTAGTGGCCAAATCTACCTCTTTTGAGAATGGGAATTAGGATGACTTTCTATAGGATTCCTCCAAGGTGCATGGCTATTTCCACTTCGAACATCTACTAAAATCAATCTTGGGAAGAACCTCGCCTCGATCAAAGCCATCAAGACAATCTCCTCTGCAGATTACTCATTTTCATTGCTAAAGTACTAACCCTTAAGAAGTTTTGCAGGGCTTCCCCGGAACTTTGGTGAAGATTTAACAATGACATCACATCTTTAGGTCCCAACTTATGGACTAGATATTGTTCCATGAACTTCTTCACTAACTAATCAAAGGATGATGTGGATCTTATCGTGAGCCTAGTGAACCACATCATAGTACCTCCATCCAAGGATATAGGAAAGCACCTATATCTCACTCCCATCAATGCGACGAACACTATCAGTAGTTCAATTATAAGTCAACATAATTAGCATCACAAACTTCTTCAGTTACTGCTTTGCCAGAACCTTTTCAGTGAATGGGGTTTAAATTGGCAGTGAACCCTACTCACCATTTTTTCAATGCTGATTTTCAATCAATAATCTCTTGACCATTTAAGCAATGTTCTCTACGCTCGTTTGGACGACTGGATGGCAATAATCAAGAATAGCCCTAAGTGATTAACTCCACAAACATTCTTGGTTAGTTGATTTACGTCTGGATTCTCTTATCTCCTAAGGAATTGTTCGTCCAGACCCTTTTTGGCATATAATTGGAGCAGGATATGTAGCTCCAGCCTAAACATTACCAACCAAACCACTAATGAATTACTTGACACTAGCATCAGCATCTTCATGGCCTCAGAATCTTTGAGGAAGACCCTTACAATGATCGGTACCGAGCTACGAACGATTGGTATCGATCGTTGTTGGATGGGCATTTTCAGCTATAACTTTTCCAGGTCCCAAGCTCGATGTTCCAGCTTCCCTCCTTTTCACCTTCTACTTGCCATCCCTTCAATTTTGTTCCGATGATGTTAAATCTCTTCTTTGGATCTAAAAGTTGATAAATCTATATAGCTCTTCCTGTGCCTTTGAGGCGATTGGGACATCCTAGTGAAATCCCTCTGCATCTTCTTGAAGATGACATTTGGCTCTCATGTTAAGATAAGTGTAACAATTCTGTAAAATTAATAGTAATTAGTAAACAATTAATAAGATTCAAAAATGGAAGTTGAGAAAATGTCAAAAAATTTCTACGAAGCTTGCACCATTGTGTTCATAGCAATTTTTAAAGAAAATTTTAAATTTGAAGTTTTTCAATCGGAGCTCAAACAAAAAAAATTACTAGCATTTGAAGTTTACGAAATGAAAATAATTAAATCGAAAATAAATAATAATAAATGTAGGACCCCATCGGTCAAGCCCCTCCTTGGGCCAGTCAATCGCTAGCAGTTTACATCAATAGAGAAGCGGTCGACGGACCAAGTACTAGCGGCTAGGGTTGTCTTGGTCGAAGGACCATAATTTAATTATTTTAAACTTAACGGATACGATCGATTCGAGTGCTTATAAATATAGGACTAGCCCCTTAATTTTTCTTTTCATATTTTCTGATCAACGCAACGAAGCTCTGCCCTTTTACCATCTCCACTATTGCTATTAATTATAAAATATTATATCACATGCATATATTAATTGGCGAATGACATAGAAAAAAGAGAAGAAGAGAAAGAGAGCGCTCGGCATTGTGGAAAAAGGTAAATCTTATAATTCTATACTTATATTCCATTTAAGATTAAATCTCTTCTTAAATCTATAATGCTAATGATGTGTATATATCTTGTTATATTTATTCTTTTAGATTAGAATGGAAAAGTAGTTAATTGAAAGGATGGATTCAGATTTGGAAGATATGAAAAGCTAGAAAGATGAGTGGGAAATTATATGATTTATATATAACAATCAAATTTATATCATTGAATTTTATATAATTATTATACGTATGAAATATCCGAGGAGTTATGGACTTAGAAAGAATGTATTCACTTGAAATCTTGAATACATATTCTATGAGTTAGTTAATAGGAACAGAAATGATACTTACACCGTAATATGGATATTTAGAAATCGATCCCAATTTTTTTGAAGTAGAATGTTGAGAAGAATACAAGATTTATTCCGATTTATGATAATTGAGGTATGAATAGTTAGCATAGATTTATATTTTCCTAATTTGACCTGGAATGTGAATTTCCTTGTTTTAATTTATTATGAGAGTTTTGGGTACAATTTAGTTGTATCTATTTTTGTGTAATTTCTATAAGTTGTCTAATTCTTCCTAAGTATAAAAAGGGTGTCATTCAAAATAATAAGAATATATCAAAAAGGAAGGAGATGTGTAAAGTATGGATGTTCTTCTCCGTAGTTTGCACAGTCTATTTCAATAAAAGAAAAGAGACAATTTCTTGTAGTTTCAAATAGAGCAAAAGTCTCATTTTAGATAATTTATGAAAATTTATAACAGTAATCCTTTCTGAAAAGGATATGTCTAATATATTAAAATATGGAAATAAACAATTCATATAGAATGTACATGTAAGTATGTTCTAGAATTCCTAATTGTTGGAATTAGTGAGTTAGAAAAAGGAATACACATATACACACAAATGTGCGCATACGTATAACTTCGTCTACCGATTACAAATATATGTAGATTGCAGAATTAAGGATCTTAAGGCTAATTTAAACACTAGAGGGTGGGTGAATAGTGTTTTTAACTTATATGAATCTTTATAAATTCTTTCAAGATTGTTATTAAATAATGCAGAATGAACAATCACAAATGCAAACACAAATAAGTATAACTGCAATAAAGTAATTAAGTATAGAATTAGAGAGAGATCACAACATGGACTTTTTTATTGGTACTGAGTCACGTTACATCCAGTCCTATAAAATTACTTGTACATATTTCTTTTCAAAATGCCAATCTTTTAAAGGCTAGAAGGCAAACCCAATGCAATCTCGATTTGAAGGCTAAGAGACATGCCCTTTTGATTTTTCGGGCGTAGAATACACCCACTTGGATTTTTAGGCTAACAACCACAACCAATGGATTTGGATGGGCTACAATCATACCAAAGCAATTACAACTAAAGTTTGACGGTTTTTTCAAAGATAATTTCTTGACTCTGGTTATAATGGATCCTATAGCCTCTAGAGCCGCACTTTGATCTTGATTGAGAGATAATTGAAATCAAATAATAAGTAGTGGAGAATTAATACAATGAAGATTGAATTGATTTTAGTTGAATTTGATGAGATTTTAATAAATTTTTCACTAGGAATTTTGGAGGAGTAAGAGGAGTGAAGAAAAAAATTTATTTGAAAACATCCTATTTATAGAGAATAAATAGATATATCCTTTCATGAAGTGTTACGACAAATGGACACATTATTTTGAATTTTGAATTTTGAATTTCAAATTAGCAGCATGTATATCGACATACTTATTAGGTATATGTCGACATATCCCTTTGAAAATTGAGAACTATTTTGTTTATTTAATATATTGAAAATCTTATGCTTTGCAATATTTGATATTTTGTAAAATAATTTAAACATAGTTTATAAACATTTTAAACATAAAAAAAATTTATGAAATATTTTTAAGTATATTTAAAAGTATATTTTGTTTTTAAATAACGAATAAGAAAATGGGGGATAAAGATTAAAGATTGCTACCAGGGACTTTAACAATATTCTATGACTATATATATTATACTATAGTCTTTAGATCTTTATATATTAATCTTTATACTCATGAGTCTTCATGTCCATACTTTGAGGTTTTATACTATACAGTCTTCGATTCGACGCCTGTGAACTATCTTGTACTATATAGTATATAACTTGGCAAATTATTAGTATCCATATTTTATATAAATGTTTTTGTTATCAAGATTGTTATCATCGAAATATGAGGTATTAACAATCTCCCATCTATTGATAATGACAACCATTAATATCCTATATATATATATAAAATATGATATAACTCCCCTTGAGTTAGATAACTCCCTTAAATATATGCATACGTATATTTTGTCCCCTTTTGTCATTAACAAAAATGGGTGAAAAATTAAAAACTCCCCTTAAATAAATACATAGAAACTATAGATTCTAAATTTATTGACTAAGTTAAAAATAAATGAATAGGATGACGATTATATGATATGTAATTCACTGTTAAGCATAATATTATATAATATTGAAGACTTATAAAGTAAACTTTGCTTATCCAAGTCAAACCATATATGTAAAAATCAATCCAAACATAATAAAATACACAAATTCAGACAATCCAAAATAAAACACACAATCCTAAGTAGCAATATAAAATACACCAAATCTAATCCTAACAAAACAAACTATTTCATACTATACTTAACTCTATGGTTTTCTTTTGATTATAGGAGGTTTGGGGATTGGACATAAAGGGTAGACAAAACAAAAGTTACATTTTTGTTCGATGAGATTTCCATCACGATCGAAGCATACTTCGCCAACTCACTTGGTTTCTTCATCATCCTCTTCATCATCATATTCTTCCTTTTATTCCTCTTCCTCATTGTTCATAAGATTATGAATGACAAAATTAGGATTATCCTCTTTGATTATAGTTGGACGTTGGATTATCCAATAGATATTTCTATAGATTTCATAGAATTCGATCTCTTTTCTCTTATTCCTTCTAGAAATGTAGTTAAACAACCTCTACTTCTGAAAGCATGTTCAGTTTATGCATCAGATATTCTTTAACTTTGGTTACAATGCCACGGTGGCTGTTTGGAAGGGGCCTAGAGTGGGAATTTTGAAGGGAAAATATGGATTCTCTTCTCTTGGACATTTGGAACTCAAGGAAGCCATTAATTTATTTTTATTCTGAATTTATAGAAGAAAGAAGATAGAGAAATGAGAATTATTTTGAATTTTTTTGGTTATATAGTTGCATTTTGAATTTCGAATATAGGAGGGAAGTATGTTTTTGGAAATTTCCAGTATTTGTCCACATATAGGGAAGGGGTATATCGATATATGTAGTTTGATTTTGAATTTTTTTTAAATATATAATTTTTATTTTATTATATTTATATTTCAGAGAAAGGACATATCCCTAACTCTCTTTTAAGTTTAATAAAAGATGCTTGAGTTATTGCTTTTGCCAAAATATCAGCTATTTTATTTTCAATAATCATAAATTCAAGTGAAATTACATCTTTATTTATGTTATCTCTTAGAAAATGATGTCTTATATCTACATGTTCAGTTCTATTATGATATGTTGTATTTTTAGATGGATTTATTATACTAGTATTACCACAGTATATTAGTGATTTGGTAAAATTTAAACCAAAATCGTTTAAAGTTTGCTGCATATAGATTACCCGTGAACAGGCTAATGCGGCTGGAATATATTATGCTTCTATTGTAGATAGAGACACATAATTTTGCTTTTATCCAAACCAAAAAACTAGAGAATGTCCTAGAAAGTGACAAGTTTCATTTGTACATTTTCGGTCTTATTTGCATCCAGCATAGTCAGCACTGCTATATGAAATTTATTGAAAGAATCCTCTTTCAGATAGAAAATTCCATAGTCTTGTCCGGTATTTACATATCTTAAGATTCATTTTACGGATTTTAGATAAGTTTCCTTAGATTGAAATTGATATCCCGCTCCAAGACAAATACTATGCGTTATATCTAGTCTATTATCAGTTATATAGAGTAATGATCATATCATACCTCTATATAATTTTTGATCTACATCTTCTAAGTTTTCTTCTTTATTTAAATTCTCAATTGTTGCCATAGGAGTTGGTTTTGCACTAGTATTTTACATACCAAATTTCATAACTAAGTCTTTGGCATATTTTTCATGACTTGTAAAAATTCTATTATTTAAAATATAACTAGCCTAGCAACTGCTTCAGCCCAAATTTTTTTATGTAGTTTACTATTATTTGACATTGTTCAAGCACATTCTTATATAGTTCTATCTTTACATTCTACAACTCCTTTTTGCTGTGGTGTCCTTGAATATGAAAAGTTATGTATAATTCCTTTCTTATTATAAAAAATTTCAAAATCATCATTTTCAAATTCTCCTCTTTAATGACTTCTAATTGTTTTATAATTGAAATTTGATTTTGAATTCTTTTAGTACAAATTTTAAACATTTCAAAAGCTCAATTTTAAGTTTCTAGAAGATTATCCATGTAAATATGAAGAAATCATCTACAATTACAAAGACATATCTATTATAATTTATTAATGTATTTCGCTGGTCAAAAAAGATCTAAGTGAAGTAGTTCAAGAGCATGAGAAGTATTTTAGATTTAAAAATGCTTTTACAAAGTTTTCCTAATCGACAAGCATCACATAAATTATTGACATTAAATTCATTTTAAAAAGACCTCTAGCAAGTTCATATTTAGAAATTTTAGATTGGTGTTTTGAATTCAAATGACTAAATCTTTTGTGCCAAATCCAAGGGTCATTAGATTCAGCCAAAAGACAAATTATCATTAGATACTTTCATACTTAAAATAAATGTTTTGTTCCTTAGTACCTTCAAAGATAATGTTTGACTCTTCTTCGATATGGTAAATTTCCATTTCAAACTTAATTTTAAAACCCTTATCACACAGTTGACTAATACTAATTACATCATTTTTCAGATTCCTAACTAGTACAAAAATTAGAAATAAAAGGAGTTGTAGAGTTACCGACATTGCTGATGCTAATCACATATCTTTTTGAGTTGTCTTTGAAGTTAATCGATCCACCATCTTTATAGATAATATCTTTAAAGATCTTCATATTTCCAATCATATGTCTTAAGCATCTACTATCCAGTGTCCACTTGTCCTTCTTGATTTGTGATGTTTTATTTTCAAGTGTCTGTTCATCATTAGCCATATAAGAAACTTGTTCCTGCAATTCAAAATCATACCTTTCCAAGAAATCAAGTAACTTTTCAAAATAGTTAGATTCTAATAACATAATGGTTTCACAAATATGTTTTTTTACAAAATTATTAAAAATATCACTGGCCATTTAAACTTTTAGAAAATCAAATTATGAGTTTTTCAAAACCTAGTGCTCTGATGCTACATGCGGGTTGTGGAAGTAAGGACCTTAAGGCTAATTTAAACAGTAGAGGGGTGAATACCGTTTTCTAACTTATATGAATCTTTTTAAAGTTCTTTCACGATTATTATTAAACAATGCAAAATGAACAATCACATATGCAAACGCTGATAAGTATAAATGCAGTAAAGTAAAAAGTATAGAATTAGAGAGATCACAACTGAGATTTTCATACTGGTTCGGAGTTACCCTATGTTCAGTCCCACACAACCGAGTATATATATTTCTTTTTGAAATGTCAATCTTTCAAAGGGTAGAAGGCAAACCTAATACAATCTCGATTTCAAGGCTACGAGACACACCTTCCTAAGTTTCCAGGCTTAGGGTACACCTACTTGATTTGGACGGGCTACAAGCACACCCAATTGATTTGACAGGCTACAATCACACCCTAGAAATTACAACTATAAGTTGATGTTTTTTCCAAATATAATTTCTTGATTATTGGTTACAATGGATCCTGTAGTCTCTTTAGTAGCATTTTGATCTTGAATTGATATAGAGAGATGATTGAAATCAAATAGCAAGTAGTAGAGAATTAATAGAACGATGAATGAATTGATTCTAATTGAATTTGAAGTGATTAGAATAATTTTTCACTAGAAATTTTGGTAGAGTAAGTAGAGAGAAGAAACAAGAAATTACTAGTTAAAAAATTTGTTTGAAAACCTCCTATTTATAGAGAATAAATAGACATGTCCATTCCCAAAGAGTTATGACTAATAGCGACTTCATTTTAAAATTATATTTTAAAATTAGCGGCATGTATATCGACATACTTATAGGGTATATGTCAACATGTCCCTTTGAATATTGGAAACTTCTGTTTTTTAAATATCTTGAAAATCTTATGCTTTGTAAGATATTTTGATACTTTGTAAAATAATTGAAACATAGTTTATAAAATTTTAAACATAAAAAACTTTTATAAATATTCTTAAATATATTTTTAAAAATACATTATGTTTAAAAAACAATATGAAAATGGGAAATAGAGATCAAAGACCAAGGGCCTTTAACAACATTCTACGACTCTATATACTATACTATTGTCTTGAGATCTTCATATCTTGATCTTATACTCATGAGTTTTCATGTCCATTCTTTGAGTCTTTATACTGTACGGTCTTTGATCAACACATGTAAAATATCCTTCACTATGTGCTATATAACTCAACAAAATATTAGTATCTGTATTTTATATGAATTTATTTTATTATCATGGTTGTTAACATAAAAATCAACAACAGAGGTATTATATGTGTGTGTGTGTACGTATAGCGTAATATACGACAATATTAATATTAGTTATAATCAGGACGACTGGTTATTAATAGCATAGTAAATTATAGGACTAGGAGGTATAGATGTAAAAGAGATAGTAACTCCAAAATTAGTAGGGTGGTAAATGTGCAGTTAATAGTGAGTTATATGAATTAAATTAGGACATAAATGCATTTAATAGAACTGGTTAAATGATTTCATATGGCATTTGTAAGGAAATGAAATAGGCATAATATTTTGACATAGAATGAATAAATAAATGTTATTAATGTTTTTCCTATTGGAATAAGAATGACCCTTTATTACAAATTGACATTTATAGGATCTAAGAGGAAGATAAGAATATACATAATAAGAGTACAAGATATGAAGTAAATGCCAAGAGGCAGTATAATTTTCATAGTAGGGAATTATACAACTTTAATAATACATTAAGGAGGAGCATGAGTTAGTGGGCATAGCCCTATATTTAGGCCTAGGATAGTTGGTTTGGAGTATGGATTGAGATGCATGATCGGTAGAGATACACAATAGAAGTCTGCCATGCACCTAGAGGCTACCGGTAGTTGTGTATACTTACTACTGATGTGAGACATCTCCAATCTTAGGAACCGTAGGCAATGGATATACGTTTATGTATAGGCATGGAAAAATATATCAAGCGCCTCGGATTTAAAGCATTTAATAACTCAGTGCCTATAGGGATGTTAAGAGGTTTAGTTCGGGTAAAGGTGTTAAATGGCCGTCGGCTCTGCCTCCTCCCTGCATAAGAAGTCTAAAATAACTTATGATGGTACTTAATAGAAAAACGAGATCTACTTCAATTCTAATAAGAGGTATTAAGTAACTAGAATGAGCATCTTCCTTGACTTACATTAGACTAGTCTAAATGGGATTTTGGCTGTGAAAGGACGACGGGCTATGTCATTATTGTTTTCGTACCGATCGTATAAGCTGTAACCACTAGCAATCTCAAGAAGTGATGGATTTTGTTTCATATTAGTGCATAATCCATATGGTATATGCAAAGACCTAGTTATTTAATTAGTTGTTTATTTGTCGGGAGTAGCCTAGTGAACTCTTAGATAAGTTTTTGAAATGCATTAGTAATATGAAAATTAAATAATAACCACGTATATAGGGTTCATCGTTCTCTGTAGATAGAACCAATTGACTAGAGATTACTTTACAGAGCCTACTTTGAGGTTGAGGTATTACATCCCTGATGGGTCAGCCTCCTCCTTATTTAAGTAGTGTTAAGTAGCTGGAGTTTCTTTTGGATAGTACAACATTCAGATATATGTATGCGTGTATGCGTGTATGCCTGCATGTATGTATGCCTACATACAGTTATACCTCGAAGAAGGTTATACATATCGTATGTGTAGATGGAATTACATGGATTGGTCGTGAACAATGGACATAACACTTCAACAGAAATCCATCATCATAAACTAGTGTTATGAATAAAGTATGAATTTTTTAGTCACTAAAACATTGTTCCAACCCCTTCCTCACCCCAACCCACATGTTATATTTAAAGGGACATGTTATTGGTGTAAGACGGGAACTGCAAGTGGCGAAGTCTTCTCATTCATGCTTAACACTGACAATGCGACTAGGTATCCAAGGAATAATATTGATTTCAATGTAGTAGGCTTTGTCAGTATATATATTCTATTATATTTTTTTATTCTACCATGAGTTTATGTAGATAGCACTCTGATACACTTATGTTTAGTAAAGTTTACCAACACCAATGATCTATACCCTAGTAGACTTGGGTTTCGATTTAGCCGAAATCGGGTCCATTAAGTTACAAGTTGTTACAATGGGTACTACCGAAGGACCTACTGGTTTAGGTAAATATCTAATGCATTCCTCGGTTTTATTTTAGGAGAAACTAAAAAATGCGCTTTTTGAAAATACATCGACCTGCTAGTTTTGTTGAAAATGATAGGGATTTTCTTTCCTACCAACGAGAGAGAACTATCGGATAACTCAAGCTAGACGGAAAGATAAAAGAGTCCATGGTTGGGATCCTACTAGAAAGTGGCGCAAATTGTTTTTTAGCTTCAATTTTTTTCTTCAATGTCAGAGTCCGCATGTAAGAAAAGAATTTGATTTTCCTACACTTTCTAAGTATACTAATCTGGGAACATTTTCTTTTTCATTACGACCGTCATCAAATCCAACTCCACCCTAGTCACTGCCCCGGTGCACTTGGGGCTTCAGCAAGAGTTAGTTGATTTATTTCTTGTCCAGGTTGAGAGCCTTCGTACTTTGCTTCAATGATGAGCCTTGAGACCTTCCTAGGGACATTGCTTCTTAGATCTAATGATAGATTCCTTTTGAATCAAAACAACCATGAATCTTCAATATGAAATCTTTAGATCCACCTTATGGATAGTCCAAATCCAAAGTCCTAAGCAAGATCTATAACTAAGAATATTGTCCTTCTTGGTGATAGAACCAAATATTTGCTCCAAAAGTGGGACAAACACCCAATCAAGCAATAAATGAAAATTATAAAAGTTAATTAACCAAGAGTGGAAAAAACACATAAGAATTTTGTAACATCCCATATCTGGAGGCCAAAAGCTAAGCGCTATGGATGCTGCAGTCATCCATAGTACTAGCTTCTGGTGACAAAATACGGTAGTGTTAATGGTATCTATAATATCAGAAGCACTTGAATATGAACAAAATCGTAGATTTTCAAAAACAATTATTTCAGTGACTATATTTCATGTAAATCATATCTAAGTTACAAAAATCCCAAACATAATCCCAGGCATTGATTAAATATAATTAACAACAGTATGCCAAGAGCGACATATGAAGATGCCTCATTGGATGACCAAAGCAGTATAGACATAACTGTCTTAATACATAATGGAAACAATTTTAAAATAGAATTCCAAAACTAGCTCTCCATTAGCCATCTGCTCGTCTTCGGATGCTTTATTCACCAAAATCTGCTAAAACCTGAAAAATTGAAAACCTAAACCCTTAGCGTACTCAAATCAAATTTTGAGCATCCTAGAGTCTAAGGGGAAACAAAAACTTCGAGTCATGCATAAAGCTTGGTATGAATAATATCTATTACACCTCATTTTACTGATAAATAGTGAGACCACACCGCTTAGCGGAACGTGTTTCCCCTTGCTAATAACTGTTAGGAACTGAGATGTTGGTTTTGATGACAACAACCTTTTTAACTTATCTTATTATAAAATATATACTAACTCTATTGTCTAGATAGATATGTATATGCAGGAACTATGAAGGATATATATATATATATATATATATATATATATGCAGGTATTGATTACTGAAGACTGGTCATATAAAGAATCAAGACTCAAGATTCAGAATAGAGATATCGAGATTGAAGACTCTAGAGTATCAAGATCAAGATTTCAAGATAAGTGTCTAGTTTTTGTTAAAACTTCATAATAGCATGGAAATATTCATTCCAAATTTTATTTGGGATGGAACCCATTTCTATCTTCTAGTGGCTTACAAACCTCCAATTACAAACCTACGACAAGTGGCTTACAAACCCATAAACATCCTGGTTTTGTATAAATTCTCAAGTCCTGAAGTGATGAAATATTCGGCAGGAAGAAGCTTGCAAAACTACTTCAAAATGGTTTTTTTTAAATGATTTTCAAACTTTTATTTAAAAATGTTTTATCTTTAAAAAATTATCTTTTCAAATGATTTTCAAAAGGATGTTTTAGCCTTAAAATATTCTTTGTTTTTGTTTTTAAATAAACTCTTGTTTCAAACTTCATTTGTTTTTAAACTATCTTCTGATTTTAAAAATTTCTTTTATATATATATATACTTGGGATTTAAAATCATATATATATATATATATATATTCTAAAAATATATTTTTCTACTCTTCTTTATTTTAAAACATAGGAAAATTAGTTAATTTTACTCCAGAATCATTTCATCTTGTTTTCCTTTCAGTACCATTTTCAAAAAAAAATTACATAGCTTTTAACTAAGGGATGTCGACATCATGGGATACCCCATGTCGACATGGTGGCCGTTAAATTCAAAAGTTTCAATTTTCAAAAGAAGTGTCTATTCGTTTAAATCTCTTCATGAATGGTTATGACCCTTACTGGTCCATAAATAGCCTTCATAAATGAATTTTTTAACTAACTATTTTTTATTTTCTTTCCTCCTTCTTCTCGAAAAATCCATAGTTTAATTTTTTTGCATATTTTTAAGATCGTGTAGAAATTCTACCGAATTCACAAGTGAATCAAATTAGAATTTCATTCTTGTTTGATTCTCTACCCTCTCTCGAAGATCAAAGTGCTATTCAGAGTTATAGGATCAATTTGTAATCAAAAGTTTATCGAGCCCCCATAAGGTGTGGTTGCGCCTGGAAATCAATTGGGTGATCTCGTATCCCATAAATCAAGAGAGTTTGCCCCGGACTCGGAGACAGGTGGGTACCTTGAGGCCTTTAGAAATTGAGGATTGTAATCTCGACGTTGGTATAATAAGAATCTGTAAGAGGTGTTTGCCTTGGTAGAGGACTAGACATAGGGTAACTTCAAACCAGTATAAAATCCGGTGCGTTCTTTCCTTTTACTTCTTTTTATTTACTTTCTGCATCTATGTTTGATTCTGTCATTGTTCTGTGATTAAGTACTGCATTTGTTTGTGTCATAATTTCAATTTAGTCCATATAAGTCTTAGAAACCATTAACACTATTCCCCCCCCCCCACCATAGCGTTAAATTAGCCTTAAGATCCTTAATCCGCACTCCCTTTCAATTGGTATCAGAGCATTGGTTTTCATGGTTTTCATAGTTTTCATAACATGAAACTTGAAAATTTGTTTTAATGGCTACCAACACTGGTAATATCAACTCTAGCACTAGTTCTGTTAACACTAATACTAGTTCATTTATAGAAGGTTAGTCTACTATTAGACCACCTTTTTAATTGGCAGTAATTATGCAGATTGGGCTTGTAGAATGAAAATTTATTTACAATCAGTAGGATTAGACACTTGGAATATCACATAAACTAAATATGTTGAACCAACTACCAATTTTTCCCAATGGACCGCTGAGCAAAAGGGTGTTGCACAAAATAACTGAAAGGCCATGAATATATTATTTTGTTCATTAGATAGGAATGAGTTTAATAAAGTATCTGTTTATAAGTCTGCATTTGAAATCTAAAAAACTTTGCAAGTTACTCATGAAGGAACAAGCAAAGTTAAACAGACTAAAATTTCCGTATTAACTAATCGGTTTCAATTGTTTAATATGCGCGCAAATGAGTCCATTTCCGACATGTATTGTCGATTTCAAGATATTGTTCATTCACTAATTGCACTGGGAAAAAGCTTTTCGGAGGAAGACCAAGTTGGAAAAATTCTAAATTCACTCACTCCAGAATGGGATCAAAGACACTTGCAATCGAAGAAGAAAATGATATCAGTCTAATGAAGATAGAAGAATTGATTGGGAATTTGATGTCTTATGAAGTTCAACTGCAAGGAAGAAAAGAAAACAAGGCTACAGAAAAGAAGTCATCATCATTCAATGCAACAATTAAAGAATCGGAACCACACAGTGAGGAGGAGATTGCTTTCATGACAAGAAACTTTTGAAAATTTCTAAAGTATAGAAAAATGAATAATTACAAAAGAAATGATCAAAGGAATTCCATAAATAATACGAAGAACGTCAACAATGATAGATGCTACAATTGCAATAAATTTGGGCATCATAGGAAAATATGTTCGTATTTAGATAGACAGTTGTTCCCTTCAAACAATGATTCGTCAAGGAAAAGAAATAAAGCATACACAGCAAATCTTTATGACTCAGACTTATCATTCAGTGACGATGAAAAGAAGATGGATAATTCAAATCCGTGTATCACTACTATTCATGAATCAGACGGCGATGAGAGTATGGATCTAAAAATAGGTATGCATTTACATTATTTTTAATTTTTCTTGTTTGAATGGTTGCTTGTTTTCTTAATTTCTTTAGAATTCCATGAATTTGAAATTCAAATTTATCCCTTGAAATTTGAATTTTAAGTTCAAAAATAATATAATTTTAATAATATTTTAAATATTAAATTATTAATATTTAAGTATTATTATATTTAATGTTATCACAGGAATTATATAAGTAGAATATAGGATATAAGACATACATTTATTAGAAATTTGGAATAGACACTTGTCGTTTGATTCAATAGACACATGTCGACATACCTGGATATCCCATGTTGACATGCCCCTCAGAAATTTGATTTTAAAATTTGAATTCAAACTTTTGATTTTTCCTCCACCTTTTCACCAACTTCAATGCTCTGGAAAGATGCCTCTTGACCATAGAACATGTCTATAGAATCTCTATTCAATTCACTCTCCTCATCATCACTTTTCACTTTTATTTAAAATTTCAAATTTTTCTTCAACTCCTCTCAAACTTCTTCAATGGCCTCTTCAAGCACTCCTAACACCATTGGGCTTCCAAAAGCTATCAAAAACATTCTTTTTAATGACCCGAAAGCTATCAAAGCTTACGTCAACTATGTAAACTTTGGTAAAATTTGTACGGGAAAATTTGCTATTTTTGAAGATTTTCCTTCTTAGAAAATCTTTTTCAACGAAGTTCTATTCTTAGTGTAGTAGATAACGAACATAATGATTTTGTATGTTTTCCAATCTTGTTAAGATGTTTTATGCGAATTTGAATCGTGGTTTTTATGAGGGGCAAGATGGGCAAATTTCGAGTAGTGTTAAAGGAACACAAATAGTTTTGGATTGTGAAATTTTAGGATATATTTTGGGATGCAAGTATACCGGAATGAATCTCTTGGAATTTCAAATAAATGAAAATAATCGAGAGACGTTTCATCACATATTTAAAGGGGTTGACAATTTTGAATTAAAAAATCGTTACTTTCGTCCAAAAGCAAGAATTGTTAACCTTCTTATTCAACACACCCTTATACCAAGATCGAGAAACTACAACAACCCAACTTTGAAAGTTTGCTAAGCTCTGTTTGCAATTTTTGGAAATTATGATATCAGTTGGGATCAAGTTATTTTGGATGAGCTAAGTCCCAAGAATTTTACTATGGGTGAAAACACATTATATCATGGCGTTTATCACACTCGGATTTAGTTACTTTGGAGTTGATTTCAAAAGAGTAGAATTTATAACTAGAAACGTGTTAAACCATGGAAACATTTCCCCCATGCAAATTCTATTAGTGTTTCAACCATATAAAACACTTATGGAAAAGGAAGAAAGGCTTGCTTACAAATAGATGGAAGAAATGGAGGAAGAAGAAGAAGACTATGGAAGAGGAAGGAATGGAAATTGAAGAGGAGGAAGAGGAAAATCAAGAAACTTCCTTAGAGAGTATTAAATATCCTATTAATCCTGCTAAACCATTCAATAAGACCATTCTTAATAATTAAAGAATTATAGTGGAAAGTCAAAAGACACTCAAAAGATCAATGAGCAAGAAAATGGATAAGATTTCCACTAAAATCAACAAGTTCTTTGGGAAAGTTAGCAGAAAGCTTGGACTATCATCTTCTTCATCCTCATCTAATCAGTTTTAGTACATGTTATCTTGTTTGCTTCAAGATCTATCCATGTATTTTCCTTTATTTTAGTTAATATTATATTACGTTATGTAATGTTGACTAGAATCATTAATGAACTCTTTTATTTCCTGTTATTCAACTTCACTTGTTTCAGTAATTGCTTGTTTTTATATTATACAAATTTTAGTCGCATAGATTTGTTCATAATATTCAAAACAAAGCAAATTGTCACATTAGGCAGAGGCATGTCGACATACCCCATCCCCAATGTGGACATGCAACGGGCAGAAAGTAGTTACACTTTCAAATTTTAATTTCATGTAAGTAACTTGTGTCTACTCATTTTAATCGACTTTTTACCCCTATTTATACTTGTTTCTTCCAGAATAAATTATCAAACTTCGTTTCTAATCAATTCCTTTCATATTTCTTCCTATTTCTTGAATTATGGCTTCTCCAATTAAGAATCTAAGTGATAATATTGAAGAAACTCTCACTTCCTTTAAGAATATCCTTACATTCATACTTGGTAACCAGCACCATTTGGAATTGAGTCAAATGCAGATGATCAAGGAGCAAGGGAGACATTTCGACGCCCTTCGTTGGATGATCTCAGCCCTTAACAAGGACGATCTTGAGGGAAATCCACTAGTCACTCTCGATAAAGATAAAGAAGAACGGGATGCCATTAAAGTAAACATTATCTTTGGAGAAGATAGATGGGTGGAAATACCAAGGAATGTCTAGTCATTTTGTATGTTATTTGTTTGATTTGATTGGTGTGTTTTAAACTTGAGTTGACTTGACTTATTTAAAACATTTGTTATGGTTTATATATATATGATTGAATTGAATAATTACTGTAAATATGATTTTGATGATTGTTTTACTTCTGGATTACACTTATGATCACACTCATGATCACATTTCATATTTATGATCACATTTCATACTTATGATCACACTTAGCACTTATTACACTTATATATGGATTATTTTATTGTATTATGGTTGATCATCTTATATAAAGTTCAGGTAATTTATTAATAAGAAGTTTTTGTTAATGACAAAGGAGGAGAAGTTATAAAATAGTAGTTGGCTTGGAGTAAGGGGAGTTATGATAGGAGTTATGGTATGGTAAGTATATTTTATAAATACAGGTTGTTATCATCAAAAAAGGGGAGATTGTTAGGAACTGAGATGTTGGTTTTGATGACAACAATCTTTTTAACTTATCTTATTATAAAATATATACTAACACTATTGCCTAGATAGATATGTGTATGCAGGAACTATCCAAGATATATATATATATATATATATATATATATGCAGGTATTGATTACTGAAGACTGATCAGTATAAAGACACAAGACTCAAGATTTAGAATGGAGATATCAAGATTGAAGACTCTAGAGTATCAAGATCAAGATTTCAAGATAAGTGTCGAGTTTTAGTTAAAACTTCAAAGTAGCACGGAAACCTTCATTCCAAATTTCATCTGTGATAGAACCCATTTCTATCTTCTTAGTGGCTTACAAACCCACGACAAGTAGCATACAAACCTACGACAAGTGGCTTACAAATGCATGAACTTCCTAGTTTTGTATAAGTTCTCGAGTCCAGATGTGATGAAATATTCTGCAGGAAGAAGCTGGCAAAACTACTTCAAAATTGTTTTTTTAAAATGATTTTCAAGAAAAAATTAAAATGTTTTAGCTTTAAAAAATTATCTTTTCAAATGATTTTCAAAAAGATGTTTTAGCCTTAAAATATTCTTTTTTTTGTTTTTAAATAAACTCTTGTTTTAAACTTCGTTTGTTTTTAAACTATCTTCTGATTTTTAAAAATTCTTATATATATATACACACACTTGAGATATAAAACCAAATATATATATATATATATATACACATTCTAAAAATATATTTTTCTACTCCTCTTCATTTTAGAACATAGGAAAGTTAGTTTATATTACTCCATAATCATTTTATCTTGTTTTCCTTTCAACACCATTTTCAAATTTTTTTTTCATAGTTTTAACTAAGGGATGTCGACATCATGGGATGCCCCACGTTGACATCGTGGCGGTTAAATTCAAAAATTTCAGTTTTCAAAAGAAGTGTCTATTCGTTTAAATCTCTTCACGAATGGTTATGACCATTACTGGTCTACAAATAGCCTTCACAAACGAATTTTTTAACTAACTATGTTTCTTATTTTCTTCACTCCTTCTTCTCCACAAATCCATATTCTAAAATTTTCATATTTTTAAGATTGTGCCGAAATTCTGCCGAATTCTCAAGTGAATCAAATTAGAACCTCATTCTTGTTTGATTCTCTTCCCTCTATCGAGGATCAAAGTGCTATTCAGAGTTATAGGATCAATTTGTAATCAAAATTTTATCGAGTCTCTCTATAAGGTGTGGTTGTGCCTGGAAATCAATTGGGTGATCTTGTGTCCCGTAAATCAAGAGAGTTTGCCCTCGGACTCGAAGATAGGAGGGCACCTTAAGGCCTTTATAAATTGAGGATTGTAATCTTGACATTGGTAAAATAAAAAAATCTGTATGAGGTGTTTGCCTTGGTATATGACTGGGCGTAGGGTAACTCTAAATCAGTATAAAATCCGATGTGTTCTTTTATTTTACTATTTTTTATTTACTTTCATCTGTGTTTCATTCTGTTATTGTTCTGTGATTAAGTTCTGCATTTGTTTGTGTCATAATTTCAATTTAGTCCACATAAGTCTTAGAATCCATTAAACACTATTCACCGTCCCTCTAGTGTTAAATTAGCCTTAAGATCCTTAGTCTGCACTCCGTTTCAATATCTCTTGTCAAACATATATTTTTGCAAATCCTTTTCGGCAACCAAACTGGTTAATCAATTAATTACAATAATAAAATAGCAATATCCATTATGCTAAAGTAGGAAATAAAATAGACTATCTATATCTGAACTATTTTTTTTTACTTGACTATCTATCCTAAATTCTGAGCTAACTGCTCTTTTCGGAACTATCTATCCTAAAAATGGTTTTACCAAAATAGCAATATATCTTTTATGCTAGATAATGGGCTATCTGTCCAAAATAGGTAAAAAGGGTGGACTAATTGTCTTTAAAAATTTAGCAAAATCCGTTATGTTAATAAATGAACTATCTGTTCATATCAAAGCTGACTACTCTTACTAGACTAATTGTCCTCTAGGCTGACTGCCCTCAAAATGGACTAACTGTCCGAATTTAAAATGAGCTAACTGCTCGAATTTTCTTTTTGGTTAACCACCTTTCAAAATATCTGAGCTAACTTCTTTACAAAATATCTAAGCTAACTGCTCTACAAATATTCCTTGAAAATCTTTTCAAAATGATTTAGTTCGTCAAAGCATATATATACAAGGAAAATGTATCTTTAGCTTTACTCTAAGCTATTTTTGCTATGATATATATACTTTACTCAAATAATGTTGATGATCTTCAATTAGGATTGTTTATCTTTTTAAAATAAGTTAAAGTCCTTTGTAACTTAAAGCACTTAGGCTATCTGCCTAATTCTTATATTTGAAACCTTTTTTTAAAACCCTTAAACAACCTTTTGAAAAAACAAGATGGTAACACATTCAAAATCGTTCATAAAAACCCTTCTAAAGTATTGAAGTTTACCCCTTCATATTCTTTTATAAACCTTTCGAAATCATTGAAGGTAACTCCTTCTAAACCTTTTAAAAGCCTTCCTTTTACAAGATTCAAAACATATGACATCCACCTTTAAATCCTTCAAACCTTAGCCTTTCGAAAACATTGCAAAACCATACCTTTCAACCTAGTCGAAAAGTCCTACCTTTCAAAGTTGTCGAAAGATTTCTTTTCGATCTAGTCGGAGGTTTATTTTCGATCTAGTCGGAGGTTTATATTCGAAAAGTCCTACCTTTCAAAGCCTTTCCAAAGCAATGAAACTTAAAACCTCTCGAAGACATTGGTTTCAATTTAAAATCAGTGGAAACCTGTGATATCCCAGAAATTTGAGGCAATATCAATTTAATAATCTGTGATAAAATTAAATTGATTTAATAATCTTCTTTTAAACAAATGATTAACTGATAATTTACCTTTTAAAAGCCAATTAAATTGTTTTCTATTTATAATATATAAATATAAATATAAATATAAATATATATATATATATCTGTATATATTGTAAATAGATAACCTTTGTTTTAGGTTTAATAAAATGAAAACATGATTTCTAATTCTAATATTTTTGGTAAATTAGGAATTTGATTTTATTTAATATTGAATGAATAATCATTTGACTTTAAAATACTCAAGGTACATTTAAATTGTTTAAAAGTATTTTAGCCTAGAGTTTAAATTTAAATAAAAAGTTTTGTTTTGTTTTATAGCTTGATAAAATAAGTGACTTATATTATAAAGAACAGTTTTTTTTATAAATTTATTTTTAATTCAATAATAGGTTATATTTAAACTATATCGATATTGTAATATCTTTGAAAATGGGTTTTACTGTATATATAGAAGTTGTTATTTTAATATATGTATATTTTTGAAAGAAGCTATGATTTGTAAAAGTAACATTTAGTCTTTCAAAAATGGTAAAATGAAATAATACTTTATAAATCTTAACATAAGTATTTATTTATTTAAGTTTTAAAATAAAGTAACCTATAAATAAAATAAATATAAAAGTAAGAACTAGTGCAAAAGAAGGAAGTATATATGTACATAGGTAATACAAGCAAGCTAGGCAGGCAAGTATACATAGGTATAAAGTACAAATGCCTATTTTACTTGAGAATAACATAATCAGGCTTGTATACACATGAATATAGCCTGTGAAGAGATATACAAAGTAAGGAAAAAGAAAAAAAATACAAAATATCTAAATACAAAATGGTCTATAGCTTGTAGACTAAGAATCAGACAAGCATAATCATAAAGTATAAACACATATGGTATGCAGGTTAGAGAGGAGAAGTGGTAAGCTAACTAAAATATCTTTACATAAGCAATGATTAAATTAGCTAAATAGGGAACATTGAGTACATTAACATTTAATGTTTCAGATTTCTCAGCAAACAAGAGTCTATTCGAATTTGTTCAAAATCTTTTCAGCCCCTAATTAAAAGATTATGCCTGATAAAAACAAAATATATACAGTGTACTTACATACACTTGACCCAGTTATCACCTTTCCCCCTGAAACTTCTTTATATACATCTTATTTTTTTTAGTTCGTTCATAAAAGATATAAAACCTAAAACTAAAAAATAACAACAAACAATTCCATTTATACAAACTCAATAGTATTTACAACTGAAGATAAGCAAGGGAAGATTTAGGAAATGCAGGCAAACCACTTTACAGTTTTTAAGATCCAAGATTTTCAAGCAAGCATGCTCTGTTCATTCTTTTTTTTTCAAGCAAGGTGAGTAACATTTTTAAGAATTTCTTAAGTTAATCTGTTGCAAGCTAACATTTGGATGCTTAAAATATTTGTGTGAATCTACATATACCCCTTTCTTTGGCCATTTGCAAAAAAATGAAATACTGCATCTGTTCTCTGAGAGTAATCCATCTTCTTAAAATTTAAAACAAAAATAATAATAATATAAGTTTTGTTGTTTATTTATATTTCTGTGAATAGGATATATAGGTATATATAATACTCTGAACATTGAAACTGGAAGTGTTACTCCAGTTTGTTGATTGCTTAAGACCTTTGTTTGAGTTCTTTAATACAAATGTTAGTTCTCAAAACAGTTTCCTCAAGATATATTTAATTGTGTGAGCTTAGTGTTAAGCCAATATAAGTTGTATATTCTAAACTAAATATTTAAACATGTTTTAAGTTAAAACAGTTATATCCTAATCTCTGAAACTGATGTAATTTATATTTTTAGGCATAGGTTGACCTGAGTTTTCTAAAACAAATGTTTAAAATAAATACAGTTCTTAGTGAAACCTGGTCAGTGTGGTTGGGAAGATTATTCAATCTGGTTTGTTCATTTGTTTGCATCATTGATTGTACCCACAGTTCCATTTAACCAAAGCACTACTTTTATGTATTGCATGTGTAATGTGTAGCCACTGATCATATATTTGTGACTGGGTATACTTGTGTGTGGTCTTCATTTACATTGTGTAGTAGATTGAGCATTGATCTTGTTGTAATGGCTATCTCACATGATTGGTTGAGCTGTCCCAGTTGCCACTCTAACCTGGTAATGCCCATTTGTAGTCTGCACTGACCTGAGATGTATATGGGTTGGACCACTTAATTTTGTTTAGCATGTCTCTGTTGTCTGGTGTCTGCAGTGATTCTACCACTTACTGAGTTTGATTTGTATTTCATTCCTCTACCTGTAATCAGTTGGGACTGATTTTCAAGCTTGTTGGGATGTTATGGCCTCTGTCTTGACAAATGCATGACCATGTTTCACTGTTGTTTCCATGTTTTGTATAGTTGAGATATTGGCATTTTAGTCCGGGTGTACTCGAGTTTTTGTGCATGAGACTCGAAGCAAGGGCATTATTGACCCGAAGCATATTTGCTTTGGTCTCGGGTAGGATACTTGCTTCAGGAAACATAAACTGCCTGCAGTTTTACATTTAACAAAATTTAAAAGCAAATTAAAATTTACAAGCTAACCATAATCCAAAAGTTGAATTAGTGTAAGGTTAGATTTAAATGAAAGTCAAATCCAGATTTAAGTTTAAATTAAAATTTTGTATTTCTGAATTCATTTTGAAAGTTTCAGGTTTAAACCAGACAAAACTAAAACCTGAAATATTTGATTTAGACAATGTTTTAAATCCTATAGTGAAACTCAGTTTTGAATAACTATTTTAAAGTTTTAAAATAGATTTGGATTTGGAAAATCAAGTTGTTGGAGGGGAGTTTAAATCAAAGTAAACTTGGAATATAAATCTGCAGGTTTAAATCAGTTTTAAATATGAATGTCTTTGGAAATTTAAATTTAAATTAAGATTCAACCAATTGAATTTAAAGGCTATCTTATTTAAGTTTCATGTGTATGTAATTAAAGTTATTCACAAGATTATAAATTGAATTTAAACTTGATTAATGTTTAAATAAATAATACTTTTGAATCTTAAATTCCAAATGGAATTCAAATTTAAAATTTTGGAAGGTAAAGATCTAACACACTTAAATATTAATGAAGTCATTAGTAAAGAAATAAATTAACTTAGGCATAACTAAGGTATTAAAAATATTTAATGAATAAGTTAATTAATGAATGACTTATGTATTTAATTTATAGATTAATAATTTAGATTAATTTATAATTAGGAATTAATTAATAAATAAATGTAGAAATGTAATCATGATAATTTACTAAAGGATTATTAATTAATAAATGTGATTAATTTTGATAATTAATCAGACTAATTAGATAATCTATTATAAATTGTTAAATGTAATTATTTGATAAAAGTAATGAAGAAATTAATTACTTTTTGTAATTAATTTGATAAAATGATTTATTTAAGTTAATTAATTTAGTTTAATTAATTTAAGAAATCATTTTGATGATTTGATTTGTGTAATCACTTAGTGTATTCAATGGAGCATAATTACTTGAGGAAGTAATTAATATAATTACTGAATGTAATTAGTGAAGAGGATGTGTTAAAGAAGAAATTTGGATAATTACTTTTGTAAATAATCAGAGGATTAATTAATGGAGATAATTAATTTTGGAATAATTAATTTATTAATATGAGTAATTAAGGGAAGTTAATTACTGGTTGGTATTAATCAAGGTGATTAATAACTGTGTTTAATTAAGGATTAATCACTTAATGTAATTAAATTAAATAAAGTAATTTAATTTAAATCTAAATTAGAGATCATTAATTAATGTAATTAATAATGAAATTAAGAATAGTTTAAATTAAGAAATAATAAATAATGTAGTGATTAATTAAGGATATGAAATTAATTGAATTTAATTATAAGTAAAGTAATTAAATGTTAATTACTATAAATGATTTAGGATAATTAATTTGGAAAATTAATTAAAGACTAATTACTCACTATAATTAGAAGGTGATTAATCGAAGAAGTTAATCAAGATAAATATCTAGAGATTGATCAATTAATTTGTTTAAAATTAATTTAATAAGTTGTGTAAGCAAGATTTATAGATGAAGTAATTAATTTAATTTACTTTAAATTAATTTGAGATAGAAGTAGTTAATTTAATTCATTTTAAATTAATTACAAAATGGTATGATTATAAATCATTGCTTATGGATAAATGATAGTGATATTTCATTTGATGGTTGTGCATTCAGATCTGACTAGAATAATATCTATGTGATATGGATGCTTGATTTAAAGAATGATGATATTTAATTATCTATTTTGATGATAGTATGAATTATCTGTTTATGATGATGTGATTATCTATCGTGATATTATGAATTATCCATATGTGTGTATATTGATGATATTGAATTATACTGTTAAGACTAAATAGACAACTTGGCCTTAAAAGACACGTTTTGGATTTCGATGAGACCAGGATCGGTTTTCCGCATTAGGAACATCCGAAAACCACATCGATTCCAAATTAACGATAGGTCGTGAATCTGAAGTGAAGATTCAGAATGCAAGGGTTATCATCGTTAACTCTGAGGGTGATTCCAAAATGAGTGTAACGAGATAATGCCTTCGGTTTCGTTCGAACCTGGAACGAACTTGTATGGATTGAATGCTTTCAACACATCGTCAGGTGGGCGATGAGCATTCTAAGAAAATGTATTCTATAAAGGTAATCGTAGCCTCAAGCTTCATCAACCGGGAATGGCTGAAACAGGGGAGGTGCAGCAAGGTTAGGTGGGTCATGCCCAAGCAGGACAAGGATATTCCCCTGTCTAGATGTCCCTTTTATTTCGGCTTAGTGGGCAGTAGCGACGGCTATCTGCGGGGTTATCTTGTTCGGGACTGTTCAGTAAGGAATGGTTCCGGCCTTGTGTTGCAGGGGATGAAGGGAGTAATCCTCGGTACGTTGATCTAGGCCACGTACTGTGACGGGCGGTACCCCAGTAGCCCTGCCATTGTATGGAATCCACAATCCAATAAGTGCCAACGGTTTTGATTGTATTACCCACTCTTGTGGCAAGTAGCCGGAATTTAATCATGTAACAATTTCGGCTATTTTCTATTTACTTGAAAACCCTAGACCTATTATAATATCATAGAATTTCCTATCAAATGTTTTGGTTAGCGTAAGGTAAAAACTTTTCCATGTTTATGTGTGGGAAGTCTTACGTGATACCTTTGTTTTCAAAAAGATTTTCAAAGTTAAGCAACTTTAACCTGTTACTCATACCAGACCCATGTCTGACCCGGAGTTTATTTTTGTTTTTCATAAACTCTCGGGTACCCAAATTTTTTACGGGTAGCCAAGGGATTCAGATTGGCTTTGACGAATACTGGAGGAGCAATGGAGCAGGAGGCTTCAGCGTGGTAGATATACATATAGTTCCGCTGTGTTGTTATCTCTGTATTGACTTGTGTATTGAGTTGTATAACTAGACAGGTGTTTATAACTGTCTAGTATGTGATCTATTGACTGTATAACTCTGATATATGTAAAATTATGTAATAGTTATGTGATTTATTATATTTATTCGTTCCGCTGTGAGATTCTGATGTTGTTGTTCTTTCTTCTCTATCTTTTCTATTTTCTCACCCCTTTCTTTCTTCAAGACGAAGCGGTTTTCTGGGCATAGAAAGCCGGGTCGTCACAGTTGGTATCAGAGCACTAGGTTGAGTGAATACCTAGGCTCTTGAGTAATTTCTTTCCTGAGAGAGCGTATTTGTAATTTCAATATATATATATTTATTTATTTATTTATTTATTTATTACTACCTATTTGTTGGGTTGCCTGTTCAGGTTTTCCAATGAGCTATAAAGGTAGATAGGGTGGTAGTGTGTGTAACACGACTACCAATAGTTGGAGTTTGAATGTTTGAGGTTGGAAGTATAATTGTCGAGACTGTAGACCTAATACCGTCTCGAGTGAGCTTTGAGTGGTATAAGAATTTCATTGATCTCTGAAGGAAATCTGTTAAGATTCGGAGTTCATTTTTGAAGTGTAAGTTTGGATGTGCTAGAGTTTGGACTTGTTGATTGGACTGAAGTAAGTCATGATATATCAAGGTGTAGTAGCTGTGTGATGAGACACGGTGACTATGGATGTCTCCGAAGGTGTTTTCTTTGGAACAAGTCAAGGAAGTGTGTCTGCTCGATGTTGTGGCTGTGTTCAGTTGAAAGTTTCTATTTGCTTTGAGGTCCGAGTTTCTCGAAGAGCTTTGGATTAGGAAGTCTTCTGACTTAGCAGTTTTTCTTGAGATAACTTCAGAAGCAGCAGAGTAGTTCCATTTCTTCGATGGATTTGCCACATAAGCATAAGCTGTTCTGATTGATAAAGAGAGAACGGTATCTTTGGAAATTAGGCTGGATCAATCGCAAAAGTGACTTGCGATGGTTTGAGTATTCTCTTGTGAATTTTTCTGGATGTTTTCAGGAAGTCAGAGTTTGGTCAGCATCTGAAGATTGAATTTGGTATCGACGGGATTTCAGAAGTGGTACCGATGGTTCAACTCAGTAATAGGATGATTTTTGAGTTTGGTAAAGTAACATGGATTTTAGAGGAACTTCAGAATTTTCTTTTTGATCTGTGAACTTTATTTTTGGAATGTGTTGACCAGTCTATGTTTGAGTTCATCATCAGCATTTTCATCTGCTCAGTCAGAGTTGCGCAGTGGAAGCATGGTGGTAGCTTTTTTAGTTTGGAAGCAATTGGATGTTGCAATGTTTGGATAGGAGAGTTCTATAGGAAATTTTTCAGGATCTAAGGCCAGATTGGAGTGCACCTGTTTAATTTCTTCTGGATAAGAGACGGACGAATTTGGATTCTGAAGTCAGGAATTTGATTTTTGGATAAGTGTTTAGTTTTCAAGATTGGGTTGTCAGTTTGGATAACTGGAATTCGTTGTGTTTCACGTATCTCTGAGAGAGTACGTATAAGATCTATCTTGATTTTAGGACCAGCTGTTCAGGGAGTTTTGGTTGTTGATTCAGACTTGTCCGTAGTTTGATATCCTGTCTTGTTTTGTAGGTCTAGATGAGTAGAAGTTCTGTAGCTTAGTAGTATTGTTTGTTTGGATTCTATAGAGCGAGTAACCCGGTATTTATACTTGGGGAAACTCGAGACAATTCTATCTAGAATTCTGTCTAGATAGTTAAATTTGTTTGTTTGGATGAATTGGTTGCTATGGTTGTTAGCATATGATTGATATATGCTTGTGTTTTAAAATTTAATCTTTAACTAGATTATCAAATTACCTTTGTTTTAAATTTCGGGGACGAAATTCTCTTAAGGGGGGAAGAATGTGATATCCCAGAAATTTTAGGCAATATCAATTTAATAATCTGTGATAAAATTAAATTGATTTAATAATATTTGTTAATAATAATTTGAATTGATTTAATAATCTTCTTTTAAACAAATGATTAACTGATAATTTACCTTTTAAAAGCCAATTAAATTGTTTTCTATTTATAATATATATATATATATATATATATATATATATCTGTATATATTGTAAATAGATAACCTTTGTTTTAGGTTTAATAAAATGAAAACATGATTTCTAATTCTAATATTTTTGGTAAATTAGGAATTTGATTTTATTTAATATTGAATGAATAATCATTTGACTTTAAAATACTCAAGGTACATTTAAATTGTTTAAAAGTATTTTAGCCTAGAGTTTAAATTTAAATAAAAAGTTTTGTTTTGTTTTATAGCTTGATAAAATAAGTGACTTATATTATAAAGAACAGTTTTTTTTATAAATTTATTTTTAATTCAATAATAGGTTATATTTAAACTATATCGATATTGTAATATCTTTGAAAATGGGTTTTACTGTATATATAGAAGTTGTTATTTTAATATATGTATATTTTTGAAAGAAGCTATGATTTGTAAAAGTAACATTTAGTCTTTCAAAAATGGTAAAATGAAATAATACTTTATAAATCTTAACATAAGTATTTATTTATTTAAGTTTTAAAATAAAGTAACCTATAAATAAAATAAATATAAAAGTAAGAACTAGTGTAAAAGAAGGAAGTATATATGTACATAGGTAATACAAGCAAGCTAGGTAGGCAAGTATACATATGTATAAAGTACAAATGCCTATTTTACTTGAGAATAACATAATCAGGCTTGTATACACATGAATATAGCCTGTGAAGAGATATACAAAGTAAGGAAAAAGAAAAAAAAATACAAAATATCTAAATACAAAATGGTCTGTAGCTTGTAGACTAAGAATCAGACAAGCATAATCATAAAGTATAAACACATATGGTATGCAGGTTAGAGAGGAGAAGTGGTAAGCTAACTAAAATATGTTTACATAAGAAATGATTAAATTAGCTAAATAGGGAACATTGAGTACATTAACATTTAATGTTTCAGATTTCTCAGCAAACAAGAGTCTATTCGAATTTGTTCAAAATCTTTTCAGCCCCTAATTAAAAGATTATGCCTGATAAAAACAAAATATATACAGTGTACTTACATACACCTGACCCAGTTATCACCTTTCCCCCTGAAACTTCTTTATATACATCTTATTTTTTTTAGTTCGTTCATAAAAGATATAAAACCTGAAACTAAGAAATAACAACAAACAATTCCATTTATACAAACTCAATAGTATTTACAACTGAAGATAAGCAAGGGAAGATTTAGGAAATGCAGGCAAACCACTTTACAGTTTTTAAGATCGAAGATTTTCAAGCAAGCATGCTCTGTTCATTCTTTTTTTTTTCAAGCAAGGTGAGTAACACTTTTAAGAATTTCTTAAGTTAATCTGTTGCAAGCTAACATTTGGATGCTTAAAATATTTGTGTGAATCTACATATACCCCTTACTTTGGCCATTTGCAAAAAAATGAAATACTGCATCTGTTCTCTGAGAGTAATTCATCTTCTTAAAATTTAAAACAAAAATAATAATAATATAAGTTTGTTGCTTATTTATATTTCTGTGAATAGGATATATAGGTATATATAATACTCTGAACATTGAAACTGGAAGTGTTACTCCAGTTTGTTGATTGCTTAAGACCTTTGTTTGAGTTCTTTAATACAAATGTTAGTTTTCAAAACAGTTTCCTCAAGATATATTTAATTGTGTGAGCTTAGTGTTAAGCCAATATAAGTTGTATATTCTAAACTAAATATTTAAACATGTTTTAAGTTAAAACAGTTAGATCCTAATCTCTGAAACTTATGTAATTTATATTTTTAGGCATAGGTTGACCTGAGTTTTCTAAAACAAATGTCTAAAATAAATACAGTTCTTAGTGAAACCTGGTCAGTGTGGTTGGGAAGATTATTCAATCTGGTTTGTTCATTTGTTTGCATCATTGATTGTACACACAGTTCCATTTAACCAAAGCACTGCTTTTATGTATTGCCTGTGTAATGTGTAGCCACTGATCATATATTTGTGACTGGGTATACTTGTGTGTGGTCTTCATTTACATTGTGTAGTAGATTGAGCATTGATCTTGTTGTAATGGCTATCTCACATGATTGGTTGAGCTGTCCCAGTTGCCACTCTAACCTGGTAATGCCCATTTGTAGTCTGCACTGACCTGAGATGTATATGGGTTGGACCACTTAATTTTGTTTAGCATGTCTCTGTTGTCTGGTGTCTGCAGTGATTCTACCACTTACTGAGTTTGATTTGTATTTCATTCCTCTACCTATAATCAGTTGGGACTGATTTTCAAGCTTGTTGGGATGCTATGGCCTCTGTCTTGACAAATGCATGACCCTGTTTCACTGTTGTTTCCATGTTTTGTATAGTTGAGATATTGGCATTTTAGGCCTCGGGGTGTACTCGAGTTTTTGTGCATGAGACTCGAAGCAAGGGCATTATTGACCCGAAGCATATTTGCTTTGGTCTCGGGTAGGATACTTGCTTCAGGAAACATAAACTGCCTGCAGTTTTACATTTAACAAAATTTAAAAGCAAATTAAAATTTGCAAGCTAACTATAATCCAAAAGTTGAATTAGTGTAAGGTTAGATTTAAATGAAAGTCAAATCCAGATTTAAGTTTAAATTAAAATTTTGTATTTCTGAATTCATTTTGAAAGTTTCAGGTTTAAACCAGACAAAACTAAAACTGAAATATTTGATTTAAACAATGTTTTAAATCCTATAGTGAAACTCAGTTTTGAATAACTATTTTAAAGTTTTAAAATAGATTTGGATTTGGAAAATCAAGTTGTTGGAGGGGAGTTTAAATCAAAGTAAACTTGGAATATAAATCTGCAGGTTTAAATCAGTTTTAAATATGAATGTCTTTGGAAATTTAAATTTAAATTAAGATTCAAACAATTGAATTTAAAGGCTATCTTATTTAAGTTTCATGTGTATGTAATTAAAGTTATTCACAAGATTATAAATTGAATTTAAACTTGATTAATGTTTAAATAAATAATACTTTTGAATCTTAAATTCCAAATGGAATTCAAATTTAAAATTTTGGAAGGTAAAGATCTAACACACTTAAATATTAATGAAGTCATTAGTAAAGAAATAAATTAACTTAGGCATAACTAAGGTATTAAAAATATTTAATGAATAAGTTAATTAATGAATGACTTATGTATTTAATTTATAGATTAATAATTTAGATTAATTTATAATTAGAAATTAATTAAGAAATAAATGTAGAAATGTAATCATGATAATTTACTAAAGGATTATTAATTAATAAATGTGATTAATTTTGATAATTAATCAGACTGATTAGATAATCTATTATAAATTGTTAAATGTAATTATTTGATAAAAGTAAGGAAGAAATTAATTACTTTTTGTAATTAATTTAATAAAATGATTTATTTAAGTTAATTAATTTATTTTAATTAATTTAAGAAATCATTTTGATGATTTGATTTGTGTAATCACTTAGTGTATTCAATGGAGCATAATTACTTGAGGAAGTAATTAATATAATTACTGAATGTAATTAGTGAAGAGGATGTGTTAAAGAAGTAATTTGGATAATTACTTTTGTAATTAATCAGAGGATTAATTAATGGAGATAATTAATTTTGGAATAATTAATTTATTAATATGAGTAATTAAGGGAAGTTAATTACTGGTTGGTATTAATCAAGGTGATTAATAACTGTGTTTAATTAAGGATTAATCACTTAATGTAATTAAATTAAATAAAGTAATTTAATTCAAATCTAAATTAGAGATCATTAATTAATGTAATTAATAATGAAATTAAGAATAGTTTAAATTAAGAAATAATAAATAATGTAGTGATTAATTAAGGATAATGAAATTAATTGAATTTAATTATAAGTAAAGTAATTAAATGTTAATTACTATAAATGATTTAGGATAATTAATTTGGAAAATTAATTAAAGACTAATTACTCACTATAATTAGAAGGTGATTAATCGAAGAAGTTAATCAAGATAAATATCTAGAGATTGATTAATTAATTTGTTTAAAATTAATTTAATAAGTTGTGTAAGCAAGATTTATAGATGAAGTAATTAATTTAATTTACTTTAAATTAATTTGAGATAGAAGTAGTTAATTTAATTCATTTTAAATTAATTACAAAATGGTATGATTATAAATCATTGCTTATGGATAAATGATAGTGATATTTCATTTGATGGTTGTGCATTCAGATCTGACTAGAATAATATCTATGTGATATGGATGCTTGATTTAAAGTATGATGATATTTAATTATCTGTTTTGATGATAATATGAATTATCTGTTTATGATGATGTGATTATCTATCGTGATATTATGAATTATCCATATGTGTGTATATTGATGATATTGAATTATACTGTTAAGACTAAATAGACAACTTGGCCTTAAAAGACACGTTTTGGATTTCGATGAGACCGGGATCGGTTTTCCGCATTAGGAACATCCGAAAACCACATCGATTCCAAATTAACGATAGGTTGTGAATTTGAAGTGAAGATGAAGATTCAGAATGCAAGGGTTATCATCGTTAACTCTGAGGGTGATTCCAAAATGAGTGTAACGAGATAATGCCTTCGGTTTCGTTCGAACCCGGAACGAACTTGTATGGATTGAATGCTTTCAACACATCGCCAGGTGGGCGATGAGCATTCTAAGAAAATGTATTCTATAAAGGTAATTGTAGCCTCAATCCTCATCAACCGGGAATGGCTAAAACAGGGGAGGTGCAGCAAGGTTAGGTGGGTCATGCCCAAGCAGGACAAGGATATTCCCCTGTCTAGATGTCCCTTTTATTTCGGCTTAGTGGGCAGTAGCGACGGCTATCTGCGGGGTTATCTTGTTCGGGACTGTTCAGTAAGGAATGGTTCCGGCCTTGTGTTGCAGGGGATGAAGGGAGTAATCCTCGGTACGTTGATCTAGGCCACGTACTGTGACGGGCGGTACCCCAGTAGCCCTGCCATTGTATGGAATCCACAATCCAATAAGTGCCAACGGTTTTTATTGTATTACCCACTCTTGTGGCAAGTAGCTGGAATTTAATCATGTAACAATTTCGGCTATTTTCTATTTACTTGAAAACCCTAGACCTATTATAATATCATAGAATTTCCTATCAAATGTTTTGGTTAGCGTAAGGTAAAAACTTTTCCATGTTTATGTGTGGGAAGTCTTACGTGATACCTTTTTTTTAAAAAAGATTTTCAAAGTTAAGCAACTTTAACCTGTTACTCATACCAGACCCATGTCTGACCCGGAGTTTATTTTTGTTTTTCATAAACTCTCGGGTACCCAAATTTTTTACGGGTAGCCAAGGGATTCAGGTTGGCTTTGACGAATACTGGAGGAGCAATGGAGCAGGAGGCTTCAGCGTGGTAGATATACATATAGTTCCGCTGTGTTGTTATCTCTGTATTGACTTGTGTATTGAGTTGTATAACTAGACAGGTGTTTATAACTGTCTAGTATGTGATCTATTGACTGTATAACTCTGATATAGTAAAATTATGTAATAGTTATGTGATTTATTATATTTATTCGTTCCGCTGTGAGATTCTGATGTTGTTGTTCTTTCTTCTCTATCTTTTCTATTTTCTCACCCCTTTCTTTCTTCAAGACGAAGCGGTTTACTGGGCATAGAAAGTCGGGTCGTCACAAAACCTTTCGAAACCATTCAAATTAAACTATTTTAAAACTTTTGAAATGTTTCAACTTAAGACATTTGGATTATGCAAAAGGATTAGAAAAACATTGGAGTCGAAAGCAACTGCTTCGAAACCTTTATAAAACCTTTCGAAAACAATGAAGTGTTGGCATTGGAATCGACCTTTCGTAATTAATGGAGAAAGACGGCAAGTTTTAGAAAACAAAAGATTACCTTTGACACCCTCTATGTCGAAAGGTTAGGAAGCGGCAACTAAAACGTTCGACTCCATCTCTTTCGAAAGCTATAAACATTCGACCCCATCCAATTCACTAGATTTCAGTTGCCTGATACCATATGCGTTGGTATTTGACCAAGCCGAAAGGTTTGATACCTTTTGACCACGTCAGAACGTCTGGAATGAAAGCGAAAGCGAAAGCTCTGTTGAAAGGGTTGAAATGAAAGAAAGACTATTTATTTGTACTTTAAAACAATTCTTTTGTACCTAACCTACCTTGTTTGTCTAAATGTGATTGATTGCGAGATTTTATATTCAAAAGTGCTACCGACTTTCCTTATTTGGAAATTTGAATAATTTTAAAAACGCCCCTTTCTTCTTTATAATTATATAAAACATTTAAGTCCCATACCTTAAATAATTTTATATAACTATTAAAACAATTTGAAAAATCATGCAAAAATTCTAGAAAATCAAATAATATGTTCTCTTTAACACATGTAATTTTCGAATCCAAATTATAAATATTTTTCCAGTAAATAATTTTATAATCCAAATTAACATTTTCTTTCTTAGAATATTCATAATAATTCCACAAAAATTCAGAAAAATCTAAAATTTGAAACTTATCCCTAAAATAAGTTTTAGATCACCATAAAAATTCGCAAGCTAACAGATGTCATTTAATAGGGTTTTATTTCAAAACATGTCAAAAAATCTATATGAACGTATATAAATCATCAACATGTATATATAATCTTTTATCATTCAAACACGTGGCAAATCTTTGCAAAATCATTCAGAATTAACCTTAAAACTGAAGCCAAAAATATTTAGAGATGTAAACATTATTCACCTTTTGCTTTAATGACTAAGGAGCTTGAGATTTGAACGAGTTTAATTTGAATTTGCTTTCGTTAAGCTTTTCTTTTGTTTCCTCTTCTTCTTCCTTTGTTAATCGTGGCTGGCCAAGCTTTTAAATTTTAGAAAATGAGAGTGAACATGTGTTTTGAAATACACGGCTTAAGGAAGATGATATAGGAATGGCCTCTTTTCCACAATACCCCTCCTCTAATTCATTTAAAACCTTTCTTTTAATTCATTAGTTGGAAAGGCACGGCTACCTTAATTAAATCAAATCTCAATCCTCTTATCAATACATTATTTTATTTAGTTTATCTAACTAAATCTCCTAAATAATGTTATCAAAAATCTAGGATGTTACAAATTTAGAGTGGTTTGACTAAAACCGATAACCTATGTCTACTATTAACTTTATTACTAATTATCCAGTGTTTTTACAAGGAAGGTACAAAATTTGATACAATTTGGACATAAGAATCAGATAATAAAAAGAAGAAGAACCTTTTTCAATGCACCAAACTTATAGTTTATATATGAAATTGGTCATCAAAATCGCCGTAATCTGCTCAACCAAATTTCCCACATCAGAATCGAAGTTTCAACAAGAGAATATGGTCAAGATTATGAATAGAAAATGATGGTATCAATACCTATTGCTCAAAAATTTTGCCAAAATTTAATAGGGCACGGCGGCCGCCTGCAAGAAGCTAAACGCATCAGCCAAGCTAATCCAGGCTTCCTTGTGAACCGAATGACCCAAGGGATAGCTGATTTATATTTCTTGAGTTCCTCTCATATAAGGACAGAAAACCGGCTAAAGTGGCTATAAGGAGAGAGAATAGTCAGACCAGTAGAGAAAGGCTCACATACTAAAGTCCTACCACACTGGGAAAGCACTAAGACGATCGCTCTGCCACCAAGTGCTCCCATCCGATATGGAAAGTAGCAACGAACTCTAAGTTATGCCACCTGACATTCTGCAAAAGAAGTAACTGGAGAACAAAAAGGCAATTTGTCACCATATATGCATGTATTGCTACCAACCCTCCAACTGGCAACCATCCCACGGTTTACACCTTCCCACCGTCCGATCTGCCGTGCAGACCACGAATATTTTCAAGCAATCTCAACCACAGATCAAAGCAGGCAATCCCTGTTCAAAGAATCCTATGACACACTCAGGCAGCCGTCCTCCCATCTCATGCCTTATGTGCTGTCCATTTATGGGCACGACTGGTTGGGATAATCCCTATGGTGGTTGCAACGCTCATGACTACCTTCAATACAGAACCCACCACAATAAAGATTCAAGTCATTTATGTGATCCTTGACTGCCCATCTGCTTACAACTTGCTTATCAATCAACTGTCCCTAACCGAATTGGATTCCATTGTGTCATATATCCTCCTGACAATGAAATTCCAATGCTAAACGGGATTGGCGAGGTTAAGAGAGACCAATAGAAAGCGAGGCAGTGTTATGGGACTTCCCTCCATCGGGCAAAGAAGGGTTTCCTAATGATTCAAAAGGAACCCACCATCGATGTCAATAGCCTATTGGACCTAGAGAATGTGACCCCCTTAAGCGCAACCCCAGGGATGTGCGACCAAGTCATCAACATGGTAAGTCGTAACGACCCGTAATTTTAATACTATGAATTGGAATATTTAATTATTTTTAAATATTAAAATATAGGTTTATTAAATATAAATAATCACATTTTGTGTGAAAAAAAATAGTGGTGATCTTGTTTTGGAAAAATTTTACAAAAATGTATTCTTTGGAAAAATATCCATAAAATGACCGAAAATCATTTTATCGATAAACAGCATTTTACAGTTAGAAGTCATGAAAGATTTTTTTACACACACTTATTCAAAAATTCTAACAAAATAAGTAACAAAAATATTTTTTCATTTTTGGAAGTAAAATAATTATGATGTCATCATTTAAAAAATGAGGATTTACGGAAAGTTTTTGAATTTTAAGGATTGAAATATTCAAATAAGTAGTTTGAATGATAAATATTTCATTTAAATTATTATATAATGATAATAATTGATTTATAATAACTTTATAAATATATACACTTGTTATATAAAGATACATAAAATTTGTCGCATTTTGGTAGATCGACGTCATATGTTTATAAATGGATTCTAATATTATTTAATATGGTTTTATAGCTTAAACAATCTTGTTTTTATTATTTAAAGAAAATAATAAATTTATTTTATTTTCAAGTTTTGTTTATACATATAAATAGTTTGATTGAAAACCGAAAATATGACCAGAATTCGGATCTCGGATTCAAAATGGTTTGATGAATAGAAATTGTTTTAATTTGTTGTAACATTGTATGTACATGAACACACATGCATAAACACACACACACACACACATATATACACAAAAAATTTCAAATCAAAACTATAGAAAATATCTAAGATATTTTTCACCAAAAAGCAAACATCAGATCCACTATTAACGCATGTCATTCCATGCTTAAGATATGTTTTACAATATGTCTTATCACATTACATCTCATTAATGCATGCACTTGAGTATGCGGTAAGGATTTGATGTTGAGGCGATATACTATAAGAGATATTTGGATAAAATCTAAGGGAAGTTTAGTAATTTGCTACATTTTTCTAAGGCTATAAATAAGACCTAACGCTTCATAATTTAACACATCTCATTCCATCTTCTTCTTCTACACCTCTACTTTAATGGCTTCCATCACCTCCATCCTCTCATCCATAGGTTGAGCTTTCCTTGGCTTCAAATTGGAAGTAGAAGTGCTATTCTGATTAAAAGGGATAGCTTTAAGATAAGAAAAGTTTTACTCTTTTATTTAATAATCCATGATGCTATGATATGCTTTTATGCTTGTTTATTTATGTTTTAACATGATGTCAAATATATCTAGATGGTTAATTAAGTATTTTAAAAGTTAATAAAGAAGTCAAATACTTAATGATGTATGCGGAAATGACTTGTACATGTGTTTCATCTGTGAGATCTAAGGAGACTAGGGCGAGGGATGAAACATGTCGAAGGGATAGCTCAGATACTTCAAAATAAATATCAACAATATTTGAGTCAATCAATTAGCTTAACCACCTTATGGATGATAGAATAGTAGTCTCTAGGCTGGTGTTTGGGAAACTTGTTGTCTACTCCCCATAGATATCTAAACTGACCCGATAGAGGGGATAGCTAATTGGATTTACTCAAACCGTTTTATCCCTAAAAGTATTATAAATGTTTGATAGAATAAAGTATTGATTATTTTTTATTGTTATGTTTAATTCATTTATTAGTTGTTCGTACTAAGCTCAGCCAATTTATGAGCGATAACCCTTTTTATACGAATGGGCTGGGTAGACAATAAGTTGAAGATGATTTAATGAAGACACATTATGATTAGAATTTCACAGTTTGACTATAAGGTATTCGATGAAAATACTGGTTAAGAAAATATTATAACAAAAAATGTTTATTATAATTTTGGAAACAAAAGATATTTTATCTTTTGAATTAAAATGATTTCTTTTGGAAAGTAATAGAAATATTTTAAGAATAAATATTTTTAACGGGATTAAATATAAAAGTGATTTCCATCAATTGGTTTATAAAAATATTTTACAAACAAAAAGAATTTAGAGGACTAAAAACCTAGTGTTTGAAAATGATTTCAAAATGTTTTAGGAAAGAAGGTACTTCGAGTGATAGTAATTATGAACATTAGTGAAAATGATTTATCACTTTAGGATGCAAAATGATTTGTTATGTTACCGATGATTCGAGTAACCCATAACTAAAAAGGAGGGCAAGGGAGGTGTAGTTGTTCTGTAGCTTTGTTATAGTCCGCTCGATGAACAGAGTGATTTACGCATCTTTTTTTGAAGGACGAGACCCTGTTGCCTTGTTATGGCTTGAAACCTCCCAATCTGGTTGCATATATTTTTATATGCTTTTATAAATAGTATTTGATGCCGTTTTCAAAAATGATTTGTTTTAAATCTCAAAGTAAAGTATAGTTTGATACAATAGATTTATATATTGTTTCAAAGATTTTGAAATAAAAATAGAGAGTTTGATCCAAAGAAATTATCTTCGAAAATGATTATATTTTGAAAATAATAAAGTTAATTGGATTTTAGAAATCTAAATGTGAGGGTTAAGCTACAGATTTGGAACCCACATTTGCATGATGTATGCTCTATAGTTGGGAATTTGCATACTTGTTTGTGCATCATAGGCTCCCATGGAGTCCTATAGGTGGTAGGAAAACTATGTTGGCTTATATAATTATTTACCCAATTAGATAGGAGTACGTAGGCAGTCATAAGTGGTAGTGATGCAGCCCCAGTAATATAATATTTTCTCATTTATTGTTTGCTATTTTTCATCTATTAAAGTACAACTAGTAGAGTAAATAATTAAACTCTAAAAATTTAGTGACACGTGTATCCTATTCATTTAGAACAATGTGATATATTTATCAGATTATAATATGTTAAAATGGTAGTGTTCAATTTATAGGTTTTAGAACAGATGGACTTTTCGGCATTTTGACCGGTCCGAAAATTCGGGTCACTAAACATGTTAGCTTGGATTAGATGCCTAAGTAAAATTTGTCTAGGTTAGTAAATAGACCTTGGAACCTTAAAATTAAAGTACCATAATTTGATACATACAATGAATAGGATAATGCATCATACCTCCGATCGGGGTTATGGGTGATGTTTATTTTTAGGTGTATTTAAGTGATTGGTTTCGTTATATTTTTCCATCTTGGAATTTCATGGACAAAATTCTTTAAGGGGGGATAATGTAACAACCCTATTACTTTAAATTGGAATATTTGATTAATTTGAAATATTCAAATATAGGTTTATTAAACATAATAATCATGTTTTTTTTGGTTATCTTGTTTTGGAAAAAAGGTTTACAAAAATATATTCTTTGGGAAAATATCGATAAAATGACCAAAAACAATATTATAGATGACCAGCTTTTTACCATCAGTAGTCCTAAACGATTTTTTTACATACACTTATTTAACTATTTAAACAAAAATAAGTAACAATTTTTTTAAAAATATAGATCCCGTTTGCAAAAGTGATTTGTTTTAAAATCCAAAAGTAAAGTATAATTTGATACAAAAGATATATATATATATATAATTTCAAAGGTTTTGAAACAAAAATCGAGAGTTTGGTCCGAAGAAATTATTTTTGAAAATGATTATATTTTGAAAATAATGAAGTTGGTTGTATTTTAGAAATCTAAATGTGAGGGTTAAGCTAAGTGGGCAGGTTTGGAAACTACATTTGCATGATGTATGCTATGTAGTTTGGGATTTGCATACTTGTTTGTGCATCATAGGCTCCCACGGAGTCCTATTTGTGGTAAGAGAAAATATTAGTTTGATCCTGTATCTAATTGGTTACCCAATTAGATAGTAGTATGTAGGCAGTCACAAGTGATAGTGATGTTTCCCAAATAATACTATAATATTTTCCTGTTTGTTGTGTGCTATTTTTCATGTATTAAAGTACAACCAGTAGAATAAATAATTAAATTCTAAAATGTTAGTAACTCATGTTTCCTAATCATTTAGGACATGGGAGATCATCTCCAATTGGAATGAGTGAGCAGCCCCCTGGTGGTTACCCAGGCCAACCGGCAACACCCTAAAGGGAAAATCCATTGAGGGTGGGCTTGCTGCAACTAGCTCGACATAGTTTTTTTTATCTATTCCAGTTGAAGAAATAATGGAACGCATGATATATGCTTTAGATCGGTGTGACGTAGAGACAAATAAAAGTATTTAAGACAACCAGCTAGATCCGCGAATAGGAGACCAAGCGCCCAATGTGGGCCCCTTGATCCCCTTCCTCCTCCAAATACATATCCGTTAATGAAAGTGATCCCATCAATGTTATCCAATTAGGACTAAGCTTAGTCTGAGGGTCAGGGAAGATCTGATAAAATTTCTTAGACAAAACAAAGATGTCTTCGCTTGGGGGCACCCTCATATAACCAGCATCAATCCTTGCATAATTTGCCATGTGCTAAACATTGACCCGGAAGCAACCTCATTCGACAGAAGCGAAGACCATTAATCCTTGAAAGATACAAGGAATTAAGGAAGGAGTAGAGAGGCTGCTTACTAATGACTTCATAAGAGAGGCGGACTACCCGGTTTGGGTGGTGAACCTAATCTTAGTCTGCAAACCAAACTGTTCATGGAGAGCATGCAATGATTTTTTGGATCTCAATAAAGTATGTCCAAAGAACAGCTTTCCTCTGCCCTACATTGACCAATTCATGGATGCAACTAGTGCGCAATAAGTCCTTACTTTCATGGATGTCTATTCGGGCTATAACCCAATCGTCATGCATGACCCTAATCAAGAACACACCTCTTTCATCACCAACACTAAGATGTATTATTATAGGGTCTTGCCTTTTGGTTTGAGAAATGCAGGGAAAACCTACTTGTGTTTAGTTAGTTGATCGTTTTTAGAACAACTAGGTTGTTTGCTGGAAGGGTATGTCGACAACATGCTGGAAAAATTGGAGAAGGCCGACAACTATGTACCCTAACTCATAGAAACTTTCGGCATCTTGAGAAAGTACAACATGAAGCTAAATCCCAAGAAGTGCCCATTTGCGGTGTGATCTGACCGGTTATTTGGGTATGTTGTGAGCGCTAATGAAATTGAGGCTAAACTGGACAGGATTCATGTTATTCAAGAAATGTTGTCCCCAAAATGATGAATCAGGTATAGAGCCTCTGTAGGATGGTGGCTTCTCTAAACCATTTTGTTTCAAAGGCTATGGATCGATGCTTGTCCTTCTTCGCCTGGTCAAGAAAGGGAAGGCCTTCACCTGGGATAATGAATGCACCATGATCTTTGAAGATTAGAAGCAACACTTAACCACCCCTCCAATTCTTCCAAAACCTGTTCATGGGGATGATCTTTTCCTATACCTGGCGGTCACTAACCATGCAATCCGCACTGTACTCATCAGGATAGAGGAAAAGGTGCAGCGACCAATTTACTATATAAGTAATCAATTAAACGAACCTGAGATAAGGTACACGAGGATCGAGAAATTAGTCTTCTACCTGGTGATGGATGCCTAAAAATTGGGACTATATTTCCAAGGTCATCCTATCAAAGTTCTAACTAACCAACCACCTATTGGGATCTTGAGTCACCCCGATTCAGTGGGGAGGCTCCTCAAATGGTCTGTCGAGCTGAGAAGACAACACATTCATTTTCTCCCATGACCATCAATCAAAAGACAAGCAATAGTTGATTTCATAGCCAAATGTTCTGACTTGGGTGATAAAGAAGAGAAGGAGAAACCCTCGGAACGAACTTAACACCTATATGTGGATGGTGCATCAAACGAGAAGGAGGCAGAAGCAAGAATGGTCCTTGTTACCCCTAAGGGGAAGGGGCTCTGATTCGACGTTCGACTTACCTTCATGGCCATGAACAACGAGGCCGAATATGAAGACCTCTTGGCTAGTCTAAAGATGGTGAAGTTATGCACGTGGAGTAACTACGTGCCTATAGTGACTTTTCCATCGTTGTCAACCAAATGAAAAACCACTTTCAGACAAAGGGAAAGGTTCTGCCACTTTACGTCATTAACACTCAAAGACTTACCAAAACCTTCAAAGAATTCTGACTAGAACAAATACCAAAGGGGTGGAAAAGTAAGGCGAACCGATTAGCAAAAGAAGAAAGCGACCTGGGAGAAACTCTCCCATGTGTACCACTGGACATTTGGAGCACTCTCAGCTTCGAGTTTTGGGGAACCGTCATGGAAATTGATCAGCCTACCAAAGGAAATTGTATGATAGCCATATACAGGTATATAAGGAATAATGAGCTACCACTCGATCATAAGGAGTCCAAAAATACTTTGCATTGTTCATCGCACTAAACGATCATCGAAGAGAAGCTTTACATGCAAGGATACTCAACCATTCTACAACGTTTTTTGCCTAAAGTTGAAGCCGCCTGGATTTTGGAGGAGTTGCATGAGGGCTTCCATAGAGATAATGTCGGAGGGCAAAGTCTGATAAAAAGGGCTTCTCGGTAGGGGTACTACTGGTCCACCATGGTAAAGGATTCTATGAAATACGTGAAGAAATGCGACCTGTGCCAGCGATTCTCGAAGGTCCCAAGGGATTTCTTGGCCCCTATGGTCTCCATGATGTCCCTCTGGCTGTTTGATACATGGGGGATCGATCTAATCGGGAAGCTCTCTAATGCCAAAGGCGGTCAGGACCATGCAATCGTAGCCATAGATTTTTCACCAAATGGGTTAAAGAAGAACCTTTGACCGGTGTCATAACTCCAAAGGTTCTCAACTTTGTTATTAAGAATATCGTCTATGGCTTCGACCTCCCAAAGAAAATTATTACGTACAATGGTACCCAGTTTGAAAGCACGATGTTCCAAGAGTTCTATGAAATAAATGGAATGGAAAAATTGTCTTTTTGGTCACCCACCTAAAGGTTAATGGACATGTTGGCACAGCCGATAAAACCATCAGGTCTACTTTAAAGAAAAGGCTTGCCAAAGAAAAAGAAATTTGGGCAGAGGAGCTGCCTCTTGTACTGTAGTCGTATCGCACCTTTGCCTAAACTTTGACTAGCCGCTCACCTTCTCCCTTTCATATGGGTTCCTCAGGATCTTCATGGACACACTCAATGAATGGAGAATGGAAATCAACACCAAGGCTTAAAAGGAAAAAGTCACGAAACATTACAGTGCATGGTTAGAGCTCCGATAGTTCACCATCAGAAACTTGGTTTTATGTCCTGTGTTCGCAAACAACAAGGACCCATCTGATGGGGTGCACGGCCTGAATTGGGAAGGACAATATGTTATCAATTCCATGCTAGCTAACGAAGCATACCGTTTATCTTTCCCCGATGGGACCCCATGTGTCTCGGACCTTGAGCCCAAAACATTTACAGGCTTACTTTATGTAACGAAACCATAAATCAGCCCTTGGAATGTAATCGTTTCTTTTTGGAAGGATTAATGGAAGGTCATCTCTCTTTGCTAAGCCAATGTTAGCTACGAAGGTTCGTGATACCTATACAGGAATGAGTACATACTCATTCACCTGGTTCGGTGACAACCCAAATCCTTACAAAGGACCACGCGAGCTACTGTCCCCCTCTCTGATAAAAGGACATGGTTGAGGATGGTGGATTACCATGCGTCCACTATGACTAGGTACGGCAGGGATGCCCAACGACCTACAGGTCATCCCGGTGATACTCGACCCCTTCCTTCAGGCAAACATGAGATATGTTGCCTTTTGAGATGCATTGACGAGCTAGATGGTGATCACAATGGTCTAATTCCCCTCGCCCGTGATTCTCCTAATCCAGGTGGGATGAGACACTATCATCGAGATTGTCGCATGATAACATAGTGCAATGCCATGATAGTATCTCCAAGGTCCGACATTCATAGTATGCTTGCAAGAAAATAAGCTGGGCATCATTTTAACTCTTGTGTGTCAAAAAGGGAGCCTATAAGCAAATAAGTCGGTTCCTTCTTTGCAAAACCTATGGGCCTTAACTTCAAACCCTGGTTGTCAGAAATATCACCTGCAAGCAAATAAGCCGGGTCATTCTGCGCAAACCCCATGGGTCTCAACTCCAACCCCTAGTTGTCAAAAAGGTCGTCCGCAAGCAAATAAGTCGGGTCCTTCCATGAAAACCTCATGGGCCTCAACACATTTCTTGGGTGTCCAAATAGGCGCCTATAAGCAAATAAGCTGAGTCCTTCTATGCAAACCCCACGGCCCTCAACCCCAATCCCCGGGTGTCGTAAAGGGTGCCCGCAAGCAAATAGGTTGGGTCTTACCATGCAAACCCCACCGGTCTCACTAAGGCCTCAATCCTCCTAAGGTGAAACATACTCCCCACAACATACCTTGCCTTTCTTTTATCTGTAGGTATAATAATAGAAATGAGAATCTCAAACATCGTACAATGCAAAAAGGAGTTCGTAACAAATGAGGAGCATGGCACACATCCCATTATGCATGGTGCAATCAACCTATAACAACCACAAAAAAAAGAGAAAAAAAGGAGGAAGAGAAAAGAAACAACAGAGACAATGGGCTACAACCAACAATACGTGACAACCTCCTTACTCATTTGGTCGGGTCAGAGAGTTAATCTGCTCAGCCGTCAAGATGTCCAACACATTCTTACCCTTTCTGGTCAATTTGGTTGTTGCTTCCTCCCGGTACCTCTAAGTCAAAGCGGGTGTCACCCCAGGATCATAATAGGAAGGTGGAAGTTTTTCATGAAAGTGCCCACAACACTATTAGTCAAATGAGCTGACTTGTGAGTGACGCTTTCCTGATGGATTCTCTCTTTCAACCCCTCAATATCTTATAGGGGTAAGAAAGTCTATTGGACGTCCAAAAGCCCTCTAAGATGTCTAACATCCTGCTCAAATCTTTCTCCACCCCCTTCAGGCGTGTAACCTCTTCCTCATGCAATCTTCGATCGGCAACGGCCTTGTCTCTAACATACTCGGCGTCGGCCCTGTGGCAGTTGTCTTTTGCCATTTCTTTCTCAGCCTACCCCTAAGCTCGAACTGCATCTGCTCGAAAAATCTCTTACACATGGTCCTTTTCGGCCACACCTTTGGTGGTGATAGCTGCCTCATGCTCATTAGCGGCCAGCTCAACTGCCACCCAAGATGCTTCAACATCCTCCCTCACAGCTCTCAACTCTTCCTTCAATTAGGCAACTACGTCATCTCTACCCAACAAACTAGCTTTGACTGCTTCCAACTCAACCATCTCATCCACTACATGGGAACTATTCCCCTACAACTCACCCTTTAAGGGAGTCAAGCTGTCATGACCTCCACTGAGTTCGTCCACAATCCTCACTATCAGTTGAGGACTACCACGAGAAGACTCCCCCACTACTTTTACAGCCTACCCCCAGTAGGTCTCACTTGAAAATTAACAAGCTCATCACTAACCTTCCTCGCACACGCGCTAGCCTAAAGATAAGGTAGTCCTAATTGTTGGCAAAAGAAGATGGAATAAAAATGAGAAGGTAAATAGGTCTTACAATAGCTAGTTCCTTACACAACCTATCAACAACAGCTTGTAATCCGTGACACGGCCATCCAGACCGTGGCTACTGAGAAATCCCTAAGCCACTTGGAAAGTTCACAGGAGTCTATTTAAGCCCTCCCCATCATATCCTGGACTGATCTGCATGGAAATCATCCCAACTTTCCCTTCATCCTCTGCATTAGGCCCATGATACATGGAAATATCAACATCAACTTCATAAGGTTCGCCATAAGTTATCACCATTTCATCAAACGCAGGCTCCTCTCCTCATATGCCCCATATCGATCCCTTCTCGTCTTCCACTCCAGATCTTGCCGACTTGCTACCTGAGGACTCCTCAGCACCAGACTATTCATCAACATGAATCACGGAGCAAAAAGCATCAGTTGCCACTTCAAGGGCAGCAAATGAGAGACTAAGGAACCAGCCACGGGGTGATCTTTTGCGTCGTCCAGCTCCTGAAAATTGATCTGGCCCGCTAAAACAAGGAAATGCAACAAATTATAAAAGAAGGAACTAGCCAAATTAAAGGTAAACATAATTAACTACTAGGAAGAGCAACCCTGTTCCAATCCCTAATCAGAGGTGCACATGGTTCAAAATCATCCCCTTTAGAGTCTGTAAGTCCAGCTTTTCCTACACCCTATGATCCAGAACCACGACCCATATCTTTGGCAGGACCATCAGCTAAAGAAGACAAAGTCACACTTTCTCCTAGGGCCAAGGACATAGGCTAGCCAGAAGTTCCATCATATTTCACCGGATCATACTCCTGCCATTTCGATGGCTTGTCATAAAAGGAATCTGCATCAACTATAGGCCGGCCCTCGGCATCCCTCGGGTCAGTGTAATCATCCATATCGATGAACCCTTGGTCGATCCTAGGCAAAAGTGTGGATTCGTGTAAAGGAGATAAAACAAGGTGATTAACTACAGGCTTCTTCGGAACTGTCTCTTTCCACTTGCTCTTTCGGCCGATTTTTATGCCTTTTTCCATTTTATAGGGGCATGAATGGACAAAACCATGGATAGTGGCCCGACTTTTCAGACCATTTCATCAGCCACTAAGTTGTCCAAAACTCAAAGGGTATCATCGGCCCCCTGAAGGCCCAGCACTTGCCTCTCTACTAATGTTGCCTCGGCCTGGGTCAGCGTTAGGGACCTTGCAATGGGGAAACTGTAAGAACATCAAAAAGGAAAAAGAAAGAAATGTAGGATAATAATCAAAAAGACGGTCTCGCTAAAAGGTCGAAATAGCCGAAAACACAACCCCTCCTTTATAGTCCACGGGACAAAGAAATACTGAGATTTCCAGCTAGAGACACCTTTCTCTAAAACTTCAGTAAAGACCACTTCTCTCTTCTTCCACATCTGGATGTTGTAGTAGTCCCCGGGCAATGACTAGGATCTTCGTTAATATTAAAGAAGCGGGCGACAAGGCTTATGGAAGGTGTCGTTAACTCTAAGCAATGGCAAGCTACGTAATGGCCATCATATAACGATAGTTGTTCGAAGTAAGTTGACCCAAATTGAGGTTGAGCCCGTTCAAAAGGGAAATGATGGTTGGATGCAAGGGCAAGGCCACTCCGACTTTCAAGTAACTTAAGGAAAATCTATAGTAGTTTGACGGGGCAGTGTCAGCTCGTTCATGGGCTTTCGAAAATTGGATCAAGCTAGTACAAATAGGTTCAGCTCTCTGACATTGCTGTTTAGTCCACCCACGAAGTAAGATGGGGCCATGGGAGCGAAACTCAAAGCACTACCGAAAGCAGCCATCCTATGACAAGATCATAGCAAACATTGGAAAACAAGCACGAAGGATGCCTCTTCCTTAGGGACTAACCGGCCTCAAAGCATAGTCAAATGAGGAGGTGCACCATCAAAACAATAAGAAACCCACTAAAGTGACACCACCAAGGGGCACCCTAAGATGGAGAAATGGGCCATTGACGACCTGATGAAAATGATAAATGACAATGGAGAGGGACGCACCGGTTAATGGAGAACTTTGAAAAGGGTGAAAAGATTTATAACAATGGCAGAAGAAATTGGGAAATAGTTAAAGGAGAAGAAGAGGAAGTTGCATCTATTTATAAACCCTCACCAGGACCCATCATCTCGAAAAGACAATCAAATCCGGACCATGCGATGAGATATGACATTAGGGTCCATTTGGATCCTTTGGCTCAGAAGCTATAGGGAAAAATGGACTACCAAAAACAACTATAGAAAGATGTGTGATAGCAACATTAATTACAATATAGGCATTTATTAAATCGTGTTATTTCGTATCTACAAGCCTGCCCCCACCCACGATGGCATCTTTGGTGGGAAAAATGTTGCTCAAAATTTTTGTAAAAGATTACTAGGGCACGGTAGTCGCCTGTAGGAAGATAAATGAATCAATCTAACAAATTTGGGCTTCCTTGGGAACCGATCGACCCAAGGGCCGGCCAATTTATATGCTTGGATTCCACTCACATAAAGTCAAAAAGCAACCAAGGTGGCTCTACAGAGAGAGAACAGTCAGACCAGTAGACAAAATCTCAAATACTAAAGCTCTGCCTCCTCGGAAAAGCACTAATACAGCCATCCTATCACTAACTACTCCCAACCAACATGGAAAGTAGCAACAAACTCTGAGTGCATAAACAAGGCTTCTTTAGGACAAAACTCGAGAGCAGTAATTCCATAGCCGAGATATATTGACTTTCGAGAAGCCCCAATATTAGGATTATTAGCTTTCAAAGGGAAATTACTATCGAGGCCCAATACTTAATATGGTCGAAGGTAGAAGTTAAAGTTTTCTTAAGCATGATGTATTATGAAAATGATACTAAGTCTCAAGGTAGTCAAAGGTTGGCTTGGATCCTAAGAAAGCTAACATAATAGTTAATAAGAAACCTAGTACATGAACAATTATGTGAAGCTTGGAAACTAAAGATAACTAAGAAGTGAGTAATTAAAAACCTGAAAATGCTACAGATTCGCAAGGGCTATTGACGTTGAGTGGGAAGCTTACTGAAATAAACCTACATTAGGAGGGAGGGTTCGACATTCAGGGCTGAGGGACATCCCCGTAGGTTGTATGCTTTCATGAGAGAGGATGCATCTCTTTTATGAGGTTTAATCTTAAGAAAAAGGTAAAGGAACCGCTTAGGGTTGCAGTATAAAACTTAAAGAACGAAGATTGCTTCAAGGTGTACTTTGCTATATAAGACTAGAAGATTCAAGACCACTTAGGGTTATACTTTGTAGTATAAAACTTAAAGAACCAAAACTGTTTAGGATTGTGCTTTGTAGTATGAATATAAGAAAAACGAGAATGCATAGAGTTGTACTTTGTAGTATAAATGTAAAAGAACCGAGACTGTTTGTGGTTGTACCTTGTAGGCTGAAGCTAAGTAATAGGTTACTGAGACCGAAAGGTATTATAACTTTTGGTATAAAAACTGTAATAAGCAAAACTGAAAGATATTTTCATAGATAGTGTTTTAGAAACCTAAATATGATCCCATGTTAAGTATTATTTTTTAAGATCCTAAAAACTAAAATGGCTACGAGTGTAGTTTTTGTTGAGACATCTTATGTATGGCTAAGTGAACAATAATTTACTACGACCTATAACGTATGATAATCTTATACTGATTGTGTAATTGAGGCTAGCTTAGGGGAAAACCTATCTGTACTTTAGTAGCATGGTCCTGCTAGTGGTGGAACGTAAATGGGAAATAATATTATTCATACCAGACTTATATCTGATCCGTGTTTTTATTGTTTTCCCCATATAACTCACAGATTTCCTCATAGTAGGTTGGATTAATACGATTTCATATTACAGTTATTGGTCGATGGTACGAATTTTACCAAAACTATGATGAAAATGAAGACGGACAGATGGCATTATTAATATTTTATAGTAGCTTAATTCCATTGTGTAATGAAATATTTATTAAATTCCTTACAAGTGTTCGGTGTTATCATATGTCAGATATTTGATGCTACTATGTAGTAAGTTATAATTTACCCTATATAGGTGGAACTGAAAATTATTAAAAAAATGCAATGAGCATTATATGAAATGAACTTTATTTAGTTGCTCTGCTTGCTTAAATGGTTGACAAAAATAACGATCTCATTTAGTCGTCAAAAGATAATTCCACTGTGAATGTCGCACATTAGAGTTCTATCTTAGGTTTCAAAATGGGGCTGTTAACTTCTCACGTTACTCGGCCCATGAATACTTCTCATTCTTTTGAGTAAGTTGTGTCATTAGCACTGCTAATTAGGAGAAGTCCTTAATGATTCTCTGGTAGTAGCCTGCCAATCCTAAGAAACTCCAAAGCTCTATGACCATCTCTAGCCTCTTCTAACCACTCATATCTTCAACCTTCAAAGGGTCTATGGCCAAGCCTCTCTTGGAAACTACATAGCCTAAAAACATAACTTCACTTCTCTAAAAATGATACTTAGAAATTTTCTCCTTTAACATATGTTGTCTCAATGTCTCTAACACAAACCATACATGAACTTTATGCTCTTTCTCAACTTTTGAGCACAACAAGATGTCATCTATAAACATCAACCTATATCAGTCTAGTTGTTCTCAAAATATCTGATTTATCAAATCCATAAAGAATGCAAGTGCAATAGTTAGTTCAAACGAAAATACAAGCCACTCGTATGAACTATATCTCATTCTAAAAGCAGCCAAAGGAACACTCACCTCCATAGCTCTATGTCGATGGAGTCCCGTAGCTGAATCTAATTATGAAAATACCTTGGCTCCATTCAAATGAACAAACAAATCATCAATCTTTGGTGAATTATATATGTTCCTCACCATCCTCTCATTTACCTTCTGAGAGTCTACATAAAGTCTCCATGACTACATCAAACTTCTTCTTAAACACAGCCAATCTCTCTAAGTTGAATTACTTGGCCTTATAATGCACTTACCTTCCAATTCCACTAATTGCTTCTTAAACTCCTCCGCCTTCTTTGAAGGCATTCCACGAGGGGTCTACTAAATAGTTTAGCTCCCGATATTAATTCAATCTGGAACACGATAGCTACCATGGGTAGTGATCTCGAAACCGGTTCAAACAGATAAGGAAAGCCTTTAACTGCTCATACTTTTGATACCTCCATCCTCCGAAACTAAGCAAATAATACGCCTTTGTACCCAGGTTTAGGCTTTCCAAAACTACAAGTACACTTTCATTTTGATCTGAATGACTCAAGGTTATACTCCTTTAGGTATAGTATATTCCAGCATCATAATGCTCCAACCAACTCATCCGTAAAATAAATCTGAACCCAGTGATTTATGAACTCAAATCTGAGATTGGCATACTCCCTTATCGGTTTCACTAATGAAAGTGACTATATACGTAATCAATAATCCAAGTCTACCAGCCAAGTCTTTAGCTATAAATGAATATGTAGCATAGGAATCAAATAATATTCTAACTGAAATACTAGAAATCAAAATCATACCTTCTAAAACAACATTCTTGCCTTTCTCTTCGGCAAATAGTCCTTCCTTTGGTCCCTCCAAAGCAAACACTCTAGCCCACAATGCTGGACAGTCTTTTTTCCGATGTCTAACCCTTTTGTAGTTAAACACTTTATCTTTCCTTAAGTTTACGATGTTGGACACTTAGATGCATAGTTCCACTTTTGCCAACAATTGAAACAAGCAACCTCTGCAATAGCAGTTTCAACACTTCTATCTTTCAGCATATTCTTGTTTCCCTTAGCATAAGGAGTGAATTTTTCCTTCTTCACTATGTTGGGCTTTACCTTGACTCTCCTGTAACATTCCCCTACTTGGAGGCCCAAAATTAACGCCTATGGATGCTATAGTCATCCAAAATTATTAATCCTCGATGACCAAATACAGCGGTTCTAGATATATTAATACACAAATCACAAGAATATGGAAAAAATTAATAAATCAAAAACACATCTCCACATTCCATTCAAAACATTTCTTGTTTATTACATAATGCCATAAATGTTAACCACGCTCAGAAAAATATAATTATTACACATACACCAAAAGCGACATATGATGACGCCCCATTGGTTGAACAGAGTATTTAATAAGGCTATAAGTCTGCCTTTACATCTAAATTACACAGTGGAAAAAGATACATTAAATAACTAACTACCTCCTACATACATCTTGAAGCTTTATTCGTTTACGAAGAGAATTTAAAAACCTTAAATCTCAAACTAATCAAAATCAATTGAGTACCTGAGAGTTTAAGGGAAAAACAAAAACTTCAAGTCAGACATAAAGCCTGGTATGAATAATAATCTAACATCTCAATCCATTTAAATATCTAGTGAGACCACACCGCTTAGCGGAACGTGTTTTCCCCTCACTAGTATGCTAAAAATCTTTTCAAAACCATATACCGTGGTCATGCATCACCAATGGTTAAAACATAACAATTCAAAATATTACGATGATATGCATTCATGAAAATAATCATCGATTTCCCATCTTCGGTTTTATTGACTCCCTGCCATATTTGTAGTTTCAGGGTCACTATTAATCTATTAGTTTTCATGGGTTCACTAATAAACTTTTTATAATTCATGGACACCCTGTCCTAATTCTGGTTTTATGGGATCACTAAGAACCTATTAGCCCACACCAATTTACTTAATTATTCATGGGTTCTCTTGAACCTATTGGTCATTCCAATAACTCCATTCCTATCCTAGTTTTCATAGGTTGACTAGGAACCTACTGATGCCTTCAATAACTTCTTTCATATCCTTGTTTTCATTAGTTAACTAGGAACCTACTGATGCCTCCAATAACTTCTTTCATGTCCTAGTTTTCATGGGTTGACTAGGAACCTACTGACTGATGTCAATACTTAATGCGTACATAGTTTTCATAGGTTCACTACAAATCTAATTGGCCTCTACTAACCATCCTTAATACATAATTTTCATGGGATCACTATGAACTTATAGATTACCCCAACAACTTCCAAATCATAGTTTTCATGGTTTACTATGAACCTATCTCCCCGACAACTTCAAGGTTTAAGCATCCTATATTCTGGTCACGCTAACTTCTTGGATGCAATTCTACCCATTCATGATTTTAATCAATTTATATTCATTACTAGGTTAACCTAGCTAGTGCTTCTACCTCCCTATACCAAGGATGCAGTTATGGGTCCTTTATCATGTGAATATATTTGTATTTGAAGAAGTAAACATAATAACAAAAACAATACCACTCCTATGGGTTTAAAGTCCTTGAAATACTTTTCATAGTTAATCCTTTTAACTTATATCAAGGAAATACCTCCTAGAAGTTACATACGTAAAATCCTTTCAAAACACCATTACCTAGCCATGGGTTCTGCCTTCAAAAATGAGTTTGGGTAATAAATCCTTTCGAAACCTTGCTTTCAACCTCATAGGATGACCTCCTTCGAAAGCATTAAAATATAATTTTAAAACATTAGGCTCCTGCCTTTTGAATACTTTAAAACCTTTTGGCTTTGTTAAAGTATTATCATTTAAGTATACAATCATAGCTTCGAAACCATTTGAAAGTACCCCTTTGAAACCATTGAAGGTTATCCTTTGAAACCATTGAAAGTCCCCTTTTCAAAATCACTAGGTTTATGTTTAAAACATCAATTTGGGTCAAAGTGAACATAGGTGAAAGCATCTCTTTCGATACCATTCTATACCTCATAAAGGAGAAACTTGATGGTGTCGAAACCAACCTTTCAAAAGAATTAAAACATCTGGGTAAAATAATTGAAGGTTGGCTTCTAAAAAACCATTGCCTTTAAAGCCCATAACCCCTTTCTAAATCAATAGGAAGTGGCTTATAGTTATAAAACAATAAGTACCTTTCGACAACATTACTATCTTCATTACCATCGAAAGGAATCAAATTATGGAAGGGTTTCGAATTGGTCGAAAATACCCCTTCCGAATACATCTCTTTGAAAACATAGTAACTCCTTTGGAAGTTACTTACTATAAAACAAAGGCAACAGCTCTCGTTCGAAAGCTTCTTTTAAAATATCCTTTCGAAACCATTGGTTTTGGCTACTTCAAAACCTTTTGTAAATGGGTAAGTGCCTTTTCTTTTAAAAACAAAACAATGGTATTTAGACCTTTGGAAGCTATGTTTCGACACCCTATCTTCCGGCTTTCTCCAATCCACTACGTACCATCCAAATGATACCATGTGTGTTGGTTTACTAGTTTCAACCTAGAAGTTTCGACTAGGTTGAAGGTGAAAGCTCTAGGACAAAATCTCTTTCCAAAGAAGGCGAAAACTGCTTCTCCGAGCAGAAGGCTATTTTTACTAAATAAAGCAAACTTTTTATAACTAGCCTACCCACTTGTTAACACTTACTTGGCTATCTTAAACTTTCAAATAATTTTGTCAATATTTTTCGCATTTCATCAGATCTAAAACTAAATAACATTTAACAAATAAGCCATTCTTATTAACAAAACAATTAAATCATTCAGGTCCTCCTTTCAAAATATGTTAATTTTCAACTAAATCTCTTAGTAAAAATCCCTAAAAATTCTAGAAATTCATTTTGTTCGTGTTATCTAACATATCAAAATTTCAGACCCAAATTCTCAACATATTTTCCAAGATAAATTTATAAACCTACCTAACCATATTTTCCTTTCAAAGTTCATAACGGCTTGAAAAATTATAAAAATTGAAACCCAACTCCAAAATCATGTTTATCATAACATAAATTTTCCCATGGCTTTTAAACATCATTAGGTCTCGGTTTTGCCCTAAAATCGTGTATATTCCCTTTCAAACAACCTTGTTTAATAAAACAATTTATAGATCAAGCATATCGTCATCCAATATATCATAAAAATGAATTTTCCCTTAAATCCAAAAACATATAGTTATAAAACCAAAAATAGAGGTGTAGTGATTATTATTCACCTTAGATTGGACAAGGAAATTGGAGATTGATTGAGACTAAATTCTTCTAGCTTGAACCTAAGCTTTAGATTTGATTTTCTCTTATTATCTTACTCATAATGGATGTCCTTCCCTTTTCCTTTACATTTAAAAATCTATTTATGTTAAAACATGTATGTTCTTAGGAACAATAGTATATGGTGGGAACATGAGTGACAATTTACTCTAATGCCCTAAAGAAATAATGCCTTCAAATATTCAAGGCAAAAATCACCGCAACCAACTCCAAATCATGAGTTGGATGTCTAACTTCATGCGGTGTAAGCTGTTTGGATGCATAGGCAATAGCTTTACCTCTCTATATCAATACTACCCTCGATCTAGTCCCACATGCATTAGTGTATACTGCCAACCCTTGGTTTCCATTCGGGACAACTAACATGGGAGCGTTATTCAACAAATGCTTTAACTTAAGCCTTCCTCGCATTTGTACGACTAAACAAACTTTTGAATCATAAGTTTTGATTCATGACCAAGAGCTTAAATAATTCAGTGATGAGACTATATGATCAAGCGACAAAAAGAGAAAGAGATATGATACTAAAACTACAAAGGTGGCAAGACTTTGAAATTGTTTATATGTTGAAGTTTTTAGTCTTAGAATTGTTCAAATCTATCCTCAAGTGTTTTACACAAAATCGAAGTTATTTTAAAATTAGAATTCATTAAAAAAATGTGTAAATTGTGCACTAACAACTAGGTCAATCGATTGACCAAAATTGGCCAGTCGATTGAACCTATTCAGTTGCACAGATACGCTCTGTTTTACACCAACTTTGAATATTCAGTTGACTGGTCATTTTGGGTCGGTCGATTGAACGATTCCAACAACTATTTCTCTGAAACAGACACTTCCATTTGCCAAGAGATACGATCCAATTTGAAGAGTTGTGGCTGCATCTTTTGGTCAAAACTCTTCGTGAATAGTTGTATATGTTTATATACTATATAAATGCATGAGACTCACTTATCAAATCATAAAATTTTAATTTTGTTTTATGATCATACTCTCTACTATCTCTTCATTCTACAAGCAATCATAATTTATGTATATTGCTTGAATCTCTATATCAATTAACTTATTCTTCGATTCAAAGCAATATTTTCCTTTCTAAATCTTTACACACACAAAATATAGAGTTGAGGAAAAGATTATAGGAAGTGTGTACTATCAAAGACAAATCAGTGTTATCAAGAACACAAAGTGTCAAAACAATTTTATTGAAACTTTTGAAGTCATGTTCGGTTGTTCAGGTAGTAAAATTCCTCTTTCGGTTGCTAGAGATTTAAAAATCCTGATCGGTTACTCAGGTGTCCTTTACCTCCGGGTTAAGTGAGGGGTTATTGTAAGAAATTCTAGAGGGAAGCCTGGGACAGGATGTATAATGGAAAGTTTGAACCAGTATAAAAACTTCTGGTGTGCTTATTCTTATTTACTTTACTATTATTGTCTGTTTCTGCATTTAGATTATAATACATTCCATATTACATGATCCTTAGTGATAACTATCCACACAGTAGTCACTTTCATTTGGTATCAAAGCAAGACATCCTATAACCGTAACACAGTTATTTAATAATTTATTTTGCTAATATGGAAAACAACACCAGCACAAGCATAGTCACTAGCACTAGTTTTATTGAAGGTCGATCTACTGCACGACCTCCACTATACAATGGCATGAATTTTAATTACTGGTCAACTAGAATGAGAATATATATGCAAGCTAATGGTTTTGAAATCTAGAATATTACCCAAAAAGAATATACCATGCCAATAGAAGATTTTTCAACTTGGACTACTGCACAAAAAAATGATGGTACTTCAAATGCTAAAGCTATGAACATGTTATTTTGTGCATTAGATAAAAATGAGTTTAATAGAGTCAGTATGTGTACAACTGCTTATGAGATATGGAGAACTCTAAAAGTTACCTATGAAGGAACTAACAAAGTCAAATAAAGCAAAATTTCTACGTTGAAAATTCAGTTCCAAAAATTCAAAATGAAATCAAACGAAAGTACAAATGACATGTACTCTAGATTTCAAGATATATATCACTCACTATTGGAACTAGGAGAAAAATTCTCTGACTTTAATATAGTATCAAAATCCTAAACTCTTTAACTGATGAATGGGAAAGAAAGGTCCTAGCTATTGAAGAAGCAAATGATCTTTCTACTATGAAACCAGAAGAATTAATAGGAAATCTAATGTCATATGAAATGAATTTGCAGACAAAGAAAGTTCAAGCATAGGATAAGAAGAATCTAGCATTTCAAGTAGAAAAAGATGATTCGGACTTAGGTGAATAGGAAATGGCACTTATTGCTAAAAATTTCATAAAGTTTTTGAAATTCAAAAAGAATAACAAGTTCAGGAGTTACAAAAATAACTCTAACAACAACAATAATAGCAATAAACCATCATCTTCTGCCATGGAGTGTTATGAATGTCATAAAAAGGGTCATATGAAGAAAGATTGTCCAGAGAAACAAAAAATAAATTCAAGAAGAACAAACACAAGAAGAAAGCATTTTCAGTACCGTGGGATGATTTAGATTCTTCTTCACCATCAAAGAGTGACAGTGACTGTGACATAGAGCAAACTAATGTATGCTTCATGGCTACAAGTGATGATATAAGTGAATTAAATTTTGATGATCTGGTTGAACTTATTTCAGAACTAATGGATTTTGTAAAACAAACTGAAAGGCAAAATAAAGAGTTACAAGGAAAACTAAATAGATCTGAATTTGAAATTAGTACGCTAAGAGATGAAAAGAATGGAAGAAGGACTTGAAAAATCTCAAGAATCTAATTCTAATTTAACATATCAACTTTCTATGGCAACTCAGGAATTAAAAATTCAGAAAAATAAAAATGATGATTTATCAATTGAAATTAATGATTTAAAATCTAACACTAAAGTATTAGAGTTAGAAAAATCTAGTCTCAAAACTAAGATATAAAATACTAATAAAAATATTTCTAATTTTAATAAAGGACGAGAAAATCTTTCTAAAATAATAGAAAATTCTTAGTCTACTTCAAATAAAATGGGACTAGGATATAAGAAAATTGAAAATCCCAAGAAATCTGGAAAGTTGAAAAATAAGTTTAAAAAAAATAAGAAAGATATTAAGAAAACAGCTTCTAAAGATTTTAAAACTATAAAAATATGGATTCCTAAAACAAATAATAACTTAATTAGGAATAAGCATATCAAATCATTTATGGAAGCTATTCATAAAAATAAGAATTATATTTATAAAGGGAATTCTGAACCTTCATGGGTTTGGTTTCCAAACACCTAACTCTTAGACCCTAAAAAGAAAAGTGGGTACCATCTTAATCTTTATTTTTTTACAGGTACCACTTAAAAAGAGAGGAAAATGGATTTTAGACAGCGGTTGCTCGAAACACATGACTGGTAATAAGAACATGTCAACAAACGTTGTCTATTCAAATGGAGGATCGGTCACTTTTGGAGATAATTCAAAAGGTTATATCATCGACAAAGGCGATGTGAGCAATAACGGTATCTCTAACTCACCTCTCATTACTGATGTTTTATAAGTCAAAAACTTAAAACATAATTTATTAAGCATCAGTCAATTATGTGATTAAGGTTTTAATATATCCTTTTCAAAAAATAAATGTAATATTTCTGATAAAAATCAAAATTTAATTTTTGAAGGTATAAGATATAGAAATATTTATATTTTGAATTAGAATATAAATTATGACACAAACATGTGTATAGGATCTACAGAGAATGATTCTTGGCCATGGCACAAAAGATTTTGTCATATAAATATTAATACTATTAATAAAATAGCTAAAAATAAACTTGTTAAAGGACTATCTGATATGAAATTCAGAGTTGTTAATATTTGTGATGCATGTCAGTTAGGAAAATTAACAAAATTTTCTTTTAAATCTAAAAAAAATCATATCTACAACACAACCCCTTGAACTACTACATATGGACCTACTAAGTTCAATCTATTAATCATAATAGATATGTGTTTGTTATTGTAGATGATTTTTCAAGACGTAGATGGACTATTTTTACGAAACATAAAAGTGACACTTTTGAGAATTTTAAAATTTTTCTAAAAAGAATTCAGAATATAAAGAATTTAAAAGTAAAAAATATTAGAAGTGATCATGGAGATGAATTTGAAAATTAAGCTTTTGAAAAATTTTGTAACAAGAAAGGAATTAATCATAATTTATCCTTTCCTAGCATACCACAACAAAATGGAGTTGTAGAAAAGAAAAACAGAACATTACAATAATGTGCAAGAACTTTATTAAATGGAAGCACTTTACCAAAGCATTTCTAGGTAGAAGCTGTTGCAACTGCCTTTTATGTTTTGAATCGTGTTTCTATTCGATCATTAACGAAACATACCCCATATGAACTTTTAAATGGCAGAAAACCTAATATATCATATTTCAAAGTATTTGGTTCAAAATATTTTGTACTTAACACTAAAGATCAGCTTGGCAAGTTTGATCCAAAATCCGATGAAGGAATATTTAAAGGATATTCGGAAAGAAGCAAAGCTTATTGAGTTTCTAGTACAAGAACTAAAGTAATCAAAGAAACTCTCCATGTTTCATTCGATGAAAATGTCAATTTTTTTTCTAAACATACAAACTTGGAAAATAATTCAAATCAAATTCTAACAAATAATTCAGAAGATGATGATATTATTTTCCAAAATAATAATACTAATAATACTAGGGAAAATGAAAACATTGTTCATAATGAAAATATAGTAAGATCTCCTCACTATTCGTAGAGATTACTTTGTTCAAAATATAATTGAAGAAGTAAATTCGAATGTAATAACAAGACATCAATTAAATCAAATAAGCCATATAGATTTTCTCTCTAATATAGAACCTAAAAATATTAAGGAAGCCTCCACAGATGACTATTGGATTATAGTTATGCAAGAAGAGCTAAATCAATTTGAAAGAAACGAAGTTTGGGAATTAGTTCCTAGACCAAGTGATCAATCCTTCATTGGTACAAAATGGGTTTTCAAAAACAAAGCTGATGAACAAGGTAACATAACTAGAAATGTGGCTAGACTAGTAGCACAAGGATATACACAAGAAGAGGGAATAAACTATGAAGAAACGTTTGCTCCTGTCGCAAGATTAGCAGTTATACGTATTCTATTGGCTTTTGCATGTTTTCATAACTTTAAATTATATCAATGGATGTTAAAAGTGCTTTTCTAAATGGATATATAAAAGAAAATTTCTGTGTTGAACAACCTCCTCTTTTTACTCATGAAAAATTTTCAGATCACATCTACAAACTTAAGAAAGCTTTATATGGTTTAAAGCAGGCACCTCGTGCTTGGTACGACTGACTTAAAAGCGATCTAATAGAATCTAGATTTGAAATTGGAAAAGTTGATTAAACTCTATTTATTAAGAAATCTAAATAAGATATTTTAATTTTACAAATATATGTTGATGATATTATATTTGGTTCAATAAATGAAAAATTATGTCATAAATTTTCGATTATCATGAGAAATGAATTTGAAATGTCACATATGGAAGAACTATCATATTTTCTTGGACTGTGAATCAAGAAATTGCAAATTTTCATTTTTATTAATCAAAAAAAGTATTGTTATAATCTAATTAAATGTTTTGGTATGGAAAACAATTCTGCCAAGCCAACTCCTATGAGTACAACTATACATCTCGACAGAGATGAAAATGGTAAGAGTGTCGACCAAAACTATATCGTAGCATGATTGGATCATTAATTTACTTAACTGCTAGTCGATCTGACATTATGATGAGTGTTTGTTTATGTGCTCGATTTCAAGAAAATACTAAAGAATCACATATGCAAGTAGTAAAACGTATAATTCGTTGTCTTAGCAAGACCAACGATTTAGTACTTTTATCCAAAAGAATGTCCTTTTGAATTAGTGTCTTATAGTGATGCTGATTTTGGAGGAAGTGAGACAGATAGAAAAAGTACAAGTGGAACTTGTCATTTCATTGGACGATCCTTAGTATCTCTGTTTAGCAAGAAACAAAACGGCGTTTCACTATCGATATGTGAAGCAGAATATATATCTACAGCTTTAGCCTGTGCTTAAGTAATCTACATGTAACAAACATTACAAGATTTTGATATAAAATTAAATAAATCTATAATATATTTTGATAACACCAGTGCAATAAATTTGTCTAAAAATCCTATCAATCACTCACGAATAAAACATATTGACATTCATCATCATTTTCTTCGTCATAATATTGAGAAGGATATAATAAATTTAGAATTTGTAAATTCTGAAAATCAGTTAGCAGACATTTTCACTAAACCACTCAATGGAAATTATTTTATAAAACTAAGAAGAGAACTAGGTATAATTTCTTTAAAAGAAATTTAAAATTTTTATAATAAATTTTTTTAGATTTTTTTTTTTTACTTTGCTGGTACTTGAACTCAGCACCTCTAGTTTGCAAATCCTATGTCTCTGCCATTTCACCATTTGTTGTTTCACAACTGATTCTATTATTTTTTTTCCTTATTTATTTTCACTTTTCTCATGAACAATTCTCAGCCATGAAAATTGGGTTTTATTTTCATCATCTAGTTACTTTTCAGATTATCCGTTAATCCATCTATTCTTAACTATTTTTTCCATTATATATACCTCAAAAATTTTCTATTTATCCTTCCATCTAATTTGCTTTAATCCTATATTATTTCTTTCCACAACGATTTCTTCACAAGAAAACTCCTCAAATGGTTCTGCATATTCCTCTGTTGATTTCTCGACACCTACCTCTGGATCATCAATTACCTACACCTACAACATATCATGAACCGGCTAGACCATCAAATTATCATACTGGTCATACATCAAAAAAAAAAGGCACATCGTTTTTCGTTCTTTGGTTTTCCACAAACAAAGAAAAAGATTGATGATTTACATCATTATCAAACGGAATCAATAGCGATTCAACATGAAATGTACTATGAACAAAAGATGAATTCAAGACGACTTAGCTTTCAGGAGCAACTTGGATGGAAATTCTGTGTGTCACCCTCATCTGTTATTCATCAACCTATAACCTCCTCTTCTCGGAATCCATGGGATCGGTAACCACAACCTCCACCTGTGTCTCTAAATTCATGGGAGCAAGGAAATCACTGGTCTCCATTAAAACCATATGAAGAGAAGACCAAGGTTGAACCAGACAACTCCAAGTCTCCAAAGTCATCCACTTCTTCATCAAGATAATTTTTGTTCTATACTTTTTAATTTCATTCTTAGTTGCATTCATTATGTATTTAATATATTGAATATATTTATTTTTCTTGCAAAATATACTATTCAAATGCTGCAAATAAGAATTCAGTCGATTGAACGTTTTGAGTTACTCGACTAAAACTGACAATAGAGAGTTTTCGGATAATGTTCAGTCGACTGAACGTATTTGGCCAGTCGATTGCCTGGAAACAGAGAGTTCCATGATATTAACCATTCGACTGACTATAGACGACCATTCGACTGAATGTCAAATCTGAGCATTTTAACACTATTTCACCTACCTTTTTACCCCTTTAACTTACCTTCTTCTTTTTCGCTCTTCACTTTTACTATCGCTCTTCATATTTTCAAAACCCTAGCTGTCAAAACTTTTCAAATCCCTTTACTCAATTATAATTTCAAATGGCTCCAAGACAACCTAAAAGATCTAGACAAGCTTCTACCTCTTCCTCTAAGCCTATTGACACCCATATTTCTCAATGGCTTTATGATGCTACTGCTGTCCAAAGATGGAACAAAATGAAGGAGCACGCTTTCTCGAAGGATCTTTTATCGTGTTTCCTGACTTCTCTTCATATCAAATTCAAGAGCTTGCAAGAAGAAGTCATCTAGAATCTCTTCTTTACCACAATCAATATAATCTCAAAATTAATCATACTATGGTAAAACACTTTTATGCAAATTTAAATTTGGGTCATCAAAATCCACGAAATCATGACAATTGCTTATGGAGTTTAGTTCGTGGTCAACAAATATTCTTGTCGTTAGATAGAATTGGACACATTCTCTACACACCAACTAATGGTATTCCGTTGGAATATTTAAATGTTCCTATAGGAGAGAGAGATGAAGTAAGTTATAGGTTTTTGGAAGATGACGTGACTGAACTAAAATCTATTGCTTTACGCCCTACTGCTCGAATTATGCATCGAACCTTAATGCGTACAATTCTTCCTTGTACTGGTTCTTATGAGCCTGTATATCCGAAAAATTATAGGGTGTTGTATGCTATCTGGGGAGATGTTCAAATCGATTTGCCGAAGCTTATTCTTGATGATCTCTTGTCTTTTAACCAACATTGAATGGACATCGTCTATTATGGCGAGTATACTATGCAACTACTTATGGTCCTAAAAGTTCCTATTCTGGAATCCCATACTTCCATTCCAAAAACTCTAAATAGCCGCACAATTAGTCTAATGAAATTGCCTCCTAGACCTCTCACTATCATGTCTTTCCAAGACTGGCAATCATGACCTCGTCAACAAACTACTACTCCACAGCAGCAAAGAGATGGCATTCACACACCAACTCCATCCCAAAGCACCCGAGAATCCATTGATATAATTGTGCAAAATCAAGTAATTACGGATTCTCGCATCAAAAATCTTGATAAGTAGATCGACAAAAAATTTGACAAAATTAAAAGCTTTTTCGGATTTTATGGGATGCAATCTCTTGTTCCTCTTCCACAACTACGGAAAATTCACATCGTGATCCGGGTAAACATCCAGCTCCTCGATTTACTTGGTCTTCATTCGAAGAACACACGAGTTCTGACACAAGTGGAAATGGGGGTGGCAGATAATTTATGGAGAGTTCTTCAAGAGGAAAAGGACCAATGCAAGTGGAAAAAGAAACGGAGTCTGACTCTGATGAGTGATATTGATATTTCTTGGTGGTCGTAAGTTATTTATTATTTATTTCACAAACATTCTAATAATGTTTTATTTTTATGAGCTTGTATAAGTAGTTCAGTATAATTCGAAACATTATTTTTTTGTGATTGATATGTTCAATGATGAAATTATTGTTTATTTCCTGTTTATTTCCTTTTTGTCGATGACAAAGGGGGAGAAATTTGTATGACTAACCATTTCTTGCAGGATTAGATATGTCGCCAGATATTCAGGGGAGAAATATGTAACTTTAGTTATATGTTTCTTAAAATATAGTATCATCTAAAACAGGTTATCATCGATCAAAAAGGGGGAGAATGTTGAATAATATGTTTTGATTCATGACCAAGAGCTTAAACAATTCAGTGATGAGACTATATGATCAAGCGACACAAAGAGAAAGAGATATGATACTAAAACTACAAAGGAGGCAAGACTTCAAAACTGTTTATATGTTGAATTTTTTAGTCTTAGAATTGTTAAAATCTTCCTCAAGTGTTTTACACAAAATCAAAGTTATTTTAAAATTCAAATTCTTTAAAAAATGTGTAAATTGTGCATTGACAACTAGATCAGTCGACTGACCAAAAATAGCCAGTCGACAGAACCTGTTCAGTTGTGCAGATACGCTCTGTTTTACATCAACTTTGAATATTCAGTTGACTGGTCATTTTGGGTCGGTCGACTGAACGATTCCAACGGCTATTTCTCTGAACAGACACTTCCATTTGCCAAGAGATACGATCCAATTTGAAGAGTTGTGGCTGCATCTTTTGGTCAAAACTCTTCGTGAATAGTTGTATCTGTTTATCTACAACATAAACACATAAGATTCACTTTTCAAATCACCGAATTTTAATTTTGTTTTTTGATCATACTCTCTACTATCTCTGCATTCTACAAGCAATCACAATTTATATATATTGCTTGAATCTCTGAATTAATTAACTTATTCTTCGGTTCAAAGTAATATTTTCCTTTCTAACTCTTTACACACATAAAATATATACTTAAGGAAAAGGTTATAGGAAGGGTGTACTATCAAAGACAAATTAGTGTTATCAAGAACACAAAGTGTCAAAACAATTTTATTGAAACTATTGAAGTCTTGTTCGGTTGTTCAAGCGGTAAAAGTCCTCTTTCGATTGTTAGAGGCGGAAAAATCCTGATCGATTACTCAGGTTTAGTTTACCTATTCCTACGGGTTAAGTGAGGGGTTGTTGTGAGAAATTCCAGAGGCAAGTCTGGGATTGGACGTAGAACGGGAAGTTCGAACCAATATGAAAACTCCTCGTGTGGTTATTCTTATTTACTTTACTATTATGATTTGTTTCTACATTTAGATTATAATACATTCCATATTTCACGATTTTAAGTGATAACTAGCCACACAGTAGTCAATTTCACAAATTTCACATCCTTCATGGTCAACCAAGTCAAAGGTGCTGTTATCCACGAGAAATCCTTAATGAATCTCAGGTAATAGCCAGCAAGTCCAAGAAACCTCCTGATCTCGGTTACTGTCTCCGGTCTCTTTCAATTAATAATAACTTCGATCTTTACTGGATCGACCGACAAGCCCTCCTCTGAAACTACATGACCAAGAAACTAAACCTCTTTCTCCCAAAAATGACACTTGAAAAACTTCGCCTTGAGCTAATTCTGCCTCAGCGTCTCAAGCATCAATCTAAGATGAATCTCATGCTCTCTTTCATCTTTCGAGTACACTAAAATGTCATCAATGATACCAACACGAACCTATCCAAGTGTTCTTGGAAAACCTGATTCATCAAATCTACGAAGAAAGCAGGTGCATTCGTTAATCCAAATGGCATCACTAACCACTCATACGAACCATACCTAGTCTGAAATGTCGTCAAAGGAATAATATCCTCCGCCACTCTCAACTGATAGAACCTCATTGCCAAATCCAATTGGGAGAACACTCTGGCTCCACTCAATTGATAAAACAAATCAACTATCCTCGACAGAGGGTACCTATTCTCGATCGTCCTTTCGTTCAACTTATGATAGTCGATGCACATCCATAAATACCCATCTGTTTTCTTCACGAACACCGCTGTTGCTTCCTAAGACGAACTACTTGGTTGGATAGAATTCCTTCCCTCAAGATCCATTATATGCACCTTTAACTCTTTCATCTCTGTCGGTGTCATCCTGCAGGTATCTACTCACAAGTTCAGCTCCCGATATAAGATCTATCAGAAACTTAATAGCTCGCTTCGGTAGTAATCCCGCAACCATCTCAATGACATCTGCAAATTCTCTTGCTACTCGAACTGGACATAATTCTTCTCCTACCTCTAGGGTATTTATAATGCCCTATATTCTTCCTTTCTCCAATCCATACATACCATCTAAATAACACCATGTCTATTGATTTACTAGTTTAGACCTAGAAGGTTTCGACTAGGTTGAAGGTGGAAGCTGTGGGTCAAAAACTCCTTCCAAAGGAGGCGGAACCTGCTTTTCTAAGCAAAAGGTTATTTTTACTAAATAAAGAAAACTTTTTGTAACTAACTTGCCCGCTTGTAAACACATGATTGGCTATCTTAAACTTTTAAATAATTTTGCTAATATGTATCGCATTTTCTCAGATCTAATACTACATGACGTTTAACAAATAGACCCTTCCTATTAACAAAATAATTATATCATTTATGTCCTCCTTTCAAAATAATTTAATTTCCACAATAAATCTCTTAGTAAAAATCCCCAAAAAAATTTGAAATTCACTTTGATCATATTATCTAAAATATCAAAATTTCGGACCCAAATTCTGAATATATTTTTCGAAATAAATTTATACACCTAATTGACCATATTTTCCTTTGAAAATTCATAATTAATTCTTCACGGCTTCGAAAATTATAAAAATCGAAACTTTACTCCAAAATCATGTTTCTCATAACATAACATTTTCCCATGGCATTTAAACATCATTAGGTCTCGGTTTTTCCCTAAAACTGTTTATATTCCCTTTTTAAACAACCTTGTTTAAACAAAATAATTTATAAATCAAGCATATTATCAGCCAATATATCATAAAAACGAATTTACCCTTAAATCCAAAAACATATGATTATAAAACCAAAAATAGAGAGTAGTGATTATTATTCACCTTTGATTGAGTAAGGAAATTGGAGGTTGACTGAGACTGATTTCTTTTAGCTTGGATCTAAGCTTTAGATTTGATTTTCTCATCTTATCTTCCTCCTAATAGCCAGTCTTCCCTTTTCTTTTATATTTAAAAATTTGTTTATAGTAAAATGAATGTGTATGGTCGTAGGAACAATAGTATAAGGGTGGGAACATGTGTGGAAATTTACTCTAATGCCCTATGTTTATTTAGCTAACGCACAACTATTTATAAGCTCACTCATTTAAAATGAGAACGGCCACTTAGTTTATTAATCAACCTCAATCTCCTTATCAAACTACATTATTCTATTTAATTTATTCTAATTAAATCTCTTAAATAATATTATCGAAAATTAGGGGTGTTACATCTCCTTTTTTCCTAATCCTATCATATCTTTGGGTCATGTTTACCATAAACTCAGAAGGAAATGTCAAATGCGTCATCATCTTATGATCTAGACCTTACTTCAAACCGTGAATGAACTTGTCATTAATGAGGTATTAATTATCCCTTGGCCATACTTAGTCAAAAGTTGAACTTTGGATGTAACCTTGTACCAAAAGTCTCTCAGCTTTAGGTCAATAAATTCCCTAACAACACACTCCTTTAAGATTGGAATATGAAATGGGCCTTAAACCTCTCTTTAATCTGCTTCCAAGCAATCTTCTTTTCTGGGGTCTCGGCGGTTACCGTTTCCCACCAATCCAAAGAATCTTTAAGAAATTTTCTCGAGGCCAGCCTTCTCCTTTGCACATCATTGAATCCTAGATCTCCAAAGAAACACTCAGAAACTCGTTGCCAATTTAATATTTCAATCGCGGACCCTATCCCCGTAAATATCTTTCCTCCTAAGTTTCTATAGTATTGGTTCGTCCTTCAGAATTTTGCCATACTACAGGCCATGGCTCAATAGCTCTGGCATAATCTTCCTTGTTATTTGCTCCATGAATTTTTAAAACAAGGCGTTCACACCCATACTCTTCATATTAGCTGATGGTGCTGCTTCTCAATGACTCATGCTTCATCTTCGTTCCTCTCATTATTTGTGTGCTTTTGGTATCCCTTCTTACATTTTCTCCTCCCACGTAACCCATCCACTTTTTGTTTCCAACCTGTTTTTTTTCTAAGAACGTCTTCATGGCAAAATAAAAAGAAAAAGAATGAAACAATAATAGAAGGAAATGTATACCCACTATATATCTATATAGCAAAATACAAGAATGTTATATATGATATCGTATACCCTCTCAAAGGCGTTCATTTTCCTACTAAGTACTAATTAATTCTAGCTCTATATTACCTAAGCGTTCTCCAACCTAAACTCTGATACCAATCTATAACAACCTCCATTTTGAAATCCAAAGATGAAACCAATATGTTACAGTCACATTAGAGTTATCTTTTATAACAAACTGAGATTGATATTATTTTTCAACAGTTTAAAAAAAGGGGCAACTAAATAAAGTTCGTTACACATAACAGTCATTACAGCCCATGATTCCCAGTTATGCCTATGCAAGGGTAAAATATATATTATTACACACTAGGATCAAAGATCTGACATATGATGATGTGGAACCGCTGTAGTCCCATAGAATTAATAAATGTTTACAATAAACAACATAATTAAGCTACTAAAAAAGATAATAGTAAGGCCACCTGTCCGTCTTCATCTTCATCATAGTCTCAGCAGAGTTCCCACCATCGGCTAATAACTGTAATCTTAAATCCTATTAATTCAACTTACTCAAATGAGTACCCATGAGTTTAAAGGGAAAAATAATAAACACACGGGGTCAAACATAAGTCCGGTATGGATAATATAATTTCCAATCTAAATTCTTCTACTAACGGGACCACGCCGCTAAGCATGGAATGGGTTTTCTCCCATATTAGCCTTAATTACACAATCAATGTATGACTATTATATTTCACTAATCATGGCAAATTGTATGTTCACTTAGCCCTAAATAATATGTCTCAACAAAAACTACAGTCGAAACCATTTTAGGTTTTAGGCTGTAACACCCCGCGTAATAATGACAAATAAAATCAACTGAATTAACATGATTTCAAAATAGTGAAAAATATATATGTAACATATATGCATTTAAAAAATTAAGAGATTACATAGATATATGCAACCAATGAGTATGTGATTATTTGACACATCAATAAATTAAAAAGGGAATTAATTAAGAGACATAGAGGCATCAATTAGTCAAAAATATGTTACTTTTATAACAATAACTAACTAAGGGATCTTCTAATAAAGGGAAATGTATGTTAAGAATAAATTAAATGATAACATATGTATATTAATTTATAATTGACAAATCAATCAATTGAGAAATTATTAAAAACATTAGGTAAGCGTCAACAATAAAAGATGGAAACTTATATGTCAATTAATTGGGCAATGAATTGGCGGTTTAAATATATACAACTAATAAATGTGTGATTGAATGACTCATAAAGATTAATTTAGATATCAATTAAAATGGGAAAGCGTGTTCATTAATTAATTGGGAATTAGTTAAGCGTTTTAAAAAAGGGTGTCAATTAATCAAAGAATATGCCATTTTTACAATAGCTAATAATGTAAATTAATTAGCTGGAAGAAAACGCCAGTTATAGGATTATTTATTTCCAAGTTAAAAAATAATTGGAACATGTACAAAAATAAAACAAAGTAATTAGGTTTACGATGAAGGTAAATCAATAAGGATAAATTAAAAAGTATAACTTTTATATGCATTCAATTAATAGAGGTATTAGTTGACATGTTCGAATAGGTAAGAAATTATAACCTATAAGAATTAATTAATATTGGATATATATGTATGTATGTATGTATGTATGTATGATCTAATTAATTGGATAATCAATGAGAGAATCTTATTTAGAAGGAAACGTGGATTAATAGGGTCGTACAATAGAGGAACAAATGAATAACATTGAAGAGTTATACGTTATAAGCTAATGTAAACAAATAAAGTTCTGATGGTGAGGATTGTTTTTAGGGTTAATCAGATGGTTCCTAGTTGTTCACTGCACCTATAAATTGAAAGTAACTTAACCCTAACACACATTATTTTCTCTCAATCAGCTGCCGTCGTTTACAGCAAACTTCTATTCTCCTTCTTCCTTACTCCTCTATTGATCAAATCTTTCCCTAAACTAAAAATAAAATTAAGCAAGGAAATACATACAAGAAAACCAGATAATTGCGCAAACAAATCAGGGAATTTACGGCGAATCAAAAATGGAAAAAAACGGAGAAAATCGTAGCAAACTAAAAGGGATGGAGATTGAAGTTTAGGACTTTAGGTGAGTAGATTTAAATTACATATCTTTTACGTTTATGATATATTATCGTTAGATTCCCTTTAATGTTTTAGTTCGACATTTATTTCAATGGTTAGTTATGTTAAAAATTATAAATTATATAAGAGAGCTTATATTTAATTATTATTTATATGGAAAAGAAAGATAGTGATCCTTATAGTTATTTACATCTACTTTAAGGAAGCTTACATTTACATTTATTTACATATATTTTAAGGTTGAAATTTAGCCTGTATATGATAGCTTCCTTTTATTCCTTTTTACGCGAGTAAAATAGGTAAAGAGTTGCAAATATGGACCAAAATAGAAAAACACTATATTTATAGAAATTAGAAGTAAAATAAGAAAAACTGAAATAAAATGAGAAAAACTGAAATAAAATGAGAAAAATAGAAATTTACAGTAAATTATGCTAAAAGGGGGAAATAAATAAAAAGGGAAATTTTAATAACTTGATTGGGAAGTCAGTGGTAGATTAGTTGGTTGGTTTAGAAAAGAGAATAAATTTCTATAGTTTAATATTTAAAAGATAACGATAAACGTAATTGCAAGAATAAAAGAAAGAAAAAAGGAATTAGTGTAAAATAGAGACATTATTGTATTTTTCACTACCAAAAAATAAGGAAATAGTAAAAGAAATATCTTGCGGTTACGAATTATTGTTTATAGCATTATTTTGTATTAAAACGTGGAAATAGATTTTTAGCACGGTTTTTGTGACCAACCAAATAGAATAGAACTACTTCCTAGAATATAAGAAAATAAAGTGAAGAATTAAAGGAATAAAGAAGAAATCAAGTTAATTATTAGACAAGAATAGAAGTAATGTAACTAGATCTGCGTTTACTATGCAGATAGTAGAATAAAAGCAAAGCAGTTATTATGATAAGTAAATTTGTGATAGTCGGACGTAGGCCCAAGATAAGATTGTCGTATAACATAAGAGAATTAAAGAGAATTCAATGTCATAATAAAAGAAAACAGACTAGAATAGAAAAGAGATACTTGTAACTATATTTATAATATATAGATTATAAAGAATATAAAAGTGACAATTGCAAGTAAAATTACAACATAGGTTATAATCAAGCATAAAGAACAGAGAAGGCTTATTTTAAGACTTAGATTAAGTTATAAGCAAATAAAGCAAAAATAACAGAAGAGGCTTATTTTAAAACTTACACTAAGTTAATAAGCAAACATAGAAACTGGGCCTATACCAACAGCATTCCCTTTCAGTCAGGAACTGATGGTCTCATAATAGCTAGGTGAGGCTGGGACAAGCTTATGATGAATAAGTTAAATAAGTAGCCAATAGAATAAGAAAAGTAAACAAAACGCAAAATAAAAGATTAGACTTAGGGTCTAATAAAAGAGTAAGATGCGTTTGAAGCAGCATAAAGGATGAAGAGCCTAAGAAGGAGTTCATCATAGATTTTTAGCATAGAAGAAGCATGTGCAACTTAGATATTTGGAGCTAGAGGAAGTACGAGACTTCAACGGGACGTGAGGGTACTCTAGGCTGGCTCTTTGAGGTAGGCCTAACGAAGTAGTCCCCAGAGGCAGGTCTGTAGGTGTTCCATTAAGAGAGTATGCCTTGACTTCTTTTGCATGGCAGGACCATTGTAGGCAGTCAAATGGTTTGATGTTTGGAGTAGGATGTTCTTAAGACACCGTACTCTGACTTGCGAGTAGGTTTTAGTAGGCAGGACCCAAAAGGATAGTAGCATGCGGATATCAGGCCAGCTTCAAACCAAGAAGTGAATTCAGGAAAGATTAGAGTTAAACCAAAAGGCCAATGATTCTTTAACTATCAAAACATTGGATGAGGGGCACAACCAATTGGATGTTTCAATTTTTTGTAGTAGGGCACAAACCACTTAGCTCTTTAGAGGTCCTTCGATTAATTGAGGGGTGGCTGCGTGGGGCCGTAGCCACGATGCGAAAAGAGACAGACAAAATAGAATATCTGTATTGTAAGCCTAACAAAGCAGTCCTGTATAGATATAGAAAATCCCCAACTGAGTTCCGTACAAAATAGAACTTATTAAGCAGGATTCTAAGAGTAGACAGAAGGATTACGTATAGTCCTCAAGGTACGCACTGGGCGGTACATTGTGGATGTCCGAGCATTAGTATAGGCTAGTGCGGACGCAGTTTTACGTTTTTATAGCATACAACAGAAGTATTAGGCCTCACAAAGCTGTCTTTTATAGATGTAGTCACAGAACGCTCAGGAGCAAGATGGTGGAGTCCTTTTCATACAGGATACGGAAGGTGCTATGGGTAGTACCAAGGACCGATGCGGTCATTGGACATATAGCTACATATATATTAGTTATTAGGTTTTGATCTACTAAGTAGTAGATGGGTATGATTCATGCATGGAGGTGAGAGTAGTATAAACCCAATAACCCTAATATAAATGAAAATTGAAATAAAATGGCATATGTAGAATTAAGCCTAGAAGTGTAGAATTTGTCCATTCACCAGAACTTTAGTTCTGACCCCCTCCTCATAACATCATACTAGTTAGGTAGATGGCAGAGACATTCCAGCTTGGAGACACTGGTTTAGAAAGTATTATTATATTGGTGAGTATTTACTTACCGTTATATTTTAGTCAGTTTCACTGTGAGATATTTACTTGAGCTCTGATATATTTGTCTTTACATATTTGCAGGATACCAGATACCCAACTCAGGATTCAGTGGGCTTGGATTTTAAAATTTTCGTGAAAAATCCGGACCAATTAGAATTCAGGTTGTTACATTTAGTATTAGAGCCTAGGTTTAAGGTTCCTAAATAAATAGAGAGTGGACGTATTTGTATTTTTTAAATATAAATATATTATATAATATATACCTAGATCCATAGAAAAACCCACTTTTAAGATAAATGACATACAGGAGGATTTTTTAGTAACAGTTTTGTACGTCAATATTAGGATTGTGGGAATCCAAGAGTTATAGGCCCTTGAGAGGAAAAGGATGAGATGTACAATAGATTCAGTATATAAATGGAAGTCCATATGTTAATATCTAGAAATTGATAGTTGTTTCAGATTAGTGGGTGGGGTAGTAGTGCCTTAGAATAAATAGAAGCATAAGAGAGGAAATGGATTTGGAACATATATAATTGGATTGAGAAGAATGACTTCGTGGGAATATTGGGAAAGTATAAGAAAGTTAAGAACCCATCTTGAGTCTAGCCCAATAATTAAACTTTTAAGAGTTTGAAAAAAAAAAGATTTAGAGAGTTTTCAAGTTTTAAACTTAAAAGTTTACAGTTTTAAATATGTACTGGTTTAAACATGGAAAATTGTGTGAAAACAATTTTTGAAAAAAAGACATTTTTAAGATTTGAAAAATCGAAAAAAAATATTCTCTCACAAAAATTATAGAGCTTTTATAGCTCGCTAGTTTTGGGGTTGCAAAGTAGGAAAGAATTAAATATGAAAAACCCAGTAAAGATTTATTTTTTGTAGGAAACTAAAAAATTTCCGTATAAAAATTTTCGGTAAGGAAAATTTTGTAAAACTCTATTCTTTTGAAAAAGGAGCAATATAGCTCGAAATTAGTTTTTGATAAATACTTTGGTGGTTGGACAAAATAAGTTGTTAAAATTTTGGAAATAGAGTAGATGTTTGGAGGAAGTTTAGTAATTGACATCTAATAGTAGGTAAATGCACTAGTATAGTAAGAACTCGAATAAGTTAAATAGAGATAATAATCATTATAGATAGAATATAAATTTGACATGTTTCAATTCATTAGAATGAAGGAGCAATGGTATTGGTTTCCATGAATCAGCCACATTATAAATGAAGACGTTTTGTTGAAATAATAAGAAAAGTAAACATAGCAAAAGAGATGTACAAAATATGGAAAACACTATATTTTGTACTGTCTATTTCAACACTGAAATAAAATAAAAACTCCTTGTTATTTCACACAAAACGCACATCCTCCTTTATAGTATTCATAGAAAATTCTAGCGTTGACAGCTTCTCTTAGGAAAAATAGTTATAATGCATTAAAGTATGAAATCTCTAGGTAGAAAGTGCAGTAATAAAGATCATATTGTTGGGTAATAATAGTTATACTATAGAGAATATAATTAGAAAGGCTAAGCAAGGGAAAATAAACATTTTCCCTTATTATATGCAATTAATTGCATGTCTTTAGAAAACCCACCTTGAACGAAGAGTATGAGCTGTTATGAAGATATTAGAGGATAGTTGTTCTTATTTACTCCAATTTTTATGATTTGAAATTATGAAATAAAAAATGTTTTGAAATAATGAAGTAACATTTTTTAAGAAATGGTTTGGTGAAAACAATTTTTAGTTGGGAAAAGCTTAGAATTATTGCATACTCCCCGCTAGATTTAAGGGGATGGCCTAAAGTCAAAAAATTAAATAAAAAGATAAAAAAGAGAGTGTAACTAAAAGGAAAATAGCAAATTTAAAGAAAGCAACCAAAGACGACAACTAAAAGAAATGAGAACTGTAAAAAAAATATTTGAAAAGAAAATTTTCTTATGTAAACTGTGCTTGGAAAAGAAAAAAGGGATTTTTGTAGAATAGTCATAAATCCCAAGTAAGAGAAAAAGGTGCACAAAAGTAAAACGGAAAATGTGTGGTTTTCCGTTTTCCACCTTCTTTTTAACATAAGAAATCGAATTTAAAAAATTAGAATTTCCTAAAATTCAAAATTAAAAGTTGTGTGGTAGGTATGGATGAAATATTTTTGTTGAACTATGCCCCTATTCAGTAGGAGTGGGAAAAATTAGACGAAAAATATTTTGAGTTTTCAAAAAGATTGCAATTGTATAGAAATTTCAAGTATATTTAGCATATGTGCATCATGTTTTAAAGGAATTTCTAAAAGAAAAAAGCATTCATATAGGAGGCACCGCTTAGAAATTTTTGTACTGCATATATTTTAGGATGTATTGCACTTTGCATTATGCACGGAATGTTGCAAAATTAGTTGTACGCTAAATGATTGTTAGTGTAGAATGGATGCACGAAGGTTTGCATGATTGAACCCTTATCAAATTTTGAGGAAGAAATTTCCTAAGGGGGGAGAATGTAACACCCTGTGCTTTATTAACAAATAAAATCAATTGAATTAACATAATTGCAAAACAGTGAAAATATAAATGTCAGATATATGCATTTAAAAATTTAAGAGGTTATATAGATATAAGAAACCAATGAGTGTGTGATTAATTGATGCACTAATTAATTAAAAGGGGAATTAATTAAAAGACATAAAGGCGTCAATTAGTCAGAGAATATGTCACTTTTATAACATTAATTAATTAAGGGATCTTCTAATAAATGGAAATGTATGTAGATAATAAATTAAATGATAACATACATATATTAATTTATAATTGGCGCAATCAATTAATTGAGAAATTAATTAAATACATTAGGTAAGCATCAATTAATAAAAGGAGGAAACTTATATATTAATTAATCGGGTAATGAATTAACGGTTTAAATATGTGTGAATAAGTGATGCATAGGAATTAATTTGGATACCGATTAAAATGGAAAAACGTGTTAATCAATTAATTGGGAATTTGATGAGCGTTTTAAAAAAGAGTCTTAATTAGTCAAAGAATATTTCATTTTTACAATAGCTAATAATGTAAATTAATTAGCTAAAAGAAAATGCCTGTTATAGGATTATTTGTTTCCAAGTTAAAAAAATTGAAACACGTCCAAAAATCAAACAAAGTAATTTATGATAAAGGTAAATCAATAAGGATAGATTAAAGAGTATAAATTTTATATGCATTCAATTAATAAAGGTATTAATTGACGTGTTTAAATAGCTAAGAAATTATAACGTATAAGAATCAATTAATATTGGATATATATATATATATATATATATATATATATATATATGTATGTATGTATGTATATATACACACGATCTAATTAATTGGATAACTAATGGGAGAATCTTATTGAGAAGGAAACGTGGATTAATAGGGTCGCATAACAAAGGAACAAATGAATAACATTAGAGAGTTATATGTTATAAGCTCAAGTAAACAAATCAAGTTCCGATGGTGACGATTGTTTTTAGGGTTAATCGGATGGCTCCTAGTTGTTCACCGCACATATAAATTGAATGTAACTTAACTCTAGCCCACACTATTTTCTCTGAATCAGCTGATGTCATTTGCAACAAATTCCACTTCTCTTCTCCCTCTTCCTTTCTCCTCTGTTAATCAAATCTTTATCCAAACAAAAAATAAATTAAGCAAGGAAATGCATACAAGCAAATCGTAGCATTGCGCAAATAAATAAGGAAATTTACAGCGAATCAAAAAGGGAAAAAGCGGAGAAAAGCGTAGCAAATTAAAAGGGATGGGGATTGAAGCTTAGGACTTTAGGTGAGTGGATTTAAATTATATATCTTTTATGTTTATGAAATATTGTCGTTAGATTCCCTTTGATATTTTAATTCGCCATTTATTTCAGTAATTAGTTCTGTTGAAAACTGTAAATTGTATAAGAGAGCTTATATTTACTAATTATTTACATGGAAAAGAAAAAGTAATCCTATTGAATATGAATAACATCAGGCTTAACAGTTTGAGAAAGGCATAAGCCTAAAAGTAAAAATTTACAGTTATTTACATCTATTTTAAAGTTGAAATTTAGCATGTAAATGATAGCTTCCTTTTATTCCTTTTTATGCATATGAAATAGTTAAAAAGAAGAATTCGCAAATATAGACCAAAATAGAAAAACACAAGATTTACAGAAATTAGATGTAAAATAAGAAAAACTGAAATAAAATGAGAAAAGTAGAAATTTACAGCAAATTATGCTAAAAGGGAAAAAATAAATAAAAAGGGCAAAATTTAATAACTTGATTGGGAAGTTAGTGATAGATTACTTGGTTGGTTTAAAATACAGAGTACATTTTCGTAGTTTAATATTCAAAAGATAACGATAAATGTAATTGCAAGAATAAAAGAATGAAGAAGGGAAATAGTGTAAAATAGAGACACTACTATATTTTGCACTATCCAAAGTAAAGAAATAATAAAAGAAATATCTTGCAGTTACGTATTATTGTTTATAGCATTATTTAGTATTAAAACATAGAAATAGTTTTTTAGCACAAATTTTATAACCAACCAAATAGAATAGAACTACTTCCAAGAATATAAGAAAATAAAGTAAAGAATGAAAGGAAGTAAAGAAGAAATCAAGTTAATTATTAAACAAGACTAGAAGTAATGTAACTAGATATGCATTTACTGTGCAGATAGTAGAATAAAAGAAAACAGTTATTATGATAAGTAAATTTGTGACAGTCGGACGTTTGCCCAAGACAAGATTGTCATATAACATAAGAGAATTAAATAGAATTCAATGTCATAATAAAAGAAAAGGGACTAAAATAGAAAAGAGACACTTGAAATTATATTTATAGTATATAGATTATAAAAGTATATAGAAGTGACAATTACAAGTAAAATAATAACATAGGCTATAAACAAGCAGAGAGAACAGAAAAGGCTTATTTTAAGACCTAGATTAAGTTAATAAGCAAATAGAGCAGAAATAACAGAAGAGGCTTATTTTAAAACTTACATTAAGTTAATAAGCAAACATAGAAACATGGCCCATACCAACAGCATTCCCTTTCAGTCAGGAACTGATGGTCTCACAATAGCTAGGTGAGGCTGGGACAAGCTTATGTTGATTAGGGTAAATAAGTAGCCAACAGAATAAGAAAAGTAAAATAAACGCAAAATATATTAGACTCAGAGTCTAATATAAGAGTAAGATGCGTTTGAAGCAGTCCAAAGGATGAAGAGCCTAACGAAGCAGTTCATCGTAGATTTATAGTATAGAAGAAGCACGTGCAACTTAGATATTTGGAGCTAGATAAAGTACGAGACTTCAATGGGATGTGAGGATACTCTAGGATGGCCCTCTGGGGTAGGCTTAACGAAGCAGTACCCTGGAGGCAGATCTGTAGGTGTTCCATCAAGATAGTATGCTTTGACTGCTTTTGCATGGCAGGACCATTGTAGATAGTCAAAAGGGTTGATGTTTGGAGTAGGATATTCGTATGACACTATTCTCTGGCTTGCGAGTAGGTTTTAGTGGGCATGACCCAAAAGGATAGTCGCATGCGGATATCAGTCTAGCATCAAACCAAGAAGCATTTTTGGGAAAGAATAAAGTTAGACTAAAAAGCCAATGATTCTTTCACTATCGAGACATTGGATGAGGGGCATAACCAATTGGATGCTTAAATTCTTTGCAGTAGGGCACAACGACTTAGCTCTTTAGAGGTATTTTAATTAGTTGAGGGGTGGCTGTGTCGAACCATGGCCACGATGAGAAAAGTGACAGATCAAGTAGAATATCTGTATTGTAGGCCTAACAAAGCAGTCCTTTACAGATATAGAAAATCCCCGACTGAGTTCCGTACATGGTAGAACTTGTTAAGCGAGATTCAGGGAGTAGAAGAACGATTACGCATACTCCTTAAGGTATGCACTAGGTGGTACATTGTGGATGTCCAAGCGTTAGTATAGGCTAATGCAGACGCAATTTTACGTGTTCATAGCAGACGACGGAACATCTGCTTTGTAGGCCTCAAGAAGCTGTCTTTTACAGATGTAGTCACAGAACGCTCTGGGAGCAAGATGATGGAGTCCTTTTCGAGGAGGATACGGAAGGTACTATGGGTAGTACCTAGGACCGATGCGGTCATCAGGCATATGGCTACACACACACACACACACACACACACACACATATATATATATATATATATATTAGTCATTAGGTTTTGATCTACTAGGGAGTAGATGGGTACGATTCACGCACGGAGGCGAGAGTAGTATGAACCCAATAAACCTAATATAACATAAAATGGAAATAAAACGGTATATGTGTAACTAAGCATAGAAGTGTATAATTCGTCCATTCACTAGAACTTTAGTTTTGACCCCCTCCTCATAGGGTAGGTAAATGGCAGAGACTTCTTGCTTGAGACACTGGTTTAGAAAGTGTTTTTATATTAGTGAGTATTTACTTACAATTATATTTTAGTCAGTTCCGCCGTGTGATATTTATTTAAGCTCTGATATATTTGTCTATGCCTATTTACATGATACCAGATACCTAACACGGGCTTCAGTGGGCTTGGATTTTAGCATTTTGCGAATTCGGACCCGTTGGAATTCGGGTTATTACATAGGCTCTCAAAACACAATTCTTATCCTATGTTTACATTCACATTTCAAAAACACTATCTACGAAACTATCGTTTTGGCTTCTTTTATTAAAATTTCTACAGAGAAAGGTACAACCCTTCCCGATCTTAATAACTTGTTACTTACTTCATACTGTAAGGTACAATCGAAAGTAGCCTTGATTCTTTTACATTTATACTGAAAAGTACAACTCTATGCAGTCTCATTGTTCTTATTTTCATGCTGCAAAATACAACTAAGCAATACTGATTCTTTAAGTTTTATACTATAAAGTACAACTCGAAGCGGCCTTGTTTTTTTAAATTTTCTATTTCAAAGTACAACCATAATCACTTTCTTTATATTTTTCTTAAGCTTGAAGCTCATATGAGTTACATTTACTCTTATAAATGGGTGCAACTTTCTTGGATGTCCCACTCCACTTCGAAAGTTGAATGTTGAATCCTACCTCTTAAATTAGGTGCATCATCGTGTAAGCATCCCCACTCGATGTCAACAGCCTTTTCAAACATGCATTATTTGTAATTTCTTACTTATTTGCTTCTTATTTATCTTTAACTTTCCAAACTTCACCTAATTTTTCATCTATTGAGCATAGCTTTTGCTATTTTTTTAGCTTCGTTAGGCTCCCGGCCTGCTTTTGACTATCATAAGCCTTAGAACTATTTTTGCAATGCAGCATACTTTCTCAAACTCTAGGTTCTACATTTGATCATGTTAAGAATTGGCTCATGGTATTAGCATTCCTCTGTAGCCACTAAGTGCCGATATTGGCTCTCCTTAAAAGCCATCAGGTCCATGACTCACTACCTGTGACGGCCCGACTTTCTCACCACAGAAAATCGTATCATCTTGAAGAAAGAAAGGGATAGAAAAGAGAAAAGAAAGAGAAGAAAGAAGAAAACAACATCAGAATCTCAACAACAGAACGAAATAATTATATTAATAACATAAATATTACATAGTATACAACACTAATTAGAGTTACATAGAATATACGACACACACTAGACAATTATAAACACATGTCTAGTTATTACAACTCAATACAATACAAGAAAGAGAAACCAACACAGAGAACACATAACGGAACTATATGTCTATCGCCGAAGCCTCCTGCTCCATTGCTCCTCCATAATTTGTCAAAGCTAACCTGAATCCCTTGGCTACTTGTAAAAATTTGAGTATCCAAGAGTTTAAGAAAACAGAAGATAAACTCTGGGTCAGACATGGGTCTGGTGTGAGTAAGAGGTCAAAGTTGCTTAACATTGAAAATCCTTTGAAAAGAAAGGTATCACGTAATACTTCCCACACATAAACATGGAAATTTTTTTACCTTAAGCTAACCAAAACATTTGATAGGAAATCCAGTGATATTATAATAGGTCTAGGGTTTTCAAGTAAATAAGAAATACCCGAAATTGTTACATTTATTAAATTCCAGCTACTAGCCACAAAAGTGGGTGATACAATCAAAACCGTTGGCACTTATTGGATTTTGGATTCCATCAATGGCAGGGCTACCGGGGTACCGCCCGTCACAGTACGTGGCCTAGATCAACGTACCAAGGATCACTCCCAATCCCCTGCAACACAAGACCAGAACCATCCCTTACTGGGCAGTCCCGAACAAGACAACCCCGCAGTTGGCTTACGTTCCAACCGCCCACTAAGCCGAAATAAAAAGGGACTTCTAGACAGGGGAAAATCTCGTCCTACTTGGGCATGACCCACTTAGCCTTGCTGCACCTCACATGTTTTAGCCATTCCCGGTTGATGGGGCTTGAGGCTACGATTACCTTTAGAGAACACATCTCTTAGAATGCTCATCGTCTACCTGACGACGTTCTGAAAGCATTCAATCCATACAAGTTCGTTCCGGGTTCGAACGAAACCGAAGGCATTATCTCGTTACACTCATTTTGGAATCACCCTCAGAGTTAACGACGATAACCCTTGCACTCTGAATCTTTATCTCGAATCTGGAAGTACTACCCGTCAAACTCATCTCGGAATCACCCACAGAGTTATACTGACGAATAGTCCTTACACCTCGAGTCTTCACTCTTCACAAGAGATTTACGACCTATCGTTAATTTGGATCAATGTGGTTTTCGGATATCCAAATATGGAAACCCGATCCAGGTCTCATTAAAATCCAAAGCGTGTCTTTTAAGGCCAAGTTGTTTTAAAGGTTTAAAACAATTCAATTATCTATATACACAGACAGATAATACACATACCAAAATAGATAGTCATCACAATAGATAATCCACATTATCATCGTCAAAAGGTAATCCACATCATCATCACAATGCAACCAATGCATCCATATCACTCAACATTAATTATCTCATATCTGAGATTCAAACCATTCAAGTCAAACAACATCATCCATACATATAATCAATGATTAATAATCAGACCAAATATAATTAATTTAAAATGAATTAAATTAATTACATCATTCTAATTAATTTAAAATGAATTAAATTAATTACATCATTCTAATTAATTTAAAATGAATTAAATTAATTACTTACCAATATAAATCATGCTTACATCACTATTAATTAATTATCAATTAATTAATTAATCATCAATCAATTATTCATTTTAATTAATCATCCCTGATTAATTAACCTTTAATTACATTCAAGTAATTATCCACTAATTAATTTCTTAAATTAATTATACTTAACCAATATAGTAATTAACCTTTAATTACTTTATTTATTAATTAACTATAAATTAATTACATTAATCCTTAATTAATTACATTAATTAGTTCCTTCATTTATTAATTATTTCCAAATAAATCTACTTTTAATTACATCATTAATTATAATAATTAATGATCTCTAATTACATTTCTATTTAAATTAATTACATAAGAAATTAATCTTTATTTAAACCATAATTGTTAATCACCCTTGATTAACTCTATTCAGTAATTAACTACCCTTAATTACTTCACCAAATAAATTAATTACACATTAATTAATTATCTCTAATTAATCCCTCGATTAATTTACAAAGTAATTATACTGAAATTACTTTCATCAACAAATCACCTTCAATTAAATACATACAGTAATTACCCATTAATTACTTTCCTAAGTAATTTCTCTTCATTTAATTACATTAAGTAATTATATTTCACAAATCATCAAATGATTATTCTACATTAATTAAACTGAATCAATTAACTTAATCTAATTAAATTAAACTCAATTAATCACAATAAGTAATTAATTCCTTAATTACTTCCACAAGTAATTATACTTAACAAGTTACACAAATGATTATCTTTAAATTAATTACTCTAATTAATTATTAAAAATTAATCACATTAATTAATTATTAAATAATCCTTAGTTAATGACCTCATTAACTATTAACAATTCATTAATTATTTTCTTCTAAAATAATTAACTTATTTAAATCATTATTGTTTACAAATTAATTAACCATTAATAATCCATTAATTAACCCCTAATTATTTAATTAATTAAGTGTTAGCAATAACTTAATTAATCCTTTATTACTTGATTAATTAATTATTAATCATTAATTAAAATCTAATCTTATTAATTAATGATTCTTAATTACAAGTTAATTAATCTTAAACTTTTAAGTTTAAAACCCTTAATTACTTTAAGTAATTATTTATTTCATTAATTTATTAAATAAAATAATTATTCATTAAATTAAAATTTAACTTCAACAAGTTTAAAAATAAATTAAAAACCTTTAAATTTACATGATAAATAATACTTTTCTTATAAAAGAAATTTTACAAGAGTTTAAAACAAATTTCTCTTTAAATTCAAAGCATTTAAACTTTTCTTTATCATTCAAAATTGTTAAACACTTAAATTTATGAAAACTTAAATCTATTTTGAAACAAAGATTCAAATCCAGATTTGAATCAGTTTAAACTTTGTTTAAAACATTCTTTTACATTTCAGTTTCCAATTTAAATTCAAATTTCTTTAAAACATATTTAAACAATAAACCCCTTTAAAATACTTTAAACAAATTTGAATTTAATAACTTATTCATTTCTAACTATATTTCGAATTAACACTTGAATCCATAATTTAAACTTTGATTAAAAACTCATTTTAAATCTTTGCTTGATAATTTACATTTCAGTTCAAATTTTGAAACAGGCAAGTTTCTAATCTGAGTAAAACTTACCCGAGGAAATCTCAGAACAACTCGAGTAACACATTCATCTTGAAAACATTAAACTAAAACACTGACAGGTTTTACTCAAACCTGTAATAACCAAAATACCCGAGCCCACAAACAAATTTCTTCGAGTTCAACAACCTACAACTTCGAGCAAATCAAGATTCAACCCAAAACAAACTCGAGTAACTCATCATCCTCAAAACATCTGACACGCATGATAACCGTGCACCTACACCAACCCCACCATTACCTCTGGCCTTTTGCGACCACTCGCACTAGTCAGCGACCATCATCCAATACCATTTCGATCATCAAATACACTGCAGAACCCCTAAATCGAAAACGAGCATTCGAGCTCAAAAACTGGAAAAAACGTCGAACTGGAATTTGCCTCAAACTCCAAATTCTGATCACCAGACAAGCTACGCCTCCGGCCACTACTCCATCCATACTCCGCCTATCACCAACTCAAATCAGGGCAAGCTCGATCACTTAAATAGGTCGTGGTGATCAATTCTTCTGAGCCATAGAAAACAAGGGTTAAAATCCTTAATTCCAAATCACCACTGCCTCACTGCATTAAACCCTTTTCCAATAATTTTCCTTGAATCTACTAACACCAGTCCATCACCAGAAACAACGCTGGCCACCTCGATCACTCAGATTGACAGAATCACCCCAAAAGCATCATTTTTGGTAAAACCAGTAATGCCCAATCAAATTCAAACTAATTATTCTGATTTTAGTTTTAAAATTCAAGTATTTGATAATGTAACCTGTTGATAATTTTAAATCAAAGAATCTAGATGATTAATTTCTTACTTTCAAAAATTAGCTCTGTTGTACTTTGTGCTTCCCAGAAACATTACAGTTTTCATTTTATTTTTCATATTTAATAAGATAAACCTTTAACTTATGTTACATACCATACTTTGTTTAAATCTTAAACTATAACAAGGGTTTGTATATGATATCATGATTTTTTTTTTGATCAGGATTTAAACCTGGAATGCTAGAACAGGCAAAAATAAATCAACAGTAAACATGCATTCTACCATACATATATACAGGAAATTTAATCATAGTTATCCACACACAAGTCATGTTTATCTCAGGAAAACAATCAACAAATATATTTACTTAAATTAGCTTTAAAATAAAATGTTACTCACAGAATTTTTTTTAGCAGAGCACTTTGAAAAGTATGAAACTGAATTTCTTTGATTCCCAAAACTTTGAGTTGCTGCAGTACTTTATATTCTTAAAACTCAGTTGCATGCTTGCTTTTTAAAGACTTAAATGTTGTTTTACAGCAAATGCTTTTCCTGCATTACAGCTACATGCTTCCAGATAAAAATGCAGGCTTTTGGATTAAAATTGCTATTGTATGCAGGTTTTTGAATGTTGCAAATTGATTTCAAGTCAAGGAAATGCAGAATTTGATGATCAGGTTGTATTTGATTTGCACTTCAATTTTGAAAGATAGTTTGAAGAAGATTCAGATAGCTTTTGGTTTAGAGGGTTTTTGATTTATTTTGAGGGAAAAACATATTTTGTTTTTGAACAGAATTTTGATTACAGATCTTTGGCTTTGATTTTGTTAGAGGAAGTTTGCAGAATGTTTTACAGCTGAAGATTAATCAAGTTTTGAAAAAAGAATAGAAAAGAAGATAGAATGAGGAGCAATGTGTTTATATAAGAAAATTTTAAATTTCATTAAAATAAAAGAAAAAAAAAATAAAATAGGACACTTGTCTTCAAACTTAACATTTGTCACAATGATAACTTTAAGATTCAACACATGTCATTTAGGATGTTAAAAGATTAACACATGTAATTTAAGTATTTTAATTTTAATCTAAATTATTTATAAAACTTTAAATTATTATATTCCTTATGTATATATAAATTTCTTTTTTTTATTTTATATATAGAGAAATGAAACAAAACAATTTATAAATAAAAGCTTATTCTAATATTTTTTAATATTTATTTTATTAAATTTCAAAACATTAAATTCAAATTTAAATTAAATTATAAAATCCAATTTTAAAAAATCAAGTTATATACATGCATATATAACTCTTTTAAATTTAAAAATAACAATTCTACTTCTAAAAATCTGTTTATGTTTATGAAAAACTAAGTATTATCATTATTATCTGAAAATAACAAATTAAACAAATTTTTAAATAATTTATAAAAGAGATTATAATTTACTTTTATTACTCAATATATTAAGACCATTTGTAAATTGTAATTTAAATTCTTATATAAAATTTCAAGTAATATTTTAAAAAGATAATAAAACAAAGTTCTTATGTTAATCTCATTTAAATTTATTTTTAACCTAATTAAATATAATTTAACAAATAGATATACCTTAAATATAAATCATATAATTATTTATTGAATTGTTTTTGAAAAGTTAAATGTTAAATTTAAATTAAAATTTCCAATTTACCAAAAATAAATTAGAATTAGAAAATTGATTCATTTACTACATTCCAAATCAAAGTTTATCAATTTACAATATATACAATTATATATATTATAAACAGAAAATATTTTATTAGTTTTAAAAAGATAAAATCTACAAATTTAAATATTTATTAAAAGAAGATTATTAAATCAATTCAAAATTTATTATCAAAATTTATCTAATCAATTAAATTTTAACACGGATTATTAAATTTATATTGCCAAACTTTCGGGATATCACATTCCTTCCCCCTTAAAAGAATTTCATCCCCGAAATTTAAAAGCAAAGGCAATTTAATAATCTATCTTAAGATTTTATTTTAAAAAACAAACATATATTATCAAACATATGCTAACAACCATAGTAACCAATTCATTCAAACAAACAAATCTAATTATCCAGAAAAATTCTGGATAGAACTTCCTCGAGTTTCCTAAGTATACATATACCGGGATACTCGCTCTACAAAATCCAAACAATCAATCTACTAAGCTACAGAGCTCCTATCCAACTAGATCTACAAAACTAAACAGGATATCAGACTACAAACAAGTCTGACTCAACAATCACATCCTCCTGAATTGCTAGTTCCATAACCAGAGATGAATCATACACATACTCCCTCAGAGATACGTGAAACACATCGAATCCTAGTTATTCAAACTGGCAATTCATCCTTGAAAATCAAACATCAAGTCTCCGACTCCGAAATCCAAATTTCTTCATATCTTATCCACAAAATACTTCTGACGATCCTGGGCTGGCTACACCTCTCCCAATCAGCACAATCTTTGCTGAGGTCTTTGGAAACAAACTGGACCAAAACAACCCAACATAATGATCTCCTCAAGATCAATCCAAAACCAAGAACACCAACTCTATTCCACAAACATCAGAAGACTAACTTACTTCTCCTGTCCGGAAAAGACAAAACAAAAGCACTCCTAAACTGCTTTCGCTGCACAACTATGATCTGAAGTAGATGATAAACTCGAGCACAAATTGGACAACACATCTCATAAATATAGTTCAACGGATCCATAAAAGAAAATTCAGATGTCCCACCTGATCCTAAGCTGAACCACCAAACCTCTGGATCTCAAGAGAACATTCAAACTATCGCAAGTCGCTTTTGCGATCAACCAGTCCAATATCCAAAAAAAACAGTTCTCTCTTTACCAAATAGAACAGCTTATGCTGGTCTAACCAATCCATCGAAGAAACGGGTCCACTCTGCTGCTTCTGAACTCCATCTTTAGAAAAACTGCTAACCAGAAGACCTTCTTGCTAGCACATAGAATACTCCGAGCTGCACTGCTGACACCGATGCCAAAGACTTCCTAATCGAAAACTCTTCGAGAAACTCGAACCTCAAACCAAAAAACATCCTACTGAAGCCAGCCACAACATCGAAGCAGACATACTTCCTAAACTTGTTCCAAAGAAAAATCTTCGGAGACATCCATAGTCACTGTGCCTCATCACACAGCTACTAATTCCTAAGGTATCAAAATACCATTATTTTATTCTGCCCAACCGACAGATCCACTTCCAACCTCAACATTCAAACTCCAACCATTGGTAGTAGTCGTGTTCCACACACACCACTACCTTATCTACCTTTATAACTTATATTGGAAAACCTGTGCGGGTAACCCAACAAATAGGTAGAAGTAAATATATATATATATATATATATATATATATATATATATATATATATATATTTAAAATTACAAATACGCTCTCTCAAGAAAGAAATCACATCAAAGCCTAGGTACTCACTCAACCTAGCGCTCTGATACCAATTGTGACGACCCGACTTTCTCACCACAGAAAATCGTATCATCTTGAAGAAAGAAAGGGATAGAAAAGAGAAAAGAAATGGAATAAAGAAGAAAACAACATCAGAATCTCAACAGCGGAACGAGATAATTATATTAATAACATAACTATTACATAGTATACAACACTAATCAGAGTTACACAGAATATACAACACATACTAGACAGTTATAAACACCTGTCTAGTTATTACAACTCAATACAATACAAGAAAGAGAAACCAACACAGAGAACACACAGCGGAACTATATATATCTAACGTCGAAGCCTCCTGCTTCATTGCTCCTCCATAATTTGTCAAAGCTTACCTGAATCCCTTAACTACTCGTAAAAATTTGAGTGCCCAAGAGTTTAAGAAAACAGAAGATAAACTCTGGGTCAGACATGGGTCTGGTGTGAGTAACAGGTTAAAGTTGCTTAACTTTGAAAATCCTTTGAAAAGAAAGGTATCACGTAAGACTTCCCACACATAAACATGGAAAAGTTTTTACCTTACGCTAACCAAAATATTTGATAGGAAATCCAGTGATATTATAATAGGTCTAGGGTTTTCAAGTAAATAAGAAATAGCCGAAATTGTTACATTTGTTAAATTCCAGCTACTAGCCGCAAAAGTGGGTAATACAATCAAAACCGTTGGCACTTATTGGATTTTGGATTCCATCAATGGCAAGGCTACTGGGGTACCGCCCGTCACAATACGTGGCCTAGATCAACGTACCGAGGATCACTCCCAATCCCCTGCAACACAAGACTGGAACCATCCCTTACTGGACAGTCCCGAACAAGACAACCCCGTAGTTGGCTTACGTTTCAACCGCCCACTAAGCCGAAATAAAAAGGGACTTCTAGATAGGGGAAAATCTCGTCCTACTTGGGCATGACCCACTTAGCCTTGCTGCACCTCCCCTGTTTTAGCCATTCCCGGTTGATGAGGCTTGAGGCTACGATTACCTTTAGAGAACATATCCCTCAGAATGCTCATCGTCCACTTGACGATGTTCTAAAAGCATTCAATCCATACAAGTTCGTTCTGGGTTCGAACGAAACCGAAGGCATTATCTCGTTACACTCATTTTGGAATCACCCTCAGAGTTAACGACGATAACCCTTGCACTCTGAATCTTTATCTCGAATCTGAAAGTACTACCCGTCAAACTCATCTCGGAATCACCCACAGAGTTATACTGACGAATAGTCCTTACACCTCGAGTCTTTACTCTTCACAAGAGATTCACGACCTATCGTTAATTTGGATCGATGTGGTTTTCGGATATCCAAATATGGAAACCCGATCCGGTCTCATCGAAATCCAAAGCGTGGCTTTTAAGGCTAATTTGTTTTAAAGGTTTAAAACAATTCAATTATCTATATACACAGATAGATAATACACATACCAAAATAGATAGTCATCACAACAGATAATCCACATTATCATTGTCAAAAGGTAATCCAAATCATCATCACAGTGCAACCAATGCATCCATATCACTCATCATTAATTATCTCATATCTGAGATTCAAACCATTTAAGTCAAACAACATCATCCATCCATATAAGCAATGATTAATAATCACACCAAATATAATTAATTTAAAATGAATTAAATTAATTACATCATTCTAATTAATTTAAAATGAATTAAATAATTACTTACCAATATAAATCTTGCTTACATTACTACTAATTAATTATCAGTCAATTAATTAATCACCAATCAATTATTCATTTTAATTAATCATCCCTGATTAATTAACCTTTAATTACATTCAAGTAATTATCCACTAATTAATTTCTTAAATTAATTATACTTAATCAATATAGTAATTAACCTTTAATTACTTTATTTATTAATTAACTATAAATTAATTAAATTAATCCTTAATTAATTAAACTAATCCTTAATTAATTACATTAATTAATTCCTTCATTTATTAATTATTTCCAAATAAATCTATTTTTAATTACATCATTAATTATAATAATTAATGATCCCTAATTACATTTCTATTTAAATTAATTACATAAGAAATTAATCTTTATTTAAACCATAATTGTTAATCACCCTTGATTAAATCTATTTAGTAATTAACTACCCTTAGTTCCTTCACCAAATAAATTAATTACTCATTAATTAATTATCTCTAATTAATCCCTTGATTAATTTACAAAGTCATTATACTAAAATTACTTTCATCAACAAATCACCTTCAATTAATTACATACAGTAATTACCCATTAATTACTTTCCTGAGTAATTTCTCTTCATTTAATTACATTAAGTAATTATACTTGACAAATCATCAAATGATTATTCTAAATTAATTAAACTGAATGAATTAACTTAATCTAATCAAATTAAACTCCATTTATTACAATAAGTAATTAATTCCTTGATTACTTCCATAAGTAATTATACTTAACAATTTACACAAATGATTATCTTTAAATTAATTACTCTAATTAATTATTAAAAATTAATCACATTAATTAATTATTAAATAGTCCTTAGTTAATGACCTCATTAACTATTAACAATTCATTAATTATTTTCTTCTAAAATAATTAACTTATTTAAATCATTATTGTTTACAAATTAATTAACCATTAATAATCCATTAATTAACCCTTAATTATTTAATTAATTAAGTGTTAGCAATAACTTAATTAATCCTTTGTTACTTGATTAATTAATTATTAATCATTAATTAAAATCTAATCTTATTAATTAATGATTCTTAATTACAAATTAATTAATCTTAAACTTTTAAGTTTAAAACCCTTAATTACTTTAAGTAATTATTCATTTCATTAATTTATTAAATAAATAAATTATTCATTAAATTAAAATTTAACTTCAACAAGTTTAAAAATCAATTAAAAACCTTTAAATTTACATGATAAATAATACTTTTCTTATAAAAGAAATTTTACAAGAGTTTAAAACAAATTTCTTTTTAAATTCAAAACATTTAAATTTTTCTTTATCATTCAAAATTGTTAAACACTTAAATTTATAAGAACTTAAATCTATTTTGAAACAAAGATTCAAATCCAGATTTGAATCAGTTTAAACTTTTTTTAAAACATTCTTTTACATTTCAATTTCCAATTTAAATTCAAATTTCTTTAAAACATATTTAAACAATAAACCCCTTTAAAATACTTTAAACAAATTTGATTTTAATAACTTATTCATTTCCAACTATATTTCAAATTAAAACTTGAATCCATAATTTAAAATTTGATTAAAAACTCATTTTAAATCTTTGCTTAATTATTTAAATTTCAGTTTAAATTTTGAAACAGGTAAGTTTCTAATCTAGGTAAAACTAACCCGAGCAAATCTCAAAACAACTCGAGTAATTCGAGTAACACGTTCATCTTGAAAACATTAAATTAAAACACTGACAGGCTTTACTCAAACCTGTAATAACCAAAATACCCAAGCCCACAAACAAATTTCTTCGAGTTCAACAACCTACAACTTCATGCAAATCAAGATTCAACCCGAAACAAACTCGAGTAACTCATCTTCCTCTAAACATCTGACACCCATGATCACTGTGCACCTGCACCAACCCCACCGTCACCTCCGGTCTTTCGCGACAACTCGCACAAGTCAGCGACCAACACCCAATACCATTTCGATCACCAAATACACTGCACCCCTAAATCGAAAACGAGCATTCGAGATCAAAAACTGCAAAACCGTCGAACTGGAATTTGCCTCAAACTCCAAAATCCGATCACCAGAGAAGCTACGCCTCTGGCCACTACTCATCCATACTCCACCTATCACCAACTCAAATCAGGGCAAGCTCGATCACTTAAATAGGCCACGGTGATCAATTCTTCTGAGCCATAGAAAACTAGGGTTAAAATCCTTAATCCCAAATCACCACTGCCTCACTACATTAATCCCTTTTCCAATAATTTTCCTTGAATCTACTAATACCAGTCCATCGCCAGAAACAACGCTGGCCACCCCGATCACTCAGATTGACAGAATCACCCCAAAGCATCATTTTTGGTAAAACCAGTAATGCCCAATCAAATTCAAACTAATTATTCTGATTTTAGTTTTAAAATTCAAGTATTTGATAATGTAACATGTTGATAATCTTAAATCAAAGAATCTAGATGATTAATTTCTTACTTTCAAAATTTAGCTCTGTTGTACTTTGTGTTTCCCAGAAACATTACAGTTTTCATTTTATTTTTCATATTTAATAAGATAAACCTTTAACTTATGTTACATATCATTCTTTGTTTAAATCTTAAACTATAACAAGGGTTTGCATATGATATCATGAATTTTTTTTTTGATCAGGATTTAAACATGGAATGCTAGAACGGGCAAAAATAAATCAACAGTAAACATGCATTCTACCATACATATATACAGGAAATTTAACCATATTTATCCACACACAAGTCATGTTTATCACAGGAAAAAAATCAACAAATATATTTACTTAAATTAGCTTTAAAATAAAATGTTACTCACAGAATTTTTTTAGCAGAGCACTTTGAAAAGTATGAAACTGAATTGCTTTAATTCCCAAAACTTTGAGTTGCTGCAGTACTTTAGATTTTTAAAACTCAGTTGCATGCTTGCTTTTTAAAGACTTAAATCTTGTTTTACTGCAAATGCTTTTCCTGCATTACAGCTACATACTTCCAGATAAAAATGCAGGCTTTTGGATTGAAATTGCTGTTGCATGCAGGTCTTTGAACGTTGCAAATTGATTTCAGGTCAAGGAAATGCAGAATTTGATGATTAGGTTATATTTGATTTGCACTTCAATTTTGAAGAAAAAATCAGACAGTTTGAAGAAGATTCAGATAGCTTTTGGTTTAGAGGGTTTTTGATTTATTTTGAGGGGAAAACAAATTTTGTTTTTGAACAGAATTTTGATTACAGATCTTTGATTTTGTTAGAGGAAGTTTGCAGATTTTTTTACAGCTGAAGATTAATCAAGTTTTGAAAAAAGAATAGAAAAGAAGATAGAATGAGGAGCAATGCGTTTATATAAGAAAATTTTAAATTTCATTAAAATAAAAGAAAAAGAAAACGAAAATAGGACACTTGTCTTCAAACTTAACATCTGTCACAATGATAACTTTAAGATTCAACACATGTCATTTAGGATGTTAAAAGATTAACACATGTAATTTAAGTATTTTAATTTTAATCTAAATTATTTATAAAACTTTAACTTATTACATTCCTTATGTATATATAAATTTCTTTTTTTTTATTTATAGAGAAATGAAACAAAACAATTTATAAATAAAAGCTTATTCTAATATTTTTAAATATTTATTCTATTAAATTTCAAAACATTAAATTCAAATTTAAATTAAATTATAAAATCCAGTTTTAAAAATCAAGTTATATACATAGATATATTACTCTTATTAAATTTAAAAATAACAATTCTACTTCTAAAAATCTGTTTATGTTTATGAAAAACTAAGTATTATCATTATTATCTAAAAATAACAAATTAAACTAATTTTTAAATAATTTATAAAAGAGATTATAATTTACTTTTATTACTCAATATATTAAGACCATTTGTAAATTGTAATTTAAATTCTTATATAAAATTTCAAGTAATATTTTAAAAAGAGAATAAAACAAAGTTTTTATGTTAATCTAATTTAAATTTATTTTTAAGCTAATTAAATATAATTTAACAAATAAGATATACCTTAAATATAAATCATATAATTATTTATTGAATTGTGTTTGAAAAGTTAAATGTTAAATTAAAATTAAAATTTACAATTTACCAAAAATAAATTACGATTAGAAAATTGATTCATTTACTACATTCCAAATCAAAGTTTATCAATTTACAATACATACAATTATATATATTATAAACAGAAAACAATTTATTAGTTTTAAAAAGATAAAATCTACAAATTTAAATATTTATTAAAAGAAGATTATAATTAATTCAAAATTTATTATCAAAATTTATCGAATCAATTAAATTTTAACACAGATTATTAAATTTATATTTCCAAATTTCCGGGATATCACACTACCCTTGGTTTTTGTCCTAAGAAACCTTGTTTATGTACTCTCATTTGGAACAACTTTGACAATCTTCCTCCATATTACTTTCATTTAGAACCTCCTTCGTCTATCACTTTCAACTATGCTCTTTGTTTGAACCAAAAAATGGCACGAACACCCAAGAAAAAAATTTATGTAAAGAATAAAAAGCGAAGAAAATTAAATTAAAATGACTAGAAAAGAACATATAGTAATTTATAGTGGCTCGACTTATCTTGGCCTATATCCACTCAGTGATTTTTATTAATTATCGCGCCAATTACAACAAAAGTTCGTATGAATCGGTACAACTCTGATATTGATTACAAAAAATTATGATTAGGGAAGTAAGAGCCCTAAAAGATCCTAAAAATGAGCCATATCCTCCTATTTGTAGAGGTAGGAAGCCTAAAATCTTGCCCAGAAGATCTCTACCTTATTTTCCACGCTTTAGACTATTTCCCTAAGAGAATAGGACAACTCAGCAAGGTTTGTGGATCAGTACCAAATCAAGGAGTTGGATCGGTACTGACTCGTAATATTGCCTTGGACATTGTTTTTAAACTCCTTGACTTGGCTCATCTTGTAGTTAGCTTCGTGATTCCGTAGTTATCTACACCAATATTAGCATTTTTCTAAGTCCAAACGATGGATATGAGGGAGAACAGAGTTGCTGACTCAAGTGTACATGGAGACCAATAGAGTGTTTCATTGAATCGACAAATAATTCTTAGAATAGGCTTCTAGCATCAAATAAAGTATATAGGCATAAATGAGCAAATATGGAGGAGAAAATACGGATTGGTACCGACCCAGAGGTTGGATCGGTACCAACCCACCACTTAGGTGGATCCATGTATTCATTGACTTGAGTTGGCTTTGCATTTATCCCATGACTCTGTTTGTGCTTGGTTTCTAGACTCTGGTGTAATCTCTCCAGGCTTCTTACCTTGATAACTCCGGTTTGATTCGTCCAGTTTTCTCAAATATTGCCTTATCAAAGGGTTGGGTAACACTCTTACTCATTTCATTTAGTTATAAATTTTGCAAATCATTTCTTAATTCATTTGAGGTTTGATGTGATCTACCCTAGCATAATACATTCAGCTAATCACTTTCTTCAATACACATAACTATCCCCTCCTGCTGTATTGAACATGACCATGCATTTCTTTTCACTTTTGCCTTCGTGTTCATTCCACCTCTATTTTTATTAGAGACAGCTTCTTTTATTATATTTTTATAGCACTTTCATAGGATTTTGTCCCCTAATTAGTTAGTCATGAAATTTGAATGCATTATTCGGTCTCCATTGCTTGATTATTTAGTTTCGTCGGTCTTACTTATCTTTCAAAAACTGTAAATTTATATCAAGAGAATACTTTTGGAATTCCATAAATTCACAAATAAATTATTTAGCACATTTAACCAGCATTTCCATTATTATGTCATTTTCTCTTATTTATTTTATACATGGATTTCTTCAAAAATTTGAAACTGAATATTTTGATCTTGGATGATTCTCAAAATCAAAATCAATCTCTAAAAATCCATTTCAAAAATCATATTAAACTTTCATTATATCCCAAAATTATTAGGTTAGGGAAATCATAGCTAAACATCATCTAGTTAATCTATTCAACCTATAATGTTCATTAAATCAAGACTTATCATTTATTATCATTTATACTTATTTAGCAATGCTAGCAGGCTTTTAAGTGGGTCATTCACTTTTATTGATAAACATAAATAACAAGTGTACGACACAAACACCAAAACAACTAAGAAAAGAAAATTGAAGAGGAGAGAAAAAGCATATATGCTACTAAAAGACTAGGAAAACTAGTCCTCATCATCACTACCGCTATCATCAGCAGACCCTATTACACGAGAATACCCAAAAAAGGTCGAAGCTGGATCAGGCACATAGTTCCCAAAATCAGAAGAGTATAAATATTTCCTATCCGATGTTTCGTCCTCCAAGGTAAACTTGTTACAATCCCTATCTTCACCATCCGTAGATAAGAGCAGTCTATCTATCTCAACATGATATATCAAGAAATGCTTTTCACCATCACCTCCTACACACAGATGGTAGCTTCTAGTTGAAAGTTCTGCTAAGGATCGTAGTATGGAACAGTAACTAAAGTTATCTACTAGTGCAGAATAAAATATAAAAAATGAATAGTGAAATAGATGACACCAGAGATTTTTATACTCGTTCGAACTCCCGTTCTACATCCATTCCCGGACTCCTTCTGTAATTTAACTGTCAACCCTTAGTTAATTCTAAGGAATAGGTATTATTCTGCTCGAGCAATCGAACAGGACTTCTACTGCCTAGACAACTGATTAGGACTTCTAGCCTTTGAGTAACTGAATAGGACTGCAATAATATAGAGAATTTTCTTGACTGATTATGCTCTTTTGATAGCACAGATAAGTCTTTAGAGTACACCCCTCCTATAACCTTCTCCTTTGTGGTATATTGTGTAGTTTGTGAATATTAGAAGTTAATTTAATCACAAATGAATTTGTGCTTGAATGTGCAAGTGATTAGAATGAGATTTGAAAGAAAATGGTAGAATATTTTAGATAATAAGTATATGAGAATAGAATCAGAAATTTAGTTATTGAAATAACTGAAATGAAGGCTATATTTAGAGATTATGTGAAGCAATCCTTCGTGAAGATTTATACGGAAACAACTCTTGAATCAGGGTATTTTTGTTTGCTGAATGGAAGTGACCGTTCAAAAAATAGTCGTATGAATATTCAGTCATCTAAGGAAAAGATTTTAGTGTACTGAATATTCAAAAAATTTGAAATTTAAATTTTAATATTGAAAAGACACATAGTTTAGTCGACTGAATAGGGTGGTTTAGTGGACTGAATTGTGAGTTTATGCCATATTAAAGTATTTGTGAAAATTTTGACAACGGAATTTGAAAATAACAAATTACATTGTGTGTATTTGATTTGAAAATAATTATAAATACTTGTATGCATGTATATACCACCAGGAGAAATCTTAACAATGATTGATTACAAAACTAGACTATAGACAAACCATTAATAAATTTTGAAACTTCTCTCTGAATTCTTTGTCTTCAATCTATTGTCGAGTAGAATAGTATATTCTCTAGTAAACATGGTTAGTTCACATAATTTTTACTTATATAGTTGTCAAGATCAAAACGTCAAAATACAAGGTTCTAACATTCTCCTCTTTTTTATGATGACAACTATGTAGGTCTAAAAATTTATAAAAATCTATAAAAATGATTGTGGCTCCCCTTGAATAAATGATCTGCTTGTTTCATTTACCTACTTAACATAATACCTCTTCCCCTTTATCATCGGCAAAAAGGAATACATGGATATCATGATAAACCACAGTATCACAGAGGAATCATAAATAGATAAATATGATAAATGAAATGAACATTAGAGCCAAGCATGTTTTAATATACCAAACAATACTAAACAAACATCAAATCATCAAATATATAAACGAACATAATAAGGAACAACATGAAAGTAGATAGAAATATCCTAAGATAAAGAAAACTAAACATCCTCACTCCCTGATTCTTCCTCTTCTTCTTCCTCGGATGTAGACCATGTGAAAGGAACGGGGTTCTCGACAATATTTGCAAAAGTAGAACCGGTACAAGTAATATTCTCCCATATCTTGTTTAAGAAGCCCTTGATGGAATCGAGCTTCTTGTTGGTTTGACAACATTCTTTTTGGCAGTGACCAATCGCCAATTGAGCTTGCTTTGATTTTGGAAGAGAGTGATAAGACCTTGCATTGCATTAAAATCATATTGAAGCTCTTGAATTTCATCGTCTTCTTCTTCCTCCTCTATTTGATGGGAAGAGGAGGAGGCAATGTGTGTTTCTTGGGGTTGCGGAATCCCTTGTGCATGATTGGCCACCCACTATTGGAAACTTATTGTTTATTAGGGGTGAGGACTCTTGCGCAAATTCATACAACTTAAAATCTTAGAATTTAGCTCGCCAACAGTGATGAAGTCGGCATCGATTTCGGTGACTCTAAAATTCATGAGAATGCACACGATATAAGCTTCATAAAAGATGGACTTATAACTTCGCTTGTGATTGCCGGTTAGAAATTAGTCGAGAATGACTTTAGCCCAATTTACTCATTGGGAGGAGTAAATGGCATAGAGTGCTTGAAAGTCTCCTTTGTAAATCTTCTTGCAACTCCTGGTATGAGGTTGAATAGATTGGATTAGAGCATGGTGTAGGATACGTGCCTTTGGTCGCAAGACAACAGGTTTAAGAATAGTTAAGTTGTTAGGGAGAAATGTATAAAAGAGTTCGTCTATTGTCCATGTCGATATCAATGTCGTTGATATTGGACCCATCAGATGGACAACGGAGAATATAGCTAAGTCGTCAAAGAGGGAGATAAATATGGACACGGTAAACTAATGTCCAACTGCAGTCATCTTTATTTCTAGGATCTTGGTGATCCGAGAGAATAGTTTGATGAGAAGGGGATAGATCTTAGCATTATTAGCATCGAACCCAATCAAGCTATCAATCCCGCTAGCTTCGGAAGCTTCATGAATGGTATAAGCATTGAAATCGGGAAATTTGATGTAGGAGCTAATAAAAATCCTTGAGCATTGAACCGAGTAACCACAATGTCATTATGAAGCCATGAAAGAGGTAAGGGTTGAGGATAAAGAAGATGTTGAATAGGGTTGGTGAAAAGGTATGTTGGGAAATATGTAGGTAGATTTTAAAAAAAAACAAAAATAAACGAATCAGTCGATTAAAATGGTAGGGGTAATCGACTGATATGAAGGAAAATCTTTCTCGCAAGTTTACAGTGCAACATTGGAAAATTCAATCGACATAGTGTATAAGGCCAGTCGACTGTTTTCTGGAAAAAAAATATGTATTCATGAACATTTAATCGACTAAAACTATATTTCAGTCGACTGATGTGCAAGAAATTTTAAGCCGCAACTTTATAACTAAAGTTCAAGCTTTTCAGTCGATTGGTTTTATCAGTACAGTCGACTGGATCCGTATTTTAAGAAATGATCATATGAAGTTTTAGTAGACTGCTTTGTCTTATTCAGTCGACTGAATTTGTGCATTTTTGAAAGGTTGTCCTTTTTTACTAAAGATTTTTCTGTTAGAAAATAAAATAATATAAATACTTATTAATTTTCTAATTGATAGTTATTGGAAAAAAAAATTATTAAGAAATAGAAAAACATATAATACATACAAAATTTCTACAAAACAATATACATGAAATCTTAGTTCTTAGAAGATTTTGAATCGTCCAAATGCGGTTCAGCCTTCATAATTTCTTGTAATGCATTGATAGGTGACCATATATTACTGTACTCCTAAGATTTTGGTGACACCTAAGGTCATCGAGGGCATCGTTCCCAAGAGTTCGGTGGCACTTGAGAACATTGTGGTGATAGTTGATGTACGCATTGTTTTGATGATGACCTGCAAAACATCAATGCAACTTGTTCTAGAAAGCTTAAGTGTTTAGCATTAACTTTCTGCTCATAGTACATTTCACATTGAAGTTCCAAAGTCTCTCTTTAGTAATGGTGAATATCCTCAATTTTATCTAAGAGGATGGAAAGCCATAACATAAGTAACATTTAGCTCGCATCCCCTATTGCGTATCCAGTGTGATGTGTTGGAGATGGTGTAATCTTAACTGGAATATATACAGCAATGGAGTTGTTGGAATTTTTTGATGATTCGAAAGTGGGAGTGATGAAAATAATGGAAGGCTGATTTGATTCTTCTTGTGAAGACATTATGGGGTTTGTACAAAAGTTTGAAAAAATATTGAGCAAAAGGATTGAATGAAAGAGAATATGAAGAAAAAAAGTTAAGGTAGAAATATATGGGAAAACGTACTATTTTCAGGTTGAAATAACCTGAGAAGCAGATTGTTTGAATGTTTATAACCAAAGGAAAAATAAGAGGTAAATAAACAAAACAAATACTAACCGTATAGGTGATTTGAGGTAGGTAATGAAGTTAAACCAAGAAACAACATAGCATAACAAAATGTACACAACTTCCTTACCAATGACCAAAGATCGAGTGTCATTTATTTTAGTTCTTTTATTATAAATTCTGTAAGCTTCGCTTTGTTTTAAATATCCAGTGAATATTCCTTCATGAGTTTTGGATCGAATTTCCAAGCTTATCATTTGTATTTAATATTAAAAAAATTTAACCAAAAACTTTAAAATATGATATGTTATGTTTTCTTCCATTGAAAAGCTCATATGGTATATGTTTAGTTAATGGTCTGATGGAAACTCAATTTAAAACATAACAAGCAGTTGCTACAGCTTCTGCCCAAAAATGCTTTGGTGGAGTACTTCCATATAATAAAGTTCTGGCACATTCTTGATGTGTTCCTTTCTACAACTCCTTTTTGTTGTGGAATTCTACAAAATTAAAAATTGTGAACAATTCCTTTCTTATTACGGAAATTTTCAAGAGATTCATTTTTGAATTCACCACTGTGATCACTTCGAATATTTTTAATTTTCAAAATTTTAATATTTTGAATTCTTTTAGCAAGTATTTTGAAATTTTCAAAAGTATCACTTTTATTTTTCAAAAATATTGTCCAAGTATATCTTGAATAATCATCTACTATTACAAGAGCATATCTATTATGGTTTGTAGACTGAACTCGAGTTGGTCGAAAAAGATCCAAATGTAATAACTCTAGTTGTTGTAATGTAGAAATTATTTGCTTTAGTTTAGAAGAAGATTTTGTTAATTTTCCTAATTGGCAAGCATCATAAATATTTTTTATTTTAAAATTCATTTTAGGTAAACCTTTAACTGAGTTATTCTTAGATAATTTGTTTATAGATTTAAGATTTATGTGATAAAATCTTTTTTGCCATAACCACGGATCATTTTCTTTGGCTATTAGACACATATTTGTGTTATGACTGACTTTCATATCTACTATATGAATATTTCTTTCTCCGGTTCCTTTAAATATAAGATTACTGTTTTAATCAAATATGTTGCACTTATTTTCTTAAAAGGTTATATTAAAACCTTTATCACATGGTTGATTTATACTTAGCAAATTATGTTTTAAATTTTTAACTAGTAAAACATTTGTAATAAGAGGTAAGTTAGATGTACTATCATTGCTCACATCGCCTTTGCCGATGATATATCCTTTGGAATTATTTCCAAATGTTATAGATCCTCCATCTGGGTAAATAATTTTGGTTAGCATATCTTTATTTTCTGTCATATGTTTTGAGCAACCACTGTCCAGTATCTATTTTTCTCTTTTCTTAGTTGGTACCTACAAAAAATAAAATGATGTTGGTACCCACCTTTTATTATGGTCTTAAGAGTTCGGTCCTATGAAGCCAAACCCAAGAAAGTTTAGAATTCCCTTTATAAGTAAAATCTTTATTTCCATGAATTGAAGTCATAAAAGATTTAATATACTTATTTCTGGTTAAATTATTATTAGTTTTTGGTACCCAAATATTTATAGTATTTGTGATACCATTTCCTTTCTTTTGAGTGAAAACCTTTGGTTTTGGTTTTGCTTTCACAAAATTGTCATTTAAATTGAAATTTTTATGTGAAATACTATTCTTCTTTGAACTAGTCTTTGAAGAATTTTTATATCCTAGTCCATTCTTATTTGTAGTAGTTTGAGAATGAGTGATAATTTTAGAAAGATATTCTCTTCCTTTATTAAAATTAGTTGCATTTTAGTTATATTCTCTAACTCGGTTTTAGGACTGGTATTTTACAATTCAAGAATTTTCATATTTGATTTTAAATCATGATTTTCTGAAGCTAATGTCATATTCTTTTCTTTTTGCACTTCTACTTCATTTGATAGCATAGCGAGTTGAGAACAAACATTAGACAAAGATTCTTGTGTATTAACAAGTTCTTCTTATAGGATTTTCTTTTCATCTCTTAGCATATCAACTTCTATTTCTGTTCTGTTTAATTTTTCTAGTGCATCTTTATACTTTCTTTAACTTCTTTGATTTTATCTAACATTTCTAAATTTATATCAATTAAATCATCAAAAGTTTAATCACTTACATGTTAGTCGAAGCTATAAAACAGACGTTGGCTTATTCAGAATCAGTGTTTGTGTCACTGTCTGATGCTGAAGACGATTCTGAATCATCCCATATAACTGAGAATGCTTTCTTCTTTTTGTACCTGTCCTTCTTATTCTTGAATCTATCTTTCTTTCTATCAAATAGTCTTTCTTCATGTGACCCTTTTTATGACATTCATAACATTTGAGATTTGAAACTGGCGGTTTACTGGAATTGTCTCTCCTATTGTTTCCAAACTTCTTATTCTTTCTAAACTTTAAAAAACTTTTTGAAATTCTTTGCAATCAACGCAATGATCTTCATCTAAATCCGAATCTTCTTGTTCAGCTTTGAAGGCAATATTCTCTTTATCTTGGGCTTGATCTCGTTTGCCTGCAAATTAACTTCATTTTACATAAGATTTCCAATTCACTCTTTAGGTTTGATGATAGAAATGTCATTAGCTTCTTCAATAGCCAAGACTTTTCGTTCCCATTCATAGGCTAAAGAGTTTAAAATTTTTAAGACAATATCAAAATCTGAAAAATTTCTCCTAATGCCAATAGTGAATGATGTATGTTTTGGAATTTATAATACATGTCATTTATAGTTTCATCTGGTCTCAATCTGAAATTTTGGAACTGATTTTTAAGCATAGAAATCATGCTTTGTTTAACTTTATTAGTTCCTTCATGTGACTTTAAGAGTTGTCCAAATTACATAAGCAGTTGTATGCATGCTAACTCTCATTTTTATCTAAGGCATAAAATAACATATTTATGGCTTTTGCTTTTGATGTAGCATCTAACTTTTGTGTACTGACTATTCTACAAATGGTGTAGTGGGTATATTGTATTCACTTTGAGTGATATTCCAAGTATTATATCTGTTTGCTTGCATAAAAATCCTCATTCGAGTTGACCAATAATTATAATTCAAACCATTAAATAGTGGTGGTCGTGCAGTGGATTGACCTTCAACAAAACTTGTGTTAGTATTATTTTCCGTATTAACTGAATATCAAATAACTATGTTATGGTAATATGATGGCCTTGCTCCTATACCAAATGAAACTACAGTTAAGGATCGTAACATGGAATAGTAACTAAAGTTATCTACTAGTGCGGAATAAAATATAAAAAATAAATAGTAAGGTAAATGACACCAGGAATTTTTATACTGGTTTGAACTTCCATTCTACGTCCACTCTCAAACTCCTTTTGAAATTTAACTATCAACCCTCTCTTTATCTAGAGAACTAGGTATTACACCGCTTAAGCAATCGAACATGACTTTTACCGCCTAGCCAACTAAATAAGACTTCTACCGCCTGAGCAACCAAACAGGACTTCAACAATAGAGAGAATTTTCTTGACGATTGTGCTCTTTGGAAAGCACGGATATGTCTTTAGCATACACCCTTCCTAAAATCTTCTTCTTTGTAGTATATAGTGTAGTTTATGAAGACTGGAAACTAATTTATTCACAAATGAATTTGTGTTTGAATGTGCAAGTGATTAGAATGAAATTTGAAAGCAAACAATAGAATAGTTGAGATAATAGGTATATGAGAATAAAATCAAAAATTTAGTTAGTAAAACAACTGAAATGAAGGCTTTACATAGAGATCAAGTGATGCATTCCTTCATGAAGTGTTACGGTCAAAAGATACAAAAACAACTCTTGAATCAAGGGTTGTTTCTGTTTGTTAAATGGAAGTGACCCTTCAGAAAATAGCAGTTATGAATATTCAGTCGACCGAAGAAAAGACTTCAGTCTACTGAATATTCAGAAATTTTGAAATTTTAATATTGGAAAGACACATGGTTCTGTCGACTGAATAGGGAGGTTCATTCGACTGAAATTCCTCATTCAGTAGACTGAATTTAGATTTTCTGCCGGAGTAGTATTTGTGAAATTTTTTTGACAATGGAATTTGAAAATAACAAATTACTTTGTGTGTATATGATTTGAAAATAATTTTAAATACTTTTGTGCATGCATATACCACATGAGAAAGATTTTAACAATGATTAACTACAAAACTAGACTATAAACAAACCATTAACAAATTTTGAAACTTCTCTCTGAATTCTTGGTCTTCAATCTATTGTCGAGTAGAATATTATATTCTCCTGCAAATATGATTAGTTTACATAATTTTTACTTATATAGTTATTAAGATCAAAACATCAAAATACAAGGTTTTAACACTAGTCTTCAGGTTAAATCTCATTTTAAAAGGTGCATGAATCCAAGCATGCTCACAAGGATTACAAACAATAACACAGTTAGCAGGAGTGGCTATAACCGTGTCACCAACAACACTAGGCACAACTTGGACAGAAGGAGGCAGATCTAAAGCAGAGGGATCCAAGACAGAGTCTATAACAACTGAAATGTCAACAAGTGAAGCAGTCGACCTAGGCTGTCAAACCTACTTCCTCGAAAGAGGTCGTAGTAATGGAACCTTAAAAGGAACAAAAATAGAATCCCTAACCTTGCACACCTCAGAAGTATGACCGAAAGAGCGGCAAGACACACAAATATCATGTTTACAACTGTAACGAACCCCTGCATTAGCATCATGACCCTCGGCAATTTTGACCTTAAGCTTGGAAGATAGAGGTTATCATGTGTGATCTCTATTAGAGCTTTGGCATACATCAATTTTTTCCTGGTCATGGTATTAGTATCAAAGCATTTTACCTTCCCAACAAGGCTGAGTCAAGCCCAATCATGGGTTGCAAGATAGAAGAGAAATGTGAAAAGTGCACTACGACAAGGATGGTACTTGTTCCTTAGCCTCGTCCACTATTAGACTCCAAGTAGTGAAATGAAAGGCTTTCCCTTTGTAAGAATCGGATCAATGTCAAGAACATGAAGTCTTTCATCACTTCTAGCGAATTTGAAGAAAAATATAGCATTATCAACATGCATATCTGGACTAGCTCTGAGTTTCCAGGCTTAAAAACAATGTTCTTTAACCAAATGATAGGTAGGTTAGAGTCCAAGAATAAACCAACCAGATAATCAGAACAGTAATTGACTCCTGCTTGCATAACTTCAACGGAAGGAACCATCACTCCGTCAATCTCAACAATATCAAAAGATCAAAGATCAAGGAGAATAGACCATAGCATTTCTAGGCAGGAAGTAAATAATGAAGACCACTTGGCAGGCTTGACATGGACAGGGGACTAAAGAACGGTCTTGACAAGTACAGTTTGTATTTCTAGAACGTGAGATAGAATATTGGTAACTGCATTTCCACAGACATCATTCGTGCAACCACAAAATTACCTACAACAGATCCTAGTACATCCACACTACTAACTACATTGTTAACTATTATAGCACATTCAGCCTCACTACTCTTCTCACCAAACTCTGGCAAAACTGTTTCAGTCCATTGACCAGCACCGCCAATAGCAGCAGCCTCGAACAGAAGGGAGACGCTAGAAGCACCGACCTGGATGGTGTTGTTAGCAATTCTAGAAATCGGTAAATTATTAACCTAAAACATGGACAAAGAAATATCCAATACTATATTAAGTGATTCCAGACAAACGTCAGGACTAGGGGTTGAACGAGGTGACAAACGCGAAGTCGAAGAAGCAGCTAGAGGAGGGAAATCCCGACGTGGATTGTACCATTGGTAGGGGAAGAAGACCAGCGGTGGGAATAGATGAGGAAGCACCGAATTCATTACCAGATCTGGTCTGAGGTTTCACCCTCGAATCGAGCGACAGTTGACTATCGCGTTTGGAGCAAGCTATGAAGGAGAAAGGGCAAACAAAGAAGGCGTAGGGATTAAGATGAAGAGAGGAACGGAGGAAATGGGTATTACTTGGATGAAAACCACCTTATAAGAAATGATATTACTTAGAATTTCTCTTGGATTTTTAATCTTCTTAATTTTCCTTAGTCCTTTTCTAGTTTTCTTCTTCTTTTAATGTTAACAATGGTGGTTGGCAAGGTTTTGCATTTTTAGTTCGAAGAGAGAATGAGTATGCAAGAAAAATGATATAATTAGTGGCATATGATAGAAAAGGGTTTTTATTTGGAGGATGCTTTCATTCCTCATTATATTGATTTGTTTCCCTTAGTACCCAGTCTTCCATATTCACGTGTTTGAATTGATTCCCATAATATATAGCCAAATTTAATTATATACCATTGCCTTTAATATAAGACCTCTTTTATCCAAATATTAAAATTTTCCCTTACCCAATTACAGCAGAATTCAATAAAATCTCATTTAATAAGATTTTATAAATTCCATTACATATATTCTTAATTAATTATTCATAACTTAGGAGTGTTACAGCATTGTGGCGATCAGCATTTACTTATTATGATCTTTAGAGACAATGTCATTTGTACAATCAATTTAGCAGTAACTGTAACTCGTGTTGATTTATTTATTTTGACTTACGAACTAAAGTTTTTTATGATGGTTTATATACGACATCAACACTTACATTTGATCATTGTATTGCCTTGCCTTTTAATATATGCATTACAAGATATGTGACAAATTATTAGAGTTCTTGTTTTGTTTTCAAACCGATTCTCTATGGACTTGGTGCTTAGTAGCACAGGAGACCCATTCGTAGGAACCTAACGTGGAGGAGGTGTCAGTCTTTTTAATCTTTATGTGTTTTTTCCCTAAGAACTATTGAGCTCTTGGCATTTCTAAAGCTTTAATGACAAAAAAAAATTATGGTTTATTATATTCCTCTTTGAAGAAACCAGTAGCAACAAACGATACACAGAACTTTTTCAATGGTTGAATTCTGGAAATTGAATAAGCATAGACATTTGTGGATTTTTTTTGTTGGACTTATGAAATTCAAGGTGGGTTCCAAAGTTTATTAGTTCATACTTTTTCCAATATTGTTCTCGGATACTAGAGGTTCATTGAATGTAGCCGAATCTGCTAGTACAAGGGCCTCACTAAATCAACCGACCGAATCTCATTTATGGAGAATATAAGACATGTATTTGTCTTGTTTTAAGTAATTTTGGTTTTTTGCGAATGAACCAATCTTTGAAAAGGTTTACACTTTCATAAAATACATCAATATTATTGTTTTTAACAGGGAAGGAAAAAAATTATTTTTCACAAAGATGTGTAAATCAAGTTCCTATTGCTATTAGTCTCATTCTTCTCTCATCCTAATCCTCACACTCATACTAACACTTATAAAAAAAATTAAACGCAATAACTTTTGTAGAAAATCTGATTAATATAAACATGCACATATGCATATATATACATATACATATGTATGTGTATGTATATGTTCGTGTTAATGTCAAGTTTTTGAAAATCAGATTTTCTAAACCACGTCCGTTCAAGACCACTATCTCTCTTCAAGATCAAGGGGTTCGACTCTCAATGTGGTTAATCTGATTGTCCAGGTTACGAGGATTACAGGAAAAAAACTATCTCTCTTAATGGTAAATAGGGAAACACACTGCACAAGAAAATATACCAACTATATTAGGAACTGGCATTGGTTGAAAAATTCTAAGGATGCATTTGGAAGGAATAGAAATAGAGTATTTGAGTGGGACATATGAGTGGGAAAGTTGAGCGAATGGAGAATGCGTTTGAATGTTGTGAATGTGGTATTTGAGTGGGGTATTTATGCGGAGTATTTAAAATATGATTTGAATTTAATTTATCTGTAGTTAAGTAATTATTTGTTTTCTGTGTAATATGCATTTAATCAAAATGAAATAACAATACAAAAAATCAAAATACATGTAAACTAATTATAATGCCTTAAAAATACAATGATAAACTATATAGATAATACAATAGAAATACAATTATAATAAAAATCCTATTTTGTTGCCACCACTTTGGTTTATCAGATAAGTTTGGTATTCTTTGGATGCTGGTTTTGCTGAACATCTGACAACAACCAATTTTTTACTAATTTGTCATTAAGAGCATTGAATAAATCTCTACTATCATGCTGCATAACAATTAACATTGTTTCACCAAAATCGAATTCTCCTTCTTCTCCAAGAAGTTGAATGTGAACAACCATATTTATGTATTTTATAGAATTTCTTATTGAGTCTATGCTGCATGTGTTTGGATTGTCTGAACTCGTATGAGATTTTTTTCATTTGTCTATCGTGCACTATGTCAATGATGTGGTATGTCTTCTCATCAGCTTCTCCACAATGTCTTTTCGAACTAATACGTGCACCAAAAGATGAACTATTGGTTGGAGGTTATTGGAATGGAGGTTGTTACAATGGAATTTGATGTAAGAGAAGATTGGTTTATGAATTCAAATTTGGAATTTGCACGCCTTGCATTTCATCCAATTGATTAAAAAAAACCCTTCAAAAGCCCATATTCTATCAAACTGGGTCTATGTAGAAGGAGAAGCACTTTGTTGCGGTGGTTCTTGGTTAGCAACAGGCGATATGATGTTTGTCCATTTGTATTCATCCCTCGAAACAATTGTTGCATCAACTTCAAATTCTCAAGTGTTCCTTTTCTATATTTCACAACAATGGTCCCAAATTCCTACAATTAAAAAATTAAATAAGACTAAAAATACAAAAATCCATATATGAAAAATACCTTTGCACGATGGCCCCACCATTCCTCGCTGCCAGTAACAATTTGTCAATAATCATCCCAGCCAGCACCAGTTTTGTTACACAAACTTTCCCATTTAACCTAATCCCTTCTATGACTATTGTATTTATGTTGGATTTTACCTTCATCTATCAGTTCAATAAACGAAATGTTTTCTATAGATTGGTTGAACTTTTCTGTTATAGCTTTGTACGCTTCTTTTTATTACTACTACAGGCAGAATATGCTTCAACAACACCGGTACAACCGTTCTTACCTTGAACTGCATTGAATGAAAATAGGGAAGTGCAGGAGACCAGAAAGACTGCCCTCGTATCGAGAAGATTAGATGGAAATAAAAAAGGTTGGAATCAAGCAAACTCGTACTACGTAGGAAGCCATCTTAAGGACGTAGTGCTTAAATTGACCCGAACCTTGCAATTAAGGGAACCACGGTAGAAGAATAAATACCGCACTCCTAAGGAAATAGGGGTAATACATGTAAACAGACCGCATCTCCAAATCTCGTACTATGTCAACACCTATAAGAATAGGCTTAACAAACTTACGCAACATATACTGAGGACAACCTAAGCAGGACTGCAAGGGGTTAAAAGCATTCCAAAGTGTGGCATGCAGGGACATTCAAGATACATTTCAATGCAAAATCATACTTATAGGTAGGCAATAAAGATATGGAGCTCTTCCTCTCATCATCAACCCTGGCATGCTAGCAATGAAAACAACTCAAATCATAATGAAGTCACGTCTGCAAGCACAATAGAATAACACCTAAGCTAAAGCAAAGCAGTGCAACTTCATCCTAATACAAGGCCAAACAAACAAGTACAAATATGATAAACAAAAAATATACAAGCACGGCAACATCATACAAGGACTATATATCAGTCAATGCCAATATGGTGTTGGTACCTTAAGACCAACGAGCAAAACTTAATGTCCTCCTAAGGACTCACTTACAAGATTAATTGATTGTAGAATTCTCCCACCACCATTTCAAATATTCTTGCTCTAATTTTAGGAGTTACCGCCTTCACTCAAGCTTCTCGCCAAAGACATATCAGCAATTCAAACATATCAAATAGACAACACGGATAAACAACTTTTGGTAGAATCCAAGGATTGAGGCATAACGGGAGGAAAATAATTCTAGTAATCTATGTGCATGTTAAAGCTAAAAATAGAAAACCACTATAGCATGAAAGGGACTTTTACCTTTTTCTCTTTCTGAGACATTTATGTTTTACTATATTCGCTGCCATGAAAATTTATACCAAAATACTAAAAACAAAGACAGAGAAATTCCTCTATGGACAGAGGATTCCTTAGTATCTGAATCACGTAAATCTCCTATGTCCTTCATTATTTCTTACTTTTATCATTTCTTGTTTAGTTCAAAGTACCAGATCTTACCTTATTTTTACTTGAATCAAAGACTATTTGGTAAATGAAAAGTTAAAGTGCAACTACCTAATTGTGTAAGCATCCAAGGGCATAATCACCACTTCCAGGAAAAATTAATACTACTTAATTTTTTTGATTCAATAATTGAAGTAATTAGCACATTACATACTTCACACTTAATTGAGGAGTTGGAGGATGAAAAGTTCTCGAACAACTTTTGATGCTAGAAGAAGGGCTCGAACCTCTATTCACTTCCAACATCTGGTGAAATTTTACATCCTGTACCATGAATCCTACTGATTCACCTATACTCTAATCCAAGAACCTTTACATTTGGCAGTGAAGACTGCCAACAAACCACTTATACATCGAAAACCCAAGATTAAAAACAAGGACCTCGACCGATGCCCCTACAGACCTCATCTTGGTCGAATTCCTATCCTTCACACATCAAATAAACCAATGCATGGAAGGATTAGAAAAGACAATGACCTAACATGTCATTCATGAGCTATCCTCACCTCCCCACTCCATAGTTTACCACCATCACTCCCGTAATGTGCTGAACATTCAATTAGGGAACGATAACGACACTCCCATAAATGGGAATGGTGATGCTGGACTAATATCCAACGCCAAGTTAAAAAGAAAAATCCAGGCTGATCCTCGAATCAAAACCAAGCCAGTCAATATAAACCCATGTTACTAACAAACCTGACCTATTAAAAATGATGAGGGCACCACATTTGATGGTAACTCATCCCAGGTTGACCCAAGAGAATATGAAATCGATCTTCTTAGAGATTAGGTAGAGTAGCTAGCTAAGATTTGCTAGCAGAATACTGGAGAAAAGACAAAGGAAGGAATTTGCACCCCTTTCGGTGAGACCATTATTGAGGAAGATTTCCACGTCAACTTCAAAGCCCCCACAATTGAAAAAAGTTTGGTGGAACTACTAAACTGGAAGATCATCTCAACACCTTCGAATGTTTCATGGACCGCTCGAAGGTTAAAAGAATGGCCCAATGCAAGTTATTCCCTACATACTTATCTCGTGCAGCCTCATGGTGGTTTAAGAGATATCGATCTAGAGAAGTTTGATCTTGGACACAATTATCTAATGATTTTCTAAGACAATTCAATTTAGAAAGAGAAGCCTCTCCGAATGTCAATACCATATCATGTGTGAAGCGAGGGGAGAACAAAAGGCTACGCGGTTTCATTAAGCGCCTAAAGGCAAGCTTTTTAAATTGGGGCGACCAACGAAGAAGCATTACTAATGGTGGCTCATGTTGATATTAGGAGGGAAACTGCCATGTGAGACAAAAACAGTAGGAAGTCTTGCTATACCATGAAGGTTTTCTATGAAAGGGCGGCTGGTTATTTCAGGATGGAGAAAGTTGGGTTGGTAGCACAATCTCAAGGAACTTCTAACCCTAGTTATGACAGAAGAAGGGAGGTAGATGGATATCACCACTTGCAAAGCGGCAAAAGGAGCTAAACCTCACTACAAAATCCTTCCTCGCTCATAATTGTGGGAAGATATATGAGATGACCAAAGCTAGATTAGCATACAACATATCGAATATGGGAAAGAAACCAGAACAAAACCGAGGTGGAGCATACTACCGCTTTTACCGAGCAAGTGATCATCATACCGGTAGCTACCTACACCTAAAGAATGTGATCAAGAGGTTGATTGAGAAGGGTTGTTTGGTGCTTCCAGAGGGAAAATAGTGGAGACAGGAATGAAAATATGACTCCATATCTTAATAAACACCAAATTGGCAACCTTTAAACATGATAGCTTCAACCCATGAGGGACCACACCTCGCTAGTGCGAGTAAAAAGGCATAGGAAAGATATATGCAGAAGGCCAAGACCCAGAAGACTATCTTCCATATCAAATAGAAACCTACGCCAGAAATAACCTTTACAAAATGCAATAGGAGTTGTGTTCCCATAACAAGACCCACGTCTCGTTACAGTAAAAATAAAAAATTGTATGATGAAGAAATTCTTTATTGATTCTGGGAGCTCAATGAATGTCATCTTCAAGTCTGCTTTTGATCAAATGAGATTACTATTGAAAATCCTGAAGCTCAGCCCTCAACCGATCTTTAATTTCAACAACACTATTGCCATTCCAACAGAGTCAGCGCGTATGCTCGTTACAGCTGGAAATGCCCCATTAATCAAGTCATTTTATGCAAGTTTCTTAATAATTAATCCGCCTTTACCCTACAATGCTTTCTTTGGACAACTTACACTGATTAATCTCGGGGTAATCATCTCTCCAAAGGACCTGCTTATGAAATTCAGCACTTGTAACGACCCGTAATTTCACTACTTCGAAAATAAAAGATTTCTTTCATTTTAAATTTAAAAAGGATTTTAAATAAATAAATATGTTATATATAATAAATAATTATCTATTCTTATAGTTAATAAATTAAAAAGTATAAATTTGGATTTTAGAACAAATTGACAAAAGTTAAGTTTTGTTAATAATAAATAAAGTCTTAAATAAACGAATTTAAATATTTATTTAAAAAGGAAAATCTTATTTAAAATATCTAACAAATATAGTAAAAGTAAATTTATATATTTAAAAGTATGTTAATAATCCTTTTACAAAAATAACCAAAATCTATCGCATTTTATCAGTTTTACATGCACTGTAAAAATAGAGATTTTGATGTTAATTAAATATAATTTTAAAATATAAAGAGACATGTTTTAATTTATTTAAAGAAGTAAAAAGTTCATTTTAAAGTTTGGTTTACTTCAATATAGATTAATAAAAAGTCAAATTTTGACGGTAAAATTTGTCGACAAAAACACCGTTTTCGACCAAAACAAGTTGTCGACAAGTTATTGCAACTTGATATATTTTTTAAAGAGGGAATTAGGCTGAAGGAAAAACCTGAGAACACTTTTAGTTTGAAGGACAGAAGTTTTAAAATTTAGCCTGAAGGACAAAAAATGATATATTCATATAGCATTGCACATCCATAATGCTATATTCATATAGCATTACACATCTATAATGCTATATACAACACAATTTTATAAGTTTCTGCATACACAAACAAGCAGCTGTGTAATGCTATATGAATATAGCATTATGGATGTGCAATGCTATATGAATATATCATTTTTTGTCCTTCAGACTAAATTTTAAAACTTCTGTCCTTCAGACTAAAAGTGTTCTCAGGTTTTTCCTTCAGCCTAATTCCCTGTTTTTTAAATTATAAATACAAGTTTACAAACTACTTAAACATTTTACATTTAGCACTAAAGACAAAAGGATTTCACTTTTGAAAATAGTTTACACAAATAAAAAAATGTAAATGTTATAATTTGACAAAAGACTGTAAAAGTAAACAAATAAAACAACATCATTACATATCTTTCTTTTCTCTTATACATGATGTGAACTAAACACCTTGAATTCAAACAAAATAAACTATGAAAAGATAAGTAACTAAAGGAATTAATGACACATATGCTCACCATTAATGCATACATACAAATCCATTTAATGCAAATCAAATCAAGCAAAAGTCTTCTTTTTAAAATACAAACTTTAAGAAAAAAAGGAGTAATCATTTCGCAAATTCAAATCACATTTATGAGCCATCCTTTCCTTTCATAAATGCATGTCCTTAAGGGTTAAATCAAGGGTAGAAAGGTAAATTAAAAGTCAAAAAGTAAAGAAGGGTATTTTAGTCATTTGCCATCCAAAGCTCAAGTATAAATATGCATCCATACCTTTCATTTTTCACACTTCATTCTCTATCTTCTTCTTCACTTTCTCCTTCTTCTTCACCTCCTTTTCCATGGCATCCAACCTCTCTTCCACCTTCATTTTCCTTCCACCTCCAAGCCATCACCACCACATCATCAATACCTAGCCACACCTTCACCTAAACCACCTTACCCCTCTCCAAAATCACCTACCCGCCTCCTCAAAGCCTCCAACACCTTACACCCCCACCCAAAACCCACGGCCAAGGCCATCTCCGCCCAAGGACGAGCTCCTACATCAAGGTCATACCCCTCTACACCCAAGCCGAGCCTAAAACCCACCTACCCAATCACCTACAAGCCATACCCTCCTCCACATCCACCTACCCAAGGCCGTACACTCTTCTCTTCCATATAAAAAAAAGAAAAGAAAAGAGAAAAGAGAAAGAAAAAGAAAAAGAAAAACAAAAGCGTTCGGAAAGAAAACGAAAAAAGGCGAGACGTTAGAAATAGCACGTTAGCGAGAGACGGAAATCTTACGTTAAAGTTTGATGGAGTGGATATGAAGGTGAGAAATTCTCACCGCTTTTTGAATTATATTGATTAACATGCTTAATTGTTATGTTTGATAATCACCATTTGATGATATGGATGTTTGATTGATTTTTTGAAATGTTGGATAATCCGTAGTAATGTTATGACATTTACCGTATTGAATATGCTAGTATTGTATGATTGTTGTATGATTGTGATGATAATTTAGACCTCAAATTCCTATTAATTAAGTAATCCCTTTATTTAAAAAGACCATATTTTGGTAATATGAGATATTGTGGAAAAATAAGTCTCTTTTCATTTATAAGTGAAATTAAAGTTAAAATAAAAGGAGAATTTGAAATTTGAAGTGACACGAATTTGAAAACGATAGTTAAATAGAAATTGAAATTGAGATGAATAGTGAAATTGAAATTGAAATCGATTTTGAAAAAGTGAAGTTTAGTTTAAGGTTGAATTGAAGTTTAAATTGAAATTGGATTTGAAATCTAAGTTTTAAATGAGTTTAATTTGAGATTAGAATTGAAATTGAGTTAAAATTGGAATTTAAAATTTAATATTAAAATAATGGGAATATAATAATATTATAATATGGTAATAGTGAAAATATATTTTAAATACTTTAAAAAATGAAAATATTGGTTTCAAATGATTTGTAACGATTTTATAAGTGTTGAAATCCAATTTGAATAGATTATTTCAAATATTGAAAAATAAGTTAAAACTAGATGTGTCGCGCGACGCGTCGCGCAACGGTAGTTCGCGATTTCGCGTCGAAAAGTTCAAATGAGTGTATAGAGTGGAATATGGCTCGGAATTCTTCGAGATAAGAAAATTCCGGACTATTATATCCATCTTCTAAATGAAGAAAGAAAATCAAAGTTTCGTTGAGTAGATTTTAAAATAAGTCCAAAATAATTTTTCAGAAAAATCTCGCTAGTGCAGTTAAGTGGTCATAACAGGAAATTTGTTTAAGTAGATGTTTTTAATTATGAAAAAATATGGAATTAATTTGATAAATCTATTTAAATTATTTAAAAGAGATTTGGATTGGAAAATATGAATTTTCGAATGTTTAAAATTTGTTTAATTCAAATAAGCTTATTTTCCATAGCACTTTTTTGCTGTGGCACTTTTCTGCTGCGAATTCTATAATTTTTGGAATATGAGTTTAAATGTAACAATGTTTTCCAGAATAAATTGTGAATGTTTTAGAAAGGATAATCAAGCGTTTTTGAAAGGTAATTTGGAATATTTGTAAGCAATTCCAAAATAAAGTTGAAAATCTGAGTATGCGGAAACGACTAGTACATTTGTCCTGCCTGCGAGATCTGAGAAGATAAAACATGGTGTTTAACTAAGGTTAGGGATGGAGCAACCAGTGCCTTGAACTTACGTGGCCTATGTTTTCTTGTCTTAGGTGAGGGGTGGAACAGATCGAAAGGAAAGCACAAAGGCTCTTAAATAAAAAGATTCTATTAATTTTTCCAAAATAAAAGAAGATTGGTATTATCCAAAATTTAAGCAATCTCCAAAACGAATGATTTCTATGATCCTATTTACTTCAAAATGTTTGTTAAGATTGATTTAGGGTTTTTCGTAAATGATGTCTTAATTAACATTGTTTTTGACCCGACTAAAAAGTAAAGAAATTTGGATCAAGAATTAAGTAAGCAAATTTGAGATATTTTCTCAAGAAAAAGAATGAATTTCTTAGAAATTATCCTAAGTCAAAAGAAAGAGATTTCGAAATCATCCGAAAAGAATTAAAGTGAAAAGAGACTTAATAAATCCTCGATATTGGATTTCGAAGGAATCGGGGTCGGATTTGGATAAATCACATTCGAAAACCACTTCGAACCATTATATACATTCGAACGTGAAGACATGTTAAAGATGATGATTATTGAAGACCGTGGATCTTTATAGCGTGAGAATAGCTTGTTGACTTGCTCTGGGTAGCTCCGGAGTTATATTTAATAGTGGTCTCTTCGTTGTGGAGATTTTTCGGATTGCAAGGACTACTCCCTACTAGTGGTAGTAGGAGAGTGCCTTCAATTTGTCCTGTTCCTGTACAACTTGTATGGACGTTTGTCTGACATTGCATTTCTAAAAATTACGTATGTTGGTTTTTATAAACGTACATCAGTGGTGGCGGAGAAGGCAACTTCTCTTAGCTTAACACCCTCCTTGAGACGTACAAGCTCAAGGGTTGTATTTTTGTGGAAGGCAACTAGTAGTTAACAGAAATGACAAGGTGGAATTCAAAGATGTGATATGTGCTATGTGAAAAAGGTAATCGTTGCCCCAAGCCTCATCAAACCGGAAATGACCGAAATAGGATTAGATGCGGCAAGGCTAAGTGGGTCATTCTCAATTAGTGTATGATCATCCCCTTCTAGATATATGTCTTCCCGCTATGATGTTCAGGATGTAAATTAATGTGGTGTATGGAAAACGAGTGCTACGTTAAAGGTCCGTAACTACCGGGGGATGATATATTCGATGCCATCTAGTTAAAGAGGTGGGTCGGTCTTGTGTTGGTAGAGGATCCTTTGTGATGGTCCTGGGAACATCCATCTAGAGGTGTACCCATTCGGAAGGTAGATCCTACGCCTGGTCATTTGTATGGAAATCCATTCTCCAATAAGAACCTACGGTTTTTGTTTGTATTGGTGTAATGAATAGCCTCAAAATGCTATATGGGCAACCATTTCGGATAAGATTAATAAGTTTATTTGCAAAAAATTTCAAAGAGATGTCATTAAGAATAATATCAAATGTTTTGATATAAAAGTGATTTAGTTGTCATAAGGTAAAAACCCGTCCGTATTTATGTGTGGGCGTGGTCTTATGAGATAATCTTTATTTTCAAAGGATTTATAAAAAGGCCGATATATGACACTGTCATCTATTATTGAGTTTTCTCACGCTGGTTTATCAAGCTTGATCCGGGTATTTTCAATACTCGGGTTAGATCCGAGTAGTTTCAGGTTTAGTCGAAGATGGTTGGAGATTCTAGAGGAGAGCTGGAGATATTCATCGACGTGTGGACATATTCTATTATCCACTGTACTTAGTGTATTTTGTTTGATGTTTGTCAGCATTTGTAAGGGCAGGTTTTATAGCTGTCCAAGCTGAATCTAGGTTAGACTCTAATATTGTATTTTAAAAGTTTCCACTGTAAAGATTATTATTGAAATAATATATGTTATTCCATTCGTGTAAGATTCTGTTCTGTCTACTTTTCTTAATTACCTGTAAAGATCCGTCTTTTCGTGCAATTTGAGTTAGACATGTGTGGTTTATTGTCGATTCAAAGAGTACAGGAAAACGGGTCGTTACATTTGGTATCAGAGCTTTTGGTTGAGCGGACACCGAAGCCTGATAGGAGTAAGTCTCATCAGAGATAGGATTAGTAATATCCTAGGATGAGTAACTCATTAGAGATAGGGTTAGTAATACCCTAGAATGAGTTATGAGAGTATTATATATATGAAAGCGTATTTGTTAATTTTATAAAAATGATTTTGTTTTAAAGAAATTGGTAAATGAATTTTTTTTACCTTGGGTTTATACTATAAATATTAAAGGAGATATCATTATTTTTGGGTTAGAAATTAAGGATTGTTTGTAATTTAGCTTAGCTAAAATACGAATATCTTGTGATTAGAATTGCACAATTTGACTGTAAGATATTTCATATAGAATCAATTAGTTGAAAGATATAATTTAGAGCTTTAATCATATACCCTTAGATATTTAGTATTAAGAAATAAGGATGATTAAGTGATTATCATCATGGATGTATTTAAAAGCTAAGTACAAATATCTTGTGAAGTAAAATTCACAATTTGACTGTAAGATATTTGATGATAATATTGAAGCTACAAGTTGTAACTAGGGAAAGTAAAGAGAAAATGTACACATAGAAAAAAAATTGTTATCGATAAAATAGAAAAAGATAAGCTAAAATTGAAATTTTGGGTAAATATAATATGAAAGGGTAAGTTCTATAACTTATAAAGGAGTTAAGTTAATTTGAAATTTAGACACTTTGACTAGGTTAAAATCAAAGTGAAATTTAAAAGAGGTATAAGAAGTATCATCCTAATATAAAAATTTGAATTAGTGATACATTTAGGGTAACATTTGTAATTCAAAATGAAGTAAGAATAGAAGTGGATATTTTTGAATAATATGGTTAGTAGGGTGATTGTTGGACGAAAAAGGTTAATAACAAATACCATGAGAATTAAGTTTCACAAATTTGACTTAGAAAATGGATAGGTAAATAAGTTAAGTAGTTAATCATAGAATCAGTAAGAAAAAGGTGTACACTTAGTAAACTTGTCTTATTAATATATGGATTGGATAAATAATATTAGCTAAATGAAAACCTTAGATAAAGAATACTAAGGTTGAGTTTTATAACTTATTATTTGAGATAATAGTAGAGTTCCATATTAGTTAAATACTTAGTTGAAGTAATAACAATTTAAAGTTTGGGGATATGTATGTATACTCTTAGGAAGTAAAGGTATATTATACAAGTTTATGTCATATTTGTATGCTTAAGTGATAATGGATTTAGAAAAAGGTAAATTGTTGTGAAATAAACTTGGATTAATAGAAATTTTGAAGAAATTTATTAGGTAAAGATGAATGTGAATAAGTACATAAGTTAAACATAGATCATTTCAGCACATAAATTTTGATCTAAGATTTGAGAACAAAACTTTGAGGTGTTTACATTAATTCGAAAAAGGATTTATCACTCGATTCTTGACGGCGAGCATTGATGGGAGTTTATGATTATGTACATGAGTTGTCTATCATAGTTGAGAGCTATGCAAGGAAAGCAAGGGTTTGTGATCAAGAAGTTTGATCAAAGTCCGCATTAGAAAATCGAGGGATCGATACTAGTTCAAAAGAAAAGTTGTGGATTCGAATAATATATCGAATCAAATATCACATATATTATGATGTGTTGGGTCTATCTACTTTGTAGTTGGATAGTTATCTCAAATAGTAGGCACTAAGATATAGTGGTTGGACTGATGTTGTGGTATGTATATATAGACGTCAGGTAAAGTACATGCTCAGGTCAGATAATGAGTTATGTGGTTGTATTCGTTTATCTTGATATAGTATCAATGTGGTTGTTTTGGATGCATAGTCTTGTTTGGTTGTTGTATATATTATCTTAAGTGTGCTGTATGCACTAGGTTTGGTAGGATAGACATTTGACATAATGTATGTATACATAACCGTAAGTACGTGATAGATACTCAGATTAATGTGGGGAATCTTTATATGTATGTTTGGCATCATTTGTTATAGTGTTGTTATGATATCGACCTTCTTCTTTTCTATCATCAGTAGAAATAAGCCAAATTATTTGAGGAGATGAGTATGGGATAGATCCCTTTATCTTTGATTTCATTTCGAGGACGAAATGGTTTTAAGTAGGGGAGTGTAGCGACCCGACTTCCTAACACCAGAAAGTCGCATCGCTAATTAAGAAAGAAAGGGATAGAAGAAGAAAAGAAAGAGAAAGAAGAAACACAACAACATCAGATAACTCACAGCGAAACGAATGAAATATACTATATCACATAAATTATTACATAGTGTCATATTACATCAAAGTATACAACTTATACAACACATATTTGACAGTTATAATCATTTGTCTAACTATACAACTCAAGATACAAGATACAGATACCAAACAACACAGCGGAACCATAATATATCTACACTGGAAGCCTCCTGCTCCATATCTCCTCCAGAATTCATCAAGCAAACCTGAATCACTCGACTACTCATACATAATATGAGTACCCAAGAGTTTAATAATACAGAAAATAAACACTCGGGTCAGATAGGGGTCTGGTGTGAGTAAACGAGTTAAAATTGCTTAACTTTAGAAAAACCTTTGAAAAGAAAAGGCATCACGTAAGACTTCCCACACATAAACATGGAAAAGTTTTTACCTTACGCTAACCAAAACATTTGATAGGAAATCCGGTGATATTATAATAGTGTCTAGGGTTTTCAAGTAAATATGAAATAGTCGAAATTGTTACATGATTAAATTCCAGCTACTAGCCACAAAAGTGGGTAATACAAACAAAATCGTAGGGTCTCGTAGGAAGAATGGGTTTCCATCAAAGGCAGGGCTACTGGGGTACCGCTCGTCATAGTACATGGCCTAGATCAACGTACCGAGGAGCTACCCTAACTCCCCTGCAACATAAGGTCGCGACCATTCCTTACTGAACAGTCCTGAACAAGACCACCCCGTGGTTGGCGCGACCAACCACACGCTAAGCCGAAATAGAAAGGGACCTCTAGACAGGGGTAAATCTCACTCTCAAGTTGGGGCTACCCACGAAGCCTTGCTGCACCTCCTCTGTTTTAGCCATTCCCAGTTGATGAGGCTTGAGGCTGCGATTACCTTTATAGAACACATCTATCTTAGAATGCTCATCGTCCATCTGACGATGTTCTGAAAGCATTCAATCCATACAAGTTCGTTTCGGGTTCGAACAAAAGCGAAGGCATTATCTCGTTGCACTCATATTGGAATCACCCTCAGAGTCAACGACCATAGCCCTTACACTCTAAATCACCATCTCGAATCTATAAGTACTATTCCGTCAAACTCATTACGGAATAACCCACAGAGTTATACTGATAGTTCTTACACCTCGAGTCTTCACTTGCTCCACTTGGATTCATGACCTAATATTTAATTGGAATCGATGTGGTTTTCGGATTATCCAAATATGGAAACCCGATCCCGGTCTCATCGAAACCAAACACCATTTTAATGTCCAAGTTGTACTCAAGGGTTTAAAATAGTTTAACTTATATTCAGGATGATATAATAGATAGATGAATCATATTATCACAATAGATAATTCATATCAACATTTATCTCACAAAGCAGCATATCACATAACAGAGATATCCAAATCATCCAATATCAACCAATCACCCAATATCAATCATCCAATATTGACCATCCAATATCAATCAATCAACCAATATTAATCCATCATCCAAAGAAGAATTGATTAACTCTTAATCAATTGGATTACTTAAATCCTCATCATTAATTTATTCCAGATAAATAAATTAATCATCTCTAAATGATCTTCCTTAATTAATCTTCTTTGATTAATTATGTTTTAATTACATTCAAGTAATTAGCCTTAACATATACAGTAATTAACCTTTAATTACTATCATTAATTACAATAATTAATGATCTTTCATTTATTTCCATTAATTAATTAACTCTGATTAATTACATTAAACCTCAATTAATTAATCATACTTGAATTAATTATTTTTATTAATCAACCTTGATTAATTAATTAACTAATAATCCTTATTAATTGATAATTAACTTATAATTAATCAAGTAATTAACTTGTAATTAATCATCTCATAATCATAAACAGCAATTAACAACTTGTTATTACTTATCGTAATTAATTAACATCTTAATTAATTATATTAACCTTGATTAATTAATCTAATTAATTAATCTTTAATTACTTCATTAAGTAATTAATTATTCAATTAAATAATAAATAGTACTTAATTAATTACTTTATTAATTAATTACATTTTAATTAATTACTCTTAGTAATTAGTCTTAAATTAATCACATTCCTTAATTAATTAATCACATTAATTAATTATCTAAAATTAATTAAGTAATAAACTCTTAATTACTTACATTAGTATTATCTCTAATTACTTCGTTAATAAATCTTGATTACTCTCTTAATTGATTACCTAACAAGTAATCAATTCCATCATTAAACAATCCTTAATACTTTAATTAATTAATTTCTCCATAATTAATTAACTTCAACAATTATATTAATCAATCCTTAGATTAATAATATCAAGTGATTATCCAATAATCACTTCCACTTTAATTACTTCCATGAGTAATCTTCCATTAATTACTTTCATAAGTAATTACCATTCTTAATTACATTCAATAATTAACCAATAATTATTTCATTAAGTAATTATACTTAATTAATTCATAATTAAGTGATTATTTAAAATTAAATAACAAATAACTAATTTTTTAAAATTAATTAAACAATTAATTAACGCCTTGTTTTTCAAAATCTTTAATTAATTAAGAAAAACATTTATCTTAATTAATCTTTACTATAAATCACATTAAGTATTCTTTAGCACATATCAATAATAATTTAACATAATTTATCTTCTATAAGTTAATTATTTGAATTAAACTAAATCAAATTTCAATAACTTAAAACAAATTATTCAATTTGGTTTATAAAATTATAACTTAAACTCATTTGAAATTAAAGCATTTAGAAATTAAATTTGAAATTCTAAAACACTTAAGTTTTCCAATTTAAACTTATTTATTTTCAAAATAATTTGAAAACTTTAGTCTTTAAAACATTACTTACAATTTACTTTAAAAACTTTAATTTAATATCTACATTCAAACATTTCCTTTTTAAATTAACATTCAAAATTAAATGAAGTTAATTACTTCAAAAAGAATTCATTTTTAAAACAAATTTGAATAAATTCAATTAACACCCCTTTTTTAAAAGTTTAACTTTATTTCAAAACATCAAACATTAAAATTATAAACTTATTTTCTTTTATAACTTGTTTAAAATTTAATGCTTGATCCATATTTGTTCAACTCAAGTTAAAATTTGTAACTTATCATTAATTCAAACTCGAGTTACTATGTAACTTTATTTCGTTACGGAACCTAACTAAAAGCACCCCCTACCCAAATAAAACTCGAGTCAAGGCACATGAATAATTCATGCCTACCTCGAAGCAACCCAGATACCTTCGTCTTCGAGTCTAACATGATCAAAACACGACAACTACTCTGGGTTCAATTCGTCTTCCCAAAACGAAAAAAAAACATTGCACATAAACGTGCACGGTGCATATGCGCGACCGCCTCCGGCCGCCGTAGAGCGTCGCGATCGACGTCGACGATCTCTCGGTCACACGCGAGCAACAATTCAAACCCAGATTCAAGAATTTGCGTACGAATGAAATTTCGAGCAAAAGAACCAAGATACTACAGAAACAAGACAACCAATCTCCCCTTTTCCGACCATCACGACGCCGATTACCCTTGCCGTCCTTACCATAGAATCTCCACATCCCCGAGCATCGTCCTCCCCAGAAGCGATTGAACCCGCACCTTATCCACGTCTCAAATTTCTCGGCAACCAAAACAATCAAAACCCAATACTAAACCCTAGTTCGATCGATTTCGATCAAATTACTCATTGGAAAAATTCGAAAGTATTTTTCCCAACGTCCACATCTCAGAAACAAGCCTCGACCCTAAATTCATCTTCAAACGCTGATTGAATCTTCGGCAATCATCAAAAACTCCTAAAATATTCAAACCCAAAATTCGCAATAATTCCTCAACTAAAATTTACAATATGCATATCAAAATTCATGATTTCCCATCGTGATTACATGCATGTAGTCCAAATTGAAAATTAAAATAGTTGATTCTTAACAAAAACTTAGTTTTCACTGTAAATTTCCTATTTATACATATCTGTTGCTTTAAAAATTATGAAACTAATTTTAAAATTACTATCAAACTATAACTTACATTTTTCATTTATACAACAAATTCAATTAAGTTATAGATTTGGAAGATTTTTGGATTAAAAGATGAAGAATCAAATTCTGCCTGAACAACAGAATTTAAATTCCCATTTACAGGCACTAAGTACTTATAATAATCATGCACTCACGTAAACACTATTCATTATATAAGTAAGAATTCATTTGCATGCATCATTATTTAACCATAAAATAAACCAAATCTTTTTTTAAAATGATTACTCACCTTATTTAATTGCAGAGAGCAGAGAACAAAGCATGGCAGATTTTAGTTCCAGGCTCTTGAACATTAAATTTTGAAAAAGCTGTTTTGTAGATGAAAATCCCTTGCATGCCTTCAATGTTGATGATTTTAAAGATTGAAACTTGTTGTTGACTCCCCTTAGAAATGCAGGTGATCAATTTTGCATTTTTGAAAAAAAATGCAGATTTGAAGTTGAATATCCATTTGAATTTGCAGATTGACATTTGCTTTTGAATTTCAATCTCAAGTTTCAAGTATTGAGAATAAATTTTTGGTTTGAGTCAATTTGAAACAAGAAAGGAAAAGAGTTTGAGAAAAAAGAAGAAAGTTGGAATCAAAAGAGAAAAACAAGTTTTCTTTATGTTCTAAATGAATTATGTTAATTAAAATTAATATAGTGCCACTTGTTATCCTTTTTTTACATTTGTCATTAAAGTTGTTTGATTGTTTTACAAGTGTTATTAAGATATCCTAGCATAATTACACATGTTACTTAAGAAATTTTTACTTAATTTAAAAGATAATAGAAAGCTCACTTACTTATTAAATTTACCATATTAATAAATATAAGTTTACCTTTAAAAGGAATATACTAAAACTAACTATAAAATAAATTCCTTATACATGTATTTACAATCTAAAACATTTATTTTTATACATTTATAACCATTTTAAATTCAAGCATTTTAAAAGAAAATAAAATAAAATTTATTTAAACTGTCATTAAAATAAACAATCATCTTATTTTTGAAAACAATTTAATTAATCTAAATTAACTTTTGAAAAATATTAAGTTTTAAAACAAAGCTTTAAATTACAATTATAAATTATCAATTGATTAAATTAAATTTCAAAACAACTCAAATTATAACATATACATACATATATTTTACAATTTGAAAATTCATCTTTATTTAAAACAAAAGGTCTCCTATTCATAATATATATATCAAATATATATTATAAATAGAATAAAATTTATTAGCTTTGAAAAATCAATTCTTATCAATATTGCCAGATTAAAAATTTATTAACTTTTAAAAGATTAATTTTACCAATTTAAATTCAAATTATAAAGAAAAATTATCAAACCAGTTAAATTATTAATACAGATTATTAAATTGGTATTGCCCAAAAATTTCGGGTCGTTACAGGGAGAATGTAACGACCCGTAATTTCGCTACTTCGAAAATAAGAGATTTCATTCGTTTTAAATTTAAAAAGGAGTTTAAATCTTAAATAAATATGTTATATATAATAAATAATTATCTACTCTTATGGTTAATAAATTAAAAAGTATAAATTTGGATTTTAGAACAAATCGACAAAAGTTAAGTTTTGTTAATAATAAATAAAGGCTTAAATAAATGAATTTAAATATTTATTTAAAAAGGTGAATCTTATTTAAAACATCTAATAAATATTAAAAAAGTAAATTTATATATTTAAAAGTATGTTAATAATCGTTTTACAAAAATAATCAGAATTTGTCGCATTTTGTCAGTTTTACATACACTGTAAAAATAGAGATTTTGATATTAATTAAATATGATTTTAAAATATAAAGAGAAATTTTTTAATTTATTTAAAAAAGTAAAAAGTTTATTTCAAAGTTTGGTTTACTTCAATATATAGCTTAATAAAAACGTCAAATTTTGACGGTAAAATTTGTCGACAAAAACACCGTTTTCAACCAAAGCAAGTTGTCGATAAGTTGTTGCAACTTGATACATTTTCTAACTTATAAATACAAGTTTGCAAACTATTTAAACATTTTACATTTAGCACTAAAGACAAATGGAGTTTACTTTTGAAAATAGTTTACATAAATAAAAAATGTAAATGTTATGATTTGACAAAAGAGTGTAAAAGTAAACAAATAAAACAACATCATTACATATCTTTCTTTATCTTATACATGATGTGAACTAAACACCTTGAATTCAAAAAAAATAAATTATGAAAAGATAAGTAACTAAAGGAATTAATGACACATATGCTCACCATTAATGCATACATACAAATCCATTTGATGCAAATCAAATCAAGTAAAAGTCTTCTTTTTAAAATGCATACTTTAAGAAAAAAAAGGAGTAATCATTTCACAAATTCAAATCACATTTATGAGCCATCCTTTCCTTTCACAAATGCATGTCTTTAAGGGTTAAATTAAGGGTAGAAAGGTAAATTAAAAGTCAAAAAGTAGAGAAGGGTATTTTAGTCATTTGCCATCCAAAGCTCAAGCATAAATATGCATCCATACCTTTCATTTTTCACACTTCATTCTCTACGTTCTTCTTCACTTTCTGCTTCTACTTCACCTCCTTTTCCATGGCATCCAACCTCTCTTCCACCTCCATTTTCCTTCTACCTCCAAACCATCACCACCACATCATCAATACCTAGCCACACCGTCACCTAAACCACCTTACCCCTCTCCAAAATCACCTACCCGCCTCCTTCAAGCCTCCAACACCTCACACCCCCACCCAAAACCCAGGGCCAAGGCCATCTCCACCCAAGGAGAACTCCTACACCAAGGCCGTACTCCCTACACCCAAGCCGAGCCTAAAACCCACCTACCCAATCACCTACAAGCTATACCCTCTTCCACATCCACCTACCCAAGGCCGTACACTCTTCTCTTCCATATAAAAAAAGAAAAGAAAAGAGAAAAGAGAAAGAAAAAGAAAAGGAAAAGCAAAAGCGATCGGAAAGGAAACGGCAAAAGGCGAGACGTTGGAAATAACATGTTAGCGAGAGACGGAAATCTTACGTTAAAGTTTAACGGAGTGGATATGAAGGTGAGAAATTCTCATCGCTTTTTGAATTATATTGATTATCATGCTTAATTGTTATGTTAGATAATCACCATTTGATGATATAGATGTTTGATTGATTGTTTAAATATGTTGGATAATCCGTAGTAATGTTATGACATTTACCGTATTGAATATGCTAGTATTATATGATTGTTGTATGATTGTGATGATAATTTGGATCTCAAATTCCTATTAATTAAGTAATCCCTTTATTTAAAAAGACCATATTTTAGTAATATGAGATATTGTGGAAAAATAAGTCTCTTTCCATTTAGAAGTGAAATTAAAGTTAAAATAACAGGAGAATTTGAAATTTACAGTGAAACGAATTTGAAAAGGATAGTTAAATAGGAATTGAAATTGAGATGAATAGTGAAATTGAAATCATTTTTGAAAAAGAAAGTCTAGTTTAAGATTGAATTGAAGTTTAAATTGAAATTGGATTTGAAGTCTAAGTTTTAAATGAGTTTAATTTGAGATTAGAATTGAAATTGAGTTAAAATTGGAATTTAAAATTTAATATTAAAATAATGGGAATATAATAATATTATAATATGGTAATAGTGAAAATATATTTTAATTACTTTAAAAATCAAAATATTGATTTAAAATGATTTGTAATGATTTTATAAGTGTTGAAATCCAATTTGAATGGATTATTTCAAATATTGAAAAATAAGTTAAAACTAGGAGTGTCGCGCAACGTTAGTTCGCGATTTCGCGCCGAAAAGTTCAAATGAGTGTATAAAGTGGAATATGGCTTGGAATTCTTCGAGATAAGAAAATTTCGGACTATTATATCCATATCTTCTAAATGAAGAAAGAAAATCAAAGTTTTGTTGAGTAGATTTTGAAATAAGTCCAAATCAATTTTCTAGAAAAATCGCGCTAGTGCAGTTAAGTGACCATAACAGGAAATTTGTTTAAATGGATTTTTTTAATTATGGAAAAATAAGGAATTAATTTGACAAATCTATTTAAATGATTTAAAAGAGATTTGGATAAAAAAATATGAATTTTCAAATGTTTAAATGTTTTTTAATTCAAATAAGCTTGTTTAACACTTTTGCAGCACTTTTCTGCTGCAAATTCTATAACTTTTGAAATATGAGTTTAAATGTAACAACGTTTCCCAGATAAATTGTGAATGTTTGAAAAAGGATAATCAAACGTTTATGAAAGATAATATGGAATATTTGTAAGCAATTCCAAAATAAAGTTGAAAATCTGAGTATGCGGAAACGACTAGTACATTTGTCCCGCCTGTGAGATCTGAGAATATAAAACAAGGTGTTTAACTAAGGTTAGGGATGAAGCAACCAGTGCTCTGAACTTACTTGGCCTATGTTTTCTTTTCTTAGGCGATGGTGGAACAGATCGAAAGGAAAGCTTGGATGCTCTTAAATAAAAAGATTCTGTTAGTTTTTCCAAAATAAAAGAAGATTGGTATTATCCAAAATTTAAGCAATCTCCAAAATGAATGATTTCTATGATCCTATTTACTTCAAAATGTTTGTTAAGGTTGATTTAAGGTTTTTCATAAACGATATCTTAAATAACATTGTTTTTGACCCGACTAAAAAGTAAAGAAGTTTAGATGTAACGCCCGATCCCTATACCCATGCTAACCAAGAGCAATACTAAGTATTACTGTCGGAAAGTACGAAGAATGAGACTCGATAGGGCTAAATTTGTATTAATTCCCTTGAACTAACACTGGCACGAGAAATTTCTCGATTTTTTTCTTCTTCTACTTACCTTTCGTGCGCAGTGTTGGTTCAAAGCAATGGTACAAGATAAAAAAAATTCAGGTTACATAGTACAGAATATAATAGAATGTACAGTTCAGCACAACAACAGTATAATGCATAATACATATCATAATAGTAATGTCCATGATACATAGTCTATCGTACATATCACTTCCAAAATACATAATAACATACATACCATAATACATATTAACTACTCCTAAGTCCAAGCTGAAAAGTCCAAAACCCCAAAACGTGGAAAATGATAAGAATGCCGCTACAATCCATGCAACCTAACCTGCAACCACAATCCTCAGACTGACCCGAGGATTGTAAAAAAAATCACACGGGTCAGACTATTTCTAGAGTGAGTGAAGTAAGATCTATGAACAATAATTGTCTCAATCAAAGAAAGCGTTGCATGTATAAACCAACATGAGGCATATATTTGTGTGAGAACCAACATGCAAATTTGGTTTCATAAACAATTCCTTTAATCAAACAATGGTTTTAGGCCAAACCTATCATATGTAATCCAATAAATACCAACCAAATTATCATTTGCAACACAAAGAATAAGTTCATACACACATTCTCCAAAGATACTGGGTTTTCAAAATCAACTTTAATACTTTCCAAAAATCATAAAGTAAAGAAAATTGCATTATGGGAATTATGAGATAAATGTAACACGACTCATAAAATATACCAATAAATAGACGCTAGTATTGAAAAATCACAGTGGTAGAGCTCGAGCGCGCGCGGAGAGATCAACCCCGTAACATACTCATAACGCCATAGTACACCTGGCGATCAACCCTGGATAACCAAGACGGTCTAAGGCAAAGGCCGTATGCTAGCCGTTCACGGATCTACACGTGGGACCCCCACGCCTCCATCCATCATAGTCCGTGACCCGCCGATCGGGGATCCCGATCAAAAATAAGATTAGTCCTATGTAGCAGACCGTTGACCTATAGTGGTTAAAGGGCATGTGATATACCACCGATTCAGGTAGCGATCCTGAATCAGGTCGGCAATTTTGACCCATTGGTACAACATAGTCCAATCTATCCCAACCCAAAATCAAAGTGTTTGTAATTTTGAAACACTTCTCAAAAATAAAAGTCAACGATGACAATCGTCTTCCAAAAATTCCATTAATAAACCCAGTATAATATTCAAAAAGCAAATAAAATTTAGCAAAATCATTGTCTGTAGGAAAAAAAAATACGTACATCTCCGTTTCGCATTAATACACAAGTACCCCATAATACGTATGTATCAAGACGAAACATTAAAACTTAATTTATTGAATTAAAGCTATTTAAGTTTGTTAAAAAACACATTTATAACAATTTATTTAAACAAAATAACGCATGCATTGGTATGCAAAATGCTATCAAAAGGTTTGAAATAAAATTTCTTTTTCATGAAAAATTTATTAATCGATTATTATATTTTTTTTAAAAAAATAAAATATAAAACCCATTTTTTTTCTTTTTTTTTCGACGGACGATGACTGAACTTGTGCAGCCCCTAGCTGGGCTGCAAGTGCGCAGCCCACCTGGGCTGCACATACAACCCAAACTGGGCTGCTCGTGTTGTGACGCCCCACCTCTATACCCACGCTAGCCAAGAACACTCCGGAGTAGTGCTGTCAACTAGCACGGAGAATAAGGCTGTTGAGGAGCGACCATCCATGTAATTGCTTATCACATGGTGGCTATAAATAATCTTCGGAAACAAACATAGAAATAATTATATCACAAATCAGTCACAGATATCCATATCACAAATGCGGAAGAAGATATGAATATATAACTAACACATGAAAGTGTACATCAGAGTAGTGGTCAGTAAGATCCACGATAATACAAAAGAATAGCAACACGTGCTATACAAAAGAATACAACTATGAGCCTATATCTCAAGTGTATACAACAAAAACTGCTAATCTAAACAGTTAGCCAAAAGTCAGAGTGATGAATCCCTGGGAAGAAGTCAAGCAGAAGCACCTGTAACATCTCGGTCTGACCCGAGTATTATTTAAGAAAATAATAAACGGGTCAGTCTAGCTATAAATATCAGATGACATGATATAACATAAAAGATATGGCATAAACATAAACATCCATAATGACATACCACTATAAGCATGTAAATAATGATCAACAGAAGATCAATCAATAAGAGATAATCAATATCACAAGAATCTTCTCAAAGATTCGGAAAGGGCATCATACCCCAAACTTGTACTCATAACAAGTCAATGACATAAATTCTAGAAATCAATGCAAGAAGTCCAGAAATCATAGAAAAGAGAAAGAGGCCTATCACATGAAGGTCCGAAGACCAAGGGGAGCTACCCCACATGTGTGAATGGAATCACACAGATTAAGGTCCAGACTAACCAAAAAGCAAAAAGGTATGTGTGAGTGGAATCATACAAGTGGTGTCTAGTCTAACCTCGCAACAAGAGACATCGCACAGTTGCTAGTCTAAATCATCAGAATGATCGTCATGATCAACGAGAAGTGTCAATTACACTAAGCTAGTAAATATAGAAGTTTAGCTTCATGTCCCATAACCACTTGCTTAACTTAAATATTTACGAACAAACTGTAAATCTTCACTAATAAAATTGTCATAAGAGGTTCAATCGAACAAGTCCAAGAATTAACCGACGAAGTGAACGCAAGCGTTTCATACCACTTGTTTTACTAAGTCGTTTAATTAGATTTCTCATCCGAGTGAGGTAAAGGTTTGTATATACTAATAGATTGGAAAACGGTTTAAGAAAAGAGCTTTGTTATTAAAAATAGAGTTGAAATTGTTTGTTAAAAGAGTTTTGATATTTACTACTAGTATTGAAACCTTTATATTATAAAGTGACAAAACACAGAAGCAATTATAGAAACAATCAGTCACAAAAATCGCATACGGAGATGTGAATAAAATCCAAGGAAATCAGCTCAATGTTTTTCAGATAAGATCCTCTACGGAGGGGGGGGGTCCAGGGGGGGTGGCAACCCCCCAAGGTGGGGGTGCGGGGGCCTAACACAATGGCAACCCCCTCTTCTCCTCACTCTTCATAAATTTCCTAACTAAATGAGGTCTAACGACCTAAGGGTTCACGCGGCCTAACACAATGGCCGAGCGACCTAACTGGAGTTAAGCGAGGCAAGCGACTTAAGGTCCAACGACCTACAACTCAAGCAAGCCGAGCGACCTAGTGTGGAGGGGTCGAGCGACTTAAGGAAGGCGAACGACCTAAGGTCTAACGACCTACGACTTAACAGAGTCGAGCGACCTAAGGTCTAACGACCTACGACTTAACAGAGTCGAGCGACCTAAGGTCTAACGACCTACGACTTAACAGAGTCGAGCGACCTAAGGTAAATGGTCCAACGACCTAACTCGAACGACTTATCTGGAGCTTAGGTCGGAGACGACCTACGAGATAAACCAGGGCGAGCGACTTAACGTTTGCTTAGAGATTATAGGTCGGAAACGACCTAAGACTTAAAGCTTAACTCGCGAGCGACCTACGGCTTAAGGCCTAACTCGTGAGCGACCTACGACTTAAGGCTTAACTCGCGAGCGACCTAACTCCGAAGTGCCAATACTTCCAGAATGACCTAAAGCCCTGCGACCTATGGTACTAACTCGCGAGCGACCTAACGACTTAACTCGTGAGCGACCTAATTCCGAAGTGCCAATTCTTCCAGAACGACCTAAAGTTAACTCGTGAACGACTCATGACCCATGGACGAACGACTTAACTCCGAACGACCTAAAAATGGCCAGAACGACCTAAGTGCAGAAAATTCACCAAAACGCTAAAAATTGAAGTTTTTCGCCAATCCAATCCAAACCAAATGCTAACATGCATGCAAAAATGATAGGGAATCATTCTCAACAGTCCAATATAGTTATAGGCTAGAATTGTGAGATAAAAATCTCACCTTTGCACCAAATATCAATGAAAATGAAGTTTTAAGCAAGCAAGAATCAATCCTTCTTCTATCTAAGCACAAGAAGCTTGAATCCAATGTCTTCTTCCTGAATTTGGAGTAGAAAGATGGATTGCAATTGAATTTGAGTTTTGGAATTTTAATTTCGCATTCCCTCCACCATTAATGCCAAAGCTTGATTAGTTAGGAAATTTATGAAGAGTGAGGAGAAGAGGGTTGGAACTTGGGCTTAATAGGCTAAACTAACTCAAAGTCCAAAGCGGGAAAAGTTAGTGAAATTTCACTAACTCCAAACCTATCGATGTTTATACTTAAAAAAGTTGTAAACGACATTTCGAACTCAATGGAAGTGGTTTCGAGTCCTAATTTGACCGTTTGCAAAAAGTATCTTTTCGGATCAAAATCCGATTGACGAGTTAATATTTAAATAAAATATTTAAATACAAACTCGATAAATATGCGGGTTGTTACACATGTGCAACCCGCCTTGGCTGCAACTGCAGTCCAAGAGTGGCTGCAAAGCGCAGCCTGTGTGTAGCCCTCCTGGGCTGCACACCTGTGCAGCCCAGAGCTGCGCCTGCGTGCAGCCTGGACGGCGCCTGCGTGCAGCCCACCTGAGCTGCACACCTGTGCACACCTGTGCAGCCCCCAGGACGGACTGCACCTGTGTGCAGCCCTTCTGGGCTGCACTCCTATGCAGCCCCTCAGGTGTGTAGGGGCTGCACACCTGTGTGCAGCCCGACTGGGCTGCACAACAGTGCAGCCCCAGGGATGCGCACCTGTGCAGCCCTCCCCAGGGCTGCAGCCCCAGGGATGCGCACCTGTACAGTCCTCCCCAGGGCTGCACACGTGTGCAGCCCTTCTGGGCTGCACACCTGTGCAGCCCCCTCAGGGCTACACCTGTGTGCAGCCCACCTGGGCTGCACACCTGTGCAGCCTGGGCTGCACCAGGTGCAGCCCCCCATGGCTGCACACCTGTGCAGCCTCCTATTGGCCTGTGTAGCCCCCTAGGGTTGCAGCCCCCTAGGGTTGCATGCGGCCCATGGGGGCTGCACATGTGCTGCAGCCCACCGTGGCTGCTCATGCAGCTGTCTGGGCTGCACATGTGCAGTTCTAACTGAGCGGCGTAGTCTCTTCCTGAGCTGTGCTGCGATTTTGCAATTTCAAAACATTTTTTTTCGAAGAGAAGAAAGCTGCAACTCATTATGGCAAATAAACAAACACCATTCATACATTTTTTTTTCAATCAACACACGAATTAGGGAATGCGCAGACAATAATAATGCAAGAATTTCATCCAATATTTGCATGCATATAAGATAAATAATATAAAACAAAACATGATTATAACTTCACTCACCTAAAGCTTCAAATTGCAATCTTCAAGCTTTATGTAAGTTAGTCTTTGATTGATTGCCTTTCACCTTTCAATTGCTAACAAAATCAAAAACCCTAAATTGTTATTCACTGAAAAAGAAGGATGCTAAAGAATTACAGGGATACTTACACTTAGAAATTGTGAATCTATCTTTTAGATTTGATTGTAGATAAGCTTTTTGGATGAAGGGATTAGAAATTGGGTTTTTATCTTCTTCTTTTTTCCTTCTTTCTGTTTCTGTACGTACAATAAAGAATTTGAGGAGAGAGAATGATATTTTTATTACAAAGCCCCTCCTCTAGAATCTTCTCCCAAATAAACCCTTATTTTATTATTTCTCTTTTTTTTTCTTTTTTAATTCAATTTATTCATTATCTTTTTGTCCTTATTCTAGATTTTTCTTTTGCCTAACAATATTTTATTCACTTTCTAGATCTTTCCTACATGACATTAAAAAAAAGATATTTATTTATTTATTTATTTATTATTATTATTATTTTACCCTTTCCTTCTTTCTTTTCTTTTTTTCCCTCCTTTTATACCAAATTGTAAATCAACATAAAAAATTCTTATCTAAATTTTTCATACATAAAACGCATTTTATATCATGAAATTAGTTACCATTATTTCATAAAAAAAACATAACACTCTCAATCTTTAACTTTCCAAATAGTTTGGTTAATAAAATGGTTTATTTATTAAAATAAATTACACTACCACTAAAAAGACATAATTTATAACTCCAAATAAAAGTAAATGAATTTGTTACCATTTATTTTCCTCTCAACGCTATTAATATTAAATTCCCATTTTATTTCCTTTTATTATTATTTTTATTTATTTATTATTATTTTCTCCATAAATATTTAATTGTTTATTATTATTAACTAATTAATTATCAACTTATTAGTTTATTCCCAATTTAGTATCCCTAAAAATCGGGTTGTTACATTAGATCAAGAATTAAGTAAGGAAATTTGAGATATTTTCTAAAGAAAAAGAATGAATTTCTTAGAAATTATCCTAAGTCAAAAGAAAGAGATTTCGGAGTCATCCCAAAAGAATTAAAGTGAAAAGAGACTTAATAAATCCTGTATCCTCGTATACACTTCCTATCGATATTGGATTTCGAAGGAACTAGGGTCGGATTTGGGTAAATCCCATCCGAAAACCACTTTGAACCAATGTATACGTTCGAATGTGAAGATATGCTGAAGATGATGATTACTGAAGACCGTGGATCTTTATAGCGTGAGGATTGCTTGTTGACTTGCTCTGGGTAGCTCCCGAGTTATATATAGAAGTGGTCTCCTCATTGTGGAGATTTTTCGGATTGTAAGGACTACTCTCTACTAGTGGTAGTAGAAGAGTGCCTTCAGTTTGTCCTGTTCCTGGACAACTTGTATGGACGTTTGTCTGACATTGCATTTCTAAAGATTACGTACATTGGTTTTTACAAACGTACATCAGTGGTGGCAGAGAAGGAAACTTCTCTTAGCTTAACACCCTCTTGAGACGTACGAGCTCAAGGGTTGTATTTTTGTGGAAGGCAATTAGTAGTTAACGGAAATGGTAATGTGGCATTCAAAGATGTGATATGTGCTATGTGAAAAAGGTAATCGTTGCCTCAAGTCTCATCAAACCGGAAATGACCGAAATAGGATTAAGTGAAGCAAACCTAAGTGGGTCATGCCCAATTAGGGTATGATCACCCCCTTCTAGATATATTTCTTCCTACTATGATGTTCAGGATGTAAATTAATGTGGTGTATGGAAAACAAACGCTCGGTTAAAGGTCGGTAACGACCGGAGGATGATATATTCGGTACCATCTAGTTAAAGAGGTAGGTCGGTCTTGTGTTGGTATAGGATCCTTTGTGATGGTCCTTGAGACATCCATCTAGAGGTGTACCCCTTCGAAAGGTAGATCCTACGCTTGGTCATTTGTACGGAATTCCATTCTCCAATAAGAACCTATGCTTTTTGTTTGTATTGGCGTAATGAATAGCCTCGAAATGCTAAATGGGTAACCATTTCGGATAAGATTAATAAGTTTATTTGCAAATGTTTTCAAAGAGATATCATTAAGAATAATATCAAATGTTTTGGTATAAAAGTGATTTAGTTATCATAAGGTAAAAACCAGTCCGTGTTTATGTGTGGGCGTGGTCTTATGAGATACTCTTTATTTTTAAAGGAATTATGAAAAGGCTGATATATGACATTGTCATCTATTATTGAGTTTTTCTCACGCTGGTTTATCAAGCCTGATCTGCGTATTTTAAATACTCGGATCAGATCCGAGTAGTTTCAGGTTTTGTCGAAGATGTTTGGAGATCCCAGAGGAGAGCTGGAGATATTCATCGACGTATGGACATAATCTATTATCCGCTGTACTTAGTGTATTTTATTTGATGTTTGTCAGCATTTATAAGGGCAGGTTTTATAACTGTCCAAGCTGAATCTAGGTTACACTCTGATATTATATTTTAAAATTTTCCACTGTAAAGATTATTATTGAAATAATGAGATTCTGTTCTGTCCACTTTTCTTAATTACCCTTAAAGATCCGTCTTTTCGTGCAATTTGAGTTTGACATGTGTGATTTATTGTCGATTCAAAGAGTATGGGAAAACGGGTCTTTACAGCACTCCAATGGGAATAATGTCAGTAAGAGGGGAATAGTTTTTAGCTATGGAACTATACAATGTAACTCTTAAATCTAGCAATAAAATTGTTCCAAATTATTTTGATGTCCGTTCTGGTATTTGTAATGATAAAAAAGAAGTCAAATTGGAACTTAAAACTGCATCGGTGTTGGATACTCAAACTAACACTAAGGCGAGAATCCTAAATCCCTGAAATCTGAGGGGAAAAAGAAAAGAACATTCATGCACATCATTGTATATCGATGAATATAATTTAGTTTATGCACAGTATTTCTCCGAGGATGCTCAGAAACTGGAATTTTCTTTGAACTCGCTACCAGAAGAGGAATCATAAAGTGAAATAGACCCAAGGTTAGGGGTTTTAAAAAAGAATTAAAGCCAGTAGATGATCTCGAAGACATACAAATAGATCCAAAGGACCCCGCAAAGGTGCTTAGGATAGGAAGAACCTTAGTGGAGTGGCAAGGGATGAACCGATAGACTTCTTAAAAAGTTCAATAGATGTATTTTCCTAGAATCATTCAGACATTGTAGGAATAGACACAGCCATCATCTGCCAAATGCTGAACATCGACCGAGATGCTCATTTGATCAAACAGAAGCATAGGACTATAGGCTAGGGAAGATACGATGCTCTAAACAAAGAGGTTAAGAAGTTAAAGGAGAATGGGTTCATAAGGGAGGAATACTACCCAAACTGGATTACTAACCCAGTACTTGTAAGAAAACCCAATGAAAAATGGAGAACTTGCATAGACTACATAGATCTTAATAAGGCTTACCTGAAGGGCAATTTTCCCTTACCAAGTATCGATTAGTTGGTAGACGCAACTGGTGAGCACGAATTACTTTCATTTATGGATGCATATTCGGGATACAATCAAATAGCCATGTTTGAACTTGATAAGGAGCAAACCAGTTTTGTGACATATAAGGTTATACTACTACAAGGTAATGCCATTTGGGATCAAGAACATGGGGGCAACCTACTAGACGTTGGTCAATATGATGTTAGCTAAATAGATTGGGAAGATCATGGAGGTGTATGCGGATGACCTACAGGTTAAGTCAAAATGGCATCAAACAATGTCAAAGACTTGGAACATACCTTCACAGTCCTAAGGCAATGCCAAATGGAGCTAAATCCTCTAAAGTGCACCCTCGCCATCCAGTCATGCTAGTTCCTAGGGTATATAGTGATAGCATATAGCATTAAAGCAAACCTTAAAAAGATTAAGGCCATAAGAAAAATGATAATCCCAAAGAAACTGAAGGACTTGATGAGTCTAAATGGCAAAGTAGGCGCCCTAAGTAGATTTATATCCAAAGCCCTAGAAAAATGCAACCCATTCTTCGACTAAGTGAAGTAGGGGCAAAAATTCAAATGGAATGAGGAGTGTGAAGCTGCTTCTGAAACCTGAAAGATCATTTGGTCAATACTCCTATATTATCGAAACCGATGACAGGTGAGAACTTATCCATCTATTTAGTTATAACTGATTAAGCTATTAGTGTTGTAGTGGTATGAGAGGATGAAGGGATGCAAAGGACCATTTATTTCACACGTAAGCAGTTATCCGTGGCGGATCTAAACTACTAAGTTGTTGAAAAGCTTGCGTAAACCTGCTCCTGATAACAAGAAAGTTGCGGCCCTATTCCCGAGCACATCCATCAAAGTCCTCATAGACAAGCCTCTTAGGAAAATACTACAGAAGCCAGAGCATCGGGACACCTAGTGAAATATGCAGTTGATCTTAGTCGGTTAGACATCATCTACTGCCCTAGGATGGAAATAAAAGGCCAAACACTTGAAGATTTCGTTGCAGAATGCACTTTAGCCACTGAACCCCATTCAAAGGGTGAAGCAAACACCCCATAGTTCTAGAAATTGTTCATAAATGGAACATTGAATGAACAAGGGTTAGGAATTTGATATGTATTGATCACTCCAAATGGGCAAAAGCTGCAAAGAGTAGTGCAGCTCAGTTTCGAAGCAACCAACAATATGGCAGAATATGAGGCTCTCCTTATGGGCCTACAAATGTCCCAAGTAATGAAGATAACTCACATTAAAATTCACAATGATTCCCAATTAGTTGTGAATCAAGTGCAGGGACATTTCTAAGAAAAGGAGCCGACCTTAGCCAAATATGTGGAACTATCTAAGAAATTACTAGAGCAGTATGAATAATTTGAGACAGAGAAAATCCCGTGTGGAAGCAATTCATCCGCCGAATCCTTAGCAAAACTACCTAGCTAGTATCAAAGAGGCCAATGAAACGAAGATAGTACCAATTGGGCATAAAGTAGAGCCAAGTATAACAAAATTGATTCAAATACTAGTCCTGATTCGAGCCTAACGGGCCGCCGTTCAAGTCACAAAAAATCAGGAAACAATGGAGAACCAAAAGCAAGCCTCCATCAAAGACCAAGGAGAATAATTGGATGACACCCATCAAATATTTCCTCTTAAAAAGAGTCTTTTCTCCAAATATAAATAAGCCTCCAAAGATAAGATACCAAGCTTTGTGCTATTCCTTCTTTAATGGCATATTATACAAGAGAGAGTATTCTACCCTTTATCTTTGGTGTGCGTCCAAAGAGTAGAGGGTATAGGTCATGAGCGAAGTACATGAGGGCCAATGCATAGATCAATCCAGGTGAATTTTTTTTTAGCAAAAAGGGCATTGAGATACGAGTATTGTAACAACCCGCCTATTTAACGATTACATATTTAAATGTTTGATTTAAATATGGCGTCGTTATTCGAATTTTGGGGTCCGAAATGTCACTTTCTGCAAACGGCTGAATTGGAGCTCGAAACCACTTCCATTGAGTTCAAAATGTCGTTTGCGATCTTTCTGAGTATAATCTTTGATATGTTTGGAGTAAGTCGTAATTGGCTACGTTTTCTAGTTGGGTTTTGGGTTTGGGTTCAGCCCACTAGCTAACTAAACCCACTTAACCCCTCTACTTCAGCCCTCTCCTCTCCATTCACTCTCATTTCATTTCATTTATTAAGTAAAAAACTGAAATGGGGGAAGAGAAAAAGAATTAGGAAATTCCAAGCCCTAGTTTCCTTTGCAAAGCTTGAATCCTTGCTCCAAAATCAAAGAGAAGCAATAGGTAAGCTTCATCTTCATCTTCTCCATCTCTTCTCCTCTTCAATTTCAGTAATTTCCTAACCCTAACTTAGGAAATACTTGCTTTGATTTTAGATTGAAGCTTGTAGTGTTGAAGTGGAGTGTAGTTGGTTGATTCCTTGCATTTGTGCTTCTTCATCTTCTTTGTTTTGTGTAAAAAGGTGAGTTTTTAACTCACATCTACTTCTCTTGATTTCATGGGTGTTGGGTATGGATTCCTAACAAGTATGCATGTGCCATTGCTTTGGATTTAGAAAGAATTTGCATTTCATTGAAATAGGGCAGGAAGTGCAAAATCATCAGGTTCGGCCGACCGAGCCCTGTAGCCGGTCGACCGACCTGCTGCCCCGAGCCATATTTTGTTTCCTGCATCTGGCCGACCGACCGAGCCCTGTAGTCCGGTCGACCAACCTGCTCTGTTCTGCCTATTTTGCATATTTGATTGGTTTTCCGGATTTTATCGATTCAAGTTGGGTTTTTAGTGTTTGTTGTTGCATCTTTGGCTTTGATAACTTGCTTCTGACTTCATTCACGATCTTAATAAATAATCCCTCTAAATCGTATTAAAAGCTCCCTTCTCCGCTTTATAAATTTCTATTTAAACACACACAATTTTGCACTTCGAACGAAGTGGAAAGGTGATTAAATGGTTGGGCAAAACACGGACCATGAATCTGTGCGTTTATTCTTCCGATTAATCCCCGACCTATTCAATTGATCGTTTTGACCTTCGGGTTTGGTTTACCGATGATATGAGGTAAACTTTGTACTGCTTTGAGTGTGAAAGTGACTGACGGATAGTAAATCGTTTAGTGCGAACGAGTGGTTATGGGACATACGTTAACACTTTTCGGATTCCTCTTCGAGAGTTGTGACACATTCCGCCAGTTAGTGGTGTCCAGTACTGGGTCTCTGACCTTCACCACTGCGGTTTGTCGCCCTATAGTATCGCTCCGATGTTGGCCTTATGTGCCGCATGAGTGATATTGGGTTTGTGCCTTCGGGTTTGTCGCCCTATATAGTTTCGCTCTGATGTTGGCCTTATGTGCCGCATGGGTGATACTTGGGTTTGGAGTCTTCGGGCTCATGGATCCTTGTTTATACAGTACTGAGCTCGAGCAATTTTATGATGTTTCATTGATATGTATATTCCCTTGGTATCGCCCTTCGGTGTTGGTCTTTTTGAGCCGCATGTAGTATAGCGATTACCTTGTGGAACTTGTATACCTTATGGGTACTTGTTATTTGCCTTTTGGCTTGCTTTGGGATATTTATATCCTTTGTTTATTTGAGATGCCGGTGATATGAGGCTTGTCCTATATGATTCATCTTTTGTTGATGATTGTGTTATCTCCTTTAGAGATATTTGTTATACTTTGTAACCTTGCAGGTTTATGATTGTTCAGTTTATCTAACTGATTTGTTTAGCTAGACTGACCCGGGTATTTTATACTCGGGTCAGACCGAGATATTTCAGATTAGGTGCTTTGGACTTAGCCTCTTTTTCTTCCGCATGGACTATTCCGCTAGTTTCTTTTTGTCTTAGCTTTCTTGTAGTCCTTCTATGTTGTAACTCTGATATGTATTCTTGTGAACTCATCTGTATATTGTGGTTTGCTATACCACTTGATATGTATTATTTTGTATACTCTGTTGTGTATCTGTTTATGTGTATATTATGATCGACTGTTCTGTGATGTGAATTACATTTGAGTTGTTATATTTTCTTCTGATAGATCCTATAGCCATTGTAGTCTTGCTTTAAATATTCATTGAATACGTCGAACTGTTTGTGATTCTACTTTTCGACGTGTTTAGTGAATAGTTAAGGTAAGATTACACATGGTCGCTCCTATCCAGCCTTATTCTCCGTGTTAGCAGACGGTATTATCTATACAATACTCTTTGCTAACGTGGGTATAGAGGTGGGGCGTCACAGCGTGGTATCAGAGCTGAGTTCAGAACAAAATATGATAAACACAGAATAGAGCACATATTACGATACACCAGAGTGTGATAAGTGATACAAATTTTGAATCATCGTGTCTCTCTCTATTCCTTCTTTACCTTTGAAGGGTAGATAGGATTTGGGGAATACGTCTAGGAATATATTTTATTCCGTAGTATTCCATATTGAAATATCTACCTTGTAGTTAATCTTTATCTTCTTCAACTTTCAGCTTATGGCTGGAAGAGGCAGAGGACGACGCTCGGGTGCTGGGCAATCCAGTGGCTCGCATCCGGACGGCGTTTATATGTCCGCCGATCAGTTTATGGAGTTGTTTAGGAGCACTCGGCCTCCAGTTCCTGCTCGAGTGTCTCCACCTCGCAAGTCTACCTTTGCACGCTTGTGCAGTGATTTTACTCATCTTGGAGGAAAGCCGTTTAAAGGCTCCGAGTCTGTTCTTGAGACCCAAGCTTGGTTTCGCACGTGCGAACGTATCTTCTCTAGAATGGATATTTCTAATCATGATAGAATTCTTGTAACTTCTAGCTTATTGCGAGAGCGTGCCCTTGATTGGTACGAGCTTCTTGTAGCCGAAATTGATGAGTCTGCTCTTTCTTGGACTCAGTTTCGGGAACGATTCAAACTCAAGTTCGTTCCTGAATCTGAGAAAGCTTTGTTGTCCCGGCGCTTTCTTGAGTTGAAGCAAGGGGAGTCTTCCGTTTTTGAATATGTTGCATCTTTCGAGGCCTTATCTATGTATGGTCTTGAATTCATTAGCACTTCTTATAGGAAGAATCTGAAGTTTGTATCTGGTCTTAGGAAATATCTGAAGAAGTCTTTATTGCTTGAGCTTAAGCTTTCCTTTGAGGAGTTAGTTGATTCTGCACTTCATCTCGAAGCCATCGAGGGGGAGTGTGATAGTAGTGATGGTGTTGAGGTTTGCAAGAACCCCAACAAAAAGCAGTCTCCATTGGATGAGCCGGAATTTTCCCTTCCAAGAAGAAAAAGTCCGTTGAATCTGATTCTCCGTCTCAGTCTGCTGGAACACCTTCCATTCGAAAGTGTTTCAATTGTGGTTCCCCTGATCATATGATTCGAGCTTGTCCTAAGCCTCTCTTCTGCCGTTATTGCAAGAAGGAAGGCCATCGTATTTCCACTTGTCCCATTGCTCCGAATAATTCTCAACCAGGCAAGCCAGGTATAGCAGATGCTCCTGGAGGTTCTTCTCGAGCATAAGGTATGTCTCCATCTATTTTGGTAGGTCTCTATTTTCTTTGTGATTTCGATTCCAATTTGATGGTATCATTTTATTCTTTAATCCCTCATGATGAGGAAAGTGTTGTTTCTCTCAATCTTGTAGTTTGAGAATTTTCTGGTATTTCTGGTCTTGTCTTAGGATTATCACCCAAGCAATCTTTTGTTGTAGTGTTAAGGTCTTTTCAGCTCGACCTTGCCACCGGTTTTGATTTGGCTACGAGTTGCGGAAGTTAGCACTCCACTTACCGCATTCCGCACTCGTTGTAATTCTTATAAATGATTTGTTATGTCATTCAGTTTGTCTAGCTCATTTCATCCATTTTATGAATCGAGTATTCTGTGAATACTCGATGATTCCATTTTGGTATTTATTGATTTTGGATGGAAAATAACAATTTAAAGAATTTGGCAAATCTTTTTCAAAAGATTTATTTATAAGTATAATTGGATTTTTGTTCTTTAAACGAACCAAGAATATTTTTAAAGTTTTTAGAAACATGTTTATCATATAGAAGATGATTTTGTGATTGTATTGCCCATTGAGTGCTTTAAGAATTCTGGTCGATGCGCTTGATCAACGTTATCGATAGGAATTTCCTAAACGCTTTGATGAGACAATTTGACACAATAAATTGATTTGAAATAAGAAAAATTTTCTCGAAATATGATTTCATGAAGGTAATTGAAAATTTGAAGCTTTAGCTTTTTGGTAAAGAATTTTATTTGAAAGTTTTAGCTTTTAAGAAAGTAGATTATTTGAAAGGACTCTTTTCCGATACTCTTATCTTGGGATTCCCGAAGGGAACCAAGATTTTATCTTTTTACCAATACTAGTCGTGTTGGTTTGAATGCCGTTCTCTTGCAAAAGAAAACGTGCTATCACTTTTGCTTCTAAATCATTATAGCCTATCGAGAATAGATATGCCACTCATGATTTAGTGCTCGCGGCTATCGTTTTTGCTTTTAGAGTTTAGCATCATCGTTTATTTATGGCGGAGAAATTTGTTCTCCACCTCGATCATAAATATTTGGAATATTTATTTTCTCATAAGGAGCTTAATGATGGCTTGAGTTCCTTGCATTTTATGACCTTGATATTCTATGTATACTCCCGGATGGGGGATTGTGTTGCCAATGCACTTTGTTGTAAGCAATAAGTGATTGTTTCTTTGTTGATGTCCGGATGGAATGATCTTTTTACCAAGTTCATCGGACGTTTTATTGTGCTTCTTTTTGTTGGGCTTCGGTTCATTGACGTATTGTTTGCATTACGTCGGTGTTCCGAATATTTGAGCTTAGGAATCTAGAGTATTCTCTAAGCAAGCAAGTTCGGGTTTATCTTTTCGTGCCCTTTATTGTGAGCTTCTTCTTCGGATATTCTTTTGTGTTGATATGCCTTTTGGTTGTTACTATTTATTTTCTCCTTAAGTATTGCGAGGACACAATTTCTTTAAGGAGGGGAGATCTGTAACAACCCGCCTATTTAACGATTACATATTTAATTGTTTGATTTAAATATGGCGTCGTTATTCGGATTTTGGGGTCCGAAATGTCACTTTCTGCAAACGGTCGAATTGGAGCTCGAAACCACTTCCATTGAGTTCAAAATGTCATTTGCGATCTTTTTGAGTATAATCTTTGATATGTTTGGAGTAAGTCGTAATTGGCTACGTTTTCTAGTAGGGTTTTGGGTTTGGGTTCAGCCCACTAGCTAACTAAACCCACTTAACCCCTCTACTTCAGCCCTCTCCTCTCCATTCACTCTCATTTCATTTCATTTCTTAAGTAAAAAACTGAAATGGGGGAAGAGAAAAAGAATTAGGAAATTCCAAGCCCTAGTTTCCTTTGCAAAGCTTGAATCCTTGCTCCAAAACCAAAGAGAAGCAATAGGTAAGCTTCATCTTCATCTTCTAGATCTCTTCTCCTCTTCAATTTCAGTAATTTCCTAACCCTAACTTAGGAAATACTTGCTTTGATTTTAGATTGAAGCTTGTAGTGTTGAAGTGGAGTGTAGTTGGTTGATTCCTTGCATTTGTGCTTCTTCATCTTCTTTGTTTTGTGTAAAAAGGTGAGTTTTGAACTCACATCTACTTCTCTTGATTTCATGGGTGTTGGGTATGGATTCCTAACAAGTATGCATGTGCCATTGCTTTGGATTTAGAAAGAATTTGCATTTCATTGAAATAGGACAGGAAGTGCAAAATCATCAGGTTCGGCCGACCGAGCCCTGTAGCCGGTTGACCGACCTGCTGCCCCGAGCCATATTTTGTTTCCTGCATCTGGCCGGCCGACCGAGCCCTGTAGTCCGGTCGACCGACCTGCTCTGTTCTGCCTGTTTTGCATATTTGATTGGTTTTCCGGATTTTATCGATTCAAGTTGGGTTTTTAGTGTTTGTTATTGCATCTTTGGCTTTGATAACTTGCTTTTGACTTCATTCACGATCTTAATAAATAATCCCTCTAAATCGTATTAAAAGCTCCCTTCTCCGCTTTATAAATTTCTATTTAAACACACACAATTTTGCACTTCGAACGAAGTGGAAAGGTGATTAAATGGTTGGGCAAAACACGGACCATGAATCTGTGCGTTTATTCTTCCAATTAATCCCCGACCTATTCAATTGATCGTTTTGACCTTCGGGTTTGGTTTACCGATGATATGAGGTAAACTTTGTACTGCTTTGAGTGTGAAAGTGACTGACGGACAGTAAATCGTTTAGTACGAACGAGTGGTTATGGGACATACGTTAACACTTTTCGGATTCCTCTTCGAGAGTTGTGACACATTCCGCCAGTTAGTGGTGTCCAGTACTGGGTCTCTGACCTTCACCACTACGGTTTGTCGCCCTATAGTATCGCTCCGATGTTGGCCTTATGTGCCGCATGAGTGATATTGGGTTTGTGCCTTCGGGTTTGTCGCCCTATATAGTTTCGTTCTGATGTTGGCCTTATGTGCCGCATGGGTGATACTTGGGTTTGGAGTCTTCGGGCTCATGGATCCTTGTTTATACAGTACTGAGCTCGAGCAATTTTATGATGTTTCATTGATATGTATATTCCCTTGGTATCGCCCTTCGGTGTTGGTCTTTTTGAGCCGCATGGAGTATAGCGATTACCTTGTGGAACTTGTATACCTTATGGGTACTTGTTATTTGCCTTTTGGCTTGCTTTGGGATATTTATATCCTTTGTTTATTTGAGATGCCGGTGATATGAGGCTTGTCCTATATGATTCATCTTTTGTTGATGATTGTGTTATCTCCTCTAGAGATATTTGTTATACTTTGTAACCTTGCAGGTTTATGATTGTTCAGTTTATCTAACTGATTTGTTTAGCTAGACTGACCCGGGTATTTTATACTCGGGTCAGACCGAGATGTTTCAGATTAGGTGCTTTGGACTTAGCCTCTTTTTCTTCCGCATGGACTATTCTGCTAGTTTCTTTTTGTCTTAGCTTTCTTGTAGTCCTTCTATGTTGTAACTCTGATATGTATTCTTGTGAACTCATCTGTATATTGTGGTTTGCTATACCACTTGATATGTATTATTTTGTATACTCTGTTGTGTATCTGTTTATGTGTATATTATGATCGACTTTTCTGTAATGTGAATTACATTTGAGTTGTTATATTTTCTTCTGATAGATCCTATAGCCATTGTAGTCTTGCTTTAAATATTCATTGAATACATCGAACTGTTTGTGATTCTACTTTTCGACGTGTTTAGTGAATAGTTAAGGTAAGATTACACATGGTCGCTCCTATCCAGCCTTATTCTCCGTGTTAGCAGACGGTATTATCTATACAATACTCTTTGCTAACGTGGGTATAGAGGTGGGGCATCACAAGTATTATTGGCCTATCGTGCTCCAAGATAAAAAGGAATTTGTAAGGAAGTGCAACAAATGTCAAGAGTTTTCTTGTATCCCCAGACAAACATCCCATAGCTCATCCCACTCGCAAGCCTATGGACATTCAACATATGAGGGATAGACCTGATAGGACCGCTTTTAATGTCAAAAGGAGGAGAAAAATATGCCATAGTTTCCATAGATTACTTCACTAAATGGATGGAGACCAAACACGTAGCCAAGATTACTGCAAAGCCGACAATCACTTTTGTAACGAGGAGCATAATCACTATATACGGAATACCTCACAAAATCATTCCTTATAATGATACCTAGTTTGAAAGCAAATAATTCATGAAATTTTATAAAAAGAATGGCACTATAAAAAGTTTTTCTTCAGTTTCTCACACATTGGTGAATGGTAGGTTGAAGCTACAGACAAAACCATCAAAAAACTTCTTAAGAAAAGGCAGCAAAAAGCTAAAGGAAAGTGAGTGGAGGAACTCTTTTTAGTGCTACGGGCTTACCAAACTTCAACCAAATCTCCTACAAGCCACACTCCTTTTTCACTAACCTACGGATATAAGACCATACTACCTATTGAAGTAAAAGTCACATCACGTAGAAGAATATCATATACCACAGAAAAAAAATAAGAAATTGAAAAAAGCTACCTTAGATCTCATCCAGGAGAGAAGAGATGAGGTGACAGTGGTAGCAGCCGCATATCGAAAATGGATGGAAAAATATTATAACGCAAGACTTAAAGAAAGAAACATCTACAATTGGGAATTGGTACTGTGGAGAGTAATGGCCAAGACAAATAATCCAGCTGATAGGCCATTAGGACTAAATTGGGAAGATCCACTAGTCATAGCAGATTTTCTAGCGAAAAAGACATATCGGTTATCGAGAATTGATCCCAACCTAATTCTAAGAACTTGGACCTTAGAGCACCTCCGATCTTACTTTGTCTAATTTACGTTGCTTATGTATTGTTTATTGTAGTATTATAATAAAGTAACAATACAATAAACTGGATGTAGGAATATTAGACGGTCTGAACTAGTATAAATATCTCTTTGTTAATTATTCTTTGACATAAACTCACCATGTACCTTCTTAGTTCACCACCAGTTGCCACTAACCAAGTAGCATGAAAGTTGGTAGACAAGCTCGACACTCTCAATAATGTGAATGGTGAAACTGGAGTCAAATACTTGTAATTGCATCAACGCAATCTAGCCCTTCAGCCAAATTACTTCACTAGAGATAAGGATATTAGACTAACCTAACCTAAACATTCCTTGATAGCAATCATACCATAGTCAAAATAGTCGTTTAGGGATATTGGATGGCCCGAACTAGTATAAAAAGCCCTTTATATTAACTAATTTAACAGTGCACGATGGAGTATGGATAATAGAAAGCCAGAACCAGTACAAAAACCATGCGCATGCAAAGGTTGTATACGCATGATCTAACTTCTCAGTCAAATATAGACATACTAGTGTGCACCCAAACAGCCAAGCAGACCGTGCTAAGCACACGAAAATAGTTTCATAGCCTCACTGCCATCGTTCAAAAAACTATACATACTATGCAAGATATGAATGACAATGACATTCCCTCAAATAAGAATGGTAGTGCTGAAACTAAAGCTATAGTCTACCCGCAAACAGTGGGGAAGGCAGTGCCAAATATATGAAATTGGTACTACATCCCGAGCAAGGAGGTAGGTCATATCAAATATACAGACAAAGACTATAGCCTAAGGATCAAGATCGATAGGCATGAGCTACATCAGGAGCTTATTCTAAAACATGGCAAAAGAAAGCACAATAATGGAATATAACTACAAGTTGTTAATCGGGTACATATCTAAACATTACTCAAAAGCGTGCTAGGTATATATCAAAAAGCTGAGTTACTAGTACTTAGTTAGCTCCTTACATGCCTATCATGATGCAATTGTCTATTTTAAATATCTATACAAAATTTACTCAAAGTTTGCTAGCAAGGGTCATGTCATAAAGTGAAACCTCTTAATGAAAGCAACGTTAGAATCTAATTCAGAGTCATAAGACTAGCCAGATATGATCACTCCACGTCAATATGATCTATTGAAACTCGATTCAAAGGCTAAGAAGAACTATTTGTCAATCAAAGAGCAGGTGATTGATCATCCATCTCGGTAATAACAACTGATGATCACATGCAGTGACGTTACTATGAGTTGAACTGTGTTGACATATGTATAACTGCATTAAATGCAAGAACGGTCGAAAAGAGTTTTCTCACTACCGAAAGGAAAGGAAGATTAGATAAAAATGATATGTTATGCAGACTTGGGGGCAAGTGTTAAACCCGTTCTTACCTCGAACCACATTGAAAGAAAAAGGGGCAGGGTGCAAAACCATGAAGATAGCCCTCATATCGAGAAGATTAGATGGAAAGAAAAAAGATTGGAATCAAGCAAACACGTACTACGTAGAAAGCCATCTTGAAGCTACAATACTTAACCTGATCTGAATCCTGCAATCAAGGGAACCATGACAGAAGAACAGATACTGCACTCATAAGTAAACAGAGGCATACATGTTGAACCAAGCTGACCGCATCTCCAAAGCCCATACTATGTCCACATCTATAAGACGAGGTCTACGCAGCATGTACCAAAGGAAACCTAAGAAGTACCACAAGGGGTCAAAAGCACTCCAAAAGGCTGCATGTAGTACCACTCGGGATACGCTTCAATGTATAATCAAATTTACAGGTAGGTGACAAAGACATAGTGCTCTTCCTTCCTCTCATCGGCAACCCGAGCATGCTAGCAATGAGGACAACTCAAATCGCAGCCAGGTAATGTCCGCAAGCATAGTAGAATAATGCCGAAGCAAAAGCAAGGCACGTAATTTCACCTTGATACAAGGCCAAACAAACAAGCACAAGTCTAATAAACATCAATGGTATAAGAACTGCAACATCATGCAAGGACCACATATCAGTCAATGTCAATTCAGTGGTAGTACCTGTGTCCAACGAGCAATGCCTAATGTCCCCTTGAGAACTCACATACAAGATTAATTCAAAATTTGAATTCTCCCACCACCATTTCAAATATTTTCGCTCTAATTTTAGAAGTTCCCACCATCGCTCAAGTTTTCCGACCAAGACATGTCAGTAATCCAAACATGTTAAATAGACAACACGAATAGACGACGTCTGGCAGAATCTAAGGGCTGGGGAATAACCGTGAGAAAAGAATTCTAGTAATCTGCGTGCGTCTCAGGGCTATAAATAGAGAAAGCATCGTAGCATGAAATGGACTTTTACCTTTTTCTCTTTTCGAGACATTTAAAGTTTACTATATTCTCTGCCATGAAAATTTGTATCAAAATACTAAAAAAGGAAGAAAGATAAATTTCCTCAATTTCCTCCATGGATATAGGATAACTTAATGGCCAAACCACGTAAATCTCCTTTGTCCTTTACCATTTCTTACTTTTGTTATTTTCCTATTTAGTTCGCAGTACTAGATCTTACCATATTTGTACTTGAACTAAACACTACTTGGACTTGACATTTTAATGAAAAGTTTAAGGGCAACAACTACCAGATTGTGTAAGCATCCAGTGGCATAATCACTACTTAAAGGCAAATTTAAGATTACTTAGTTTTGTTGATTCAAATTATTAAAGTAATCAGCATGCTACTTACTTCAAACTTAATAGAGGAGCCGGAGGACGAAAAAGTTCCCTAACAGGCACACTTCAAAATAATCTAAGTAGTGTAGGACATGAAATAATGTGGAGCCTTTTAAATTGACATTCTCAGTGCCTTGATTTGGAAGTGTGAGATGTTGGAGAGGAAGGAGGTGAATTATATAGAAGGGGAGGAGAAAGAAGGAAGAAGATCCATTGGAGGTGTAATGGCTAAACGCATCCGCGCATCAGATACTAACGTAACTCTTTCCTCCAATATCTCAAATGGGCTTGGGCGATGGAAATAAACGTTGGGGCACCAGATGCATTAGATGCGTCCCAAACAAAAATGGGGCAAAAATTACCTGCGAATGACATCTTAGATAATTATAGTTACGCCACATGAGTGTGGTGATAATTTCGTCATTTGAAATTGTGAAGGAAAATATATCTAATATGATCAAAGACAAACAAAAGTTTCATTTAGTAATAGTAAATTATAAATTGCAATCAGAAAGCCTAAAAGAGCATACTTCAGTAATGGAATGTGCAAAAAAAAAATCAAACTATACATTTTAAAGTTTTAAATGCCTTAAATTAACGAGTTTATTCAAGTACAACACATATATATTAAAAATAATACTAACATCTAACATCTATATTTAATTTGATCAAATATAGGAAAAATCTCTTTCGAACATAGAAATGTGGGTTTGGTTAAATCACACTTTGAAAATTGGGGAAGAATAGTAAATTTCAAAAATAGAGTAAAGTTAAATTTTAATTGGACATATGATATTTTAGATATTAAACTAATTGTTAAAGGCAGTTAAACCCTTAATTGACTTTTTGAGGAAACTGAAACTTCGATTGTCTTGAATGTTGACTACTCAAATGAAGATTCTTCATTCGAGTATGACGCAAAACTACATTTGCAAATTATAATCCTAAGTAATGGGTCACTAGTCCCTTCTTAATTCATAAAACTTTGGCCATTATCAAATCCACCTCTTTCGAACAAGGATTCAGAATACATAGAAGATAAAGAACGATGGACAATCACATAGTAAGAAAAATTAAAGGAAACATAAAACATAACCGACTGCATTTAGTCTTGGAACCTTAAAATCCCATTTTAATTATGTTACTAAAAGGATTAAACTTCGCAAAAGCACAGAGGGTAGTGTATTAAAGACTGGATGGATCCAACATTTTTAGTACCTTGGGCTAATATTTATGTAACATACCCTATTATAAGACCCAAAACTAACGGCTATGGATGCTGCAGTCATCTATAGTTATTAATTCTCGATGACAAAATGCAGCAATGTTAATCATATCAATAATCAGAAGCACATAAATATGGAAAAAATTCAAACATAGTTTAATAACAACACATCTCATTTCACAATTGATATTTCATATTCATAACGTAATCCCATCCATAACCCCACATTTAGAAAAATATAATTATTACAAGATACTCCATGTGTGACATATGAAGAAATCTCCATGGTTGATGAGAGTCAAATACTTGGCAATTGTATGACTTTTCCATTGCATTGAAATAGAAAAAACCGAACTAAACAATGGAAATTGATAAAACTCCAAATAGATAGATTGCCTCCTGCATGTCTCTGGAAGCTTGTTCGTCTATCGGGACCTAAAATCCCTTACTCACGGCCTACTCAAATGAGTACCCAATAGTTTACAAAGAAAAACAAAAACTTCGGGTCAGACAATAGTCTGGAGTGAATAATAACCTACCATCTCGAGCCAAAATAGATATTTAATGAGACCACGCCACTGGGTGAAATGGGTTTTCCCCTCACTGGTATCTTAACCAAGACATAACAACCATATACGGTGCTCTTGCAACCACAATGGTTAGAACATAGAAAATAACATTTAAAATCATGTAATATTGGATTACCTAACCCAATTCATTAGTTTATCCAACTTAATTTCAAATGACTACCCATCCAAATTAATACAGACTACCTATCTTATTTTAATCTGACTATGCTTCTTTTAATTATATAGACTACCCATCTCACATATAATAATATTCAAAATTATGTGGACTATACATATCACATGCAATTATTACTTGGAATACCCATCCCCTGCCATATTGACTACCCGCCACATATGGTTTAATTATTTAAAGTTATATGGACTACCCATCATACATATTCCATTTAACTTACAATGATGTGGATTATCCATCATACAATCCATAGTTTTCCTGTGATGACTATGAGCCATTCATTATCCTCATAGAGACTACCCGTCTCCAGCATGAAGTGGACTATCCATCTCACATCACATAGTTTTCCTTGGATGATTGTGAACCCATCAATTAACAATTTAACTAATGTTACCCACATGTTTAACCTATGTCTATTGGTATCCCCAATTAGGTTATTTCGCTTTAAAGTTATAACATTCCAAAGCGACATAACATTGGTATATCTAAATGACTCATGTCGAATTCATTGAAAATAAGCAATGGTATCCCCAAGGTTTAAATTCAAAGTCAATATCATATGGCTCACACCAATAAATAACATAAATTTAGATCGATGTTGAAATTCACCCATATTGGTGTCCCAATGATGTGTCGAAGTTTAAATTAAAATGGCACTGGTATCACCAATGACGTAGATATGGAAAACATAAAGCTCTTCACGTTTGATGAAGATAGGAGACATTCATGCTGCATTATACCTCGTTGACCCCTTACCCAAGGTAAAACCAAACTTAAATTCTTTTAAGTACAAAATCATGTTAAAGATAACGTTGTCGACTTTCATAAACTATAGGCTATTCATCTATTAAATAAACCTAAAACCTTCATAGGTTATATAGTTATCTACCGAAAATATAAGGTCTTCAACCCTCTTGAAATTTAGGTCTCTTCATCCCTTTAAAATATTGTAGTCTACATGAAAAAAATCTCTTTGGCATTAAAGAAAGATAATGTGCGACATCATTACCATGCGACATCGACAAGAAGCCAAAGTATATGAGTTCATCGACCTTGATGCATAATGAAATCTAGAGCCTCGACGTCATTACAAAACCCTTTAAATTTTAGTTTATTTCGTCTATAATGTCGTTTGGTTCAACGACATAATAGGTAGCATTACCGCCTAAGTATTAAAAACAGGCAAAGTGATTAGTTGCAGCATGATGAAAACATGTGACGTCGTCGACTTCGAATTTAAGATTTTAAAGCGTTTAGATGAATCACGAAGACACTATTGTCACCGATACTATATTGTCGACGAGGTCGACTTCGGCCTACTAGAAAACATTACGTAGCTACCGAAGTAACTATCTTATGCTTCCTTTCCCTTCGACGTTGACACTCATGAATGCAACCTTGTCTTAGGCTTGTCGACTAGGGTGGTAAGCCACTATTGAAATTCATGTAAATACTGTTTTATTGCTACTTTAAACAAACAAAATTCACCAAATCTTAATTCCTGTTCAATTCTATTGGGTAAAACAATTTATTTATAAATCCTTTTCAAAATTGTCATGGCACTAAATTTTCAAGCTCCAAAACATATTTAAAAATAATAATTAATATCCTTAAGTAGTTACCCATTTAAATGCTCATCTAGTATAATAAATTCACAATAAATTGAAATCACTAGAAATATCCCAAAAATTCAAAGAAAATAGAGAATACCATTCTCTTTACCATATAAAAATTTAGCCAGAAATAATATTTAATAATTTTAAATAATTAAAACCCGAAATTAAGCTATTTCCTCCTTATAAAATTCATAAAATAATTTATATAACTTGGAAAATTATGAAATCAAAAAAGCATCTTAAAAATAATGTTTTATAAAACACATCAGAAAATCAAAGCATTTAGAGATAAAATCTTAGGGTTTACCCTTAAACCTACTTAAACAATTTGATAAAAACTCCAACAACCATTATTCTATCAAAACAATAACTAAACAACCATATCTTGGTAAAACAAACATCGACCATTTGGGTATTATCCATAACCGAATTCAAAAGGAAAAAACAGAGGTGAAACGCTTATTATTCATCTTAAATTAATTGTTGGTTTTAAGATTTGATTGGTGGTTTGCTTCCTTAAGCTTTAACTTGTAAATCTCTCTTGATTTCGTGATTTGGTCACTTATGGTCGGCCTCCTTTTTCTTCTTTTTAGATCGCTTTGTGAATAAGTAAGGTGAGAATAATATGAGGGGGAGAGGGTTTAGGAATAAAAAGTGGATCTATCTATTTTTCCCATCTCATGTATCTTCTTATGTGCTTTAAGTTTTAAATAATCTTATTACTTAGTTCATTAAGGCACGATCTTAATATTTTCAAATCTCATTCTCCATAACCATTTACATTATTCTATTTAATATGTCTAATTAAATGTCTTGAATAATGTTTAACTAAAAATGGGGGCGTTAGAAGCTCCCGTCCTTCGATAATTTCATCCTCGAAATTCGGTAAGGACTACAAAACAAGCATATCAAACATGCAACCGATGTTAGTATATCCTACTAGCTACTAAGTCTATATACAACAAATATAGAATATATCATCATAACAGCTCGGGATAAGTATCCCTAATCCTGTCCTTTGCTCCCAAGTACGGTCTTTCTCATTATCACTCCACTAGACCTTCACTAATCTGACTGTCTTATTCCTTAACTTCTTCTAATCTCTCTCTATAAACCAAGCTGGTCATCTTAGAAAAGTTAGATCTGGTTCTGCTCATAAATCTTCCCATGTTGTTGGAGCAATAGTAGTCTCTAGATTGTGCACAGACTTCTGAAGTTGAGAAATATGAAATACACTATGGACACCTGCCAAACTACTCTGTAGCTCTACTCGGTGAGCAAGTTTTCCTATCCTTTCCATAATAGGGAACGGTCTAACATATTTAGTGCCAGTTTTCCTGACTTTCCAAATCGTACCACACCCTTATCAGTGATGCTTTAACGAAAACATAATCTCCAACCGAGAACTCTAATACGCCTTTTATCTGTGCAGTTTTTCTGCCTATACCAAGCTTCTCTCATCCTACCTAAGATTAACTCAATCTTCTCTGTAGCTTCTCTTACCATATCTGGACCAAGGACCAATCGGTCTCCGGTCTCTAACCAACATGCTGGTGATCTGCATGACTTTCCATACAAATATTTGAAAGGAACTATTCTTATAATAGTCTGATAACTATTATTATAGGAAAACTCAACCAAGCGCAATTGGCCTTCCCATGACCCACAAAATCTAGTGCACAAGTTCTTAATAAATCCTCAAGTACTTTATTGACTCTCTCAACCTATTTGTCGGTTTGAGGGTAATAAGTGGTACTCATCTTAAGGTTGGTACCTAGAAATTCCAGTAGACTCTTCCAGAATTCACAAATGAACAATGCATTTTTGTCACTGACTATACTACTACGTGTCCCATTCAGACTAACGATATTCTTTATGAACAATTTAGCTAATATAGGTGTCGTCTTGATTGACTTAACAGGAATGAAAAGGGCACTCTTGGTCAATCTATCCATCACAACCCATATAATTTCATTTTCTCTGTTCGACCTTGGACACCTATCAATAAAATCCTTGAGTATTGATTCCCATTTCCAAACTAGGATATCCAAAGGTAAATCCACTTGGCTTCTGATGTTCGGCTTTCACTTGCTGGCAATTTCCATATTTCTTTACCCATAAGCCTGCATCCGTATTCATACCTTCCTAGAAGAAAATTCTCTTCATGTCTTGATATATCCTCGTCCTTCTAAGATGAATCATAAACTTTAATCAATGACATTCCCTAGGAACTTCTATCTTTAGGTCTTCAACATTCGAAACACATAACCGTCCCTTCTTTCTTAGCCATCCCCTCTGATCAATACTAAAATCCTTTAGACCATCGATCTCATTCCTGTTTTCTGGTCTTCTGATTTGTTTAGCTAATATCTAATTATCCTTTGCTTAAAAGAAACCTTTTGTTCAACACTGGTCTAACTTCTAACCAAGACAATATAGTAATACTCTGACTAGAACTAGCAGTTGATCTTAACAGTATACTACAAGTAGCATGCCTCCAAATCCTTCCGTTTTTTCAACATAGCCAACACCACATCCTGATGTTTCCTACTAAGTTCATCTGCAACTTTATCCAAATCTTGATTCCCATCTGGAATTACCAATACGGGAATATTGTTCAACAAATGTTTTAACTCAAGGAATGCTTCCTCATGTTTATCAGACCAAATAAATTTCATGTCCTTTCTGGTTAGCTTAGTCAAAAGTGTTGCTATACGAGAGAAATCCTTGCATACATCTTCAGTAATAACTAGCTAATCCAAGGAAACTTCTTATCCCGGTCACCCTCTCGGGCCTTTTCCAACTGCTAATAACTTCAATTTGGCCAGATCGATTGACAACCCTTTCTCTGAAACTACATAACTAAGAAACTTCACTTCTTCCAAAGATGACAGTTCAAAAACTTCGCTTTCAGTTGATGCTACCTCAATGCCCCCAACACTATTCTAAGATGAATCTCATGATCTCTTTCATCCTTAGAATAAATCAAAAAGTCATCAATGAACACTAACATAAACATACAAGTGTTGGAAAATTTGGTTCATCAAATCCATAAAGAAAGCTGGCGCATTTATTAATTCAAATGGCATCATTAACCACTCATATGAACTGTACCTCGTTCGAAACGCCTTCAAATGAATACCGTCCTTCGCCACTCTGATGGAACCGTGTCACCAACTCTAACTGGGAAAATACTTTAGCTCCACTTAGCTGATCAAATAAATCATTAATTCTCGATAAAGGATATCGATTCTTTATCGTCTTTTCATTTAACTTATAATAATTGATGCATAATCTTAACGATGCATCCAGTTTCTTGGCAAACACCATGGCTACTCCTCAAGGCAAACTTCTTGGTCTAATAAAATGCTTTCCTTCTAAGTCGACTAGTTGCACCTTTAACTCCTTCATCTTGATACATGTCATCCTGCTAGGTGTTCTACTTACGGATTCGGCTCCTAGTACAAGAACTATTCCAAAAATTAATAGCTCGTTTTGGTGATAGTCCTGTAGCCGGCTCAAAAACATCTAATTAAATCTGATTCAATTCATCTTCCACTTCTGCGGCTCTCAATAAAGCACAAATTCCTAGATTTGAGTTTTCAACTAAGTATGCTATTTGGTCACTACCATCAGGGTGTCTCAATGATATTTTTCTATTCTAGCAAAATATCCTAGCATCATACTTTCTCAATCAATCCATACCTAAAGTGCTCCCAAAAACTTAGAAATCAAATACATACAAACTGCGGGCAAAAGTATAACATAGCAACTCAAACTCTAAATGGTCACATCTCTTTCCTTGTGTTGCGTACCCTCCTATGGATTAGCTATTCTCAAGGAAGTAACAAGGTATGATGGTTCTAAACATAACTTATCTACCAAACGCTAAGATATAAATAAATGCGATGTACCGGTATCAAATATTATCCAAACTAGTATGCTATGAATCAAAAGCATACCTTCCATTATACCCCTTCTCAGTTTTGTTGGTCTTCATGTAGATGGCTCCGAAGCAAACACCCTTCCTTTGTTAGCCTTAGTCGCTTCTAGGCATTTTTTCTTGTAATACCTCACCTAGTCATAATCAAAACATTTCACATTCTTCTTCCCTGCAGCCACCTTGCCATCACTAGATCAACACTCGTTAGCATAGTACCCCTTCTTATCATACTTATAACAAACTATACCAGCTTCCCCTTTTTGGCAGCTCCACCTTTCTTAGCTTCCTTCTTCTTAAAGAATTTCTTCTTATTATTATGAGAATTCTGTTTCTCCACCTATTTCTTTTTTCCAAAGATCGAAGGCATTTCTTCATTCTGATAGCCATTTCCACCACCACATTAGATGGATCTCTAAGATGTGGCATAGTTGCCCTAGCAATCTCCAGTCTTGACTCCCGGATAAACTTCTCATTCCTCTTAATCACGATGTCAATAGTAGCATATCCATACCTCGACAGCTTATCAAAATTTAGCAGAATATACCAATATGGTCATATCCCCTTGCTCGAATTCCATATACTTCTTGAGCAAAGAAGACTTATCTACTTTAGAAAAAAAATCTTTCCTTGAATCTCCTTCGAAAATCAACCGAAGTCAATTCCTCTTTCGATACTCCTATGGTCACCCCGTTCCACTATAAAATACAGCTCCTTGCAACTATCTCGAAGCCAATCTCCTTTTCTTCTCATCATTCATCTCTAAATCAGTGAAAATCCATTCACAATGTAATATCCAGCTCTCCACTTTTATTGCACCTTCAGTCCCCAGAAAAGGCTTACCACCCAAACTGATGTAATGTTATTGCCAATTGGTGCTACAAGATTGACTCCTCCCACATTAGCAACATTCCCATCAGCTACTCCTATCGCTGCCCTAACTTGCATCAGATCGACGAAGAACTGATACATAGTCCCCAATCTACCGGTGGGGTTCTAGCATCTATATTGGCATTTGTATTTTGATTAGCATTTACCTGTCGACCCTGGTTCCTCCAGGTTTGGGCCAAGCATTTCCATTGATTGTGGCGCTTCCGCCACCTGATTCGCTCTTCCGTTTCTTGCCTCCTTATCTTTCTTTCTCATAAATCTACATACGAGCCTTAATAACATACAGAGGAATGGTCTAAGAGAGAAGGGAGAATACATACTTATATATAGCAAGTACAAGTACACCACTACAGCATTATCTCATAACCTCGATCTTATTCTCCGATTCATTAGGATTAGGTTTTCAAAACTCTTTAGGTTTAAAATTCTTTTAGTCATAAACCTATATTCCGGTACCAACTTGTAACATCCCCTACTCTGAAGCCTAAAACTGATTGCTACGTATGCTGCAGTCATCTATAATAATTAATTCTCGGTGATAATATGGGGCTATGTTAATCATAATCAATATAAAAGGCACATAAATTTGGAAAATTTTCAACCACGGTTTAATAACAAATTTTCACATCTCGTTTCACAATTTATATTTCATATTCATTATATAATCCCATTCGTAATCCCATATTCAGAGAAAATATAATTACTACAAGATACTTCAAGAGCGACATATAAGGATGCTCCTTGGTTGATTAGCCAAATACTTGGCAATGATACAACTTTGCCCTTACATCCGAATAATAAAGCTCATAATATCAAGATTGCCTCCTACATGTCTTCGAAGCTTATTCGTCAAACTGGAAAATGGAATCTCATATTCCCGACCTAGTCAAATGAGTACCCAAGAGTTTAAGAAGAAAAACAAAAAATTTAGGTTAGACAATAGTCTGGTGTGAATAATAATCTACAATCTCGAACCAAAATTAATATCTAGTGAGATCAAGCCATTGAGCAGAAAAAGGTTTCCCCTCACTAATGTCTTAACCAAAACATAACAACCATATATGGTGCTCCTACAACCACAGTGGTTAGAACATATAAAATAGCATTTAAAATCATGTAACATATATTGAATTATCCTTCCTAATTTATTAGATTATCCATCTTAATTTCAAACGACCATCCATCAAAATTTATACAGACTATGGTCTTATTTAATCTGACCACATGTCTTATAATTATGTGGACTAACCATCTCACATACAATCATATTTAGAATTATGTGGACTATCTTGCATTTATTACTTGGATTACCCATCCCTTACCATATTGACTACCTATCACATATGGTTTAATTATTTAAAATCATGTGGACTATCCATCACACATATTCCATTTAACTTAACTGATGTGGACTATCCATCATACACTACATAGCTTTCTTAGGATGATTATGAACCCATCAATTAACAATTTAACTCATGCCAACCATATGTTTAACCTATGTCTATCGGTATCCCTAATTAGGTTATTTCCTTCTAAAGTTATAACATTTCAAAGTGACATAACATTGGTATCCCAAAATGATTCATGTCGAATTTATTGAAAACAAACAACGATATCCCTAAGGTTTAAATTCGAAGTTAATATCATATGTCTCACCACCATTAAATAATATAAATTTAGATCGATGCCGAAATTCACCCACATTGGTGTCGCTAATGATAGTTTCAAAGTTTACAATTTAAAATAGCAATGGTATCCCCAATGCTGATGTCAAAATGAAATACAAAACGCTCTCCGCCTTTGATGAAGATAGGCGGCATTCATGATGCACTATACCTCGTCGACCTTTTACTAAGGTGAAACCAAACTTTAGATTCTTTTAAGTATAAATTCATGTCGAAGATAATGTTTTCGACTTCCATCAACTATAGATTATTAACCTATTAAAAAAACTTAAAACCTTTATAGGTTATATGGCTATCTGCCAAAAATATAGGGTCTTCGACCTTTTTGAAATATAAGCCTCTTTGCCCCTTTAAAATATTTTAGTCTATATAAAACAAGTCTCTTCGCCATTAAAGAAAGACAAGGTGCAACTTCGTTACTATGCAACATCGACATTAAGGTAAAGTATATAAGGTTGTCGACCTTGATGCATAACGAAATCAAGAGCCTCGACGTCATTATAAAACACTTTAAAATTTAGTTTACTTCAGCTATTATGTCGCTTAGTACGAAGATATAATAGGCGGCATTACTTCTAAATTATTGAAAATAGTCGAAGTGATTAGATAGGGCATTATTGAAATAGTGATGAAAACAAGTGATGTCATCGACGTTGACTTTAAGCTTTTAAAGCATTTAGATGAATCACAAATACACCATTGCCACCGATACAATATTGTCGACGAGGTTGACTTTGGCGTACTTGGAAACAACATGTAGCTAACGAAGTAGCTATCTTATGCTTCCTTTCACTTCGACGTCAACACACGTGAATGCGACCTTGTCTTAGGCTCGACGATGTTAGGGTGGTGTGGCATTTTCGTAATTCATATGAAAACTATTTTATTACTACTTTAAACAAAAACTTTTTTTTACTAAATCTCATTTCTTGTCCAATTTCTATTGGATAAAACAATTTCTTTACAAATTATTTTCAAAATTACTCCTACACCAAATTTTCAAGTCCCGAAACACATTTGTAATAAGCAATTAATATCCTTAATTAATTATCGTTTTAAATGCTTATCTAGCATAATAAATTCTCGGTAGGTTGAAATCACTTGGGAAAAATCCTTCTCTTTACCATATAAAAATTTTAAAGCAAGAAACCAATATAATTATTTTATATAATTAAAACCTGAAATTAAGCTATTTCTTCCTTAGTAAACTCATAAAATAATCTTTATAACTTGGAAAATTATTAAATTAAAAACCCATTGCCTAAATAAAGTTTTATAAAATATATCAGAAAATCAAAGAGTTGGAGATTAAATCTTAGGTTTTACCCTTAAACCTATTTAAACAATTTTATAAAAAAGTCCAATAACCATTATGCAATCCAAACAGTGATTAAATAACCATATTAAACAAACATCAACCATTCGGGTATTATCCAAAAGCGAAATCAAAACAAAAATAGAGATGAAACACTTATTATTCACCTTAGATTAGTTAGAGTTGAGATTTGATTTGGTGTCGTAATTCCTTAAACTTTAACTTGTAAATCTCTCTTGATTTCATGATACCCTTAGGTTCGTTATGGTCGGCCTCATTTTCTTTTTTTAGATCGCCTTATGAATGAGTAAGGTGAGAATAATATAAGGATGAGAGGGTTTAAGGAATAAAAGGTGGATCTACCTATTTTGCCCCTCTCATGTATCCTCTTGTGTTTTAAGTTCAAAACTGTCCTATTACTTATATCACTAAGGCATGTCCTTAACGTTTTTAATTGTCATTCTCCTTAACCATTTGCATTATTTTATTTAATCTATCCAATTAAATGTCCTGGATAATGGTTAACTAAAAATAGGGTGTTACAATTTAGTATGCTCATGGAAGCATATGAACAATCTTGGGACAAAGCACTAAAATATGAATTTACTCAAAATTTGGAACAATGTAAATATACTATTACTATCTACCTAAATTTTCATACTACCACTAATGAAACATATCATACAATAGACACATTTGAAAATTATGTATGGTAAATACATAAAAATGTCTCAATCGATATCAAATATACACATTTTGCATTAGAATATACATAAGTCTAATATAAAGTAAGTCAAACTTTACCTTATACGAAAATTCATAAGCTACATAGTGATGCCTATGTGTACGTTTGCTCAAGCTAACTACGCATTTCAAAATATCTGCACTCTTAGCCTACTCGCATGAATTCTTCATTGTTATATAAATAAAGGTAATTAATGGTTTCGATATCAACTGGTGCGAGAGAATTAAATCCAAAATATTATGTAGATGAACGTAAGTATTAACATGGATTGATTGAATCCATTCTTATTGTTCAATTTTACAACAAGGCTTCATAAATACCTATGAGTAACTAACTCATGTCCGAATACCCTCATTTACATAGTGTAACCAAGGCCCAATACACTACACTCATACCTTTCTTCGTATATAGTTATAACATAGTAAGATGCACTATGATTAAACATATCACCTAAATATGTAACATAAAGTATCGATATTATGTTAACTATTATATATCCACACATTATAAGGTACCTAGTTTATTCAAAATTAAAGCCATCAATGTGTAAAGTCACTATTTGCCTCAAAGCCAAGTGAAAACTCCAATCTATTGTTAATTTTGTGGAGATAACACTTAGGTATGATGATTCAAGCTTACTTTCTATAATGAAGTAGATAATTATATTCATTTTTAGTCTTAGTAAAGAACTTAATAGTAAGTAAATCACAAAGAACATAAATAACAAGTGCATAAACATACAAGAATTTTATAGTGGTGCAGTTAAATGTGAGTACATATGATGGATTATTTAAGGTCAAAATGCCTAGAAATATGTGCTAGGGTGTGTTACAAGTGATGACTAAAGTCTCTTTATGATTTGAGTTAGGATAAAGGAGTTATCGCTAATAAATTGTTGAATGATCCCACCCAACATGTGATATTCTAATACACCTTTAAAGATAAATGATATACGTTGACTAAAAAATAAGATAACCTAGAAATTAGACTAATGCATTCGTATCGTCAAAGGTTACTTATCACTTATTAGTATTGGGCTTAAAATGTAAGATGAGGAGTAAAACAAATAAATAACGCAAATGATACGGTGTTATCCGGGTTTTTAACCGAGCAGGAACCAATAAGAAAGAGAACAACCTCATGTATATAGGATGGTTCATAACTTAACCAGAAAAGCTAGGATGGAAAATTAAAAAGGGCCAAGCTATATGACTAAGGCAACGATTGGGATCAACAAGGCCGAGAGATCAGCATTCTTTTAGTTCAATCAGCCGCTAAGTGCAAATAGCTAATGAATTGCCATCAAAGCGAAACAACTACGATAAAAGACTGTGGAAACCTCTCCAATTCCAAAGTCCAAAAAAATCCTAAGTGCTTGGATCATCAGTAACCCATACCTCACCACAAACCATCAAACAAATTAGCCAAAGAGACATACGAGAAGAGACCAAGACATTAGCTCGCACAACGAGCCAAGTCCATGGGTCGCTCGCGACCCATGGTTCTTCCTCAGTTTGCGAACTAAATCTTTCATGGGTTGTTTCCTACCTTCCAGCGAGAAAATGATGAGGTAATCTGGCCCAAAAGCTCTTCGACCCATATAAATACCAACCTACCAGCAACAAAAGGAGGATCTTCTCCGGACTAGTTGCTGAAGCTCTGTTGGATTTATTCTTCACTCTTTACCTCCCTCACAACATTCTCCAAAGGAATTTACTAGGATTCTCCTATGGATTCCAACTCTGGGGATTCAATCTAGTTAAAGATAATCAAAGCCTTGTAATCAAACATCCCATGTAACAACAATCAGTCTTTAATAAACTATACCGTGATGTAGGCTTCATTAACAGTCGAACCACTATAAAATTATTTGTCTACTTTCTTTTACTATTCTTTTTCTGTATCTGTTACCTGTGATATTGTTCTGTCAGATCAAGGCCGATGCTTTCAAATTCAAACCAGGGTTTTGGTCTGTTTTTTGGGTCAACATTTTGGTGCTTTCGTTGAGAAGTCCAACTCAAGATCCAGATCTAGCTATCTACTTTGGATCCTATAGGTCTAGAAGTTAGATCCTGATCTTTTCTTGAAGAATCAACTGTTTGGAATCAATGGCTCCTGGAAGAAGAAGAACTGCCTTAAAAGGTCTATAGGGGTAGTAGTAGCTGAAGAAGATGTTAATCCCCAACAAACCAAAGTGAATGGCGCCTACCTCCTCCAGTCAGCTTGAAGTTGTTACTAAGGATGAGTTAAATAAAATAGCTGTGAGATCAATCAAAAATGGAGAGTAGCTAAAAGGATCTAATGGATAAGCTTAACCATCTTCTAACCCTATAGTGAAATCCCGCTTCAAGGACTATGCCCGAACCTGCAGCTGCTATGGAATATGAGAATTCCTCCATATAGCAATGAATCGAAATGCGCACACTTCTCAAATTGCTAAAGGAACCACTGGGAAAGACGAGAACTCAAAGATAAAAGGCCAAAAGTCCAATAATAAGAATGGTTATGGTTGCAATAAAAGGCTCAAAGGGTTTAAGCCCAAAGGCTACACTTCCCAGAGCAACACATTGGAAAACATTTTTCTCGCAACTCAAGGAATAGAGGAATGCAAAACGCCACCTAGAATGAAGGCGACCAGCAGTAGAAGCGCTCAGGGAAGTTCTATCGCTTCCACGATACACATGCCACAATACGAACGAATGCCGCCACATAAATAATCTTATTGAGGAACTAATTCAGAACAACAAACTCCAGCAGTACACAAGACAAACGCAACACGCCGATATATCTGCTACTCCTCAACACCCAAGAGAACAAAGGAATCAAGTAGGAACCAACGAAGAAGGGTCGAAATGAACTGACCAGAGACTCATCATCGAAACAATATCCAGGGGACCACATCTTGCACAAAGAAGTTGGGGAGAAATGGAGCGATATGAGAGTTCATTAGAGCATGCTTCGAAGTAATCATGTTTGGCCGTGGAAGACGAAACTCCAGTTAAGATGCAAAGGATCTTGAATGACGATATTATGTTCCAAAATCTGGACACCGAAAGGATCGAAGCTCCAACTCTCGATCTGATGGTGGTGACGGTTGGAATTGGACCTGCTGTAGTTCGACAGGTGTTGCTTGATAGCGATAGCTCTATTAACATTCTCTTTAAATGCACTTTCGATCAAATAAAGATTGGCATAAAAAGTGTGTCAGCATGCAAATAAAGATTCGGGGGTTTAATGGTGAGTCCAAACAACTGGTGGGAACATTTGACCTACCTATGGGGATTGGAGAGGGTGAGCGAAGGGTCCCCCTTATTCGACTTTTGTGATCGTGGATGAAATGTCAGCATACGACGATTTATTGGGATGACCAACATTAGCCGATTTCAGAATAGCAGTGGCTCAAAGGTGCCTTATAATGAAGTTCCTTACAGAATACAGAGCTAGAATTGTGAAAGAAGACCAAAGAGCAGCCCGGGAATGCTATATAGTAGATTTGCATGAGTCAAGAAGAATGAAAAAATGAAAGGATGTGGGAAGAATCCTCCATAACCATGAACCCTCGAATAGCAACTACAGAACTGCCCCTAGCATGGGGACCATAGCTAATTCAACAACGCTTTGGACCCTAGAAAGAAGAGCTCAGATGAGGATTGGGCATCATGGCAGAATTGACGGTGTCTATCGTAGTCTGTATGGATGACCTAACACGGGTCCTGAAAATTGAGTCGCATCTTGGAAACAAGAATCGGTCAGAACTAACCAAATTCCTACATGCCAATTTGGACGTATTTTCTTGGACACACTCCGATATTTATGAGGTATAACCTGAAATTGCCTTCCATGCTCTCAATATTGATCCCAAATTCACACCAGTAAAACAAAAAAGGTACAGCTTGGTCCCGAACGATCCAAGGCACTGAGGGAGGAAGTAGATAAACTGATGGCTAACGGCTTCGTTCGAGATGCAATCTACCCTCAATGGTTATCGAACCCAGTCGTAGACAAGAAATCTAATAGAAAATGGCGAACTTTTATTGATTTCTCGGACCTCAACAAAGCCTGTCCGAAGGATAGCACCCCGCTCCCTAGGATTGGAACGATAGGACACGAAATGGTGTCATTTATGGATGCATACTCAGGCTATAACCAGATCCTAATGGATGAACCAGGCTAAGAGAACACCAACTTCATCACTGATTTGGGACTATATTGCTACCAAGTAATGCCATTCGGGTTGAAAAATGTAGGGCCAACATACCAAAGCTAGTGAATACTATGTTTAAAAGCCAGATCGAGAGGACTATGGAAGTTTACGTGGACGATATGTTAGTCAAATCCCGAGTGACTGCTTACCATCTTGACAACCTCGCTGAAATGTTCGAAATACTCCGAAAATATGGAATGAAACTTAACCACTCATGTGCCACTTCGGAGTAGCCTCTGGGAAATGCTTGGGGTTCATAGTAAATGCTTGGGGCATTGAAGCAAATCCAGAGCAAATAACAGTGTTATAGGAAGTACAAGCCCCTAAAATAAGAAGGAACTTCAAATCTTCAATGGAAAATTTGCAGCACTGAGTGATTCATCTCAAAAGCTACAGATAAGTGTATACCATTCTTCAATGCACAAAAGAAGGAAAGAAAAACTTTGAAGGGAATGAAGCTTGTCAAACAGCTTTCAAGGAATTGCTACGACACATGGAAACTCCCCCATTCTTATTAAAACTAGTCGATGGAGAAGACTTATTCGTTTATCTAGTAATTTCACCACACGCACTAAGCATCGTTCTTGTGCAGGAAGAAGCAAGAATCCAGAGATGCACGTATTACATGAGCAAACAATTCACCAGAGCTGAGAAGAATTACCCAAAACTGGAGAAGCTAGCGTATTGTCTTCTGATTGCATCCTGGAAATTGTGACCATACTTCCAAGCTCATCCGATTGAAGTATTAAATGACCAACCCCTAAAGCAAGTTTTATACCGGCCAAAAACTTCCGGACAACTATCAAGTGGAATATAGAGCTGAGGCAATACGATATCACATACCATCCAAGAAAAGTAATCAATGGGAAAGCGTTGGCTGATTTCATTGCCGAATTTACCATAAGGGGCGACGAAAAGGAAGTTCAATTGGAAACAGGCACACAATAAAAGCTCTTCGTCGACGGTGCATCAAACAACTTATGTTTGGGAGTAGGGGTTGTGCTTGAAACCCTCCGAGGGGAGAGCTATTAGCTATGCTTTGCACTAGGAATTCCCGACAACAAATAATGAAGTATGGTATGAAGCATTGATCGTTGGGCTAAAGGCTGTGAAGGAACTCGAGATATCACATATACAGCGACTCCCAGTTAGTCGTCTGTCAAGTGAAAGGGGAGCACCAAGCACATGGAGAAAATCTAGCCCTGCACATGTCTAAAGTACAAGATCTGTTAAGCGATATCGATCACTACACCATAACTCACATCCTATGGGAACAAAACACCAAGGCGGATTATTTGGCCAAGCTGGCAAGTTCTGGAGAATCCCAGTCATTGAGATGGGTACTGGTTGAAATGCTAACCGACCCAACCATAGGCAAAAAGGACATAGATTGGATTCTAAAGACCATCGTCGAGCCAGATACATGGATGATAACGATAAAGGACTATCTACTTACAGGAATCCTACCAACTGACCGAAATCAATGAAATTAGCTCCTCTAGAAGGCGCCATGGTTCTTGATACAGGACAGGATACTCTATCGAATGGGATTTTCGACCCCTCTTCTTAGTTGTGTGAATGATGATGAGGCACGACGAATCCCGAAGGAGGTGCATGAAGGTGATCGTGGAGACCACATTGGGGGGCAGATCCTGGCAAAGAAAGTCCTTCGATATGGATACTTCTGGCCAACAATAAATCGCTACACCATAGATCATGCCAGAAGATGCGATCACTATCAAAGTTTCGACGAGGACTCCTTCAACGGAACTGGCGTAGAAGGGCCCATGGTTGTTTGTGATACGAGGGATCGATTTGATTGGAATCCTTCCAATAGCAAAAGGAGGAGACAAATATGTTATAGTTGCAGTGTATTATTTCACAAAATGGGCCAAAGAAGAACCGCTAGCGACCATAACCGCCAAGAAAGTTATTAACTTTGTTACTGCAAACATCACTTGTGGGTTTGGTATGCCATAAAAAATCATCACCAACAACGGAACATAATTCGAAAGTGTCAAGTTCAAAGACTTTCTCAGGCGCTTCCAAATCGAAAAAACCTTCTCCGCAGTGGCTCATCCGCAAGAAAACAGGCAAGTGGAAGCAAAAACAAGATCATCAAATCCACCATCAAAAAGCGATTAAAAAATGCAAAAGGAAATTGGGTTAATGAACTTTCACTCGCACTATGGGCATACAGGACAACACACAAAGCGGCAACTGGCCACACTCCGTTCGCACTAACATATGGTTTGAAGTTAATGATTTCTATTGAATTAGAAGTCCCTCACATCGAAGGCTTAATTTCAATCAAAAGCAAAGCGAGCAGCTCCTACTTGAATCATTGGACATGGTTGATAAAAAAAGAAGAAGCAGAGTTAAGAAATGCTGCCCACCAAAAAAGGGTCGCACGTTATTTCTACTCCAAAGTTCACAGCTAAACATTTAAAGTCAGAGATCTTATGTTGAAGTGAGTTTACCATGTTTCGAGGGGCCTTCAAACCGAACTGGGAAGGACCATTTGTCATTAATCAAAATCTCAAGGATAGGCAAGCTGACAACCATCGATGGTTCGCAATTCCTAGAGCCTGGAATAGCGAATAGCTCTGTTGTTATTTCATTTACAAAACTACTTTATGCATTTTCTATTTTTCAGCAAATAAGCTATCTCAAAAATGCTAAAGGAATTGTAAATAGGTAAAGAATCTACCATGCTTTCCCTAATAAATTTTACTTCTGAACCAACCAAATTGTGTTTATGATAATTAATCATCGGATTGATGGAAGCAAATCGACTCAAACTATTGGATTCACGAAACCCGATCTTTGCCCTACGAAAATCGATGCCGCCCAGCAGCATTGAGAGGGCCAAAATCATAACTCGTATTGCCCATAGATAGGCAACATCGAGGAAAAAAAGCCGTTCATCTCATAAGCTGCGCACCAAAATTATAACTCGTGTTACCCGAAGGTAAGCATCACCGAGGAAAAAAAAAGCTGTGCATCTCATAAGCCGCGCACCAAAATTATAACTCCTTGTGTTGCCTTAAGATAGGCAACACTAAGGAAAAATAAAAGTTGCACATCTCATAAGTGGCGCACCAAAATTATAATCCCTCGTGTTGCCCGAAGATAGGCAACACCAAGAAAAAACAAAAGCCACACATCTCATACGCTGTGCACTAAAATTATAACTCATCATGTTGCTTGAAGGGAGACAACACCGAGGAAAAATAAAAGCTGCACATCTTATAAGCCGCGCACCAATCTCCTCGTGTGGCCCGATAATAGGCAACACCGAGGAAAAACAAAAGCCATGCACCAAAATTATAACTCTTCGTGTTGCCCTAAGATAGGCAACACTGAGAAAAAACAAAAGCCGTGCATCTCGTAGGCCACACACCAAAATTATAACTCCTCATGTTGCCCGAAGATAGGCAACACCAAGGAAAAAAGTCGAGCATCTCATAAGCCGTGCACCAAAATTATAACTCCTCGTGTTGCACGAAGATAGGCAGCACCAAGGAAAAACAAAAGCTGTGCATCTCATAAGCCACGCTCCAAAATAACAACCCCTCATCTGGCCCGAAGATAGGCAACAACTAAGAAAAACAAAACGACACGCACATTATGAGGCATGCACCAAAATACCAACTCCTCGCACTGTCCAAAGATAGGCAACACCGAGAAGCGTAAGAAACCGTGCATCTCACAACCAGAGCCAACCTCTCCCATAGCTGGAAACAGTGAACATAATTCCAACAAAATTGGAATGCTACAAACCAAATGAAAAGTCTCGACTGTATACACTTAACGATTAATATTGCCTTCAATTAACCTATGCACTATGCGGGTTTAAAATACGCGTATATTGTATACATGCTAAAGTTGAAAAACTCCCAAGAATAAAAAAAGGAGAATTAAGTTTTAACTCAGCTGAATTTTCAATGAAGATTATCTAAACCCTACGTTATCAGCTACTTGAAAGTTGTTTGAATTAAACAGCCCAATGAACTGGGGGGCATACACCTGTGTAGAGATAGAAACACATGAAAATAATAAGCTCATAAGTTCGATTACTTCAAACAACAACAAGCCCCAAAGTTCTGTCTTAAAGTTTTATATCTATTTTAAATTATAAACAAAAATTTCAATGTTTTAGAATTTTATAAGTGTTATGAATTTCTAAACAAAATTTTTCCAAGTTATATTAATTTTTAAATTTCTATTAACTTCGAAAGTGCTGATAATCTCTAAGTTCTGTTACTTCAAATGAAGGGCTTTGACTATAATCACAGAATAGAAGAGTATGAAATGAAACAAGCACAAGTACACAAAACATATATGAACATATAGATATAAGTACAGTCAAAATATTAATGTATCACTTATAATTTTCTGTACACAGGATCAACATGTACTTACCCAACAACGACCAACAAAAGGAAAATACAGACTTTAGTGTTTGCGCCAAAATTGGTCACAAACCTCAAGTGTTGTGAAAGCACCAGTGTATGAATATAAATCAACAATATTCAAACAAAAATCACAGATTTAAGCAAGCAACAAGTAACAAATCAGGAATAATGAACAAGGACATAGGATTTATAGTGGTTCGGCTGTCTCCGACCTACGTCCACTTCAAAAGTTTTTCTTTATTGATATTCTCTTCATGATTACAATTGGTTACAGCAACTTATCCTGGATTATAGCTCTGAAACTTGAACGCAACGGCGATGATAAGGCATAGAATTGAATCCGGTAGAGTCTCGGCGCTCCAGAATTCCGATCCCCTTTTCTGAATGACTTGGGGCTCTATTTATAGGTGTAGGAGGCTGATATTTCTCCTAAAAATCCGATATACCACTTCTGGCACGTGAGGGGGCCCACATGCCCGGCTCAGGAAATTTGGGCCCACCTTGGGATCGATTCGAACTCCTTTCGAATCGATTAGAAATCACCCATTCGAGACAAAATTTGGTGTGGACATTCTTCAATGTATAGGTAAGCTCCTGTAAAAATTTCGTTGCATTTGGACTTGTAGATTGCAAGATATGGTCGATTCGAGTTGATATTCTCGAGTAGGTCGCTTGCTTCGACTCGATCCCCTTCGAATCGATGGGTTCGACTCGATGGCTTCACATGCTTTCGTGATGACGTGGTGCGCCTTCTTCGTGTCGATCCTCTATTTACTCTGAGTTGACTGGGTCGACTCCATGATTTTCGCCACTTCGACTTAGTGGATTCGAGGTCTTTCAGGGATTCGAACAAAGGCGTGTTCGTATCGATCGTGGTATCTCTGGCCGATCGTTACGAAGTTGTTGTAGATGGATTCGAAGTGGAGCAACTTCATGGATTCGAAGTAGGAGGGACTTGGTGGATTCGAATACATGCTCATCCGATGGTTTCGAACCTAGGGTTATTTGTTGATGAATGACCGATACGAAGCACACGACCTGCCGATGGATACGAAGCGGTACACCTGGACTGATTCGAACGAGTGCTTGTTGATGGTTGCGAACTAGATGGAGTCGAACTGATGGATACGAACAGAGGCCGGTTCAAAGTGATTAACTCCTGATGGATTCGAACCTGATGGATTCGAATGGAATGAGGCTACCCTGTAATGACGGATTCGAATGGTATCGATACGAACACGGACCGATACGAACGCTGATAGATACGATCAACGTATTCTTTTTAACTTGTATCGATCATATCTTGAGCGTACGAACTCGGATTGACTTGAAATTTGAAACGCTGGCTTCTATACTTTGCTCATCATGTCTTGTCAATTGCGGCCCGATCCGGACTCGGACAAAATTCCTCGATATCCATGTTATCATGCAATCCATGGTTGATATTCAAGAATAGTAATCATTGATTTTCAGCTGATTTTTGGGTATCTCAGCTTTGCCAAAACTTGGGATAACACTTTGCCCCCCCAAAACATGCCTTTGTGTAAAAGGTATGTTTTGAACAGTTTTAAATCGAGTGTAGTAAATTCATGTTTCATTCGTAGTTGCAGTATTATCAATCAAGTTCATGGCTGTTTGGAGCCAAGTTATTATCAATCCCTTCCAGTGGAAGTTAAGAACGAAATTCTTCAGTCTCTCTGGACTATCGATGGCCACTCCGAGCCCTTTCCAAGCCCATTCCTGACTTAGCGATTGAATAGAAAGATCATATTGCACTATGGCGTTGCCTTCTATTCCTTGCACTTCGGTCCTGGTTAGGACGTACAACGATGTCTTGGTCGTTCTAGACCGATCATAGCCTCTCCGGGCTCTTGCTGGATCCTATCCTATCCTGTCACTCTCCGGTGAAGGGGAAATAGCGCTTAAGTGAGTCGATCCTGTCGCTCTCCGGCGAAGCAACTCACTTCTTGCACTCCGGTTCAGTGTATCTGAACATTAAGCGATGTCTTGGTCGCTCTAGACCGATCATAGCCTCTCCAGGCTCTTGCTGGATCCCATCCTGTCACTCTCCGTTGAAGGGGAAACAACGCTTAAGTGAGTCGATCCTGTCGCTCTCCGACGAAGCAACTCACTTCTTGCACTCCGAACCCTGCCTCTCCGGGTAGGGTCATAAAGCGATCATTTTTATATTGGTATTTAATGCTCATCCTTTAACTCTCCAGTCAAAGGTTATTTCAAGAAATTCAAATTTATTTATTCAAATTAATGTCCTAGATGTTCAATCTCAAACATCAGGATAAAGCTAAACATCGCCTCTTCGGGCATATCGTTCTATCTCTATCTCAAAGCATGCCTAGGGATCTCTCCAGTTCCCGTACATGAGTAAGTGGGGTAGCCATTTATTCCAAAAACAAATCTAAATAAAATTACTCGACCGAAGTTCAAATCCTGGACTTGGCCCCTGCCATCTCTAATCAGTGGGTGACGAGTCGTGATCCCGATCCAGGATCGTTCCTGTTAGATGGAGGCGGTAGTTGTTCAGGCCTTGCCGCCGCTGTCTGTTCTCTGACATATTGTGGAAATCTACCACTCCTGGCATGTTCTTCCACCCCATCTTTCAAATGGCGGCATTCATCTGTAGTATGCCTATTCAGCTCATGGAATAGGCAGTATTTACCAGTTCTGCGCTCCCGCTCAGTAGGATCTCTCCTGGGTGGCTTTCGATAAGGGAGATGCCCCCGAGTATCAGTGTAAATTCGTTCCAGGCCTGCAGTCAGATCTGTGTACTGCCTGAATCTAGGTTCCCGGAATTTCTTCCGTTTATCAGGACCATCGTATATGTCCTCCTGTTTCCTCTTTCCTTTATCTACTCCGGACTTTTCCCTAGAGGTTCCTTCGCTTTGCGCGGCGTTTGTTTCCTGCCTCTCGGCTCGTGATTCTTCTAATCGGATGAACTTTTCATCTTTGTGATAGAACTCTCCGAGATCTTGCGGTGGATCTTTAGTCGGAGAATCTTTAAATTTGGTGCCTTCCCCGACTCCTGCCACCGCCGCCATCAAAATCATCGATGGATCCGGGCGATCTACATAAGCCACCATGGCATTGAATCGCAATAAGAAATCTTTTATGGACTCTCCGATCCTTTGCTTTAACGAGGCTAAAGTCATCACACTCTTGGGTCGCGTCACATGGACCATAAACTGTCTCATGAAGCAGTCTACAAGCTCGCCCCATGTTCTGATTGATCCAGTTTCTTGTTGCCTGAACCAAAGCGCAGCCAAATCCGACAAGTATAAAGGGAAGCATCGAGCCATCACTTCCTCGGATGCTCCTAGCACTTCCATGTGCCTAATATATCTGGTGATGTGCATGGTCGGGTCTGACCTCCCGTCATAAGGATCTAGCATTGGTAGTTTGAATTTTGGGGGGTTCTTTGCATTTCTGATGTTTGGAGTGAACGGACTCCGACTGACTTCTTCCAACACTCCGCCAGACAATCCTCCTCTCATGATTCGTCGCATTAGACCAATCATTCTCTCATCTCCGTCCAGAGGTGGCCCCTGGCCACATTCTGTCCTGCCCCCCCGAGCCTTGAAGGGAATTCTGGTACATACTCTTCGGGTGGCTCGTTAGTGTAAGCATCGGCTCTAGCTTGTTGAGCTCCGTCTATTGGTCTTCCAGTATCAGACCTTGAGGGTCTGCCCCCAAGCCCTTGTTGATCACCTTCAGCTCCTGCATTCTGGTCTTGAACCTGACCTTCATTAGCTTCTGTAATCCTGATTCCTTGTCCCGCACTTGCAGTCGTCGTAGTTGGTCCAAGATTTTGCACATTCGCCGCCCTCATTTGTTCGAGGAAATTCTGCAGCATCTCCTGTTGAGTCTTCACTATGCTTTCGCGTAATGAATTAGCCATAGCTTCCATCTCATCTCTAGTGATATACATCGAAGCATGTCCCTCTCCATCTCCAGAGGATGCTTCTTGGCTCCCTCCTTGTTGGCTCCGATCAGCTCTTTGTCTTGTTTGTCGAGTCATTGTCTCTGAATCGGGGTTCTTCAAACTCTTAAATTTGAATTCCGAATCTGGTGTAGCAGGTGCTAGTCCTTCTCAGTGAAAGCACCAAAGTGTTTGCGCCAAAATTGGTCACAAACCCCAAGTGTTGTAAAAGCACCGGTGTATGAATATAAATCAACAATACTGTGATTTAAGCAAGCAACAAGTAGAAAATCAGGAATAATGAACAAGGACACACGATTTATAGTGGTTCGGCTGTCTCCGGCCTGCGTCCACTTCAAAAGTTTTTCTTTATTGATATTCTCTTGATGATTACAATTGGTTACAGCAAGTTATCCTGGATTATAGCTCTGAAACTTGAACGCAACGACGATGATAAGGCGTAGAATTGAATCCGGTAGAGTCTTGGCGCTTCAGAATTCCGATCCCCTTTCCTGAATGACTTGGGGCTCTATTTATAAGTGTAGGAGGCTGATATTTCTCCTAAAAATCTGGTAGACCACTTCTGGCATGTGAGGGGGCCCACATGCCCGGCCTTAGGAAATTTGGGCCCACCTTGGGATCGATTCAAACTCCTTTCGAATCGATCAAGAAATCACCCAATTGAGACGAAATTTGGTGTGGACATTCTTCAATGTGTAGGTAAGTTCCTGTAAAAATTTCGTTGCATTTGGACTTGTAGATTGCAATATATGGTCGATTCAAGTTGATATTCTCGAGCAGGTCGCTTGCTTCGACTCGATCCCCTTCGAATCGATGGGTTCGACTCGATGGCTTCACGTGCTTTCATGATGACGTGGTGCGCCTTCTTCGTGTCGATCCTCTATTTACTCCGAGTTGACTGGGTCGACTCCATGATTTTCGCCACTTCGACTTAGTGGATTCGAGGTCTTTCAAGGATTCGAACAGAGGTGTGTTCGTATCGATCGTGGTATGCTCTGGCCGATCGATAAGAAGTGGTTGTAGATGGATTCGAAGTGGAGCAACTTCATGTATTCGAAGTAGGAGGGACTTGGTGGATTCGAATACATGCTCATCCGATGGTTTTGAACCTAGGGTTATTTGTTGATGAATGACCGATACGAAGCACACGACCTGCCGATGGATATGAAGCGGCACACCTGGACTGATTCGAACGAGTGCTTGCTGATGGTTGCGAACTAGATGGAGTCGAACCGATGGATACGAATAGAGGTCAGTTTGAAGTGACTAACTCCTGATGGATTCGAACCTGATGGATTCGAATGGAATGAGGCTACCTTGTAATGACGGATTCGAATGGTATCGATTCGAACACGGACCGATACGAACGCTGATGGATACGAACAACGTATTCTTTTTAACTTGTATCGATCATATCTTGAGCGTACGAACTCGGATTGACTTGAAATTTGAAACACTGGCTTCTATAGCTTTGCTCATCATGTCTTGTCAATTGCGGCCCGATCCGGACTCGGACAAAATTCATCGATATCCATGGTTATCCTGCAATGCATGGTTGATATTCAAGAATAGTAATCATTGATTTTCAACTGATTTTTGGGTATCCCAGCTTTGCCAAAAGTTGGGATAACATTTAGAGTAATGACGCAAAGTGAAAACTCTGTACTTGAACAAAATGACTCAAAAAGAAACAAAAACAATTCGGTCTTCTTGCAAATTATTGGTCAAAATCAAGTCCACCCTCACACCAGCTGCTCAATGCTTCTTGCCGCCGCTTTCCTTTCTTCTTTTGGTGGGTAGATCCTGCTTCTTTTTAGGAGAAGTGTTGCTTCCAGTAATGTAAACGTGCACTTAGACGGCAATATCCTCCTCTTCCTCCAAAAATTTCTCAAAAGAGCCTCCCTTTCCCTTGCGTTTTCTTGTTTACCGGGAGCTCTTCGAATCCGTTATCACCTCCACCCTTTCTTTCTTAATGGAAATCAAAGCATATTGCGTCTTCTATGGCTGTTTCTTCTTCGTTTTCCTGCTCCTTCGCTTCTATGGTTGTTGCATCACCTTCCAAAGACGCCGAAGGGTCATCCATGCCATGAAGCGCAGCTATCTTCTTGGCTTCTAGCCCCGTTTGCGAACTGGACGTGGATGTGGGAACTAGAGAAGGAACAGATACAACCATAGAGGATGTAAAAATGGCAGTAGGCACGGGCGCTGAATTAGCTGGCGTGTCAACAGAGAAAGTGGATGGACCTATAGGATCAAAAATGAAAGCATTAAACTCCTTGTGCTCTTATGGCATAATCTAGAGGCCTCGAAATCCGGTAGAAGCAAGGACATTACTTGCACCAGAGGAGCGATCCTGAACTTGTTGGTCGGTCGTGGAGCTGCTCTGATAGTCCACCCATGCCGAAGATAGAAGGCCGAGTAAGAAAGTCGGTGGCAGACATCAAGGCAACGTCCGTGGCCGACTCTAAGGATCTCTTGGCCCTCGAGTAGCGCTTTCTTGGATTCATCGTTAAGATAACCATCTTATAACTCTTGATCTGTATAAAAGTCGCCGATAATGCCTCTGAATTATATTTAACATTATTAGGGATATTTAATTAGATTAATTAAATAGAATAATGTGAATAATTAGGGAGATAAGATTAATAAATCCAATGGTCGTGTCTTAATAAAGGAATTAAAGTAAGACTTGACTAAATTAAGAAGGAGCAATTTCCTAAGGGTTAAACTTGGAAATGGGGCTACATTTCGTAGTATAAATCACTTCCTCCACTTTAATAAACTTTTACTTTCTCATTCATAACTCCTCACCTATATTTCGGCCGGCCATTAAAAGCTCTAGGAAGAACATAAATTGAAGAAAAAGCTAAGGAATTAAAGGTAGGAAATCATAACATTCTCCAATTAACTAACCAAGGTGAATAATCATGTTTATCGTCTTATTTTTATGTTTTTGGACCAGTTATGGGTTATATCTGATTCATGTTTGTGATTTTGGTTAGGATATAACCATTTAAACCTTTGTTTGGATAAGATAGTTTTTTTTAAATTTTAAAGGGCTAATCAACATGTTTATATTCGGTTTTGATTAAACCCCGAGTTGTTTTGATCTTCATATGCTTTGAAATTTTAATGTGTTGAAGTATATGATTCATTATATTTTTGAAAATTTTTGGGGATTTTCCTTAGTGATTTGCTAAGGAAATTAGATTATTTAAGCCTAAGGGCTAAAATGCAAAATTTCCTTCGAATTAGTCAATTCGGAGGGAAGGCTGCAATTTGAAAATTTAATTGGGGAAGAAGAATAGTGTTTTAAGAAAAATGTTAACTTTTGTATTCTTTTTACTATTTGGAAGTATAGGAGAAGGCTTCTCATCCAACCAAAACTAGACAAGCAAGATAAACATCACTTCAGTAGGCCCAGTTCTGATTCGACTCCAACAAGCCCGCTTTTACACTTTCGACGAAGTCGAAAGATTTTTTGTCTAAGATGGAAGGTAAACAATTACCCTCCGCCTTGGTCGAAAGGTATGCATGGTGTCGAAGGGAAGAGGGGTGAAGGGATGGGGAGGCGGCTTCCTTTGCTTTCGAATAGAAACATAAATTCTTTCGAATAAGTTAAAGGGTGATCCTTCGATTCTATCGTTTTATAAAAGACTAAAAATTATATATATTCAAGAAGTGGTTTCAAAGGGGATCCTCGAAAGTTTAAACCTTCAAGAGAATTTTTTTTAATGTTTTTAAACAGATGTTTTAATTCATTCGACTATGTCAAAGGGATACCTTCGACAAAGCCGAAGGGAAAGAAGGGGTTACTTCTGAACCTCCCATTGTTTTTAATGTAATTTTTTTAATAGTTTCGACAAAGTCGAAGGGTAAACCATTTGACAAGGTTGGAAGTATACTTTCGAAGGGTTGGTTCCAACACCAACACTTCATTGTTTTTGAATGATTTCGAAAGGTTTGATTTCAAAAGGTTTTGAAGCGGATACCTTCAATGATTGCGAAAGGTTTTGAGTTTTAATGATTTTGAAAGATTTTGAGTTTCATTTCTTTCGAAAGGTTTATAAATGGTTTTATAGGGGGATATCCTAGGCTTTCGACTAGGTTGAAAAGAAACCTTCTGATAAGGTCGAAAGGTGAGACCAGTCAAAAAAGTTGAAAGGTATGGTTTTATGGTGCTTTCAAAAGGAATGCTTATGAAGGGGCTAACTTCGGATTTTTATTTGCTTTCGAATGGGGCTTCATTCGATGGCGTTTAAAGGGCTATTTTTAGCCATCTTTCCTTAAGTAAAATTTTGCTAACTTGAAGAGGTTACTTTGAAGGGTTATAGCATAAAATACTTATTTTATTTGAATATGTTAGAGGGACCCAATAAAAATTTGATACTATTAAACCTTGGAGACACCAGGGTGGGTTTTAAGTTTACGATACATAGTTTGGGGTCACAAACAGAAATATGCTTTCAAAAGTATACATTGGGGCCATCAATATGTTTTTATTTAATTTAACATAATTGGGCTACCAATGGGAATAGATTAAACTGGTGGTATACCTGGGAAAACATGTAATCATGGGGATAATGAATTTTATAAATAATCTGTTACTTGGATGTTTGACCAAGTAGCTAGAGGCGCGGTATAAGTACCGCTCGGCATAGAGCCTCGATCGGCATGGCAGGGCTGTTCGGCATGGCAGGGTCGTTCGGCATGAACCTCGTTCGCATGAGCCTCGCTCGGTATAGAGCCCTGATCGGCATGGCAGGGACGTTCGGCGTAGTATGGTCGTTCGGCATTCTATCCCCGCTCGGCATGGAGCCTCATTCGGCATGAGCCTCGCTTGGCATTCCAGTATCATTCGATATGAACCTCGATCGACATTCCAGCCTCGTTCGACATAGAGCCTCGTCCGGCATGAGCCTCACTCGGCATTCCAGCCTCATTCGGCATTTATGGCTTAGCACACAGAAGTCGCTCACCACGGGCCGAGATATCTTGCTCCTAGGCCCATTAGGGATGTCCAACCCATCTTCGTCTATAAATAGAGGGGCAGGGACACAATGAAAGGGACCTTATTTCGAGAACACTGAGGAGACTCTGCCACATGTAAGACTCATTCTCTTTACTTAGCAATTGTATTCAAGTATTTGGTGTACTGATTGTATCTGTAATCAATCATTGAGTAAAGCAATAAAGATTAACTTCACAGTGGACGTAGGCAGTTACGTCGAACCACTATAAATCCGATGTTCTTGTCTTTTCATTTAATTTAGCATATAATTCTCCGTATTAATTTACTTTTTTCATTAATCTATCTACACAATCTTTCTCTAGGGTGCCATGGCAAACCACTAGATTACATTATTCTGTATGACGTACGAACACACACGAACATCTAAAAATCTCTAAGTCCTATGAGAGCAGACTGGAGTACCCTGAGTCACCTGAATGCGGACCGGAGTATAAATGACTTAAAAATCTCCAAGTCCCCTGAGTAAGGACTGAAGTACTTTGAGTCCCCTGAGTGCGGACCAGAGTATAAACGACTGAAATCTCCAAGTCCCCTGAGTGCGGACTAGAGTCCTCTGAGTCCCCTGAGTGCGGACCAGAGTATAAACGACTGAAATCTCCAAGTCCCCTAAGTGTGGACTTGAGTACTCTGAGTCCCCAGAGTGCGGAGTAGAGTATAAACGATTCAAATCTCCAAGTCCCCAGAGTGTGGACTGGAGTAGTCTGAGTCCCTAGAGTGTGGATTGGAGTACAAACGGCTTGAAATTCTCAAAGTCCCCGGAGTGCGGACTAGGATACAAATGACTTGAAGTCTACAAGTCCCTGGCCTGCGAACTAAAAAATATTTTAAGTACCCGAAGCGTAGAATAAAGGGTGTACAATTCCAAAGAATTTCCGACTTATATGAAAATGAATTGGAAGTTATGTAACTCACAATATCCTAGTTTTCGACCATAATTATATAGAAAGCTAAACAATGAAAGTCTTTTGAAAGACAAAAGAACTAAATTTTATTCATCTAAAATAAGGTTCTACTACAACTCCTCAAAACTCGGAGCCAAAAGTCTATTTACATTGACTATGAATATAAATAAAAATAATTACATAATCTAAACTAACTCTCATCGAACGAGAGTAACAACTACTTCTATGACTTCCTCGGTTTCTTGTCCTCCTTCTTCTTTTCTGACGACCCCTCCTCCACGCATTTTCTCTTGGAAGTTTTGCTTGATGAGGAGGTGACAACTGAGGAAGAACGGGGGACCTCTAATGGCCAGGACCCACCAGGGAGGATGACCTTCAAAGGCTTGTTCAAAGGATCATCTAGGTCCACAACTCGGGGCTCGACTTTGATTTCAACAGTCCTTTTCTTTTCCTCTGCAAGCTGCTCCTTTATGCTTAATTTTGAAGTATGCTTAGAAGCGCTTGTGATCTCGATTTCATAACTATCTTCGACAGGAGATGAAATCCCAGCTAATCCTCATAGAGTGACTCAATCACTTGAGAATTCGGACTAGGAGTCTCTCCCACATGAGTAGCCTCGCTTGTTTTCTCTTTCTCCTGGGCATCACCGTTCCTTGGCAACACCGCTCCTTGGCATCACCGCTCCTTGGAGTGGGTCCGGGATTAGAATGGCCTGCACAAAATCGTAGGAAACAAACATTAGAATACAATAATCTCTCGTCGGAAATGACGGCTCTTTAAACTTTAGAAATGAGAGTTATGTACCGGTTTCTTGCTGGCTCTCAACCGTCTGAGGAGTCTCACTCTCCGGAATGGGAGATAGAATGTGAATACCGAGGACAAGGTCTTCTGGGTCATAACCAGCGAGTTGCTCGAATGGATCCAGTACTGGCCGATCAGATGATTGAGTGGGAGGAAGGACTAAAGACTCGGTTCCTGATGGACCGGCAATGACACATTTCCTTTGGGTGAGGAGGAGCCTTTGCAGTAGAGAGCCTTCGCTGTAGACAAGTCTGAAGGCTCGTTTCCCCTGAGAAAATCTTTCACCAAAGCCTCTTCATCAACTTTATCGGTTCCCAGCTCGACCTTCTTGATCTTTATTAAAATCTCCCATACCTCGACTAGAGATTCAAGGTAGCCCTCGTCAAGGAAAGTTAAGTCCCGATGCATGGGGACACGGGCATTGAATTCTGCTATAAGTGGGTCAAACATGCATTTAATCTCCTCCCTGCCAGCCTCTGTAGCTGCGTCGAGGCGAGAGTCAATCTCCACGGATGCTATTTTCTTACCCTCTTCACGGGCCTTATCCTTCAACATCCCGACCTTAGAAAGCTCATCGTCGAGCTTTGCCTTCATAAGTCGCGTAGCAATGATCGAGTCGCAAACGTCGCAATATCGTTGCGACTCTTCTTAGGCAGCAGTTTTCTCCTCTCTTTCTTTGCGGAGTTGATCCTCCAGCTCTTTGACTCGGAGGGCAAATGCATCCCTTTCCTCCTACACTGAATCCTTCTCAAAATCCAAGGCCCCACAGCGTTGGACCGCCTCATCGATTTCTTTCTTATGAGTTGATTCCAGACGATTGACGACCTCCGTAATGTCCTTAGCACTCTGTTGGGCAGATTCAAGTTAGGACTTGTATGTAAAGAGCACTTCGTCCTGATCTTTGAAATGTCTTTATCATGGATAGCCTCGAGCTTCGGGCGATCAATTTCATGTTGACGCTCGACGGAGACTTCTGAGACCTTTTCAGTTAAGTGGACGAATGCATCATGCTGGACATAGACGTCATTAGTACAAGCAATAGCGCTTTGTTTGACATGTCCTAGAATGTGGTGAATTGCCGGGAGAAATTTTAAGCCATTAAAGCATATCTTTGGAAACGTGGCTTTAAACTAAGAAAGTCATTCTGCTACCGATGGATCAGATACAGGAGCCAGAGGAGTCCGTTTGAAGACTGCAGGTGATCTGTGAGGATCTCGGAAATGCCTAGTACTGGATGAACCGGAGTGTTGATCCCGACGGACCTCGGGCTGGGACCCTTTATGTCCGAACTTTTCTTTGTTGTGCTCCGGTTGAGGGGGAGGATCGCAAGAGTAGGAGGACTGACTATAGGTTTTCCTTTGGTGGGATGATTCTTGATGGTGGTAGTCTCGATCGCCGGAATCATCTCTATCTCGACGTTTGCCGGAACCCGAATCTCGGACGGAGTGGTGAAAAATAGATAAACCACGGAGAAAGTCACTTCAATGTGTATGCCCCATGTCACCTGCACGGAATTTAAATAATGACAAGTCAGCAAAGAGTAGCGTGACGGTAGAAATTTAAGTGCAAGGTGAAGTGCGCGTGTTTGTGTATGTCCTAATGTTCCCCCCGACGGACCAGTTTATTTATCTCTACTAATATGAGTTTTTTCTCCCTGGTTCTGGGCTTGAGCACTTATTTTCCTCTTACAGGCGAATGAAGCTTAGGAGCCTCTGGATCATCGAAGCCATAGTTAAGAAGATCATCAGGAATAGTGAGGTTCGACAGACCTTTCAGAGAACTTTCTAAATGTTGGAGGGAAGGCTCTCTCTCCATTGGAATACCGGTGACTTTAGAGGTTCCATCCACTTTCTTCTTCCTCAAATTATAGATCAATTTATTCTTTCCATTTGGAGGGAAAGGTGTCGTTTCGATGTCGTGAACCTTGACTATTGGGTCCCGAGTAGGACTAACCTTTTCACCCGGTACTTCGGGCGTCTTGCCTTCTCTAATCTCCCCCTCCTCTGGTGTGTCAGGGGAATTACGTGATGAAGACACAGCCTGCCTTTTTCCTTTTCCCGAGATAGGCTTGGTTATAGTGACGCCTGAAGGGAGGCTTATTCGACGACCTTCCGCCAACAACCCAAACTTCGTGAGCGATTCATTTGAAATGAGAAATCTAATGTCCTGGTCTTCTGCCAGAATAGCTTGGATAGCTTCAACGGCTTCATAATATCGGAAGCCTTTGGAACGTGGGTTAATACCTGAAAAAGTAGAGGAAGTGTTAGAAAAGGTGTCGCTTCTGCCAGTACGAGTATCGATCTAGAAAAAATACTTACTCTCTTCCACCAATCTTCTCGCAAAGCCGGGAGGACAGCGCACATAGAACCACTCCTGCTTATACTGGGCAAACTTGCTCCATGCCCCGGTCAGGATTTGACATAAAAATGATGGGCTATCTCACCGTCTCTTGAAGTGATAGATATAGCGGATGTCTCCAAGAGTCGGGAGCCCGAAGAGGACACTCATGAAGAGAATGCAAGTGCCGGATATGAACGCGCGGCTGTGTGGATGTAATTGCGATGGGGAAATCTCGATATACTGTAGCAGATCCGCGAGAAAGGAGTTGAATGGCGGCATGCTACCGATCGAACACATGAATTGTTGTAGGCCGTATATCCGACTAGGGGCGAGTGTGGATGATCCTGCCCTGATGGAACCAACACATCATCGAAAGGAATCCCGTGGACTAGCATATATGACGAAGCATGCTTTCGTTAATCTTCGAGGCTTGAGAATAGATCGGATCATCTAAAAAGATTGCTACAAACAAGGCGTCGGGAGCCAAGTCGACAGATGCGATCGTGGGGCTTGGCATGTCTTGTACAAGAGCAGTCGACGGATTTGAAGTTCCAACTACTTCTTATTGAGAGGATGGCCCGGGTCTGTCCGAGATCGTGGCGGAGCTAGACTTCCTAGACATCTCTATTGAATGAATGAATCTGGCGAAACACATGTTTGAACTATACTTGAAAAGTAATTGACATTAGACTTAACAACATAAAAAATCCCCCTGTATGGTGTGTGAACTAGTGCCATCATTCAAAAATAAATGCCAAGAAATTAAAACTCACTGAGTTATTGAGATAAAGCTGAGATCCGAACTATCATCTTCGAAGACCGTCATCGCTGAACGTCTGTGAGAGCTTATCGTGAGAAGATTTATGTTTCAAACTCAGCATCGACACTACATATGAAAGGTTATTAACCGTTTTAAACAAGTTAAGTTCAAGTTTATAGTTGTCTAAATACGGGAGTTATCACTCTGGATTGTCCGATATGCTTAGTTGTTTAAGTCCGTCCTTGTTCACTGTCATATATTCGGACATAAGTAGGTTGAGTAACTATGCATTATGTTCGACTAGTGTTGTTTTTGTACACCACTCCCATAACATCTAGCATTACCGTTCGGTATGCGGCAAGATATGACGAACCGCAATCATGCTGAGCCGCGTCGCTCGGCACTTCACCCTCAACACTAACTCCCTTCCTACACATCCTCTCTACCGCTTGGCACGAACGAGTCATCCAACATGTCATGCCAAACCGCCTCGTACGGCACTCTACCCATCTCCCACTGTTCACCAGCACTCCCTCTAACGTCGTTCAGCACAAGGGGTCATGCCGAGCCGTAGATAAATCAAACCACACTGCTTGGCACAACCTCAACCTTAACTCTACTCCTACACACCCTCACCTCGTTCGGCATGAGGGAGTTATGCCGAGCTACATCCATACATCTTCTTCCAACTGTTTCACTCATATAAATTAAATACCCTTCAAGGTGGCCGGTCGACCGCCACTTTAACTCGCACGCTACCTGTGACCGAACATCTCAACCCTCACTGGTTCCCACTGGGACAACGCTTTCTTCCACCTTCCTCTCCATTTAATCTCAAGACTTGTTTAAAATTAGGGTCCAACTTCCTTATCTACGTGACTATCATTATTCGTGGGTTAAAGGAAGATCGTGAGTTCAAGTCTTGTCTTAAATCCTTATCGGGAAGAGTTGAGCAGGTAAATGGTTCGTACTTAGAAGAGAAGGTCAAATTTCGGCAATGTGCTTGATTTAGAAGCGAAATCTTCTCAGATTTGTGATTGAGGACAATCGAGAAGGGAACAGTAGGATATAGGAATAAAAAAGGAAGTCGAGCTCTAAGTAGAAGGCTGGAAGGAGGTAAGTTCATAAGAAAATTAGAGCGGAGGTAAAAGGTAAAAAGGGAAGTGGAAGAGAAGTACTGATCTTTATAGTAGGAAGGAAAAAAGGTGAAGGGACAGTGACCGGTAGAACCGGTCAAGGCACCTACATGGTTTGGCATTAATGTCGTTTGGCATTCGTATGTCGCTTGGCATTAGTATGTCGTTCAGCATTCATATGTCGTTCGACATTAGTATGTCATTCGGCATACAATGACTCGATTGGCATCCGGAATAGGGGCTCGATGGAATACACGAAGGACTTGTGATTCAAAGCGCATCATGTTCATCCACATGATGCACTTTGGGGGGAAAGTGTTACCTGGATGTTTGACCAAGTAGCTAGAGGCTCGGCATAAGTACCGTTCAGCGTAGAGCCTCGATCGACATGGTAGGGTCGTTCGGTGTGAACCTCGTTTGACATGAGCCTCGCTCGGCATAGAGCCCCGATCGGCATGGCAAGGCCGTTCGGCATAATAGGGTCATTCGGCATGAACCTCGTTTGGCATTTCTGCCCCGCTCGGCGTAGAGCCTCGTTTGGCACAGAGCCTTGCTCGGCATTCCAGTACCGTTCGACGTGAACCTCGATCGGCATTCCAGCCTCATTTGGCACAGAGCCTCATTCGGCATGAGCCTCGCTCGGCATTCCAGCCTCGTTCGGCATTTGCAGCTCGGCTCACAGAAGTCACTCACCACGGGCCGAGGTATCTTGCTCCTAGGCCCATTAGGAGGTCAAATCCATCTTCGTATATAAATAGAGGGGCATGGGCACAATGAAAGAGACCTTTTTTCGAGAACACTGAGGAGACTTTGCCGCATTCAAGACTCATTCTCTTTACTTAGCAATTGTATTAAAGTAGTTGGTGTACAGATTGTATCTGTAATCAATCGTTGAGTAAAGCTATAAAGATTAACTTCACAGTGGACGTAGGCATTTACACCGAACCACTATAAATCCGGTGTAATCGTCTTTGCATTTAATTTAGCATATAATTCTCTGTTTTAATTTACTTTCTTCATTAATCTCTCTACACAATCTTTCTCTCGGGTGTTAGTGAAGAATTCCGGTGCTAATATAATCGTGGGGATCATGATGTTTTAATTGGCCAAGTGATAGGTTCTTGGTTAACCTAGGAAAACCATGGAATGTGCGGTGGATAGCCTACGTCAAATTTCTAAAGTGAAGAATGTTTTGCCAGAGGTGGTTAGCCTCGGGATTTGACACCCAAGGGTTCATGGTCATCCTAGGAAAACCCTATAGTGTGCGGTGGATAGCCCACACCATCTTTTGTAAAACACTGTACAATGGATAATCTGCATTTCTTTTAAATGGATTTTGGACGGATAGTCCTATTAAATTATGATGGATATTCAGTTTAAAGATTTTAGAGGGGAACTATAACAAATTGATTTTAGATGGGATATCTAATAAATGGGTGGATGGGATATCCAATACATATGATTTATGGCTTTATTTCATATTATGTTAAGACTAATCATTTTGGGTGTAGGGGTATAGTAAATGATTTGCATGTTTTGTTTTGGATATTAGTGAGAGGAAAACCCATTTTGCTAAGCGGCATGGTCTCACTAGACATCTATTTATGATGAGAGATGATGGGGGATTATTCATACCATACTTATTGTCTAACTCAAATTTTGTGTTTCTCCACAAACTCTCGGGTACTCAAAATTAATTTGAGTAGTCTGAGAGTGGGAGACTTCCAGTTTTTTGGAAGAATAAGCTACCAAAGACGTGCAGAAGGCAGTGTTAGCTATATATGAGCTATTTTGTGTACTCCACTATGATGTACTAAGAACTGTAAGTTCATATTATTAGTTCTCTGATCATCATAAGGGGACATCTTCATATGTAGCTCTTATCATATCTTGTACATGTATATATGATCTGAACAAGGTTAACGTCTAGGATTTTGTAATTAAATCTGAATATTATACATAAGAAATGAGAAATTTAGTTTTGTTAAATTTTAATTTTTTTCAAATTCTTGTGTTTCTGTGTTGCAAATAGTTTCAAGATTCTAATTTCGGTCACTCAAAAATAACAGCTATGGATGACTGCAACATCCGTAGCAGTTAGTTTTGGGCCTCCGGTAGCGAGATGTTACATCGCCGCTCTTGGCAAAGAGGAATAAGATTTCCTCCCAACAAAGGAAAGAGTGCATAGATACTTCGGGCCGAGATAGCTAAGACTCACCTAATGCAACAAAGAGTTAACATAAAAGTTTAGAACTATCACATCCAGCTTCTCCATCTTCCCGTCGAAGACATGTTGGAGGTCTAAGTAATTCGCCTTCACTACAACCTTCTCAACATCAACGACGGTCTTGTCGGTACTAAACCGTGTGACCTGAGCTTGAAGCTTGGCAATGGTCTCGACTTGTTCGGAGACAGTTTTGTTGTGCCCCTTAACAATTATATCATGGTCGGCTATAGTTTTCCTCTGGGCTTCGATGATGGCACTACAAGCAACCACCTCTTCTTACAGCTTAGCCTCCTCGGCATGAATCCTTTTAATCTCGTCCCTCCATATGATCTCCACCTTTTCATGTGCCTCTTTCAACTCGTTCATCAGATCGGCGGTTGTCCTACTTTCACGAAGCGTCGCCTCCTTCTCTTCCTCCAACTATTTAATTTTAGCGTTGCGATCAACCAATGCCTTCTCAAAGTCATCTTTCTCGGATAAGAAGGAAAGGATCTCCTGATACTTATTTTTGTTTGTATCTGCTAGCTGCTTGCAGAGCTTCTCCTATAACTTGGCCTATTCTAGGTCGTTTTGGATAGATTGGACATGCGGCATGAAGGGATCCCTGCGGACAGGGTGGAGATCCATGTCGAACTTGACCCTCTCTAAGAATCAACCTGGAAGCGCTTCCTCAAACTTAGAGGTGCTCGAAGGAAGAATGTAAACAGGCCCCCAATGGGGGCGAGAGGCACCAGGAGTGGCAGTTACGATGGAAGAGGTTTAAATATGAGCCGGGGCCAGAATTGGGGAAGAAGTGATAGGAATTTCTTGGCCCACGGAAGAGTGTTTTGAAGCAAGCTCTAAAGGATGGGGGCGATAATCAAACTTTAACTTCTTTGATGGTTCATCTCTTTCCTCAAGAGATCTTATTTTCTCATACCCACCTTTATATGAACGAGTTCGATCTCTCTCTTCTTGGAGACAGGTTTCAGCTTCGAGTTCTTTCCTTTGCCTATATTCTTCCTCCATCTCTCGAACTTGATGGCGGCTCGAGTAGCGCTTATGTACCACTATGAATTGGTGAAGTCTTTGAAGTCGTCACAAAGTCCTCGTCCCTTCATCATACTTGGAATAGGGCATACATAAAATTTTCAGAAGCATGATATAAACTAAGTAAATATGTGAAGGGATGGAAGTAAGTGTAATCCTAGTGCAATGTGTTGTGTGTCCCTAATAGGGGCCTAAGACTTCATCACGAACCAGAACAAACGGTTGTCGTAGGTGGGATCAGACTGACTTCGGTTATTATAGGCAGTATCGAGCTAACTACAGCTGCGATATCGCCCAAATTGGAAGGCGTTATGTCAAATTTAAAGTCCCCTTTAGTGAGCACATTGAACTCGACAAAAACATTGCTAAAATCTTTGAACCCCACTCTGACATCCTTACTCAGAGAATCTTGATGTTTTCTAGTTTGGTGGCTTTGCCTTCGCCATTTGCATTGGAAGGAGGTGGACTCGATAAATCGTGACTCATTCCCGGAGTCTCATCGTAAGACTCTGAGTCTCCACCCTCATATTTCGACGAGAAGTAATCACTAGCGGTAGACTCGTCGCTACTACTCTCGAATTCTCCTTCTTCTTTCTCTAATTCTAGCGCGTATTTTCCTTCTCTGTGCTTGAACTTGTCTTCTGCTTCCTCCGAGATTTGAGGCATTCTAACTAAACAACTCAGTCCAGTCGCAGCAGCGCCTTCCTCCTCATGGGCCTCACTGGGTGATCCTCTAGACGGGCTACCTCTCTCTTGACCTTCATCGAAACCGTGGGATAAAGAAGTGGATCTTGTGTGGACCTTGGATCGCCCAGGAGTGGGAGTTTCAATCTGAACGGCGGATCTGTATGGAGTTAACAGTCTGTATCGACGTAAGTTCTCATCGAACAATAGAACTTTAACGCACCTCTCCTCGATGTTAATAGACTTTAAAGTTTGGCAAACTTCATCAAGAGTCATATGTCTATTTGTCCTTAGGATAACTACAAGAGATGTATAATCAGTTAGAAACTCCATTACAACATCTCGGAGCTCAATAAATGGAAAAGAGAAGCTTATTCCGGATGGTTGAATCCCACATGGCATCTAACAAAAATTTACTGTGTCTTGAACTGTGATAAGTTTCTTTGCAAGCATAGGACAATCTTTTGATTTCTCTGGGCCTTGGTTATAGTTAAAGAGGGACAGCCATCTCTCCTCTTGAATGCCAGAAAATACCGCAACTCATCGAAACTTGGAGCACGGTTGAACGTCTGCATGAAAAGGACATTCAAGTAAGTAAGGATGGCGTAGCTATTTGGATGAAGCTGGTATGAGGCAATACCCAAGTTCGAGAGAGTCTCACATAGAAAATCATTGAAGGGAGGCACGACTCCATTCATAAACATGCATCGATGGCACATAGTGTAATCCGAGGAGGGATATGAGCGAATTCGTCTTTCTTCGGTAGATGCACATCCTCTTTGGGAATTCCATGCTGCGTACATATATTATGAAGAACCTTGGCGAAACCATCGACGAAGCTCTCTCAGGTGGATTAAGAAGGACTAGAAAGTTAGGAGGCATGTGGTTCACGATCGGCCCAACCGGGATGAACTAGCCATATTGAGCATGTGAAGTAGATGATGACTTGGCTTTTGAAAGCATCGGGCTTCGCCTGATTGACCTACGACACGTGGATGGCTGCTTCATTCTATATAACTGAACTCATGTCCAAAAATGGTCATGTAAATCTATCCTAATTTCATAAGTTTCCCCTACCACACTTGAATTCCAAAGAAATACTAACAGGTAATCGACATATGGGATTTTAAGTGTGAACCAGGGCAAGTGCAGCATGATATCTATATGGGATAAACTCGGTGCTCGATACACTACAAATGTTCTATCCCATGTAGATAGTTTGCTCACAGCGGAAGAAGAAAAGAACTTCCCGTGTCAGTTTGTTTTCTATTTTTGTTTCTACTTCCCATACACTTACCTATTACCGATCCATGATCGACAATGGGTTCATTGTTCGAAGAAATATGGAAAGTTCTTCGCACTACAAGGACACGGATTGTGGAATAAACAAGTAGTATAAGCCCAAATTCTCTGGAAGAATCTAGATCGACCTGTGATATGTTGTGCGGTGGTATCCATGAAACTGAGCATAAGCCAATTTTGGTGTAACGGTCGATAATAGAAAAACATGTCGAGCATCGGACCACGACCCAAATGCCATTTCTAGAAGAAACTCAAGACCCGATTGGCTATCTCCACCCGTCAAACTGCAGTCAACATGAACTTCTTGTAATCAACATTGCAAATGGACACGGTCATTAAGTTATTACACCAATGCAATAATTAGCAAACTAATTCAGCGAACCCACCTATAACTGAATTCAAAGGCACATGAAGAGTTAAATATCAAACTTGGTAAGCTATGGAATGGATCGACGGCGAGCTAGCTTCAGTTTGGCAACAAGGTAAGGTTAGCTACAGTTTGAAAGCGAGCTAGGGCTTGGATTCAAGCGAGGTGATAGGTCAGCTAAGGTTTCACAAAATAGGCGAGTGCCTAGATGGATCAATGGCTAGTGGATTTAAAAGAAGTGAGGAATTAGGTCAGGAAGATTGGTGGATCGCTTGGAGATGAATCGCTCAAAGATTGGATTGCTTGATGGTTCTATTGACTTGGGTCGAATGAGGATAGATTGGCTCTGGAAATGTATATGAGCGAGCAAAAGACAGCAAATTTTTTTGCTAAGTACAAGGGTCGCCTGCGATCCATCATGGATCGCTGGCGACCCGACCCGACCTCACTTGCAAATTAAAACAACTAAGAAGTTAGGTCGCTAGCAATCCATCCCACATGGATCACTAGCGACCCGTTTTAAAAAATATAGAGAGAGGAAAAGAAATTTCACCAATTCTTATCGAACTCAATCTCTTACCACTGTTCATCATTCCTAGGCATGCAAGGAAGCTACAAGCAGAAATGTGATAAGTTGTGACAAGTAGTAGTAGTCAGAATCAAAGAAAGACGACCAACAACATTGGGTTAACATATTCGTAAAGCTCTAATGCAATCACTTGGAGATCGACGGATGCATATTTAGAGCGGAAACTTCTAGAGCATGCCTTGTTCACCACGAAGGTGTCCTCTGGGGGGGATTTTATCCTGGTTTTTAACCTAGCAGGAACCAATAAGAAACATAACAACCTCATGTATACAGGATGGTTCAGAACTTAACCAGAAAAGCTAGGACTAGGAATTAATAAGGACCAAGCCATATGACTGAGGCAATGACTGGGATTAATGATGCCAAGAGATCAGCATTCTTTTAGTTCAATCTGCAGCTAAGTGCAAAGAGCTAGTGAATTGCCATCGAAGCGAAACAACTGCAATAAAAGACTATGGAAACCTCCCCAATTCCAAACTCCAGAAAAATCCTAAGTACTTGGATCATCAGGAACCCATTCCTCTCCACAAATCATCAAACAGACTAGCCAAAGAATACTACGAGAAGAGACATACGAGAAGAGACCAAGACAATGGCTCGCAAAACGAGCCAAGTCGATCGGTCGCCAGCGACCCATAGTTCTTCCTTGTTTTGCGAGCTAAATCTTCCATGGGCCATTCCCTAATTTCCTACGAGCAGATGATGAGGTGACCTAGCCCAGAAGCTCTTCGACCCATATAAATACCAACCTACCTGCAATATAAAAGGGATCTTCTCCGGACTGGTTGTTGAAGCTCTGTTGAAATTATTCTTCACTCTCTCCCTCCCTTACAACATTCTCCAAAGGAATTCACTGTGATTCTCTAGTGGATTCCAACTCTGGGGATTCAATCTAGCTAAAGATAATCAAGGCCTTGTAGTCCAACATCTTCTGTAACAACAATCAGTCTTTAATAAAACAATAAAGTGGATGTAGGCTTTATTAACAGCCGAACCACTATAAAAATTCTCTGTCTACTTTATTTTACTGTTCTTTTCTATATATGTTACCTGCGATATTGCTCTATCAGAACAGGACTGGTGCTTTCAAATTCAAACCAGGGTGTTGGTCCCTTTTTTGGGTCAACATATGGGATATACGGTAGTTTGTAAGTTCTTATTCTTTAGATCAATAAAAGGAAAAACTTACTTTTGCACAAATCATTAAAGGCTAGATCTAAACCATAATAGAGTAGATTTTTGAACAAATGGTTTTCACAATCATATAAGAGATTAATCGATCGTACCTTCATTCATGGTAAAAGAAATTAATTTCTAGTTAATAATTCCCCACGATTGTATTTCTCCATCTTAACCTCTTTAGTTTGGCAAGCTTTCTTGATGTAGAGGAAATATGGATGAGTGGGTAGAGGGAAAGCTGATCATATTAGGATTTTCTATTCTTTATATACACATACCATCAATGCGTTGATAGAAAATCAATTTTTTATCCACCAATGTGAATTATTCTCTTTATTTTATTAAACTTAATTTGGTACTTTTCACTTAGGCCATTTAAATATCCACTTAGCCTACATATGCACTTGTGGGTAAGTCTAACATTCTCCCACTTAACCCATGTGACATTATGCACTTTAATGGTCTAATAATAAAACATAATGCACATTATGAAAGAACTAATATTGGCCATAAGTCGTTATTAAGTAAAGAAAGTAATAAGAATCATAATGATTATATATTAATTTATCAACATGGTCTCTTTCATGTATCACAATATTAGTCTTCCACATAACATGAACATAATAAGGCATTCAATAATGGCTCAATATAATGTCTTTGTTAGAGACAAAATCCTGTTTAACTTACATAATACATTCATGTATACATAGACGAATCGTACAAAATAGTATTCATAAGTTCATATCAAAAACAATAAAAAAACGAGCTCAGGGTGTCAAATTCATAATAATGTAAAACACAATATAATGAATGATGGTATCTGATAATGTCTGTTGTTTCAACATGTTCATTAAATGTCTTTGGGGGCAATCCTTTCGTCAACAAATCCACAACCATAAGGTTTGTGCTAATGTGTTTGATTGACACTCCTTGTTTCTACACTTCTTTTTTTAGAAAAAAAGAGTGCGGTAGAATTGCAACAATTAATTTTCAGCGGCTTGGCAATAGTGTCAATAATTTCAAATGTTGAAATGAAGTTCCGCGGCCATAAACCATGAACTGTAGCCTTAAAGCATGCCATAAACTATGGATGCAGCAATGACTGACTGCTTCATACTCTTCCATGAAATTGCTCCTCCAGCTAATGGAAACAAATAGTCAAATGTGGACTTTCTGGTAGCCACACATCCAACAAAATATGAATATGAATATCCAATCACCTCAAGATGATCAGATCTCTTATAAGTGAGCATATGATCTTTTATTCCTTGCAGATACTTCAACACTTTCTCTGTAGATTTCCAATGATCTACTCCTGGATTACTTTGATAACTCTCTAGCATTCTAACAGCAAAACTAATGTCCAGTCAGATACAAGTTTGAGCATACATCAAGCTTCCAACAGTACATGCATAAGGAATGTGCTTATTTGACTACGTTCCAATCCATTCTTTGGACATTGCTTAAGACTAAATTTATCTCTTTTCTTAATTGGGACGACCCTTGAAGAGCATTTTTTTATTTTGAATCTCCCTAAAACTTCATTATTGTATGCTTTCTGTGAAAATTCCAATAATCCTTGTGATCTATCATGAAATATTTCTATTTCAATCGCATAGGGTGCCTCACCCATATCTTTATTTTAAAGTTCTTAGAGAGAAATTACTTGGTTTGATATAATTTACCAAGATCATTAGTAGCAACAAAATGTCACCAACATACAAAATCAAAATTATAAACTTACTCCCACTGATCTTCAGATGTATACATCGATAACAATATTTTCCTTAAATCCAAAAGATGTGATGATGTCATTGAACTTAAGATACCATTGTCTGGAGGCTTGTTTAAGTCTATATATTGATTTTTTAAGTTTACAGACCATATTTTCATTTCCTTCAACCACAAATCCTACAAGTTGATCCATAAAAATTTCGTCCAAATTCTCATTCAGAAAGGTTGTTTTCATATCCATTTGAGGGAGCTCCAAATCATAATTAGCTACCATTTCCATAATAATTCTTAAGGAGTCTTTTTTAGAGACAAGCAGAAATGTCTGTTTATAGTCAACATCATTTTTTTCCGTATAATATTTAGCAATAAGTCTGGTTTTGTGATATTCGATTTTGCCGTTTGAGTCATGCATAATCTTGAAGACCCATCTATACCCAATTCTTTTACTACCTTCGTCAAATTCAACAAGGACCCAAACTTCATTGTGATCCATTGTTTTAGCTCTTCTTTCATAATGTTGAATCACTTTGTAAAACTTCACTTTCTATAGCTTCTAAAAATAGAACTTGACCGTCATCGATTACCGAGTCAAATTCCGACTCTTGCGTATAAACCACATAATCATTAGAAATAACAGGTCTTCTTTGCCTATCAGATCTTCTTAATGCGATTTCTCATAGTTTATCTTCATAGGTTCATTCATGACAACTTCATTATATGGTGTTTGTTCATTAATTTGTTGTTCTTTCAAATAACATGATTAACATGTAGAAGAACAGAAGCTTGAAAAGAAGCTTTAGGCAAAGGAATTCGCACTCTAACTTCTTGAATTCCCACTTTATGTGGTTCCAAACTCCCACTAACTTCATCATTCTCAATGAACCAAACATTCCCAGTTTTAACAATTCTTATACTATGGTTAGGACAGTAAAATCGATACCCTTTAGATTTTTTTGGATAACTAATGAAGAAACCACTAGTTGTTCTTGAATCCAATTTCCTTTTCCTATGGATTATAAATTCTTATTTCCACCAGGCAACCTTAAACATGTAGGTGTCATAAACTAAGTTTCTTCCTATTCGTAGTTCAAAAGGTGTCTTTGGAACTACCTTACTATGAACCATATTTAATAAAAATACAGTGGTCCTTAAAACATGCATCCAATAAGATTTGGGTAAAGGTGAATTGTTTAACATAATATCCATTCAAGAACGATTGTGTCTTTTCGCAACACCATTTTATCATGGTGTTCTTGGCATTATGTATTGAGCATATGTGCCATAACTTTATATGAATTTAGAAAAAGGACCAGGGGACTGTCCACTTTCACCATACCTTTCATGATATTCACCACCTCTATCAAATCTAATAATTTTCACATTTCTATCTACTTACCTTTCAACGTCAATGATAAAAACCTCTAGGGTATTTACCGATTGTGACTTTTCATTCGATAAATAGACATATTCATAACATGAAAAATCATCAATAAAGGTGATAAAATATTTTTCTCCACCAAGACCCACATGTATCAGTATGTATTATTTCAAGAAGCCATGTGCTTTTTATAGCTTCTTATTTAACCGTGTTCCTTATACGTTTTCTCTTAATACATTCCATGAAAATTCCCAGATTGGTAAAATCCAAATCAGGTAGGGTTTCATTCTTTACTAAACTTTTGATTCTTTCTTCGGATATGTGATCCAAACATCTATGCCACAAGTCTGATGATGATTTATAAATTAAACCATGTTTAATACCAACAATATGATACAAGGTCAATAAAGTTTTAGCAAAGAAAGCATTAAGCTCTAATTTGTACAAACCATTATAAAGAATACCCAAACCAATAAAAAGATTATGTTTAAATAAATTAAAACATCCTTACCAAATTTAAAAGAGTATCCACCAGTATTAAATCTAGACAGGGAAATCAAATTGCGAAAAATAGAAGGAATGTAAAAAATCTGAAAAGGATATAAATGATGTCTAGTGTCTAAAGTTAAATGATAGGTCCCAATGGCTTCTACTGGAACTTTGACTAGGTTTCTCGTAAAGATAAATTTTCATTTGGGCTTGTGGTTTAGGTTATAAGGAATCCCTGCATTATATTTGAAACATGAGTAGTACAACCAAAATCAATCCCCCATATATTATAAGGAACTTCAGCTGAATTTGATTTGAAACATACTAACAACATACTTACTTTTCCTTTCGAACTATGTATTACAATTTTGGCAATTTTTCTTACAATGCACAGTCTTTTCCATAGAAATGACACGCATCCTTGCTTGGTTCCTTCTTATGGATTTAGGCAGATGATCGATTTAACTTTGACAGTCCTTGCTTGTCTTTCCCAACATTCTTTCTTGGTTTCTTTCTAGCTCCTTTCCAACCCATGAGATTTTCTGAATGACTATATGATTTCTTAAGCCTTGCTTCCTTTTGAATGTGCATACTTTACAATTCATGCACGTTCCATTATCCTTTAGAGTATTGTAGTTCATATAAAATGACTTAAGGTAAGGAGTTAAGGATGAACGTTGCTAAGAAATTTTCATTGACTTCCATCCCCATGGTCTTTAATTTTGCTGCTATATTCATTAGTTCAATGTTATGCTCATGCATAGTATGAGAACCATCAAACTTATCGGTGGTTATGTCACCCATTAGTGTTGCATCGAGCGACTCATCAGCGGACTCAGACTGGGAGCATTTTTTCACTAACTTCATAAAATCCTTAGCACTTTCAATTTTCTTAACTATGGACTTGATATTGTTTTCCACATTCATTCTCATAAACATTAAGCTCAATCTGTTAGATCTTTTCCAAGCTTTATATGAAGATCTATATTTAATGCTATAGGATCGTTTTCACCCTAGAGAGAGGGGGTGAATAGGTTGATACTAATAATAATAAAAATTAATGTGAAAATAAAAACAATAACAGTAAATAATGCAGAAGAGATCACACACAAATTTACTCAACTTCGGCAAAACCCTGCCTATGGGTTTCCCCCAAGGTTTCTATTAGAAATTAAGTAATCATGCGCTTACACACTTAAACTTGCGACTCCCGCTAATGAATAACCTAACTCTACGCTCAAAATCCTACCACAACTCAGTCAATGAGTTGCGAATTCTCGAATTATACCACTGTAATTCGTCTGTAGTCACATGACTAGAATTTACACGATTTAAAATATAAAAAATTACAAAGTAAAATAAACAAAGCAAAAACCTATTTTAAATAACTTAAGCCCAATATTAAATATATGTGACCGGCCTAAAATAAGACGTCTTCCCTCTTTTATAATTGCTGCCCAAATAAAGAGATAGAGAAGTCCTATCTCTAGTCGATACTATCTTCATTCCTCTTCCAAAAGCTAGGGTTTTACTGTGTTAAAGTCGCTGCTTGACCTTTTTCTTCGATTGAAGTATGCATTTTCTTTGGACTGCTTTATTAATCGATTGTTGCTTCGTTCGCCTACGGCTGCTCCAATTGTGGAGTTCGACTGAATAGAAATTGGTATGTGATTATTTTCCCCTTTTGATTTTTATTATGCTCGGTTTTATGCTCTAATGATTTGTTTGGGGTCGAACTCGAATGCTTCCTTTACCGATGATGTAATGGGTTTTTATGGGGATTAAAGCCCTAAATTTTCGTTTATATTTTTATGTATGAATTCTACGTGAATTGCACTTGTTTATTCGATCTTTTCTTGAGTGCTTGTGACGAATTGTTGACTTGTTCATGTTGAATTTGCTTGAATATTTTTTAGTCGGTTCCATTCATTACTCCTTTGACTTCGGCCCTTTGAATTTTGAGATGATTTTTCCATCATATGTGAATTAATCCATGAATTCAAATTTCTCCATTCTTTTTGCATTTGACTTTGGCATTTAAAATTGTGATAAAAAAATTTCTTTTTGAAAACTTATTCAAACTGTTGTTCAACTCCTCAACTTTGTTACTCTATCTGTTACTGTGTGATCTTCTGCATTTGAATTTGGTTCGGGTCTTGTTATGAAGTATGGTGTAAGTTACATGTGTGGTTGTGTCATGTTAGAACCAATTCATGTATGTTGGTTTGATGTGGAGTTCCATGTCCAGTTTGCTCGCATTGTTGTTAGATTTCGAGTCTTTGAGCTTCCATCGATTTATGCTGGTGTCTGACCTTGTCTTTATACATTTGTAGTCAAGTAAAATTTGGTTGAGTCTTGTATATGTCATTTCCTGAGTTTCTTCGAGTTAAACCACATCTTGGTTTCATGTTTTTCTTATCTGATTTAGCTGCTTTCCACTCACGTACATTTTGTGTTCATTCCCAGTTGCAATCAAGTCTTCGTTGATCACTTGTTATTTGTTGTATGTACTTGTATCTCAGTGATACATTGCTTTTGTTCCACTTTCTTGTCTTTTTGAACTAGTTCACCCGCCGATGTAAGCACGTTGTTGTGGCTTCATGCCTTGACTCCATTGAAGTTTGGTTGACCCGCTTTCCTCTGGTTATTGCAGTCTGGTTCATCACTATTTGATGCTCTTACTTATTCTTGCATTTTTGTTCATCATGTGTTCATTTGTGTGTTACTGGGTTGTACATTTGTGTGTTGAATGTGTGGTTTCATGTCTTCGAAACTGTTCTATAGTTGGCCTTGGTTCTAGTTATATGTGCACTGCCTTGGTTTCATTTGTACACACTCCTATTTGCATTTTGGTTTGGACTTCATATTGATCATCCTATGTGTATTATGTGGTCCGGTTTGGTCTCCTTGCATTTGGCTGGAACCACTTGTGTACACCATGTACTTCTGCCATTGATCTGGATGTACTGCTTTGTTGGACTGGGTTCACTTTTGTTGAGTCTTTATTTCATATATGTGCATACATCTCTGGTTCAAGTGTGTTCAAGCTTGTTCCAGTCATTGAAACTTGTACTTGGCCATTATATTTTTGTTTTTGTATTACACCTGAGTTGAATCTAGCTTTGGCTCGGGTTTGACCTTGTGCTCACCTGTCCCTGTAGTTCTAAGATGCAAGTGTATATCGGTGTGCACAGCCTTGTGACATGTACAGTGATACACTGTGCATGTTACAAGCTGTTCGTGTAAGATGGAAAAAATAAATGATGAAGAACAACCCAAATAACTGAGGCAAATAACATTTTCAAAACACGCACATCATTTTGAAATGAAAAATATTTCTTTTTCAGTTTTACTGCGTCGGTGTTTATTTTGCAGATAATTCAAATGTTGGATTTGAGCTAGAACAAAGTTGAAGATCAAATGTGAATGTTGAGTGAATATGTTGTCAGATGACATTGTAAATTGAAAAATGTGTAGTAATTGAAATTGTATTTTAATTGGGAATGTATAAATATAGTGAGAGCTCAAATTTGTACTATTTGAATTTGTAATAAAAAATATTTGTTGAATAAAATATTCTTTTGAATTTGAATTTTGTGTTATATATTTTATTCAACAAATATTTATCTAATTATGTGGAAAATAAAATAGTACAACAAAAAATGCATTTAAACGAATATATATGTTTATTATCATCAAACAAAAATCGTATATTAGCATATTCTACAATCTCCCCTATTTGATGATAATAAACATATATTAATATTTGGACTCTGTCAAATGTATTTGGTTTTGATGAATTCTATTTGCTCCCCCTACAACAAAGCTCCACCTTCACGCATGCATGAAAATAAATAAATAAAATATGAAAATGAACCTAGATGAGAATATGCAAATAAAAAATATGATTTGACTTATTTGCCAAAATCTTAACTTCTCTCTCCCCCTTTTGTCATTAGCAAAAGAGTAATAGTGCTAGAAAAATAGAGATAAAGCGATAGACATTAATAAAACATTAATACCCAATCGAGTATAAATATTAAATTTCAATAAAAAATCAATCAAAAATCATAAATATTGAGTTAGGCGCATAGTCCACTTTAGAGTGATAGGTGTGATGTCGATATAGAAAAAATAAAGTTTTGTCTATTTGTGGTATATTTATGACAAGAAACTGTTAAGTACTTACTAACCGTGCATAACCATTAGAACTTTTAAATGAGATTAGTAGCATTCTTCAAATTATATAAAAAAATGAATTTCAAGCATCTTCTAACTAGGCATAACCATGAGGACTTTTATGGGATTAGAATCAACTCGTCTATTTTATAATCAATTTTGATATGTGTGCCATACATGCATGACCGTGGGGACTTTTAAATGAGCATGAAAGCACATAATCAAAGATTCCAAGTAATTCACTCATGCATAACCGCAAGGACTTTTAAATGCGAGTGAATTCTTTGGGTGTTTTTATTGCTAATTAAATTCTAAAAAATGAATAATTTCCCTTTTAAAATACCACATTTTGACATACCATATTCGATTTTGGTGAGTGATGGTCGTTAGAAATATGATAGAAATAGAGATGGTCATGGAATTTTACCAATCAAAGTTATTACAAATTTTGTTTAAATTTTTAAAGAAATTTACTACATATACGGTCTCAAGCCATAACATGTGATTAATATCAACACCTATCACATTTTTCAGCAACTACTTTTCTTTTTGATAATCAGTATGGAGTCAGACTAGTTAATGTATTTATTTAAGATCAAAAAAATAAATATAAAATTAAATTTCTAAAATGCTAATCTGAAACAAAAACTATTTTCGAAAAGGGGTTTTATGAAAAAATATGTGCCGATTGAAAATCAATTAGAATGAGAATTATGCAGATAATTTCTTTGGAAGTATGATGCAACTAATGAGTGTCTATGCATAAAACCCATTTCACTAGTAATTTTTCTATCAACTTGACTACCAACAAAATCTACACCCGGATACCCCTTTAACTCAAAGTTATAAGAAGGATACCATAGATCAAACCGTGGTGTGTGCAACAAATACCTTCGAATCCTTTTACAGCATTTACAATGTGATTTCTCAAGGATTTGATTGAAAACGTTCCCATAAACAACCAGTGAACATAGTGTCAGATCTAGAAGCTGTAAGGTAAACAAATATATCCATGTGTATCTAGAGTAATCATCAACCAATACAAAATAAAATCTCTTACCTCCTAAACTTGCACTATCGTTAGTCCAAACAAATCTATATGAACTAATCCAAGAATGAAAAGATGATTGATCAACATTTTTGCATAAATCAGAATCAAAATCAACATTCATTTCCTTATCAAATAACTGGATGATTTAAATCAGATTATGGTGCAGATTTTCAACATATAATATATATTCAAGAAAAATGCACCATTACCTATTTTACCTTTCCAGAAAATATTTCATTTATCGTTGTTGCCCATTGTGACTCTGCCACCATTGTACTACTCTAGGCTAAGAACTTTGATTTCTTGCCCGTCTTGTGCTTGGACTAGCCAGAATCCAGGCACCACTCTTGTTGTTCCTTAGCCTTCCACCACACCTACACGAGGAAAGATTTTTTCGATCTATTTATTTTTATAGGTCCATGATTGCTAGTGACAGAAGATTTTGAAAACCAATTTTGTGTAGAACCAAAATAGTCTGTATTTTTTCCTTTTGGCATCCAGATTTGTTTGATTTTAAGGGATTTAACATTTGTGCCTTTAGGAACCCAAATTGGTATATATTTAGTTTGTTTAGGTCTAAACCAACAATTGTTTTGACTGTGTCCAATTTTTCTACAAATTGTGCACTTGGAGTTAACATGATTAGTTTCACTTCTGACACTTTTACATTGAATATACCCAAGTCCTTGTCTAGTAGTATTAATAATCTGTTTCCCTAATAACATATTTAGTGATTTTTCCTCTGGAGAATTATCCTAAAGTTGTAGACAATTGTTGGACTTGTGTTTTGAGTGATTCGTTTTCATTAATAATAAGGTGCACTTTTTAATAGAAATTTTCTCTCCTAGTGTTTTCGCTTTCTTTCAGAATCAGACTTTTCATTTTTAAGTGATTTAATTCTAGTTTTTGTTTTTTTCATTTCCTCTTCAAATGATGGACACTTATCACACTTAGGGCTCTTATTTCGATAATTTTTAACCAATTGATCAAGCTGCTTATTTAGTTCTATCAAACTATCTTTTTGTGACTCAAGTTTAGCGTACTTCTCCCTAAGCTTTCAAAACAGCCATTTACTTCATGAAAATATGTATGTAATTCTGAATGAGTAAGTTTTGATACCTCGCTTGGCTCATCACCATCAATGTCGATTGTTTCACCTTGGAGACACATATTTCCTTTTTCACTCAGTTCCAACGCTTTTATTAGCTTCATCGGTTTCATCCCAAGTAGCTGCAAATATTCTCCTTTTTGGGTTCTTTCCTTGGCTAATCGTTTCTGAGGACAATTTGGCTTGATATGACCGAGTTTATTGTAGTTAAGACAAATGATCTCCTGCTATTCTGAGTTGTCTAGTACTTTGACTATTCTGCTTTTTAATTGTTGATTTGGCGCTGGATTTCCATATTTATCATTCCACCTTTTGAATTTCTTTATTAGCAGTGCTAGTTCAGCTGCTCCATCCTCATCATCATCATCATCTTCACTTTCTGATATGCCTTTCAGAGCTATTTATTTCTTTTGTGTATCACTTCCTTCACGTTCTTTCTTGAATTTGATTTCTAGCTCATAAGTGGTGAGATTTCCGTTGAGTTCTTCAAACTTTAATCTGTTTCAAGTTCTTTGATTCTTGAATAGCAGTCACTTTTGCTTCAAAATTTCATGGAAGAATTTTGAGGATTTTTCGAACTACTTCATGTTCCGTGTATGGTTTTCCAATAGCTTTTGAGTTATATACAAGATTAGAAAATCGTTCATACATTCCTTTGACACTTTCATCCTTTGCCATCGTGAAGTTCTCGTATTCGCTACTAAGCATGGAAAAATGAGATTATTTATCTTGAGAGGTTCCTTCATGAGTCACTTTAAGTGTGTGCCAAATTTCTTGCGTAGTTAGATAGTATAAGACACGATTAAATTCAATTTGATCTAATGAGCAGATAATAGAATTTATAGCCTTAGAATAAGAAAATTGCGGTTTATTTTCAAGATTTTTCCGTTGATCCATTGGTTTTTCAACTTCTTGATTGTCTACCATTATTGTTGGCATCCTATATCATATTTCAACAATATTCCATGCATCTATGGTTTTAAGAAAAAATTTCATCCTAGTTTTCCATTAAGTATATTTACCATTGAACATAGGTAGTCTAACTATGGACTGACCCTTAGTAAAAGCATTATTAAAAGAAGCCATTGAAACAAAAAAAATCAACACTTTTAATTGAAATGAAAAATCATTTTTTTTTAAAAGTGGTTTTTATTCCTAGCTCTTATAGCACTTGTAGGATCATCTTCACCCTAGAGGGGGGTAAAAAGGATGATACTGATAATAATAAAAATTAATGTGGAAATAAAAACAATAACAGTAAATAATGCAGAAGAGATCGCACATATATTTACCCAGCTTTGGAAAACCCTGCCTATGTGCTGCTCCCATGGTTTCTACTAGAAATTAAGTAGTCAGACGCTTACATACATAAACCTACGACACTTGCTAATGACTAACCTAACTCTAAGCCTAAAACCCTACCATAACTTAGCTACCGAGTTGCGAATTCTCGAACTACACCATCGTAGTTCGTCCCTAGTCACATGGCTGTGATTTACACAATTTAAAATAGAAAAAATTACAAAATAAAATAAACAAAGCAAAACCCTAGTTTAAATAATTTATGCCCAATATTAAATATAATATAACCGGACCGAAATAGGACGTCTTCCCTCTTTTATAATTGCGGCTCAAATAAAGAGATAGAAAAGTTCGAATTCTCCGATCAATACTATCTTCGTTCCTCTTCCAAAAGATATGATTTTTCTACGTTGAAGTCGTCACTTTATCTTTTGCTTCAATTGAAGTATGTGTTTGCTTTGAACTACTTTGTCAATCGATTGCTGCTTCGTTTGCCTACGGCTGCTCCAATTATGGAGTTCAATTGAACAGAAATTGGTACGTGATTATTTGCCACTTTTGATTTTGATTGTGCTCGATTTTATGCTATGATGTTTTGTCTGTGGTCGAATTCGAATGCGTCCTTTGTCGATGATGTAATGGGTGTTTATAGGGATTGAAGCCCTAAATTTGCATTCATATTTTTGTGCTTGAATTCTAAGTGAATTGCACTTGTTCATCCGATCTTTGCTTGAGTGCTTCTGCTGAATTGTTGACTTGTTTGTGTTGAATTTGCTTGAATATTTTTTTTGTCGGTTCTGTTCACTACTCCTTTGGCTATGGCCTTATGAATTTTGAGATGATTTTTCCATCATATATGAATTATCCATGAATTCGAATTTCCTATTCTTTTTGCATTTGATTTTGGCATTTAAATTATGATAAACTTTTGTTCTTTTTGAAATCTTATTCGACTTTGTTGCTCTAACTGCTACTGTGTAATATTTTCCATTTGAATTTGGTTCTGGTCTTGTTATGAAGTCCGGTGTAAGTTGCATGAGTGGTTGTGTCATGTTAGAACCAATTCATGTATGTTGGTTTGATGTGGAGTTCCATGTCTAGTTTGCTCGCATTGTTTTTAGACTTCGAGTCTTTGAGCTTCCGTCCATTTATGCTGGTATCTGACCTTGTCTATATACATTTGTAGTCAAGTAAATTTTGGTTGAGTCTTGTACATGCCATTTCTTGAGTTTCTTCGAGTTAAACTACAGCTTGGTTGCATGTATTCCTTATCTGATTTAGCTGCTTTCCAATCATGTACATGTTGTGGTCATTCCCAGTTGCAATCAAGTCTTCATTGATCACTTGTTGTTTGATGTGTGTACTTGTATCTCAATGACGCATTGCTTTTGTTCCACTGGCTTATCTTTTTAAACCGGTTCACCTGTCGTTGTGAGCACTTTGTTGTGGCTTCATGCCTTGACTTCATTGAAGTTTGGTTGACCTACTTTCCTTGGGTTATTGTAGTCTGGTTCATCACTGTTTGATGCTCTTACTTGTTCTTGCAATTGTGTTCATCGTGTGTTCATTTTTGTGTGTACTGGGTTGTACATTTGTGTGTTGATTGTGTTGTTTCATGTCTTTGAAACTGTTCTATGGTTGTCCTTGGTTTTTGGTCACATGTGCACTGCCCTGGTTTCATTTGTACAAACTCCTATCTTTCATTTTGGTATGGACTTCATATTGATCTTCCTATGTGTATTATTTGGTCTGGTTTGGTCTCCTTGCATTTGACTGGAACCACTTGGGTACACCATGTACTTGTGCCATTAATCTAGATGTACTTGTTTGTTGGACTGGGTTCACTTGTGTTGAGTCTTCATTTCATATGTATGCATATATCTCTGGTTCAAGTGTGTTCGAGCTTGTTCCAATCATTGAAATTTGTACTTGACCATTCTATATTTGTTGAATACAGCTTTGGCTCGGGTATGACTTTGTGCTCACCTGTCATTGTAGTTCTAACATGCAAGTGTATCGGTGTGTAGGGCCTTGTGACATGTACAGTGATACACTGTGCATGCTTCAAGCTGTTCGTGTGAGATGGAAAAAATAAGACGACGAACAACCCAAATAATTGAGAAAAACAACATTTTTAAAACATACATTTCATTTTGAACTGCAAAATATTTCCTTTTTAATTTTACTGCATCAGTGTTTATTTTGCAGATAATTCAGATGCTGGATTCAAGCTGGAACAAAGTTGAAGATCAAATATGAATGTTGAGCGAATATGTAGTGAGGTGACATTGTAAATTTAAAATCTATTGTAATTGAAATTGTTTGTTAATTGAAAATGTATAAATGTAGTGAGAGCTCAAATTTGTACTATTTGAATTTGCAATAACAATATTTATATGAATAAAATATTCCTTTGAATTTGAATTTTGTGTTATTTATTTTATTCAAAAAATATTTATTTAATTATGTGAAAAATAAAATAGTGCAACAACAAATACATTTAAACGAATATATATATATATATATATATGTTTATTATCATCAAACAAAAATCATATATTAGACATAATCTACAAGCGCTACTACTAGTAGTTATTGGAGTTGGTTTGCCAAATCAAGCTCTAGAACACTAAGGTGGAACCGAACATTTGCAAACCGTTGATAGAAATTATTCCCACTAAATTTAATACCATAAGTGGCTTGCAAATGTAGAGAAACATGAATAGACGTTGCAAAAATATATTTATATACTCAACATTAATGCATTAAGTAATAACTTAAATCTATAACATAGATTCAAATTCAGCCAACAAACATAAGGTGTGTATTGAAGTTCTCTGTTAAGTTATAGCACATATGCAATAAAATAAACATAATTGATGCTCAGTAAAATTTCATATAATTGGAAATTTACATGCTATAGTTTGATATGTTTTCTATCTTTGGATATACAAAATATACCCAACAATGCACATTAATATACCTCGTTAATGTTCATAGATTGTAAAATAAGTGATCTACCATTGGGCAATCCAAAACATCTTATAACTATGAACTCAATATACTTATGAAAAATCTTTTAAATTATACATAAACAATAATGTCGTTTATTCATAAGCATCACATAAACATGAGTAAATGAATTTTCTTTAATTTGACATCTATGAACCTTTCTGATTTGCCACTTTGTTGACTAACAAACTATAAATAATACAAATATCAATTAATAATAACATTATACAATTCATATGCATAAATCCTTATTTTTTATCACTTTGGTGACCAATAACATACAGTATAATCACTTTAATTCAAATAGCACACTCAAAATACTTTAATTGAAATGGTAGCATACCTGTATGGTGAACATAATCATATGACGTTAATAATTCATATATATATATATATATTAATCATTTAAAACACTGTACCATAATCTAAAACATTTCATACAAGTCGAAATTGTTATAGTAATAAAAGAATAGACTCTTTCATAATGTGAGGCAGAAGCAAGCACACACGCAACCATATATAACGTAATTCAAACTTTACAATTTAGACATTAATTAGAGCCATGGAAACTCTCAAAGCTTGATATATATATATATATATATATATATATATATATCAAAAACTAATATGAAAACAATTATAAATGAACAATGATAAAGAAAAGCAAACAACAATTGGAAAATACAATACTATAGCATATTTTGAAAAATTCAAAACATATTACAATGGAGTAAGCAAAATAAAACGTTTATGGAAAATCATTGATTTCTCAACCTATACTCTGATACAACATGTAAATTCTTAATCTTTATATCAATGAAAGGAATAATTAACTTTTATATAAATCATAATTGCTAGATCTAAATCATAATAGGCTAGGTCTAAATCATAACAAGCTAGATCTTTGAACAAAATGATTTTCAAAATTACTAATAGATTAAAAGAGCATACCTTGATTCAAAGTAAAAGTAATTAATTTCTAGTAAATATTTTCCTAGGATTGTATTTCCCTCTTGACCCCTTTAGTTTGACAAGCTTGATTGATTTAGTGGAAAATTGGATAACTGAGTGAGAGAGAGCCAATCCTATTAAGGTTTTTTATTCTTTATATACACATAACATCAAGGTGTTAGTAGGAAAGTACACTTTTATCCACTAATGGGAATTATTCTCGTTATTACTTAAACCCATTTGGATTTTTCACTTAGACCAGTTAATTATCTGGTTGGCCAACATACGGGCTTGTAGGTAAGTCTAACATGGTTCGATGGAAGCATATCCATGTCCACTATGAAGATCTCTTACTCTGTATTTCCTTTTAAAATACATAGAATTACAAGAGAAAAATAATAAATCTGGCACTTAATCTTACAACGATACTAAATTAAGAGTTTTATGAGGATTTTCCTTTTGTGAACAAGGATTCTAAGTATATAAATCAACCAATTTCTAAACCCTTTGATGTTTTATTGCAAGGGGTATTTATAGTAGCTAATATGGACAGTGGATGGTTGAGACTGCACAAAAAATAGGTGAAAACAGCTTATGACAATTGATCTGGTCATATATCTTGATGGAGATTAGTAGTAAAAGCAGTATGAATATGTAGCTGAGAAGCACACTAGCTTTAATTTCATATGGGGCATGCGCTTTATGTCAAGAAAAAAGGCAGGTTACAGGAGTACGTATGCTTTTGGCAGGCAAGTTGCAGTGGTAGGGGTATTAAGTTGTACTAGGTCATACTTTTTGATGTCAATCCCACCTCTTTAGGTGGTAAAGTAGGAGAGAAACTTTTTCACCATGTTGGTTGGTTGCTTATTATCAAAAGATCATTGAGAATAGAGCTGAAAATGCTAAGGATAGAGCATGAGGATTAGCCTAAAAAGCAGTGACGAGACGGGCTACTTGGGCCCGGTCATAGTAGGTTGAGAGAGTCGGGCTATAGACTGGTCACTTTTGAGCTAAGTCAAGTTATATGAGATGGCTATGTCGATAAGTGTTAGGTCGGGCCAAGAAGAGGAGTGTAGGTCGGCCTACCTATGACTTGCTTGTTGGATTTGCATGGATGGAGCCAATTTAGAGGTGGATCGGCTTGAACTAGACAAAGCTAAAAGGTGTTAGTTGACATGGATTTGTGAGCTTAGAATTGCTGATCAGCTTATCTTTGGTGGCTTAAGTCTTATTATGCAAATTGGCCTGGTATTTGTAGGGCCTTGATGTGCTTGCATGTTAATCATAACTGTGAGAAATTTGAGCAACATTTTGCCCTTATGCTTGTCTCTATGAGTAGTGGCAGGCTTGTCAAACCATGATATCCTGCCAATCAGACCTTCCGCCTTGCATTTAATGCATGCTACGTAGTGCTACGCCATTAGCTAAGATGGTTCACTTTTCTAAACATGAAAGGGAAAGTTACATTTCCAACGTGCATGATGTGATAATAACATTAATTATACCTAGACATTTGAGATCTATTTTCCTTTCGAATCGGACGATCGAGATTGAGGAGGTAGGCACATAAATACCCCTCACCATCTTCTACCCCACTCTTTACCGAGTCTAGAAATTATTTCAATGATTAAAACGCTCCAAAACTCCCAAAAACTTCAAGCTTTCATCTTCAGAGAAATAGTAAGCTTCTTCCCTTTTTGATTCCTTTTTGTCTTTGAACGCTTGCCAGTGGTTTTTTTCCATGAAAAGCAGCATATTTTTTCCCTTTTTGTTGGGGATGTTATCTTAGAGCGCTTTGTTTTCGAGTTTCATTATGTGTTATTATTTGACCAAAATCCATGTTTTCTGGTCATCTTTTGGGCAATGATTGACCATCGCCGCCATATTAGTAGTGGTCGATCGATGATGACGAGCATTCCAATAGTTTATGATGTTTAGACAACATATCAGTGTTGGGCTATATTTTACGCCCAATTGGTACTCTTAGGCTTCAAGTAAAAAATAGATTAGTTAATATGGGCCATAAGGCATGCCACTTAGCTTATGATAGTTTCTTTGATTCTTAAGTCGGCCTTAAAGGGATGCTCGATCTGGGCATGCCATGAAGATAGTTGTCTAGCTTCCATCCCGAAGCATTACCCTTGGGTCTTGCTAGGCTTAGATGCTAGGGACTTGTTTAACTTAGGCTTCATATATTTCAGGGGGAACCTCTGGATCTACATCTATTGGTGTCTCTGGCATTAAAGCTTCTAAGATAGTAAAGAGAAAGTTAAACTCAGCCAAGAGCCTAATTGACGATGGATGCAATCTCAAGATGGTGAGATACCCCATAGTAGCCGATCTACCAAAACAACCTCCAACGAACTTCTTCACATGTTCTTTAGGCTACTCAAAAGTTGGGGTCATGCTACCTCTTCACAAATACTTCATTTTCGTTCTCTATGCTTTTAGGGTTGCCTTCAATCAGCTTACTCCCAATAGCTATCGGTTCTTATGTGAGCTCTATGTCTCCTGCATGGATTTTAAGTTTCCTGAGCCAACCTCTCCACCGGTCAACATGTTTTTTCGATTGTAGAGGGAAGCTATGTATCTGACTGGCACTTATTTCCACTTTTGATAAAACGTTAATCCCGTTGTTTTCATGGGCGTTCTTAGTTAGGCTACCCCCAAACTAGGGGAAGTAATTCTTTATCCTTCACGGAGTCAACCTTGAGCTAAGTAACAAGAGTTCCAAACCCTAGTAAGTTCTCTTTGTCATTCTCTCCTTTTTGGGTCTCTTTTCCTTTACTTAACTTAGCCTTTGACAGAAGCTTCTATTGATTTTACCAGCTTCAACTCAGAATGTTGAGTGAGAATGTCCACTAATTAAAGGCGGCTACCAGTAATGTCAAGGATATTAAGGTCTTATTATCGATGGTAATCTCCACCAAGTCAGGCTGATAAGAGGAACCCAGACCATGGTTGTAGAGTGGGCCGCCCCCATCAAAGAAACCAACTAACACGAAATGTGATTACACTAAGATCACATTCTTAAATCATAATGTCAAGCCAATCATTGATGAGAACTATGGATATGATAACGTTTTGTAAAGTGAGGGGCCGAGAGAGTGGAAACAACTTGGTTATGACAAGCTTAGTGATGTATTGTCGACGCCACAATGGGAAACTTTTTAACCCACTATAACTGGTTGACATCCCAATTCCACAGCGTGGGACATCGGTCACTGATTGGAAATCTGAGGAGTGTTACAAGAAAAGCAGTGTAAGGGAGGTTATAAGAATCGGGCATCGATAGGGACATAGTTTCCTCCTCCCAACCATATCCCGCTTATGGTCTTTTGTATCTCGAATATGATGTTGTTCCATTAGGTGAGTCCTGCACTACGTTGATCAATCTAGCGTAGGTAATTTGGTCTCATCATACCCGCCCCTTATCAAAAGGCAATGTCGTGCAGGTCCGAATGGTGGTTAATTTACTTGCACTTTTCTCTTTTCCTTGAATTTGGACTAATCATGGCTTTTTGTTATTTCAATAGATGATAATATCACCTTTAAAGCCTTCGATATCACACCCAGATTATTATGGCTCCCATGCGTATGGAACCCATGCCAAACCCAAGGATTATTGGCCAACCCCTAGCCACGACCAGAAGATCAGCACTCTTTTGATAGTAGAGGAAAAAATAGGGCCAAGGGGGAGTCGTTCGAGGATGCTTGCACTCCTTTTTCCAAGAAGGCATCCATTTATGATGTAGAGGGGCTGGCTCAAGGGGAAGAGGCAAACTATTAGGGAGAATGTCTTTGGAGATTAACCAGGTGATATGTCACAAAGACCTAGATCAATTGTTGAGGTCGTTCCTGCTCATGTCCGTGAAGATCCTATCATCCACTCACTAGTTTTCAATATTTCTTTTTTACTCTATGGAATTTGTTCTAATGTTGATTTTTCAAAACTATGTCTTTGCCCGGGATGACTTCCTAGAACTTGAAGAGGTGGTTCGAAAGAAGGAGCAAGCTCGAAAGGTAGTGGAGAATGCTCTAACGACAACCAAAGAGGCTATAGAAACAGCCAGGAAGGTGGAAAAAGAGGCGGTCAAGGAGAGGGAGGGTGGAGAAAGTGGCCGAGGATCCAATGGTGAACCTAGAGAAGACTGAGAAGGAGGTAGAAACTCTGCGGAACCTGGACCAATGTACAACTAAATTCCCATCATCTGCATGTTAAACACCATAGAAAATAAATGTATAACGTTTATAATTATTTTAATTAATGTTAAGGCTTAAAATAAACATATAAAAACCAAATAAAATAATATAAATTTATATTGATTTCTCCATTTTCGTTTATAAAATTTGTAAATTATCGGGTTAAGTCAAATTCTAAAGTATGTTGACAAATACTATTACGTGACTCCCTAGTATGAACTTGTAATAACCCATCTTTTATTATACCTAAAAATTGACTTCCAATACCACAAAAGACATATTGTTGGTGCAAAATTAAAAACAAACACTATATTAAGGCATAACGTTATAATATCATAGCAGAATGATAACACACAGTATACTGAGTATAAGTGAACTGAATAGGATAAACAATACATAAGAGACTGCACTAACGGAAGTAACTGATAAGTGAATATCGATAAAGAAACTCGGAATAGAATATTTGATAAACAAGTCTCATAAAAATAACATATATATCATGTACTACTGCAGTGTGAAGTATGTATGCATATGTGTATCTACAATTGATAAAGAGAATTCAATGAACATGATTTTCGCATTGTCTTTCTGAAATTTTAAAAGTACCCACATTCATCAATGGAATCTCATCACCAATTTGTAACCTTCACCACCTTCTCATTCTTGGCCTCCCCTCAATGGAGTTTTACTAGCATACACACACACACACACACACACACACACACACACACACATATATATATATATGCAAATGTCATCTTTGCCTCCAAAGCTTCAGCTGCGCTATCCTGATAGCTTATCCCCAAAGCACCTAACTCCAATCTCTCAATCGAGTACCTAAGAGTTGTCATGACATAGATGGACAAAGACAAAACGCAAGTCAGACATAAAGCCTAGTGTGATGAGAATTATCTCAAAATACTATATAGTAAATTTATATATATATATATATATATATATATATATATATATATATATATATAGAATGCGAACTTCTAAGGTACTGCCGGTCCCTTCCATAAAAATGGATTAGGGATAATCTAGACTTTCCATAAACAAGCAACCCCATTACAGAAGTAGGGAATCATACATAACCAGCTCTTCTCCTGTAGTCAATAAATCAGCACAACCAATACAATTTGACCAGAGTAAAACAACATACTATGATAAATTAACCCAATAAATGAATGCAGAGACAATAAAAATAACACAATACAATTATATCCTAGAATACACAACAATATTATCAACCAACTAATATGACACACAATATAAAGTTAGGAGACAGACAGAGACTATTAATTGATACTCGTCATTACTCATGGGTGTAGTCCATGGTAGACTCATGCCTAAGGAAAATTTAGTTAGTACCTAAATATACCATAGTCCCAAGCCGTATATAGTGTAATCAAACTCGTGCAGATCTCACCGCGTACCTATAATGAGCATAAGTAATATACATCTACTCTAGATATCTAGAGCTTGAGTCCGCATTGGACATTCATCAATAATTCAAATTATCAAGATTCATTGATTTCTATCGAGGGTCCAAAATAAATAGATTAAGTACCTGAATGTACCATAGTCCCCGAGCCACATCCACCTTTAATGGAACTTGTATAGATCTCACCATATTCCTATAATGAGCATAAGTGATATATGATCTTTTTAACATCCCTCCTACTTAGAGGTCCAAAACTAACGACTACAGATGCTGCGGTCACCATAGTAATTAATCTTCGACGACCAAATACGGCGGTGACTAGATATATTGATACACAGATCATAGAAATATGGAAAAAAAATTAGCAATTCAAAAACACATTTTCATATTCAAATCAACACATTTCATGTTCATTACATAATCCCAAATTACGTTAACCACGTTCAGCAAAATATAATTATTACAAGTATGCAAGAGCGACATATGAAGATGCCTCCTTGGTTGTATATAGTAAGGCTAATAAGTCTGCATTTATAGATCTACTATAGGTATTCGAAACTTGTGCAGACCTTACCGCGATATGTGGCCCACTCATAAATGATCATCATCTCCCTCATCGCCATTGTGGATTTCTAATTTTTTTTGCATAATGTCTCGACAAAAGAGAACGATGAAAGTATCCTATATAATATGCCATCGAGATCTCAATGGAACATTGATGTCATATAGATAAATATATATCTAATATAATGTAACGACCCGTAATTTTCGATCCCGAAAATTCCAGATAGTTCGAAGAAAAGATATAGAAGAAGAAGAACCGACCAAAGCACAATCTCACATTCGCAGCGGATAAAATATAATATCAATAATATCAATTTACAAAGGAAAACTGTACTTATCAGATTTACACTTCAAAACATCAGAGTTACAACATACACAAACACTGGATAGATACAACCTATATGTCCCAGATAAATAACAAAAGTAATATACTCAGTGGAATACACTCTATACGTTCCTGCCCTCCAGCTCGCCTCCTAAGCTCCAGAATGTCCTTATCTGAAAATCAGTAATACTCGGTTTGATCCGAGCATTACGTCAAAGTAACACCCAGGTCAGGTTGGAAACCAGCGTGAGTAAACCCATCTAACAAGAATACAACAACATAGAACTTACATAAAACCTGGGGTAACTCGTTTCAGTTTACAAATTCACAATTTGTTATAGACATTACTTATTTCACACATTAATTTCTAAGTACCAAAACTTAGATTAAATGGTCCAATTCGCTTAAGTCATTCCATTCCAGTCTATTGATTTCACATATCAGATCTGTATAGAATTTTCATAGATTACAAATCGAAGTGGTTTCGGCTATTTACCAATACCCGACTCCGGTCTCTTTGAATTCAATATCATCTTAACCCACGTTATTCAAGTGAAATACAATTCAATCTTTATATACAAGATGTCACTTTTACACAGCAATTTATCATCGATAGATAACCACATTGTCTCTGTTCGGGACAAACATATCATATCACAAACAATTCATATCAGAGATGTCAACCAATTCAAGAAACTTACCATTATTCAATCATTCATAAGCAAGATTGATCACTTCCAAAATTAATTTAATTTATCTCTAATTAAATTAATTACTAATCTTTAATCACTTAGATCACCATTACCTAACATTAATTTATTACAAACCAATTAATTAATCATCTATAAATTATCCATCTTAATTAATTACCCTTGACTAATTATACTTTAATCACATTAAGTAGATAACCTTAATTAATTTCACAAATTAATTATTCGTAACCATTCACAGTAATTATCCTCAATTAATTACTCAAATTAATTACCCCATAATCACTTACATTGATTAATTATCTTTTAATTAATCACACTCATTAATTATCTAATCCCTTGACTAGTTTCCTTAATCAATCAATCCTTAATCAATCATAAACAGTAATTAACTATCATGTAATTACCTACCTTAATTATTTAACTCCTTAATAAATTATATTAATCCTTTGATTAATTACTCTGAGTAATGAATCCTTAATTATTTCCACTAATTAATTATTAATTAATTTCATTAATTAATAATCCTTAATTAATTACTTTCATTAATTAATCATACATTTTAATTAATTACATTTAGTAATTAATCTTAAATTAATCACATTCATTAACTTAAATCAATCACATTAATTAATTAACTAAATTAATTACACTAAGTAATTAATTTTTAATTACTTTCATTAAGTAATTATACTCTAATTACTTTATTAAGTAATTCCCCCTTTAATTAATTATATCCAGCAACTATCCATTAATTACTTCTCCAAGCAATTACACTTAATTAATTCATAATTAAGTGATTATCTTTAATTAATCAGACTAATTAATTAAAATTGATTTCCTTAATTAATTAATTAATCATCACTCAAACTCTAGTTAATAATTCATTTCTTAATTACATTTATTAACTATCCACCATTAAATAAATATTCTTAATTACAATAAGTAAATAATAATTTTAAATACTTAAAACTTGTTTATACACTTCACTGGAATTTGAAAATCACTTTTATCTTTGAAACTTGTTTTTGTTATGCTTTAAACCTTTGCTCTTTTCTTTATGCTAAAAAAAATTTGGTATTATAAACTTGATTCCCTTTAAAACTTTTGACCAGAAACTTATCAAAACAAACCCGAGATAATCATTTGAATTCCCGAGCCAAAATACTGAATAACTCGAGTCGAACCACGAGATGACACCAGTGTCTAATACTTCGAGAAAAACATGAAACAAACTCGAGTACGCCCAGAACCATCAACCTTCTTCCCCAAACATGAAGACAAAAATCAACCCAGACACCAACGTGCACGTGCACGATGCCGACCTTCCCTTCCGATTATCTCTCCGGTCTTTACCTAACTGCAAACGACCTCAACAAGCTTCTTATTCGAACAGAACTTCGAAATCGAGGGCCAAGCAAATCGAGAAAAACTCGATCAACAGGAAGACATACATGATCGAAAAAACCAATGCTAGACGACGCCTCCAACCTTCGAAACACGCATCGTCTAACCTGAAGCGACGCCATACTCTGACGAACACTTCCCCTCATCGCAATCAATCCCCGACCATCACCAATGTTGGAATCACTTCGACAACGACGACAAAAAAAGCACACCACAAAACCCTAAATCAAACCTGTTAGCCCTCAACGATGAACAAAAATTTAATTGAACATTTTTCCCGACATCCCTGGCCTACCACCTTCCTCTGACCTCCATCCTTAACCCTCCGACCTACGCGATCATCAGGAAAGCCCAAAAACCCAAAATCCGATCAATCCACGATTTCTCACTCAATCTAGCACTAAAAATCTAGATTTAATTCTTAAAATTCATGATTTTTGATAACGAAACCGGTTATTTGCCTGAAAACATGAATTGTTTGAGTCGAAATTTTGATATGTTAGAAATTTTCACTGTCCTTCTTAATTTCCAGATAATTTCCAAACTTATTATGCTTAAATATATCCTTAAAACTTAGATCATGTTTTAAATAAGCATATCTTGTTTGAATTTCACAGCCTATAAGAGATTTAAAGGTAAGATTTAAATTTTCAGTTTGTTTTAAAAATCCCGTGAATAAAGAACATATCATCTCAGACATGCATACTTATACATTTTTACAGGAATTCACACTTGATACATACATGCAAGCATAATTCATATCATACCTTTAAGAATCATCACTAGCATTTAGTTTTAAAATAAATTATAGTTTGTTTACTTACCTGTTGGTGTACAGAGAATCAGGCTTATGCTTTTCAATCTGGAATTGTTTTACTAATTTGCACTGATCTGTTGAAGTTGATTTGCTGAATTGATCCCTTCTATGAATTGGGCTCATGTTGAGTTGATTTTGCTTGCTGCTTGCATTTGATTTTTTCCCAGTTTACAGTTTCTCTTCTTCTAATTTTGGTTTTCAGGTTCAATTTGATTTTGATTGATTTTTTTTAAAAAAGAAGATGTATGCCACTTGTGATTTCAAATTGGCAAATGAATTACTCCTAAATTCCTAAGATGACAAGTGTTTTAAACTTGATTTATATATAAATTTCTCTTTTTTTATATTGTGTTTTATAATTTAAAATATACATATATACAACTTTTATACATATATATCTCAAAAATCTTATATTTTTACAAACTATGTTTTAAATGTATTCATATAAAATAGTACTTAATTAATGAGATGTTTTAAAGAAAGAATATTTCAAATATATATATTTTTTTGTAAACTATTCTAGTTTAAGAACTTTTAAAAGAAATCACAATAAAATTTTTATTAAATTTGTATAATAAATATTTATCTTATGCGTTGAAAATATAGAATTTTATTTAAAATAACTTTTGAAAAGTATTGTATTAAATTCAAATGTTATCTTCCAAATCACTATACATACATACATACATACATACATACATACATACATACATACATATATATATATATTGTGAATTTGAAAACATATTTTCTAATTAAATTTAAATTGAAACCAACCTTCTTTTTCACAACATATATACATTATAAATAGAATACTTTTAATTAACTTAGAAAAATTAACATTTATCAATTAAATATTATTAACATTGAAAAGAATAAAATTTGCCAAATTAAATTATTATTACAAATTTTGAAAAGATAAATTTTTCCTAATTAATAATTATAAAAGAAGATTATTAAACTACTATTGTCAAACTTCAATAACTATGATAGGAGATTATCAAACAAATATTTATCCAAATATTTATAATTCAGCTTCTATTATATTTTCAAATTCACTTATATATTCAGATATCTTTTATTATCAGAATTTTACCTATCCAATCAATAAATCAGTATTTTCAATAGTTAATTCAGATGATTATCCATTTATCTGATGCCCAAAAATCCAGGTTACCACATTCCTCCCCCTTTGAATCTTTTCGTTCTCGAAAAGGAACGAAGCTAGAATTTATTCAATAACTTGGAATCAGATAATTTATTATTTGATCATTTTTAAAACACTTTTAAAATCTATATAATATTATCAAAATAGTTTTTATAAAAATACTTTTATAACCCGATGTCTTAACAAGTCCATCCTCGTTCTCACAGAAATTCGACCATATGTTGATAAGGCGTAGGACTGAAAATCTATAAGTACTTGGTAAACCCGTTTCAACATCCAGTGAAAATACTTGGAAAAATAATTTGACTAAAAATATAGAAAACATTTTTGAAATCGAGGAAATATCTTTGGTGAGAATGCTCTGGACAGCATCACCCTCATCCATTATCGTAGTTACATCCTAGGTTACGTCAGCGAGTGACATCGAGTTACACTGTCGTCACAGCATAATCCAAATGCCTCTGTAGGCATCAGCACCCTTGACTTTCGCTACACACTACACATAATCCTTAGGAACTAGTTTTTCTGGATTCCTTACAGGATCAACTTTCGAACCCCCTCTTAGGGTTCAAGGCAGTGCCACCTTATAGCACTCCTAATGAAGTTCATTTCAAGGGAGCACCTTTTCCCCCAGAGCCCAATCTCAAAACACTTTATACTATACACATATAGTATTTTTCAAATCATACACCAAGTATGAATTCCATATAAATCTCCTTTTCACAAAATCGATTATCCCAAAATCGATAATTCTCAAGCCAGGCTTTCCAAATCCAATATTGATTTTACCCAAAAATCAAAAACCTTTCCTCCAAAATCATTCTAAAAAAATCCTTTATATATATATAGATATATCTAACCTTGAAAATCTTTAGATCATTTCAAACTTATATAAAACCCCTTTTTATACTTTAAATATTTTCAAAACCCTTTTCTTCTGGCTCAACAAGGGGAGTTTATATTATATATACACAACTTTGTTTATGCCAAAATAATATTCAAGCTTGATTACTCTTATAAAGTCACTTACCATATTACTTACTTCCATAAAGTAAATTTTTACCATAGAAATATTCAATTTCCACCTTATTTCATCACGTATTTCACAAAATATACTTTTTATTTCAAAAACCATTTTACAGTTCTTACCCAAAAATTTCCAGTATCAATTTCATTCAAACACGTACGATGTACACATATCATCTGTACCCTATACCAATCTGATCGCTCACTCGATCACATAATTTCACTTTTGAACTAGTACCGTCCACCCGACTTCCTAGTGCAGGCTCGGATCTGCTTTCTTCATCAGAAACTGTCATTCTCCTTGCATAGCCATAACTATGATAGATAATATCTAAAACCAATCAGCAATCCATATCCAGGTTCGCCGTTGAAATTCGAGTGAAAAATCCCAACTCGGATCGATATACTCTCTCGAAATTCTATGCTCGAATCCGGATCAAATCACTATACGCATAGAATAATATACGTACATTCTACGTATTTATCTTCATTGGTTATTAACCAAATCAATCTCCTTTTCTATTCACATTTACTTTCATTTCTATTCACCTATTCATAGTTGCTACAATCCCATTTGGATTATCACCTCAATTCTTATCTCAATTGGGTATTTAACCATGAACAGTTTAAACTCTGTCCAGCTTAAATTTAGAAAATAGCTTGAAAAGTTCAAAAATAGATAAGTAGTTGAAAAAATTATTAGTTTGTAAAATATCTCTAAAATAGTTAAATAATGATAAAATTGTTATAAAATAGTTAAATAGTTGTAAAATAGTTATAAATAATAATTAGTTACAAAACAGCTGAAAAGCAGTAATTAGTTTATAAAACAGTTGAAAAATGTTTAATAGTTCCAAAAATAATTGTAAAACAAGTATAAGGTAGTTTTAGGTTTAAAAAAAAGTTGATAGTGAATAGTTTGGAAAGATAGGTTTATATTAAAACAATTTATTTCAAAAATAGTCCAGAGTCAAACTGTCCAATTCCCAATCTCCAATCCCATCAATTCAATTTAAATTTCCACTTCTATTTAAATTGACTCAATTCCAATTTAAATATTTTCAATTTCCATTGAAATTGATTTAATCCCAATTCAAGTTGAATTAATCCTCAATTTCTTTCCTAAATTCAAATCAAATTCCATTTGAATTTACTTATTTAGCTTTAATCACGAATTCAATTAATTCAAATAAATTTCAAATTGAACCAATTTCAATTCATATCAATTCCGGTTTGCATTAATCCAAATTCCCATTTGAATTTGAACTCATTCAACTTCGATTTCATTTCAAGTTAATCCACTTCAAATTTTCCATTTGAATTTTTTATCCATCTTCAATCACAATTCCAATTAATTCAAATCAAATTCAACTTGAATTAATTCAACTCAAATTTCAAATTTAAACCATCCCGAATTATATAAACTCGAGTTAAATTTTTAAATGTTAATTTAATCCTTTTAATCAAATCAACTTATATCTTTAAACCATTTAATTCTGAATCCAAATTCCATTTTTAACCTATTTCAAAGTTCAAATAATAATTCAAATCCTTTTTAAAAACAACTAAATTTTTGAAATTCAATTTGTCATTAAATTTCAATTTTGAAACCAAACCTTTGAATTTTTATCTTAACATTCAAATCTTAAGTCCAAAATGATTCCATTTCATCATAATAATGGATATATTACCACACCCCATTTCTTCATTCATTTAAACAAATCCAATTTCAGCTTAAAGATTATTAATAACAACAGGATGGTATCATTTCAATTATTTTAAAATATCCATCCATTTCCAATTTCAAGATCTCAAACCTATTTTAAGATCACTCAAACTCCCAATTTAAATTAACCATTTTAACTTCCCAAGTTAAGTCCCAGTTTCATCTTGAAATTTCCAATTCAGGTTCTTTGTTAAATTATTTAACTTTTCAGTGTTAAATTCAATTTACTTAATCCAGCCAACCTTACCCAGTTTGAATTCCCATTTCAAATTCTAAACTTCACATTAATAATCTTCCCACTTATAAGTTTAAAAAATTATCACTTTGGGTATCACATCTTGTTCCAAATTTAAAACTCAACACTAAGAGTTTATTTCAAACCATCTTTGATATTTTGTATATCCTTCATTTATACATATTATTTCCTTTACACACCAAATTATCCTTACATTTTAAACCATCTTTGGTTTTTAATTCAAATTTTTTTTTAAAAAAAATTTCCAAACAACTTCTTATTTAAGATAATATTTCATTCAAAAATAGTCTGAACAATATCATTTCTTTCAACACTTCGGGAACAATTTCAGATGTTTCTAAACTTAGGATTCAAAACTTCACAATTTTAAAACCCACTTCTATTTAGAAGTTATAATTCATCTTAAAAGTTTACTTCATTTTGTTTACTCATAATCAAATATTTCATTATTAAACACAATAATCATTTATGATAATACTCAAGATTATCATATCTGGATACCAATTAATTATTATCTTATTCTAAAACTCCTTCCCAAATTCAAGATTTAAATTTCAGTTTGCATCCATTTCAAACTTATCTTTATTTAATTTCAATTTGGTTGTATTTCTATTACCACTTAATTTAATTCCAATAATTTAACGACCAATTACCTTAATATTTATTAGAAAGAAATATTGCTTTATATGTCAAAATATATTCTTATATAAAATTATTTAAAATCTTTATATAAGAAAATAACAAGTACACTCTCATACACACACACACACAGACACACTCAACTCATTCTAGGGTACCATTGACCCTATCCTTAATGAGTAATCCCACTAGAGCCAAGGTTCTCGCTTAACCTTCAGCTCTGATACCAAATGTAACACCTTTGAATTTTCGATCCCAAAAATTCCAGATAGTCAAAAGAAAAGAGATAGAAGAAGAAGAACATAAACACCAAAGCACAATCTCACATTCGCAGCGGATAAAGTATAATATCAATAATATCAATTTACCAAGGAAAACTGTGCTTGTCAGATTTATATTTCAACACATCAGAGTTACAACATACACAAACACTGGAAATATACAATCCACATGTTCCAGATAAACAACAACAGTAATATACTCAACGGAATACACTCTATACGTTCCTGCCCTCCAGCTCGCCTCCTGAGCTCCAAAATGTCCTTAATTGAAAATCTGTAATACTCGGTCTGACCTGAGCATTACGTCAAAGTAACACCCGGGTCAGGCTGGAAACCAGCGTGAGTAAACCCATCTAACAAGGAATACAACAACATAAAACTTACATAAAACCCAAGGTAACTCGTTTCAGTTTACAAATTCACAATTTGTTATAGACATTACTTATTTCACACATCAATTTTTAGGTACCAAAACTTAAATTAAATGGTCCAATTCACTTAAATCATTCCATACCAGTCTATTGATTTACATATCAGATCTGCATAGAATGTTCATAGATTACAAATCGAAGTGGTTTCGGGTATTTACCAATACCCGACTCCGGTCTCTTCGAATTCAATATCATCTTGACCCACGTTATTCAAGTGAAATACAATTCAATCTTTAAATACAAGATGTCACTTTTACACAGCAATTTATCATCGATAGATAACCACATTATCTCTGTTCGGGACAAACATATCATATCACAAACAATTCACATCAAAGATGTCAACCAATTCAAGGCACTTATCATTATTCAATCATTCATAAGCAAGACTGATCACTTCCAAAATTAATGTAACTTATCTCTAATTAAATTAATTACTAATCTTTAATCACTTAGATTACCATTACCTAACATTAATTTATTACAAACCAATTAATTAATCATCTATAAATTATCCATCTTAATTAATCACCATTGACTAATTATACTTCACATTAAGTAGATAACGTTAATTAATTTTACAAATTAATTATCCGTAATCATTTACAGTACAATTAATTACTCAAATTAATTACCCTATAATCAATTACATTTATCGGTTATCTTTTAATTAATCACAGTCATTAATTATCTAATCCCTAGACAAGTTTCCTTAATCAATCAATCCTTAATCAATCATAAACAGTAATTAACTATCCTATAATTACCTACCTTAATTAATTAATTCCTTAATAAATTATATTAATCCTTTGATTAATTACTTTGAGTAATTAATCCTTAATTATTTCCACTAATTAATTATTAATTAATTTCATTAATTAATAATCCTTAATTAATTACTTTCATTAATTAATCATACTTTTTAATTAATTACATTTAGTAATTAATCTTAAATTAATCACATTCATTAACTTAAATTAATCACATTAATTAATTAGCTAAATTAATTACACTATGTAATTAATTCTTAATTACTTTCATTAAGTAATTATACTCTAATTACTTTATTAAGTAATTCCCCCATTATTAATTATATCCAATAACTATCCATTAATTACTTCTCTAAGCAATTATACTCAATTAATTCATAATTAAGTGATTATCTTTAATTAATTAGACTAATTAATTAAAATTGATTTCCTTAATTAATTAATCAATTAATCATCACTCAAACTCCAGTTAATGATTCATTTCTTAATTACATTCATTAACTATCCAACATTAAATAAATATTCTTAATTACAATAAGTAAATAATAATTTTAAATACTTAAAACTTCTTTATACACTTCACTGGAATTTAAAATTACTTTTATCTTTGAAACTTATTTTTGTTATGCTTTAAAACTTTGCTCTTTTATTTATGCTAAAAAAATTGGTATTATAAACTCGATTCCCTTTAAAACTTTTAACCAAAAACTTATCAAAACAAACCCGAGATAAACATTTGAATTCCCGAGCCAAAATACGGAATAACCCGAGTCGAACCATGAGATGACACCAGCGTCTAATACTTCGAGAAAAACACGAAATAAACTCAAGTACGCCCCAAACCATAACCCTTCTTCCCCAAACACGAAGGCAAAAATCAACCCAGACACCAACGTGCACCATGTACATACACGACGCCGACCTGCCCTTCCAGTCATCTCTCCGGTCTTCACCTAACTGCAAACGGCCTCAACAAGCTTCTTGTTCTAAGAGAACTTCGAAATCGAGGGCTAAGCAAAATCGAGAAAAACTCGATCAACAGGAAGACGTACATGATCGGAAAAACCAAACGCTAGACAATGCATCCAACCTTCGAAACACGCTCTGTCCAACCTGAAGCGACGCCATACTCTGACAAACACTTCCCCCCATTGCGATCAAGCCCTGACCGTCACCAATGTCAGAACCACTTCGACAATGACAACAAACAAAACACACCACAAAACCCTAAATCAAACCTGTTATCCCTCAACAACGAACAGAAATTTAATTGAACATTTTTCCCGACATCCCTGGCCCACTACCTTCCTCTGACCTCCATCCCTAACCCTTCGACCTACGCGATCATCAAGAAAGCCCAAAAACCCAAAATCTGATCAATCTAAGATTTCTCACACAATCTAGCACTAAAAATCTGGATTTGATTCTTAAAATTCAAGATTTTAGATAACAAAACCGGTCATATGTCTGAAACATGAACTGTTTGAGTCAAAATTTTGATATGTTAGAAATTTTCACTGTCCTTCTTAATTTCCAAACTTATTATACTTAAATATATCCATAAAAATTAGATTATGTTTTAAACAAGCATATCCTGCTTGAATTTCACAGCCTATAAGAGATTTAAAGGTGAGATTTGAATTTTCAATTTGTTTTAAAAATCCTATAAACAAAGAACAGAGCATCTCAGACATGCATACTTATACATTTTTATAGGAATTCACACTTGATACATACATGCAAGCATAATTCATATCATACCTTTAAGGATCATCACAAGCATCTAATTTTGAAATAGATTATAGTTTTTTTACTCACCTGTTGATATACAGAGAATCAGGCTTATGCTTTTAAATCTGGAATTGGTTTGCTAATTTGCACTGATCTGTTAAAGTTGATTTGCTGAATTGATCCCTTCTATGAATTGGGTTCATGTTGAGTTGATTTTGCTTGCTGCTTGCATTTGATTTTTTTTCCCAGTTTACAGTTTCTCTTCTTCTAATTCTGGTTTTCAGGTTCAATTTGATTTTGATTGATTTTTTTTAAAAAAAGAAGATGTATGCCACTTGTTAATTCAAATTGTCAAATGTATTACTCCTAAATTCCTAGGCTGACAAGTGTTTTAAACTTGATTTATATATAAATTTCTCTTTTTTTATATTGTGTTTTATAATGTAAAATATACATATATACAACTTTTATACATATATATCTCAAAAATCTTATATTTTTACAAACTATGTTTTAAATGTATTCATATAAAATAGTACTTAATTTATGAGATGTTTTAAAGAAAGAATATTTCAAATATATATATTTTTTGTAAACTATTCTAGTTTAAGAACTTTTAAAAGAAATCACAATAATTTTTTTTACTACATTTGTATAATAAATATTTATCTTATGGGTTGAAAATATAGAATTTTATTTAAAATAAATTTTGAAAAGTATTGTATTAAATTTAAATATTATCTTCCAAATCACTATACATATACATACATACATATATATATATATATATTATGAATTTGAAAACATATTCTTGAATTAAATTTAAACCGAAACCAAACTTCTTTTTCACAACATATATACATTATAAATAGAATACTTTTAATTAACTTAGAAAGATTGACTTTTATCAATTAAATATTATTAACTTTGAAAAGAATAAAATTTTCCAAATTAAATTATTATTATAAATTTTGAAAAGATAAATTTTGCCTAATTAATAATTATAAAAGAAGATTATTAAACTACAATTGTCAAACTTCAATAATTATGATAGGAGATTATCAAACTAATATTTATCCAGATATTTATAATTCAACTTCTATTATATTTTCGAATTCATTTATATATTCAGATATCTTTTATTATCAGAATTTTATCTGTCCAATCAATAAATCAGTATTTTCAATAGTTAATTCAGATGATTATCCAATTATCTGATGCCCAAAAATCTGGGTTATCACATATAACGTCGTGCAATCATATACGCTTATTACAAATGAAATCCAACATCATGTCATCTTCTATATATACATATGATTACTACTGAAAGACCAATAATATACATGGCCACTAATATAAGGCTAATACATGATATAGTCACAAACACAAGACTGGTATCATTTATCAAACATATATACTTAAGGTCGATACCAAAGGGTATGGACTTGCATTTCATTATCCTGAGTAGCCCAATGGTCTCTCGAAGACATTTAGAAGAAATCTGGCCAATTTAGGAGAGAAATGATAAAAATCTAGGCGTTATTTCCCATCTTATCTACTAACCAGTAGACAGGTCAGTGCCACCGGTCTATCGGCCTATGCTTTAAGCTGGGTAGCAATACCTAGCTTGGAGCATGACCCAAAACTCGGTTTGTGTTCATTTCATCTCGATGCCTTCTCCATTGAGTCACCTGCCCATCCCACCAAGTTGTCCTCAACACGTAGTTGGCGTTTGGTGCTTTATGGTTGAGTATATAAGTCGATTCATTCGAGTGTTCAAGAGGGAAGTTTGTGTTGTCATTAATCCTTTTCCCAATCGTTTTGCTGCTAAAATGCGATATGCATCTTGACAACCCAAATACACTCTACCACATCGCCTTGCTTCTTATAGATGTATATTTATATGCTAACACATATAATAGAAACCAATTTACATACATTTACAGATACATACATATATATATATATATATAAACAATTCAATTATTTAATAATCAAATATTTCTTTTATTTATTGAATCTTCTCTACAAATGTCCAAATATCTTCTTATACTATTTTATAAAATCATGAAACTATTATAAGATTCATAACTAGGACATGGATTATTTTAAGCCTCCTAGCTTATTTTTAAAAATCATGCTCTTAATTTTCGACTAGTAGTGATGAAATATATAATAGTATTTTTATCCCCAATATAACAAAAAATTAGAGTTTAATTAATTTAGAACTATATTTTAAATTAATATCATTTATGTCTAACTCTATTTAATACAAATGGGACCAGCGTATACATACACACACGTGATCTTAACCAACTAGCTCAAATATCTACTCAAATTAACCCAATAAAATAGGGAAATGATTAATTATATTATTCTACCACATCTAGAAAATATTTCCTAGTATATATAAATGTGGGGATTTTACTGCAATATATGTAACACCCTAAAAAAATTAACCAGAAACTAATAAAAGAATTAAATTTAAATATAATAAAGGTAAAAATGAAATTTTCACAAACGTCCAAATTTAGCTATGAAACTTGCACTGTTTCATTTATAACGACTTTTTGGATAATTTTTATATATAATGTTTTATTATCAGAGCTAGTAAGAAAAAGTTGTTAACATTTGAAATTCAAAATTGAAAATAATTAATAATTAAATTAGGAAAGAAATATTTTAACAAAGAAAGCTCCATAGGTGGATATCATGGATTAGACCAGTCGATTGTTCTAACCTAAGTATTGATCGATGCTTCCAGATTAGGGTATGGGTTGGCGGAACGATCTGAATTTTGTAACATTTGATCGAACGATTAACGTTAGTTTCTACCTCTATAAATATAATCTTAAGCTATGGTCAAAACCCTAATTAAATCTAAGTATAATAAAAAATCTCTCTCTGAAACTCAACCCACTTTCACCTTAAATGAAATTTCTTCAAAAACAAAAATTAATTTCAAGAGATTGAAGAAGGTTGAATCAAATTGAATCACGGAGAATCCTACATCAAGCGGAGGTGTTTCCAAGTGAATTAGAAAGGGGATAACTTTATTGTGGTGAGTGGTCTCCTAATTAACATGGAGATTTATATGTGGTTTAATTTATGTATATCCTATTTACTTTGGAATTAGTTTGGTTAAATCAGAAGTATTGATTATATAGTAATTATAATAGATTATAAACTGAATAAAAATTTAACCTATTTGAATATGACCTAAATCTGAATAAAGTAGATCTATTGGATAAAAATTGGTTTACGTCGAATACCCTTTTTGTCGGAATCAACATTGATTGATATAAATCAATACCCTGTTAATTCTAAACCTTATTCAACTAGCCTCGATAACAAACGTGCTTATGAAATTATTAGGAAATGGAATTGAAACATCGAAGATTGTAGATTGACAAAATAGGATTTATTATAATTAACAGTTTACTGTAATATGGATGATTTCTTATTAATAGAGAAACCAAATAGTAATGAACGAAAGGAAAAAACAAAACAATATTGACCGATCGACAGGCTCACCGTAGCTGGTCGACCATCTTAGTGACCAGTGGTCTACCGGTCAATAATTTTCAAGTGTAATCTAAACCTCGGCCTAAGGCATAAATTGCAGTTTATAATATATATATATATATTACGAATATCTGTATAATTAAGAAAATTAGCTCTTTAGGTTTGCGGCTCTTGGATGTTATGAGATTGGATAGATGTATGCGGGCAACGAGCCTAGACTTTATTCATTTAGCGGGGTGGAAATTGAACTGTGCCGAGTCCATCTTAATTTGCGCGCATAGGAGATTCGACGATGCGCACGCAACACTGACGATGATCCTTGGAGAAATGTGTTGCCCATCATTTCCTTGGTATGCATGTTAGCGGAGATTGATACTATGTTGTTGATGGAACTAGGTGTGATGTGGTAAGTGGTGTTACGTTACCACTGAGAGGTTGACATGGATGCATCGATTTTGAGATATCTTTGGCGTGAGTCAGCACTATGGGCTCCCCCTCAATGCGTAAATAAGATACGTGTTGTATCAAACTGTAATTACTGATTTGTTTAATTAATTGATTAAAAAACCAAGATGAGCTAAATAAGAAGAAAATAGGTAATGAATCAATGAAAAGAGTATGCAGGCCCAAACCCAAATTATTATGCAACATTAAACATTACACTTTCCATTCATTCATTTCACTTTACTAAAAAAATAAAATAAAAGCTTGAGAGAAACATTAATGTTGATAGCCTAACAGAGAAAATAAAGAAAAGATAAGGAAATGCAAGCTAAAAAGTGATTAAGAAGATCAAAGCAAGATAATCCAAAGATCTGGGTGAGTAATATTAACTTTATTTTACCATACCCAATTATTTGGTTGCGGTAAGATTTTGTATACTTTTGTGATGATGGGATTTCATATGGATTTTTGTTGTACAAGTAAAATATTGAAGGGATGATTCATGAAAAATAGATGAACATGAGATATTTATACATATCCCTACATTAATTATTTCTAAATGCTATGAAAGTTTTATATGAAGTTCTAACCATGATTATGGATTTTTGGTTTGAAAGGTTTTCGATGTCAAAATAATTTATTATGAATTATTGATGGAGAATACCAAGAAAATAAGTAAGGAAAATACCTGTAAAAATATAGATCAAGAATAAATATATTAGAACAGTTGTACATGAATTTCTAGGATTTTATTAAAGTTTTCTATGAATAAAATAAGCTAATATAAGGTTGGTACTGCACTGAGAAATAGGGAACTGCATGGATGCTAATAATTTTAAAATTATATGGAGAAACAAGTATTATATAGATAAGAAACAAGATCCATAAGAAAAGATGAAAAGAAAATAAAGGACACTATCAATAACAAAAAGTGAAATCATGACGAATTAGGTAGTGACGTATGCAAAGACACTGTCAGATGTGTCAATCTTGTCTAATGTAGAACTGAGGCGGGGGCCTATAATTTTTTAAGCAAACTGCGCATATAAGGACGGGGTATTGATTTACCAAGTAGATCCAGGGACTTTCAGAGGAAAGTAGATCTGCACTGTAATATGTAGAAGACATGTAGCAGTGCAAAAATATAAAATTTGAAGAAACTGAACTGCGCTACAGTGTTAAAAACGCACATCGTGTAGTAACTTAGAAACATTCCCTTAATAAGTAAGGGTGTATTGTGCTAACAGGTTCGGGCTAGGTGGTTCTATGCTAAGGGAAGGTGGTAATGAAACCTAATGTAAGACAATCAAGGAGGACTCGAGGAGAGCCTAAAGCTATTAAGTGGAAGAACTCATGCGCTAGAGGTAGGATTGGAAGAGCTATTGATACCGAGGTAGTGATGCGGATGCTCATTCGAATGTACACCCAGGGAGGTGAGGAGAGGCATTCAACTTCCCGGAGAACACGATAGGCTGATTCTATATAGTTTCAAACGAAACAAATTTTTAGGGACTTTGGGTGGATGTTTCACTGTAATCCATAATCTAAGTAAGCTAGACTACATGTGCCTATTTCTTTATAGTCCAGAGCTTATCCTATAAATGAATTTAAATGAATACTATAGGGGCTAAGTCTATGTATTTTAAATTTAATAAATGAATCCAATGAATACTACGGAGGGCTGAGTCCATATAGTTTAAGTTTAATAAATGAATCTAAAAAATACTGCAAGGGGTAGAGTCTATGTACTTCAAGTTTAAAAGAAGAAATTTAAAGGACACCTCAGGGGTTGATTCTAGGCCACACTAGACTAAAGGCTAATCTAAAATGAAAACTACGAGTGGATTATGGTGGGGGCATAATTGAAAAAAACCGCTAAGAGCACGTAAGGCGTAAAAGTATTAGGAAAGAACATATGAGCGAATAAGGCATAATAGTAAATAGGAACTATGTAAACTTTGATCCTTTCATATATGATGTTGTATATAGAGAGGGGAAAACCATTCCCATGTTGCACGGTAGTCTCTTATTATATTTGTTTTGGGTTAAGTATTACTCACGACGGACTTTATGTCTGACCCATGTTTTTATTATTGTTTTCACTACTAACTTACGGGTACACATTTGATAAGATTGAGTTTATAGGATTAGATAGGTTTTTATCAGGAGATGTACTATGCAGATCGAAGATGGAGCAGGAGGCTTTGTTAGCAAGTAAAGATGTTATATTCGCAATTTTGAGTAGTTCAAGCGGCATTGTCATATGTTAACTTAACTCTTTACTATGTTATTTCCTATTTTTATTTGACCCCTACATGGGCATGACTTTGGAGTTAATTTTCAAGAAGATGTATGTAATGAGTATTAAGATAGTTTTTTTGCAATGAAAATATTTAGCTACTCTATTTATTTAGGCTGAATTCGAATATACTAAAATCACTTCGATCATTGGAAGATAATTATGGTGAGGATTGCAGCATCATCGGTGTTCATTATCGAGTCTCGGACTAGGGTACATTACATTTGGTATCAAAGCATAGATTAGAGGACACTTAAATAAATAGAGCTAGAAAATAAAAGTAGTACTTAGAATAAATCAAACATCCTAGGGAAGGGATGCGCTACTACACATGCACACATACATACATATATCATATGTGTGTATGTATCATACTTGTATGTTGCCGTATAGATATATAGGAAGATATATCTGCCATTCTATTTTTATTTCACTCTCTTTCTCCTCGTTTCTTGTAAATACTTGCTCAATAGAAAAGTCAAGATGGATTTGAGAAGTGTTTAAGTTACGATAGATGGGAAAATTGCAAGGAGGGAGGTTGAAAGTAAGCAAACCAATGAGAATTGAGGAAGTTCCCAAAGTAGTAGAGGAGGCATTTGCACATCCCGCAAATGTTGCTAGCATGGATGTAAAGGCTTTGTCAAGGGTGTTTATGTTCACATAATAAGGTAGAATATGCCGAAGGTGGTTTGGCCTAGACATGCAGTAGTGAGAGAGGACTTTCCAATGATGAACAAAGACTATAGACATTTGGAAGGGAAGACATTTATGGAAAAGAAGCCCTCGGTTGAAATTCTAAACTGGTTAAGGATTTTTAAGTGCAATTTTGGAGAGTTAGGGTTGATAGATGCATAAAAGATAATGCTAGCATCAAGGCAGTTGTAAGAAGATGTTTTGGGCTGGGGGGAGATATCAATTGCTGAAACCCCAGAGCAAAAGATTGCTTAGGAGTAGTTCAAAGAAAGGTCAGAGGCTCAGTTCATATCTGAGTATCAACAAGTGTGATACTATGGTAGTTCATTGACCTAAAACAGGGTAATCGTACAGGGAGGTGTATTCCCAGAAGTTTAACTTTTTGGTTAAGTATAGCAGGAAGATCATTAACACTCCAATGAAGAAGAATGAGAAGTCATTATGGGTTCAAAGCAGGGTCTTGACCATAAGGTAATGGCTCACTTAGCATCTCGTTCTTAGTTTTTAGTTGACATGGCTCGAAGGTATGATGGAATGTACAAGGAGTAAGGAAGAGTGGAGAAAAGGCCCAAAGTAGGGCAGAAGAAGAAGTTTACCCCATATATCAAGAGAAAGAAGGGAGTGCCAAGGGAAGAGGTGGAGAGGTGGCTACTACAGAGGCAGTTTTTTTGAACTATGAACATAAGTGACACTATGCAACAAAGTGTCCAGTGGCAAAGAATCTTGGAAGAGTGAAGTGCTTTAAGGATGATAAGTTGGGGCATCTGAAGAAGAAATACCTAGAATTAAAACGTAGGTTTATGCTTTGGAGGGACAAAGCGAAGGACCATCTTCCAAGGAAAAAGGCAAAGGGAAATATTTGGCTTTGATTTCTATTTTTTTTGTTAAAGTACGTTGATGATGGTTCCACACATTCACTTATTGCTAAAGATTTGGTTGATAGACTAAAGTTGGGGATTACCTACATAGCCACTTCCGTATGTGTAGTAAATTCAATATGGGGATATGCCACTCTTGGACTAAGATGCACTAACTTAGAGATTGAGTTAGGTGAGCATAAGTTTCTATGTAATCCCTACGTTTTTGACTTCATAAGCTTTGGAGTTATTTTAAGGATGGACTGGTTGGAGCGTTATTGCACTAGGATATGATGTGCCGAAAGGATAACAATTTTGAGTCACCAAGAACGAAACGAAAGAGTATTTATAATTTTAGGAAAGTCAAGAACTGGACTCTAAGTTGTTTTATTTTCTTTATCTTCAAAGAAGGAAGAACTAAGAGCGGTGCAAGTGGTGCAAAAGTTTAAGGATGTGTTTGAATCGGTTTCGTGGTTGACACCCCATATGGTAGTAGAGTTTCGCAAATAGCTATTACCGAGAGCCAAACTATTTAGTCAACTCCCAAGTAGAATGTCTTCGAAGGAGATGGAGGAACTGAAGAAGCAGTTGTAGAGTTAGAAGAAAACAGCTTCGTAAGGCCTAGTAGCTCAACATGGGGTGCGGCAACAGTATTTATGAAGAAGTCTGATAGGTATTTAAGATAATGCATAGACTATTGAAAGCGGAATGAAAGAATGGTGAAGAATAGATATCCTTTATCGATGATTATTTGATCAGTTGAGTGCAAATAAGGTGATTTTGCAGTTAACTTGTCTTTAGGATTCCATTGATTAAGAGTTGTGGGGGAAAGCATTCCTTTGATATCCTTCAAAACCACGTCGGTTTATATAAATGGCTAGTAATGCCATTTGGACTAACCAATGCACCTAATTTCTTCATAGACTTAATGAAAAGAATTCTTCGAGACAACTGAATGAATACGTATTGGTGTTCGTAGATGACATCTTAGTATAGTTGAAGGATGAGGTGGAGCATACAGTTTACTTAAGGCTTGTGTTGGAAACGTTGAGACAACATAAGTTGAAAGCAAAATTTTCTAAGTGTCATTTTTGAAAAAGCAAAGTGAAGTTCCTATGCCATGTAGTTTTTGAAAGAAGGGTTAGCAGTAGATCCTTCTAAGGTTGATGCAGTAAATGGGTGGAAGATATCTGAGACCGTGACAAAGGTTCAAAGTTTCTTAGGATTGGCTGGCCACTATTGGAGATTGACTAAGGACTTCTCTTGCATAGCTACGCCAATGATGAAACTAACTCATGAGGATGAGAATTTTTTGGATGCATGAGTATGAGAAGGTATTCCAAGGATTAAAGTATCGGTTGACGAATGCGCCTCTAATAATGATATCTAAAAGGAATAAGGGTATGACCGTATATAATGATACATTAGGATTAGGGTTAGGGGAAGTATTGATGCAGAAGGCCATACTGATCGCATGTGCATCTAAGCAGTTGCAACCCCTGAAGTTTGATATCCTACTCATGACTGGGAGTTAGTGGCCATTGTCTTTGCATTGAAGATTTGGAAGCATTTTCTAGTTGGGAAAAGATATTAGTGGTTTACTGACCACAAGTCCATGAGATATTTGTTCTCTCGGAAGAAGCTAAACATAAGGCAACAAAGATGGTTAGAGTTTTTAGCATCATATGACTTCGGGATAGAGTACAACCCCAGGAGCGGTAATAAGATAGCAAATACCCTAAACCAAAAATAGAAAAATTGTGTTTGGATACGATAGATGTGTGGACTGTCTTGGAATTGTTGTCTATGAGTAATTTGTAGTAAGAATCTTGAAACATCCTACTTATATACCCATACTATCCAAGAGTGTTACTGAGTAATACTGTCAATAAGGCTATATGAGGTAAACACGTGAATATTTCCTTAGAGTAACATTGATACGTATTAAAACATCAAATATCTCACCTATACGTGCACGTATCAATACAAAGCAATAACATGTGTGTCTTCAGGATAGAACAATACATAATATATAGTAGATAACTGAGTATATAGGGTCAGAATCACAGCAATAACATATAACGTTTAATATATGATACTGTTAAGGATACAAATTATCCCAAATGTCAACTATCTCAATGTAATGCAATGAATAAACAATATACAACTCAATAGTATATATGTATGCACACAATAAATATATGTAATACAAATATCATACAACAATCCTTATATAGTCTCCCTTAAGCACACTAAAACACTTGCTGGTCATATAATCCATGTACATGAAATATCTCGGACTGACCCAAGCATTATATAGATAACACACGGGTAAGACTATGTCTAAATGAAGGATCTATAGATATAGGTAAAGGGTATAGACAAAGAGTAAAAATACGGTAACATTCCCAGAGGAACTCAAGTCAACAGACGATATATCAATATATATATATATATGTGTGTGTGTGTGTGTGTGTATGCATAGAATATACTTGTAAAACCATAAATCATCAATGTATCACCGTACTTGAATATCTCAAAACTACGTATAAAGATGTCTTGTAACAACCCATAAATTTTGTAAATATTTTTAAATGAAATTTATTTGAAACTTTGGTTCTAAATTATTTTAAAATTGATAAATTTGGAATTTTAAAATATATTTTTGGGATTTGATGTGAAATCTTCTTCCAAATTTAATAAAATAAAGGTTTGTATGAAAATTTAAACTCTGGTCAACTTTGGTCAAAGTTTGACTTCCTGTGGAAAATTAGAAATTTGAAAATTGAAATTTTATTCTTTTATTATGAAGCTGGATTTGATTCTAACCTTTTCTTTGCTTTTCGTTTCTTAAATTTCTGATTTCTACTTTTAAAAATTTGCTGTTTTCAGCGTATTACTCGCAGTTATTTTCATGTTTTGTTATTCTATTTGTTATTGGGCTTAGGCTAATGGGTTAGGACGTAAATGGTCACCTGAATAGTCAGTGCAATTGAAAAGTCATCAGTAGAGAAACAAAGTACGTACAAAATTAGTTTCTACCTTCTCACTTCTCATTCTCATCTTCTGCTCAGAAATAATTTACTGTAAGTTCCTCTTCTCCTTCTCAAAATTTTATTTTTTTCTCTAAAATTTTCTCCTTCCTCCTTCAAAATTTTGGCCATGCTTTGTCACCACCTCCTCCTCCCTATAGTCGATCCATCCACCATCCATATCCCTGGATTTTTGCTTTAGTCCGAACCACCAAACCCTAGGCCGTGACAAACCCTAAGCCAAACCACTTTCTCCCCTTCCTTTTTCCACTTTTCTCGTTTAATTGCTTCGGCCATCACCATCCACCTCTCCTCTTCCCAAATCCTTAGCCAATCGAACCACTTCATGACCTCCCCATCCACTTGCCGAACCCGAGACAAACCCTAAGCCTAGCCTTGCCATAGCCATGTAGGCCGAACCCCACCAACCCTAGGCTTGCCTTGACCCAAAACTACATCAAGGCCGAACCTAAGTTTTGCCTCCCATTTGTTTGCCTTAAGCTGAGACTTGTCTTGACCTAAACCAAGCCTTGGCGAAACCTAACCCAAACCCTTGTGAGGCCGAACCCCTAAGCTATGTAGCCGAGCCTATTCGCCTTTCGGCTAGCCCCTTTTCATGTGTTTTAATAAATAAATTTTCTGCTTTTATTTTTTCTATGTAAATTTGTTTCTTTACATATGTATTTATTTATTTTATAAGCTTTGGATTTGGATTCTCCGCCTACTCAAGCTTGTTCGTGATTGTCGTGCTTATTCATAGTTTTTATGTTTGTTTGGAATCATTTGCTCTGGCTAAAGAAGGTGAGTAATCATTCTTGACTACATACTTATATTTTGATGATTCTGTTATTTGAATTGTGTTGAGATGTATATGCATGTTAGTAATTTCATATATGATTATACTATGTTATTCCATATGATGTTATACCTGTTATGATCACATGCCATGATATGTTATATATTGTTCTGTTTATTTCATATTTTGTTCTCGCATTGCAAGTTCCTTCACTATGGGTTAAAATGATACATACCCGAACGATCTTTAGATTAAGAAAAAATTATCATGGGCTGAAATGATAGGCCTGAGCGATTTTTATTTGACTTGGGATGGTGGGTTTGAAATGATGTAAACCCGAAAATTTAATGATTTCGGATTGAAATGATATATATCCGTATTTACTTGACCATAGGTTAGAAAATCTTGTACAGACTCTGTGGCTGGTTTTAAAATAATTTTCTAAAAACTATTAAGTATTTTGGATTTTTAATATATGAATTTCAACTGAAATTCTAATTTAATGATCTTATAAACTTTTATATATTCATTTATATGTGTTAAGTTTTATAAATAAATAAATGGTAGAAAATGAAATTTTGGAATTTAATTTATAATATAAAGGTTAACTGAAATTAATAATCCAGTTTGACATAATAATGATATTTTAATGTAATCTAGTAATATAAGTTTTAATTAATGTAATGGCATATTTTAAATGACTAAAATAATAAATGTTCTTTACTGTAATAATAAAATGCAAGTTAATAATGTACTTTTAACTTAATGTAAGAAATTTTAGCTTTAAATTGGATATTATGGTAATAAACTTTGTTTAACTAAAATCATATTTTATTTAATGTCCAAATGAATAATTTAGTGTAATAAAATAGAAATTATAAAATAACCATGTTAAAAATTGTAAGTATATAAACAATTTGATTATATAAAATGTTAGAGTGGAAAATATTACATTCCAAATGCTATGATTTCTTAAGTAGGACATTTCCAAAAATGCTATGGTTTCTTAAGATAATAGTTCCAAAATACTATGATTTCTTAAGTATTACATATCCAAAAATGCTATGATTTCTTAAGAGAACAATTCCAAATGCTATGATTTTTAAGGTTATGTTTTCAAAAGCTATTATTTATAAAACGTAATGTTTTCGAATTGCTACGATTATAAAGGTTACATTTTTAAAAAGTGTTATGGTCTCTAAAATATTATGATTTCAGTGTGTTATAATTAAACGTATAAATTTTGGAATTGTTACAACTTTGGAAATGAATATTATTTTAAAGAATAATGATATTGGATTTATACGGTTTTGAAATGAATATGTTGATATGATATATAAACCATTTGAAAATGAAATAACCACGGGTTATAATAACGTTTAGTTGTTAAAGAGTCCGAGATCAGTAATTGTCATACTCTCTTCCAATACCGAAAACCAATTTAACAGCTGTGTACGCGGTGGAGATTCCAGAATGAAGTAGGTGGTTGGTGACGTTCTATTTGAGGTATATACGTGGACCTGACACCCGTGAGTTAGCTTAAGGTGCCAAAAACAAGAGCAATTGACGGGTTAAGTGAGGTAGCTCCTTCGATCGTAGACATTTCTTTGATTGCAATTTTATTACTTTATGATTTATTTGCTGCGCCCCTTTGATTTGGGAGTATGGATCGAGGTGGGTGGTAGTTGCGCCTATGCATTACCTCTAGCTCAGAAGTGTAATTGGTATATCTACGCTGGCATTGCCTAGTTGTGTCATGTCACCTACCTTATCAAGACTGCTACGAGTTTGTTTTGTACCACACCTATGAAATGCCCTCTGATAAGCCCAGTTTACGGGAAGTTACGGTACTGTATAGACTATGGGAATATATAAAACTGTGTTAGGGGGATATGGGTAACGTCTTAACGCTATTTTAATAGCTTATCTTACTTTAGACATATTATAATAGTGTATTGTACCACATAGTAGATAGTTTAACGGATCCTTAAAGGATGGGCAATCCTAAGCATCCTTTAAGTCACTGATGCATTTATTTTATAGTTCACCTGAGTTGATTTACATTTTATAAGTATGTATGTCCTGACTCGAGTGTTTTGTGTTTTGTTTTACGCTCGAGTCAGCCTGAGCATCTCAGCTTGGATTCATCTTTTGGAGCTAGAGATTTGCTGGAGATTTAGCTGTCTATTTGTTATTTCTGTATCAGTTATTTCCATTTAGCCTTTGCTTATGTATTAGTGGACTTATCTATTTGGATTCCCTGTTGTATTTCTTTCAGACTGTGGTATTTTGTATCTATTTTGAGACTTTGTATTTAGTAGCTTCATGAACTACTATGTTTATTTTATTTCACTGTGAGATATTCTGATATTCTGTATTTGTATTCTGTGATTGATTTTATTTACCCCAAAATTTATTAACAATATGTTGTTGTAATTATTCAAGATCTATATGTGTGTGTCTGTTTATGCACTTGGCGGGTGCAGCATGATAGAGGATTCTCACTTCTTGGTCTGGTAGTGAACGGTTGACTCTTACTCCTATATGTCCCTACGGGGTTGGTGCAGTCGAGAGGCTGGCCACAAAAATAGAATAGGTACGACTGTATGCTAAGGTGGACGTTATCCCACTAGCGTGGTTCGTTACATTTGGTATGAGAGCCTATGTGGTGAAAACTCATTAGAGATAGGGTAGAAATATCTTAGAATTAGTAAAATCAGTCTTAGAATCATTCCTTGTGAGGGAACATATTTTTAAGCATAAGAGGGTTTTGAAAGATCTTTAAATGATTTTAAAGGATTATTTTGGATATAAAAATTTTCTTATTTTAAAATCTAAAATTTTTCTCAAAACTTCCTCCTTTTCGAATCCACCTTGTTTAATAGAATCCTTTGATTAGGATTTCCATTCTAGTTTGAATTTTTCTTTTATCTTTTTCTATATCTTTGTCCTCAAATTCATTTTGAATTTCTAGGATGAATTGTAGGAATGCCAGAGGTTGGGGTTGTGGTATTACCCCAGTTCCAGTACACATTGCACCTATTAGGTTTACAACTCTCTGTTAGGTGTTCATTCAGCTTGGTGGTACCAAGTTTACTGGAGCAAAGAGCATCATAGAGGCTCAGCAGTGGCTGAGGAGTTTAGAGAGGATTTTCTTTGGTCGGAGATCACCGACACTCAGAAGCGTCAGTTAGCGGCTTGGCAGTTGTAGGAGGCAGCCCAGGATTGGTGCAAGTCTGTTATAGCCCACATTATTTAGGCAGATATTTCTTAGGAGCATTTTAGGTATTAGCTGGAGTTGGTTTTTTTGAGTTTGGTTTAGTATCTTTTGGAATCTTTCTTAAGTTTGGATATCTTGTTTCAGGGAGGCTTTTGTGGCTAAGTGGATGCTCGAAGCTAGGAAGTCTCAGCTCTACAGAGAGTTTATGGATTTAAGCAGGGGAATATGTCATTTTCTAAGCATGAGCGGAAGTTCAACGAACTTTCCAAGTTTGGTCCTTGCCCGATTGATACCCCTCTTAAGAAGAATGAGAAGTTTGTAGCTGGACCTCGCCTAGAGTTTTATGATCATCTGATTTCTCATGTGCATAGCCCTTTTACTTGATTGATGGATATGGCCATTAGATTTGAGAACCCCACTTCTAAGGATTCTTCTGTTGCTCATGCAGCTTCATCTCAACCTTTTTCTGGTAACTCTAAAAAGAGAAAGCCTAATTTCCATCGGAAGAAAAAGAATTGGCATAAGAATCTAGGTTTGGGATCTTCTTCTCAAAGGTAGCCTATTGATCTTTCTTTTATCACTTGCTTCAAGTGTGACAAGAATGGACACTACGCCAGTAGTTGCACTACTTTAGTTGGAGTATCTGTTCTCCAGTTCAGATGACTAGGCATGATCTTTGCCATATTTATTTGCATCCTGGCCACTTCAAGAAGGATTGTCTTACTCAGCAAAAGGGCAAGCCATCCGGTATCTTTGCAGTTACCTTATCTACTCCGTCTACTCCTAGTGATAACTAAGGTACTCTCTAAGGCACCTTTACTTTGTTTAATTTTCCTGTTCGTGTTTTATTTGACATTGGAACTTCTCATAGTTCCATTTCTATGGATCTTTGCGATAAGTTTGAGCATATCCTTTCACCTAAGTTGGCAGTTGTACCTTTTGTGTTACTAATCCTATTGGTGGTCCCGCGAACCGTAGTAGAATTTGTAACGGAGTGAAACTCTTCTATTTCAACCATTGCTTTTGTGGTGATTTCTATTTTTTGGTTTTGATGCTTTTGATTTGTTGCTTGGAAGAGATTGGCAGAAGAATCATGAAGCTGTTATCTCTTGTAAACCCAAACTGTTTGTCTTGTTGATGATCGAGGTAGTCCTTTGGTGATTCAGTGTCGTATGCCTCAAGATTATGCTAGCGTTTTTTTATTCTCTTGATTCTTCTCCTGGTGATCTTGATTCAACTCCTGTGGTTCATCGTTATTTCGTCGTATTTGGTGAAGTCGCTTCTTTACCTCCTGAGATAGAAATTGAATTCCGTATTAATCTTATTCCTAGAGCTCGTCCTATAGTTCTTTCTTCCATAAGAATGGCACCACGTGAGAAGGTTGAGTTGAGGAAGCAAATGGAGGACTTGTTCTCCAAGGGTCTGATCAGGACTAATCATTCCTAATAGGGAGCAGATGTGGTTTTTTTCACTGTTCCGATGGTTCTCTAAGGATGTGTGTTGATTATAGGGAGCTTAACAAGCTCACTATAAGAAACAGATATCCTATGCCACCTATCAATGATATGTTCGATCAGCTCTATGGAGCTACAGTGTTTTCTCAGCTTAATCTTGCCATCGGTTTCCACCAGCTCAGAGTTGCCAAGGAAAGTATTCTCAAAACTGCTTTCCGTATTGAGAATGGTTTCTATGAATGGTTAGTTATGCCTTTTGGTTTGACTAATGCCCCAGCTTTCTTTGTTGATCTTATGAATCGGGTTTTCCGTGATGTTCTCAACAAATTTGTTCTAGTCTTCGTTGATGATATTCTTGTTTTCTCTAAGTCAAAGGAAGAGCATGAAGCGCATTTGAGCTTTGTTCTTGGAACTCTTAGGTATTATCGGTTGAAGGCCAAATTCTCAAAATGCCATTTCTAGAAAGATGAAGTCCGATTTCTCGGGTACATTTTTCTGGTAATGGAGTTTCAATTGATCCAGTTAAGATCACTACGATCAATATAAGTCTATTTTCTCTTCCTTCTTTTGAAAATTTAATTATTCTATCTTTCTCTGTAGTTCTTATTTTTCCCTATTCTATTTTAGGATCGAGAAATTCCTAGGACTCCATCTGATATACGTAGCTTCTGGGCCTTGTTGGTTATTGTCGAAGATTTATTGAGAATTTTGCTCAGATTGCTACACCTCTCACCGCTTTGACTTGTAAGAATGCTAAGTTTATATGGAATGATAAGTGTGAAGCTACATTCAATGAGTTAAAGAGCAAGCTTACTTCCGCACCAGTTCTTACCGTTCCAAATGAAAATAAGAGATTTATGGTATACACTGATGCTAGTCGTGATGGTTTGGGAGCTATTCTGATGTAGGATGGGAAGGTTATTGCTTATTTCAGTCATCAGTTGAAGATTCATGAAGCGAATTATGCAGCACATGATTTGGAATTGCTTGCCGTGGTTTTTTCTTTGAAGCTTTGGAAACATCATCTTTTGGATACTAAGTTTGAGCTCTTTACAGATCATCAGTCTTTGAAGTATATTTTCACCCAGAAGGATTCGAATCAGATGAAAGTTAGATGGCTTGAGTTTCTAGCTTCTTATGACCTTGACATCAACTATACCCCAAGGAAAGCTAATGTTGTAACCGATGCCTTGAGTCGGAAGAAGGCACTGTTGTGTCAGATTGTTGTTTCTTCTCCTCTTATGGGTCGTATTGTTGCTAAGCAAGATGAGGATGAGATGATTAGGCTTATTAAGGAGAATATTTCTAGCAGATGTAGTATTAGCCATGATGGAAGTGGAGCTCAGATCAATGATAGAGGGATTTTGAGGATTAATAATAGGATTTGAGTCCCGAATGTCGATGGAATGAAGCAAGAGTTACTTCGGAAAAATCATCGATCTAGACTTTCTATTCATCCAGATGTGACGAAGATGTATCAGGATATGAAGAAGATGTATCAGTGGAGTGGTACGAAGCGTGATATCTCCCTTTTTGTTGGCAGATGTACGGCTTGTTAGCAAGTCAAGGCAGATCATCAGAAGACTGCTGGATAATTGCAACCCCTTGAGATTCCTAGTTGGAAATAGGAACAAGTTTCTATGGATTTTATTGGTGGATTACCGAGGACTATGAGGGGTAATGAGAGTATTTGGATAGTTGTGGATAAATTGACCAAGTCAGCTCATTTCATTCCGGTTAGGTCCAACCGTTCTATTTCGAGTTTAGCTGAGATTTATATGAGACAGATTGTTTGTCTTCATGGTGTTCCGGTCAGTATTGTTTGTGATAGAGATTCCATCTTTACCAGTCAGTTTTGGAGAGCTTTTGAGGAAGCTTTAGGTAAAAGGTACTCGCCTGAATCTAAGCACTGCTTACCATCCACAGATTGACGGTCAAATGGAAATGGTGAATTAGATTCTGGAAGACCTTCTTCGTACTTATGTCCTTGATTATGGAGGGTCCTGGAAAGACCATCTCCATCACGTTGAATTCACCTATAACAATAGTTATCAGAATAGTATCGAAATGGCTCCTTTTGCAGCTCTTTATGGATGACCTTGCAAATCTCCATCTTGTTAGATTGAATCAGGTAATCATTTGGTTCTGGGTCCTAATATGATTCTTGAGGCTTCTAAGATGGGTGAGGAGATTAGGAGGAAGATGAGGATTGCTCAAGATAGGCAGAAGAAGTATGCTGATAGGTGTAGGGGGAGTCTGGAGTTTTCTGTTGGTGATCAGGTTTTCCTTAAGGTCTCTCCGTTGAAGAATGTGATTCGGTTTGGTCGGAAAGGGAAGCATACTCCTAGGTTCATTGGTCCTTTTCGCATCTTAGAGAGGGTTGGTCGTTTAGCTTATCATTTGGATTTGCCTGAGAAGCTTTCTGGGGCACATAATGTGTTCCATATTTCGTACCTTCATCGGTATCTTTATGATCCATCATTATTTGTTTAGCCTTCTGCTCTTGAGAGTTTGGATGTTGAGCCAAACCTTATTGTCGAGAGGAAGCCACTTCGTATTATCGATAAGGTACGAAGCAGCTGAGAAGGAAATCTATCAACCTTATCAAAGTGCAATGGAGTACTGATGATCGAAATTGTACTTGGGAGATGGAGTAGAGCATGCGTGCTTCAAATCTAGAATTTTTTGTTACACGTACTATTCGTTATTCTATCTTTTCTTTCATTGTTTTTCCTGTGTCTCGTTCCTTTTCGAGGACGAAAAGTTTTGAGTGGGAAGAGTGTAATAACCCATAAATTTAGTAAATATTTTTAAATAAAATTTATCTGAAACTTTGGTTTTAAATTATTTTAAAATTGATAAATTTGGAATTTTAAAATATATTTTTGGGATTTGATGTGAAACATTCTTCTAAATTTAATAAAATAAAGATTTTGCTGAAAATTTAAATTCTGGTCAATTTTGGTCGAAGTTTGACTTCCTGTGGAAAATTTCAAATTTGAAATTTGAAATTTTATTCTTTTTTATGAAGCTAGATTTGATTCACCTTTTCCCTGCTTTTTCATAAATTTCTGATTTCTACTACTCAAAATTTGATGTTTTCAGCGTATTGCACGTAGTTATTTTCATGTTTTATTCTTCTATTTGTTATTGGGCTTAGGCTAATGGGTTAGGAGATAAATGTGAAAGAGATGTTGCAGCAGGATCGTATGGAATAGAAATGTGTACATAGAAGAATATCAATAATAAATAAAAGTGACAACAGAGATTATACTGGTTCAGACCACTGTCCTACATCCAGTCCCTAAACTCCTCTTAGGAATTTCACTAACGAAAAACAACCCTCACTTTACCCGGAAGAATAGGTTTACAACTACTCGAACAGCCGAACGGGATTTCTTGCCTCGACTGCTGAAGAGAACTTTCACAATACAAAGAGTTTGTCGACTAATTATGTTCTTAATAACACGGATATGTCAAATCAATGTACACCCTTCCTATAATCTTTCCTTGATGATAATAGTGTAGTTCATGAAATAATTTGGAATATTCGAGAAGATTTGTAATCGTTTAAATACGGAAATAGAGTGCTTTTGTGAATCTGAATGCTATAGATAAGATAGAAAGAATTAGAGTAAGTTAAGATGAAAAACATATTTGATTAAGCCTCTATTTATAGTATATAAATAGTTGCAATCATTCACGAAGAGATTCGATGATCAGATGTGAATCAAGAGTCGTATCTCTTTGCTGAATAGTTGCATCTATTCGTTTTCAAAAGTCTGAAATAAAATTTCAGAAGTCTGTTTATAGGTAAATATATATACAGTAAGGAAATAGGCAAATTCGACGTATATTCAAACGTCTGAATATTTCAGAACAGACGTCTGAATATTATGCTGAATCAATTTTTGTTTCAGCAGACAGTCGTCTGTTTGCTGTGCCTTGTGCATGTGTGTGTGTCACCAAGGAAGATTTTAACAAATACTAATACATAGACTCATTAACTATGCCCTTGAAATTTTCTTGTTGTAGAGTTTCTTCCTGAAAACAAGGTTAATCGATACTAATATATATGTATGGTTGTCAATATCAAAGCGCTATAAAGCGAGATTTAATATTCTCCCCCTTTTTGATAATGACAACTATATATGTGACTTCCCTTGTCGATACGCACATATTTTCTCCCCCTTTGTCATCGATAAAAAGGAGATAAATAAGTGAAGATAAATATGCACAATAATATTCATAGCATACAATAACATACACAATATTTGCATACATATGAGTTCACTACCAAAGCAGACACATAGTAGAGTTTTGTGCCAATTAAAGCAGAGTACCAAAAAATATTACAAACCATGGTAGAGGTTTAGTTGCAGAAAGTATTATAAAGATCATACCGAGATTACCAACTTTCCGTGGCCGTCAAGCTAGGGTCAATATTTACATCACCTCCTTTAGATCCATCATGTCCAAAGCTTGAGTCTGGGGTTTCTTCATCGTTAGAACTCGAAGGCCATTGTAATAGAGCCGGATCATAAGCTTGAGAAGATTGAGGTCGGATGCATGAAATTTTATCCCAAATTTTGTTAAGAAAGTTTCTTAAAGAATCAAACTTTTTATCGGTCTTATTCTCAAAACGCTTCAAATCTTTGTGAATTTTTGATTGATTGCGAGAGAGTATAGCCAATGCTTTCTTAGGCGGAAGATTGGGAGAAACAATTTGAATATCTTCTTTCTCTTCTTCTTCTTGGAGAAAATGACGATGACGAGAAGATGATTCTGCTATTGGAGTTTCTGGCTGTGATGCAATATGTTCTTGCCAAGCTTGAAAAGACATATGTCCTAACGTTGATGGGTTCGGGTCAATATCCATAAGCTTTAATGTTTTTGGTCCACTCTCTTTGATACTCAAGGTATAAGTGTCGGGTATATCAATTTGACACTCAAGAAGAATACGTGTAATGCAAGCACCATAATGAATTGTCTTATACTTCTGCTTATATGTAATATCCGCCCATTCGTCAAGTATGATCTTAGCCCAATTTACTTGCGTATTAGAATAAATAGCATATAAAGCTTGAAAATCCCGTTTATATACTTTTTCATAACTTCCTTTCCTTGGTTGAATTGTTCGAACTAAAATGCGATTTAGGAGACGTGCTTGTGGACGTAGATGAGTGGAGGTAAGATTTTTCAAGTTAACTAAATTGTCGGACAAAAACTTATGAGAAACTTCATTACGTTCTTCCATGTTAACTTCTATAGTATAAATATCTTGACCTTGCCACGCGCAATGCAAAATTTGCCCTAGACGTTGAATCGGAAGAAAAATACGCTTACCGCATACTATTGACCATACACAATCAGTTGTATACCTTGGTGTATGATGATCCAAGTTCAAATTTGCCAAGAAAAGTTTGACAAGCAAAGGGAAAATTTTGACATTGTTCGTATTAAAATCTACTAAAGATTCGAAATTGAAGTGCCTAGCATAATGTTGAAGATGATATTTGTGAAAAGCATCAAATTCTACAAAAGCCCCTTCAAGGAATTTCGAATTTTTCATAGCTTTATATCTTTCCTTTGCAATGTCATTCCATAGCCATCTTTAGATTTGATCTTCGGATGGAAGCTTAGATTCTTGTTGTCTTGTACGTTTTGGTTTATTTGCCATTGATTTTGGTTGGGTGGAAATGTTGATTTTTGAATTTTTAAAAAAACGAAAGTTTGGTTTTTTTGTGGTAAAAAGGAGAAAGTGAAAAATGAATGGAGGAGATGAAGTGGTAGGTAAAAAAGTAGGACGGGCTCTTAAAAAAAATAATTTAGCGAAAATCAGACATCTGAAAATTGAAAACAGATGTCTGTTTTTCACAAAATTTAAACCCGAGGGAAAGTAGTTCATTTTTGTCCTTGTTCAGACGCCAATTTTATGTGAATCAGACGTCTGAATTATCTTTAAAATTTTGTTGGCTTCAGTGTTCAGACGTTTGTTTTATTGGAAACAGATGTATGTTTCCTGGAATTTTACAATGTTTTATGCTTAGCAAATTTTGTTTTTGTTAAAATAAATATATATATTTGTTAGTACATTTATTATATATAAAAAATAAGTAGTATTACAAATAGTACATCATCATTTCTTTGGGGATGATGTCTTCGGTGGTGTTAATTCTTTGCATCTCTCATTAGCCACATAGTTCTTGTCCCATGAATTTGGGCTATATTGAGGTCTTTGTGGCGAGACCCAAGGATTTATTGGATCATTTGGTGTTCGATATGAGGAAGATGGATCAAACGGATTAACCGGTCGAGGTAAGGACTCACTCACATCCTTTTTCTTCGAGCTACAAAATTTCAAACCAATTTGTTCAAGAAAGCTTAAGCATTTAGTCGTTACTTTCTGTTAAAAATACAATTCACGTTGAAGGTCTATTTGCTGCTGTTGATAATGATGAATTTCATCGATCTTTTTCTTCGTACTGGAGAGATAAATAGTGCACGTATGGCCTTCTTGGAATCCGGTGTATACTCGGTTCGATAATTTTTCCATTTATAAACAGGCTCGTGTTTTGGTGTTGGCGTAGGAAGATGCGGCGATGCAGTTGAGCTATCGGTTGAGAAAGTTATGTTGAAGGATGAGTTTGATTTGTTGGATGACATTTTTCTACAGAGTTTGAACCTTTTGTTTTGAAAAAGAATTTGTTGTATTTTTAGTTTGTAACATGTATATATATAGGCTGAGAGTTTAAGGAAAGTGTGGTGTAGAATCAATAGCAGTTTAGAGCCAAAGATTGAATTATCATTTAATAATTGACTTTTAAATGAATGATCTTAGAAGGATGTCTTAGTTTATGTATTATTATGTAGCTAATTCAAGTGTATAGCTCAAATGGTTAAGTTATTAAACCCATAGTCAAGTGACCTAAGTTCAACTCTTACCTTTGTTGTGATGATAATTTTGATTTTAAAATATTGTAATTTTTTTTATATTCTTCATAAAAATTTAAATATCTTTTATTGACATTAAACCTAATTCTCGGCGTAGTTTAACAAATGAATATCTAAAAGTGGTTTGGTAAATATATCCACTATTTGATTTTTGGTAGAAATATGTTCTAAGTTGATAATTTCCTTTTCGATATTGTTTCGTATGAAGTGATGACGAATATCAATATGTTTTGTACGCGAGTGATTTACAAGATTTTTGGATAGATTTATTGCGCTTGTATTGTCGCAGTAAATTATTGATTTTGGTAAATTTATTCCAAAATATCTGAGTGGCTGTTGCATATAAATAACCTGTGCACAAGCTAAAGCTGCAGATATATATTCTGCTTTGAGAGTGATACACAATTTTGTTTCTTACTAAACCAAGAAACAAGTGATTTTCCAATGAAATGGCACGTACCACTTGTACTTTTTCTATTTGTCTAAGATCCACCAAAATCAGTATCACTGAAAGATACTAATTCAAATGGACATTCTTTTGGATAGAAAAGTCCTTAGTATTATTAAGATATCATAGAATTCGTTTCACTGCTCTTAAATATGATTCTTTAGGATCTGCTTGAAATCTAGCACATAAACACACACTCATCATAATGTCTGGTCGACTAAATGAAGTAGCGACCCTATCATACTTCTGTATAACTTTTGGTCAACATTTTTACTATTTTCGTCTTGATCGAGATGAGCTGTAGTACTCATAGGAGTAGGTTTTCCAGAAGTGTTTTCCATTCCAAAACGTTTAATTAAATTATTACAATATTTTTCTTGATTTACAAAAATACCATTGGATAATTGTTTAATTTGAAGTCTGAGAAAATATGATAGTTCTACCATATGTGACATTTTGAATTCTTTAGTCATTATATTTGAAAATTCTTCACATAATTTTTCATTTGTTGAACCAAAAATAATGTCATCTACATATATTTTTATAATTAAAATATCTTTATTAATATTTTTAATGAACAAAGTTTGATCAGCTTTTCCGACTCGAAATCCTGAGTTAATTAAATAATTTTTAAGTCTGTCATACCAAGCACGAGGTGCTTGTTTTAGACCATATAAAGCTTTCTTTAGTTTATATAGATGATCTGGATATTTTTCATGAATAAATAATGGCGGTTGTTCAACATATACATTTTCCTTAATAAATCCATTTAAGAAAGCACTTTTAACATCCATTTGATAAAGTTTAAAATTATGAAAACAAGCGTAAGCTAATAGAATACGTATTGCTTCTAGTCTTGCAACAGGAGCAAACGTCTCTTCGTAATCGATTCCTTCTTCTTGATTATAGCCTTGTGCTACTAATCTTGCTTTATTTCTAGTAATGTTTCCCAATTCGTCTGCTTTATTTTTATAGACCCACTTAGTTCCAATAACTGATTGGTTATCAGGACAAGGAACTAACTCCCAAACATTATTTCGTTCAAACTAATTTAACTCTTCTTGCATGGCAATAGTCCAGTATTCATCTATTGAAGTTTCTTTTGGATTTTTAGGATCAATAGTTGAAAGAAAAGCAAGATGACCCATTTGGTTTAGTTGACTTCTTGTTTGAAATTGCGAATCAATCTCTCCAGTTATATTTTGTGTAGGATGATCTTGAAGGATCCTAGAAGGAGATCTAATTTGATTGTTAATATTTTCATCATTTTCAAAACTTATATTTTCTGTGTTGGATATAATTTCTTCATCATCTTTGATGATTGTATTTTTATTAAAGTTTCATCAAAAGATATATGTAAAGTTTCTTCTATTATATTTGTTCGTTTATTAAAAACACGATATGCCTTACTTCGTTCTGAGTAACCTACAAAAATTCCATGGTCGGCTTTTGGATCAAACTTTCCAAGTTGGTCTTTTGTGTTAAGAATAAAACATTTTGACCCGAATATTTTAAAGTACGAAATATTAGGTTTTCTTCCATTAAAAAGTTCATATAAAGTGTTTTTAGTTAAAGGTCGTATGGAAATACTATTTAATACCTAACATGCAGTTGCTACAGCTTCTGTCCAAAAATGCTTTGGTAATGTGCTTCCATTTAATAACGTTCTTGCGCACTCGTGTAGAATTCTATTTTTCCTTTTTACAACTCCATTTTGTTGTGGAGTTCTAGGAAATGAAAAATTATGATTTATTCCTTTCTTTTTACAAAATAATTCAAATTGTTCATTTTCAAATTCCCCTCCATGATTACTCCTTATGTTTTTGACCTTTAAATTCTTAATATTTTGAATTCTTTTAACAAAATTTTTGAAACAATTAAACGTATCACTTTTGTTTTTCATGAATATCGTCTATGTGTATCTCGAGAAGTCATCAACTATTACAAAAACATATCGATTATAATTAATGGATTGAACCTGTGTTGGTCCAAATAAATCCATATGTAATAATTTTAATGGTTGTAAAGTTGAAATTACTTTATTATATTTAAAAGACGATTTAGTTAATTTTCCTAATTGACAATCATCGCAAAGATTATTTATTTTAAAATTTATTTTTAATAAGCCTTTGACTAACTCATTTTTTAAAAGTTTTTGGATAGATTTAAAATTAATATGACAGAATCTTTTGTGCCATGACCAAGGATCATTATCTTTGACCATTAAACACATATCTTTATTATTAATAATTTTAATGTTTAAAACATAAATATTTCTATCTCTCTTTCCTTCAAAAATAAGATTTTGATTTTGATCAAAAATACAACATTTATTTTCAGAAAAAGTTATTTTAAATTGTCGCATAGTTGACTTATGCTTAATAGATTATGTTTTAAGTTTTTAACTAAAGAAACATTTGTAATGGGGGGGTAAATTTGATATATTGTAGTTGCACACATCTCCTTTGCCAATGATAAAACCTTTTGAGTTATCTCCGAAGGTAACAGAACCACCATCAAAGTATGAAATATTTGTAAGCATTACTTTGTCTCCGGTCATGTGTTTTGAGCAACCACAATCCAAAATCCATTTTCTTTTTCTTGAGTGGGACCTGCAAAAAATATTGATAAATATATTGGTACCCACCTTTTAATAGGGTCCTAAGAGTTAGATCTTAGGAAACCAAACCCAAGTGGGTTTAGTATCCCTTTTATAAAGATAATTACTACTTTTTTGAACTATTTCTATAAAGGATTTTATATATTTGTTCTGAATTAAAATATTGTTTGTTTTCAGAACCCATATTTGATTTTGTAACAACCCTAGATTTTTGTATATTATTTAAATTGGACTTTCTTTTATTTTTAAATTTTTTTTAGATTTTTTTTATTTCAAACATTTCATTTTGAAATATAAATGATGATTATTAAGTGATTTATAGTTCAAACTAGTATAATTTAAATATTTTACTGTAAAGTGGATTTCTGGTCAAGCTGTTCAAACTGTGACTTTTAAACTTCAAATTTAAATTATTTTAAATCTTAAATTATCTTTTATTATGAAAATATATGTAATAACTTAAGCACTGCTTTTCGTTTCGTTGAAAACGGAGTTAAACTGTAAAAGTTATGTACATTTCAATTTTGAGTGTAATTTGATTTATTTAACAATTTTGTCTATTATAAATTATATATAAAAAAATATTTCTATGTCACATTTATTTTAATATGTTATCGTATGTATATTTTTGTATTATAATAATTTTAAAATGAAGTAAACAATTTTTCAAAGTCGATGGTGATTTATTTGTAATTTCTGGACACTGTTTTGGATTTTTAACAAATTTCTTTAAATGGTTTTCTATTTTCTTTAAATTTATTTTTTTTCTTATGTGTTAATGGGTTATTTTACGTATATTTTGTCTTTTAATATTTTTTTTAAAGTGATGTTATAATTTTTCCAAAGTTTACTGTGTTGATTTCTTTTTTTTTTAAAAGGTTGTTTTCTTATTTTCAGTTATTTTATTCATTAAAATAATATTTAAAATTAATTTTTTTTATTTTGTGAATGTACTTTTATTTTATATTATTATTTATGTTTAAAAATATATTACAAGCTCATATTAATTTTCTAAAATTTATTTCATGTAATTTCAAATTTTCTAGACTAGTTTACTATTTTTAGCTATTTTCCTTAATTTAACGTTATATAATTAATAAATATTATATATATTTTTATATTTTGATAAATTTTCGAAATTTTATCTGGGATTATTATTATTTCCAGAAATATCAAGTTATATAAACAAAATTAAGGAAGTTTGAAAGGTTTTAAAAGCTTTGAAACGTAAAGTCGTTTCACCTCCTAAGTCGTCTCTTTTATCGTTTCCTCATTAACTCTTTGACTGTTTTTTTTTTCTTTTTCTATTGAATATCCATGTATTTTCCTTCCAATTCACGTGAGAAACTTCTCACTTTCCATCATCAAACTCACGGCTAGAAGTATTGAAGGTAGTGGCTTCCGTTTCATCTTCTTCCTCCTTTGTTTTTCTACTTTTCTATTTGAATTTTTGTACTTATTCTCACCTTCATAGCTTGGCTCCTCCTCAACTAGATCTGACCTGACCTCCACCACCCCCTTCCTCTGACCATCTCCCAACCTACTACCTCTCCATTTCAGGCCAAGCCAATCCAAGGTGAATACCATGACAAAATCCACCAAAAACCATCACAAACTATCACTTATGGCCTAGAATTGTCATCTCCTCCTTCTACCACCATTTGCCGCCACAACCACCACCACCACCACCTCTGACCTGACCTTCACCCTCTGCCACATCAACCACCACCACCTACACCATTGGTTGGGCCCACCTAGCCTCTGGCCGAGCACAATAGGAGCATAGAGATGAAGTTGTTGCCTTGTAGTTGCCTTGAAATTGTATAGTTTTGCACCTATACCATCTCATCACTTTTACACCATGATGGCGGACTACTTTGTACCCCAAACCTGACCCAATCCTCTGCCTTAGCTGAGCTTATTCCATGTCTAACTGAAGCATACGAAGTTGAGAACAAGTGCAAAGCATTTGACTTTGTTCTGGACATTGATTTCTAGTGTTGTTCAAGTGTTACATTGTTTTGTAACTTATATGTTGTATTGTTTGTTTAAATATTTGAATAAGGAAATTATCTTTGGCTCTCTCAATATCAAATCTTTGTCGTGCCATCGTGCTTTTGAAGATCTTAGTTTGGGTCATTTTTATCGCAATCTCCAGCTCAAACAAGTGAGTATTTCTCACCAGACATATGTACTTATATAAGTAGTAAATTGACACCCTGTGAATCTGTAGAACTATATGATCATGTTATAACTACTTATATTATTATCATATGATGTTCACCCATACCTAAACACCTGTTATAACATCTGTTACTGTTATGTTATGTTGTTTTGCTATTTTTATCAGTTTATCACACTGCAAGTTCCCTTTAGATTAGAATCACTATGGGTTGAAATGATACATACCCGAACGAACTTTAGAATAAGGGAAAATTGTTATGGGCTGAAAAGATAGGCCTGAATGATTTTCGACTTATTTTATTTACTTGGGACTGCGGGTTTGAAATGATAAAACCTAGATTTTTCTTTGTAAATTACGGGTTGAAATGATATATTACTCGTATCACTTTACCTAGCGTAGAAAATTATATACAGGCCCGTAGTTAATTTATGTTTCTAAAAAATATAAAATATTTTAGAAATTTAATTATTATAATATTTTGATTTAAAATTAAGTAAAAATATAATTTTTGTAAAGTATTATTGATTTTCTGGAAATGTATAAGTTAAATAAATTATGGAAAAGTTAGAAAATCTGAATGTAAGTTATTTTGGAAATTTTGATTTAATTTTTAATGAAATTTAAATTAACTTTGAAAATACGATAAATTTATGATATTTTGAATTTTAAATTAATTTAAAATGATTTGTATAACATATTAATGGTTTTTGAATAAAATTAAAATGTTAATGAGTGAATATTGAGTTGAATTTGGAAATATAACTTAAATTGGAATTTATGAATTTGGTTTAAAAGTGAAATTTTAAGTTAAGTTAAATAAAATGGAATTAAGTTATATTTGAAATTTTAAACTTAAGTGTTAAGTTGAAATTTAATGTAATGAATTTAAATTTGAATGTTGAAATTTAATAAGTGAATTATTAATAAATATTGATTTTTGAAAGGAAACTTAACTTTATAAACTCATGAATTTAAGGAAAATTAAATGATGCTTATAAATGTGAAAATGTATGATTTTATAATTTAAAAATGATTTAAATAAAAACATAAGTGTTTGTGAAATTCTATTGAATATTTGAAGTTAATTAACATCATTTTTAATACTGTCTTTGTTAAATTGAATTGTTTTTGAATGTAACTTTCTGTAGTATTTTCTAAATGCTGCGAAACTTGAATTTTCATTGTTTTAATAAATTTAAGTGCATAAATGAACATTGAAAGTTTAAATTTTTAGAATTTAATAATTTAATTATTAAATGTAATAACTTCATTTTTATGATTTAAAATGAAGTAATTTGTTTTGAAATATAACTTTCGATATATTAAATTAATTTGAAATGTGGTACTGAAAGATATGATATTTTGGTATATTGAAATGATTTGAAATGTGGTTTTGAAAAAATATAGCTATTTTGATATATTAAATGATTTGAAATGTGGTTTTGAAAAGATACGGTATCTTGATATATTAAAATGATTTGAAACGAAGTTTTGAAAGATATGATACTTTGATATTAAAATGATTTGAAAGAAGTTCTGAAAGATATGATATTTTGGATTGAAGCTTTGAAAGGTTATGATATTTTGCTATATTAAAATGATTTGAAACGAAGTTTTGAAAGATATGATATTTTGATATTAAATGATTTGAAAAATGGAGTTTTGAAAGATATGATACTTGATATTTTTTGGCATGGCCGACGGTTTTATAGTGGACCGACCACTTTTATTACGAACGTAATAAAGTTGAAGTACAGGAGAAAGGTAGAGATACCTTAGCTACTATGATAGATAGAAATAACAAATACAGCACAGGAGTGTGACAGACATGTCACAGCTACTAGAAATAAATAAGTAGACTAATTCTCCTCCGCAGAGGAAGAATCACCAACACCCTCATCATCCCTGGTAGAATCCAGAGAACCACCCCCTTGAAGACCAAAAAAGGGGCGGAAATGAATAGCAAGAGAAGGATCATAACTGTCAACGTCAGAGGAGTAAATAAAAGATCGATCCCAGGCAGAATCAGCTAGAATTACAGAATTAATCTCAGCACACCAACCATCCAAGTCAAGAACCAAGGAATCACCGGAAATTCTATAATAAAGGCATCGAAGGTCCAATAGAACATCAGATACATATCTAAAGTAGGAGTCATTCACAGGGTTGAATCTCATATCAGATTGACGGTCAACCCAACAATGTTTAGTCTCGGCCCAAACAACGAGAGGCGGAGAGAGATCCGGCTCAGCAGACAGAACAGAAGGAACGTCAACAGGAACTGGGGACACAGGCTGCACAAAGGTAAGAGAAGGACCAGGGGCAGAAGCAACCTGAGAGACTTTGCGAACCCATTTCCTAAGCGGAGGCTGAGGCAGAGGGATCTTTGGCGCAGTAGCAGATACAGCAAAGTGCGTGCAGGCAGAGGCTACATGGCCAAAAGAGTGACAGGAGGAACAAATGTCAGGGACCCATCCATAACGAACACGAACATCCACCACGTGACCAACAGCTAGCTGGACAGGAATAGAGGTTGGTAGCGGCTTAAGGGGAGAAATCTCAATCAGAGCCTTGGCGTATACAAGCTTATCACGCGCAACTGTATTAGAGTCAAAACAAATCAATTTACCAACATTGCATGCTAGCCAATTCAAACCAAGCAGCGGTTGTAGAGCAGATGAGATTTAAGAGAAATAAACCCAAACAGGGATAGAAAAAACCTGTTCACGAGCACTAGCAACCGTCGGTGACCAGGGGGTAATAATAAAAGGCTGACCATCAATGAAGGAAGGCTCAGACTCAAGAACACGACTACGTTCCTCAGGGGAGGAGAACAAAAGGTAGTACAAGGAATCAACCAACTTAACTCTCAGACCCCCTTGAAGTCTCCATGCCCTACGACAAACAGCAGCCGCATCATGAAGTCGATATTTAGGGTCCAAAAAGAATCCAACTACGTATCCTGACCAAAAGTCCAAACCGGCTTGCATTACACAGGGGGGAGGGATCATCACTCCGTTTTCCTCAACGATTTCGAAATCAACTGGTTCATAAACTCCCGCATTGCGGGGCATGGATGTAAAGAGGGAAGACCATGATCTGGGTACAGATGGGCAAGGAGTAGCAGGGCGACACTCCGCAACACCAGAAGAGGCCACAGGATTGGGGCATTGTGCAACAATGGGAGAAGAGACCGCGTGCATGATATCACCAGGAGTTAAATTATTGAGCACAGGGACTACATTGGCATTGGCATTATGCCGAACAGATGGAGTGCCACTATCTGAACCAAATTTGGAGCAAGAAGGCATAGCCGGAGAAGGCCCGGGACTAGCCAATATAGATGGAAGATCAGGAGTAGCGTTACACAAAGGGGAAGCCTTACAATTTGCACTGTTTAAAGGTTCAGATCCCACTGCTGCATTGATACAAACACTTGACTTGCAACAATCTGACTCAACAGACTCAACCAAGCCAAAGACATCACCTGACATACCTCCTAATACACGGTCCTTAACCAAAGAATCCGAAACTTGGTGTCCCAAAACGCAACTGGGCTTATCAACAACACTCACATTGGATCCGGTCATTGGGAGGGATAGCAGTGTACCAGATTTAGACGTAGTCGAATACACAGCAGATAGACTGGCTGCTTCAGCTTTAGCATCACTCGAGCATGGGCGGGTAGTTGGTACTAGGGGGGACAGATTGATTGCACGAAGGGGAGGAAATTCTCGGGACGAGTGAAAGTCAGGTCGAGTGTGATGTCCCGAAAATTTAGGCAATAATAATTTAATAATTTCATTGATAATTATTTTAAAATGTGAAATATTGATTTCATAAATTAATTCAAACTGAAATTTTCATTTGAAAATTTATAATTATTTAGTTTGTTAATGATATTGTTTTCAAAGATAAAAATATTTAAATGATAAATTTATCTTTCTAGATTGATTTAAAAATATTTTATTTATAATGTATAAATGTTTATACATTGTAAATAGAGGATTTGGTTTTAATTTTCATTTATATTTAATAAAAGATATTTTCTTATTATTATATAAATGTATAATTGATTAAATTGATTTAAACTAATTTAAATTAGTATTGTAAACTTTTCTAAAGTTTGTTTTAAAGATCTATCTTATAATTTTCATAGAAAGTAAATAAGCATTTATTTTGTTTATAAAAATAAATATAGTTTAAATTCCATTTTATAATAAAGGTTTATTTTGTTTTGTTTTATTTTATAATTGCTTTTCTTTTGAAATTTAGTTTATAAAGAATATTATTTTAAAATAATAATTAAACAAACATTTAAAATGTATAGTTTTATAAAGAAGTGTATATGTATGTATTTAAAAGCTAATGTTAATAAAACATTTGAAAATATGCTTAAATAAATTTGAAATGGCTTAAGATAATTCAAATACATATATAAATTTAGGAATTCTCTTTTAAATATTGAAATATGTATATGTGTTAAAATCTTAAAACTTAAAGAGACACTTGTAATCACCTAACAAATCAATACAACAAGTGTCAAGCAAATTCATTTTTGAATTTTAATTATATTGACAATAAAACATAGCTTAAGCATTTTGTTAAAAACATTCTCTTCAAAATTGAAAACCTGAATCATATTTCAGTAAATCATAACCCCTCAAAACAAAAGCATGTTAAAATCTGCAAATAACAAATCAAATCCACAAAACCAATCTTCAAACTTCAATCAAGTCTGCATGCTATTTTTCAACAATTTATTATCTATAAGTTAAAATCTGCAAATCTGAGCAATAAGAAGGGTCTGCATGCATTATCATCTGCAAGCATCTTCAACATATAAAGCAACTTCAACTTCAATATACAAGCCAGGATCAACATGCATTTCAATATGCATTTCTGGAAAATGGAATCTTCCTAAGCTTGTGCTCTGCATCAAATTGTTTTCTGCATTCTTCAAATTTCATAAGGTGAGTAAACCTTTATTTTTAAAAACAGTTTCTCTGTTAAATTAGATGCTTAAACAAGAATTAGAAACAAAGACTAATGCATACTGTTTCTAAGAAAAATCAAACTGCAGTACCTTTATTATTATGTTTGGTGAGTAAGCTCACAATTGAAAAGTATTTAGAATTTTCTGTTGCATGTGTATAAATTTGAACTAAGTTTGCTTGGATGGTTTCTATTGTGATGAATATTCTGTGAGAATACATATATACAAATACATTATATGGTTACAGGTATTTTATTAACTGATTTTGTTTTTAGATTCTTGAATTGATTCTCTGTTGTATGTGTTATGAAATTGAGAGATGTTGGTTAGTATAGATTAGGCTTATAAATCATAATTAAGATTAAATTTAAAAAAATTTGTTTTCACTGTAAACTGTGAAGAACAGTTAACATAAAAAAAATCGAATCAAGAAATCTTAACTTCTTAAATCATTGAGACAAGTTTACAACCTAAATACATGAATGAAATCATGATTTCTGAAAACAAAAACCCGCTTTTAAAGTAACTGTGGGATTTGCAATTCTGTTTTGAACAGAATTAGAATTTTGGGTTTTGACTGTCAGGATAGTAACAGTTAGGTGTTAAGATGCTTCAGGTTAATGGAGTGTTGATGAGAGAAATGATGGAATTAGGTGATAAATGATCAGAAGGGAAGGAGATGATATTGGGTTCTCCAGGTTGATAGAGTTTGTGGTTGTGTTTCAGGTTGTTTGATCAACCTGAAATTTTGAAAATGTGAGTTGCAGGGGAGATTAGGGGATTGTATCTCTGTTAGGGGATGGTAAGTGACTTGTAGGGATGGGTTAGCGTAGCTGGAGTTGGCCAAGGTGACAGTGCATGTGCACATTTTAGGTTAAAGTTCTGGTGAACTTCAGATGTGCAGGGTTTCTTTGACTCGGGTAATCCTCGAGCTTTTGTGTTTGTGACTCGAAGAAACAGGGATGGGAACTCGAAGTAAATAGTTGATTGTCTCGGGTAAGTTGGCTACAGGTTTTAAACTGAGAGTTTGCAGTTTTTATGAATTTTGAATGAATTCATATTTTAAGTTGTAATTTGATTTAGATGCAAGTTAAAACTGAATTCATATAGAGTTTGAAATTCAAAGTTTTTAAAAATGAAATAATTTAAATTTAAAAAAGTTTTAAATTTGGTTTTAAATCAATATTAAAAACAGTTGCAGGTTTTAGAGTCTGTAGTTTTGCAGTTTTTTATAAATGTTGATTGAGATTCAAATTCTAGTGCAGATTTTTGATTCAAGTATAAGTTGGAACTGAATTCAAATGAATTTTGAGTTCAAGGTTTTTTTTAAAAAAAAATGAAACTTTAAATTTAAACAAGTTTAAATTCTGTTTAAATCAAGATTTTAAAAACAGTTCCATGTTTTAAACCTGAAAGTTGTTTTGCAGTTTTTAAAATGATTGAACGAAATTCAATTTAGTGCAGGAATTGATTCAAGTGTAACTTGAATCTGAATTCAAATGTAATTTTGAATTCAAAGTTTTTTTAAAAATGAGAATCTTAAATTTAAACAAGATTTAAATCTAGTTTTAAAACAAGAATTAAAAAAAGTTTACAGGTTGCCCTTAAAACCAGATTTTTATTTCAATCAGGTTTTTGTAAGTTTTAATTTTTGAACAAATTTAAATGTTATAAGCAAGTTTTAAATGTGTTTTGAAATCAAGTTCAAAACAGTTTTCAAATTTATTTTGAAAACCAGTTTTGATTTCAAACAGTTTATAAATTTAAAGAAGAAAAATGTTGAACATATTCAAATGTTTTTAAAGATAGGTTTGAAAATATAAAAAAATTGATTTCAAGTGAGTTTTAAAACTTGAAAGAAATTTGTTTTCTTTAGTATTTGGATTAAAATATGAAGTGTTTAATTTAAATTTGGAAATTTAAATAATCAACTTATTTTCAATGCTTAATTTATTTTAATCAAGTAAATTATGTAAATCTTTCTTTTATTTTTAAGTAATGAATGTTGTTTAAACATTCATTTCTATTTTAAGGTTTATAATTATTTAATTTGGGTTAATGTTTATATAATTAAAAATTTGAATCCTTAAATAAATTGGAATTTGAATTTAATTTTTAGAAACGTATTGTTTTAATACATTTTGAATTTAAATGAGTCATTTGATAAGTAATCTAAATTATTTTGAAAATATTTAAAATAATTAAGGGTTTACTTAAATATTTGATTTTTAAATAATGGTTTAGATTAATATTTATTAGGAATGATTTACTAATCTAAATTAAATTTTCTTAAGTATATAATTAATGAAATGTGTTAATTAATAATTGATGATAATTATCTAAGGATAATTTCATAATTAATTAATATAATTAATTTTGATAAAAACGAGTCAAGGTAGATTGACCCACACTAGCACTTCCACGTAATAACTCTACCAAAGGAGATCCTATTATAGGAATAGCGTCAGGCACGCCTGTCACAATTTTTACAATTAACAGGATTAATTAATTAAATTTAATTAATTGTAATTTGTTAAGTAATTAAGGAATTAATTACTTATTGTAATTAATTTTAATATTTTGATTTGTTAAGTTAATTAATTTAGTTTAATTAATAAATCATTTGATGATTTTAAGAGTGTAATTACTTATTGTAATTAATGGAGCAGGATTATTTTATAATTACTGGAATGTAATTTTGGATAATTACTTTTGTAATTAATTAAGGAATTAATTAATGATTGATTATTGGTAAATTAATTCATAAATGAGTAATTAAAGATAGTTAATTACTTAATTTAATATTAGTCAAGGTGATTAATAATTAGATTAATTTCTAAATGTAATTAATTTTAATTAAGTAATTCATTTAAATATTAAAGATCATTAATTATTATAATTAATGATGTAATTAAGGATTGTTTGATTAAGTTAAATTAAATTAAGTGATTAATTAATTGTAATTAATTAAGGATAAATAAAATTAATTATAATTAATCAATGAATGAGTAATTAAATGTTAATTACTTATGATTAATGTTAATTAATTTATGAAAATACTTAATTAAAGACTAATTACTCATTGTAATTAGTGAATGATTAATCAAAGTTGTTTAATCTCTTTAAATACTTAGTTATTAATTAATTAACTGGGTTAATTAATTAATGGATGTTAAGCAGGATTTAAATGAGTAATTAGTTTAATTTAAATTAATTAGAGATGGTTGTAATTAATTTAATTCATTTTAAATTAATTATAATTGTTGGTTAGTAAATCTTTGCTTATGGATGTTATTGATTGAATGGTTGTGATCTCAGTAATGAGATGAGTCGTATCTATATGATATGAATGCTTGGTTTAAGTATGATGGTTGTGATGGATTATTTGGTTGTGATGATTATCTGTTTATGGATGATACAGATTATCTGTTTATAGTATGAATGTGATTATCTATTGTGAGATGTAGTTTATCTATCTTTGTGAATTAGATAATAATGGAATAAGTTAGTTGTTAAAACCCTTAAGTATAACTTGGACATTAAGATGGCGTTTGGTTTCGGTGAGACCGGGATCGGGTTTCCATATTTGGATATCCGAAAACCACATCGATTCCAATTAAACGTTAGGTCGTTAATCCAAGTGGAGCAAGTGAAGACTCGAGGTGTAAGGGCTATACGTCAGTATAACTCTGTGGGTGATTCCGTAATGAGTTTGACGGAATAGTACTTATAGGTTCGAGATGGTGATTTAGAGTGCAAGGGTTATCGTCGTTAACTCTGAGGGTGATTCCAATACGAGTGCAACGAGTAATGCCTTCGGTTCCGTTCGAACCCGGAACGAACTTGTATGGATTGAATGCTTTCAGATCATCGTCAGGTGGACGATGAGCATTCTAAGATTTGATGTCCTACAAAGGTAATCGTAACCTCAAGCCTCATCAACCGGGAATGGCTAAAACAGGGGAGGTGCAGCAAGGCTTCGTGGGTAGCACCTACTTGAGAGCAAGATTTTCCCCTGTCTAGAGGTCCCTTTTTATTCGGCTTAGTGGGCAGTTGTTAGCGCGCGCCAACTGCGGGGTTGTCTTGTTCGGAACTATTCAGTAAGGAATGGGTCCGGCCTTGTGTAGCAGGGGATTGGGAGTAATCCTAGGTACGTTGATCTAGGCCACGTACTGTGACGGGCGGTACCCCAGTAGCCCTGCCATTGATGGAAACCCATTTACCCTACGAGACCCTACGGTTTTGATTGTATTACCCACTTTTGTGGCTAGTAGCTGGAATTTAATCATGTAACAATTTCGGCTATTTCTTATTTACTTGAAAACCCTAGACACTATTATAATATCACAGGATTTCCTATCAAATGTTTTGGTTAGCGTAAGGTAAAAACTTTTCCATGTTTATGTGTGGGAAGTCTTACGTGATACCTTTTGTTTTCAAAGGATTTTCTAAAGTTAAGCAACTTTTATCCCCGTTTACTCACACCAGACCCCTGTCTGACCTGAGTGTTTATTTTCTGTTTTATTAAACTCTTGGGTACTCATATTACGTATGAGTAGTCAAGTGTTTCAGGATTGCTTTGACGAGTTCTGGAGGAGATAATGGAGCAGGAGGCTTCAACGTGTAGATATATTTAATGGTTCCGCTGTGTTTTATTTGAGTCTGTTTCTCTGATATACTTGGATTGTAATTGTTAGACAGATGTTTATAATTGTCTAGTTTGTGTTGTATTAGCTGTTTAACTCTGATGTATATGATACTATGTAAAGTTTTATGTGATATATTATAATTTATTCGATTCCGCTGTGAGATTCTGATGTTGTCTGCTCTTTCTTTCCTTTCTTTTCTCTTTTCTATCCCTTTCTTTCTTCTTAACGATGCAACTTTCTGGATTTCGGAAGTTGGGTCGTTACAATTGTGGTATCAAAGCTCTAGGTTGAGCGAATACCTAGACTCTGGAGTGGTGTCTATCTTGAGAGAGCGTATTTGTAATTTTTTTTAGTATATATATTATTTATTTTCTGCCTATTTGTTGGGTTACCTGTTCAGGTTTTCCAATATAAGTAATAAAGGTAGATAGGGTAGTGGTGTGTGTAACACAACTACCAATGGTTAGAGTTCGAGTATTTGAGGTTGGAAGTGGACTGCTAGGGCAGTATTGGGTATCTTGAGTAGTTTTGCAGTTTGGTGAGAAAGATTTCACTAATCTTTGAAGGAAATCTTTTTAAGATTTGGAGTTTATTTTGGATTGTAGGCTTGGTTGCACTCATGTGAGTTGTTTTTCTTGAGTTTGGATCAGTTGGGAGTTTTGAAGCCTGCATTGGTATTTTGGTAACCTTAGGAAGGAGTTCTGTCTGTATTTGAGTTTGAGACTCAGTTTGGCAGTGTTTTGAGCTTGGTTTGGGAGCGAGTTTCCTGAGAGATATCTGTCTATCTGGAAGGCTCTATTGTGAAGAGGCTGGTGTAGCTTTGAGGTTCGATGAGTTTTTGGATAAGGAAGTTTTTGGCAGTAGTAGCAGCAGTGGGTGGCTTGTTCTTCGATGGTTTAGAAATCTCTGTGATTCTTCTGTCAGTAGTTCGAGCAGATGGTGGAGCTTGTCTAATTCTTCTGGAAGCTCAGTTGGGTGTGATGTTAGTGGTTAAGAGGTGGACCACTAGTTTCTTCTTTTGAAGGCTTTAGCTGTTCTGATTGTTGAAGTGAGAACGATTTCTTGGAATCTGAACTGAGTGGAATCACAAAAGTGACTTGCGATGGTTCGGAAGTTCTTTGAGTGATCTTTGTTTGGATTGAAGCATCTTTAGAGGATGTTTGAGTTATCGAAGTGGTATTTTCTGGATATCTTCGAAGGAGTTGAGATTTGCATCCGTATCAAGAGATTGAGTTCTATATCGACTTGATTCTTGGAGCTTTACCGGTGATTCAGCATTGTAGGAGATTCTTTGAGTATGTTCTGTTTAAGTTGGCAGGATTTATTGGATCCAGTTTTCTGGTTGAATTTTTGCTGTGGTGTTTGTGACTGAATCGGATAGGTCACTGAGATTCTATGGAATTTGATGAACAATGTTCCGGGATAAGTTGATCAATTTTATACTTGTGTTCATTAACAGCATTCTTAAATCAGAGTTGCGCAGTGGAAGCATGGTGGCAGCTATTCCAGAATAGGAGCAACACCGATTCTTTGGGAATTTGAATTTTGTTTTTAATCAGAGGATTTCTACAGGAAATTCATTTTGGATCTTGAGGCTGGTTGTCTTGTACATCTATCCTCAGAATAAGTGTAGTTTATCTGAAGACTTCTGATATCTGTAGTTGAGTTTGTGTGGTGGATTTTGATTGATCAAGAAGTTGAAGGCAGCCCAGGATCGATATGAGAGATTTGTGGATATGAGTATTGGATCTTTCTGTTTTCTCTTGAGAGTTAAGTGTTTGATCTACAGGATTGAATTTCCAGTTCGGATGGCTGGAATTTGTTTTGTTTTTCACGTATCTCTGAGGGAGTACGTGTATGGTTTATCCCTGGTTTTAGATCAGTAATTCTGAGAGATTTGGAAGTTGATCAGGACTTGTCTGTAGTCCTGTATTCTGTTTAGATTTGTAGATCTAGATGTATAGGAGCTCTAGATCTGAGCGGTGTAGCTAGTTTAGATTTTATAGGGCGTGTGTCCCGGTGTTTGTACCTGGGAAACTCTAGGAATTCTATCTAGAATTATGTCTGGATAATTAGAATTGTTTGTTTGAATTGATTGATATGGTTGCTAGTATTTGTTAGCTCTTTTAAATTTAAAATCTGTATGAGATTATTAAATTACCTTTGCTTTCAAATTTCGGGGACGAAATTCTTTTAAGGGGGAAAGAATGTGATATCCCGAAAATTTAGGCAATAATTATTTAATAATTTCATTGATAATTATTTTAAAATGTGAAATGTTGATTTCATAAATTAATTCAAACTGAAATTTTCTTTTGAAAATTTATAATTATTTGGTTTGTTAATGATATTGCTTTCAAAGTTAAAAATATTTAAATGATAAATTTATCTTTCTAAATTGATTTAAAAATATTTTATTTATAATGTATAAATGTTTATACATTGTAAATAGAGGATTTGGTTTTAATTTTCATTTATATTTAATAAAAGATATTTCTTATTATTGTATAAATGTATAATTGATTAAATTGATTTAGACTAATTTAAATTAGTATTGTAAACTTTTCTAAGGTTTGTTTTAAAGATCTATCTTATAATTTTCATAGAAAGTAAATAAGCATTTATTTTGTTTATAAAAATAAATATAGTTTAAACTCCATTTTATAATAAAGGTTTATTTTGTTTTATTTTATAATTGCTTTTCTTTTGAAATTTAGTTCATAAAGAATATTATTTTAAAAAAATAATTAAATAAACATTTAAAATGTATAGTTTTATAAAGAAGTGTATATGTATGTATTTTAAAAGCTAATGTTAATAAAACATTTAAAAATATGCTTAAATAAATTTGAAATGGATTAAGATAATTCAAATACATATATAAATTTAGGAATTCTCTTTTAAATATTGAAATATGTATATGTGATAAAATCTTAAAACTTAAAGAGACACTTGTAATCACCTAACAAATCAATACAACAAGTGTCAAGCAAATTCATTTTTGAATTTTAATTATATTGACAATAAAACATAGCTTAAGCATTTTGTTAAAAACATTCTCTTCAAAATTGAAAACCTGAATCATATTTCAGTAAATCAAAACCCCTCAAAACAAAAGCATGTTAAAATCTGCAAATAACAAATCAAATCCAGAAAACCAATCTTCAAACTTCAATCAAGTCTGCATGCTATTTTTCAACAATTTCATATCTATAAGTTAAAATCTGCAAATCTGAGCAATAAGAAGGGTCTGCATGCATTATCATCTGCAAGCATCTTCGACATATAAAGAAACTTCAACTTCAAAATACAAGCCAGGATCAACATGCATTTCAATATGCATTTCCGGAAAATGGAATCTGCCTAAGCTTGTGCTCTGCATCAAATTGTTTTCTGCATTCTTCAAATTTCATAAGGTGAGTAAACCTTTATTTTTAAAAACAGTTTCTCTATTAAATTAGATGCTTAAACAAGAATTAGAAACAAAGACTAATGCATACTGTTTCTAAGAAATATCAAACTGCAGTACCTTTATTATTATGTTTGGTGAGTAAGCTCACAATTGAAAAGTATTTAGAATTTTCTGTTGCATGTGTATAAATTTGAACTAAGTTTGCTTGGATGGTTTCTATTGTCATGAATATTCTGTGAGATTACATATATACAAATACATTATATGGTTACAGGTATTTTATTAACTGATTCTGTTTTTAGATTCTTGAATTGATTCTCTATTGTATGTGTTATGAAATTGAGAGATGTTGGTTAGTATAGATTAGGCTTATAAATCATAATTAAGATTAAATTTAAAAAAAATTGTTTTCACTGTAAACTGTGAAGAACAGTTAACATAAAAAAAATCGAATCAAGAAATCTTAACTTCTTAAATCATTGGGACAAGTTTATAACCTAAATACATGAATGAAATCATGATTTCTGAAACAAAAACCCGCTTTTAAAGTAACTGTGGGATTTGCAATTCTGTTTTGAACAGAATTAGAATTTTGGGTTTTGACTGTCAGGATAGTAACAGTTAGGTGTTAAGATGCTTCAAGTTAATGGAGTGTTGATGAGAGAAATGATGGAATTAGGTGATAAATGATCAGAAGGGAAGGAGATGATATTGGGTTCTCCAGGTTGATAGAGTTTGTGGTTGTGTTTCAGGTTGTTTGATCAACCTGAAATTTTGAAAATGTGAGTTGCAGGGGAGATTAGGGGATTGTATCTCTGTTAGGGGATGGTAAGTGACTTGTAGGGATGGGTTAGCGTAGCTGGAGTTGGCCAAGGTGACAGTGCATGTGCACATTTTAGGTTAAAGTTCTAGTGAACTTCAGATGTGCAGGGTTTCTTTGACTCGGGTAATCCTCGAGCTTTTGTGTTTGTGACTCGAAGAAACAGGGATGGGAACTCGAAGTAAATGGTTGAGTGTCTCGGGTAAGTTGGCTACAGGTTTTAAACTGAGAGTTTGCAGTTTTTAAGAATTTTGAATGAATTCATATTTTAAGTTGTAATTTGATTTAGATGCAAGTTAAAACTGAATTCAAATAGAGTTTGAAATTCAAAGTTTTTAAAAATGAAATAATTTAAATTTAAACAAGTTTTAAATTTGGTTTTAAATCAATATTAAAAACAGTTGCAGTTTTTAGAATCTGTAGTTTTGCAGTTTTTTATAAATGTTGATTGAGATTCAAATTCTAGTGCAGATTTTTGATTCAAGTATAAGTTGGAACTGAATTCAAATGAATTTTGAGTTCAAGGTTTTTTTTTAAAAAAAATGAAACTTTAAATTTAAACAAGTTTAAATTCTGTTTAAATCAAGATTTTAAAAACAGTTCCATGTTTTAAACCTGAAAGTTGTTTTGCAGTTTTTAAAATGATTGAACGAAATTCAATTTAGTGCAGGAATTGATTCAAGTGTAACTTGAATCTGAATTCAAATGTAATTTTGAATTCAAAGTTTTTTTAAAAATGAGAATCTTAAATTTAAACAAGATTTAAATCTAGTTTTAAAACAAGAATTAAAAAAAGTTTACAGGTTGCCCTTAAAACCAGATTTTTATTTCAATCAGGTTTTTGTAAGTTTTAATTTTTGAACAAATTTAAATGTTATAAGCAAGTTTTAAATGTGTTTTGAAATAAAGTTCAAAACAGTTTTCAAATTTATTTTGAAAACCAGTTTTGATTTCAAACAGTTTATAAATTTAAAGAAGAAAAAATGATGAACATATTCAAATGTTTTTAAAGATAGGTTTGAAAATATAAAAAAATTGATTTCAAGTGAGTTTTAAAACTTGAAAGAAATTTGTTTTCTTTAGTATTTGGATTAAAATATGAAGTGTTTAATTTAAATTTGGAAATTTAAATAATCAACTTATTTTCAATGCTTAATTTATTTTAATCAAGTAAATTATGTAAATCTTTCTTTTATTTTTAAGTAATGAATGTTGTTTAAACATTCATTTCTATTTTAAGGTTTATAATTATTTAATTTGGGTTAATGTTTATATAATTAAAAATTTGAATCCTTAAATAAATTGGAATTTGAATTTAATTTTTAGAAACGTATTGTTTTAATACATTTTGAATTTAAATGAGTCATTTGATAAGTAATCTAAATTATTTTGAAAATATTTAAAATAATTAAGGGTTTACTTAAATATTTGATTTTTAAATAATGGTTTAGATTAATATTAATTAGGAATGATTTACTAATCTAAATTAAATTTTCTTAAGTATATAATTAATGAAATGTGTTAATTAATAATTGATGATAATTATCTAAGGATAATTTCATAATTAATTAATATAATTAATTTTGATAATTAACAGGATTAATTAATTAAATTTAATTAATTGTAATTTGTTAAGTAATTAAGGAATTAATTACTTATTGTAATTAATTTTAATATTTTGATTTGTTAAGTTAATTAATTTAGTTTAATTAATAAATCATTTGATGATTTTAAGAGTGTAATTACTTATTGTAATTAATGGAGCAGGATTATTTTATAATTACTGGAATGTAATTTTGGATAATTACTTTTGTAATTAATTAAGGAATTAATTAATGATTGATTATTGGTAAATTAATTCATAAATGAGTAATTAAAGATAGTTAATTACTTAATTTAATATTAGTCAAGGTGATTAATAATTAGATTAATTTCTAAATGTAATTAATTTTAATTAAGTAATTCATTTAAATATTAAAGATCATTAATTATTATAATTAATGATGTAATTCAGGATTGTTTGATTAAGTTAAATTAAAATAAGTGATTAATTAATTGTAATTAATTAAGGATAAATATAATTAATTATAATTAATCAATGAAAGAGTAATTAAATGTTAATTACTTATGATTAAGGTTAATTAATTTATTAAATTAATTAATTAAAGACTAATTACTCATTGTAATTAGTGAATGATTAATCAAAGTTGTTTGATCAAGTTAAATACTTAGTGATTAATTAATTAACTGGGTCAATTAATTAATGGACGTTAAGAAGGATTTAAATGAGTAATTAATTTAATTTAAATTAATTAGAGATGGTTGTAATTAATTTAATTCATTTTAAATTAATTATAATTGTTGGTTAGTAAATCTTTGCTTATGGATGTTATTGATTGAATGGTTGTGATCTCAGTAATGAGATGAGTCGTATCTATATGATATGAATGCTCGGTTTAAGTATGATGGTTGTGATGGATTATTTGGTTGTGATGATTAACTGTTTATGGATGATACAGATTATCTGTTTATAGTATGAATGTGATTATCTATTGTGAGATGTATTTTATCTATCTTTGTGAATTAGATAATAATGAAATAAGTTAGTTGTTAAAACCCTTAAGTGTAACTTGGACATTAAGATGGCGTTTGGTTTCGGTGAGACCGGGATCGGGTTTCCATATTTGGATATCCGAAAACCACATCGATTCCAATTAAACGTTAGGTCGTTAATCCAAGTGGAGCAAGTGAAGACTCGAGGTGTAAGGGCTATACGTCAGTATAACTCTGTGGGTGATTCCGTAATGAGTTTGACGGAATAGTACTTATAGGTTTGAGATGGTGATTTAGAGTGCAAGGGTTATCGTCGTTAACTCTGAGGGTGATTCCAATACGAGTGTAATGAGATAATGCCTTCGGTTTCGTTCGAACCCGGAACGAACTTGTATGGATTGAATGCTTTCAGAACATCGTCAGGTGGACGATGAGCATTCTAAGATTTGATGTCCTACAAAGGTAATCGTAACCTCAAGCCTCATCAACCGGGAATGGCTAAAACAGGGGAGGTGCAGCAAGGCTTCGTGGGTAGCACCCACTTGAGAGCAAGATTTCCCCCTGTCTAGAGGTCCCTTTTTATTCGGCTTAGTCGGCAGTTGTTAACGCGCGCCAACTGCGGGGTTGTCTTGTTCGGAACTATTCAGTAAGGAATGTGTCCGGCCTTGTGTAGCAGGGGATTGGGAGTAATCCTCGGTACGTTGATCTAGGACACGTACTGTGACGGGCGGTACCCCAGTAGCCTTGCCATTGATGGAAACCCATTTACCCTACGAGACCCTACGGTTTTGATTGTATTACCCACTTTTGTGGCTAGTAGCTGGAATTTAATCATGTAACAATTTAGGCTATTTCTTATTTACTTGAAAACCCTAGACACTATTATAATATCACAGGATTTCCTATCAAATGTTTTGGTTAGCGTAAGGTAAAAACTTTTCCATGTTTATGTGTGGGAAGTCTTACGTGATACCTTTTGTTTTCAAAGGATTTTCTAAAGTTAAGCAACTTTTATCCCCGTTTACTCACACCAGACCTCTGTCCGACCTAAGTGTTTATTTTCTGTTTTATTAAACTCTTGGATACTCATATTACGTATGAGTAGTCAAGTGTTTCAGGATTGCTTTGACGAGTTCTGGAAGAGATAATGGAGCAGGAGGCTTCAGCGTGTAGATATATTTAGTGGTTCCGCTGTGTTTGACTTGAGTCTGTTTCTCTGATGTACTTGGATTGTAATTGTTAGATAGATGTTTATAACTGTCTAGTTTGTGTTGTATTAGTTGTTTAACTCTGATGTATATGATACTATGTAAAGTTTTATGTGATATATTATAATTTATTCGATTCTGCTGTGAGATTCTGATGTTGTCTGTTCTTTCTTTCCTTTCTTTTCTCTTTTCTGTCCCTTTCTTTCTTCTTAACAATGCAACTTTCTGGAGTTCGGAAGTTGGGTCGTTACATCGAGCGTCTTCATCAGTAGCCATGGTTCTAAAACAACGGCCAGAGCGAGTAGAAGAGGGGAAGGGAGGACGCTGAGAACTGTGAAAGGGAGGGGATGAGGACATGAAGGGGGCCGGAGAAACGGAGAGGGGCAAGCAAAATTACGGAGACGAAGATGAATGGTACGCAAGAACAGGGAATCGCCTGGTTCCCATTTTTGTTGAAAATGAAATTTAAAAACTTTATGATACTCGATATTAAAATGATTTGAAAGGAGTTTCGAAAGATATGATATTTTGATATATTAAAATGATTGAAATGTGGTTTCAAAAGATATGATATTTTGATATATTAAAATGATTGAAATGTGGTTTCGAAAAGATATGATATTTTGATATATTAAAATGATTGAAATGTGGTTTCGAAAAGATATGATATTTTGATATATTAAAATGATTGAAATGTGGTTTCAAAAGATATTTGAAACGAGGTTTTGAAAGATATGATATTTTGATATTAAATGATTTGAAAAATGGAGTTTTGAAAGATATGATATTTTGATATTAAAATGATTTGAAAAGAAGTTCTAAAAGATATGATATTTTGCAAATGAAGCTTCGAAAGGTTATGATATTTTGATATATTAAAATGATTTGAAAGGAAGTTTTGAAAGGATATGATAATTTAATATATTGAAACGGTTAGAAATGACTTGATATTTATTTTGGTACATATTTGAATTGAAAGATATGGTATGATATATTGAAATGGTTTGGAGATGATTTAATCTTTATTTTGATAAAGATTTGGGTTGAAATGATATTTTATTTTGAAGTATAAAATGTTGTTTTAAAGTTATGACTACGGGTTATAATAATGATTGGTTGCTAAAGAGACCGGGATCGGATATTGTCTTATAGCCGGCCAATACCGAAAACCACTTTAACAACTGTGTACGCGGTGGAGATTCCAGAATGAAGTAGGATGGCGGCGACGTTCTCGAGCTATATTACGTGGACCCAACTCCCGTGAGTTGGCATATATGACTAAAACAGGAGCTATACCGGGCTACACAAAGGGTCGCACCCTTTCATCGCGCATGCTCCATCAAAAACCATTTTATTACTTTTGTGATTAGATATGTGGCGCCACTTTGATTCGGGGGTATTGTTTGAAGTGGGCGGAAGCTGCTGGCTTGTCGTCACCACCGGTCCGGGAGTGCAAACGGTGTATCCACCCTGGCATTGCCTCGCGTGCCGTGTCATATCCTTATATCGAGCCCACTACGATTTTGGTTTTAAAGATCCGACCGCGTTAAGGTTCACCATTCCCTTAACGCTATTTTCTATATGATTATACTTTACTGATTAGACGCTACTGTATATAGCGTATATTACTACATAGTAAATAATTTAACGGATACTTAGAGGATGGGCGGTCCCAAGCATCTTCTAAGTTACTTGTACCTTTACTACAGTTCACTTGAGTTGGTTTACATTGTATAAGTATGTATGTCCTGACTCGAGTGTTTGTATTTTTATTTACGCTCGGATCAGCCTGAGTTATTCACAGATTTGGATTTCCACTTTCTGAAGATTGAAATCGCTGGAGATCATCTACTTGTCAAGTTTATCTTTTGCAGTCTGTTTTTCCATTCAGCTCTTGTATTAGTAGACTTCTATGTAGTGAGACTTCCTTTGTGCTTTATATCTTCTGATGTATTTTATGTAACTCTGATATTTTTATATAGTAGCTTCATGAACTACTATTTCTTTTACTTCCGCTGCATTATTATTACTCTGTGTCTGTGATCTGTGATTTTTATTTACTGTATATTCTGAGATTTGCCAAATTTTTATTTACAACGCGGTATTTTGAGCAATTCAATTCTGGCATGGGTGTCTACCTATACACTATAATGGATGCGAATGGTTGAAAATATCGGGTCGTTACAGTTGGTATCAGAGCTTTGGTAGCTCTAGGCAAAACTCAGCATATGGAGTGAATGTATTTACAAAATCACTTTCATTCAAGTTTGAATCTCTCCCTTTTGACTTGATTCCTTTGAATTTTGGAACGTTCCCTACGGTTCCAAAATCCATTCGTATCCCTCACTATTCATCTTCTTTTGACTCTGGAGTATTCCATAACTCCGCTTCGAATGATCTTTCTACTAAGTCGGCGGTCACGCCAATTTCAAATTGAATTGAAAAGGGGGGAAAACTCCTTTACAATTAGCATCGATTCACAAGAGATTTATATCTATCCTTGGTTTAGATGCCAATATCTTTTGTTATTCCAAACTCTAACTCTTGGGACCGAATGTAGATTTACCCTAGAAAAATCCACATTGATCTTATTCTTTAAGCCACGGTTAACCCGGTAAATGTTGCCCGTGATTTATTTAAGCTTATCCACCTCACTGTTTTGTTAATTAATCATCTTGTCTTTTGTTTCCAATCTATTCTTCGAAACATTTTGAATTGTACTTGTATATCTATGTTTTGTTTTATATATTGTGTTGTTTGAGTTGTTGATGTTGAGTTGGGTTTCTAACCGATTCTTCTGATCAACGCTATCGATAGGATTTCTAAAACACTTTGACAGAACAAACTGACACAATATAATTTTAAAATTTGGTTAATGAAATAAAATTTTGATACACAAGTAAATTTATGGAACTTAATAAATTGATTTAAAATTGATTATTTGAAATGATAATACTTAATTTATTATTTATTGTTTTATAAATGAATTTATAGATAGTTGTTTATAAATTAATTTGGGAACTGAAATGAATTTAAAACAAAAAATTTGATAATTTAATTTCTGATGGTTTCAAACCTTGTGTTTAAAGTTTTAAAGGGTTATATTATTTAAAGTATTTTCGAATAGAAATTTGTTTTCAAAGAACTTGAAAGTTTAAAAATTAGTGCTCTTCTCTTTATCGCTGGGAAATAACTACGGTGATGACTGCAGCATCATCGACATTCATTTTCGAGTTTCGAAGTGAAAAGACCGTTCTGTAGACTTACTACAGCTTTGTTTTGGTAAATCAATTTGATTTTAATTTCTAAAATATGACTTGATCTATAATACACATAGACATATGATTTAAATTTGATTCGATAAACTATGTACATACCTTTAGTTATCTCTAAATAGTTTGAAGAAATCGGAAATTTAATTCTTAAATTTTATTTTTAAGAATAATTTCAATTATAAAAAGACAATAAAATTTTTGGATGAATATTCAAGCATGAAATGATTTAATTGTATAATACAATTGCATTCAATACAACTTACCTTAATTTTTCAAATGTTAACAATGTAATTGGATAATATATAATATAAAAAGATTTTTTTTTAATAAAATTTGAGTGGTTATAATAAATGTTATACACTTAAATTTTAATTATAAAACGATTAACAGAGGTAAATATAATAAAGGGTAATTGAATAACTTACAATATAAAATAATGTTAAAAGAACTAAGAATAAAACAAAGCAGTTATAATAAGTGTAAGTATATTTAACATAAGTGATGAATATATTGAGCGGAATAAATTTAATTTTAATTAGGAATAAAGAAGAATAAAATTTATTAAGTACATTGTGAGTGTAATAAATGATTATTTTTCAAAACCATGGTTTTAAAAAATTGTTAATTTAAGATGATTGGATAATAAGATAATGAAAATTGGGATAATTAAGATTTATTTAACTTGTGTAAAGATTTATTCTCTATTTAAGTTGAAATTTCCATGCTTTCAAATTTATTTCCTTATTTTCTTTTGCAAACTATCTTTTTGTCGTCCTTATTATTCTTATCTTCCTACAGACTGGTATAGACATCTTTCTATAATGTCTCCGTTTAGAAATCTTTCTATAATCCTTGACAATCTTTGGTAATCATTTAGGATCCACCTTTTTCGTGCTTGTGTTCTTAATTTTGGAGAATCTTGGAAAGATCATCTCTACCTTGTTAAACTTACCTATAACAATAGTTATCAGATATAATTTCAATCTTCTTTTCATCTTATCTTAATCCTATTTCACTCTATCTTTTTCTGTGCTTTTCCGTACCTCATCCCTTTTCGAGGACGAAAAGTTTTGAGTGGGGGAGAGTGTAACAACCCTAGATTTTTGTGTATTATTAAAATTGGACTTTCTTTTATTTTTAAATTATTTTAAATTTGTTTCATTTCAAACATTTCATTTTTAAATATAAATGATGATTATTAAGTGATTTATAGTTCAAACTAGTATAATTTGAATATTTTACTGTAAAGTGGATTTCTGGTCAAGCTGTTCAAACTGTGACTTTTAAACTTCAAATTTAAATTATTTTAAATCTTAAATTTTATCTTTTATTATGAAAATATGTGTAATAACTTGAACACTGCTTTTCGTTTCGTTGAAAACGGAGTTAAACTGTAAAAGTTATGTACATTTCAATTTTGAGTGTAATTTGATTTATTTAACAATTTTGTCTATTATAAATTATAAAAAAAATTCTTTGTCACATTTATATTAATATGTTATTGTATGTATATTTTTTGTATTATAATAATTTTAAAATGAAGTAAACAATTTTTCAAAATCAATGGTGATTTATTTGTAATTTCTGGATACTGTTTTGGATTTTTAAGAAATTTCTTTAAATCTTTTTCTATTTTATTTAAATTTTTTTTTCTTATGTGTAAATGGGTTATTTTAAGTATATTTATCTTTTAATATTTTTTTAAAGTGATGTTATAATTTTTTCAAAGTTTACTGTGTTGATTTCTTTTTTTTTAAAGGCTGTTTTCTTATTTTCTACTATTTTCTTCATTAAAATTATATTTAAATTTCATTTTTTATTTATTTTGTGAATGTAATTTTATTTTATATTATTATTTATGTTTAAAATTATATTACAAGCTCATATGAATTTTCTAAAATTTATTTCATGTAATTTCAAATTTTCTAGACTAGTTACTATTTTTAGCTATTTTCCTTAATTTAACTTTATATAATTAATAAATATTATATATATATTTTTATATTTTGATAAATTTTCGAAATTTTATCTAGGATTATTATTATTTCCAGAAATATCAAGTTATATAAAAAAAATTAAGGAAGTTAGAAAGGTTTCCTCATTTACTCTTTGACCTTTTTTTTTCTTTTTCTATTGAATAGCCGTGTATTTTCCTTCCTATTCACGTGAGAAACTTCTCACTTTCCATCATCAAACTCACGGTGTGACGCCCCACCTCTATACCCACGCTAGCCAAGAACACTACGGAGTAGTGCTGTCAACTAGAACGGAGAATAAGGCTGTTGAGGAGCGACCATCCATGTAATTGCTTATCACACGGTGGCTATAATAATCTTCGGAAACAAACGTAGAAATAAGAATAGCGCAAATCAGTCACAGACATCCATATCACAATGGCGGAAGAAGATATGAATATATAAATAACACATGAAAGTGTACATCAGAGTAGTGGTCAAAAGATCCACAATAATACAAAAGAATAGCAACACGTGCTATACAAAAGAATACAACTATGAGTCTATATCTCAAGTGTATACAACAAAAACTGCTAATCTAAACAGTTAGCCAAAAGTCAGAGTGATGAATCCCTGAGAAGAAGTCAAGCAGAAGCACCTGTAACATCTCGGTCTGACCCGAGTATTATTTAAGAAAAATAATAAACGGGTCAGTCTAGCTATAAATATCAGATGACAAGATAAAACATAAAAGATATGGCATAAACATAAAATATCCATAATGACATACCACTATAAGTATGTAAATAATGATCAACAGAAGATCAATCAATAAGAGATAATCAATGTCACAAGAATCTTCTCAAAGATTCGGAAAGGGCATCATACCCCAAACTTGTACTCATAACAAGTTAATGACATAAATTCTAGAAATCAATGCAAGAAGTCCAGAAATCATAGAAAAGAGAAAGAGGCCTATCACATGACGGTCCGAAGACCAAGGGGAGCTACCCCACATGTGTGAATGGAATCACACAGATTAAGGTCTAGACTAACCAAAAAGCAAAAAGGTATGTGTGAGTGGAATCACACAAGTGGTATCTAGTCTAACCTCGCAACAAGAGACATCGCACAGTTGCTAGTCTAAAGCATCAGAATGATCGTCATGATCAACGAGAAGTGTCAATTACACTAAGCTAGTAAAAATAGAAGTTTATCTTCATGTCCCATAACCACTTGCTTAACTTAAATATTTACGAACAAACTGTAAATCTTCACTAATAAAATTGTCACAAGAGGTTCAATCGAACAAGTCGAAGAATTAACCGACGAAGTGAACGCAAGCGTTTCATACCACTTGTTTTACTAAGTCGTTTAATTAGATTTCTCATCTGAGTGAGGTAAAGGTTTGTGTATACTAATAGATTGGAAAACGGTTTAAGAAAAGAGCTTTGTTATTAAAAATAGAGTTGAAATTGTTTGTTAAAAGAGTTTTGATATTTACTACTAGTATTGAAACCTTTATATTATAAAATGACAAAACACGGAAGCAATTATATAAACAATCAATCACAAAGATCGCATACGGAGATGTGAATAAGATCCAAGGAAATCAGCTCAATGTTTTTCAGATAAGATCCCCTACGGAGGGGCGGTCCAGGGGGGTGGCAACCCCCCAAGGTGGGGGTGCGGGGGCAACGCCACCGCTTACGGGGTTCGACCTGGCCGGTCAGGTCGCGGGGGTCTAGGGGGCAGCGCCCCGTCCAAAACGGTACGACCTAGTGAAGACAAAAATGGGGTCTAACGACCTAAGAGGGATAGGGTCGAGCGACCTAACAGTTGCGACCTAGGGGTCTAATGGGTCAAGCGACTTAGTGGTTGCGACCTAGAGGTGTTCGCGACCTAACGATGACTCACGACCCAACATGGCCGACTTAACAGAGGTCGCGACCTAACGGGATAACTCGTGACCGACTTAAGAGTTGCGTGACTGAAGGGTTGCACGACTGAAGGGTTGCACGACTTAAGGGTTGCACGACTTGAGGGTTAGGCCAGGAGCGACCTAACGAGATAAGGTCCAACGACCTACGAGTTAAGGGTCCAACGACCTATCGGGATAAGGTCCAACGACCTACGAGTTAAGGGTCCAACGACCTATTGGGATAACTCGTAAACGACTCATGACCTATGGACGAACGACTTAACTCCGAACGAGCTAAAAAAATGGCCAGAACGACCAAGGGTTAACTCGTAAACGACTCACGACCTATGGACGAACGACTTAACTCCGAACGAGCTAAAAAAATGGCCAGAACGATCTAGGGTTAACTCGTAAACGACTCACAACCTATGGATGAATGACTTAACTCCGAACGAGCTAAAAATGGCCAGAACGACCTAGGGTTAACTCGTAAATGACTCACGACCTATGGACGAACGACTTAACTCTGAACGAGCTAAAAATGGCCAGAACGACCTAGGGTTAACTCGTAAACGACTCACGACCTATGGACGAACGACTTAACTCCGAACGAGCTAAAAATGGCCAGAACGACCTAAGTGCAGAAAATTCACTAAAACGCTAAAAATTGGAGTTTTTTGCCAATCCAATCCAAACCAAAGGCAAATGTGCATGCAAAAGTGATAGGGAATCATTCTCAACAGTCCAATATAGTTATAGACTAGATTTGTGAGATAAAAATCTCACCTTTGCACAAATTCAATGAAGAAGGAGCTTGAAACAATGGAGAAGCAACTACAAGCTAGAATCCAATGTCTTCACTTTGATTTTGGAGTTGAATGATGGATTTAAAGTTGAAACCTAAGCTTGGAGTTTTAATTTCCTCTTCCACTCACCATTAATGCAAAAGCTTGGTTGTTAGGAAATTTATGAAGAGTGAGAAGAAGGAAGGGGGTTTGGCCTTGAGTTATAATGGCAATCTAGCCCAAAGTCCAAAGCGGGAAAAGTTAGTGAAATTCCACTAACTCCAAACCTACCAATGTTTATACTTAAAAAAATTTTAAACGGCATTTCGAACTCAATGGAAGTGGTCTCGAGTCCTAATTTGACCGTTTGCAAAAAGTAGCTTTTCGGACCAATATCCGATTAACGATAAAATATTTAAATAAAATATTTAAATATAAAATCGATAAATATGCGGGTTGTTACAGACGGCTAGAAGTATTGAAGGTAATGGCTTCCATTTCATCTTCTTCTTCCTTTGTTTTTCTACTTTTCTATTTGAATTTTTGTACTCATTCTCACCTTCATAGCTTGGATCCTCCTCAACCAGATCTGACCTGACCTCCACCACCCCTTCCTCTGATCATCTCCCATCCTACTACCTCTCCATTTCAGGCCAAGCCAATCCAAGGTGAAGACCACCACAAAATCCACCAAAAACCATCACAAACTATCACTTATGGCCTAGAATTGTCATCTACTCCTTCTACCACCATTTGCCACCACAGCCACCACCACCACAACCTCTGACCTGACCTCCACCCTCCGCCACATCATCCACCACCACCTGCACCACTAGTTGGGCCTACCTAGCCTCTGGCCGAGCACTATAGGAGCATAGAGATGAAGTTGTTGCCTTGTAATTGCCTTGAAATTGTATAGTTTTACACCTATACCATCTCATCACTTTTATACCATGATGACCGACTACTTTGGACCCCAAACCTGACCCAATCCTCTGCCTTAGCTGAGCTTATTCCATGTCTAACTGAAGCATATGAAGTTGAGAACAAGTGCAAAGCATTTGACTTTGTTCTGGACATTGATTTCTAGTGCTGTTCAAGTGTTACATTGTTTTGTAACTTATATGTTGTATTGTTTGTTTAAATATTTGAATAAGGAAATTATCTTTGGCTCTCTCAATGTCAAATCTTTGTCGTGCCATCGTGCTTTTGAAGATCTTAGTTTGGGTCATTTGTATCGCAATTTCCAGCTCAAACAAGTGAGTATTTCTCACCAGACATTATGTACTTATATAAGTAGTAAATTGACACCTTGTGAATCTGTAGAACTATATGATCATGTTATAACTGCTTATATTATTATCATATGATGTTCACCCATTCCTAAACACCTGTTATAACATCTGTTACTGTTATGTTATGTTGTTCTGCTATTTTTATCTGTTTATCACACTGCAAGTTCCCTTTAGATTAGAATCACTATGGGTTGAAATGATACATACCTGAACGGACTTTAGAATAAGGGAAAATTGTTATGGGCTGAAATGATAGGCCTGAATGATTTTCAACTTATTTTATTTACTTGGGACTGCGGGTTTGAAATGATAAAACCCGGATTTTTCTTTGTAAATTACGGGTTGAAATGATATATTACCCGTATCACTTTACCTAGCGTAGAAAATTATATACAGGCCCGTAGTTCAAATATGTTTTCTAAAAATTTTAAAATATTTTAGAAATTTAATTATTATAATATTTTGATTTAAAATTAAATAAAAATATGATTTTGTAAAGTATTATTGATTTTCTGTAAATGTATAGGTTAAATAAATTATGGAAAAGTTAGAAAATCTGAATGTAAGTTATTTTGGAAATTTTGATTTAATTTTTAATGAAATTTAAATTAACTTTGAAAATACGATAAATTTATGATATTTTGAATTATAAATTAGTTTAAAATGATTTTTATAACATATTAATGATTTTTGAATAAAGTTAAAATGTTAATGAGTGAATATTGAGTTGAATTTGGAAATATAACTTAAATTCGAATTTATGAATTTGGTTTAAAAGTGAAATTTTGAGTTAAGTTAAATAAAATGGAATTAAGTTATATTTGTAATTTTAAACTTAAGTGTTAGGTTGAAATTTAATGTAATGAATTTAAATTTGAATGTTGAAATTTAATAAGTGAATTATTAATAAATATTGATTTTTGAAAGCAAACTTAACTTTATAAACTCATGAATTTAAGGAAAATTAAATGATGCTTATAAATGTGAGAATGTATGATTTTATAATTCAAAAATGATTTAAATAAAAACATAAGTGTTTGTGAAATTCTATTGAATATTTGAAGTTAATTAACAGCATTTTTAATACTGTCTTTGTTAAATTGAATTGTTTTTGAATGTAACTTTCTGTAGCATTTTCTAAATGCTGCGAAACTTGAATTTTCATTGTTTTAATAAATTTAAGTGCATAAATGAACATTGAAAGTTTAATTTTTAGAATTTAATAATTTAATTATTAAATGTAATAACTTCATATGATTTAAAATGAAGTAATTTGTTTTGAAATATAACTTTTGATATATTAAATTGATTTGAAATGTGGTACTGAAAGATATGATATTTTGGTATATTGAAATGATTTGAAATGTGGTTTTGAAAAAATATAGCTATTTTGATATATTAGATGATTTGAAATGTGGATTTGAAAAGATACGGTATCTTGATATATTAAAATGATTTGAAACGAAGTTTTGAAAGATATGATACTTTGATATTAAAATGATTTGAAAGAAGTTCTGAAAGATATGATATTCTGGAAATGAAGCTTTGAATGGTTATGATATTTTGATATATTAAAATGATTTGAAACGAAGTTTTGAAAGATATGATATTTTGATATTAAATGATTTGAAAAATGGAGTTTTGAAAGATATGATACTTTGATATTAAAATGATTCGAAAGGAGTTTCGAAAGATATGATATTTTGATATATTAAAATGATTGAAATGTGGTTTCGAAAGATATGATATTTTGATATATTAAAATGATTGAAATGTGGTTTCGAAAAGATATGATATTTTGATATATTAAAATGATTTGAAACGAAGTTTTGAAAGATATGATATTTTGATATTAAATGATTTGAAAAATGGAGTTTTGAAAGATATGATATTTTGATATTAAATGATTTGGAAAGAAGTTCTAAAAGAAATGATATTTTGGAAATGAAGCTTTGAAAGGTTATGATATTGTGATATATTAAAATGATTTGAAAGGAAGTTTTGAAAGGATATGATAATTTAATATATTGAAATAGTTAGAAATGACTTGATATTTATTTTGATACATATTTGAATTGAAAGATATGGTATGATGATATATTGAAATGGTTTGGAAATGATTTAATCTTTATTTTGATAAAGATTTGGGTTGAAATAATATTTTATTTTGAAGTATAAAATATTGTTTTAAAGTTATAACTACGGGTTATAATAACGATTGGTTGTTAAAGAGACCGGGATCGGATATTGTCTTATAGCCGGCCAATACCGAAAACCAGTTTAACAACTGTGTACGCGGTGGAGATTCCAGAATGAAGTAGGATGGTGGCGACGTCCTCGAGGTATATTACGTGGATCCAACTCCCGTGAGTTGGCATATATGACTAAAACAGGAGCTATACCGGGCTACACAAAGGGTCACACCCTTTCATCGAGCATGCTCCATCGAAAACCATTCTATTTTTTTGTGATTCGATATGTGGCGCCACTTTGATTCGAGGGTATTGTTCGAGATGGGCGGAAGCTGCTGGCTTGCCGTCACCACCGGTCCGGGAGTGCAAAAGGTGTATCCACCCTGGCATTGCCTCGCGTGCCGTATCATATCCTTATATCGAGCCCACTACGATTTTGGTTTTAAAGATCCGACGGCGTTAAGGTTCACCATCCCCTTAATGCTATTTTCTATATGATTATACTTTACTGATTAGACACTACTGTATATAGCGTATATTACTACATAGTAAATAGTTTAACGGATCCTTAGAGGATGGGCGGTCCCAGGCATCTTCTAAGTTACTTGTACCTTTACTACAGTTCACTTGAGTTGGTTTACATTGTATAAGTATGTATGTCTTGATTCGAGTGTTTGTATTTTTATTTACGCTCGGGTCAGCCTGAGTTATTCACAGATTTGGATTTCCACTTTCTAGAGAATGAAATCGCTGGAGATTATCTACTTGTCAAGTTTATCTTTTACAGTCTGTTGTTCCGTTCAGCTCTTGTATTAGTAGACTTCTATGTAGTGAGACTTTCTTTGTACTTTATTTCTTCTTATGTATTTTATGTAACTCTGATATTTTTATATAGTAGCTTCATGAACTACTATTTCTTTTACTTCCGCTGCATTATTACTACTCTGTGTCTGTGATCTGTGATTTTTATTTACTGTATATTCTGAGATTTGCCAAATTTTTATTTACAACGCGGTATTTTGAGCAATTCAATTCCGGCATGGGTGTCTACCTATACACTATAATGGATGCGCATGGTTGAAAATATCGGGTCGTTACAGATTTCCTTTTTCTTGTTAGTGTACCTCGGTATGTCATTTTCCAATATTATATTATTTTTTGAATTATTTTCCTTCTTAAAATTAGGATTATTCTTTGGAGGAATTTTTGATTCTTTTTTAAAACCTAATCCATTTTTATTTGAAGAGGATTGAGGATTTTCGATAATTCTAGATAAATTTTCTCTTCCCTTATTAAAATTAGAATATTTTCAATAATGTTATCTAACTTAGTTTGAAGGCTAGTATTTTTTAATTTAATTTGTTTTATTTTAAGTTTTAAATTGTAATTTTTAGAAATAATTTCATCATTCTTTGCCTTTTGAGTTTCAATTTCTTGGCTCAAAAATAAAAGTTGACTATCTGAATTTGAGTGAGATTCTTGAACTTTTTCAAGTTCTCCTTCTAATATTTTTTTCTCGTCTTTTAACATATCTCCTTCAAATTCGGCTTTTTTCTGATTTTCATGTATCTCTTTAAGTTTCTTTTTGAGAACTTTTATAGTATTTAAAAATTCAGTGTTTACTTCTATTAAATCATCATAAGATAAATCACTAACCTCAGATTCTTGAGCCATGAAGCACATATTTGCTTGTTCATTGTTGCTATCACTATTACTATCTGATGAATCTGAATCTGAATCATCCCATGTGACAGAAAAAGCTTTCTTTTTAAATTTGTCTTTCTTATTCTTTTTGTTGAAGTTATTCTGATTCTCCTTCTTTAGCTTCGGACAGTCTTTAATCATATGACCTTTCTTGTGACAATTAAAACATTCCAAGTTTGAGGACGAAGGTTTATTTGAGTAATTCTTTTTGAAGCTATTCTTTCTGAATTTTAAGAATTTCTTAAAAATTTTTGCAATAAATGCTAGATCCTCACCTTCTGATTCTGATTCTTCTTTTTCCGCATGAAAAGCTACATTCTTTTTTTCTTGTACCTGGTCCTTTTGGGCTTGAAGATTTACTTCATAAGACATGAGGTTGCCTATTAGTTCTTCAGGTTTCATTGTTGATAAATCGTTGGCTTCCTCAATAGCTAAAACCTTCCTCTCCCATTCGTCGGTTAAGGAGTTTAGTACCTTTGATATAATATCAAAGTCGCTACATTTTTCTCCTAATCCTATTAAGGGATGAAGTATGTCTTGAAATCTTGAGTACATGTCGTTGATGCTTTCATTTTGTCTCATTTAAAAATTTTGGAACTGTTTTTTAGCATTGAGATTTTTGTTTGCTTGACCTTGTTTGTACCCTCATGAATTGTTTTGAGTGTTTCCTATATCTGATGTGCAGTAGTACAGATACTAACTCGGTTGAATACATTTCTAACCAAAGCATAGAATAACACGTTCATAGCTTTGGTATTTGCACTTGCTTCATTTTTCTGACCTATTGTCCATGTAGAGTAATTAGTTATAGGAGCTGTGAATTCTGTTTGAGTTGCATTCCAAGCATGAAAACTGGTTGCTTGCATATATATCCTCATTCTTGTTGCCCAATAATTGTAATGTAAAACATTGAACAATGGTGGTCTTTGAGTAGATTGTCCTTCGGCAAATGTAGAGACAGTGGTTGTGCTGGTACTTGCGTTATTTTCCATATTAAAATATCAAATAACGGTGTTATGGTTATTAGATGTCCTTGCTCTGATTCCAATTGAAAGAGACGTTGCAGCAGGATCGTATGGAATAGAAATGTGTAGATAGTAGAATATCAATAATAAATAAAAGTGACAATAGAGATTTATACTGGTTCGGACCACTGTCCTACGTCCAGTCCCTAAGCTTCTCTTAGGAATTTCACTAACAATGTAACATTCCTGAGATATTAGCCAAAATAATTCAATAATTAAATTAATTTTGAAATTAAATTGTGGGGTTATTTGTGAATTAATTAGATATTTCCAGAATAAACTTAAAATTTTAGATTTTAAATAGGAATTTGATTTCAAGTAAATAAAAATTGAATTGGCTTGAAAATTTGAAAATTCTAAAATTAAAATATATTGTAAATAAAATTCTGAGTATATTTGAATTCTTCAAATTTAATAAAGATATTTGTTCACTTAATTATACAAATGAATTATAATTAATAAATATAATGAACTAAGTTTAAAATAATATTGGCAATTAAATTTATTTTTGAAAATAAATTGTGAATTTTTAGAAAACTTTCTAGAATAAATAGATAATTTGATTATAAATAGAAATTTATATTAGAAATTTAAGAATAAGTGATTTATAAAACAAGTATTAAATTTCAAAATAAAATGCATTAAAAATAAAATAGAAATTAAAAAGCTTGAGATTAATAAAATGATAGTAAAAGTTGTTTTCTAAATTTTTAATTATATTAATATTTGGAAGTGGTTAAAAAGAAAAAAATTAGTGTACTCATTTTTGAAATATTATTCTTAAGTCAAATTCCCTCAAATAAATAAATATAACTATTGTTAATATAAAATCAAAGTATTTAAAAGTCATTCTTTTCTTTTTATAAAAGATTGTACAAAAATAAATAAATAAAAATATGTATGAATGTAAATTGTGTAGATATAACTTTTTTCTAAATAAATGTATGGATATGAATATATATAAATGTACATAAGTGGTTATAATTCAATTTGAATTGAAATTTAAAATAAATGTAAACATATACAAACATGTGCATGTGAGAATGTAAATTTTGTGAATGTAGATATGAAAGGAAACACTACACATACAAATGAATAAAGAAGTGGACATTTCATAGAGATCTCATAATCATCTCTTTTAAACAAGTGGCACTCATTTTATTTAATTAAATAAAAAATTGCAAAGAAACTTTTGAGTTCCCCATATGCAATTATAATAACCTCTCACCAAAATCTGAAACTGCAGTAATAAAAGATTTTGCATTTCAAATCTCAACAAAGAAAAAAGATAAATCAGAAAGAAAAAAAAAAGAAAAGAAAAGAAGATAATCAAGCTTGAAGTCATGCAAAGGAAAGCCTAAAGGCTGAACAACTTGAAGCTTAGATCAAAACATTCAAAAAGCCTAAACAACTCAAATGGTTCTCTGCAAATCTCAGAGCATAATCAAAGCTGCAGTTTGACAGTGTAGAATGTCTGGAAAACAATCTAAAGGCAAGTTCTTTTCTTTAAATTTGAATTTGATGTTAATAATCAATAAATAAAACAAACATTTAAACAACTCTATTTATTAGTTGCAGGAAGAATCAAGTTCAAGGCAAAGTTTGTTTTCTGTTTCTAATTGCAGAAGGAAAATTAAAAGCCTCTGTTATACAACAAGAAAGTCAAATTGTAAGTAAAATCAAGATTGGTTGTTATTGTGAAATAAACAAATAAATACAATAGTAAAATAAGCAAGTTTCTTCTTACAACTTGCAGTTTTAACTCTGGGAATTAAAGAAAAACAAAAATTAAAAGTTCAAGAGCAAAAGGAAAAAAAAAGGGGGTCATCACCAGATTCCTGTTCTCTGTCAATATATTCCATGTGAGCAAACTCATTTATCTACCTATATGTTCTGATTTTATGGTTGACTCTTGAAGTATGATGGTTTTGATGATTGCATGTTTGAATTTATACATCTTTATGGGTGTAAATGTATGAGTATGTATCAAAGCATATCCCTGTTATGAGTCAGAGTACATCTTCTCTGTGCAACAAAATCTGTGAGTAAATTCCTGTTTTAAAAACAGTTTCTACCTTTAAAAAAAAAAAAAAACTAAGCTAATAAGATTTGCAGTGCTTAAAGTTAATTCAAATGCCTTTCAAATAAGAAACTGTAAAACAGTGGTAAATTTAAAAGATAAGAACTGCTCTATTCTTTCTTTAGTCAGCAACATCACTATGTATAGGTTGTTTAAAAATTTATTTGTTGTTTAAATTTTATATGTGCATGTGTTTGGATATAATTGTGACTGTTGTATCATGCCTGCATACTTGAATATGTAGATAGGTGATGCAAATTCTACAGACTTGCTACTGTTTTTATTAAGATTCTAAATACAAATCCACATCTTTGTGTCTGAATTTTAGTTAGAAATTATTGTATAAACGTATGGTGTTGTTTAGCATAGATTAAGTTTGTAATTTTATTTCAGAAAAGGTAAAGACAGTTAGTTGTGTAAATCAATAACAGTACACAATAGTTTCTAAAAGTAAAATTATCAGACAACTTTAATCTATTCAATCAAGTTTAAAACCTTAATGCATGTTAAACATGGGTATTAAAAACATGCTTCAGGTCTTAAAAAGTTTTCTGAGGGGTTAGTAAACTTAGTCTGTGCAGTTTTGGGGATTTTGAATTTTGGGTATCTGATCATGGGATGGATTTTGAAACTTGGATTCTTGCCTGAAGATGGAATGTTGACTGGAAGTGAGGGGGGAATAGAAGAAAGGTGGTCAGAAAATAGTGGTGGTGGCAAGCATAGTTTTTTTTCAGGTTGGAGTTGATGTTGAGTTGCAGGGATTTTTGACTCGGGTTGGTCTAGGGTAAATGGAGGGGAAAACTCGAAGTAGCAAGGGTAATGACTCGAAGTCATATAGAGTAGTTCAGTGTTTTGGGTTTCAGGTTTTATTAAATAGAAACTGTTCTGTTTTAGAAATCTTTAAAATAAAGTTTAAATTTAAATCTGGGATTTGAACTTAGAATGAAATATTGAATCTGTAGATGAATTCAAAATGTTGAACTCTGATGTTGAAATAATTTAAATAAAAAATTCAAATTTGGTTCGAAAAAAAAAAAAAAAAAAAAAAATATAAAAGGAGAAGAACAGGAAATTGTTTCCAGTTTTTTTAAATTGGATAAAATTACAAACTACAATGTTAGCATTGGATTTTAAACTGAATATAATAATGAATTTAAATAAGTCTAAATTTTGTTCTTTTGAAATTATTTAAAATTTAGAAAATTTCAAAGTTAAGTTTCTAAATAAAACAGAAAACTGTTTCTGTTTTGAATGTAAAGGATAAGTTTAAATTTGAAAGTGGAGATTTAAACTGGGTTTAAGTCTGAAAATTTGAATATGAATTCAAATTTTGTTGTCTGAGATTTGGAAATAATTATGTTTTCAAATTTAAATTTGATTTTAAACTCTCAAGTGTGGATGCTTGTGTGTTTTGCATTTGTATTGGGAGGTTAAGTATTTGAATTAGAAATTCAAAATGAATTCAATCTGAGTTTTTAAATCTGAATTTAAAATTTTAAACTTCAGTTTTAAAATAAAGATTTAAGTTTAAATTTCTTTTAAATGATTAAGTGATTTGCATTGAATGGAAGGTGTAATTGTAAGAAGCATTTTAAAGAATTTAAACTAGAATGAGAATGGAAGTTATATTTAAATTTTGAAATCTAAAGAATTTTTAAATTTGATTTGAATTTGAATTGAGATTTAAATCCTTTTCAACTTGTTTATTTAAGTATATGTTTCTTGTAAACATATAAGGTTTAGATTTGTATTATTTTAGAATCTTATTTTAAATAAATTTGAGTCTTGAGTTTTAAAGAAAATATTAAATGGAATTTAATGTAAATTTAAAAACATTTTGTTTTTAAATGCATAATTTAAATAAGGAATGTTTATCTAAAGATAAAGATTTTTTTTATGATTTGTAATTCATTTAATTATTAAGGTAGTGAAATGGATAATTAATATAATTAATTAATTAATGAAATGGATAATTAATATAATTAATTAATTAATGAAATGGATAATTAATTAAAGTAATTAAGGGTTTTAATATGATTAATTAAAGTTAAGATTAATTTCTCTTAGAATAATTAATTTGTAATTAAGAAATCATAAATTGAATGATATTAGATTTTAAATTAATAAAGAAGATTTATTAATTGAATAAATATGGATAGTTAATTAATTAGGGCTAATAAATAAAAGTAATTATGTGGGTAATAAATTTATAACCACACGGTTTATTCATCTTAACTAAAGATGTTTGATTGTTAATGAATATTGTGTGATGGATTGATATATTTGATATGTGATGCTATGTGATGCTTTATACTGAGCTATTATATCTGTGATGTATATATTGTTATATGAATATGCGAACCCCTTTACCTGTAAAACGACTTTTGAACTTCGATGCGACAGGGAGTCGGATTCCATTTGGTTATCCGAAACCCACATCGAATTGTAATAATTGAATCTGTGCTGATTGATGATGTTGTGCACTATTGTGTAAAACCCCTGGACCACACTATACACACACAAATATGGATTGCACGTGGAAATTAGTTAAGTCACAGATTTTTGAAATTGTTTTAAAATTAAATTTTAAATCCAAAATAGTTTTGAACTAGAATTGAAGCTTTTGAAAATGGTTATTTTTAAATAACTTGATTAAGTCTTGAAAACTTAGATAATTGGATTTAAATTTGAATTCAATATTTGGAATTGAATTCTAAAATTTGGAAGCTATTGTTTAAAAAAAAGTTATCCAACTTATAAATGGATTTATATGGGTTTTTAAACCATTTTAAAAAGTGATGTTTGGAATTTAAATTTAACCCAAGATTTCAACTTGTATAAATCGGACTTTTCTGAAACGAAAACTGTTGTTTTCAAATAATAGAAGCTTTCATATAAGAAATGGTTTCCCAATGTGTGTTAAAATGATTTCGAATCTAAAATGAAATGGTTTTCCAAGTTATAGATAAATCTTTGGAAACGGGTTTGAAAGCTATAAGTTAAATCTTTAATTTAAAGATTTAAATGAGTTAATCAAATTGAAATAGAAATTGTTTTGGAAATCTATGAATGGATCTTTGTGAACTTTGTGAAATAAATCATTTTGTTTGAAGATTTTAAAATGGTAATTTGTTTAGCCATTTAAAAGAAAAGTTTGGATTTTTAAGTTGTGACTTAACTGAAATCCCATATCCATATGTTTTAAAATATGGCGCTTACTATTCGGTTTAGCCGGGAGAGGACCTTCGTGTCATATAGCCCATTCCGAATAGTGATACGACGTTATGGATTGCATTTGAAGACCGGTGTTGAAGACCGGGTGTCTTCGAGAACGTTAGGATAACCTATCGATTTTCTCTGCACCGAGTAGCTACGGTATAGAGATTCCCTTAGTGATGGGAAGTCCGATCGGGATTGTGGATACCCGGATTTGCAAGGGCTTCTTCGGAAGTGCCTTCGGTTCTGTTCGAACCCGGAACAGACTTGTATGGTTGTATGTCCGACATTACACTTTGAGATGTTATCTGATCTCTATCAAATACATTTCTGCTTGGTGGCGGAGAATTTATTCTCTTAGTTTAACACCCTTCTCTGAGACGTACGAGCTCAGAGGTTATGTAGTTGATATTTATCAGTGATATTCCCAATATGGTAATGTGGCATGCTGAGTGCTGCTGTGTGATGGTCATTGGTTGATCATTTGTGATATGATCATTTGTTTGATCATTTATCTTTGTGATCATTGCTTTGGCTATCTGTTGACCCAAAGCATGGCTTTGTGCCAAAGCGTAGCTTTGTGGACGAGACTGCATCAGGACCTCACACCCCGGAAATGGTCGAAACAGGAAAGATGCGGCAAGGTTATGAGGGTCGCTCCCTTTAGGGTATGTCATTCCCTTCTGGTAAAGGGTGGTATCAGGTATGGAGCCCTGGTATTTAACCTATGTGGTTGCTCCAATCTCATTTACTGTGTGGTTGTTGCTTTGAGGCGCCTCGGATAAAGGTCCCAAAGGACCGGGGGATGGCATATTCGTGTAGTAGTTACCTAGTTACAGAGGTAACCCGGCCTTGTGTTGGCAGAGATCTAACCGTAACGTTAGTTCTCGGGACGTCCCGCCAGAGGCGATCCTATTGACAGTAGGAAGTTCCTTAGCCTGACCATTTGTTGGGAATCCATTCATCCAATACGTGCCTTGTACGGTTTTAGTTGTATTACCTGCCATTCACTTATGGTGGTCACCACTGTTTGGATAGTAGCTATAGTAGGCATAGTTCGGAATGTCTATGCTGGCTAGGATTTATATTGTACTTTCGAAATGGTTTTCTGCACTATGCACTAGTAATAATATCAAAGAAAACTTTCTCGTATTAAGCATATTTGACTGTCATAAGGAGAAATCTCCTCCAATTCTGCGTTTGCATTGTGTGTGTGGCGGGAGGCCTTATGGTAGTTTCATTTTCCAAAAAGCATTACGGATTTATTTTAAATTCCTTGTTGCTTGTTTTTAAAGACCAAATGTTTTTGTTTGCTCATACCAGTCCCACGACTGACCTGGAGTTTATTGTTCCTTTCCTAAACTCTGGGTGCCCACTATTTCCCACACGGGCAGTCTAGAGTTGGGGTTTTCAGAAATCAATGGTAGGTGTAGATTCGATTTGGCAATCACAATTGGATCGAGTTGCTTCTCTTCATCTTGATTGGAGTTCGAGCTATTTCTGGATTGGTGCTTTGGAGATGGAGATTACTGATACTGGAGTTCTTTCTTGAAGACTATTTTGGAGATTTGTTCCGCTGCTAGTGTTATTATTATATTTCCGCTGCTACTCTTTGTATCTCTGATAATGTTGATATCTATTGTACCATTCTGTTGTATCATTCATGTTGTATCTGTTATTGTATCAAATGTTGTATATTGATATATGTTATTCTTTTCTTCCGCTGTGTTATTTACTTAATGTGTTATAAGCTCCGGCGAGCCAGGTTCGACGTTTGGATCTGCGGCATTTGAATACGAGTGTCGTATTCGGTGCCGATTTTCGAAGGTCGAGTCAGGGTCGTTATAATTGGTATCAGAGCTGATGGTTAAAACCCTAGCTCAAGAGTATAACACATTAAGTAACTCATTAGAGATAGGGTGAAGTAAACCCTAGAATGAGTATATCCCTGAGATATCCGTTCGAATGCCTCAGTAAATTCTCTTACTATCCACTGATAGTGAGTATGAGTGCGAGAAGAGAACGAGATAGGGGACAGGGTAGTACCACTGCAAATGGTCAATACCCTGCAACAGTGGGAATATCTTTTCTCTATCAATCTCCTTTGATTCGATTCTAAATTCTTTCGATATCTTCGTAAAAGCTCCAGAAAGAAGTTTCGGTGCGATGGTGGCCTTACGAATCGTTGTAGGAAATCCTTAATTCGTATCTTCGTCGGTTTCTTATCAGCTTTTTGATCTAAACTCTAATGAATTTGAAATTGAAAACATTAAATGAATTGGAAATTTTAAATTAAGTAAATTGGTTAACTAATATGAAGATTGAATCTATCTATCCATCTATTCTCTGGGATCCGATATATTCTACGAACGATTAGTTATCCCTTCAACTAATCAATGCCCTTGCATATTCGTAGACAGGTGGACCCAAATATCTTGTGTAATAATTGTATGAGTTCGTTCTCATATTATTGATATTCTGATTTGGGTAGACCAAATGCAGAATAAATATCTCGATTCTGATCTGATCAATCATTTCTTTATCTATTATCTTTTCTTTATCGTCTTCCTTGCAAATTTCGAGGACGAAATTTTTTAAGGGGGGGAATCTGTAACATTCCTGAGATATTAGCCAAAATAATTCAATAATTAAATTAATTTTGAAATTAAATTGTGGGGTTATTTGTGAATTAATTAGATATTTCCAGAATAAACTTAAAATTTTAGATTTTAAATAGGAATTTGATTTCAAGTAAATAAAAATTGAATTGGCTTGAAAATTTGAAAATTCTAAAATTAAAATATATTGTAAATAAAATTCTGAGTATATTTGAATTCTTCAAATTTAATAAAGATATTTGTTCACTTAATTATACAAATGAATTATAATTAATAAATATAATGAACTAAGTTTAAAATAATATTGGCAATTAAATTTATTTTTGAAAATAAATTGTGAATTTTTAGAAAACTTTCTAGAATAAATAGATAATTTGATTATAAATAGAAATTTATATTAGAAATTTAAGAATAAGTGATTTATAAAACAAGTATTAAATTTCAAAATAAAATGCATTAAAAATAAAATAGAAATTAAAAAGCTTGAGATTAATAAAATGATAGTAAAAGTTGTTTTCTAAATTTTTAATTATATTAATATTTGGAAGTGGTTAAAAAGAAAAAAATTAGTGTACTCATTTTTGAAATATTATTCTTAAGTCAAATTCCCTCAAATAAATAAATATAACTATTGTTAATATAAAATCAAAGTATTTAAAAGTCATTCTTTTCTTTTTATAAAAGATTGTACAAAAATAAATAAATAAAAATATGTATGAATGTAAATTGTGTAGATATAACTTTTTTCTAAATAAATGTATGGATATGAATATATATAAATGTACATAAGTGGTTATAATTCAATTTGAATTGAAATTTAAAATAAATGTAAACATATACAAACATGTGCATGTGAGAATGTAAATTTTGTGAATGTAGATATGAAAGGAAACACTACACATACAAATGAATAAAGAAGTGGACATTTCATAGAGATCTCATAATCATCTCTTTTAAACAAGTGGCACTCATTTTATTTAATTAAATAAAAAATTGCAAAGAAACTTTTGAGTTCCCCATATGCAATTATAATAACCTCTCACCAAAATCTGAAACTGCAGTAATAAAAGATTTTGCATTTCAAATCTCAACAAAGAAAAAAGATAAATCAGAAAGAAAAAAAAAGAAAAGAAAAGAAGATAATCAAGCTTGAAGTCATGCAAAGGAAAGCCTAAAGGCTGAACAACTTGAAGCTTAGATCAAAACATTCAAAAAGCCTAAACAACTCAAATGGTTCTCTGCAAATCTCAGAGCATAATCAAAGCTGCAGTTTGACAGTGTAGAATGTCTGGAAAACAATCTAAAGGCAAGTTCTTTTCTTTAAATTTGAATTTGATGTTAATAATCAATAAATAAAACAAACATTTAAACAACTCTATTTATTAGTTGCAGGAAGAATCAAGTTCAAGGCAAAGTTTGTTTTCTGTTTCTAATTGCAGAAGGAAAATTAAAAGCCTCTGTTATACAACAAGAAAGTCAAATTGTAAGTAAAATCAAGATTGGTTGTTATTGTGAAATAAACAAATAAATACAATAGTAAAATAAGCAAGTTTCTTCTTACAACTTGCAGTTTTAACTCTGGGAATTAAAGAAAAACAAAAATTAAAAGTTCAAGAGCAAAAGGAAAAAAAAAGGGGGTCATCACCAGATTCCTGTTCTCTGTCAATATATTCCATGTGAGCAAACTCATTTATCTACCTATATGTTCTGATTTTATGGTTGACTCTTGATGTATGATGGTTTTGATGATTGCATGTTTGAATTTATACATCTTTATGGGTGTAAATGTATGAGTATGTATCAAAGCATATCCCTGTTATGAGTCAGAGTACATCTTCTCTGTGCAACAAAATCTGTGAGTAAATTCCTGTTTTAAAAACAGTTTCTACCTTTAAAAAAAAAAAAAAAACTAAGCTAATAAGATTTGCAGTGCTTAAAGTTAATTCAAATGCCTTTCAAATAAGAAACTGTAAAACAGTGGTAAATTTAAAAGATAAGAACTGCTCTATTCTTTCTTTAGTCAGCAACATCACTATGTATAGGTTGTTTAAAAATTTATTTGTTGTTTAAATTTTATATGTGCATGTGTTTGGATATAATTGTGACTGTTGTATCATGCCTGCATACTTGAATATGTAGATAGGTGATGCAAATTCTACAGACTTACTACTGTTTTTATTAAGATTCTAAATACAAATCCACATCTTTGTGTCTGAATTTTAGTTAGAAATTATTGTATAAACGTATGGTGTTGTTTAGCATAGATTAAGTTTGTAATTTTATTTCAGAAAAGGTAAAGACAGATAGTTGTGTAAATCAATAACAGTACACAATAGTTTCTAAAAGTAAAATTATCAGACAACTTTAATCTATTCAATCAAGTTTAAAACCTTAATGCATGTTAAACATGGGTATTAAAAACATGCTTCAGGTCTTAAAAAGTTTTCTGAGGGGTTAGTAAACTTAGTCTGTGCAGTTTTGGGGATTTTGAATTTTGGGTATCTGATCATGGGATGGATTTTGAAACTTGGATTCTTGCCTGAAGATGGAATGTTGACTGGAAGTGAGGGGGGAATAGAAGAAAGGTGGTCAGAAAATAGTGGTGGTGGCAAGCATAGTTTTTTTTCAGGTTGGAGTTGATGTTGAGTTGCAGGGATTTTTGACTCGGGTTGGTCTAGGGTAAATGGAGGGGAAAACTCGAAGTAGCAAGGGTAATGACTCGAAGTCATATAGAGTAGTTCAGTGTTTTGGGTTTCAGGTTTTATTAAATAGAAACTGTTCTGTTTTAGAAATCTTTAAAATAAAGTTTAAATTTAAATCTGGGATTTGAACTTAGAATGAAATATTGAATCTGTAGATGAATTCAAAATGTTGAACTCTGATGTTGAAATAATTTAAATAAAAAATTCAAATTTGGTTCGAAAAAAAAAAAAAAAAAAAAAAAAAAAAAAATATAAAAGGAGAAGAACAGGAAATTGTTTCCAGTTTTTTTAAATTGGATAAAATTACAAACTACAATGTTAGCATTGGATTTTAAACTGAATATAATAATGAATTTAAATAAGTCTAAATTTTGTTCTTTTGAAATTATTTAAAATTTAGAAAATTTCAAAGTTAAGTTTCTAAATAAAACAGAAAACTGTTTCTGTTTTGAATGTAAAGGATAAGTTTAAATTTGAAAGTGGAGATTTAAACTGGGTTTAAGTCTGAAAATTTGAATATGAATTCAAATTTTGTTGTCTGAGATTTGGAAATAATTATGTTTTCAAATTTAAATTTGATTTTAAACTCTCAAGTGTGGATGCTTGTGTGTTTTGCATTTGTATTGGGAGGTTAAGTATTTGAATTAGAAATTCAAAATGAATTCAATCTGAGTTTTTAAATCTGAATTTAAAATTTTAAACTTCAGTTTTAAAATAAAGATTTAAGTTTAAATTTCTTTTAAATGATTAAGTGATTTGCATTGAATGGAAGGTGTAATTGTAAGAAGCATTTTAAAGAATTTAAACTAGAATGAGAATGGAAGTTATATTTAAATTTTGAAATCTAAAGAATTTTTAAATTTGATTTGAATTTGAATTGAGATTTAAATCCTTTTCAACTTGTTTATTTAAGTATATGTTTCTTGTAAACATATAAGGTTTAGATTTGTATTATTTTAGAATCTTATTTTAAATAAATTTGAGTCTTGAGTTTTAAAGAAAATATTAAATGGAATTTAATGTAAATTTAAAAACATTTTGTTTTTAAATGCATAATTTAAATAAGGAATGTTTATCTAAAGATAAAGATTTTTTTTATGATTTGTAATTCATTTAATTATTAAGGTAGTGAAATGGATAATTAATATAATTAATTAATTAATGAAATGGATAATTAATATAATTAATTAATTAATGAAATGGATAATTAATTAAAGTAATTAAGGGTTTTAATATGATTAATTAAAGTTAAGATTAATTTCTCTTAGAATAATTAATTTGTAATTAAGAAATCATAAATTGAATGATATTAGATTTTAAATTAATAAAGAAGATTTATTAATTGAATAAATATGGATAGTTAATTAATTAGGGCTAATAAATAAAAGTAATTATGTGGGTAATAAATTTATAACCACACGGTTTATTCATCTTAACTAAAGATGTTTGATTGTTAATGAATATTGTGTGATGGATTGATATATTTGATATGTGATGCTATGTGATGCTTTATACTGAGCTATTATATCTGTGATGTATATATTGTTATATGAATATGCGAACCCCTTTACCTGTAAAACGACTTTTGAACTTCGATGCGACAGGGAGTCGGATTCCATTTGGTTATCCGAAACCCACATCGAATTGTAATAATTGAATCTGTGCTGATTGATGATGTTGTGCACTATTGTGTAAAACCCCTGGACCACACTATACACACACAAATATGGATTGCACGTGGAAATTAGTTAAGTCACAGATTTTTGAAATTGTTTTAAAATTAAATTTTAAATCCAAAATAGTTTTGAACTAGAATTGAAGCTTTTGAAAATGGTTATTTTTAAATAACTTGATTAAGTCTTGAAAACTTAGATAATTGGATTTAAATTTGAATTCAATATTTGGAATTGAATTCTAAAATTTGGAAGCTATTGTTTAAAAAAAGTTATCCAACTTATAAATGGATTTATATGGGTTTTTAAACCATTTTAAAAAGTGATGTTTGGAATTTAAATTTAACCCAAGATTTCAACTTGTATAAATCGGACTTTTCTGAAACGAAAACTGTTGTTTTCAAATAATAGAAGCTTTCATATAAGAAATGGTTTCCCAATGTGTGTTAAAATGATTTCGAATCTAAAATGAAATGGTTTTCCAAGTTATAGATAAATCTTTGGAAACGGGTTTGAAAGCTATAAGTTAAATCTTTAATTTAAAGATTTAAATGAGTTAATCAAATTGAAATAGAAATTGTTTTGGAAATCTATGAATGGATCTTTGTGAACTTTGTGAAATAAATCATTTTGTTTGAAGATTTTAAAATGGTAATTTGTTTAGCCATTTAAAAGAAAAGTTTGGATTTTTAAGTTGTGACTTAACTGAAATCCCATATCCATATGTTTTAAAATATGGCGCTTACTATTCGGTTTAGCCGGGAGAGGACCTTCGTGTCATATAGCCCATTCCGAATAGTGATACGACGTTATGGATTGCATTTGAAGACCGGTGTTGAAGACCGGGTGTCTTCGAGAACGTTAGGATAACCTATCGATTTTCTCTGCACCGAGTAGCTACGGTATAGAGATTCCCTTAGTGATGGGAAGTCCGATCGGGATTGTGGATACCCGGATTTGCAAGGGCTTCTTCGGAAGTGCCTTCGGTTCTGTTCGAACCCGGAACAGACTTGTATGGTTGTATGTCCGACATTACACTTTGAGATGTTATCTGATCTCTATCAAATACATTTCTGCTTGGTGGCGGAGAATTTATTCTCTTAGTTTAACACCCTTCTCTGAGACGTACGAGCTCAGAGGTTATGTAGTTGATATTTATCAGTGATATTCCCAATATGGTAATGTGGCATGCTGAGTGCTGCTGTGTGATGGTCATTGGTTGATCATTTGTGATATGATCATTTGTTTGATCATTTATCTTTGTGATCATTGCTTTGGCTATCTGTTGACCCAAAGCATGGCTTTGTGCCAAAGCGTAGCTTTGTGGACGAGACTGCATCAGGACCTCACACCCCGGAAATGGTCGAAACAGGAAAGATGCGGCAAGGTTATGAGGGTCGCTCCCTTTAGGGTATGTCATTCCCTTCTGGTAAAGGGTGGTATCAGGTATGGAGCCCTGGTATTTAACCTATGTGGTTGCTCCAATCTCATTTACTGTGTGGTTGTTGCTTTGAGGCGCCTCGGATAAAGGTCCCAAAGGACCGGGGGATGGCATATTCGTGTAGTAGTTACCTAGTTACAGAGGTAACCCGGCCTTGTGTTGGCAGAGATCTAACCGTAACGTTAGTTCTCGGGACGTCCCGCCAGAGGCGATCCTATTGACAGTAGGAAGTTCCTTAGCCTGACCATTTGTTGGGAATCCATTCATCCAATACGTGCCTTGTACGGTTTTAGTTGTATTACCTGCCATTCACTTATGGTGGTCACCACTGTTTGGATAGTAGCTATAGTAGGCATAGTTCGGAATGTCTATGCTGGCTAGGATTTATATTGTACTTTCGAAATGGTTTTCTGCACTATGCACTAGTAATAATATCAAAGAAAACTTTCTCGTATTAAGCATATTTGACTGTCATAAGGAGAAATCTCCTCCAATTCTGCGTTTGCATTGTGTGTGTGGCGGGAGGCCTTATGGTAGTTTCATTTTCCAAAAAGCATTACGGATTTATTTTAAATTCCTTGTTGCTTGTTTTTAAAGACCAAATGTTTTTGTTTGCTCATACCAGTCCCACGACTGACCTGGAGTTTATTGTTCCTTTCCTAAACTCTGGGTGCCCACTATTTCCCACACGGGCAGTCTAGAGTTGGGGTTTTCAGAAATCAATGGTAGGTGTAGATTCGATTTGGCAATCACAATTGGATCGAGTTGCTTCTCTTCATCTTGATTGGAGTTCGAGCTATTTCTGGATTGGTGCTTTGGAGATGGAGATTACTGATACTGGAGTTCTTTCTTGAAGACTATTTTGGAGATTTGTTCCGCTGCTAGTGTTATTATTATATTTCCGCTGCTACTCTTTGTATCTCTGATAATGTTGATATCTATTGTACCATTCTGTTGTATCATTCATGTTGTATCTGTTATTGTATCAAATGTTGTATATTGATATATGTTATTCTTTTCTTCCGCTGTGTTATTTACTTAATGTGTTATAAGCTCCGGCGAGCCAGGTTCGACGTTTGGATCTGCGGCATTTGAATACGAGTGTCGTATTCGGTGCCGATTTTCGAAGGTCGAGTCAGGGTCGTTATAAACAAAAACAACCCTCACTTTACCTGGAGGAATAGGTTTACAACTACCCGAACAGCCGAACGGGATTTCTTGCCTCGACCGCTGAAGAGGACTTTCACAATACAAAGAGTTTGTTGACTAATTGTGTTCTTAATAACACGGATATATCAAATCAATGTGCACCCTTCCTATAATCTTTCCTTGATGATAATAGTGCAGTTCGTGAAAGAATTTGGAAGATTCGAGAAGATTTGTAATCTTTTAAATACGGAAATAGAGTGCTTTTGTGAATCTGAATGCTATAGATAAGATAGAAAGAATTGGAGTAAGTTAAGATGAAAAACATATTTGATTAAGCCTCTATTTATAGTATACAAATAGTTGAAATTATTCACGAAGAGATTCGACGATTAGATGTGAATCAAGAGTCGTGTCTCTTTGCTGAATAGTTGCATCTATTCATTTTTAGAAGTCTGAAATAAAATTTCAGAAGTTTGTTTATAGTTAATTATATGTACAGCAAGGAAATAGGAAAATTCGGCGTATATTTAGATGTTTGAATATTTCAGAACAGACGTCTGAATATTATGCTGAATCAATTTTTGTTTCAGCAGACAGACGTCTGAATTAAAAATTTCAAACGTCTGTTTGTTGTGCCTTGTGCATGTTTTACAATTGTGCATGTGTGTGTGTCACCAAGGAAGATTTTAACAAATACTAATGCATAGACTCTTTAACCATGCCCTTGAAATTTTCCTGTTGTAGAGTTTCTTCCTGCAAAATAAGGTTAATCGATACTAATATATATGTATAGTTGTCATAATCAAAACGCTATAAAGCGAGATTCAACAAAATGGTCACCTGAATAGTCGGTGCAATTGAAAAGTCATCGGTTGAGAAACAAAGTACATACAAAATTTATTTCTGCTTCTCACTTCTCATTCTCATCTCCTTCTCAAAAACAATTTATTGTAAGTTCCTCTTCTCCTTCTCAAAATTTTATTGTTTTCCTCTAAAAATTTCTCCTTCCTCCTTCAAAATTTCAGCCATGCATTGTCACCACCTCCTCCCCATAGCCGATCCATCCACCATCCACATCCCTGGATTTTTGCCCTAGGTTGAACCACCAAATCCTAGGCCGTGACAAACCCTAGGCCAAACCACTTTCTCCCTTTCCTTTACCCACTTTTCTCCTTCAATTGCTTCGGCCATCATCACCATCCACCCCTCCTCTTCCTAAATCCTTAGCCAATCAATCCATAGCCGAACCACTTCATGACCTCCCCATCCAATTGGCCAACCTGAGCGGCTGAGCCAAACCCTAACCCTAGCCTTGCCATAGCCATGTAGGCTGAACCCCACCTAACCCTAGCCTTGTCTTGACCCAAAACTACATCATGGCTGAACCTAACTTTTGCCTCCCCTTTGTTTTGCCTAAGCCGAGACTTGTCTTAACCTAAACCAAGCCATGGACGAACCTAACCCAAACCCTTGTGTAGCCGAACCCCAAAGCCATGTAGCCGAGCCTATTTGCCTTTAGGCTAGCCTCTTTTCATTTGTTTTAATAAATAAATTATCTACTTTTATTTTTCCTATGTAAATTTGTTTATTTACATATGTATTTTTTTATTTTATAAGCTTTGGATTTGGATTCTCCTCCCACTCAAGCTTGTTCATGATTGCCGTGCATATTTGTAGTTGTTGCGTTTGTTTGAAATCATTTTCTCTGGCTAAAGAAGGTTAGTAATCATTCTTGACTGCATACTTATATTTTTGCGAATCGATGTCATTTGAATTGTGTTGAGATGTATATGCATTTTAGTAATTTCATATATGATTATGTTATGTTATTCCACATGATGTTATACCTGTTATGATCATATGCCATGATATGTTATTTATTGTTCTGTTTATTTCATATTCTGTTCTCGCATTACAAGTTCCTTCACTATGGGCTGAAATGATACATACCCGAACGATCTTTAGATTAAGGAAAAATTGTTACGGGCTAAAATGATAGGCCTGAGCGATTTTTATTTGACTTGGAATTGCAGATTTGAAATGATATAAACCCGAAAATTTATTGATTTCGGATTGAAATGATATATATCCGTATTTACTTGACCATAGGTTAGAAAAATCTTATACAGACTTCGTGATTGATTTTAAAATAATTTTCTAAAAATTATTAAGTATTTTGATTTTTAATATATGAATTTCAACTGAAATTCTAATTTAATGATCTTATAAAATTTTATATATTCATTTACATGTGTTAAATTTAATAAGTAAATAAATGGTTGAAAATTAAATTTTAGTATTTAATTTATAATATAAAGGTTAAATGAAATTTAGTGATCCAATTTGACGTAATAATGGTATTTTAACCTAACCTAGTAATATAGGTTTTAATTAATGTAATGGTATATTTTAAATGATTAAAATAATAAATGTTCTTTACTGTAATAACAAAAGGTAAGTTAATAATGTACTTTTAACTTAATATAAGAAATTTCAGCTTTAAATTGGATATTATAGCAATAACTTTGTTTAACTAAAATAATAGTTTATTTAATATCCAAATGAATAATTTAGTGTAATAAAATAGAAATTATAAAATAACCATGTTAAAAATTGTAAGTATATAAGCAATTTGATTATATAAAATATTAGAGTGGAAAGTATTACATTCCAAAATGCTATGATTTCTTAAGTACGACATTTCCAAAAATGCTATGATTTCTTAGGATAACAATTCCAAAGTGCTATGATTTCTTAAGTACTACATTTCCAAAAATGTTATGATTTCTTAAGATAACAATTCCAAAATGCTATGATTTCTTAAGTATTACATTTCGAAAAATGCTATGATTTCTTAAGATAACAATTCCGAAATGCTATGGTTTTTAAGGTTATGTTTTCGAAAGTTATTATTTCTTAAATGTAATGTTTTCGAATTGCTATGATTATATAGGTTACATTTTCAAAAAAAGTTATGGTCCCTAAAATATTATGATTACAATATGTTATAATTAAATGTATAAATTTTGGTAGTGTTACAATTTTGGAAATGAATATTATTTTAAAGAATAATGATATTAGATTTACATGGTTTTGAAAATGAATATGTAGATATGAAATATAAACCATTTGAAAATGAAATAACCATGGGTTATAATAACGTTTGGTTGTTAAAGGGACCGGGATAGGTAATTGTCACTCTGTGCCAATATCGAAAACCACTTTAACAACTGTGTACATTGTGGAGATTCCAGAATGAAGTAGGTGGTGGGTGATGTTCTATTTGAGGTATATATGTGGACCTGACTCCCGTGAGTTAGCTTATGGTGCCTAAAACAGGAGCAATTGACGGGCTAAGTGAGGTACTCCTTCGATCAGACACATTTCTTCGATTGACATTCTATTACTTTGTGATTGATTTGGTGCGCACCTTTGATTTAGGAGTGTGGATTGAGGTGGACGATAGTTGCGGCTATACGTTACCACCAGCCTGGAAGTGTAATTAGTATATCTACCCTGGCATTGCCTAGTTGTGTCATGTCACCTACCTTATCGAGACCGCTATGAGTTTGTTTTGTACCATACCTGTCGAGCGCCCTCTGATAAGCCCAGTTTATGGGATGGTACAGTACTGTATAGACTATGGGAATATATAAAAATTTGTTAAGGGGGATAAGGGTAACGCCTTAACGCTATTTTAATAGTTTATCTTACTTTATACATATTATAATAGCGTATTGTACTACGTAGTAGATAGTTCAACGGATCCTTAAAGGATGTGCGATCCCGAGCATCCTTTAAGTTACTGATGCATTTCTTTTACATTTCACCTGAGTTGATTTACATTTTATAAGTATTATGTCCCGACTCGAGTGTTTTGTGTTTGGATCTACGCTCGGGTCAGCCTGAGCATCATAGCTTGGATTCATCTTTTGGAGCTAGTGATCTGCTGAAGATTTAGTTATCTATATGTTATTTCTATTTCAATTATTTCCATTCAGCCTTTGCTTATGTATTAGTGGACTTATGTATTTGGATTACCTATTGTATTTGTTTCAGAGTCTAGTATTTTGTATCTGTTTTGAGACTTTGTATTTAGTAGCTTCATGAACTACTGTGTTTATTTCATTCCACGACGAGTTGTTCTAATATTCTATGTCTGTGATTCTACGATTGATTTTATCTACCCTAAAATTTATTAACAATTTTTTGTTTTAAATTATTCAAGTCGGACATGTGTGGTTTTATTGTCGGTGGAATATTACATGTCATCATCCTTATAAAGGCACTATAACTTAGAAATCCTAGAATCAATACAAGTGGGTGAATCACATATCTAGGAACATCATTTAAATCCAGAAAATATAAATAAGTGTGAATCACCAAGTATAAATAGGTTAGCATGTAGTATTGCCTAAATACATCTCTCCATCTTAATAAATAGAACATCATCATCAATATGTTAAAGATAGGATAGATTGCCTATCAATATAATAATAATGATAATATGAGAATCTACTATACTTTGGACATCTATCATAGATATAATCTCATCTTCTTATAGATAAACTATCAAAAGATAGCATGATGGGGAAATGATTGTACGGCAGACATGAAGTCCCAGGTAAAAGTCATAAATATAATAATATGTGGGTTATATCTATAATAAAGTAGGGTGTATCAATAGTATATGCCATTCTACCACTCTGTTAGTGCCTGAAGGAAGACTGATAGCACAAAGCAAGCTCTAGAGACATGAAGTCTCTATAGTCTTTTGTACCTCCACGGTATCATGACACAATCCACCAATGTGCTCATCAAGCAAGGACTGAGAAGTCGCCGCACTGCTGTTGTCCCTATGGGTAACAGACTGTTGGCCTAGGTTACGTAGAGGTGAACGCACAAAGCTATGTAAATATATGGTGTCATAGGTCTATGGTGCGACTCAACGATTCGCTTGCTAGTGTGGATTCTAGCCATTTGTTTCTCTTCCATGCAAATAAAAAGAGTACATTATAATAATGGCATATAAAACTAATAAATATAGACACGAAGTCATGCTCAACATCAAGCATGTAGCCATACTCACTGAATATAGACATGAATTCATACTCATCATCAAGCACGTTGTCTTACTCGCTGAATATAAGCACAAAGATATTGTTAGTGCCAAAATTGGTCACTAACACCCAAATCCATATAAAAGCACCAAATCATAGTCACATATCACAGATAGATGTATGTATAGAGTATGAATATGAAGAACAGTAAAAATTAAAGAGAAAGCAGTAAAGACACAAGGTTTATAGCGGTTCGGCTAACTCCGGCCTACGTCCACTTCAGAAATTTTCTTCTTATTGATGTTAGAATCAATTACAGTTACAATCTAGAGTTTTTAGAACAACGATGGCAGAGAAGCCTTAGTGTAAAAGATGAAGGAAAATAGAATGAAGATCCCTTTATCTGAAGCCCCACATGCTGTATTTATAGGCAAAACCCGAGTTACTAGGCTTCTTGATTAGTCCGAGCCCATCAATACCGTAGCCGATCTAGACTCTTTATCCCAACCGATCCCAAGCTCTCCACAAGCCGATCCCATCCACTCATGCTGATCCAAAGTCTAACAAATATCGACCCACAGCAAGTGAGCTACGACTTGAAGCTATCGACCCCATTCAATATGCTGATCCACCTTCAATGCTGAACCGTCCAAGTGCCGAGCCACCTCCAATGCCGAACTACCTTCATGCTCGACCGACCCATGCATGATCTCCACTCCTCGACCGATCCGTACCTCCCAGGCAGAACGACACCATCTAGACCGATCCATGCCACTTCTCCACTCCTCGACCGATCCATACCTCCCTGGCTGAATGGCACCATCTAGATTGATCCACACATGTCCGAGCGACACATACCGAACCGTTGAGGTCGAACGATACATGATGAACCATATCCACCTTATCCTAGCCTAGATAACCGAGCAATCAATTTAGTTAAATATACCAACCCATGGTCTTGCCAAAAGGCGGGTTAACATTTTCCCTCCAAAATATGCCTTGTTATTGAAAGATGGGTTTTGAATAGCCTCAAATCTGATATCCAAAGTCATTATTCCATTCATTATCAAGCAATTCAATCCACATCTGATAGTCTACTCCATAACTATTCTGAGTCGTTATTCAACTCCGAGTCCTTCCCAAACCCATTAACCGAATCCATCCCATATCCACTAACTGAATCCACGATCTCTTCGGATAGTTTTATCCAAGTCCAGGACCACTTCGAGTCATGTAGTCCAAATAGAGGACCTTGCCGGTTCCAAATCCTAAGCGGGACCTTGCCAGGTCCCAAAACCCATATTTGGGACCTCGTCGTGTCCTTATCCAAATTTGTAGCTGTTCGAAGCCACTATGCAAATCCATTTCACACCTTGTAAGTTAGTAATCGAATCCTACGATCTCTCTAGATCGTTGACGGCCTCTTTGGACCCTTGCTAAGCTCGATCCAAACTTATTGATTGAATATGCAGATTTATCGTGCTCCGGCAAAGCAACCTATCCCATGCACTCCGATTCAGCGTACTTGAACATTAAGCAATGCCCTAATCCTCCTAGACCGATGTCAGCCTCTACAGGCTCTTACTAAATCCCATCCTATCACTCTTTGGTGAAGGGGAAACAGCGTCGAGTGAGCCGATCCTGTGGCTCTCTGGCAAAGCATCATCATCCCTACACTCTGGTTCAGTTTCCTTAAACATTAAGCAATGCCCTGATCCTCCTGGACTGATGTCAGCCTCTCCGGGCTCTTACTGGATCCCATCCTATCACGCTCTGGTGAAGGGGAAATAGCGTTGAGTGAGTCGATCTTGTCGCCCTCTAGCGAAGCAGCGTCACTCCCTACACTCCGGTTCAATGTCCCTGAACATTTAGCGATGTCATGGCCAAAGTCATAGACCGATTGTTGCCTCTCCAGGATCTTGTTGGATCCCATCCTGTCACTCTCCGGTGAAGGGGAAACAACGACGAGCGAGCAGATCCTGTCGCTCTCCGGCGAAGTGGCTTCGCTCCTTGCATCTGGTTCAGTGTCCTTGAACATTAAGCGATTAATTTCAACATCCCATAACTCTCCAGTTAGGTGTTTGTTGCGTAAAACAAAAATCCATTTATAAAATCCATGGTCCAAATGTCCAACAAGAAAAACAGAAAAAGATAAGGGCTGCCTCTCGAGGCAAAGCAGCCTAATACCATCTTAGAGCATGCCTAGGGATCACTCTGGTTCCCTTACATGTGCAATTGGCATAGTTGATGTTTATTTTTATTTTTAGAAAAAAAAATCATAAAAGATTATTTGATGACTGGAGTCCAAATCTTGAACTCGGTCCCTACCATCGCAATCAGCGGATGACGGGTCGTGACCCCATTCTAGGACCGTTCCTGTTTGATCCAAGCGGTAGCTGATCGTGTTCTACTTCTCTTGTCCTATTCCTAACATATTATGGAAACCAACCACTTTTAACATGTTCCTCCACCACATCCTTCAGGTGGCGGCATTCATCCGTGGAGTGCCCTTCCAGCTCATGGAATAGGCAGTACTTTCCGTTGCTTCGTTTCCGTTTAGTGGGATCTCTCTTGGGTGTTTCCAATAGAGGAGTTGCCCTCGAATGTCCAAGTAAATCCGTTCCAAATTATTTATGAAATCTGCGTACGTCGCGAATTTGGGTTCTCGACCTCTTCTCCATTTGTCTAAACCACCAGGTCCATCATCCAGCTTACGCTTTCTTTTATCCAGTCTTCGTCCTTCATCAAACGTTCCATCGCTTTGCACGGCGTTTATCTTCTGCCTTTTGGCATGTGAATCCTCTAATCGAATAAATCTCTTTGCCTCATGATAGAACTCTCTAAGATCCTATTGTGGATCCCGTGCTAATGAATCCTTGAGTTCTGTGCCTTCCGCAATCTCTACCACCGCCGCCATCAAAATCATTGATTGATCCGGGCAATCTACCGAGGCCACTACTGCATTAAATCGTGTTAGAAAACCTCTCACGAACTCTCTTGTCCTCTGCTTCATCGATGTCAGTGTCATTACATTATTGGGTCACGTCGCGTGGACCCTGAACTATCTCATGAAGCGTTCCACTAGCTCGCCCCATGTCTTGATCGATCCATTCTCTAGCTGCCTGAATCACAGTGCAGCCAAATCCGCATGCAGCTAAATCCATCAAGTATAAAGGGAAACATCTCGCCATCATCTCCTCATATGCCCCCCAGCACTTCCATATGTCTAATGTATCTGGTTACATGCATAGTTGGATCTAATTTTCCATTCCATCATAAGCCTTCAATGTTGGCAGTTTGAATTCTGGAGGGTTCCTTGCATTCCTGATGTCCAGAGTGAACGAACTTCGACTAACTTCCTCCAAGCCTCTGCTCGGTAGTCCTCCTCTCATAATCCTTCTTATTAATCTAGCCATCCTCTCATCTCCATCGGGGGGTAGTCCCCTATTCGCATCTCTACCTTGCCTCCTATGTCCTAGGGAGTACTCTGGGTAGTACTCTTCAAGTTGGTCATTTACGTTCACGTTGGTCCTTGCTTGCTGAGCTTCATTCACCACTCTCCCAATATCCAATTCCGGAGGTCTTCCCCCAAGCTTTTGCTGATTTCCTTCAATATTTCCAGTCTGGTTCTTTTTTTGACCTATAGAAACATCTTTAGCTCTGATTCCTTGTTCTGCATTGCTAGCAACCGTGGTTGGTCTATTCCCTTGACTTTGTGCTCCAACTTGTCCAACCTGTCGAAATAGGTTCTGTATCATGTCCTCCTGCCTTTTCGGCATCATCTCCATCTCGTCTCTAGTAATATAGATTAAGGCATTATTAGCTCCAGAGGAGGCCTCTTGACTTACTTCATGTTGATTCCTTTCCATCCTCTGTCTCCTTGTCGATTGCTTTTCCATAGTCTTTAGAATCCAAGTTCCTAAGCCTTTAAATCCAAATTCCAAGCTTTAGAATCCCTGGGTGCAAGCTTTCTCGGTGAAAGCACCAAAATGTTTTGAATATGCAAGTATACATTTTTTGTTTGATAATAACAAACATATATATTCATCTAAATGTATTTGTTAATGTACAATTTTATTTTCACATAATTAAATAGACATTTGCTAAATAAAATGAATAACACAGAATTTAAATTCAAGCGGTATTTATTACAATTTTTGAATAGTACAAATTTGAGCTCTCACTATATATATACAATTTGCAATTTTAATACATTTCAATTTACATAACTGTTCTCACTACATATCGCTCATTCACTCATATTTATCTTCAACTCTATTCCAGAATCTAGCATCTGAGCAATCTGCAAAAATAAATACTTACGCAGTAAAATTGAAAAGAAAATATTTTTATGGTATAAAATAAAATGTATTTTTGAAAATATTATTTGCCTCAGTTATTTAGGTTGTTCGTCATCATTTAATTTTGAATTCATCACATACGAACAACTTATGACATGCACAGTGTATCACGTATATGCCACAAGGCCGTGCATACCGATATACACTTGATAATGTTACAGGGCCAGGTGAGCACAAGGTCAAACACAAATCAAAAGCCGGGTTCAACTCAAGTGAAATAAATATTTAGTCACAACATCAGCACAAGGCCAAACCTGAGCTTTTTCCCGGATTCAACTCAGGTGCAAATCAAAATATACAACATGAAATGATCAAGTTCAATATCAAAGCAAACCTAAATGTACATGAACACAAGCTCAGACTCAAGTGAAAACAACCATTGCAAAGATAGTTCAAAAATACAAATAAACACTGGCACATATATGCAACTGTATGCAAACTGCCTCAACTCAAGCAAATGCATATCAGACGATGTCAACAAGACTCGGCACGTACATAAAGGTAGCAAAATTCAAACCAGTAAAAACAGGTACAACATAATGCACTAGTGGACAAGAAAATGAAAACAGGCTAACCAAGTTAAGTCTCACATGGCTAAAAGCTCAAATGAGTCAAAACAGACCAGTGAGATCAATGCAATAAACGAAACTGACCAGGCAGAATCAAAATGCAACCATATGTGCAAAGATGCATATCAGCCATGGGACAGATCAGAAATGAACCAAAAGCAATTTAGATTATAAACCAAACAAATTCAAAAGCACAAGAAGAGTTTCAGAGAGACCAGACCAACATTAACACAAACACATGTATTATAATTAATAATATCACCCTATTCATCCCCCTCCCCCCTCTAGGGTGAAATCGATCCTACAAGTGGTATCAGAGCTAGGAACAAAAGCTATTTTTGTTTTAAAAATTTGATTTATCAACGACCAATTTGATTTTACTAAGGGTCGGTCCAATGTTATTCCTCATGTTTTTGATGGAATGGATTTTTTGAATTGGAAATTAAAAATGGAACTTTATTTAAAATCTGTTAATATTAAATGTTGGAATATTATTGAAAATGGGTGTGATATAATAGACGAGAAAATTACTTCGATTAATGCTCTTGCTATGATATATTTTCATATCAATCAAGATAATTTTAACTTTATCTCCCATTGTGAAAGTGCATAGGAAATCTGGAATATTTTTGATGCAATATATGGTGCAAAAGTCAATAACCATGAGAGATCCCCCATAATCAAATCAAAAATTAAAGAAATGTGTTTAGCAAGATCGGTAAAAGGAAGTAGTGATGATAATGATGATGGAGCAGCTGAACTGGCATTACTAATGAAGAGATTCAAAATGTGGAACCGCAAATATAGAAATCCAGCTCTAAATCAAAAATTGATAAGCAAAATATTCAAAGCACTAGACAACCCAGAAGAATGGGAGATCATCTATCACAAGTGTGACAAACCCGGACATATCCAGCCCAATTATTCTTAGAATCGACATGACCTAGAAAAGAAGTAAAAAAGGAGAAGTTTTGCAGCCATGTGGAATAAAAGTGCTGATAATTATAAAAGTATTAGCAGTGAGAGTGAAAAAGCATATTTTTGCCTTCGAGATGATATAACTGATAGCGATGATGATGAGCCAAGCAAGGTATCAAACTCACTCACTTGGAATTACTTATACATTTCCATGAAGTAAATGGTTGTTCTATAAACATAGGGAGAAGTACGCTAAACTTGGATCAAAAAAAGATTCTTTGATAGATTTAAACAAACAGCTTGATCAATTAGTTAAAAACTATCAAAGTAAAATCTCTAAGTGCGAAAAGCGTCCAACATTCGAAGAAGAAATTAAAAAATCAGAAATTAAAATTAAATCACTTGAAAATGAAATTCGAATTTTGAAAGAAAGCAAAAATACTCGAAGAGAAAATTCTATAAAAAGGTGCACACAATTATTGAATGAAAATGTATCCCTCAAAATACAAGTCCAACAACTATCAACAACTTTAGAAAAAAATTTCAAAAGTGAAAGATCGTAGAATATGCTAACAAGAAAACAAACTGTCAATACTAATAGACAAGGACTTGGATATACTCAATCTGAACATATTAAAAGCAAAATTAATCAAGTAAATTCAAAGTGCACAATTTGTAGAAAAAATGGACACAATCAAAACAATTGATGGGATAGACCCAAACATGTGAAAACGATTCCAGTTTGGGTTCCAAAAGGCGCAAATATAAAATCTCTCAAAGCCAAACTAATCTGGGTGCCAAAAGGAACATATATAAATAGTTTTAGGTCTCCACAAAATTATTTTCAAAATCATTTGCCACTAACAACCAAGGACCTATAAAAACAAATAGGTCACAAAAATCTTTTATCGTGTAGGTGTGGTGGCAAGCTAAGGAACTACAACAACGTTACTTGGATTCTGGCTGTTCTAGAGACACAACGGGAGACAAAGAAAAGTTCCTTAGCTTAGTATAAAGGTGGCAATATCACAATGGGCTACAATGAAAAATTATCATAAATGTAAAAGAGGTAACGGTATATTTATCTTGAACGATATATTAATGTGATAATCTGCACCATAACTGATTTGAATTGGCCCTATTAAAAAGAGATGAATGACGATTTTGATTTTGACTTATTCAAAATGTCGAACAATTATCTTTGAACTATTTCATATAGATTTGCTTAGATTAATGATGGTGTTTTATTTATGATTACTCTCAGATATATTTGGTTACTTTACTGCTGACTCTATGATCACTGTTTGCACGGCTTCAATTCAATTTCATTTAAAAGCTGTTAAAAATGATTTTGAGATATTTGTTGCAACATTATGGTTTGGTATAACATCCAACTAATGATAATCTTGAGTGAAAGAAAAATTCAGATGCAAACTACACCAGTAATCTAGTTGGTAGAAAAATTACTAATGGAACGTTATTTACGTTGAGACATTTATTAGTTGCATTGAATTTTTAAAGAAAAATCTGCATATTTTCATTTCAAATAATTTTCGAATTAGCAAACATTTTTCTTTTATAAAACCCCTTCCAGAAAATCATTTTTTGACCTTGTTTCAGATTAGTCATTTTGGAAAATCTGATTTTATAATTATTTTTGGATTTGATTTTAAATGACTACATTGACTAATCTGACTCCCTAATGATTATCAAAAAGATAAATAGGGAATGAAAAAGGGATGAGTGTTGATATTAATCATATATTATAACTTGAGACAGTATAATTAGTAAATTTCTTTAGAAATTTAAACAAGAGTTATAAAAACTTTTTGTTGTTAAAAATTCCATGACCATCTCCAATTTTATCATATTTCTATCAATCGTAACTCATCAAAATTCAATATAGTTTGTCGATATATGGTATTTTAAACAGGAAATCATTCGTTTTTCATTTTATTATATATTTTTTAAGAAATAAAAGGATCCAAAGTATTCACTCTTATTTAAAAGTCCTTATGATTATGCATGGGTGAATTACTTGGAATTTTTGATTATGTGTTTCCATGCTCATTAAAAATCCCTACGGTTATGCATGTATGGAACGCATATCAAAATAGATTAATTAAACAGACAAGTTGATTCTAATCCCATTTAAAAGTTCTCACGGTTATGTGTGGATAGAAGATACTTGAATTCATTTTTTTTAAATTGGAATACTATTAATCTCATTTAAAAGTCCTAACAGTTATGCATGGTTAGTAGATATTCAAATTCCTGATATAAATATACCACGAATAGACACAACTATATTGTTTTTCGCATCATCCTATCATTCTAAAGGTGGAATATGCACCTAATGGAGTATTTATGATTTTTGTTTTGATTTTTTATTAATATTTTAATATTTATATCCGATTGAGTTTTAATGATATATTAATGCCTTCCACTTTATCTCTATTTTGATAATACTATTACTCTTTTGCTGATAACAAAAGAGGGAGAGAAAAGTTAAGATTTTGGAAAATAAAAGTCAAATATTTTATTTTCTATAAGCATCTAGTTTCATTTATTCATTTAAATATTTTTGCGCATATATGAAGGGGGAGCTTTGTGTACAGAGGAAGCATTCAAATAGGGGGAGCAAATTGAACAATCAAATACATTTACTAAATTGAAAATCTTAAATATATGTTTGTTATCATCAAAAGGGGGAGATTGTTGAATATGCAAGTATATGATTTTTGTTTGATGATAATAAACATATATATATATATTCATTTAAATGTATTTTTTAATGTACTAATTTATTTTCACATAACTAAATAAATATTTGCTGAATAAAATTAATAACACAGATTAAATTCAAATGGATATTTTAGTCAAACAAATATTTATTACAATTTTTGAATAGTACAAATTTGAGCTCTCACTATATATATACACAATTCGCAATTACAATACATTTCAATTTACATCACCATCCTCATTATATATTGCTCGTTCACTCATATTTATCTTCAACTCTATTCCAGATTGAATCCAACATCTGAGCAATCTGCAAAAATAAATACTGACGCAATAAATTGAAAATAAAATATTTTTGCAGTGTAAAATAAAATGTATTTTTGAAAATATTATTTGCCTAAGTTATTTGTTTTGTTCGTTGTCATTTAATTTTGAATTCATCACACATGAACAACTTGTGACATGCATAGTGTATCACTGTACATGCCACAAGGCCGTGCGCACCGATATACACTTGATAATGTTACAGGGACAGGTGAACACAAGGTCAAACCCAAATCAAAAGCCAGGTTCAACTCAAGTGAAATAACTATTAAGTCACGATATTAGCATAAGGTCAAACCCGAGCTTTTTGCTTGATTCAACTTTGGTGCAAATCAAAATGTACAATATGAAATGATCAAGTTCAATATCAAAGCAAACCCAAATGTACATGTACACAAGCTCAAACTTAGGTGAAAACAACAGTTCCAAAGATAGTTCAAAAATACAAATAAACACTGATACATATATGCAAGTGTATGCAAACTACCTCAACTCAAGCAAATGCATATCAGACAATGTCAACAAGACTCGGCATGTACATAAAGGCAGCAAAACTCAAACCAGCAAAAACAAGTACAACATAATGCACCAGTGGACAAGAAAATGAAAACAGGCTAACCAACAGTCAAATCTCACATGGCCAAAAGTTCAAATAAGTCATAACAGACCAGTGAGATTAATGCAATAAATGAAGCTGACCAGGCAGAATCAAAATGCAACCATATGTGAAAAGATGCACATCAGCCATGGGACAGATCAGAAATGAACCAAAAGCAATTTGAATTATAAACCAGACAACTTCAAAAGCACAAGAGGAGTTTTAGAGAGACCATAACAACGCTAATACAAACACATGTACACATATATAGGCAGTACATATGAAAACAGAATTGGTACTGTAACCAGGCGAACCAGACCAGATGAAGCCGTTAATGAAATAGCGTCGTGAATGAACAGTCGATAGAGCCAAGGCTATAACCCAATACATATGCATCACATACATGTCAATATACAATGAACACAAGCCGATGATAGAAGACAAAACCAGAAGCAATATCAGTGCAATGGTAGTGAACAAAACATACTCGAGGCAACATGGAAGCATATATGTACAACAATGAACACAACCAAGTAAGTATGCAACATGCACATAAATGAGATGCAACCAACTGATGCAAGTGCAGTGAGATAAACAAGTTAGGAGTAAAACACAGTAGTGAAACCAGAGGCAACAGCAAGCACTTCACAAAGTCAGGCCGAAGTCAAGGTCAAACATTTTTTTAACAGTAGAAGTTTCAAAGTAACCGCAAGTCAATGAAGATTATCAGCAAGTTTGAAAAAATCATGGAACAACGGTTTCAAATCAAATGGCTGAAGTCAAATTAAATCAACATCGTTAGAAGTCAGAGCCGTGATGACCAAGGAAGTCGAACAAGTCAGAAATCAAAGCCGTGATAACCAAGCAATCGCAATCAAAACATATACGAATTGAAAAGCTCAGAAACAAATCACAGCATTCAATCATAATCAAGTGGCTGAGGTGAATTCAAACAAATTATCAGACGAACGAAATTATAAGGAATCGAATCCTATATAAACCTTAACATCATCGGCTACGAAATCATCGAGTTCAAGGAAGAAAATCACAAAAAGAAAAAGAAACAAATTACATACCGAAGTAAGTTCGAACTCGATCAAAATTGAAGGAGCCGTGTGCAAAGAGAAGAAAGCATCGATCGACAAAGTAAGGGACGTAAATCATCATTTGATCGAGTTACTAAAGTCGGCGACTCCAATTTTCCAAAGCCCTAATTTCATAGCAAAGAGGAACGAGAACGAGCAGCCATTTTCAAAAAGGATACCGGCCTATAATACAAAAGAGAAAGGGATTTAACTTATCACCTATTTATTTTTATTGGGCTGGCCTTGTTATTAAGGGCTTTAGTTAATTAGGGTTTTGAGTGTTTAAATTGTTTTCATTTTGTATTTTATTTTTTAAACCTTTGTAATTTATAGTCATGTGACTAGGGGACGAACTACGGTGGTGTAGTTCGAGAATTAGCAACTCAGTGGTTGTGTCGTGGTAGGGTTTTGATCGTAGAGTTAAGGTTAGTCGATAGCGGGTGTCGCAAATTTAGGTGTGTAAGCGTCTGACTACTTAATTTCTATTAGAAACCATGGGGCAACACGTAGGCAGAGTTTTGCCAAAGCTAGGTAAATCTATGTGTTCTATTTTCTATTTTTATTATTCTGCTATTATCTATGCTGCTACTATTCTGCTATATCTGTGTTGCAATTATTTTATATAAACTTCCGCGATAATTTTTATTATTAATAGTATCACCCAATTCATCCCCCTCTAGGGTGAAATCGATCCTATAAAATGTTTGCGCTGAAATTGGTCACTAATCCCCAAATCCAGATAAAAGCATCAAATCATAATCACAAATCACAGATAGAATGTTAGAGAGTATGAATGTGAAGAACAGTAAAAATTAAAAAGAAAGCAGTAAAGACTTAAGGTTTATAGTGGTTCAGCTAACTTTGGCCTACGTCAACTCCAGAAATTTCCTTTTTATTGATGTTAGAATCAATTGCAGTTAGAATACAGGGTTTTTAGAACATAAATGGCAGAGCAGCCTTAGTGTAGAAGATGAAGGGAAACAGAATAAAGATCCCCTTATTTGAAGCCCCACATGTTGTATTTATAGGCAAAACCCGAGTTACTGGGCTTCCTGAGTAGTCCGGGCCCATCAATAACCCAACCGATCTTGACTCTTGAACCCCACCGATCCCAAGCTCTCCACAAGTCGATCCCATCCACTCATGCGGATCCGAAGACTAACACACGCCGACCCTAAGCAAGTGAGCTACGACTTGAAGCTATCGACCCCATTCAATATGCCGTTCCACCTTCAACCTTGAACCGTCCAAGTTCCGAGCCACCTCCAATGCCGAACTACCTTGACGCCCGACCAACCCATGCATGATCTTCACTCCATGACCGATCCATACCTCTCAGGTCGAACGACACCATCTACACCGGTCCATGCCACCTCTCCACTCCTTGACTGATCCATACCTTCATGGCTGAACGACACCATCTAGACCGATTCACACATGCCCGAACAACTCACACCGAACCATTAAGGCCGAACGATACATGACGAACCATATCCACCGTATCCAAGCCTCAATAACCGAGCAATCGATTTAGTTGAATCTTCCTACCCATGGCCTTGGCAAAAGGCGGGTTAACAGTTATATTCATCACTACATGTATCACCTCACACTCATATCACTATTCCTGTCGTGTGAGTATTATCTACTTACAATGAATAATCGAATAAATATCACTACAACGTCCAATTCCACATTGTGATCAAACGTTTATTCACTGCTTATAAAATACACTTAATCTCCACAATATTCTATATAATGATTTCAAAGAATAACCAAAAAAATATTACCGAATATCACATCTCAAACGGTAATATAACTCATTCAGATTACCTATCACACATAATTAAATACCATAAAATCATATCAAGGATGTCATCACCGTATCATCTTGAATTATCGATCAAATATATATCAATGGTGAATCACTCGTAACATTAAAATCAATATAGAGAGAATGAGTAATATGAAATACTATATGGAAATACACATCAATCAAGTATATATACCCTTAGAAAATAATTTTACCTAAGTTTATTAAATATAAATAACACTTTAAAATACTAAAATCCTTAAGTAATATTATTCATTTATTTTCCATATAATGTGTGTGTATATGTTTGTGTCAAAATTGGGCACAACACTCTTCGGAAGTTTTTGAAGAGATAATAAATGAAGAAGGCAAATTAAAATGAGGATTATCTAACAAAAACTCCAAGCAACAGAAAGTAAATTGCACAGAAGACAACAATTTAGAGTGGTTCGGCGATGTGCCTACGTCCACTATGAAGCTTTGTTATTTTATTGCTCGATATTCGGAGAATACAACTTTTATATGGCTAAGTACAGCAGTTCTTAAGCAAAAATTCGAAGTCAAAGCTAGCGGCGGTGCTCTGAAGTGATTCTAGCGGCGTCCGGGCGTGCTTTATCTCTAGAAATTCTCCCCTCCCCTTTCTGAATGACCAGGGGCTCTATTTATAGGTGCTGGAGGCTGATATTTCTCCTAAAATTTGGGAAGACCACTTCTGACACGTGCAGGGGGCCCACATGGCTGAATTCTGGAGATCCGGGCCCGCTTTTGGATCGATTCGACCCTTGGTTCGAATCGATCAAAAAATGTCCAATCGGGATGAAACTTGGCATGGCCATTCCTCTATGTACGTGCAAGCTCCTGTGAAAATTTCATAGCATTTGGACTTGTAGATCTCAAGTTATGATCGATTCAAGATTGCATTTTTAACTGACATACGTGCTTCGAATCGATGTTCTTCGAATCGATGGTGTTGGTATTTGTTCGAATCGATTGTTTGCTAGCTACTGCAGATCGATTCGAAGTTGCTTCAGTATGTTGGATTTGATGAACTCTTGCTTGATGGATTCGAAGACAGGAGCGCCTTGATGGATTCGAAGACAGGAGCGCCTTGATGGATTCGAAGGCAGGAGCGCCTTGATGGATTCGTAGGCAGGAGTGCCTTGATGGATTCGAAGGCAGGAGCGCCTTGATGGATTCGAAGAGAAGGATTCGAAGGTATGCTCCTTCGATTCGATCAATCGTGCGTTCCTTCGTATCGATCAAGGCGTTCCATGGTTCGATCGATACGAAGGGTTCTCTGCTCCATGGATTCGAAGATGGTTATGAATTGGGGTCGAGGCTTCTTGAACTTCATGGATTCGAACGATGTTCCTGCTTATGGATTCGAACTCTGATCGATTCGACCCTAGATCTCTCTGATGGATTCGAAATAAGGCCTACCCTCCTTATTTTCTCTTGGTGACATCTTGAGCATACGAACTCGGATCTCCCCGAAATTTGGAACGCTGGTTTCTACAGCTTTGCTTGACGTGTCTTACCAATCGTAGCCCGATCCGGACTTGGATAAAATTCATCGATATCTGTAGTTGCCCAACGATCATCCGGAGCTGAAGACGTATGATCCTGTTTCTTTCTGGTCCGTTCCTTGGTATCTCGGCCTTGCCAAAAGGCGGGATAACATTTGCCCCCCAAAGTACGTCTTGTGTAAACATGACGTGCTTTGAAAAGCTAAAATCTGACGCCGGACAATTAGGACATGCTCTATTGAAAGCTGTATTCTTTATTGCTGTTATCAACTGTCGTATGATTGTGATTGGTTGTTCATCGTTGAAACCATGAAAAGGTGGATGTCTGATTCCTGTGAATGATAAAGATCAAATTTTAGTCAAACATATGCGCATACGTGTATCACCTTGATTCTGGTTAGTATTGCGTGATTGCAAGTTGTTGCCGGTTTGGTTTGTTATTGCCATCTATGATCATCCTTTTGTATCGACCCTCTAGTCATCTTTTCATGTCGAAGTGTTGCATTCATTGTCATCAACGGTGCTAAATGGATTCTAAGCATGCTTGTTTGAATCGATAGGGTTTCGAATTGATTGAATTGCTGGTTATGGAATAGGTTGTTGGAGTCGATAAGATTTTTCAACTCAGTCCTTATTCAAGTGCTTCGAATCGATGTTGTCCTAGTGGATTCGAAATCATGTATTTCCGAACCAATGGTCTTGCCTTTGCTCAGTGTTTCATCGAATCGATTGTGCCTCGCATCGATTAACCTGGGATGGATTCGATCGTGTAAGGGATCGGAAGGTAACGGGTTCGAAGTGGAATATGGATTCGGCCATGTGATGGATTCGAAGTTATGACTTTTCACTGTGATGGATTCGAATGCAACGGGTTATCGAATGCTTGTTCGAATCGATGGGGTTTGGCTAGTGACCGGCGGTAGGGGGTAAACACGACCGGGAGTCGAAAGGCCACGCGTTTTCTTGTGGAACCCATATAAATATCCAAGGCCGTCTTCATTTTTAACTTCTTACTTTTCACTTTCTACTGTAGTTATACCTCCGAATCGGTCTTCCAACGCCAGATACAGCTGCATTCTGCACGAATCGATCCAATTCTTCCAAGTTTTTTTTACCGTAATCGAATCCAATCAGGTAAGCCAAGGGATCGATCCGAGTATAGAACAATGAAAATTGAAAATTGGACATCGATTTCAATCTTTTCTTTCGAAAACCATGAGTGATAGTGAGATCTGAAATGGGTTGACTCGATGGATCTGGGGATTGAAACCATTCAAGTCGTATCGATTCTGAGCGTCATCAGGGAGAAGTGTAGGCAACGTTGGATGTCATCCTCCTTCCTTGCTTCGCATCGATTAGGGCATAAGTAGTTCGAACCGATCAAGCAGGCGAGACTTCGAATCGATGTAGGAATAGGTAGTTCGAATCGATCAAGACTGCGAGATTTCGAACCGATGGATTCGAAGGACCGTGCTGATCGATTCGAAGTGATAATACCCTGATCGATTCGAAGATGCTCAGTGTGGATCAATTCGAAGTTATGCGAAGCTAATGGATTCGAAGTACCTTCTCCACCCTAAAGTTGCATCGAGTCGACCTTCCTGGCTTCGAGACGCATGGATTCGAACGTCTTCGATTCGACTTGTATCGATTCGAGTCGATCGATTCGAACGCTCGAACATATGAAACTTCTAACTCTATGATTGGCTCCAACTTTTGAGCTATGACCAATTTCAAGTTTGAACTTTTTGTCGAGCTTAATGAACTTTAGCATACATGACCCCGACGAGTTTCGGCCTTGCATAATCGAATCTAACTTGACATCTCCATTGAAGCTCGTCGATGGCACCATGACTTAAACAAAATCCAACGAATTTATTACTTGAATTGGCCAATAGCTTCTGGGTGGCGTGAAAGTGACGGTCAGCGATGACGGTCGTTTTCATTCTCAAATTCCGAAATTTCGTAGTTCGGACACCTCGTTTCATCTTTGTAAAGTCTGCTTAAATTTTTTTCGAGCACTTGTATTGCACAACATATTCATACACTTTGCACCGCGGGAATGCTTGGGTTTTTTACGTTTTTAACGCCACTTTCTGGTGAGCTAGTTAATTATGGAGTCTTCGAGTTCTCAACAACAAGAAGCACAAAGCTCGCCCTTTCCAATGCTTGAGATTCCGGACATCCCTCCTGAAGTCGTGGATCCGGCTCCGGATGAATTGCCGGAGGCGATATTTATCGAAGATCCGGTTGATTCTGTTCAATCCAATATCTCAGAGTCTCTGTTGGGCCGGTTATGTTCGAAACACAACATATCTCTGGACGATGTTTTATTACCCAGTGCTAGCGATAGACCACACAACCCTCCTGAGGGATATACTGCCTTTATCGCCATGCCTGTGCGGCTGGATCTCTTCCTCCTTTTAACCAATATATCAGAGAGATGTTGTCGTTCTTAGGAATCGCTCCTTCACAGCTTCATCCCAACGGGCATGCACTACTAAACAGCGTCTTCGTCATATTTATGGATTGCCTTTTTCGCCCGCCAAGACCTAACGAGATCAGGCACATCTTCAATTTTAAGAGTAGGGGTGATAGCCCGTCTTTCACTTTTCTGGAGGCGGTCAGGAACTGTCAGGTCGTGACTGGGGCCTGGACCAGGCTTAGTTATTTCAAGAACGAGTGGTTTTTTGTTCGTTGCCCCCCAGGGTTTGTCAGGAGATGGTTATCCAGACGTAAGCATCATAATTCGTTATTGAGTGGTCACTCTTAATACTTTACATTAATATTCTGCTACTCTTGCAGCCATCATTTCAAAACCTGCTGGTGGGCATTATAGGGGTGTCGTTCAAAGCTTGCAAAGGGTTCCCCATGACTTAAGGCACATAGATTTGCTATTGACCGATGATAACTTAAGGACACTGGGTTTGATTGAGATGGGCCAGAGTATTGTGATTGAAGGTTTGGCGAAATCGGCCTCGAGGAAGAAGAAAAAAGTGGCAAAAAGAAAACCTGGCGTTGTAATAAGAGAAATGAGCGATGACGAAAGAACGCCCACAGACACTGATATAGCAGCCGACCTTTCCCGAATAGAAGAGGGTCAGAAAGGTAAGGCTGTTGTACCTAAGCTTAAGAGACGGAAGTCTGTAGTCGTAACCCGTTCCCAACCTGGGGTTACCGTTTCCAGTGCTTCTCCTTGTCAGTCTGGAGACCTTTTCACCGGGTTGGACGATATTCCCATTCCGGACTACGTATCTCTCCATCACGGGTCCGGGTTGGAAGAGCTCCGGGGAGCGCTTGACATAAGCGATTCTTTACCCGTTAGTGTAATCGACGCTTCTGGTTGGTCGGGGGGTTTGCGTATTTATTCACTTTTCACAACACCTCATGACTTCCACACGCATTGCAGTGTTTTTTCTTGGTACTTAATCGAATTGTTCCTTTTTTACAGGCATCATGTCGAATCGTCCTTCTACACTTGACAAACTTCGGCGAGTACACCATTCTTCATCCTACTATGAGTCTCGCCGCAGGGATTCTGACCGAGATCGTGAGCGAAGGTATTATGAGCAGGAGCACCGTGATAGGGACCATTCCCGACACTACTCCAGCCAGGAACATTCTGATAGGGACCGAAGGTATCGTTCACCCTCTCGTTCTCCTCCGTCATCCAGGGGCCAAGTACCTGTAGTTGAAACTTCGCGGCAACAATCATCTCAGCAAATTTCTAAACCCGGTCCACATCGCTCAAGGACCGATACAGCCACGACCGTAACCGTAGAGGAAGCACCCCTTGAACCGTCTGGTGAAGGGGCTATTAGAATTGCTCAGTTGAAAAAAGACTTTCCAGAGATATGCTTTGACGCCTATATCTTTCCACCCAACCTTAAGAGAATTCCTGAAGAGGCCGTGCACACTGCCCTTAGCTATACTTGGGATTTTTATGCTCAGTATAAAGAATGGTACAGGGCAGCCGTTAAAGCCTCAAAAGTAGCCTTCGAACGAGCCAAAGTTATTGAGAACTTGGAAGCAGACTTGGCTCAGAAGAACCGTATTGTTGACGTTCTTCAATCTGAAACGGAGTCTTCTCGCAAGGCTGAACTGGAGTCGTTACAGAAGGTCAATGAGACATTGGCTGAGATGGCAAAAATGCAACAAGCGCATTGTACTTTAGTTGAGGATTTAGGCCATCGATACAAAAACGTTGAGGTCGAACGAGATGTGGCGGTCAGGGAACTTGAGGAGTTAAAAGCTAAATTCGCCAGTTTAAATAAGGAAAAAGATGACGCTAATGCAGCTGCCCAGGAAGCGTGTGAGCAAGCCGTGTCTCTTCGAGCCGAGCGAGACGCGGCGGTTGCTAAGGTTGGAGCGGTGGAAGCAGAGGTAGAAGGGAGAGTTCAAGCGGAGATATTCAGAGTGGAAGCTGAATTTGACGATCTTCTCGACACTTATAATGCTAATGTACTTGAGCATAGGAATCTATCGTAGCTTGGAGATTATTCTATGCTTCTGCTTAGTGCTTGGAAAAAATTGGTGGCAAATAAAAGAGCATCTCTCCCTGAAGGCGCCATAGATGAGTTTGAACTTGAATCTCGCTTATTGAACGAAGAGGAGAGGAAACTCCTCCATGATGCGATGATCTCCGCTGAGAGGGAGAGACTTGGGTTTCATCATGTAGAGACGGGTGAGGGTTCTGGAGCCGCACACGACAGTGAGAATGTTCCAGTTGATGCCCCAACCTCATCTGGAGTCGTTACTACAGCTGGTCCACAAGTTATCCCTGCTTATAATCCGGATCGACCGGAATTGTCTCTCGGTACATCTACCGCTTCTGAACCTGTTCTATCAACGAGCAGCAGCAAAGAAGGTATTATAAATGTTGCTTTAAGTGTTTTTGGAATTTTGAACTTGTAGTCGATCTTTTGACCAATCCTCTTTTTTTTTTCGGTTTAATCAGTGACTGAGAGCGATGCGCCAGCACTTCCAATTACACAAGTTTCGCAGCCAATGCTAGGAGCCGTTGTTACTGAGGCCATCACGACCACTGTTTTTACTAGCGAGATGGGAGGAGGGAGCTCGATGTCGTTTGATGTTCAGATGATCGAGGAGCTTCTCAAACAACCTTGTGAACCTTTCCCTGACCCTTCCTTTACAATGGGTGGTGTTGCCTCTTCTTTTAGCTTATTTATACCGACCGTCCCTGTTTCCAGCGCTGATCGATCTATCCGAGAAGAAGAAATTCTTGCTGAGATAAGCGCTGAAATGGCTACGACAGTTGGTGGTTCTGGAGGCGATGTCGCTCCACCAAGCTTAACTTCTTCAATCATTACTTCTCTCACCAGCACTGTTATAACTTCTAGTGTTGAAGCTTGGCCACCCGCTACGGCTCCTCCGCCTTCGGTTCGCCCTCTAAAAAGGATCTCTGTCCCTTCTAGTTCTGAGGAAGATGTAGATATCATGCCAGACCCTGAGGACGCTCCAAAGAAGGACAAGAAATCTCGTAAGAAGCCGGGTAGCGTGTCTAGCGGCTCAACTCCAAAGAAGAGACATCGGAAGAAGAAGGACTGAACTTCTTGTTTTGTTATGCAGTTGCGAAGCAGAACTTCTTTTTACTTCTCTTTTTGTTGGCCGTGTATGAGTGTGGATCCGGCATCCACTTTATGAGTTGTTTTTGGTTTTATCATGTAATCAAACTCTTTTTTCGTTTGTTAATAAAATAGAAAACAGCTCTTTTCTTATTTGCTTAAGTATTGCATTGATTAGCTTATGCCCGCATATGCTATAAGCCGTGTATACATGTCCGCACTTCGGGGACTTAACATAATCTGTAGTTAACAGTTTGGTGTACTTGTGGTGTTTTCACCGTCAAGTAGAGTTTGTTTTTATTTGCCGAGTTTGAGAATCTTGGTCGCGAGTTGTGATCGATGAATAACCGAACTTCGGACATTGTCCCACTTCGGTCAGTGATTAACACTTAGCTTTTTCGCCCCCTAGTCTCGGGGAACGACATTTGCATTTTTGTGATCAAGTGCGTTTACTGCAAACTTTAAACATGTGTCCGCATTCTGGGGACTTAAGACAATCTGAGACCGATAATCCGGTTCGCACTCTGGGAATGAATCATTTGATGTCTATACTTCAACCCGCGTTCTGGGAAGTTGGAGTTCATTCGCCCTCTAGGAACGAATTGTTTTAATGTTTATACTCCAATTCGCGCTCCGGGAAGTTGGAGTCCGTCCGCACTCTGGGAACGAATTGTTTAATGTTTATACTCCAATTCGCGCTCCGGGAAGTTGGAGTCCGTCCGCACTCTGGGAACGAATTGTTTTATGTTTATACTCCAATTCGCGCTCCGGGAAGTTGGAGTCCGTTCGCACTCTGGGAACGAATTGTTTTATGTTTATACTCCAATTCGCGCTCCGGGAAGTCGGAGTCCGTTCGCACTCTGGGAACAAATTGTTTAACGTTTATACTCCAACTCGCGCTCCAGGAACCGAGATTTGAAGTTTATACTCCAATTCACTCTCTGGGAATTTGGAGTTGGCGGGGGGATTGTCGTGTGTCAATCCCCGTGAATGTTGATGTAGTGTTCTATCCCCGAGCTCGGGTTTCACTTAGTGAGTGACTGGTCGCATCACAATCACTCCCTACTTGAATAAGTCCCTCCTCGTAATGGGACTTAGCCCTTCGTGCATTGTAATATAGTGCGTCATATTCAGTAAATCACAGCTCTGGCTCGAAGAGATGGCATTTTATTGCTGAAACGAAAGAATACGGCAAAGTCAGTTGCCTTATTACAAATTTAAGTCTCAAAATACTAGAATAAAATGCAAAGAAGTAAATTGACAGAAAGTAAATACGTAAAATTTCTCATATGTAGTAGCGACGAAGACTTTCGCTATTCCAAGCTCTCGGCAAGGTAAAACCGTCAACTGTTGATAATTTGAACGTGCCATCTCCGAGCTTTTGTGAAATCACATACAGCCCTTCCCAATTTGGCTTCATGTGTGAAGGGACCGGATAAACTCTTTTGAGTACGAGATCGCCGAGTTCGAAGGTTCGCGGACGGACCTTGGCGTTGTACAGTCGGGCGACTTGATTACGATATGCGGCTGCCCTCAAATCAGCCTCTTCGCGCTTCTCATAGAGTAAATCCAAAGATTCAGCAAGTAATATGGTGTTTGTTTTCGGATCGTAATATGTTACACGATGGGAATGCACTTCCATTTCGACCGGAATAACGGCTTCAGAACCATAAGATAAGGAAAATGGGGTATGACCGGTTGCAGTTTTATGGGTCGTTCGATAGGCCCATAATGCCATAGGAAGTTCGTCAACCCATTTGCCCCCAGCTTTTTCCAGTCGCTTCTTTAGAATGGACTTGATAACTTTATTAACTGCTTCAACCTGACCATTTGCTTGTGGGTGTGCTACTGCAGAGAATTTCTTCTGGATGTGAAATTGTTGACAGAAATTTTTGAATTCAGCACTGTCGAATTGAGTTCCGTTATCGGTAATGATAGTATGTGGGAGACCGAAACGGCAGATGATGTTACGCACTACAAAGTTGATTACTTTCTTTGTTGTGATTGTCGCAAGGGGTTCAGCTTCAGCCCATTTGGTGAAATAATCAACCGCGATGATGGCGTACTTCGCGCCACCTTTGGCCAGAGGCAATGTGCCGATGATATCCATTCCCCACACCGCAAATGACCAAGGACTGACCATTTGGGTTATCTCAGTAGGCGGGGCTCTTGAAATTCGAGCATGTTTCTGGCATTTGTCACATTTTCTAGCGTAATCTGCAGCATCGCGATTAACGGTAGGCCAATAATACCCATATCGAAGTATCTTCTTTGCTAGTGCTTGCCCCCCAGTGTGATCACCACATTCTCCTTCGTGTACATCGTGTAACACTCGTTTGATTTCATCGTGTGCGATACACCGGAGGAGAGGAACAGAGTATCCTCTCCGATACATGACTCCATTCTGAATCACAAACCGTGAAGCCTTTCGCAGAACTTGTCTTTTCTCGCTTCGTCGCTCGGGCAATACACCGCGTTCGATATAATCTTGATAAGGAGTCATCCACGACTCCTTGGTGGAGGTTGCTTCAAATGCGAAATCAGTCTCCCTTCGATCAATGCTCGGAGATGATAGGGTTTCAATCGGAACAACCCCCAACTGTTGAGCCTCACCCGTGCTTGCTAACTTTGCCAATGAATCAGCTTTCTGATTGTGCTCTCGGGGTATGTAGAAAATGGCATAGTAATCGAATTGATTAAGTATCTCTAGAACTTGAATTAGATAAGCAGCCAGTCTTCGATCTTTGGCTTGATATTCACCTCGGACTTGACACACTATCAATTGGGAATCACAATAGATCTCTACAGCGATGATTTTCAGATCACGGGCAAGTTTTAGTCCGGTAAGTAGAGCTTCGTACTCGGCTTCATTGTTGGTTGTGCGGAACTCGAATTTCAAAGCATAACATATGGATCGTCCTTCAGGGGTCTCAAGCACTATCCCAGCTCCTGAACACCGATCGTTTGACGCACCATCGGTGTACATCTTCCAGATGTATTCGGGAGATATGCTGGTTTCGGGCAAGTCTTCAGGAATAGTGAATTCGGCTATAAAATCTGCTAGGACTTGGCCGTGAATGGCTCTCCTTGGAGTATAAGTGATGTCGAGTTGACTCAGTTCGATGTTCCACTTCAGTAACCTACCAGACGTCTCAGGCCGCGTAAGGACCTGTCGTAACGGCTGATCGGTGTACACAGTAATAGGATGAGCCTGGAAATATGGCCGGAGCTTCCTCGAGGCAATGACTACGCAATATGCCAACTTTTCAAGCTTTGGATAATTTCTCTCGGCTCCGGTTAATCGTTTACTCACGTAGTAGACCGGCTTTTGCACTCGGTCTTCCTCCTGAATCAATGCAGCACTGATCGCATTCTCTGATACTGCCAGGTAAAGATATAAGTGTTCATGATCTACAGGCTTTGAGAGGATTGGTGGTACGGAAAGATGCTGGATTGGTGATTGAAATGCGCCCTCGCAGTCTGTGTTCCATTCGAAGTTTCGTTTTCCCTTTCGAATTAAATCGAAAAATGGAAGGCATTTGTCGGTCGATTTTGAGATAAACCTGCTCAGTGCTGCCACTTTCCCGTTAAGACTCTGAACTTGCTTTATGGTTTTCGGAGTTTGTAGATTTCTGATTGCCCAAATCTTTTCGGGGTTGGCCTCTATTCCTCGGGCATTGACAATGAACCCAAGAAATTTCCGGATGCGACTCCGAAATGACACTTGAGTGGATTAAGCTTCATTCCGTATTTCCGGAGGATGTCGAACATTGATTCCAGGTCCCTGACATGATCACCAGAGTACCGTGACTTCACCAACATGTCATCTACATATACCTCCATAGTCTTTCCAATCTGATTGGCAAACATTCGGTTGACTAAGCGTTGATAGGTTGCGCCAGCATTCTTTAATCCAAAAGGCATGACTTTGTAGCAGTACAACCCCAAGTCGGTTACGAAGCTTGTGTGTTCTTGATCCGATACATGCATGGGTATCTGGTTGTAACCTGAGTAAGCATCCATGAAAGATAACAATTCATGTCCAGCGGTTGAATCTACCAGTTGATCGATCCGGGGGAGTGGAAAGCTGTCTTTCGGGCAGGCTTTATTCAGGTCAGAGTAATCGATACACGTTCTCCATTTTCCATTCGGTTTTCGGACAAGTACGGGATTGGACACCCATTCTGGGTATAAAGCGTCTCTAATGAACCCATTTGATTTCAACTTATCGACCTCTTCTTTCAGGGCAGCAGATCTCTCTGGATCCATACTACGCCTTTTCTGCTTGACCGGGATATATCGCGGGTCAATGTTCAAGGTGTGGCTCGCAATGTCAGGCGAGATTCCGCACATATCAGAGTGTGTCCAGGCGAACACGTCAAGATTCGCCCGGAGAAAATCAACCAATTCCTGTTGTGTCTTTCGGTCAAGTTGAGACCCAATCTTCAATATTCTCGAGTCATCGTGATCATCATCAATCGGGACATCAATGGTCAGCTCGGCCGGAGAAGCCTGACTTTCCGTAGATTCTTCTTTATTATCATTATCCCTTGGATCAAGATCCTTTTGGAATTGGTTGTGGTGCCCAGGCTGGAGCCCAGGCGCTAGTTGTCAATCGTCAGTAAAACGGGCGCAGAGAGATTCCTCTACGCCTTTTCCTTTCTCTTTCCGCTGCGCCTCTCGCAGCTCAGCAACATAACAGGCTCTTCCAGCAGCCTGATCTCCTTGTACAACTCCTATTCCGTGGTCAGTAGGGAACTTCAGAGTTAAGCACCATGGGGCGATAGCAGCCCTAAATTCGGCAAGGGCCGGTCGGCCCAAAAAAGCATTGTATGGGGAAGGAATATCTAAGACAACAAATTGCAACATCCGAACTCTTCGGCATTCTCCCGCTCCCAACTCTACTGGCAATTCGACTATTCCAGTTGGTATTGTTGCACTCCCATTGAAGCCGTGGACTCGTGATTGACAGGGCTTTAAGTCCTTAGCTTCCATTTTCATTAAATCATATGCTCTTTTAAATAAGATATTTACGGAACTTCCGCTGTCTACCAGGATTCTCTTCATCCAAGCAGGACCAACTTGAGCGGATATAACCAATGGGTCAATTGTGGGAGCTTCGACTTTATTAGCATCTCGATTTCTAAACACGATTTCATCAGTCATTGTCTTTTGTTGCTTAGCCGGTGTTCCGTCTTCCGAGTTGTTGCAACATTCAAAGTCTACATGCCTGATTGATCTAGCATATGACTCCATTTCTCTCCAACTTCTGTCAGTCGGATGAGGACCACCACTTATCGTATTGATAACCAACCTTCCGCCTGTGCGAGCAGGTTCACCGTTTCTTTCCTGATTCTGTGTTCGATTTTGATTAGATGGACCCGCTCCACCAGACTGCGGTGCCCGAACAAACTGGTCCAACTTTCTTTCTCTGATCAACTTTTCAATGAGGTCTTGCAAATGTCTACACTCATTGGTATTATGCCCATAACTTTCATGAAACCTACAGAACTTCCCTGTCTGAATTTGCTTCTCCAATGAAGGCTTCGGAGCAGGCTTCTTGTATTGTGTAGTATTACAAGTCTGTAAGTATACATTTTCCAGCGACGTGTTAAGCGGTGTATAATTGTCAAACATTGCGGCCCTACGCCTCGGACCACGACTCTGATCTTGCTTCTTGCTTCGGTTATCACCATTTCTTGATCGCTGGGCCTGTTTATTTTGAATATTCAATTTGACTTTTCCCGAATTTTCTCCGGACTGTTTAACCGCAACATTACTCTGAATCCCTACACTGCTGGGCCTTGTATCGTCCTGCTTCCTAGACTGTTTCGCATCCTCTCGCCTCAAGAATTGAGCAGCTTTGGAGTAGAAACGGTCCAACGATGCGGGAGGTTTCCCGGCTAGCCAATTTCCAAATTCAGAATCAGGGTCGATTCCTTTAGTCAGGGCCATTAGAATGGAATTATCATTAGGGTTGGTGATCTCTGCGCATGCAGCATTGAATCTCTCCAAATATCGTCTAAGTGTTTCTCCGGGAGCTTGAGTGACACTTGATAGGGTATTAACATCTTTAGGTCGGGCAATATGCATGCGAAATTGTTCAACAAATTTAGTAGCTAACTGGTCAAACGAAGAAATAGATTGGGGTGGTAATCGGGTGAACCACATTGTCGCAATTCCCCCTAAGGAAATAGGAAAACTGCGGCACTTTACTGCATCATCAGCTCTTGCAGCAGTCATTGACCATTCATATTTCAGAACATGTTGATTTGGGTCGGAATTTCCTTCATACATGGGAAGGGTTGGCATTCTGAATCGGCGAGGAGGTTCAGCATACAATATGTCATCAGTAAATGGGGTATGACTCCGGGAGATTCCCCAGTCGTCATTTGTTAGGCCTTGACTCTCGCGAATCATTCGCCGCACCATGGCTGAGAAGTCTGGTATTGGAAAATTCTATGGGTGGTGAGCCAAAGTATGGTCGGGTTCCATAGTGCAAGGTGGGATCGCACGCTGTCGACGATCCTCATCTCGCCTCCTTGGCTCGATATCTTCTGGGATATATGGCTCTGGAGCCTGTCCCTGCTGATGATAATTTTGATTGGAGTGATCTCGAGCATCAACCCCTATGTCAACTGCAGCGGTTGTAGCAGCTCGACCATCTACAGTGTACTGAGGAATAGTGCCTCCTCGGGAGGAGGGTCCGGTATGGAAGCTGGTGGAAGGGCCAACCCTTATCTGCCCAACGGTTACTGCCTGTTGACAGTCAGCGGCTTGCGTATGATTTCCGTCTAGCCTGGGACGGATAGATCGGGTATTGTAATCTGAGGAAGCGGAGCTTTCGGTGGAAGAACGAGGAGCTTGATCCCTTCTGGATTTTCTTCGTTTTTGGTGATTTAGTTGATTGGTCAACTCAGCATTAGCGCGCAATTGCTCAGTTAGCTGTTGTCTGCTCTGGGTTAATTCTTGAAGTAGTGCTTGGAACTCTTGCCTCGTGACCGGACCTGACTGATCCGTATGCCCAACAACATCTTGGTTAGTGGATTGTAGTTGTGTGGGGTTTTGCCTATCCCGGCCTTCCTGATCACCAATGTTGGAAGTGGTTCTTGTACTCACCATTTTGAAACGTTGAATTCTTTCCTAGACTTTTGACAAATCTGAGTAGAATGGAAGGAGTTTGAATATGAAATCTGGATCTCCCTCTTAGATTTATGCAATCCGGTATCGAAGATAGATCCAAGGAGCAGGAGAAAAAACTGGGTTTTTTCTCAGTGAAAGCACCAAAGTGTTTGTGTCAAAATTGGGCACAACACTCTTCGGAAGTTTTTGAAGAGATAATAAATGAAGAAGGCAAATTAAAAGTGAGGATTATCTAACAAAAACTCCAAGCAATAGAAAGTAAATTGCACAGAAGACAACAATTTAGAGTGGTTCGGCGATGTGCCTACGTCCACTATGAAGCTTTGTTATTTTATTGCTCGATATTCGGAGAATACAACTTTTATATGGCTAAGTACAGCAGTTCTTAAGCAAAAATTCGAATTCAAAGCTAGCGGCGGTGCTCTGAAGTGATTCTAGCGGCGTCCGGGCGTGCTTTATCTCTAGAAATTCTCCCCTCCCCTTTCTGAATGACCAGGGGCTCTATTTATAGGTGCTGGAGGCTGATATTTCTCCTAAAATTTGGGAAGACCACTTCTGACACGTGCAGGGGGCCCACATGGCTGAATTCTGGAGATCCGGGCCCGCTTTTGGATCGATTCGACCCTTGGTTCGAATCGATCAAAAAAGTGTCCAATCGGGATGAAACTTGGCGTGGCCATTCCTCTATGTACGTGCAAGCTCCTGTGAAAATTTCATAGCATTTGGACTTGTAGATCTCAAGTTATGATCGATTCAAGATTGCATTTTTAACTGACATACGTGCTTCGAATCGATGTTCTTAGAATCGATGGTGTTGGTATTTGTTCGAATCGATTGTTTGCTAGCTACTGCAGATCGATTCGAAGTTGCTTCAGTATGTTGGATTTGATGAACTCTTGCTTGATGGATTCGAAGACAGGAGCGCCTTGATGGATTCGAAGGCAGGAGCGCCTTGATGGATTCGAAGGCAAGAGTGCCTTGATGGATTCGAAGGCAGAAGTGCCTTGATGGATTCGAAGGCAGGAGTGCCTTGATGGATTCGAAGGCAGGAGCGCCTTGATGGATTCGAAGAGAAGGATTCGAAGGTATGCTCCTTCGATTCGATCAATCGTGCGTTCCTTCATATCGATCAAGGCGTTCCATGGTTCGATCGATACGAAGGGTTCTCTGCTCCATGGATTCGAAGATGGTTATGAATTGGGGTCGAGGCTTCTTGAACTTCATGGATTCGAACGATGTTCCTGCTTATGGATTCGAACTCTGATCGATTCGACCCTGGATCTCTCTGATGGATTCGAAATAAGGCCTACCCTCCTTATTTTCTCTTGGTGACATCTTGAGCATACGAACTCGGATCTCCCCGAAATTTGGAACGCTGGTTTCTACAGCTTTGCTTGACGTGTCTTACCAATCGTAGCCCGATCCGGACTTGGATAAAATTCATCGATATCTGTAGTTGCCCAACGATCATCCGGAGCTGAAGACGTATGATCCTGTTTCTTTCTGGTCCGTTCCTTGGTATCTCGGCCTTGCCAAAAGGCGGGATAACAGTATATAATATGACTTTTGAAATACACTTAAAACGAAACTATATTCACTTTAATAAGTTAATAACGTTTTCGAAATATAATAAATTATATTTTCAAATTTAGGACAGAATATCACCTCATAAAATTACACATATAAATTGTACAAACTATCAAATAACAAATCATTCCCAACATTCAGCTCATAATAACATAACTTGATAACATTAGAAATTCATAATAACCTTTGGAATTATATTAAATGTTAATTAACTTTATATCATTAACGTGTATACATATAAACACATAACATGCTTCCATATATAATTTAGTATTCACGAAGTTCCCTTTGGAATACATAGAATGTTAATTGAATTATGTTTCATATTTTCAAAACATATATATTTAATTTCCAAACAATTTATATAGTCAAATGTATAATTATCCTATAATTAATTAAATTCTTTGAATAAATAAATTATATATTATTTCATCAAATCACATACTACTTTTTAAAACACCTTTAATTTATTTACTTATAATAGATTTAAATTTATATAATTTTATTATATTTTTACCTATATTTTGAATAATTTAAAAAAAAAGCATGGGAAACGGTCGACCACCGGTCTACCAATCATGGTCAACCTATAGACCTAGTAGGTCAATCGTACCTAGAGCAATTTCGCTCCATTCTAATTAGCTACTAACGTATTTACCTCCTTCAACTTGCCTATTTCAGCATACTCATTTCATACAACACAAATCATCCACATATCATCCCAATTCAAGAATATACAAAGAGAATTATAGGATAGACATAGATGTTGTGAGCATAGAAACTCACATGCACGCTACTTTTCTACCTTTCTCTCCCTTAGAAAGAATGCATTTAGCATAACATGAACGCAATAGAACTCGATTCTTGCCATAAATGCAAAATGATATAGGGAACCACATAATTAAATTTTTGTAATTTTTAATAATTTATGCGATTTCTTATTAAATTTTGAGGATGAGAATAATTGAGAAGGAAGTAACCAGAACCAGTGAATTAAGAAGGGATAAATACATAAAGTAAAAATTGGTGAAGAAAGAAAAATCTCAAAGTAGACAGCTCTGGAAATAGCTTGGGCATGGGGTATTCAGGCTTGGGCTAAGAAAATATTTAAAATGAACAAATTGTATATATAGATATATATTGTTTTATTTATAAAACTAGATTCTAATTGATTTAAATAAATACAAATTACATTTCAAAATCACTTCTTTTCCAAACCAATATTATACATCAACTACATCACTTTTATAGAATACTATCTTCACATTTCAACTTATTTAAATTTAAATATCTTACTTTCACAATCTAAATCATTTTATTACATAATTTCTAAATCAATTAAATAAATCCCTAAATTCTAGTTAAACTAATTAAATCACTTAAATTAAATTACTTATTACTTGAATTTTAGGTTGTTACAGACTTTCCCTTTAAGAAAATTGCGCCTTGCAATTTCCTATTAGGAAAAATCTATAACTTACAACAACCAGTTAACCATATGACTACAAATTTATTAATATAAAACATCAAACATAAATAAAATTACTTTATAGATTTATAAAGTACTACTTTGAAACAATTATCTTTTCAATAATTATATTTTTTTCTTCAAGATTTCATCTTATACAAACTCAAACACAAACCCTATTAAAATTCAAATATTCCATCGAATAACCTTTAAATTATTTGAACAAAAACCAAAATTTTATCAACAAAATTCTTACTAAATCTTATTTCTCTATTTAATAAAATATCTTTCAATATATTATTTAATGTCAAGCATCTTATTTTCAACAGAATCATTTTCAAAGGCTATTTTTAACTTCTATTCACACTTTCTATAAAAAAAATTAACACTCTTCGAATTAATTTATGGAGTGAAGTATTAAACTTATTTCCATGATTCAATACTTCATAAACTAAATTTATATTCCTTAAAAAAATGATTCTTAGTTAAATAACTTTATTAATTTCATAAATTTTATATATTCCAAAATACTTTCTTACCGGAATAGTTCACTCCCGTTTAAAAGTTAAATTATCAAAACCTATGCTTTAACAAATTTCAAAACAAAGACTAAATCAAATATTATCCTTTAGTCATTTAGTAATACATCTTCCTTTTCTATGAAACACGTAATAATAATCATTAAACAATTATATTTCCAAAATCCATACTTATTTTAAATTTTTACTATATTCTTCTCATTAACTTTTATGTATTAATCTAAAATTAACACTCACATATAACTTAATTAAGTATATAAAAAGTTACCATTCTTCACTTAAAGAAATAAACTTTTAATTTATTATATGTATTCCTTCATTTAAGAATCCAAAACTTTATAACATCTAGTTATTTATAATTATGATCGAAATTTCATCAAACTATATATTATATACAAAATTCCCAAATGTATAAAATATAACAATGTTGCCTCGCCATTTATTATAGCGTTTACTTATATTACTTGGCTGTAATATTGTATATGAAATCAATAATGCCTCACCAATGATCTCTGCTATCCACTAAATTCCAATAGCTTCAAACATTGCTCAAAATACATAGACATAGAAAATATCTTCTATGATAAATTTACCAAAATAATAGATATAAGCTCTTATTTATAAAGCCTTTACAATATAGATTTCAAACATCATTTTTTCTCAAATAGCTAACTTCTCTTAAACTATTATTTAAAGTATTCAATCCTTTCCAAAATACTTTGATTTTTACACAAATTATTTATATCTTTCAAAATATTATGTCCAAAAGTCTCGTTCTAGTTTTTAAGAATCTTTATCGAATATGTTTCACCCGCATTGACCAAAATCCTTAGCACACTTAAGAGGCAACTTAACATAATTTCATTTCAAAATAAATTCTATAAGACTTATTTTCACATATTATTCAATATACTTACTTCAATAAAACTTTTATCAATTTATTTTATATCTTAAGTTAGTACTATAATTATATTGTATACTTTTCAAAAGATTTCTAATTGAAACATTCATTGGCTTCCTAAAATGTTTAATAACAATAAGACATACTTGAATATATTAAGAGTATTCATTTCTATCAAACACTTAGTAACTCCAAAACGTTTTCAAACAACCTTTAAACTCACACTCAAATATAAATATGCTAATCAATAAACCATTTCAATATGCATTTTATAACATCAAAAAAACATCTTTTATATTCATTCATAACAGGTATAAATCAATAATTATATTCATTTCACGGCTTTCATAAATACATAAAAAATTTCAAACATAAATTCAATACCAATAATTTTCAATAACTGAACAAATATATAAAACTACAATTGATATACCCATAGAAATGCTTATCAGTTTCCTACTACACACTTTGATTAAAATCAATAAGAACATAACAACACAATGCCAAACCAAAACATAACTATGCAATACTAAACCACCCCAGATATAGCATTTAACATATATGTAAATAATATTAGTTGGACTAACTTCTTTCATCCTTGCTACTCCAACCCTTAATATTATATACTTAAAGAAATATGTAAGTAATTATATAATTCTAAAATATAAAATACGTGCCCTAATGACAACCCAAAGTAATCATACCATATGTGTGTGTGTGTGTATGTATGTGTATGTGTGTATCTACTATTCCTCATTATTGGAAACTACCAAACAAACCCGAGGGAACAGGGACTCCAAGTATCTCTAAGGTCAAAATTCATGTCTTTATATACAATGTATGGTTTTGAACCTTCTATGATACCAAACTAATACACCTCACCTTTATACTCATACAATTCAAGAGTATAACTAAGTAATACTGTTAAATAATATAGAGAATGAGGCTATAAGGGTACACACGTGAATATTTCCTGGGACTAATATTGGTATGTATTAAACATTAAATAAATAACTTACCTATACGTAGACAATATCAGTACAACGCAATAAACACATGTGCATCTAGGATAGAACAATAAACAATATATACTAGATAATGAAGAACACAGAGTCAATATTGCATTGAAAACATATAACATAAAATGCATGATACTGTAAGGATACAAATAATTACAAGTGTCAACTATCTAAATGTAATACAATGGATAAAAATGTACAGTTGAATAGTACATATGTATATATACAATAATCAATGTCATGCAAATATCATACAACAATCCATATATAGTCTCGCCTAAGCACACTAAAACACTTGCTGGTCATATCGTCCATGTACCTAAAATGTCTCCAACTGACCTGAGCATTTTATAGATGACACACGGGCCAGACAGTGTCTAAATAAAGTATCTATAGACATAGGATACACAGTACAAACAAAGAATAATAACTAGTAACATTACCACAGGAATGCAAGTTAACATGTGGTACATCAATATATATATATATATATATATATATATATATATATATATTGTGTGTGTGCGTGTATAGAAATGTATGCACAGAAGGTACTTATGATACCATATACAATCATCAATGCATCACAGTACTTAAATATCTCAAAACTATGTATATAGAAGAACAATAACTCAGAAATCACAGAATCAATATAATTGGGTGAATCATATATATCCAAAAATCATCATTTAAATCTAAGAAAATTTCATCATTTAAAATGTCATTCGGGAAGGATGAATAAAGAATCACGGTCGACAGGTCAACCTAGTAGGTCGACCATACCTAGAGAAATTTCGCTCATTTCTGATCATCTACCAACATATTCACCTTATTTAACTCACCTATTTTAACAAACTCGTTTCACACAACACACATCATCCACAAATCATCCCAATTCTAGCATATACAAAGAGAATTAGAGGTTAGACATAGATTTTGTGAGCACAAAAACTCAACTATGCGCCTCTCTTCTTTCTTTCTTCTCCTTCTTAGAATGCATGCACATAACATAGCACAGTCGCAACAAACTCTATTCTCGCCATAAATGCAAAACGATATAGAAAATCGCATATTTAAATTTAGTAATTTATAATCATTTATATGATTTCTTATTGAATATAGAGGAAGAGAATTATTGAGAAGGAATTATAAGAAATTAGTGAACTAACGAAGGGATGAATACGTAATGCAAAGGTTGGTAAAGTAAGAAAAATCTCAAAGCAGGGAACTCTGGAAATAGTTTGGGCTTGGGATATTTTGGCTTCGGCCAAGAAAATATTTAAAATTAACAAATATATATTTATTTTATTTTATTTATAGAACTAAATTCTAATTAATTTAAATAAATACAAATTACATTTCAAAATCACTTCTTTTTGAATCAATATATACTTCAATTACATCACTTTTATAAAATATTATCTTCACATTTCAACTTATTTAAATTTAAATATTTTATTTTTACAATCTAAATCCTTGTATTACCTATTTTCTAAATCGATTTATCAAATAAATCCAAAATTCCAATTTAATTAATTAAATCATCATTATTTACTTTAATCAATTATTACTTGAAATTCGAGTAATTATAGGTCTCAGGTAGGTTCGAGCGGTACTTCAAGGATGCTATCAAGATTAGAAGCAAGGCATGCGCTGGTAGAAATGATTGTTGAACTGCAGAAGGAAGATAAGATTTGCGCCAGCATAATAAGGAGTTTGACTCTGGGATTGAGATAGTGGATCTGAAGAGGTTTAGTGTTGATAGAGAAGGCAGACTAAGGAAGGGTGAAAGGTTGTATGTTACGAATACAAAGGTCCCAAAAGGAAGTGTTGGACGAATGTCATCTTTCAAAGCTCACAATTCACCCTGGAGGTATAACGATGTATCGAGATATGAAAAGAAGTTTCTTTTAGAAAGGGATGAAGAAAGATGTGGGTGAGTATCTGAGCTGATGTCTTACATGACAATAAGTGAAGGTAGAACATTGGAAGCCTAGTCGGTTCTAGCAGCCTTTGGAGATTTCGATTTTGAAATAGACAATGTATCTACGGACTTCGTAGATGGATTACTAAGGTCAAGGGTAGGGAATGAAAGCATGTAGGTAATGGTTTGTAAACTAAGTGTGCTCATTACATTCCAGTGAAGGCCATGAGAACTGAAACAAGGTTTTTATATATATATATATATATATATATATATATATATATATATATGAAGGTAGTAATGAGATTGCATGGGATGCCTGGAACTATTATTAATTATTGAGATCCATTATTCACCAATGATTTTTTATCCAGCTTGGAGAAGGTGTTAGGGGCAGAGTTACACGAGTACTGCATACCATCCACAAATAGATGAGTAGATCAAGAGGGTCGACAAGGTCTTAGAAGACTTGCTGAGAGCTTGCATTTTAGATTTCGGTGGATGTTTGGAAGATTATGTACACTTGGTAGATTGTTCATACAGCAACAGCTATTAGAGCAGCATTGGGATGGCTCTATTTGAGGTGTTGTATGAAAGACCATGTAAATCACCTGCATGTTGGTTGGAGGCAAAGGATAAGGTCATGTTGGGCCCGGAAGTAGTCAAGAGTGCTGCTGAGAAGGTAGAGCTAATCAGATCAGCGATTGGAGCAACACAGTTGAGGCAGAATAGTTATGCTGACACTAGAAGAAAGGAACTTGAGTTCGCAGTTGGCGATCAGTTGTTCGTAGGTTTCTCCGATGAGAGGCCTGATGCATTTCGAAAAGACTAGGAGGTTAGCACCCATATAAGTAAGACGATTTTCTATCGTAAAAAAGATTGGGAAGGTGACGTATGAGGTGGAACTACCTAGCATTTTTTGTAGAGATCCATAATGTGTTTCATGTATCCCATATGTGAAAATGCAAGAGTAGTTAACCTGAGTGTAGTAGAAGACCTGGTCATAAAGCCAAATATGACCTATATGTGCAAGCCAATGTAGATAGTGGACCGAGATGATAAGCGGATTTAAAAGACGGTGGTGAAGCTAGTATGTGTTCAGTGGAGCTTGGATCGAGAAGAGTACATGTAGGAAATAAAGGAAAAGTTTAAGAGGACCTACAAGAATTGTTTGTTTCAGATTAGCATGTGAGCTATGTGTTGAATTGTATTGTTAGACCATGTATGTGTGAAAATTATGGTTGATTGTCATATTAGTATATAGCACTACAATATTTTTTTGAATTGCAAAATTCATAGGTTTACGCTCAAGAATAAGCATGGGATAGATTGGCAATCATTACCGTGCCTTAAAGGAATTTAGAGGTGAAATTCTTTTAAAGGAGAACTGTATCAACCCATAATTATTGGTTGATTTAATTAATTAATTATTCGAAAGCTCAAGTTATGCTAAATAAGAAGAAAATGAGTAATGGATTAATGAAAATAGTATGAGGGCCTAATTCTAAATTATTGCAGGACAATGAACATTACTCTTTCCATTCATTCATTCGTTTATTTTTGTAACAACCCGGATTTTTGACGGCTGATTTATAATATTTAAATTGGATTTAAATATTTAATTTGGATTTTAATTTGATTTTGAATATGAAAAGTTGGTTTGATTTAATAAAAAGAACTCAGAATTTAAATATAATCATTAATTGAATAAATTAAATAATGATTGACAATTGGGTAAATTATATAAATATGGAATTGTGAGCTTGTTTAAAAAAATTTAACGGCTTATAAAATTTATATTGACAATACTGGAAGTAATAGAGGGATTAAAATTGAATTTAACCGTCATTTGTTTAATTTTAAATTTACATCATTTAAATTGACATTTAAAAATAGCCTTCCGAGGCACAGTCTCGGAATTCAACGAAACCTGTTCCATTGGATCCGTAATATTGAGTTATTGCCGGATTTCAAATTTCGCAATTTTCGGAGTCTTCGTGTGAGCGTACGAGATAGAAACGTTTAGACAATAATTAATCGTTTTAAATTTAAAATATCCCACATCAAATCATAGCCGAATTCTTTCATCTCAAGCCGACCTAGTTTGATATAAGCCACCATTCTGTCTTCCATCCGCGTTAATCACGCAATCTCCTTTCTTATTCCTCAGCTCAAATCACATGGCGTAATCATATCGAAGAAAATAAATGGCGACTAAAATTTTCTTCTTTGTTCGTTCCTTCATTTCAATCCAAACCTCACAAATCAAACTTCCTCTTCAAAATCGAACACAGCCGCCCCTTTTCCCAAATCAAATCCATATTTCGAATTAGGGCATCGTGTTGGGTTTCTCACGTAGGTGTTTGGGGCATTGGTCACGGTCTTCGATCTGGGGAGGAAGCGGCGACCTTGTTGAGTCGCGCGCGAGAGGACGAGGCGAGGGTTCGAGATCGATTGTGGGTAGCCGCGACGTGTACGATGGTGGAGGTGAACCGCGAGGCGAAGTCGCGATGTCGTTGCAAGGAGATGGCGGTCTCGATCGAGTCGCGCCCTATTGCGCTCGGTAGTTCTGGCATGGGTTGGGTCGCGAGATGGTTATGGATATCGCGATGGTGAGGAGGTTCATCGAAGCTGGTGCTCTCTCCGGCAGTAGAGTGTTCGTGCGCGTATGTGGGGAGCGACGCAGCAGTGTAGTCACGTGGGGTGGGGCATCGCAGTTTCGATCGGGTCAGTAAGGTAAAACTAATTTTGTTCAATTTATATATATATATAGATATATATGAATTAAACTGTTTTACGATTTGTGTAAATATGAAATCAGAGCAAATATATATTCTGTAAGCATATACACCCATTTTAATATATACTGTAAGTGGAAAATTTAAATTTTTATTTACAAAAAATAAAAATATACATAGGGTTGAAACGGGAAATTTTTTTGAACATTTGATTTGAATGGTTATTAAAAATTTGACCTTTGGTTTATATAGATTATTTCATAAAATATATATATATCTAATATGTCACTAAATTAATAATTTGGGCATAAAAGAAAGTGTAATTAAGTTAGGTTAACGATCATTTGGAAATTTAGTAAATTGCTAGTTAATTTTTAAAAGGGAAAACTTGTTACAATTTAATTACTTGTTTAAAACTGAATCAATAGTAAATGAAATTTTTTTAATTAGTAATAGATTGTTCGATAGATTCCAATATTTATAAATCATATAACTTGTTTATTCAAGGTCAAATGGTATGGGAACGAGTCAGGATTGGATCGGTTTGGCAAAAACCGAAATCAAAGGTGAGTTAATCTCACTCGGTTAAGTTAAAATTTGAATTGTGAATTTAAATTTAATTGTTGAATTGCTTGAATGATGATTGAAGTAGTAAATAATTAAATAAACTTTTTACGTCGCGTAATAAGCGGATGTTAGAAATATTAAACCCAAATACTGCAATATTTCACATTGAAGTGAAATTGTTATTTTATTGTGCTAACATCTGTGGATGCAGAGAAACAGGTTGGAGGGATCCAACAGGATTCCTCAAAACTATTTATTTTATTTCGTATATATGCTGTTCTGTGAGAGGATGATAAATTGATTTGTGTGGTTTTATAGATAATTGAATTATCAACTGTTGAATTACAGAGAAGTTGAGAATTTGAAATTTCTATTACCGTTGATAAATTAATCTGGAGAAGTTAAATAAAACACAAATAGAAAATATTTATTTGAAATTTGAATCTACTTTAATTGAGAATGAAGAAAAGAAATAAAAGTATATTTTCTACTTAAGTTAAACTTTTAGGTGATAAAGTTGAGTTTTGGAAAATTTAAATTATAAATTTATACTTGAACGAATATTGTAATCGATAAGTGAAGTAAAGAAAATGGAATTATATTAAGGAATGGAAATGGAGGTCTATTAAGGAAATAAAAAGAAATATTAATAAGAAAAGAAAAGAAATTTATTAGGAAATAAAGAAGATGCTATTAAGAATTACGAATAAGAAATTCTATTAAGAGTCAAAAGGAGATTTTATTTAATAATGAATGGAATTTGTTGAATGGGACAATATGGAACTTTATAGAAAGAAATAAATTATAAAGATGGGATTTTTAATCAAACTATCTTATAATAAATGAAAATTCAAGGAGATTTTATAAATTCATGAATGGAATTTATAAATGAGATATGAAATTTATTGGATGGAAATAGTAAGATATTTCAAAAGGTGAATGTGGACAAGAGGCATTTATAAATGGACATTGGATTTTCTAAAATTATAATTTATTTTAAAAAGAATATTTTAAATTACTATATTATGTAGGTTTTATAAATCATTATTGAACTTAAATATTTCGAATTAGTATTTTTGAAAGGTTTAGCAATTATTTGTAATAAACTCTAATTTTTCTAAAATCAGCATTGAAATTTATAAATAACTAGATATATATATATATATATATATTATTACTTCTTATTTTATAAATCTAGATGTTTTCAAAATGTTTTTAAAATCCAATTAAAATCCTCTTGTGATGGTAAGTAAATTAACTTAAATGAGATAAGATTTAGGAGAAATCTTATAAAGTGGAGAAACTGAGTATGTAAATTTATAAGCAAAGTATAAATTGATTTTTGAGAAAGGAATAAGAAAATAAGAAATATTTTCAAAGGTCAAATCAAATTGAGTATGTATGAGAAATCAGTTAAGTGTTTTCATGGGAATAAAGGACTTTGAAAATTTATTCCAAATAGGCTAGATGGGAATATTATCTGTATGATAATTGGGGTAAATAATTGTGGAAATTATTTGATGGTTGCTTGTGTGTGATTAATTGATAGTTAAATAACCGACTATCAATACTGGACAATGCGATGATCGTTTCGAAGAGTCTGGGATTGGATTTAATTATCCGAAAACCACTTTGATCCCGTTTGTACGATTACGAATGAAGACCGTGAAGAGTTGAAGACGGTGATTCGGTTTGTCCAAACCCAGGGTAACTTGTATGGATTGAATTCTTTCAGAACATCGTCAGGTAAACGATGAGCATTGTAGGTGACGCATTCTTGAAAGGTAACGCTTAACCTCAAGCCTCATCAACCGGGAATGACTAAAACAGAGGAGGTGCAGCAAGGTTAGGTGGATCATGCCCAAGCAGGACAAGATATTTCCCCTGTCTAGATGTCCCTTTTTATTCGGCTTAGTGGGTGGTTGGTCGCGCCAACCACGGGGTTTATCTTGTTCGGGACTGTTCAGTAAGGAATGGTTCCGGTCTTGTGTTGCAGGGGAGGAGGCGTACTCCTCGGTACTCTGATCTAGGCCGGGTACTGTGACGGGCGATACCCCAGTAGCCCAGTCATTGATGGAAATCCATTCTCCCTACGAGCCTTGTACGAGTTTTGTTTGTATTACCCACTTTGTGGCTAGTAGCTGGAATTTAATAGATCTAACAATTTCGGCTATTTTATAAGTATTTGTATATAGACCCTATTATAATATCAGAGGATTTCTATAAAAATGTTTTAGCTATCGTAAGGTAAAAACCCGACATGTTTGTTTGTGGCGTGGTCTTACGAGATGCTTTTGTTTTCAAAGGATTTTCGAAACTTTAATAATCCAACTGAGTGTGATTTTCTCATGCTGGTATTCCAGACCGACTCGACTGTTGTTTTATATGATGCTCGGGTCAGACCGAGTTAAACAGGATTCGGGATTTTATACTGGAGCTCAGGAGACGAGCTGATAGCAGAGCGTATCTACGTATTTGTCTATTATTTCCGCTGTGTATGATCACATAGTAGTTGTCATGTATGATTGATGGATGTACTCTAATGATGGTATGAATATATATGTATACAGTACAGATTTCTTGTATTTAAAACTGTATTCTATATATTATATTTTATTCCGCCGCGATGTGAGATTCTGATGTTGTTTTCTTTTCTTCTTCTCCTACCTCTTTCTTCTTTTACCCGAAGACTCGTATTTTTGTGCCTCTTTGGATTGAACTGTGGTGGAATTTGTTAGTTCAAAGGGGTACGGATTTGCGGGCCTTTACACTTGGTATCAAAGCTGAAAGGTTAAGCGAGAACCTTGGCTCTGGTGGGGAATTACTCATTTGAAATAGAGTCAATGGTACTCTAGAATGAGTTTGAGCGTATATAGATATGAGTGCATATTTGTTAGTGAATGTAAAATGATTTTATATTGCGTTGATTGATTTATTGAGTGGTATATGAACCTTCGTCGGCACAGCCTCGAAAACTGTATCGAAGGGGTTTCTAAACACTTAAATAGAGCAATTCGACACAATATTGATTTTATAAAGTGGGTGAATGAAATAATTTCATCCAAAACATATTTTGATATAAAAGGGATATTTTTCTGAAATTATTATAACCTGGATGTTTGGATGATCATATTTTTACAAATGAGATGATTAAATTTAAAATAGCTAACTAATCAAGGAAAACATTTAAATGTTGAATTTTGGAATTAAAGTTTAAAGTGAAAGGTTAAAGATGGAAATTTAACTTGGATTAAAATTTAAAACTTGAAATTTAATTAATGATTTGGAAGGAATAAATGAGTAGATTTTAAATGAATTGAGAAGATAAATAAAACTTAAAGTGGATTGAAATTAATTCAAGTTATGTGAATGGAAGTAAATTGAATTAAACTGAAATTAAAATTCAGTTGTATTTGAATTAAGTTGTAATTGGAATTAAAAATGGGACTAGGTGATATCGAAGAAGTGGAAGTTCATTAATTAAAATAGATTGGTAAAGTACCTTAAACTTTGGATGTGAATGGATAGTAAATAGCCAATTTAATTGGATTGAGAACTTTGTACTGGAATTATCTTAAGCTAGGGTAATATTGGAATTTGAATGAAGATGAATTAAATTGAGATATAGATGATATTATAATAAAACTCTCACTTGAGTAAAAATTCATAATAAGGAAATGAGGTTGAGTTTAATGTAAGCTGGGTTAAGTGAAATTTGAATGTAAATATATATACTTGGCTAAGTAAAAATGTATAAACCTGGATTAAAATAAAATGGGAATATGGTTATCTGTAAATAAATGGAAGTGTGAAGATAAATAAGAAGTGGGCTTATAAAATTATGATGGAATAAATAAGTCAAATAGAATTGTTTGAAATTGGGAAATGAATAGAAATCCAAACTTGAATTATAAAATAGAATTGAACCAAAGAAATTTACATGAAGAAATTTTTGAAGCTAAAAATCAAGTATTGAAATATAAATTGGGAGTAAACTAATTTGGGATAAATTAGTAACCTGAATATGTGAATAAACTTTGAATTGGTTAAATAAAGGTTGAATGGTAAATTAATAAAATTGGGTTGTGAATTTAAGTGAATGGTAGAAAGAGAACTTGAGCTATATATCTAAAATTCAACTGGGATTGGTTGGTAAATAAAATGAAATTGGATTAAATATAAATGGTTATAAGTGCAAACAAAAATCCAATTGTGTATAAATAAAGTGAAAATGGTCTTGAATTTAATTAAATAAGTTCGAGAATGAATCGAATATGGGAATTGAAATTTTAAAATGAAATAATTCATTGAATTAAGAAGTAAATGAAAGAGATTTGATTTAAATAAAATCAAATTAAATTGGAAATGAATTTATGGGCAAAAGAAATAAAATTTAAGTTATGAAAGTTAAATAATTTGAAGTAAATTAACTTAAGTCTAAAATTCAATGAAGCATGATTTAAATAAATTTGGGACATGAGTATTGAATTTTAAGCATTGAAGTTGTCAAGCTTAATAATAATAAAAAAAAACAAATGGTGTTGAATAAAATCAATGCAAAGATGTGGGTTATGAATAAATTAGAATGGAACGAAATTTCATATAACTTGAGTTGGAATCAATTTTAAAACAGTTGTAAAACTAAAGAAATTGTTTGTTGAACGAATATTGTCAAATTTGAATGAAATAATTGTTGTCGTCGTAAACATGTTTGAATAAAGTTCTTTGGAATAATAGAAGTTAATAAACTTGATTTTTGAATAAAGTGCCATGAATACAAATAGTTCGGGTTAAGAATGGATTGAATAAAAGAATGATATTGAAAATCATTCTGAATCGAATATGATGTTGTAAATTGAGTAAAAGCAATTGGATTTAATTGGAACCTTATCAATTGTTTATACAAAGTGCTTGTATACATTGTTTATAAAATATGGTTTTGAATTGTTAAGAAGCAGGAATTGATTTTTTTTGAAATCAATTAAATTTAAAATGGGTTTATTTGGGCATAATTTTGAATTGGAAATAAGTAAATGTGTTGTAACTCACTTAAAGTTGAATGCAAACGGTATTTATGTCAGTTATAATCAAATGGAACTAGTTTGGAAACTATATAAATTTGTTATGAAGTTATTTATATAGCATTGCTTATGTTATTGATGTGTTGTAGTTATTTAAATGAATGCAATGTTATAAATTTTCAAAAATATGTTACTTATGAGTTTAAATTGAGTAAGTACAGGTACCAGAAGACTGTATAGCGGGATTTTGGGCACGTTAATGCTAAAATTAAATAAGCCGCTTGCTTAAAATGCTAAATAAGGTACGCCTACACAATAAAAATAGGAAATATGAACTGTTTTTGGTTTTTCTGACCGTGTGGGTCGATGTATATATATTTATATCTATTGTCAGATTGCAAAAGCTCCTCCGTGCAAAGGAGACTCTGCCAAAAATTTTCAAAAATTTTGGGAGTTAGAAAATTTTTGAAGTTCTTGAAAATTTTGTTAACCACAAATGTTTTCAAATTGGAAATTGAAATAATTGGAGAAAGAAACTAATTTGAAATAATGACATGAATTTATTATAAATGAAAAATAGAATTTAAATATTCGGAATTAAAGAGAGATTGAATACATATAGAAATGAAAGAATCAATTGAATAGGAATGAATACAAACTAAAGTGGTAAGATAAAAATAAATAATAAGAAATACATAAGATGCTTATACTAACTTAAGTGAGGAAAAATGCATTCTCAATTGAGAATTGATATTCAAATATAATCTAAGGTAATATTTGAATGAATAGATATTGACATTTGTAAGGTAGTCGATAAAATGTTTTTGAATATTGTGATTGGTATATTGCTGTGTAAGATATGCAGGTAATATAAAGGTAAAGAGAATTGATTTTGGTTTTAGAAGATAAATAAGTAATGCCCGACAAAAAGGTATGTGTTTGAATTTCTATATGGAAATTGATTAGGATTTTGATCGAGCCACTTGGCTTTTTGTTTTCTTTTGGGTTTTTGAGAGACCGTAGAGCCATTTTGTAGTTGTACCGAGCTAGCCGCGCAAAGGAAACGCTGGCAAAATTTTTCGGGAATTTAGGGTGTTAGAAAAATTTTGAGAAAATTTTGATAATTAAAAAATTTGAGTTTAAATTGAAAACTTGAATGGTTTAATAAATAGTATAGTCTGAAACTAGGGAAAAGTTTGGAAAGTTATAAGAAGGATAATGCATTTTTTTTACAGAGGTAGTTTGGTAGGATGTTGAATTGTTGATGGTAAGGAAATAGTATCGGGTATGGGACCATTCTTCCTAATTAGTAATTTCGGGGACAAAATTCTTTTAAGGGGGGAGGAATGTAACAACCCGGATTTTTGACGGCTGATTTATAATATTTAAATTGGATTTAAATATTTAATTTGGATTTTAATTTGATTTTGAATATGAAAAGTTGGTTTGATTTAATAAAAAGAACTCAGAATTTAAATATAATCATTAATTGAATAAATTAAATAATGATTGACAATTGGGTAAATTATTTAAATCTGGAATTGTGAGCTTGTTAAAAAAAATAACAGCTTATAAAATTTATATTGACAATACTGGAAGTAATAGAGGGATTAAAATTGAATTTAACCGTCGTTTGTTTAATTTTAAATTTACATCGTTTAAATTGACATTTAAAAATAGCCTTCCGAGGCACAGTCTCGGAATTCAACAAAACCTGTTCCATTGGATCCGTAATATTGAGTTATTGCCGGATTTCAAATTTCGCAATTTTCGGAGTCTTCGTGTGAGCGTACGAGATAGAAATTTTTAGACAATAATTAATCGTTTTAAATTTAAAATATCCCACATCAAATCATAGCCGAATTCTTTCATCTCAAGCTGACCTAGTCTGATATAAGCCACCATTCTGTCTTCCATCCTCGTTAATCACGCAATCTCCTTTCTTATTCCTCATCTCAAATCGCAGGGCGTAATCATATCGAAGAAAATAAATGGCGACTAAAATTTTCTTCTTCGTTCGTTCCTTCATTTCAATCCAAACCTCACAAATCAAACTTCCTCTTCAAAATCGAACGCAGCTGCCCCTTTTCCCAAATCAAATCCATATTTCGAATTAGGGCATCGTGTTGGGTTTCTCACGTAGGTGTTTGGGGCATTGGTCACGGTCTTTGATCTGGGGAGGAAGCGGCGGCCTTGTTGAGTCGCGCGCTAGAGGACGAGGCGAGGGTTCGAGGTCGATTGTGGGTAGCCGCGACGTGTACGATGGTGGAGGTGAACCGCGAGGCAAAGTCGCGATGTCGTTGCAAGGAGATGGCGGTCTCGATCGAGTCGCGCCCTATTGCGCTAGGTAGTTCAGGCATGGGTTGGGTCGCGAGGTGGTTATGGATATCGCAATGGTGAGGAGGTTCATCGAAGCTGGTGCTCTCTCCGGCAGTAGCGTCTTCGTGCGAGTATGTGGGGAGCGACGCAGCAGTGTAGTCACGTGGGGTAGGGCATCGCAGTTTCAATCGGGTCAGTAAGGTAAAACTAATTTTGTTCAATTTATACATATAGATATATATATGGATTAAATTGTTTTAGGATTTGTGTAAATAAGAAATCAGAGCAAATATATATTCTATAAGCATATACACCCATTTTAATATATACTGTAAGTGGAAAATTTAAATTTTTATTTACAAAAAAAAATATACATAGGGTTGAAACAGGAATTTTTTTTGAACATTTGATTTGAATGGTTATTAAAAATTTGACCTTTGGTTTATATAGATTATTTCATAAAATATAATTATCTAATCTGTCACTAAATTAATAATTTGGGCAGAAAAGAAAGTGTAATTAAGTTAGGTTAACGATCATTTGGAAATTTAGTAAATTGCTAGTTAATTTTTAAAAGGAAAACTTGTTACAATTTAATTACTTGTTTAAAACTGAATCAATAGTAAATGAAATTTTTTTAATTAGTAATAGATTGTTCGATAAATTCCAATATTTATAAATCATATAACTTGTTTATTCAAGGTCAAATGGTATGGGAACGAGTCAGGATTGGATCGGTTTGGCAAAAACCGAAATCAAAGGTGAGTTAATCTCACTCGGTTAAGTTAAAATTTGAATTGTGAATTTAAATTTAATTGTTGAATTGCTTGAATGATGGTTGAAGTAGTGAATAATTAAATAAATTTTTTACGTCACGTAATAAGCGGATGTTAGAAATATTAAACCCAAATACTGCAATATTTCACATTGAAGTGAAATTGTTATTTTATTGTGCTAACATCTGTGGATGCAGGGAAACAGGTTGGAGGGATCCAACAGGATTCCTCAAAACTATTTATTTTATTTCGTATATATGCTGTTCTGTGACAGTATGATATATTGATTTGGGTGGTTTTATAGATAATTGAATTATCAACTGTTGAATTACAGAGAAGTTGAGAATTTGAAATTTCTATTACTGTTGATAAATTAATCTGGAGAAGTTAAATAAAACTCAAATAGAAAATATTTATTTGAAATTTGAATCTACTTTAATTGAGAATAAAGAAAAGAAATAAAAGTATATTTTCTACTTAAGTTAAACTTTAAGGTGATAAAGTTGAGTTTTGGAAAATTTAAATTATAAATTTATACTTGAAGGAATATTGTAATCGATAAGTGAAGTAAAGTAAAATGGAATTATATTAAGGAATGGAAATGGAGGTCTATTAAGGAAATAAAAAGAAATATTAATAAGAAAAGAAAAGAAATTTATTAGGAAATAAAGAAGATGCTATTAAGAATTACGAATAAGAAATTCTATTAAGAGTCAAAAGGAGATTTTATTTAATAATGAATGGAATTTATTGAATGGGACAATATGGAACTTTATAGAAAGAAATAAATTATAAAGATGGGATTTTTAATCAAACTATCTTATAATAAATGAAAATTCAAGGAGATTTTATAAATTCATGAATGGAATTTATAAATGAGATATGAAATTTGTTGGATGGAAATAGTAAGATATTTCAAAAGGTGAATGTGGACAAGAGGCATTTATAAATGGACATTGGATTTTCTAAAATTATAATTTATTTTAAAAAGAATATTTTAAATTACTATACTATGTAGGTTTTATAAATCATTATTGAACTTAAATATTTCGAATTAGTATTTTTGAAAGGTTTAGCAATTATTTGTAATAAACTCTAATTTTTCTAAAATCAGCTTTGAAATTTATAAATAACTATATATAAATATTTATATTTATTATTACTTCTTATTTTATAAATCTAGATGTTTTCAAAATGTTTTTAAAATCCAATTAAAATCCTCTTGTGATGGTAAGTAAATTAACTTAAATGAGATAAGATTTAGGAGAAATCTTATAAAGTGGAGAAGCTGAGTATGTAAGTTTATAAGCAAAGTATAAATTGATTTTTGAGAAAGGAATAAGAAAATAAGAAATATTTTCAAAGGTCAAGTCAAATTGAGTATGTATGAGAAATCAGTTAAGGATTTTCATGGGAATAAAGGACTTTGAAAATTTATTCCAAATAGGTTAGATGGGAATATTATCTGTATGATAATTGGGGTAAATAATTATGGAAATTATTTGATGGTTGCTTGTGTGTGATTAATTGATAGTTAAATAACCGACTATCAATATTGGACAATGCGATGATCGTTTCGAAGAGTCCGGGATCAGATTTAATTATCCGAAAACCACTTCGATCCGGTTTGTACGATTACGAATGAAGACCGTGAAGAGTTGAAGACGGTGATTCGGTTTGTCCAAACCCATGGCAACTTGTATGGATTGAATGCTTTCAGAACATCGTCAGGTGAACGATGAGCATTCTAAGTGGCGCGTTCTTGAAAGGTAACGCTTAACCTCAAGCCTCATCAACCGGGAATGGCTAAAACAGGGGAGGTGCAGCAAGGTTAGGTGGGTCATGCCCAAACAGGACAAGATATTTCCCCTGTCTAGATGTCCCTTTTTATTCGGCTTAGTGGGTGGTTGGTCGCGCCAACCACGGGGTTTATCTTGTTCGGGACTGTTCAGTAAGGAATGGTTCCGGCCTTGTGTTGCAGGGGAGTGGGCGTACTCCTCGGTACTCTGATCTAGGCCAGGTACTGTGACGGGCGGTACCCCAGTAGCCCAGCCATTGATGGAAATCCATTCTCCCTACGAGCCTTGTACGAGTTTTGTTTGTATTACCCACTTTGTGGCTAGTAGCTGGAATTTAATAGATGTAACAATTTCGGCTATTTTATAAGTATTTGTATATAGACCCTATTATAATATCAGAGGATTTCTATAAAAAATGTTTTAGCTATCGTAAGGTAAAAACCCGACATGTTTATTTGTGGCGTGGTCTTACGAGATGCTTTTGTTTTCAAAGGATTTTCGAAACTTTAATAATCCAATTGAGTGTGATTTTCTCATGCTGGTATTCCAGACTGACTCGGGTGTTGTTTTATATGATGCTCGGGTCAGACCGAGTTAAACAGGATTCAGGATTTTATACTGGAGCTCAGGAGACGAGCTGATAGCAGAGCGTATCTACGTATTTGTCTATTATTTCCGTTGTGTATGATCACATAGTAGTTGTCATGTATGATTGATGGATGTACTCTGATGATGGTATGAGTATATATGTATACAGTACAGATTTCTTGTATTTAAAACTGTATTCTATATATTATATTTTATTCCGCTGCGATGTGAGATTCTGATGTTGTTTTCTTTTCTTCTTCTCCTACCTCTTTCTTCTTTTACCCGAAGACTCGTATTTTTGTGCCTCTTTGGATTGAACTGTGGTGGAATTTGTTAGTTCAAAGGGGTACAGATTTGCGGGCCTTTACAATTTTACTAGAAAATAAAATAAAAACTTGAGAGGAAAATTAATTGTGATGGCCTAAAAGTGCAAATAAAGAGAAGGTAAGGAAATGCAACCTAAAACGGGATTAAGAAAACTAAAGCATGATATTCCAATGATCTAGATAAGTAACACTAACTCTATTTTAAGACAACCAATTTTCTGGTTGCGATTTGATTTTGTTTACTTTTATATAAGATGGGTATTCATATGGATTTTATTGAACAAGTAGAATGCATAATGGATGTTTTGGGAAAAATATATGAACAACGGTTGTTTAGATATATTTCCCTACGTTAATGATTCCAAAATATTATGAATGTTTTATATGAAGTTCTAACCATGATTTTAGAAATAGGTTTTTAGTTTGAAAGGTTTACGATGTCAAAATAATTTTTTATGATATTTTGAAGGAGAATACCTAGAAAATAAATAAGAAAATACCTGTAAAAATCTAGATCAAGAATAAATTATATTAGAATAGTTTTCCATGAATTTTCTAGGATTTTATTAAGGTTTTCTATGAAGAAAATAAGCCAATATAAGCTGGACACTGCGTTGGAAAATAGGGGACTACGTGGATGCTAGTAGTTTAAAAATTATATGAAGAAACAAGTGTAAGATGGATAGGGAACAAAATCCATACAAACGCCGAAAAGAAAATAAAGGACACTATCAGTAAAAGAAAGTAAAATCGTAACGAATTAGGGAGTAACACATGTAAAGACGCTGTCAGACGTTTCAGACTTTTTCTAGTGTAAAACTAAGGCGGAGGCCAAATGTTTATAAGAGAACTGTGCATACAAGGACGGAGTAGTGTTTTTCCAAGGCGATCCGAGGACTTTTAGGAGATAATAGATCTGTGTCGCAATATGTAGAAGACGGGTAGCGCTGTGAAAACTATAAATTTGAAGAAACTAAACTGCGTTGCAATAAGAAAAAGGCATGTTGCGCTGCAATTTGGAAACATTTCCTTAATAAGCAGGGTGTATTACGCTAATAGCTTTGGGCAGAGTGGTTCTATGCCAAGGAAAGATGGAATGAAACCTAGTGTAAGACAATTAGGTAGGACTCGGGGAGTTCCCAGGGCTATTAAGGGGAAGAACTACTGCGCTAGAGGTAGGATTGGAAGCGCTATTGACACTAAGTTAGGGATGCTCACTCAAATGCACACCCAGGGAGGGTGATGGGAGGCATTCATCTTCCAAGAGACTACGGTGGGCCAATTCTACGTAGTTTCAAACAAAAAAATGTTTGGGGACTTCGTGTTGTTATTTCACAATTGTCCAGAATCTAAGTAAGGGACTGCATCTGTCTATTTCTTTTTGGTCTAGAGCTTACCCAAAAATGAATTTAAAAGAATATTGCAGGAGGCTGAGTCAATGCGCTTTAAGTTTAATAAATGAATCTAAAGAATGCTGCAAAATGTATTCGCTCTATTCTTATTTAATACTATTTGTGGAAAAGTTGCTCATAATCCATGATCATAGATAGTAAGAAGGAGCAATTTTGCTTGGAATAGCTCAAAGGTGGCAACTAATATTCTAGGCATGAACATCCCTGTATAATTATGTCAGTATCTACAAGCAAGGCGATAGCCTTAGCCTAATCTGACCGAGCGAGTATATTAGTAATTTTCTAGTATGTATATTTGTTAGTACACAACACCCTATGCATTTTGACTTATAAGGTAGTTGTTTCCTTATACAAGCATATAATTGCGAGTCAAAATAAAGTATAGATTAAAGGGCGAGTGAAAGAAGATTAGTAGCATCGGACCCATGTAATTAAAGTGTGTTGTGATAAGACGTAAACGGAACGTGAAATAAGGACTTCATAAACTTAGTGCAAATTCCACCCAGTTAAATTGGAAATCGTATTCCTACATCAACAGTAGTTGCAATGACTGCATTTGACTATATGTATAACTAAAGTATTCATATATTAGAGTTGACAATGTATTGGAATATAAATTTGAGTTAACAATCTTCAAAGAAGAGGGATGGAAACCCTATAAGCATTATTAGGTGTAATCGGGCATGTATAAATTAGGTTGCTTTTATCTACTCAAGTTTAGATAATAAATCAGTGGAAATGTTTTCTAAAAGTTAGAAACGGTAGATGTCTGATATTTTAAAAGGAAAAATAAGTTGGATTATGGTTTTCTATGAAATGATCAGACTTTATGAAATAAAATTGAAAGTAAAATTAAAATAATTTGACAAAAAGAAATTTCCAATAAATGCTTTAAAGCTTTCATTATTTTTAAGGCACACTGTTGCACGTACCCTTAATGTGTGCCTTGCTTTTTATAATTAAACATTTGAAAGGAAAACTTATAAACACAGCATTTGGGTCTCTTTTATATATAAGAAATGGTCGGTGTTTGAAACTGTCTTTTATAAATATCTCTATGCACTTTAAAGTAAAATTAATAGTAAGTTAAAATATTACATTTTCTTTTAAAATACGCTTTAGCGAAAATTTACTATTTTTAAAGGAGAAGTTTAGAAAGATATGTTTGTGTGACTACCTTTCTAGTTAAGCCAAACCACTTGATGTTTTTCTATCCAGGTATAATTTGAATTGTAGAATCTTTGCGCAAGAAAATTTGGAAAGTATGAATCTGGTAAAACATATTTTTAGAGTAAAGAAAGATTAAGTCAAAGTATTATATTATATCAAAGAATGCTACGAATGCAAGGGCTTTTGTTAATTTTGCTGGCTGCTATAAGGAGAATTTATTTTTCTATGGAACTCGAATTTGAAGTATCTTTTATTTAAAGGAGTTATTGACTAGTACATAATAAGAACCAATAATCTTGAGATAACAGGTATTGTTTTTCTCTCAAGTTTTAGGGGATTAAATTGTAAATCCCTAAAATATTAGTTGTTTTAACATTATCGAAATTGAAAGAAGATTTTGATTACTTGTGGGTAGGTGGCGTTGATCTAAGATTTCAGATAAAGTTACACTACACATATTGCTATAGGATTTTTTGACTTGGTGAATTATAGGCAACCAACAAATAGGTTGTTGTCTTATAGTATAAGTTATACGGTGATATTTATAGAGTAATTCATACTTAAGTTGTCATCGCAACTACAAGTATGTTGTTGGGACTAAGGTGAAAAGAATTCCATAAGATTTTCATTAGGTTAGGACATTGTCCATTGTATATGTTCATAGATAAGTTTTGGATATAGTGTTAGTTGAATATTCACCATTATGTCTACTGTATTAAAATGGAAAGGCACCATTAAATATTGAGTCATATCGACCATAAAATAGGTGGAGTGAAAAAGCAAGAAGTTAGGTCTGGTGAAAAGGTCTCATCAATGGGATGGCGTTGAGGAATGGTAAGTTTTTGAAGTTCAGACTACAAAAGGTATCTAGATGAAATTAGAGTCAAGATTGTGCAAGGGATAATTAATTCAAGGATTTGAGTGCCTATTAAGAAATATATATCGTTATTTATATTCATTAAGAATGCAAAGGAAAATTTCATAGTAAATAAGGCTTGGAAATTTTTGGTAAGATTTGGAGGAAAGGATAATAGGATTCCTTCTTATCATCCCTCGAATTGGAAGAAGTCTATTTATTTAAGAAAGTTCAAGAAGTGGATGCATAGTTTATGTTGCATAACAGTTGCAGGTGAATAATAAGCCACCTAGTCGATTACCATTGATGCTGAAATAATTTTAAGTTACAATGTCAACTAAATATAGGACTTCACTAAGATCTAGAATTTCAAATTACTAAGTTTAAATAGGAAAATAGGTTAGGATTGCCCTATTTGAATGCTTGAGTATTTAATTGCTTGTATACTAAAGAATTTTGGATAAATCCCTGCAGACTATAAATGTTATAGCCATGTACCATGATTTTTGAAGGATTAGAGAAATGAATCATAAAAACAATGACATGGCTTAAGTTAAATTAAACCAAAAAAGAAATTATGCTATTTTCAATAGTTTAAGAAATCATCAGGTTTGAGTACCCTTAGGTGAAATGGAGAAATAGCAAAAGTGCTAAGTAGAAAATACTAGGGAGGGGACGCTGTCCGCTTTCGCGTTATCTTACCTTAGTATTTAGAAGATGAATTAATCAGGTATACTACTGGATGATTTAAGGCATAATGTATGTGCATTTAGCATGGCATAAGGCCACATCTTCGTTGGAGCGTACTTATACTTAAGTTATCTATTATGATGCATGTTGACATCATTTTATTCGAGTGGTAGCAAGGATTGTAGAGGGTTGTCTATGAATGTACATTTGGGTTGTAGTTATATGCCAGTATTAAGGTCAATAAGTTAAGGTCAGATGAATGATCTAGTTAGGAGTACCAAGAAAGTGGATTTGATCCGTAAATGGAAAAAGATTGCACAAGATAGGCAGAGGATATATGCTAATCGAAGACACAGAGAGTGGATGTCTGCGATGGTGACATGATCTTTGTGGGCATCTCGCCACTTAGATATGTTATTGGGTTAGTAGTTCGGAAAAGTTAGCACTAAGAGTTGTAGGGCTTTTTTTGATTTTGTATAGAGTATGGAATTTAGCATATGGAGCGGAGCTTCCTGGAGAGTTGGCGAGAGTTCACATTTTTTTTCATTTGTCATACTTGCGGAAGTGTTTATACAATGCAACCATTATGGTCGAACCGTGTCGGTTCAAAGTAGTTAAAAGGGATAAGTGAGCCACTTGTTCACTATGCACCTACCAACATTATTGGGCATGAAACAAAATGACTCCATAATAAAATAGTTAAACTAGTTACTGTGTAAAGGATAGACAACCCAATTAGGAGTATATGGTAGCCTAAGTAGAGGACCAGAGCTACCCATCTAGAATTCTTTTCTGGTATGTTTCCATTCTATTTAAATAAGTATAAATTACTTATGTGTTTAGGTTCTAGCTTAGTATACCCGATAGGTAGGGACAACTAGATGTTAGGAATGATTATGAATGTGTCATTATGACATATTCATAATCATGGATGATGGATTATTAAATTGATCTTTGCACACTTAGGCAAATATATTCTCGATTTAGCATACACTCACACCATCACTTGCCTTATTTCACTAAGTTATATGCATATGGTTGTTGCATATGGATTGAATGGTTGCACATACGTATAGAATTGCTAGTATTTTTACTTAGCATGTTGTATACATTTGGGTACATGGACAAGCACTTGCATTTCAAGAGGTCAACTAGATTTGGAGATCACCTAATCTTTGCATTAGTATAGGTTCATATGCATTCCAAGCCTATATGTACATATTGCATTAGAATTTTTAACTAAGGACAGTGCTTTCCAATAGTTAATGGACGAGTACATGGTTGTAAGTATTAATTTCCATATGTACGAGTTGCATTTTTTCCATCCTTGGAGATTTCGACGAACCTTTTAAGAAGGGAAGAATGTAACACCCGGCAAAACTTAACCAAAAATATAATAAAATAATTAAATTTAAATATAACAAGAGTAAAAATGGAATTTTAACAAATGACCAAATTTGGCTACGAAACTTCGACGGTTGCGTTCATAGTGATTTTTTGGACAATATTCATATATAATGTTCGGAGCTAGTATGAAAACTTATTAACGTATGAAAAATCTAAAATTGAAAATAATTAATAACTAAAGTAGGAAAGAATTATTTTAACAAGGAGAGCTCCATCGGTCGATACCATGGATTGGACTGGTCGACCCCTAGTAGTCGGCCACTCCAAGCTAAGCAGTCGACCGACGATGCTTCTAGGTTAAGGTTTGGGTTGGTTGAATAATCTGGATTTTATAATATTTGATTGAACAAGTGACATTAGTTTCTACCTCTATAAACAGAACCCTAAACTGTAGTCAGAACCCTGATTAAATCTGAGTGTAACAAAACTCTCTCTCTATCTAAAACTTAACCCTTTTTCTCCTTAAATCAATTTTTTTTTTAAAACAATAATAATCAAGAGACTTAAGAAGGAGGATTCAAATCGAATCAAGGATAATCCTACATCAAGTGGAGGCGATTCCAAGCAAATTAGAAAGGAGAAAGCTTTATTAAGGTGAGTGGTTCATGATTAATATGGAGATTTATATGTAATTTACTTTATTTATATAATACTTGACCTAGAATAGGTTTAGGTTAAATCAAAAGTATTGATTATCTAATAATTATAATAGATTAGAAAGTGAATAAGAATTTAACCTATTCAAATATGACTTCTGCCTAAGAAATCTAGACAAAGTAAAACCGTTGGATGAAATTTTTTTAAGTTGAATATCCTTTTTGTCGAATTAAACATAGACTGATATATCATATACATGTTAATTCTAAACTCGATTTAATTCGTTTAGATAACAAACATTCCTATGAAATTGTTAGGAATTGGAACTAAAAACATCGAAGATTATAGATTAAAAAAATAGGACTTATTGTAATTAATAGTTTGTTGTAATGTGGAAAATTTCTAATTAAAAGAGAAAACAAAAGATAACGAATGAAAGGAAAAGTAAAACAACATTGATTTGTTGACGGGCTCACTAGAGGCGGTTGACCGCTCCAGTAACCAATGATCGATCAGTTAATGATTTTTAAAGTAATCTTAACGTCGGCTAAGGCCCAGGTTTGTAGTTTATATATTATTATATATATAATAAATGTTGGTACAAGTAAGGAAATTTAGCTCCATTGGTTGCGAATCTTAGACATTACAGGAATTGATAGATGTGTACACAGGCAACGAGGTGTATACACTATTTATTCAGCAGGGTCGATATTCGACCGGGGCAATTCTATCATCAGTTGCACTCATAATAAGTTCTATGGTGCCTGTGCAACACTGATTATGATTGCACCAACGGGAATTTCCTTCGTATGCACACAGGTGCGGAAGTAATGCAGTATTGTTGATGGATCCCGACGCGATGCAATAAGTGGCATTACGTTACCATTAAGAGTGGACACAGACATAGTGACTTTGACATGTCTTTGACATGATTTAGCATAACGGACTCCCCCTAAATGCATAAATACGATACGTGTAGTCATAGTTTGGGAATTTAGTCCCAAGGTTGGTATTGTAGTGATCCTATGTTGGAATAGTCGAGTAGCTATTAGCCGATCCATAGTCATTTTGAGGATTCGAATAGTTCTTTGATCCTAAGTATAAGTTCACAAGATGTTAGTGTATGTGTTTTTAGAAATATACCCCTTATGTGAATGAGACAACCTTGATAAAAAGTTCACAAACATAGTAGAACACCCTAGGTCATATAGAGCATTAATGAAGTCAATTGCATATGATCATTGTCTATTAATATGTAACTCATTCACCGGACTTTTATTCGACTCACTCCTTTCCTTTTATATTCCCTTACTAGAGGAAGACAAGGTTGGCATGATATGTGGAGAAAGGAGCTAAGCGATGTAGTTCCATTATTTTTTTTTGTCCCTTGTTTAGCTAATTATTGTATTAAATGTCTATTAGACTTTATATTATACTTTGGAAGCATTGTACATGAACTGAGTATTTCTGGAGACTACTTTTTTGAAAATTTTATTTTGAGTACTTATATTTTAATTCTTTCCACTACGAGATCTGAAAGTGTAAAATGTTTTAAATATTATCTTATCTTTGTAATGTTTTAAAAATCAATATCTCGTGCTTCTTAGCATAACGAAAGACTAAAAGTCGCCTAGGCTTTGGTTTTGGTGTGTCTAGAGTATGGGTTGTTACAAATATAAATTCTAAGAATTAATTCCACTTACCTAAACTGTATTTTCTTAAGTGTCCGAATCTAGTCCAAGCTTAACCTGGTCATAGATAATCTCACTACGAGTGCAATAGTGAAGATCATGTCTCGATTGGACCTCATATGTAAAATATATGAACTAAATACGATGTGATAATTAATTAAGATAATTAAATATATTAATTAACTTAATTAACTCCACTAATCCAATTCTCCTTCTTCCCAAATTTAGCTATGTACCTCCTGTACACGTGCATAAGCATAAACCCAATGTCATGACCATCTCTCCTTGCTTTCTTGCTTTCTAGTACACGAATCGATGCACTGTCTTGGCCAACAAACTTCACTACACGTCCTCCCTGCAATAAGCTCCTTGAAACAAAGCTTATTGCACCCTCTCAATTTACGATCTAGAAACAGCTAGTGATAAACGAAATGTTGCATTCACTTACCCCATGTTAGGGCTCCAACTAATAGTGCCAAAAAGTGTGTCTAGCAAAGAAAATGTAACATCCCCTATCTTGAGGTCCGAAGCTAAGCGCTACAGAGGCTGTAGTAATCTATAGTACTAACTTCCGGGGACAAAATACACCAATGTTAATGGTATCCATAATATTAAGCACATGAATATGAAATGTTATCACAGATTCAAAAAACAACTTTGCTGATTAAACATTGCAGAACCATGTTTCATATTCCATTACATAATCCGAAACGATTCTCAGGTTTTGATCAAATATAATTATTACAAATTACGCCAAGAGCGACATATAAAGATGCCTCCTTGGATGACCAGAGTACTAAACAGACATATTAGTCTTAATACAACACAACAGAAATAAAACTAAATAGCTCATACATAGCTAGTTTTGCCTCATACTTGTCTTCGAAAGCTTTATTTGTCTAACCTACTAAACATGAAAAATCTTAACTCTCAATCTACTCAAATTAATTTTGAGTACCTGAGAGTTTAAGGGGAAAACATAAACTTCGAGTCACACATAAAGCCCAGAGTCAATGCTACTATTACGTCTTGGACTTTTGATATTAAGTGATACCACATCGCTTAGCGGAACTGGTTTCCCCTCACCAATATCCCTTTAAAATATATCTTTTGAAAATCAGAATCCTGCAATCATACTGGTTAAAACAATAATAGCAATATCATATATGCTCATAAATCAGGTAATAAATGTACTCTATGTCCGAACAATATAGTTTTGTTTGGCTAACTACTAACCATTGGCTTACTCGGGCCTACCAGACAAAATAAATAATCTAACATCTGTTAGATAAAATCTGGATGGTCTGTCCTTCACTTACTTACTTCTCCTAGGGTTAACTGATCCTAATGGTTTTGCGGGCTCACCAATAACCTATCCTCGTTCACTGTGTATATTGCTGTGTGTGTAACATCATTTTAAGTCTTACCTGCGACTAAGCCCTACACACTAGAATTTTAGACAAAATTAGCTAGGGGCTATATCTAATGTATAGGGTGCGACTCTAAACCAGTCCCATCTGGCATTCGAATATCCGAGTCATTTACTGAGGGTTAACTACCCATTAAATTTTTTACCTTGAAAACATTTCTTGCAAAATGATTTATTAAATCATAATTAAACAGGGAAAACATACTTTTGCTTTACTCAAATCTCTTTGCCATGATATATGCTTTACACAAAACATTGTTGATGAAAACCTTCGAAACCTTTGTTTAATACGTTTAAACAATCTCTTTTGAAACCTTTGAAAGTACCTCTTCTGAAACCATTTAACTACTTTATCTTAAACTCGAGGCTGAAAGCCCAAAACATACCTTTCGAAACCATTTATAATAGACCTTTCAAAAGCATTGAAAGTGTCCCTTTGAAATATTTATAAAACCTTAGACGTACTCTTTTCAAAATATTTCAAACTTGCACTTCGAAAACATTGGAAACCTTCCATTTAAATACTTAAATAACCTTTTGAAAACATTGGGTTACCTCCCCTTCGAAACCTTCATTTATGCCATTCGAAAACATTGAAGTCCTTTTCGACAGCATTAGGTTCAAGTAAAAGCTTGTGGAACATAGTTTCGAAACTATTTAAAAGCTTCCTTTCGAAACCTTTGGGTTTATCTTTCAATATAACAAAAGGCCTTAAAAGAACTAGGGAAAAAGCAACTCTCTCGAAAGCATTTTCCTAAACAAAGAAGTGGATGGTGTCGAAACCAACCCCTTCGAAAGCATTGACGAAATGGCTCCAGAGTTTAAAAAAAAGAACCCTTTCGAAAGCATTGCTTCGAAAGGTAGAATGCAGCAGCAAGGGTTTCGACCTCTTCGAAAGCTTCTTTTTAAAACAAAGGCGGTAGCCTCTTTCGAAAGCTCTTTTCTTTAAAACAATTGACCAATTTGAAAGCCATCTCATTCGAAAGCCTCGTTTACAGCCAAAATATTTCTAATTTTTTAGAAGCTACTTCAACCACTTCTAAAGCCATGTTTCGACTCCATACCTTTTACTCAACTCCAATCCACTACGTACCGAAGATGATATCATTTGTATTGGTTTAACTTAGATGGAGGCGGCGGTATGAGGTCAAAAGGTACTGCTATAAGAGGTGAAGTAGATAAACCTTATAAAGCTGGTTTTAACTTTATAAAGTAATTTCTTCTAATTAACTTGCTTCGTTTGTCAACATGTGATTATCTGCCAGTACTTTTCCAATATCTTTTCTAAAAATGCTTTCGAATTTTAGAGATCAACAACTTAAAACATTTACAAATTGCTCCTTCCCCTTTTATAAACATATAAAACATTTAAGTCTCGTACCTTAAATAATTTTATATACTTATTAAAACACTTAGGAAAATTCTCCAAAAATTCCCATAAATCACTTTTAATATATTTTCTAGCATAAATAAATTTCTTACCCAAAGCTAATATATAATAGCCATAATTAATCTAAACCCAATTTAACCATTTTCTTCACTAGAAAATTCATAGTAAATCCACATTAGGTTAGAAAATTATGAAACTTGAAAACCATCTCTAAATATTATTTCTGACCTTATATCAAAATCGCAAGGCATTTGGATGTCATATAAGAGGTTTTTCAAATCATAACTTATCTTAAAAATCTATATGAATAAACAAAATTCATCAATAAGCATATATATATCTATTTATCATTCAAAACATGGCATAACGCCTTGTAAAACATATTCGAATCAGATCTTGAACTGAAAATAAGAAAACATGAGATATTTAATTAATTTTCTTAAGCTTCCTTCTTGAAATCTTGCTTATCCTCTTCTTAATTTCCTAATGGTGGCCGGCATTGCTCCTTGTTTAGTTTTAGTTTGTGAACATTGTAAATGAGAATGGGTTAAGGGTTTAGGGTATAAGAATATAACATATTCCTATTTTTCCCTTATCTTATTACCCTTATCTATTTCATTTTAATTCTCTTTTGTTCATTGTTTAATTAGGCATGGCTACCCTCTAATTAGACAAATCTCAATTATCTTAACCACTTACGTTATTTCATTTAATTTATCTAATTAAATATCCTAAATAATGTTAACAAAACTTATGGTTGTTACAGATTCCCCTCTTGAAAGAATTTTTTTTCTCGAAATTACGATAAGGTACTCATAAAAACCAATCATGAAGGTAAAACATACCATGAAATAAGTCAGGATAAGTATCTCTAATCCTGCTCTCAGTTTCCCAAGTACAGTTTGTATCCTCATCGCTCCACTGGACTTTGATTAATCTGACTATCTTATTCCTTAGATTATTCTCATCTCTCATGATTATACGAACTGGTTTTCTAACTATAGTCAAATTCAGCTCAACTACTAAGTCTTCTGATACAGTCGACGCTATAGTAGTCTCTGCATCTCGAATACACTTCCTTAGATGAGAAATATGAAAAACTTTATGGACTCCTGTCATACTACTCGGTAACTCTACTCTATATGCGAGTTTCCCAATCCTTTCAATAATACGAAATGGTACATTGAACTTTGGTGCCAACTTTCCTGATTTTCCAAATCGAATTATACCTTTCATCGGCGATACATTGACAAAAACATGATCTTCAACTGAGAACTCTAAGTCTTTTCATCTTTTATTTGCATAGTTTTCCTGCCTAGATCGAGCTTCCTTCATTCTGGCTCGAGTTAACTCAATTTTTTCTACAGCTTCCCTAACCAAATTTGGACCAAGAACTAACCTAGCCCCGGTCTCTAACCAACAAATGGGAGATTTTCATGGCCTTCCATACAAAGCTTCAAACGATGTCATCCTTATACTAGCCTGATAATTGTTATTATACGAAAACTGGACAAAGCGTAGGTGGTCTTCCCATGATCCCCCAAAGTCTAGTACACTAGCTCGTAACAGATCTTCATAGATTTTGTTAACCCTTTCTGTTTTTCCATCTGTTTGTGGATGGTAAGCGATACTCATTTTGAGCTTGGTACCTAAAATACCACGTAGACTCTTTAAAAACTCGTTGGTAAATAACGAACCTCTATCACTTACCATACTACTAGGAATTCCACGTAGACTAACTACATTCTTTATAAACAACTTATCTAAAATATGTGTTGTCCTGGTTGACTTAACTGGAATGAAATGGGAACTCTTGGTCAATATGTCCACTATGACACATATACTTTCATTTCCTTGATTCGACCTTGGCAACCCATCTATAAAATCCATTGAAATAGAATCCCACTTCCATACTGGAACATCTAAAGGCTGAAGTAACCCACTTGGTTTTTGATGTTTGGCTTTTACCTGTTGACAGTTCAAACACTGTTTCACCCATAAGCCTACATCCCTATTCATACCTTCCTAGAAAAAACATCTTTTCATATCCTGATACATCTTAGTTTCTTCCGGATGAATAATAAACTTCGAACGATGGCATTCTTCTAAAACTTCCTTCCTATTATTTCCCACATTCAGAAGACATAGTCTCCCTTTCTTTCTCAACCATCCATTATGGTTAAGACTGAAATCTTTTAGGTCATTATTCTCTGTTCCACCACTTAACTTTCTGATCCGTTCAACTAATAATGGATCAGACTTCTGCTTAGAAGCAATGTTCTCAATCATCGTCGATCGAACTTCTAAACAAGACAACATAGCAGCTTCTGTACTAAAACCATCCTGAGATGTCCATTGTACTCTACATGTAGTCAATACTTCCAAAATTTTACACTCAGTTATCATTGCCAATACTGTATTCTGATGTTTTTTCTAAGAGCATCTGCAACTTTGTTGCCTTTTCATGGTGTATACTCAATACCAAAGTCATAAGCGGCTAAAAACTCCAACCACCTCTGCTGTCACATATTCAACTCCTTCTAAGAGAATAAATGCCTCAGAAGCTTATGATTAGTATAAAACTCGAATTTTTCTCCCAACATGTAATGTCTGTATACCTTCAATGCAAAAATTACTGCAACTAGTTCCAAATTATGTGATGGATATCCAACTTCATGCGGTCTTAGTTGTCGAGAAGCATAGACAATCACTTTTCCTTTTTTGCGTTAATGCGGCTCCTAACCTTGAAAAAACATGATCTCCAACTGAGAACTCTAAGTCTTTTCATCTTTTATCTACATAGCTTTCCTGCCTAGACCGAGCTTCCTTCATTCTGGCTCGAGTTAACTCAATTTTTTCTTTAGCTTCCCTAACCAAATTTGGACCAAGAACTAACCTATCCCTGATCTCTAACCAACAAATGGGAGATCTTCATGGCCTTCCATGTAAAGCTTCAAACGATGTCATCCCTATACTAGCATGATAACTGTTATTATACGAAAACTCGACTAAGCGTAGGTGGTCTTTCCATGATCCCCCAAAGTCTAGTACACTGGCTCGTAACAGATCTTCAAAGACTTTGTTAACCCTTTCTGTTTGCCCATCTGTTTGCGGATGGTAAGAAATACTCATTTTGAGCTTCGTACCTAAAGTATCACATAGACTCTTTAAAAATTCGTTGGTGAATAAGGAACCTTCATCACTTACCATACCACTAGGAATTCCACGTAGACTAACTACATTCTTCATAAACAACTTAGTTAAAATAGGTACTGTCCTGGTTGACTTTTCTAAACCAACCAATTAATTTACCACTAACTTCCAAATCAAGTTATTAAAATTTTCCATTTTTAATTCATTTCTTCCGTTATAGCATAATTTACTATAAATCTCTCACTTTTAGGCTTATGCCTTTCTTTACCACTTTTAAGCCTAATATTACTTATATTTGATTGGATTCTTTTCCTTTTCCATATAAATAACATTTAAATATAAGTACACTTCTCTTATAAAATTACAGTCTCAACATAACTAACAAGTAGAACTAATTACTCAAATTAATTCAAATGCTGAATTAAAAATTTAACAGGAATCTAATGATAATATATATCATAAAACTAAAACATATATAATTAGATCCACTCACCTGTCATCCTTAGCTTTACTACATGGCCTTTCCAGATCCCCTTCTAAGGCGACTAATATTTTTATTAAAAAGATATCCTCCTTAGAAATATTTTCTATTTAGGTTTCAGCTTCAGGCAATGAACCCAACTGGGAGAAAATCTGATTGTGAGAAAATAGATAGGCCTAGGTTTCTATTATTAGTGGAGTTTGGGAATCTCAGACCGTCAGATTTTTGGATTGAATCTGGTGCAACCACGTTACAGGCTTACTATGAATTGTTGGCTCTAGAAATAATGCTTTAGATCGCACAAAAATCAAATTATATAATTTCGGCACGTCCCTGGACAATTTCTTGTCCAGGGCTGTATGTGAATCGACCTATGGGTCGACCTGTGTGCTTTACGAGTCGACCTATGGGTCGACCCGTAGGGTCTTACTCTTTTTTTCCTTTAATTCTGATTTCTTATTCTTCACGTATCTTCTTCATATTAACTTGGATTTCGACAAGTTATATATGGAAGTTGGTCAGAAAATATCCCTTAATACTATGGTATAAGTTTCGAAGCCATATTCTGATAACTCCAAAAATGCTTATTTTCAACGTTAATCGTTATTTGATTAGTTAATTTTCTAAAAATGCAGGGTGATACAACCTCTTTCGAAACCATCAAAACAATCCTTTTAAAAGTATTAAAGTATACATAGAAGCATCGCTTCAAAGCCATTTGAAAGTACCTCTTTCAAAACGATTAGGTTTATCTTTAAAATGTCATTCGGATCAAAGTGAATATAAATGAAAGCATCCCTTTCGAAATCACTAACCTTCATATAAAAGAGTTTGGAGAAAATTGATGGTTTCAAAACCATCCTTTCGAAAGTTTAAATCATTTAAGTAAAACATTTGGAAGGATAGCTTCAAAACCCCTTTCGAAGCTATTACCTTCGAAACCATTAAACCCTTTCGAAAGCTTTAGGAAGTGGCTTGTTATACTTATAAAACAAAATCTATCTTTCAAAAGCATTGATGACTTCGATCCATTCGAAAGGCATAAGCTCGGCAGCATGGTTTCGACTGCGCTCAAACTACCCTTTCGAAAGCATTGATTTAATAACAAGGCAACCCATGCGAAAGCTATCTTTTCAAAATAGAAAGGCGGCAACTTCTTCAAAAGCTATAGTAAACCCTTTTGAAAGCATTTCTTTTGTAAACAAGGCAAGCGCATTTCTTTGGACATTAAAACGAAGGCTCCGACCCCTTCGAAAGCTAGGTTTCGACTCTATACCTTCCGCCTTTCTCCAATCCACTACACATCAGCTTATTGATACCTTGTGTATTGGTTTCGACTTGGTTGAGGCAAAAGTATAGGGTCAAAAGGTAGCGTCTGAAAGAGGCGAAACATAATTTCTAACAGTTTTAATGCCTTTTTAAGTAATTGCTATTTAACTAATATGCCTATTGTAAACATTTAATTGGTTGCCATAAACTTTTCAAATTCTTTCCAAAATAAAACTTCCACATTAATTTCAGATCTAAATAAAATAACTTAGCAAATAAGCCCTTCCTTAAGCAAAACAAATAAAACATTTAAGTCCTCCACTTAAAATAATTTAATTTTTTATAATAAATTACTTAGAAAAAATCCCCATAAATCATAGAAATTCACTTTTAATATGTTGTCTAACATATATAAATTTCAGACCCAAATTCTTCATAATATAGCCGAACTTAATTTCTAAACCCAATTATTCATATTTTTCTTTGCAAATCCATAAATATTTTCCATGGCTTGGAAAGTTATAAAATTAAAAATCATCTTCAAAATAATATTTTACATAACATATAAATTCCTCATGGCATTCGAAACACAATATAAACAATTTTTGCCTTAAAACCATATATGGCATTTATCAAACAAACTTGTTTGAATATAACATATCATGAGATCCAAGCACATCATCATCAAAAAATCATCTTAATGGATTTAAAATTATACCCGAAATCAAATGATCAATGAAAAAAAATAGAGATGATTTTGATTATTATTCACCCTAATTAGGATAAGGAACTTGAGATTTGATCTTTGCTTGACTGCTTAGATTTAATTTGATTTTTCTCTTTTTCTTCCCCAAGTAATGGGCGGCTTTCTTTTCTTCTTTGATTTATGTTTTTGGTGTTTTGAAAAATGATTGTGTAAAATAAATAAAACGGGATATTTGAGGGTAATGGGATTATGGTACGGCAATTACCATTAAACCCTTGCGTTAATTCTTTTCTTATTAATTAACATATGAAGCCCTTCATAGCTCATTCTTTGTATTTAATTAAGCACGACCTTTAATTTAAATTTCCAAATCTCAATCCCCTTATCACTCTAATATCTACATTATTCTATTTAATTCATCTAATTAAATCTCCGAAATAATATTACTAAAAACTAAGGGTGTTACAAGAGCATCCCGTGTGATAGCGCAATAGTCTCTGAACTAATCACGCATTACACACTACCTATCTGCAGTCGTTCTTGTACTCGGTCTACCCATACCGATAGCCTGAACAATAATACCTTAGCAACTAGCTATAGAAGTAAATCAAAGTCTAGAGGACAAGTAGTGCATTTAGTATTATATAGTAGAAAATACGAGTATGCTCCCTTAATGTATCTCCTTCTATCGGTTTGCTTAACCCAAACTAGTCTACTTAGCTTAAGTGTTGAACCTAGGCTCTGATACCAAATGCAACAACCCGTCTTTGTAATCATACCATAAATAAGTAAAGTAAACCTATGACAAAAGTACAGAATCATACCATAACCTGCTTTTCTTCTATAGTCAATGAATCAGCAAAACTAATACAATATGACTAGAATGTAACAACATACTACTATGATAAAGTAACCCAATGTATGAATGATAAGACAATGTAAATATTACAATACAAGCTTATCCTAAGATACACAACAATATTATTGACCAACTAATATAAAACACAATATAACGATAGGCGACAGATAGAGACTATAAATTGATATTCATCATTACTGATGAGTACATTTTGTGGTAGACTCGTGCCTAAGATAAATAGAGTCAGTACCTGAATATACCATAAACCATAAGCCGCATCTAGTGAGATCAAACTCGTGCAGATCTCACTATACCCCTATAATAAGCATAAGTGATATATGATCTACTCTAGAAATCTCAAATTTGATTCCACATTGGACATTCATCTATAATTCAAATTATCACAATCCAATGATTTTCGTCAAGGGTCCACAATAAATAAGTCGGTACCAAAATATACCATAGACCCCGGGACGCATCCAACTTTGATGAAACTCGTGTAGATCTCATCGTACCCTATAATGAGTATAAGTGATATATGATCTACTCTAAATATCTGAAACCAATATGGACCTCACTATACCCCTATAACAAGCATTAGTGGTATATGGCCCACTCGTAGATAATCGTCATTATCTCCCTCACAGCCATCATGGATTTCTGAATGAATTTGCATAATGTCTCGGTAAAATAGAACGATAGGCGTATCCCGTATAATATGTTGTCAGGACGATAAAAGAACACTAATGTCGTATAGATACATATGTATCAAATATAATGTCATGTAATCATATATGCTTATTACAAATGAAGACAAATATCATGGCATCGTCTATATGTACGTTTGATCACTACTAAAAGACCAATAATAAGCATGTCCATCAATATAAGGCCAATATAGAATATGGTCACAAATATAAGACTTATGCCATTCATGTAACAAATATACTCAAGGTCCAAACCAAGGGAGTGTGAACTTGCATTTCATTATCACAAATAGCCTAACAGTCTCCCCGAAGACATTCAAAGGAAATCATGCTAGTTCAGGAGCGAAATGCTCTGGATCAAGGCATTATTGCCTAGATCAGCCATAGACCGGTGGACCGGTCAGTGCCACCGATCAATCGGTCTGTGGTTTATGCTGGGAAATAATGCCTAGCTTGGAGCATAATCTGAGTCCTGATTTTTTTCTCGTTTCATCTTTCTACCTTCTCAATCAGGTCAGATGCCCATCTTGCTATAATGCCTTCATCATATGGTTGAAGTTTGGTGCCTTATGGTTGAGTCTACATGTCGATTCCTTTGACTTTTTGGAAGGGATATTCGTGTCATCACGAGTCCTTTTTTCGATTGTCCTGCTACCAAAATGCAATATGCGTCTCAGCAACCCAACTACACTCTACCATATCTCCTTCCCTCATTATAGACGTATATTTATATGCCAGCGCACGCTATAACAACCTTAATTTGGGGCATACCAGGAAAGGTAATTAATTAATTAAAATATGAATTTAAGAAATTATAATGAAGTTTTATTTGGAATTATATGGATTTTCAAACCAAAACTTAAAATAGAGTTAGTAATAAAATAAAATAGAATTGTGATAGTCATGTATTTAGTAAATTATGCAAATTATATTCCAAAGTCTAGAAATGGTATTGATGGGACTAAATAAGGATAAAAGTTGAGTTGATGACTTTTGATCGTGTATTATAATTAACTAAAAGATTATAAGGATAAAACTTTTCGGTTTAAAATTTGAATCAAAATTAGCTATTAATAACTTGAGTTTATTTAACAAGTAAATTGGAATTCATGGTTATGGTGACTACTAGAAGTTGAAATAGTACTCATGGCTTTTGTTGAACCGAATTTGGCCATAAAAGGTTATTTATTGTAACTAATTAAAAATTAATGGAAATAATTTCCTTAGTTAGGAAATTTGAATTAATTTGTTTATAACAAATAATTGTAAAATTAATAAGGTGGATAAAATTGCATTTTAGTATATAAGATGAATAGCTGGAGTTTGTATTGAAAAATTATTATAATGACCAAAAAGTACCTTTTTATTGCAATTTAAAATGCAGAAACTTAGGTAATTGAGTTTTATAATTTGGTAAAACCCACCTTATTTCATACTAAATGAAAATGGGTCATTGGCCCAAAATTCACCTTGAGTTAGGGATCAGAATCTCTTAACAATAAGTTGTTCATTTTTTGACAACTCCTCGTTATAGGAAAATGAACCTAGGCTTCCTTCCTCCTCTTGCGAAAATCCTAGCTAATTAAATCCCTAGATTTCATCTAGAATCTAAAAGGTAAATTGCTGAATCTTGTAGATAATTTTTCAGGTAACTCCTTTCCAACCTGATATCCCTATTCTAGTTTGTTTTGTCTCTAATTTTAGTTATTTAATTTATTTGTGCCTATTCTTTCTTGTATGTTTGATTAGAGCTAAGAGCTTAAAGAAACTAGCAATAATCTATCTCTATCTTGCTACATTCCTTAGATTTCAGATGAGTAAAACTCGCCTTTTGTATTGATATTAAGTGCTGGTTGAATTTAGTGATAGGTGATTATTGATGATCCACTGTCATTGCTGTTTATATGCACTCAATTGCTCATTGTAAATTAACCTATTGTCTTGAAATTGGTCACGCGATGCCTTGTTGCTTTGAAAATCTATCACGCCCTTGCTTTGATTTGTTCGTTTTCCTGATTCCTAGATTTCATTCGTCCCTGATGTTTTATACTGTTGGCTGCTCTTCTGTAAAAGCAACTTCCCTTTCCTATGCGCATTTGAACACATTTACTTAGACCTAAGTGCAAATTTCCTCTTTTGAATACTAGCATTTGCTTACCATGTCTTTGTTTCATCCTTACATGCCCCGTTGTTTGAATTTGTTCCGCAAAGGAACTGTAGCCATGAAAACTTATCATGTGCCCATGGCTCATGCCTTCATTTGTACGTCCTATATTTATCCTGTCCCCTTGAATTTAGCCATGCATCCATGCTTTTTGCTTGATTTCGTACGTCCCTACCTTATTGACTTCAATTTGTACGCACCGTTATGGCATCAGCACTTCACATATTAGCCATATTTTCTTTGAATACTTCATGGACACATGTCATACTCTGCAATGTTGCTTTGATTTTTCACTCTTCCCTTTTCTGTGCTTTATTTTGGCACGTCCTTTCCTGTGCTTTTAATTTGTCCACGCTCTTTATTATCTTGCTAACTTCTTTTGGCGTCATTTTTTTAATATAATGTTCGATTTTAGCAATTAATGTTTTAATTTTCTTGTGTGATTTTAAATTTCAAATACTAGTATAACCGCACAACGGTGGAGAAACCGGTCGTTGTGCTATTTGATATCAAAGAAAAATATATTTGTTTAATTTATTTTCTTTATTATTAATTTGATGAAAAATCAACTACATTTTAAAAAAATGAAAATAATTGAAATTGTGTAAATCCAATTATATCAAAAATTGAAAATGTAGGCCAACTTGATACTAAGGATGTGGTATCAATGTATTGATATGAACCACCCACGTACACACACATATATGTATCAAGAAGGATCAATTTACTCTTAATTTTGAGCTTATTTGTAACTCTAACGTATTAATGAATTTGGAGAAATAAATCAAACAAATGTCACCTTAATATACATCATCATATTTTTTAATACCTAATTAAAGAAGACTATTAATGCAAAAATTGATGTAATAAATAAATCCCATATCATCGAACTATAATGTTTAAATAAATTACCGAAAAGTACCATTATTATATGAAAAACTAACATTACCGAAGTAAAAATAAGAAAAAAAAACTAGCATTACCGAAACAACAAAAAAACTAAACTTTGGATTCTGCCATTGTTGATATGTCTTCTAACAAGAAGCTTGATTCCGCCACATAATCAATAACTGATTGAGACATAACATTGATTTTTTCTTTTTTTCTTTTAATGTACTCAATTTGGGCAACACCAACTTTGAAAAGACGAGGGATCCATAACAACTCCTTTAGTTTTTGTTCGTATATATCTTCACCTTCATCATTCTTAATCTTATAAAGGTCATCAGCACTGCAACCTATGATTTCCTCTGCTGGTTCATTAAAAGCACTAATCCAAGCTTCAGCAGTTGGATCATTAATTTTAACAGGAAATTTTCCTCAAGGATAATTTTTAGAGCTTTTTTTAGATGTAGGACAGCCCGCTAATTATTTTCTCACAAGGACACACGCACGTATTTTCCTTCCAGCCCACTTTCGCGCTTCTTCTTCTTCTTCCTTTCGATCAAATTTTTTTGTCGCGGTCCAATATTACTCTCGCAATCAAAATATCGATCAACCTTGTTCGGTCATTTCAATTTCGTTCTTCTGAAAATTATAGTTCATCTATCATATTTTTCTCATGCGTGTTGTCGATCTTGTTCTTTTTATATTTCTACCGTGATCTCGTTTTTCTTCAAAGTTTTGATATAAAGTTGTTTGGGTTGTATATAAAGTTGTGATAGAGTGGAAAAGTATCATATTTTAGCTTCAGTTTTTGGGTTTCATTTTTATTTTTTCTTATTATCATTATTTTCGTTATCAGTAACTAGGTGTCAGTTTTGTATACGGTAGGTATCAGTTTTGTGAAATTTAATAATTAATGTTCTACATTGAACATATTTTTACTAATGTTTATTTTTTATATTTTTTGGCAGTGGGGATAATAGTCTTCTTTGTCTGTTTGTGTTGAATAATAACACTTTAGCACTCGATTGTCTATTGAAGCTCTTTGTATGATTTAAAGAATGAGATATAAGCTTGTGATGATTGGAAAAGTATCATTGATTGGGTTGTAGCTTGTGATAGAGTGGAAAAGTATCGGTTTTTATTAGTATCAATTTTTTTGATTATCGGTATCATTTTTATTTTTTCTTAGTATCAATTTTTTTGATTATCGGTAACTAGGTATCGGTTTTGTATACCTTAGGTATCAATTTTCTGAAATGGATAAACTAATGTTCTAAACTGAACATGTTTTTACTAATGTTTTTTTTTGACAGTGGTGATAATGTGGCGCAGGTAGACCATCAGTTAAGTCTAAAGGAGGATTTTCATATTTTCAGAACAAGCATGACAGATGTGGCGAGTGCAAAGCAGCTTGGTCATAATAAATGGAATCGTTAAGCTTCGAAGAGGATATGGTTTGATTTTTCATTTTGAATTTGTTCAGATTAATAAGTGGATGTGTGACTTGTTTTGGTGGTTTATTATACCTGAAACTTTTGTTATCAATTTGTATTCACTATAGCGTATTATCAAATTGATTTTAATTTCAAGTATTTAGTATAAGTGATAGTATCAGTTTTAGTATCAGTTAAATGTTTTTACAGTATCAGTTCTGATGTTTGTTCTTACAAGTAAAAGCGGGTTTGTTTTAAGAACATAACATCATTACTTCATAAGTATCAAATTGCAACAGATCATTATTACTTCACAAGTATAAATTTCAACAGTACTTTACAAGTATCAAATTTAATTGTGAAACATCACAATGTGAATTCAGTTCTTTCCTTTTCTTTCTTCTTCTAAGCTTGATATGTATTTAGATAGACTCCAGCAATGTTCATCATTTGTTAATATTGCATGTACAATCTTTGCTCTTGTGGATAATATTTCCTTCTTTTCAAGTTTTATTGGTATTCTGCTTTTGTTCAGTGAAGCAATGAATATCATTACAAATATTCCATAGTCAAGCCCGTTGAAACCAAAATGTAATGTTAGTATCAGTTTTCATAAGTTGTATTATTAGGTTTACAATTAATACAAAACATTGAATTTCAGGTATAATAGTACAATCATATAGTATGCTTTGAATTAAAATATTTAACAGTTTTACTAGCACACTTAGTATCGATTTGTGTATGAATTTTTGCATTTGTAGCTATTACTTTAAGATATATTTGCTAAATATTTGTTTTATTTTTGTTATGTAGTTATCTTTTAGTTTTTGTAGGTGTCAGTTTTGTTTCTGTAGGTATCAATTTCTTTTATGTAGGTATCAGTTTTGTTTCTGTAGGTATCAGTTTCTCTTATGTAGGTATCAGTTTTGTTTCTGTAGGTATTAGTTTCTTTTATGTAGGTATCAATTTTCTTCCTGTAGCAACTGTTTATTTCTGAAATAACTATTTTTGAAATTGAGAGATAATATTTTTCAGTATTTTGTTATGAATCAAATTCAATTAAATATAAAAGGCACACAATGATGTATAGAATTATGTATGAAATGTTATAATGCAAAAGCACAGATAGTTTGAATAATGAGCCACTTTCAATTGATTATGACTAGTAGTTTCAATTGTATTGTTCATTTTGTTGTCGGTAGATATCATTTTAACCAAAAAAAAACTTACATGTCTTCTGCTTGTTGTGCACACTTTATTTGATGCATATCATCTAGTTTCACCTTCATGTCTGCTATGTTATTTCTTTTCCAAATTTCTTTGAGCATTTCTTATATTTTTTGTCTCTAACAAAGATAAAATGTTAAAAAGTTGGGTCATATTCACCTTTTTTTATTTGTAGTAAGTAATTTTTTTAAAAGAAAGAGAAATCTCATACAAATTACTCATACCAATTTTATAGCTTCTTTTAAACTGGATGTGGATTAACAAAATCATCATCATCCTATTATTTCAAAATAAAGACAATAAGTAATTTTTGAAACAAATTATGTTGAAATGTAACAATAGGTTGTGTATTAGCTGCAGTGAAATATCTTCAGTCAAATATGCAACGATTTCAAGTTTGCAGCAATTAGGTATCAGTTGGTATTAAGCAGGTACCAGTTTTCTGTAAGTATGTATCATTTTTTTAAGTAGGTGCTCCACCTTTCTTCGACAAGCACCATTGTCCAAGTGGTTAATTGATTCGGCTTTGGTGCAAGAGGTCACAAGTTTGAAACTTGCTTTCGAGCGTTTATTGCCTTGGGATATGTTGTCCCAATGATTTGTTATATATAAAGTACCAGTTCAAAAAAAAACAAATTGCTTCTCCGATTTCACTGCCCAAAAACCCAACTCATCTGCCATGGCCAGACTTCAATCCACCTTCCTCGACCAACACAATCATCGCCAACAACTCGTGACCTCAACCTCGACCAAACCACGACCTAATCAAAATTTTCTCCTCACCGCCTCCTGTAAAACACCAACCACAACCGCGACATCAAACACAGACTCAAAGAAATTGTAATTTTGGTTTAGGGAAAGTGATTTTGGTTTTGGGGAGATTGTGGAAATTGATTTTGCTTCTGAGCAATTGAATGAGAAATCGATTTATTTTGATTTAATTTTATTTTTAAAAGAAAGTTCGTCAAATTTACAGTGAAAGCGAGGAGAAGGAAACGAACAGAATTCTTTGTTTTGTTTTAATTTGTATCTGGGTTTTGGGCTTTGTCGTTACGATAAAAGTTTTTTGCGCATGTCCTTGTGAGCAATTATTTACTTTAATTTGTCCTTTAAAATAATAATAATAATAATTAGCTCTTAAATTTTTACCTCAAAATAATTAGCTCTTAAATATTTCAAATAATAATAATAATAATTTTTGCGCATGTCCTTGTGAGCAATTATTTCAAATAATAATAATAATTAGCTCTTAAATTTTTACCTCAAAATACAAGAGCTTTCATTATGTTGGCATGCTTCACACCAATAGTCCGATCCTGCAGATTCAATTACTTTTTTTGCAACAGGCTTGATACCACAATTCCTGACTCTTAATATAAGTTATGTAAGCAAACACGCTGAAAAATGCAGATTGTGTACGAAAAAAAATAAACAATCAATATCAAATTATTAATGTACAATATAGTTCGAAATGATACGAACAAACCTTGTCATGACCCAATGTTGGATCATTTATTATATGAGAAAGCATAACTCTATCGTAAGTGGTAGATAAGATTTTTGTATTTTTGCCTTCACAATTGTACCAACTTATAAGCCTTTTAGCTCTGGTATGTTTGGATCTATATATAAATTGCTTTTACTCAATGTTGATAAAGACAAACCTGCAGTAAGATTAAATAATCTTAAAAAATGATGGCATGGCGAGAGCTAAAAATATAGAATAATTTTTACCTTGAAAATCTCCAACTTTGGCATATATTTAATAGCTACTATAGGACATTCATCAACCATTTGTAGCAGCACAGCACCGATTTTCATAGCAAGTTCTCTCCATAAAGTCACATTAACAGTTTTACTTTTGTAATTTAAATCTAAGCATAAATATTAAACAAATTTATTGTTTAATATGTTTACTTACCAATCATCTGCAATGGTTATATCACGTTTTGGAATATTCCCGTTATTGATTTTTTTTCCGAATGCCTTTGATTGATGAGACACTTTGAACAAGGCCGATTACATCTAAAAGATACTTACGTTAAGCAAACATAAAGTGAGGTATAAAAAATTGATAATATGGATGCATTACCTACAACTTCCTTTCCTGCAATATATTTTTGAAGTTGGTTAATCTTTACAAAGTTGTATACGATATCGGGTGTACTAGAGTTCGCATCATCCATCCATTAGACTAATGAGTACTCATTTATAATAATCCCATACTTGTTTTCTATAGTAATAAATTCTTTATTCGCAGGCTTAACAGTTCCTTTAGAAATATAATAAACTTTTCGACGTTGAAATATAGGATAGTACTTGTCTGCAGCTTTATTAAACATTGTAGCTTGAATTTGGGTACCCTGTGAATTTGAAGTGAACAATTATTATAACAATAACTTAATGATGGCACAAATAGAGAAAATATTATTGAAAGCATTAAGATAAAATAAAATTACATCTTCGTCGGTGAGTTCTATACTAAACACGCAACCTTCTCCTTTAATATTTTTATAAGATCTCAAATTGCTTTTATTTGTCACTCGAACTTTGATGATCCAATTACGATGATATGGATTCAGTAGTGCAAGAAGAAGAACATTTGTACCCAAATCCCTTTGAGTAATAGAGCTAACATTGATGAATATATATTAGAAAACAGAATAATAATAAAAAAACCGAACTACTGTAGTGTCAAGATCTAAATAGATCATGGATCGTGTATATTATAAACTGTGCACCAATTTCATACGCAACATGTTGCAATCTAATAATTTAAAGAAAACAATGTATATTATAAACACGTAACTTTGTAATTAATTTATGTGTGCTTGATATTTTTCTATATGGACGGATATTATAATGGCTTTCCCAGCTGTCCAATAACTAGGTTATGACCATTAACTCGGACATAGACCTTTTTATATTATATATTTGTTACACGGCAGCACGCAAGGTTACACATCATTTTTATCCTAAATATGTCCACGTTGTTGTAGCATTCCCTAAAAGTGATGCAATGTAATAAAATGAAGTAGACATAATTTGCAATAGCGGGCTAATATTTGCTTATAAAACTTAATTATAAAATTTTAGTATGAATTGAAAAAGTTGTGTATGAGTAAATAAATGTATTTCAGACGATATATAAGATACATGAATGAAAAAAATACAATGATGGAGAAAGGTACCTGTGTAAAGTGCTGCTGTCTAATCAACAACAGAGCATTGGCTTTTATATTTTACAGCATGAAGATTGAATAGATATTGTAAAGGATAGAGCTATTATGATAAAGATGCCACTTATAATATATAAAGCAATATTCTGGAAGGCTTTCTACAGGACACCGCTAAGTAAATAGGATTTGCATGTTGTTTGCTGTTTGAGTTATGAAAGAAAGAAATAGGATGCGGTTGTTGTTTGTAGTTTGAGTTTGCAGATGAGAGTTGAGGAGGATGTATGGCACCATATATATAGAGGAAAGTACAGCTCTCACGTTATCTTAGCATGGAGATAGGCATATGACTTGCTCTATTTATTGTATTCTTTTTTTCCACGAAGATCCGGTTTCTTTCTTTTTTCCACGTAGCCTATTGTGTGGATAAGATGTTTTTTGATTTGGTAAGATTTTTTTGAATTGACCAATTATGCGGATGCTACATTTTTGCAGATGCTAATTTTTTTGAATTGACCTATTATGCGGATGCTAATTTTTTTGAATTGAAGAGATATTTTTGAACTGTTTAAAGGGTATTACTGAAAATTCACGTTTACACCAAAAAAGTGTGACACCAAAGGTATTACTACCATTATTAAAGAGAGGTAGAAGATCCTTTTCAAAAAAAAAATGGTAGAGGGCAACATTATATTAAAGATTCATACATGACGATTGAGTAGATATTGTACAGGACAGAGCTATTATGATAAAGATGCCAAACAAAATATAGTAAAGAAATGTATGAATAACAATTGAATGCTAAAAACGATATATATAGAAATTTTAGTCATAATTTTAGAAACCCTAATAAATGCATGGAGTAAATACTATCAATATGTCCTTGTACAATTAACATATAATTAGTAAAGGACAACGATGAAGCATAATAATAAAATGAAGAAACTCCAAATAAAGGTATAAATAATTGATGAAAATTAACTAATGCATTCATATAGAACAAAACGACATCTAAATTGACTGTTATATCAAACCAACATGCATCCACCTGTTTCGCACGTGTGCAAAAATACATTGAGCATCTTTGTGCCTGGAGATTGACAGCGGTAAGTCATGTAATCAGAAAATTTAAACAATTCTAAAATCAATATGCAATAGTATAATAGTGTCTTATCGTTTATATTAATGGATACGGTATAGATAATAATGGTATGAAGTAATAAACATTAATGACAATGATATAACTAAATGATGCAACTCATATATACAACTAATAGTTTTCATTTCATTGTTCTTGTAGAAAAGTGCATGAATAATATCTTTAAAACTTGAAAGATAACTATATAAGCATACAAACTACATAAGCATACACACACATAAAAATCATTGTATTTGATAAAAATCCTATCTAATTTCTTGGTATATAACTTTGAGTATTAAATACAAAATTGGGAAATTCCCTCAATATAAATTTCCTTAGGTATAATCAATATATATTTTGCAGGACAAAACAACACATAAGCTTGTAAAAAAACTTCTCTTGTGTAATGTTTAAGCTAGACATAAATTTTTGACCATGTTTGCTTCTTAAAGGATCAAGGCACGGATTTATCTGCAATGGATATTTCCACTTTGAGCACAGTAGCTTCATCTCTGCAAAACCATCAAAATCAACACCATATATTCATCCAACATCTAAATATGATTTTACTAAGATTGCTAAAATGGAAGAAAAAAATAAATGGAAAAGAGATTACAGAACCCGTACAAATTTAACGAAAAAGGGAACAGTACAAATACAAACACAAAAGAATACAAATAAAAAAAACTATAAGTAGTGATGATGGTTGTTACACAGTGGTTACAGCTATGAATCAATTTTGATAACTTGGTTTCAAAGTTTACCCAAATTTACCTTCTTGATCATGTTTAATCTAGAATCAAAGGACAAATGTTAAGTCATATGAAAATCTAACTAAGTTATTAAAAAGGTGTTAGGAAACAAATCCAAGATTAAGTAATAGAACCCTGAAACTGAAATATCACAATAGATCAAAGTTTCAAAATCTACATAACTGAGGCACTCATTGGTCAAATTTTTATGTAAATTTCCATCCACAATTGATTTGATATTTTCCCTTAGTTGGAACTTTTATATTTCAAGTTCAAAACTGTTAAGTCATTAGAAGAAAAAAAGTTTAAACATATGCCTGATTATACAGATAACCCTGCTTTGAAGTGCTAATTTAAGCAATGACTGATATAATCAAACCTGCCCAAAAAGGCGGTACGCCACTCAACAGAATGTAGAGTATAACTCCTACAGTCTAGAAATCAGCTACTCGTCCACAATGCTTACGTAGTACTTCAGGCGCTACGTAATACAGACTCCCAAATACATACTTGAACACCTGACCTAAGATATCACAAGAAGGTGAGTATTTATTGGTTTATTGCTAATTGTTATGATATCACCATCTCACAATAAGCAACGAAATCTTATGCAGATGGGAGAAATGGCTGTAGTATTTGACATGTATGATATCATGTTATCTTCTGATGCTATATGTCTCTAAGAGACAAGAAAAGGCATATCCAGCAATCATATACATATATATATATATATATATATATATATATCTCATTATTGACTATTCTTGGGTTTTAAACTATCAAACACCTATAATAACAGGTCAAACGTTTTAATTTAAAATAAAACATAAATATCAGCATTAGTTTTTTTAAGTTTCAAAAATCGCTAATTTTACATAAAAGAAAATTTTTATTCGAAATTTTGAAAATAATAATAGTTGTTTTTACTTATCATTTATCCAGCAGACACTGCTTTCAAACTTTCTTCCTCTAAAAATCTAAAAGGCAAGCCTTTGAATTTTCCAATCCGTGCAAGTCTTTCAAAAGTAAACATAGGATTGAAAGCAAAATCCTATAATTTTTTAGTTCTTAATAATGCAACAAGTTAAACCACCTCAATCGCCGATATTAATGGTTGCTTGATCAAGTGTCTGTCCTTGACTTTTATGTATTATTATTGCCCAACATAGAGCTAAAGGTAACCGAATTCTCGTACATGTTATACCAGAAGAAGTTTTCCAATTTACTGTTTGCGGAGTTACTGGAATAATATTCGTTCCCTCACGAAATGGAGAACCACAGTAATTATCTAAATCGATTATGACCGCTAGCGATAGATCATTTAAAGAACTTGAAGACTGTAAATATACAATATCCATAACAGCACCCATTGCACCATTAACCAATCCATTTTGCACTGAAAGATTAGATCATAATATCACTCGAGCACCTGTAGAAAGATAAATACATCGTTCTAAACCTTTTGCATCGTCATACGAAGCATTAGATGCTGCGTCACAGTTATTGAAAGAAGGAATGCGTGCAATAGGTTTTCCAATTTGAATCATACGGTTTTTGTTATGTTCGTTAGTAGCAATTCTTATTGGAAAAAGACAAAGAGCATTCTTATAGGTTTCCTTCTCTTTGTTCGATAAAATTGATCAATCTCTAGTTTTGAAAAGTTTCCAATCGTCTAAAATAGATGCACCTCTACTCAGTCTTTCTAAAGCTCCTCTTAAAAGTGCTTGCTCATCTCTAACTTGACGAAATATATACGATAGTCTTACACACTTATCAAAACTCATATATACAAGTCCACTACGTTGTTGTAAGAGATTACCACCTTTCAAGTATAACGAACTATCACAAACAAGAGGTAGTTGTCGCATATCACCGTCTAAGACAATAGAAATGCTACCGAATAAGTCATTTATTGAATAAATATCACGACACTGTAAATCAGTATTTGCCATCATTGTTCTACCAAGCATACTATATTCATCTATTATAATCAACTTTATATTTTTAAAGTCATCATGCATACGATGACATTGCTCTGATGATAGTTCTTTGTAGGATAATTTTCTTTCCGTGGAGATTTGAAGTTCATGCTGAATTGTGTTACCACCAATATTAAATGCAGCAACTCCAGTTGGAGCAATAACGCGAACTTCTTTGTTGGTTCCAAAATGAATAACAATTGTTCGAACAATGGCATTTACAAGCGTTGATTTCCCTGTACCAGCACCACTGCATATAATCATTCGAATTGATTTTCCTTTAGATATTGCTTTAAATATCACATTATGTGCAATCCTTTGATCTGTAGACAAGCTCTCAAAAGGAACAACAGTAGAACTGTTTATGTTCTCACTTTCATGTTCTATAATTGAACGTAAATTGGTATGGATAAAATTATGATCAATATCTATATTGGGGTATACCTGACGTGCTTCATTCCAATTATGCAAAGTATCGAATTCTCTTAAGCCCATTTCTGTCTCCTCGCCTGAAATAAACATTGGACCCATCGCGGCTGCTATCATCCATTCTTCTCTTTTATTTTCTTCTACATCATTGTTTATACTATCATCTTCGAAATCATCTTCTATAGCATCTGGGAGTGACTGATGTTGAATCAAACCTAAACTAACATATCTATCAAATCAAGCATCTAAGTTTCCTTTTGCCTTATTAAGATTTCTATAGTGATGACGTAGTAGTACATGTATTCATATTAAAAAACAAGTTTACTTATGATTAATATTTGAAATATAATTAAAATCAACGTAGTTTTTAATAATCAAAGTTATTATTGATATTTTTAAAATTTGATCTAACAAAAAGCAGAGAAGTTTTATTACCTATTCACAAAAAAATTCCATTTTTCACCGAATGGAGGAATATTGGTACTTAAATCTGGTACTATTCGTACAATTGCCTCTTTTCGAAACTTATGACACCCTTTATTATAGTAACGGAAGTTTTTTGCCATGTCAAGTAGTGAAAGGTTTTCAAATTCGCTTGGTCGATCCATATAACTTTTAATAAAATTTGGATCTAATTCAACGATATCTTCATCTATTGTTGTATTTCGACATCGAATTATTGTTGATAGCATGTTTTCTTTCAGTTACGTTAAGCTGCACTATTGTTCTAGATGAACTTACTAGAGGGTAAGGCATCAGAAGATGGCATACCTCTTGTGCAGAAATGTCTCATACGGATACACTATTGAGAAATAGTTTCTTGATGGTAGAAGTTGATGTTTGACAAGGTTGATGACTGTTTTCAACTATTGTTCTGAATGTGTCTATAAAGCTCTTTGATACTGGTTCAGATTTTGCAGCATATTTTCCAATATAATTTACCACAGCATGCACAGATAATGCAGGAGACCAATCAATATTAGCATGCCAAACCTGAAATACTTTTCTATTATGTGAGCAGATTAGAGGATCATTGCGTGGTGAAATAAATCGAAAGATTTTACTATTTGGAGGATCTTCTACAATTTGTGATAGTGGAAGCACGTCAAACGAATATTTAAAGGGACATGCCAATTGTTTGGTTGTTCTACGTACTCGCAAACAGTAGTTTCCACACCTGGAATGACGCATAACCCAAATAACTAGATTTGCATAGGCATCGCCATCGTCTATATCCAAATTTGCACCAGGTGGAATAACTTGTGCACGTGGATGCTCTTATTCCCGTGAAGGTCCAGCCATATTTGGGTTTATTGTACAAACAAGGCGATCAAAATATTCAATAATTGTAGAATTTTCATATGAATTTTGGTAATAGAAGATAAATCTGGTGCATCATGTAACCACAAAAAGCCATGGATATGTCCATTTCCACGATTTTGCCATTCAAAATGATATCAATGGTCCTTAACAGAATTATGGCATCAAAAAATCTAGTACAAAAGTTTAAACCTTTGCTTGGAAAAACCATGCAGTAACAAGTGGATTTTCATTTAGTAACTGTGCCTTTCTTTTTCTTTGTTCACTATAGGTTAATTTTTGTAATTCATTTGTTTGATCGAGAAGTTTATAAAGTTTTGGCCATTGCAAATCTGCTGAGTAATGTGAAAAATATAGTTGGCGCACCTAATTGTTTAACCATGGTTGTAAGCTCTTTTAATCTTGTAGACCTGTAAGAATGGCTTCCACGAATGCCTTTTGCATAGTAAGAAATGCGTTGGGACAACAGCTTATCTCCTGATTTTAACATTTCATGGATATCATTTATAGATAAATTCCCATTATCTGGGTTTTTTTGTACGTAAATGCTACCATTATCTAACGCACACCACCTGCTAATTGAATTGTAGGCAAAATATCTAAATATAGAATCTTTTGCAAGCCTTCGATCATGAAATTTCATTAAATATTGAAAATATTCTAGGGGTCTAATTTTTCTTGGTCGTGCTTGTCGTAAATCAGCATTTCCTGATGGAAATAATGTTGGAAATGCCGTTGAGATATATCCAGGAGTATTAAACTCATCAATAGCAACAGAAGAAATAGGCATCTGAACAACTATTTCATTTATTTCTTTGTTTTCCAAAAAGGATAATAGACAGGCTTGGTGGTTCGGTTGTACTGCAGCAGTGGTAGCACTTGATATCTCAAATTCAGCTCTGTGAGTTATTTCGCTCTCAAATTCTGGAGGTCCTAGAAAATCGTCGTTGTGAATTTGAGTTTGCGAATTATCTTGAATATGAGGAAGAGTTAATGGTACACCGTCCTCTGATAATGGAGAGATATTTCATTAATGTGCACATTGGAATAAAATATATTATTAAATTTAGGCCAAAGTAGTGCCTGTCTTACATGTTCACGCCTTACGCGAAACTATATTATTAAATTAAGGCCAAAGTAGTGCCTGTCTTACATGTTCACGCCTTACGCGAAACTCTTGACTTTCATTCATTCCACTTCTGTTGACAACTAATATTGCCGACAAATCATATGGCTTGAAAGGGAGAGAACGTGCTATTGCATTGACATTCTAAGGAAATTAATAATATTTCCATTATATTTATATTATTGTCCTTTAAAACGGTAAATTGACATACTGAATGAATGCGCACAATGAGGATTCACTCCAAGTTAGTAAGGCAGGATCATTCAGGTGGAACAGGACCGGGTTCCATTAGATTTTGAGAATTAAACTTGTATGGAAGGCCATGTTATGGTTTATCAGTATGACAATCAGAGCATGAACTTGACGTAACAATTAAATTTGGAAAAAATCGAGAACAAATCCGACAATTTGTCCAATTAATCTTTTGGCATGAGCTTACAAATTTGTGAGCATTTTTAATTTTTGTAACTGGAGATATTAATATTAGAGTGTTGATGTTTGAGGATTTGATATGAGTTACTTTTTCTTTATGTCTTACTACATCAACCGCTTTTATAACGACCCATAAATTTTAATAAATTAATTGGCTAATTTAATTGGATCTTTTTAATTAAATTTAGAAAGAAATAAAAATTTTATAATTTAAAATGAAATGAATGCTAAAAAGAAGTGTAGCAATGGTAATTTAAAAGTTAATTTTTGATAATTGGAGTGAAATCCCAATAAAGAAATAGTGTTAATTGTTGCATTTGAGTATAAAAATTAAAATAAGTAATTAAAGGTAAGCATTTAATTAACCAATGCAATAATATATTGATTGACGGTAACTGCATGTAAATTTAGGCAATAATGTTAATGCGAGGTACACAACACTAATTAAATTTAATAATAAATGAATTGAAGGAAATTCCAATTAATGAAAATAAATTTAAATGTTAGGACTTAGTTATAAATGCAAATTTAGTAAATAAATGTAAGCATTGTATGAATATATGAATTAATGTCTGATTTAGGTTAATAGTATGAATTCATATGATGTAAGTAATTATAAAAAATAATGAAATTGCAATAAATCTGAATTTAATGTTACGTTAATGTAAATTTGGGTAATAATTGGAACAATGTAAATTCATTTTCAATGTTATGATAATTAGTCGAATAGAACATAAACTTAAGGGTAAATTTAAGGAATGGAAATAAAGTTGTATTAATGTAAAACTTAACAAATGGAAATTTGAAAGGAGAGATCAGGTGACATATTGGAATCTGTCATAATTAGTTATGAGGTTGAAATGTAAGAAATGAATGTAATTAATTCATTTGCTAATGGAATAATAATAGTATAGTTAACGGTAATTAAATAAAAGCAGAAGTATTTAAGAATTGTAACGGAAAGGGTGAATGTAATAATGAAATAAATAGGATTGTAAATTTATCCATAGTGTAGTAATTGATGTAATACAAGTATGAAACCAAGTAAATAAATTGACTGAGAATATAAATCGTAATTAATGTACATATTTGGCAAATATAATAAAATGGAAATATTGAAGTATGTAATGCAAGGATATTTTAAATAAATGGTCATAAACTTATGTAAACAATTGAGATGTTAAGAAATTGGATTAAGCATAAATACTATAAATAAATAAATAATAATAAATGAAGTTATGCAATAATGAAGGAATGAATAAATATAATGCAATGAAAGAAGAAACTGACATGACATTTATAAATGAAAACGGATATTTGTAAGTAATAAATGAAAATAATTGAAATAAACATTTAATCAATGAACAAAGGTAAAGTTGTAAAAAGTAAATGTAAATTTTATGGATGAATCCCTATATGAATAGAAAGGGAAATGAAACAATAAATGTTATGAGATGAAATGTATAAGAAGGAGACTGAATTACGCATAATGGTGATAATCATTTATTGTTTGCCCATTTGTTTCATCTATCGAATTAGTTTTAAAACAATTGAAATAAAACATAATTAAAAATTTCGTTAATGGAAATTAAGAGGAAATTTGAGAATATTAATGCAATAACTACAAACCAATGTGAATTACATCCATTTGATAATAATATATTGGATAATAAAATGAAAAGTAAATCTATTGGAATTTTTGTAAATTAAATTTATAATTTCTGAATGTAATAAAAATGAAATTAAACACTGAAATGGATGAATGAATCAACTTTAAATTGACGTTTTAATTTGTTTAAATCATTGTAAATGATTGAGAAATATAAAAGTGATAAAATTTGTCAATTTTAGAATTCAAATTAAAATTTTGATTTTATTAATTAATTATAAATTTATTTAATTAATGTAAAAATAGCCATTTTGGACACTGACTCGGATTTCGACGAAACTAGTTTCATCAGATCCGTAACGGTGAATTAATATAGGATTTCAAGTTTCGTAGTGATCGGACTTGTCATTAATTCGTACGGACTCGAAACGCCTTGAAATCAATGAAATTGAAATCAATTTGAAAAATATTGATTTGAGCATAACTTCTTCATACGATGGAATTTGGACTTGAAACTTGTTCCATCGCGTTTAAAATATTTAAAAACATCTATTTTGATATACGGGTTGACCTAATTTCGTTCCGGAGTCGGAAAGGGCTTTTCGGGCCATTCATCGTTCAACGCGTTTATAAATCGGGTCCATCTATTCTTTTTCAACTTTGTCTATAAATACTCTGTTATAAACTCTAATTTCCCTCATTCTCATTTGTTTGTGCATACCATTTCTTTCACCTCCTCACTTCAATGGCAGACAAACCCTAATTCTGATTGCAATCCCAAATCAAATCCAAAGCTGAAATTTCAAACTCCACAATATATGGCAAATTTGATATCAATTCGAAGCTCTCGAAGAGCGTAACTCAGATCTGCAACTCATTTTTTGATTCGATGTATTGTTTGTTCAGAAATCGAAGAACTATTTTCGGCCATTCATCACGTCGAAATCAAACTAGTCCAATCGTCAAACCAATTCTGGGTATTGTAGAGTGGACCGAGGGGATCGCATTGGTATGGTTTGTTCGTCGTTTTGACGGTTGGATCTTCGGAAAAAATTCAATTAGGGCTTGGCTTAAATGGCGGTTGCAGTGTTCTGGGCGTGAGGAGGCGTTCGTCGTTCGCGGTCGCTAGATGAGTGATGTCAGGTCGCGCGCGCGTCTGGTGCAATGAAGCTTGGGTAGTCGCGTTCTGGTGGGGGTGTGGCTGATACTCGCGGCAGCGGCGTGTTGCTGCTTGCAAACGAGAGGGCTAGGTTTTCGTGCTTGTTTCTTGCACCTGAATATAGGTGACGTGGCCAACTATTGGTATTAGCCTATTTTAATTATTTTAATTCAATTTTGACTTTCATCTCATTTTAATGCAATACCCTTTACATACGAACTCCAATTCACGCGCGGTTTTCTCCGCTAGGTTCTTATTGGAATTCCGGACATTTTGGCACTGGTTTGGATGAATTCTGAGACTGTCTAATTTTTTGGATTTAAATTGAATTTAAATTCAATTTAAAATTCAAAAGGTGAGTATTTTAACCCACTCACGACTTCTAAAATTTCTTATGTTTATTAAATTTATTTATGATGTGATTTGAAATTTATTTATAGCTGTTTGGCATATATTTAATCATCATCTCAGTTAAATTGCATTTATTTGAATTAAATTTGGTATCAAATTTATTTATTGCATATAAACTGTCAGTTAAATTTTCATTTAATTTATTTGTGAATATAAACTGCTAGTTGATACTTGTTGTTTATTATCCGTTATATATTAATGCTATTGATTGAATTGGATGATGATTGTGATTAATGGTTGATGATTGTTATTGGATGAATGGATGTTGTATTTTATATCGTTATAAACTGCAAATTGTTATGCACTTTATTTCATTCGGGATTGCGTTTTGAAATGATATGTAACCGTATTTTTATTTTAAATTACGGACTGAAATGATAAATATCTGTATCACTTGACCATAGGGTAGAAAATTATATACAACCACCGTGGTCTATATATAAAATTATTTTTGAAATGATTTTCTACGGCTTTGTAAAGAAATATATGGTTTTGTGAGAGTGATTTGGATATTTCATAAATGTTATTTTATATATAGTTAAATTCTTGGTTTTAAGCTATGTATAAAATTTGTTTAAAGTATAAAAGAAGTTTAATAATAATGTTTGATTTTATTAAAATATAGTATGGATAAGTATTTACTTAAATTATATTTTAATATAGAGTTTATATTGATTTTATAAATCAAGGTTGAGAAGATAGTTTTAAAATTGATTTGAGATTTTATTTAATTAAGAGTTATATGTAATAAGAATCCATTTGGAATTTATTGGAATTGAGATTTTTAAAGGAATATGGTTTTATAACTTAATTTGGGTTTAAGGTGATTTAAGTGAATGTATGAAATCTAAAAAAAATTAAGGAATATTCAGTTATTGAATTTGAAGCTTTATTTAAAGAATATTGGGTTTATTAAGCAAATATTTCAAACTAAATAATAGTAAAGTGAATTTGGTGTATATATGAATTATAAAATTTATTTTTGAAATATTGAAAAATTAAAGCTTTGAAATATATGGAAACTGAAATGGTTTATTTGGGAATTCAAATCAGTATTTGGAAATTTATTTGTGAAATTTAAGAAGCTATTTTATTACAAAAAGTAATTTAATATTTAAACCATTAAGTATTAGAAGTTATGTTTCAAAGCTATGGGGTTCAAGGTATATAGATTTGAAAGTACCATGATTTTGGAAAAAGAATATATTTGCAATAAAAATGTATCATATTTATTTGGGCTTTAAAGTAGAAATGATATCGTATTTATATGGTTTGAAAGGGATATTATATTATGGTTTTAAAGTATAAATTATTTTGAAATAACTGCGGTGTTATAATAACGTTTGGTTGTTGAAGAGACCGGCATCGGAAGTTGTCATACTCTCTGCCAACTCCGAAAACCACTTTAACAATCGTGTACGCGGTGGAGATTCCAGAATGAAGTAGGATGGTGGCAGCGTTTCCTTTGAGGTAGATACGTGGACCCGACTCCCGTGAGTTGGCATAAGGTGGCTAAAACAGGAGCGATTGACGGGTTAAGAAGGTAGCACCTTTTATCGAACACATCCCTTCGATATTATACTCTGACTTTTGAATTTATTTGGTGGCCACTTTTGATTTCTTTGATTTGGGGTGTGGCTCGAGGTGGGCGGTAGCTGCGGCTATGCGTTACCACCGACCCGGAAGCGTAATTGGTATATCTACCCTGGCATTGCCTAGTTGTGCCGTGTCACCTACCCTAGCGCGCCTTATATGATTTTGTTTTGTACCATACCTATGGAGTGCCCTCTGACGACGCCCAGTATGGGGGAGATTACGGTACTGTATAGACTATGGGAATATAAAAGTGTGTTAAGGGCTATATGGGTAACCCATTAACGCTATTTTCAGTATGTTATACTTTACTGTAGACATTATTATAATAGCGAAATATTACTACATAGTAAATAGTTTAACGGATCCTTTGGAGATGTGAATCCCGAGCATCTCTTAAGTTACTGCACTCACGTTAGACACTGGATAGGAGATGTCAAATCCCGTAAACATCTCTGACGCCGTTCCACTTATATTATTTGTTGTTGATTTAACTTACATAAGATCTTTTAGTTCTGACTCGAGTGTTTTGTCTTTTCAATTCGCTCGGGTCAGCCTGAGCATTTCAGGATTTGAAAGACCGTATTATGGAGGACGAAGACGAAGATTTATTATTATCTATTATATTATTCCACCACACCATTTTATTCCGCTGCATTATTAATATTCTCTGGTATGTGTAACCCTGATATATATTGTATAAGTATAATCAAATATTTTGTAAACAGCTTCATGAACGGTATATTTGATTATTATATTTTATCGTTCCGCTACAAGATTCTATTTTGTGTTTTTCTTTCTCTGCTTTTTCTTATTTACCCCATAACAATCCACCCTTCTGTATCGTTTAAGTCCGACGTGTGTGGTTTATCGTCGATTTAAAGCGTACGGAAAGGAGGGACGTTACAGCATTTCTACGTTGTTTTTGTTGATCAGTTTATCTCAAACGTCTATCTCGTTGAGTGACCGATTTTCATTGTATTTAGCCATCATTTTTTCATATTGACGAAATATGGGTGAGTCTCTATTATAAAATACGTATATTCAGTTAAAAAATTACTCAAAAATAGTAGGAGTAACAATCTATTATTTGCATATTATAACTAAATGTAGCATTATATACCTTTGTAAGGTGCATGATAAGTCTAAAGGACAAATTGCATCCAATGACTCTTTTAAAACATTGTGTGAAGTTGAACCGGAAGGGGTGAATAAATCAACCTTATTGGATGCATCAAAAGGAACAGAATCTCCATACAAAGCATAAGAGAATGACAATGGATCTTCTACGAGGATAGGTTGTCGTAGTACCTCATGTGGCATTTATGCAAGTACACAACAATTGAAAAAGTAAGGAAAAGAGTAATGTGGGACATAAACTATCTAAGCGTCATTAAATATTTAAACCATAGTATTATGTTTTATTACTGTAAAAATTAAACATTAAACTGAAAATACATATACTTTGGAAGAAAAATATTGTATGGAAGTTCACCTGTGTCGTTGACACTTCTTGCATAATATCGACATAACCTACTATTGATTGCTCCTCATTGTCAAGCGAAGATGGTGCATTCAGATCAATACAATGCATATCAACTGTATAGGTGAAGATGAATAACATTAATCCTAATAAATTTAAAAACATCACAAAAACTTAGAACAAAAGTGATAACAATTAATTTTTACTGATATATTATACAAATGTGCATTATGATAACAGAGTCACCTTGATCCTTAGTTTGTGTCTTTTCTAAAGTTTCTTCAAATAGTGCGGCAACTACTGATGATCTTGGTGTTCTTTACATATTGCTTCAATCGGATTCTAAACATTTTAGTGCAAATATCACCCAAAAAATAATCATATGACTGTCTAATAATCTTGTATCGTAAAGCTTACAAATAAAAGATAAAGTTGGCAGAAAGACAAATTAAATAAGACTTATAGAAAATTTACCATATGGAAGTTTGACTGCGGTGTTGATACCATTTGCATATGATCAACATGATCTTTAGATAATTGCTCATCACTACTAGACAACAGCAGTGCATTCAAATCAATAGGACATATACTATGCATCCCATTTTTCTGAACATGTGAAATAAATTAGTGTGCATGATGGATAATGAAACATACTCATATACAAGCTTTATTGTAATACATTTTAGGAATGAAACATGCAATTACTGAGAGATTAATAATGAAAATGATTACCGTATCAAAGACTAATGTTGATACCACATGCTTATCATTGTCATGTTCTTCAAATGGTTCCTCGTCATCGTTCATTGAAGGCGATGTATTTAAATCAATATAATACATATTATTTGTCATACATGCCTGAACATGGTAAAAGGTAGTGAGTAATTAAAGAAAATAAATACTTTAACTCGGTTGACCAAACAATGGAGTTATGCCAAATGATACAATAAAAAGTATGATCTAATTTGACTTTCAATGTACTTTTTCACAAATAGGCTGAAGAATAAAAAAGAATGATAGAACATATTTCACAACAATACACTAGTTCAAAAGGTTGTCAAACCTTGTGACGAAAGGTTGAGTTTTAGGGCATGATGCAAGGGGTTGGAAGTACTATAGGCTCGGTCAGGGTGGAAAACATGGACATTTTTAAAATGATTTCCGTATTCGGTAACGTGATCTTTTAAGCTGTAAATTTTGCAGTGATATAATTGGCTTCTCCATAGTTATGTAAATTTTGTTTGTGTTTGTTTTCAAAATTATTGCAAATTTTCTCATGCTCTTACTGAGAACCTAGATAATTGTTTATTCATGTTGTTTATTTCGGTTCACATTGTCTGGCCATACTGTTTTAAAACATTTTTCTAAACTTTGTAGTTAAGATTGTTGTTTTGCTGGTTGTAGGAAGTTATGTACAGGATGATCGAGAATGCAGCCATGTTGCTTAATATTTCTTAGTTAGAAGGCTAAAGAAACCAATCACATTGTTACTAAAGCTAAGAAGCCTGAATTGAGCAAGTAATGACTTAAATTGGAAAATTTTCTACATTGTTTCAATCAAAATTTTTACTACTCATTGTTGTTGCATTCTATCTTAGTAAGTTCTATTGTACATACAACTAATTCTGTTTTAAGAGTTATGAGGCGACTTATATGTTTGCTTATTAAATATAAATTTTGTTACCTACATTATGTCACACAAGATATAATACCAGATATTATATCAATTAGATAAATATAAGGTACAAGTATTTATAACAATTTTCTATTTTAAATTTTAATATAACATTATACACCATCACTACATCGATATTAACATGCCAAAATATGAAGAAAATTCTCTATTAATGTTTCTATGGAAAGAGGTGAAAAAGGCTTCTACGTTTTATCAACTATTCCTAAACCATATTTATTTAATTTCAGTATATATACATTACTAAAAATGTTTTACTCTTCCCCTTTGAACTGGTGTAATGTTAGAAAAAGCGACACAATATTTTCTTGTGTGCACTAAAAACACAATTAAAGTAGTGGAACTAAATGGTAGGTTGAGGTGTTTATGTGATTAATTTTAAAATCACAAAATACTTTTTCTCAGACGACTACTAATCAATTATTGTCTTATCATGTAAATGTTTGCGAAGTATTTTTAAAAAGTGCACTAATACACAAGCACATAAATAATAATTTTAAAAGACATAAATAATAATTTTAAAAGTAAAAAATTTAAGCTATCATGTGCTAGCAGACTAGAAAATTGTCAACCTTTGTAATCATTTGGATACTGAGTGATACTTCGTAACCAAGTACATTCACAGGAAAATATACATAGATTAAGAAATATTAGTTGGATCACCTTCAATCCTTTTATTTCAAAGTATAACAATCCATATATGAATGAAATTTTAAAAGGAAAAGGAAAAGGAAAAAAATCACAAAATTTCATTTACTAAAATCATAGATTATTAATACTTAATTGTTTATTGTTGTTTACATGGAATCGTTAGAATTATCAAATGTCTAGATAGAACCATTATTTAGGCTATGTATATGTACAGTGGTATAACTCATTAAAATGAATGTAAAATCATTCGTCTAAATGATTTTTGATGGCATGTATTTTGTGTGCGCGTTCTATTTCTTTCTAATATCGTATTGCACTTGCTTTAGGAGATACCAATGGTCTTAGCTCTAGGTGTCAAGTAATATTAACAAATATATGTTCTTAATCATTCTGCAAGGTATGCAATTTTTAAGAGAGGATTGCATGAATAAACTCAGAGCAATGAAAATCATGAACATGAACCGGAAAAAGGAGTTTCTTCAGCTTGATATTCAAAAGGAATAGCATCATTTTTGATATATAAGCTTAAACATTTTGATGTATCTATAAACAAATGTTATATGCAGATACTATTTTGTGCATTTAATACCTTTATTGGTTAGATAGCTATGCTATCAATGGGTCTAAAGCACTATAATATCATTCAGATGATAAAGACTGATCGAAAATCGGTCATATTAGAACCATGAGTAAAAGTACTAGCTTCAAATTATCAACTTAACCCAACCTAAATCACGTAATAACATAATAAGAAAACATGTAATCCTAATTTGTAAAAAAAACAGCATACTGCATAAGCTTTAATTAAAGCTTATAAGTAATAATCGCAATAACAAATTCAATTACCAATAAAAAAAGAAAAAACTATAAGAAGCTGGTGATGTAGTTGCAGTAAAATAAAGAGGAGCGAGAGGAGAAGCATGGTTGAACAACCAGGGGAGGCTCGAGATAAGAAGCGTTCGAGAAGAGGGGCATGTCGAATAATATCTAGAAGTGGATTTGGGTTTTATTTGGTTTAAGGCGAAACAGAAGGGAAAGATTGACCGACGAAAATGGAAGCGAAACTTTCGAAGGTAGAATACGCGGTCAAGAGGAGAAAATTTGGGGAAGGAGAAGCATAGAGGAAATAAAAATGAAATAGCAGCAGTGTTTTTTTGGCTTCAGATAAATTGATTTTGGCTAGTGACAGTAAGCGAATCTCCCTAACGGTCGGTTTTGTTATATAAAAATCGGTCTATTATATAAATTGAATACAAGTGGTTTACAAAAGGAAAGTTAATCAAAATTTATTGATCTCGAACCATGGTTGTAAAATTTCATTTAGCCTTAAATTATTTCAATTAAGAATCTAATCTTTACATACATATTTACATGAAAATATATTTTCCTCTACTAAATACCTTTTACTAAACAAATATTTTGAAGAAGTATTTTCCAACATAAAATTTCTACTTCGTTCGAATGAGAAATTATAACTAAACGATTTAGTAAAATAAATGGTATGGAACGCTTATGTTTACTTATCGGTTAATTTCCAAACTGGTTCGATTGACCATATTATTATTATATTATTATTGTTGTTGTTTTATCAAAAGGGGTTATGATTTCTTAGTAAATAGTTGAAGTTCACCGGGTGGTATGAGATACTTTGGCCAAGCTCATTTACCTATTAAGTGAGAGTAAGTGACACTTCTAGTTAGGCGTTACCTTCGGGTATGTCTCCAGTTTGTCCATGAGGAGACGACACCTCATTTGTGTTCGACGTAGCCTTTGTGCTTGTCTTTGGGTTTGGGTGTAGCCTCATGCTCATCTCTAGTTAGATGTGATTTTTGATTCCATCTCTAGTGAGGCTTTACCTTCAGGTACGTCTCCAATTTAGTTTTTTCGTGAGAGGTATGTCCCTCTATCCGAGGAGGGACTATACTTCTGTTCTGCAGGGCCCTGTACTTCATAGTGGCATGCATGAGTGGCAAGCATCGACTAGTTATTGGAGATTGGCGTCATTTTGTGTTATTTAATTAAACATTGAGATTTGATTTGAGTTTTCTCCAAATTCCAGATTTGCCCATATAGGGCTATACATGAATTTCTCGTTTTGGTGATTTTTGAAATTATGACGATACTTGTTATTTGTCACTGATACTAGATTTTTAGGACTATTCCTTTATGAGTTACCAACATGATATTTAGAATTCGTAGTGGATTGAAATTATTAGTATAAGAGTTACCCTTAAAGTATTTTGAACATGCACCGGATAATGATATGCACAAGTTGCTCTTTTATTCCATTTATGTATGTTCATCATGTTATACCACCTTATTACTTAAACCAATACAAGATTGACCTATTTATTATTTTAAATAATACTTGGGTTAGATCGAGTTGTTTCAAGTATCTTCTGTTGATCCTAGATCTTACCTAGCCTGAAGACCACCTCTTATGTTGTTATCTTGTCTTTCGATGTACTATTTTATTTAGTTCTATGTTGATTCACTATATACATATTCATGTCGGGATAGAGTTCTAGTTTATTTATATTGTTTTGACTTGGGTTGTATCTATTATTTAAGGCATGTCATACTCATATCACTATCTTTGTAGACAACTCCTTATGAATATTCATTAGATCTTTCCAGTATATGTTATGTATATTTTTTGCTCTGTACTCGATGATTCTATGTGTTGAGATATCTTATGTTGTTTTAAGCAATTACTATAGCCACCGGTATACTATTTTAAGCATGTATTGTATGCGTCAAATCTACTTCAAAAAAATATCACTCAGTTCGATGTGTCAATATTTTCTTAAAGCAATATTCACAGATGGTCGCTCCTAGTCAGGCTTATTCTCTGTACTAGCAGACGGTATTACATAGTAATATCTTTTGTTAGTGTAGGTCTTGAGGTGGGGAGTTACACACAGAATACATACCAATTCACACACATTTACACACATATATTAATAATAAATAATCCAATTGTTTAATAATAAAATCTTAGTTTTATTTACTAATCTTTTCTATGAAAGTCGAAATATCTTCTTCTACTATTTTATAAAATCGCGAAATTATTTTATAAAATTCATAACTAGCTGATAGATCATTTTAAGCATCCTAGCTTATTTTTAAAATTAATACTCTTAATTTCTTATTTTTTATAAAATATTTAATAATATTTTTATCCCTAATATAACAAAGAATTAGAGTTTAATTAATTTATAACTATGTTATATAAGTTAACATCATCTATGTTTAACTCTATTCAGTACGAATAGAACTCAATACAAACACATTCACGTGCATGCACACGAGACCTTAATCAACTATCCTGTATATCTACTCAAACCAATCCAATCAAACAGGGGAATAATTACTTATATATGTTATTCTACCTCTTCTACGGTATTTTCCAATATATTACTGAAATATAAATTCAAAGAATTAATTCCACTCACCTGAACTGTAATTTCTCCAATGTCAAAATCCAGTCCAAGTCCATACCATGTTGTAGACAATCTCACTATGAGTACAATGGTGAAGACCGCATCTCGATCGGACTTCGTATGTAAAATAAACAAATTAAAAACGAAACGGTAATTAATTAAGGTAATTAAATATATTAATTAACTTAATTACCTCCACTAATCCAATTCCCTTTCTTCCCCAAATTAGTCATGCACTTTCTGTAAACGTGCACACACTTGAACCTAATGTCCATGACTTCTTCCCTCGATTTCTTGCTGCTTAGTACATGGATCGACGCAGCGTCTTTGCCAATGGATTCCACTGATGTCCTCCCCGCCCTGCGCTCCCTGAAATGAAGCTCGGTGCACCCTCTCAGTTTGCGACCTGGAAACTGCTAGCGACAAACGAAATGTTGCATTCTCTTACTCCATGTAACACCCCACCTCTATACTCATACAATCCAAAAGTACTACTGGGTAATATTGTTAGATAATATGGAGAATAAGCCTAAATAGATATAGAGGTGGGGTGTTTCACCCTACATCGGAGCTTCGACTGATAGTGCCAAAAGGCATGCCTCGTGAAGAGAAGAAGAATGGTGCTCTTCAATGCTCCTACGCTTCCTTTATCTCCATCCAATGCTAACCGTAGATGGTAGTCTCCAAAAGTTAACTTCGCATATCATCATCGCACCTCCTCATCGCCACCAATGTGAAGTTCTCCTCTCCATAAGTCCAAGGGATTCAATCTCGTTGCCCTAGCTGTAACACCCCATATTTTTAGCAACATTGTTTAGGAAATTTAATTAGTTAAATAAAACAAAACAATGTAAGTTGATAGGTGATTGTGATTTATGATTAATAAAGGGTAGTCGTGCCATGTTAATGTGTAAACAATGAACTAAAGGATTAAAGTGTTAGGAAGTAAGGGAGGGCAAATAGAAAAATGAGTATTCTAATACCGTAAACCCTTAAGAAAACATACTATATGTTCATTTTATTTTCACAAGAAAAAAAATATAACTAAGGCCGGCCACCATTAGCAAGCAAGAGGAAGAAGATAAAGCGAGGATTCAAGAGGAAGAATCAAATCACTTAATCAAGATCAAATCTCACATCCTAAATCATAAAACTAAGGTGAATAATAACTACATCTCTTGTTTTCTAAATGTTTTCATTTTTAAGGTTAAATCTGATTTATCTCGTATAGTTTAGCCCTGGTTTTGAAGGACAAAATGTTTATATATGCTTATTGATGATTCATGCTTATAAGATTTTATGATATGTTTTGATGAGAAAATCTTATTTAATGACATCCAAATGCCTTGCATTTTAGATGTTGGTCAGAAATGATATTTTAGAGATGAGTTTCAAATTTCATAATTTTACGAATTAATGTGGATTTTATATTAATTTTCTAGTGAAGAAAATGATTTATTGGGTTATATATAATTTACGGTTAAATTATAGATAATTTGGGTCTAAAATTTAGATATGTTAGAAAACATTTAAAAAGGATTGTTTGGAATTTTTGTAGAATTTTTCAAAGTGTTTTGATGAATATATAAGATTATTTAAGGTATGAGAATTAAATGTTTATATATTTATAAAAGAAGAAGGGAATTTTATAAATGATTTAAATTGTTTATTTCTAAAATATTGGCTACACTTTTAGAAAAGAAAAATTAGGGTTTTGACAAATAAGGCAGGTTGGTTAAAAAGATCAATTAAAAGTGTTAAAAATCAGTTTTACGTGTAAATAGCATGTTTTGCCACTTTCGACACGGGGGTTCCAACCAAGTATTGCCGCCTTCATGCCATTGAAAACAATTCACATAGTATCAATAACTTGGTACAGAGTGAATTGGACAAGGGAGAAAGGAACAGGGTCGAGACCATAGGTTCCGATTGGGTCAAGGCATGACTTTGCTTTAAATGAAAAATGTGTCTGCTTTGCTTTCGACTTACTGCTTTCGACTTGATTGGCTTTCGAATGAGACAAATTGGTTAAAGGAACGGTTTTGAAATGGTTGCGTCTTTGTTCTAAAATAACCGCTTTCGAGTAGGTCGAGGCCTTAACTGCCTCTTCCAACCTTTTGAAGCAATGCCTTCAAAAGGGTTAATTTTGTTTTATAAAAACCCAATCGCTTCTCCAATTTTTTCGAAAGGATGGTTCCGTCACCATCACTTCTTCGCTTTGTTTTTTGCTTTTGAAAGAGTTGCTTTCAGCCATGTTGTTGTGACCCTTAAAGATTTTAAAGATTAACCCAAAGGTTTCGAAAGATAAGGTTTTGAATGGTTTTGAAAGATATTTCCACATGTTTTAAATTGAACCCGAATGCTTTTGAAAGGTTTTAAATAAAGGTTTCAGAAGGGAAATTCCCCTATTTTGTGAAAGGTTTTGAATGAATGGTTTCGAAGGGGTGGTTCCCCAATGGTTTCGAAAGGTTTAAAGGAAAGATTTTTCCAACGATTTCGAAAGGAAATGTTTAAAAGTTTTAAAGATTGGATGTTCAAGGTTTTTAGCTTTCAAAGGAAAAGGTATTTGAATGGTTCGAAAGGTTTATGAATATGGTTTCGAAAGGAAGTTTTGGGCCTTTTGACCTTGATAAAGGAAAGGGTTTATTTGGTTATGAAATGGATACTTCAATGGTATTGAAATGTGTACTTTCAAAGGTTTAAATTTTTTCATCAACAAATATTTGGATAAAGAATATATAGCATGGCAAGGTGATTTTGAGTAAAGCATAGAGCATATGTATCTTCCTTGTTTAAGTTTGATTTAAAGGTTTTAAATCAATTTTAGATGAAAAGGTTTTCAAGGAATATTTTGGGAAGATTACCCTGAGCAAAATGACTTAGATATTAGAATACCAGATGGGACTGGTATGGGGTCATGCCATATACATTAGCTATTAGCCCCAGCTAATTTAGTCCGAAATTCCAATGTGTAGGGCTTTGTCGCACGTAAGACTAAAATTATGATTATGCACAGAAGAGAATATATATTTGTACATAAATAGGTCATTAGTGAGCCCACAAAACCATTTGGATCATGTGACCCTAGGAGATGTTAAGTTAGGGACATACATTCCAAAAGAGGAGTATTTAAGAGATAGTTAAGGACAGAACGTCCAGAAGAGGAGTATCTAACAGACATTAGATTATTTTGTTTTTATTGTCTACTAGGTCCGAGTCAGCCAAAGTTTAGTAGTTAGCTAAACAAAACTATAATGTTCGGACAGACAGTCTATTTTTACCTGATATGTATGTTTACATAATAATGCTTTACAGTTTTAACCATTTTTGGTTGCAGGAAATGGATTTGCAAAAGATATGTTTTAAAAGGATATCAATGAGGGGAAACTCATTCCGCTATGCGGCATGGTCTCACTTGATATCAAATACCGAGATGTATAGTATTATTCACACCAGGCTTTATGTATGACTCGAAGTTTATGTTTTGCCGTTTAAATTCTTGGGTGCTCAAAATTGATTTGAGTAGGCTGAGAGTTGAGATTTACAAGTTTTTAGTAGGATGACGAATAAAGCCACCGACGACGCACAGAAAGCTGATGAATATCTTTTAGGAGTTGCTGTTTTATTTTTTTATTCCGTTTTGTTGTATTAAGTCGGTTATGACTATATACTACTCTGCTCAACCAAGGGGACATCATCATATGTCGCTCTTGGCGTATTTATATAACATTTATATTTTATCTAAATCTGGGAAATGATTATGAGATTATGTAATATGAATGTGAAACATGTATTGTGAAATGTAATCCGTAAAATGTTATTTTTGAAATTTGTGGTTTTGTTTCATATTCAAATGCTTCTGATATTATGGATACCATTAACATATCTGTACCTAGTCACTGGAAGTTAATATTATGGATGACTGAGCATCTGTAGTGCTTAGCTTTGGGCCTCTAGATAGGGGATGTTACAACTTGGTATAAGAGCTTACGTTTATGAATTTTTTTAAATAAAATGATTTTTGAAAACATAATCCTAAGGAATTAGAGTTAAGATCGGAGTATGGGATAACGTTATAGTAATGTACTTGTATTTTCTATATATAAGTATACATTATATCTCTAGTTTCCTATCTCTTTTGGCTAGTCTTCTGTATCTCACGAGGCTTGAATATAGATATGGACGCTAGAAGTGGAAGAGTAAATCTTGGAGGAAGCACCACCGCAAATGGAAATGCCAGTCCGAATATTAAAAGGAACTAAGGTTAGGCACAAGCGGGGAACGTTGGTGCTGGAGCCCCATAAGTGGATATGAGAGCTATGTATCAGTTTTTCATGAATATGATGCAAGCTGGAATTACTGTCGGTGTCTTTAGAGGTAATGCTGGAGTACGAGTTAAGGAAGCTCCGATGTTCAACCATTATGCTACCTTGAGCAGAGATTATGCTAGGCTTGGAAGGAAGCCCTTTATTAGAACTGAGGATGCTATAGAAGTGGAGAACTGGTTGCTGCATTATGAAAGGATCTTTATAGACATGGAGCTCAATGATGAGCAGAAGAGAAGGCTTGCTTTGAGAAAGCTTCAATAGGTAGCTTTATTTTGGTGGAATAATGTGACAGCTGGAATAAATGAAGAGGAGATGATATGGGCTGAGTTTAGCAGAAGGTTTCAGGAGAGGTTCATGTCTATGATGGCGTAATCTGCTTTGCTCAGAAAGTTCGCTGAGTTAGAGAAAGGGGAGATGACTGTTTTGGAGTATGCTAGGAGGTTGGAGGAGTTGACTAGGTTTGGGTATGCTACAGTGGATACTGGGTTGAAGGGAAATGAGAAGTCTGCATTACCTCATATCAGAGACCTTTTGATGTGGTTTTAGAGATGGCTTTGAGACAAGAGGAGATGCTTGCTTCTCTAAAGAAGAGTAAGGCGAAGGAGATCCAGGTTGGGCAAGGCCAGAAGAGTTTTTCATAAGAAGGGTATTCAAAAAGGTGGAGCAACAAAGAAATGAAAGTTTGAGGTTGTCTGTTGTAAGTGCAATAAGAAGGGGTACTTTGCTAATAAATGTCGCATAGGAAGGGCGAAGGAAGTGATAAGCAAGAAGAACATCTAGTGCTTCAATTGCGAACAGATTGGCTACTATAAGAACCAATGCAAGGAACCAACAAAGGGGGAGGAAAAGTATTTGCACTAGAACCAGGTACCTCGAGGCCAACGGCACGGGAGAAAGGGAAATCAACATTGGGAGGTACGATTCAGATCCATGGCATGCCTGTTAGCGTTTTGTTTAATACTGGTGCATTGCATTCTTTTATATCTCGATCTTTGGTAGATAAGCTTAACCTAGAACCCACGTATTTAGTTACTTCCTTAAAAGTTGCAAATCTAATGGGAGGGTATGCGACACTTGGGATGAAGTGTAACCACTTAGAGTTTGACTTGCTAGGTTACACCTTTGCTTGCAGTTTGCATATATTTAACTTTATAGGGTTCCGAATTATATTGGGTATGGAGTGGTTAAGTAAGTATGATGCTAGAATATTTTGCCACGATAGAAAAATATCGCTTAGACATCCTGATTTTAGCTATCAGATTATATATATCGTAGAAAGCTCTAACTGTGAGGTAAATGCTTTGTTGGGTGCTATGGAGTTAGAAGACGGGCTGAATCGAGTTGTCGTGATTAGAGAATTCGCAGATGTCTTCGAGCCGGTAGTAGGATTGCCACCGAAACGAGCCATTGAGTTTCGAATAGATTTGATGCCCAGAGCCGAACCAATTAGTAAGCCTCCAAGTAGGATGAAACCTATAGAGATGAGAGAGATGAAGGTGCAGTTGGTGGATTTGGATGGAAAGAATTTTATCAGACCTAGTAGCTCATCTTGGACCTAGTGGTTCACCTTGGGGAGCAACCATAGTGTTTGATAAAAAGCCGGACGGATCATTAAGGTTATGTATCGATTGTCGTAAGATGAATGAGAAGACGATAAAGAATCGATATCCATTGCCTAGAATTGACGATTTGTTCGATCAGTTGGGTGGGGCCAAGAAATTTTCTCAGTTGGATTGGGCTACAGGTTTCCATCAACTTAGAGTGGCAGAAGATAGTATACCTTTGATGGCATTTAGGACTAGATATGTATCGTATGAATGGTTAGTTATGCCCTTCAGACTAACCAATGTGTTGACATTCTTTGTAGACTTGATGAACCGAATTTTCAGAGAGCGCTTGGATAGATTCGTGTTGGTGTTCACAGATGATATTTTGATATACTCTAAGATAGGGTTATAAATCTCAGATATCAGTCATGTTTTGTCTCAGGGATTTTAGTGACTCGGCATCGTATCGGGTGCGATCTCGGATGAGACTAGTGCATCTTGGTGCCAATATCGAATTTATATCTAGGAGCTTAAAGTTCATCGCAGGATCATCTTGGGGTATATTTTATGTTTAAAATTAATTTGATTACACAATAATATTTACATATACTAAAATAAATAAATTAATTAAGCTAGCTGGATTTGTAAAATCACACCATTACCATTGTCATTGATAGCTCGAAAGAACATCTATGCCATTTCTATCTTGGATAAAAAGTAAATTAATAGAGTGAGTAATGTGTATATAAATATTGATTATTGTAATGTGTATAAAATAGTACGGGCAAGTGAATAACTACTTATTATTTGCACGCTGTAATGTGAATGAATAAGCAATGTATATAAAAAGAAAGCAACGTGTATAAAATTGTACGGGAATGTGTATAAAATGAACATGCAATGTGAATGTGCAAGCATTGTAATGTGTATAAATATTCTATTTTATTTGCAAGTTGTAATGTGAATGTACTAGACAAATATTTATGTGAATAAAAAATGGTACAGTGAACACGCATTCACTCACAAAGGAAGCATATAATGCTCAAGCATTCTAATATTAGTGTGTAAAATGTGTGCATGCATTCTAATTTACTAACAAAAGGTGGAAGGATAAAAAAATGTGTGCAGACATTCTAAAAAAAATGTGAACGTACATGCGTTCATTCACAAATAATGCTCATATCATTCACTTGCAAAATGCGTAGGCCATTCACTTGCAAAATGTACAGGCAGAATGGGTTCAATTTTTTTGTTTGAAAAAAATAATAAATCAGCTAATATCTCGTAATATCATCTCGGTCTAAATATCAGCCGATATATGTAAATATCAGCCGATATATTAGAAATGAGAAATCAACTGATATCTTATGTTTCATTTTGTGGAAGCCTTCAACCGAGATCTCGACCGAGATATCAACCGAGGCATCCGAGGTTTGAAACACTGCTCTGAGGATGAGAAAGAGCATGAAGTTCATATTAGAGCGGTTCTTGAGACTTTAAGAGAACATCAGCTGAAGGTGAAGTTTTCGAAGTGTCATTTCTGAAAAAAGAAGATGAAGTTTCTTGGTCATGTAGTTTCAGAAAGAGGTTTGGCAGTAGATCCAACTAAGACCGAAGCAGTGAATAGTTGGAAGAGACCAGAAACAATGTCTGAGATAAGAAGTTTTCTTGGATTTGCTAGATATTCTCGGAGGTTTATAAAGGAATTTTCATGGATAGCAGCGCCGATGACCAAGCTAACACGAAAATAAGTGAAGTTTGATTAGATCGATAAGTGTGAGGAAGCATTCCAGGGCTTGAAACACTTATTGACCCATGCGCCTGTATTAGTTGTTCTGGAGGAAAATCAAGATTTGGTAGTTTATACAAATGTGTGTGCAATTGGATTAGGAGTAGTATTAATGCAGAGAGGTAAAGTGTTTGATTTCCTATGCTTCTCGACAGCTTAGACCGCATGAGGTTAGATACCCGACTCATGACTTGGAGTTAGCTGCAGTTATTTTGCTTTAAAGGTGTGGAGACATTACTTTTGGGAGAGAGGTTTGAGATTTATATGGATCCTAAGTCGTTGAAGTACTTGTTCTCTCAAAGGGGCTAAACATGTAACAGCAGAGATGGTTAAAGTTTATTGCTACTTATGATTTTGGAATTGAGTACGCACCGGGGAATAGCAACAAGGTTGCAGATGCGCTTAGTAGGAAGCATCAGAATGAAGTGTTGGCTATGATACTAGAGTGGAAAGATTTGGAAGCGTTGTCGACTTGTAAAGTGCAGTGGAGATCTGAGGCTGGGACTAGTGGAGAATCTACTACGTTATCTTGTTTAGAAATCCAACTGGTATTGATTGGAAAGATTGCTTCGAAACAGTAAGAGGATATAGTGTTAGCTGAAAGGATTAGGAAGTTAAGGGATGGAACTGAGAGCGATGAATTGAAGGATTTCAGTCTTCACCAAAGTGGGTGGTTGAGAAAGAAGGGTGGATTATGTGTTCCAGATATGGGAGACATAAGGATGGAAGTTTTGAAGGAATGCCATCGTTCGAAGTTCACTATTCATCTAGAAGAAATGAATATGTATCAGGATATGAAGAGAAGTTTTTCTGGGAAGGAACGAAGAGGAATGTAGGCTTATTGGTGAAAGTGTTTGAACTATCAGCGGGTGAAAGCCGGGCATCAGAATTCAAGTGGGTACCTTCGGCCATTGGATATTCCGGTATGGAAGTGAGATTCTATTTCCATGGATTTCATTGACAGGTTTCCAGGATCTAATAGAGGAAATGAAAGTATATGGGTCACACTGGACAGATTGACTAAGAGTGCCCATTTCATTTCCGTTAAGTCAAATAGGATGGCACCTGTACTGGGTAAGTTATTTATGAAGAATGTGGTTAGACTGCATGGAATTCCTAGTAGTATTGTTAGTAATAGAGATTTCTTATTCACTAGCGAGTTATGGAAGAGTCTGTAGGAGAGTTTAGGAACCATGCTCATGATGAGTACCGCTTACCATCTGCAGGCAGATGGACAAACAAAAAGAGTCAACAAGATCTTGAAAGACTTGTTAAGAGCTTGTGTATTAGACTTTGGAGGATCATAGGAAGACCATCTACATCTAGTCGCGTTTTCGTATAATAATAGTTATTAGACTAGCATAGGGATGACATCGTTTGAAGCTTTATATGGAAGACCATGCAAATCTCCCGCATGTTTGTTAGAGACCCAAGATATGTTGAATCACATATTTTGATTCATGACAAAGCAGTGAATTATACTATATGGAAAGCGACAAAAAAGAAAAAGAATTATGTTGTTCAAACTACAAAAGAGACAAGGCTACAAAACTACGTATAGTATGTTGATTTATTGAAGTTTTTTAATCTTAGAAATGTTAAAATCAATCCTCAAGTAGTTAAGTTGTTTTAAAACTTTAAAGTTTTTAAAAAATATAGAGATTGTGCATTGACTGTCAGGTCAGTCGACTGACAGTATATGGCCAGTCGACTGAATCTGTACAAGTGCACAGAAACGCTCTGTTTTAAACAACTTTGAATATTCAGTTGACTGATCGTTTTGGGTCAGTCGACTGAATTCTTTCAATAGCTATTTTTTCTGAATGGACACTTCCTTTTACTAAGAGTCACGTCTAATATGAAGAGGTATGGATGTTTTCTTTGATCAGAATTCTTCGTGAACGGTTGCATCTCTTTAACTATTATATAAACACACAAAATTCACTTCACAAATCACCAATTTTCTGATTACTTTCCGATCTTACTTTCTACTATCTCTGTATTCTAAATAGCAATCACAACTTCCATATATTGCTTGAATCTCCAAAATAATTAACTTATTCTTTGATTCAAAGAAATATTTTCCTTTCTAAATCTTTATACACACATATATACGTTTGCGCCAAAATTGGTCACAAATCCCAAGTATCGTGAAAGCACCAATATATGAATATTAATCAATAATGTTTGAGCACAAGTCGCAGATCTACGCTAACAACAAACAACAATCCAGAAATAGCGAACATAAACACAAGATTTATAGTGGTTAGGCTATCTCCGGCCTACGTACACTTTGAATAGTAATCCATTGATTTTCCTTGCTGGTTACAGATGATTACATCGATTACAATGAATTAATTCGAGTACAACAGCGATGGTAAGGTGTAGGAATTGAATCCGGCAGAGTCTGGACTTTGAATAGCTAAAAGATCCTTTTTCTGTAGGCTTCAGGGGGCTACTTATAGGTTTAGGAGGCTGATATCGCGCTCAAACTTCGGGAGACTTCTTCTGGCACGTGAGTGGGCCCACGCGACCGATCCCACTAAGTTTTGACTCGATCCGTGATCGATACGAATCGATTTCGTATCGATCAGGAAATGGTCCAATCGAGCTGAAACTTGGCAGGGATGTTTTTTAGCTCGTACGTAAGCTTCTGTGAAAATTTCATAGCATTTGGACCTGTGGTTTAGGAGATATGATCGATGCAACTTTGTATTCGTCAAAGGTTGTCCACTTCGAATCCATGATTCATATCCATATCTTCGTATCGATCAGAAGCACGTGCGCATAGGATGACATGGCGCGAGCTTCCTGGACCGATCCAACTTTTACGGTGATTTGATCGAGTCCTTCCGAGGCTTTCACCTCGTTTGCATCGACACGTTCGCATCAATAACTGGGAGTATCGATGGCGCTGTTCGCATCAATGATTAGATTGCCGTTTCGCATCGATCACTGAAGGAGTGCACTATTCGTATCGATCGATCCTTGGGGATCGGTACGAACAGCGAACGTTGGATCGATGCGAACCAGATCAACATGAACAGTGTAGTAGTGGAGTGCGAATAGTATCGATGTGAACAGAACCAATGTGATGACTCCAGATCGACTCGAACATATGGATACGAACAATCGAGCATGCGTGAACCTGATCGATACAGACCTAATGGATTCGAACTATACAAAATCTGATGGATTCGAATAGGTTGAGGCGGTGTCATTCCAATGGATACGAATTTGATGGATTCGAATAGACCATCTTCTCCGATGGATACAAACAACATATTTCTTCTACCTTGTATCGATCATATCTCCTTCATGCGAACTCCGATTAACTTGAAATTTGAAATGTAACCTCTTCTAGCCTTGATCATCATCTCCAATCGATTTCGTCTCGATCGGAGCTCGGAAAAATTTTAACGACATCGACCGCAACCTCGCTTCCAATAGATCTCCAATCCCGATATCCATTCTTCCTTGCCAATTTGTTGATATTCCAGCCTTGACCAAAAGGTGGGATAACAATATACTTGAGCAAAGATTATAGGAATACTGTACTATTAAAGACAAATCAGTGTTGTTAAAAACACAAAGTGTCAAAGCAATTCTATTGAAACTGTTGAAGTCATGTTCGGTTGTTCGTGTAGGTAAAGTCCTCTTTCGGTTGTTAGAGACGTAAAAATTCTGTTTGGTTGTTCAGGTGTTGTATACCTATTCCTCCGGGTTAAGAGAGAGTTATTATGAGAAATTCTAGAGGGAAGTCTAGGGCTGGATGTAGAACGAGAAGTTCGAACCAGTATAAAAATTCCTGGTGTGCTCATTTTTATTTACTTTGCCATTATCATTTATTTCCGCATTTATATTTAATTATATTCCATATTACACGAGCCTACGTGATAGCTAGCCACACAGTAGCCACTTTCATTTGGTATCAAAGCAAGGTCATCCTATAACCTAACACAGTTATTTGATAATTTTTCATTTGTTAATATGGAAAATAACAACATCACAAGCACTGTCACTAACACTAGTTTATTGAAGGTCAATCTACTGCATGACCTCCACTATTCAATGGCATGAATTATAATTACTGGTCAACTAGAATGATAATATATATGCAATCTAATGGTTTTGAAACTTGGAGCATTACTCAAAATGAATATAGTACTCCAACAGAAAAAAAAATCAACTTGGACTGCTATACAGAAAACTGATGCTACTACAAATGCAAAAGCAATGAATATGCTATTTTGTGCACTAGACAGAAATGAGTTTAATAGAGTTAGTATGTGCACAAATGCTTATGAGATATGGAGAACTCTAAAAGTAACTCATGAAGGGACTAATAAAGTCAAACAAAACAAAATTTCAATGTTGAAAAATCAGTTTCAAAATTTCAAAATGAAATCAGATGAAAATATAAATGACATGTGTTCTAGATTTCAAGATATATATCATTCACTATTGGCACTAGGAGAAAAATTCTCTGATTTTGATATGGTATCAAAAATTCTAAACTCTTTAACGGATGAATGGGAAAGAAAGGTCCTAGCTATTAAAGAAGCGAATGATCTTTTAACTATGAAACCAGAAGAGTTAATAGGAAATCTAATGTCATATGAAGTAAATTCGTAGGAAAAGAAAGTTCAAGCACAAGATAAGAAGAATCTAGCATTTCAAGCAGAATAAGATGAATCTGACTCAGATAAGAGGATACGGCATTTATTGCTAAGAATTTCAAAAAGTTTTTGAAATTCAAAAAGAATAACAAGGCCAAGAGTTACAAAAATAATTCTAGCAACAATAATAGCAATAAACCATCATCATCTGTCATGGAATGTTATGAATATCATAATAAGGGTCATATGAAGAAAGATTATCCAGAAAAACAGAAAAACAAATTCAAGAAGAACAAATTCAAGAAGAAAGCATTTCCTGTAACATGGGATGATTCATATTCTTCATCATCAGAAAGCGACAGTGGTAATGACACAGAGCAAGCAAATGTATGCTTCATGGCTATAAATAATGATGTAAGTGAACTAAGTTTTCAAGATTTAGTTGAACTTAATTATGAACCAGTAGATTTTGTAAAACAGACTAAGAAACATAATAAGGAGTTACAAGGAAAACTGAATAGATCTGAATTAGAAATTAGTATGCTTGGAGATGAAAAGAAAATTCTCGAAGAAGAACTTGAAAAATCTCAAGAATCTATTTCTAATTTATCCTCTCAACTTTTTATGATAACTCGGGAATTAGAAATTCAGAAGAATAAAAATGATATTTTATCAGTTGAAGTAAATGATTTAAAATATAGCACTAAAGTTTTAGAATTAGAAAAATCTAGTCTTAAAACTAAACTAGAAGATATTAATAAAAATATTTCCAATTTTAATAAAGGACGAGAAAATATTTCTAAAATAATAGAAAATAATCAGTCAACTTCAAATAAAATGGGATTAGGATATAAGAAAATTGAAAAACCAAAGAAATATGAAAAGTTTGAAAATAAGTTTAAATACAAAATTAAGCAAGATTTAAAGAAAACAGTTTCTAAAAATGTTAAAACTATTAAAATATGGGTTCCTAAAACTAACAGTAACTTGATTAGGAATAAACATATCAAAACATTTATGGAAACTGTTCATAAAAATATGAATTATGTTTTTAAAGGGAATTCTGAACCTTCTTGGGTTTGGTTTCCTAAGACCTAACTCTTAGGACCCTAAAAAGAAAAGTGGGTACCATCTTAATCTTTATTTTTTGCAGGTACCACTTAAAAAGATAGGAAAATGGATTCTAGATAGTGGTTGCTCGAAACACATAACTGCTGATAAAGACATGTTAACAAACATAGTCTACTCAAATGGAGGATCAGTCACTTTTGGAGATAATTCAAAAGGCTATGTCAACGGCAAAGGCGATGTGAGCAATAACGGTATCTCCATCTCTAACTCACCTCTCATTACTGATGTTCTATTAGTTAAAAACTTAAAACATAATTTATTGAGTATAAGTCAGTTATGTGATAAAGGTTTGAACATATCTTTTTCAGAAAATAAATGCAATATTTCTGATAAAAATCAAAATTTAATTTTTGAATGTATAAGAGATAAAAATATCTATATATTAAATATGGATATAAATCATAACACAAATATGTGTTTAGTAGCTACATAAAATGATTCTTGGCTATGGCACACAAGATTTTGTCACATAAACATTAATACTATTAATAAATTAGCTAAAAATAAACTTGTTAAAGGACTACCTGATATGAAATTCAAAATTAATAATATTTTTGATGCATGTCAGTTAGGAAAATTAACAAAATCTTCTTTTAAATCTAAGAAAATGATATCTACAACACAACCACTTGAACTATTACATATGGAACTTTTCGGACCTACTCAAGTTCAGTCTATTAATCACAATAGGTATGTGTTTGTTATTGTAGATGATTTTTCAAGATATACATGGACTATTTTTATGAAACATAAAAGTGATACTTTTGAAAAAAATTAAAATTTTTGTAAAATAATTCAAAATATAAAGATTTTAAAGCTAAAAACATTAGAAGTGATCATGGAGGTGAATTTGAAAATGAAGCTTTCGAACATTTTTGTAACAAGAAAGGAATTAATCATAATTTCTTCTTTCCTAGAACACCATAACAAAATGGAGTTGTAGAAAGGAAAAATAGAACATTAAAAGAATGTGCACGAACTTTATTAAATGGAAGTACTTTACCTAAGCATTTCTAGGCAGAAGCTGTTTCAACTGCTCGCTATGTTCTGAATCGTGTTTCATTTCGATCATTAACAAAACATACTCCATATGAACTTTTAAATGGTAGAAAACAAAATATTTCATATTTTAAAGTTTTTGGTTCAAAAATTTTCATACTTAACACTAAAGATCAGCTTGGAAAATTTGATTCAAAATCCGATGAAGGTATATTCATAGGATATTCGAAAAGAAGCAAAGCTTATCGAGTTTTGAATACAAGACTAAAATAATCAAAGAAACACTTCATGTTTCATTGGATGAAAATGTCAAAACTTCTTCTAAATTTACAAATTTGAAAAATAATACAAATATAATTCTGAAAAATAATTCAGAAAATGATGATATTATTCTTCAAAATAATAATTATGATGTTTCTTTAGAAAATGTAAATACTATTAATAATGATAATATAGTAAGATCTTCTCCAAGAATTCTTAGAGATCACCCTGTTCAAAATATAATTGGAGAAGTAAATTCAAATGTAAGAACAAGACATAAATTAAATCAAATGGGCCATGTAGCTTTTCTCTCTAATATAGAACCTAAAAATATTAAGGAAGCCTCAACTGATGATTATTGGATTATAGCTATGCAAGAAGAGCTAAATCAATTTGAAAGAAACGAAGTTTGGGAATTAGTTCCTAGACCAAGTGATCAATCAGTCATCGGTAAGAAATGGGTTTTCAAAAACAAAGTCGATGAATAAGGTAACATTACTAGAATAAAGCTAGATTAGTAGCACAAGGTTATAATCAAGAAGAGGGAATAGACTATGAAGAAACGTTTGCTCCAGTTGCAAGACTAGAAGCTATACGTATTCCACTGGCTTTTGCATGTTTTCATAACTTTAAATTATATCAAATGGATGTTAAAAGTGCTTTTTCAAATGGTTTTATAAAAGAAAATGTTTATGTTGAACAACCTCCTCTGTTTACTCATGAAAAATTTCCAGATCACGTTTATAAACTTAAGAAAGCTTTATATGGTTTAAAACAAGCACCTCGTGCTTGGTATGACCGACTTAAAAGCTATTTATTGGAATCTAGTTTTGAGATTGGAAAAGTTGATCAAACGTTATTTATTAAGAAAACTAAACAAGATATTTTAATTATTCAAATACATGTTGATGATATTATTTTTGGTTCAACAAATGAAAAATTATGTCAGGAATTTTTGACTATCATGATAAATGAATTTGAAATGTCACATATGGGAGAACTATCATATTTTCTCGGATTGTAAATCAAACAAATGCAAAATGGCATTTTTCTTAATCAAGAAAAGTATTGTAATAATCTAATTAAATGATTCGGTATGGAAAACACGTCTGCCAAACCATCTCCTATGAGTACAACTATACATCTTGAAAAAGATGAAATTGGTAAGAGTGTTGACCAAAAACTATATCGTAGTATGATTGGCTCACTAATTGACCTAACTGCTAGTCGACCTGACATTATGATGAGTGTTTGTTTATGTGCTCAATTTCAAGCCAATTCTAAAGAATCACATATGCGAGCGGTTAAATATATAATTCGTTATCTTAATAAAACCAAAGATTTAGGATTATTTTATCCAAAAGAATGTCCTTTTGAATTTGTATCATATAGTGATGTTGATTTTGGAGGAAGTCGGATAGATAGAAAAAGTACAAGTGGGACTTGTCATTTAATTGGACGATCCATAGTATCTTGGTTTAGTAAGAAAGAAAATTGCGTTTCACTATCGACATGTAAAGCAGAGTATATATCTGCAGCTTTAGCATGTGCTCAAGCAATTTACATGCAACAAACATTACAGGATTTTGATATAAAATTAAATAAGTCTATAATATATTGTGAAAATACTAGTGCAATAAATTAATCTAAAAATCCTGTCAATCACTCACGAACTAAACATATTGACATTCCTCAACATTCCTCATCATTTTCTTCGTGATAATATTGAAAAGGATAAAATAAATTTAAAATCTGTAAATTCTGAAAATCAATTAGCTGACATTTTCACTAAACCTCTCAGTGTTTTATGAGATTAAGAAGAGAACTAGACATAATTTCTTTAACAGAATTATAAAAATTACTAAATAATTTAATTTAATTTGAAATATAAAAAAATTGGTACTCGAACTCTACAACTCAGGTTTGGTAAGCATATGTCATTACCACCTGTCCATTCAATGTTTCACATCTACACCTTATACATCTTTTTCTTTATATTTTCTATTTTTTTAAAGACAAAATTTTAGCCACAAATTTTTTGGTTCATTCTCTTCCTCACTTTTGCAATCTGCACGTTCAACCATCATTTTCTAACTGCATTGCCTCCTATATAATTCAGTTTTTAGCTCTCCTTTCTCCATCAAAAGAAATTTATATCTCAAACAAATTTCTCTTTTTCCCACTACATAAACTTCTAAAACTACATACAAAATCAAAATGTCTTCATCACACGATTCATCAAATGGATCATCCTACTCATCAGTTAACTTTGAAAATCCTTCATCCGCATCATCAAACCTACCTACACCTACTCCTACCCATGAACCTGCAAGACCATCAAATTATCGCACGGGTTATACACCCGAGAAAAAGAAAGCTAGACGGTTCCTGTTCTTTGGTTTTCCTCAAACCAAACAAAAAATTGATGATCTACGTCATTACCAGAGGGAATTGATAGCGCTTCAGCGTGAAATGTATTATGAACAAAAAATGAATTCTAGACGTCTGAGTTTTCTTGTGCTGATTGGACGGAAGTTCTGCGGTTCATCTTCCTCTTCGGTTCATCAGCCTACACCATTGTCAACTTGGAATCCATGGGATAAGTTGCCTCAACCTCCGCCCGTCTCTCCAAACTCATGGGAACGTGGAAACCGTTGGTCACCACTACAACCATAGTAGAGAAGACGAAGGATGAACCGACAAACTCCAAGTCTCCATCAACTTCTTCGTCCAAATAATTTTGTTTTTTGTCTACTTTTTACACTTGTCTTTTTGATCTTACCTTGTATACATTTTGTTATTATATAAAATATATTACTTGTTTGTATTCAAATATGACTGAATATGCTAAAAGACTCATTCATTCGACTGAAAAATTCGATCAGTCGAATGAATCTGTATACTATATTTTTCCATACACTATTCAGTCGACTAATCGAATGCAACCAGTCGACTGAATGACCAAACAGAGAGCATATTTGTTTATTCAGTCAACTAGACCAATCGACTAATTTTGGAACAGAACTCTCGGGAAAGTGGTTCAGTCGACTGACCACATTACCCCCGTCGACTGAAGCTGAAGCAGAACTCTCGAGAAAATGCTTCAGTCGACTAACCACAATCATTCAGTCGTCTGAATTCAAATCTGAAATGTACCTTTTCACCTTTTTGTCTACTTTTTAACACTAAAACCATTTACTTCCTCCTTTACTTTTTACATTTACCTCCATTCTCCAGAATTCTAAAACCCTAGTTCCCAATTTTTTTTCTCAAATTTCTTGAATACTTTGATAAATTCAAATGGCTCCTCGTCAAACAAAGAGATCTAGGCATGCTTCTTCTTCCTCTGAGCCAATCGATTCTCAAATCGCTCAATGGCTATACGATGCAACTGCAGTTCAACGATGGAATAAGATGAAAGAAGCTCGATTCTTTGAAGGTACTTTTGTTGTCTTTCCTAATTTTACGTCGTATAGGATTCAAGATTTAGCAAGGAGAAGTCATCTAGAATCACTCCTAGATCATAATCAAAACAATATCAAGATTAATCATATCTTGGTAAAACTCTTCTATGCGAATTTGAATTTAAGCCATCAAAATCCACACAACCGTGACAATTGCGTTTGGAGTCTAGTATGTGGGCAACAAGTGTTTCTTTCTTTTGACAAAATCGATCATATTCTTCATACTCCGACAAGAGGTATTGAGTTACAAGAATTAAATGCTATCATAGGCGGGAGAGATGAAGTAAGTCATCGATTCTTAGAAGATGACATGATCGAGCTTAAGTCTATTGCATTACGACCTACTGCCAGAATAATGCATAGAGCTTTAATGCACACAATTCTACCCCATACTGGCTCTTATGAGCTTGTCTATCCAAATAACTATAAAGCATTATATGCTATTTGGGGAGAAGTTGAAGTAAATTGGCCAAAACTCATCCTAGACGAATTTTTGTCATTCAACCAAGGTCGTATGGATATTATTTATTTTGGAGAATATATTATGCGGCTGCTTATGAATCTCCAGGTTCCTATTCCGGAATCCGATACCTCTATTCCAAAAACTTTGAATAGCCGCACAATTAGCCTTATGAAACTACCACCAAGACCTCTCACTATCATGAGCTTTCAAGAATGGAAATCTCGACCTCGCCAAGAAACCTCTACTCAACAACAACATCAATCAAGAGATGACATCTGTATGCCAACTCCATCCCAAAGCACTAGGGAATCTACTGACTTAATCGTAAGAAATCAATTTATCTTGGATTCCTGCATTAAAAATCTAGATAAGAAAATTGACAAAAAATTTGATAAAATCAAGAGTTTCTTCGGGATTTTATGGGATGCAATATCATGCTCCTCTTCTACAGCTACGGAGACTTCTCAACATGATCTAGGAAAACGCCCAGCCCCTCACGTTGCTTGGTCAACATCGGAAGAACATACTAGTTCTGACCCACATGGCAATGGAGGTGGCAAACAATTTGCAAGAAGTTCCTCCAGAGGAAAAGGACCAATGCAAGTTGAAGAAGAGGAGACAGAATCTGATTTTGAATGAGGTTGTTATCTTTTAGTGGTAGTAAGTTAGTTATTTCTTTGTTTCGAACATTCTATCTATAAGTTTGTATTCGTAACATTTGATATATGTTGTTTTTGTGATTGCAACTAGCATTTTATTTTAATTCTATTGTGTTAGTTTAATGCATACATTATCTTTTCCTTTTTATCGATGACAAAGGGGGAGAAATTTGTATAACTAACCATTTCATGCAGGGATTAAAAGTGTCACCGTATATTCAGGAGGAGATATTAAAAGTGTCACCATATATTCAGGGGGAGATATATAACTCCCATTATATATTTCTCAAAAATAGTATCATATATAACAGGTTGTCATCAATCAAAAAGGGGGAGAATGTTGAATCACATATTTTGATTCATGACAAAGCAGTGAATTATGCTATATGGATAAGAGACAAAAAGAAAAAGAATTATGTTGTTCAAATTACAAAGGAGACAAGGCTATAAAACTGTGTATAGTATGTTGATTTATTGAAGTTTTTTAGTCTTAGAAATGTTAAAATCAATCCTCAAGTAGTTAAGTTGTTTTAAAACTTTAAACTTTTTAAAAAAAATATGGAGATTGTGCTTTGACAGTCAGGTCAGTCGACTGACTGTATATGGCCAGTCGACTGAATCTGTACAGGTGGACAGAAACGCTCTATTTTTAAACAACTTTGAATATTCAGTTGACTGATCATTTTGGGTCAGTCGACTGAATTCTTTCAACAGCTATTTTTTTTGAATGGACACTTCCTTTTGCCAAGAGTCACGTTCTAATATGAAGAGGTATGGATGCTTCCTTTGATCAGAACTCTTCGTGAATGGTTGCATCTCTTTAACTATTATATAAACACACAAAATTAACTTCACAAATCTCCAATTTTTGGATTGCTTTATGATCTTACTTTCTACTATCTCTGTATTCTAAAAGGCAATCACAACTTTTATATACTACTTGAATCTCTGAAATAATTAACTTATTCTTTGATTCAAAGCAACAATTTACTTTCTAACACATATGTACTTGAGAAAAGATTATAGGAAGGTTATACTATCAAAGACAAATCAGTGTTGTTAAGAACACAAAGTGTCAAAGCAATTCTATTGAAACTGTTCAAGTCCTGTTCGGTTGTTCAGGCGAGTAAAGTCCTCTTTCGGTTGTTAGAGGCAGAAAAATCATGTTCGGTTATTCAGGTGTTGTATACATATTATTTCGGGTTAAGAGAGGGTTATTGTGAGAAATTCCAGAGGGAAGTCCGGGACCGGACGTAGAACGGGAAGTTCGAACCAGTATAAAAATTTCTGGTATGCTCATTTTTATTTACTTTGCTATTATCATCTATTTCTGCATTTAGATTTAATTATATTCCATATTACACGATCCTAAGTGATAGCTAGCCGCACAGTAGCCACTTTCAAGATAGATTAGTCCTTGATCCCAATTTGGTAAGAGAAGCCACAGAAAAGATTGAACTAGTAAGGGCAAGAATGGAGGAAGCTCTATTTAGGCAAAAGAGCTATGCAGATAGAAGATGGAAAGATTTAGAGCTCTATTAGAGATCATGTTTTCGTCAAAGTATCGTCGATGAAAAGTGTTATCAAGTTTGGGAAGACTGGGAAGTTAGCACCAAGATTCGTAGGACCGTTTTCTATTTTAGAGAGGATTAGGAAACTCGCGTAGGGAGTAGAGTTACCGAGTAGTTTAGCAGGAGTCACGATGTTTTCCATGTATCTCAACAGAGGAAGTGTGTAAGGGATCCATACATTACTATAGCACCGACAATGTTAGAGGACTTAATAGTGGAACCAGACATGACCTAGTTTGGAAGCCTGTCTGGGTAGTCATGAGAGATAAGAAGTTGAGCAACAAGACAGTCAGATTAGTGAAATTTTGGTGGAGTGATGATGATAGAGATTGTACTTGGGAGGCTAATAGCAAGATTAGAGATGCTTATCCTGAGTTGTTTGATAGTATGTTCTACTTTGATTGTTTTTGATGTGTAGCTCACCATAATTTCGAAGATGAAATTCTTTAAGGAAAGGAGTCTATGACACCCTATATTTTTAGTAACATTATTTATTTGATTTAATTAGTTAAATAAAATAAAATAAAGTTGATTAAGGGATTGAGATTTGTGGTTAACAAAGGGTAGCTGTGCCATGTTAATGAGTAAACAATGAACTAAAGAATTAAAGCATTAGGAAATAAGAGTGGGAAAAATAGAAAAATGAATATTCTAATGCCCTAAACCCTTAAGAAAACATACCTTCATTCTATTTTCACAACCAAAAATATAATCTAAGGCCGATCACCATTAGCAAGCAAGAGGAAGAAGATAAAGCTAGAATTCAAGAGGAAGAATAAAATCACATAATCAAGGTCAAATCTCACATCATAAATCACAAAGCTAAGGTGAATAATGACTGCATCTCTTGTTTTCTAATGTTTTTGGTTTTAAGGTTAAATTCGATTTATCTTGCATAGTTTAGCCACGATTTTGAATGACAAAATTTTTACATATGCATGTTGATGATATATGCTTATTCATATAAATTTATGATATTTTTTGATGAGAAACCCTATTTAATGACATCCAAATGCCTTGCTATTTTAGATATAAATCAGAAATAATATTTTAGAGATGGGTTCCAATTTTCATAGTTTATGAATTAATGTAGATTTTATATTAATTTTCTAGTGAAGAAAATAATTTATTAGTTATAAATAATTTATGGTTAAATAATAATAATTTGGATCTAAAATTTATATACGTTAGAAAACATATTAAAAAGGATTTTCTAGAATTTTTGTAGAATTTTCCAAAGTGTTTTGATGAATGTATAAAATTATTTAATGCATGGGACTTAAATGTTTTATATTTTATTAAGAAGAAGGGGTATTTTATAAATGATTTAAATTGTTCATTTCTGAAATATTGGCAGCACTTTTAGAAAAGAAAAATTAGCAACCAATAAAGTTATTACAAACAAGGAAAGATAATTAAAAAGATTACTTAAAAAGGATAAAAATCAGTTTTATATGTAAATAGCATGTTTCGCCACTTTCAGCATAGGGGTTCCGACTAAGTACTACCACCTCCATGCCATCGAAATCAATACACATAGTATCAATAACTTAGTACAGAGTGAATTGGACAAGGGCGGAAGGAACTGGTTCGAGGCCATAGGTTCCGACGGGGTCGATGCATGACTTTGTTTTAAATGAAAAATGCACCTGCTTTGCTTTCGACTATACTACTTTCGACTTGATTGGCTTTCGACTTAGACAAATTGGTTAAAGGAACGGTTTCGAAATAGTTGCGCCTTTGTTTTTAAATAACCGCTTTCGACTATCGAAGCCTTAGCTGTCGCTTCCTACCTTTTGAAGCAATGTCTTCGAAAGGGATAATTTTGTTTTATAAAAACCCTACCACTTCTCCATTGCTTTCGGAAGAATGGTTTTGTCACCATCACTTCTTTTCTTTGTTTTTGGCTTTCAAAAGATTTGCTTTCGGCCATGCTGTTGTGACCCTTAGAGATTTTCAAAGATTAACCCAAAGGTTTCGAAAGATAAGGTTTTAATGGTTTCAAAAGATGTTTCTACATGTTTTAAATTGAACCCAAATGCTTTTGAAAGGTTTAAGATTTTGATGCTTTTGGAAGGTTTTAAAGAAAGGTTTTGAAGGGGAGATTCCCCTATGTTTTCGAAAGGCTTTGAATGAATGGTTTCGAATGGTTTAAAGGAAAGATTTTTCCAATGATTTCGAAAGGCAATGCTTAAAGGTTTTAAAGATAGGATGTCCAATATTTTTAGCTTTCGAAGGAAAAGGTATTTTAATGGTTTCGAAAGGTTTATGTATATGGTTTCGAAAGGATGTTTTTGGCCTTTCGACCAAGACAAAGGAAAGGGTTTATTTGGTTACGAAATGAATACTTTCAATGGGATCGAAAGGTGTAATTTCAAAGATTTAAATATCTTCATCAACAAATATTTGGGTAAAGTATATATAGCATGGCAAGGTGATTTTGAGTAAAGCATGGAGTATATGTATCTTGTTAAGTTTGATTTAAAGGTTTTAAATCAATTTCTGTTGAAAAAAAATTCATGGAAAATTTTGTGAAGAAGTAAAATGACTCGGATATTAGAATACCAGATGGAATGGGTATAGGGTCGCGCCCTCTACCTTAGCTACTAGCCCCAACTAATTTAGTCCAAAATTCCAGTGTGTAAGGCTTTGTCACATGTAAGACTAAAATTATGATTAAATACATAAGGGAATATATGTTTGTATACAGATCGGTTATTGATAAGCCCGCAAAATCATTAGAATCAGGTGACCCTAGGAGATGTTAAGTTAGGGATAGACCGTCATAAAGAGAAGTATTTAATTGATAGTTAGGGACAGAACGTCCAGAAGAGGAGTATCTAATACACATTAAATTATTATGGTTATATTGCTTGGTAAGCCCAAGTCAGCCAAAGGTTAGTAGTTAACCAAAAAAAACTATAGTGTTTAGACAGATAGTCCATTTGTTACCTGATATATATGTTTACATAATAACATTTCACAGTTTTAACCAGTTTTGGTTGCGGGAAATGGATTCGCAAAAGATACGTTTTAAAAGGATATTATTGGGGGGGGGACTCGTTCCATTATGTGGCGTGGTCTCATTTGATATCAAATACTGAGATGTATAGTATTATTCACACCAGGCTTTATGTCTAACTCGAAGTTTGTGTTTTTCTCTTAAACTTTCGAGTGCTCAAAATTGATTTGAGTAGGCCGACGGTTGATGATTATAGATTTTTAGTACGATGATGAATAAAGCTACTGAAGACGAGCAAGAGGCTGATGGATAGCTATTAGGAGTTGCTATTTTATTTTTTTATTCCATTGTGTTGTATTAAGTGAGTTATGACTATATAGTACTCTAGTCAACCAAGAGGGCCATATCATATATCGCTCTTGGTTATGTAAAATTTATATTTTATCTGAATCTGGAAAACAATTATGGGATTATGTAATTTGAATGTGAATTATGTGTTGCGAAATGTAATCGGTAAAATGTTGTTTTTGAAACCTGTTATTTTTGTTTCGTATTCAAATGCTTCTGATATTATGGATATCGTTAACATATCCGTATTTAGTCGTCGGAAGTTAATGCTACGAATGACTATAGCATATATAGCACTTATCTTTGAACCTCTAGATAGGAGATGTTACACTATCTCCCTCTCCCCAAGCAAACCCGAACCAATTATTTGTGGACCCATTTGATTTTTCCAGAGAGAGAAAAAAGAAGAAAAGTAAGGAGGAAAAGGATTGGCTATGGGATAATATATATAATAAAAAACATATATTTTATTCGATTTCTCAAATAAATCACAACCTTTTAAGCTCATACGATCATACAGCATATCGGATCGTCCCAAAGCTTTTCTGTGCACATACCTCATTTTTTCGATCGATGGTATAAATTTCATCGCTATCCAAGATAACACTCCGGAATGATAATTTCACGCATTTCAAGGTTGTTTTACCCATCGGGTCATCCGATTCCGAAAGTCCTCAACCGCACATCTCTTAATGAAGTCCCTATCCCTAAAACACAAGCTACCAATCGAGATCCTATTGGACCCGACTACTCACGTATTCCTACAAAACATGTATAATAATACGTAAATTTAGAAAAATACCAAGATTCAAAATATAGCGATATTTATACTCACTTTGATTTGCAACATTGATCCGAGCACAACGGGTGTGGTCTTAGAGTCCTAATCCGACCTTATGTGAAAAGTTATATTTTGGACCTTTAATCCAATAATGATTCAATATTTAAATTAATTATTTAAATATCATCTCATTAAAAATGAGGATTGGTAAAGAACTCAATCATTTGTAATATTTAAACATTTTTAATATTAAAGCCTTAACAAACTTTACTAAAACACGGTAGTGGAATTTGGTTTGGTTACTTGCATATCATCTAGGTGAAACCCTACTTCAATTCATTTAAGCTACACCAACGATGTATTAGGCACATTATGTTTTCATCATCATTATATCACACGAATATCCAAAGCTTGGTCAATGGTCAAAACTCGAATATTATGCAATTTTTTTCACAATCCAACATTAAAGTCCATGGTTCAATCATTTAACATTTAGTGATTAATCAATTTGCTTTAGTCAATGACTTTGACTTTAAGTTAACAATCATTATGGTGATACCAACCTTCTGTTCAAAAGAGATGATTACTCTCTTGAATTGTGTTTCGATTCAGGTGGTTCAAATTTACCCAACTATAGTCTTAACACAATAATCATTGTCATAGGATTGATCATAGTCAACGCACAATTTAGACATTTAAGATTCATGGTATTCTCAAGTCAAAAAACTATCTCACATCATCACATGGGATATTCTATTTGAATTTATAGTTAGTCTATATAAGAATCTTAATGTGTTGTTCTGTAATTTTTCCAACCAATAAAATGTACAAAACCCCTTGGTTTCTCCATCGATCATGAGTAGTTCGTTGTCCATCATATAAAGAGTGATCCGTACACTAGTTTCAATAAGTGTATCAATATTCCTTTAACGACACATCTTGACTGGCAATATTTAAGGACAAATATTTATTAACACGATTTAGTACTCATGGTTACGAACTGATTTGTAACTGTGGTATATTAAATACTTTCTATGATAACCAAGATTTTTGGTATCTGATAATTGAATAATTAACCGGTTTTATTCAGTTGAACAGATAAAATTCTAATAATAAGAGATATCTGGATGGATTTGAAGACTCAAAAACAAATATATATTTTTAAGAAAAAAATTAACAGGATTTAAAAGTTGTATTTTGAATAAAATAATATATATATATAACTAGAATTGTAAATACAATATGATATTAAAACAAGAAATAATAAAAGTTTTAAAAATATACATATCTTTTGGAAATTAATAAGAAAACACATATATGCTTAAAAATTGATTTGTAAATGTATGTGTGAGATCTAATAAAAGATTTAAAATACTTTTCTTTTAATACTTGGAATAAAACATAGTTTATATATACACACACGTTTGTAAACATAATACATAAATGAATAAAAATAAATGTGAGCTAAATACATATAATAAATATATTAACATAAGAAAGTATTAATAAAATTTAAGTAAGGGTTTAAAACAAAGTTATAAAATTAGTTTAAACAAAGACTTCAACACAATTAATTTAACAAATGACATTTGCAAAACCATGAATATAGGAAATAAACACTTGTAAACTTATGATAACAAGTGGCAAAGTTTTTTTTCATTTGAAATTATAAAAATAAAAATAGCCAGGTCGTTTTTCTTTATTTTTTCAAACTGATCTAAAGGAAATTAAAATTGAAATGTCAAACCTAAGATAAAAGCAATCAAACGAATTCAAATTCAAGCCAAAGAATTAAAGGTTGCAAATCAATTCAAACAAGTCCAGATTCAACTGTAATGCCAGAAGATTAACTTCAAGCAGTAGGTTGTTTCAAAATCAGGTTCTAGGAATTAGCTATGTTCTCTGTTTCCAGGAAGCAGTTGAGTAATCCTATATACTTGATGTTTGAGGATAAGTATATAGTTGTTGTTTGTGACCATGCTTGAAGTAAAAAGAAAAAAAAATTCAATATGTTATATGTATACAAAATGTGTATATTTAGTTGTGCATGTCTGAAAACAGACTTAAGTATCTCTGTTCAAAGTTTTACAGGTTGGAAACATATTTTTTTTTTAAATCAAAATCTCGTCATTTAATCATCTATAGGTTTTGATGTCTAAATAAATTATGTTTGTAAGATCAGGATCTAATTTTTAAAAATCAGTTTCATACTAAATTTTCAAGGGGGTTACTGGAAAAATATGAAAATACAGCGAAACTCTAAAACTATGTTGAATTCAAACACCATGTTGTCTGGTTTCAATAATATCATCTTAAACGATTTCGAAAATGATGATTTCTAAAGGAAGGATCATGATTTTTAGGGTTTTAATTCAAGTGAAATGACATGTCGAACGGGAATTGGGTTTGGAGTAATTTCTGATGACCGAAAAACTTTGGGACCTCATGTTTAGGGAGGAAGATAGCTTGGAGGTAGGCGAAGTCAGTAAAAATGGCCTTGTATTTTTCTGAGCGTCGGCGAGTGTGGATCGGCTGGATTTAGGGTTTAAGACCCTGTGTGGGTCGACTTGGTTATCATGATGATTTCGTCATCGAGACAGCATGGAGTGGGTCCGGTGAAGGGGATTAGGGAGGTGAGAATGCGGTGAGTTCCAGGCATGTTAGCAGACTCTCTGGTGATCGGAATCGGGTATGCGGGGAGAGTTGAGGTGACCTAGTTAATGCCTGATGGTATCTACTGTCTCATTTGTCGATTTTGGGGTTGGTGGTGATTACTAGGTGGTCTGGGATCTTACGGGACTCGGAGATGATGGGTAGGGATGATCGGTGGTGGATGATTGTGTTGGGTCAACGCGTTCACATGCACGATGATGTTTCGGTGCATGTCAATAAGGAGGAAGTGAAGAAGAGAGGGAATCGAGTTTGTCTCTGGGTAGATGTGCAGTGGCTTGGGTGCGGCATCGTGTTTTTACACGTAAATTTTGCTTAATATCAGTTTTATAATTTAAGCAAACAAGTTTTATTAAAGGTAAATAAATTCAAGTTTCTAGATTTAAGATGAAAGAACAAGGTTTTAAAAGGGAAAACTGTTAACCCACCTTTTAGCAGGGCCGTGGACAGGCGGATTTAACTTAATTGACTGCTCGTTCGTCGAGGCTGGTGCACGATGGATTTAGTCGACTGGATGGATGGAAGACGCAGCGCACTTGGGAGATGGATCGACTATAATTTGGGTCTGGGTGATATGGTTCGGTGTGGATTGAAAGAGTTAGGGGCCATTCGGCATTGGAGTGAGAAGAGGTTCACTCGGCAGTGGACGAAGGTCGTTCGACAATGGTGAGGTGTTTCGGTCCTGGTGGTACGGCTCGGCATCATGAGTCGCTCGGCACCAGGCCTCACTCGGCATCAAACCTCATTCGGCATTGGACGCCGCTCGGCGTTGGAAGTCACTCGGCACTGGAAGTCGCTTGGCATTGGAAGTCGCTCGACAGTGGAAGTTGTTCGGCATCGAACCTCGCTCGACATCGTGGGTAGTTCGGCATCGAACCTCGCTGGGCATTGGACATCGTTTAGGATTGGACATCGTTCGGCATTGGACATCGTTCGGCATTAGGCATCATTCGGCATCATGGTCGTTCGGCATCATGGGTCTTTCGGCAACATGGGTCGCTCGGCATTGTGGAAAAGCCAGTGTGGCCCGGCATTGTGGAGAGTCCGGTGTGGCTTGGCATTGTGGAGAGGCCAGTGTGGCTCGACACTTTGGAGTGGCCGGTGTGGCTCGGCATTATGGAGCGGCCGGTGTGGCTCGGCATTGTGGAGAGTCCTGTGTGGCTCGGCACTGTGGAGAGGCCGGTGTGGCTCGGCATTGTGGTTCGGCATAGGCCGTTCGGCCTAGATGGGCCCGGTTCATTCATAGAGCCCAATAACTACCTGGACTTGCCTATAAATACAGCATGTGGGGTTCCAAAAAAGGGATCTTCTCTTTGGCTCTCTGACTTTCTACTTTCTAAAGGCTAAGGCTAGTCTACCATTTTTGTAACTATAATCGATTATTACAGCAATAAAAAGGAAATTTCTGGGGTGGACGTAGGCCGGAGTTAGCCGAACCACTATAAATTCTATGTCTTTGCTGCTTTCATTTTAATTTTTGTTATTCTTCATATTGATATCCTCTACATACATTCTATCTGTTATCTGCGACTGTTAGTTAGTGCTTTCATTTACATTCGGGTGTTAGTGACCAATTTTGGCGCTAACATTTGGTGCTTTCACTGAGAATTAAACTCAGTAATTTTGGAGCTAGGAACTTGGATTCTAGGAAGCAATGGCTTGGCCATCAACAAGGAAGCAAGTGACAGAAAAAAGCAATCAAGAGGGAAGTCAAGAGTCTTCCTTTGGAAATGGAGCAGGTCAAGCATCCGTCTACATCACCAAAGAGGAGATGGAAGCGATGATAAATCGGTAAGAGGAGATGATGCAGGCTCTTCTTAGGCAATTTGGACAATCGAGAACTGCAGGTACTCAAGGTCTTGGGGATGGACTAGAGGAACTCAACCAACAGGCTGATGGAGTGACTCAACTGGGGGCAGCCCCCAGTCGGCAGACAGCTATCAATCTAGAAGGATCTAGGTCCGGGGGCACACCACCAGGAAATGCTGGACCATTTCATGGAGGAATTACAATTGACACTACACAACAAGATGCTAGTAGGAATGTAGGAGCACGGGATGAAGAGTATGTAGCAGAATTACCTCGGGGACTCGGGGGGCAACCCTTGACAGACAATGCTGGATTGGTTGTGATAATCAGGCGAATTATGCAAGGAGGTTTGACCAATAGAGATCTGGAAGGAGTAAACAGGAGTCCGTTTACTCGTGAAATTAGGATAGCATGGAATCCACCAGATTTTGAGCTACCTAACGTGGAGGTATACAATTGCAAGGCTGATCCAACTGATCACTTGATGAGATACACAAGACATATGGAAGTGCTGGGGGCATCGGAGGAAGTAAAGGCTCGATGTTTCCCTCTGTACTTAACAGATATAGCTACTATGTGGTTCAGATAGTTGGAAGAAGGATCTATTAGGACATGGACAGAATTGGTGGACATGTTTATGAAGCAATTTCGTGCTCATATCAAGAGGCCAAAGAACGTGATGACGCTAACATCAGTAAAACAAAGGGCAGACTAGTCGCTCGGAGCTTTCTTAACTCGGTTCAATGCAGAGGTTGCTTCGGTGGATCAGGCGAATCCATCGATGGTTTTAATGGCGGCAGTGTCAGGAGTTAGAGAGAATTTAGATTTCAAAGTATCACTGATACCGAACCCTTCAATGGATCTCGGGGAATTCTTTCACGAATCTGAAAGATTCCTTCGACGGGAAGATGCATGCTCAGATATGAAGTTAAAGGAGGTGAACGCGGTTGAGGATGGAGGGCCATCAAGCGGAGGGTTGGATAAAGATAAAGATAGAGGAAAAAGGAAGTTGGATGATGAATTAGGAAAAGCTTGGAAGCGGGGGAGAGAGCCAAAATCCTCCACCTACACAGGATAAATTGAGACGTTGGAACGGATTTATTTAGAGACTCAGAATCACCTTCCCTACCGAAGGCCGGCTAGGAGAGAACCCTTGGAACATGAAAGGGCATCAGAGAGGCACTGTCTTTTTAATGATTTGGACAGGCATGATACCAGCAGCTGTAGGCATCTAAAGGATATAATTGAGGAGTATGTAAGGAATGGATATCTGCGATAATATGTTGGAGCTCGAAATGTCGCGGTGGGATAGGAACAGCCACCGACTACCTCAAACAACAATGGCGCGAGGCCCAGTAATAGTGATCAATTGGTTATCCTTTGACAGGGATGATACGAAATAAGTAGCAAACTCTGCGAAAATGGCCAAGTCACTAACTCATGTACGGGGATGGAGATAGCCCCTAGGCATGCTCTGAGATGATGATAAACCGCGACGCTCTAGTTTATGAAATCTGCTTTTTATTTTTTGACTTGGACATTTGCTTTTTCCTGGTTTGGTTTGAACTTCTGGTTTTGTTTGTTTCTTGGTTTGGACTTTTATTTGGTTGATTGTTTCCTGGTTTGGATATTGGTTTGGATTTTTGATATGGATTTTTTTCTGATTTGATCTGGATTGGCTTTTGATCGGATTTTATCTGGTTTTTGGTAAATGGTCGTCGGGTATGGATTATACCTGGAAAGGGGTAAGTCGTTTTGTCCAAGCACGACAGATCGACTTATTCAGGTCGTCGAGTATGAAGTATGCTCGGGTCCGGAGAGGCCAAGATTCGGCCTAGGACTTAGGACCCATATTATCGGTTACTAATTTAGGTCATCGAGTATGACTATGCTCGGCAAGGGTCCAAAGAGAGCAGGAATCGGCCTAGGACTTAAGCCCCATAGTATTGGTTACTATTTCAGGTCGTCGAATATGGATTATACTCGGCAATGGTCCAAAGAGACCAGGATTTGGCCTAGAACTTAGGCCCCATACTATCGGTTACTATTTAGGTCGTCGAGTATGGACTATGCTCGGCAAGGGTCCAAAGAGACTAGGATTCGGCCTAGGACTTAGGCCCTATATTATCGGCTACTATTACAGGATGTCGAGTATGGACTATGCTCGACAAAGGTCTGGAGCGACCAGGATTCAAGTCAGGACTTAAGCCATGGCATTACTCAACGTTCAGGGACACTGGACCACAATCGTGAGGTGTGGATTGCGCTTGACAAGAACCCGAGGAGGTTACGGATATGAATATCAGCTATGAACGGCAAATGATTTGGATATTGACCTAGAGATGTCCTGGATTCGGTTATTGGTTATTGGATATGGATGAAACATAGACTTTGTATGTTGAATTTGAGGATATATTCAAAACACGCCTTCCAATAGCAAGGCATGTTTTGGAGGGCAAGTGTAAACCTGCCTTTTAGAAAAGCCATGGACAGACGAATTTAACTTAATCGACTGCTCGTTCGTCGAGGCTGATGCACGATGGATTTAGTCGAGTAGAGGATGGATGATGCAGCGCACTTGGGAGATGGATCGACTTTAATTTAGGTCTAGGAAATATGGTTCAGTATAGATTGAAAGAGTTAGGGGTCGTTCAGCATTGGAGTGAGAAGAGGTTCACTCGGTAGTGGACGAAGGTCGTTCGGCATTGGTGAGGTGTTTCGGTCCTGGTGGTACGGCTTAGCATCACGGGACACTTGGCACCAGGAATCGCTCGCATCAAACCTCGTTAGGCATTGGACGCCGCTCGACATTGGAAGTCGCACGACTCTGGATGTCGCTCGACTTTGGAAGTCGCTCGGCATTGTACATCGCTCGGCATTGGAACTCGCTCGGCATTGGAAGTCGTTCGGCATCGAACCTTGCTCGGCATCGTGGGTCGTTTGGCATCGAACCTTGCTCGGCATTGGATATCATTCGGCATTGGACATCGTTAGGCATGATGGGTCGTTCGGCATCATGGGTCGCTCGGCATTGTGGAAAGGCCGGTGTGGCTCAGCATTGTGGAGAGTCCGATGTGGCTCGGCATTATGGAGAGGCCGATGTGGCTCGGCAATATGGAGAGGCCGGTGTTGCTCGACACTGTGGAGAGGCCGGTGTGGCTCGGCACAGTGGAGAGGTCGGTGTGGCTCGGCACTATGGAGAGGCCGATGTGGCTCGACATTGTGGTTCGGCAAAGGTCGTTCGGCCTTGATGGGCCTGGGTCATTCATAGAGCCCAATAACTACCTGGACTTGCCTATAAATATAGCATGTGGGGTTCCAGAAAAGGGATCTTCTCTTCGGCTCTCTGACTTTCTACTTTCTAAAGGCTAAGGCTTATCTACCATTTTTGTAACTGTAATCGATTATTACAGCAATAAAAAGGAAATCTCTGGAGTGGACGTATGCCGGAGTTAGCCGAACCACTATAATTCTGTGTCTTTACTGCTTTCATTTTAATTTTTATTATTCTTCATATTGATTTCCTCTACATACATTCTATCTGTTATTTACGAATGTTAGTTGGTGCTTTCATTTACATTCGGGTGTTAGTGACCAATTTTGGCGCTAACAAAAACAAGTTTAAGTTTAACAAAGTTAAGTTTAAAACTAATTATCTTTAAACTATTTTAAATAGAAATGGATTATTAATTTTTGTTAAGTAAAGTTGAAAATTTATTTAAGTTATTAATTAAGTTTATCCTCAAGATGCTTTTTATAATAAAAGCTAAATTTATCAGATAATTAAGTAAGTTAAATAAAAAGATAAAGTGTTATAAATTTTAATTAACTTAAAGTTCTTTGTAAGTTGATGATAATTTAATTCCAAGGTTATTAAGTAAGATTTTAAGTGATAATTAAGATTAATTAAGATAAATGATTTATCATTTAAATTTATAAATTGATTGATAATTAAAGATTAATTAATAAGCAATTAAAGATTAATTATTGATTAATAAATTAGTAATTAAAAAGTAATTATTTATTAGCAAAAGAATAATTAACGGTTGTGATTAATTATTGATTTAGGTTAATTAATTAAGGGTAGTTAATTAGGGTTAATCAATCAATGTAATTAACCAATGGGATAATTTCTTAAGGGAGGTAATTAAGGATTAATTACTTAGTGTAATTAATTAGAGTTGATTAATTAGGGAAATTAATTAAGGGTTAATTGATTAATGAGTGTGATTAATTAAAGGATATTTAATCGATGTAAGTTATTATAGATTAACTAATTTGGTAAATTAATTAAGGATAAATGTAGTTAACGTGAATCGGTGAAGGTTAATTAATTTGTGTTATTAAAGGCTAATTACGTAATGAAATTAAAAAGGAAATTTAAGGATGATTAATTAATGGTTTGTAATTAGTTAATATTGAGTAAGAAGGACTAAAAGTGATTAAAGGAATTAATTTAATTTATTTAAATTAATTGGAATGGTGAGAGTAATTAATCTTGCTTATGAATAATTGAATGATATTGTATGCCTTGGATTTCTTGATGTCTTTGATAATGATGCTATGTAATATTGTATGATTTGACTGAACAGAGATAATATGGTTTTGTCTATCTGTGATAAATGGCTATGTAAATATGTAACTCTGGATATATGTGTGTGTGTATGGAAACGTTTAAAACTTAAACTGCTTGGTTTTTAATGATATTGGAGTCGAAGAGACCAGGGTCGGGTATCAGTAAATATCCGAACCCACTTCAATTTGTAACCTACAATGATTCTTTATTGATTGATATGTAAAATCAATAGGCTGAAAATGAAATAATTTAAATAACTGGACCATTTAAAACTAAGTAAAGGTACTTGGGAATTGATTGTGAATATAAGTGCTGACTATAACAAGTTGTGAACTTGTAGTGATGAACGAGTTTCCCCGGGTTTTAAATAAGTTCTATGCATTGGAATTTCATCTTAGATGAGTTACTCATGTTGGTTTCTAGCTTGACCCGGGTGTTACTTTGATGTAATGCTTCGGTCAGATCGAGTATTAACATTTTCAAGTAAGGACGTTCTGGAGCTCGGGAGGCGAGCTGGATGGCGAACGAATGTGAGATTCTGTGTTTTGGTGTTTTTGTTTCTCCTTATTCTTCTATCTCTTTTCTTCTTTTCCCTAACTATCTGGAACTTTTGAGAACGAAAATTTTGGGTTGTTACATTTGGTATCAGAGCTGAAGGTTAAGCGAGAACCTTGGCTCTGTTGGGTTTACTCATTAAGGATAGGGTAAGTGATACCCTAAAATGAGTTGAGTGTATATAAATATATAAGAGCGTACTTGTTATTTTCTTATAAAAATGGTTTTTAAATGATTTTCATATGTATAAAGCAATAGTTTTTCTAATATATTAAGGTAATTGGTTGTTGATTATTGGAATCAAATAAAATAATGAGAATTAAGTGGTGATAATAATGCAACTGAATTGAAAACTAAATAAAGATAAGTTTGAAATGAATCCAAATTGAAACTAAGATTCTGAATTTGTAGGAGTGATTTCAGAATAAGATAATAGTGAAATGGTTTTCAGATATGATAATCTTGGTTATTATCATAAATGATTGTTGTATTTAATAATGATATGTGTGTTAATGAGTAAGTAAAATGAAATGTTTTAGGGAAGTAAAACATTTAGGTGAGTATGACTTATAAATTAGAATTGAAGATAATTTAAATTGTGAAGTTTTAAATCTAGGTCGAGAATTTGAAAATTGTTTCAAAGTGATAAAGAAATAATAAATAATGAAGGGTCCTGTTTCAAACAAGAGTTGTTTGAAAATTTAAAGGAATTTGTTTTGAATTGAAAACAAAAGGTGGTTTAAAATTTAAAGATATAACTTAGTGTGCAAAGGAAATGAATATGTATAATGAGGGGTATACATAATATCAAAGATGATTTGAAAATAACTCTAAGGTTGAGTTTTGAATTTTCCTTGGAATGTGATGTGAAACCCAAAGTGAAGTAAGTTTTTAAACTTAAGTGGGAAGATTATTAATCTGAAGTTTAAAATTTGAAATGGGAATTCAAATTGGGTAAAGTTGTCTGGATTAAATTGAAGTAAATTTAATTTTTGGGAAATTAAATAAGTTTAGAACAGACAACCTGAATTGGAAATTTCAAAATGAAATTAAGATTTAACTTGCAAAGTTAAATGGTAGATTTGAACTGGGAGTTTATGTGATCTCAAAATGGGTTTGAGATCTGAAAATTGGAAATTGATAGATGTTTTAAAATAATTTGGATAATATTATCCTATTGTTACTAAAAATCTTTAAATTGTGAATTTGATTTGTTTAAATGAATGAAAAAATGGAGTGTGGTAATATATCCATTATTGAGATAAAAGGAAAATTAAACTTTAATTTGAAATTAAGGATATGGAATCACTTTGAACTTAAGATTTGAATGTTTAAGAATTGAATTTGTAGATTAAAATTGTTTAAGAATCGATTGCAAAGTTGGAAGATAAATTGGGTAATAAATTAAATTTTGTACATAAAATTATTTTGAACTCTTATTTGAACTTTGAAATAAGTTAAGTATAGATAATTTAAAATGGAATTTTGAAATTTTGACTCAGAATTAAATTGTTTAAAGATTTAGATTATTGATTCAAAAATAAAGGTTAATTTGATTTAAGGGATTAAGTCAACATTTAAAATTTAATTCGAAACTATATAATTCGAGATGGTTTAAAGTTGAGATTTAAATTGAATTAGTCAAATTGAATTTGATTTGAATTAATTAGGATTGTGATTGAAGATGGAAAAGTTTAAAATTCAAATGGAAAATTTGAATTGGATTAATTTGAAATGAAATTGAAGTTGAATAAGTTCAAATTCAAATGGGAAGTTGATTTGAATTTGGGATGGGAATGGAAGTTTACTTAATTTGAATTAAAATTGAAAGTTAATTGGAAATTAGCAATTGATTGGAAATGGAGATTGGGAAGTTGTACAGTTTGGCTCTGGACTATTTTCAAAATAAGTTGTTTTAATATAAACCTATTTTTCCAAGCTACTTACTATACAATCTATCTTTTAAAACTAAAGTATTTTATATTTATTTTATCACTATTTTTGAAACTATTTAACTATTCTGCAACAATTTTTCAACTGTTTTACAACTAATTATTATTTACAGCTATTTTGCAAATATCTAACCGTTTTATAACTATTTTAAAATTATTTAACTATTTTACTACTATTTTACAACTAATAATTATTTTTTAAATACTTATGTATTTTAAATTTTCAAATTATTTTCTAAATTTAAGTTGGTCAAAGTGTAAACTGTTTATAAATAAATATCCATTTGAGATAAGAATTGAGGTGATAATCCAAATTGGGATTGAGGCAATTGTGAATAAATGAATAAGAATCTAAGGAAATGTGAATAGAAAGGAGAAATTGATTAATCTAATAGTCAATGAAGTTAGATATGTAGGATGTACGTATATTATTCTATTCGCATAACGATTGATCCATATTCGATCATAGAATTTCGAGATAGTATATCGATCCGAGTTGGGATTTTTCACTTGATTTTCGATGGCGAACTCGGATATAGATTTTTGATTTGTTCTGGAATTCTCTATCATAGTTATGACTATGTAAGGAGAATGACGATTTCTGATCAAGAAATCAGATCTGAGTCTGCACTAAGAAGTCGGGTGGACGATACTAGTTCGGAATTGAAATTGTGTAATCGAGTGAACGATCAGATTGATATAGCGTACGGATGATATGTGTACATCTTACGAGTTTGAAGTTAATTGATATTGAAAACTGGTGGATAAGAAATGAAAAAAAATTGGAGTGGAAAGAATATTTTATGAAATAAAGTAGAAATTTGATATTTCTATGTTAGAAATTTGCTTTATGGAAGTAAGTAATACGGTAAGTGACTTTATAGAGTAATCAAGCTTGAATATTGATTTGGCATAAACAAAGTTATGTATATATAATTGATAAACTCCCCTTGTTGAATCTGTAGCCCAAAAAAAAGGTTTTTGAAAATATTTGAAGTATAAAAAGGGAATTTATACAAGTATAAAGTGATCCAAAGATTTTCAAAGTTATACATATCTACATATATGAAGGATCTTATGAGAATGATTTTGGGAAAAAGGTTTTTGGAACCTATGGATTTTTGGAAAGGCTTTTGATTTTTGGATAAAATCAATATTGGAATTTGGAAAGCCTAGTTTGAGAATTATCGATTTTGGAATAATTGATTTTGAGAAAAGGAGATTTATATGGGATTCATACTAGGTGTATGATTTGGAAGATACTATATGTGTATAGTATAAAGTGTTTTGAAAATGGCTTCTGAGAATAAGGCGCTCCCTTGAAATGAACTTCTTAGGAGTACCATAAGTTGGTACTGCCTTGAACCCAAAGGGGGGAGGCTCTGAAGTGGATCCTGTAAGGAAGTCCGGACAAATTGAAGTTCCTGAGGATTATTGGGTAGCAAAAGTCGAGGGCGCTGATGTCTACAGAGGCATTTGGGTTATGCTGTGACGACAGTGTAACTCGATGTCGCTGGGATCTATAGTGGACCATAACGGAAATCGTATGGAGGTGAGTGTCAACGGTCTACGATTGATTTTGTCGGGAAGGCAACCTAACATCGGTAGACTGCGATCTATGGTCGAGTGGAGTGGAGAAGTTTAATTTTTGGCAGCGGAATTCGAAGGCGCTGATGCCTACAGTTATATGGGTTTTTGCTGTGATAGCAACATAACCCCAGATGTAGCTGCGATTTGTAGCGGGTTCCATAGTGTAATCGAGGGGCGGGGAGTAACTACAGTTATCTATGGATTTTGCCGGGATGACAACGTAACCATCGGGTTAACTACGACCATGGATGGGGGTGATGATTTCCAGAGCATTTTCACCAAATTCCCTCTATTTTCAAAAATGTTTTCTATATATTTTCAATAAAATTATTTTCCAAGTATTTTCACTGGGTGTTGAAAATTGGTCTGCTAAGTACTTATTGATTTTCAGTCCTACGTCTGGTCAACGTACGACAAATTTCTATGAGAACAAGGATAGACTCTTGAGACATCGAGTTATAAAAAGTATTTTTATAAAATTATTTTGGCAATATATATATATATATATATTTAAAAGTGTTTTAAAATTTCTTAATTAAAAGAGTTTATAGTAAAATGTGATCGAAGAGTAATTTTTCAAATAATTAGCATTTTAATAAATTCTTGCTTCGTTCCTTTTTTAAGACAAAAAGATTCAAAGGGGGAGGAATGTGATAACCTGGATTTTTGGTATCTGATAGCTGAATAATTAACTGGTTTTATTTAGTTGAATAGATAAAATTATAATAATAAGAGATATCTGGATGGATTTGAAAACTCAAAAAAAAAATTAAGAAAAAAAATTAACTAGATTTAAAAGTTTTATTTTGAATAAAATAATATATAAATTGGAACTGTAAATATAATATGATATTGAAACAAGAAATAATAAAAGTTTTAAAAATATACATATCTTTTGGAAATTAATAAGAAAATACATATATGCTTAAAAATTGATTTGTAAATGTATGTGTGAGATCTAAAAAAAGATTTCAAATATTTTACTTTTAATACTTGGAATAAAACATAGTTTATATATACACACACAAATTTGTAAACATAATACATAAATGAATAAAACAAACGTAAGCTAAATACATAATAATACATAAATATATTAACATAATAAAGTATTAATAAAGTTTAAGTAAGGGTTTAAAATAAAGTTATGAAATTAATTTAAACAAGGACTTCAACACAATTAATTTAACAAATGACATTTGTAAAACCATGAATATAGGAAATAAACACTTGTAAACTTACGATAACAAGTGGCAAAAAAAAATTCATTTGAAATTGTAAAATAAGTAAAAAAAATATAGCAAGGCCATTTTTCTTCATTTTTTTCAAACTGATCTAAAGGAAATTAAAACTGAAATGTCAAACCTGAGATAAAAGCAATCAAACGAATTCAAATTCAAGCCAAAGAATTAAAGGTTGCAAATCGATTCAAACAACTCCAGATTCAACTTTAATGCCAGAAGATTAACATCAAGCAGCAGGTTGTTTCAAAATCAGGTTCCAGGAATTAGCTATGTTCTCTGTTTCTAGGAAGCAGGTGAGTAATCCTATATACTTGATGCTTGAGGCTGAGTATATAGTTGTTGTTTGTGACCATGCTTGAAGTAAAAAAAAAAAATGTTATATGCATACAACATGTGTATATTTAGTTGTGCATGTCTAAAAACAGACTTAAGTATCTGTTTTCAAAGTTTTACAGGTTACAAACATGTTCTTTTTTAAAAATCAAAATCTCATCATTTAATCATCTATAGGTTTTGATGTCTAAATAAATTATGTTTGTAAGATCAGGGTCTAAGTTTTAAAAATTAGTTTCATATTAAATTATCAAGGGGTTGCTCGAAAAACAAGAAAATACAGTGAAACTCTAAAACTATGTTGAATTCAAACACCAAGTTGTTTGGTTTCAATAATATCATCTTAAACGATTTCGAAAATGATGATTTTTAAAGGAAGAATCATGATTTTTGGGGTTTTAATTCAAGAGAAATGACATGTGGAACTGGAATTAGGTTTGGAGTAATTTTTGATGATCGGAAAACTTTGGGACCTCGTGTTTAGGGAGGAAGATAGCCTGGAGGTAGGCAAAGTCGGTAAAAATGCCCTTGTATTTTTCTGAGCGTCGGCAAGTGTGGATCGTTTTGGATTTAGGGTTTAAGACCCCATGTGGGTCGACTTGGTTGTCATGACGCTTTCGTCGTCGAGATAGCATCGAGTGGGTCTAGTGAAGGGGATCAGGGAGGTGAGAATGCAGCGAGGTTCCAAGCGTGTTAGCAGACTCTCTAGTGATCGAAATCGGGTGTGCGGGGAGAGTTGAGGTGACCTAGTTAATGCCTAATGGTATCGACTGTCTCATTTTTCAATTTTGGGGTTTGTCGTGATTATTGGGTGGTCTACGATCTTGCGGGACTCAAAGGTGATGGGTAGGGATGATCGGTGGTGGACGACTGTGTGGGGTCAACGCATGCACGTGCATGATGATGTTCTGGTGCATGTCAGTAAGGAGGAAGTGAAGAAGAGAGGGAATCGAGTTTGTCTCGGGGTAGATGTGCAGTGGCTCGGGTGCAGCATCGTGTTTTTGCGCGTGAATTTTGCTTGATATCAGTTTTATAATTTAAGCAAACAAGTTTTATTAAAGGTAAATAATTCAAGTTTATAGCTTTAAGATGAAAGAACAAGGTTTTAAAAGGGAAAACAAACAAGTTTTAAGTTTAACAATGTTAAGTTTAAAACTAATTACCTTTAAACTATTTTAAATAGAAATTGATTATTGATGTTTGTTAAGTAAAGTTGAAAATTTATTTAAGTTATTACTTAAGTTTATCCTCGAGATGTTTTTTAAAAAAAACTTAATTTATCAGATAATTAAGTAAGTTAAATAAAAATATAAAGTGTTTTAAATTTTAATTAACTTAAATTTTTTGAAGTTGATGATACTTTAATTCAAAGGTTATTAAATAAGATTTTAAATGATAATTAAGATTACTTAAGATAAATGATTTATCGTTTAAGTTTATAAATTGATTGATAATTAAAGATTAATTAATAAGTAATTAAAGATTAATTATTGATTAATATACTAGTAATTAAAGAGTAATTAATTATGAGCAAAAGAATAATTAATAGTAGTGATTAATTATTGATTTTGGTTAATTAATTAAGGTTAATTAATTAAGGGTAGTTAACTAGGGTTAATTAATCAATGTAATTAACCAATGTAATTAATTAACCAATGGGATAATTTCGTAAAGGAAGTAATTAAGGATTAATTACTTAGTACAATTAATTAGAGGATTGATTAATTAAGGAAATTAATTAAGGGTTAATTGATTAATGAGTGTGATTAATTAAAGGATAATTAATCGATGTAAGTGATTATAGATTAATTAATTTAAGAAATTAATTAAGGATAAATGTAATTAATATGAATCAATGAACGTTAATTAATTTGTGTTATTAAAGGCTAATTGCTTAATGAAATTAAAGAGAAAATTTAAGGATGATTAATTAATGGTTTGTAATTAGTTAATATTAAGTAAGAAGGATTAAAAGTGATTAAAGGAATTAATTTACTTTATTTAAATTAATTGGAATGGTGAGACTAATTAATCTTGCTTATGAACAATTGAATGATATTGTATGCCATGGATTTCTTGATGTCTTTGATAAGTGATGCTATGTAATATGGTTTGATTTGACTGAATAGAGATAATATGGTTTTGTCTATCTGTGATAAATGGCTATGTAAATATGTAATTTTGGAAATATATATATATATATATATATGGAAATGTTTAAAACTTAAACTGCTTGGTTTTTAATGATATTGGAGTCGAAGAGACCGGGGTCGGGTATCAGTAAATATCTGAACCCACTTCGATTTGTAACCAACAATGATTCTTTATTGATTGATATGTGAAATCAGTAGGCTAAAAATGGAATAGTTTAAATGACTGGACCATTTAAAACTAAGTAAAGGTACTTGAGAATTGATTTTGAATATAAGTGTTGACCATAACAAGTTGTGAACTTGTAGTGATGAACGAGTTACTCTGGGTTTTAAATAAGTTCTATGCATTGGAATTTCATGTTAGATGAGTTACTCATGCTGGTTTCCAGCCTGACTCGGGTGTTACTTTGATGTAATGCTTGGGTCAGACCGAGTATTACATATTTTCAGGTAAGGACGTTCTGGAGCTCAGGAGGCGAGCTGGATGACAGGAACATATGGAGTGTAACCGCTGAGTATTATTGATTTGTATCCGGATCATGTTGCTTTAACTGTCTAGTATTTGTGAAAATGTTATAACTCTGATGTATTAATGTAAATTAACTGATACAGTTTTCCTTTATATAACTGTTATTTTATTAGATATTATATTTTGATCCACTGCGAATGTGAGACTCTATGTTTTGGTGTTTCTGTTTCTCCTTCTTCTTCTATCTCTTTTCTTCTTTTCCCTAACTATCTGGAATTTTCAAGATCGAAAATTTTGGATTGTTACACTTTTATTAAGGATTGTTTCTTATATATATTTAATGTATTTAAAGCATTAATTTTATCCCAATATGACAACATAAACATGAATATAAAACCAAAAGCTTACTTCATATAGAATGCTATTCGTTTTAAGAGTTAAATTATATAACCAGGTTACATAATTGTTCTTAGGGTATACCCTTAATTCTAGCTCATTGACTCGCAATCAATCATCGGGCGAGTTAGGAAGGTGTCTTATAAGATGCAGTTGAGAGCAAAGCTTGCTAGAGTACATGATGTGTTTCATATTTTTCAAATAATGAAATTTTTGCAGGCTAATGAAATGATAGTTGAACCGAGGGAACATGAGGTTAAACTTAATTTGGCACTTATTAGGATTTCGGTATTGTTTAGTCAAAATTATGAACGAAATTGGTGCATTTAATGGAAAGACACCAAAGTGAGGACTTACCAGAGCATTCTTGGGAGGTGGAGGAAGGATTAAATAAACACAACTTGAACTATTTGAAGGCTTATGAGCAGAATAAGTGAAGACCGGTTATAACAAGCAATTCCTAACATTTATAAGTGTAGCAAACGATTTTGGAATATTTTTTACATATTACCAATGACCTATGAGCAACTAAGCTGTAATACTTGTAACACCTTTAATTGTTAGTAAATATATTAGTAGTAACACTTATAGGTGAAGCTAAATAAGTTAATAGTAACACTTATAATTGTACCTAAACTACATTATTCTAAAGCATATAAGTGTCGCTACTTATATATTCGGTAACAAATTTAGACATTGAGTGATAATAATTATAAACAATTTCCTACATTGTTACCACTAAAACTCCGAAAGTAAAAAGAATATGGTATGTTGTAGATCATAACATAAACCATAATTTTAATACCATACATATAATTCATAGTACAAAAGTAAATATAAATTCAATGCGCAGTTTAAAACATTACAACTTGACTCCAAATGCTCTAGTTCTCAAATATCATAATATCATTTTCAAATAACACTACAGCTACAGCTATAAACTTTCAAAGTTTCGAAATACAACAATATCATATTCAAATTCCAAAATACAAAATAAAAGTCTTGTAATTGACATACATGTTCAAATATGATGAAGGCGAAACACCGACCATGTCATAAAGCTTCCATCCGAAAACTAGCAAAGCTTGTAAAACTATTCTTTGGGGACCATTGTAAATAAGTATGTCATCACAATTAGGTTTCAATTTTTTCTCTTCTTCCTCCTCTTTTACAAGTGCACTTATATACATAAATATATACACACATACGTACATATATATATAAACACATAATTTGTGTGACGACCCGGGATTTTACCAATATTATTTTGGCAATATTATTTTAATAAACATTTAATCTAATTAATTAGAATACGACATATTATTTTAAAAACAAGATAAATAATAAATAAGATTTTTAGCCTCTACCATTAATTTATATACATATATATGCATTTTGAAAGACGGTTATGATTTGAAAATTTAAAATAAAATCTTTCAAAAATATTTACAATAAAATCCATCTTATTCAATTTAATTAAAAGCTCTACCTTACATTTAATCTAAATATATATATGGATGTAATCTAAATAATAATGTTTAAAATAAAATTAATCTTATCAATATTAAATATAAATATGAAAGTATATGAATATAAATAAAGTGTTTAATAGTTAAGCTTAAAATAAAAATAAAAACAAGAATTTATGTTAGAAATAGGAATAAGTATATTAGGTAATTTCTATGCAATTATGAAAACATAAAGCAAATACATAAGTTAAAATTAAAAATAAAATAAAAAATAACTATAACAATTTTATATTAAGCAAAGCAAAACCAGACAAGTATGAATGTATGTAAATTTTGTATATGCAAGGCAAGAAAACAAAAACAAAACAAATATATATACATACATAACTATATGCATGTGTATATATATAGGTATACATACAAACAAAGAATGTGTACATATAACAACTCATATGAAACATTTGTAGTCAAAAAGGGAGGCAAGCATTTAATGCAAACACATTAAACATCAAATCTAAGCACACAAAATAAATTATCAAAGTCAAGTCTGCATAAAGATATAAAAAAATCTAATTCAAGTCATATGAAAAGTAAATCGCCTTTTGATAAATCAGCCTTAGCTTACACTATACACCTCCACTTTTTTATAAAAGGCTCTGCCCTTGTCTTGCATTCGAACTAAAGAACGAGCTAAAGAAAAACAAGAACAAAATTCAAAAAGAAAAAAATTAAAAACTGAAGCATCTTTAACCTGAGATCAAAAATTAAAAGCATTTTTCCAGATTTCAAAACATTGTCCAGTGTTCTGTGTTCTAGGAGATAAGGTGAGTAACATCTTCTTCTAAAAATTTAAGTATAAAATCCGGTTGCCTGTAATTTGTGAGATGAAGTATGAATTGTGTGTGGATATTTATGAAATGCTTGTGTATATATGAATGCATAGATGGATGTTGTGCTGTTGTATCTATTTGGTGTCTGTTCCTAGTTTTTGAAGCTAAAATTATGATCAAAATTCATTTTCTCTTGATCCAATCACTATTAGGACTTAAGTTATGAACAAAAGTTGGTTGTCTCATCTTAGATTATAGCTTAAATTTTATTCAAGTTAAAATTAATTTAAAATCCCTCTGGAAACCAAAGAACAGTGAAAATATAAGTCATTGCTAAAAAATTCAAGCACCTTAATTTAATGATTCAGGTACATGATCTTAATTCCTAAACTAAATCATGATTTTTGGAACTGAAATTACAATTTTTAGAAGAGAATCGAACAAGCAGCTCGTGTTGAACTGAAATTGTTGTTTTGGGTGGTTTTCGATGATCGAGATGATCTGGTGGGTCGCGATCATCAGAGGAGGAAGCGGAGTGATCGAAGAGTTTGGGAAAAATATCAGAACGAAGTCAAGGCAAGGTGGCGACGGTGGTTGATCGATGAAGTCAGTTGACCTAGTTTTGGATTGGTCGGGTATTTTGGGTTGGCACGATCCCTCTGGTGGATCGAGTTTCATGATACTTTGGGGAATGGAAGCTTTGGTGTTGTCGAAGACGTGTCTGAAGCCGCTGGCACTCTAGTGGTCGGAGGAGAGAGAATGAGGTGATTCCAAGTTTCGATTGTTATTCCAATTTTGTGTCAGGTTGCTCGATTTTTCGAGTGGGAATCAAAGTGAAGATGGTCGGAGTATGATGCGAGGTTGGTTGCCGATGTGGGAAGGTCATCAAGGGTGACCGGAGGTGGTCGGCGGCACGGTGCAAGTGCACGGTGCGCATCGTGATTTCTGGTGAGTCTGGATCGAAGCAGAGAAGTTGGACTCGAAGTTTTTTTCGAGTAAATGTCGGGTGAAGCTCGAAGTATTTGAGGTGAGATCGGGTAAATGGTTGGTTTGGTCAGTGTAGAATTGTAATTCGATATTTGGCTCAAAGGTTAGCTAGGTTTTGCTCGAAGCAACATGATGTGTGGCTCGGGCAGTGGTTTTGTGACAGACTTTAAGCCTGTTAGTTTTTGAATTCAAAACTGAATTTAAAATGAAAGGTAGAGATTTAAACTAAGTTGGAATCAAGTTTTGAATCTGGATTCAAAATCTAATTTGTATCCTAGTTTTAAAATAATTAAGGTTTTTAAAATTTAAATGTCCTAAACAACTTTAAAATGTTAAAGTATATTTTATAAAGGATTTGAATTTAAAATGAATTTGGTTTAGAAACTTTTATAAATTTCTTTTGTAAAAAAGTGTGTGTCTCTAACATGTGATTTAGAAGGTTTAATTTGTTTTTAAACTTTGTTAAAATTAAATGTGTTAATTATTTTCAAACCTTAAATTTTAAAATGAAATTAAAATGTAAATTCTTAGGTAAATTTTAAAGAAATGTTTCAAAAGTTTGATAATGACAATTTAGTCATAAATAAGGAAATGTTTATCATAAAGATAATTAAGATAATATGATTTGTAATTAATTAAAGGTAATTAAAGAGTTATTAATTAATTGATGACTATGGTTTAAATAAATAGGTAATTAAGGAATTAATTGCTTATTGTAATTTACTAAGTTTAATGTGATTAGTTTAAGTTAATTAAGTTTACTTTATTTAAGATAATCACTGGATGATTTGTTAAATTACTCAATGTAGTTAATGAATAATAATTACTTAGTGAAGTAATTAAAATGGGTAATTACCGGGTATAATTAATCGAAGAATGGGAGCAATTTGGGTTAATTACTTTGTGTAGTTAATATAAAGAATAATCACTTAGTGAAAGTAATTATCATTTCTAAGTGTGATTAATCGAGGAGGATTAATTAAATGAATTATTATTGGATGATCAATTAATTGGTTTATAACCAATTAATAAGCAGGGATTAGAAGTAATTAAAGTAATTGATTTAATTCGATAGTAGTTAATTAAATCGATTAGAGCTGGTATGGTTAATTTAACTTGCTCATGAATGATTAAATGGTATTGGGTTAAAGCGGTGACACCTTGTATTTAAAGTTGAATCGTATTTATTTGAATGACTTGGGTTAAGATAATATTGTATTCGAAGAAACCGGGATTGGATTTGCTACATTACAGCGTGATTGGGGGTTCTCGCTTTGCGTTAGGTGGCGAACGGGAGACTCTTACCCCTACATGTCCCCGAGGGTAGTATAAGCCCGAACCCACCTCGATTGGTAACCTACAATGGTTCTTTGTGGGTTGGCTTGTGAAGTTAACAGGCTGGAATGGAATAATTTAAGTGACTAGACTATATAAACTAAATAAAGGTACTTAGGAATTGGATGTGGAAATAAGAGTTGAGCATAACAAGTAATGAACTCGTAGGGAAGTACGAGTTACTCGGGTCTTGTTGATGGTTTGAATTTAGTATTTCAAATTTTATGGGTTTACTCACGCTGGTTTCCAGCCTGACGCGGGTGTTACTTTGACGTAATGCTCGGGTCAGACCGAGTATTATAGATTTTCAGGTAAGGACGTTCTGGAGCTCAGGAGGCGAACTGGATCGCAAGAACGTATGGAGTGTTTTTGCTATATTATATTGTTGTAAATCTGAGACATGATGCTTGTGTATATCCAGTGTCTGTATATGTGTGTAACTCTGATATATTAAAAAGTGACAGATACAGTATTCTTTTGTAAACTGTTATTAATTGATATTATATTTTATCCACTGCGAATGTGAGAATCTGGTTTTGTTCTGTTTCTTCTTCTATCTCTTTTCTTCTTTTTCCCTGACTATCTGGGATTTTTGGGATCGAAAATTCTGGGTCGTTAAGTTTGGTATCAGAGCCAAAGGTTAAGCGAGAACCTTGGCTCTGTTGGGATTACTCATGAAGGATAGGGTCAATGGTACCCTAGAGTGAGTTGAGTATATATATATATATATATGAGCACGTACTTGTTATTTTCTTATATAAATGTTTTAAATGATTTTATATAAGAATATATTTTGATATATAAGGAAATATTTCTTTCTAATAAATATTAAGGTAAGTGGTTGTTATATTATTTGAAAATTTAATAATGAGAATTAAGTGATAATAGAAATATTGGGATGTTTGTTTCCTAATAATGATAAAGCAAAAAGAAATGTGTTAAGGAAGTAAACTTTTAGATAAGCATGACTTGTAAATTGAAGTGGGGTTTTAAATTGTGAAGTTAGAATCCTAAGATTTCAAAAAAACATTTGAAATTTGTTTTCAAATTGTTAAAGGGAATGATAAATAATATTATTCAGAATGGTTCTGAAAGTAATCTTACTTTGAAATAAGAAGTTGTTTGAAACTTGTTTGGAATTAAAAACCAAAGGTGTTGAAACATAATATATAACTTGGTAAGCAAATTAATATATATATATATATATCAGAGTAAAAGTTGAATTCTTCTAATTAGGTCTAATTTATAGATTAGGAAGTCCCTCTAAAATTCAGTCCTTGAGAGAGATGACGAAGAGTGAAGAATGAAAGGTTTGACGCAGAGAGCAAAGAGCAGTTGCACGTAGGGATCGAGAAGAAGAAATTCAAGAGTATGAGAAACATGTTAAGGAGCTGAACCAGGACCTTATGATAATGTCACATATTACAGATGTTTTAATAAGGGTCATTACGCAGTCAAGTGAAGTAAAACAAGGGAGGAATTGAAGGGTACATTCCAACGGTTTCGCTCTGAGATCTTGTGTTTTAAGTGTCATAAGAAAGGAAATTTCCTAAATCAATGCCCTGAAGTGAGAAAGGAGAAGCATAAACCAGTTGAACTGGTCAATGAGTCGACTATTTGCTATCATTGTAAGAAGACGGGACACGTTGCTAGGAATTGTTCCGAGAGGCAGAAGAGGAGTAAGGCTGTGGAACGTACTGTTGGAGGCGTGAAGGTTATCCAGATTGATGACAGGGAGAAACATTTTGTGGGAAATGTTATAAGTGGGGACACCCTGTTGAGAAGTGTATGTTCTGGCTTTGCCCTTTGGAAGGAAGTCCATAGGAAGGATTCTTGTAGAAGTATTAGGGATCTGTTCTTTCCAAACCTCTAGGCAATAGAAAGGCATCTAGAATTATGACTTCTGTGGGACTCTTATTTTAGATAAATGTATGTAATGTATGAACTAATAGTAGGTAGTCAATTAATGTATGGAATATTTTGTGGTAGTATTAATGTAAAATTCACTTTATCTATTGAGAATTGGACTCAGAATTAAATTGTTTAAAGATTTGGATTTTTGATTTAAAAACAAAGGTTAATCTAATTTGAGGGGTTAAATCAACATTTAGAAATTTAGCTCAAATTTATATAATTCAAAATGGTTTAAAGTTGAGATTTCAATTGCATTAGTTCAAAATGAATTTAGTCTAAATTAATTTAGATAATTTGGAATTGTAGTTAAAGTGAATATGTTTAAATTCAAATGGAATTTGATTTGAATTTGGAAAGAAATCAAGATTGATTCAACTTGAATTGGGGTTAAATCAATTTCAACGAAAATTGAAATTATTCAAATTGGAATTGACTTAATTTAAATGAAAGTGGAAATTTAAATTGAATTAATGAGGAAGTGAACAGTTTTGACTCTGGAGTATTTTCAATATAAATTGTTTTAATGTAAACTTATTTTTCTAAGCTATTTAATATATACAATCTTTCGTTTAAAGCCAAATTATTTTATATTTATTCTACAATTATTTTGGAACTATTTAACAATTTTTCAACCATTTTATAAACTAATTGCTATTTTTCAACTATTTTACAAATTAATTACAATTTTACAACTATTTTGCAACTATCTAAAATTTCTGAAACTGTTTGTGATATCTCAGAAATTTTGGCAATATCAATTTAATAATCTGTGTTAAAATTAAATTGATTTGATAATATTTGTTAATAAGATTCGAATTGATTTAATAATTTCCTTTTAAATAAATATTTAACTGATAATTTATCTTTTAAAAGCTAATAATTGATTTCTATTGATAATATATATATTTGTATATATTCTAAATAGACGAGATTTGTTTTAAAATTTAATAAATAAAGTTATATTTTCTAATTTTAATATTTTTGGTAATTATAATTTGATTAATATATATATTTTTCTAAAGGCTATTTAATAAATAAATATAGAGTTTTAAATACATAAGATAAATGTTAAAAATAGTTTAAAAACTTATTCTAGCTTAAGTTTTAATTTAAAATTCATTAACAAAATGATTTGTTTTATTTTTAGTATAGCTTGATAAAAATATGGTTTAAAAATATATATGAGTTTTAAAAGCAATTTGTCAAACGATACATTAATATATTTTAAAATAAGTAGTTTATAATAAAAAGATAATTTCTTTTATAAATCATTTCAAATTGATAAATGTGTTATTTTTAAATAATATTAATAAATAAAAATGTACATATAGAAATACAAGACTATAAGTATTTAGTTAGAAATAGAAATAAACATATAAGAAAAATTTATAGATTATAAAGTAAATATAGAACTTCACATATATTATAAAGCAACATGACTAAAGGAAAATAACAAGACAACAATAAAACAAGAAACAAAACAAACATATCAAACAAGAATATAAAAATCTATGGCTGGTATAGGAAGACAGTAATATACTTCAGGTATGACTAAAATAAAAGGATAGGCATGCAAACGAATAAGTATAAGGTTGTAGACTAGTACAAACAAGACAAGCATTTAATGCTAGCCACAATATTTCTTATCTCAGCCACCAAGCTAAGGGGAACATCAACATGGTAAATCAAACAATGGGAAGAATTCACTGTTTTGGTACAAATTATACACTGTCTTGACAAAATATAATAATCAACCTGTACAAAGAGAAAAAATATACACCCAGTAACTTGTTTTTAAATACCACCCTGTAAGCTACCTTTCCATATCATCTTTTCATTCAGTTCGAGTAGAATCTGTAGTAAAACTATTTCAAAACCTAAACAAACAAACATATCATCAAGCAATACAACAGAGGATCAAGAGGAAAGAGTTCAGCCTGAGAATTTTCAAACCTGTGTTCATTTGAAGCCTCTGTTCTTTTTGAACTGGTGAGTAACATCACAATTGAATAGTTTAAATATATAATTGTTCTGTTGCAAGTCTTCTCTAGAATTCAGTTTGTGTTGAGTATATTTCTTCTGTATAGCTCTGTGTTAAGTATGAATATTGTGATGAGCATCTCTGTGTTTCCATCTGACTTTAGTTCCAGGTTTAAAATCCTTATCAAAATTTCATTTTGTTCTTGATTCAAGCTTTAACAAGACACAAGTTTGAACATAAAATGCTTGTATTAATATAGACTTGAGTTTAAATATTGTTTAAGGGTAAAACAGTTTGTACTAGTTTTGGAAAATATAAAACAACAGTAGAAAACTAAAATAAGTTAAACTCAAATATTATAATTCATGGATTCAGGTATATGAATCGAATGCTAAGGCTAAAACATGATTTTTGAAAAAAAAATCACTATTTTTAGTAAAGAGGTTCAGGTGAGGTTCTGGGTTCATCAATATATGGGTTATTGTCGATTTCTGGTGATCAAGTGGACCGGAGTGCTTGGGGTTCTCTGTGGTGATGGACGAGTGATCGGAGGGTCGAGGAAAAATGGTGGAAGGCGCTGCAGCTGGACGTGGTGGCAGCGGCGCACGATTTTAGTGGGTAACCCTAATTCTTATGGTGGTCGAACTTTTGATCATCGCGACTTACATCGTGCATTGAGTTGCACGAGGTCTTGGGAGGAGGTAGTTTGGTCGAAGACGAGTTCATGGCCGGAGTTTCGCGTGTTCAGGTGGCCGAGGTTGGGTGAACGGCACGTTGACAGGTTTAGGGGTGGTGATTTCTTTCTTGTTCCAGGTCCTATTTTGAACTCGAATTCAATTCGAGCCTGGAAGTGGCGATCTATTGATCGAGTTTATATGTGGGGGTGATTGACGTTTTGAGAAGATCGTCATGGATGATCTGAAGTCGCGACAGTGACGGTGCAGGTGCACAATGATGAGGGTGTGTCAGTGGTTGTTGGGTTTAGTACTTGAGTTCTCCGGTAATTGGTGGGTTGTTGCTCGAAGTAGATTGGTTTTTAGCTTGGGTAAGTGGGAAGTTTGACTCGAAGGAAAGCATGGAGGCCTCGGGTAGATTGCATGTTACAGGTTTAAAACCTGTAAGTTTTAAACATTTTAAAATTGGTTTTTAGAATGGGAAGTAGATATTTAAACTAAGTTTAAACCAAAATTAAGTTTGGATTCAATGAACTAAATTTTAAATCTGAATTCAAATATAAATTTGAATCTTAGTTTGAAATAAAGAAGTTTTAAATTTAAAATTGTTTTAAACAGTTTTAAGGGGAGTAAATTATCCTTAAACACCTTGTTAATGATAATTTGAACATTAATAAGAAAAATGTTGTTATTCTTGAATAAATGAAGATTTAATGATTTGTGATTATTAAATTAATTAAAATGGATCATTAATGATTTGGATTAATAAATTTAGTAATTAAGAGTTTAAATTAGCTAATTAAGGTTTAAGCTGATTAATTTAGGATAAATAAATTGGTAATTAAGGATCATTAATTAAATAGGGTTTTAATTTTTAATTAATGATTAGTAATTAATTAGATAAATAGTTAAGGATAAATTAAGTTACAGTTAACACTTAATTAATTAAATAATTAAGGATTTATTTGTGGAAAATTAAAGATAAGATTAATTTGTAATAAATAATGAATAGATCTTAGTTATTCACTTTAGAAAAAAAATTAAAGAATTGTAAATAGTTAGGAAGGTCATTAACTTAAGTTATTAATAAATAAATGGTGTGATAAATTTTTATAATTAATTAGATAAATTAATAAAGGATAATCATTTTGGAATTTGATTAAGTGTAATTACTTAATGAAATTAATTGAAGAATTAATTACTCATTGTAATTAACCAAGTTTAAAAATGAATTATTTAAATGAATTAATTAAGTTTAATTAATTTAAATAACCATTTGATAATGTGATAAGTATAATTACTTAGGGAAGTAATTAATGATAATTACCTGATGTAATAAACTGAGGATGATTTAATAATGGAAGTAACTGGAGTGTAATAACTTGAAATAAATCAAGGGATTAAGCTTGTTATTGAGGAGTAATTAATTAAGGACGGTTAATTACTGTATGTTATTAATCAAGAGGGTTTATATATATGATTTGAAGATTAGTATTCTTAATATAATTAATAAATAACAAGTGAAAATGTAATTAGAGATCATTAATTATTATAATTAATGATGAAATTAGAAATTGATTAATTTGGGATTAATAAATCAATAAGGTAATTACAATGTAATAAATTAAGAATGAATGGAATAAATTATAAATAGTAAATCTATGGATTTATTCAAAGATTAATCTCTGTAAATAAATTAAAGCAAACTACTGGAAAAGTTATTTGAATCAAAGATGATTAATTGGAATACATGAGTAACTGATGATACGATTAAGTTAATTAATTTAGTTTAATTAATTTAAGATAGTCATCTGATTAATTGAAAGTAAAATTACTTAGCGTAATTATGGAGCGTAATTACTTAAGGAAAGTAATTAGATGATAATTACTTGATGTAAATAATACAAGATGATTTGTAAATGAAGTAATTTGGGTAATTACTTTTGTAATTAATCAAAGGATTAATTAATGGAGATAATTAATTATGGGAAAATTAATTTACTTAATTTGTAATTAAGGATAGTAATTACTGGTTTGTTATTAATCAAGGGTGATTAATAATTGTGTTTAATTAAAGATTAATCACTTGGTGTAATTAATTTAAATAAAGTAACTTAATTTAAATATAAATTAGAGATCATTAATTTATATAATTAATGATGTAACTAAGAATTGTCTAAATAAGAAATAATTAATAATGGGGTGATTAATTAATGTAATTAATTAATGATAAATGTAATTAACTATATTTAATTAACAAATGAAGAAATTAAATGTTTACTATGAATGATTTAGAATAATTCATTTGAGAAATTAATTAAAGACTAAATTACTTATTGTAATTAGAGAATGATTAATTAATTTGATTTATAATTAATTAATGGTTGTGTGAGCTGGATTTATGGAATGAGTAATTAATTTAATTTACTTTAAATTAATTAAGGATAGAAGAAAATAATTTAATTCATTTTAAATTAATTATAGATTGCGATTCATAAATCTTTGCTTATGAATGATATTGATATTTCATTGATTGATTGTGATCTCAGATATGAGATGAGTTGAGTAATGTGTTATGGATGTATGGTTTAAGTATGATAATATTTAATTATCTGTTTGGATGATGATATTAATTATCTGTTTATGATGATAATGTGATTATCTATTGTGAGATGTGAATTATCTGTCTGTGTGTATATTGATAATATTGAATTGAACTGTTAAGACTAAATAGACAACTTGGCCTTAAAAGATACGTTTTGGATTTCGATGAGACCGGGATCGGTTTCCATATTTGGACATCCGAAAACCACATCGATCCAAATTAAACGATAGGTCGTGAATTCTGAAATGAATATCGAGATGGTGTTTTCAGAGTGCAAGGGTTATTGTTGTTAACTCTGAGGGTGATTCCAAAATGAGTGTAACGAGATAATGCCTTCGGTTTCGTTCGAACCCGGAACGAACTTGTATGGATTGAATGCTTTCGACACATCGTCAGGCGAACGATGAGCATTCTAAGTTATATGTTCTGTAAAGGTAATCGCAGCCTCAAGCCTCATCAACCGGGAATGGCTAAAACACGGGAGGTGTAGCAAGGTTAGGTGGGTCATGCCCAAGCAGGACAAGATATTCCCCTGTCTAGATGTCCCTTTTTATTCCGGCTGTGTGGCGGTTGGTAGCTACAACCGCAGGGTTATCTTGTTCGGGGCTGTTCAGTAAGGAATGGTTCCGGCCTTGTGTTGTAGGGGGTCGGGAGTGATCCTCGGTACGTTGATCTAGGCCACGTACTGTGACGGGCGGTACCCCAGTAGCCCAGCCATTATATGGAATCCAAAATCCAATAAGTGCCATCGGATTTGATTGTATTACCCACTTTTGTGGTTGGTAGCTGGAATTTAATGAATGTAACAATTTCGGCTATTTTCTATTTATTTGAAAACCCTGGACCTATTATAGTATCACTGAATTTCCTATCAAAAGTTTTGGTTAGCGTAAGGTAAAAACTTACCCATGTTTATGTATGGGAAGTCTTACGTGATACTTTTTGTTTCAAAGGTTTTCAAAATTAAGCAACTTTAACCTGTTACTCACACCAGACCCATGTCTGACCCAGAGTTTATTTCTATTTTTCCTAAACTCTCGGGTACTCAAATTTTTATGAGTAGCCAAGGGATTCAGGTTAGCTTTGACGAATTCTGGATGAGCAATGGAGCTGGAGGCTTCTACGTTGTAGATATATTTAGTTCCACTGTGTTGGTACCTTTGAGTTATTTGTTTGAGTTGTATCGAATTGTATTAACTAGACAAGTGTTTATGACTGTCTTGTATGTGATGTATTATTTGTATAACTCTGGGATATTGTATATTATGTAATATTTATGTGATTAATATAATTTATTCGTTCCGCTGTTGAGATTCTGATGTTGTTTCTTCTTTCTTCTCTATCTTTTCTATTTCCTCACCCCTTTCTTTCTTCATGATGAAACGGATTTCTGGGGTCAGAAACCCGGGTCGTCACAGTTGGTATCTGAGCGCTAGGTTGAGTGAATACCTAGGCTCTTGAGTGATTTCTTTCCTGAGAGAGCGTATTTGTAATTTTGATATATATATATATATATATATATATATATATATATATATATATCTATTTGTTGGGTTACCTGTTCGGGTCTTCCAATATAGTTATAAAGGTAGATAGGGTAGTGGTGTGTGTAATACAACTACCAATGGTTGGAGTTTGAATATTTGAGGTTGGAAGTGTATCTGTCGAGACTGTAGATCTAATACCGTCTCGAGTGAGTTTTGGGTGCTATAAGGATTTCATTGATCTTTGAAGGAAGCTTGTTAAGATTCGGAGTTCAGCTTTGAAGCGTATGTTTGGATGAGCTAGGGTTTGTATCCGTCGGTTTGTCAGAAGCAAGTCCGGATATCTTGATACCTCAGGATGTAGTAGTTGTGTGATGAGACACAGTGACTATGGATGTCTCCCAAGATGTTTCTTTGGAACCAGTTAAGGAAGAGTGTCTACTTCGGTGTTGTGGCTGTGTTCAGCTGGGTGTTTCTGATTGATTTGAGGTCCGAATTTCTCGAAAAGCTTTGGATAGGAAGTTTTAGGGTATCCGAGTCAGCAGTGCAGCTCGGAGTGTTATGTGTGTCGTCAAGGAGATCTTCTGACTTAACAGTTTTTCTTGAGATAATTTCAAAAGTAGCAGAGTGGTTCCATTTCTTCGATGGATTGGCTAGATTAAGCATGGGCTGTTTTGTTTGGTAAAGAGAGAACAGTTTTTCTTTGGAATTAGGCTGGGTTGATCGCAAAAGTGACTTGCGATAGTTTGGGTGTTCTCTTGGGTTTAGGATTTTTCTGCATGTCCTCAGGAATTAGAGTTTTGTCTGCATCCGGATATTGAGTGTGGTATCGACTGGATTTCAGAAGTGGAACCAATGGATCAGCTTAGTAATAGGATGGGTTTTTTTAGTTCAATGAAATAAATCAGGTTTTGGAGGAACTTTTGAGTTTTATTTTTGGATATGTGAACTTTATTTTTGGAATGTGTTGTCCAGTCTATGCTTGAGTTCATAATCAGCATTTTCATATGCTCAGTCAGAGTGGCGCGGTGGAAGCATGGTGGCAGCTGTTTTAGTTTGGAAGCAATTGGATGTTGCAATGTTTGGATTAGAGAGTTCTACAGGAAATTTTTTAGGATCTGAGGCCAGTTTGGAGTGCAACTGTTTTATCTCTTCCGGATGAGAGAAGTGAGATCAGTTTTCTGATTTGGATCAGAGTTTGTGTTCTGAGTTTTGATTGATCTTGGAAAGATCTCTTCGTTGGATTGTTTTTGGTTCAGTTTATTTCTAAGAGCATCAGCAAGGGTTGAGCTGATCAGGAAGGATGTAGGCAGCCCAGGATCATTCGAAGAGATTTGTGAATAAGAGAGGAAGGAATTTGGATTCCGAAGTCGGAGATTTGATTTTGGATAAGTGTTTGGTCTTCAGGATTGAATTGCCAATTTGGATAACTGGAATTCAGTGTGCTTCGCGTATCTCTGAGGGAGTACGTGTAAGATCTATCTCTGGTTGTAGAGCCAGCAGTTCAGGGAGTTTTGATTGTTGAGTCAGACTTCTTTGTAGTCTGATATCCTGTCTTGTTTTGTAGATCCAGATGAGTGGAAGCTCTGTAGCTTAGTAGTATTGATTGTTTGGATTCTGTAGAGCGAGTATCCCGGTATTTATATTTGGAAAACTCGAGAAAATTCTATCCGAAATTTTGTCTGGATAGTTAGATTTGTTTGATTGGATAAATTGGTTGCTATGGTGGTTAGCATATGTTTGATAATATATGCTTGTGTTTTAAAATTAAATCTTTAATCAGATTATTAAATTACCTTTGTTTTAAATTTCGAGGATGAAATTCTTTTAAGGGGGGAGGAATGTGATATCCCGGAAATTTTGGCAATATCAATTTAATAATCTGTGTTAAAATTAAATTGGTTTGATAATATTTGTTAATAAGATTCGAATTGATTTAATAATTTCCTTTTAAATAAATATTTAACTGATAATTTATCTTTTAAAAGCTAATAATTGATTTCTATTGATAATATATATATTTGTATATATTCTAAATAGACGAGATTTGTTTTAAAATGTAATAAATAAAGTTATATTTTCTAATTTTAATATTTTTGGTAATTATAATTTGATTAGTATATTTTTTTTTAAAGGCTATTTAATAAATAAATATAGGGTTTTAAATACATAAGATAAATGTCAAAAATAGTTTAAAAACTTATTCTAGCTTAAGTTTTAATTTAAAATTCATTAACAAAATGATTTGTTTTATTTTTAGTATAGCTTGATAAAATATGGTTTAAAAATATATATGAGTTTTAAATGCAATTTGTCAAACGATACATTAATATATTTTAAAATAAGTAGTTTACAATAAAAAGATAATTTCTTTTATAAATCATTTCAAATTGATAAATGTGTTATTTTTAAATAATATTAATAAATAAAAATGTACATATAGAAATACAAGACTATAAGTATTTAGTTAGAAATAGAAATAAACATATAAGATAAATTTATAGATTATAAAGTAAATATAGAACTTCAACATGACTAAAGGAAAATAACAAGACAACAATAAAACAAGAAACAAAAAAACATATCAAACAAGAATATAAAAATCTATGGCTGGTATAGGAGGACAGTTATATACTTCAGGTATGACTAAAATAAAAGGATAGCCATGCAAACGAATAAGTATAAGGGTGTAGACTAGTACAAACAAGACAGGCATTTAATGCTAGCTATAATATTTCTTATCTCAGCCACCAAGCTAAGGGGAACATCAACCTGGTAAATCAAACAATGGGAAGAATTCACTGTTTTGGTACAAACTATACACTGTTTTGTACAAAATATAATAATCACCCTGTACAAAGAGAAAAATATACACCCTGTAACTTGTTTTTAAATACCACCCTGTAAGCTAGCTTTCCATATCATCTTTTCATTCAGTTCGAGTAGAATCTGTAGTAAAACTATTTCAAAACCTAAACAACATACAAATCATCAAGCAATACAACAGAGGATCAAGAGGAAAGAGTTCAGCCTGAGAATTTTCAAACCTGTGTTCAAAGCCTCTGTTCTTTTTGAACTGGTGAGTAACATCACAATTGAATAGTTTAAATATATAATTGTTCTGTTGCAAGTCTTCTCTAGAATTCAGTTTGTGTTGAGTATATTTCTTCTGTATAGCTCTGTGTTAAGTATGAATATTGTGATGAGCATCTCTGTGTTTCCATCTGACTTTAGTTCCAGGTTAAAATCCTCATCAAAATTTCATTTTGTTCTTGATTCAAGCTTTAACAAGACACAAGTTTGAACATAAAATGCTTGTATTAATAGAGACTTGAGTTTAAATATTGTTTAAGGGTAAAATAGTTTGTACTAGTTCTGGAAAATATAAAACAACAGTAGAAAACTAAAATAAGTTAAAACTCAAATATTATAATTCATGGATTCAGGTATATAAATCGAATGCTAAGACTAAAACATGATTTTTGAAAAAAAAAATCACTATTTTTAGTAAAGAGGTTCAGGTGAGGTTCTGGGTTCATCAATATATGGGTTATTGTCGATTTCTGGTGATCAAGTGGACCGGAGTGCTTGGGGTTCTCTGTGGTGATGGACGAGTGATCGGAGGGTCGAGGAAAAATGGTGGAAGGCGCTGCAGCTGGACGTGGTGGCAGCGGCGCACGATTTTAGTGGGTAACCCTAATTCTTATGGTGGTCGAACTTTTGATCACCGCGACTTACACCGTGCATCGAGTTGCACGAGGTCTTGGGAGGAGGTAGTTTGGTCGAAGACGAGTTCATGGCCGAAGTTTCGCGTGTTCAGGTGGCCGAGGTTGGGTGAACGGCACGTTGACAGGTTTAGGGGTGGTGATTTCTTTCTTGTTCTAGGTCTTGTTTTGAACTCGAATTCAATTCGAGCCTGGGAGTGACGATCTGTTGATCGAGTTTATATGTGGGGGTGATCGACATTTTGAGAAGATCATCGTGGATGACATGAAGTGGCGACAGTGACGGTGCAGGTGCACAATGGTGAGGGTGTGTCAGCGGTTGTTGGGTTTAGTACTTGAGTTCTCCGGTAATTGGTGGGTTGTTGCTCGAAGTAGATTGGTTTTTAGCTCGGGTAAGTGGGAAGTTTGACTCGAAGGAAAGCATGGAGGCCTCGAGTAGATTGCATGTTACAGGTTTAAAACCTGTAAGTTTTAAACATTTTAAAATTGGGTTTTAGAATGGGAAGTAGATATTTAAATTAAGTTTAAACCAAAATTAAGTTTGGATTCAATGAACTAAATTTTAAATCTGAATTCAAATATAAATTTGAATCTTAGTTTGAAATAAAGAAGTTTTAAATTTAAAATTGTTTTAAACAGTTTTAAGGGGAGTAAATTATCCTTAAACACCTTGTTAATGATAATTTGAACATTAATAAGAAAAATGTTGTTATTCTTGAATAAATGAAGATTTCATGATTTGTGATTATTAAATTAATTAAAATGGATCATTAATGATTTAGATTAATAAATTTAGTAATTAAGAGTTTAAATTAGTTAATTAAGGTTTAAGCTGATTAATTTAGGATAAATAAATTGGTAATTAAGGATCATTAATTAAATAGGGTTTTAATTTTTAATTAATGATTAGTAATTGATTAGATAAATAGTTAAGGATAAATTAAGTTATAGTTAACACTTAATTAATTAAATAATTAAGGATTTATTTATGGAAAATTAAAGATAAGATTAATTTGTAATAAATAATGAATAGATCTTAGTTATTCACATTAGAAAAAAATTAGAGAATTGTAAATAGTTAGGAAGGTCATTAACTTAAGTTATTAATAAATAAATGGTGTGATAAATTTTTATAATTAATTAGATAAATTAATAAAGGATAATCATTTTGGAATCTGATTAAGTGTAATTACTTAATGAAATTAATTGAAGAATTAACTACTCACTGTAATTAATAAAGTTTAAAAATGAATTGTTTAAATAAATTAATTTAAATAACCATTTGATAATGTGTTAAGTATAATTACTTCGGGAAGTAATTAATGATAATTGCCAGATGTAATAAACTGAGGATGATTTAATGATGGAAGTAATTGGAGTATAATTACTTGAAATAAATCAAGGGATTAAGCTTGTTATTGAGGAGTAATTAATTAAGGACGGTTAATTACTGTATGTTATTAATCAAGAGGGTTTATATATATGATTTGAATATTAGTATTCTTAATATAATTAATAAATAACAAGTGAAAATGTAATTAGAGATCATTAATTATTATAATTAATGATGAAATTAGAAATTGATTAATTTGGGATTAATAAGTCAATAAGGCAATTACAATATAATAAATTAAAAATGAATGGAATAAATTATAAATAGTAAATCTATGGATTTATTCAAAGATTAATCTCTGTAAATAAATTAAAGGAAACTACTGGAATGTAGCAAAAGTTATTTGAATCAAAGATGATTAGTTGGAATACATGAGTAACTGATGATACGATTAAGTTAATTAATTTAGTTTAATTAATTTAAGATAGTTATTTGATTAATTGAAAGTAAAATTGCTTAGTGTAATTAATGGAGCGTAATTACTTAAGGAAAGTAATTAGATGATAATTACTTGATGTAAATAATACAAGATGATTTGTAAATGAAGTAATTTGGGTAATTACTTTTGTAATTAATCAAAGGATTAATTAATGGAGATAATTAATTATGGAAAAATTTATTTATTTAATTTGTAATTAAGGATAGTAATTACTGGTTTGTTATTAATCAGGGGTGATTAATAATTGTGTTTAACTAAAGATTAATCAATTAATGTAATTAATTTAAATAAAGTAATTTAATTTAAATATAAATTAGAGATCATTAATTTATATTATTAATGATGTAATTAAGAATTGTCTAAATAAGAAATAATTAATAATAGGGTGATTAATTAATGTAATTAATTAATGATAAATGTAATTAACTATATTTAATTAACAAATGAAGAAATTAAATGTTTACTATGAATGATTCAGAATAATTCATTTGAGAAATTAATTAAAGACTAAATTACTTATTGTAATTAGAGAATGATTAATTAATTTGATTTATAATTAATTAATAGTTGTGTGAGCTGGATTTATGGAATGAGTAATTAATTTAATTTACTTTAAATTAATTAAGGATAGAAGAAATTAATTTAATTCATTTTAAATTAATTATATATTGTGATTCATAAATCATTGCTTATGCATGATATTGATATTTCATTGATTGATTGTGATCTCAGATATGAGATGAGTAATATCTATGTGTTATGGATGTATGGTTTAAGTATGATAATATTTAATTATCTGTTTGGATGATGATATTAATTATCTGTTTATGATGATAATGTGATTATCTATTATGAGATGTGAATTATCTATCTGTGTGTATATTGATAATATTGAATTAAACTGTTAAGAGTAAATAGACAACTTGGCCTTAAAAGATACGTTTTGGATTTCGATGAGACCGGGATCGGTTTTCATATTTGGACATCCGAAAACCACATCGATCCAAATTAAACGATAGGTCGCGAATTCTGAAATGAAGATTGAGATGGTGTTTTAAGAGTGCAAGGGTTATTGTCGTTAACTCTGAGGGTGATTCCAAAATGAGTGTAACGAGATAATGCCTTCGGTTTCGTTCGAACCCGGAACGAACTTGTATGGATTGAATGCTTTCAACACATCATCCGGAGGATGATGTGCATTCTAAGTGATATGTTCTGTAAAGGTAATCGCAGCCTCAAGCCTCATCAACCGAGAATGGCTAAAACAGGGGAGGTGCAGCAAGGCTAGGTGGGTCATGCCCAAGCAGGACAAGATATTCCCCTGTCTAGATGTCCCTTTTTATTCCGGCTGTGTGGCAGTTGCTAGCTACAACCGCGGGGTTATCTTGTTCGGGACTGTTCAGTAAGGAATGGTTCCGGCCTTGTGTTGTAGGGGGTCGGGAGTGATCCTCGGTACGTTGATCTAGGCCACGTACTGTGACGGGCGGTACCCCAGTAGCCCAGCCATTGTATGGAATCCAAAATCCAATAAGTGCCATCGGATTTGATTGTATTACCCACTTTTGTGGCTAGTAACTGGAATTTAATGAATGTAACAATTTCGGCTATTTTCTATTAACTTCAAAACCCTAGACCTATTATAATATCACTGAATTTCCTATCAAAAGTTTTGGTTAGCGTAAGGTAAAAACTTACCCATGTTTATGTGTGGGAAGTCTTACGTGATACTTTTTGTTTCAAAGGTTTTCAAAATTAAGCAACTTTAACCTGTTACTCAGACCAGACCCATGTCTGACCCAGAGTTTATTTCTGTTTTTCCTAAACTCTTGGGTACTCAAATTTTTACGAGTAGCCAAGGGATTCAGGTTAGCTTTGACGAATTCTGGATGAGCAATGGAGCTGGAGGCTTCTGCGTTGTAGATATATTTAGTTCCGCTGTGTTGGTACCACTGAGTTATTTGTTTGAGTTGTATCGAATTGTATTAACTAGACAAGTGTTTATAACTGTCTAGTATGTGATGTATTATTTGTATAACTCTGGGATATTGTATATTATGTAATATTTATGTGATTAATATAATTTATTCCTTCCGCTGTTGAGATTCTGATGTTGTTTCTTCTTTCTTCTCTATCTTTTCTATTTTCTCACCCCTTTCTTTCTTCATGATGAAACAGATTTCTGGGGTCAGAAACCCGGGTCGCCACAGTTGGTATCAGAGCGCTAGGTTGAGTGAATACCTAGGCTCTTGAGTGATTTCTTTCCTGAGAGAGCGTATTTGTAATTTTGATATATATATATATATATATATATATATATATATATTTCTATCTATTTGTTAGGTTACCTGTTTGGGTTTTCCAATATAGTTATAAAGGTAGATAGGGTAGTGGTGTGTGTAATACAACTACCAATGGTTGGAGTTTGAATATTTGAGGTTTGAAGTGTATTTGTCGAGACTGTAGATCTAATACCATCTCGAGTGAGTTTTGGGTGGTGTAAGGATTTCATTGATCTTTGAAGGAAGCTTGTTAAGATTCAGAGTTCATCTTTGAAGCGTATGTTTGGATGAGCTAGGGTTTGTATCCGTCGGTTTGTCAAAAACAAGTCCGGATATCTTGATACCTCAGGATGTAGTAGCTGTGTGATGAGACACAGTGACTATGGATGTCTCCGAAGATGTTTCTTTGGAACAAGTTAAGGAAGAGTGCTTGCTTCGGTGTTGTGGCTGTATTCAGCTGGGTGTTTCTGATTGATTTGAGGTTTGAGTTTCTCGAAGAGCTTTGGATAGGAAGTTTTGGGGTATCCGAGTCAGTGGTGCAGCTCGGAGTGTTATGTGTGTCGTCAAGGAGATCTTCTGACTTAACAGTTTTTCTTGAGATAATTTCAAAAGTAGCAGAGTGGCTCCATTTCTTCAATGGATTGGCTAGATTAAGCATGGGCTGTTTTGTTTAGTAAAGAGAGAACAGTTTTTCTTTGGAATTAGGCTGGGTTGATCGCAAAAGTGACTTGCGATAGTTTGAGTGTTCTCTTGGGTTTAGAATTTTTCTGGATGTCTTCAGAAATCATAGTTTTGTCCGCATCCGGAGACTGAGTGTGGTATCGACTGGATTTCAGAATTGGAAACGATGGATCAGCTTAGTAATAGGATGGGTTTTTTTAGTTTGGTGAAATAACTCAGGTTTTGGAGGAACTTTTGAGTTTTATTTTTGGATATGTGAACTTTATTTTTGGAATGTGTTGTCCAGTCTGTGCTTGAGTTCATAATCAGCATTTTCATTTGCTCAGTCAGGGTGGCGCAGTGGAAGCATGGTGGCAACTGTTTTAGTTTGGAAGCAATTGGATGTTGCAATGTTTGGATTAGAGAGTTCTACAAGAAATTTTTCAGGATCTGAGGCCAGTTTGGAGTGCAACTGTTTTATCTCTTCCGGATGAGATAAGTGAGATCAGTTTTCTTATTTGGAATAGAGTTTGTGTTTCGAGTTTTGGCTATTTTCTATTTACTTGAAAACCCTAGACCTATTATAATATCACTGAATTTCCTATCAAAAGTTTTGGTTAGCGTAAGGTAAAAACTTACCCATGTTTATGTGTGGGAAGTCTTGCGTGATATTTTTGTTTCAAAGGTTTTCAAAATTAAGCAACTTTAACCTGTTACTCACACCAGACCCATGTCTGACCCGGAGTTTATTGCTGCTTTTCCTAAACTCTCGAGTACTCAAATTTTTACGAGTAGCCAAGGGATTCAGGTTAGCTTTGACGAAATCTGGAGGAGCAATGGAGCTGGAGGCTTCTACGTTGTTGATATATTTAGTTCCGCTGTGTTGGTACCTCTGAGTTATTTGTTTGAGTTGTATCGAATTGTATTAACTAGACAAGTGTTTATAACTGTCTAGTATGTGATGTATTATTTGTATAACTCTGGGATATTGTATATTATGTAATATTTATGTGATTAATATAATTTATTCGTTCTGCTGTTGAGATTCGGATGTTGTTTCTTCTTTCTTCTCTATCTTTTCTATTTTCTCACCCCTTTCTTTCTTGATGATGAAACGGATTTCTGGGGTCAGAAACCCGGGTCGTCACACTGTTTAACTACTTTCCAACTATTTTACAATTAGTTAACTATTTTACAGCTATTTTGCAAATTAATAATTATTTTTCAACTACTTATCTATTTTAAAATTTTCAAGCTATTTTCTAAAGATTAACTGGCCGGAGTTCAACTGTTATTGATTAAATACCCAACTGAGGTAAGAATTGAAGTGATAATCCAAATGGGAAATAAGGCAAATGTGAATAAGTGAATAAAATCAAAAGTGAATGTGAAAAAGTAAGGAAATTGATTTGGCTAATAATCAATGAAGATAAATACGTAGGATATACGTATATTATTCCATTCGTATAGTGATCTGATCCAGATTCGAGCACAGAATTTCGAGATAGTTATATCGATCCGAGTTGGATTTTTCACTCGATTTTCGACGGTGAACCTGGATATGGATTGTTGATTGATTCTGGATATTCTTTATCATAGTTAGGCTATGCAAAGAGAATGGCGGTTTCTGATCAAGAAACCAGATCTGAGCCGCACTAGAAAGTCGGGTGGACAATACTAGTTCGGAAGAGAAATTGTGTGGTCGAGTGAGCAATCAAATTGGTATAGCATACGGATGATATGTGTACATCGTACGGGTTTAAATTAAATTAATATTGAGAATTTGTGGATAAGAAATGTGAAATGGTTTTTAATATGAAAATATATTTGGTGAAATATGTGATGAAATAAAATAGAAATTGGATATTTCTTTGGTAAAAATTTACTTTATGGGAGTGAGTAAATTTGGAAAGTGACTTTATAAAAGAGTAATCAAATTTGAATATTTGATTTAGAATAAACAAAGTTATATATCTTTGTTATATAAGATAAAACTCCCCTTGTTGGATCTATAGCCAGAAGTAAATGTTTTTTGAAAGTGTTTGAAGTATAAAAGGAGTTTTATACAAGTTTGAAATGATCCAAAGTTTAAAAAAAATTATATATATATATATATATCTGTGTGTGTGTATAGGATCTTATGAGGATTTTGGAAAATGGTTTTGGGAACCTTTGGATTTGGAAAGGCTTTTGATTTTTGGGTAAAATCAATATTGGAATTTGGAATGCCTAGTTTGAGAATTATCGATTTTGGGATAATCGATTTTGTGTAAAGGAGCTTTATATGAGAATCATACTAGCCGTATGATTTGGAAGATACTATATGTGTATAGTACAAAGTGTTTTAAAAATGGCTCTGGAGAAAAAGGCGCTCCCTTGAAATGAACTTCTCAGGGTGCCACAGGGTGGTACTGCCTTGAACCCTAAGGGAGGGTTCTAAAGTTGATCCTTTGAGGATTCCAGACAAAACTAGTTCCTGAGGATTATTAGTAGTGTGTAGCGAAAGTCGAGGGCGCTGATGCCCACAGAGGCATTTGGGTTATGCTATGACGACAGTGTAACTCGATGTCACTGCGATCTACTGCAGACCATAGCGAAAGTCGTGTGTGCTGCTGAGAGCCAACAGTCTGTGTTTGATTTCATATCGGTAGACTGCAACCTATGGTAACATAGCGAAAGTCGTGTGTGCCGCTGAGAGCCAACAGTCTGCGTTTGATTTTATATCGGTAGACTGCAACCTATGGTAACATAGCGAAAGTCGTGTTTGCCGTTGAGAGCCAACGACCTACGTTTGATTTTACATCGGTAGACTACGACCTATGTAGGAGTGGAGAAGTTTTATTTTGACAGTGAAAATCGAGGGCGCTGATGCCCACGGTTACATGGACTTTTGCTGCGATGGCAACGTAACCCTGTAATGTAACTGTGATCCGTTGTAGGTTCCATGGCGTAATCGAGGGGCGCTGAGTGCCTACAGTTACATGGACTTTTGCTGCAATGGCAATGTAACCCAGGATGTGACTGCGATCATGGATGGGGGTGATGATTTCCAGAGCATTCTCACCAAAGATATTTCCTCTATTTTCAAAAAATGTTTTCTATATTTTCAATACAACTATTTTTCAAAATATTTTCACTAGATGTTGGAAACGGGTCTGCCAAGCACTTATAGATTTTCAGTCATACGCCTGATCAACGTATGACCGAATTTCTGTGAGGATAAGGATGGACTTGTCGAAACATCGAGTTATAAAAGTATTGCATAAAAAACAATTTTAGTAATATTATATAGATTTTTTTAAAGTACTTTAGAAATGATCAAAGAAAATTTATCTAATTTTAAGCATTTTAATACTTCTGGCTTCGTTCCTTTTCCAGGACGAAAAGATTCAAAGGAGGGAGGAATGTGACGACTCGGGATTTTACCAATATTATTTTGGCAATATTATTTTAATAAACATTTAACCTAATTAATTAGAATACAACTCATCATTTTAAAAACAAAATAAATAATAAATAAGATTTTTAGCCTCTAGCATTAATTTATATACATATATATGCATTTTGAAAGACAGTTATGATTTGAAAATTCAAAATAAAATCTTTCAAAAAAATTTACAATAAAATCTATCTTATTCAATTTAATTAAAAGCTCTACCTTACATTTAATCTAAATATATATATGGATGTAATCTAAATAATAATGTTTAAAATAAAATTAATCTTATCAATATTAAATATATGTATGAAAGTATATGAATATAAATAAAGTGTCTAATAGTTAAGCTTAAAATAAAAATAAAAACAAGGATTTATGTTAGAAATAGGAATAAGTATATTATGTAATTTCTATGGAATTATGAAAACATAAAGCAAATACATAAGTTAAAATTATAAACAATAATAATAATAATAATAATAATAACTAAAACAATTTTATATTAAGCAAAGCAAAACCAGACAAGTATGAATATATGTAAATTTTGCATATGCAAGGCAAGAAAACAAAAACAAAACAAATATATACACACACACACACACACATAACTATATACATGTATATATAGGTATACATACAAACAAAGAATGTATACATATATCAACTCATATGAAACATTTGTAGTCAAAAACGGAGGCAAGCATTTAATGCAAACACATTAAACATCAAATCTAAGCACACAAAATAAATTATCAAAGTCAAGTCTGCATAAAGATATAAAAAAAATCTAATTCAAGTCATATGAAAAGTAAATCACCTTTTGATAAATCAGCCTTAGCTTACACTATACGCCTCCACTTTCTTTATAAAAGGCTCTGCCCTTGTCTTGCATTCGAACTGAAGAACCAGTTAAAGAAAAACAAGAATAAAAGTCAATAAGAAAAAATTAAAAACTGAAGCATCTTCAACCTGAGATCAAAAATCAAAAGCATTTTTCCAGATTTCAAAACATTGTCCAGTGTTCTGTGTTCCAGGAGATAATGTGAGTAACAACTTCTTCTAAAAATTTAAGTATAAAATCTGGTTGCCTGTAATTTGTGAGATGAAGTATGAATTGTGTGTGGATATTTATGAAATGCTTATGTATATATGAATGTATAGATGGATGCTTTGTTGTTGTATCTATTTTTTGTATGTTCCTAGTTTTAGAAGCTAAAATTATGATCAAAATTTATTTTCTCTTGATCTAATCACTATTAGGACTTAAGTTATAAACAAAAGTTGGTTGTCTCATCTTAGATTATAGCTTAAAATTTTATTCGAGTTAAAATTAATCGATAATCCCTCTGGAAACCAAAGAACGGTGAAAATATAAGTCATTGCTAAAAAATTCAAGCACCTTAATTTAATGATTTAGGTACATGATCTTAATTCCTAAACTAAATCATGATTTTTGGAAGTGAAATTACAATTTTTAGAAGAGAATCGAACGAGCAGATCGTATTGAACTGAAATTTTTGTTTTGGGTAGTTTTTGATCGAGTAAATGTCGGGTGAAGCTTGAAGTATTTGAGGTGAGCTCGGGTAAATGGTTGGTTTGGTCAGTGTAGAATTGTAATTCGAAGTTTGGCTCAAAGGTTAGCTAGGTTTTGCTCGAAGCAACGTGATGTGTGGCTCGGGCAGTGGTTTTGTGACAGACTTTAAGCCTGTTAGTTTTGGAATTCAAAACTGAATTTAAAATGAAAGGTAGAGATTTAAACTAAGTTGGAATCAAGATTTGAATCTGGATTCAAAATCTAATTTGTATCCTAGTTTTAAAATAATTAAAGTTTTTAAAATTAAAATGTCCTAAACAACTTTAAAATGTTAAAGTATATTTTATAAAGGATTTGAATTTAAAATGAATTTGGTTTAGAAACTTTTGTAAATTTCTTTTATAAATAAGTGTGTGTCTCTAACATGTGATTTAGAAGGTTTAAATTGTTTTTAAACTTTGTTAAAATTATTTGTGTTAATTATTTTCAAATCTTAAATTTTAAATGAAATTTAAAATGTAAATTATAAGGTAAATTTTAAAGAAATGTTTCAAAAGTTTGATAATGGCAATTTAGTCATAAATAAGGAAATGTTTGTCTTAAAGATAATTAAGATAATATGATTTGAAATTAATTAAAGGTAATTAACGAGTTATTAATTAATTGATGACTATGGTTTAAATAAATAGGTAATTAAGGAATTAATTTCTTATTGTAATTAATTAAGTTTAATGTGATTAGTTTAAGTTAATTAAGTTTATTTTATTTAAGATAATCACTGGATGATTTGTTAAATTACTCAATGTAGTTAATGAAGAATAATTACTTAGTGAAGTAATTAAAATGGGTAATTACTGGGTATAATTAATCGACGAATGGGAGCGATTTGGGATTAATTACTTTGTGTAGTTAATATAAAGAATAATCACTTAGTGAAAGTAAATATCATTTCTAAGTGTGATTAATCAAGGAGGATTAATTAAATGAATGATTATTGGATGATCAATTAATTGGTTTGTAATCAATTAATAAGCAGGGATTAGAAGTAATTAAAGTAATTGATTTAATTCGATAATAGTTAATTAAATTGATTAGAGCTGGTATGGTTAATTTAACTTGCTCATGAATGATTAAATGGTATTGGGTTAAAGCGGTGACACCTTGCATTTAAAGTTGAATCGTATTTATTTGAATGACTTGGGTTAAGATAATATTGTATTCGAAGAAACCGGGATCGGGTTTGCTACATTACAGCATGATAGGGGGTTCTCGCTTTGCGTTAGGTGGCGAATGGGAGACTCTTACCCCTACATGTCCCCAGGGGTAGTATAAACCCAAACCCACCTCGATTGGTAACCTACAATGGTTCCTTGTGGGTTGGCTTGTGAAATCAATAGGCTGGAATGGAATAATTTAAGTGACTAGACTACATAAACTAAATAAAGATACTTAGGAATTGGATGTGGAAATAAGAGTTGAGCATAACAAGTAATGAACTCGTAGGGAAGTACGAGTTACCCAGGTCTTATTGATGGTTTGAATTTAGTATTTCAAATTTTATGGGTTTATGCACGTTGGTTTCCAGCCTAACCCGGGTGTTACTTTGATGTAATGCTCGGGTCAGATCGAGTATTACAGATTTTCAAGTAAGGACATTCTGGAGCTCAGGAGGCGAACTGAATAGCAATAACGTATGGAGTGTTTCCGCTATATTATATTATTCTAAATCTGAGACATGTTGATTGTGTATATCCAGTGTCTGTATATATGTTCTGATATATTAAAAAGTGACAGATACAGTATTCTTTTGTAAACTGTTATTAATTGATATTATATTTTATCCGCTGCGAATGTGAGAATCTGGTTTTGTTCTGTTTCTTTTTCTATCCGTTTTCTTCTTTTTCCCTGACTATCTGGGATTTTCGGGATCGAAAATTCTGGGTCGTTGCAATTTGTTATAAACATATACTAATCGAATTCTAAAAATTATTTTTTAGAAAATAAGAGAAATTCTCAAGAAAATTGGATTATTACGCGTTATTTGTCATATATTTTCATTTATCAAGGCATGCAGTATCATGATAATGATCATCTTTTGCAAATATAATCACGAGCTAAAAAGAAACCTCATGTAGATATCAAACTACTAGCACAAATGGACGTAACTTTCGTTACGCTACTTTATTTCCACTAGTCAATGAAAAAAGTTTGCACTTATCAGTGCAAAAAAGTTTAGCTTGCATTGATAGGCATAAATAAAAAGTGCACTAACCAAGCAAACTTTAAGTTTCCGCTGATGTTAGTGCAATTTTTTGTACCGATTAGTGAAACTTCTACTTTAACTAATTAGTGCAAAAAATTGCACTTATGTTTATTCAATTACAAACTTATATGTTATTTATTTGATCATTTATTATCTATCTACTTAAAATAGAGCATTTACATGTAGTAACACTCATTTATAACTCTAATCAGTAGTCAAGTAATGAAATTATAAACAAAGAATAAAAGTGTAACTTTTAGCATAGGCAGAAAAACGAAACTTCAAAATGTAATAAAATTATATGGAAAAGATGACAAAATGAGAAATTATTTTGTTTATGACATTTTGCATTCGTATATTCGATCCATATCAAAGTACATGTTTATAGCTATGTTTGTTGCCTACCCAAAATCTATGTCAGATCACATACATAAATTAATGTATACTTATACATGTTGTTGTGGACATATATGTATAAATATGCATTTATTTTTCTACCCATGCTCGAAAGTCAGAACTGCCTCTTCTCACATTTAAGTTAAATAAACTCCAATTGTCATAATGCGTTGAGAAAGATGCATAAATTCTATATTATAATAAGGCAACAAAAGAAACTTGTGGATTATATAATAACAAAAAAATTCTGTTGTAACAAAAATGCATTACTTCTTATGCCTAGTGAATTGTGAACACCGAGCAAAATAGTCTGCACATATGTTACTATCATGGACCTACACATATTAGTACAATATATCAAAGTCACCTGTCAGAACCATACGTGTAAGTTGCCCTGTATGTGGCTCGTCCATGCTTCACTTTTTAAGGCAAAGCCCATAACTCCGCATGAGGAAAGGAAAGACGGCTGAACTGCAAACTTTCGTGTTCAGAGCAATGCATTATCTCAAGTGCTTACGCAGGTGAGTAAGTAGCGCCTACCAAGCTAAGCTTTTCTTTCGTTAAAAAGGCTAGACTGGTTCATTTTCGGTGCCTACCCTAGATTTATATGTTGGGGAAAGGCAAGCCCAAGGAGAACAATGGGAGGTGACGACAAACATAACCTTTTTGCTTCTTATAGTACTCTTTCCTCTGCTTAACAGATAACTATTCACTACCAATGGAGTTGATTATTCATCCAGTATTTTAATTAAGGAACGACACCTTCCTCTGAGAACCACTTTCCTGGGCTTTTTCACTTACTTGCAACAACTGCTATAGAATCCATTGTTATGGAGATTCAGAGCATACCTGAGTGAATTGTGAACATAGAGTAAAATAGTCTATGCATATATTTTTTAGATTCTTACTTCATTCATGTTCACATCTCAAACAAGATTTCAAATTTTAAGTACATGTTAAGCAGCTAAATAATTATAATTATTGAAAGTATCATACATATCAAAGCTAAAGGAAAAGTAAATAGAGGACTGCTACAGTCATTCTCTCGTTGAGTGAGTACGGAGCTTCCTGCTCTTTTATTGGGCAAATCAATCTATTTTTTGAAATGGTACTATATATACAACAAATCATTAGGACAAAATATCACATGTCCATAAACGTTCGAATCATGCTACACAAGTTTCGAATTTGTGACATCTCACACCAAAGTTGAATCACTTAACCACTGGAACAATGGTATTTTATCACAAATCAATCTTTTATTTGTTATTTAAATGAAATGTGGGTCCAACTTATAAATTTTGGAAAAATACCCATGCAGGTACATACTGTTAGAGCCAAAATTGGTCACCAAAACCCAAGTCCAGATGAAAGCACCAAATCACAGTTATAAATCACAAATAGAGTGTATGTAGAGAGTATAAATATGACGAACTGTAAAAAAATTAAAAGAAAGCAGTAACAATAGAGGATTTAAAGTGGTTCGACTGACTTTGGCCTATGCCGACTCTAGAAAATTTCTTTTTATTGATTTCAGGATCAATCACAGTTACATTCCAGAGTTTTTAAAATAATAATTGCAGAGTAGCCTTGATGGAGGAGAAGAAGGGAAACAAAATGAAGATCCTTTTTTTGAAGCCTTATCTGTTGTATTTATAGGCAAAATCCGAGTTGTTGGGCTTCCAGAGTGGTCCGGCCCCGTTAAGACCATAACCGACCCCAATTCTATCATTAAGACTGACCTTGAGTTCAGAATATGCCGACCTGATATTTCCTAGGTGATGATCCCAAGCATGCCTATCTGTGACTCGAAGTAACTCAATGTTGATCCTCCTCCCTCCAAATACCGATCCTATCCATGTGCCAACCTAGATTTTTGAGGATACCAACCGATCCAATTCCTTCCTAGCACCGACCCGGGTTCCTTCAAAAGCCGACCCAAAGATTCACTATAGCCGACCCGGTCAATTTCCTCCAATGCCGACCCATACTTGCCGACCTGATCTCCACTTGCCGACCCGAAGAAAAGCCATGATCGACCCCGATTAGTGCAAATACGCTGACCCCATAAAATATGCCGACTCAGAAGCTTGGTGCCAACCCAGAGTTTTGAGGATGCCGACCCCGAGCTACCGCAACCATGCCAATCCACTTACGATACCATCCACTCACAATGCCGATCCACTCACAATGCTGATCCACTCGTGATGCCGATCCTGATCCACTCGTGATACCGATCCCATGAATTCCTACCGACCCCAAGCGACTTGAAGCACAACTCAATGTGACCTGAAGTAAATGCCATGAAAACTCGAAGCAGACCTAGGTGTAACTCGAAGAAAACTCCAAGCAATCTGAAACAACTCAACTTTTGTCAAAACTCGTATTTCAAGTACCCCGCGTCTTCTATCCTTTGACTATGCCGAATCCTGGCTTCATAATTATGTTTGTTATCCATGATTGATCGTCTATCCATCCAGTCGAGTCATGCCAATTGTATTCCAACCTCGACAACCGTGTAGCCGATTGGGTTAAATCCGCCTGTACATTGCCTTTCCAAAAGGCGTGTTGGCACTTTGCCCCCCCCAAAAACATGCCTTGCGATCGGAATGCGTGTTTTGAATAGCTTCAAATCCGATATCCAAAATCTATGATTGTTTCGAGTCGTTATCTATTTCCAAATCCATTAATCGAATCCATGATCTCTCAGGATAGTTTGGTTCAAGTATGAGACCTATCTAGGTCCTGTAATCCAAATCCGGGACCTCGCCGTGTCCAAATCTAAAGCCGGGAACTCTTCAGGTCCTAATCCAAAACAAGGAACCGATTGGGTCCATATCCAAATTCGGGACCATTCCGAGTCCTTAGCCAAATCCTTAGTTGTTCGAAGCCACTATCTGAATCCATATCACATCTCCAAACCTTTGTTAAGCTCAATCCGAACTTAACAATTAAATAGGCAGATCCTATCACTCTCCGACAATGCAATCTATCCCTTGCACTCCGGTTCACCGTCCTTGAACATTAAGCGATGCCCCGATCCTCCTGGACCGATATCAGCCTCTCCGGGCACTTACTAGATCCCATCATGTTACTCTTCGGTGAAGGGGAAACAATATTGAGTGAACCGATCATATCGCTCTCCGACGAAGCAGCGTCACTCTTTACACTTCGGTTTAGTATCCCTGAACATTAAGCGATACCATGGCCTAAGTCCTAGATCGATTGCGGCCTCTCCGAGCTCTTGTTGGATCCCATCCTGTCACTCTCCGGTGAAAGGGAAACAACGACGAGCGAGCCAATCGTATCGCTCTCCGACGAAACGGCGTCGCTCCCTGCACTCCGATTCAATGTCCTTGCACATAAAGCGATTAATTTCCAACTAACTTCTAATGTATGTCCCATAACTCTCCGGTTAGGGATTTTTTTCATAAAGTCCAAATTATTTTATTTAATCCAAGTTCCAAATGTCCAATAAAGAAAACAAAGAAAATTATGTACTGCCTCTCCGGGCAGAGCAGCCTATAACCAACTCAGAGCATGCCCAGGAATCGCTCTGGTTCCCATACAAGTGTAAGTGGCATGGTTGCTTTTTATTTTTTAAAACGAAATTAGAAAATATTATTCGATGACTAGAGTCCACGTCCTGAACTCGCCCCTTACCATCACAATTAACGGATGAAGAGTCGCGACCCCAATCCAGGGTCGTTCTTGTTTGATCCAAGCAGTAGCTGCTCCTATTCTACCGCTCTTGTCCGGTCCCTCACATATTGTGGCAATCTACCACTTCTAACATGTTCCTCCACCACGTACTTCAAGTAGTAGCACTCATCTGTGGCATGCCCTTCCAGCTCATGGAATAGGCAGTACTTCCCGCTCCTGCGTTCCCATTTTGTGGGATCCCTCCTGGGTGGTTTCCGATAGGGGAGTTGCCCCCTTGCGTCCAAATAAATCTGTTCCAGATTATCTATCAAATTGGCATACATCGCGAATTTGGGTTCTCGACCTCTCCTTCGCTTGTCAGAACCACTATATCCATCATCCTATTTGCACTTTCCTTTATCTATTCCTCATCCTTCTCCTGACGTTCCTTCGCCTTACATGGCGCTTATTTCTTGTCTTTCAGCACGTAAATCCTCTAATCGTATAAATCTTTCTGCCTCATGATAGAATTCTTCAAGATCCTGTGGTGGATCCTTTGCCAATGAATCTTTAAACTCGATTCCTTCTGCAATTCCTACTACCATCGCCATCAAAATCATTGTTGGATCCGGGAGATCCAATGAAGCTATGGCTGCGTTGAAGCGCATTAGAAAACCTCTCACAGACTCTCCGATCCTCTGCTTCATTGATTCCAACATCATCATGTTCTTGGGTCACGTCACATGGACCCTGAACTATCTAATGAAGTGTTCCACTAGCTCTCCTCATGTCCTGATTGATCCGTTATCTAGCTACCTGAACCAGAGTGTAGCCAAATCCATCAAGTATAGAGGGAAGCATCTTGCCATCACCTCCTCATATGCCTCCAACACTTCCAAATGTCTGATGTATCTGGTTACAAGCATAGTTGGATTTTATTTTCCATCATAGGCCTCCAGTGCTGGCTGTTTGAACTTTGGAGGGTTCCTTGCGTTTCTGATATTCAAAGTGAATGGACTCCGACTGACTTCCTCCAAGCCTTGGCTTGGCAGTCCTCCTCTTATAATCCTTCTTATTAATCCAGCCATCCGCTCATCTCTATCCAGGGGTGGTCCACTATTTGCATCTCCAACCTACCCCATATGTCCTGGAGGGTACTATGGGTAGTATTCTTCATATCGCTCATTTGCAGTTGTGTCGGCCTCTGCTCGCTGAGATTCATTCATAGCTCTTCCAATATCCAATCCCGGGGGTCTGCCCTTAGGACTTTACTGATTTCCTTCAACCACTCCATTCTCGTCCTGATTTTGGCTTCTATAGACTTCTACAACTCTAGTTCCTTGTCCTACATTGCCAGTGGCTGCGGTTGGCCCATTCCTTTGACTTTGTACTCCAACTTGTCCAATTTGCTGGAGTAGGTTTTGTATCATGTCCCCCTGCCTTTTCAACATTGTCCCCATCTCGTCTCTAGTAATATAGATTGAGACTTGGTTTGCTCCAGAGGAAGCCTCCTGACTTCTTTCTTGCTGACTCCTTTCCGCCCTCTGTCTCCTTGTCATTTTCTTTTCCATAATCTTCGAAATCTGAGTTCCTAAGCCTTAGAATCCAAGCTTTCCAATCCGTGAGTGTTAGCTCTCTCAATGAAAGCACCAAATTGGTCACTAACACCTAAGTCTAGATGAAAGTACCAAATCACAATTATAAATCACAGATAGAGTGTATGTAGAGTGTATAAGTATGAAGAATAGTACAAATTAAAAAGAAAGCAGTAGTAACAGAGGATTTATAGCGGTTCGGTTGACTTTAACCTAGTCTACTCTAAAAAATTCTTTTTATTGATATCAGGATCAATTACAGTTACAATCTAGAGTTTTTAAACAATAATGGCAAAGTAGCCTTGATGGACAAGAAGAAGGGAAACAGAATGAAGATCCCTTTTCTGTAGTCCCTCCTGTTGTATTTATAGGCAAAATCCGAGTTACTGGGCTTCAAGAGAGGTCCGGGCCCATCAAGACCATAGTGACCCCAAATCTATCATTACGACCGACCCCGAGTTCAGAATATGCCGACCTGATATTTCCTAGTTGATGGCCCAAAGCATGCCTATCTGTGACTCGAAGAAAATGAGGCTAGGACTCGAAGTAACTCAGTGTTGATCCTTCTCCCTCAAAAGTCCGATCCTATCCATGTGACGACCCAGAGTTTGGAGGATGCCGACCTAATCCAACTCCTTCCTAGCACCAACCCAGGTTCCTTCCAAGGCCGACCCGAAGATTCAACATAGCCAACCCGATCCGTTTCCTCCAACGCTGACCCCATACTTGCCGACCCGACCTCCACTTGCAGATCTGGAGAAAAGCCATGACCGACCTCGAGTAGTGCAAATACACTGATCCCAAACAATACGCCGACCCAAGAGCTCGGTGCCGACCCAAAGTTTTGAGGATGCCGACCCCAAGCTACCCCAACCATGCTGATCCACTCGCGATGTTGATCCACTCATAATACTGATCCACTCATGATGCTGATCCACTCATAATGTTGATCCACCTGTGAGGCCAATCCACTCGTGATGCTGATCCCATGAATTCCTACACACCTTAAGCGACTCAAAGCACAACTCAATGTGACCCAAAGCAAACACCATGGAAACTCGGAGCAGACCTAGGTGTGACTCGAAGCAAACTCCAAGCAATCTAAAACGACTCAACTTTTGTCAAAACTCATATTTCAAGTATCCCACGTCTTCTGTCCATCGACTATACCGAATCCCGACTTCATACTCATGTTTGTCATTTGTAATTGATCGTTTATCCATCCAGTCGAATCGCACCCGCTGTATTCCAACCTCGATAGTCGTGCAGCCGATTGGGTTAAATCCGCTTGTACACTGTCTTACCAAAAGGTGTGCTAACACATACTCAATCGTTTTTTTAACTTATTGCCACTGCATCCGTGAAGTAATACTACCTACGAATTTGGATCGTCAATGTTCTAGCTAGAGCTAGAATCAGGGATCGCAACACAGATTCACAAGTTTAATATTGTTCTATTATTCAATTAGTACATTTATAATTTATAAGTTTCTTCTTTGTTTTATAGAATTGGGCATTTATGTAAGATATTTATGTCAATTTTCTATAATGATCGGTGCAAACCAGTTTATATTGATAGTGAAAACTAGGATTGCAGAGATTAGCGCAAGCTAGGTATGCATTGATTAGCACCTATTAAGTCAGGTTGAGGATGTTGTGTGGTCAACGATGTCGCAATATAATGTTACCTACGCTTCTTGGAGAAATAACTTTTTAAGTGATAATGTGAGGAAACATAAAAGTTTTTGCATATATTTTTGTTTACAGAACTTTAATATTATTTTATTGAACAATACATGTAAAATTTATTGTGAAAATGATAAAATGTTATTATATGAAATACCATATTTAGTTCTTTAGCAAAAAAAAATTTCAAACGACATTTTTAGTTTAATTATAGATTTATTTAGAAAGAAAAGAAAAATTAGTTCAATTATATACAAATGTAATGTGTATAAACTAAGAGGTATATGACTTCACATGTCAAAACGTGATTGGTTATTACTCAATGAGGAGACAACCACTTTCTATTATGCCAAAATGTCTAAACAAAAAATATAGAAACAATATCAATCAAATAATAAGGATGGATGAATCGACAAATGACGCTGGCTTGTAAGGTCGAGGATTCAATCCTTTCCAACTACATATTCTCGTGGAAACTAAACCAAGTTCCAAAAAATGGATGGGTCAACTAGTCATAATGAAGAAGAATCCTTTGAAAATTCCATTTCATACTTCACAAATTTACAATCAAGACAAAAACCAATTCCATCATGCTAAAATAATTATAAGATATCATCACTGAATTTGGACATAAATTTTTAAATGATAAAATTGATTATGAATAGGTCAAACATGACATATTTGGTGTGAAAGATAGTAAAGCACCTGGCCTTAGTGGATATAACTCGAAGTTTTATAAATTACACTAAGAATGCATTACACATGATGCCTATAATGTAGTCTCACATGTGTTTAAAGAAGGAAAGTTACTCTATTCCATTATATATAAGTGAATATGTGGGCATTTGTTTTATTTCCTCTCATTCAATCTCAACTCATTTCCTGAATTCTCCTAGATTTAAATTTATTACATTTTTCCCCTATGATATATTTATATCTCAATCATCCCTTCATCCAATTCAAAACTGATGAAATCTCAATCCTTTCAGAGTGTTTTATTTACTAATTAAACTCAGATAATTAATTTCCGACTTCCACACATCCACTTCACTTGGAAATTCATGTATTTTCTCTCTTCTCCCCTTCCAAAATGCATGGACTTAACTCTCCTATTATAAATCTATTTGTTGTGTATTGTATGAACATCAATTTCTTATGGATGTCTATTTGTTTAAGCTAGCAATTCTCAATACATTCCTCTTTGATCGCTCTTTCCTCAATTTTCAAGCATAAATAGAGGTAATTTTTTCCTAATTTGCTACAACATATTTCCACTTGAATCAAATTTCTATTATAATGTCCTATTGGGTTATTATTCACTATTAATCTATAGGCATAAATTTCTTTCTTCTAATTTGGTTTTTTATTTAACATTTCTATTATTATATTTGAAGGTTGTTGTACACGATTTCCATCAAATCTAAGGTAAATTATCAAATGGTGGTTGAGAGTATTCTCAAGTAATTATGAAATATTAAAGAATTATGTATGGAAATAACGAACTTCTCACAAATAAGTATTCAGATTTAAACTTCATAAGTGACATCCAATATAGTAAGTCAAACTTAAATTCATTCTTACCCTTGATTATAGTGCTTTAAGTTAGAAATGTTCCAAATGAGAGGTTGTTGTAGATTCAACTATAAAGCCTAAGTACATCAGCTTGAATAGTGTCACAATGGAAGTAACATATGAGTTTAAATTTATAAGAAAGTTAAGGATGAGACTATTGAGAACCCAATTGAATATTGTTATAACAAAAATGAAATATAGATTGCAATGAGACTGATATCTTAATAAGAAGACAAGATGTATGTTGGACATGTGAGTTATCCAAACAAACTGGTGTAGAATGGATCTTAAGGCTATTAATACACTATAGGGGTGAATAGTGTATATCAACTATTTTATCGTTTACTTGTAATTTCCAAAATTATTTAATCAGAATCACAAATATATGCAGATAATTATATATATACACAAAAGAAATAAAAGCAATAATGTACACAACATCATGAGTTTTTATACGGGTTCATATATCTAATTCTATGTTAGTCATGTACCCAATATAGAATTTCACTACAATAATATGCTTTCCATAGGTAGCAAGTACACCTTTACAATCCTGACTTTTCAGGGATAGAAGGATATACCTAACCTCTTGACAAGGTGGCAAGGACACATATCTTGACTTTCAATATGTGACATGATATACCTAACCTCTTGACTTTCTACTAGTGGTCAAGATCGCCTATACAATCCTTGACTTTCGATGGATGGTAGGATACATCTTTTCTCTTTTCAAATATTAGATTAATATGACAAGTATCAATAATAATTCTTGCACTCTTGAATATGGATATCTTATAGACCTCTAGTACCAATTTATCTTTGAAATTCAAGAGGAAGTGGATGAGAATAGAGATATAATGATCAAGAATTCAAGTATGAAATCTCCAATCTTATGTGGTTAATAGTCCCTAAAAAATTAAGGCACGAGAGTATGGATTTACAAAATAAGTGCAAAAGTATTAAGGGAATTTATTGTAAAGTAATGACAAAAAAGAAGTATGAGAATAATGAGATGAACTATTAAAAATTTGCTTTATAGTGCTATCTTTTAAATAATGACGAGACATGACCTTTAGTGAAAGGATGACATCAAAACCGTTCATTTAAAATTTAAAACTTTCCAATTGTCACTATGTCAACGTGTGCTAGGAGGATATGTCGATATACTCTTATTGATTTTTAAAAGCACCTTATCAAAATATTTTTAACCTTTGTGACTTTAAAGACTAATATTGTATTTTTATAAAAAGATACTTAGGATGAAAATAGAATTTATAAATTGAAAAATATCAAAGATATTTGCTACTCGGTCTTAAACAAAAATTCTTAATTTGAAAATACTTTTTCTAGCCACTTTTAATGTCTTGTTCTTGGGTCAGTTGTGCCCTCCTTGTTTATGCTCGTGTTTCACTTATCTCGACTCGATTATCTCCCCCATTAGTCTAGCACTTCCTACTCCCTCCATTATTTTGTCTATAATATATTTTATAATTTTTCTCCCTTTTTATCATGTTTATAAAATTATTTGAGTATGAGAAGGCATAAAATATGAAGTGTAGAGTGTTGTACGTATAAATGTTAAGTGTATAGGAGAACTAAAATCAATTAATACACACTGGTGAGCTATATGTCTAATTTACAAAAGTTTTATGATTATAAACAATTTTTTATTAATACTTAAATACATAAATATTTTATTACATAAACATATATACAAACAAATTTTTATAACAAAATAGTCATAAACCTACATAGTTCTTTTAACACAAAAACCGATTATGAAAAGTACACGATATATGTAAACGGATACAATAAACAATAATATTTTTTGCACAAATAATTAGTTTAGACAGATTGGGTTTCTTTTAACGAATGTTTTACCCATCCATCATTTGGACCAAATATATAGTCTACTGAGGTGACCTCCCATTCGTCAAGCTTCTCTTTGATGTCTATATCCATCTTGTCAGTCAGTATTTCCTTAATTCAAGAAGTTTCAGGAATATTTTCCATCCATTCCTTAAGAGCATAGGAAATGAAGAGCCAAAGTGAAGAAAATTAATGTTCTTTTCATGTATCATAGTTTTTGATTTGTTTTAAGATGCTTTTGATTTCTAAGAATAACATGTAACCCTTTTTGAATGTTTAAAGAGATTTTTTAAGATTATCGATCATTTTTTCCTTGTAAATACTTTTTCTCATATCCTTATTTTTGAGAAGTTGTTTAGGAAATAATAAAGTGTTTAAAGAGAAGACGGATTAGTCTTTCTAGTTTAAAATTATGTTTTTATAGTGTTAAAAATGAAATGCAAACTATTCCCTATAATTAAGATAACTAACATTTTATTTTAAAATTCAAAACTAAAAAATTTCGTGCATATGTCAACATATAGTACAGTTTGGCTTTTTCACTTAAATTAATTTTTGTTGATTATTTTAAGATGGATATGTATTTTATTTTGATAAATTTTGACATATTTAGCATATTTAATATACACGGATATATATATATGCATATATATATATATATATATTATTTGTAAATTATATACATATCGTTTTATTAATATAAATGTTTGTAATTATTATCCTATAAATGATCAAAAATTCAAAAAGATAGCATAAGTTTTTGAGTTACCTATTTTTATTATTGTCGATGGCGATCACTTCAAATTTTCTTCATTGCTCAACGATTTATGATCAACACATGCTTGTTCATTATTTATCATGAAAAATATGTTAGCATTTTTAGTTTATAGATCATTGTTGCTTGATATTGTATTTAAATCATCCTAAGTTGCAGCGTATGTGTGTTTCTTTTCTTGTTGAATGAATTTATATAGCGAGAGTTCTTTGATTTATTCTCTTTTCGGTTATTTGATTTTATTACATTCAAAAGCTTTTTACCACGCTTTCGATTCTAGAATTGTTTTAATTATTGCTAGTTTTCCAAAACTTGTTCCTTTTCCTATACCTCAAAAACTTCCTAAAATTTCTGGTATTCAAAGAGATTTCCTCATCGTCATCATATTTGATCCTAGATTTTCTGGTGTATCATTGAATGTTGGTGATTTCTTCTCATTTGGTTAACTTTCTTTTCTATCCTACAACTGTACTTCATATGACATTAGATTAAAAAAATTAACTCTTATACATTCATAGTACTAATATAATTTGCTTCTTCGATCGCTGAAGTTTTCTGATCTTATTCACTGGAAAATGAAATTAAGATCCTTTTGGCTTGTTCCTATTTGGTAAATAAATTTCCTAATGGTATTAATGGATGTACTATATCCCAAAATCTAGAACACATACCAGAAATGGATTCATTGTATTTCATTTTGAAAAGTAGAAACTGATTAGTTATTACAGACATCTTAATATGATTAACTTTACTGCTAACTTCATGCGTGACTTGTAAAGTACTTCAAATTTCTTGTGCGCTTTTATATTAAGACAATCCTTGAACTAATTATTATCTAAGGCATGGAGAAAAAAAATATTCATAGCTTTTGAATTATTAAGTGCTTGTTTCTTTTGGTTGTTTGTTGATTGTGCATAATTTGTTTTGGGCTCGGTGTACCTATTTTGTATAATATTCCAAATGTCTAAACCATTTGACAGTAAGCAAAATTTTCATCCTACGAGACCAATATGCATTATCACTACCAACAAATAACGATGGTCTAGCAGTGGATTGTCCTTGTACAAAAGTGTTAAAAAGAGTGTTACTTGTGTTATTAACCATTTAAATTTTCAAAAATCAAATACTAAAATTTTAAATCACGTGCTTTGATACCAAATATAGGATATGTGAGTTAATCTTACATACTGATGTAGAATAGATCCTAAGGATATTAATGCACTAGGGCATAAATAGTGTATATCAACTATTTACGGATTACTTGTAATTTTCGAAGTTATTCACTCAAAATAAAATGTATATGCAAATAATTATATAAATGTTGAATAGAAGTAAAAGTAGTAAAGTAAATAATACCTGTAATTTTTATTCTGGTTCGGATATCAAATCCTATATCCAGTCATGTATCCCATACAGAATTTCACCATAATAACTTGCATTCCATTGGTATTAAGAACACCTTTATAATCTTGAGTTTCTACGGGAGGTAAGATACACCTACCTCTTAACTTTAAACATGTGGCAAGAAGAACAAATATCCTAGCTTTCCATGTTAGTAGGACACATCTAACCTCTCAACTTTCCATAGGTGGTCAAGGTCACCTATACAATCATGACTTTCGACGCGTGGTGGGGCGGACCTTTTTTCTTTTCAAATAGTAGAGTAATATGAAGTAATTGTATTTTCTTGCAAATTTTTACAATATTCAGTTAAAGATCCTGTAAATCTCCAGCAATAATTTATCTTTGAAATTCAAGAGGATTAGGATAAGACTAGAAAGACTATGATTAAAAATTCAAATATGAACTTTTTGATCTTATATAGTTTGTAAATCCATGAAGAATTAGAGTGAAAGAGTTCAGATTCACAAAGTAAGTGTAAAAGTATTAATAGAACTTTATAGCAAAACGATGACAAAGAATAAGTGTGAGAATAACGAGAAGAAGTTAATAACATGAATTTTTCCATGTTTTTTATATAGATAAGAAGAGACATAACCAATGGCGAAAGGATGGTGCCAAAAACCATTCTTTCAAATTTTAAGAAACTTCCCAATGGTCGCTATGCTAACATATGTTAGGAGGGTATGTGGACATACTCTTGTCAATTTTTAAAAACACTTTATAAAAATTGTTTTGCTCCTTATAACTTTAAATACTAATAGTGTGTTTTTATAAAAAGATACGCAGGATAAAACTAAAATGTCCAAAGTGAGATTTTTGAATGATTTAAATTTTGGTAATGGCGGCCTTTCCTCCTCCCTCTTCCCTGATCCCTCCTCTTCTCTCTTCCCCATCTCCTCCTCCTCTCTCGTCTTCGATTGCTTCTCCTCCCTCGTCTTCGATTCATCCTCCTCCCTCGTCTTCGATTCAACCTCCTCCCTCGTCTTCGATTCCTTTTCCCCATTCTTCTCTACCGCTGTCTCCTTCTTCCTCTTCCCTGATTCCTTCCCCTTCTTCTTTACCTCCTTTTTCTTTGTTTTCCTCGAAAAATTGTATGAATTCTGAGAATCATTCAACAGTGTTATCAGATAAGAATTTTCCTTCTCTATCTGATAATGTGTTTAATGAGCAGATCTATAATCCTATTCTTCCCTCCAAGTCTTCTGAAATTGATACTAAGTGGTCATCGCTATTCAAGAAAAAACCAAGAAATGCTGGAGTCTTTGTGCCTAGGCAATTTGAGATTAAGAAAGATGGTTTACCAAAACCTCTACCTGAAGAAGTTAAAAGTGAAGGAATCAAGTATTGGTGTGATCATTTGGTTGGATTTTTCTTGGATGGCCCACTTTCTTATTTGACTGTTTCTAAGCATTTAAGAAGCGTTTGGAGATTGAAAGGTGAAGTTGATATCAAATTTGATAATGAAAATTTTTATTTCAAGTTTTCAAATGACATAGATAGAATGAAGATCTTGCAATTTGATCCTATCTTCATTAAAGGTAAAATGTTCATTATTACACCATGGAATCCATCATTCGGTTATGTTCAAGAGAAGATTAAAAAAGTTCCAGTTTGGGTGCATTTCTTTAAAATTTCTCTGATTGCTTAGACTTTAAATGGAATTAATTAGTTGGCTTGTCATGTTGGTAATTTGATCTGTGTTGATGAAAGTACAGAAAAATTGACAAGATTTAAGTATGTTAAGGCTTTGATTGAAGTATCTCCTGATCAAGAACTCCCTGAGTATATTGTAACTGATGAATTAGGTGACAGTTGCCCTCATGTTAAGGTTGTATATGGTTGGAAACCAAAAATCTGTTGTATATGCAAAGTGTTTGGACATGAAACTAAGGAGTGTACAAGATATTGTAAGGATAAGAGATCTGAAATGAATAATGGAAGTGGTTTTGAAGCAACTGATTACAAAGAATGCAATGAACAGAATTTTATGCATGAAAAGGTATTGAAGACACACAATTCTGGAAATTTAAATTTGAAGACTATGAAAGTTTGGAGGAGAAAGGAAAAAGATCAAGAAATTTCTAAGGATGATAATAACTAGAATAAGGAATCAGATAATCTTTTAAATGATATTGGGAAGTATTGGGATCAAAATCAGATTGTTCAAAAAGAATCAGAGATAAGTATTGATAAAAATTCTTCGGGTTTTAGTACTGAACATAATAATTTGGATGATTTAGGATTTAAGGAGAATATTTCAACTTCAAATTCTTTTATGGTATTGTTTGATATTGATGAGGAAGCTAAGAATAATATACTAATAAAAGAAGGTGAGACATCTAATTCTCAATCTGAAAACATTCTGGCATTTGTTCAGTCATCTATTAGTCATGACTTAGTTGAAGCTGTGTAGTTAATGCCCCGCTATTACCCCACTACAACCCTGCTATATCTCATAGCGGATTTCTACCGCTACGATTTTTCCATGTAGCCCCAGAATATAGCATTTCCGCTTTAATCCCCGCTATTTCCGCTATATCCCGTTATTACCGCTATTCCCGCTATATCTTTTTTAATAAAATGAATTGAAAAATTGCATTTATACATTATAAAATTATGAAACTAATTTATTTGATTTAATTTTTAATATATTTTCAGAAATGAAAATACTCTAATATTCTACCAAATTCAATTATGCTATATAACAGTTTTTCGTTTATTTAAAGTATATTCACACATGTTTTTATTTAAAATTATTTATGTATTGTTTATAATTCAATTGAATGATAATTTTTCATTTAATTACCATTTATACATTTGTAAAAACATTAAGTACGAGTTTTATATGCTTTTTTAGAGCCATCTGCTATATCCCGCTATATCCTCGCTGTATCCCCGCTATGACTTTTTGCACCTCCACCGCTTTGAATCTACAAAGCGCATTAACTGCGCATGGTTGAAGGTAACATGTTTGATAAGGGTTCTGCTACAAAAGACTCTGATAATACAATTGACATAATAGTAAATAAAGAGATTTTGGTTGAGAACTCAGAAATAAATTTGAAATGTCAAAATATCAAGGAAACAGTAGATTCTAAAAATGATAAAGCTACGAAATCATCTATTTTGTTAGAGCGAGGAAATTTTGCTAATGAAATGAAAGGCAGTAAAGATGTTTTCTCTGAACAATCCTCTCCATATATCAATATCACTCCTCCTAATCATCTGATCTTACCACCACCCTGTAAATCTAAAGAGAAAATAGTGGAACAAGTTTTATCAAATAACAAAAAAGGAAAAAGAGGTAAAAAAAGAGTCTCATTCAATGAATCAACTGATGATCTTAACAGTGGGAACACTTACAATATTGATGAAATACAGCCCAGAAATAATAATGAATTTTACAAGGAATCTTCATCTCTTTCAATTGGTAATAGGGATACAAGAAAGCATCCTATAAACCTTATATCTCCCAGTATTTTATGATGATGATCAATAATATTGCATATTGGAATATCAGAGGAGGGCCTTTACTATCAAAACAATATGAAGTGAAGAAATTGATTAAAGATCAAAAAATACATCTTATTGCTATCAGTGAAACTAAGTTAAATAGGACAAAGGCAGGATTTAGCTTGTAAAAATATTGCCCCTGATTGGTCTTATGAATATAATTAGTGCTCCATATCGAAGAATTTTGGTTCTTTGGAATTCAGACTTTTTCAAGATGACAAAGTTAAAGGAGGATGATCAAGTCATTCATTTCAATGCTATATCCTTAAACTCTAATACTCCTTTTCTTATTTCTTTTGTCTATGCTCAAAATAACTTTGATAGAAGACTTTCTTTTCTATACAATCTCTCTTCTCTTGTCCAAATGAATCTTCCTTGGATTGCTCTTGGTGATTTTAATTGCATGTATGCATCTGATCAAAAATATGGTGGTATTCCTCTTTCTCTAAAGGAAAAAAACTCCATTGAAACAAGCCTTAATCAATTCATCACTCAGTCTTATAAACTTTGTTGGAGCTGAATTTACTTGGAATAACAAAAGAAAAAATGGTCTAAGAACCTTTTGTAAACTTGATCATGCATTCCATAACATTCATTCTATTAATCTTTGGCCTAGTCTCTTATGCAAATTTCTAAGTCCTTCAATATCTGATTATTCTCCAATTATTTTATCTTGGGGAAACTTTCTTAAAAACCGGAATCCCTCTTTCAAATTTTATAAAACCTGGACTAATCATAAAGATTTTCATAGTATTGTATTTCAAGTATGGCAGGAAATAATATTTGGCAATCCTATGTACATTCTTAAAGTAAAGCTTCAAAGATTGAAATATAGATTAAAAATTTGGGCTAAAGAAAATTTTGGTGATGGTTCAAAGATTTCTGATGGAATAAGGAATTAACTTACTCATATACAACATCAACTGCAGCAAAATCCATTGAATGCAAGATTAGCCTGCCAAGAATTTGAACTTTCAAAGGCTTTATATGAGGCATTAGAAGTTGAAGTATGAGGAAAGAAGTATTGCATGAAACTTATGAAAAACATGGAGATAGGAATACAAAATATTTTCATGAGGCAATTAAGGTTAAAAAAGGCAAAAGGGAGGATTTTGTGCATTAAAGATTTGAATGGAACTTTACAGGAGAGTGAAGATTCAATTACTAAAGCTATCATAGATTACTTATCATCTATTCTTTCCAATCCTAAGCCTTTAATTCCAAATCGGTTACCTCTGTTTAAATTGCAAACTCCATGCTTGGATGATCAGCAAGCCATTAATCTGATACCGGAGATAACTTCAGAGGAAATTGAAAGGGCAATATTCTCTCTTAAACCTGATAGTAGTAGTGGACCTGATGGATATAATGCTTTTTTCTTCCAAAACTCATGGAAAACTATTAAAGTGGATGTTATCAAAGCTATTCAATATTTTTTCTCACATAATAAATTACCTATTGGTGTAAATTCCACAAACATAGTTCTAGTCCTAAAGAGTAACAATCCAATCAATTTATCTGATTTTAGACCAATATCATGCTGCAATGTATTATACAAAATAATAGCAAAGATTATTGCAAATAGACTTCAATCTGTTCTGCCATCTATCATTTCCAGAAATCAAGTTGCTTTCTTGCCTCAGAGAAATATTAGTGATAACATTTTATTAACTTAGGAACTCTTAAGAGGTTATGGAATTGCAAGTATTACTCCTAGATGTATGTTGAAGCTTGATATTCAAAAAGCATTTGATTCAGTTTCATGGAGCTCTATTGTAGCTATTCTTTCTAGAATGAACTTCCCTAAACCAATTATAGCCTGGATTTATACTTGTATATCTACCTCCCATTATTCTATAATAAGAAATGGAAGTGCAAGAGGTTTTTTCAAAGGCACTCAAGGAGTACGTCAAGGTGATCCTATTTCTGCTCTGTTATTTATAATAGTGATGGAAATTCTGAATTCTCTATTATTTGAGCAAGTGCAACTTAAGAAATTAGAACTTCATCCAAAATGCAAGGATCCTTTCATAACACATCTTCTTTTTGCTGATGATCTAGTAATCTTTACCAAACCAACCTTAGATAATATTTCTACAATACTTGAGGTTCTAAAGGTTTTTCATGATATTGCTGGTTTAAAGATAAACTTCAGTAAATCAAATATTTTAGTAGCAGGGATAAATGACAGTCTGATAGTTGATATTATAGCACTTTCTGGTCTTAAGGAAATGAATCATAATGCTAAACATCTTGGTTTACCTCTCATTACTGCAAAAATTTCTAAAAAAGATTGTCTTCCATTATATGAGAAGATTACTGCAAAACTCTTTACATGGCCTAACACTAAACTTTCTCAAGCAGGAAGATTGGTTATAGTTCAGAGTATAGCTAGTGCAATGGCAAGTTATTGGATGAGGCATTATATCCTTCCAAATAAACTAATTTCTATGGTTAATAGTGCATTGAACAGGTTTTTTTGGCATGGTGATCCTTTTTCAAAAAAGCTCATTCCAATTTCTTATAAAAAGATTCAGCTTCCAAAAGATAAAGGTGGACTTGGCATTACTAACTTGAAACTTTGGAATATAGCTGATATATCAGTATACTTTAATAAAAATTTATCTGATAATGATGATCTTTAGACTCAGTGGATTAAGAAAAATCTTATAAAAGAAAAGGACTTCTGGTCAATGAATATTTCAAATACCTACAGCTAGAGTTGGAGATGTTTATTAAAGCTTAGACATACTTTTCTTCCTTTGATTCAATGTAATCCTTTAAAGAATAAAGATTTATCTTTTTGGTCATCTCCTTGGGAAAAAACTGGTTTCATCATTCAAGAAAATCTAACTTACTCTTTAAAAAAGCAGACTGGTATTCCTTTTAATGCAAAAGCTTCTACTTATATCAATGAAAAATCTATTACTCTCCCTTATTGCAGTTCTAATCTAGTTAGAAATTTATGGCAGTCAATATCTTCATTGGTTCTACCATCATCAAACCTTAAAGTTCTCTGGTCCAACAAAGGAAGGGCACATTCTATATCACTGGTGTATAAAACTCTGATTGATAATTCATATCCAGAAAAATTTCCATGGTCGACAAGAATCTGGAATGATAAATCTCCTGCAAAAGAGAATTTATTATTATGGAAAGTCATGGCTAATGCTTTAAATACTAAACAGAAATTGACGCTTCTGGAAGTGATAAACAATGATGAATGTGTGCTTTGTCATAGTCCTACGGAATCAAACACTCATTTATTTTTTGATTGCAGTTTTGCTTTTTCAATCTGGTGTAGGTTGCTTTATAATGGAAGATTTTACAAGCCTGTAAGATCTTTTAGAATTGAATGGTTCAATATTTTTAAAGCAACAAGGTGGAAAACTCCAAATGCTATGATACTTTTGATTGTTTTGAAATCCTTTGCTTATGAGATATGGAGTGAAAGGAATAAGAGAACATTTAATTTGAAGATGGAAGACTCAGATGCATTATACAGAATTATAAATAGGAGAATTGTTAAAAGGATTAGTAGGCTGAAATAATAGGAAGAATGTAATGATCAGAATTTATTTTATGTTTTGTGAGTTTTTGTGCAATGAGATGTAGTGTAATGTGAATTGTATTGAACTGTTAATGTAATCTCTTTGTGATGAATAAAATGGGCAGGGCTCCCTTAGCCCATTGCTTTTCAAAAAGATACGTGAGATAAAAATAGAATTTAGTAATAGGAAAATATCAAAGATATTTGCTGTGGGTTCTTTAACAAAAATTCAAAGATTCGAAAATACTTTTTCTGACCACATTTAATGTTTTGTTCTTGGGTCTCTTGTGTGCTTCTTGTCTCTTCTTGTGCTCTACTTGTCTCGAGTCTTCTCTGTCTTCTTATTTTGTTCTTGAACCATCTTTATTGATCATTCTTCATGTACAATCGATCTATACTTGTATATCCCTGAAATATATCTATATATCATACTTTTAATTCTTGCATAATTTTCTACGCAACTTGGAAAATCATTTGTAATAATATTTATATGGTTGTTGTCGTCAAAATCGATACCTGTAATATTAATAATATGTTCTCCAAAATTAACATGTGATAAGAAAATTTTATAAGGAATTGACAATTATAATTTAAAAATAGATATAAAATAATAATATTGTAGATTCATTTTGCACTTTCTTCATCTAATTTATGCAGACCATTTGAAGGCACGGGCATGAGGCTTTATACTTGGCCCTAAGTGCAAGTGGAAAATTGATAGAGTTAATGGTGTGCCCAAGAGGCCATTATGTAGTTTGACTGTATATCTTAACTTTTATAGAGAATCGTCTTCTAAATGAACTATGCTTCTAGTTTTACTTTTCTATTATATGTATTGTTATATTGGATACAAGTAATGTTTGTACACTAAATACATATAAGTAGAAAATCCTTAAGAAATGTATTTTGTTAGTTGCAATTGTGAATGTGTTCGTAACTACGAGTTTAAATTGATTTTTAAATACTTATTCTTCAAACGTTCTTTGTCAAGATGTATTGAGAAAATGATACCAATATGTCCGTTGAGACTAGTGTACAAAATACTCTCTATATGATGGATAATGAATTATTTATGACTGTTGAGGGAACCAAAGGGTTACGTATTTGTGGCTATTTGTAATAAACACAAAATAACTCAACGGGAGTCTTCTATAGGCTAAATACAACTAAGACAAAATAAGGATCTTGTGTAATGACGTGCATAGTCTTCGGCCTAAAGGGTAAAGTGGATCTTAAGTAACTTAGTTATACTTATTATGGTCAATCACATGACATAGCAATCAAGTTACGGCCATAATTGAGTATATGTTGAACTACTTAAAGTGAAATTGTACTCAAAAGGGGATTTGTCTCCTATGTTGTCGAAAGGCGTTATCACTTGTAGTCAACTTAAAGTTGAAATCCCTAGCCAAGGTAAATCAGTTAATGGACAAATGTTATTAGACTGAACTAAAGACTTTAATGTAGTCTAAGAAATTAATTGTAGATATTATTAGAGTTTCTTGTTCAAACTCAAGATATCTAAGTGACATTGTAAGGACAAAAAGAAAACGTGCTCAAAATATTATCATAAGGTGTAGCTTAATAAATATTCTAAATCGGATTTTATCAAAATAATTTATAAGTGACCGAACTTGTGTCCGATACTGTACTTTAACAAAGTCCATACAAGATTCAATATTTAAATTGTTTAAATATTAACCAAGGATCGAGTCCACATCAAGGAGTTAACACAACCATGTAATTAGCTCATTTCTTAGTTCCACCAAATTTAATTTAATTCATAATATTATAAATTAATAATGAAACTAATACAAATATTATATTGGATTTTACAACATTTTAATAAATTATTTGAAGCATTACAATTAATTAAAATAGTGTATAATTGTTATATATCGATTTAATCAAAATATGGGCTTAAATAAATTAATTAAATAATTAACTAAATGTTACATTAATTAGGCTCAAAGCTCATAATACTCCATGGAGGTGGTTGACCAAACATGGAGAGGAAGGGGGAAATTTTGATTACCACATGTGCTCTAACCAAGGATTTGTTGATTGGAGAAAAAGGTGAAAAATGATTTTTATCCTATGTCCCAAGATTGGCTATAAATACATCACTTTCTATTATTCATAAGCACATAAGAAATAGAAATCCTAGCCTCCATTGTTATAAATCAGTGGAGCCTATAATATAGACTTGAAATTTATAGTTAATAATAGAGAACTAGGAGTTTGGAGAGGAAACTGCTAACAACCAAGGTGCCAACAACCGGTAAGATCAAATCACGGTATATATTTCTTTTATAAAGTAGTATGTATGTATGTATGTATGTATGTATGTATGTGTATGTATTTGCTTATTCGTATATAACTTATATTACGATAATTGTTCCACTAACTCTATTATTTTAGATATCTTAATATTTTTATTTTAATATGGGTTCTAATGATATTTAACCGTGACTTCTACTAGAGTAGTTTCAGGCTTCATTACTCTGATGGCCATAGAATATTATTAGATACTATATACTTTATTACATGTTTGTAACATAGCTGCTAATCGTGGTTTGGCACTTCCAAAGTCTAGTGTCCCGATCAGCCCAGAACATGCTTGGTACCAGTACCTGCCCTTCAAGATATCCTGTAGGTTGTAATAAGAAGGGGGTTGGAACAACATTTGGGTAATTGGCAAAAGTATACACTTTATAAATAACACTAGTTTATGCCGACTGTTTTCTATCACCTGCTATGTATTTTAATATTTAATTAGTCGTCTTGACTCCACGTCCATGTACGATACGTCCATCTACCCGTAGTAGATTATAGCTACATACATATATACAAATATAAGTATGATAGTCCCCCACTGGACCTAGACATTATCCCCACTAGTATCTCTATATTAGTGTTATGTATAAAGTGTATGATTTTGTTAGTCACCAAAATGTTGTTTTGAACCCTCCTTATTACAACCCATAGGATATCTTAAAGGGCATGTACTGGTACTAGGCATGTTTAGTGCTGACAGGGACATTAGATTCTGAAAGCGTAATATCTTGGTCAATAGCTATGTTACATTTGTAATTAGAGTTCAGGTCACTCGATCTTGAAAAATTAGGAAACATGGAGTGAACGTATTTGTATTTTTTCCTGTAAATATAATATATAATCAATTCTAAGAATTCCAACCATACCGTAGTTGCATATGGAATGTCCCTGAAGCTGGATAGTACATGACTCCTTAGTCAGGTCTGAATAGCCCAATGATTATAGATCCTCATATGATTGTCGATTGATGATGTAAAGTAGGTCCAGATAACGGAAAAGTAAGAATCCATATGTTGTAGATATCCGGAAGCAGCTGGCTTCCCAAAGGAAGGTGTGAAGTAGTCACTTCAAGTTAATAGCTAGATTTCTAATATTGGAAAGAGATAAGTCAGTAAGTAGAAGAGCAGAAGTTCTAAAGAAAGAACAAACAGAAATACACTATGAGTCTAACCTAATAAAAATAATTTTAAAAGTTGAGAAAAAATGTATAACTAATATATTTGAAAAATCAAGCAAATATTGGATTTACAAAAAATATTTATAAATATACATACTTAGTTAAATTGAAAAGTTTTCATAAAGGGTTTTACAAAACCCAATTGTTATATGTATGTATGTATGTATGTATGTATGTATGTATGTATGTATGTATGTATGTATGTATGTAGAGAGAGAGCGTATATAGCTCGCTAGTTTCTCCATAAAGAAAGAAAATTGTAAGTATAAAGTTCTATTGAAACTTGTTAAAATCTAAAAATTCAATAAAGGAAATTTTGTTAAAAAACAATTCCTTTTGGAAGAAAACTAGTAGAGAAATATAGCTCGTGGGTTTCTATGTAATAAAATTTTAAGCTATAAAAACATTTTTAGGGATGGACAATAGGAAAGATACTAGTTTGAAATATGGTAAATATTACGGAAAGAAGATTTAAAACTCTAAAACAAAGCTGCACTAGATGGTTCAATTAAGAAGACGGTTAATTGAGAGAAAATAAATGGGAATTAGTGCGGTTTAGGTAGAGGAAAGCTGAATAGTAATATCATTGTAAAAGAAAATAATAATATTAAGAATTCATGTAAAATAATGTTAGTAATTAGAAATAACGTTAGGAGATTATATTAAAAATAATGCTAACAATCTAAATAGAAGCAATAGAAATATAAGGGAAAACAAAGGAAGGTGGATATTTCCATTGTTATGTGCATTTATTTCAAGTATCTTTTAAACCCCCCTATATGTTATTATAAACTCTACCATGGATTGGAAATAGAGATGGTATGAGTGATAAGAAAATGATAGAGTGAGAGTTGTTCTTATCTAATCCAGTTTTTATGATTAAAATTATAAAAGATGTTTTATAAATATTGTAAAATGTATTTTTAGAAAGAAATAGTTTGGTGTAACAAATGAGTTTTTAGAAGGAAAACTTAATAAATAGTTTGAATTAAAAATCTCAATTTTTAAGAGTAAAAGTTATGAAGGTCTTGAAAAGAAAATGTCGAATTGAAGAAAAAAGGAAGAAACTTTTAAAACTAGAATTGCAAACAATTTCTTTTAGATTTAATGAATAAGTAAAATTCAAAAATCCTAAATTATAGTTTTAAAAGTTAAGACACCAAATATTTTTGAATTTAATAAAAGTTAAAGTTGTGCTTTTTAAAGGCAAAGATTTTGGGATAAAGTGTTTCAAAAGTTTTGAAGTTTTTAATTTTGAAAAAAAATGGCGAAGACTAGCCAAAATTTTAAATATAGAGTAGGTAAGAATGAGTGCATAGTTAAGATGAGGTAAAGGGTGAGGCTATGAAGAAAAAACAATGAATATTTATGGAGTAGTAATAAGGAACTACCGTATAGTGTAAAGAATAATGGTGAGAACCTAGGAATATTTTGTTAGACATGTGTGCAAGCCATAAGAAGAACCCATAGAGGAATGATAAATGGTATTAAAGTACGCTTCTATGAGTTCTAGTGTAACGACCCAGAATTTTTGATAACTTAAATTTGAATATTTAATTTATTTTTAATATTAATAAGTGGAATTTTTAAGTCGAATAATTTATTTTTCGAATATTGGATTTAATGGGATAATTTAATCGATTTATTTAATAGTGAAATTCCACAAATAATTAGATATTGGGTTAAATATGATTGAAAATGGTTTGGAAAATTTTGTTTTATCATATTTAAGTTATATAAATATTTTAGAACTTTTAAAATTGAATTTGGAATTAATTTGTGAAAATTGATTATTTTAATATTTAAATTATCGACTGAAAAATAGCCAATTTTTGAACAGTCTCGGAATTGAACGAAACAAGTTCCATTGGATCCGTAATAGTTAATTATTATCGGATTTCAATTTTCGTAGCAATCGGAGTTGTCGTTTGACCGTGGCAGCTCGAAACGCATCAATATCGTTTTAATTTTAATTCGGCGAGTTAAAATAGCCATTTTTCAAACGGTCTCGGATTTCGACGAAACCAGTTTCATCGGATCCGTAATGTGATATTATTGCAAGATTTCAAATTTCAAGTCAATCGGATTTATCGTTTGTCCGGTACAAGCCAAAACGCCTAGAAATCGCTTAAATCGGTTTAAATTTAAATTGATCGTTTAATTCCGTATCTCACACATATGATGGAATTAGCTTCCGAAACTTGTTCCATTGTGTCCGGAATGTGGAAAAACCTTAGAATCGCCTGTCGGCATGCGTCGTTTGGAGTTCGTTTGCAAAAGTGTCAATTTGGGATTTTTATTATTTAAATAATAATTGTATGTGGTTATAAATGCAAATTTTCACCAAAACCCTAGCTCATCATGTTTATGGCCGGCCCTAATTATTCAAAGGCCAGAAATCACCCAACTTCCACCTCAAATCCACACCAATCCGTCGACATTTTCCACGAACTTTCTAAACGGAAATCGAAGAGCACGCTGTGAACTACAACTTCAACGGTCGAGATCGAAATTGGAGCAACGAGCAGTGGGCGAGGGGCCCGCGTTCTCTGGAGGCTGCGCACGCAACCCAAGGAGGAGGAGAGGGCCGAGCTCCACTCCAGGGCAGCCGAGCATGGCTCTCGTGTAGGCGGTCGCAATGGTGCGTCCTGATCGTGCTACAATGCGTCGGAGAGGTTGCGATTTCAAACCCTAGATTGGAGCTTATGGGTTCTTTTGCACGATGATAGGCTGGAGATGGAACGCACGCACGGGAGAGATGAGTAAGGGAGTGGGGCCCACGCGCGTGTAGGGTTGGAGGTGGATTCTTTTTTTTTTATTTGTTTTGGTTAGTTTAAATTTAAAGATTCAAATCGTGTAACTTAAAAACGTGATAACTTTTTGCTGCGAGGTCCAAATTGAACGAGATTTTTTGCGTTGGCTTCGTATCGCCGAGCTCTTCGCAATGCAGCTGGTTTGGAGTCGATCGGAGCTCGTTTGAATTTCGGGTAAAATTAAACGTTCGTTTAATTTTATTCGAAACGAACGCGAAAACGGAAACAAAATCAAGGTGAGAACTCCTCACTCAATCGAAAGGTTTTGTTTAAAATTTTAAATAGTTGGTGTTGATTGATGATTGCTGTTTGATTGTGCTAGTAGATATAGTAGGATATATACTATATATAGCGATATATATATATTGGCATATGTATATATCGGATTTGATTTCCCGCCTCGTATAGCGGATGAGACCCTATTGCGCCGTTATTAAGCGGATATTTTATAAAAATCCCATATACCGCGATATTCCACCTCGAAGTGGAATTGGTATTGTGCTAACGTCTGTGGATGCAGGGTAACAGGTTGGAGGGATCCAACTGGATTCCTCACATATTTATCTGTTTATGAATATTATGTTGATTGTTGATAATCATATTGATATATGACACTTATTCCCGTGATTGACTATCTGATGTTGTTGCATCATCGGATTCAAATTTTTAAAAATTAAAAATAACGGTTTTGAATTTAAAAAGGGGTTTTAAATCGATTTTTCAAAGAATAAGGGTTATTAAAATTTTGAATTGATTAAATTTTAAAATAAATAGATGGATAAAATTTTATGTTTTAAAAATTTATATTTTTATAAAATATAACTTAAAAGAAATTTTTAACAATAATAGGTTTTTATAAAATAGTTAAATTTGGTTTTTGGGAAGTTATTATTATTAATGGTTTATATAAAGGATTTTATAAATGGATGTTTTTAAATAAAAATCATTGGGGTTATAGAATAAATTTATAAAATGCTGAGTTGATGTATAACATGAATTTCATTATAAATCTATAGATATATAATTTGTGAAATTTATAAAAAGAATGGTTATTGGGAAGTGAAGTTTTATAAGTTATTGACTTATAAAAATGAATTTGGGGCATAAAAAGGGGGTTTGTAGAAATTGTTAATAAATGAAGATTTCATTAGTTGAAATTATTATAAACCATAAAGAAATCTTGTAAGTGATAAGATTTTAAATTGGTGAAGTTCAAAGGAACGATTTGGTAAATAAATAATATTATAAGTATTTAACTTATAATATTGATTTTAGTATATAATCGAGTTATGTAAATCGAATTGGACTAATAAAAGGGGATTTCTAAAACGAAGTTTCATAAATAGAAATGGGATGTATGGACATTGTTATAAATCCGAAAAATCAATTTAATTTGATAAATTGAATATGGAATTTGTTAAAGGGGTTGTATTCACTATTTTTGAACGGTGAATGTATTATTTTATTAAATGAACGTGTTTTGGAAAAGAACGTTTTAAATGGAATTTAAAACTAATTAAAGACGTTTTAAGATATGTTAAGTATCAAAATCATAGATTTCAACATTGATTGTTGAAATAGACGATTTCGAGAAATAGAAGGGAATATTTTGAATAGTAGTGGATTTATGTATCCATTTTTTTTATTTCAAATCCATATACTAGTGTTTTTGGGTTGTCGTAAATGATGTTTTACGCAACATTCGTTTTTAACCCAAATAAATGTGAATAAAGGAATGTTTTCTTAAAGAGAATGGAATTAATACTTAACTATGGTTTAAGCATATGGAATATTTTCGAATTGTTGAAAATAAATTGAATTGTGAATTACTTATTTTTAAATAAGTTTAGAAAATGATTTTCCAATATGGAATGGAACGTTTTTGTGAATTCACCTTTTAAAGGTAAAAGTGTAAGCGAATATTTTGGAATCGATTTGAAATCAAATATGAATGGGTATTTGGGATTTAATTCACGTTGGAATTTATAATAGGAAGGGAAATTGGTTTAAAAATAAATGTTGATTTATTTTTAAAGATGGAAATAAAATTCACGAATTTGGAGCGTAAAATTTAAAAATAAATCGGTAAGGATTTATATGTTGTTTTGAAATTTGTTTTCAAAAGGGATAAAGGATGAATGGTGGTTTGAAATTTGTTTCCAAATGGTTGAGTTGTGTAATTTGAAATTTGTTTTCAAATGGTTGAGGTGTTTAATTTGAAATGGGTTTTCAAATGGTTAAGTGTGGAAATTATATCATGAAGGTGTTTTGGTAAAGCAAATAAATTGGGCAATTATTTGGAAATTGTGTATATATATCTTGTAAGATATTTTGGGACTTAATAATTTTGGAAAAATTATTTGGAATCTGATGATGTGGCGCATCTTTATTGATAGTTAAATAACCGACTATCAATATTTACCCTTGGACGGTATTGATTGTGTTTGTTTGGAATTGAATGCACACTTATTTTTAAAATAAGCGCTCGCTATTTGGTTTAGCCGGGAGAGGACCTTTGTGTCATATATCCCATTCCGAATATGCGATACGTCGTTTGGATCGCAATTGAAGACCGGCGTGAAGACCGGGTATTTGTGAGAACGATAGGATGACCTATCGATTGTCTCTGCATCGTTAGCTACGATATGGAGATTTCCTTTGTGATGGGAAATTTTATCGGGATTGTGAATACCCGGATTGCAAGGGCTTCTTTGGAAGTGCCTTCGGTTCTGTTCGAACCCGGAACAGACTTGTATGGTTACGTGTCTGACATTACATTTTGAGAGATAGAGTAGATTTCTTTCAAATACATTTCTGTTGGTGGCGGAGAATTTATTCTCTTAGCTTAACACCCTTCTCTGAGACGTACGAGCTCAGAGGTTATGTAGTTGAAGGTTATCAGCGATATTTCCCAATCTGGTAATGTGGCATGCTGAGTGCTGCTGTGTGATGATCATTGGTTGATCGTTTGGATATGATCATTTGTTTGATCATTTATCTTTGTGATTATTGCTTTGGTCATCTGTGGACCCGAAGCATGGCTTTGTTACACAAAGCGTAGCTTTGTGGACGAGACTTCGTCAGGACCTCACTCCCCGGAAATGGTCGAAACAGGAATATGCGGCAAGGTTATGAGGGTCGCTCCCTTTAGGGTATGTCATTTCCTTCTGGAAAAGGGTGGTATCATGGTATGGAGCCCAGATATTTACTCATGTGGAAACACTATATCTATTTCTGTGTGGTGTTGTTGGTATCGAGCGCTCGGATAAAGGTCCCAAAGGACCGGGGGATGACATATTCGTGTAGTAGTTACCTAGTTACAGAGGTAACCCGGCCTTGTGTTGGCAGAGATCTAACCGTAACGTTAGTTTCTCGGGACGTCCCGCCAGAGGCGATCCCATGTGGCAGTAGGAAGTTCCTTAGCCTGACCATTTGTTGGAAATCCAATCAAAACAATACGCGCCCTGTACGGTTTTAGTTGTATAACCTGCCATGGAATGTGGCGGTAACCTGCTATTGAACATGGTAGCTATAGTAGGCATACGACGAAATGTCGTATGCTGGCTAGGATTTATATTCTACTTTCGAAATTGTTTTCTACACTATGCACTAGTAATAATATCAAAAATGATTTGATTTTCGCGTAGTAAGCATCTTTGACTATCATAAGGAGAAATCTCCTCCAATTCTGCGTTTGCATTGTGTGTGTGGCGGGAGGCCTTATGGTAGTTTCATTTTCCAAAAAGCATTGCGGATTTCGAAATTTAAATTTAAATTCTGTTGTTGCTTGTTTAAAGATAAACTGTTTTGAGTTCTCACACCAGTCACATGACTGACCTGGAGTTTATTGTTCCTTTCCTAAACTCTGGGTGCCCACTATTTTCCACACGGGCAGTCTAGAGTTAGGTTATCAGGTTATTCTGGATTCGGGAGTTGCTGTGCAGATCTGGAGGCGAGCCAGATAGCGTGGTCTATTATCTATTGTATATAGTATTTCTTTTCCGCTGTTGTTGTCGTACACTCTGATTGATGTAATGTGATGTAATGTATAAAATGTATAGTTTTTCTTGTTTTAATGAATATTCATTTATCTATTATATGTTGTTCCGCTGCGACTGTGAGATTCTGTTATTGTTTCTCGTTCTGTTACTTGTTTTTCTGTTTTCTCTTCTCTTTCTTTCCTTTCTTCTTCTACCTCTTTCTTCTTCTAAAACCCTAACGGTTCGATTTTTCGGCAACGAAAAATCGCGATCGTTACATTTGGTATCAGAGCATATGGTTAAGCGACAACCTGCTCTGTTGGGTATTACTCATTAGAGATAGAGTCAGTAGTACTCTAGAATGAGTGTGAGTGTAATAATAGATATGAGTGCGTATTTGTTAGTGAATATAAAATTGTTTTATATTGTGATGATTGGTTTGTTGAGTGGTATATGAACCTTCGTCGGCGCAGCCTCGAAAACTGAATCGAAGGGGTTCCTAAACACTTGAATAGAACAATTCGACACAATATTGTTTTAAATTGGGTAAATGAAATAATTTTACCTCGATTATATTTTATATATAAAAAGAAAATAATTTTTCAAGAATTATTGAAGTGTGTATATAATTGATTGCTTGGTTGTTGTAAATGATATATATACATATAAAATAATTAAAAGTTGTTTGAATAAGCTGATAAAAGCAACTATTGTAAAAAGAATAATGGTATAAACCAATGAATCATAAGATGAAATTATAATTAATAATGATTTACAATTGTAAGATAATCATGTATGTATATAAGAAGTAAAATTATATAAGTAAAAGGGTTATAAAAGTGATTTATGAATAGAAAGGAAACTTTTTGAAAGAATAATTAGCATTGATTTCACTATTGTCACTGGGAAATAATAAGGGTGATGACTGCAGCATCATCAGTATCATTTTCGAGTTTCTATGTGATGGATTTGCTACAAAAATGAATTTAAAATTGAAGTTTTGTTGTAATAAATCAATTTGAAATTAAAATTCAACTTGAAGTTGATAAGTATAAGCGAAATAAGTTTTGAACTTATAATATAAGTTAGAAGTTGAATAATAAGTTTATAACTTATTAAATGGGAAAATGTAAGTGAAACCGATTATTGAAATGGTTAAACAATTAAGTTAAATAAAATGAAATACGAAATTTGAACATTGATATGAATTTAACTTAAGTAAAAGTTAAATAGGATTTACTTTAGAATTGAAATCCGAATTGGATTGATAAGTTGAAGCTTAAGTTTATTTGAACGAATGATGTTAAATGGAGTATAACTTAAGTGAAGTTGAATAAAAAATCGATCTTTGCATCAAAGTTAAATAATCAAGTGAATTAAATGATGTAAATAAAGTTGAAATGGAATATAACTTAAGGAATATTGAAAGAATTGATGTTAATATCAAAGTAAGTGAATAAAGTGAGTAAATGAAATTGTTAAAGATGTGAACTTAAATTATATAAATGAAATTCAATTTTATTTGTAAAAAGAACTAGCAATTGAGTTATAGTATGAATTGAATGTTAATCAATAGAATATGAATAAGTTGATATGAAATGATGCATGCAAGTGTAAATTCATTTGAAAATAGTTGAATAGTAGAATGAAAATCAAGTGAATGTTAAACCAATTGGAATTAAAACAGTTGAACCAAATTGAATTTAAGTAAAACGAATAAAATTTGGTTGTATTGGATGTGCATTGGTTGTTATTTGCTTGTTGGTTGATTGTATGAAAATTCCTTAAGTGTTAACGAAATTGAATCTGCTAAATTGAAAGCTATGTAATTGAATTCAAATGAAAATTGGAATGCAAAGTTGAATGAAAATGAATATGCAACTTTAATAGTAAACTAAAAGTGGTATAAGAAGCACGTATTGGAAATTTTATAATTGAATTGGCAAATTGGTTTGAATATTATAATTGGATATTATGCTAGCAGGATATACAGGATATAATGGAATTGGAATTTTGATTTTGAAGTTAAAAAAAATTGAATGGCTCGACAAAAAGGTACGTATTTCAATTTTAATATGAGATTTGATGATTTCCTTCTCCAGCCACTTGGCTTTCTCTTTTCTTTTTGATTCTGAGGGGCCGTGGAGCCGTTTTGTAGTCGCACCGATCTAGCCGCGCAAAGGAGACTCTGGCGAAATTTTTTCGAAAATTTCGGGTGTTAGAAAAATTTTGAGAAATTTTGAAAGTTTGAAATTTGAATTTAAATTTAAATTTGAATTGTTAAGCAAACAATGTTGTTTGAAACCTATAATTGAAGTTGGAAAGCTAATTGAAATGATAGTAAATCTTTAATAAAAAGATTGGTGTTAGAAGGTTGATAAAACTATTAGTTTTGGAAAAATAATAAACGGATTATGAATTATTCTCCTTAACTTGCAATTTCGAGGACGAAATTCTTTTAAGGGGGGAAGATTGTAACGACCCAGAATTTTTGATAACTTAAATTTGAATATTTAATTTATTTTTAATATTAATAAGTGGAATTTTTAAGTCGAATAATTTATTTTTCGAATATTGGATTTAATGGGATAATTTAATCGATTTATTTAATAGTGAAATTCCACAAATAATTAGATATTGGGTTAAATATGATTGAAAATGGTTTGGAAAATTTTGTTTTATCATATTTAAGTTATATAAATATTTTAGAACTTTTAAAATTGAATTTGGAATTAATTTGTGAAAATTGATTATTTTAATATTTAAATTATCGACTGAAAAATAGCCAATTTTTGAACAGTCTCGGAATTGAACGAAACAAGTTCCATTGGATCCGTAATAGTTAATTATTATCGGATTTCAATTTTCGTAGCAATCGGAGTTGTCGTTTGACCGTGGCAGCTCGAAACGCATCAATATCGTTTTAATTTTAATTCGGCGAGTTAAAATAGCCATTTTTCAAACGGTCTCGGATTTCGACGAAACCAGTTTCATCGGATCCGTAATGTGATATTATTGCAAGATTTCAAATTTCAAGTCAATCGGATTTATCGTTTGTCCGGTACAAGCCAAAACGCCTAGAAATCGCTTAAATCGGTTTAAATTTAAATTGATCGTTTAATTCCGTATCTCACACATATGATGGAATTAGCTTCCGAAACTTGTTCCATTGTGTCCGGAATGTGGAAAAACCTTAGAATCGCCTGTCGGCATGCGTCGTTTGGAGTTCGTTTGCAAAAGTGTCAATTTGGGATTTTTATTATTTAAATAATAATTGTATGTGGTTATAAATGCAAATTTTCACCAAAACCCTAGCTCATCATGTTTATGGCCGGCCCTAATTATTCAAAGGCCAGAAATCACCCAACTTCCACCTCAAATCCACACCAATCCGTCGACATTTTCCACGAACTTTCTAAACGGAAATCGAAGAGCACGCTGTGAACTACAACTTCAACGGTCGAGATCGAAATTGGAGCAACGAGCAGTGGGCGAGGGGCCCGCGTTCTCTGGAGGCTGCGCACGCAACCCAAGGAGGAGGAGAGGGCCGAGCTCCACTCCAGGGCAGCCGAGCATGGCTCTCGTGTAGGCGGTCGCAATGGTGCGTCCTGATCGTGCTACAATGCGTCGGAGAGGTTGCGATTTCAAACCCTAGATTGGAGCTTATGGGTTCTTTTGCACGATGATAGGCTGGAGATGGAACGCACGCACGGGAGAGATGAGTAAGGGAGTGGGGCCCACGCGCGTGTAGGGTTGGAGGTGGATTCTTTTTTTTTTATTTGTTTTGGTTAGTTTAAATTTAAAGATTCAAATCGTGTAACTTAAAAACGTGATAACTTTTTGCTGCGAGGTCCAAATTGAACGAGATTTTTTGCGTTGGCTTCGTACGCCGAGCTCTTCGCAATGCAGCTGGTTTGGAGTCGATCGGAGCTCGTTTGAATTTCGGGTAAAATTAAACGTTCGTTTAATTTTATTCGAAACGAACGCGAAAACGGAAACAAAATCAAGGTGAGAACTCCTCACTCAATCGAAAGGTTTTGTTTAAAATTTTAAATAGTTGGTGTTGATTGATGATTGCTGTTTGATTGTGCTAGTAGATATAGTAGGATATATACTATATATAGCGATATATATATATTGGCATATGTATATATCGGATTTGATTTCCCGCCTCGTATAGCGGATGAGACCCTATTGCGCCGTTATTAAGCGGATATTTTATAAAAATCCCATATACCGCGATATTCCACCTCGAAGTGGAATTGGTATTGTGCTAACGTCTGTGGATGCAGGGTAACAGGTTGGAGGGATCCAACTGGATTCCTCACATATTTATCTGTTTATGAATATTATGTTGATTGTTGATAATCATATTGATATATGACACTTATTCCCGTGATTGACTATCTGATGTTGTTGCATCATCGGATTCAAATTTTTAAAAATTAAAAATAACGGTTTTGAATTTAAAAAGGGGTTTTAAATCGATTTTTCAAAGAATAAGGGTTATTAAAATTTTGAATTGATTAAATTTTAAAATAAATAGATGGATAAAATTTTATGTTTTAAAAATTTATATTTTTATAAAATATAACTTAAAAGAAATTTTTAACAATAATAGGTTTTTATAAAATAGTTAAATTTGGTTTTTGGGAAGTTATTATTATTAATGGTTTATATAAAGGATTTTATAAATGGATGTTTTTAAATAAAAATCATTGGGGTTATAGAATAAATTTATAAAATGCTGAGTTGATGTATAACATGAATTTCATTATAAATCTATAGATATATAATTTGTGAAATTTATAAAAAGAATGGTTATTGGGAAGTGAAGTTTTATAAGTTATTGACTTATAAAAATGAATTTGGGGCATAAAAAGGGGGTTTGTAGAAATTGTTAATAAATGAAGATTTCATTAGTTGAAATTATTATAAACCATAAAGAAATCTTGTAAGTGATAAGATTTTAAATTGGTGAAGTTCAAAGGAACGATTTGGTAAATAAATAATATTATAAGTATTTAACTTATAATATTGATTTTAGTATATAATCGAGTTATGTAAATCGAATTGGACTAATAAAAGGGGATTTCTAAAACGAAGTTTCATAAATAGAAATGGGATGTATGGACATTGTTATAAATCCGAAAAATCAATTTAATTTGATAAATTGAATATGGAATTTGTTAAAGGGGTTGTATTCACTATTTTTGAACGGTGAATGTATTATTTTATTAAATGAACGTGTTTTGGAAAAGAACGTTTTAAATGGAATTTAAAACTAATTAAAGACGTTTTAAGATATGTTAAGTATCGAAATCATAGATTTCAACATTGATTGTTGAAATAGACGATTTCGAGAAATAGAAGGGAATATTTTGAATAGTAGTGGATTTATGTATCCATTTTTTTTATTTCAAATCCATATACTAGTGTTTTTGGGTTGTCGTAAATGATGTTTTACGCAACATTCGTTTTTAACCCAAATAAATGTGAATAAAGGAATGTTTTCTTAAAGAGAATGGAATTAATACTTAACTATGGTTTAAGCATATGGAATATTTTCGAATTGTTGAAAATAAATTGAATTGTGAATTACTTATTTTTAAATAAGTTTAGAAAATGATTTTCCAATATGGAATGGAACGTTTTTGTGAATTCACCTTTTAAAGGTAAAAGTGTAAGCGAATATTTTGGAATCGATTTGAAATCAAATATGAATGGGTATTTGGGATTTAATTCACGTTGGAATTTATAATAGGAAGGGAAATTGGTTTAAAAATAAATGTTGATTTATTTTTAAAGATGGAAATAAAATTCACGAATTTGGAGCGTAAAATTTAAAAATAAATCGGTAAGGATTTATATGTTGTTTTGAAATTTGTTTTCAAAAGGGATAAAGGATGAATGGTGGTTTGAAATTTGTTTCCAAATGGTTGAGTTGTGTAATTTGAAATTTGTTTTCAAATGGTTGAGGTGTTTAATTTGAAATGGGTTTTCAAATGGTTAAGTGTGGAAATTATATCATGAAGGTGTTTTGGTAAAGCAAATAAATTGGGCAATTATTTGGAAATTGTGTATATATATCTTGTAAGATATTTTGGGACTTAATAATTTTGGAAAAATTATTTGGAATCTGATGATGTGGCGCATCTTTATTGATAGTTAAATAACCGACTATCAATATTTACCCTTGGACGGTATTGATTGTGTTTGTTTGGAATTGAATGCACACTTATTTTTAAAATAAGCGCTCGCTATTCGGTTTAGCCGGGAGAGGACCTTTGTGTCATATATCCCATTCCGAATATGCGATACGTCGTTTGGATCGCAATTGAAGACCGGCGTGAAGACCGGGTATTTGTGAGAACGATAGGATGACCTATCGATTGTCTCTGCATCGTTAGCTACGATATGGAGATTTCCTTTGTGATGGGAAATTTTATCGGGATTGTGAATACCCGGATTGCAAGGGCTTCTTTGGAAGTGCCTTCGGTTCTGTTCGAACCCGGAACAGACTTGTATGGTTACGTGTCTGACATTACATTTTGAGAGATAGAGTAGATTTCTTTCAAATACATTTCTGTTGGTGGCGGAGAATTTATTCTCTTAGCTTAACACCCTTCTCTGAGACGTACGAGCTCAGAGGTTATGTAGTTGAAGGTTATCAGCGATATTTCCCAATCTGGTAATGTGGCATGCTGAGTGCTGCTGTGTGATGATCATTGGTTGATCGTTTGGATATGATCATTTGTTTGATCATTTATCTTTGTGATTATTGCTTTGGTCATCTGTGGACCCGAAGCATGGCTTTGTTACACAAAGCGTAGCTTTGTGGACGAGACTTCGTCAGGACCTCACTCCCCGGAAATGGTCGAAACAGGAATATGCGGCAAGGTTATGAGGGTCGCTCCCTTTAGGGTATGTCATTTCCTTCTGGAAAAGGGTGGTATCATGGTATGGAGCCCAGATATTTACTCATGTGGAAACACTATATCTATTTCTGTGTGGTGTTGTTGGTATCGAGCGCTCGGATAAAGGTCCCAAAGGACCGGGGGATGACATATTCGTGTAGTAGTTACCTAGTTACAGAGGTAACCCGGCCTTGTGTTGGCAGAGATCTAACCGTAACGTTAGTTTCTCGGGACGTCCCGCCAGAGGCGATCCCATGTGGCAGTAGGAAGTTCCTTAGCCTGACCATTTGTTGGAAATCCAATCAAAACAATACGCGCCCTGTACGGTTTTAGTTGTATAACCTGCCATGGAATGTGGCGGTAACCTGCTATTGAACATGGTAGCTATAGTAGGCATACGACGAAATGTCGTATGCTGGCTAGGATTTATATTCTACTTTCGAAATTGTTTTCTACACTATGCACTAGTAATAATATCAAAAATGATTTGATTTTCGCGTAGTAAGCATCTTTGACTATCATAAGGAGAAATCTCCTCCAATTCTGCGTTTGCATTGTGTGTGTGGCGGGAGGCCTTATGGTAGTTTCATTTTCCAAAAAGCATTGCGGATTTCGAAATTTAAATTTAAATTCTGTTGTTGCTTGTTTAAAGATAAACTGTTTTGAGTTCTCACACCAGTCACATGACTGACCTGGAGTTTATTGTTCCTTTCCTAAACTCTGGGTGCCCACTATTTTCCACACGGGCAGTCTAGAGTTAGGTTATCAGGTTATTCTGGATTCGGGAGTTGCTGTGCAGATCTGGAGGCGAGCCAGATAGCGTGGTCTATTATCTATTGTATATAGTATTTCTTTTCCGCTGTTGTTGTCGTACACTCTGATTGATGTAATGTGATGTAATGTATAAAATGTATAGTTTTTCTTGTTTTAATGAATATTCATTTATCTATTATATGTTGTTCCGCTGCGACTGTGAGATTCTGTTATTGTTTCTCGTTCTGTTACTTGTTTTTCTGTTTTCTCTTCTCTTTCTTTCCTTTCTTCTTCTACCTCTTTCTTCTTCTAAAACCCTAACGGTTCGATTTTTCGGCAACGAAAAATCGCGATCGTTACATTTGGTATCAGAGCATATGGTTAAGCGACAACCTGCTCTGTTGGGTATTACTCATTAGAGATAGAGTCAGTAGTACTCTAGAATGAGTGTGAGTGTAATAATAGATATGAGTGCGTATTTGTTAGTGAATATAAAATTGTTTTATATTGTGATGATTGGTTTGTTGAGTGGTATATGAACCTTCGTCGGCGCAGCCTCGAAAACTGAATCGAAGGGGTTCCTAAACACTTGAATAGAACAATTCGACACAATATTGTTTTAAATTGGGTAAATGAAATAATTTTACCTCGATTATATTTTATATATAAAAAGAAAATAATTTTTCAAGAATTATTGAAGTGTGTATATAATTGATTGCTTGGTTGTTGTAAATGATATATATACATATAAAATAATTAAAAGTTGTTTGAATAAGCTGATAAAAGCAACTATTGTAAAAAGAATAATGGTATAAACCAATGAATCATAAGATGAAATTATAATTAATAATGATTTACAATTGTAAGATAATCATGTATGTATATAAGAAGTAAAATTATATAAGTAAAAGGGTTATAAAAGTGATTTATGAATAGAAAGGAAACTTTTTGAAAGAATAATTAGCATTGATTTCACTATTGTCACTGGGAAATAATAAGGGTGATGACTGCAGCATCATCAGTATCATTTTCGAGTTTCTATGTGATGGATTTGCTACAAAAATGAATTTAAAATTGAAGTTTTGTTGTAATAAATCAATTTGAAATTAAAATTCAACTTGAAGTTGATAAGTATAAGCGAAATAAGTTTTGAACTTATAATATAAGTTAGAAGTTGAATAATAAGTTTATAACTTATTAAATGGGAAAATGTAAGTGAAACCGATTATTGAAATGGTTAAACAATTAAGTTAAATAAAATGAAATACGAAATTTGAACATTGATATGAATTTAACTTAAGTAAAAGTTAAATAGGATTTACTTTAGAATTGAAATCCGAATTGGATTGATAAGTTGAAGCTTAAGTTTATTTGAACGAATGATGTTAAATGGAGTATAACTTAAGTGAAGTTGAATAAAAAATCGATCTTTGCATCAAAGTTAAATAATCAAGTGAATTAAATGATGTAAATAAAGTTGAAATGGAATATAACTTAAGGAATATTGAAAGAATTGATGTTAATATCAAAGTAAGTGAATAAAGTGAGTAAATGAAATTGTTAAAGATGTGAACTTAAATTATATAAATGAAATTCAATTTTATTTGTAAAAAGAACTAGCAATTGAGTTATAGTATGAATTGAATGTTAATCAATAGAATATGAATAAGTTGATATGAAATGATGCATGCAAGTGTAAATTCATTTGAAAATAGTTGAATAGTAGAATGAAAATCAAGTGAATGTTAAACCAATTGGAATTAAAACAGTTGAACCAAATTGAATTTAAGTAAAACGAATAAAATTTGGTTGTATTGGATGTGCATTGGTTGTTATTTGCTTGTTGGTTGATTGTATGAAAATTCCTTAAGTGTTAACGAAATTGAATCTGCTAAATTGAAAGCTATGTAATTGAATTCAAATGAAAATTGGAATGCAAAGTTGAATGAAAATGAATATGCAACTTTAATAGTAAACTAAAAGTGGTATAAGAAGCACGTATTGGAAATTTTATAATTGAATTGGCAAATTGGTTTGAATATTATAATTGGATATTATGCTAGCAGGATATACAGGATATAATGGAATTGGAATTTTGATTTTGAAGTTAAAAAAAATTGAATGGCTCGACAAAAAGGTACGTATTTCAATTTTAATATGAGATTTGATGATTTCCTTCTCCAGCCACTTGGCTTTCTCTTTTCTTTTTGATTCTGAGGGGCCGTGGAGCCGTTTTGTAGTCGCACCGATCTAGCCGCGCAAAGGAGACTCTGGCGAAATTTTTTCGAAAATTTCGGGTGTTAGAAAAATTTTGAGAAATTTTGAAAGTTTGAAATTTGAATTTAAATTTAAATTTGAATTGTTAAGCAAACAATGTTGTTTGAAACCTATAATTGAAGTTGGAAAGCTAATTGAAATGATAGTAAATCTTTAATAAAAAGATTGGTGTTAGAAGGTTGATAAAACTATTAGTTTTGGAAAAATAATAAACGGATTATGAATTATTCTCCTTAACTTGCAATTTCGAGGACGAAATTCTTTTAAGGGGGGAAGATTGTAACGACCCAGAATTTTTGATAACTTAAATTTGAATATTTAATTTATTTTTAATATTAATAAGTGGAATTTTTAAGTCGAATAATTTATTTTTCGAATATTGGATTTAATGGGATAATTTAATCGATTTATTTAATAGTGAAATTCCACAAATAATTAGATATTGGGTTAAATATGATTGAAAATGGTTTGGAAAATTTTGTTTTATCATATTTAAGTTATATAAATATTTTAGAACTTTTAAAATTGAATTTGGAATTAATTTGTGAAAATTGATTATTTTAATATTTAAATTATCGACTGAAAAATAGCCAATTTTTGAACAGTCTCGGAATTGAACGAAACAAGTTCCATTGGATCCGTAATAGTTAATTATTATCGGATTTCAATTTTCGTAGCAATCGGAGTTGTCGTTTGACCGTGGCAGCTCGAAACGCATCAATATCGTTTTAATTTTAATTCGGCGAGTTAAAATAGCCATTTTTCAAACGGTCTCGGATTTCGACGAAACCAGTTTCATCGGATCCGTAATGTGATATTATTGCAAGATTTCAAATTTCAAGTCAATCGGATTTATCGTTTGTCCGGTACAAGCCAAAACGCCTAGAAATCGCTTAAATCGGTTTAAATTTAAATTGATCGTTTAATTCCGTATCTCACACATATGATGGAATTAGCTTCCGAAACTTGTTCCATTGTGTCCGGAATGTGGAAAAACCTTAGAATCGCCTGTCGGCATGCGTCGTTTGGAGTTCGTTTGCAAAAGTGTCAATTTGGGATTTTTATTATTTAAATAATAATTGTATGTGGTTATAAATGCAAATTTTCACCAAAACCCTAGCTCATCATGTTTATGGCCGGCCCTAATTATTCAAAGGCCAGAAATCACCCAACTTCCACCTCAAATCCACACCAATCCGTCGACATTTTCCACGAACTTTCTAAACGGAAATCGAAGAGCACGCTGTGAACTACAACTTCAACGGTCGAGATCGAAATTGGAGCAACGAGCAGTGGGCGAGGGGCCCGCGTTCTCTGGAGGCTGCGCACGCAACCCAAGGAGGAGGAGAGGGCCGAGCTCCACTCCAGGGCAGCCGAGCATGGCTCTCGTGTAGGCGGTCGCAATGGTGCGTCCTGATCGTGCTACAATGCGTCGGAGAGGTTGCGATTTCAAACCCTAGATTGGAGCTTATGGGTTCTTTTGCACGATGATAGGCTGGAGATGGAACGCACGCACGGGAGAGATGAGTAAGGGAGTGGGGCCCACGCGCGTGTAGGGTTGGAGGTGGATTCTTTTTTTTTTATTTGTTTTGGTTAGTTTAAATTTAAAGATTCAAATCGTGTAACTTAAAAACGTGATAACTTTTTGCTGCGAGGTCCAAATTGAACGAGATTTTTTGCGTTGGCTTCGTACGCCGAGCTCTTCGCAATGCAGCTGGTTTGGAGTCGATCGGAGCTCGTTTGAATTTCGGGTAAAATTAAACGTTCGTTTAATTTTATTCGAAACGAACGCGAAAACGGAAACAAAATCAAGGTGAGAACTCCTCACTCAATCGAAAGGTTTTGTTTAAAATTTTAAATAGTTGGTGTTGATTGATGATTGCTGTTTGATTGTGCTAGTAGATATAGTAGGATATATACTATATATAGCGATATATATATATTGGCATATGTATATATCGGATTTGATTTCCCGCCTCGTATAGCGGATGAGACCCTATTGCGCCGTTATTAAGCGGATATTTTATAAAAATCCCATATACCGCGATATTCCACCTCGAAGTGGAATTGGTATTGTGCTAACGTCTGTGGATGCAGGGTAACAGGTTGGAGGGATCCAACTGGATTCCTCACATATTTATCTGTTTATGAATATTATGTTGATTGTTGATAATCATATTGATATATGACACTTATTCCCGTGATTGACTATCTGATGTTGTTGCATCATCGGATTCAAATTTTTAAAAATTAAAAATAACGGTTTTGAATTTAAAAAGGGGTTTTAAATCGATTTTTCAAAGAATAAGGGTTATTAAAATTTTGAATTGATTAAATTTTAAAATAAATAGATGGATAAAATTTTATGTTTTAAAAATTTATATTTTTATAAAATATAACTTAAAAGAAATTTTTAACAATAATAGGTTTTTATAAAATAGTTAAATTTGGTTTTTGGGAAGTTATTATTATTAATGGTTTATATAAAGGATTTTATAAATGGATGTTTTTAAATAAAAATCATTGGGGTTATAGAATAAATTTATAAAATGCTGAGTTGATGTATAACATGAATTTCATTATAAATCTATAGATATATAATTTGTGAAATTTATAAAAAGAATGGTTATTGGGAAGTGAAGTTTTATAAGTTATTGACTTATAAAAATGAATTTGGGGCATAAAAAGGGGGTTTGTAGAAATTGTTAATAAATGAAGATTTCATTAGTTGAAATTATTATAAACCATAAAGAAATCTTGTAAGTGATAAGATTTTAAATTGGTGAAGTTCAAAGGAACGATTTGGTAAATAAATAATATTATAAGTATTTAACTTATAATATTGATTTTAGTATATAATCGAGTTATGTAAATCGAATTGGACTAATAAAAGGGGATTTCTAAAACGAAGTTTCATAAATAGAAATGGGATGTATGGACATTGTTATAAATCCGAAAAATCAATTTAATTTGATAAATTGAATATGGAATTTGTTAAAGGGGTTGTATTCACTATTTTTGAACGGTGAATGTATTATTTTATTAAATGAACGTGTTTTGGAAAAGAACGTTTTAAATGGAATTTAAAACTAATTAAAGACGTTTTAAGATATGTTAAGTATCGAAATCATAGATTTCAACATTGATTGTTGAAATAGACGATTTCGAGAAATAGAAGGGAATATTTTGAATAGTAGTGGATTTATGTATCCATTTTTTTTATTTCAAATCCATATACTAGTGTTTTTGGGTTGTCGTAAATGATGTTTTACGCAACATTCGTTTTTAACCCAAATAAATGTGAATAAAGGAATGTTTTCTTAAAGAGAATGGAATTAATACTTAACTATGGTTTAAGCATATGGAATATTTTCGAATTGTTGAAAATAAATTGAATTGTGAATTACTTATTTTTAAATAAGTTTAGAAAATGATTTTCCAATATGGAATGGAACGTTTTTGTGAATTCACCTTTTAAAGGTAAAAGTGTAAGCGAATATTTTGGAATCGATTTGAAATCAAATATGAATGGGTATTTGGGATTTAATTCACGTTGGAATTTATAATAGGAAGGGAAATTGGTTTAAAAATAAATGTTGATTTATTTTTAAAGATGGAAATAAAATTCACGAATTTGGAGCGTAAAATTTAAAAATAAATCGGTAAGGATTTATATGTTGTTTTGAAATTTGTTTTCAAAAGGGATAAAGGATGAATGGTGGTTTGAAATTTGTTTCCAAATGGTTGAGTTGTGTAATTTGAAATTTGTTTTCAAATGGTTGAGGTGTTTAATTTGAAATGGGTTTTCAAATGGTTAAGTGTGGAAATTATATCATGAAGGTGTTTTGGTAAAGCAAATAAATTGGGCAATTATTTGGAAATTGTGTATATATATCTTGTAAGATATTTTGGGACTTAATAATTTTGGAAAAATTATTTGGAATCTGATGATGTGGCGCATCTTTATTGATAGTTAAATAACCGACTATCAATATTTACCCTTGGACGGTATTGATTGTGTTTGTTTGGAATTGAATGCACACTTATTTTTAAAATAAGCGCTCGCTATTCGGTTTAGCCGGGAGAGGACCTTTGTGTCATATATCCCATTCCGAATATGCGATACGTCGTTTGGATCGCAATTGAAGACCGGCGTGAAGACCGGGTATTTGTGAGAACGATAGGATGACCTATCGATTGTCTCTGCATCGTTAGCTACGATATGGAGATTTCCTTTGTGATGGGAAATTTTATCGGGATTGTGAATACCCGGATTGCAAGGGCTTCTTTGGAAGTGCCTTCGGTTCTGTTCGAACCCGGAACAGACTTGTATGGTTACGTGTCTGACATTACATTTTGAGAGATAGAGTAGATTTCTTTCAAATACATTTCTGTTGGTGGCGGAGAATTTATTCTCTTAGCTTAACACCCTTCTCTGAGACGTACGAGCTCAGAGGTTATGTAGTTGAAGGTTATCAGCGATATTTCCCAATCTGGTAATGTGGCATGCTGAGTGCTGCTGTGTGATGATCATTGGTTGATCGTTTGGATATGATCATTTGTTTGATCATTTATCTTTGTGATTATTGCTTTGGTCATCTGTGGACCCGAAGCATGGCTTTGTTACACAAAGCGTAGCTTTGTGGACGAGACTTCGTCAGGACCTCACTCCCCGGAAATGGTCGAAACAGGAATATGCGGCAAGGTTATGAGGGTCGCTCCCTTTAGGGTATGTCATTTCCTTCTGGAAAAGGGTGGTATCATGGTATGGAGCCCAGATATTTACTCATGTGGAAACACTATATCTATTTCTGTGTGGTGTTGTTGGTATCGAGCGCTCGGATAAAGGTCCCAAAGGACCGGGGGATGACATATTCGTGTAGTAGTTACCTAGTTACAGAGGTAACCCGGCCTTGTGTTGGCAGAGATCTAACCGTAACGTTAGTTTCTCGGGACGTCCCGCCAGAGGCGATCCCATGTGGCAGTAGGAAGTTCCTTAGCCTGACCATTTGTTGGAAATCCAATCAAAACAATACGCGCCCTGTACGGTTTTAGTTGTATAACCTGCCATGGAATGTGGCGGTAACCTGCTATTGAACATGGTAGCTATAGTAGGCATACGACGAAATGTCGTATGCTGGCTAGGATTTATATTCTACTTTCGAAATTGTTTTCTACACTATGCACTAGTAATAATATCAAAAATGATTTGATTTTCGCGTAGTAAGCATCTTTGACTATCATAAGGAGAAATCTCCTCCAATTCTGCGTTTGCATTGTGTGTGTGGCGGGAGGCCTTATGGTAGTTTCATTTTCCAAAAAGCATTGCGGATTTCGAAATTTAAATTTAAATTCTGTTGTTGCTTGTTTAAAGATAAACTGTTTTGAGTTCTCACACCAGTCACATGACTGACCTGGAGTTTATTGTTCCTTTCCTAAACTCTGGGTGCCCACTATTTTCCACACGGGCAGTCTAGAGTTAGGTTATCAGGTTATTCTGGATTCGGGAGTTGCTGTGCAGATCTGGAGGCGAGCCAGATAGCGTGGTCTATTATCTATTGTATATAGTATTTCTTTTCCGCTGTTGTTGTCGTACACTCTGATTGATGTAATGTGATGTAATGTATAAAATGTATAGTTTTTCTTGTTTTAATGAATATTCATTTATCTATTATATGTTGTTCCGCTGCGACTGTGAGATTCTGTTATTGTTTCTCGTTCTGTTACTTGTTTTTCTGTTTTCTCTTCTCTTTCTTTCCTTTCTTCTTCTACCTCTTTCTTCTTCTAAAACCCTAACGGTTCGATTTTTCGGCAACGAAAAATCGCGATCGTTACATCTAGGGTATGCTCATATAAAAGGTCAAAGATAAAGGAAATAAATAACAAGATTTAATGATACTATCAAGGTATTCAGATTAAAAGAAGAAGGTAACAGAGATTATGAGGTAGCAAACACACAAAAAGAATATTGGTAGACTGAAAGTTATAGAAGGCAAGATAGAGGTGGAAAAGTTATTCCGCCAAGCTTGTTGCTAATATGTTATTCAAAAAAGTGCAAAGTTTGTATTCCTACCGAAAACTTCATGGGGATGCATGGTTTATTCCAAGATCGGGTGTAGTGATGGAAGTAATGAATAGACAATTTTAATCAGAAACCATAAAGGAAAAGTTAAGATACGAGGATTGCAAAAGGATGGTATGTTAGAAAGGTCCATTCAAGTTAGAAGTGATAGAGCCACAACATCGTCAGTGTTAGTTGATATTGAAGGGCAGCTTCCAGCGGTTGTTCTTTTTTGGTTGGGTTGTAAGCACAGTTGTCTTTATTGGGTGAGGGTTGTTACAATGTTGGTATATATGGTTTGCGAGATCCAAAAGAATCTGATTTGATTCATGTCATTTCCTTATTTCGCTATAACCGGATAACATACCCTAGTTTTAAATTAGAATGCCTTTTTTATGGAGTTCCTCGATAAAGTAAAAGTAAATATAGATTCTGTGAAGGAAAAAGTTGTTTTAGGAATAAAAAAATTGGCAATGTATTATATACTATATTTATGTATGATTTTTAATGATATTTCTTTAGATTCTTTACTTTTACTAAAACCAACTTAGTAATAAATTATGATCGTTGCTTTTTCTATCTTAGTTATTGTTTTGTTTTAACATAAATATTTAAAATCTATATAATAAAAGAGCTTTGTGAGACAAACGGGAGACAAAGAGCGGATGAGATTTATTTTTAGAAAAGGACATTGGAAGGCTGCAAAGTTTATGCTGAGTTGTGGGTTGCCATAATGTGCTGAAAATATGGTGTTCCCACTACTTTCACGCGTGCCCAGAAATCACTTTCTATAACTGCTCCCACTCCCATGTCCTAGATTAATTTATTCTTCTTCTCTCAACAAACTCTCTTCCATACAAAGAAATTCAAAATTTGAATAATGGTTATTAAACTATTGTTTCCCAAATAGTTCTTAATTTACACCTACGTCAACAGGGCATTCATTCTCCTACACTTCATTTGCACGATTTGTTCTTACATATGATGGTACTTTCATCTTCTCTTTTTGCTCATCGTTTTCTTATATATCGTCAAACTGATACTTACTCAACAAATTCCACTTTTCCATTTTGTTCTTTCGAATTACGAATTTTTAGCATCCATCTGTATGTATGTATATATACTGATTATTTCATAGGTTTTATCTTCTTTTTTGTTATATCCGGTTATGCTTATAAACTAATTGTGAAAATGGTAAAATAAATATTTAAAATTTGTATTAAATTTATGGAAATATTTTGAATTTTACTAACTTTTCACTATTGAAAACATTGTTTTGCACATAAATATAAAAAAATTTAAATATTTTTGCAATTAACTTTAAATATAAAGGCATTAGATATAAAGGCACTAGATGTTTTGAATTTTACTCACTCTTTGACCACAAGCCACACATCAGTCTTAATTAAAACTTAAAGTGATATTTTCCTATTGTATTTTTCCTTTGAATTTGAGTATTTTATAACTTTATGTACATGATAACGTTTGTTGTTTAGTAAGAACTACAGGAGAAGGAGGTCAAAAAGAGCAGTATTTTAAGAAGATGCAAAATGGAGTTTGTGGTTTTTTGGGTTCGATATGTGAGGAGGGATTATTGAAGAAAGAGCACAAAAGATGGACTTTGCAAATTATGTTTTTAAGGACATATAACATATTGGTTGTGAGCATTTATTTTCTTGGTTACAATAATGATGTAATTTATCCATGGTTGCACGTTCTATTCTAGCTATAACTTCTTTCATGATTTAAATTCTGTTTCTCTTTAGTTGGATAAATGCATGCGGTCCTTTTTTTCCAAATTTGTATGGAATACAAACAAGCACATATATTCTAAATTCTTTTCTTCATCAATTGTACAACCAAAGCTATCATCTTTTTGTTTAAGTTTTGTGATTTTCATATTTTAACCTTATTGTTATTATTATTCTATAGATGTAAGTAACGTACGAGTTTCCATATTTACTATAAAACTTCCTGATGTTTGTTACAACTTTTAACATTTGTTACTGACTGGTATATCATCTCCATGTGTTTCAATCTCCGAGTTAGAACTTTTTGAAATATCATTATGTTGTTTCATAATACGTTTAATTTCCTTTATGTTTTGTTTTCCTTTTAGCAACTGGACGTAATCTCTGTTTAGTAATACTTTACCATTTGGCAAATCAATTTACGTGTTGGGAATGTATGGCAATACGTACCTAGATAAATACCATAATGTTATTACTATAATGTACAATTATTCCCAAATATATTAAACGAATTAAATAATATTGAATTTGACAAAACCTGTGCAATGTTCATCACATTTTTGTCAAATAGTTGCATATGGAAGACAATTTCGATTAATCTCTTTTTGTTACATAAAACAAATTCAATAAGCTAATTAAATTAAATGACAGAAGAAAAATATAAAAGATATATATCTATACATTTTTATATTCATCATGGCCTTTTAATTAATAAAAATTTCATATGTGAATGCTAAAACTATTTTCATGTAAACAGAAAAAATATAATTTAAATTAATATAATTAGGGTAGGGCATTATTAAAGGAACTTCATTTTTGGAGGAGAGAGGTAAATTTTAGGGTGTCATCCAAAAAAGTAATCGTTATGAGACTATACCAAATCAAATGATTTATTATTTTACACCTTGCACAAAGCAAAATTTAGCAAGATCCCATCAAAAAATTAAACAAAAAATGATGATGGTTTATCGAAAGCCATTTTTGGTGGGATATGATCAGAAGAAAGTAAAAAACAGCAAAGAATCATTCAAATATCGAGGACAGTTACATATACATATATATATATATATCTGTGTGTGTGTATTCTACTAAGGTGGACAAATTGTTTTGGCACACCCTATGGAAATTTTTCAAAAAATATCTTCCTCTATTCGAAATTGGAGTTTCTTTAACAATCTATACAATTATCAAAATCTTTGGAATATAATTTTAAAGATCAATCCTTTAACCTCAAAAAATCTTAAGTAACCTATTATCAAAAATCGATATTGTATGTACGATCATGTTACTCTTTCTTCTAATTATAGATAGAGTTGTCAATGTGTACCTGAAAAATTTGAAACCAATCCGTATCCATATTTGAAATATAAAAAATTATCTGATATCCGAAATATGACCATGACGTATTTGATAATTATCCGTTTGGTGTTTTATCAAGATTATAGTTATTTTTTGTGTATTTTAGTACGTAAAATGATTGTCTTTACTATTTTATCTAGGTAAAAAATTAATATGTATATTAAAATCAATATTTGCTACTTAAAATTATTTGTCTTAGAATATTTATTATTTTTAATATATTTAATACTTAAATGAGTTTATAGTAAATCAAAATTTTATATTTATTTGGATTTATTGGTTGTGAACTGTTCGAAGAATCTTTGATAAATGTTCGATATCCATCTGCATCTATGGATACGGATATCCAATATTTGAAAATGATTTTGTATATGGATACAGATATGGCATTATCTATGTCCAAAAATATCCATTTACATGTCTAATTGTAGACCTTATGTTCATACTTTAAGGTTTTTAACTAATAAGGAACCCATATCATATCTATAAGAAATGCAAAAAAATTAACATATATACATAACCATCTTCGCATCTGTGCAACGCACGGGCTACATACTAGTAATTTAATAGGAGTTCCTTATATAGACACTACCGTATTAATGTATTTAATTATATTAACATAGCCATTTATAAAGAATTTATGATTAATAATATTTATAAGTAATAAAAATAACCATTATCACTGATGCTTGTTCATTTTTATTCCATAGGACATTATTAGTTTATTTTGGTCTTCGTCATGTATAAGTATGTAAGGATATATATATATTTATATATGTTTTTATTTATAGTTATTGGTATTGTATGTTGGAATATATATTAATTATTAACACACTTATTTAATAAAAATTTAAATTTATATCTAGACTTTAATATAAATAAAAAATTATATACACATGTATGTTTGTCGAACAGCTGTCTTTTATGATTTTAACAGTTGTAGAAATGACTATCAATGTCATTTACTGTGTCGATGAAATTATTGATTGATATTGTTGGTTTGATGAGGGTCGTTTTAGTTGAGGTTGATTCTAGATTCATTATATCTTCGCTTTTATCTCTTTACTTTATTCCCTTTCATGTTGATTTTATGTGACGACCTGGGTTTTCTGACATAGTTATTAGGTAATTAATTGATTTTATTTATTTGGATATTAAATTTTATTAGTCAAATAAATAAATTTTCTAATATTTAAATATTTGAATACATATAAAATTAATTAAAAACTATATTTAATATTGAATTATAAAATCTTTGGATATGATAAATTTTATAGAAATATAAATAAAACTCCACCACTAAAATTCAACGTAGAATATATTTGTATATAAATATAAATACATACAATTTAATGATGTTCATATATATATGTATATATAAGCATATAAGAGTGTGTGTAGATGTGTGTGTATGTGTGCGCGTGCGCCGTATAAAGTAATGTATATGGAAATTTGCATAAATGTATGCACATATATAGGAGTGATGACACGATATACATAAGTATATGTGTGTATATATATAATAGTGAATAAGTATAATGTAAATACATGTGTAAATAAATGTATACATATCTACAAGGAAGCACAAACTTTGTGATAACAATTAAATGTATATATGTAAAGATATATATATATATATGTTCATATGTATATATATACATTACTATAAAATGGAAAATGCAAACATATACACATAAGGATATATATATATATATCAATTCATATAAATGTACATGCAAACACATAAGGGAACATAGCAATTTAATAAACATCATCTCAAGCATACAATAAATCAAATCCTTCACTCAAAATTCAAGTTAACTCAACAATTTAACAAAATCAAATCAGGTCTACATATTTTCAAATCAAAATAAACAAAAGAAAAATAGAAATGAAAAAAATAGCCTGTAAAAGAAGCATCAACCACTATAGCTTTTAATGTACACTTTCACTTCCTTTATATACACACATACATATCACTGCCTTGTATGTATATAGTTCGCTAAAACAATGAAAAAAAGAAGAAGCTACCATTGATAACCAAAAAAACTTGGAGGAGAATTAAACTAAAAAGCAATGTTCATTGTTATGATAACAGTGAGTATAACACTTACATTTTCAACTGGTTATATATACATATAAACATACAATTATGCCTGATCTGGGCTAAGTTTGATGTGTACATATGTGTATGAATAAGAATTAGACATGAAGAAATAAGAATTAGACATGAAGAAGCTTCAGTTACTGGAAAGAAAAATATATTCCGTTCATAGTTTTAGTCAAAGTAGTTAAACATTCATTTCAAAAATCAATATCCTCTTATCCTTTTAGATTTAAGCTTTGATTCCAAAACAAAATTAGTTTTTTCTAGTGTAGATCAATTTAAAGTTTATTACATTTGATACCATGAGACATAGAGGAAGAAAAGACTATATTACAGTAATAACTCAAGTTTGGTTGAAATTTGAATATCAAACTTAAATTTTTGGTTTATATGACCATGATCGTTATTGGAATTCATAAATTTTAGAGTTAGTTTGGTGATTTTTAATCGAACGTGGAGGTAGGAAGCGGAAGATTAACGGAATTGGGTCTTCATCGAAATTGTTGTGATTTGATCGATTTCGTGGCTAGGAGCTTGGCACGGATGAGGAAGAGGGGAAGGCGCAGTCGAGAAAAATGCCACCGCATTTTTTATGGGGTATGGCGATGGGTCGAGGCGGCTTTAGGGTTTAGGCTCGCGTTTGTAGGTGGTTCGGTCTCGAGTTAATGGTGATGGCATGGGGCCACTAGAAAGGGGCGGTCATGGTGGAAAAGAAGGAGTGGGTGGCGGTGAAGCTCCTGGCGAATTTTGAGGGAAAATAATGGTCGATGGCGCTGTGGTGAGGTGTTTATGGAAAGCCTGGTGGTTCCAGTTTTTGCTTGGATGTTCGAATTTTTCGAATGTGGGTTGCGCGTGTTCTAGGAGGTGGAGCGAAGGTGGGGTGGCCATAGGCGATGTGAGGGGTAGATCGGCGGTAGAGTTTGGTTATCAGGAAGCGTATGCACGTGCACACGTTGAGGTACAAAGGCAGGCTCAAATGAAAGAAAAGAAGGAAAGGGAAAGAAGGAAGTGAAGGAGAAAGGTTGGAGCCTGAGTGTTTTCGTGGGCCGGTTGAAACTCATTGTGTCATAGTTTTTAAAAGAAAGGAAATATATATATGTATATGTATATATATATATATATAAATTTACCTGATAACCTTTAGATTTAGACATGTTCATCTTCCATTTAGAACCATTTGACATGAGAAATTTTTGCAGCATAAACCTTCCACCCAGCGTATAGACCGATATAGTTTGTTACTTTCCTTATTATATAAATTTAATTATTTATAAGTAATTAAAGTGAGTTAATAAATAAAGTCTTATGTGATTAATCTTATGTTGTTTACTAAATTAATTATTAATAGAATGGTTCAATTTTTAATTCACTAAATATAAATTATTTTATAATTTCTTCAGTTATAAATAAATATGGATTAAACATAAATGGATTCAGTTGATTGAAGTTAATCAAATTCCGATTTGTAAATTGTTTAATGTGAATTATTGATCGTTAAATTAGTTAATAATCTATACTTTGGTATATTGTTATCGGATATTTAAATACTTGTCCTTATTTGCACTAATTAGAAGCCAAGCGAAATTTAATGGTGAAAATAAAATGATGATACGTTCTATTTGGAATAAACATCTGAAATAATTCCCATACGTGGGTATTGTCACCCTAAATATAAGTTGTTTATTTTAAACAATTTACCTTTTAAATTATTGCCTGGATTCAAAGGGACTGGGATCAGATATCAGTGTATCCGGAACCACTTTGAATTGAAAATTCCTAAGAACCTCTATGGGTTTTTATGCTAGAATTGGATTAGGTTTTTACAAATTCAATCATTTTAAATAAGTAAATTGTACTTAGACATTGTTAAAATATCTATGGATTCTAAAAATATGTTTTGGTTATAATCAGTTAAAAACCCGTCGTGTTGTACGAGTTACCTTTGCTCAAAAGTTTTTCATAACTTAAGTATTTTAATTTAAGTGTGTTTACTCACGCTTGTTTCCAGCATGATTTAGGTGTTTCTTTATTGTAATGCTTGGGTCAGACCGTGTATTACAGTTTTCAGATTAGGATGTTTTTTGAGCTCAGGAGACGAGTTGGATGGCAAAGACGTATTGCACGTACTTGGTTATATTCCACTGTGTGATAGGCTGTATATTCAACAGGACAAGTTATTATAACTGTCCAGATTTATACATATGATGTTTGTACTCTGATAACTTGTATGTATATTAACAGCTACAGCTTTCCTTTGTATAAAATGCTGTTATTATATATTATATTTGTTCCGCTGCGATGTAAGATTCTTGTTGTTGTTGTTGTTTTATGTTCTTCTTTTATCTTTTTTCTTCTTTAACCTTGACAATCTGGTATTTCCAGTACTCGATTTCTCGACACTCTATACAGTGGACGTATTAGTGTCGATTTTCGGGGGTCGAAAATCGCCCAGTCGTTACAGTTTACGTAGGATATATCTTATTATCTTTGTGACGACCCACCTTTTTGACACTTTAAAATCGACACTGCTACATTCTTGGCATTCACTGCCGCAAATTCATGTGCCGAAAAGGCATATTGATCAAGGGTAAAAAAATAACACGGAACAGAATCGAAAACAGAATCTCCCATGAATGGAATAATTAGATATTATTAACCACAAAATCTTTTACAGCAGAAAAATTTGAACACAAATCAGATTCTAATCTAGGTTCAACCTAGATAGTTATAAATCCTTTGTCCTTACAAATGCTGAAAAACAACAAAACAAATGCAGCAGAAAATAGAATACGTCCAAACGTTGATGAAGATCACGAGCTCTCCTTTGGAAACTCCAAGTGTCTTTGGCTAAACCTAAAACTAACTGGATCTAACCCAAGTATTAAAAATACCTGAATCGGGCTTAGTAAACCAGCGTGAGAAAACTCGAATTACAAATATATATGACTGTTTCATAGATTAGATTGATGCCAATCAAAACCTTTTAAAAGAAGGGTATCTCGTAAGACCATGCCGCATATAAACACGAACGAGGTTTTTCCTTACGATAACTAAAATATTTCGTATCAAAACAAACTTTATACTACCATTAATGTGATTGGTTCAAAAACACTTTTCAAATAAATATATAAAGAAGGTACCAATACCTTGACAATGTCAACTGGTGTATATGATACCAAAGGGGTAGTTAAAATGTTTACAAAGCGTTACATCTATTTTGGGAATACAACCAAAACGGCAAAGCTCGTATTGGAATTGGATTTTCAACATGATAGGGAACTAGTGGCCATTTACTCCGATGTGAAATCCACGCATAGCATCCTAGTCTTCTGTGACTATTCACTTTTCTCAAGCAAGCCTCCGTACTACATTGTTACACTACTATGGAATAGTGTATTTCAGTGGATTTGCTCTTACTCAGTCGAGCCTCCAATACCTTCCCATTTAAACCATTGAGGATCTAAACACTAATGGACTCCTCTATCATCAATAAAACCGACATCCTTAAATATATGTGTAGTAGACCACATAGTATACCGTATCATTCCTGGGATGCGAGGCACATGAAGCTACGCTCTTCTTCCCACAAAGCCAAGGTTTTCTTTTGACAAATGCATGTTTTTCTTTTTGCAAAGCCACTCTTTTCTTTTCATAAACCAAATTCCACTTAGAATGGAACATTGCCATTTCTAACAACACACTATTGATTTCTAAAAAAGTACAAACTCTAAGCTTGTACATCTGAGAGAAAGGTGTTAAGTATATGAGGGGTTACCTCCTAAACCACCAAATAATGTACGTTTATAGAGATCGGTACATTCTTTTAGAAATGCAATGTCTGACACTCATCCATACAAGTTGCCCAGGTCAAGGACAAACTGAAGGCACTCCTCCTACTACTTCCTATTTGGGAATCACCCTTAGGACTAGTAGCAAGTACTCCTTGCAAATTGAAGATTTTCAGAATGAACGCACTACTACCACTATATATATATATATATATATATATATATATGTATGTATGTATAGGATTAACCCAGGGGTTAGTGGCAAGCAGCCTTACATCATGAACATCTCCGTCTTCAAATAATTGTCTTTAACATGTCTTCACTTTCAAACATTTATATTGGTTCAAAGTGGTTTTCGAACAAGAATTACCCAAATCTGACCTCGGTTTCTCTGAACCAATCATCGATAAAAAGATATCAAGTATATAGGTGATTATTTAACAACATCCGATCAATTTATCTTTTTATCAAATCAAATATATTTCAGAGATATTTCTTTTAAACTATTCCTTTATCGTTTCAAGAGTATATGAAGAATTAAGCCTCATTTATCAAATCCTCTGGTCAATTAAACCTTTTTAATCTTGGACTAATTTAAATTATTTCACCTTTTACGTAGGAAAACTTATCCAAATCATTTATTTAAATCTTAACAAATATTTCTTATTTTCAAAACATAACTTCTAAAATTTTAAGACATCAATTACTGTAAACCCAAATCAATTAGTATTGAGCAGAAAAGGATCCATTGAGATTCGACTAATTATACTCAATACCAACTTTTGTATTCGACCTGTATTATTCGTCGAATAATGGTTAAATCACCTTTTAAATTCACACGGATAGTGCGAGTTCCCTCCTCGAAATTTAATACCAAGTTTAGATAGAGTATTCTCTATACCACCAAAATCTTATTTTAAAATCTTGTTTAACTTTTGAAAAACTCCAAATCTCTTTTCTTCTAACTTAAGAAAATGTGGTCCAAGTAGATCAAATTAACTATCCCCTCCATTGGGCCAGTTCAGATAGCTGGAGCGGAACCCGACACTGGTTGTCCAAGTTTGAGTCTAGAGACTCTCTCTGTCACCCATAAGGTAGTAAAGTTATTTGATCAAGTCAAATCCTTTATATGATTTGTTAGAGATGATTTTTATTTACTTAACACTATTCTAAATATCGTTTAAAATAATTTTCATTTAACCATTTATTTTAAACTCCTTTAAAATGCTCATAAAAATTCCAAACCATCTTCAAAATACTTATTATTAAAAGGTTAAGGAAGAATAATTAAGTCAAAACCATGATTTGCAAAAGTTACCGAAAACCCTCGCAAAAACCCATGTGAGTGGTATTTTTAGAGCTTCATAGCTCTAAATAAATATTCCACCTTATATATGTACAATTTTTTTTATTCAAAACTATTTTAAAATTTTAATTATATTTATAGAATTTATTTTACATTTTTAAGATTTAAAAATATTCATTTTGAAGAATTTACCTCCTTGATTTTTGAACTACCAAAACATGATGTTTTTGAAAACTTGATTTGGACATATTTCAAACTCTACTGAATAAAATCTTGATTTTCATCTTTTGTTTGACGGCTAAATTCTAATGGGTTCAGAAAATTCTTATTTCAAAGAACTCCGACTTATATTCCACCCTACACGTTGATTTAATTTTTAGGTTGGAAAATTACGAATGCAGCTACGCGACGAGCTCGATTTGACTCAAATTTTCAAACTTCATTAAACTTTACCGAAACTTGTTAAAATGTTTAAAATACCATAATAAACCATTTTAAATTATTTCAAACTATTTTTACTTAATTAAAAACTCATTTTCCACTTTATTCTATATTATATTATTATAATATTCATTTTCAACCTTTTTATATTCAATACCATAAAAAGACTTACTACCTCACAAACATGTAGTCGAATTATTTTTCCATGAATCAACTATGGTTAATTAATTAACCATTTCTATTTTGGATAATTGTGATTTTTCCAATATTGGTTATTTTCATCATAACCAAGTTATCAAGCATGTAATCAACCATATAATCATTCAATTTTCAAACATCCATATAACTCATCCAATATATTAAATGGTTGTATTATCTTACTTGAAATAATTATAGATGTTACTGAATAATTATGAATGTTGAGTACTCACTATCGGTTTCCACTTCGCTAATCTTTTTCCGAAGCTTCTTGAAATAAATCCGACGGTACTCTAGCAGCACTTCGTTCTCTTTTCTTTGCTCTGAAGCTTCTCGAACTTGATCCACCTTCTTTGAAGTGCTCAGGCTCCCCTTGGAGTAGTGGTGGTCGGCCAAGCTTGATGAAGAGGTGGTGGTTATGGGCTTTAAAGAGGAAGTGGTGGAGTTTGGACTTGCTTTTGAGGTGTTTTACTTTTCGTATGTGTATGTATATATTTATATATTATTTTACTTCTCTTTGCTATATTTCATTATTTTTATAAGAGGAGGAGGTCATTGATGTGCTAATGAAGAAGAAGAAGAAAGTAAGAAGATGTATGGAATGAAGTGTGTGAATTTATGAGATGAGGAGGCATGTATTTGTAGCAAAATTTGCAAAATATCTCTATAACATTATCATTACCCATCCACTCACATATGTGCCTACCCATGTGCGCCTACAACCCTCCTTTACATGTCCATACCCACTCCCTACCCATGTGCACCCATTTGTGCGTGTGTAAGAGTGATGGTTAGTTTGCTTTTCCATTGCTTAAAGGTGAAGTATTTTAGAAAATATCATGACATTTATATTTTTTACCATTAATATTTAATGAATGTAAATGTAAATTTGAATATATTGTATACCTATATGTATATAGATATGTGTGTGTATGCATATGTATGCAAGTATGTCACATATAATGTTGCACAGCTTCTTTATGTCATATCGTTACGAATTCAGATTCCGATTTCCGATCACTTTTTACGTCTTGGTAAATATATATATATATATATATATATATTTGTAATTAAAGATTGAAAGTTATATTTTTATTATTATTTAATAATTAAAAGGGCCTTATTTGAATTTAAAACAATTATTAAATCATTTAAATTCAGTTTAAATCAAAAATTAATTATTTGAAAATGTGGACATCATTAATGATGTCATAAAAACATTTTAAAAAACAAATAATTTTATTACATATTATTACTTAAGTGAAGAAATTAGTATATGTATCTAGTATCATTTGCAACTTCTACTGGTTAAAAAGTCATTTGTCGATGAAATGATTTTCTGTCATTTTACCGATATTTTTCCAAAAATATATTTTGTAAATATTTTTCCAAAAATTATATTTTTGTAAATATTTTTCCAAAACAAAGTCACCATTATTATTTATTACATAAAACATGATATTTATGTTTAATAATCCTATATTTGAATATTTAAAATAAATTAATTATTCCAATTTAAAGTGATAAAATTACGGTCGATGGAATCTTCTTTGTATATTTTTATTTTTATGGACTAGAGTTATAAGATTTGGGGGGATTCATGTTATACTTATGTTGTATGGGTTTAAGGGGTAAAGCTACCTTCCAAGCCTGTTTGTAGCTCTTTTTTTAAGTGTATAATAAAAGTACACGAGTGCTCTCCTCAAAAAAGGATCATTCATTTTCTCAAAAAATATTTGTATACACACCCGATGTATTTATTTATATTTCGCATGATAAAAACCTTTTTTTTTCCATGGCCTAGGATTATATGTGTGTGTGTGTGTCCACGAATTAAATAAATAGAAGTAAAATGTGTGTTGATGTAGATAAGGTTATACTAACAAATAAAAGTTATGTTTTATAAATATTATAAATCAAAAAATAAAAGTGAAAGAAATTTTGGTTAGGCTTAAGCTCAAATAAAAGGAATGGGTTTTGATTTGATTTAAACTTTAAATTATAAACATATGTGCTAATGTTGACAAGGTTACACACATAGACGTACATACACACGTGCACGTGCATATATATTTACCGAATAATTCTTTTGTCACATATATGTGTTTAAATATAAACATGTCTATATATGTTTATAAACTATGTAATGGCTAAAATAATATTATATGTATATAGGAATATTACATACACATACACACATGCATACACGCACACATACGCGTGCGCACGCACACGCACATGCACACGCACACACACACACACACATGTGTGTGTGTGTGTATGTATGTTTGTATGTTATCGATTATGTGTGACATTTCTATGTCACAATTATCATCCCTTGATATTACAATATATATACTAACCATAGACCCAGTGGTTAATTATACACTTTTGACATCTATTCATTATGTACACCTTAGATTAGTGTGCCATATTTAATATAGTCACCATTTTGTATTATGAATGCAGACAAATCAAAAGTTAAAATACAAAAATAAACCAAAGTAAAATAAAATAGCAACATAATTTGTATCTTTGTAAAGACAAATCGTAGTATACAAATGCAAAAGTTTTAATATAAATCAATTAAATTAAACTAAAACACTGAACTTCTTTATTAACAATCACCGAATACGATTTACTGAAAAAAACTATTTATGTAAACAAAAAATAAGACTGAGCATAATTAATAATAAGATTTTTTTTGAAATTTCCTCTCTTTACCGTGCATCCAATGCACTCGATCCAACATTAGAAAGTGAGCTTAGAGTTTGGATTTTAGGATTTGGGGTTTGTGGGCTTGGACGGCGACGAAGGTGAGGCTGCAACGATGAGGATTAAGTGGCGATGCGGGTGAGGCGAAGATCCCCTTGGTAAGGCAAGGTTGGGCTTGACGCGACCGATGGTGGGTTTGCTTGGACTTGACAGGACTGGGTGATGGATCGTGGAGGGGATGCTTGCGCTTGCTATAGAGTAGGAAATGGTGCGGGGATCTTGTAACTGAGTAAGAACTAGGGTAGGGTGTTGGTTGTGAAGGTCGAGGACGAGTAAATTATTTATTTTTTGAAATCTTTAAGTGGATGAAAAGAGAATATAGGGTCGGCTGCTGGTGAAGGGGTAAGTCGTAAGACATCTCTATAACGTTGGAAAGTGTTGGAAATCACCGACACCCTTCCAACGCACTTCCGATGCCAAATATATGCCATTTTTATATTAAACTACATTCTAACACCCCACCTTAGGTTGTTAGAATGATGTTAGAAATATTAAGTTGGAAATGGCACCACTTTCTTTAAGTGAATCCACTCAATTATCGATGAGCTAGAATTATGGGGTGTTTCGAAAAATCCCTACATTAACAAATTTTGTTTTATAAATGAAAAAAAGTATATTTTATTAAAAAATTTGACTATTAAAACAATTTAAAGTAGTTGTGACACTTCATATTTTTAATAAAAATAATTAATTAGTAAGATAGTGCATTTTGGTGATTATCCAAAACTTAAAACGATAATTTTTCAAATGAAGAAATTTAGGAAATATGAATTTTATTTCATTATGTCAATTAGATTTTCCACCCCAAATTCTTATATAAAACATCATAAATAGACATCAAATGAAGGAGATACAAACTATTTGCTACAACGCCCAATTCGAGGCAAAACGATTGCGCTAAGGGTGTAACGGCATTACGTATCATAGGATTGTAGAGTATTGTATTTTTTTTTTTAGGATTGTATGATTATATTACTTTGGGAAATAACTACTAGAGAAAATTTTCATTCTTAGAATTTTTATCGAACAATTTTGACCTTAAAAATCTTGTATGGCCAATAACTTTTGATAGGAGTTGAATTAAGGTCTTAAACCACTTACATTATATCGATATGATAGTTTTTCTTTCCGTAGAATGGTCATAATAGGAAAATGGACTTACCATTAGGGAGATGTAACTGTTTGAAATTTTACATGATTTTGGACATCTTAATGGCTAATTGGTGAGTTAATATTTTGTAATGTCACGGGGTTTTCGTTCTTCGAAAAACCAACATCGATACTCACTTTATCGACTGCCGAGAAATCAAAGGCCGAAAACCGAGATGTTATGGGTTTTTAAAAAGAATTTAGAAAAAGAAAAAGAGAGAAGAAGAGACAAGAAGATAGAAAATAGAGGAAAGAAAAAAGAAAAATAGAGGGAAAAGAAGATAGACAATTTTTTTTAGAAAATAGAGAATTAGAAAAACAGACAGAAGATAGAAAATTTGAAAAATAGAAATAGACAGAAAGGAAACAACAGGACAACAACAGAATCTCACAATTCGCAGCGGAACAACATATAATAATAAATGAATAATCTTTAAACAAAGAACTATATCAGTTATTACATTACATCACATTTTATTACATCATATCATCACATCAGAGTGTACAACAACATACAACAACAAACAATACAGCGGAAAAAGAAATACTATATAAACTAGTAATACGCCATGCCATCCAGCTTGCCTCCAGCAACTCCAGAATATCCTGATAAACCTAACTCTTAACTGCCCGTGTGGAAATTGGTGGGCACCCAGAGTTTAGGAAGGAAAACAATAAACTCCAAGTCAGTCATGTGACTGGTGTGAGAACTCAAAACAGTTTATTTATCTTTAAAATCAAAAAAGAGGAATATTTTTAAATTCAATTCGCAATGCTTTTAAAAATGAGACTACCATAAGGCCTCCCGCACACACACACAATGCAAACGCAGAATCGGAGGAGATTTCTCCTTATGATAGTCAAAGATGCTTGATACGCATTTAAAATAACATTTGATATTATTACTAGTGCATAGTGTAATAACAAATCATTTCAAAAATAAAGATATAAATCTTAGCCAACATACGACCATTATCGTATGCCTACTATAGCTACTATCCAAACAGTGGTGACCACCATAAGTGAATAGCAGGTTCTACAACTAATACCGTAAAAGTTTCGTATTGGGAATTGGATTTCCAACAAATGGTCAGGCCAAGGAACTTCCCATTGCCACATGAGAATGCCTCTGGATGGACATCCCCGAGAACCAAACCGGATCTCTACCAACACAAGGCCGGGTTACTCCTAACTGAGTAACAACTGACCGAATATGCCATCCCCCGGTCCTTTGGGACCTTTATCAACCGAGCGCTCGTAATCAATTCACACAATCATAAAGTGTTTTCAACATGAGTAAGTATCTGGGCTCCATACCATGACACCACCCTTTTCCAGAAGGAAATGCACATATCCTAAAGGGCGCTACCCCTCATAACCTTGCTGCATCTTTCCTGTTTTGACCATTCACGGGGTGTGAGGCTCGACGAAGTCACGTCCACAAAAACATACTTTATACAAAAGCCATGCTTTGGGTCAACAAATGATCAACACAATGATCACTAAGATAGACGATCAAATAAATGATCCTATCACAAATAATCAACACAATGATCATTTCAGCATCACTCAGCATGTCACATTACCAAACTGGGAATATATCGCTGATAACTTCAACTATATAACCTTTGAGCTCGTACGTCTCAAAGAAGGGTGTTAAGCAAAGAATAAATTCTCCGCCACCAACAGAAATATATTTGAAAGAAATCGGCTTTATATCTCAAATTGTAATGTCAGACATACAATCCATACAAGTCTGTTCCGGGATCGAACAAAACCGAAGGCACTTACAAAGAAGTCCTTGCAATCCGGATATCCACAATCCTGATCGGATTCACCATCACATATGGAGAACTCAATACCGGAGCTACTCGGTGCAGAGTCAATCGATAGTTCATCCTATCACTCTCGCAAATACCGGTCTTCAACACCGATCTTCAAATGCGATTCACAACGACGTATCACATATTCGGAGTGGGTTATACGACCCCATGGTCCTTTCCCGGTTAACCCGAATAGTGAGCGCTTATTCAAAAATAAGTGTGACATTCAAATTCAATCAATTCACATCCAATACCCATTCAAAGGGAAATACTGATAGTCGGTTATTGAACTATCACTGGATATGCATACATCACCAGATTCCAAATAATTTTCCAAATTATTTATTTTCCAAAATATCTTTACTAGATATATAATTTCAACACTTCAAAAATAAATCAATATTTATTTTTAACAAGTTTCACTTTCACATATAAATTCCATAATGAATTTATATTTCAAGATATCCATGCATATGCGATTTCAATAATTCATTTCAATTTATCTTCAGAAAAAGATAAATTCTAATTATTCACTTCCTATTGGAAAACATTTCCATACTTATTTATTCATAAGTAATTCACAAATTCCTTTTATTTTCAACACTTAGAAAATATTCAATATACTTAAATCGAATTAAGTATATAATTCATTCTTTAAGGAAATCATTCTCTTAAACATATTTATTTGGGCCAAAACGAATGTTACGTAAAACATCGTTACGACAACCCAAAATCACTAGTATAGGGATTCGAAATTAAAATAGATATATAAATCCCAATACTATACAAAACATTTCCTTTCGGAAATCATTTACTATAACAACAGTGTTATAGTCCACCATTTCCTTTTATTTCTCGAAAACGTCTATTTCAACAATAAATGTTGAAATCTATGGTTTCGAATCTCAACACCTTTAAAACATCGTTAGATCGTTTTAATTCTGTTTAAAATATCACATTCTAAAACATTTTCTTTAACATGTTATTCACAATTCAAAAACGTGAATATACTATGTTAACAAATTTCATCCTTTTTATACTTTTTAACTTAAAGGATTATTCACAGTCTAAAACGTGAATATAACTCCATTTATAAGTTATAACAATTAACTTATCAAGATAAGTCGTTTGCGAATTCATAAAACAACGTTTATAAATTCCATTTCTATTTATTTATAAAAACTTCTTTTTTATAAATTCCTTTATTAACATATTTCAGTTTATAACTCAATTATAAACTAAATGTTTATATTATAAGTTAAATACTTATAAAACGATTATTTTATAAAATCGTTCTTTAAACTTCATAATTATAAATCTTATAACTTATAAGATTCATTTATTTAACCAAATCTATTCTTCAATTAACTTCACAAATTTATAAATCTTACTATTTATAAATTTCATTTATAACTTCACAGTTTATAATTCTATAAATTTCATTCATTTATGAAATTCATTTTCACTACATTCAAACACTTATAAAAACTCGTTTTATAATGTCTATATTTCAATTTATAAATATCCATTTATAAATCTCTTAATATAAATCAGTTTATATTATTATTCTAAAACGTCTTTAAATTCCTTCATAATTTCATCATTTCGATTTATAAAATAATCAAATTTTATAAATCCTATATTTAAACTTTTATCATATATTCAAAAATCTAATCTAAATTATTTTATAAAATCATTAGTTCATATTTCTCAAAAATCGACTTTTAATCGTATTTCTAAAAATCAGCTTTTTAACTATATTTCACAAAAACCATAATTTTTATAACTTTAAAAATTATAACGTTTATTTATTTATAATGGATCAATTCCAAAAATATAGTATATTTTCAAAATCACTTTTAAAATCATTTTAAAATCCCAAAATCTGGGTCCAATGATGCTACACACCAAATAGTCAATCACGACTAACAACGATATCATATATCGATATGATAATCCATCAAATATCAAAATATCTGAAATAAAATAAATACTGTTGAGGAATCCAGTTGGATCCCTCCAACCTGTTTCCTGCATCCAAAAACATTAGCACAATACCAATTTCGCTCCAGTACGAAATTATCGCGGTACATGTTCTTATTAAATATTATCCGCTTAATAACGGCGTAATAGGGTCTCATCCGCTAAACAAAAATTGCGGGAAATCAACAACTGCAATATATACATATGCCAATATATATATATTGATATTATATATAATACCAATTTCACTGTTTATGAAATTTTCGCGGTATATGTTTTTAATAAATAACATCCGCTTACTAACGGCGTATAATGTCTATTTTAACAATCAATAGATATCAATCATCATTCAAACATGCATTCAAATATTTTAAATCTAACTATTTAAAATAAAATCGAAACCTATTCGATTGAGTGAGAAGTTCTCACCTTGGTTTTAATTTCCGTTTTAGCGATTTATTTCGAATAAAATTAAACGCGCGTTTAATTTTACCCGAAATTCTCGCTAACTCCAAACGACTCCAAACCAACTCCATCGCGTAGTGCTCGTCCATACGATTCCAAAGCAACTGAGTTTGCATTTTTTCGACCTCGTATGAAAAAGTTATGCATTTTATAAGTTACACGACTTTATTTATATAATTTACAACATTTTCTTTATATTTTATAACCTAGCAATATCCAGACCGCAGATCCAAGCCCCAAGCCATCTCCACCGTCCCTCACTATCATCTTCCTCACGCAAATGCTACAGGTTGAGGCCGAACTTCCTTGAACCCATATTTCTAAACTAGGGTTTAGCTTTGCCACCTCCTCGAGCGACTAAACTCCATCATCTCTTCACCAACGAAGCGCCTCCCCACTAGCTACCCACGCCCAGAAGAACTCAAGGCTCGGCCTGCACATGTGCCTAGAATTTCGTGCGCACGGCAGCAAGGTCGGCCCCACTTTGCTCGCTCCACGTCGCTCCGTTTCCGATCATCACCGTATGGAATCGAAGCTCTCTTCGTGCTCTCCGACTTCCGTGTTGAACACTTCGGCTAATTCTTTGTAGATTGAGAGAGATTGAGAGTTGAATTTGGACAATTTCTGGCCTTTGAATCTGGTGGAGGCGGCTAGGGTTTAAAATATTAGGGTTTTGTTATTTTTTTCTAAATTATGAAGAGTATGGTGTATTTATAGAAAAAGCTAGCGTAAACACTATTCATCCCGGGAATTCCGAACTCCGATTTACGCGCCGTAACCAGCGTACCTAGGGTTTATCCCGCGTTCCGGACACAATGGAACAGGTTTCGGAAGCTAATTCGGAAGTATGTGCGAGTTATGGCAACAAACGCTCAATTTAAATTAAACCGATTTAAATCGATTTCTAGGCGTTTTAATTTGTACCGGACAAACGGTAAATCCAATTGACTTGAAATTTGAAACCTTACAATAATATCACATTACGGATCCGATGAAACTGGTTTCGTCGAAATCCGAGACTTTTTGAAAAATGGCTAATTTGGCTCGCCAAATTTAAATTAAAAATAAATCGATGCGTTTCGAGCTGCCACGATCAAACGATAGCTCCGATTGACACGAAAATTGAAATCCGGTAATAACTAACTATTACGGATCCAATGGAACTGGTTTCGTTCAATTCTGAGACTGTTCAAAAATTGGCTATTTTACAGTCGATTATTAAATATTAAAATATTCAATTTTCACAAATTAACTTTTAATTCGATTTTAAAAGTTCTAAAATATCGTTCTAACTTCAACATGATAAAATAAAATTTTACAAATCATTTTCAATCATATTTAACTCAATTTTCAATTATTTTCATAATTTAACATATTAAATTATTGATTTAATTATCTAATTAAATCCAAAAATTCAAATAAAAATTTATTTGACTTATAAATTCACTAATTAATATTTAAAATTAATTAAATTTTCAAATTTTAATTTCTAAAAATTCTGGGTCGTTACAATCTTTCCCCCTTAAAAGAATTTCGTCCTCGAAATTACAAGTAAGAAAGGTTACAAAATCTATTAATTTTCCCAAAATCCATAATTAAACTTCTTACAAAACTTTACTAAGTTTTCGAATCATACTTAGTTATGTTTTCAAAAGCAACTACTATTATTTAACTTTCAATTCCAAAATCAAAGTTAAAGTTTTCAAAATTTTCCAAATTTTCTCAAAAATTTTCTAACGCCTTAAATTTCCGGAAAAATTCGCCATAGTCTCCTTTGCGCGGCTCGATCCGGAAAAAAAAATGACAGTATATATATCACAAATATACATCTCATCAAGTAATGAGGCATCCCGAAGGGAAAAAGGTGTAAAAGTACTGTATTTAATCCGAGATATGTACCTTATATTTTATTAGCAAGCATATACGGCTAATATAGCGTGAAAGCGAACTCCAAATGCGAAGCAAACGCGATCCGCACCTACTAATCACTCAACAAACAACATGAGAACATGTATATATGCAATAATCTTAATATACAACATATATCTCCATAACAACTATATATGTCACATAGCAAATGCAACATATTCAAACATCAACCAACTAGCATCCATAACCAAATCAATATTCATTTATATTCTCATTAATATTCAATGAAAGGGTTTTCAATTTAATCACATTTGATTCATTGCAGTGGATGTTCTTACTAACATTCATTCTCAATTCAATTAGTTATCACTTACTAATTCATATTCAAGTTGGTTCACTACCAAATCAAATTCACTTCTATTCAAATTTACTTACTTCTAATTTGAATTCAATTACATAGCTTTAAATTTCATTAATCAATTTCATTAACACTTAATGAATTCATATACAATCAATCAACTATCATATAGCAATCAATTTATATTTATTTCAACCAAATTCCTTTGCTTATATTTGGTTTCATTCAATTATTCAACTTTCCAATAACATTAGATTTTAATGAATTAACACTTACATTCATTATTTCATATCAACTTAATTCACATTCATTTGATTATCATCCAATCCAATTTCTAAAGTTGAATTTTATTTATATAACTTAAGTTCACATTTATCATTTAACTTTATTAATTTAGTTTGATATCAATATCAACTTATATATATAAGTTTTATTTCACAATTGTAAATCACTTTAATTATAATTCAATTCTTATAATTCATTTGTTTATACAATTATTCTTTTATTTAGATTATTCAGACAACCAAACAATCAACTTATATATACTTTAATAATTCTGAAAAATTATTCCTTTATATATAAAATATAATCAAGGCAAAATTATTTCATTTACCTAATTTAAAACAATACTGTGTCGAATTGTTCTGTACAAGTGTTTATAGATCCCTATCAACAACGTTAATTACTCGTATTGACCAGAATCTATATACCACTCAACAAACCAATCATCACAATATAAAACAATTTTATATCACTAACAAATACGCTCTCATAGCTATTAATACACTCAAACTCATTCTAGAGTACTACTGACTCTATCTCTAATGAGGAATACCCAACAGAACCATGGTTGTCGCTTAACCATCAGCTCTGATACCAAATGTAACGTCACGGGGTTTTCGTTCTTCGAAAAACCAACATCGATACTCACTTTATCGACTGCCGAGAAATCAAAGGCCGAAAACCGAGATGTTATGGGTTTTTAAAAAGAATTTAGAAAAAGAAAAAGAGAGAAGAAGAGACAAGAAGATAGAAAATAGAGGAAAGAAAAAAGAAAAATAGAGGGAAAAGAAGATAGACAATTTTTTTTAGAAAATAGAGAATTAGAAAAACAGACAGAAGATAGAAAATTTGAAAAATAGAAATAGACAGAAAGGAAACAACAGGACAACAACAGAATCTCACAATTCGCAGCGGAACAACATATAATAATAAATGAATAATCTTTAAACAAAGAACTATATCAGTTATTACATTACATCACATTTTATTACATCATATCATCACATCAGAGTGTACAACAACATACAACAACAAACAATACAGCGGAAAAAGAAATACTATATAAACTAGTAATACGCCATGCCATCCAGCTTGCCTCCAGCAACTCCAGAATATCCTGATAAACCTAACTCTTAACTGCCCGTGTGGAAATTGGTGGGCACCCAGAGTTTAGGAAGGAAAACAATAAACTCCAAGTCAGTCATGTGACTGGTGTGAGAACTCAAAACAGTTTATTTATCTTTAAAATCAAAAAAGAGGAATATTTTTAAATTCAATTCGCAATGCTTTTAAAAATGAGACTACCATAAGGCCTCCCGCACACACACACAATGCAAACGTAGAATCGGAGGAGATTTCTCCTTATGATAGTCAAAGATGCTTGATACGCATTTAAAATAACATTTGATATTATTACTAGTGCATAGTGTAATAACAAATCATTTCAAAAATAAAGATATAAATCTTAGCCAACATACGACCATTATCGTATGCCTACTATAGCTACTATCCAAACAGTGGTGACCACCATAAGTGAATAGCAGGTTCTACAACTAATACCGTAAAAGTTTCGTATTGGGAATTGGATTTCCAACAAATGGTCAGGCCAAGGAACTTCCCATTGCCACATGAGAATGCCTCTGGATGGACATCCCCGAGAACCAAACCGGATCTCTACCAACATAAGGCCGGGTTACTCCTAACTGAGTAACAACTGACCGAATATGCCATCCCCCGGTCCTTTGGGACCTTTATCAACCGAGCGCTCGTAATCAATTCACACAATCATAAAGTGTTTTCAACATGAGTAAGTATCTGGGCTCCATACCATGACACCACCCTTTTCTAGAAGGAAATGCACATATCCTAAAGGGCGCTACCCCTCATAACCTTGCTGCATCTTTCCTGTTTTGACCATTCACGGGGTGTGAGGCTCGACGAAGTCACGTCCACAAAAACATACTTTATACAAAAGCCATGCTTTGGGTCAACAAATGATCAACACAATGATCACTAAGATAGACGATCAAATAAATGATCCTATCACAAATAATCAACACAATGATCATTTCAGCATCACTCAGCATGTCACATTACCAAACTGGGAATATATCGCTGATAACTTCAACTATATAACCTTTGAGCTCGTACGTCTCAAAGAAGGGTGTTAAGCAAAGAATAAATTCTCCGCCACCAACAGAAATATATTTGAAAGAAATCGGCTTTATATCTCAAATTGTAATGTCAGACATACAATCCATACAAGTCTGTTCCGGGATCGAACAAAACCGAAGGCACTTACAAAGAAGTCCTTGCAATCCGGATATCCACAATCCTGATCGGATTCACCATCACATATGGAGAACTCAATACCGGAGCTACTCGGTGCAGAGTCAATCGATAGTTCATCCTATCACTCTCGCAAATACCGGTCTTCAACACCGATCTTCAAATGCGATTCACAACGACGTATCACATATTCGGAGTGGGTTATACGACCCCATGGTCCTTTCCCGGTTAACCCGAATAGTGAGCGCTTATTCAAAAATAAGTGTGACATTCAAATTCAATCAATTCACATCCAATACCCATTCAAAGGGAAATACTGATAGTCGGTTATTGAACTATCACTGGATATGCATACATCACCAGATTCCAAATAATTTTCCAAATTATTTATTTTCCAAAATATCTTTACTAGATATATAATTTCAACACTTCAAAAATAAATCAATATTTATTTTTAACAAGTTTCACTTTCACATATAAATTCCATAATGAATTTATATTTCAAGATATCCATGCATATGCGATTTCAATAATTCATTTCAATTTATCTTCAGAAAAAGATAAATTCTAATTATTCACTTCCTATTGGAAAACATTTCCATACTTATTTATTCATAAGTAATTCACAAATTCCTTTTATTTTCAACACTTAGAAAATATTCAATATACTTAAATCGAATTAAGTATATAATTCATTCTTTAAGGAAATCATTCTCTTAAACATATTTATTTGGGCCAAAACGAATGTTACGTAAAACATCGTTACGACAACCCAAAATCACTAGTATAGGGATTCGAAATTAAAATAGATATATAAATCCCAATACTATACAAAACATTTCCTTTCGGAAATCATTTACTATAACAACAGTGTTATAGTCCACCATTTCCTTTTATTTCTCGAAAACGTCTATTTCAACAATAAATGTTGAAATCTATGGTTTCGAATCTCAACACCTTTAAAACATCGTTAGATCGTTTTAATTCTGTTTAAAATATCACATTCTAAAACATTTTCTTTAACATGTTATTCACAATTCAAAAACGTGAATATACTATGTTAACAAATTTCATCCTTTTTATACTTTTTAACTTAAAGGATTATTCACAGTCTAAAACGTGAATATAACTCCATTTATAAGTTATAACAATTAACTTATCAAGATAAGTCATTTGCGAATTCATAAAACAACGTTTATAAATTCCATTTCTATTTATTTATAAAAACTTCTTTTTTATAAATTCCTTTATTAACATATTTCAGTTTATAACTCAATTATAAACTAAATGTTTATATTATAAGTTAAATACTTATAAAACGATTATTTTATAAAATCGTTCTTTAAACTTCATAATTATAAATCTTATAACTTATAAGATTCATTTATTTAACCAAATCTATTCTTCAATTAACTTCACAAATTTATAAATCTTACTATTTATAAATTTCATTTATAACTTCACAGTTTATAATTCTATAAATTTCATTCATTTATGAAATTCATTTTCACTACATTCAAACACTTATAAAAACTCGTTTTATAATGTCTATATTTCAATTTATAAATATCCATTTATAAATCTCTTAATATAAATCAGTTTATATTATTATTCTAAAACGTCTTTAAATTCCTTCATAATTTCATCATTTCGATTTATAAAATAATCAAATTTTATAAATCCTATATTTAAACTTTTATCATATATTCAAAAATCTAATCTAAATTATTTTATAAAATCATTAGTTCATATTTCTCAAAAATCGACTTTTAATCGTATTTCTAAAAATCAGCTTTTTAACTATATTTCACAAAAACCATAATTTTTATAACTTTAAAAATTATAACGTTTATTTATTTATAATGGATCAATTCCAAAAATATAGTATATTTTCAAAATCACTTTTAAAATCATTTTAAAATCCCAAAATCTGGGTCCAATGATGCTACACACCAAATAGTCAATCACGACTAACAACGATATCATATATCGATATGATAATCCATCAAATATCAAAATATCTGAAATAAAATAAATACTGTTGAGGAATCCAGTTGGATCCCTCCAACCTGTTTCCTGCATCCAAAAACATTAGCACAATACCAATTTCGCTCCAGTACGAAATTATCGCGGTACATGTTCTTATTAAATATTATCCGCTTAATAACGGCGTAATAGGGTCTCATCCGCTAAACAAAAATTGCGGGAAATCAACAACTGCAATATATACATATGCCAATATATATATATTGATATTATATATAATACCAATTTCACTGTTTATGAAATTTTCGCGGTATATGTTTTTAATAAATAACATCCGCTTACTAACGGCGTATAATGTCTATTTTAACAATCAATAGATATCAATCATCATTCAAACATGCATTCAAATATTTTAAATCTAACTATTTAAAATAAAATCGAAACCTATTCGATTGAGTGAGAAGTTCTCACCTTGGTTTTAATTTCCGTTTTAGCGATTTATTTCGAATAAAATTAAACGCGCGTTTAATTTTACCCGAAATTCTCGCTAACTCCAAACGACTCCAAACCAACTCCATCGCGTAGTGCTCGTCCATACGATTCCAAAGCAACTGAGTTTGCATTTTTTCGACCTCGTATGAAAAAGTTATGCATTTTATAAGTTACACGACTTTATTTATATAATTTACAACATTTTCTTTATATTTTATAACCTAGCAATATCCAGACCGCAGATCCAAGCCCCAAGCCATCTCCACCGTCCCTCACTATCATCTTCCTCACGCAAATGCTACAGGTTGAGGCCGAACTTCCTTGAACCCATATTTCTAAACTAGGGTTTAGCTTTGCCACCTCCTCGAGCGACTAAACTCCATCATCTCTTCACCAACGAAGCGCCTCCCCACTAGCTACCCACGCCCAGAAGAACTCAAGGCTCGGCCTGCACATGTGCCTAGAATTTCGTGCGCACGGCAGCAAGGTCGGCCCCACTTTGCTCGCTCCACGTCGCTCCGTTTCCGATCATCACCGTATGGAATCGAAGCTCTCTTCGTGCTCTCCGACTTCCGTGTTGAACACTTCGGCTAATTCTTTGTAGATTGAGAGAGATTGAGAGTTGAATTTGGACAATTTCTGGCCTTTGAATCTGGTGGAGGCGGCTAGGGTTTAAAATATTAGGGTTTTGTTATTTTTTTCTAAATTATGAAGAGTATGGTGTATTTATAGAAAAAGCTAGCGTAAACACTATTCATCCCGGGAATTCCGAACTCCGATTTACGCGCCGTAACCAGCGTACCTAGGGTTTATCCCGCGTTCCGGACACAATGGAACAGGTTTCGGAAGCTAATTCGGAAGTATGTGCGAGTTATGGCAACAAACGCTCAATTTAAATTAAACCGATTTAAATCGATTTCTAGGCGTTTTAATTTGTACCGGACAAACGGTAAATCCAATTGACTTGAAATTTGAAACCTTACAATAATATCACATTACGGATCCGATGAAACTGGTTTCGTCGAAATCCGAGACTTTTTGAAAAATGGCTAATTTGGCTCGCCAAATTTAAATTAAAAATAAATCGATGCGTTTCGAGCTGCCACGATCAAACGATAGCTCCGATTGACACGAAAATTGAAATCCGGTAATAACTAACTATTACGGATCCAATGGAACTGGTTTCGTTCAATTCTGAGACTGTTCAAAAATTGGCTATTTTACAGTCGATTATTAAATATTAAAATATTCAATTTTCACAAATTAACTTTTAATTCGATTTTAAAAGTTCTAAAATATCGTTCTAACTTCAACATGATAAAATAAAATTTTACAAATCATTTTCAATCATATTTAACTCAATTTTCAATTATTTTCATAATTTAACATATTAAATTATTGATTTAATTATCTAATTAAATCCAAAAATTCAAATAAAAATTTATTTGACTTATAAATTCACTAATTAATATTTAAAATTAATTAAATATTCAAATTTTAATTTCTAAAAATTCTGGGTCGTTACATATTTGGTCCAAAGCCCATTTTGGGATTAGCATCGGGATGGCGCTGATGGTACTTCTCTCCATCATTTCACACTTTCCAAAAATAGAGAGAAAACCCTCATTAATCACTTCTTAGCCAATAGCCACTCTAAACCTTATTTTAATTAGCCAAAACTTATCATTAGAGGAAGATAGCCAAGTTAGTACTTTGGATTGGAGATTTGCTGTTGAAGATTACTTGGAGCTGTTGTAGATTATTAGATCCGTGCATTCTTAGGTTGCTTTGCGTTTAGGTGAGTCGTTAGGACCTCTCACTCAGAAACTAGTTATTACACTTTAAATCGATGTTTTGAAATGAGTTTTGGATCCTGAAACATGTTTTAAACTTTAGATATCCATATATGTTAGTAAAATTCATGTTCTTATGGATCTCCCTTGTTCTTATGGTTCTACCTTTTAGTTAGGATTAATTTTGATGTGTATGGATGTATAATTGTTAGGATATATTTTGTATAATGTGATTTCTTGAATGTATGATGTTTGAATGGCTGAAAACGCCTATTGAATGGCGATTTAGTTTTAGGAATTATTTATATATCAGTATTAATGGATTGATGATGATCTATAGAGTCGACTTGACCCAAATTTGGTGTGACCGGTGTGGAGTAACAAGGAAGGTCTCCTAAGTCTATGCTCCAAGTTTCAAGTCATTTGGAGTTCGTTTGCTCAAGTTATGGTCGTTTGAAGATGGATCAGTGGTGTTATGGGAACTACTAATAGGTGGACGGTTGCTACGAGGCATGCTCGAGTCATGGGATAGATCGCTTTGAGTGAGTTTTTTGAGTTGCTAGCTCGCATGGATCGGTCGCATGGAAAGATGGATGAGAATTCTAAGTGATGGATTGATAGTATACTTGCTTCGAGTCAAAAAGAGAATGAATCGGGGCTTGGTTCGAGTCATGGGTATGATTGCTTGGGGTATGGACTGGTTGAGCAAAAATGCGAAAATTGGCTAAGGCATGGATCATGTCCTTGGATCGATACTGATCCATAGGCCATCGATCGGTGAAGGTGATGGATCGACGAAGGGGAGTCTCACATAGTGGAGCATGGCTTAACTGAGTTGAAGTGTGTGATTGGTGGTAATGGATCGGTGGCTACGGAGTGATAATTTTGATCGGTGGTTATAGAATAGTGGTGGAGATTGTGAGGCGACTTCAAGTCATACACTTGCTTGCTTCAAGATCTTAAGGTGTTTGCTTCGAGTCTTGGTTATGTCCATTCACACTCACTCCAAACCTAACATTTAGCCAAATGTGGCTAAATGTAGGGTCGGTACCGAACCATAGTGTTCGGTGACGATTTTTGACAATGAAAATTCCACGATGGGAAGTAATGGCTTTGACGATGGACAGTTGTACCTCGAGACGCAGAGTAGGTGACGATGGGTCGAATTGAAGGTATTGATGGAGGAACGTTGTAGGATGAACAATAAAATTCTACAATAACCGATGGCTGTCTAGAATAGTTCCTAACCACAACAACTTCAGACGGGGGTTGTAAGGATAGTTCCAAGATGAGCTCTACTGCAGATGACGTGTGCAAAAGGGATCATTGATACTCGTAGGTTTCAAAGTGTACTCGTAAAGAAGGGATATGTAAGGATTCTCATTTAGGAGTGTGATGTGCCCTAGATCACGTGATGTTTCGATCTATTTTACCCTGGGTTGAGTGTGATGGTCATCTAGTTCCTAACCTACTAAGTGGCATGGATTCGAGTACTGAGAAATCGAGACGTTGTATAGTCCTTGATCATGCGATGGGGTTATACGAGTAACATATATTCAATGCATAGAGTGAGTGAATATGAGGATGGATGATATGTTTTCTTTGATTGTTTATCACCCTAGGGATGTCATGTGATGCATATATTATCAATGTGGATATCTAGGCACCCCTTAGTGCTTTGATGTATAGTACACTATGTTGATCACGATGTAGAGCAACCTATATTTTATGTTATGTGCTAACTTTGTGGAGGCATGGATAGGTCAGGTATGATTTTCCATGCCATTTTTCCTAGTATATTGACTTTATAGTATTTGAGATTTTCTACCGCTCACACCAGACTATGATTCAGGATTTTATGCTTTGCTTCCTATTATTCTGGGCACTCTTAAATGAGTAGATTAGAGAATCAGGTCTGGTGAGCACATGGAGCTGGATGGAGGATGAGCAGGAGATCATACTCTTATATTACTACATTTACGATATTCCAATGTATAGAACAATAGAGCTTGCCTTTGCCTTTATTATATAGGGACAATTTATTTACGAGTTATTATTTGATGTATAACTCTATCACTTATGTTATTTATTGTATGGATCTATATATTCTGATTTCTTTGATTCATTCAGTTACTTCTGTCTCACCTATTTTATATATGAGATGTTTACTATTATATTTTATTCGATATGTTGTGAGATATACGACATGTTCCATTATGTTTTATTTACCTTACAACTTTGACGATCATCCTACATTAGCCAGGCACTGTTATAGCGCTGGTTATCACATTATTGGGTGCCGATGGTGCAGAATGGACAGTTGTCATGTTTGGTATTAGAGCTTAGGTTGCGTAGTTTAACTTAAGGGATACCATGGTCCATTAGAGATAGTGAAGGAATTCTCAACCTAGACTGGATCGAGAGTGTGTATGTGTCTATACACACACAAGAGAGCACGTACTTGTTATATATTTTGGTTTTCAAAACTATATAATAATATATAGTATATAAGTCCCTTTGTACATGCAAGTACTACTTAAGTGGGATTCTTTATAGAGAGACCGATCGTCCTTATTACAGATTGAAGGATGAGTCATCAAACAAGAAATGTTGTGTGAAACTCTATCTCTATAGTCAAATAGGAAGTTGGCACGGGAGCTACTAATATCGATATATTGACGATGTTCAATGCTATATACCAAACATGCTATAGGATGCATAAGTAGCCGCTTTGACTGTTGTTGATGGTGGTGCTCTAGTGCGGCACCCAGAGCCGATTTTGCTAATTTGAACATGGAATTTTCTAGTCTTAGTGGAAAACCACTCCAAGTAACGAAGTTGGCGATGGAGGTGCAGGATTGGCTTTATACCTACGAGAGGATCTTCGTTGACTTAAAACTGAATGATGCTATGAAAAGGCGATTGGCTTTCCGACAGCTTCAAGGGAAAGCCATGAATAGGTGGAATGCAGTAAGGGTTACTACTCCTGAAGACCAATTTACTTAGGATCAATTCAAAGCCAGATTTGAAGAGAAGCTTATACCAGTAGCTCAGAAGTTGGTCTTGTTCTGTAAGTTCGTGGGCCTAAAGCAAAGGGGGCCTAAAGCAAAGGGATATGACTGTTTTCAAGTATCTTGCCGAGTTTGATTGCCCTATCGAAATATGGGATATCCTTCATCGAAACATGAAGTTCATCATCAACTTGGATGATTACTTTAGAGAGAAACTCGTGAGACATATTGAAAAGACTTCTGAGATAATCGTAGGGATGGCTCTAAGGCATTAGAGTCTTTATTCGAAGCCAAAAGTCATTATTCCTAAAGAAGAGCCAAAGATGTAATCGGGCAGGGAGGCAAGAAGTGGAGTAATAAGAGGAAGCAGTTTTAGAACAAAGATGATCAAAAGAAGAAGATCAAAAGTGGGCAGATTTGCTATAACTATTTGAAAAAGGGTCACTTTAGTAGACATTGAAAAGCCAAGGGGAAGAAATGTTTCATCTACAACAAGTTTGGGCATCTCAAGAAAGATTGTCTTGAGTTGCCTAAGTAGAAGCAGGTAATGAAAGTATATGCTATCAACTTTGTTCCGACTTCATCGAATGCTCCATCGATGAAAGAAAAGGGGAAAGGCATCATTATTTAAGCTATTTTTTACAATTATTATATTCCCATACATGTTTTACTTAATATCGAGGATTCACATTCCTTCATATCTAGTGACTTGGTAGATAGATTGGGATTGAGACCCGAAATTGTTGACCAACCTTTGATTGTGACAAACCCTGTTGGAGGCTCCATAAGCTTGTGTATAATTTGTTGCGATTTGGTCTTATCAAATCATATATGTTCTTTTGATTATGATTGCTTTGTTTTGGGTTTCATTGGGTTTGGTATTATTTTGGGATGGACTAGCTTCATAAATACAAAATGATGGTGGATTGCAAGAAGAGATTGGTGACGGTAGTAGTAGATGATGGGCAGACGGTAGTGTTAGGCTGCCTACCAAATGATGAAGTGATGGTTAGCTTTCTATATTCACTCTATATTCACTCGATATTCCATATGATGAGTTGTCATTAGTGCCTATTGATAGAGAGTATCAAGACATATTCGAGGATGTGATCGGACTTCCACCACATAGAGAGATCAAGTTCCATATTATTTTAGCTGAAGTTGCCAAACCGATAGTGACACCTTTGAAGAGGATGGCACCTAGAGAGCAGCAGTAGCTCGAGGTGAATGTCCTATGGCGACGAGGATTCATTCGCAAAAGTATATCAGAGTGGGGAGCACCCGTGGTATTCGCCACAAAGGCGGATGGTTTCGTTAAATTGTGTGTAGATTACCGTGAGCAGAATAAAGTGATGGAAAGAAATAGTATCCACTCGCACGTATTGATGGCTTGTTCAATTAGCTTCATGGTGCTAAAGTATTTTCTTGATTGGATCTTGCGATAGGATTTCACCAGCTGAGAGTGGCGAAGGAGAGTGTGTCAATTACAGCATTCCGTACACGGTCTGGTTTCTATGGGTGGTTGGTTATGCCATTAGGGTGAACTAATGCACCAACATTCTTTGTTGATCTCATGAACCGTGTTTTTACGGGTCGGTTAAATAAATTCTTGCTTGTGTTCGTCACTGATATTCTAATCTACTCATGGATAGAGGAAGAACACAAGACACATTTGAGGATCTTGTTTGAGGTGTTGAGAGAGCATTGATTGAAAGTAAAGTTTACGAAGTGTCATTTCTGGAGGAGGAAAGTGAGATTCTTGGATCACGGTGTTTCTAAGTAGGCCATTACCATGGATCCTGTAGAAATTGTAGCAGTTCAAGATTGGACTAGACCCTAAAATGCTACGGATGTAAGAAGTTTCCTGGAGTTAGCTGGATATTATAGATGATTCATCCTGAATTTCTCCAAAGTAGCCGCCCTTTGACTCAATTGACGAAAAAGAATCAGACTTCTACTTGGGTGGGAGATGTAAACATGCACTTGTGAGTTTGAAGGAAAAGTTGACGAGTGTACCAGTATTGACCATTCCGACCAAGAATGAAGAGACGAAAGTATACATTGATGCTTACGGTACTGAATTGGGTGTGGTACTGATGCAGAGGGGCAAAGTTGTTGCATCTTCTAGTCGACAACTAAAGCCACATGAGAAGAAATACTCGACTTATGATTTAATGTTAGAAGCGATTGTGTTTGCGTTGAAGATTTGGAGGCGGTATCTTTTAGGAGAGAGGTTCGAGCTATTCATCGACCATTAATCATCAAAGTAACTCTTTTCGCCGAAGGATCTTAACCATCATCAACAGCAATGGTTAGAGTTCTTAGCCTTTTATGACTTTGATATTGCATATACACCGGGGAATGGTAATGGAGTTGCTGATGCATTGAGTCAGAGACATGACAGATTGGGAGATATATTCTAGAGTGGAGGCAGTTAAAGTACATTGCTAGTTATGATTTTCGACCAAGAAGCGAGCTAGAGCCAGAGATATTTTTGAGCTTGACTATAAGCCTACTCTGCTTAAGCATATTGGTACTTGTCAAAGGTGCGATGCCAGATTAGCTAAGATCATTGCTAAGATTGAAGTTAGGGTAGGAGATGAGATAGTACGGACCGTGACAGTAAGCTCCATAAAGATGAGAGACTGTTCGTACCTGATGTTGATGTGTTGAGGGATGAGGTGTTGAGGGATGAGTTGCTACGAGAGTGCCATTATTCGAGATTTACTATCCTCCTGGCAGTAAAAAGATGTAGCGTGATATGAAGCATACTTGTTATTAGGAAGGGATAAAGAAAGACGTTGGAATATTCATCTCGAAGTGCATGAACTGCCAGTTGGTTAAGGCATAAAAAAATAAGCTTAGTAGTTTGATGCAATAGCTATAAGTTCCCTAGTGGAAATGGAAACAAGTTGTAAGGGATTTCATCGACGGACTGCCAATGACTAGAGCAGGGCATGATAGCATTTGGGTTATAGTCGATCGGTTGTCCAAGAGTGTAGATTTATACCCTACAAGTTATGTAGAATGGTAGCCAAACTGGCCGAATAGTATGTGAAGTGGATAATATGATTCCATGGCATGCGAAGAGTATTATGAATGACCGAGACCGGTTGTTCACTAGTGGGTTTTGGAAGAGCTCACTGGAGGCATTGGGGATATAGTTGCATCTTAGCACAGCTTATCACCCTCAATCTAACAGCCAAACTGAGAAATTGAATCATATCTTAGAGGATCTCTTGCGGGATTGCATACTCGACTTTGGACACTTGAGGGATGATCACTTACATCTCTTTGAACTCATATACATCAACAGTTATCAGTCTAACATTGGTATGGCACCATTCAAGGCATTATATGGTCGACGATGTAACGCTTTTTCTTATTGTTAGGAAGCAATAATATTTGGGCCAGATATGATTAGAGAAACCTTGGAAACGATAGAGATCGTTCGGAAATGATAGAGATCGTTCAGAAACAAATGAAAGATGCTCAAGATAGACAGAAGAACTACGTTGATAAGAGATGTAGAGATGTAGAGTTCTCTGTCAACGATATGTTATTTTTCAAGATCTCTCCATTGAAGAATGTAATTTAGTTCGGTGGTAAAAGGAAGTTGGCACTAAGATTTGTAGGTCCTTTTCCGATACTAGAGAGGATTGAGAACCTTGCTTATAGAGATGACTTACAGCAAAGAGTGGCGGGAGCACACAATTTGTTCCACCTTTTTCACTTGTGGAAATTTCTACACGACTCAGGCATAACTATTGCACCGGATCAACTAGATAATATCAAAATTGAACTGAAGGCTTCGAGATCTCCTATCATCAGACGTGATACACAGCAACTTAGAAGGAAGACGGTGAAGCTGGTAAAGGTTCAGTGGAGCAAAAGCGAGTTTGATTGCATTTGGGAGACAGATGAGAGCGTATAGACATCTTATTCAAAGCTCTTTACTCGATGAGACTTTTTATTAATCGCTTTTACCTCCACTTATGATATCATGAAGTATACTTTAGTATAGTATCCTGCATGCTAGGATAGGCATAGATGTTACCTTTTCATCTATTGTTGTGTACGCATGTTTGATGCATGATGGTTGCCTAAGCTTGTATATGGTTGTTAGGCATGCAGGGTGACTTTGTTGATTTTCGATTAGGATTAACGGGGCGAAATTCCTAAAGTCGGAAGAGTGTAACGACCTATGTTCTATGTATTGGAGGATCATTGAGTATTATACTATTTTATTTAGGATTTTATGATTCTATGACTTGGCAAATGACTACTAGGGACATTTCCATCCTTAGAATTTTTATAAGATAATTTTCATCTTAATAATCTTGTATGGCTTATAACTTTTGATATGAGCAGAATTAGGGTCTAAACCACTTCCATTAGATCGAGATGATGATTTATCTTTCTATAGAATGGTCATAATAGGAAAATGGACTTACTCTTCGGGAGATAGGTTTGTTTGAAGTTTCACTTGATTTTGGATGGCTCAATGGGTAATTACTTAATGGTTTTGCTCAAATCCCATTTAGGGATAGGGCTGATGGGACTTCAATCCATCATTTCACACTTCCCAAAAACAAAGAGAAAATCATCATTTCTCACTTATTAGCCAAAAATCCACTATAAACTTACTTTAATTAGCTAAAACTTGTCATCAGAGAAATATTAGTGAGATTAGCACTTTGGATTGAGGGATTGCTGTTGTAGATTGCTTGTAAATGATATAGATTTTTGGATCTCATGCATTCTTGGGTTGCTTTGGATATCTATGGGTTTAAATGAGTGGTTAAGATCTTTCACTCACTAATTAGTCATTATAAACTTCAAATCGAGGTTTTAAAATGATTTTTGCATCTTAAAACATGTTTTAAACTTTAAAAAAACCATATATATTAATTTGAAATGATTTTGAAAAGATTTGTAAAATTTGTATTCTTATGGATATCCTTATTCTTATGGTTCTACCTTTAGAATTTGAATTCATTTTGATGTGTATGGAAGTACGATGGTTAAGATATATTGTATATAGTGATTTCTTCAATGTATAATGTTTAAATGGTCGAAAATGCCGATCGAATGGTGATTTAATATTTGGAATGATTTATAGATCAGTATTGATGGACTAGTGATGATCCATCGAGTGGACATAACCTAAAATAGGTGCAACCGATATGGAGCAATAAGGAAGGCCTTATAAGGCTACGTTCCTAGTTTCAAATTGTTTGGAATTTGTTTTCTCAAGTTATGGTCGTTTGAAAATGGATCTGTGATGATATGGAAGCTATGAATCAGTGGAAGTTTGATTAGAGCCATGCTTGAGTCATGGGATGGATCATTTCGAGTTCTTTGAGAGTTTTCTTAGGTCACTAGCTTGCATAGATCGATCGCATGAAAAGATGGGTGAGAATTTTAAGTGATGGACCAGTAGTATACTTGCTTCGAGTCAAAGAGGGGATGGATTGGGGCTTGCTTTGAGTCATGAGTATGCTTGCTTGGGGTATGGACTAGTGGAGCAAAGAATGGGAAAATTGGCTAATGCATGGATCAGTACCGGCATACTTGGAATTTGTAGAATTCTCCAACTGTGCAACCTACTTCTTTCACAGCGGGAGAACCCAATTCCTAGTAAGGACCCTAAGAGCATGGAAGATATTTCAATCAAAAGTTTTCAGACCGTACTAGCCCCGCCCTATCTAAGAAAGGCGGATAGAAGATGGCCAATGAGCTCTCTCGCTTTATTTTATTGGTACAACATTTTTTACTAGATCGGATTGAGAGTGACTTCTTTCGCTATTTACGTTTTCAAACAAATTTCATCAGCGTTCATGTTTTCTTCATCTCAACCAGTTTCGGCTTGTTTCGTGCTTGATCCATGGGGCATCGATCGGTGAAGGTAATGGATTGGTGAAGGGGAGTCTCACATGATGGAGCATGGCTTAATTGAGTTGAAGTGTGGGATTGGGGGTGATGGATCGGTGGCTATGGATCAGTGGCTTTGGATTGGCGGTTATGGATCAATGGTGGAGATTGTGAGGCAACTTCGAATCAACTTCGAATCATGCGCTTGCTGGATTCAAGATGTGATAGTGTTTGCCTCGAGTCTTGGGTTTGTTCACTCAAACTCATTTTAAACCAAACACTTAATCAAATATGGCCAAGTGTAGAGACGGTAGTGAACCATAGGGTTTGGTGATGATTTTCAACGACGACAACACGTGATTCAACGATGATGATTCTGCATGTTGGAAGTTGGTCAGCCTACAGCAAAAATTATGGGTAAATTTCAATTTTTTACAATTGGATCTTTATTAGGTCTATGAAGTCTACTTTATATAGAAAGTTTCTAATTATTATTTAAATAAATCTTTTATTTCATTTAAAATTATAAGTTATATAGTAACTTTATGTCTTGATATATATATACATACGTGTATCATATATATATATATATATATATATATATCTGTGTATGTGTATATGTAACATATCAACCTGTGCAAGGTATAACATGCCCATGTATAGATGTTGGAGTTTACATCGCAATGGGCATGTAAGCTCATCCAATATGCAAGTTTATGTTGTCCAAATATATGTATGTGTTTATATATACTATTATTTGTAAATAAATACTTTAATTATATATATATATATATATATATGTATGTATGTATTAAGTTTTTTGTAAATAATTTTATATAAGTATTTAAGTGTATTTATACAATGTGTGTATATATATATAATCATATGTATAAAATATTAATATTATATATGCATATTATGTAATAGATTTATACAAATAAATTATTTATAAGTATTAATAAATTTTTGGTTCCTTTATAAAAAACCATGAGTAATACATAAATATATAACATATAATTTATTTAATAAATATAATTTTAATTTATATACGCACACACACATAAATATATTCATAACAAAATATATATGCATACATATATATATTAATAAAATACAAAAAAAATTTTGATAAATATGTAATACCAAGTCTTATGCACAGCTTAGAAAATAAATTACTTTTTTGAAATTTTAAAATACATTTTAATTAAATATTTTATTCGAAAATTAATAAAAAATTAATTTTGAAACGGTATTTCAAATTTTAAATTCCTAGTAAATCCGAAATGTTATTTTGTGCTGTGAAATTTTTTCCACATTTTTTCATTCTAAATTAATTTAAAATTATTTATTTATTTTCGGTCAAATTAAACAATTTGTTTCTCAAAATAAAAAAGAAATTTATTTTTATTTTTTGGTCAAGCGCTTATCTAATGTTGAAATAATTTTATAAAATTTAAAAAATAATTTTCATTACATATTTGAATTAACATAATTTATTTACGTATTAAATTATTTCAAAAAATATTAAATAACAATAAAAAATTATAAAAAATTATTTTTTACCATCAAAAAATATTATTACTATAATGATTTACATATAAAATCCAATTTCACTTTGTTAAGAGTTACCCGGTTGTGACTTTTATTTACACTAATTCTCTTCGTTAAAACTATATCACTTTAGACTTGCGGAATTTGGTATGGTCAAAATTCCAATATCGTCCATATTCAACTCTTTAGTCCAAACACAAAGCCCTTGGTTCAATAATAACAGTTTTATTTACTGAGCTGTTCTGTACAGAGATTTTGACTTTGAGTTGACCATGATACTAACCACATATAACTGAGGTGGCAAATCCCCTTTTGAATAGTGCTTTACTTCCAATACTTCCACTCGACCCAACTATAGTCAATTGATGGACGTCGTGCCATAATTTGACTATAATCATAGTGGCTCCTTCATATTGAAGATCAATAGTATTCTAAAGTCGAGAGAACTATGTAAATCGGTCACATCGATTTTTTCTATTTGACCTTAGCTATATTAAATAACAAAAACTTTCATGTGAGTCGTTCTATAGTTAGCCAATAACTGTCAGTACATAACCCCTAGGCACCCCTCTATAGTCATGAGTAATACACTATCCAATATTTATAGAGCGTTACGTACTCTAGTCTTGATGGATACATTGATACAATCTTGATGCATCTTGACTAGGAACAGTTAAATTAGTATATTTGTTTTCGTTGTGATAAATTACTCACAGTTACGACACTTTGTAACTATTATCATAAAACATACCATTTATGAATTTTCTATTAAATATACTTTTAACTAAAACATATTATATCGAGTATATAATAGAAATAAAGCACCTTTTACTTTGAACAAGATTGATTCCAATTGCACTTGCACTTGCACTTGGGATCAATTATGAAATATTATTCCAACTTCTCCAATCAGTTTCCTAAAAACCAATTGGGTCGATCCCTTGGTGAATGGGTTTGCTATTATGTTTTAATTATCTACTACATTGATCAACTCTCTCTGATGCTGATAAACTACATTTATCATGTGGATCACTTCGGAGCATGTCTCTCGACTTGTAGGATGCTCTAAGTTTTGTTAAGAACTACACTGCGACATTGTTATGTATAGCAGTGTTATGGGATTATCAACATAATCACTCTTTAATCACCTTATAAACCAATTAATTAATCTTTAATTACAGATTAATTATTCTTTAATTATTCTCTTAATTAATCATCCTTGATTAATTGTTACTTAATTACATTAAGTAATCAACCTTTAAATTAATTACACAAATTAATTATTCTTAATTTAATTACCCAAAGTAATCATTTTAGTTACTTAAGTACCATACATTACTTTTATTATGATGTTATTCAAGTCGGTGTACTTAGCCTTTTCAATGAGTCAGCCACAATCTCTTCTATTTGGAACATTTCTAACTTAAAGATTCTTAACATGAATTTTATTATTGACATATTATACTCATTATCAATTATGAAGTTTGAGTTTCTGAACGCTCCTTCATATGAAGTTCATTGTTTCTGTAAACAATTCTATAGCGTTTCATAAATACCTGAGAATAACTCAAACCACCATTTAGTGATATCTATTTGGATTTGATATTTCATTCATGTATCAAATACATGAACAAATTACGATATTGTAGACAACATAACATGCATGTTAATTCCTATCCTAATGCATATGGAACTCATCATGCATGTTATGTATTAAATCTTTTAATAAGATTCCCTTGCATATCGTTTTGGGACATTCCAAGTATCTTTATACTTACTATAAAGACATTATTTACAAATCCAATTTCGAGTATTAAAATAACTAAAAACTGATTTTAACACGAGTGCATCATTAACAATCAGTAGTGTGTTGTCGACTTATGGTTATATCTATGTACCTTTTAATCTTCTTTCCTATAAACACACGCTTACTCTACATTTTGATTGATAATCAAACTATTTGATTTGATTCTTTTCTAAATGATACTTTCGTATCCATTCTCCAGGTGTATCCGAAAAACCCATAAACTCAATATCGCTTCCACTGACTTTGAGATACTTTGGTTGTTATGTGCAAATAGTCTAGTCTAAATCTATATTTAGAACTTTCCACTCCAACACATATATACCAAAACATAAAGTCATACTAGGCAATAACTTTGTATGCAAGTCCTAACTAACTTGAGCACACCGAATTGTGAATATGTTACGTTAATTTCAGCAATCGAAATCCATGGCAATATTCTTGTTAATGTAGTTCACTATATTCTAATTGCATTTTTTTTTCTTACAAAGACATATTTGTGGCCAATGGATCATATTCTTTCAGATACAACTATCAAAATCATATTTTGATAATATACTTGGAATCTATTTCGGATCAATGCATCACACTATACCATAGAGTCAATACTCTTAATGGTTTAATTGAACAACTGAGGACTATTTATTCTTGACATGGACAAGAAGCTCATAGTTTCTATTCAATGTGTGAGTATACCTATTAGATACTTTAATGCGATGTGTTCTGTTTGCATCAAAATATGACACAAACACCCAAATGAGTACAGTAGAAAAAAGAGTGAAGAATGTAAACTAAAACAAGAAATAACAAGACACAAAAGTTTTGTAGTGGTTTGGCTAGTTGTTGCCTACATCCACTTAACTTTGTTGCCTATTTGGTTGTTATTTACAAATGTTATTCCTATGGATCGGTAATGATCCTCGGGATTACAAGAGATTGTAGAGAAAATTGTTAAAAGGGACAAAAGATCCTCCAAATGATGCCTTTTCTTGTCTATTTATAACCGAGGGTCGTTGGAAATCCCTCACCTATGATCTCGCCTATGTCCCTCATTTTCAAGGAGTGCTACCCGAAGTAGTATCATGGCCATGTCATCAAAGTTCACGAATCGGTACCGATCATAAGATGGATGGAAAATCCTTCTTCGAGTTGATGTAGTGGCTTGCTTGGCATGTGCCATTGTCCTTGGTATCTAGTTATATTGATATGTGGTCAAGTTAAGTGAGTTCCTTGGTTTGAGTGTTGGTTGATAGCATCTGATTTGTCCACCGATCATTTGAGTTGCACCTTGCTAGTGAACCATTACCTAATCGCATGTTTGAGTCAACGGAGATCTTAGCCTTGTATTTCATGAATATTGAAGGATTTGGGGTGACCACCATGGATCGATACCGATCTAAGGTCATGATCGCTACCAATCCATTTACTTGGATCAGTAATTGAGTGTGGATGTTGCACTTGGGTTTGTTTGGCATGCTTTCCATTTTGTGAGTTTTTAGAAAGTCGTTTACATTGTCCCTTGACTTTGTTTGATATCCAAGTTTGGCAGTTATTGCTTTGGATTATTGCTTGGCAATTTATTTGTTTAAAAAATCGATCTCATTGAATAGGGACTATTCATAAGAATGGATAACATTTGTCCTCCAAAGCACGCTTTGTATATAGAAGGTGTACTTTGCTTAAGAACAAATATCGAAGTCAATGAAACATTAATGGTTGAATTTTTTAGCAATCAATCGACCAAGCTACGGTGAATCATCTTGTTCCTTCGGATCCACCTATAAGCCAAACACCATTCTAGACTATGATAGCTAAGGACTCGAGTCCTTGCTTGAGTGTTAGTCACAGACAATCATTCCATGTTCTCCTGAAATTGCTATATCGTACATACATCATGAATCATAACCTTCCCGAGTTCATCTGGGATTTAACAACCTTGTATCAACATCTAGTGGCTCAATTCGATAATCGCTATCGAATTGTTTAAAGGTCAAGTGGTGTTCAAAACCAAATTCTAATTTTCGATTTCTCTAGGTCATGTACTCGGTGACCAATTCAATTCCTGATCTTTCTGGATCGTTAATCAAATCTTCGACCTTTCCGGACCGCGAATCCTTTGTTGATCTCTCAATATCATTCTTCAACCTCTTCAAATTGTTCCTTGATCTCTCCGGATCGCTATTCCAACCATCGATCTCTTCAGATTGTCAACTCAATCATCGATCTCTCCAAATCATTAAGCCAATCTTTGACCTCTCTGGATCAATAAATCAATCATTTATCTCTTAAGATCATTAGTTCAATCATCGATCTCTCAAAATCGTTATTTCTATCCACAATATCTTTGGATCGTTTGACATCTAGCTAGGGTTCATTCTCTCTGGATCCTTTCTGAGTTCAATCCACTCGCTCTCTGATGATAGAATCTAGTGATCAAGTAAGGACTTTCGCTCACTCTCTGGTGAGGGAGCTTACCTTCGCATAAGCCTAATCCACCTACTCTCCAGCGAGGGGGCTTGCACCTTGTAGTTATCGCCCTGTTTCTCCAAACAATACTACATGGTCAATGTCAACCATCATGTTCAAGTGGTTTTCAAAATCAAGAATTCATAGAATTAAAGTTTTAACATCTATCACAACATTCATTCGGATTCTATAGGAAAACATCCAGCTTTAGTCGTGCCTAGAGACCGATCGAGGTCCTATATACAAGTAAGTGGTTTGACTGTAATGCCAAATCATTTATTGAAAATAGAAAGCAGAGTGTGGGAATCAAACCTGACTACATTCCATCCCGATCATGGGATAACTATCCTTGACCCAGCTCTAAGGCCGCTTCGATTTGCTGTAGATGATGACTGCTCCTGTTCCACCACCGTAGCTTGTCTTCTTACGTATGGCTGTAACTAGTTATTCCTAACATGCTCCTTAATCAGGTTGCGAAGGTGCCTGCAATCATTTGCTTCATGCCCATCAAGCTCATAGAATAGGTAGTATTTTCATGATTTTCTCTCTTAATCGATGGGTTCTCTTCCTATTGGTTTTCGATATGGAATATGCCCTCTGGTATCTAGGTATATCCTCTTCAGCGTTTCATTTAATTTTGTGTAAAAGGAGAATTTATGTTCCCTTCTCTGCCGCTTTGGTCCTCCAAAGCCGTTCAGCCTTTCATTTTCCTTTCTCTTTGCCAATTCCAGCCCCAGACGATCCTTCTTCATCTAGGGCATTAACCTCCGCCTCTTCAGTTTCGGCATCCTCTCGGCGCGAGTATCTTCTGGCCTCATGGTGGAGTTCTATAAGATCCACCGATGGATCCCTTTCCAAAGCAATCTTAAAATATGCCTTACTAGCAACTCCCGAAACAGCCGCCAATGGAACCACTGATCGATCTGGCTTATGAAATATAGCAGCTGCTATTTTAAATCGAGTCAGATCACTCTTTAGTGTCTCTCTGGCCCTTTGCTTCATGCTGGATAGCATCATCACATTATTTGGTCTTGAAATGCGAATTCTAAACTTCCTCATAAACATATTCACTAACTCGGTCCACATGCTAATGTAACCGTTCTCCTACTATCTAAAAAACATCGCCACTAAATCTATTAAATATAAGGGAAAACACCATCCCATACTTCTTTAAATGCACCCAACACCTTCATATGTCAGATGTACCTCATAAATAGTCAGATAAGTCTTCCCATCATACATTTCCAACGTCGGTAGCTCTAAATCGGTCGATTCCTCTCATACCGAATGTTAGGAGTGAATGTATTTCTATTCACAACTTTCGGACTCTGGTCTAGTGGTCCACCTCTCATCGGTCGTCTAACTATCTCGGTAACTCTGTCATTATCATCCAACGGATGCCTCTGTACCACATTCTCATTCTATTCCCTATTCCTACGGGTAAATTCTTGCATGTGCTCCTCTGGCAGCACGTCTGCATTTTGATTCACGTTCTTGTGTCCAACAGCATTCCTCAAACAAGCATCTCCAAGTTTTGGGGTCAAGTCTATTTCTCTCATGGAATCCTGGTTCGATACCGATCCATGTCCTTGGTTCGATACCGATCCAGTTTGGTTTTCAGCTATTCCAATCATCATTCATTGCTCCATTCTTTTGAAGAATCATTCCATCATCTCTTCCTGGAGGGCTATTATTCTATTCTACATCTCCATCATCGTCGTCTTCATCTTATCTCTGGTTATGTGGATGGAAGGGAGGTCAGATCTTGGGGACGCCTTTGGCTACCCTTATGATCTTATTGGCTTTCTCCAGTAGTTCTCTTGGTTGATGGTCTCATAATCTTTTCCAATTTCACATTTCAAGTTGCAAGATCCAAGTTTTCTTAATGAAAGCACCACCATAATGTGGCACAAACATCCAAATTAGTATAGTAGAAAAAAGAGTGAGAAATTAAACTAAAATAAGATATAACAAGACATAAATTTTTTATAGTGGTTTGGCTAATCGTTGCCTACGTCCACTTAGCTTTGTTGCTGATTTGGTTGCTATTTTTGAATGTCATTCTTATGGATCAGCAATGATCCTTGGGATCAAAAGAGATTATAGATAAAATTGTTAGAGGACCAAAAGATCCCCAAACGATGCCTCTCCTCATCTATTTATAGCTAAGGGTTTATCGAAAATTTCTCATCCATGATCTCGCCCACATTCCTAACGTACAGGGAGAGTTTACTTAAATAGGATCATGGCCACATCATTAAAGTTCATAGATCAGTACCAATCTATGCCCATAGATCGGTAATAATCCATAAGATGGATAGAAAATTCTTCTTCGAGTTGATGTAGTAGCTTGCTTGGCATGTTCCCTTGTCCTTGGTATCTAGTTGTGTTGATATGGGGTCGAGTTTAAGTGGATTACTTGGTTTGAATGTTGGTAGATAACATCCGCTTTGTCCATCGGTCATTTGGGTTGCACCTTGATAGTAAACCACTACATAATCACACCTTTGAGTTGATGAGGACCTTAGCCCTGTGTTTCATGAAGATTGAAGGATTTGGGTAACCTCCAAGGCTCGGTACCGCTCCCTGACCATGGATCGATATCGATCTACGACTTGGATTGGTAGTCGAGCATGGACCTTGTACTTGGTTTTGTTTAGCATGCTTGCCATTTTGTGAGTCTTTGGCAAGTTAATAACTTTTCTCTTGACTTTGTTTGATATCTAAGTTTGGCGGTTATCATTTTGGATTCCTGCTTGGTAATTTCTCCATTTAACTAATCAAACACATCGAATACCGCCCGTTCACAAGGCTGGATAACATGTTCACTCAGGTTAGGTTAATATAATTTCATCCCACATAATCAGTTGCATCTTCAGATCGTATCCAAATCCATTCTAATACCAATAATTTCTCAAAGAAATTCCTTTGCTATGAAGTTGGCATTTCTTGAAACGACAGTTGTTTCTCAGTGCAACATAATAGGTATTAATAAACATTTTTATGAATCGCCTTATATAAAACTGATTTTGCATTAGTTGACAATATATTTATGTTCACAGCATAAATTAGTCATCTAATGACCATCATTCCTAAAATTCTCTTGGGACGATTCATAAAAGATCCCTTACGTATGATTCTTACATGCAGTCTTTCGACTCGCACAACCTGCCAACTCCTTGGCCTATGATATGTAGAGGAACATTATAAACCCTTATCTTGTATGGTTATGGAAACTATTTTTTGGATGATATTAATTTTAACTTGTATATTATTGTTAAATATACATCTTATAGAAAGAATTTAACTCAACGTCACTCATCATTAATCGTGCTTTATCCAACAAAGTTTGATTACTCTTTATCAATACATTATTATGTGTTATAGGAAGCAGTGACCTTTGAGTTTGAATCTTTATTCATATTTGATGCATACAGATCTCTTTCCAATATACTCACTCATTAGATCAAATCGAATCATTTATGTTGCATATTTTGTTATTTACTTTCGTTTTATATACTGTGAGTTTACTATGGATATACTACATGTGTATCAAATGCACATATCCATGCCGGTTATAACTCATTGGTAACAAAGTATGTGGAACTATTTTGATATTAATAGACATACAATTGCATACATCAATATATATCAATCCAAAGAGTTCATCAACTCTTATGATGCTCCCAGTAAATAGGTGCATAGCCCTTAATTGTTTGAGATATAATTATATAACTCATTATCATATAAAAACTATATCTCTAAACAATAGCCAAGTCTATAATTCCAAAATAATTATAAATAATTTTAGATACTTCAATATTTTCCAATACATCACTTTTGTTATGAAATCAAATAACACACTATAGTTTTATTTCATAATGAATATCCATAATATTCATATTGAAATAGAAACTATGTTCGTTTTTCATTCGATTTTGAAAAGTAGTCATTATTTCATAAATAATGTTCGGTGTGTTTTACGTAACAATTTTCGTAATTTGATGTAGTCAATAAGTTCTATATGGCATGCTCCTACTATTTCTGCCATTATCATAATAGTGTACTAAATTCGAAGGTCCATCATTCACTTAATATAAATTATTTATTTCATATAGTGCTACTGGTTTACAACAGAGAGTTTGTTAATCAAATATTTTGAACTCAAAGAAATAAATCTCATAGGAACAATTTTCTATATGGAAATACATTTCCAAATAGAAATAATATTTCATATTCTAATATTAGGTATCAATTATTATTTTACAATTCTTTTTTTAGATGTTTCTTAATGAAGCATAAGTGACCATTCACTCTCTTTATCCTAACTGTACATTAAATCACATTTACTCTTGTATGTTCATTTTTCTTTCTAAATGGCTGAACCCTTCAAAAAAATATCCTTACTACGACATCATAATGATTTTTTTGCAAAAGCGCATTTGATTATTCTTAATATTTAAGGACATCAAATATGTTGCACATACGTAAACTGATCAAACCGACAGTTCGGTGATCGAATTCTTACATTTTTCTTGTAGTTTTGGTCTACTGTTACATTTAACACAACACGATCCTTTTGTAATTGATTAAATTGAATACTTAATCTCATGGTATTGTTTATTGGCCTATTTCAAATGAACTTACTTCATCGAAGTATCGTATATTACGAACTATGGTCTTTCCCATATAACACTTATATGCAATATTATTTGAATCAAATATCCATAGTCATGTATTACTTTTAGAGTTCGAAACCCATAAAGTGTAATACACGGTCTCGATCAATACACGTAAGTGACCAAATTACAATGTATTTAGTAATTATAAAAGTTAGATGCTTGCGTGGGTATTGAAACATTAACATGCAAAGAATCATTTATTGGTAAGTATATGTTATATTTCTATTTGTTAAGCTTTAATTTCGTTATTTGAATATCTTAATTGAATAAATTTTTATCAATCGTGTTAAATTCACAAATTTATCAATGTAGACAATTATAACATAACATTATATAGTATATGTTCTTATATTATTGGTAACGTTGAATACTATCATTTCATTTTTCTAATAAGGCTTCCACTAGTCTTTTATATTTCACCAAACCTTAAGTTGAAACATAGAAGTCTTTTGAGTTCACTAGTGGGTGTTAGGAATCATCCATCTTAGAATTTTGACCTTGAGTTTTCTCCATAAGTCATGGCTCTACAGACGATGGATAACTTGTGAAGACCCTCCTCCTCAGCCCTTAGAAATCAACACCACTACATCCTTGGTATTCACATGTCGCAAATCCAAGTGTTAGAGAGGCAGATTATCATGGAGTAAATGAAAATAAAGGCAGAACAGAATTTTACACGAACGGAATAACATATATTATATCAATATCAATATATATATATATATATATATATATATATATCTTTACAACGGAAAATTTAAATACATTTATCAGAGTCTATCCTATAAATTAGCCTAGACAGTTATAAATCTCTGTCCTTATAAATACTTAATACAATCAGTAAACTAATGCAGTGGGAAAGAAAATGGAGAACTATCTATAGGAACATCTTCAGCTCCAGACTTTAAGCTCCATCACAATGCTCCAAATTAAACCTGCCTACTTTGCTATAGGGAAAAATAGGGCATCTAGATTTTAAGGGAAAAGAAAATAAACTCCGGATCAGTCATAGGATTAGTGTGAGAAACTCAAAAAATACAGATATTTGGAAACAAAGGATGTCTCATAACTCCATACCACACATAAACACGAAATGGGTTTTTACCTTATGATAACCAAAACATTTGCTATGCAAAATCGAGGATATTATTTTTAGTGACGTTCTTTTGAAATCACTTTTTAGGTTAACTTATATAATCTTAGCCGAAGTTGTTACATTGATTAAATTCCAGCATAATAGGTTCTACAATCAAGTCCGAAGGCACTTATTGGAGAATGGATTTCCATGCAACAACAGGTAACGAACTACTTTCTGTATAGTACATCCCTAGAAGGATGTACCGAGGATCAACACCTTTGAAACCTCTACATATGGCAAGACCGGCCTACCTACAGACCCATCTGGTAGTGGATAGAACTGAATACGACACCACCTCAATCGTTCCCTAACTATATGAGAGCTCTCATAGCATACACAACATACCTGATATATAGAGGGTAATCTAGAAAGGTTATGACCATACCCAAATGGTTGCGAACCACATAGCCTTATAGCATGTCCACTTTAAGCCATTTTCGAGTGATGATGCATGAGGTAACAATTACATTTCACATAGAACATTCCACTTTGAATACCACATTGCTAATTCCATTACACACTATTGATTTCCAAAAATGTACAAACTCTGAGCTCGTACATCTCAAAAAAGGGTGTTAAGTATAGGAGAGTTACCTCCTACACCACCAAACAACTATGTGTTCGCAAAAATCAATATATATGCATTATAGAAATGCGATGTCGTCAGACATTCGTCCATACAAGTTGTCCAGGAATAAGAAAAACCGAAGGAACTCTCCTACAACTTCCTATCAAGAATTACCCCTAGGATTAGTAGTAAGCAGCTCTTGCATTGAAGATCAAATGAAGATATTACTACTACATATAAATGATATGGAAAATTTCCCTAGAGGGCCAGTGACAAGCATCCCTTCATTCTATTTATTATCATTCCATGGCTTCGCCTTCGAATGCGTAAATTAGTTCAAAGTGGTTGTCGGATAGGGATCCCTAAATCCGACCCTGGTTCCTTTGAACCAATCATCGATAACAAAATGTTAACTCTGAGGGTGGCTATCATTTCATTCATTAATATCTTTTATCAAATAAAATATCTCTTTTAGAATTATAAATCTTGAAGTCATATTCTTTTCCAGTATATACGGAATCGTTAACCCTCTTTTTAACTTTGGAAATACCAAATCAAAATCGTTTCTTATATGTCATATTGCAAAACCTTTTTGAGTAAAACGGGTTGATAGAAATTATACAAATTCTACTCAACATCAATTTCCGTATTCAACCTTTACTACCAGTTGAATAATAGTGAAATCAACTTTTAAATTCACATGGATAGTACAGATTCCCTCCTAAAAATTTAATACCAAGTATAAGAAGATTATTTCTATACAATCCAAGTTGCATTAAATTTGAAAAAAATTAAATCTTTTATACTTGTCTCGTTTCTAACATTTCGACCTTACCTATCCTCACAAAAGAAAAAGGCCAGGTGTTGCAAGACACTAGTTACTCCTAAACATCTCCTTAGTTTAAGTACCTCACATCTGGATCTCATGAATATAAAAATCCAATCTACTCATCTGCTTTTAGAGCCAAGATTAAATCACTAAATTTTAATATCTTTTCTTTAAATCATTTATTTCAACTCTTTAAAATAAATTATAAACCCTCCAAATCATTTTTAAAATAGTTGATTAATTATTTGAAAATAATTATAAATGATTTGAGAAAGAATACTTCATTTTAAAGCCATATTCCAGAAGTTATTAACAGTGCTGCAAAAAGTGCTGCGAATAGTGTTGCTAATAGTGCTTTCAAAGCTTATTTGATCAAAACAACTTCTCTATCATTTAGAAATCCATTTTTATAACTAAAATATCTTTTACAACATTTTAAAATATTTATAGAATTTGTCCCATATTTTTAAAGAACTAAAAATATCATTTTAAAGAATTTATCGCTTTGGTTTCCGAATCACCAAATGGCGAATATTTTGAAAACTTAAATTGCTCATATTTCATTTTCTTTTTTTGAAAACTATGATTATAAGACTTCAAAAAATTCTTATTACAAAGAATTTCGACTCCGAATCCATCATATAAATGGATTTAACTTTCTACGTGCGAAATCGTGAGCCACCGTTATGCAACGCGCCTATTTTAACTCAATTTTGATATTGTTTTCAAACTTTTTCAAAACATTTGTAAATTATTTTAAACTATTTTAAAGAGGCTTAACAATCTCATATACACCATTTCATTTATTAAAGGAAAGTTTCCTTTGTGATATTCGACGTGTATTAAATGTGATTTGTTTACATATCCAAACAAACATATTATCATATCCAAAAATGGTTCACAATCATCACAACCAAGCATAGCCAAACATATATATCATCCAATATATCATAATATAAATAGAGTTTCTCACCTTTATTGGTTTCTAACATTATGAAAATTTGCTATAGCTTTGCTACGATTGAACGAAAGCCTATGGAATCATGACTTGGACCTTTGAATGGGCTCGGCCTAAGCGTGTAAGTGGAGATGGGTTTGGCCTTGGTGGTAGGAGGTGGTGGTCGTGAGTTTAGAGTGGAGGAAGGAGTGGTTTGCCTTGGTTTTAAGGTGGATTGCTTATGTTTGTATGCTTATATAAATTTATTTTCTTTTTGTTGATTTTTCTTCATAATTTTCCTAAGCAGAGAATGTATTAAAATAGCTTGAGAAAGAGTAAGAAGAAGATGAATATTAATGTTAAAATTATGAAAGAAAGGATGGCTATTTATAGGAAATTCTTTGGAAATAAATATTCAAATGTGCATGGACCGAAATGCCCTTGCCCACACCCTCCCATCACCTTAAGGAGCACGACAATGCCACCCTCCTTGTGCCTCCATGAGTGTTAGTTGATGTGTGTAAGAGTTTGACTTTGGTTTGCTTAAGGATGAAGTTTATGTAAAAATATCTCAAATCTTTTGAAATACACACACACACACACACACACATATAAGTGCATATGTATATTTGTAGGTATATGAATGTTCCTGTATATGTTAGGGTGTGTACATGTGTGTTATATATGTGCGCAAGACATATAAACAAGGTTGCAACAACTTTTAACAACTTTCGATTGTTAAATAGTTGAAAATCGTAAAGCTGATTCCCTGTCACATTTTCACTTATAAATTAAACTACATATAAATATAAACAAAATTTGAAATTTAATTTCTTATAATTTTCAATTGATTAAAATGATCACATCTGGTTTATAAACCATATAAGTAAATATTGAACATTTGTTTACAAAAAGTGCTATTATATCGATAAAGCGATATTAATTTTTCTTATAATTTCAAATCAAATATATATCTTTATAAAACTATTATAAATGATTTATTATCACTTTATAACTAATTAAAATGAATTATTATCATTTAAAAACAATTATTTGAATAATTATAATAAATTTTAAACCATTAAATCACAATTTTAAATTCATAAATCAATTACTAAATATGATGCCGTTATCGATGATGTTATAAATACGTTTTATTTTCCAAAAATAAATAATTTTATTTCATATTCTTATTTAAATAGGTAAATAAGTGTATGTATGTAGCTTTGTGCATGACTTCACAAAATTATAGAGCTGTTTATTGATAAATGATTTTGACCAATTTGTCGATATTTCTTCAAAGTTCATATATTTGTAAATACTTATTCAAAATAAGATTACCATTATTTTTTCAAAACATTACAATCTATGTTTTTGAAAGCTTATATTTGAATATTTAAAAATAAATATAATTTATCAAGTTGATAAATTTGCAGGTCGTTACTTAACTCTTTATCGGTTTTATCATATGCATCTCCTAAGCTTTGATAACTTGTCCTAATTTCATTTCGACATTGAGTTTGCTTAACAAATCAAAACAAAACTATTTACTCATACCTATCACGTATGTATAGTATATATACCTTGTGTTTGCTTAACAAACACATATAGTTATCTTACCTCGACTATTCAGAATATAATAATACTATCCTTACCTTGAGTTTGCTCAACAACTAAGCGTATGCAAGTAAACTATATATATATATATATATATATATATATATATATATATATATAGTAGAGGACAACATTATATTGAAGATTCATAATCTTTAGTATACCATATTAAGTGATATCGACTTATAGAATAATGTACTTCTTATGAAATACCATTGTAATTCAAGTATTAGACACATCAGAAATCACGGAATATGTACATTTACATATATATTTATTCTTTAAGTCTATTTGGGTTTCTTTAATGTTCCACCTTTAGTTTATACATTCATATTATATAAGTTGATTATTATATAACTTTTATAATTTATATTATTTATATAATTGTCTTCTGTATAATACTATATTAGTTAAATCTTATTTAATTAATTTTAATCAATTAACATTTTAATTAATTTAATATAATGTTTATATTAAATTCATTTATGCTATAACCTTTATAGTATAACACATATACATCTATATGTGTATATTATTTAATTAATTAACCTTTTAATTAATTTATTTAGTTAACAATTTTAACTAAATTTATATTAATTTCGAAATTTATTTATATACATACATGTATGCTTATGTTAATTTAATATTTTGAACCAACTTAACATATATCATAATACAATACGTGTATTATTTATTGATCAATTAACTTATTTAATTAATATATTTGATTAATCTTATTAATAAATTTTATAATTAATTTGTATTAATTTTCAAACATTTTGAAAATTTTCATTATATTAAAACATTTATAATACGTATATCATATTTAAATTTAACTTTTAAATTTAAAATTATTATATTTTTAATTTTCAAAATAATTTGAAAATATATATTATAATATTTATAATATTTTCCTTTTTTGAAATTTAACTTTTAAATCTAAAAATTTTGTTTTTAATTTCGAAACAATTTTGAAATTAGCCCGGGGTCTAATTCAAATTGGACATTTCTATTAGGGATAATCATTTGGGCTTAACTCATCATTTTGGGCAAGGCTAATAACCAGGTAGGGTAGAGTACTTGATTATCCAAACCCAACCTTAGACATTACTTTTCTAAGCAGCTTACCATATGGGTAGGCTTTAATTAGTTAACCTTAATATGACTAATTTAGGCTGCATAGGCTATTGGACTTTGATACCATTATTGGAACTAGGTCAGCTTGAAGCGGAATTTATGGGTAAATTTTAATTTTTTTTATTCTATTGGATCTTTATTGGCCTTTGAAGTCTACTTTATTTAGAATATTTCTAAATATAAAATAAATTATTTTATTTTATTTAAAATTATAAGTTATATAGTTATATTTAATTTATGTCTTGATACACACACACATGTGTGTGTGTGTGCGTGCGCGCGCATGCAAGAGTGCGTGTGTAACATATTAACCCATGCAAGATATAACATGCCCGAATATAGATGTTGAAATTTACATTATAATGAATATGTTAGCTAATCCAATATGCAAGTATATGTTGTCCAAATATATGCATGTATGTATATATATACACTATTATCTGTAAATAAATATTTAAAATATACATATACATACATATATATATGTATATGTATGTATATACGTATAAAGGTATGTGCGTATATATTAAGTTTTTTTTAAATAATTTTATACAAGTTCATAGCGTGTGTGTATATATATAAATCATTTTCTTCACTTAAGAAATTCATAAAATATGCATACTTGATTAGAAAATTATGAAATTAAAAATACACTTGTAAAATAATGTTTCTAACATCATATCAAAATCTAAAGTCATTTGGGTGTCATATGATAAGTTTTCATACTAAAACCTGTTAACCAATTTCATAAATAAATCCAATAAATACCATATAGCATCTTATCATAAAACATTCACATCATGACATAATAATACATATAAGTTTCAGATTTAATCATAAAACCGATATTTAACAGGCAAGATTGAGATCGGTTATCATTATTCACCCTTGTTTAATGAATAAGGATGAGATTTGAGTTTAGATTCGATTTCCCCAAACTAAATTTTGATTTCCTAGCTTTTCTTCCTCTTTGAACTCCTTAGTAATGGTCGGCCTTGTAGTTTGCTTTAATTTGTGTAAATGAAGGTGAATGAGGAAGATAAAAATGCAAGGGTTTATGTTTAGAAAATATGCCTATTCCTAGTTTCCTTCCACATAAATTCCTCCTTCTAATTTAAGTTATAACCATTCTTATTAACTTATTTATTGAAGCTCAACCCATATTAATTCCTAAATCTCATTCTTTTTATCTTCTTACATTATTTTATTTACCTAATTAAATATCCAAAATAATGTTAATCAAAATTAGGTGTGTTACAATACCAAAGGGAAAAAAATATTATACGCAAAATTCATTGATTGGAATATCTATCTGGATAGTCCGAATAAAACAAACATCCAGCGAACAAACTTAAAAGTATAAATGGTGGCAAATAAAATATTTTTTTATCAGTAATTTCTCTCTCCTTGTTTATTCAGGCTTGATACTAATATTATTAACCAAAAGGATATAGATAATGGACTTAAAAACGTTGTTTGTGAATATTTTGACATAACCCATAGTGTTAATGCGATCATTAAACTTTAAAATTATTGTTCGTTCATCATATTCGACATAAACCTATGTTTCAAATCTTATCATTAGTTAATATATGTTGGAAAAAGAGAAAAATAAACAATGTTAAAAATGTTTTCATTTGAAATCCCAAAGCAATAGCTCGGAGTTTCTTAATCCATTTGAAAGCATATGGCAAGAAAGGAAACGCTATAAATTTAATTAAAAACACGATATTCCTAATATCATTTTGTACAACAAATTAAACATGTATTTGATTCAACATGTTGTAGTCCAAGAGTTTTCTAGAAGCTCTCACTTGAAAATAATTGATAATCATTTATCAGTTTAAAATCAGTAATTAAAAACTTTTCATTACCTTTTAGTTGTGTTCTTTCCTTTGGTTATTGTGAATTTTACCTCCCTAATTGAATCTATACTTGAAATTCAGTATAATCTCTACATTCATCTTTCAAAAAGTAAAAAAATATGTTTTCCGTCAATTCAAAATCAGTGACTTTTCAATAAATTGAAATAATAAGAGGTCCAACTAATAGATATTATAAGGTTGATCTTCAAGAAAAAATTCCATGAATCACGAATTGAATTTGCAGATCCATGCAGTCATGAATTAGTGAAATCAATGAGAGAAATGGAATCAAAGACAAATTTACAAGTTGAAATCAAAAACCCAAATCATGAAGTAATGAAACCAAATTTGGTAAGAAGATGGGTAATTTAATGTGTGGATGAGAAAAAAGAGCAGGGAGTATTATGTCGTGAGAACCATTGTAGGCCGTGACATGAAGAACACAAAAGACCAAATGACCCTTACCATTTAGCAAGACTTTTAAAGGGTAGTTTTAACATTTCAAAAGCTTCAAATGGAGGTATTCTCATTATATATATATAATCATATGAATATATACTATTATTTGTAAATAAATACTATAACTATATATTTATGTATTAAGTTTTTAGTAAATAGTTTAATATAAGTATATAAGTGTATTTATATAATGTGTATATACATAATCATATAAATAAAATATTAATATTATATACATATTATGTAATAGATTTATATAAATAAGTTACCTATAAATATTAAAATAATTTTTATTCTTTTAAAAACCATGGGCAATACACACACACACACACACACACACACACACATATATATATGTACAACTTTTTTCAATGTATATAGTTTTAATTTGAACACACACACATTGTAACAACCCAGACTTTTCGTTGTACGATTTTGAATATTTAAATAGTTTTGAATATTAGATTTGAATTTATATATTGATTTTGAATATGAAAAATTTGGGTTGATTTTTAAAATAAATTCAGAATTAAATATAGCAATTTATTGGATAATTTAATTATTAAATTTATAATTGAATATTGGGTAAATTGTTGTATCTTGATTTTTAAACCCTATAAAAATTATTTAAAGGCTTGTAAAATTTATATTGATAATATCGAAGGTAATATAAGTTTTAAAATTGAATCAAAAAGTGATTTGTTCAATTTTAAAATAGTTGGTTCAAGTTGACAAGTTAAAAATAGCCTTCTGATATACGATCCCAGAATTTGATGAAACCAGTTCCATTGGAGCCGTAATTGTATTATTATCGGATTTCAAATTTCAGGATATTTGGAGTTATCGGTTGATGGTACGAGATATAAACACGCTGAAATGAATATCGAAAATTCAATATAATAATTAGGTCTGAAAAGCTATCTTCTCCATACGATCGAATTAGGACTCGAAACCTTTTCCATTACATTCGGAATAGAGGTATAACATTATAAACGCCTAGCGCCACGTCCCGAAAAGGGTTTGTGATTTTGAGCAATGTAATCGAGGCGAATTGAGTTTAAAATAATACATATATAAATATATATGTGACTTGACAAATATATTTCCACCAAAACTTTTACCCTTCACTTCAAGGCTACTGTAGATTTCATCTTACATGCCACCTCCATCTTTTAAATCACACCTCCGTCCTTTTGAAGATGAGCAGTTCGTTCCTTATATAAAAAAATAAACGAAAGTAAAAAAATTGCAATACTTACCTGCTTAGAATCGAAGCCGCCTAATTCTCTTTTCTTTCTTCATTCGAATTAAAGTCAGTTCAAACGATTTTTCCTCCCCCTTTCTCAACAAAAGATCTAGAAACCCAAATTAACTAAAAAAAGAAGAGGGGAGAGCAGAGGAATTCGAGCTCGCTCATGCGGATGTAGCGGAGAGGGTTGGGGATCGACAGGGCTATCTGAGGGTGACGAGTGCACCTGTGTGTGCGGCAATGCTTGTGGTCAAGACTCATCGCGAGTGGAGAGGGAGCGAGGTCGCGAGTCGCACAAGTGAACCTGAGTAAAAGGAAAGGCTCGCATTCGCAAGTGGAGGACGGGGAGGGCAGCGACTCTCATGTGGGAACTCACTCATAGATGAGGGTCGAACGAGGATGGAGGCCGTAGGAGGTGGCTGTGCATATGGAGGTAGGGGTTTGGGGACGATGGCAGATGCTCGGTGAGACAGTGGGGTTTTGTCGGCATTTAGGTGTTGTGTTCGATCAAAGCAGTGAGGTATTAGATACTTTTATTTTAATTAAATTTAATAAAATATATGTGTGTATATATATATATAGGTTAAGAAAAATTTAAATGGAAATTAATTATTCAATTGCTTCAAATGTTAATAAATTGCATAATGTTTATATGAGGTCTAAAATTGTGGGGAAACAAGTCGAGTTTGGATCGGATTCAAAATAAAAACCAAGGTGAGAATTTCTCACTCTTTTGGATTACCATATTTAATTTTAAATGTTTTAAATTTAACTTATTGGATGTTGATTACATTGATAAATTTATAATTATCTGTTGGATGACTATATATATATATATATATATATATATATATATATATATATTAGTATTGGAGTGATATTCCTGCACATCATAGCGGATGGGACCCTATACGCCCGCATAATAGCGGATGACCTTATATACTACGATTTCCCCCGTGAAGTGGGATTGGTATTTATTATTGTCTAACTTTTGTGGATGCAGGGAAACAGGTTGGAGGGATCCAACGGGATTCTTCAAATATATTATTATTTTTCATATACATAAAATGTTGGATTATTATGTGTTATAAATTTTTTTAAATGATATAATGGCATGGAAATTAATTTTGGAAATATTAAATACCATAAATATTTTTTAAAATTTTAAGGAATTAAAAAGAGATTTTTAACATAAAAATTTGTATATCGGAATCTGGGTTATTTGGAAGAGACTGGTTTGAATAAGAAATGGTGAATTTTTTATCGTATTGAATAATGCAAGAAAATATTTTAAATAGAGAGTTTAAAATAAATTATACAAAGGAATTTTTAAAGACTGGATTTAAAAATGATATTCGGGAAAAAGGGTTGAAATAGATATTGAAAAGAGATTGGCAAAATTAAATGGATTTTTAAAGGAATTGAATTATAAAATGGAAATTTATAAATAAGATTATTTTAGTGAAATTCAAAGGAGTTATAACAACTTATAAACGATGTTAGAAATATAGAAAAATTGATATCTGGAGATAAATGGGAAATATAAATTTATAGAAAAAAATTATATTGAATATGGAAATAGGGTGAGTGGGAAATAGGGATACCATTTTTGGAGTGAAAAAGGTTAAGGAGGCCGAAATGGAAGTGATGTGGTAGAAATCGAGAGGGGTTATAAATTGAAAATTTGGTTATTGAGTTTTGAAAAAAATATTTTTTTATTTATAAATTAAGTTTTATTTTAAAAAGGAAAACTTTATTTATTAAACTATGTAATTTAAAGTTAGTTAGTACTGAAATACTTCGAAAGTGAATTTTTACATACTTAATATTTATCTTAAAAAATCCTAGGTTTTAAAACCTGTTTTGGACAGTGATGCTATAAAAGTGTTTTTAAATATTAGATAAGTATTTGAACATGTTTTAAATAAATAGATAATTTTTTTTTTCTTTAAATACTTATTTTTATTTACATATGTTTATATATATAAAGTTTCGAAAATGGTTTAAATGTATTTATAAACCTTCTCGAGAGTTGGAAAATGGTTATTTAGTAGATGGCCTTATAAGAGAATTCTCAAAATAGAAATTGGGAAAAGTAAGGAAATTTCCAAAGAAGTTAGATAAAAGTGAACTTCGAAAATGAAAATAGAATTCATAAAGAAGTATAAAGGGAATTGAGTTTATAAGCAAGTATAATTGGTTTTGAAAATATTAAGGGAATTAATTAAGGAATTCCAGAATTGATAGAATTCATGCAAACGAGTTGGGAAATCTATAAATAAAATTGTAAATGATTTCGAGAAAGAGAAATAGGAAATAAAAGGAGTATTTTCCAAGTGTTGAATATAAAATGAAGTGGGGAAAAATAGTCTAAGTATCGAAAAGGGTTGGAAATGTTGTGTTGTAAATATAAGGATTTGAAAACTGTTTTCAAATGTGAAGGACCGAAGTAATATCTTATAATGATATTTTGAGACAAATTTTGGAAAATTTATAATAAATTCTAATGATTGTTTATGGACGTGTGGTGATAGTTAAATGATCGACTATCAAATTTGGCCAATTTTGTTAATCGTTTCAAAGAGATCGGGATCAGATTTAATTATCCGAAAACCACTTCGATCCGGCTTAAACGTTACGAATGAATACCATAAAGATGACGAAGACGGTGATTTGGTTTGTCCAGACCTAAGGCAACTTGTATGGACAAATGCTATCAGAACGTCATCATTGGAGGACGAGCATTCTAAGTAAAATTGTGTTCATGAAAGGTAATGTTTAGCCTCGAGCCTCATCAATCGAGAATGACTAAACCAGGGGAGATGCAGCAAGGCTAAGTGGTTCGCACCCAAGTAGAGTATGTTATCACCTTTCTAGATGTCCTCGGAAATCCTATCATTTATGGATATGGTTGTGCATGGAAGGAAAGCTCGCTGTTAAGGGTGGGAACACTTGAGGTGGTATCTATTCGGTCTATCCAGGTCAGAGGCAGGCCAGTCTTGTGTAGCAGGGGATCCCGGCATGGTCCTCGGTATATGGTTCTAGAGGTGTACTGTGGTGGACGGTAACCCAGTGGCCTAGTCATTCTATGAAATCCGTTCTCCAATAAGTGCCATACAGTTTTGATTGTGCCCAACTATGATGAAACTGAGATGCAAGCATTTCAGCTATTTTCTATTTACTTTCTATATGCACTATTATAATATCAGACGGATTTGATAAAAATGTTTTAGTTATCGTAAGGTAAAAACCCGTCGTGTTTATTTGTGACGTGGTCTTACGAGATACCTTTGTTTTTAAAGGATTTTCGAGAAGTTAATAATTCAAATTGAGTGTGTTTTTCTCACGCTGGTTTTCCATACTGACCCGGGTGCTATTTTATTATAATGCTCGAGTCAGACCGAGTATTACAAATTCAGGTTAGGATGCTATGGAGCTTAGGATGCGAGCTGGAGGATTTCTGACGTATACCACATACTTTTTTAATTACGATGCATGAGACTGGTTATTATAACTGTCCAGATTGATGTATTGATTGTTGTACGCTGATGATTGTTAGTATATAAACTGTTACAGATTCTTTTGTATAAAAATATGTTATTATATATTATATGTTGTTCCACTGTTATTGTGAGATTCTGTTGTTGTTGTTTCTATATTTTATTCTACCTTTTTCTTCTTCACCCTTAATGAACTGTATTTCCGACACTCAACTGCTCGACATTTTATACAGTGTACGTATTGATGTCGATTTTCGAGGGTCGAAAATCCTCGTCCGTTACACACATAAATATATCCATAACAAAATATACATACATACATACGTGTGTATGTGTATTAATAAAATACAAAATAATATTTTTTGGAAAATATGAAACACTAGGTTTTATGCACATCAGATAATAATTTATTATTAGCTTTAAATTTTAAGATACATTTTAATTACAGGAAATTAGGCTGAAGGAAAAACCTGAGAACACTTTTAGTCTGAAGGACAGAAGTTTTAAAATTTAGTCTGAAGGACAAAAAATGATATATTCATATAGCATTGCACATCCATAATGCTATATTCATATAGCATTACACAGCTGCTTGTTTGTGTATGCAGAAACTTATAAAATTGTGTTGTATATAGCATTATAGATGTGTAATGCTATATGAATATAGCATTATGGATGTGTAATGCTATATGAATATATCATTTTTTGTCCTTCAGGCTAAATTTTAAAACTTCTGTCCTTCAGACTAAAAGTGTTCTCAGGTTTTTCCTTCAGCCTAATTCCCTCTTTTAATTAAATATTCATTTGAAAATTAGTAAAATATTAATAAAAAATAGTTTTGAAACTTTATTTCAAAATTTAAATTTCCAGAAAATCCTAAAAGAAATTTTTTGTCACATTTTTTTCGATTTAAATTAATTTTAAAATGATTTATTTATTCTTGGCAAAATTAAGCAATTAATTTTTAAAAGTAAAATAATTTTTTTATTTAGCAAAGAGCATATTCGATGTTGAAATGATTTTGTAAAATTGAAAAATAGTTTTCATAACATATTTGAATTAATATATTTTATTTATGGAGTGCATTGATTTAGATAATAATAAATATTTATAAAAAACATTAGTTTTTACTGCCAAAAATTATTATTACTATAGTAATTTATATATATGATCTGTAATTAATTATAACCTATATATGTAATTTATAAGATATATTAATTTAATAAAATATGAAATTATGTTATTTTTATATACAGCTGTACTGACCTGATATATATATGTATGTATGTATGTATGTATTTATGTATGTATGTATGTATGTATGTATATGTAAAAGATAAAAACTATTTTTTTGAACATGAACATATACATGCATATAACCAAACTACCTTGTGATAACATTACTTGCATATCAGAATCGTCACCTAATTAACAATATAATATATGTACATATATAATAGAACATTATATTGAAAATTATTAACTATAGTCTAATAAAATCATAGCTTAATCCTAAAGCCTTGAAGTACACCTTGAAAAGATAATCACTCCCCTTTGAAACTCTTCCCAATTCAGCATATTGCTAGTCATTGAACCAATGGCCTTCAGATATCGAATAATAATCGATTTGATTTACACTTGAGAGATTAGGGATTTGGAAGAGAGGAATTCAACGAGCAATAAATCAGGTTGGAGGCTTACAAAACTCCTCTAAAGGTTAAGGATATATATGTTTATATAGAGAGAATTAAGAGATATTTTAGTATCAGCAACCCATATCATCTCTTACCAATTCTCTTCCATCTTAGCCCTTTACCTCAAAGTCTATATTGCATTATCTTATGGCCATAATAAGCCCACATTATGGCCATATTTTCTAGCGCCTTCTTGATCTTTTAAACCGGTTTAGAACCCAAATAAAATATTGTTCAGTTAAATCCAATTTAATCGGCTATTGATATCATATATCGATTGATTTGTAACTATAGGGACCCATTGTGGCCATATTTCTCCCTGCCTTGCTCCGAGTGAGAAGGAAGATTATAATGGTATGAAGGCCGATGATAAGTTTTCTTTCGAGATGATGAATCCTGGGAGTGATAATCCCTATCGTCGTCATCATCTCTAATGATATTTATCCACCAATCATAATCAAATTTTGCAATTATGTTTCATAAATATCAATTAATTTAAACAATTATAAATTAATTGAACTGTTTGGCCAAAGGTGAAATCATCATTTCGATTGTGTAACTCGTCTGGTGTAAATTTGATCGGCAATTAATATCGAACTATTCGAATATTAACGTTCAAACATTTAACAGGTAGTGTGACATTTTGGTCAAATTTATCGCTTATTTTGTTTCGATAAAATCCAATTTTACTCTGTTAAGTGTTATCAAATTGTGACTTTTATTTACATCAATTCTCTTCGTCAAAACCATATCACTTTGGACTTATGGAATTTAGCAACGATCAAAATTCCAATATAAATAGTCCAAACGCAAAGTCCTTGGTTCAATAATAACAATCATTATTAATCGAACTACTCCGGCCGAAGAGTTTGACTTTGAGCCGACTTGAGTTTACCATGATACCAAACCCCATATAACCGAGGAGACGAATCCTCTCTTGAATGGTGCCTCACTTCTAATACTTCCACTCGACCCAACTATAGTCACGTAATGGATGCCTTGGATGTCGTGGCATGATTTGACTATGATAAAAGCGGAGCTGTCATATTGAAGATCGACAATATTCTTAAGTCGAGAGAACTGTGTAAATCAATCACATCGATTTTTTCTGTTTGACCTTAGTTATATTAACCAATAGAATACTATCGAGTAAGTCGTTCCATGGTTATCTAATAACTATCAGTACGTAAACCCTAGGTGCCCTCAATGGTCATGAGTAATACACTATCCAACATTTGGAGAGCAGTTGCATACTCTAGTCTTAACGGATATGTCGATATCCAGTCTCGATACATCTTGACTAGGAACATTTAAAACGATATATTTGTTTTTATTGTGATGAATTACTCATAGTTATAGCACTTCGTAACTACTATCACAAAACATACCATTTATGGATTTTCTATATATATACTTTTAATTAAATTAATTAATTAATATAACACATTATACCAAATATATAATAGAAAGAAAACACCTACTATTCGAACAAGATTGGTTACTGAGTTAGATATATGCAACAAATTACATAATTACCCCTAGATCATACCCCTAAATCTACCACCGTGATGGGAAGTGATGCTTCGACGATGGATAATTGTACTTAGAGATGTAGAGTAGGTGATGGCCAGTCAGATTTTGGAGGAAGGTTATGAGACAAACGATGATATTCTACGATAGGCGATGGCTATTTTGAATAATTCCTAACCACGACGACTTTAAATGGGAGTCGTAAGGACAGTTCCAAGATGAGCTCTACCATGGATGACATAGGAGAAAGGAATCATTGATATTTGTGGTTTCAAAGTGTACTCGTAAAGCAAGGGTATATGAGGACGCTCACTTGGGAATGCGATGTGCACCAGATCACAGGATATTTCAATCTGTTTTATCTTGAACCGAGTGTGATGATGGTCTAGTTCCTAGCCTACTGAGTGGCATAGATTCTAATACCGAGAAACTGGGATGTTGAGTAGTTATTGATCGTGTAATAAGGTCATAAGAGTATCATATATCCAGTGTACTGATTGAGTGAATATGAGAGTAGATGATGGATGCTATATTTTCTTTGATTGTTTATCACCCTAAGGATGTCACACGATGCAGATATTATCGATGTAGATATCAAGACACCCCTTAGTACTTCGATGTATAGTACACCATGCCAATCACGATGTAGAGTAGCATGTATTTTATGTTATGTGCTAACTCAATAGATGTAGAGACAGGTCGGGTATGATTTCATACATTTGTCCAAGTATATTGACTTTATAGTATTTGAGATTTTTTACCGCTCACACCAGACTGTTGTCTAACTCGATATTTTACACTTTTCTTTCTATTATTTTAGGTAATCTTAAATTAATAGACAAGGGATATCAGGTCTGATGAGCATGTGGGGCTGGAGGGAGGGCAAACAGGAGATCATACTCTCGTACGACTAAATTTACTTATTATGATTTGTTATTCCACTACACAACATTTATGGACCTTGATAGTGCCTTTATTATATAGAGATAGTTTATTTATGAGTTATTATTTGATATATAACTCTATCACTTATGTTGTTTACTAGATGTATTTATATACACTAATTTATGTGATTCATCCAGTTATTTCTATCTCACCTGTTTTATAACTTGGATGTTTACTATTCTATTTTATTCGATGTGCTATGAGTAATACAATAGATTCTGTGACATTTGTTTACCTTACAACCTTAAAGGTCATCCTACATCAACTGGGCATCGCCATAGCATAGGTTATCACATTATTGGGTGCTGGTGGTGTAGGACGGTTGTCATAGTGGGGGATTTCAAGATTTGTTCCTATACAAGGGAAGTTATAACCCTAATTCACCTTAACCTCATTCTTCTTCATCCTGTAGCCACCGTTCAACTCTAAACCTAAGACTCCGTTATTTTTCTTCTTCTTCTTCAAATCTAATAAAAAATTGTATGAATAAAATAAAAAATCAAATAGAAAAGAAAATGAATCTAATACAAACCTTAGTAAATCAAATAGAGGAAGAGAGAAGCTAAATTTAATTAAACTAGAAGAGGAATAGAGCGAATTCTATCAAGTTTGACAAATCTAGGTGAGTGAGATTATCTACAAAATGGTTATGTTGTTATATATACATCAAATTTCTTACATCTATTTAGGTTTTGAAATATGATTTAAAACTGATTTGATATTTTTATTTGATGATTTATATGAATTGGATGGTTTGGAAAACTCTAGAATACCACCTTGATAATATAAATGGATATGAATTCACAGTAGGGTAGATTGAATGATAGATCACCTTAAAACTTTATAGATTTGATTATATACAGTAAATTTGGACCAATTTAAGATGAATAAAATTAGGTTTTGACTATAACTTAGTTTATATGGTTAATTGATAAACTACACCTAAGATGATTTGTAACTCAAATAAAGAAAATAAAAGATTAATTGACTATAAATAGTTAATTTAATATAGGAAAAGTGGTTATTAGGTATGAACAACTTTTTATCAAAAGTTACACTAGAGGTTCAGAAAGAAGGTAGAATGAAGAACAACTAAAATTTGACAAAAATAACAAGTTAAAAATGTTGAAAAATCCGACCTTAGGCAACGATCGACTAGCATATTGGAACGGTCAACTAATAGGCTATGAGAAAATGTTGAGTGAAACCCAAGCAAAACCTGAGGCAGTATATTTCCTGGGTCAAACATTCGATTGTTTTAAGTCATTGGTCGATGGAACGGTAGAAAAGTTGACCGATGATGTTTAATCAATTGATTGGTGGCCTATTTAAAAAATATCAGAGGCGAATAGTCGTTTGATTAGAAGTCATCAATTGACTGAACATCCAAGGAGTCAATTAATGGTGTTTATTCAGTTGAATGTAATATTGGTAGAAAAAATAAATAGGCAAATAGTCGATTAATCATTGTTCAATGTCGACTAACCACTTATAGGTTGCGCATGGTGAACCTAGACCAATTCTAGGCTAAGTAGGGTAGCTTCGGGAATTCGTTTTCCACTTTGTTGACGTTCTAAAGTTCATGTAACATTTTGACGTTGTATGACATGGCATTCAACATGACGTGCGATTGTGTCGTAATTAAATTGCTTTTATTATTGCTATTAGTGCCATGGTTGCACATTTTAGTATGTGAGTCGTTTGAAGAACATAACCATATTAGTAGGATTTACGTTCAGTCGATATACTTGTGGGGGAATCGATTTGTTGGTCAATCCTTGTATGCTATCGGATGAATGATATGAAGCATACAATACATTTACCATCAAGATTGTATACTCGATGTTTCGATGTGAAGGCTACCATCAAAATTGTATATTCGGTATATGTAACATCCCCCCTTCTAAGGCCCAAAACTAACCGCTACTGATGTTGCAGTCATCCGTAGTTGTTATTTTTTAGCGATCGAATGTGGCATAGTTAACAATGATGCACTGGAACACATGAATATGATAATTTTTAAACTTCCAATAAACAGAATTTCCCATTTCATGCAAATTACAATTTAAGATTTAATTACGTAATCTTATACATTAATCTCGTTCAGATCATATATACATGTACAAAATACGATAAGAGCGACATATGAAGATATCCCCTTATGACGATCAAAGAAATAATAAACATAAACTTTACCGTTCCTAGTACATCAAGAGGGCAACACAAAATAACTCCTATATAGCTAACGCTGCCTTCTACATGTCTTCGGAAGCTTATTCATCCAAAAACCTGAGAGTCTCTCACTCTTAAACTACTCAAATTAGTTTTAGGTACCCGAGAGTCTATGGAGAAACACAAACTTCGAGTCAGACAACAAGTCTGGTATGAATAATCCCCTATCATCTCTTATCATAAATAGATATCTAGTGAGACCATGCTGCTTAGCGGAACGAGTTTCCCCCTCACTAGTATCCCAAAACAAAACATGAAAATCATTTAATATGCCTCTGCATCCAAAATGATTAGTCTTAACATAATATGAAATAAATCCATAAATCATATACATTGGATATCTCATCCACCTATTTATTATATATCCCGTCTAAAAGCAATATATTAGATTTTCCATCTAAAATCAATTTATTAGATTCCCCTCTAACATATTTAAAATGACCATCCGTCATAATTTAATAGGACTATCCATCCCAAATCCATTTAAAGTAAATGCAGATTATCCATCTTACATTGTTTTATAAAGTTGGTGTGGGCTATCCACCACACACTCCATAGCTTTCCTAGGATGACTGTGAACCCTTGGGTTCCAAATCCCGAGGCTAACCACCTCTAACAAAACATTTTTTACTTTAGAAATTTGATGTGGGTTATCCACCGCACATTCCATGGTTTTCCTAGGTTAACCAAGAACCCAACACTTGGCCAATTAAAATATCATGATCCCTATTATTATGTATAAAAATTCATGATCTCCATGATTATTTATTTTCCCCAAGTATACCACATGTTTAACCTATTCTCATTGGTATCCCCAATTAGGTTAAATAAAACAAAAACACACTGATAGCCCCAATGTATATTTTCGAGCATATTTCTGCTTGTAAGCCCAAACTATGTATCGAAAATATTAAACCCACCCCGGTGTCCCCAAGGTTTATTTACATCCAATTTATATAAGAATCCCTCTTACACAGTCAAACAAAAACAAGTATTTTATGTTATAACCCTTCGAAGTAACCCCTTCAAATTAGCAAAATTTTACTTAAGGAAAAATGGCTAAAACAGCCTTTAAACCCTTGCGAATGAAGCCATGTTCGAAAGTAAATAAACATCCAAAGTTAGCTTCTTCGAAAGCCTTCCTTTTGAAAGCATCACAAAATCATACCTTGCGGCCCTGTCGGAAGGTTTCTGTTCAACCTAGTCGAAAGCTCGGGGTATCCCCCTTATAAAACCATTTATAAGCTTTTCGAAAGCAATGAAACTCAAAACCTTTCAAAATTATTGAAACTCAAAACCTTTCGAAATCATTGAAGGTAACCCCTACGAAATCTTTCGAAATCAAACCTTTCGAAACCAAAATCTTTCGAAACCAAAACCTTTCGAAATCCAAATCTTTCAAAGTCAAAACCTTTCGAAACCAAAACCTTTCGAAGTCAAAACCTTTTGAAACCATTCAAAAACAGTGAAGTGTTGTTTTTGGAACCAACCATTCGAAATCAATGGAGAGAGGCGGCAAGTTTTATAAAACAAAAAATAACCTTTGACTCCATTTAAGTCGAAAGGTTTGGAAGCAGCAACTATTCTTCCGACCCTGTCGAAAGCTAGCCTTTCGACTTTGTTAAAAGGATTCATTTAAAATAAGAAAGCAAATCAATCAAAACCTTTTTCCTTTAAACTATTTGACAATGTCGATAGCTCTTTGTTGAAAGCTAGCAGGTGTATTTTCTTTAAAACCAAAATAAAGTTTCATCTCCTTCGAAAGCTCTAACCTTTCGTCCCTACCCTAAACCTTTCGACTTTGTCGGAAGGTTTGGAATGGAGGCGGAAAGTCTTGCCGAAAGAGTTAAAACAGTGAAAATACTATTTAAAATAGTTCTTAAGTACTCCACCTGCCTTGTTTGTCTAAATCTGATTGGTTGCCAGAATTTTATATTCAAAATTGCTGCTGACTTTCCTTATTTGAAAATTTGAATAGATTTTGAAAAAGCCCCTTTCTCTTTTATAATTACAAAACATTTAAGTCTCATACTTTAAATAATTTTATATAACTATTAAAAATCATGAATTTTTTTTGAATTTTTTTAGAAAATCAATTGATACATTCCTTTCAACATATTAAAATTTCAAAGCATATGAAGATCAAAACCACTCGAAATTTAACCAAAACCAAATAAAAACGTGTTAATTAATCCATTAACATTTAAAACACCTATGTCTTATCTAAACAAAGGTTTAAATGATTATATCCTAAGCAATACACAAACATGAATCGGGTATAACCCATAGCCGATCCAAATAGAGAAAAATGAGATGATAAACATGATTATTTACCTTGAATTAGTTGATTGGAGAATGAGATAATTTTCTAGCTTTAATTCCTTAGCTTTTTCTTCAATTTATGCTCTTCCTATAGCTTTTAATTGCCAGTCGAAAGTAGGTGAGGATTTATGAATGAGATGGTAAAAATTTATTAAGTGGAGGAAGAGATTTATACTAAGAAATGTTTTCGATTTCCAATTTTACCCCTCAGGAAATTCCTTCTTCTAAATTTATTTATGTCTTATTTTAGTTCATTCATCAAGATACGACCAATGGATTTATTAATCTCATCTCCATAATTATTCACATTATTCTATAATCTTGTTCGATTAAATATCCCGAATAATGTTAATTAAAATTCAGGGGCATTATAGTATATGCCTTACACAACATACCATCGGGACTATATACTTGATGAACTATATTGTGTAGTTGGTTTAACATCGAGACTGCATACTCGATATATTGCTAGGTTTACCCAGGTTCTGGATATCCAACCGTCAGATGGATTCATTTTTGGATTTATAGGTGTATTCTATGTTATTATCCTATATTCTATAAGTTGGCTAATTTGTTAAATATAGATGTACATGTGCAGATAAACATCATTAGATTGTGTAGATTATAAACGATAATTTCTCTGTTTATTAACACCATACCACTAGTGATATTTTTAACTTGTCAGACCATGTCTGACACCCTCTATTTTTCTACCTTTATACCTATTTTATGATTGACGTGATAGTAGGGTGGTGTGAAGAAAGTAAGATACGATGATATGAGCACGCGCTCTGAAGTTCATTTATTTACATTCATTTCATATGTATCTTATTGTATTTGTTATCCAAATACTTATTTATATTTTTGGTTGGTTATCAGGAACTTTCCCTAGTTTATTTCCTGTATTAGTCACTATTATTTAATTAGAGATATTTTGGTTTATTTCAGTTATTTATATTTTATTCCTTCCGCCATGAGGTCTGAATGTGTAGATTGTTTAGAGTTTACGTGTATAACCATACCATACAAACTATCTCAACCCAACGATATGTCCTTAGCACGACGCGAGTTTGAACATTACTTTTAGACTTTGAATCGGTGTGTCCAGAAGTGCGAGTTATTACAGTTGTGGTAGCTTAGAGGGAAATTAGTTGCAAAGATGTTATTGATTATTATTTTGATAAATGTAAAATCAATACTATAAATTTGATTAAAATTACTAGGTGATAGCAATGATATATCGTGATACCGAATTTTATCAGTAAGTTTCCATTGTTTGATGAAAATTATTCGTAAATTTCAGTTGACACGATTATGTTTCATTGTATATTAATTAGTTATTTGTCGTATTACAAAGTGTAAACATTTGTATGGATCTAAAGTAGATTCCAATGGTATTAGTAACAAGTAGATATGCTTTTTGATAGCACACTATTTCTTTTAGTTCATTATTAAATATAATGTGCCGCTAAAAACACTCAAATTTGAACTTTCTAACACCATGATATGATATCATGATGTGTAAACTGGGTGCCTTTAGTTCCACATGATGTTGTGGTGCTAAAGGCATACACTTTTGCGCTTTCTGATATCACATCATGCTATTATGAAGCAAAAATTTAAGTGCTTTTAGCAATACATTAAATATATTTCAGAAAAGAACAAGAACGTTTGAGAGTTCAGCCTATTAAAATGCCTTTTTCGTTTCTGAATTCCTCTATCAATGCCCTTCTTTTGATATAGTTTCAAATTTGCATTTACCAGGCACATTTCAGGTGCAACTGTTAATTATTTGTTTCTTTAGTTAAAATAATTAACGAGCCAGTTCACAGCTAATTTCCGGTGTCTGTTTCTCAATTCCTTCTTTCGAACTTCAAAAGAGAGAGAGAGAGAGCGCATACAAAAATAGAAAAATAAATCAAAATACAATCCCAGGAAGCCAAATCTTAGAAAAAATGAGCGTGATCGACATTATAACTAGAGTCGATGCGATCTGCAACAAATACGACAAATACGATGTCGAAAAGCATCGCGGCAATCCCAATGTCTCAGGTGACGATGGCTTTGCCAGACTCTTCACTTCCGTCGAGACCGACATTGAAGCTGCCCTGGAGGTAATTTTCACATCAAATTTTAAAAAATACGAATTGGTTGTTGGTTACAATTGCTTTCTCAAATTTAGGGAGTTACGGGGATTTTTATAGCGATCGTTCCCTTTTAAATGTTTATTAACAATTATGATTTCCAGTGGTGTATCTAGGGTTTGTTACTTACATCTATTGTGAGTAATAAGTTATAAATATTCTATGCAGTTATGAACTTCTTCATATTCATGTTTTTGTTTAGAAAGCCGAGTTAGCAAGGCAAGAGAAGAGCAGAGCGGCAGTAGTGGCATTGAATGCGGAAATTAGGAGAACAAAGGCGAGGTTGATGGAGGAAGTACCGAAATTGCAGAGATTGGCTGTGAAAAAGGTTTGATATTCTATGTTGATTTATCCTATTTCAGCAAGATCTTTGTATTGTAGTATTGTACAGTTTGAATGTGTTGTTTTCACTAATGGGGATTGACAATGTCCACCTATTTGTGACTTGCATGGTATCCATGTTTTGATTTAGGTTCATGGTACCAAGGCTCCGCTTGGGAGTTTTGTAGTACCGGTTATAAGAGGTATTGAGAGTACCGGTTTTGATCATAAATGATCGTTGCGGTTTTAATTGGTTTACGTAAAATGTTATTGCAGCCGACCGACACATAATTGAGAGTTTAACATACACCAGTTGTAAGAGTTTTCCACTAAAGTAATATTACATGCATATCCTTATATTTATTATCTATTTTTTTGTGAAGACTAATTTTCCAATATGATTATTAGTGGTATAGTTGAGAAAAAAAATGGAAAACCTCACAATACCCCAATTTGATCGGCTGAGAATTGACATTAAAACTACACCACCGGTTTTATAACAAACAATAATCGCTGTGAAAAAAAAACTTACAATTAAGAGTTATCCCAACACCTGAAATACAGAGCCATCAAAAATCAGTCAAAACCGGTATAAAAAAAAACTTACAAGCGTAGCCTAAGTGTTTCCATATGCACGGACAGGCTAGAGGTTTGTCTAGTCGGTATGGTTTGGAAACATAGGCCAACAAAATCTGGTATTTGTATCTTTCTACGTGCCATCATATGGGTGTTACAATTACGTTAACTGCTGTTATTATCTCCAACCGCAACCACCATATTTTCAATTTTGAAACTTTATATATGTATACGATAAATTATATACACTATAGTTGATAAATGACTATGTTTCTAAATTTTTTTCACGAAGTAGTTGTATGCTTATAAAATAAAATATGCATGCGTATGTTAATATTGCTTAAAGGCACACATCATTAGTGTGAAAGTTGTTCCTCTAACTTAAATTACTAAATTGCACGCTTCATGAAATACTACATTAAAAAAATTATGCGTGGTTGGTATGTTTTACCGTGGTTAGCAAAATCTTTAATTGTTACCATAATTGTTCGCATAGTAGATGATAACCGTATGAAATGTTAATTAAAGTTGAGTGGTTGATGTTTCAATCGTAACAGCCCTGTGTCATTATGCTTATACAAGGATGCAGCTAAACACAACCATCACTCAGTAGCTCATGCCATTGTACTATTGCCACAGAGCCGAAATCTTGGTTGAACTAATTGACACTGCCACCCACCACAATCGCATCACCAGACTAATTTAATATTTTATTCGAAATACTCAAACTGCCATTCTTCTTCCTTCTTCCTCCTAACAAAATGTAAGCACGCATGCTGTCACTAAGGCTTTACTCAAATTATCAATCAAAATATCTATTAACAGTAGACCATTGATTAAGTAAGAATTCAAATTAGAAATTTGATAGCATTATGTAAGATCAATTGAGCATACCTTTTACCATATGAAATTGTAATTAATACGCCATATATGATATCACCTCAATAGCTCTGCATTTGATATATCACAAAGTTCTGCAATTACACATATCATTTTACCTAATTTTTCAACACAACTGGGTCTTTTAATCTCATATATATTGTATAATTATGAGTGAAAATTAGTCGGAAAATAAGCAAGTTTTTTTAATCTCTCTTGTATTCATTCATTGGGGGTTGGACAATAATTATAGTTATGGTCAACAGCTTCTACATGAAAGATTGCATGTTGGAAGTTAATAACGCTTTGGGCACTGCAAATTTCCAATCCTATACATCATCTTTGCAATATCTTTGTACTACTACCCGTAAGAAGATTGACAATGCAAGTCAAATTATTTTCTTGACTTAAAGCACCTGATGTGTTTTGTACTTTATATCAGTTGATGCATGAACTAATGCATCTTAGGGCATCATGTATCATCAATTTCAATCCATATGCCATGTTTAAAACATGTAAAAATTCTTCATTTGCTATCAATGCTTAAAAATTTATCAATTGTACTAACAAATAATTTATCTTCGATATTTCAATTAAGTTAGGTCACCCGCATGGAGATTTGCACCAGTTTTGAATTTGGAAATAGCCTCTTCGCAATGCGAAAGAAAGACCGCGTACATTATCGACCTTCCTAGAGCCTGCTATCGTGCGAGAGCCTCGTGCACTGGGTTTCACCTTTAGTTCAACCAAGTTAGGTCCGTCAATGGATACTTTCGGATGCAGATCGTGACATAACTGTATCCGTATCCAAAATCATTTTTGGATATCGGATATTCCCATCCGTGGATACAGACGGATATCAGATAATTATCCTATCAACTAATGATCGATAAATCAAGAAACATAAATGAATTTTTTTAGTTTAACATAAACTTTTTTCAATCCTATTGATTATTAAAGTGGTAAAAATAAATAAATTTATGATAGTAAATAGTTTTAGGCAGTTAATATGCATTTAATGCGTATAATATAAATTTCCAACTTAATAAAACAATAAATATCTTTTATTGTTTTACAACACACATAATTTAAACTATAATCTTGAAAAAAACCGAACGGATAATTTTTTGATGCCGATGTCTTTGAATTTGTATCAACATCCGTTTTTTCGGATATCAGATATTTATCCGCTTTTCAGATACAGACGCAGACGAATTTCGGATTTTTGGATATCCATTGACAACCCTAAATCAAGTAACAAACTAGGAACTTTTTCACATAAAGTAACCTTTGACAGCCCTAAATCAAGTAACGAACTAGGAACTTATTCACATAAAGTAGCCTCTCGAATGAGGAGGATACATCAAATAAAAGTTTAATATATTGTTTCCTAAATCCAATCTTACATAGAATGCATGCTATGACACCGTTCATATTTATTAATGTGATAATGTCTATAAATTAGAAGTTAAGCTCACGCTTCCCCAGCTTGATTTTAAAAAAGATTCAAGTTTACACTTATCTTTTGGAAGTCTGTGTTGTATTTTATACTTTCCCATATATTAGTAAAAAAATAAACTAATGCATCTTCAAGTCATCTTATACCAGTAAGTTTAACCTATGCGTGGTGCAAAGAACATGCAAATGAGGGGGCGACATCATCTTTTTTCTTTTTCTTTCGTACAATCACTATGGATAAAGTGTTCTAACAAAGATATAAATCTATTCGTATTTATTGGTATTCATAACTTGGATGATAAGCTTACTTTTCTCAGACTTGATTTTAAAAATGTATTTAAATTTACACTTTTCTTTTTCATAATGTTTCATGACATCCAATCTAGTGGTATTTTCTAAAAAATGTTTCGTTTATTGTTTAAATATAGAATAAAATTTACGACTTCCTTTGTAGTTAGCAAACGTAAATGGTAAGTAATGTATAATGACTGCCTTAGTTACCAGTTCTCCATATTTACCTTGATCAAACTTATTTGAAGAGCACAGTTGTTTTTTGGGTAATTGATTGACATTTAATTATATGTCCTCTTCATATTAAACGCTGCATGCTTATCCTCAAAAATATATTTTGTTACATTTTCACGTAGAAGCAGGTTGTGTTTTCTCGTACTATAGTTTGTTATTTCTGACAGTAACCCTAAGCTTCAAAATGCGTTTCTATGACATTTATTTCCAGCCAAACTACATAATGAGTCTTCTACCATGAAATCATTCGTTCCTATCTTCACTTGTTCTTTGAAACCATACCCTATAATGTTGTATATTATCAGTTAACATTAGCTAACATGTAAATAATATAACTAAATTTAACCAAACTCCAATTTGCAATTAATGAACATTAAGTTTTAATACTCAATTAAACTCCAGTTTAACCAACCTCATTTTATTTTCCAAAATTATCAATTTGTATCAACCAAATTAAACTTTCAATGTGAAATTACATCTTTGAAGATAAATATAACAAAACAATCTTTATATACGTATTTCTACAGCAGTATAGCAATGAGTTCAAAACTTCATGTTAAATATATTTTATAACAGTTCCAAACAATTTTTAACATTTCAAAACCTGTTGATAAATGCATATCGTTCGGAAAACTTGTTATAAAAATGTTATATAGTCGATGGAACACTTTGAGCAACACTATTTTAAATCACGATTGCTTGCCCTTTGAAGTTTTAAAATGGAATGTTTTGTAAAGAACAAAGGTAATATGAATTTTGAAATTTACCACTTTACGATATAACTAAAAACATCATACAACACATTGTATACAATATTATTCATAACCATTCCGGCTCATCTAAAATATAACTTAAGCACAAAAGATAAATAAGTAATTATACTCAGCAAATAAGTAATTATAAAACATAATTAAAATGAACAATTTCAAAAGGACCAATCTACAAGCTTATACTCAGCAAATAAGTAATTATAAAACATAATAGCCTATCTCACATAAAAAATAAAATAAAGTTTTAAAATACTTGAACTTCAATATTGTATCATATTTTTGCAATCATATACATAAAAGTATGTATTATCAGAAAATTCATCCATATCAAATAGAAACACAAACTGATTGCTGGCTATCATAAGAGATATGTAATCTTTATCCGATCTGCTTGCTTTCATGTCAAGTAAACTAGAAACATATTCGATCAAAATATGTGGCTTCTCTTGAAGCAATCAAATAGACACAGATAACATCGTGGAAGATAGAGAAGATAAATAACTGATTTTGATTTTATTGGACTACAAAATAGATCTTACAATGGGTTAATGAATCTTTATTGCAAAACATTTGTTTATGGACTAAGTAGAAACACAGGAAAAGCCCGATACACCCATGAAACCCTATCTATAATATTCTTAACACCCTTCAAATTCATGATTCAACGATTATAGACATCAAAAGTTTGCTAACTAGAAATGGAAAACAGACTTAGTAAAAAGTCGGTTTGCACCGAAGAAGTTACAGAAGGCAAAATAATGGTGCATTTCTCTAGATGGTAACGTGTGATGTTATAATCAATCTTAATATGCTTGGTTCGCTCATGGAAAATTGAATTGCAAGCAATTTGAATAGCACTTTAGTTATCACAGTGCATACGACAGTAGGAGTATGAGTGGAAAGAAAAATTATTATCATATATATGCAAGAAGACCCAACTAAAAGTCAAATGAAAATGGGTGCACTTGGAGAAATGGGTGAGCCTTAAAAAAGAACAGCAGTTCAGCTAAGAAGTGAGATAAACCAAACAAATATGTGTTGTTCATTCAAAAATGGTTGATCGATTTGGCCAAGAAAAATAAATAAATTCAACCTAGCAGAGAGATGAATGATAATAAAAGAAAATGAACGTTTAAGGTGTTTTCAAAAAGTTGTTTTGGTCGGTCCATCGATTTTTCATCTTTTTTGATTTAGTCCACGGTATTTAACACGGTTCCTACTGCTGCTGCTAATAATGATAATGGTATTATTTTTGTTGTTATTATTATATTCAAATATGTTTACTATTCTTCTCCTTCTTCTTTTAAAGAAAAATACAAATAAACAGCATATGAGCTTTATTAGGCGCACATTTAATTTCATAACACATTGCTGTATTTGATCGTCTTCACTGTATGAGCATATACAGTATTTGGGTCTGTCTCAAAGTTATCATATTTCATATCAGGTAAAGGGACTTTCAACAGAAGAACTTGCAACACGTAGTGATTTGGTTCTTGCTCTTCCAGAAAGGATTCGGTCCATACCGGATGGCACTAGTGCTCCAGCAAACCAAAGTGGAGGATGGGGCACTTCAGCATCTCACACTGAAATTAGATTCGAGTCAACTTCAGGTACCTGCTTCACTTTTTAAACAATTGAGATCTTCTTATGATTCTAGACAATTTTATCATATCTGGTTGTCTCCACTGTTTGCATTGTATATAACACTCATATTCTTGTTTCTTTGCGCAAAGTGCATTTCTCATATACTAATGTTTGCACGATCGTTTGATTTTTGGTTCAATGGAGGCTACAAACAATTTGGTTGATAGTCGACTTTGCATTGGCCAGCGAGTGTTGGAATTTCAAGATGAATCTTATCATATAAAACATAAAATATATTTTCAATATTTTACGACCAAAGTTTAAATTTAGGTTAGACCTGTGAAGTTCTACAGATCAGATTAAAGAGAACAAAAATAATCTTGGAAGATACTTGAGTTTGAACCCAGATCCTCAACTGAAAGGTCCCATTGAACTCTTCCTACCATTTTTGCATTCTGCTTGTGTAGCCTAACCCTTTACTACAATTTCACAGCTTTACAACTTTCATTCCTTTCTGCTAAGATATTGCTTATACTGCTTTATTAGTTTATTTATTTTACGCTTGTAATATCATGCGTTATCATACTATTATAATGAATTTAATATTTTTTTCACATTTGCTGCATCAAACCTTCAATAAATACTCCATTGTTCCATGCTTGGCCATTTTCCTTCTGTTCAACATTCATCATCATAACAAGTCTACTTCTTTCTCCTTTTAATCTACCACGGACTACAATGCGTATAACCATTGTTATTTGTCGTAAAAATGATACACAAACACCCACACACACATATGTTTGTGTATACGTATGTTTTATAGAGTTCTACAGTTAGAAATGAAGGTAGGTTTTAATAAATTCAAGACCATCTTTACAAAAAATTAAGCTGTTTGGACTATTCTAACATTTTCAAAGAGTTTATTTCAAATCAATGCTTAAATTCGACGGCTAAAATTGATTTAGCATCTTGACCACACTATTTTTCTTGAAATGATATCAAATTTGGTGAAGATGATCTTGAATGCTATAAAATCATATATGCAAAATTTTAATTCATTTCGAATTGAAGAACTCTATAAAACATTGACGTGTAGTGTAGGGTGTAGCATAATGAGTCTGTGTGTATCAAGGTTTGAGAACTCAGTTTCGTTCTCGATTTCGATCATTTGGAATTTTCTTAGTTTCATTCAATTTCGGAATTCTCGGAAGTTTTGGGTTTGACTTCAGTTTTTTTCATGGTTATAGATTTCAAATTCCATTCACACAACACCAATTGGAAGCAGGTTGCATCGTTGTATGCTTACACAACTAAGATTTAGCAGGTTAACATTTGTTAAAATGTCGTGAAAAGTAGTAATTATGCTGTGGTATGCTTGCACAATTATGAAGTTGTAAATTAACTGTATGCTAAAATGCCTAACAAAGTTATTACTAGATTTAAACAAAGTAGTACAAAAAAAGATGAAAAGTAAAGAACAAAAGAGATATACGTGGTTTCGATATTAAAGAATCTTACGTCTATAGGTAAATCAATCAAGCTTTTATATTCTTTCTCAGTACAAGCACATAAACCTACGCAGGTTTTGTTTTATATTCTTTCTCAGTACAAGCACAAACCGATTCATTCATCAGAGCGAGACTATTAAAACTGATCAATAATGCATCAAACTGCATAGCCAATATAAGAAGACACAACCGCCCAACAATTTTTATTTGAAATGCCACTATATGCCGATGATCACTTCAACACTGATCTCCTACACACGATTCGATGCAATATATCGGTATCTATATTAGATGCTTCTTTAAGCGTCTATCGACCATGGAACATCCGGGCCTAATACGACATTATTGTTGATTTCTGTTGTCGAACCCTAACTAATTTTTAGAGACGTGGAGTCAAGTATGAGGTGGATGTTTGTTTATATGATAATTTGGTGGACACAGATGATAAGAGGAATAATGAATTGTCTGTATTTGAAACCATGGAGAATATATATATTTTAATGTTGCTTTGTATTTGAAGACGATATTCGATAAGAGGGTTGAGTGAGAGAGATGATAAATCGTCAGGATCTGTATCAGAAGCATTATAATATGCATATTTTACCAACCACCACCATCTTCTACCCCTTCCCTTCTCATCTCCGTACCCTTTTAGCCACTTATCTAATATCGTCATCAAATATAAACAACATTAAAATATGTATATTCTCTCTACTTTCAAATACAAACGATTAATCATCCATCTCATTGTTTGTGTCCACTAAATCATCATACAAGCAAACATCTATCTCATACTGGACTCCACATCCCTTAAAATTAGCAGGATTCGACAGTAGAAATCAACAATAATGTGGTGTAAGGCCCGGATGTTCCCTGGTCGATGGATGTTTAAAGAAGCTTCTGATACATATACTGATACATTGCGCCGAATCGTGTGTAGAAGATTAGTGTTGAAGTGGTCATCATCTTATTGCAGTTGAAATAAAATTGTTGGGTGGTATATTTCTAGACTGGCTATGTTGTTTGATGCACCATTTATTAGTTTTGATAGCCTCATGCTGACAATTAAATCGGTTTGTGCTTATATTAAGAAAGAATATAAAAAATCATTATAGCTTTCTATGCTTGTATTGAGGAAGAATATAAAATGTTGATCGATTTGGCATATGGACGTAGTATTGCTTAATATCCGAACCACGTAAATATCTTTTGTTCTTTGCTTTTCAGCTATTCTATAGTTTTTGTGTATTTCTTTGTTTAAATTTAATAATAACTTTGTTAGGCATTTTAACAAACGGTTAATTTGATACTTCATAATTGTGCAAGGATATCGTAGTATAATCACTACCATAGCATAATTACCACTTTTCACGGCATTTTAACAAAGTTAACTTGCTAATTCTTAATTATGTAAGCATACAACGACACAACTACTTCTAATTGATATTATGAAGACGGAATATATCACAAATATTTTGACGCTAGGAAAACCGAACCCAACAAATTTATTTTACTATTTTTATATCAAGTCAAACTACATCTCTACAAACATGTATCCATCAACCCTTCACAAAATCACCAATTCTCCCACTCCAATTGAAATAAGAAATGACTCCTCCAAACAACTCATGGGTCCACCAAAAACCTTATCAAACCCATCCTAGAGGCCTTAAACCAATTCACATCAAAATTAATCAAAGAACGGTCGGATGTGAAAAGTCTGTTGGCCCAATATCCACTCCAATGCCAATCCTGCTCTCATAACGAGTCGTAGTCATAAATCATCAAACTACACGATTAGCTGATAAAACCGACGATCTAGCGATGGAACGACGAAGCTGGCCCTAAGAGCACGGGGACAACTCAAAAGTAAAATCCATGCCAATAGCAGTATATAATCCAAAAAAGACAACATTAACCCATTATGAAAAACAAGGTAAACATACCACGTGAGGGGAGGATTAGGCCAATTCCATTTCAAAATGTGGCTTAGAGAAGAAAGAAGCCGAGGACAAGGAGATGGGCATTAAGGGCCTGGATTGAACAGTTGACTCAACTATGCTGACAAACGAATGAAAAAGGGAGGGGAGAGATGAATTCCTCTCCATTCAGTGAATGTTGAATCAGACTTCCTTGAAAATTTAAGAGCTTTCACTATTGATAAATATGACGGTTCATCACATGGTTATAAGAGGTGTGCTACGGCGCATGCCGTGCCTCGTTTATGCCTTTCTTTCGTATGACATGACTCACATGAAAAGGCGTGGCTTACGGCACAAATGGTGTTAACGGCGCAAATGGCGTGCGGCGCAAACATGATGCATCTTTATGTTATTTTGTTGTTTTTTTACTTCTTTTTTGTTTATTTTTCATTTTTCACAATTCAAACTAATCTCCAACAATGGTTGGATGTATTATATATTCTTCACATAATGATACGATTACACTTCAAAATAATCTTCAACAAACTTTGAAATATTTATTTTTATTATTACCACATCGAACTATGATGGGCAATCAGAATAAAGATCCGTAATTTTATATCAAATCGATCTAAACCCGACTTGAACCCGATGAGTTCCAGGTCAGAAGTCTAGTTAAAGGAGGAAGATGTCGAATCTTATGAATCTAATTATGTAGATATTGATTTAGGATTTATGATTGTTGAATCATCAGATTTCTAATTTATCGGTATTATGTACTATTATATTGGATTTTAGTTTTAAAGACTATTATGGTTGAAATTATATGCTTATGCTATTATATTTGATGATGTTTTTGCAAAATGTCAAAAAATAATTTTTATTACTTATGTTAAATATAAATTATATTGAACTTTTCAAATTAACTGTTATATATATATATTAAATTTGTAAAAAAAATTCTAAACATACATAGTAAATTAAAAAGGAGCATGTCATTTGCCGCATCGTGAGCCAAGTCTCGGGAGGTTTTACGTCTTTTTGCACGGTGTGCCATTAATAAGTATGGTTCATCAAACCCAAATTACCATCTATGCATCTTTGAATATCATATGGATATTCCAAAGGTTGGAAGGTTGGCTCGATGCAAGTTTCTCCCAGTCTATCCGACTGGAGCAACATCAAGGTGGTTAAATACGCACAAATACATGGAGATCTATTCATGAGCTCTGCTATCATCAAACCTCCATTGGCAATTCAACGCCATAAGGGAAGTATCCTAGGTCCAAATACTTTATCATCATTCAAGCAAAGTGACAATGAAAACTTACACAACTTTACAAACCGGGTCAAAGCCAATGCGATGTGAATTGGAACCACTAGTGAAAAATGCTGCTGATGGCAACACATCCTGGCATAAAAAAGACACGATAATCTAGGACAAGAATGCCAGAAAACCATGCAAGATCATGTAAGCATTCTATACGAGGGCCAATGACTACATCAAAGTTGAAGAAGCGCGAAAAACTGATAACACGCAGATTGATAAAGTTGCCCCATCTACAAACGACAGAAAGAAGGGCAGAAACTTATAATCAGCCAGCAAACAGGCAGAGAGGGTTTGACTTTACTACTCATACTCCACTCATAGTGCGGGACATGTCTTTGAAGTTACAAAATATGAGTTGGCCTATAATTTCCTCAACAATGGTAAGAAGCCCGCGAATAACAGTGGGGGTGCCTATTGCGCTTTCATAGGGTGAATGTGCACTACACAGACAACTGTTGCCATCTTTAAAACGAAATGGAAAGACTGATTCATAAGGGTTACTTGTGTAGTTTTCAACAAACTTTGGCAATAACCCTAACTCAGAACCAGTCTCCACACGCACATCCATATCAAGGAGGAAAGCCAGAGATTCCAATAGGGTCCATCCATGGTGGAACCCATCTTGTTGAGAAAAGTAAGCAGTCAATCAAAAGATATATCCAGGAAGCACATGATGGAAATAGAACCATGTACCATATCAACAACCCGCGCCAGATATTACATCCATTGCAGCTGACTCAAGAGGAATCGTTTTCCCGCACTAGGGCCCCTTGTAATTACCGTGTAGATATCAAATTACACCGTTAGAAAGGTGTTGACTCGAGGAGCTCAATAAATGTGATCTTCATAGCCGCTTATAACCGCATGAAGTTACCGGCAGAAGTCCTAAAGCCAAGTCCAGAGCCTATTTATGATTTCAGTAATTCAACAACTATCCTGATAGGCTTCGCAAGACTTCCGGTAAGGACCGGAACCACTATATTACATAAATCATTTTATGCTAGCTTTCTCATTGTGAACCAGCCTTCACTATACAACGTCTTGCTGGAAAGACCTGCGCTTATTGACGTGTGGGTAGTTATTTCAAAAGGACTTACCGATGAAGTTCCAAACCCTTGCTATAGTAGGAAGTGTTGGGGGAACAGTCTTTAGCTAGGAAACTCCGTTATATTGTTATGCCTTCACCTACATGTAAAGATGATAAATTAGTAAGTGATAAGCCATTTTAAGGAACAGTACCGATTAATCAAACCGTCACTAGCACTGAAACAAGTCAATTTAAGACCACAATGCCAACACGGTCTAAAAAGCGAGATTATCTTCACGTGATTGACATGGGCGAATATGATTCAGTTTATGCACAATACGTCAGTGAAGCTGCACAAAGTTCAAGTAGCACAGCTTTCTCAAAACCTATAGAAGATTAAGTCGATCTGAGCTTAAGAGTGAATTTCAAAGAACTCAAGCCGATAGATGAGTTGGAAGGTGTTCAGCTTCTACAGACGTATCCAAAGTTGTAAAAATAGGAAAAAACCCAAGTGCAAAACTTTGCTCCGATTTGATCAATTTCTTGAAGAAGTCAACTAACGTATTTGCCTGGATTCATTCATGTATGATTGGAATTGACCTATCAATAATTTACCATGCTCTAAATATCGACCTAGATGTGTATCCTGTAGGGCAAAAAAGGTGGTCCCTTAATCAGGAAAGTTACTATTCCCTACATGATAAAGTAAAGAAGTTGAAAAAAATTGTTTCATTAAGAATGTTTATTACCCTAAGTGGATAGCCAATCCAATTCCAGTGAATAAACCAAATAGGGAACGACGAACTTGCATAAATTTCACCAATCTCAATAAAGCATATGCCTTAAAGACAATTTTCTTTTATCCAAAACAGATTAGCTAGTGGATGCAACCAGTGGTCATGAATTGCTTACCTTCATGGATACATACTTAGGGTACGATCAAATTGCTATGTTCAAACCTGATCAGTACAGTAGTTTCATTATGGATAAAGGGTCATACTGCTACTAAATAATGCTGTTTGGGTTGAAGAACGCAAAAGCAACCTACTAAAGACTGGTGAATAAGATGTTTTCTGAGCAAATAGGAAGAAACACAGAGGTATATGTGGATGATATGCTTGTAAAGTCTAGAAGAGCACCCAACCACGTGTACGACTTAGAAGAAACATTTTAACCTCTTAGGAAGTTCAACATGAAGCCGATCCCAGTCAAATACACCTTCGCCATTTAGCTTGAGAAGTTCTTAGGGTATATGGTAAGCGTCAGAGGAATTGAAGATAACCTAAAAAATTTAATGCAATTATCAAAACGAAAGTCCCATAGAAACTAAAAGATGTGATGAGCTTAAACGAAAAATAGTGGCGTTGAGCAGCTTCATTTTGAAAGCAACAGACATATGCATCCCATTTTTTGATCAAATAGAGAAGGGAATAAACTTCGAATGGACTGAAGAGTGCAAAACCACGTTTCAAGCATTGAAAGTTCATTTGGTCACTCCATCCATCCTCTTAAACCCAGTTGAATGTGAGGATTTATTTGTGTACTTACCTGTACCTAATCAAGTTATCAGTGCAGTTGCACTGTAGTAAGAGAAGTTGATGGAGTGCAATGTCCTGTATACTTTACCAGCAAGCACTTATCTGGTACCGAGCTGAACTACACCTTAATAGAGAAGCTAGCATATAATATCCTATTAACGGTTAGGGAACCTGCGTCATTATTTCCAAGCTCATGCTATCAATGTATTGACTCAATGTTACTCCGCCTTTTGGTCAAGACTAGGATATCAACAAATTGGCTAAAAAAGATGGATATTAGGATTGGAGATCAATTGGAAACAAGGCTATGATCGATACCGTCAAAATTGGACCAAACTCAAATCAAGTTGGGTGGACCACGCTCCAATCAAAGTGGGATCGATTGGGAATGATAAATAAGGTTCGGTGAGGTCACACTTCAAATTTCAGGTCAATCGGAGTTCAAATGCTCGAGTTATGGATGAATCAATATTCGTATGATCGATCGAAAATAAGGCTATGATCGATGCCATCGAAATTGGACCAAGCTCAAATCAAGGTGGGATCGATCAGGAATGATAAATAAGGTTCGGTGAGGCTACACTTTGAATTTCAGGTCAATCGGATTTTATATGCTCAAGTTATGAATGAATCAATATTCATGAAAAACTGGCCAGTATCGATGCTCTTGTATCCATCACTATGGATACCAGCTGATGGATACGAAATGATGGGTACTAGCTGATGGATACGAAATGATCATGTCTCACAAACTACTTACTGGAATTTCATTAAATTTAGAGAGCAAGGACTTGGTGTTGATCCCAGTCTAATGGAGCGATTCCTGATCGATACAAAATTGATATGAATCAATCCCAAACCACCTTGGATCGATCATGTGCGCCCACCTGCGTATGAGAAAGGGTATTCCGAGTTTTGGGGCAGATTTTTCCAGATCTACTCCAATAAATAGCGACTTCATGGCATCTAAAAGTGGGATTTTTTTGGCAAAGCTCTGCCATTTTGGTTGTTGATATCAAAAGGATTATAACTGTAATCACGGTATAAAAGAAATAAAAAGATCAATCAAAGTGGATGTAGGCGGAAAATAGCCGAATCACTATAAATCTTGTGTCTTCTCTTACTTTCATTCCTTTTAATTTTGTTATTTCTTCATTTTTGCTCTCTACATTATCTGGATCTGAGATCTGTGTTTGATATTGAGGATTTGCGTGTAAACACTGATACTTTCACTACGTTCGAAGTTTGTGATCTTTTTTGGCGCAAACACCGATCACCTGTTGAAGTGGATACTGCACAAACCAAAAGCCACATGACATCTATTGAAGTGGGTAATCAAACTCGGTCAATGCATATCATATTAATAGAAATGCAATTAAAGGGCCGGTCTTAATTGGTTTCATCGTCGAGTGCACTCACCAAGTTGACTAACAAATTGAAGATCTAAAAGAAAATTTTCAACAATGACGACTTCATGTCGGCAGGGCATCAAACGAACAAGGTGCACGAATTGGGTATGTGTTAGTCACTCCAGATACACAAGTTTTATAGTGTAGTTCAACTTGGTTTCAAAGCCGCCAATAATGTGACCAAATTCGTGGCATTAATTGCTGGACTTAAAATGACGCAGGTGATGAAGATAACTCATATTAAAATTTATAATTAAATATAGGAAAATTACCAAACAAAAGAGCCAACCCTTACCAAATTCGTAGAGTTATCTAAATGATCATTGAACCAATTCGAGTAATTCTATACCGAACAAATTTCTCTCGAAGAAAACTCTTCGGCAGACTCTTTAGCAAAGCTAGCCAACGCAAAAGCTAACGAGTACTAATGAAACATTTATCTGAACCAAGTATCGCCCAAAGAAGTTCTAGTTTTCACACGCATTCATAGAGTCCAAATATAGTGAGGATAAGACAATGCTAATCTGGTAGGAAAATTCACCTATATTGTTAGCAGAGAATGACAAAGCAGAAACTTGGATGACACAAACAAAGCATTTTTTGTTGAATGGTATACTACCCGTTGAAAAAAACGAAGCACATAATTTTATCAAGTTCTATACTTCGCATTCTTTGATGGGATATTGTATAAAAGGAGATATTCAAAGCTATATTTCAGATGTCACTAAAGAAGAAGGGGTGAGATACCGGGGAAATTCATGCAGAAAAGTGCAGATCACTCTGAAGGACTAAAATTAGCGAAAAAAGTGTTATGGCGGTGCTATAACTAGCTTATAGCACACCACGACGCACAAGCTTTATCCATAGATGAAATTGATGCCAAAAATTTGCCAGTATCCCAAGATTGTCGTCATATCGTAACTCATTCCAAAGACTAGCCTTTGGCCGTTTAACATGGGCATGAACCAGTTCCAACATCCAATGAGAAGCTAAATACGCAATAATGACCATTGACTATTTTACGAAGTGGATAGAAGCAGAACTTTGCAACCATCACATCAAAAAAGATAGTGAACTTCGTGGTCAGAAATATTATAACTCGGTGTGGAATCCCATATAAAATCATATCAGACAATGGTACACAATTCGAACGTGAGGAATTCATCGAATTCTGTTAGCAAAATGAAATAATCAAAAGCTTTCTTCAGTAGCACATTCTCAAAAAAATGAGCAGATTGAGTCGGTTAACAAAATAATTAAAAATTGCTCAAGAAAAGACCGACTAAAGCAAAAGGAAGATGAACAGAGAAATTGCCTCTAGTATCGTGGGCCTACCAGACCTCAACACGATCACTTATAGAATGCACTACATTCCCCTTGTCGTATGGCTATAAAATAATGTTTTCAGTCGAAGTAGAAGTTCCACCCAGTGGACCTATCTTATGACGCACAACATAATCATAAATTAAAAGAGACTGCCCTAGACTTCATCAATGAAAGAAGGGCTGCTTTTAGGGTCACAGTATATCAACAAAGGATGGCCAAAAGGTACAGCTCGTGATTAAGAAAGAAAATTCCACAAATGAGACTTAGTGCGAAGGAAAGTAACGACTAATACCAAAGATCCAACAGATGACGCACTGCGACCAAACTGAAAAGAACCGTTAGTCATTATCGAGACCCTAATTGCGCATATCGGCTATCAAGACCAGATGAGAACTTAGTACCTAGAGCATGCAATTTAGAGTATGTCATGATATATTTTATTTAAAAGATCGTAAAGAGAAATGTGATGTATGAATTAGTATGGACGTAGAGACATCAGGTGGTCCGTACCAACATAAAATCTTGCGTGTCTCCATCCGTTATCTGTGAGTAATATTGTTAAACTAAAGGATTATGAAAATATAACTCAACTTTTCAGCCAAACCGAACTAAATCTAGGGATGTTAGACGACTTGTACTAAAATAAAAACAAACATAAAAAATACCAAGGGTTAATATACGATCTCTACTTCTCAGCCAAAAAACGATCAAACTAGTCCGCTCAAAATGGTGTAGATCCATGTCAGTGCACATAGTTGAAGGAAAGTTTACGTTGCCAAAGTCGGCATCCACACGACCTAAGTACCTAAAGTGCAATTCAGGAAACACGTTAGATACAATAAACTAAACTAAGCATAGCAAACACTATGCCGTTGAGTCTAGCAGACAAAACGAGGGATGAAAAAACCTCATCATTTGCCAACAACCAACAGTGTTATAGCCTAAACCTTGTGGAGGAATCATGTTCAGCTATGCTAAGTGGCACGATTACCTTCATCTAAATAGATGTACACAGTGGAATACATGAATCTTATGTTGAGTTCCTGAAGCAATGGTCCAGCCCTTCATAAGAACCAGAGTTGCATCGAGTCATAAAAGCAATTAAACTTTGTGCAAAGCACATATATATGAAGAAACACGTGAAAAACAACTAAATTAACGTATTTCAAAGATACTTCACAAAACACAAGAACGTAAAATTAAAATCCTTTATTCTATTTTTGTCAATGGTTACTCATTACAAGGTAGAATACATTATAGTACACGTGCAAATTTAGTCATATCTCTAACCATATAAATAGCCCTATAATGTCGATACAGAACTGAAACCGAGTTTCTCACCACTGTTTTAAATCTCGACCATCTCGGCCGATGTCTCGACCGATATCTCAGTTGAAGGCTTGGGCGAAACGAAACATGAGATATCGGTTGATGTCTCGTTTCGATTAGATCGGCCGAAATTTACAAATATCGGCCGATATTTGAAGCGAAACGATATTCCGAGATATACTCGATATATTCTTTTTTTCAAAAAAGAAAAATAGGTCCATCTCGGTCTATCAAAAAATATATGAACAAAGCCCTTTTCTTTCCGATTCAACTTCTCAAAAGATCACGCTCCTCGTCAAAATATCGAACTCCCCCTTCTCTAGAGAAAAAATCGAACTCCTTCTTTTAAAAAAATCAAACTCCCTCTTCCAACATCCAACGGCTCGCGGTTCCTTCTAAGTTTCGACTACTCGATATCGTTTTTGACAGTTTGCAGCTTCATCTTCGATCAATCTCTCTACTCTCTACATGTGTGTAAATTAGAGTTGCTTCTATTTTAATGAAATCCAATCTTTCAAAAATTGAATGTACAATATAATTTAGAATAGATGTGCAAGTAGATTTAGTTTGTTATTCTTACTGCATAACCTTTTGCAAGTAGATTTGCATTGCCTGAAATCCTTCGATTCCTGATATCTCTTTTCTGCATTTGCTTTTATTTGCATCAGTTTTGATACTGTTATTATGTTATTCTTACTGCATATATGTAATTGTATACAATCCGCTTTTTTCCAGTTAGTTTGTCGCATTTCATTTACTTATATGTAATTGCTTAAACTGATGATGTTTTGCAACTTTTGTTGAACAGTTTCATATAGTTGAAGTATAATTGCATTATTTTTTTCAGTTAGAATAGTGGAGATTAGTTGCAGTAATTCAGTAAATGTTAAATAAATCAATACCATGCATTTTTTTTTATAAATTATATGATGTTATACTCCGATATGGTTCCGAGATGAACTTCAGGTTCGAGATGTAAATCCGATATTGGCGTCCGAGATGCACTCGTCTCGTTCGAGATCTCCCCCGATACGATACCGAGTCACTAAATTCGCCGAAACCAAACGTGTCCGTTATCCGAGATTTAAAACCTTGTTCCTCACTCAACGTTTCTTTTCCCTTTCCATCTAAGTTTGTAATTGCGTTGGAGGGCATTAACATCCCTATTCCTCGGTATGGTTGTAAATTTTGTACGAACATTCGATGTCCGTGATTAAAAAAGGTCGTCTGAGTCTGTTCGATTTTCAGTTAGGACATGAATTATGACAATAAAATTTGTACGAGGAATAATCTCGTCCAATCCGTGTTCGTTTGAATTTGTCCAAATTTTGAATTTCTTGTAATTTAGTATATCTATTATGTTTTCCAGAGCTTTTGTATAGATGATGAAGAGACATGTCATTTGACGAAAGGACGACGTCAAAATTCATGCGTTTAAATTTTTGAAAAACTCTCCAACAGTCACTATGTCGACGTATATTAAAAGGGTATGTCAACATACTTATGTTAATCTTAATTTTTTTTTCCAACGATTACTATGTCGACATATGCCAGGGTATGTCGACATATTTATGTTGATTTTTGAAAAATACTTTATAAAAATATATATTTTTAATCTTCCATAATTTAAAAATAACGTTGTATATTTATACAAAAATTATTAGTACTAACATAGGTCGCGACAAAGATGCTTAAGAGGTTAGAGAGATATAACCCTCTGGGGAAGTGGATATATTTAGACAGGACAGAAACTTTGAAAGGGAAGTCTATTATTCCGAAATTATCAAAGATATGAATAATTTGTTTATGGGTGCATATAGTTGAAATATTTTTTTTGTGAGGAATGACAGTTGACCCGAAGAGCGAAGTGGATCGTCGGAGGACATGATCCACTTAATAAAAGAGAAGATATAACGGCGTTTAATTAAAAAATGCAGGTCACTAATAAATCCATATGTCGGTAAACTATCTACAAACATTTGATCTATCATATGTAAGCATTTGATCAAACACATAATCTACAATATTGAAATAGACATTTGATCAAACATCATGTAGGCAATATCTAGAATTGGGGGAAAACCCCATTGGGATCCCCAACATAAAAGAAAAAGAAAAACATGGGTAAACGAAAGAAATAATCGATATATGCTAAGAAACACAAGAAAAAAATAATAATACTTAAAACGTTTGTTGTTCGAAAGTCAAGAGAGCAAATGAAAATGATGAAAAGTTAAGAGAAGACTGTAATTGTAAAATGACAAATGAGTAAAAAGGAAAATGAAAGGGGAATGCAAATATATAAAGGAAATGAGAAGAGATCTCAACCATTGAAAACAACATGGTATGAAAATGACAAATGAGTAAAAAGGAAAATGAAAGGGGAACGCGAATATACATAAATACATATACATATAAAATGAGAAGAGATCTTAACCATTGAAAACAACACAGTATGAAAATATGAATCGTTAGAAATTAATAATGGAAAAATATATTTTCGAAATACAAAGCAGATTTCACAGAATACGAAACAGTGTAAGTTACAATGAAAGACTTGAAGACAAATTATGTATGACTCGTGTAAAGAGCATTGAATACAAAAACGATTGACTAGATCACTGAAAAGATGGATGCAAAATTAGAAAGTCCATCATAATATGCATTAGTGCAAATTTGAAGGCAGGTGTTATACTTATTTTTTTAAGTAGACAAATTAATTAGTGTTCAGATGACAAGAAAAGGGACAGCACAGTTGCACCACATAATTAGTGCATGTTATATTACACGGAGTCTTCAACATAGGGATCAGCGCAGTACAAAAATGAATCTTGCCTGGAGCTACATCAAATAAGAACGACACGTGTTTCAGATACAACACCCAAAGCACGTGAATTCAGTACCATGCCGTTCCCACCTGAAGATTACAAGTCACTTACCAGTGCAGTACCTTTCTGAGCTGCGGCGCCTAAGTACAGCATGAAAATGCCCTGAAAATGTTGTTTAGAAACAACGCACATCTAAGGCATATTCAGAGCATCGATAGAACTGCACCATCAGCACAACGTAGCGCAGCGGATCATCATCAGTTATCAAGGCGAATCATGACAGTTCAATGAACAACACATCCACTAAACAAGCAACAAGCATCTAGCGACATCGCGTCCATTTCAGCATTTCAAAAATAAAATTATCCCGTCTAAACCAAAATATCCTACCAAAGCCAAATGTATCCCACCAAAGCGAAATTTATACCGCCTAAACCAAGTTATTCCGCCTAAATCCAAGTAATCAATCCACAACATGTTATCAAAGGGGCACAGATGAAGAACACATGACAGAACCCAACAGTTGCAGTCAAATACGTGGGGAATGGTGTTAGTAATCCATGTTACGTCATTTCGTCTGCAAAGGGAAATGAATGTAGCAGATAGAAGGAATCAAACCTTTTGTGCTCGGAGAATTTATTACCGTAAAATCTGTAATATATATATATATATATATATATATATATATATATATATATATATATTTGAAACACATAAATCTCCCGTGTTCTATACTTTTCAGCTATTTTATACTTTTTCGGTGTGCTATGTTTAAATTTAGTAATAACTCGGCATTTTAACAAACAGTTAATTAACAATCTCATAATTGTGCAAGCATACCGCATCATAATTACTACTTTTTACGATATTTTAACAAACGTTAACCTGCTAATTAGTAATTCTTAGTTGTGTAAGTATACAACGACAAAACTACTTCTAATTGGTGTTGTGGGAATGAAATTTCTCACAAACAGTTGTGCCGTATGATACCTCATATTATAAATGATACAATTACAGGTAGTTAAACCAAACCAAATTGATTAAATTAAAGTTAATATTGTTTAATTACACTAAATTTATTCAAGTCCGAACTAAATTAAACTTGATTACGTCATTAAAATCTAGCTAGTTACATCCTAGTTAAATTAACAAAACTCGAATTAAATTACACAAAGCCATAACTAATCAACTAACCGTTTAATTAAACCCTTAATAACCCAACCCAGTAAAAATGATTAAAAAAGCCCATATTTCTAAACCCAGCCCAGATTAGTTTCCCCACTCCCAAATATTTTCATGCTTCCATATCCTCTCGAAAACGAAGCAGACTCCATGTAGCGCATAAATTCCAAAAAAACTGCTCGACAAAGCGACTCGATGTTGGAGAAACATATCTATGCTCGAAACTCAAAGAAGCTCAAATCACGTGCTCACCTACTGAAGCTTGAAGAGTTCACTGCCCGAAGCCCGAAGATACTCTCAACAGGTGTACACAATTTGGGGTTTTCGAATAAAATAATGTGGAAATGGATTTCTTCTCCGGTTCTAGATCGCAACTGGTAGATACTGGTCCAATGTGACCAGAATTCCGATGTAGCGGTAGGTAATTCATTTACTTGGTGTGTATACACACACACACACATGAAAGGTTCCTACGCCACTCTCCACTACACCTCATCTGCACCTTATAATTTCAGGAGATAAACAATTGTAAATTAATCGAAATTTTGTAGGTATATTCTTACCCTTCTTACATGTTTGAAGATCATCTCCACAAATTTGGATAATTTAAACAATCCTAACATATTCAATATAATATTTCAAATAGATGGCCAAAATAAAAAAATTTAACGGCTGATATTGACTTAACATGTTGAACATGATAGAAGTTCCAAAATAATCTCATTTTTTTGGAAATGTTTGTAGTGTAGATTGAACATCCTCAAATTTTCATTCGACGTCGAATGATATAGCCCTAAAAACCAAAGAGGTGTAGCGAAAGAGAAGTGTTGCAGAGCCTCACCATGTGTGTGCGCGCGCGAGCATGTGTATATGTCATTTTCAATATATATATATATATATATATATATTGATGAGAAACAGATCTGAAAAAAAACACTTTATTTTTTTATTACCGAATGCCTTTTTACAAGCACGAAACAGTTTTACATATAAATCTCAAAACAGGCCGAAGCCATTCAAATATAGGCCAAAGCCCATTAAAGACTAAAACCCAAGAAACATAAAAAAAAACACTAAAACAAATGTGTACAACTCTACACCCCCCCTCAAGATTGACCCCATTCAAAGGACAATCTTGAAACAAAAACTGAGAAACCATACCAAGTTTACAAACCAAGCTTCTATGTTGATCACCAGCTAAAGGTTTAGTCATAATATCAGCAATTTGCAAAACAGATTTTACATACTTGGTTGCAATGAAACCTGACTGCACCTTCTCTCTAACAAAATGCACATCCAACTTTTGATGCTTGGTCCTCAAGTGCTTTGTCTTCTCATGGAAACAAGGGTCCTGTGCAATATACATAGCAGACAAATTGTCACAGTGTAATGTAATGGGTGTGGGAACTTCAATACCCAAATCTGCTAATAATCTCTCAATCCAAACTAGCTCTCCAGTAGTGTAACTCATACACCTATACTCAGCTTCAGTGCTGCTTTTAGAAACCACTTTCTGCTTCTTTGTTTTCCAAGAAATCAAAGCATTACCAAAGAAAACACAATAACCAGATAAAGACCTTCCAGTATCATCACACATGCCCCAATCAGCATCACAATAAGCATTCAAAACTGAATCAGTTTTAGAAGGAAAACATAAACCCATATTTATAGTACCTTTGAGATATTTTAGAACATGAAATGCTGCATCAAGATGAGGAATCCTAGGTGTTTGAAGAAACTGGCTTAGCTGCTGCACTGAATATGATATATCAGGTCTTGTTAAATTCAAATAAAGTAATTTTCCAATTATTCTTCTATATATTTCTGGATCTGATAAAATATCACCTTCATAAGAACTCAATTTCAAACCCTTTGCCATAGGAAAAGAAACAGTTTTACATTCTTCCATATGATGATCCCTTAACAAATCCATAATGTATTTTCTTTGATTTAGAAAAATTCCTAAAGCTGACCTTGACACTTCAATTCCCAAAAAATATTTAATCCTTCCCAAATCCTTAATGGTAAATGCTTTATGTAAAAGATTCTTCAATTCAGAAATTATGGAAGGATCATTTCCAGTAAGAAGTAAATCATCAACATAAGCTACTAAAACAGTAAAAAGACTATCTTTCTTCAGAGTAAACATAGAATAGTCTTGCTTGGATTGAACAAAACCAAAATTGATTAAAAACTTACTTAGTTCCTGATTCCAGCATCTAGAAGCTTGTTTCAGTCCATAAATAGACTTTTTTAACTTGCAAACTTGATCTGAAGCAGCTCTAACATATCCAGCAGGAGGTGTCATATACACTTCTTCTTGAAGATATCCATGTAAAAAAGCATTATTTATATCCAATTGTTGAATATCCCAATCCTTTGCAGCAGCTAAAGCCATTACCACTCTTACTGTAGTGAATTTTGCAACTGGGCTGAATGTATGCTTGTAGTCTTTTCCAGAAATTTGCTTGTCTCCCCTTGCAACCACTCTAGCTTTACATTTATCTATTTGACCATCAGCTTTGAATTTTGTTTTAAAAACGCATTTAGAGGCTATGGGTTTCTTACCAGGAGGAAGAGTAACTAAATCCCATGTATCATTTTTCTCTAAAGCTTCTAGTTCTCTGTTCATTGCTTCAACCCATTCAGGAATACTTTTTGCTTGTTTATAAGAGGATGGTTCAAATGAAGAAAGAACATTTGAAATGCTATGCAAATCATCTGAATCAAGCTGAACAGGTAAAAGATCAAAGAAAATATTTGAAGAAAAAATATTTTCTATCTCTGAATTATTAACTTGTTTTGAAGGCAACTTTCCCACAACAAAATCAATATATTTCTTTGGCAACTGAGAAATTCTGGAAGATGATCTTAATGGTACAATATGAGAAGTAGAAACATGATCTGAATTTGAAGAATCATTATCTGGAGAAGACTGTGCAATAGGAGTTGATAGTGTATGTGAAGGAGATGCAGGTTGTTGAGAGGGTTCATGACAAATATTTGAAGGAATACTTTGGTCTAAAGCTGGATTAACAAGCATTATATCTTGCTGTGTTTGAGTCTGAACTGGAAGAATTGCTGATGTTGTCTTGAAAGGATACACATTTTCTACAAAATGAACATCTCTACTAAACACAACTTTGTGAGTATCCAAATCATAGAGCTTATACCCCTTTTGTCCGTGAGGATAACCAATTAAAACACACCTCTTAGCTCTCTCTGCAAACTTGTCATGCAACTTTTGAAATGAAAAACATAAACACCCAATAACTCTCAGAAAATGATAATCAGGAGGTTTATGCATCAATAATTCATATGGTGTTTTCCAGTGTAAAATAGAACTTGGCATAATGTTTATAAGAGAAGTGGCAACCAGAAGACATTCTCCCCAAAATTTATAAGGCAAACCTGAATGAATTCTGATTGTCCTTGCAGTCTCAAGCAAATGCCTGTGTTTTCTTTCTACCCTTCCATTCTGCTGAGGATTGCCTGGTATAGACTTTTGATGAACAATGCCTTTGGAAGCAAATAATTGAGAGCAGGATGCTTGAATAATCTCAGTCCCATTATCTGATCTAAAAACCTTAATTTTCTTGTTAAACTGAGTAAGCACATATTCAATAAAAACAGCAATTGTAGAAACAACCTGAACTTTTGAATGTAACAAATATGTCCAAGTATTTCTTGTATGATCATCCAAAATTGTTAAAAAATAAGTCTCTCCACAAAGAGCTGGTCTATGATATTTACCCCACAAATCAACATGAACAAGATCAAAAGGATTTTCAGCATAAAAATCAGACTGATGAAATGGGAGTTTATGATGTTTTCCTAACACACATGCTTCACAAGTAAAATCTATATTAAGTACTTTGCCTGATACAAATTTTTGAAAATGTTTCATCTTGCTAAAAGAAGGATGCCCTAGCCTAGCATGTAAAATTTCTATGCCAGGCTTATTACAAGAAGTTATAGTGTTGTTAATAGAAGCAAGAGAACAATTATTAAGAAACAAAGAAGAAGATACAGAGGAATTATTGAACATAGATGGAAAAGAAATTCTGTAAAGACCAAAAACTCTTGATCCAACAGCTTGTAGATGTTTTGAGTCAAGGTCCTGGAAAACACAAGAAGATTTAGTAAAATTTGCAACTATATTATTTTGATCAAGAAATTTTCCTACAGATAAAAGATTATTTTTAAAAGTAGGAATGTATAAAACATTGTGTAGTTGCAAATTTGAATTTAAATTCACAGTTCCACTATGAGTAACATGAATTCTAGAACCATCAGGCAAAGATACTTGTATAGTTTTTTCTACTTTTTTTATTGAAGCAAAAAGTGTTAAATCAGATGTCATATGATCAGAAGCACCACTATCAACTATCCATGATTTTTGTTGAAGACTGTCGTGAATAATAGTTGAATAACTATTACCTGCATGATTAATGCAAGCTGCCAAAGGATTATCTTCAACACTGTTAGAAGAATTGGAGTTTTGCATCATCTTCATCACCTCATTGTAGAAATTTGTAACCAAGACTGGATCAAATTGTCCATTTTGAGAAATTGCAGAATTCATAGCTGCAGATGAAGCTTCAGCAGGATTTGGCTTGCTTCCAAGAATTCCTTGATTTGCAGAAGTATTACTCATGTTAACATTTTTCTGAACCACTTTTCCTCTTCCAGTACCATCTTTAATCCACCAGTCAGGATACCCAATGACTTTGAAACATTTTTCAGTTGAATGCCCTTTCTTTTTACATAGATCATAAAAATACTCACTCTTTTGTTTCTTACTTTCTCTAAAAGTTCCTTGAACATTTTGCTTAGGCAAATTCTTAACAGCATTAAAAGCATTCATTTCTGGTTTTTCATTGCTCTTATCACCCAGTTTATTCTGATGCTCCACTTGTTGCAAGATATAATAAGCTTTGTGAACTGTAGGAAGTGGATCTGAGCTTAAAATGTTTGTTTTAACCTGATCATAATCCCTTGTGAGTCCAGAAAGAAGCTGCATTAATTTGTTTCTCTGATCATTTTCAAGAATTTTCTTTAAAATTCCACAAGAACAGTTTCTTAAAACTCCACAACTACAATCAGGAAACCCTTCAAGCATCTGTAGTTGATCCCACACCCCTTTAAGACGAGAATAATACTCAGCAATAGTAAGATCATTTTGACGAGTAGAGGTTAAACTCTGATGTAACTCAAAAATTCTTGGTGCTGTCGTTTGACCAAATCTCTCTGCCAATTTCTTCCATAATTGTGCAGAAGAGTCAACAAACATAAAACTCTCAGATAAAACCTTATCCATCGAATTAAGAATCCAAGACATTATCATATAATCGTTCCTAATCCATTTTTGATAATTAGGTGAATTAATAGATGGTAAAGGTAAGGTTCCATCAACAAATTGGAGTTTATTTCTTGCAATTAAAGCCATCTTAACAGTTCTTGCCCAATTGATATAATTCGATCCAGTTAAAGTATTGTTTCCAAGTTGCATACCTGGATGATCCGAATTTGAGAGAAAATAAGGATCATTAAAATTCACTCCCTGATTCGACTGAAAATTAGCTTCTGTTCCAGTTGAATCTGAGTTCGAATTCGCCATTTCAGTTGAGTAGAGCTGATTCTAGAGTTGAAAGAGGATCTAGGGTTGCGAGAAAGAAGATTACGAGAAGATTTGAAGAAGAAACGCCAGCAGATTCACCATCGCCAGCAGAATCGCCTGCTCTGATACCATGATGAGAAACAGATCTGAAAAAAAACACTTTATTTTTTTATTACCGAATGCCTTTTTACAAGCACGAAACAGTTTTACATATAAATCTCAAAACAGGCCGAAGCCATTCAAATATAGGCCAAAGCCCATTAAAGACTAAAACCCAAGAAACATAAAAAAAAAACACTAAAACAAATGTGTACAACTCTACATATATATATGTGTGTGTGTGTGTGTGTGTGTGCGCGCGCGCGCTCGCCAGCTGTACAAGTCTGCACTATATGTAAAGTCGTAGTATTTTTCTTGAACCAAAATACCCTTGTGTTTAATTCGGTTTAATTTGAATTGGGAGCTAGTGGGGTTAAAATTGACAGTTTCTATAGCTTAGTACAGTTAACACAGCAAACTGTGTTACAGACTCCATTTACAACAATAATTGAAAGCGAAATACATAATAGAACTTCAGATGATCACTATTTTCATACTTTAATTACGTTTTATGGTTCTTATTCTGGAGAAATGTGGGGTTCTGTTCTGTTTTTGTTCGCCAATCTTTTCCTTCTTTCCTTGTATAGGTTCATGTTGAGGTTCATCTTAAAAACACACACAAACAAAACAGGGAAAAAAAAGGAAGAACAGGAAGAAAAGAAAAACAAAACCTCGACCAACTTTTAAAGCACAAACAATAAAACTTTTTTTCGTTTATACTCATTGATTCTCAGTCTTTAATCACTGAGTAACATTCTCCAGGTGCTTCAGTTTGATATTTCATCACCTTTGCCAATGATCAACAAATTTGATCAACTATTTTTTAGTCACTATTAACACGTTCCTAGGGCTTTCATCTAGCATTGATAATCACGTATTTGCTAGTACCATGTATTAACATGCTTCAGGAACTTCAGTTTATATTGGTTACTGTATTTTATATTTAGCAGTATTAGCATATTTGAGGAATTTTAATTTTGTATCAAAAAGCAATTTGAGGGCTTTACCAACTATGCTAAACACATGTATGCATGCATGTGTGTGTATGTATGTGTGTGTATATGTATATATGTGTGTGTATGTGTGTGCGCACGAGCACACACATATATACATACACATACACATATCTGTGTGTGTTGCCCATGTGTATGTCTAATCAGGTCATTGTAGTCAATTAGAAATTACTGGAATTAGAAGTTTGGATAAAGCTGGACTATACTGAATTGCAACTTCTTGATTCAACTTCTGCACAACTGAATCAATTAACCGTATATTCAAAGATATCTTTTGCACAACTGAATCAATTAACCATATATGCAAAGATATCTTGTATTACATTGAGCTAATTATTTAAATTTTAAGCTTAGCTTATGAAGTAGAATAATTGCTTCACAATAGAAGATTACAGCTCACTTGCTTCATCACATGACCTTAAATATATTTAAAAGAATAAATATCTATCGTAGTAGGGAATAGGTATACTCTATAAATCTACAAATGGTATACCCAAACTGAAAGAAGCAATAAACTAGAAGGAAACAACCACACACATGTTAACAAGCACAAACGAATACTTAAAAGTAAAGCTATTTTCACTTTGCAATTCTATAAGCAGTACTACTCCAAAAGTGCTACTGGCAGTAGATGTTTATGGTATTATATTTTTGAGAAAAAATGTTTTTCTAATCAAAGAAAAGATTTAGGTCTTGTTTGGTTTCATTTTATTTATTGTGTTTTGCGTTTTATGAGAAGGATGGAAGAGAAGATGTAAAATTTTAAGTCATTATGACAATGGAGGGATGACGAAGGGGGCAAAGGAGACGGCGGAGGGGATTGATTGTTTTCATGCTTTTGTTATTTTCCAAAACACGGAAATCAAGATAAATTTGTTTTCTATTTTGTATGTTAACTTCATTTTTCAAATTGGCCGTGTTCCAAAAATACATGCATCATGCACATTTTTGTTTGGACGGAAATCCAAAACAAAAAATGGCAAATCAAATGGGCCTTATTATTTCTCCCATAACTGTGTTTTTGTGTTTAGCATGTATAGTGCCTACGTTCCAAATGACAAACTTAATCCTGGGTTGATATTGGCCTTTATAAAACAAGTCAAACAACTCAACCTCGTATATGCGTGCGTGCATGTGAGCGTGCACTGTGGCACAAAAGAGGATGTAGTGGGCCCTATGTGTGGATGCCACAGTTCATTGCAAATAATAAATCGTGTATAGTTTTTGGATAAGAACCCACTGTATCATAAATTGCAACAATACACACATTGACTTATCTTGACCTCACCCCAAGGTTTTAAATCTTGGATCGATCACGTCTCGTTTCAAAGATTTTGGAGACTCGATCTCGCATTGGATGAGATCTTGGATGATTTATCTCAGCCTCTCAGATATCCCTCTTGGATCATAATATTCATTTCAGGACACTCTTGGAATATATATTATGTTTAGTATTGATTTGCGTACAACTATTTTTATAAATATTAATTACTGAAGAGAATTTAATTTGATTTGCAATAATAATACCATTGTCATTGAGAGTTCGTAAAAGCATCCACGTTAATGTGGTGTAGATAAATAACGAGGATTTATGACATGATATACATCACAACGGTAATGCAAATAACATATGAGAACACAGTTTGGATTTGAAATTCGTGTTCTTTTAAGAATATAAAGAAATTTACTTGTATTACAAGAGTTATCTCACCAGCACAATTTTTAGATAAGAAATTCTAGAAAATCTTGGAGGAACATGTATTTCGTGCTTGCTAGTACTTACTGTTAATTCTGCCCATCAAATTTTACTAGCAAAATTGTGATGTTGGAATAAAACACATGAATGGAAAAAAGAAACTAGCTTAAATTTGTTGATTAACGAGACTCCTATTCAATTAGCACTATAAGAGGAGTGGAGAGAAAACAACCTAAGAAATAGGGCTAGAAATGGTAAAAAAAAAGTAAAGTTAAAATGCAGCGAAACTTGGATTTAATTAATGTGCCCAGCTAATTAGATTGAAAAATGGAAAAATAAAATAAAATATTATACTGGACAAGATCTCGCAATTAGATCTTGCCCAAGATTTCTTCCGAATTTGGGAATCTTGGCCGAGATCCAGAGGAGAGATCTGAGCGAAATTCTTTGTTTCGAATTGTCAAACTCCCAGACGAGATGCCCGAGATTTAAAACCTTGATCTCACCTCATTTTTCTCTTAACTTATGCGGCTTACCTTTTTGATATTCCATTCACATCAAACTGCGAAAACTTTGCACATAAAGTTCACTATGCATGCATTATGTTAGCTGCAGTCAATATCAGTGATGGTGCTTGACCACAGTTTGTAGTGTGTGTGTGTGTGTCAACTGTTGCAACTTGCAAGTATGCAAGCAATGTGCTCTTACAGTCATCCTTTCGGATTAGGTTGCCTTTCGTGCACCTTGCCTTGATCTGCAATGTTTCTGATATCTTTGATGTTGTGTATACTATAGAGTGTTTGTATCACCAAATCTAGTTGGTAACAGTTATATTTTAAACGCAGTTTGTTTTCCTGCTTTTCGCAGATGGAAGATTTGACAGTGACTACTTTCAGCAAACAGATGAATCAAACCAGTTTAGGAAAGAGTATGAGATGCGCAAAATGAAACAGGTAAGTGGTTATCATTAATGATTATCACTTGGACCAATGAAGTCACTTGTCTGTGTACAAAGCTTTCCTCTAAATCTGGAAATAACGTGTTAATATAGACACATTATAGTTACGATCCTTTCTATTACATCTATCATTGTTGTTATGCTGTTTGTATTCACATTATGATCATTTGCCGTACTCCTTTTCTTTTTTTGCCAACTCTTTGCGTTGTTGTGTATAATATAAAATGAGCATTTATCCTGTCTAGATCTTCTAAATACGAAGAGTAGTGAACTATGTCATCCATGCAAAGTTAATATTTGACGAGAAACTGTGTGTTTGAACAAGTTTATTCCATTTATGTTGAGATTACCTACCTAGTATTAATTTTTTGTACGAGTTGTTTGTGTACTATATTTCCTTGTCCATGATATGCGCGGAAAGTGAACAAAAGCAGCTCTGCATATTTATTCACTCTTATAAGTATTGGGTGCTTTGTAAAAATAAACCTTCATCATAAATCTCATTTATGTGGTTTGCAGGATCAAGGGTTGGATGTTATAGCTGAAGGATTGGATACTCTTAAAAATATGGCTCATGACATGAACGAGGTTGTTCTTGTTGCTTTGTTTTCCGTTTCATCTTCCCACCATTACCTTTCCCAGTTCAATGAGTTTGACACAAGTAAGATGTAACATGTGTATTTTCTCAAATATTAGGAAATAGACAGACAGGTGCCTTTAATGGATGAAATAGATTCCAAGGTAAACGTTGTAACAAAATCTTTTATATATATATATATATATATATATATATATATATATATATATATATATATATATCAACAATTGCTCTAAGCATTGGTGATTGCAGGTGGATAGGGCTAATGCTGATTTAAAAAATACTAACGTGAGACTTAAAGATACGGTTAACCAGGTAATAATCATGTGTGATCACTGTGCTATATATATGTACATATGTGAAGGGGGCAATGAGCACACAGTTTACTTTTTCTTCCTTCCACCATATACTCTTTCTTTTTCAACTATACACATATTTGAGTTAGTATCAATAGCCTCCTTTATTTAGCTTTCAAGCTTTGCTCTTTAATTTCAACCACAAGCTAATAGTATGATATGCTAAGAGAGGAGCAATGAATATTGAAATACAATACCGTGGATGAAATTATGGGGCTAAGATGGAAGGTTAAACAATGGAGGTTATTGATCCTAGCTCTCTGTCCGTATGGTCACATATGAGGAATCCATGATTCCTCTATTTTTATCCCTTATATCCCCTCTATATTAGCCAGTGGATTTTATGAAAATTTATGATGATATAAGAAAGGAAACGATAATAAAGTATGAAAGAGAGTATCATCAAATCCAACCATATTAAATTTAATGGTTAATACAGAGTATCTACAAAGAGGTTATGAATCTTCTCTCACACACACAAAGGTTCATAACACCCATTTTGGAGCACCCCTTTAGTATCCTATTATATTTTGAGTTATACGATTTTCAATGCTATGAAATTTGGCGGATATGCTCATATCATACTATAGATCATCTCCATACAATTTATGCGCATTTAAATATACATAACATGATAAACTGTTTCAAACCAACGGATAAAATAAACAGGTAAATAGCCACAAGGAAAAAGTTACAAAAAAATTTAGTCTCAGGGACAACAAGTTTACATTTTAGTCTGAATGACACTTTTTAGTGTCAACTATCATTCTGTGATTTACACTAAAAAGTGTCCTTCAGCCTTGAAACTAAATTTTTCTCTAACTTTTTCCTTAAGCCTAAAACCCCCATAAACAATGTTTATAATGTAGACTAAAGATCCACAAAATTTCATAATATTTAAAGTCGTGCAACTCAAAATATGATAGGAGTGCTTCAAAAGGGGTAACGATAGTTTGGTGCTACGCCATGTGAAATCAAATGAAATTTTGAATTTGCTCAATGCACACTATGAACATCATGTCTATGAAAAATAAGATTATTTCAAAACATCTACTATGTTCTTACATCCTTTTAAATCTGTCAGGGAATAATTTATTTGCCTTTTTTATATACTTGCATCTATTTCAGCTGAGATCGAGTAGAAACTTTTGCATTGATATCATCCTGCTTTGCATAATCCTCGGAATTGCTGCTTACCTCTACAAGTAAATTTTCTCTCTTTCCTTTTTTTACTTGCTTTTCCTTTTAAGCATTTATACTCAGGTAGTACTACCAGTTTAGCAGTACTGTGCTAGAAGTTCATTTCATCAGTTACTTTTGTTATTGTTTTTGCTTTTCCTGTTACCTTGGTTGCCTTTGTTGTTCTCTTTTTATGCAGTGTATTAAAGCAATGATGATGATATTCGCTAACATTCACTAAGCTCACTTGCATCAGATGGCCAATGTACATGATAAATCATCGCGGCCTCAGTTTGTCTTTTTACCTTTTTAACATGTAACTTTCTGTGTAAGATGAACAATTACTCCGTCTATAGATTGTTAGATTCCAAGAGTGACGAACAATGCAAAATTGTGTATTTATCCCGAATTCAATTGTCATTTGTAAACCTACTACTGTGATTACAGTCCTCTAAGTTAAGGGAAATTATTTTACTAATATTTAATATTTGTCATACTTTTAAAAAAAAAAATCTTGACATTAAGACTCGCCTTTTCAAATCACTTCAGCCATTGTGTTTGGTGCAACTTAAACGATATATCGTAGAACTGGATGGTATAACTTAGGTCAGAATAGAATATGATATACAAATAGACATGCTAAGAATACGATAAATACAGCATCGTACGAAGAATTAAACTGATAGGAACTACTAATAAATCACAATGCATGTATGTTGCAGTCGATGAAATGTCGATAGTAGCATATATGGTCTCATGATGAAGATGTTTGAGATGAATAAAAAAAACTAAACAATTGATAATGATTAGAAGGACGATCTCCAAACCTCTTGCATAGGCCTAATGGGCAATGACCTAGGGCCTCAAAACAACGGGGGCCGAGTAAATTTTATAGAAAAATATGGGTAGTAGCCCACTGATTCTTCTGTCCATTCTCACGTATTCTACTACTCTCCTTCTACCCCTCACAAAATTAGGCTTCACGCCATCCTGCTATTCACGTTCGATTTCAATCCCTTCATTGCTTACAATTTTCTTTTGTATCTATGTTATTTTGGGGAACTTTATTTTTGTTTAAAGATAAGAGAAAACTGATGATGAGATATTAATTTATTGCTATTTGGGTCTTAGGTTGATTATTTCTACTAATTTGACAAACTATAATGTTTGTACATTAGTTCAATTTTTTTTTTTTTTTTTTTACAATATTTTGATTGTAGAGTACAAACTGCCAATGGTAGAAGCATAGAATTGTAAATGTTATCCCGCCTTTTGGCAAGGCCGTGACACCAAAAAGTTGACTAACAAGAACAGTTCGTCCTAAATATTGGTTATACACTGTTTCGCTATGGATATCGACGAATTTTGTCCGAGTCCGGATCGGGCTACAATTGACAAGGCATGACAAACAAGACTATAAAAGCCAACGTTCTAAATTTCAGGTCAATCGGAGTTTGTATGCTCAAGATATGATCGATGCAATTCAAGCAATCAACTGTTCGTATCAATCAAGTGAAGGTTCTCGTTCGTATCCATCAAGTAAAGGGTCTTGTTCGTATCTATCAAGTGAAGGGTCTTGTTCGTATCCATCAAGTGCAACAGCGATCGAGTACGAACAGTGCAGCAGTGATCGTGCAGCAGCGATCGTGCAGCAGCGATCGAGTGTAAATAGTGCAACAACGATCGATACGGAGGAGACAACCTTCGACAAACACGAACTTGCATCGATCATATCTCACAATCTACAAGTCCAAATGCTACGAAATTTTCACTGGAGCTTAGCACAACCTAAAGAATGTTCATGCTCGATTTCGACTCGATCGGGCAAAATCTAGATCGATACGAAATTTATTCGTATCGATCACGGATCGAGTCAAAATCACATGGGATCGATCGCATGGGCCCGCACACGTGCCGGAAGAGGTCTCCCGAGATTTGAGCGAGATATTTGCTGCCTACGCCTATAAATAGCATTCCAGAGTCTACAGAAAAGGGACCTTTTGTTCTTCTACGTCCAGAGTCTGCCGGATTCATCATTGTACTCGAATTTTGCTATTGTAATCAGTTGTAACTTGTTATAACCAGCAAGTATACATCAATAAAATTATCAAATTCAAAGTGGACGTAGGACGGATTGTCGAACCACTATAAACTCTATGTTCTCTACTGCTTTCTTCTTAATTTTCCGAGTGTTCTTCATTTTTATTTCTCTACATACTTATTATCTGTGATCTGTGATTGTAAACAGGTGCTTTCATCGACAATTGGGTGTTTGTGACCAATTTTTGTGCAAACATTTTGGTGCTTCCACTGAGAAGGCTAGCATTCAGGAATTCTATCGCTTGGACTTCAAATTTGAAGGCTTGAAGACTTAGATCTGGACAACTATGACGAGGCAATCAGCAAGAAGACAAAGAACGGAGAGGAGTCATCATGAAAGGAGTCAAGAAGCCTCCTCAGGGGCTAATCAGAATTCATCTTTCATCACCAAGGATGAGATGGAGATGATGATGGGAGCCATGCATGAGGTGCTATTCAAAAGGCAAGAAGAGATGATGCAGAACATTCTCAGACGAATTGAGCAAGCGGGATCAGTTGGAGCTATTGGAGTTCAGACCAACTAAGCAAGACCGGGAGAACCAAACCGGGAACTAGATAGAGCGGGACCATCACGGGCAGCCCCTGAATTAGGGGGCAGCCCCATGAGCGTGTTGATCCAACCTTAGACAGGATATCGACTGAGATTAGACCGCAAGGAGCTAGCAGAGGAGCGAATGCTCGTCTAGAAGAGCAGATTCCAGCAAACCTTCGCGAACTCGGGAGTTAGATCAGAGGCAATGTACAAGAATCCCAGCTTATAGATAGTGATAGCTTGACAGAAATGGTCAGACGAGCCATGAGAGGTGGATTAGTAAACAGAGATCTAGAAGATGTGAACATGAGTCCTTTCTCTCCTGTGATTAGAATGGCTAGAAATCCATCAAAATTCAAACTACAAACATTGAAAACATATGATGGGAGGACAAATCTTGTAGTTCATATGACCAGATACATAAGGCATTTGGAGGTAATGGGGGCATCGGAGGAGGTCATGGCTCGGTGTTTCCCATTATATTTGACAGACATAGCGGCACTATGGTTTAGGAAGTTAGAGAGCGGTTCCATTGGAACATGGACCGAGTTGATTGAAAAATTTGTGAGACAATTCAAAGTTCATATTTCAAGGCCCAAGAATGTGATGAGTTTGACAACATTCCAGCAGAAGGTAAGAGAATCTTTAAGAAGTTTTCTGACACGGTTCAACGCAGCCGTAGCATCGGTGGATCTATTAGATCCATCCATGGTTATGATGGCAGCTGTATCCGGAATAGCCGATGGCACAGAGTTTAAGAAATCGTTGACTAGAGATCCACCTATCGATCTGGAAGAGTTCTATCATGAAGCCGAAAATTTTATACGATTGGAGGATGCTAATGCTGAAAGAGAGGAAGGAGAAGGAGTTGATATTATGCAATAAAAGGTGGAGACCCACCCAGGAAGGATTTTGGCAAGGATAAAGGAAAGCGGAAAACGAAAGATAATGAAGATAGGTCAAAGCGACTGCGGAGGGAGCCGTATTTTACCACTTATTTAGAGCTGAATTAGAGTTTGGAGTGGATCTACCAGGATACCGGAGGCAGACTCCTTATCTAAAGCCAATGAGAAGGGATCCGACCAGCAAGAAAGAAGATCCGACAAGTATTGCTTATTCCACGAGCTGAATGGTCATAACACGAATGATTGCAGACAATTGAAGGATGAGATTGAGGGGCATATTCGGAATGGTCTGTTATCGCGTATGTGAGAAGGGGAGCCACGACAGTGGAATAATAACGACCACCGCCTGCACCAACTGGGGACGACTCAGGATCAAGGCGTCAGCTTATCATCAACTGATTGAAATAATGACGAATAAGTGGAAAACTCCACACCGACACGATAAAGTCATTTTACACATGTATAGGATCACGAACGATCCTCAGACATGCTCTGATACGACTATAAATCGCATCAGTGTAGGTGTTTACACTTTGACGTCCCTGTTTTGCTTTTGTTTTCTATTTCTCATGTTTGGACTTGATTTTGTTAGGCAATTCTGTTAAAAGACTTATTTTGAATGTAAATATGCTATTTGTGAGTCCATAACGGCTAAGCCGCTTACAGATGTAAGGGATCGCGAACGGTCCTCAGGCACGTTCTAAGATGACGATAAACCGCCATAACCAACAACTTAGAAACTCACTCGAACGTGAAATATGACAATAATGATACCGAGTCCCCCCAGGCACACACAACTCGCCTCGAACGACACTCGATCGCGAACGATCACAATTCGCCTCGTACAGCACTCGACGGCGAACGGTCACAATTCGTCTAGATAGACACCCAACCACGAACGGTCACAAATTGCCTCGAAGGCACCCCGACCGCGAATGGTCACCGTTCGCCGCGAGCGGCACCAGACCTTGAACGGTCATCATTCGCCTCGAACGACATCCGATCGCGAATGATCATTATTCACTGTCAGACAAGATTATCAATTTCTTTGCAGATCATTAATAGGATACGAACATCCACCTTATCGAAGTATAAAACACACCTTCCTATCGCAAGTCATGTCTTGGGGGGCAAGTGTGATCTCGCGTTTTGGCAAGGCCGTGACATCAAAAAATTGACTGAAATTCAAGAACAGTTCATCCCAAATATTGGTTATACACTGTTTCGCTATGGATATCGACGAATTTTGTCCAAGTCCGGATCGAGCTACAATTGACAAGAAATCACAAGCAAGACTATGAAAGCCAACGTTCCAAATTTCAGGTTAATCGGAGTTCGTATGCTCAAGATATGATCGATGCAATTCAAGCAATCAACTGTTCGTATACATCAAGTGAAGGGTCTTGTTCGTATACATCAAGTGAAGGGTCTTGTTCATATCCATCAAGTGCAACAGCGATCGTGTACGAATAGTATAGCAGCGATCAAGTACGAACAGTGCAGCAGCGATCGATACGAACAGTGCAGCAGTGATCGAGTACGAACAGTGCAGCGGCGATCGATACGAACATTGCAGCAGCGATCGAGTACGAACGGTGCAGGAACGATTGATTACAAACAGTGCAGCATCGATCGAGTGCAAACAGTGCAACATCGATCGATAAGAAGGAGACAGCCTTCGAAAAACACGAACTTGCATCCGAGGCAAATTAGATATCAAAAGAATGAATTAATTGAAAGAAGTGTACATAGACAAATTTTTAAAGAAAAAGAGCATCCGAGGCAAATGCTTGTACGAATAATATCGTTTGTCACAATTCTTGCTCAAAATAAGTTAGTATTTCTTGAAGATAATGAGAAAACTTATGAAGATAATAATGATATACTTTAAAGAATTATAGAGATGATTGTCAAACTTGATTCTATAATGCAAGAACACATTTACAGAATTTAAGGTAAAGAAATTCATTGTCTTTATCTTAGGCATAAGATTCAATATAAATTAATAAATATAATCGTGAGTGAGATTAGAAAAACGATTGTTAAAGTAAAAAAATTTCAAAGAAACAAAGTACTTTTCTATTATACTTGATTGTACTCCAAATGCAAACCATGGGGAACAAATGTCTATAGCTTGTGGTGTGCGCATATTTCAGGAAATATGGTGAAGATGGAAGTTTTTATTAGGATTCCTAGTCTTCAATGATACTTCTCGCAAGGGAATTTTTTTTTGGTGAACTTGTTGATGTTTTAAATAATTTGGAGCTTGACATTGATAATGTATGAGAACAAGGATACAATGCCGATTCTAACATGAACAAAAAAAGTGTCGTTAATTCTAGTTTTGACATAAAAAGGAGTTCATCGTTAATGGGGACCTAGGGTTTTAACCGCCCATTCATCTTCTCTCACCCTACGTCTCTTCCCACGATCTCAATATCATTTAAGTTCTCATCTCAACTGCCCCGACCTCGTCTTCCAATACCCTTCCTCTCCTTCGCCTTGAGCCGCCATAATGAAAAAGGTTTTTTTCTCCTTGCCGTAACTCCAATGTCGAAAAGCAACTGGCTGAAACCCATCCTCCGACCACCAAATCCGGTCGAGTTTTCAAACCATCAGCCCTTTATGATGTTGATTTTCCCACTCGACAAATCTGCTAGTTCACAAAAATCTAAACAACTTATTGTATCCCAGTATGTTTCATCTCCATATAGCCATATCTCTCTGCCACAACACCTATTATATTGTCTTCCTCCAGCAACTTTGTCTCTTGTTCCAAAGCTTGAAGTGCCCGAGCCTCGACGTTTATCTCAGGCTGTTGATGTTGCTAACTGTAATATGCTCTCTATGGATCGACTTCCCTTTTCTCTAGCAAGCCTAAGAATGCAAGTAGATACTCTTCTAAATGCTTTGAAATCTATGGTAATATCGATGAAATTCTTGTCCCTTCAAAGGAAGTTGTTGATGCAGGCTTGGAATTTTGGAAAAATATGCTTGTTGATTTCTTTTTGGATGATGGCCTCCCATGCTCTATTGTTAAAATACACCTTTCAAATCGTTGGAAGTTAAAAGGTTCATTGAAAATGAGATTTAATAAGGATATTTTTTCAAAAGTGAAGAGGAAAGACGTTCTACTTTAGGAGCGGACCCTTGTGTTATAGATGGCAAAGTCTTTATCATCACCCGTTGGAGTCCCTCGGTTGATGGTCCTATGGAACAAGTCATGTCCATTCCAGTTTGGGCTAAGTTTACATGCATACCTTCCTCTCTCCAGTCTCTTGAGGACCTTGATTGATTAGCTAGTAATATTGATGACTTGACTAGCTTTGATGAGAATACTAAGTTCGGGGATCGTCTTGAGTTTGCCGGAGCTCTTATAGACATCACTCCAAAGAGGTCTTACCCTTCAAGATTAACTGCTCACATTTCAGCGTTTTACTTATGGTAGACCTGAGTTGCACTCATTGTCACACTTTTGGTCATACTGCCTCTTCCTACATACATGTTCTAGATTTAGCTGGTTTGGATTCTGTGGCTCCTCCGCCCCCAAATGCTTGAAAAAGTTCCATTGCAAAATCTTCCTCCTCGACAATGGAAGATCAAATATTATGGTATCCTAGCCATTGATTCATCTACTCCTATGACAACCACACATGATCCTCCTTCCCCTCCGCTTCCCCAGCCATTTGCTCTTTCCAAGCTTGATTCTTTTCTTGCCACGGCTTTCTCTTCTACCAACTCCGTGCCATCCAAAACTCCTATTGATACCTCTATAGGAATTGTGACCTAAGATCCTCCTAATCCATTAAAGCTTTATTCTCGCATGGTTGAAAAGCCCTCTAGTTCGACTCTGCATAATCCCGATGATCTTGATGATGGAATAGAGTATAGTTTAGCTAATCTTTTTTCATCATAGTATATCTGGTATTTGGTGGCATTTGATATGTATTGTATCTTATGGAAATTTGGGTTTATGGTCAAATTATTTTTTGTGTGAGTTGTAGCTGCTTTAGCACTATATCAAACACCTTTTTAATTTTAAATAAAAAGTGAGCGGCAACTTAAAAAATCGGCTTAACTTTCAATTTCTAATTTTTACAAAAAAAGGTGTGCTAAATGGACTCCTACAAGTTAATCCTAAAGCATTTTACTTGTGACGATCCACTATTTTTAAAACCTAAAATCAATTATAAACGACATCAAAATACGTTTACAAGTAATTTCAAGTATTAAAAGAAGTGGACCATAGGTAAGTAAAAGTTAAAAATTGTGAAACAATGAATAAAAAGGGAAAACTTTATGGCGGGATCAAACATCAAGATAAATGAATATCATCTCAATAATACAATTACTTTACAATATTATTACATCAACTAATGTTTCAATACATCAATTATTATTATTAATCAGCTATTCGCACTATAGCCTTCTATAACAACCTGAATTTTTGCAATGATTTAAATAAAAAATTTAACGAAGATTTTGAAATAAAATTTATTTTTAACAATAAAATTTGAATACGAAAACTAGATATTTGAAATGAAATGAGGCCAATGAAATTTATTTTACATCAAAATTTGTTTGAAACCCGGTCAGCACATTTTTCGGTATGAATTATCAAATTTTGAAATATAAATATTTTTACATAGAAATGATCTAAAAAAAATTTCTAATTAAAACATCAAACTTGGTTCCATCCAATTCCGGCTTTTTTAGCTCTGTTTGTTAGGAATTATTGTCGTCGTTCAAATTCTAAGCGGTATAGCTGGAGACGGATGGAATTTTGTTACGAATGCCGTAACACTGGATTTAGTACATCGTTGGATTCGTCTTCCCGTGCTGATCTTTGTGATATATTTGTTTTCATATTTTGGTTTCCGTTGTAAAATGCTAAATGAGCGAGATAGCGGTCCGTGACCGTGCCCTGATGGATATTTACCCATCACCTTTCCGTTTCATTTCATTTCTTTCAATTCTTTTTTTTCCTTGCCGATAAATTTGCATGCGGAACATAGAAAAATTAACCGCTGCATTAATTACCTCCATGCATTCTTCTTTCTTCTATTTATATATGCACGTTTTCTTCCTGCTTCCATTTTCTCTTCGGCGCTGACATTTGCTTGACAAGAAAATGAATAATACAAGTGTGTGTATTAAACTCATGCAACCCTCCTCCCCCTCCCTTCCTTATATCTCTTCCCCCCTCCACCCTTCACCGAACCCGCAACCAACATCCGCCCACCTACTCCGCCCTTCACACGAACCACCCGGCAACCTCCTCCGCCCTAGCCACCTGCTTCGCCCCTACTGTAGCCTAGCCACCCTCTCCGCACCACCTAGCCACCCGCATTTTCGCTTACTCCCAACCAGCACACCACCAACCCAGCCCACTACTCTCAGTCACCCGAAACCAGCTCCCCTACTCCGCCCTCCGAACCTCAGTCACCAGTCCACCCAAGCTCCTCCTCAGCTGCATCCTCCCCTCTCCGCACCACCCAGTCACTCCGCCCCAACCACCTGCCACCCGCATCCTCCTTTACTGAGCCCGCAACTGCCTCACCCGAACCGACCCTGCAAACCACCAGCAGCCGAACCCTCCTCCTCCACTTCACCAGCAGTCAACCACCTCCTCAGCTTGCATCATCTCCTCGGCCGGACCCTCCTCCTTCCCTTGCATCCACCCAGCTTCGCTCTTCACCGCACCTCACCTCCTTCGCCCCAACCACGACCTGAACACTTCATCCCAGCCGCTTTCCCTTGGCCACCAAACCGTACCCCACCACTCGCAGCAGCCCGCTCCTTGTGCGCCCAACCCGCACCTCGGCCGAACCCGCTCTCCACCAGCACCACTTCACCGAAGCTGAACCCGTACACCCAGCAGCCACTGAACCCGAACCACCTGCCAAACCAAACCCAGCCACCTCGCACAGTCCTGGCCAGCAGCTAAACCGTCCATCTTCGAGTCGTAGCAACATATTGTAGCTGTTAGTGCGTGTGCATATGTCTGTATCCGTATCGCCGTTCTTGCTTTTCTAATTCACGAAGGTGAGCATTTATAAACTCACGACTAGAAATTCACATTGCAAGTACCTCGTGATTTTATAAATAATTGGTTTGTGAATATGATTGGTATTGGAATTAGAAACCATGGATAGTCAACGCTGCAATATGTGATTTTACTGACATAGTTTAATTTATTGATTGAGATCCCACTTGCATGTGAAACCCTTTTACCGTGGAGAATTGTGAATGTTAGTATGTTGATTTATCATTTACCTTTATGTTATTGCCGTATGCATTGAATTGGACATTGAAATTTGAACCGTGATATGAGTTGAAATGATATATACCCAAATTTAAATCACTTGGCCTAGGATATAAAATTAAATAATAAACACCGATTGGTCAAATGAAATTTATTTTTGAATACTTAATATTTAAATTTGAGATAATAGAACAATTTGGAAATGTAACGTGAATTTAAAAATTTGGGATTTATGTTGAAGTTAATATTTAAATGTTAAACCTATCAAGTTAAATTAGATTTTAAAATGAAATATTAGTTGAACTATTTTAAATTTTGAAATTGAATTAAAGTGGTTATGTTACATATTAATGAAATTTAAACTAGTTAAGTCGAATAGTTGAAATTTAATGGAATTTGTTAGTATTGTATATGTAATTAAATTATTAAATAAATATTTAATTTAGTTAAAGAGGGAACTTTGTTGATTTTATTGAATTAATGTATAAAGATTAAACTGAATTGTTTCAAATTAAGGTTTAATTAAAAGTGTTAAATTAAGTATTTAAGTAAATTGCTTAATCTAGAAGTTCAATTATATTGAATATTTAATACTAAAACTTTTATATTTAAGATTTAATTAACTTTGTTAATTTGAATAGTTATTCAATTTGGCTAATTTTGTAAAGGCGAAATACTTGTTTAAAATTGAATCTTCAAATTTTAAATCCAAATTTATTTAAGTCAAATGAGGATATGTTATTTGAGAATAAAAGATACTCTGATTTAATAAAATAACCAATCAGTATGGAAGATGACGTTGGTTTTTAAAGAGGCTGAGACCGGATATGGAAGTACTCTCTGTCGATACCGAAACCATTTAATAACTGTGTATGTAGAGTGATGGTCCAGAATGAAATGGTTCCATTTGGCATACGTTTACTGGATTTGAAGAAAGAGAATGATGATGGATTGACCTAAGGTTCGTGTCAATTTGAAATGACTAAATTTAGATCTGTACCTGTCAATGAGGCTAGCTACCTCTAGCAGACACACTTCTTCGTATATTTCATTTTGTTACCGATTGGTGATCGCCCTCGATTTGGGAGTGTTGTGTTGCGATGGTCCGATAGGTGTTACCACCAGCTGGGAAGGGTAAAATGGTAGTATCCTACCTTGAGCATTGTCTCATATTTTTATCTCTATATGAGACCACCATGATTTTGATTTAGTGTTGTCCTTTCACGGCGTAACCCTATCTACCGACGGTTTGCTGGTGTTTTATATACAAACTGTACGACAATGCTTAAACTGGTAGTATCCTACCTTGGGCATTGCCTCACGTGTCTTGTCATACTTTTATCCTAACACGAGACCACTACAATATTGATTTAGTGTTGTCGTATCACGACGCATCCCTATCCACTGACAGTTTACTAGTGTTTAATATGCAAACTATACGACAGCTTAAAAACACGTTAAGGGGGATCAATGTAAAGCCTTAACGCTTTCTTTGTTATATTACTGGTAAACATTACATATATAACGTACTCTGCTATATATGTATGTGTGTGTGTGTGTGTGTGTGTGTGTGTGTGTGTGTATAATTTGACGTATCCTTAAGAGATGGAAAATTTCGTAATATCTCTTAAGTTACTTTGTACATTTCACTTGAGTTAGACTACATATATGAGAACTTCTAGTCCTGAATCGAGTATATTGTTTTAGTTTGTGCTCGGGTCAGCCTTAGTATTGCAGTGTATGAGCAGTACTTATTTTAGGAGGTGAAGACTTAGCCGAAGACTCCGCTCTATCCAGTATTAGTTATCTGTTTATTTTGGCTTGTACCAGCAGATTCTTATGTATCTCTAGTATTGTATAATAAAAGGCTGAACTCTGATGTATTTTGTTTAGTAGCTTCATGAACTACTCTGTATATTATTTATTTCCGCTGTGAGATTCTGTATTATTTTATGTGTGATTCTATGTTTGATTCAATTTTAAAACCCCAAATTGATAATCTATCAAATTTGAACGGCTTAAATTGGACATATGTGATTTACTGTCAGCTTAAGTTGTTCGAAAAAGGCGGGTTGTCACAGTTGGTATCAAATCTTTATTTTAGTGATTACCTTAGCCTGAGGAGTAAACTCTTTAGGAATAGGGTTTGTAATGCCCTATAATAAGTGGAATCATTCTTAAGAGAGCGTATTTTGAAAATATAAAATGTTTTGAAATCCAATCTATTTTTACAATTTCTATCGATTTGATTACATCTTCCTTGTTAAAATTCGCTTTGATTATGATTTCCTTAAGTTTAGTGCTTTTCATGTTCTAAACCCATCCTTGACTTTTCAGGATGAGCAACAAAAGGAATGCTCGAGATCGGGGAAGAGGGAATGGCCCTGTACCAGATGATGTTGCACCAGATGCACCAGTTCCACCAGTTATGTTCACTATGCTTTGCAAGGAGTCCGCACAGTTTGGTGGTACTAAATTCTCAAGGTCCGAAGGTGTTATTGAAGCTCAATAGTGGCTTAAGAGTTTGGAAAGAATCTTTACAGGACTTGATATTTTTGATGTCTAGAGGCGTCAATTAGCTGCTTGGCAGTTGCAGGATGCTGCTCAAGATTGGTTGGAATCTGTTACTACACGCACTGAGGAAGAAAACATCACTTAGGTGCAGTTCAGGGAAGTTTTCATTACCCGATGGATGCCAGAAGCTAGAAAGTCTCAGTTATATCGTAACTTTATGGATCTTAAGCAGGGAAGCATGTAATTTTTGAAGTATGAAAGGAAATTTAACGAGCTATCCAAGTTTGGACCAAGTCTGATTGATACTCCACTTAAGAAGAATGAGAAGTTCATAGTCGGCGCTCGTCTCAAATATTATGACCGTTTGACCGTCCATGTTCATGGCACTTTCACTAGTCTTATTGATATGGCTCTCAGATATGAAAACTCAAGCTCGAAGGAAGCATCGGTAGTTCACTCCTCAACCCCGACGGCAGCTTCCAATAATTCTAAGAAAAGAGAATCTAACTTTTAGCAGAAGAAGAAGAATTGGCAGAACATGAGCGAGATTGGACATTCTCAAAGAAAGTCCATTGATATCTCTTTTATCACTTGCTTCAAGTGCGATCAAAAAGGTCACTATGCTAATAGTTGCGCAATTCTTGCACGAGCGTCTGTTTCACCAGTTCAGATGATCTGGTGAGCTCTTTGCCATATTTTCTTGCAGCCAGACCACTTTAAGAAGGATCGTCCCACCTAGAGAAAAGGCATCCCATCAGAAGTTTTCACAGTGACAGATTCCACTCCTAAGGTAGAAGATGAAAAAGGTACACTTCGGTATACTTTTTCATTGCATGATTTACCTGTTCATGTTCTATTTGACAGCGGTGCATCTCATAGTTTTATATCATTAGACTTATGTGACAAACTTGAGCAGTTTAAAATCCAAACATGCATGAATCCTTATGTGCATCAAATCCCACCAGTGGACGCGCAAACCTTAGAATGATCTGTAAAGGATCAAATCCTTAAGGATGGCAAACCTCATTTCACCGAAGATTGTTCGCTTACATGGTGTTCCGTCTAGCGTTGTGTGTGATCGAGACCCTATATTCACTACCAATTTCTGGAAAGCTTTTCAGGAGACTCTTGTACTCAATCAAATCTGAGCATAACTTAGCATCCTCAAATGGATGGACAAACTGAAAGGGTGAATTCGATTTTGGAAGATCTTCTTCTAGCTTGTATTTTAGATTTAGGAGGATCTTGGAAAGAGTATCTCCATCTAGTTGAATTCACCTATAATAATAGCTAGCAGGCGAGTATTGCAATGGCATTGTTTGAAGCTCTTTACAGATGACCATGTAAAATTCATCTTGTTGGGTTGAATCCAAAATTCGACTTGTTCTTGGTCCCGAAATGATTTTGGAAGAAGCAAAATGAGAACTGCCAAGGATCGGCACAAGAAATATGCGGTCAAAAGGAGAAGAGACTTGGATTTTGCAGTTGAAGATCAAGTATTTCTCAAAATGTCGCCTTTGAAGAATGCAATCCGATTTCGGAAGGAAAAGAAAGCTCGCTCCAAGATTTGTTGGTCCTTTCCGCACTTAAAAAGGTTGGTACTTTGGTAAATAGAGTTGATTTGCCAGAGAAACTATCGGGGGTGTATGACATGTTTTATGTCTCATACCTCCGCAAATATGTGCACGATCCATCCGTGATTGTCCAGCCTTCTTTGTTTGAAGAAATGGGTGTTGAGCCCAATCTAACTGTTGAGAGAAAGCCTCTTCGTATAATAGGTAGAAGCACAAAGCAACCAAGGAGGTAGGTAGTCAATCTCGTCAAGGTTCAGTGGGGCGGAGATGATCGAGATTGCACTTGGGAAATGGAAGAGAGCATCCGCGCTTCAAATCCTGAATTTCTAATACCAGTTATGTAGTCCATGCCCGAATCTATTTCTATCTTTCTGTTCTCTTATTCCACTCTTTTCGGGGACAAAAAGTTTTGAGTGGGGGAGATTGTAACGACCTGAATTTTTTCAACAGTTTAAATAAGAATTTTAACGAAGATTTTGAAAATATTTTTTTTAACAACAAAATTTGGCAACAAAAACTAGATATTTCAAATGCGTCCATTGAAATGAGGCCAACGAAATTCATTTTACGTCAAAATTTGTTCGAAACTCGGTCATCATATTTTTCGGTATGAATTATCAAATTTTGATGTATAAATATTTTTACATAAAAATGGTCAAAAAATTTCTAATTAAAACATCAAAGTTCGTTTCGTCCAATTTCAACCATTGTAGCTCCATTTATCAGGAATTGTAGTTGTTGTTCAAATTCGAAGCGGTATAGCTGGCGACATATGAAATTTTGTTACGAATATCGTAACACGGATTTTAGTACATCGTTGGATTTGTCTCGCCGCGTTGATCTCTGCGGCATATTTTTTTCTTCATATTTTGGCTTCCGTTCTAAAATGCTAAATGAACGAGATAGCGGTTCGTGACCGTCCCCTGATGAATATTTGCCCATCACCTTTTCTTTTCATTTCATTTTTTCAATTCTTGTCTTTTTTTGCCGACAAATTTGCTTGCGCAGCTTAGAAAAATTAATTGCTGCATTAATTACCTCCGTGTATTCTTCTTTCTTCTATTTATATATGCACGTTTCTTCCTTCTGCTCCCATTTTCTCTTCGCTTTGATATTTTATTGTGAAGAAAAAAAATGATACAAGTATATATATATATATATATATATATATATATTAAACTCACGTAACTCTCCCTTCCCTCCCCCTTGCTTCCACCCTTCACCGAACCGACAACCAACCTCCACCTACCTGCTTCGCCCTTCACCCAAACCACCTAGTCACCTCCTCCACCCCATCCACCTGCTCTGCCCTTACGGTCGCCCGGCCACCCTCTCCGCACCACCCAACAACCCGCATTTCTGTCTGCTCCCAACCAACACACTACCAACCCAGCCCACCACCCCCAGCCACCCGAAACCCGCTCCCCTACTCCGCCCTATCGAACCCCAGTCACCACTCCACCGAGGCACCTCCTCAGCCGCATCCTCCCTCTTCGCACCACTTAGTCACTCCACCCTGACCACCTGCGACCTGCATCCTCCTTCACCAAGCCCACAACCGCCTCACCCGAACCAACCCAGCAGACCACCAGCAGCCAAACCCACATCCTCCACTTCACCACCAATCAACCACCTCCTCAACCCGTATCACCCCCTCGGCCGCACCCTCCTCCTTCCCTTGCAGCTACCCATCTCCGCCCTTCACTGCACCCAACCTCCTCCACCCCAGCCACGACCTTCACCACTTCAACCCAGCTACATTCCCTTGGCCACCGAACCATACCCGACCACTCGCAGTAGCCCGCTCCCCATGAACCCAACCCGCACCTCGGCTGAACCCACTCTCCATCCAGCACCACTTCACCAACGAACCCGTACACCCATCAGCCACCGAACCTGAACCCCCTACCGAAACGAACCCAGCCACCTTACCCGATCACGGCCACCAACTAAACCATCTGTCTTCGAATTTGCAGCAGCATATTGTAGCTGTTAGTACGTGTGCACATGTCCGTATCCATATTCTTTCTTCTCTAACTCATGATGGTGAGCATTTATGTTTGCACCAAAATTGGTCATAAACCCCAAAAGTAGTGAAAGCACCAGGGTTTATACACAAGTCCTTAGTATTCAGTCACATACCTCAGATTCAAATGATGTAGAGAGTAAAAATCAAGAAATAATAAAATTAAAATGAAAGAAAGTAAGAGAAGACACATGATTTACAGTGGTTTGGCTATCTTCGACCAACGTCCACTTTGAATTGATCATTTTATTTCCTTTACACTGTGATTACAGTTACAATCCTTTGAATATCAATTACCAAAATGGCAGATTTTAGCTAGAAAAGAAGAAGAAGATCCCCCCATTAGTTTCCACGGTGGTGCTATTTATAGTTGTAGAGCTGCAAATAACTGCCCCAAAACTCGAAATACGTTTTCCCACGTGCAGGTGGGTCCACATGGTCGATCTAGAGTGGTTTGGGATCGATCCCCGATCGAACCACATGGATTTTGTATCGATCAAGAATCACTCCAAACGAGCTGAGATCGATCATGATGAAAGATGATAGTGCAAAGTCCTTGCTCTTCAAATTTTATGAAATTCTAATGTGTAGTTTATGAGATATGATCGATCCAAGTTTGCCTTTGCGAGTGTAGGATGGAACCTTCATATCGATGGATTTCATATCCATCACTTTTGCATCAATTCAAGTCTTTGTCTCCATCATCTCGTTCCCTACCTTTCGCATCGATCCACTTCTCATGCTGCGATCCATGTTTCATGCTCCATCTTGATCGTTTCCCTCGTATCATTTGATATGAACATGATCGATACGAAAATGGCTCCTGAATCTTCTGTGTCCTTCCAGAACTTTGTTCTTCATATCGATCCACATACGCCTTCCTTTATATCGTTCCCTGAATGCTACCTTTCGTATCCATCCCTTACGCCTATCTTCATATCGATCCCGAGCATCCCGGTGAAGCATATGACTTCGTATCTATCAAGTCCATATCCATCCAAGTCCTGCTTCCTTCGTATCAATCCAAGATTTGATCGATACGTAGCGTTCCAATATGCCTTGCCGTATCCATCCAGTCGATGTGCATTGCATCGATACGAGATCCATCGATCCAAAGCAAACAATCGAGTCTACTTCGATCGATTTGAATGTATTGATACGAACTGATTTTCCCTGAATATTGATCCATCCATAATTTGAGTATAAAACTCTGATTGACCTAAAATTCGAACTGTAGCCTCGCCGAGTCTTGTTTATTATCCATATCGATCCCACCTTGATTGGAGCTTCGTCCAATTTTGATGGTATAGATCATAGCCTTGTTTCTAATCGATCTCCAATCCTGATATCCTTCCTTTTTAGACAATTTGTTGATATCCCGGCCTTGTCCAAAGGCGGGGTAACATTTTTCCCCCAAAACATGCATTGCGGTAGGAAGGCTTGTTTTGAATAGCTTTAAATTCAACATCCAAAGTCCATATTCCATCCATGGAAATATCATCCGATCCATAATCCAATCCATTGCCAAGCCATTTTGTCCAAGTGCCATAGCCATATTCTTATCCAAATCCGCAACTGATCTAAGTCAATATCCGATTCCAAATCCAGTAACTAAATCCTTGGCCAATTCCAATTCATCCGAACCCGACAACTGAGATCTAATCCAACTATATCCAGTAACTAATAAACAAATCCATGACCTTTCCAGGTTGATGTCCAAATCTAAGACCGCTAGGGGACCTTATCCAAAGCCGGGACCTCTTCGGGTCTAAATCCGAATCCATAGACCTTTTCGGGTCATTTTATCCTACTCCGGCCTCGACTCTTCGATCGAGGACTTGTATCCTCCGGCCTCGACTCTCCTATCGAGGACTTGTATCCTCCGGCCTCGACTCTCCTGTCGAGGACTTGTATTCTTCGGTATAACAACCCGCATATTTTACGATTGTATATTTAAATATAGCATCGTTAGTCGGATCTTAGTCCGAAAAACTACTTTTTGCAAATAGTTGAATTCGGACTCGAGACCACTTCCATTGAGTCCAAAATAGCATTTGCGACCTTTTTGAGTATAAACATTGATATGTTTGGGGTTAGCTAGAATTTCGACCTTTTCACTTAGGGCTTTGGGTTTGTGTTCGGGTTTTAGCCCACTAACCCAACTCATCTTATATCCTAGCTCCACAGCCCTCTCCTCTTCATTCTTTCATAACATTTCCTAACACTCAAGCTTTAGAAAAATGGGTGAAGAGAAAAGAAATTAGGATTTCTAAGCCTAGCTTCTTTGCGAATTCAAGTTTTAACTCCAAAATCAAAGAGAAACTTTGGTAAGCATCCTCTTCTTATTCTCCTTCTCAATCTCTCTCCAATTTCAGAAATTTCCTATAACCTAATGTAGGAAATATTTTCTTATGATCTTAGATTGGAGCTTTTAGAGTTGAGATTGAAGAGTAGTTGATCTTCCTTTGTTTTCAAGCTTCTCCTTCATTTGTTTTTGAGTAAAAGGTGAGATTTTTATCTCACATCTATGTCTATATCTATCTTTGTGGTTAGGTATGAATTCCTAACATCTATCCATGATCATTTGCTTTTGATTTGAATTGATATGGTGATTTACTAATTTTTTTGATTTGAAGTTCAATTTTATGAAAATCCTACTAAGGATGTTTGGATGTGTTGTTTGGGGTGTATCGAAGAGCCTATAAGGCCGGGTTGTCGCTTGGCGTAAATCCTTAGTCCCCGTTGCTCACTCGATCGCTCCCGAAATTGTTTTGGCCATCATGGCCTAGGTAAATTGTTGCCCTTATCAGGTGTTCAGACATCTGGATACCAATGCCAGACGTCTGGTTTTGCCTCCTGGAGAAAATTATACACGGTAGAAAAAATAAAAAGGGCAGTGACTAATTTCAAACGTCTGAATTGTAGTTTCAAACGTCTGAAAGGTGGTCAGACGTCTGATTTGAGATTTCAGATGTCTGGATGGTTTTTAGGAATATTTCCAGAGACCAAATCCAGATGTCTGGATCAACCCCTCAGTCGTTTGGAAATAACCAATTTTGCCTATTCGCCTTATTTTTGACTAAATTTCCAATGTTAATCGATTTTTGTCGATCCGATTAGTTGTTATCACTTTTATCTACTTTGATGACTACTTTCTTTGGATTTTTGGGAATATCCATTTTGATGGATTTGGTATCGATTTCTTTGGATTTAATTCACATCTTGGTATGTGAATTTTTGGCGATTGATTGTTTCTACAATCATTTCTGTGGTTTGTCACTTTAAAATGCAAAGGTTTCTATACTAGTAGTAAATATTCAAACTCTTTCATAAAGATGATTTCAACTCTATTTTAATACAAAGCACGTTTATGAAACCATTTTCCAATCTATTAGTATATACAAACCTTTACCTCATTTGTTCGAGAAATCCAATTAAATGACTTAGCAAAACAAGTGGTATGAAACGCTTGCGTTTATTTGTCCGTTAATTCTTAGACTTGTTCAATTAAAACTCTTGTGATAATTTTCGAGTGGAGATCTACGATTTGTTCGTAAATATTTAAGTTAAGCTAGTGGTTATGGGACATGAAGATAAACTCATTTATTTACTACCATAGTGCAATCGACACTTTTTGATGATCGATGACGATCATTTTTGTGGTTTATACTAGCAATGTGCGATGTCTCTTTGTCTGCGAGGGAGACTAAACCCCATTTCTGCGGAGCTTCGGCTCAAATTGGTGGGGCAGCGACCCATGGTCTTCGGGCCCTTTATGGAGCCTCGACTCAAAATTAATAGTTAGCAACCATGGAATAGCGTTCCGTTTTGTGATACACGTGTTGGTGAGTTTTCATGCTCCCGTTTTGTGATAGGCCTCCCCCTTTTGTGATTTCTAGATTTCTAATTGATGATTTCTAGAATTTGTGTCTCACCAATTTTAGTGATTTACATTGATGAGTTTTATCAATATTTGTGCATTGGTGAATTTGTGTTTCAACAACTTTTATGATCGGCATTGAGATGTTGGCCAATATTTATGACTTGGTGAATAAAAAAATAAAGAATATGATATCCTTTTTGATCTTTGAGAAGATTCATGTGATATTGTATGATTTTTGTTGTTATTAAATGTATACTTATCACAGTATGGCATTAGTATTATCATACGTTTTTGTCATATCTCTTATTTTACCTTTTCTTATATGATATTTATAGCTAGACTGATCCATTTATTATTTTCTTATTAAATAATACTCGGGTCAGACCGAGATTTTACAGGTGCTTCTGCTTGACTTCTCATCTGGGAACATTATCTGACTTTTGGCTAACTACACCAGTTTAGTAGTTTTTGTTGTTATACATACGAGATAGAGACTCCTTGATGTATACATATTCTTTTGTGTAGCACTTGTATCTATTCTTTTGTGATATTGTGGATCTTGTTTGACCACTACTCTGATATACACTTCTATATGTTATATTCATATCTACTTCCGCCTTTGTGGTATGGATATCTGTGACTGATTTGTGTTATGCTTATTTCTATATTTGTTTCCGAAGATTATATATAGCCACCGTGTAGCTTTGAGTTTGTATCGGTATGTCAGATTTCCTCTTGAATTGAAATGCATGTTATACTATCTGACATATCGATGCTCGCACAAAGCAATTACACGGATGGGCGCTCCTCAACAGCCTTATTTTTCGCGCTAATTGACGGCATTACCTTGTAGTGTCCTTGGCTAGCGTGAGTATAGAGGTGGGGCGTCACAGCTTGGTATCGGAGCCAAACTTCGAAACAATGTAGAATAATCTGGCAAGGATCATTGTCCTAAGTCCTTCTTAGGAGTCATGCCTTAGGATTTATCCGAGTCTTAGGATCCATTCTATTCTATTTTCTTTTATGATGCCTTGTTTTATCAATCATGATTGTTTGATATTCATTTTGAGAATAAACTTTTTCCTTTTCTTTCTTTCTTTCTTTCTTTGAGAAGAAGAGATGGTTAGTTATGGCAGTCCTAGCACTGGTCAATCGAGTAGTCATTCTCTGGATGGCGTATTCTTGTCTGCCCAACAACTTTTGGATCTTGTAAAGAATCAAAGGTTTATCTGTGCTTTGAGTAAGGACCCTGAAAAGATTTTACAACTGAAACTAGAAGTTCTTTTCGATCAACTTGTGTATATCACTCTACGACTAAAAAAGGTCGATAAAGAAAGTGATAGTGATGTTGGAGGTTCCAAAAAGAGCCTCAATAACAATAAGAAGAGGCATATTAAGTTCAAAAGCCCTAATCCCAACAAGTAAGGCAGACATGCAACTTTGGTAGTAAAGACTTCAATCCCTAATCGTGGAGAATGCTACAATTGTAATTCTAAGGACCACTACGTAAATAGGTGTCCAAGGACGATTTCTTGTCGCTCCTGCAAAAATTCAGGTCATCATATTTTTGCATGCCCCCTACTTCAAAGCAAAAGGAAAGGGGAATAAGAAACTCCGATAGCAAAGACTCCTACCTCTAGTCGTCGACAATGGTACAATAGTGGTTCTACGGACCATTATGCTGATAGGTGTCCGGAACCACACTTTTGTCGTTATTGCAAAAGTTTGGATCATCTTTTGTCTTCATGTCCCAAACTTTCAAGCAAGAGGGAGGGAAAGCTAAATATTGTGCAAGCGCCTAGTGGCACTTCTCTTGGTCAAGGTATTTCTCATGCGGTCCTTGATGACCTTTGTTTTGTGATTATCCTATTCGAGTTGTTGTTGATATGGGTTCATCTCATTATTTTTATGTCAAAAGAACCCGTCGATTCTTTTTCTTTAAATATTTTAGGCTTGATGACTTTACTGATAATTGCTTTGAAAAGATGTCGAGATTTTTTATGTGATTATTCTTTCCGGGCCTATTTGCATGTTATGCGTTGCTTGGGCTTCGGAATTGATTTTTTTGTGTGGAAGGATTGGCTTGATCATTATGAAGCCATATCCTATGTCCCGTATGAACTATCTATCTTCGACATCCTTAATCTGTTATGCAGATTTCTATTTTCCTTGATGATTTCGATACTAGTTTGGTGGCATCATTTTATTCACTAGACCCACTTGTTGAGGAAGATATTATTCTCCTCATTCAAATAGTTTGTGAAATTTTTCGGTATCTTTGAGCTTGTCTTAGGATTATCACCTAAGCAAATCTATTGAGTGGTAATAAGGTCTTTTCAGTTCGACCTTGCCACCAGTTTTCATTAGCCATGAGTTGCGGACGATAGTGTTCCACTACCGCATTCCGCACTCGTTATGATTCTTATGAGTGACTTGTGATGTCATCCCAGTTGCCCATTTTATTTCAACCATCTTATGAATCGAGTATTCTACGAATATTTCAATGGGACCATCTTGTATTCATTGATTTTGGATGAAAACAACACTTTGAAATTTGCGAATCTTTTTAATAAGATACATTTATAAGTATAATTGGATTTTGTTCTTAAAACGAGTAAAGAATATTCGTAAAGTTTTTAAGAGATATTTTTATCATATAGGAGATGATTTTGTGTTGTTTTGCCCATTGACTGCTTTAAGAATTCTGGTCGATGCGCTTGATCAACATTATCGATAAGAATCTCTTAAACGCTATGATGAGACAACCAGACATAGTAAATTGACTTGGAATAAGTAAATTTTTTCCAGAAAGATGATTACATAAAGTTAATTGTAATTTTGAGAGTCTTAGATTTTCGGGAAAGAGGATCAATTAAAAGAACTCTTTTCCGATACTCCTATTCTTATGGTTTTCGAAGGGAACCAAGACTTCACTGTTTGTACCGATGCTAGTCGTATTGGTCTGGGTGTCATTCTCTTGCAATAGGGAACGTTTTATCGCTTATGCTTCTATACAATTGAAGCCTATCGAGAATAGGTATGCCACTCATGATCTAGTGCTCGCGGCTACTGTTTTCACTTTTAGAAATTTGGGATCATTATTTTTGGGAGAGAAATTCGTTCTCTACTCCGATCATAAATCTTTGACGTATTTATATTCTCAAAAGGAACTTATTTTGCGTCAACAACGTTGGCTTAAGTTTCTTGCATCTTATGATCTTGATATTCTTTATACTCTCGGAAAGGGAAATCGTGTTGCCGATGCCCTTAGTCGTAAGCAACAAGCGGTCGTTTCTGTGATGATATCCAAATGGAATGATGTCGAGATTTTGTCCACTTGTGAGATTCAAGATCGTGAATTTGATTTATGTTCGTCCCTTGTTCTATGTAGCCTCGAGGCTCATCCTTCTTTTTTAGACCGCATTCTTGAAGCTCAAAGGCTAGGCCGCGAATTGGCTCTTCTTAGCCAAAGTTGTAGGGATAAAATTGATACTGAAGGTTTGAAAGACTTTAATATTGATGCTCGTGGAGGCATTCAAAAATTTGGTAGACTTATCGTGTTGAATATTGGTAATCTTTGTAAAGACATTTTAGAAGATTTGCATCGTTCTAAATTTACCATTCATCCCAGTAGTAGTAAAATGTACACGGATATGAAGCGACTTTATTATTAGGGATGGAATGAAATCTGATATTGCTAACTTAATCAAGCATGGCATGACTTGCCAACTCGTTAAGGTCGAGCATCAAAGGCCTGGTGGGTTATTGCAACCTTTGGACATTTCAATTTGGAAGTGGGATCAGGTCTCCATGGACTTTATTGACAGACTTCCTCGTTCTCGTTCGGTCCATGACAGTTTATGGGTGATTATTGATAGACTTACAAAATCCGTCCATTTTATTCCCGTTCGGACTAATCGGACCGTACCTCTTTTGGCCAAACTCTTTATTAAAGAAATTGTTAAATTGCATGGAGTTCCTACTTTGATTTTTAGCGATCGAGATCCATTGTTTACTAGTGGATTTTGGAAGAGTCTTCAAAAAGCTTTGGGAACGAAGCTTAATTTTAGCACTGCTTATCATCCTCAGTCCGATGGACAAACCGAGCGTGTGAATCAAACTCTTGAAGATCTTCTTTGTGCATGTGTTCTTGATTTTGGTGGAAGTTGGGAAGATCATATTTTGCATGTTGAATTTTCCTAGAATAATAGCTTCCAATCTAGTGTTGGTATGGCACCTTTCGAGGCACTCTACGGAAGGCCATTCCGATCTCCTTCTTGTTGGTTTGAGGCCGATGAGAAGCTGGTTTTAGGTCCAGATTTTATTCGTGATTCCATAGAAAAGATTGACCTTATTCGTCATAGGATAAAAGAAGCTCAAAGTAGGCAAAAATCCTATGCCGATAACCGAAGAAGGAAATTAGAATTTTCTGTGGGAGATTTTGTATTTATTCTGTGAGAAATGCGGATTACGAATCTTAAGGCTTAGATTAACACTAGAGGGGGGAAGGGTGAAAGTGTTAATAAAGAATTAATAAATCGTTTTAGTTTATGTTAATTTAGACACAAAAGTATGCAATATACAGACACATATATGATCATAGAAACAGTCACAGATGCAGAAATAAAATAAAAGCAGTAAAGGAAAGAACACACCGGATTTTATACTGGTTTGGAGTTACCCTACATCCAGTCCCGCAGCACAAGTACGGATTTCCTTTCAAAAGCAATTGTACAATTACACTCTCGGTATCAAGGCTACGAGGTACACCCTCCAGAATTTCGATCCTCTGGGTAGAATACTTGATTTCCGGGCCACAAGTTTACCTAATTGATTTACCAAGGCTACAATCACACCTTTTCCCTTTTGATTGATTTCCAAGGCTACAATCACACTTTTTCTCGCTTAATAGATTACAAAGAAGTCTATAACTCTGAATAGCACTGAGAATCATGTAAAGATAGTGATAGAGAATCAAACTAGAATCAATCGAGTATGATTCTATGTTGATTTCGGTAGAGTAATGATAAGAATATGTATTAAGAAATGAGGAAGAAGAAGAGGAGTGAAAACCAGAAAATTATGATTGAAAATTCGTTGAAACTGACCCCTATTTATAGAAGAACAACAGCCATGACCATTCATGAAGTGTTATGGAGAATAGACACTTCTTTTGAAATTTGAATTTTTGAATCAAACTGTCACCGTGTCGACATGGTCATGCTAGGCATGTCGAGATCCCAAAGGATTTTTTTGGTGTTTTTGATTTTCTTTGAAAATAACCTTTATCTTATATAAAAACTATTTTAAACTTTATAAATATACTTGACTATAGTTAAAATTCATAAGTAAATATAAAGAATAATATATGTATATATTTTAACTATAATTTTATATTTAAATCTATGTATAAATATTTAAAAGTTAAATATACTATTTAAAAAGATAGTTTAAAATCAGGAGTAATTTGACTTTGAAAATAAAGATGTTTTTTAGGCTAAAATTATTTGAAATCAGGATCGAGGGTTTTGAATCTTTTAAAAGATAGTTTTGAAAACATTTTGAAAACATGATATAATTTTGAAAAATCATTTTGAATAAAAATTAATGGATACAAAACAATGTTCCACTAGATTTTTCGTAGGTTCCATCCTACTTAGGGTTCCATCCCTTTAACGGGCTCGAAGTGGATTCCATTCCACGAATAAGTTGGATTTTAAGATGCCAGTGCTTTTCTACGAGTTTTAACAAAAATTCCTAATAATAATAAAAATACTTATCCTTGAAATCTTGAACTCTTGATAATCTTGAAACTCATGAGTCTTCTATCTTGATATTTTATCTTGATATCTTGAATCTCTATACTGTATAGTCAACATTCTTAGTACCTGCATGGTTAAATCCTGCATATACATATATATCTAAACTTATAATGTTAGTATTTATATTTTAGAATCTATTCTAAGGTTGCTGTCATCAAAACCATCATCTCACGGACCAACAATCTCTCCATTTTTGATGATGACAACCTTTGTTTATAAAATATTATTTCTATTCTAATAACTCCCCCTAAAACTAACAACTCCCCCTTAATCTATACCTAACTACCCTATTTTTATATTTCTCCCCCTTTGTCATCAACAAAAACTTACTCCCCCTCATTCTTGGACTTCAGTACCTGCATTGATAAACTATACAACGGAATATATAGAGTAGGAAATAATTATACTTCTAAGCATGATAACTAATTTAAAGATTATATACATTTCAATGTATATATATATATATATATCTTTTTACACAGTAATCTTCAAATCAATAAGAAATTAATCCACAAAAGGTATCAATTCAAACCAAATCAATTCAAACAAATCAAACAAAGTAAATAAAAAATCAAACGTTACGTGGAACTTCCACCCATTCTTCTTCTCCAAAGATTGGGTCTGCCTTAATAGCATCCCAATTATCATTGTCATTGGTGCGAGAGACAGGAGGATGTGCTTCGTTATCATCCTTGTGCAGAGAGGAGATCATCCATCGTATCGCATCAAAGTGCCTTTCTTGTTCCTTTATCATCTGCATTTAACTTAATTCTAAATGACGCTGGTTTCGTAGAATAAATGAGAGAATATTCTTCAACGAATTAAGAGTTTCTTCAAGATTTTCAGATAAATTGTGAATAGAATTAGCTATAGTTGAATTTGTGAAAGAAATGGAGGATATAGATGATAAGAAATAAATTTCAGTAAAGAATTCTAGAAGAAACGAGTATATATAGGTGTAGAAATTCGTTTGAATTGAATATACATGTGGTAGTTATTCAAATTTCAAATTCAAAATCAATTGCCATTTCTGACCAGTACATGTCGACATGGTCACATAGGTGATGTCGACATGGGTTAGTGAAATGTTATGACTAATTTGATTTTGTGAATAATTGTGTATATATATATAATATACTAACATTTGTTCTAGAGATAAGATAAGGTAGATAACAGAAAGGAAATTTCATTTTATTGCATATTACGATAATACAATGATTAAGCACACAACAAACTACATGAACATTCGAAATAAAGCAAACGAAAACAAATGCAGAAAAAGATAAAACTAGTTAGAGGATGAAGATGATGAAAGATAGTCCAAGTTTCTTGCTGACTTTGGAAAAGAACTTGTTCATCTTCGAAGAAATATTATCTAACTTTTTACTAACGGATCGTTTTAGAACCCGTTGATTCTCCACAATTATCTTTTGGTTTTTTAGAAGGGTTTTTTTGGATGGATTGGAAGGATATTCAATGCTTTCCAAAGACATTTCACCTTCTTCTTCTTCTTCATTTCCATTTCATCCCCTTCTTCTTCTTGTTCAACTTCCTCTTCTTCCATTTCCTCATGAGCCAAATGCTCTTCCTTTTCGGTAAGTGTCTCATAAGGTTGAAAAACAAATGGAATTTTCATAAGCGAAATGTTGGAATGATTGAAAACTTTTCTAGAAACAAATTCTTTGCCTTTGAAATTCACTCCAAAATAGTTCAAAATCTGAGTGAGATAAATTCCATGGTATAAAGTATTCTCACCCATTTCAAGATTTTTAGGACGAAGTTCATCCAAAATAACTTGTGCCCATTTTATGTCATTGTTTCCGAAAATAGGAAAAAGGGCTTTGCAAACTTTTGAAGTTGGATTGTTAAAATTTCCCAATCTTGGGGTCAAAGTATGTTGCAAAAAAAGATTAACAATTCTTGCTTTTGGTCGAAAATTTCTTTTTTTAAAATCAAAATCATCATCTCTTTCGAAAATGTGATGAAATGTCTCACGATCATGTTCATCGATTTTAAAGTTAGAAAGATCCATTCCCGAACTCTTGCAATTGAGAATGGTACCCAAAAGATCACAATTCAAAACAATTTGAGTGCCTTTGACACTACTCCAAATTTCATCTTCGTTTCCAACATAAAATCCACGATTTAAATTTGCATAGAAAATTTTGACAAGATTAGGATAGCAAACAAAATCATTCTGAGAAGCATCAATAAGACTAAGAACACCATTGTTTGCAACAAAGAGAATCAATTTCATAAGAAGAAAAATCTTGAAAAATAGCAAATTTTTCGAGATGGACTTTGGCATAGTTAGCATAATTGATGTATACTTTAATTTTCTCCGGATCATTGAATAATTGCTATTTGATTTTTCTGGAAATTCTCATGGTTGAGGGGTTGCTTGAAGAAGCCATTAGAGTAGAGAGTAGAGAGGTTGAAGTTATGAAGAGAGAGTTTGAATTTCAAAATGAAAGTGAAAAGATATGATGAAAGATAGTGAATATATAGATTCTTAAAGGACATATTCTCTGGCCAAAAGGTATCTTTTCAGAGAATTGAATGAAGTGAAAATGTGGAGGGAAATTCAATTTGAATTCAAATTTTGAAATTCAAATTCAGGTAGCCATGTCGACATCATGGTAGGGACCATGTCGACATGTGCTTTTGAATTTTCATGAATTGATTTTTCCTAAGATCTTCTAATATATATATTATTATTAATGTCTATTATATATTTCTGAAATATTATTACACTTATAATATATTTTCGAAAGTATTAAAAATAATAATAAAAATAATAAAAAATAGAAAATAAATTTTAAAATTCAAACAACACACCAATTCAAAATCAATCAATCAAACAATCAAGCAACTAATCTTAAGCAAGCAATTTCAACCAATTGTATTGTAAACGTGTACCTTTTTCTGAGTCTGTTTCTCTGAATTCGTCGGAGTCGTGAACAGCTATGTAACAAAAATTCGAATCTTCTGATCATTATCACTTGAGGACGAGTCTGAGTCATCTAGAGTAGCAGTAAATGCACGCTTCCGTTTCTTTGCTGGTTCATTGTTCATAGGAGGATTCTGCCTTTCTGGATATGGACAGTCTCTTTTGAAGTGACATGGTTTATCACAGTTGTAACACTTGTCATTATTTGGCACTATATTATGATTTCCAGAATTCTTATAGTTGTTTCTCTTGAGATTATTCATCTTTCTGTATTTCAGGAATCTCCTAAAATTTCTGGTCATAAAGGCTATCTCTTCATCATTATCGCTGTTTGAGTCTGATCCATCGGTTAATGCATTGAATGCCATTGATTTCTTTTCGGATGCTTTACTTTCTCTTCTTCCGATCATTTGAACTTCATACGACATTATATTTTTAGTAATTATTCTATCTTCAAAATACTGATGTCATTTGCCTCTTCGATCGCAAGTGTCTTTTGATCCCATTCTGGAGTTAGAGAATTTAAAAAATTTCTGACTTGATCTTCTTCAGAAAATTCCTTTCCCAAAGATATTAGAGAATGCACAATATCCTGAAATCTACTATACATGTCTGAAATAGACTCATTAGCATTCATTTTAAATAATTGAAACTGATTTGTGAGCATGGAAATTTTGGTATGTTTAACTTTGCTTGTTCCTTCGTGAGTAACTTGCAAAGTTTTCCAGATTTCATATGCATACTTACAAACTAACACTCTATTGAATTCATTTCTATCTAGTGAACAAAACAGAACATTCATTGCCTTAGAATTATTTTGTGCAACAGTCTTTTGCTCAGCAGTCCACTATGCAAAATCAATTGTGGGTTCAGAATATTCAGTTTGTGTGATATTCCAAGTGTCTAATCCTATAGATTGTAAATATATTTTCATTCTACATGCCCAATATGCATAGTTACTGCCATTAAAAAGTGGTGGTCTGATAGTAGATTGACCCTCTACAAATGAACTAGTGACAGGGATACTAGTGTTAATAACAGTACCAGTGTTGGTAGCCATTTTGAAAACTTTTGAAAAATAAGATTATGAAACTTTGAAAACCTTGCTCTGATACTAGTTGTGAGAAATGCGGATTACGGATCTTAAAGCTAAGATTAACACTAGAGGGGGGGGGGGGGGTTGAATAGTGTTAATAAAGAATTACTAAATCTTTTTAATTTATGTTAATTTAGACACAAAAGTATGCAATATACAGACACAGATATGATCACAGAAACAATCACAGATGCAGAAATAAAATATAAGCAGTAAAGGAAAGAACACACCGGATTTTATACTGGTTCGGGGTTATCCTACATCCAGTCCCGCAACACAAGTACGGGTTTCCTTTCAAAAGCAATTGTATAATTACACCCTCGATTTTAAGGCTACGAGGTACACCCTCTAGAATTTCGATACTCTGGGTAGAGATACTTGATTTTCGGGCTACAAGTTTACCCAATTGATTTATCAAGGCTACAATCACACCTTTTCCCTTTTGATTGATTTCCAAGGCTATAATCACACCTTTTCTCGCTTAATAGATTACAAAGAAGTCTATAACTCTGAAAAGCACTGAGAATCTTGTAGGGATAGTGATAGAGAATCAAACTAGAAGTAATCGAGTATGATTCAATATTGATTTCGGCAGAGTAATGATAAGAATATGTATTAAGAAATGAGGAAGAAGAAGAGGAGTGAAAACCAGAAAATTATGATTGAAAATTCGTTGAAACTGACCCCTATTTATAGAAGAACAACAACCATGACCATTCATGAAGAGTTATGGCGAATAGACACTTCTTTTGAAATTTGAATTTTTGAATCAAACTGTCACCATGTCGACATGGTCATGCTAAGCATGTCGACATCCCAAAGGATTTTTTGGTGTTTTTGATTTTCTTTGAAAATAACCTTTATCTTATATAAAACTATTTTAAACTTTATAAATATACTTGACTATAGTTAAAATTCATAAGTAAATATAAAGAATAATATATATAGATTTTAACTATAATTTTATATTTAAATCTAAGTATAAATATTTAAAAGTTAAATATATTATTTAAAATGATAGTTTAAAATCAGGTGTAATTTGACTTTGAAAATAGAGATGCTTTTGAGGCTAAAATTATTTAAAATCAGGATCGAGGGTTTTGAATCTTTTAAAAGGAAAGTTTTGAAAACATTTTGAAAACAGGAAATAATTTTGAAAAATGATTTTGAATAAAAGTTAGCGGATACAAAACAATGTTCCACTAGATTTTTCGTAGGTTCCATCCTACTTAGGGTTCCATCCCTTTAACGGGCTCGAAGTGGATTCCATTCCACGAATAAATTGGATTTTAAGATGTCAGTGCTTTTCTACGAGTTTTAACAAAAATTCCTAATAATAATAAAAAATTCTTATCCTTGAAATCTTGAACTCTTGATAATCTTGATACTCATGAGTCTTCTATCTTGATATTTTGAATCTCTATACTATACGGTCTTCATTTTTAGTACCTGCATGGTTAAATCCTGCATATACATATATATCTAAAATTATAATGTTAGTATTTATATTTTATAATCTATTCGAAGGTTGTTGTCATCAAAACCATCATCTCATGGACTAACATATTCGTGTTTCACCTATAAAGGGTGTTGTGCGTTTCAGTCGATCGGCAAAATTAGCACCTCGATATATTGGTCCATTCCCCATCACCGAACGCGTTGGTTCCGTGGCTTATCGCCTTTTATTACCCGCTCAGTTCTCTGCTATTCATGATGTATTTCACGTCTCTCAATTACGGAAATGCCTTTGGGATTCCAATTCTATTCTTGAGTTCGGTATTATGGAAGAAATTGAAGTTTCGTCTAATTTGACTAATGAGAAACATCCTATTCGTATCATTGCTTCGGAGGTTAAACGCCTACAAAATAAAGATGTTCCTCTTGTGAAAGTTCAATGGTCCTCAAATCCTAAGGATTGTTCTTGGGAATCTAGAGAATTCATCGAGCGAACACATCCAGACTTACTCTCTCGTGCTCTCTCAGGTGAACTTCTTATTTCAAATTTCTTTTGTGTTGATATGCTTTTATGGTTGTTACTTTTTATTTTCTTCTTAAATGTTGCGAGGATGCAATTTCTTTAAGGAGGGGAGTCTGTAACAACCAGCATATTTTATGATTGTATATTTAAATATTTTGTTTAAATATAGCATCGTTAGTCGGATCTTAGTCCGAAAAGCTACTTTTTGCAAACAGTCGAATTAGGACTCGAGACCACTTCCATTGAGTGCAAAATAGCGTTTGATACATTTTTTAGTATAAACATTGATATGTTTGGGGTTAGCTAGAATTTCGACATTTTCACTTAGGACTTTGGGTTTGGGTTTCAGCCCACTAACTCAACTCATCTAATATCCAAACTCCACCTCCTCTCCTCTTCATTCCTTCATAACATTTCCTAACACTCAAGCTTTATAAAAATGGGGGAAGAGAAAAGAAATTAGAATTCCTAAGCCCTAGCTTCTTTGTAAATTCAAGTTTTAGCTCCAAAATCAAAGAGAAGCTTTGGTAAGCATCCTCTTCTTCTTCTCCTTCTCAATCTCTCTTCAATTTCAGAAATTTCCTATAACCTAATTTAGGAAATATTTGCTTATGATCTTAGATTGGAGTTTTTAGAGTTGAGATTGGAGAGTATTTGATCTTCCTTTGTTTTCAAAGTTCTCCTTCATTTGTTTTTGAGTAAAAGGTGAGATTTTTATCTCACATCTATGTCTATATCTTCTTTGTTGTTAGGTATGAATTCCTAACATCTATCCATGATCATTTGCTTTTGATTTGAATTGATATGGCGATTTACTAATTTTTTGGATTTGAAGTCCAATTTTATGAAAATCCTACTATGGGTGTTTGGATATGTTGTTTGGGGTGTATCGAAGAGCCTATAAGGCCGGGTTGTCGCTTGGCGTAAATCCTTAGTCGCCGTTGCTCGCTCGATCGCTCCCGAAATCATTTTGGCCATCATGGCCTAGGCAAATTGTTGCCCTTACCAGGTGTTCAGAAGTCTGGATACCAATGCCTAACGTCTAGTTTTGCCTCCTGGAGAAAATTATACACGGCAGAAAAAATAAAAAGGGAAGTGACTAATTTCAGACGTTTGAACTGTAGTTTCAGATGTCTGAAAGGCGGTCATACGTCTGATTTGAGATTTCAGACGTCTGGATGATTTTCTAGAATATTTACAGAGACCGATCCAGACGTCTGGATCAACCCCTCAGACATTTGGAAATAACCAGTTTTTCCTATTCGCCTTATTTTTGACTAAATTTCCAATGTTAATCGATTTTTGTCGATCCGATTAGTTGTTATCACTTTTATATAATTTGATGACTACTTACTTTGGATGTTATCACTTTTATATAATTTGATGACTACTTTCTTTGGATTTTTGGGAATATCCATTTTGATGTATTTGGTATCGATTTCTTTGGATTTAATTCACGTCTTTGTATGTGAATTTTTGGTGATTGATTGTTTCTACAATCATTTATGTGGTTTGTCACTTTAAACTGCAAAGGTTTCTCTACTAGTAGTAAATATTCGAACTCTTTCAAAAAGATGATTTCAACACTATTTTAATACAAAGCTCGTTTATAAAACCATTTTCCAATCTATTAGTATATACAAACCTTTACCTCATTCATTCAGGAAATCCAATTAAACGACTTAGCAAAACAAGTGGTATGAAACACTTGCATTTACTCTGTCGGTTAATTCTTAGACTTGTTCGATTGAAACTCTTGTGACAATTTTTGAGTGGAGATTTTTAATTTGTTCGTAAATATTTAAGTTAAGCTAGTGGTTATAGGACATGAAGCTAAACTCATTTATTTACTAGCTTAGTGTAAATGACACTCTTTGATGATCGACGACGATCATTTTTGTGGTTTAGACTAGCAATGTGCGATGTCTCTTTGTCTGCGAGGGAGACTAAACCCCGTTTCTGTGGAGCTTCGACTCAAATTGGTGGGGTAGCGACCCATGGTCTTGGGGTCGTTTGTGGAACCTTGGCTCAAAATTAATGGTTAGCAACCATGAAATACCGTTCCATTTTGTGATACACGTGTTGGTGAGTTTTCATGCTCCCGTTTTGTGATAGGCCTCCCCTTTTGTGATTTTTGGATTTCTAATTGATGAATTCTAGAATTTGTGTCTCACCAATTTTAATGATTTACATTGATGAATTTTATCAATATTTGTGCATTGGTGAATTTGTGTTTCAACAACTTTTACGATCGTCATTGAGATGTTCGCCAATATTTGTGACTTGGTTAATAAAATAAATAAAGAATATGATATTCTTTTTGATCTTTGAGAAGATTCCTGTGATATTGTATTATTTTTGTTGTTATTAAATGTATACTTATCACAATATGGCATTAGTATTATCGTACGTTTTTGTCATATCTCTTATTTTATCTCTTCTTTTCTGATATTTATAGTTAGACTGATCCATTTATTTTTTTCTTATTAAATAATACTCGGGTCAGACCGAGATGTTACGGGTGCTTCTGCTTGACTCCTCATCTAGGAACATTATCTGATTTTTGGCTAACTACACTACTTTAGTAGTTTTTGTTGTTATACATACGAGATAGAGACTCCTTTATGTATGCATATTCTTTTGTGTAGCACTTGTATCTATCCTTTGTGATACTGTGGATCTTTTTTGACCACTACTCTGATATACACTTCTATGTGTTATATTCATATCTATTTCCGCCTTTTGTGATATGAATATCTGTGACTGATTTGTGTTATGCTTATTTCTATATTTATTTCCGAAGATTATATATAGCCACTGTGTAGTAGCTTTGAGTTTGTATCGGTATGTCGGATTTCCTCTTGAATTGAAATGCATGTTATACTATCTGACATATCGGTGCTCGCACAATGCAATTACATGGATGGTCGCTCCTCAACAGCCTTATTCTTCATGCTAGTTGATGGCATTACCTCGTAATGTCCTTGGCTAGCGTGAGTATGTAGGTGGGGCGTCACATCCGACATCGACGCTCCGGTTGAGGACTTGTATTCTCCAACCTCGACTCTCCGGTCGAGGACTTGTATTCTCCAGCCTCGATTCTCCAATCAAGGATTTATTCCGTGTTCGAGTCCATTCCATCGCTCTTCAATGAAGGGACCCGTAACTCATGGTTAATGCCCCGTCTCCCTAGTCAGGACCGTAACCGTGTGACTTGCAGTATTTATTATGTTCATTTAGATCCAGACATCATAAAGTTTAATTGATAAAATAAGAGTCCGTACAACCCAAAAAATAAATGATAATAGTACCAAAAAGGAAACCAGAGTTTGCAGAAAACAAAAAAACAATATTTCATAAACCCGAGCGTCACAGTTTATCATCATCTCAGAGCACGCCTAGGGACCGTCCTCGATCCCGTGCATGTATAAGTGACTTAGCCGCATTACTTCGGGGTTTATTATATATTCCATGCCATAAATCCAATCAGTTGATAATAAGTTGATGATCTCTAGATCTAGCGCCATCTTCTTTTGAGGCGGGCGGTGGCCATTCCTATTCCACTACCCTAGCTTGATTCCTTATGTATTGTTGCAAATGACCATTCCTCACATGTTCCTCAATAACATCCTTCAGATTCTTGTAGTGGTTCGCGTTGTGCCTATCCAGCTCGTAGAATAGGCAATGTTTTTCCGATGCCTGCTCGTATTCAGAAGGTTCCCTTTTTGTCGGCCTTCGATACTGAAAGCGCCCCTAGTACCCAAGTAAATCCTTTCCAGAGTTTTAGCCAAATTCGTGTAAGAAGAGAATTTAGATTCCCTCCGTTGCCTATTCCATGTGTTACTGCCGTCATTTATTTTCCTTTTGCCTCTATCGTCCTTGTTTGAATCCTCCCTTGGAGGACCTCCACCCTTTGCCGTATGAACTCCAGCCTCTCTTCCCTCTCCTTCAGCCTTTGCATCTTTTGGTCCTATAAACCTCTCTGCTTCATGTTAAAACTCCTCGAGATCCATCGGTGAATCCCTCTCCAGCGACATCTTAAAATCCGAACTATCTGTAATCCCTGAGACTGCTGCCATCAAAGCCATCGAGGATTGGGTCAATCCACCGAAGCCATTACCGCATTGAATCTTGTTGAGAAATCCCTAAGTGACTCTCTCTTCCACTGTTTCATCGATGTTAAAGCCATCACATTATTGGGTCTCACGATGTGGATCCGAAATTGCCTCATAAACCTCTCGATCAACTCCGTCCATGTGCCAATAGAACCACTTTCCAATTGTCTGAACCATAGTGCTGCTATATTCGTCAAATACAAAGGGAAGCATCGTGCCATGACTTCCTTCGATGCCCCCAGTACTTCCATGTGCCTTATAAACCTTGTCAAGTGAACCGAGGATCTTTTCTCCCATTATACTTCTCCAGTGTTGGTAGTTTGAAATCCGGTGGATCCTAGCTTTCCCGATCGTAGGTGCAAAGGGGTTCCTATTCACATCCTCCAAATCTCTATTCAACAATCCTTCCCTCATAGCCAATCTGATCATGTCCGCTAACCTGTCGTGTCATCAAGTGGTAGCTTTTGTCCACTATTTCCTTCCTGCCCCCTGAGTCTACGAGGGAATCCTAAAACCTGTCCTTCTAGACGAGAATCCATATCCCGACCAATACCAAACTACACAACGCCACCTGGTATCCTTTCTAGGATTGAGCCAACATGATTTACGGGCATGCCCCCTAGGTTAGGGGTCGCTTCCTATGGTTTCGCTCTATCCCACATCATGTTTGTTTTGTTTCCTCGGTCTTGATTATGGATTCCAGCTCGTGATCCTCATTTCCAACATTCCCTACAACTCCATTCCTTTGGTTTTGCACTCCAACCTGTCCAACCTGTCAAAGTAGGTACTGCATCATTTCCTCATGCTTTTTCAACATCCCTTCCTGCATAGCATCCATAATCATCTCCATCTCATCTCTAGTGATGAAAACTGAGGTCTGATCTGCGCCAGCTCCAAAGAATGCCTCTTGACTACCCTCTTGATGGCTCCTTTTTAGTAGTGTCCTTCTAGTCGATTTCCTAACCATAGTTCCTCCTGGATCTGATCCTTTAGCTTTTCAAATTTGAAATCCAAATCCGATGTAGTGGGTGTTGGTGCAGTGAAAGCACCAAAGTGTTTGCATCAAAATTGGTCGAAAACCCCAGAAGTAGTGAAAGCACCTATGTTTACACACAAATCCCTAGTATTCAGTCACATATCTCAGATGTAGATGATGTAGAGAGTAAAAGTAAAGAAATAAAAAAATTAAAATGAAAGAAAGTAAGAGAAGACACACGATTTATAGTGGTTTGGCTATCTTCCGCTTACGTCCACTTTGAGTTGATACTCTTATTTTCTTTATACTGTGATTACAGTTGCAATCCTTTGAATATCAATCACCAAAATGGAAGAGTTTAGCTAGAAAAGAAGAAGAAGGTCTCCTTATTAGTTTCCATGAAGGTGATATTTATTGGTGTGGAGCTGGAATATCTGCCCCAAAACTCGGAATACCTTTTCTCACGTGCACGTGCGTCCACATGATCGATCTAGAGTGGTTTGGAATCGATCCCCGATCGATCCATATGGATTTTGTATCGATCAAGAATCACTCGAAACGAACTGAGGTTTATCATGGTGAAAGATGATAGTGCAAAGTCCTTGCTTTCCAAATTTCATGAAAGTCTAGTGTGTTGTTTATGAGATATGATCGATCTAAGTTGCCTTTGCGAATGTAGGCTGGAACCTTCGTATCGTTGGATTTTGTATCCATCACTTTTGCATCCATCCGAGTATTCATATCCATCATCTTGTGCCCATAGCTTTCGCATCAATCCTCTTTTCACGCTGTGATCTATGTTTCGTGCTTCATCTTGACCGTTTCCTTCATATCGATCGATACGAAAATGGCTCCTCAATCTCTCATGTCCATCCAGAACTTTGTTCTTCGTATCGATCCACACATGCCTTCCTTTGTATCGATCCCTGAATGTTGCCTTTCATATCCATCCCCTAAAGCTATCTTCGTATCAATCCCGAGTGTCCTGGTGAAGCATGTGACTTCGTATCTATCAAGTCCGCATCCATCCAAGCCCTAGTTCCTTCGTATCGATCCAAGCTTTGATCGATACAAAGCATGCCAATAGGCCTTGCCGTATCCATCCAGTCGATGTGCATTGCATCGATACGAAACCCATCGATCTAAAACAAAATTTCGAGTCTACTTCAAACGATATGAAAGTATCGATACGAACTGATTTTCCCTGAATATTGATTCATCCATAACTTGAGCATATGAACTCTGATTGACCTGAAATTCGAAGTGTAGCCTTGCCGAGCCTTATTTATCATTCCCTATGTTCCCACCTTGATTGAAGCTTGTCTAATTTTGACGGTATCGATCATAGCCTTGTTTCCAATCGATCTCCAATCCTAATATCCATCCTTTTTAGCCAAGTTGTTGATATCTCGGCCTTGTCCAAAAGGCGGGGTAACAATTTATATACTCACGACTAGAAATTTGCATTGCAAGTACCCCATGATTTTATAGATAATTGGTTTGTGAATATGATTGGTATTGGAATTGGAAACCATGGATAATTGACGCTGCAATATGTGATTTATCACATAGTTTAATTTATTGATTGAGATCCCAATTGCATGTAAAACCCTTTTACTGTGGAGAATTGTGAATGTTAGTACGTTGATATATCATGTCACCTTTCTGTTATTGCCGTATGCGTTAAATTGGACGCTGAAATTTGAACTGGGATATGAGCTGAAATGATATATACCCAAATTTAAATCACTTAGCCTAGGATAGGAAATTAAATAATAAACATCGATTAGTCAAATGAAATTTATTTTTGAATATTTATTATTTAAATTTGAGATAAAGGAATAATTTGGAAATGTAATGTGAAGTTAAAAATTTGGGGTTTAAGTTGAAGTTAATATTTAAATGTGAAATCTATTGAGTTAAATTAGATTTAAAATGAAATATCAGTTGAACTGTTTTAAATTTTGAAATTGAATTAAAGTGGTTATGTTAAATATTAATGATATTTAAACTCGTTAAGTCGATTAATTGAAATTTAATGGAATTTGTTAATATTATATATGCAATTAAATTCTTAAATAAATATTTAATTTAATTAAAGAGGGAATTTTAATTGATTTTATTGAATTAATATATAAAGATTATACTAAATTTTTTTAAATTAAGGTTTAATTAAAATTGTTAAATTAAGTATTTAAGTAAATTGCTTAATCCAAAAGTTTAATTATATTGAATATTTAATACTAAATTTTTTATATTTAAGACTTAATTAACTTTGTTAATTTGAATAGTTATTCAATTTGGCTAATTTTGTAAAGGCGAAATACTTGTTTAAAATTGAATCTTAAGATTTTAAATCCAAATTTATTTAAGTCAAATGAGGATATGTCAATTGAGAATAAGAGATACTTTGATTTAATAAAATAACCAATCGGTATGGAAAATGAAGTTAGTTATTAAAGAGGCCTGGATATGGACATACTCTCTGTCGATATCGGAACCACTTTAATAACCGTATGCGTAGAGTGATGGTCCAGAATGAAATTGTTCGATTTGGCATACGTTTACTGGATTTGAAGAAAGAAAACAATGACAGATTGGCCCAAGATTCGTGTCCAATTGAAATGACTAAAATAGAAGCCATACTGGTCAATGAGGCTAGTTACTTCTAGCAGACACACTTCTTCGTATATTTCATTTTGTTACCGATTGATGATCACCCTCGATTTTAGGAATGTTGTATTGCGATGGGCCGTTAGGGCTTACCATCATCTGGGAAGGGTAAACTGGTAGTATCCTACCTTGGGCATTGCCTCATGTGTCTTGTTATATTTTTATCCCTATATGAGACCACCACGATTTTGATTTAGTGTTGTCCTTTCACGGCGCATCCCTATCTACCGACGGTTTGCTGGTGTTTTATATGCAAACTGTATGACAATGCTTAAAAATGCATTAAGGGGATCAATATAAAGCCTTAACGCTATCATGATATTTTATATTACCGGTAGACATTACATATATAGCGTACTCTACTATATATATATATGTATGTATGTATGTATGTATGTATGTATGTAATTTGATGGATCCTTAAGAGATGGAAAATCCCATAACATCTATTGAGTTACTTTGTACATTTCACTTGAGTTAGACTACTTACATGAAAACTTCTAGTCCTGAATCGAGTATATTGTTTTACTTTATGCTCGGGTCAGCCTGAGTATTGGAGTGTGTGAGCAGCGCTTATTTTGGGAGGCGAAGACTTAGTCGAAGACTCCACTCTATCCAGTATTAGTTATCTATTTTCATTTTGGTTTGTACCAGCAGACTCTTATGTTTCTCTAGTATTGTATAATTAAAGGCTGAACCCTGATGCATTTTGTTTAGTAGCTTCATGAACTACTGTGTTTATTATTTATTTCTGCTGCGTGATTCTGTATTATTTCGTGTGTGATTCTATGTTTGATTCTATTTTAAAACCCTAAATATAATCCGTCAAATTTGAACGGCTTAAGTTGGACATGCGTGGTTTATTATGAGCTTAAGTTGTTTGAAAAAGGTGGATCATCACACCTTCATCCTCCTTTCCATCCCCTCTTTTGCTCCTACCAGAAACTTCACACATGTACCCATATATAATAAAAACAAAGTAAGACTCAACTATATTTGGATTGTGCCTAACCTTATACACTACGAACATAGGCTTGATGGGTATTGTGGAGGAAAAGACCGCCTACGTAACCCTTCGAGGAATTAAGCCCACGCAATTTTATTTCTTGTTTTTTCGCTGCACCCAAATACTAGTTAGTACATTGTAACCATAACATCCATGCAACCATTGCAACAATCATAACTAATGCAGTCAATGCAACCATTACAACCATTACAACCATCACAACCAATGCAGCTAATGTAAAAATTACAACCATCGTAACCAATACAACCAATGCAATTATTAGAAGCATAAAATACCGTTAATTAACTTCATAATAGTAGCACAACATCAATACCATCAAATATATATTAATCCAACTGACATTAATAATAAAACATCCATCATCAAATAACCATAACTAACTAATATTCCTCTACTAGCAATAATGATAAAATATCACACACTCATCCAAATGCGACACCATAATCAAATTTCAAATAAATGTGATAATTACATCGTTAATTAACTACACATTTAACAATCATCCAAATAATATTTTTGCGTCCATTATCCTTTTAGGTATAAAATCATTTATGGTTGTTTATTTTAAACCTTTTACTTATTTATTGCAACTTAAAACAATAATACTATTTTAAAAATGATAATATACCTTTACAGCCCTTTACTGTACTCTAATTTCCAAATACCCCAAAACATCATATTGTTTAATCAAAAGTAATAATCTTCACTAAACAACTTTTTAAAACTATATTATCATTATTATTTAAAGTCTCATTTTATTATATAAATAATAAACTCCTAAAATATTATTTAAAATATAATTTCAGATTATTTATGAATTTCCCAAAAATATATAAATAATAATCTTATTTAATTTCATACTTTAGTTTTAGTAAGATTTGTTAAATCAACAATATTTACAAAAGCCATATAAAATCCATAGATAACATTATCTACCATTTATTTATTAAATTTTCTCATTACTATTCATTTCATGATTACTTTACAATTCAAACAAAAAATTAATTATAATTAAACATCCAAAATACTATAGTAAACGGTAACTACAACCAAGACACAACACATTCCACATATCATAATAATTAACTTGTCATCTATAGAACATAACATACATTAACAAATATGATTTTTCATCAATAATTATAGGTTTATTAATTAAAATTTTAATTAATTAAATTAAATAGTTCATACCAATAGCTTTTTTCAGCAATCTCCAAATATAGCAAACCCTATGTCATATCATTTGGAATTTTGCCATGAGTCTAACGTAAGAAACAACGCATGAATTGGAGTTCATTTGCAAACGATTTCGCGTTTAGAAGATCTCGATAATATATTATTGTAAAATAAAAATGAAGGGAAAAATTATAATTGCTTATCCTTCTTCCTTTTGATAGAGTTAGGAATATGCTTTAGGGAAATTATGTTATTATTACATATATCTAATTCGATAACCAATCTTGTCAGAAGTAAAAGGTGTTTTCTTTCTGTTGTATACTTGATATAATATGTTATATTATTTAATTAATTAAGCTAAAAGTATAGTTAATAGAAAATACATAAATGGTATGTTTTATGATAGTAGTTACAATACATTATAACGGTGAGTGATTAATCATAATACAATAAACATACTGTTTTAAATAATCTTAGTCAAGATGTATCGAGATTGGATATCATGCATCCATTGAGACTAGCGTATGTAACGCTCTTCGAATGTTGGGTAGTGTTTTGCTTATGACTGCCGATGGCACCAAGGGTTTACATACTAATAGTTAGTGGATAACTATGGAATGACCCGCTCGATAGTTTTCTACTGGTTAATATAAAAAAGGTCAAATAAAAAATACCGATACGACAAAATTGCACAGTTCTCTTAACTTGAGAATATTGTTGATCTTCAATGTGGAAACTTCGCTTTGATTGTTGTTAAATTTGTGGCACGACGTTCATGGAATGACTTTATTTGGGTTGAGCGAAAGCATTGGAAATGAAACTATTCAAGTTAGGATTCTTCTTCTAAGGTATATATAGTTAGTATCATGGTCAACTCAAGTAAATTCAAAGTCAAGTATCTAACTAAAGCAGTTTGGTTAATAATAATCGTTATTATTGAACCAAAGACTTCGTGTTTGGACTATAGAGCTGAATATGGACGATATTGGAATTTTGACTATTATCAAATTATGTAAGTCCAAAGTGATATAATTTTGACGAAGAGAATTTGTGTAAATAATAGTCACAATCAGGCAGTGCTTAATAAAGTCAAATTGGATTTTACCGAAACCAAGTAAGCGAAAAATTTGACCAAAATGTCATATATCTACAAAGTGATGTATGAACGTTAATATTCAGATAATTTGATATTAATCGCTGACCAAATTTACACCTAAACGCCACACAACCGAATCGTTGAATATTCCTTTAACTACATGATTTAATTAATTTATCATAGTAATAAATTTATTAGATTAATATTTATGAAATATTAGTTATACAATTTCATTTTTAGTTAAAAAATATTAATGAATACGTTTACAATAGTTATAAATATATTAATCGATATATGATATCAATGCACATTTAAATTAGATTTACATGCGATTAATACTGTACGGCCTTTATAAATCATTACCATCATTCTTTTCCTAATCTTTTGAAGCCTCCACTAGACGTACCTATGGTCAAAAACATTCTCCCCTCTCCTCTATTTCTAAGCTCAAATCAAATTATAATAAACGCTATTTGATAGTTGGTGGTTTGCAATTCAGGAGATATCACCTTCAGAATTAGAATTTGATTCAAGAGTTTATTTCAATGCTTCAAGGTGTGGTTCGTATGTATTAGTGAAAGGTAATTATTTGATTTATGATTACATACTAATATATAGAAAATTTATATAGCATATATTACTTTGTTAGTTAGATGACGATTCTAGTATATCGGTAAATCGTTACATTTAGAATGGTTGTTTGTTTATATGCTTATATATTTTAAATTTTGTATGACATATACATGATTGAAACTCACAACTTAAGAAAAAAAATCGATATTTTTCTAAAATTAATTAAATATATACTGTATTTAATTAACATAAACCTTATAATTTAAAAACTATACATTATAACATACAAAATATGTTTTAGAATTACATATAAATAATTTTATATCTAAAATACTTTTTGGAATAGAAAATAAATTTTAAACATATATTATTTAATTCAAATCACTTAAATAAATCTATAAAATAAATAAATACATAATATCAAATATAATTTAACTTCTATAAAATCATTTTCACACCTAATAAAATTTTGGCTGCTGATATATATTTACATATATACATATATATATATATATATATATTCAATATTACTATAAATGTCAAATTTAAAATTTAAATTTAAAATTGCTTTTAAATTACAATATATATTGAAATATTCAAATGCGAAATATCATCTAGATTTTTTTATAAAATATTAAAGCATAAGATTATAATTCTAAAACATATTATATGTGTAGTATCATTTTATTTCCAATTGGAACTTTAAATTAAATAAATTTTAAAAAAGATTAGTTTTGCTGTGAGCATTATTAGATAAGTATATATTATATATATATATATTTCATTCAGATATATATTATTAAATTATTTATAATATATACATATATATAATTATACGGAAAACAAATTATTATTTTTTGGTTTTACAACAAAATAAATAATTATTATTTTATAATATAGTTCAAATTTTTTTCACACAAGTAGTTATATATATATTTTATAAATTCCACACATATATTTATAATTATTCAAAATCATGTATATGTATATGTATATGTGTGTGTATGTGTGTATTTTTAAAATTTTGTATACATAAGTTAAAGCATATAAGCATACATTTGGACGATATATTTGTATACTAGATGAAAAAACATGTTTGTTGCGGCGTAAATCCCAACACTTATACACGAGCACGATATATTTGCATGAATTACTATGTTACACATTTACACACACAAATATACATGCATGATACACACACACACACATATAATATCAATTACATAATACGAACTATATTATAAATATAAATAAAATAATGATTTTATTTAATGAACTTTAGAAATGTTCTAAATAATTTAGACTTCATAGGCCCAATAGAGAACCAGAAAGGTATTTTTTTTTGAAATTCATCCTTTTCTTCCACTGCGGCTCCGGTCCAGTTCTACACCATCAACTTACGCACACGAGAATCCATATCACCATCGTTAGACCGCCGTTTGACCATCGATTTCTCCTTCTCTTGGGCACCAAAAGCAACATTGGTACCACCTCCGGACTCTTTTTAACCTTGCTTTTGCTGCCGTAGTGTCCAAATCTGCTTGAAGCCGCTACCGGTGTGTCATTTTGGGTTTTCGAAGGCCTAAAAGTCAAATTCAAGCCCTATGGTTGATTATAAGTCACTGGACCACCTCCTTTCGACTCTCGTTATGAACATCACTTAGTTTAGCCATCAATTTCACCCATCATCGCCAGAATCCAAAACACCTAATCTTCCTAAAGGGTTCATTGATGAGAACTTTGACTATGATTTGTTGTTGCCTTGGGAAAGTTTTCAACAAAAGAATACCACTTATCAACTCCATACGTCGAGAACTTCGGAACAATGTATAATTCGATAGGGCGTGGATAATTTGATTTTTAATCACTTCTTTTAATTAATTTGCTAATCACCATTAAAGGGTAGTTAAAGTGATTTCGGGATTAAAGAAGAAAATTAAAGTTAAATGTGACGGCTCGGGTTTCCTTGCCTCACATATATAGTTGTTAGGCTGGGTTATGATCAATGTATCTAGTTTGATCCAAAATTGCTACGTACGCTTCTTTAATGCCATTGCGCAATTATTTTGCAAACTATAACTCCAAATATATACATACATATATGTATGTATGTATGTATGTATGTATGTATGTATGTATGTATATCCTCGGAAAAGCCGTCACAACAGTTATATATGCGACATTCAATTCACTCATCTATTAAAAATTCATTTTTAGTTAATTTTAATGTGAAGCGTAAAATTTGTGGATCATTACATTCTTCCTCTTTAAAAGAATTGAGCTATCGCAATTCCCGACATACAAATTTCAACAAATTAATAAATTATTTCTTTAATTACATCATAGACTAATTACTTATAATGTAGCATATAATGACCATATAACATTAATTATGATACCATTCATAAACTGAATTTAACCTTCCATCCATATACACTATAGTAACACACATACACTTTCTCAACCATGCAATCCAAGCTATAGTATGTAAAATAACACTTCATTAGTAAAGGTGAAACAATATCAATCATAGATTAGTTCATCTCATGCATTTCAATAATTCAATCACAATTGACTATAATTAAATTCCATAATAAGATATTGGTTGATTCAAATATGCATGTATAATTAAATGAACATAAATCAACAGTCATCATGACTAACAATAAAGCACACAATCAAAATAATATGGTACATCACCACATTAATTTATCAACCAATAACATGTATGCGTGTTAATTTCTATGCTGACTACACGTCCTTCGTAGTATACATATACCCAAAACCGTTGATGAACTTCTACAGATTGCAGAATTATGGATCTTAAGGCTAATTAAACACTAGAAAGCAGTGAATAGCATTTTCTAAATTATGTACTTCTTTTCAAATTTCTATCAAGTTAAATATTAAATCATAGACTAAAACACAAAATCATACTGTTAAACAATCATAGATGCAACCACATATATTAATAGAAGCAGTAAAGCAAAGCAAAGAGTTAGAGAGATGATGCCAAGGATTTTACACTCATACAGATTTTTTCCTACATCGAATCCTGTATAATTTCTTATACAGATTTCTTTTCAAATGCCAATCTTTAACCGGGTAGAAGATAAACCCAAATACAGTCGAGATTTCGAGGCTACGAGACACACCCTTCTGAATTTCTGATCTCAGGGTAGACTCACTTGATTAGAATGGTCTACAAGGACACCAGCTAGATTTTTGGGCTACTAAGCATACATACTTGATTTGAACGAGATACAAGCACATCCAAGCAAATATAAATATTGTTGATATTTTTTCCAAAGACAATTTCTTGAACTATGGATATAGTGGATCATATAGCCTCTTGGACTGCACTTTGAACATTGATTTGAGAGGGAGAGAGACGTTGCAAAAGAATAATAAATTAGCATTGAATCAATACAATAAAATATGAATTTTATTCTATGTGATTGTGAAGAGAATATAGAATATTTTCAATGGAATTTTCAAGAGAGTAAGAGGAGGAAAGAAAATAATTAATTAGTTGTCAAAAAATTTGTTTGCACTTCTCTTTATATAAAGTCAATAGATGTATATGTCCGTAAAGAGTTACGATGATTAGAAACTTCCTATTAAAATTTAAAAAACCACTTGGCAACATGTATGTCGACTAACATCTGCCTACATGTTGACATATGATGTATATTTTGAAAATTCATTTCTTTTAAAATATTTTGAAAATCCTATACTTTGTAAAATAATTTGAAACTTTGGAAAATATCTTAAAAATGGTTTATACACATTTTGAACTTTGAAAAACTTTTATAAAATCTTTTAAATACATTTTGAATATCTATTTTGTTTAAAAATATAAAAGATAGAGAGATAGGTGATAAAGGTGAAAGATTTCTATCAAGGACTTTAACAATGTAAGCTATGACTCTATGACTCTGTACACTAAATTATAATCTTGATATCTTCGTATCTTGGTCTTTGTACTCATTAGTCTTTATGTCTATCTTTTGAATATTTGTACTGTACAGTCTTTGATTAAACACCTATGTAATATTCTCCACAATATACTATATAACTTGATAAAACATTAGTATCTATATTTTATACGATTGTATATTCTTGTTGTCATCAAAATTAATAATTGAGGTATTAACAATCTTCTCCTTTTCGACGATAACAACCATAAAATATTATTATATATAAATATAAACCCCCCATGGGTTACACAACTCCCCTGAATATATGCATGTACATTTTATATTTCCCCCTTTGTTATCAACAAAAGTAGTTGAAAAAATAAACTCCCCCCAAATTAAATACATATAAACTATAGAGTCAAAATCAATAATTAAGCATTAAAATAATGAAGCATATTAAACATTATGTAATTTGATACGATGATTAGTATATGGAGACTTTAAATAAATAAGATAAGATAATCTTTAATTAATAAAGTCAAACAACACATATCAAATTATTAATCCAAGTATACATATTAAACATATCAAACCAAATCAAAACCTAAGAAAACTAACCAATCTAAAACAATATAAGCCAAACTAAAATGTAAGAATTAACACATCTTTTTAATTACGGGAGAATTATGGATGGCGATAAAGGGATAGTGGAGACAAAATTCTCGTTTTTGTTCCACAAGATTTCCATCACGATGGAAGCAAACTTCTCCTACACATTTGACTTCGTCATCACCTTCAACGACATCCTCCTCCTCTTCCTCCTTTTTTCGCTTTTTCTCATGCATGAGGTTGTGAATGAAAATATTAGGAGTTTCTTCTTCAGTTACCATTGGATTGGCTGCATTAACCAATAGATGCTTCTAGAGATTTTGAAGGATCCGCCCTTGCTTTTTTGTTCCTTTAAAATACCTCTATTTCTAAAAGCATTTTGAGGACATGCTTCATATCATCCTCAACTGTGACGACTTTGGCAATGAGGGTTGTTTGGAAGGGGCATAGAGCGGTGTTTTCGAAGTTAAAGGGGGCGTCTCTTCTATTAAACATTTGGAACTTGAGGAATCCATAAATTTTATTTTAATTGGAATTTATAGAAAGAAGATGACAGAGAAATGAGAAAGAATTCAAAATTTGGTGGTTATATTGTATATTTCAAAATTTGAATTTAATAAGGAAAAATATATTTTAAAACAAACCTATAATATATGTCGACATATAGGTGTAGGAAACGCGGATTGTTATTCTTAAGGCAGAATTAACACCAGAGATGAGGTGAATAGTGTTTGATTAATTTTATGAAACCTTTTGAAATCTTTTCAAATCAAATCCAAATAGATGCAATTCACAAAAACAAAAATAATCATAGAATCAGACACAAATGCAAATAGTAATAAAAGCAGTAAAGGAAAGAACACACCGGAATTTTATACTGGTTCGGAGTTACCCTACATCCAGTCCCACACAATTTCTTATGCAAATTTCTTTTCAAATATAATTTCGATATTACAAACTCAGTTTCAAGGCCATGAGATACACCATCCTATCTCCGAGTCTAGGGCAAACTCTCTTGATTTAACCATGCTACAAGATCACCTAATTGATTTACGGGCTACAATCACTCCCAATTGATTTACGGGCCACAATCACACCGTTTCCAATCACACTTTGATAGAGAGATACTAGATACACTTCTTTGGTTACAAATGATCCTATAAGAATAGCATTGAGATCTTTGAGAGAGAGTGGCAAAGAATCAAACTACAGATGATCGAGTTTGATTCACTTAGAATTTTGGTAGAATTTTGTTAAAGCATTTGAAATATATGAGAATATTTGAGTGAAGAAGAAGGAGTGAAGAAATGAAGAAAAACTTACTTAAAAATCGTTCAAAACAACTGGTATTTATAGAAGAACAACAGTCATGTCTATTCGCCAAAGGTTATGGCGAATAGATACTTCTTTTGAAAATTTGAAATTTGAATTCTACGGTCACCATGTCCGCATTGGGGGATGGGGGATGTCGACATGCCTATGTTCTTTTTGAAAATAGATTTTGCATTAAATGATTTTTATTCTAAAACTTGTCAAAACAGTTTATAAAATTTGTAAACTATTTTGAATATAGTTTAAACTTATAAAAGAGTTTTAGAAAGTGATCTTAAGATATGTAATCTATAATATAAATGTAATATTAAAAACTAAATATAGATTTCTTTAAAGCTAAAATAGTAATGTAATGGCCTGTTTATCACACCCTTTAAATCGACAATAAACCACATATGTCTAACTCAAATTGCACAAAAAGACGGATCATAAGGGTAGAAAGAAAATAAAGATAGAACAGAATCTCACATGAATGGAATAACACATATTTTTTCAATAATAATGTTTGCAGCAGAAAATTTTAAAATACAATATCAAAGTCTAACCTAGATTCAGCCTGGACAGTTATAACACCTGCCCTTACTTAAAATGCTGACAAACAATAAAATAAAATAAAATAAAATAAATGCAGCAGATAATAGAATACGTCCATACGATGATGAAGATCTCCAGCTCTCCTTTAGACCAATCGTCTTCAGCTAAACCTGAAACTACTCGGATCTGACCCGAGTATTAAAAATACCCGGATCTGGCTTGATAAACCAGCATGAAATTTTAAATGCATAAATCATGACGATGTTATCAAAACCTTTGAAAAGAAGGGTATCTCATAAGACCGCGCCACACACATAAATACGGATGGGTTTTTACCTTATGATAACTAAAACACTTTATACCAAAATGCACTTGATATTATTTTTAATGACATTCTTTTAAAAACACTTTTCAAATAAACTTATTCAAATAAAGTATCAATATCTGGACTAAGTCTAAGGTAATATGTCCGGATTAGGTCAACAGAATATACTGAATGGAATATATGATGCCAAAAGGGATAACTGAAATATTTGCAAGTCATTGCAGCTATTTTGGGACTATAATCAAAATCATAAATCTCCTATTGGGATTGGATTTCCAACATGATTGAAAACTAATGGCCTTTTCTCTGATCCACGCATAACAAGCATAGTTTCCACGGTGCCTTAATCTCTTTTCTCAAACTAGTCACTTGGAACTGTACTTGCTATACTACAACTGATAACCGGTAGTTCCCTGCTTTTCTCAAGCTAACCACTTTATCCAAATAAGGCAATAAATGCCTTTAGGACGCATCCCCCAAAGGACCCAATGTATTGGACACCACCATACACACTCACTTATTTCGAATTTGCATCTGCTAGACCACATAGTATTCCATCATTTTTGGGGTGTGAGGCTCGCGAGGCTATGCTCAATTTCTTCAAAGCCACACTTTTCATACAAAACCACGCTTTGATCATAGTAGATTCCACTTTGAATGCCACACTGCCATTCCTTTGATCACTATTTGACTCTCAGAAGCATACAACCTCTGAGCTTGTATCTCTCAGAGAAGGGTGTTAAGCTAAAAGAAGTTGCCTTCTCTGCCACCAAGCAAATGTACATTTGTAGAAGTCAAACGTTGTGTCTCAGAAATGCAATGTCAGACATTCGTCCATACAAGTTCATTCTAGGATTGAACGAAATCGAAGACACTTTCCTCGGCCATTACTAGGCGAGATGCCCTTGCAATCCGAAAAAATCTCCATAACGAGGAGACCACCATTATAAATAACTCTATAATGGAAGTGACCCAGAGCATGTCAACAAGCAGTCCTCACGCTATGAAGATCCACGGTCTTCAATAATCATCATCTTCAATGTGTCTTCACTTTCGAACGTATACATTGGTTTGAAGTGGTTTTGGGATAGGAATACCCCAAATCCGGCTCCGGTTCCTTCGAAGCCAATTTATTGATAAAAAAGATCTTTAGTTCATATGTGGATATCAATCATCAATCAATTACTTCATCTTTTATTTAAGCAATTATCTTTCTTAGATATATTCTTTTCAATTTATTTTATTTTCTTTTCAAATGTATATGGAATCATTAAGCCTCATTTATCAGATCATTTGATTTATTTAAACCTTTCTTAAATCCTAGAATAATTCCAAATCATTCTCTCTTTTACTTAGGAAAACCTTTCTAATTACTCAATAAATCTTAATCAAAGACTTCTTATGTTCAAGTTATAAATTTTAGCTTAGGGAAAATATTATCAAATCGTACATTAAGTCTTAATCAAAGATTTCTTTCTTAACTTCAAATCATATTCTTGCAAATTGAAGATTTTCATAACAGAGCACAACTGCACCTTAAATATGGAAAATTTCACCTCTAGGGACTAAAGGCAAGTAATTCCACATCATGAAGATCTTTGTCATCAATGATCATTGTCTTCAATATATTTTATTTCAGAAATTAATATGAAGAGTTTGTCGGATAGGAATCACCCAAATCCGATCCCGTTCCTTCGGATGGGAATCACCCAAATCCAATCCTAGTTCCTTCGAATAGGAATCATCCAAATCTGATCATGGTTCCTTCGTGTTAAACATTGATAAAAAGATGTTAAGTTCACATAGGGTTTCGAAAATTAGTTTGAAGTGATTTTATGATAGGAATGACCCAAATCCATTTCCCGTTCTTTGGATAGGAATCACCCAAATCCGATCCCGATTCCTTCGAAACTAGTTATCGATAAAAGATGTTAAGTGGTTAATTAATATTCAAAGAATATTTTTCTTTTCTTTTATTTTGGAAAAACTTAAATATGATATTTTGGAGCAACCAGGCTCTCCTTTCGATCTGTTCCACCCCTCGCCTAAAAAGAAAAAACATAGGCCTGGCAAGTTCAGGGCACTGATTTCTCCATCCCTAACCTTAGTTAAACACCTTGTTTTATCTTCCCAGATCTCACAGGCGGGACAAATGTACTATTCGTTTCCACATACTCAGTTTGTTATTAAATTTAATACTCTTTACTTTTTGTTTAAGTGGTATAAACAATTCCTCTTAACCATTTATTCAAACTCTTATTAAAACTTCCAAATCGCCTTTACATTACTTAATTATTCCTTTAAAATCATTCACAAGATATTTAGGAAAGAATTATTAGGTTTAAAACTATATTTCAAAAGGTAATAGAATTCGCAGCATAAAAGTGACGTGGAAAGTGCTATATAGGCTTATTTGATTTAAACAACTTTTAAACATTTGAAAATTCATATTTTCCATTCCAAATCTCTTTTAAACCATTTTAATAGATTCATAAAATTTATTTCATATTTTTAATCATTTAAAAATATTATTTATAAAGAAATCTCCTTTTCGATTCCGAACTACAAAACCGCGATGATTTTAGAAAATTATTTTGGAAATATTTCAAACTCTACGTGATGAAATATTGATTTTATTTATTTGTTGGAAAACTATTATTATTACGGATCAAATAATTTTTATTTCGAACAAATCTGACTTATAAATCATTCTCTACATCAATTTGAAGTTACAGGTCGAAATTTTCGAACTACCGCTACACGACGAGCTCGATTTTGACAAATTTTGTGAATTGCTTCGAAACTTGTCCGAAACACTTCAAATTTGTTTTAAACCATTTTAAACTATTTTAACTTATTTAAAGCAATATTTTCATCATTTCAAACTCATTTTTCATTTCATTTCATAATATAATATTATATTACTATAATATCACTTTCAATCTTTTTAGATATTTTGAAATCATTAAAAGGCTAAATAATTTCCATATGCACATTTATATGGATTTAATTTCCATTAAATTAACTATGGTTAATTTCTAATCATTTCTCTTATCATCTATCAAACAAGTTATCAATCACATGAACAATCATATAATCAACCAATTTTGCAACCAAGTTATCAAGTGCTTAATTATTCAACATATTTAATCTTTTCAATCATTATACTTAAAATAATTTATGGATTATTTAGTAAATATGAGCACTAACCTTTAACCAAATTGTTTAACTTTCTACCAACATTCATATGTAACAACTCTTCACTATATTTTCTTAACTACAGCAAATGTTTTCCAAAGACTTTCCTTTTGATTCCGACAGCACTTCCTTCTCTTTTTCTCGCTTTGAGCTTCACGAACTTGCTCCTCCCTCTTGATAGGCTCGGCCACACCTTGATACTCCCCTTCCTCCATCATTTCTTCACTTCTTAGATTCTAGACCATGTTTTAATGGTATTCTAAGGTGTTTGGCGAAGTTTGGTGGTGTTTTGACTTTGTTTGATATGGTTTTGAAAAAGTTAGTAAGGAAAAGAAAGAAGAAGAAGCCATCAAAGAGAGCTTCAACAAGGAAGAAGAAGATAGAAATAATGTGAAAAAAGTAGGAAAGTGGTTGGTATTTATAGAAAAAATGAAGTGGTAAGTTACCAAAATATCCCTTTACCAAATTACCAAAATAAACTTACTTACTTCTTAAGTAATCTTAATTTTTTTTAACACTTAACATCACATTTCAATCATCACTTTATGTCATTTTTATTTAAGTATTAAGTAAAGAAAGTAGTAATTATGTTTCTTTGATTTGATGTTTTAGTTTTTGACTTTTGTATTTTCTTTGTCTTTTTATGCTTACTTTTTATTAATTATATTCAAAAAATTTATAAGTACGTTTAGTAAAAGTAAACTTGATTAGTGAATTAATTAATACTTATACTAGTTGAATATATGTTCCTATATAATAAAATAAAGGGGCGACGACGTTGCGACAACTTTTAATCGACAAAACGTCGTTTTTCAACAAAATGTTTTACGATCACATTTTGACGTTTTAGTTAAAATATTTATTTATGTAAACCAAATTTAAAAATAATTTTTTATAATGCTATTTAAAAATATGAATATTCATAAGTAAATTAAATAATTTATTTAACCATTGAAACTTACTTTTCTAAAATCGACATTTTGTCACTTTTGTCATTATAGGCAAATGTTGCTATTTTTATGTATACTTCTCTTTCCAAATCCTATCTAATATTATTTGGATCATATAACCTTACTTATTTTATATTCAAAATCGCTTTAAATAGTATATTTTAAAGTGATCAAATTCTAGGTCGTTACATTCTCCCCTACTTAAAAGAATTTCGTCCTCGAAATTACCCAAACAAAAGTTTGCCTAAAACATTTATCTTCAAACTTAATTCCATATAATATACACAGATCATCCGTGTGAAATATCTTACTTGATATCTTATTCGAATACACAACTTTATTTGAACTAGTGTCGGTCCCTCGATCTTTTAGTACGGACTCTAATCAGGCTCTTTGCTCACAAACTTTTGCTTTCCTTGCATAACCTCAACTATGATAGAAAACTCAAGTATCTAACCAAAATTCCTCATCAATATTCTTTGTCAAGAATCGAGTGATAAATCCCTTTTCAAAGTGGTGTAAACACCTCAAAGTTCCATACTCGAATATTAGATCATCATTGTGTGACCAAATAATTTACATATAATATATGTATTTATTAACTTTCAAAAACTTTTATCTTAAGTTCAAACACTTTATAAAGGTGCTTATTTATATAATCCCTTCAATTATTTTTTTTAAAATATTTTTATTAAAGAAAAATATTCTAAAAAAAATCATTTTTCAAAAGATAATTTATCTTTAAAAAGTTTTTCCCACAATCTTTTATCTCAGTACGTTTCCTTTAACACTAATATTATTTACGAATTATTTCGTAAAACTATTACCTAAGTTTATTACATCTTATAACTTATGTAAATCAATCATATTTCAAAGGCTTAAGTCCAAATCCTTCATTAATGCTGGAATTCATTAATAAAACATTTTCCAGGTTATAATTACTTTTTTTTAAAGAGTTGTTATTATTATATTTCTATCTTTGAAAAATAAATTTTAAAACCACCCGTACTTAAATCATCAAACTCTTAAATCTTTTTTTTAAATTATATTTATAAATTATCCTTATCTTATTTCATTTACTCAAAGTATTTCAATCTTTTACCATAAGTTTTCATAAATTTCTTAGCTCTGTATTAGGTATGATTTGGAAATTTTTGACTGTCCAAAATCAACGAGAATTCCGCTTTATTTTAGCAATTAACGATCCCAATTTATCTTTAGTTTAAGCACTTTTATAAAGATTACTAATCAATGATTCACGTCATTTCTTTAACTTAAGAAAATTATACAGATCGAGTAACTCCAAAATAATCCATTGAACTGGGTACTACCAATAGTATCATTTATCCCCTTAACAAAAAGAGTAATACTTAAGATAAGTGCTTACCATCCGAACACATATCTTGCCAATTTTTAGTTTATTTTCGAGTCAATCGAATTACTTATCATAAAATACCTATTTTTATTTGAAATAATACCATTTTCAAAATCCTTTAGAGATTACTTTATTAAACCTATTTTATAAATTCATTTTATCTTATATTAATTACCTACATTTAAATTACCACAATTCTTTAAATTACTCGAATTTAAATTCTTATTCCTTTTATATTTATCCTTTTACACAATCATTTTCTATTACATTTTTATCTTATGTATTCATTCCTGAAACAAATCTTACTATCAAACACCTTATAGTCAAATCGTGAAACTTAATTCACAAGGTATTTGTACTCAAACTTTTAAATCAAAAAATTAATCACTTTATGATAGTAACTTAACATCATCATATCTTAATTTTTTATTTTGGAATAATATTAAAGATTTGAATTACCTTATCAGATTTTTACTTATTAATTTTCTTTACGAAACATCTTATAGTCAAACTGTGAAATTCTAATCACAAGATGTTCATATTTAAATTTCACTAATCCTGATTTCTAACTATACAGCTTTTCACAATATATACTTTATATTCAAAATATGATCCTGGGTAAAATTATTTCATTTACCAATTTTTATAAAACCAGTGCGTCGGTTCGCCTTATTTGAGTGTTTAGGAATCCCTATCGATTACGTGGAGCTTTCATGCATCGATCAGAATCCATATACCACTCGACAGATTAATCAACACGAAACATTTTTATATCCGATAACAAATACGCGATCATATATAATAACTCAACACTCATTCTAGGCTGTTACTAACCATCTCTCTAACGAATTACTCATCCAAAGGGATTACTAACCCAATCTCTGATGAGTTTTTATCCCACCAAAGTCAAGGTTCTCACTTAACCTTCAGCTCTGATACCAAATGTAATGGCCCATTTTTCCATACCCTTTGAATCGATAATAAACCACACATGTCTAACTCAAATTGCACGAAAAGACGGATCATTAAGGGTAGAATGAAAGTAAAGACAGAATAGAATTTCACACGAATAGAATAACATATATTGTTTCAATCATAATCTTTGCGGTGGAAATTTTAGAATACAATATTAGAGTAACCTAGATTCAGCCTGGACAGTTATGACATCTGCCCATACTTAAAATGTTGATAAACAACAAAATAAATGAAATAAATGTAGCGGATAATAGAATACGTCCATACGATGATGAAGATCTCCAGCTCTCCTCTGGAAACTCCAACCATCTTCAACCTGAAACTACTCGGATCTGACCCAAACATTAAAAATACCCAGATCAGGCTTGATAAACCAGCGTGAGATACTCGAAATTTTAAATGCATAGATCATGACGATGTTACAAAACCTTTGAAAAAAAGGGTATCTCATAAGACCACGCCCACACATAAATACGGACGGATTTTTACCTTATGATAACCAAAACACTTTATACCAAAATACCCATGATATTATTTTTAATGACATTCTTTTGAAAACACTTTTCTAATAAACTTATTCAAATAAGGTATCAATATCTAGACTAAGTCTAAGGTAATATGTCCGGACTAGGTCAACGGAATACCAAATAGAATATATAATACCAAAAGGGGTAGTTGAAATGTTTGCAAGTCATTACAGCTATTTTGGGACTACAATCAAAACCGTAAATCTCCTATTAGGATTGAATTTCCAACATGATAGGGAGCTAGTGGCCGTTTCTCCGATTCACGCATAACAAACATAGTTTCCACGGTGCCTTAATCGCTTTTCTCAAACTAGTCACATGGAACTGTACTTGCTATACTATAACTGATAACCGGTAGTTTCCTGCTTTCCTCAAGCTAACCACTTTATCTAAATGGAGCAATAAATGCCTTAAGGGACATATCCCCTAAAGGGCCCAACGTATTGGACACCACCATGCACACTCACTTATTCCGAATTTGCATCTACTAGACCACATAGTATCCCATCATAACCGGGGTGTGAGGCTCACAAGGCTACGCTCAATTTCTTCAAAGCCACGCTTTTCATACAAAACCACGCTTTGATCATAACAGGTTTCACTTTGAATGCCACACCGTCACTATTTGACTCCCACAAGTATACAACCTCTGAGCTCGTATATCTCATAGAAGGATGTTAAGCTAAGATAAGTTGCCTTCTCCGCCACCAAGCAGATGTACATTTGTAAAAGTCAAAAGTTGTGTCTCAGAAATGCAATGTCAGACATTCGTCCATACAAGTTCGTTCTAGGATTGAACGAAACCGAAGGCACTTTCCTCGGCCATTACAAGGCGAGAAGCCCTTGCAATCCGAAAAAATCTCCATAATGAGGAGACCACTGCTATAAATAACTCTATAATAGGAGCGACCCAAAGCATGTCAACAAGCAGTCCTCATGCTATGAAAATCATGATCTTCAATAATCATCATCTTCAACATGTCTTCACTTTCGAATGTATACATTGGTTCGAAGTGGTTTTCGGATAGGAATACCCCAAATCCGACTTCGGTTCCTTCGAAGCTAATTTATCCGTAAAAAAGATGTTAAGTTCATATGTGGATATGAATCATCAATCAATTACTTCATCTTTTATTTAATCAAATATATTTCTTACATATATTCTTTTTAATTTAGCTCATTTTCTTTGCAAATGTATATGGAATAACTAAGCCTCATTTATCAAATCATTTGATTTGTTTAAACCTTTCTTAAATCTTGGAATAATTCCAAATCATTCTCTCTTTTACTTAGGATTTTTTTTCTTCAATTATTCATTAAATCTTAATCAAATATTACTTATATTCAAGTTATAACTTTTAACTTAGGGAAAATATTCCTAAATCATTCATTAAATCTTAATCAAAGATTTCTTTCTTAACTTCAAATCATATTCTTGCAAATCAAAAATTTTCATAACAAAGCACAACTCCCACCTTAAATATGGTAAATTTCACCTCTAGAGACTAATGGCAAGTATTTCTACATCATGCAAATCTTTGTCATCAATATATTTTATTTTTAAAATTAATTTGAAGGGGTTTTCGGATAGGAATCACCCAAATCCGATCCTGGTTTTTCAGATAGGAATCACCCAAATCAGATCCCCTTTCCTTTGGATAGGAATGACCTAAAGCTGATCTTGGTTCTTTTGTGATAATCATCGATAAAAATATGTTAAGTTCATATGGGGTTTCGAAAATTAGTTTAAAGTGATTTGTTGATAGGAATCACCCAAATCCAATCCCGGTTCTTCGGATAGGAATCATCCGAATCCAATCTCGGTTCCTTCAAAACCAATTATCGATAAAAGATTTTAAGTGGTTAATTAACAATCAAAGAATTTTTTTCTTTTCTTTTATTTTGGAAAAAGTTAAATATGATCTTTTACAAAATCCGAGCTTTCCTTTCGATCTGTTCCACCTCTAGCCTAAAAAGAGAAAACATAGGCCAAGTAAGTTCAGGGCATTGGTTGCTCCATCCCTAACCTTAGTTAAACACCTTGTTTTATCTTCTCAGATCTCACAGGCGAGACAAATGTACTAGTCGTTTTCACATACTCAGTTTGTTATTCCAAATCGACTTTACATTACTTAATTATTCCCTTAAAATCATTCACAAAATATTTAGGAAAGAATTATTAGGTTTAAAAATACATTTCAAAAGGTTACACAATTCGCAGCATAAAAGTGCTGCGGAAAGTGCTATATAGGCTTACTTGATTTAAACAACTTTTAAACATTTGAAAATTAATATTTTCCGTTCCAAATCTCTTTTAAACAATTTTAATAGATTTCTCAAATATTTTTCATATTTTAATCATTTGAAAATATCATTTATAAAGAAATCTCTTTTTGGATTCCGAACTGCAAAACCACGATGTTTTTAGAAAATTTATTTGGACGTATTTCAACTTCTACTTGATGAAATCTTGATTTTCTTTCTTCGTTGGAAAACTATTATCATTGTGGGAAAATGAATTTTTATTTCGAAGAAATCTGACTCATAAATCGTTCTCTACGTCAATTTGAAGTTAAGGGTCAAAATTTATGAACTATCGCTACGAGACGAGCTCGATTTTGACCAATTTTGTGAATTGCTTCGAAACTTGTCCGAAACATTTCAAATTTATTATAAACCATTTTAAACTATTTAAATTATTTAAAACAATTTTTTCATCATTTCAAACTCATTTTTCATTTCATTTCATATTATAATATTATATTACTATAATATCATTTTCAATCTTTTTATACATTTTGAAATCATTGAGTGACTAAATAATTCCATGCATACATTTATATGGATTTAATATCCATTGAATTAATTATGGTTAATTTCTAATCATTTCTCTTATCATTTATCAAACAAGTTATCAATCGCATATACAATCATATAATCAACCAATTTTGCAACCAAGTTACGATACATTTAATTGTTTAACATATTTAAACTTCTCAATTATTATACTTGAAATAATTTATGGATTAATTAGTAAATATGAGTACTCACCTTTAACCAAATTGTTTAACTTTCTACCAACATTCATATGTAACAACGCTTCACTACATCTTCTTAACTACAACAAATCTTTTTCGTAGACTTTCTATTTGATTTCGGCAGCACTTCCTTCTCTTTTTTTTCGCTTCGTAGCTTCAAGAAAATGCTCCTCCTTCTTAACAGGCTTGACCACGCCTTGATCCTCCTCTCCCTCCATCATTTCTTTACTTCTTAGATGCTAAACCATGTTTTAATGGTATTCTAAGGTGTTTGGCAAAGTTTGATGGTGTTTTGACTTTGTTTGATATGGTTTAGAAAAGGTTAGTAAGGAAAAAAAAGAAGAAGAAGTCATTAAAGAAAGCTCTAAGTAGGAAGAAGAAGAAGGTAGAAATAGTGTGAAAACAAGTGAGAAAGTGGTTGGTATTTATAGAAAAAAATGGAGTGGTAAGTTACCAAAATATCCCTTTACCAAATTAACAAAATAACCTTACTTCTTAAGTAATCTTATTTTTTTCAACACTTAATATCACATTTCAAATCATTACTTTATGTCATTTTTACTTAAGTATTAAGTAAAGAAAGTAATTATTATGTTTCATTGATTTGATGTTTTACTTGTTGACCTTTTATTTTCTTTGTCTTTTTATGCTTACTTTTTGTTAATTATATTCTATAATTTTCTAATTATGTTTAGTAAAAGTAAACTTGATTAATGAATTAATTAATACTTATACTATTTGAATATATGTTCATATAAGAAAATAAAGCTGCATTCACATTGCGACAACTTTTAATCAACAAAATGTCTTTTTTCGACAAAATGTTTTACAGTTTAGTTAAACTATTTATTTATGTAAATCAAATTTAAAACTAAATTTTTATAATGCTATTTAAAAATGTGAACACTCATAAATAAATTAAAATAATTTATTTAACAGTTGAAACTTACTTTTCTAAAATCAGCATTTTGTTACTTTTGTCGTTATAGGCAAATGTTACTATATTTGTGTATACTTCTCTTTCCAAATCCTATCTATTATTATTTGAATCATATAACCTTACATATTTTATATTTAAAATTCTTTAAATAGTATATTTCAAAGTGGTCAAATTCTGGGTCGTTGCAATTAAAATCAAGAGATAGTTTAAAATCAAGAGAAGATTTTGAAATTAGTATGACTAAAAATAGTTTTTGAATTAAAGATAAAATGTCTAAATTGATAGAGATGATTTTAAAAAGATATTTTTGAACAAAATAAATCATTTTGAAAATATGGTGGATTCCATTCCTCTAGAGAAGATCGTGGGTACCATCCCACTATTAAAGCGAGAAGGTAGATTCCATTCCACAATTAAAATCCAAATAAGATTTTAATGCTATTAGGAAGTGTTAACATAAATCTAGAGTCTATTACTTATCCTGATATCTTGAACTCTTGAACTCTTGTCTTGATGTATTGAACTCTTGATACTCATGAGTCTTCAGTCTTGAATTCATCAGTCTTGAATCTTTATACAGTCTTGAATCTTTATATTGTACAGTCTTCATTCTCAGTACCTGCATATACACACACACACACATACACACACACACACACACACATATATATATATCTTGCATATATATATATCTAGTTATTGTTCATATTTTATAACAAGTCCTAAGGTTGTTGTCATCAAAACCATCATTTTGGGAACTAACAACCTCCCCCCTTTTCTATGTTTATAAAATCTACTTCCAACAATTTCCGATTCTACTATGACTCCCCCTTATTCCAACAACTCTTCCTTAATCTACTAACTCCCCCTTAATCTAAGCCTATCTAACCTATTTTATAATTCTCCCCTTTGTCATCAACAAAAACCTAAGCCTAAACTACATAACTCCCACTTAAACTAATACTATAAAACTAAATGCTAATAATGAAGTATGATACGCGAAACATAAATCTAATTTTGTTATATGTGATGTTACATTACACATATGAAATAGAGATACAAATATATATAGGTAAACAAATTACAAAAACATTAATATATTAATAGTCAAACGAGAGTCCTTGACAATTGGCGACTTATGAATCGAACAATAAGGGTAATGGAGAGAAAAGTTTCCATGTAGTTTGACCAAATTACCATTTTTTAAAATAGACTTCTCCAACACAAATAACTTTATCGTCTTCGTCCATTTGCGCTTCTTCTGCTTCTTAATTTAGTAAAGGTTGATTGATTCAAGGATTTGGTCAGAATATCAGCCATTTGATTCTCAATGTTGATAAATTCAAGAGAAATAATCTCTTTACTTTTATTATCTCTGAGAAAATGATGTTTGATATCAATATGTTTGGTTCTGACATGATGAGTAGGATTTTTGGATAAATTTACTGCACTTGTGTTCTCACAATAAATTGGTGATTTTGAAATATTTAATCCAAAATCCTTTCGGGTCTGTTGCATATAGATAACTTGTGAACAAGCCAAAGCAGCAGAGATATATTCTGCTTCAGTTGTTGATATGAGACAGCAGTTTGCTTTTTTACTTAATCAAAAAACCAGAGAATGTCCTAAAAAGTGACAAGTTCCATTTGTACTTTTTTGATCTGAATTACAACCAGCGTAGTCAGCATCACAATATGAGATTAAATCAAATGAATCATTTTTAGGGTAAAATAGGCCATAGTCTAAAGTGTGTTTAACAAATCTTAGGATACGTTTGACAACTTTTAAACGGATTTCTTTGGGTTGAGGTTGGTATCTTGCACAGTGTAACGTTTGGGATTTTTGACTCACGAAAGTTGACATTAATACGTCCACTGTATCAACTGCCGAGCAATCGAAGGCCGAAAAACCGAACCGTTAGGGTTAAAGAAGAGGTAGAAGATAGAAGAAGAAAGAAAGAAGAAGAAAACAGAAACAATAACAGAATCTCTCAATCGCAGTGGAACAACGTATAATAGATAAATGAACAGTCTTTAAATAAAAAGAACTGTATCAGTTATTACATTATATCACATTACATTACATTATCAGAGTTTACAACAACAAGCAGCGGAAAAGAAATACTACATACTAATTGATACGCCACGCCATCCAGCTTGCCTCTAGATCTTTACAGCAACTCCTAAATTCCAGAATGACCTGATAACCTGACTCTAGACTGCCCGTGTTAAAATTGGTGGGCACCTAGAGTTTAAGAAGGAAACAATAAACTCCAGGTCAGTCATGGGACTGGTGTGAGAACTTAAAACAATTATATCTTTAAAAATAAACAAAGAAATATTTTAAAATGGATTCGTAATGCTTTTAGGAAATGTAACTACCATAAGGCCTCCCGCCATACACACAATGCAAACGCAGAACTTGGAGGAGATTTCTCCTTATGATAGTCAAAGATTCTTGATACGCAAATTTCTTTTCAATATTATTTTTATAAGTGCAAAATGTGGAAAACTATTTCGAAAGTAGAATATAAATCTTAGCCAGCATAGGTACCATTATAGTATGCCTACTATAGCTACCATATTAGATGGCAGGTTCTACAACTAAAACCGTAAAGGGCTCGTATTGGATGAATGGATTTCCAACAAGTGGTCGGGCAAAGGAACTTCCCAAATAAAATGGAACGCCTCTGGAGGAACGTCCCCAGATCCTAACCGGATCTCTGCTAGACAAGGCCGGGTTACCTCTTGCTGGGTAACTACTGACACGAGTATGCTATCCCCCGATTGTATGCGACCTTTATCCGAGGATCCTCTCAACCAACAACCACAAAGTAATAAGTTTGCAGCAACCACAAAGTAAGTATCTGGGCTCCATACCATGATACCACTTATAATCCAGAAGGAAATGACACCCCCTAAGAGGGCGCTATCCTCAAATAACCTTGATGCTACGATTCCTGTTTCGACCACAACCGGGTTGTGAAGTTTGACGAAGTCTCGTCCACAAAGCTATGCTTTTCACAAAAGCCACACTTTGATCAACAAAAGATCAACAACACTCAGCATGCCACATTACCAAATTGGGAGTATATCACTGATAACCATCAACTACATAACCTCTGAGCTCGTACGTCTCAGAGAAGGGTGTTAAGTTAAGAGAATAAATTCTCCGTCACCAACAGAAATGTATTTGAAAGAAATCTGCTTTATATCTCAAAATGTAATGTCAGACATACAATCCATAAAAGTTTGTTCTAGGTTCGAACAGAACCGAAGGCACTTCCAAAGAAGCCCTTACAATCCGGGTATTCACAATCCCCATCGAACTTCCCATCACAAAGGAAATCTCTATACCGTAGCTATCGGTGTAGAGACAATCGATAGGTCATCCTATCATCCTTGCAAATACCGAGTCTTCAACACCGGTCTTCAAATGTTATCCATTACGACGAATCACTATTCGGAATGGGATTTATGACCCAAAGGTCCTCTCCCGGCTAAACCGAATAACGAGCGCTTATTTATAAAAATAAGTGTTCATTCAGATTTCAACAAATCACAACAATTTTCACTTTGATCTTTTAAATAAAAGATCCATCACAATCACAAATATTCGATGTGGTTTCCAGATATCCACTTGGAATCCAACCCCTGATTGCATCGAAATTCAAATGCCATTCCAAGGCAAATATTGATAGTCGGTTATTTAACTATCAATCAACATTCACTACAATCTCCAGATTTAAATAATTTTCACAATTATTTATTTTCAAAATATCTTCGCAAGATATATTTTCACACTTCAACCATTTGAAAACCAATTTCAAATATTCACTTTCAATTTATCTTTAAAAGATATAATCTCAAAACATTTCACTTCATATTGGAAAACATTTCCATACTTATTTAATAATAAGTAATTCACAAATCATTTTCAACATTTGGAAAATATTCAATATACTTAAATCACAATTAAGCCTATAATTTATTCTTTAAGGAAAACATTCTCTTAAACACCTTTATTTCGGTCAAAAACGAATGTTGCGTAAAACATCGTTACGACAACCCAAAATCACTAGTATAAGGATTCAAAATTAAGACAGATATATAAATCCCAATGCTATACAAAAACATTTCCTTTCGAAAATCATTTTCTATAAAACATTGTTATAGTCCATCTTTTCCTCATTTCTCGAAAACGTCTATTTCAACAATAAATGTTGAAATATATGGTTTCGATCCTTAACACATTTTAAAACAACTTCAAATCGTTTTAATTCTATTTAAAATATCACTTCCTAAAACATTTCTTTTAATATATTATTCACTGTCCAAAATCGTGAATATAAATCGTTTATCAAATTCAACACTTCTACATATTTAATTAAAGGATTATCCACCGTCCAAAATCGTGGATATATCTCCTCTAATAAGCTTTCATATTTACTTATCAAATTCGATTGGTTTTCGGATTTATAAAACAACGTTTATAAATTCACATCTATATATTTTATAAAAACTTCAACTTATAAAATCCCTTAATTAACGAATTCTATTTAAATCTCATTTAAATGCCAAAATCCAATTTATAAGTTAATTACTTATAAATCTTTTATTTTACAAAATCTGTTCATTTTATAACTTCACGATTTATAAATCTATAAATTTCATTCACTTATGAAATCCATTTATACTTCATTTTAACACTTATAAAAACTCGTTTTATAACTCCAATATTTTAATTTATAAATATCAATTTTATAAACCTTTTATATAAACCATTTATAATAATTCAAAAAATCCCAATTTAAACCATTTTACAAATTAATCAACTACTTATTTCAAAAATTACATTTCGGTTATATTTCACATAAATCATAATTTTTATAACATAAGAATTATAACGTTTATTTATTTAAAATGAATCAATTCCAAAATTCAATAAAATGTATACTTTCAAAAATAACTTGAAAACCCTTTTAAATTCAAAATCGTTACTTTAACATTTTTAAAACTCCAAAAAGGCCCGATGCTGCAACAGCACTAAATATAACAATCACGGCATCCAAAACATCATATATCCTATGATAACAGAATATATCACAATATCTGTAAATAAATCAATACTGTTGAGGAATCCAGTTGGATCCCTCCAACCTGTTTCCCTACATCCACAGATGTTAGCACAACACCAATCCCATTTCAAGACGAAATATCGCGGTACAAGGGTTTATATAATATTATCCGCTATTATGCGGCGCAAAAGGGTCTCATCCGCTATGTAATGCGGGAAAATCAACTCCAAGTACATACCAATTCCCCTTCAAGATGGAATATCGCGGTATATGTGTTTAATAAATAATATCCGCTTAATATACGTCGTATAGGGTCTATTTCAATACAATAGATAATAATTTATCATTCAATCACACAATCAAGCAATTTTAAATTTAACTATTTAAAAATTTAAATCGAAATAATTCGATTGAGTGAGAAATTCTCACCTTGTTACAAATAACAGTTGAAGTGTTTTATTTCGAATAAAATTAAATGCGCGTTTAATTTTACCCAAAAATTTCACTAGCTCCAATCAACTCCAATCCAGCTCCATCACGTAGTATTCGTCAATACGAACCCGACACAATTCGTTTCGTCCAAAACGGACCTCGTATGAAATAGATATGATATTTTAAACATGGTACAAATTTATAATATAAAATAATTTACATTTTCTTTTTATTTTTAAACCTTCTTCCTATCTGGGCCGTTCATTTCTGTTCAACAAATCGTGGCCGTCCCCTCCTTCTTCCATCTCCAGGTTAATGTCGCATACCCAAACCCAAAACCGCCTCCAATTCATGAATTAATGCGTGCTACTCCATCACTTCGACGATGATCGAGCTCCACCACTTTGAAGCACGTCACCCACTCCACTCTCGGCTCGAACGAGACAAAGCTTGGTCGTGTATTCACGTTGAAAAACATGCACGAACCGGTGATGAGCACGACCCTCTAGCGACCACCACAATGCTCCGATGATAATCAAAACCGTATGGATCTAAAGATCTTGCCAAGCTCTATCGTTTTCTAGTTGAAAGTTTCTTGAATTAATGCGTGGATTAGAAGAGATTAAAGGAAGAAGAAATGAACAAATATCGGCCATTAAATTTAATTGGCGGCTAGGGCTTATAGAATTAGGGTTTGTGCAAATGTGAATGTTTAAGGTCCTTTTATAGAAAATTCTCAAACACTATTCATCCGAAATTTTTCCGAACTCCAAACGAAATGTGGCGCCTGACGTTTATAATGTTTTACCCCCATTCCAAACGCAACGGAATATATATCGAGAGCCAATTCGATCATATTTGAAAGATAAGTTTTCGAATTGAATTATTTAAATTTAAAATTCACTCAAACCGATTTCTACGCGTTTTAGCTTGCCCTGGACAAACCGTAAGTCCAATTGACACGAAATTTGAAACCATACAATGATTTAACATTACGGATCCGATGAAACTGGTTTCGTCGAAATCCGAGACTATTTGAAAAATGGCTATTTTTACGCGTCAATTAAATATTAAAATATTCAATTTCTACAATTTAACTTTTAATTCAATTTTAAAAGTTCTATAACATCATTCTAACTCCAATATGATTTAATATAACTTTACAAATCAATTTTAATAACTATAAACCCAATTTCCAATTATTTCTGTAATTTCAAATATTAATTTATCGATTTAATTATCCAATGAAATCTAGATATTCGAAATAAAATTCTATTCGACTTACAAATTTTACTTATTAATATTTAAAAATAAATTAAATATACGAATTTCAAATGATAGAAATTATGGGTCGTCCCTTAAAAGAATTTCGTCCTCGAAATTACCAAGTAAGAAAAAGTTACAGAATCCATTAACTTTTCAAAACCATTCAAATTAGATTTCAAATTCACCTAAGTGTTTAACTTTCCCAAAATCCAATAGTTAAACTTTTTACAATAACTTCACTAGGTTTTCAAATCATACTTAGTTATCTTTTCAGAACCAACTATATCGTTTAACTTTTCACTCCAAAATAAATAGTTTTCAAAAAATTTCAATTTTCTCAAAAAATATTCGAACGCCTTAAATTTTCAGAACGCCAGCGTCTTTTTTGCGCGGCTCGATCCAAAAAAATGGCCATCTCATCAAAGTAATGAGGCATCCCGCAGGAAAAAAGTGTAAAAGTACGATATGTAATCCGAGATATGTACCTTATATATTATTAGCGAGCATATACGGCTAATATAGCATGAAAGCGAGCTCCAAATGCAAAGCAAGCACAATCCACACCTATTAAACACTCAACAATAATGAGAAACATGCATATATGAAAGTAATGTCAATATACAACATATATCACTACAACAACTACATATGCCAATATAGCAAATGCAACAAAAGCAATAAATGCAATCATCAACCAACTAGCATTCAACTAACATCCATAACCAAATCAATACACTTTCATTTCTCATTAATATTCAATGAATTAGTTTTCCAGTTTAAATCACATTTGATTCATTAACATTGGATTTGCTAGCATTCATTCATATTCAATTTGAATTAGTTTCCATTCACTAATTTGTATTCAAGTTTGTTCACTTCCAAATCAAATTCAATTCTATTTAGATTTACTTACTTCCAATTTGAATTCAATGATTTATAGCTTTCATTTTCATTTATTCAATTTCATATGGATTTCTATAAAATCAACTAACCATCATCTAACAAACAATGTATATCCAACATTACCAAATTTCTTTACTTTTCTTACATTCATTCAATTTGGTTCATCACTTTTAATTAGCTTTAATGAATTAATACTTACATCCATTATTTCATATCAATTTATTTACATTCAATTGATCTAACATTCAATCCTTTTATTTAATTCAATTGCTAATTCATTTAACCACAAAAGTTGAATTTCATTACATAACTCAAGTTCATATTCATCACTTCACTTTATTAATTTACTTCGATACCAAAATCAACTTCATTCAACATTACTTAAGTTATATTCCATTTCAAACATCATTTGTTTAACTTAACTTGAATTTCCACTTATAAATCAAATTCATATTCCAATTCCAGTTCTATTTACATACAAATTCGAAATGGATTTCAATTTCATTTTTTTGCACTCGCAAATTTTATTTATTCATTCACAATTTATTTTCCAACTTAATAATTGTATTCCAATCATTTTATATAACATTTCAGAGTCTTTTCAATCTTTCAAAACCATTTTTGAAACCAATTCAATTATCCTTTGAATTTCAAAACCCAAACCCAAATTTTCCAAACAACTTGGCAGCAATCCCACTTTTAGAAACCCGAAAATGAACACCGATGATGTCGCGATCATCATCGGAATTATTTTCCAGCGACCAAAAAGAGTTTAGAGCTTTCTTCCTTTCATTTTTTTTTTCCAAAACCCTTGAAAACCATTTTCACACTCAAAAAGAAATTTAATCTTTTCCAAATTGAACCCTTTCAAAGCATTTCCAATATTCCTCTGGAATTTTACTTCAAATTACAAATCATATCTACAATTTATATTCTTTAATTCTATTTGTATGTGAATTTATTTCTAAACTTTGGAGTTACGATTTCAATTTCTTTTTCAACATTAATGACAAAAATTCAATATCATCACTTTCTAGCAACCAAGCAATCATATATTATAATAATTCATAGAAAATTTTCCCCTCTATTAAATACGAAAATAATTTAGGTAAAATTATTTCATTTACCCTATATTAAAACGATATCGTGTCGAATTTGTTCTGTACAAGTGTTTAGAGATTTCTATCAATAACGTTAATTACCTATATTGACCAGAGTCCATATACCACTCAACAAACCAATCAAAAAAATGTAAAACAAATTTTATATTCACTAACAAATACGCGCTCATAGCTATTATTACACTCACACTCATTCTAGAGTACTACTGACTCTATCCCTAATGAGTAACACCCAACAGAGCTAAGGTTGTCGCTTAACCAAAAGCTCTGATACCAGATGCAACGTTTGGGATTTTGGACTCACGAAAGTCGACATTAATACGTCCACTGTATCAACTGCCGAGCAATCGAAGGTCGGAAAAACGAACCGTTAGGGTTAAAGAAGAGGTAGAAGAAAGAAGAAGAAAGAAAGAAGAAGAAAACAGAAACAATAACAGAATCTCTCAATCGCAGCGGAACAACGTATAATGGATAAATAAATAATCTTTAAATCAAAAGAACTATATCAGTTATTACATTATATCACATTACATTACATTATCAGAGTTTACAACAACAAACAGCGGAAAATAAATACTATACTAATTGATACGCCACGCCATCTAGCTTGCCTCTAGATCATTACAGCAACTCCTGAATTCCAGAATAACTTGATAACCTGACTCTAGACTACCCGTATTAAAATTGGTGGGCACCCAGAGTTTAAGAAGGAAACAATAAACTCCAGGTCAGTCATGGGACTGGTGTGAGAACTTATAACCGTTATATCTTTAAAAATAAACAAAGAAATATTTTAAAATGGATTCGCAATGCTTTTAGAAAATGTAACTACCATAAGGCCTCCTGCCATACACACAATGCAAACGCAGAACTTCGAGGAGAACTCTCTTTATGATAGTCAAAGATGCTTGATACGCAAATTTCTTTTCAATATTATTTTATAAGTGCAAAATGTGGAAAACTATTTCGAAAGTAGAATATAAATCTTAGCCAGCATAGGTACCATTATAGTATGCCTACTATAGCTACCATATTAGATGGCAGGTTCTACAACTAAAACCGTAAAGAGCTCATAATGGATGAATGGATTTCCAACAAATGGTCGGGCAAAGGAACTTCCCAAATAAAATGGAACGCCTCTGGAGGGACGTCCCCGAATCCTATCCGGATCTCTGCTAGGCAAGGCCGGGTTACCTCTAGCTGGGTAACTACTGACACGAGTATGCCATCCCCCGTTGTATGCGACCTTTATCCGAGGATCCTCTCAACCAACAACCACAAAGTAATAAGTTTGCAGCAACCACAAAGTAAGTATCTGGGCTCCATACCAAGATACCACTCATAATCCAGAAGGAAATGACATACTCTCAGAGGGCACCATCCTCAAATAACCTTGCTGCTACGATTCCTGTTTTGACCACAACCGGGTTGTGAGATTTGACGAAGTCTCATCCACAAAGCTACGCTTTTCACAAAAGCCACGCTTTGATCAACAAATGATCAGCAACACTCAGCATGCCACACTACCAAATTGGGAGTATATCACTGATAACCATCAACTACATAACCTCTGAGCTCCTACGTCTCAGAGAAGGGTGTTAAGCTAAGAGAATAAATTCTCCGCCACCAACAGAAATGTATTTGAAAGAAATCTGCTTTATATCTCAAAATGTAATGTTAGACATACAATCGATACAAGTATGTTCTGGGTTCGAACAGAACCGAAGGCACTTCCAAAGAAGCCCTTGCAATCCGGGTATTCACAATCCCGATCGAACTTCCCATCACAAAGGAAATCTCCATATCGTAGCTATCGGTGCAGAGACAATCGATAGGTCGTCCTATCATTCTTGCAAATACCGGTCTTCAAATGCTATCCATTACGACGAATCACTATTCGGAATGGGATTTATGACCCAAAGGTCCTTTCCCAGCTAAACCGAATAACGAGCGCTTATTTATAAAAATAAGTGTTCATTCATATTTCAACAAATCACAACAATTTTCACTTTGATCTTTTAAATAAAAGATCCATCACAATCACAAAGATTCGATGCGATTTTCGGATATCCACATGGAATCCGACCCCTGATCGCATCGAAATTCAAACGCCATTCAAAGAAAAATATTGATAGTCGGTTATTTAACTATCAATCAACATTCACTACAATTTCACATTTAAATAATTTTCACAATTATTTATTTTCAAAATATCTTCGCAAGATATATTTTCACACTTCAACCATTTGAAAACCAATTTCAAATATTCACTTTCAATTTATCTTTAAAAGATATAATCTCAAAACATTTCACTTCATATTGGAAAATATTTCCATACTTATTTAATAATAAGTAATTCACAAATCTATTTATTTTCAACATTTGGAAAATATTCAACATACTTAAATCACAATTAATTATATAATTTATTCTTTAAGGAAAACATTCTCTTAAACACCTTTGTTTGGGTCAAAACGAATATTGCGTAAAACATCGTTACGACAACCCAAAATCACTAGTATAAGGATTCGAAATTAAGATAGACATATAAATCCCAATACTATACAAAAACATTTCTTTTCGAAAATCATTTTCTATAAAACAGTGTTATAGTCCATCTTTTCCTTATTTCTCGAAAACGTCTATTTCGACAATAAATGTTGAAATCTATGGTTTCGATCCTTAACAAATTTTAAAACAAGTTCAAATCATTTTAATTCTATTTAAAATATCACTTCCTAAAACATTTCTTTTAATATATTATTCACTGTCCAAAATCGTGAATATAAATCGTTTACCAAATTCAACACTTCTACATATTTAATTAAAGGATTATCCACCGTCCAAAATCGTGGATATATCTCCTTTAGTAAGCTTTCATATTTACTTATCAAACTCGATTGGTTTTCAAATTTATAAAACAACGTTTATAAATTCACATCTATATAAATTTTATAAAAACTTCAACTTATAAAATCCCTTAATTAACGAATTCTATTTAAATCTCATTTAAATGCCAAAATCCAATTTATAAGTTAATTACTTATAAATCTTTTATTTTACAAAATCTATTCATTTATAACTTCACGATTTATAAATCTATAAATTTCATTCACTTACGAAATCCATTTATACTTCATTTTAGCACTTATAAAAACTTGTTTTATAACTCTAATATTTTAATTTATAAATATCAATTTTATAAATCTTTTATATAAACCATTTATAATAATTCAAAAAATCTAAATTTAAACCATTTTACAAATTAATCAACTACTTATTCAAAAATCACATTTTGGTTATATTTCACAAAAATCATAATTTTTATAACATAAAAATTATAACGTTTATTTATCTAAAATGAATCAATTCCAAAATTCAATAAATTGTATACTTTCAAAAATCACTTGAAAACCCTTTTAAATTCAAAATCGTTACTTTAACATTTTTAAAACTCCAAAAATAGGCCCAATGATGCAACAACACTAAATATAACAATCACGGCATCCAAAACATCATATATCCTATGATAATAGAATATATCACAATATCTGTAAATAAATCAATACTGTTGAGGAATCCAGTTGGATCCCTCCAACCTGTTTCCCTGCATCCATAAATGTTAGCACAATATCAATCCCGTTTCAACACGGAATATCGCGGTACATGGGTTGATATAATATTATCCGCTAGTATGCGGCGCAATAGGGTCTCATCCGCTATATAATGCGGGAAAATCAACTCCAAGTACATATATAATACAAATTCCACTTCAAGATGGAATATCGCGGTATATGTGTTTAATAAATAACATCCACTTAATATACGACGTATAGGGTCTATTTCAATACAATAGATAATAATTTATCATTCAATCACACAATCAAGCAATTTTAAATTTAACTATTTAAAAATTTAAATCGAAACAATTCGATTGAGTAGAAGTTCTCACCTTGTTTCAAATAACAGTTGCAGTATTTTATTTCGAATAAAATTAAACGCGCGTTTAATTTTACCCAAAAATTTCACTAGCTCCAATCAACTCCAATCTAGCTCCATCGCGTAGTATTCGTCAATACGAACCCGACGCAATTCGTTTCGTCCAAAACGGACCTCGTATGAAAAAGATATGATATTTTAAACATCGTACAAATTTATAATATAAAATAATTTACATTTTCTTTTTATTTTTAAACCTTCTTCCTATCTGGGCCATTCGTTTCTGTTCAACTAATCGTGGCCGTCCCCTCCTTCTTCCATCTCCAGGTTAATGTCGCGTACCCAAACCCAAAACCGCCTCCAATTTATGAAATAATGCACGCTACTCCATCACTTCGATGAAGATCGAGCTCCACCACTTTGAAGCACGTCACCCACTCCACTCTCGGCTCGAATGAGACGAAGCTCGGTCATGTATTCACATTGAAAAACGTGCACAAACAGGTGATGAACGCGACCCTCTAGCGACCACCACAATGCTCCGATGATAATAAAAAACCGTATGGATTTGAAGATCTTGCCAAGCTCTATCGTTTTCTAGTTGAAAGTTTCTTGAATTAATGCGTAGATTAGAAGAGATTAAAGAAAGAAGAAACGAATAAATATCGGCCATTAAAACTTAACTGGCGGCTAGGGCTTATAGAATTATGGTTTGTGCAAATGTGAATGTTTAAGGTCCTTTGACAGAAAATTCTCAAACACTATTCATCCGAAAATTTTCCGAACTCCAAACGAAGTGTGCCGCCTGGCGTTTATAATGTTTTACCCCCATTCCGAACGCAATGGAATATATATCGGGAGCCAATTCGATCATATTTGAAAGATAAGCTTTCGAATCGAATTATTTAAATTTAAAATTCACTCAAACCGATTTCTACGCGTTTTAGCATGCCCCGAACAAACCGTACGTCCGATTGACATGAAATTTGAAACGATACAATGATTTAACATTACGGATTCGATGAAACTAGTTTCGTCGGAATCTGAGACTTTTTGAAAAATGGCTATTTTACTCGTCAATTAAATATTAAAATATTCAATTTCTACAGTTTAACTTTTAATTCAATTTTAAAAGTTCTATAACATCATTCTAACTCCAATATGATTTAATACAACTTTACAAATAACCCAATTTCTAATTATTTCTATAATTTCAAATATTAATTTATCGATTTAATTATCCAATTAAATCTAGATATTCGAAATAAAATTCTATTCGACTTACAAATTTTACTTGTTAATATTTAAAAATAAAGTAAATATACGAATTTCAAATGGAAGAAATTCTGGGTCGTTACACACGGAGACAGACACTATTCATGATATCAGGACTACTCGCAGTTATATAGAGTAGCGATCTAATCATTCCCCTGTAATGTCTTTGATCAGCATCTTTTAACATGTCTTCTTTATTTAAGGCTTCATTGGTTGCCATAAGAGTGAGTATTCCACTTGCAGTGGTCATACCAAACTTACTAATTAGACCCCTAGCATACTTTTCTTGACTAATGAAAATACAGCTATCTAATTGTTTTATTTGCAATCCTAAAAAGAAAGTAAGTTAACCCATATGATTCACCTCAAACTCTTTTGTCATTATTTCAGAAAACTTTTTGTTCATTTCATTATTTGTTGATTGTAATAGGTAAGATCTTAGTCTATCATTCCAGGCTCTAGGAGCTTGTTTCAGACCATATAAAGTTTTCTTTAATTTGTAAACATGATTTGATAACTTTTCTTCTTCAAAAAGTGGGTGTTGTTCAACATAAACATCTTCTTTAACAAAACCATTTAAAAATGCACTTTTGACGTCCATTTGAAATAATTTGAAATCATTATGGTTTGTGAAAGTAAGTATAGTTCTAATGGCTTTTAATCTTGCTATGGATGCAAAGGTTTCATCATAGTCTATTCCTTCTTCTCGACAGTAACCTTGTCCGACTAATTGAGCTTTATTTCTAACGACCTCACCTTGTTCATTCATTTTATTTTTATAAGCTCATTTAGTTCCTATTATAGTTTTGTCCTCAGGTCTAGGAACAAGTTCCTATACATCGTTTTTGGTGAATTTATTCAGTTCTTCTGCATAGCAAGATTCCATGAATCATCAGATGATGCTTCCTTTAGATTTTTGGATTCAATAGTTGATATAAAAGCTACATTACTCATCTTGTTTAGTTGATTTCTTGTTCTAACAATAGATTCTATATTTCCTAGTATATTTTCTATCGGATGATCTTTTGAAAGCCTGATCTTTTTATTAAGATGAATGGTTTCACAATTCGTTTCGTTTGATTTATTATTTAAAGTAACAAAATCATCTTCATCATTTATTTGAACAAAATCTTTGAAATTTTCATCAAAAGATACATGCATTGTTTCTTCAATGGTGCTAGTTTTAAATTGAAACTTTGTATGCTTTACTTCTATTAGAATATCCGATAAAGATTCCTTTGTCGAATTTAGGATCAAATTTATCCAAATTGTCCTTTTTATTTAGAATAAAGCATTTACTTTCAAAACCTTTAAAATAAGATACATTTGGTTTCTTATTGAAAAGAAGTTGATATGGTGCTTTATTAGTTACAGGTCCAATTAAAACCCTATTCAGAATGTAACAAGCTGCAATGACTGCTTCAACCCTAAAATTTCTTGGTAATTTACTATCTGAAAGCATAGTTCTTGCACACTCTTGAATCATCCTATTTTTACGCTCTACCACTCCATTTTTTTATGGAGTTTTTGGAAAAGAAAAATTATGGGTTATTCCCTTTTGATTACAGAAATTCTCAAAATTTTCATTTTCAAATTCTCCATCATGACACTACGAATAGTTTTGATTTTTAAAGAAAGTTTTTTTGCAAAAGTTTTAAATGAATCAAAAGCTTTACTTTTATGTTTCAGAAAAATTGTCGTGTAAATCTAGAATAATCATCTACAATTGTAAAAACATATTTACTATGATTTATTGACTAAATTTAAGATGGACTAAATAGATCTAAATGAAGTAACTCAAGAGGTTTTAAAGTTGAAATCATATCTGTCAATTTAAATGAACTCTTTATAAGTTTTTCTAATTGACAAGCATCACATATACTATCCACTTTAGAACCCATTTTAGGGAGACCTCTTACTAGATCAAGTTTTGAAAATCTAGACAAGAGTTTGAAATTCAAGTTCCTAAATCTTTTATGCCCAATCCAAGGGTCACTTGTATTAGCCAAAAGACATAGGTTATCATTTGAGATTTTCACACCGAGAATATAAATATTTTTCTTTCTAATTCCTTTAAAGATAATCTTTGATTTATTATCTTTGATGTGACACTTATCCTTTTCAAATTTAATTTTGTAGCTCTTGTCACATAATTGACTTATGTTAAGTAAGTTGTGTTAGATTCCTAATTAACAGAACATCAGAAATATTAGGAGTTTTGGAGTTACCGACATTGTCGATGCCAATCACATATCCTGTTGAATTGTCTCCAAAGTTGACCATTCCTCCGATTCATAACTTATGTCATTCATTATCTCAGGATTACCAATCATGTGTCTTGAACATCCACTATCAATCCATTTGTTTTTCTTGATTTGCACCATTTGTTTATTGAGTGTTGATTCTTCAAAAGCCATGTAACACATCTGTTCCTGCACAACACACAATTCAGTAGATAACCTTATTTTCCATAATAAGATCATGTAGAATTATGAGACAATGACGATTTGGACATTTTGAAGTAGTGTTAATAGAATCTCCAAAAATTGTGATTTAAAACCTTTTCAAAATTCAGATTATGATAACTTTGAAAACCAATGCTTTGACACAAAATGTTGAAAATGCGTATTACGAATCTTAAGGTAGAATTAACACTACGGGTAGGGGGGTAAATAGTGTTTAATTAATTTTATGAATCCTTTTGAAATCTTTTCAAATTAAATCCAAACAGATGCAATTCACGAACACAAAAACAATCACAGAATCAGACACATATGAAAATAGTAATTAAAAGTAGTAAAGAAAAGAACACATCAGAATTTTATACTGGTTCGGATTTACCTTACATCCAGTCCCATAAAATTTCTTGTGCAAATTTCTTTTCCAATATAATGTCGATATTACAACCTCGATTTTAATGCCACGAGATACACCCTTCTGTCTCCGAGTCCAAGACTAAGTCTCTTGATTTAACCAGACTATAAGATCACCTAATTGATTTACATGCTACAATCACACCCAATTGATTTATGGGCCACAATCACACAGTTTTCAGTCTCACTTTGATATTTAGAGACTCAATACACTTCTTTGATTACAAATGATCCTATAACTCTAAATAGCACCGAGATCTTTGAGAGTAAGTGGCAAAGAATCAAACTAGAAATGATCGAATTTGATTCACATAGAATTTCGACAGAGTTGTGTTAAAGCATTTGAAATATAAGAGAATATTTGAGTAGAGAAGAAGGAGTGAAGAAATGAAGAAAAACTTACTTAAAAATCGCTGAAAACAACTAGTACTTATAGGAGAACAACAATCATGTCTATTTGCGAAGGGTTATGATGAATAGACACTTCTTTTGAAAATTAGAAATTTGAATTCTATGGTCACCATGTCGACATGGGGAATGAAGGAAGTCTACATGCCTGTGTTATTTTGAAAATAGATTTTGCTTTATAATGATTTCTATTCTAAAACTTTTCAAAACAATTTCTAAACTTTGTAAACTACTTTGAATATGGTTCAAACTTGTAAAAGAGTTTGAGAAAGTTAAAATATATAATGTTATCCCGCTTTTTGGCAAAGCCGCGATACCAAAAGATTGATCGAAAATGGAGAACAGTTCGTCTCAGAGATTGGTCATACTTCGTTTCGCTATGGATATCACTGAATTTTGTCCGAGTCCAGATTAAGCTACGATTGATAGGACATGACATAAAAGGTCATAGAAGTCTGCATCTCAAATTTCAAGCCAATCCGAGTTCATACGCTCAAGTTATGATCCATTCAACTTGAAGGGAAAAACACTGGTTTCGAATCAATCGTTATAGGTGTCTTCGAATCCATCACCGAACACCGTTCGAACCGATCACCTTCGTATCGATTAGCTTCGAATCCATCAGAGTGCCTCGGTTCGACTCCATCAACTTCGTATCCATCGAGTCCGTATCGATGGACCTCGTATCCATGGAGAAGTTGCAAAGCTCGTATCCATCAGAGAAACGCAAGTTCGAATCCATCAAGCATCAGTTGCTCGAACCCATCAATGAAGCCTTGTTCGAACCCATCCATAAAGCCATGTTCGAACCCATCCGTGAAGCCTTGTTCGAACCCATCTGTGAAGCTTCATTCGAATCCACTAGGTCAACTAGCCATGATGACGTGTCTTTCATTGGTTCGAATGCGCCGAGATATATGGAGTCGGAACAGTCAACTCGGAGCAAAACTCGGATCAAAGCGAAGTGTGCGCTCCACGTCAACACGAAGACATGTGCCACCATCGATTCGAAACCATCGATTCGAAGGGATGGTTTCGAACCAAACAGCCACTTGAAGAACGTCATCTCGAACCCATCATATATCTCAATCTACTGATCCAAATGCCACGAAATTTTCACAGAATCTTGCATTCATGTTGAAGAATGTCCACACCAAATTTCACCTCGATTGGATGAATTCATGATCGATTCGAATGGAGTTCGAATCGATGCCAGAGTGGGCCCAAATTTTCCTGAAACCGGGCGCGTGGGCCCCCTCACGTGCCAGAAGTAGTCTCCCGAGTTTTCAGTGAAATATCAGCATCCTACGCCTATAAATAGAGCCCCAGGGCCAACAGAAAAAGGATCTTTCGACTCTCAAGCGCCCAGACTCTGCCGGATCGAGATCTTCATCATCCTATATCATACACTTGCTGTTGATTTCGAATTTTCAGTTGTAACTTGCTGTTGCTTGCTGTAATCGCTTGTAAACGTTGAAAGAGAATCAATAAAATTGCTAAAACTTCACAGTGGACGTAGGCAACGAGCTAAACCACTATAAATCGCTTGTCTTTGTCTTTATTTTACTGTTATTTGGAGTTTTTGTTAGATAATCCTCATTTTCAATTCATATTCTTCATTTATTATCTCTTCAAAAACTTCCGAAGAGTGTTGTGTCCAAATGGCACAAACACTTTGGTGCTTTCACTGAGAAAACCCAGATTTTCTCCTGCTTTTTGGATCTGTCATCGATACCGGATTGAATAAATCTAAGAGAGAGATCCAGATTAACAAATCCAAGTTCCTTCCCATCTATTCAGATTTGCATAAAGTCTAGGAAAGGAATTCGACTTTCAAGATGGTTAGTACGAGAACCACCTCTAACGCCATCGATCAAGAAAGACAGGATAGACAGGATCCTGCTCCGCTACCTCCATCTAATCAAGATGCTACTGGACACTCGGAACTGTCGGGTCCGGTTACCCGACAAGAGTTACAGTTGCTACTCCAAGAGCTGATCCAGAGTCGGCAACAATTAACAGAACAGCTACGCGCTAACGCCGACTTGATCAACCAACTGGATCGTCAGAAGCGAAAGAGATCCAAGAGAGACTATGCTTCTCACTCATCCAGCGAAAGTTCTTCATCTTCTGATTATCACAATCGATCTCCACGACCCCGACTAGATGGGAGTCGCATGCCAGCTGCCGGAGATCAACCCACGTTGACCTTTGGACAACTGAGATTTGGTCCATCGGCCAGTTTCCAAACCGGACCTTCCTCCCGAGGAGGTGCCATTCCTCACCACACTACAGAATGCCACGCTACTAACGTTGCGGCTGAACCGGGGGTCGATGTTCAAGATCAGTCGGATCTGGACCGTCGTCATAGCGGACGTACTCCTGAACCATACGTCCCAGAGGGCTATGAGCCAAGAAGGCAAGACTTGGACCGTCGACGACATCCGGTTCAAACCCAAAGTATGGAACGTAATCATACTCCGGCGCAAATGCCGGATCTTTCAACTATGATACGTCAGATGATCCGTGAGAGCCAGGGATTCACAAATGACGATTAGGGAGTTTCCGGAAGTCACACTCCTTTTACAGACGATATCCTTACTTCTGAACCTCCACGACGATTTAGAATGCCAGCTCTACCCATGTACGAAGGAAACTCCGACCCCAATCAACACATTCTGAAATATGAATGGTCAGTGACCACTGCCAGAGCTGACGATGCAGTGAAATGTCGTAGTTTCCCCATATCCTTGGGGGGCATCGCTACCACGTGGTTCACTCGACTGCCACCTCGATCCATCTCTTCATTCGACCAGTTGGCCACAAAATTCGTTGAACAATTCCACATGTACGTTGCAAGGCCCAAAGATGTCAACACTCTGTCTAGCGTCACTCAAGCTCCTGGGGAGACACTTAGACGCTACTTAGAGAGATTCCATACTGCATGCACGGAGATTAGTAATACAAACGATAACTCCATCCTTATGGCATTGACTAAGGGGATCGACCTCGATTCTGAATTTGGCAACTGGCTAGCTGGAAAATCACCTGCATCATTGGACCGTTTCAACGCCAAGGCGGCTCAATTCCTGAGTCGGGAAGATGCGAAACAGTCTAGGAAGCAAACTGATGCAGGACCAAGTACGGAAGGGATCCAAAGCAATGTTGCAATCAAACAGTCCGGCGAGAGCTCCAGAAAAGTTCAGTTGAACGTTAAAAACAAACAAGCTCAGCGAAGAGAGAGCGTGAATCAAACCAGAAAACGAGATCAAAATCCTGGCCCGCAGCGCAAGAATCCAATGGTTGACAGTTGCACCCCTCTGAATACATCACCAGAGGACTTGTACTTACAAACCTGTGATACAATTCGGTACCAAAAACCTGCACCAAGGCCGTCGTCAGAGAGACAAATCCAGACGGAAAAGTTTTGCAGGTTCCATGAAAGCTACGGGCACAATACGAATGAGTGTCGTCACTTATAGGATCTCGTTGAAAAACTGATCAGAGAGAGGAAGCTGGAATAGTTTGTGCGGACACCACAGCCCAGAGAAGCGGGCCCATCAAATCAGAACAATGAACCCAATCGACCGAGACAGGAGGACTCGACTTGTCCCCGCGGAAGATTGGTGAACAACGCCATCAGTGGCGGACCAACTTTCTCAGGAGCCTGGAACGACGAAGATCTTCGTCACTGTCACACATGACAGGCTCACTTAATCTATGAATACTTTGCAGTTTCTTTTACATTCTGAAATTTGAATTTGTAATAAGGCACTGACTTTTCCATATTTTCGTATTTCAGCAATAAAGTACTATCTCTTCAAGCTAAAGCTGTGATTCACCAAATGCAATGTTCAACAATCACGACACACGAAGAGCTAGATTCCATCAAACAATGGAATTTATTCAAATAGCGAGTGACTGTGATACGACCGGCCACTCACTAAGTGAAACCCCAGCTCGGGGACAAGCCAACACATCAAAGGCTGAACTGGACCAACACGCGACAGTCCATTCAACAACTCGTTCCCAGAGCGCGAACGGACTCCAACTTCCCAGAGCGTGAATTGGAGTATAAACATTCAATAACTCGTTCCCAGAGCGCGTACGGACTCCAACTTCCTAGAGCGTGAATTGGAGTATAAACATTCAATCACTCGTTCCCAGAGCGTGAACGGACTCCAACTTCCCAGAGCGTGAATTGGAGTATAAACATTCAATAATTCGTTCCCGGAGTGCGAACGGACCCCAACTTCCCAGAGTGTGAATTGAAGTATAAACATTCAATAATTCGTTCCCGGAGTGCGAACGGACTCCAACTTCCCAGAGCGTGAATTGGAGTATAAACATTTAATAACTCGTTCCCAGAGCGTGAACGGACTCCAACTTCCCAGAGCGTGAATTGGAGTATAAACATTCAATAATTCGTTCCCGGAGTGCGAACGGACTCCAACTTCCCAGAGTGTGAATTGGAGTATAAACATTCAAAAATTCGTTCCAGGAGTGCGAACGGACTCCAATTTCCCAGAGGGTGAATTGGAGTATAAACATTCAACAACTCCTTACCGGAGTGCGAACGGACTCCAACTTCCCAGAGCGTGAATTGGAGTATAAACGTCAAATCTATCGTTACCGGAGTGTGAACGGACTCCTAAAAATCCCAAATACATGTGACTGACCATCCAGCGGCTAACTCCAAATTCCCGAAGCGCGAGTCGGAGTACAAACATCAATTCCAGGTTCCCGGAATGCGAACCCAAACATACATGTTATCTCCAAGTTCCCAGAATGTGAATTGAAGCACAAATACCAAGTCAAAGTTCCCGTAGTGCGAACCAAAATATCAATACTAACTCCAAGTTCGCAGAGTGTGAATTGGAGTATGAACATCAATTCCAGGTTCCCGAAGCGCGAACCGTGTTACAAACATCGATAACTCTCAAATTTCCGGAATACGAACCGGATTATCGATCTCAAATTATCCTAAGTCCCCAGAATGTGGACATGTGCTTCAGATGCGCAATAAATGTGATCAACTACCAAAATAAAAATGTTGTTCCTCGAGACCGGGGGGCAAAAAAGCTAAGTGTTAGTCGCTAGCCAAAGCAATATAATGTCTGGGGTTCAACTTGTTCATCGATAACAGCATATGACCAAGATTTTCATACTTAGCAAATAAAACGAACTCTACTTGACGGTAAGAACTTCACAAGTTCACCGGACTAAAAGCTAAACACTGCAAGTACTCAAGCACAAATGAAATGAGAATTGAAACAAAGAAATTAAATTTTATTTCAACTAACAAGAGACAAGAACTTACATGCAAAAAAGTTCTTCCAAAAAAAGAATCCCTACTAGCAAGGGCCGAACCTGCATCTATACACGGCCTACTAACAAAAAACGAAAACAAGTTCCTATCTACCAGAAAATCTGCTTGAGAGGCCGATCTATTTCTTCTTTTTCGACCTTCTTATCAGTGGTTCGTCGTCAGAATCACTAGGAGCAGAAATCCTTCGTTTGGAGGGTCTCCTCTCCGGTGGCCGCTCTTCGGCCGGGGGCATAATGTCCACGTCCTCCTCAGAACTTGAACTTAAATGAAGGCTCCCCGCCGGAGGAGTTGAAGGGACCGGACCTGCAACAAAAGACGGGGCGGATGCCCGAGTACCGGCCACAGAGCCACTTGGCAATATCACATTTAGAGGTGTTGGACTATGCATCGTTGTCCTAACTCCAGCACTACCCTCACGCCCCGCAGCTTCTATTTCAGCGTTGACTCGGCCAAGATTTCCTCGTCTCGGGCTGATTGGGCCTGGTTGGGGGCAGCTGTGGTCTGTGTCACAAAACTAGAGGTCGGCGGAAGATCAATGATGATAAATGGCAAGTCTGTAAAAGGGTCACCCTGTTGGCCAAGCAGCTCACTCACCATTTCTTCGTCGAGAGATAAGGATCTCCCCTGCGCCATCTCAGTAGACACTGCCGTCGTCACGACAGTCGTTTCGATGGTGATGGCCTTTTGCCCTTGAATAGGCTCCTGAGCCGAAGATGCCGGAGTAGTCTCGGTTACTAAGCAAAGATAAGAAGAAGTTATTAGTAACCGCTTCAAAACAAACACTTCAATAGAAACACACTTGAGATATGTTCAAAGTACCTTCCTCAGTTTGACTCGTTGACGGTTGGATGGCCTCAGAGACGTGCTCCCGGATGGGAGATAAACGCGGCTGTTCTGGGTTATAAGCAGGAACAGATTGTGAACCAACCACAGATACAGGCTCTAACGAAGGTGGAGCGGTGATTTCAGTAACAGTGGCGTGATGCTCAACACCTGATCCCTCTCCAACCTCCAGAGATCGGCCACCAATCATCTCCTTCTCATGAGCAATAATAGCATCATGGAGGATCTTCTTCTCATCATCTTTCAGCAACCGGTTTTCGAGTTCGAATTGGTCGACCGATTCATCCAGATGCGCTTCCTCTTCTTCCTCAACTAATCGACCCAAAGCGCTGTGGAGGTGTACCGGGTAATCTTGGAGCCAAGCCAAATTTCTGTGTCTCAACACATTGGCATTGTAAGTGATGAGCAAATCTTCAATATCGACCTCCAGTCTGGCCTCCGCTTGTTGAACTTTGGCTACTGCCGCATCCCGTTCAGTCCGGAGAATCACGGCTTGTTCACATGCCTCCTGGGCTGCGTTATTCACATCATCCCTATCCTTGGCGATTTCGGCAAATTTGGACTTAAGCTCGTTTAACTCCTTCAGGGCTACGTCCCTCTCGGCAGTGACCAGGGTGTTTCGATGGCCCATATCCTCTACCGTGGCATAATGCTCACGTTTCATCCTATCCATCGTTGCTTGGGCTTCGTCGGCTTTTTTGATAGCCTCCATTTCAGATTTACGAGAAGATTCAGCTTCAGTGTTTAGCACCTCAATAATATGGCTCTTTTGAGCTAACTTAGCCTACAACCTCTCGATGGTGGCCCCACGCTCAAAGGCTAATGCCGACGCTTTGTCAGCCGCTTTTCCACAAGCCTTGTACTGGGCATAAAAATCATGCACGTAGTCATGAACTAGCTGTTCGGCTTCCTCTGGAATCCTTTTTAAATGAGGAGGAAAGATGTAGTTGTCAAAGCAGATATTGGGAAAGTCTTTCCTTAGCTGAGCAAGCTTGATTGCACCTTCCCCTGAAATTTCCACGGGGGGCTGTTCTGTAACGGCAGCAGTTATTGTTTCGCTCCTAGGATGGCGGGATTCATGCCTAGAAGATTGAGAAGCCGATATGTAGTGTGAGGATTCAAAGGGACGAGAGACATGAACATGAGGTTGTATGGGATCTCTGGGAGGAGGAGGAGTACGCGATCGGGATCGACGCTTATAGCCTCTATCTGTATCATATCTCTCTTGGCCAGAGTACCCAGAGCGTCCCTGGTCGTAATCTCTGTCCCCTTCCCGTCTGCGCGACCCATGATATGAAGACTTGCGCACGTGTCGGAGACTCCCTAACATTGAAACTCGCCCGGACATGGTATCCGCAGAGCAAAATAAAGCAGGATTAATCACCCTTCGATACATGTAGTTTATAGTCAAAGGTTATGCAGTGTTGTGAAATATGTATGAATGTGCAACTCCCCGACCAACCGGATGTGTCTGCCACACCAGTGGGAAAAGACTCGCTCAAAACTAAAGTTTCTGAAAGTTCTTCCAATCCGGCATCATGCTGCAGGGACACATCGTCCGGAATTGGAATATCGACGAGCCCTTCATAAATACTTTCAGTTCTCGGAGGAGACATCTCCGAAATTCTAACTCCGGGAGAGGATTGGGCCGTGACAACCGATTTCCATCCCCCCTTCTTAGTTGACGTGACGACGGCTGCCTTGCCTTTTCTTTGCTCTGCAACATCCTGAACCACGTGTGTAGGCTCCAACAATGGCTCGTCGTCAGTATGAGTCCTTTCAGAATCAGCCTCCTCGGCTATAATAACTTTGGGCTTCTTGTACTTGACTCGCTTCTTCGAAACGGTCCTTAATGCCCCGTCAAACTTTATGCTTTGCCCTCGTTCAATCAACCCGTAAGTCCGAAGATTCCTATCGGTCAAAAGCGACTCGATATCCCTATCTTCACTCGGGACTTCTCGAAGTACTCGCACCATCTCCTTAAAGTGTTCGCCCTCAGGTCGCTGAATCGTCGCTGTAAAAAAAGGAAAAAACATAAGTTTCACTTTGACCGCAATTGCCTTAGTAATTACTGGATAACTCAGCTACACTCACGTCTGAATAACCATCGCCAGGAAAACCCCGGAGAACATCTGACATAGAACCATTCCGTCCTGTAATAACTCAACCTGGTCCAGGACCCAGTGACCACTTGGAAATTCCTCACTGCTTCCAGAAATGTGAAGGAAGGGTAATCACCTCGGGTTTTGAAATTAAATAGATATCTGGTCTCGGTCGGGATCGGTGGTCTATGAAGGTACTCCATGAAGACGATGAATAAACTGTTCATGGAAGCATATCCGTTCGGGTGTAGTTGAGATGGAGCAATCCTCAAAAAAGACAACACTTCCCTTATGTACTCGTTGAACGGAGGAAGCGTCCCAGCCGCGCACGCGTGGCGATTAAATGCTGTATATCCCTCCGGCGGGTTGTGTGGTCTATCATTCGGCCCCGACAATAACATGTCATCCAGTGACAGGCCGTGCCTCAAGCAAATTCTCCCCAACATATCTTCAAAAATATTGGATTGAATGGAATTCGATGGGTTGGCAATAAAAGACGCATTGGGGAATTCGTCCGGGGCTGGACCGATGATCTCGGGTTCAATATCCGAAACCTCTAGTCTCGGAGTGACTGTGCTTTGAACCTCCTGCTGCTGCGAACTTGAAGGTTCCATGACTAGCTAACTCATGAGAAACCATCGTTAGACGACAAAGGACCCGTGCGTTCCCCCAGTGTAAAGTGCATGAATGTATGTCATATAGTGTCATGCATTACTTGAATAAATGTCTCAGAGTTAAAGGAAATATGCAAACGACAAAGCTACGAGGTCCAGTTATAATGACCGTCATCGCTGATCGTCACCACTAAACCGTTTGTATGATGGAAGTTGATTTGGATGGAAGTCGTTGTGGTTCCATCGACGAGCTTCAAAGGGTGGTCAAGTATGCAGTTTAATTGTCAAGTCCAAATATGCAAGGATGAAGCTCGTCGGAATTATGCTTAGAAAATGTCAAACTTTGGTATCCATCATAGAGGGTTCGAACTGATCACAGGGAACTCATTCGAACCCATCCTAACATCACTTCGAATCGATGCAGAAAGGCGCGCTTCGAATCGATGATCAGGTGTCAAGTTCGAATCGATCAATGAAGGATGACTTCGAATCGATCCTTGGTTAACTAGTTCGAACCGATAAGGAAACCCTCAACTTAAACATCGATCACGTTCGAATCGATACCTTCCGTATCAATGTAAAGTTGAGAACTTCGAACCGATAGCTGATGGATTCGAATCCATCGATTCGAATAGGCCCATCAAAGGTAGTCAATCGGTGCGAACTGCGTCACCCCCATAAAGTCATTCCAGGGAACGATGCGAAATCCAAGGAAAAATGACGCCGCCATTATCGATTCGAACTCGAGTCCACGAATCGCTTTGAAGCTCTCCCAAACCAGATCTGGTTTTACCAATCACCAGAGTGGCCAATCGATGAAGAAGAGGTAGGTTCGAAATAGCTTTGCCGTTTGTATTCGAGGCTAATTACCTAGTTTGAATGATGGATTCGAGGAATTAAAGACTTGGATCTTCATTGATTCGGTGACGTGACGCAGTGTTTTCTCTTTGGAGCTTCGAAACGATGCTGAACACAATAAACACAAGGCAAAAGTAAAAAAGTAAAAAGTGAAAAAAGTGAAACCCCCTGCTATTTATATGAAGCCTAGGATGTGACCGGGCCGCTTCGCATCCCAGTTAACTCAACCGGTCACAACCGGTCAATTATCAGATCGATTCAAAGTCAGCCTTCGAATCCATCGGCCTAAGGCCCTATCGATTCGAAGTTACCCTCACACTTCATCGATACGAAACACACAGCAGGGCGACGAGTTGCATCGATGCGAAACAAACAGTGGGCACATCGATTCGAAGCCCCTGTTCACATCAACAGATTCACGACTCCATTCTTTCTCATCGGTACGAATGAACGTTTCATACTCGTCCAAGCCATCGGTTCGAATGTCAGATTCGTACCCATCATAACATAAGCGCACTCCATCCATACGAATGTAGATTTCGAATCCATCAATGCTCAAACACATTGGTTCGAAGTATTACATTCACACAACCCAAAGTCGTTTCCTTCAACCTTCTATATCGGCTCAGGAGAGGATCGATGCGAAGAGACTTTTCAAAACAACCATCAAGCGTTGTCTCAACTCAAATTTCCAAATCGGTTCAGGAGAGAATCGATACGGAATTCAATAGCAAACCAAACTGACAACGACTCGTGGACGCACGACGTTAACAAGGGTCAAACTAACATATGTGCATATAGGTCGAGCTAACATTCGATTTTAAACATTCACAGGGATCGGATACTCATCTTGTTACAAATGCAATAGCCAACGGCTGAGCGCTATTATACAGCAATCAACCATATCAGCACAAGGTTACAGCAATACGGAATACGAGTCTCAACAAAAAAGAGAGCAATGATTGTTCGGAGAGAAATTGCAGCTATTCAAAGCACGTCATGTTCCCATAAGACGTACTTTGGGGGGAAAAATGTTATCCCGCTTTTTGGCAAAGCCACGATACCAAAAGATTGATCGAAAACGGAGAATAGTTCGTCTCAGATATTGGTCATACTTCGTTTCGCTATGGATATCACTGAATTTTGTCCGAGTCCAGATTAAGCTACAATTGATAGGACATGACAGAAAAGATCATAGAAGTCCGCATCTCAAATTTCAAGCCAATCCGAGTTCATACGCTCAAGTTATGATCCATTCAACTTGAAGGGAAAAACACTGGTTTCGAATCCATCGTTATAGGTGTCTTCGAATCCATCACCGAACACCGTTCGAACCGATCACCTTCGTATTGATTTGCTTCGAATCCATCAGAGTGCCTCGGTTCGACTCCATCAACTTCGAATCCATCGAGTCCGTATCGATGGACCTGGTATCCATGGAGAAGTTGCAAAGCTCGTATCCATCAGAGAAACGCAAGTTCGAATCCATCAAGCATCAGTTGTTCGAACCCATCAATGAAGCCTTGTTCGAACCCATCCATAAAGCCTTGTTCGAACCCATCCGTGAAGCCTTGTTCGAACCCATCTGTGAAGCTTCGTTCGAATCCACTGGGTCAACTAGCCATGATGACGTGTCTTTCATCGGTTCGAATGCGCCGAGATATATGGAGTCGAAACAGTCAACTCGGAGCAAAACCCGGATCGAAGCGAAGTGTGCGCTCCACGTCAACACGAAGACACGTGCCGCCATTGATTCGAAACCATCGATTCGAAGGGATGGTTTTGAACCAAACAGCCACTCGAAGAACGTCATCTCGAACCCATCATATCTCTCAATCTACTGATCCAAATGCCATGAAATTTTCACAGAAGCTTGCATTCATGTTGAAGAATGTCCACACCAAATTTCACCTCGATTGGATGAATTCATGATCGATTCGAATGGAGTTCGAATCGATATCAGAGTGGGCCCAAATTTCCTGAAACCGGGCGCGTGGGCCCCCTCACGTGCCAGAATTAGTCTCCTGAGTTTTCAGCGAAATATCAGCATCCTACGCCTATAAATAGAGCCCCAGGGCCAACAGAAAAAGGATCTTTCGACTCTCAAGCGCCCAGACTCTGTCGGATCGAGATCTTCATCATCCTATATCGTACGCTTGCTGTTGATTTCGAATTTTCAGTTGTAACTTGCTGTTGCTTGCTGTAATCGCTAGTAAACGTTGAAAGAGAATCAATAAAATTGCTAAAACTTCACAGTGGACGTAGGCAACGAGCCGAACCACTATAAATCGCTTGTCTTTATCTTTATTTTACTGTTATTTGGAGTTTTTGTCAGATAATCCTCATTTTCAATTCATATTCTTCATTTATTATCTCTTCAAAAACTTCCGAAGAGTGTTGTGACCAATTTTGGTACAAACATATAATCTATAATATAAAAGTAATATTAAAAATAAAAATAGATTTTTTTAAAGCTAAAAGATTAAAATCAAGGGATAGTTCAAAAACAAGAGATGATTTTGAAATAAATACGATTAAAAATAGTTTTTGAATGAAGGCTAAAGTATTTAAATCGATAGAGATGACTATAAAAAGATAGTTCTGAAAAAATAAATCATTTTGAAAATTTCATGGATTCCATTCCACAAGAGAAGGTCGTGGGTTCCATGCCATTAAAGTGGTCGTGGTTTCCATCCCACTGAAGTGGTCATGGGTTCCATTCCACAATTAAAATCCAAATAAATATTTTAGTATTATAATGAAGTTTTAACATAAATCTAGACTCCATTACTATCTTGATATCTTGAACTCTTGATATTCTTGATATCTTGAACTCTTGATACTCATGAGTCTTCAGTCTTGAATTCATTAGTCTTGAATCTTTATACTCAGTGTTGAATCAGTATACTGTACAGTCTTCATTCTCAGTACCTATATATATATATATATATACAAACATCATGCATAGATATATAAACAAGAATATTAGTATTTATATTTTATAACGATTTCTAAGGTTGTTGTCATCAAAACCGTCATTTCAGGAAATAACAATGGGCAGATTGTATGTCGACTTACATATGTTAATTTTTATCCTCTATTTTCTTTTTAAATGTACAATTTATGTGTTGTTATATTTATATTTCAGAGAAAGAATATATTCCTTGCTCTCTTTTAAGTTTAATAAAAGATATTTGAGTTAATGGCTTTGTCAAAATATCAACCATTTGATTTTCAGTTTTTATAAATTCGAATGAAATGGTTCCTTTTTTTACGTTATCTCTCGGAAAATGATGTCATATATCTATATGTTTGGTCTTAGCATGATGTGTTGGGTTTTTAGATAGATTTATTAGTGTTATCATGGTATATTGGTGATTTATAGAAATATAAACCAAAATCTTTTAAAGTTGTCAAATTATTTTATTGTACTAGTGTATTTAGATAGATATATTTTACTATTTTACAGAGTATTAAATTATTTTACAGTATAAGATTTTCAAAACATTTTAAAAGAAACAAGTTTAAAAATATACGTGCATATGTCGACATATTGGCGGATGGTATGTTGACATACATGCCGCCAAGTGGTTTTTCAAATTTTGGAAGGAAGAGTCGATTCATCACAACTCTTCACGAACGGACATATCTGTTGATTTACTATATAAAGGGGAGTGCAACTGAATTTTTCGACAATTAATTAAAAAATTTCTTTCCTTCTCTTACTCTTTTGAAAATTTCAGTGACAAATATACTATATTCTCTTCGAAATCAAATAGAACCAATTCATATTTCATTGTATTTATTCAATACTAATTTCTTGCTTTTTTGCGAACATTTATCTCTCGAACAAAATATGAAAGTGCTGTCCAAGAGGCTAAAATCTATTATATCCAAAGTTTAATAAATTGCCTTCGGAAAATAGTTTGAACGTAGTTCATAAACCTTTTTAACCTTGAAAAAAATTCATAAAATCTTTTTAAATTTATTTTGAAAATTTATTTTGTTTAAAATGTAAAAGGTAGAAAAATAGGAGATAGATATCAAAGATTGTTATGAAGGACTTTAACGATATAAGCTATGACTCTATACACTAAGTTATAATCTTGAGATCATCATGACTTAGACTTTGAGTCTTCATATCTATCTTTTAAGTCTTCATACCGTACAGTCTTCGATTCAACACCTGTGTAATATTCTGCACTATATACTATTTAACATGGTAAAATATTAGTATCTATATTTATATGATTGTATATGGTAGTTGTCATTAAAATCAATAATTAAGGTATTAACAACTTCCTTATAGTTCATCCTCAAGATAACTAGTGTACCATCTCATGTCTATGGCATCCAAATATCATATGCATCTACTTATAGTCATATTCTTAAAATAATATGTGTCTAGTCATGACTACACTCTTCAAATGATTTAATCATCTACTAATGTCGTAATTGCATTGATCCTTGCATCACTTTCATGCGTTGGATATATGATAACTTGTATGACCAATCCTCTACTTGGGATTAGCGAAAAATTCCTAATTTTCAGTGTACTCACTCACTAGCCCATATATAACTCTATATCCATTCCATTAATATATGGTATATGGATCCATTCCTCCGATCCGAGGTAGCCATTCCAAGTACCCATCGAGTTTCCTTATAATAGGCCTGCTTACGAGTACATTAGAGACACTCCGAGTATCAAAGATCTCTTAACACATGTATTAAGCCCTTTCCTTGCTCTATCTAATTTCCATCATCCTTTAGGAACCATTCCACATTCCTTTCTTTCCCTTATAGAACCTTTCAACATTGCGTACAAGGGTAACCCTCTCTATAATCCACACTTGTGGATAATCATCCTCACGACTCCGTCGATCGAGCCATCATCTTCGGAACACAACTCCATCACCATCGAGTCATCATCTTCAAAGTCCTGAAGTTATCATGTCAAAGTGTTACACCTTTGCCTCATCTTTTATCATCATTCAATTTTCTATAGTGATTCCTTCATCTAATGTCTGGGATAACCTACCTAACATACCAAAGAGGGACCTGCTAGCAAGGAGAGTTCCGTACACCTCAAAAGAAAGACATTTAGTAAAGCATTTTTATTTTGAAATCTAAGCTTCCATCTCCCTTATAACAAAAGATCTCTTTTTTTTCCTAAAAATACACTTTTAAATTATAAAACAATTTCTTTAAACGTTTCCATTATTTTAAACTAATTAAAATTAATTTTGAGAAAATATCATCCTGTATAAGAAATCAAATCATATTTTAGAATAGAAACTCCTTTTTTAAAAATATTTACAGAAGTTAAAAAGAGAATTTTGAAATACATATTTTTAAAATTCAGTATAATGTTCGTCAATTGAAAGGCTTTGAAATGCCATGTAAGATGGTTGTTGCAGAGACGTACATTTTATCACTATCTTCTTCTTCTTCTTCCTCGGCTTATGCATGCATGGGAGTCTTCCATCGTTCACCTCTATCATGTGACGTACCTTCTGGGGAGGCTTGAGAATGATAAACTGGTGTTTGAACAAGAGGTGGAGGTGTTGGGCATGGCAAAGATGATGAGCGTAAGGAAGATCACCCATGTACTTTGCACATCACTTTCCCTAAAGTGGAGACCACTTTATCCAGAGTCTTCTCCATCTTTATCATCCTAGTGGAGGAGGAGTGTTCCCATTCGATCTTTTTTTGGTTTAAAGCTCGTTGATTGGCCATGATAATTTTTTGATTTTTGATTGCCAAATCGCAAAAAGATTCATTTGGCTTTAGTTTTACCCGAGCTTCTTGAATTTCTAAGTTCGAATAATATTTGGTACCATGACTAGGGGAAGGTGCATGTTGGGAAGGATGAGAGGGGTAGGTTTGTTAAGGAATGCTAGTTTGAGGGGGACCATGATGTTCTTGTCCTTGTTGAGTCCATCGGTTGAAGGGAATGATACGAGGTGGACACTTTAGAAGATGCATCAGTGAAAGATATCGTTGTCTACTATCTTTGGTTGGAATTTCTTTGTGTTGTGAGGTATACAAAGAAACTCCAAGATTTTGCAAGATACGTATTATATATGAAGCATAAACAATGGAACGACGATGTATAGACCGAAATCCATTAATTTGGTCATGAATAAATTTTGCCCAATTAACCCGCAGGCAAGAAAATATTGCACACAAAGCTCTATGATCATTGGGATAAATTTATTCATGATTACCTAGATGATGAATGGTGGTATTAATTATCATTCGATTTAATACTAGCCCGCGGTCGAAGATAAATGGATTTCCATTGTGGCATTCTATCCTCCTATGTTTGATGTGTGACTTCATCCCTCGGTAAAAGACTGTGATCTGGTATATCGGTTAAATCAATCCCCTCATAAGAACATCCAAAAATACAACCATTAGTGTGAATATATATATATATATATATATATATATAAATTTTAACTTCTTTCCTGTAAACACTTGATCATATCCAACCCTCATCATTCTTTGGATTCCAAATATCTGAACTACATAGATTGGAGTAGAAGAGGTAAATAGCACGAGGATCAATAATTACCTTATTGGCATCATAGCTAACCAAACTACAACAGTTGGCATCCGTAGTAATTTCTAAGATTTCATATTTCATAACTTTTCCTAGGCGATAAAAAGGACCCGAGTGGATCTTCTTTTGGGTAAGCGCCTCGAATATTTTAATTGCAATGGGATTATTGAGGAGCCATTGGTTAATGTGAGCTTGTGTGACTGGTGCTTGATAGGAGGATAAAGATTGGCCTTGATTTTGCTTCTTAGAGACGTTAACCTTTTTGGGAGCCATATATTTAAGAATTCGAGTGTTTTGAGATCTAGGGTTTTAGGAATTTGGAGTTGAAATGATGGTAAAGTAGAGAGAAAAGGAAAGTTTTTTATATACGGCTCTTGGATAATTTTTTCCAGAGTAGTGACAGACGTCTGTGAGGAAGTCATAAACGTTTGTGGCTTCAGTGCAAATGAGGCAGAGAGAGTCGACAGACGTCTGTGATGGTTCCACAGATGTCTATTGCTATAGAAGTTTGAAATAGAGAGTCTTCACAAACATCTGTGAGCTTACCACAGACATTTATGGTTACAGGAAAATTTTCCTGTAACTGATGATAAACATTTATGGTATATTCACAGAAGTCTGAAATATGTAATTTCTATTATCTAAAGGAAAATTTTAATATGAATGAAAATATTTATTAAAATTTAAATATAACAAACAATATATAAAAGTAAGTAAATATGATCAAAAATTTTAATTTTTGTTGGAGAATTCTGAATTACTGTTTTGTTGTACATCCCACTAATTTGGTTCAACTTTTGTATCCTCAGGTAATGGCTTAAATAAAGACCAACTTGGACGAGCTAGAGTGTCAATCAAAGCTTGATTTGATGGTCCTGGTTTGTGGGGTAATGTTATGTGCTTTAGTCAGAGTTTCTTGTAATCGAGGAGACTTTTGATGTAGGAAATTTTTGTTGGCGAATGACCATAAATTGCAAGAATGAACTTTTAAAGAAAATTTAGATAAGAGCCTTTACGTTGTTGCTTGTAACATATTTCACATTGAATATCGATCATTTCTTGTTGATGTGATATATCTCATCGACTTTGTCGGAAAGAGATCATGATTTCAAATCAATTGATCGTTTAGCTTTCTTTCCTTTTGAAGAAAAGCCAGTGTGATATGTTGGTGATGCAATAATGTTTAGAGAAGGAGTTGATGTAGGTGTGCTTTTAGTTGGTGATACGTAAGTGCTATCGGACGAGGGAGATTTATAGTCAATAGCTGAATAAGTGGAGTCGTGATCGAAAGACTTTGTTTTATTTTACTTTAAAAATTTATTTGTGTTTATTTATTTTTAAGTAATATATAACTGAATTTATAAGTTAAAATTTAGCGATATTTAGAAAAGTAGTTAAGAAAAATGAGTTAACCCATAGGAAGTTAACAGATATTGGTTTGTTTTTAAATGGTTGGTATTAAAAAAATATGGTTGTTGTTAATTCAAGTTATAAACTTAATTATTCAGTTGAAATTGCATATAACCTATTACAAATTGAAGTGATCAAAACGTTATTTTTACAACTTTAGTTAACCAATTCGTTGAATGAGAAAATTCCTAGATCCCGTCTGAACTTAATAAAAGTTAGTTCACTTAAAGGTCTTGTAAATGTGCCATCTATTTGATTTTCGGTAGTAACAAATTCTAAAGTTATTATTTGTTTTTCAACATTATCTCTCAGAAAATGGTAACGAATATCAGTATGTTTTGTTCTTGAGTGATTAAATGGATTTTTAGATAAATTTATAGCACTAGTATTATCGCAATATATTTGAGATTTATTATTTTTCCATATTCTTTAAGTGTTTATTGCATATATATTACTTGAGCGCAAGCTAAGGCAGCAGAAATATATTCGGCTTCACATGTTGAAAGTGAAACATAATTTTGCTTTTTACTAAGCCATGAAACTAAAAATTGACCAATAAAGTGACGTGTGCCACTTGTACCTTTTCTATTCGATATACATCCACCAAAATCCGCATCACTGTAAGATACAAGTTCAAACGTACTTCCTTTTGGATAAAATAGACCATAATCTTTAGTGTTGGATAAATATCGTAAAATCCGTTTAACTGGCCGATGATGTGATTCTTTAGATTGTGTTGGAAATCTAGCACATAAATAAACACTCATCATAATATCCGGTCTACTAGCGGTTAAATATAGTAAGGATCCTATCATGCTTTGATATAGTTTCTGATCGAACTCTTTTCCATGTTCATCTTTGTCTAGATGAGTAGTAGTACTCATTAGAGTGGGTTTACATGATATATGATCCATTCCAAAATGTTTTAGTATTTCTTTACAATATATTTCTTGATTTATAAAAATTGCATTATTTAATTATTTTATTTGCAATCCTAAAAAGAAATTCAATTCACGCATATGAGACATTTAAATTCATTTGTCATTATTGTAGAAAATTCATTACATAAATTTTCATTAGTTGATCCAAATAACATATCATCGATATAAATTTGAATAATTAATATATCCTTCTGTTCTCTTTTAATAAATAATGTTGTATCTATTTTACCAATTTAAAAACCGGAATTAATTAAATGTAATTTTTATCGATACATACCAAGCTCGAGGTGCTTATTTTAAACCATATAATGTTTTATTAAGTTTAAAAACATGATTTGGATATTTTTCATGAACAACTAGTGGTGATTGTTCTACATAAACATTTTCTTTTATAATACCGTTTGAGAAAGCACTTTTAACATCCAATTGAAATAACTTAACGTTATAATGAAATGCCAACACAAGTAACATTCTTATGGTTTTAAGGCATGCCACAGGTGCAAAAATTTCTTCATAATCGATTCCTTCTTCTTGATTGTACCCTTGTGCCACTAAACTTCCTTTATTATGTATAATATTTCCATTTTCATCACCTTTGTTTTTAAAAACCCATTTGGTTCCAATTACCGACTGATCATTAGCCTTGGTACTAATTCCCATACATTATTTCATTCAAATGCATTAAATTCTTCTTGCGTTGCTAAAATACAAAAATCATCATTTGATGCTTCCTTATAATTTTTTGGTTCAAAATTAGATATAAATTCTACATTACTTATTTTATTTATTTGTCTTCTGGTCGAAACTTTGTTATTAATATTTTCAATTATGTTATCAATAGGATGATCTTTTAAAATTCAGAATGGTGATTTTGAATTACTGTTATTTTGGTTATCGTCATTATTTTCAATTATAGTTTCATTGGCTCTATTTTGATTGGTGTCAAAAATTTCTTCACCGTTTTTATTTTTATTTTTAAGATTTTCATCAAACGAGACATGAAGACTATCCTCTATAACATTTGTTCGTTTGTTAAAACTTTTGTAAGCTTTACTTTGATCCGAATATCTAATAAAAATTCCTTCATCTGCTTTTGAATCGAATTTACCAAGAAAATATTTTGTATTTAGAATAAAGCATTTTGATCCAAATATCCGAAAATATGATACTTTTGGTTTCTTGTAGAAAATTTCATAACAAGTATTTTTAGTCATAGGTCTAAGAGTTATACGATTTAATATATAACATGCAGTAGCGACTACTTAGGCCTAAAAATTCTTTGGTAAACCACTGCCATTTAGGAGAGTTCAAGCACATTCTTGCAAGTTGCGATTTTTTCTTTCAACTACTCTATTTTGTTGTGCTGTTTGTCGAAATGAAAATTACGAGTAATTCCCTTTTTATTACAAAAGTTTATAAATAATTCATTTTCAAATTCTCCACGTGATCACTTATACTTTTTATTTTTAGATCCATTAGAGTTTTAATTCGTTTAGCAAAAATTTTAAACATTTCAAATGTATCACTTTTATGCTTTAAACATAATGTTCAAGTATATCTTGAAAAATCATCTATAATTACAAAGACATATTTATTGTGATTTATTGAATGTATATTAGTTGGATCAAATAAATCGAAATGAAGTAATTCAAGTTGTTTTTTAGCAAAGATTTCATTTTTAGATTTAAACGAGCTTTTCTTTAATTTTCCAACTTGACATGCATGGCATAGATTTTCAACTTTGAAATTTATTTTGGGTAATCCTTTAGCCAAATTGCTTTTAGTCAATTTGTTTATATATTTGAACTTTATGTGACAAAATCTTTTATGCCATATCCATGGATCATCATGATTTACAGTTAAACATAAATCATTATTATGATTAGTATTCATATTTAGAATATAAATATTTTGATTTCTTATTCCTTCAAAATTAAAATTTTATTTTGATCATACATATTACATTTTTTTTAAAATGGATTTAAAATCCGTTATTGCATAATCGGCTTATGCTAAGTAAATTATGTTTTAAACTCTTAACTAATAAAACATTTGAAATAATATGAGAAGTAGATATACCGACATTGATGACATTTCCAATTCCGATAAAATATCCTTTGGAATTATCCCCAAAAGTAACCATTGTCCATGTAAGTGATGTTTGATAGCATGTGTGCATTTCTAGTCATATGTTTGGAGCATCCACTATCGAGTATCCATTTCTCCTTATTATTGGTTTTGTTTTTAGGTACCTGCAAAATAATAAAAAGTTTTAGTTGGTACCTAATTTATTCATTATGGTCCTATGTGTTAGTAGGAGAAGGTAGCCATACCCACTGGGGTTTGGAACATTTAGATATGTAATTTTCATTATGAACTATATCTTTTAGATATACATCGATGTGTTTTTGACTACTCAATTTGTTATTTATTTTAGGAACCCATATTTTAATCATTTTTATTTCCTTAATTTCATATTTTGATTTGCTTTCCTAATTTTTTTATATAATGTACTATACTTCTTGAATATTTGATTATTACTAGAAACCCTTTTATTTCTAGAATGTCTATGAATTTTTCCGTTAAATCCTAATCCCTTTCTATATCCTGTTGGTTTTGAGATTTTTATCAAATTATCTAGATTTTTCTTTCCTTTATTAAATTTTGAAACATTGTTAGTAATTTTATCTAATTTATATTTGAGATCAGAAATTTCTAAATTAGCGAATTCTAATTTTTTTTTTAAATTCATTCTTTTCTTTTTTAAGTTTATAATTCTCTATTTTGTTATTTTCTATATCATGTGTTGAAGTGGCATTTTGAGATGATAATTTTCTGCATTCTTTTTGTGCTAATTCTAATTCTTCTTCTAAAGTAGTTTTATCATCTTTAACAATCCAATTTCTAATTCATCTCTACTTAATTTTCCCGTATTTTCTTTACTTAATTTTTTTTGATTTTTTATATTTTTTATCTAATTCTATACTAATTTCAATAATTTCATCATATGTTAATTCAGGACATACCTCATTTGTGCTAGCCATGAAGCAAACATTTGCTTGTTCTAAGCCACTGTCGCTATCAGAAGATGAGGAAGAGTCGGAGTCATCCCATGTTACTTGAAATACTCTTCTCTTTTACTTAGAGTTTTCAAATTTCTTTTCTTTTTATCATTGTTAAGTAATGGACAGTCTTTCTTCATATGGCCAAATTTATAACTCGAAGCACTTCATTAATGTTTGATTTAAGGAATTTGTGTTGCTGTTGTTTTGAAATTTCGTCATCTTTTAGAACTTTCTTGATAATAATTTATTTAATTATCTTTTAGTTGTCTAATCCAGCGATTTAACGTGGAAACAGATAAAAATTAAATACAATTAAAATATTACAATTAATATAATATAATATTACAGTAAGTATGAATTAAGATGATAATTGTAGAATATTAATGTAATAAAGGGTAAACCAATGTTAACTAGGTCCATAAAGTAATGATTGATTAAATAATAAGATTTAAATTAAAATAAATAAATTTATTTGGATTTTAAATTATAACTAGTAAATTATTAAAATTGAAACTAAACACTGTAATTAATGTAATATTTAACATTGAATTAATATGGAAATTTATTTTAAAAGATTTTAAATTACTTAGTAATAAAAAATGATAAAATTTGTTAGTTGCTGAATTTGAAATTAAAAAGTGATTTAATCGGTTTAATTGAATTTAATTGAAATAAGCTGATTTTAAAAGCTAACTTCTTCATACAATGGAATTTGGACTTAAAATTTGTTCCATTGAATTTTAAAATATCAAAAACATCTATTTTGATATATTGGATGACCCACTTTCGTCTCAGAAGCTAAACGTGCTTTTTGGGTCATTACTGTCATTTCGAACCAATTCAATGTGTTCATTCTTTCTTATCCGGCTTTGTTCATAAATATACCCTTCTAAACCCTAGCAGCCTTTCTAATTCTTATTACAATATGTACAATTCTATCTATTTGTTCCTCCTTCTCAAAATGGTAGAAACCCTATTTCCTAGATTCAATTACAAATCAAATTCAAATCAAAAATCAAACTTCTCAAAACCCTATCATATATCGATTCGGAGCTCTCGACGAGTGCAACTCAAGTTTGCAATTAATTATTGATATCGGATTTTGGTTTGCCCGGAATTGGCCAAAGCATTCTCGGCCTCCGTTTGGGGTTTGATTAACGACGGTGGATCTTCGATTCAAGGGTACGGGGTGGTGGACAGTGGTGAGTGGAACACATCTATAGGGTTCATTGGGTGAGATGATGGGTAGATTGGGGCAGGAAATTCGACTAGGGTTTCAATAGTATGGCGACGAGAACAAAGTTTAAGGCGATGATCGATGATAGGGCAGTCGCGTGGGGGTCGGCGATGTGAAGTAGGCTTCTGGCGACGGTCGCGGTAGCTGATGGTCGTAGGGCGCATGCATTGATCATTTTAGTGGCGGCTTCGATCTTGTTAGTTGCATGATAGGGTTCGAACGTGGAAATCAAAGAGGAGGTGAGCTGGCGTGTACTTTTTGACTTTTATTTGCTTATTTTAGTTTGAATTATATTTCCATATGTTATACTTTGCATAACTTTTGCATAGATGCTCGGATTCACATGCCGTTTGTTTCCCTACCATCGTATTGAAATTTCGGACATTTTGGCACAGGTTTGGACAAATTCTAAGACTGTAGAATTTTAGGCCTTATTTTGGATTTTAAATTTATTTGAAATTAAAGGTGAGTGTTTTCACCCACTCACAACTACTAGATTATCGTATGTTAGTTAAATTAAATTTATAATGTGATTAGAATTCATGGTAGATGTTTAGTACATTTGAAATGTCATTCCAGTTAAATATGGCTTTTGTTGCATTTAATCGTCATTTAATTTAATATTGAATTTAGTTGTCAATTGAATACCTGTTGATGATAACCAGTTAATTGATGTTAACTATTGATTGATTAAATAGTGATTACGATGGATGTTTGATTGTTGATATTGGATGACTTGATGTTATATTTTTGTATTGTTATAACACTGCAAGTTCCCCATGGGTTGAAATGATACATACCCGAACGATCTGATAGATTAAGGAGAAATCGTTAAGGGTTGAAATGATGAACTCAAGCGATTTCATTTGGGGTTGCGGGTTGAAATGATATATACCCAAAAAATTTAAAATATTTGCAGATTGAAATGATAAATATCCTATCACTTGACCATATAGTAGAAAATTATATTTGGACACTAGATTGGTTAAACAAATGATTTTAAATCCTAAATTTTGAATTTAGCTAAAAGATAATTTGGAAAAATTTGGATTTATATAAACTGAATTATTTTCAAAAATCCAAGCTTAAATGTTGAAAATGGAATTGGCTTAAAGGAATTGTTTAAAGAAATTAAATTAAATTTTAAAGTTGCATTTGAAGCATAACTGAAATTTATCGGAATTGAGTTATTGAAACATTTGAAAATGTAACTTTGAAATCTACTAAATTTGAAATAGTGTGGATTTATTGTTCGAACATGGATTTGAAATCGATATTGATTAAATGGTTTAAATGAGAATTTAAATTGAAAGACAAAAATTTAGTTTGTTGATTTGAAAGTTGGGCATGGTCCTGATGTGTTGAAATGAAAGAAATAGTTTAATTTGATATTAATTTCAAATATGTTATTTTAATATAAACCGTTTAAAAATATATTATTTTAAAAATCTTAATTACTAATATTTTCAGACTATTAAACTAATTTAATCTATTTTAAACTATTTTAATTAATTTAAACTATTTTAATTTAGTTTAATATATTATAATTTATTTAATCCAATTTAATCTATTTTTACCTATTTTAAACTAATTAATCCATTTTAATCTTTGTCAAATATATTTGATCTATTTTAAATCTATTTGATCTATTTTAAATCTACTTAATCCGTTTTAAATCTATTTGATCTATTCTAACTCCATTTAATGTATCTTAAATCTATTTAAACTATCTTAAATCCAATTAAACCTTTTTAATCTATTTTCAAAGTATTTTAGAGCATTTGAACTATTTAAAATTTATTTTAAAATATCCTAATCTATTTAAATTATTTATAACTATCTAAAATATTTTCTAAATCTCGAACTGGGTAAAATGGGATGGTTTATATTCAAATCCTTGATTCAAAAGCAAATACGGTTAAATGATGTTATAACCTAAGTTGGGATTTAAATGACATATTTGATTAAATATGATGATTTTGAAATGGGGATTTAACCTATTTGGTTGATATGATTTCGAAAGTGATTTGGTTTGCATTGAATATGACATTTTGATATCAATTATGAATTGGTTAGAAAATGTAAAAGAACCATCCGATGTGAAATAAGCATTTGGTTGTTACAGAAACTGAGATCGATGATTGTCCTACTCTCTGCCAATATAGAAAACCACTTTAACAATTGTGTACATCGTGGAGATTCCAGAATGTAGTAGGATGGTTTGGCGAACGATTCTATATGAGGTATTTACGTAGCCTTGACTCCTTTGAGTCAGCTTGATGTGACTAAAACATGAGCTATACGTGGTCAAGTGAGGTCGCACCTCCGATCGGACATGCTTCTTTGATACCATATTATGACTTTGTGATTGATTTGGTCGCCACCCTCGATTTGATTATAGGAGTGCGTTTCGAGGTTGACGGTTGTAGCTGCTATGTGTTACCACCAGCCCGATTTTGCAAATGGTAGAATCCTACCCTGACATTGCCTCGCATGCCTTGTTACATGCTTTATCGCACCCACTACGAGTTTCATTTGTACCGTACCTGTGGAATGTAGCCCTTTATTTTACGAAGGAATTACGGTATTCTATAGACTACGGGAGCATATAAAATGTGTTAAGGGGGATATGAATAACGCCTTAACGCTATTTTAATACTTTACTTTACTATAGACACTATTATAATAGCGTATTGTACTATGTATGTAGATAGTTTAACAGATCCTTAGGAGATGGAATCCCGAACATCTCTTAAGTTATTGCACGCACATTAGATATTGGATTGGAGATATCGAATTCCGTAAACATCTCTGACGCCATTACACTCATATTTATTTATTGTTGATTTAACTTGCCTAAAGTAGTTTTGACTTGAATGTTTTGTCTTTTCAGCTCGCTCGGGTCAGTCTGAGCTTTTCAGTGTACGAAGACTACTTTTCTGGAGGACGAAGATAGAGAATTGTATACTATTACTATTTATTATATTTATACCACTACATCATGTTATTCGATTACATTATTTATTTATTGCTATTGTATGTAACTTTTATCTATATTCTAAAAGTATAATCAAATGTTATTTGTAAGGTAGCTACATGAACTGTTTATTTGATTATTATATTTTGTCATTCTGCTACGAGATTCTATGTTTTGTTTTTCCTTCTTTTCTCTTCTTTTCTTATTTACTCCACAAAAATCCTCCCTTTTGAATGGTTTGAACCTAAAAAGTGTGGTTTATTTTCGGTTTAAACCATTCAAAAAAGGTGGGTCATTGCAAACACAATCTCATCTTCTTCCAAGTCGGAGTTGTCGTAAAATGCGATGATTTTCCTTTCTTGATTTTTCTCTTTTCTTGCCTATAAATTAGCTTTATAGGACATTAGATTTCCTATTCAGTCTTCGACTTTGAGTTGGGAAAGATCTTTAGCTTCTTCGATGGCTAAGACTTTTCTTTCCTATTCGTTTATCAAAGAGTTCAAAATTCGTATGACTTCAAAATCAGTGAATTTTACTCCTAGTTCCATAAGATCGTATAGTTTGAAATCTAGCATACATGTCAATAATCGATTCATTTGATTTTATTTTAAAAGATGAAAATTGGTTTTGTAGAGTAGAAATTTTTGTTTGCTTAATTTTGTTTGTACCTTCATGGGTAATTTGTAATATACGCCATATTTCATAAGTAGTAGAGCAAAGAATGACTCATGAAAATTCATTTTTATCAAGTGAGCAAATAAAAAATTCATAGCTTTGACATTGTTAGATGTCTCTGCTTTTTATGCATCAGTCCATGTGCTAATATCAGTGTTAGGTGCTTCATATTTATTTTAAGTTGCTAGCCATATTTCCAGTCCATTTTCATTCACAAAAATTCGCATACTTGTTGACCAATAAGCATAATTAGAACCAGTAAATAGTAGTGGACTAAAAGTTGATTAACCTTCTTAAAACATACTTGACATTTTAAAATTTTCAATTACATGTTACTGTAGATTGAAATGACCAAGCTCTGATACCAATTGAAAGTCTTAAGGATCATATACTATCTAACTTGGATTAATAAGCAAGTATATCAGTGCAATAAAGGATAATAAATAGTAAAATAAAAAGTGTGTAAACCAATGTTTTTATATTGGTTCCGACCTCCCGTCATACGTCCAGTCCCAAAGCTCCCTTTCGATATTTTCTTTAAATGAATTACCCTCATTTCGCTGGAGGAATCGGCTAATACAAAAGTATCTTTGACAATCTTGTGTTCCAGTAGCATAGTTTTTGACTCATAGTAAAAATCTTCCTATGATCTCCTTTGAGTATGTGAATATGTATGCTTGGAGTTGTAGGAAGAGATCTAACCAAAATTCTATTTTGGTTGTAATGGATTGAGAAAATGTAAATTGTGTATATACAAGAGAGTGCTTAGAAATCAAGAGAGTAAAGAATAGATTAATTCAAGTTGAGTGAGTTTTACTTCTCAATCCAAGTGGTATTTATAGATTCAGAAAGTTGCAAACAAAAATTATTACTCTTGGAGAAAGTCTTTTTTTAATGGTTGCAACTCTTAAGTGAAAAATGATTTCCTTTTGATTAAAAACAGAAGCGTCTTTTCAAATGCGATAGTTTTTCCCATGACAGACGTCTATGGTACATTCCTCAAAAGTCTATGACTTGCGTAATTTTTAATCCGACACTTGTCATAGACGTCTGTTGTTTTATCATAGACGTTTGTGAGGTGTAAAAATAGCTTTTAGTCTTTTTTTATGTACACGAAATTGTGTATGCTTGTGTATGCATATATACTCAAGGAGACCTTAACAATATTATATCTTGGACTCATTTATACTAGAATAATCTTAGTATGGTCAATGATTCTTCGTTTCTCTTTGAGTCTCAATATCTTTGAGCATGGTGTCTTCTTATAGCGCATATCTACAATCTTGACAAGGTCTATATATGTATATAATATTATAGTTGTTATCATTGAAATATAAATTGGAGTTTCTAACAGCGTTTTCCGTTCTCTTTCATCGTTGGAGCACTCAACAAAGTCGGAAGAACGTCCAAAGAATATGCCTTCGTAGCCTTTTTCTATGGCGGTGGTTTCGAAAAATTCTTCAGCTTGTGTTTGGGTTTGCAGCAGTATAACACATCTTCTTTCCATCAGTATTGCAGTCTTCGATTAGCTACCCTCCTCTCCACAACCATAACAAATTGGATCCAATTAAACTTCTTCTGGGCATTCCGTCCCTGAGACTGCTTCCTTTTTCCATTCCACTTCTTCTTGCTTCCACCGCTTTGTTGCAGTTTCGATTCATCCTTAGCAACAATGGTTGATTTGAACTTAGGGTATAGACTCTCCCAGCGAAGAGCTTACTCGACAATTCTTTCGAATGGCTCATGTATATGTCTAACCAACTTCTCCCCCAAGTAGTCATCCAAACCCATAATGAATTTCTCATTCTTTCTCAAGGGGGGTGTTCAAGTTAGACATCCCATACTTCGACAAATCATCAAACTTAGCAACATATTTGGAGACGGACATATCCTCTACTTTAAATCAGCAAATTTCCTAAATAGCACCGACTTCTTTGTCTTCAAATCTGGCCTTGAACTCATCCTAAGTAAAATGATCCTCAGATGTAGCAATGGTAATGGCATTCCACCAATTCATGGCCCATCCCTGAAGCTGTCTGAGGCCAGCTACCTCTTCATGGCATCATCTATTCCATATAACTAAAGAACACTTATTGGTGTCCAACCAATCCTGCACTTCGATAGACAACTCCATTCCAAGGAATGGTTTGGCTCCTAAGATGGAGTAATCTTTGCAAAATTAGCAAAGTCAGCACTCGACGTTTGCACTTGAGCACCACCACCACCAACAACATTTTGGAACAGTCGCTTGGGGATTTTGAAGCATGTTTTCCATCATCGCATTAAACATAGCTTGCAAGTTAAGGTTAATAGCCCCCGAACACGCTCCTTCCTCAATTTGGAGATCAAATTTCTCAAAGTGTTTCTTGTTTGTCGGCTCATTCTTGATCTATAACAAGAATGATCAGTCACTCAAAAAGAAAACTGTGTCAATGGTACTCGTGTGCATATGATTATATACAATATGCAAAGCTATATAATTTTGAAAAATAAAATATATAACAAGTACGTACTCTCTTATATATATATATATATATATATTCTCGATCTAGTCTAGGGTGATAAGTCCTTCCCTATCTATACTGAACCGCGACATCAACTCAGGTTAACCGTCTAACCTAAGCTCTGAGACTAAATGTAACGACCATTGTACACCACTGGCACCTAATATACATAAGATATTGTGTTATTGATGTTCCTGGTCGATGTAAAACAATCATCAGGGTTTTAAAATGAAATAAACATAACAAAATCTTTCATATATCTCGTAGTGTATGGAATAAAATGTAATGTACATCAGTCATAAATAAGAGAGACAGTAACAAGTATGTGATCCAGGTATTAGAGTATTGATTCACAGAGTTATACAACGAGTAATAGAGTTTATACAACAAAAATAAAATCAAATAACTGTCTAATAATAACAAGCAATCATTACCATGGCTGCGCAGTGTTGCATAACGGAGTAAGTATAAAAATCCACATATAATACGAGATAGCTCCATCCAACTTTTCCTTTGCATAACTACTACATTGTTCCATGACCTGCTATCTAGTCCACTCATTTAAGAGTACATGAGATAATAAGAAGTAAAACATAAAACCTCGAGTCAGACAATAGTCTGGTGTGAGCGGTAAATGAACCTCAAAATACTATACAAATCAATATAGTAAGGAATAGGGGTATACAAACCATACCTGACCTATCCTTGCAACCAAAGAGTTAGCTTATAACAAACATAATATGCTATCTTTACAATTACAATAAGGGTACACTACAAGCCAAGTGTGATGACGAGTGTCCAGGTATCCCTATCTCCAATACCTATCTCCAATACATCTTAGAGTGATATACTTATTGAAGAACGACCAAAACAACTATAACATCCATCAAACAATCCTCATTATCACTCAATATACTCCAGATATATGACAACTCCTATGACCTTTCTACTGCCGAGGACTAATGGAGATCTCAATTTTCAGTATATTTAGCTCAAAGCTATAACTAGACCTATTCAACTGGTCTAGGGTATACATATCCATTTAATCGATCTAGGGTAACGTTTCTATATACCCATGAGCATCCTTACAATACCTCTGCATTGAATATATTAAAAAAACTCCGAGTATCAACAATCCCTTAGCATACGTATCCGAGCCTTTTCTTTGCTCCATCCAATTTACATTATTCTCAAGGAACCATTGTACATTCCTTCATTCTACGATAAAACCATTTAACCGTTCAATCCACAGGTCACCTTTCTTAGAACCCCTCTTTGTGGATAATCACTCTTATGACTCTATTTAATATCAAGTTTCCATCATCAAAACCTAATTCTTTCATCATCGATTATCACCAAAGTCCTGAAACTATCATTGTGCCATACGTCGCCATCAAACCCCAAGTGAGCAAACAAACAACTTCAGCCTGACTTGTAGAGCTTTTACTTCCCCTCTAAGAAGTTTCACTCCAATCCCATCAACATAGTAACTCGGTACTGAGCTATCATAGCTCGACACCAAGCTATATACTTGACCAATTTTGGCTAAGTCTTCCCCTATGCCCTAATACCTCATTCCCCATGTGCTTTGGACCCCAACCCACTCTTCAACATAGCTCGACCCCAATTTAAAATTTCCATTTCTAAGTTTTGGAGATAGCACGACATAGCACCTAATACTTAGCCATTTTCATACATCTTGACTTGGTCCACCTCTTCTAACCATCCTCCACTAAGCCATCAACTTGCCAACCTATTTTGGCTACTAAACATAGCTCGGTACTGACTTATAATAGCTCGGTACCAACCTATGTACTTATCTTCATTTCTGTTGCGATTTGAAACTTAGACTCCTTTCATACTCCAGAGCCTCTCTTTCAAGTTTCATCAAATTCCAACCATCTTTGCCTTCGTTTTTCTGAATTCGCCAATTTATTCTCCAACTCACTAAAATATTAGCAAATAAAATTGATGCACAACGTAGAGTCATACATCATAGAGTCATAGAAAATTATGCACATACATTCATTCACACATACCAACATAAGAATATAATAATGAAGCAAATCCCAACCTAGATCTAACATTTGTATTTGCAAATGCATATAAATATGAGTGTTTTTACAAAACCATTTCAAAACTACTTTTAAAGCCTTTAAAATCCATTCATAAACCATATAAAATGTAGTTAAGATTAGAAAACGTTTTAGGTTTAAAAAATCATGTCAAAAACAACATTTTAACTATGAAAACATGTATAGTAGGATGAGAGGTCAAAAACCACTCACCAAATACCCAAAATACCAATTTGTCTCCTTAAATATGTAGTAGAATACAAAGGAGATGAACCCGAATCATCAAAATGATAATCTAAAGCTTTTCTATGCTAATCACCCCTCTAATTGATGATTTGGCTAAGATTAGTAAGGAAAAGGTAGACTTTTTGATCAAATTATGACCAATGGAGGTTTATAGCTATTTCAGAGAAGATGAAAATGACTTAGATTAGTTCATACAGCCTCCACTTAGTAAAATTTTCGAGATGGGTTAATAGGCTTAAGCAAGGGCTTAGTTAATTACCCAGTAAAACTGGTCAGTAGCAGCCAAAACTTAAAACAACTATAACTTTCAAACCGTAAGTCCATTTTTTATTATGACCACTCTACGGGATGAGAAACCATCATCTTGAAGCAAGAAAGTGGTTTGGGATCTTAATTTGGCTTCTACCTAAAGTTATAATCCAAACAAAAAAATTCTTGGTCAAAATGACCACATAGAAATTTGGCAAAAATCGTAGATATGGAAAATATCCCTAAGAGTCAATTCCCAAAATTTTAGAGTCATACGACCACATATGAATAAAATAAAAATATTTTATGATCCTATGGCACGTAAAACACGGATCATTACACTTTCCCCCTTTAGGAATTTTGCCCACGAAATCCCCAAATAAATCAAGGAATAGTGAACCATAGTTACTCCGCATGCTTATTAATCACATACAACCATCTAACACATCTAATAAGCAGTTATGCAATCAATAACTTAAGAAAACCTATCCTAGAATGTGAGATACTACACTACCATATATAATATCAAATGAGAAAGTAAATGGGGTAAACCGTTGGCCTTACTGTAGGATGAGCTCCATATGAGTAACCCTCATGCTCTCTTCAGTTTTCAACGTACAGTCGCCTTCACTTTCATCCCATAAAAACTTCACTAATTCCATCGTCTTCCTCCTAAGCTATTTTGTATTGTGTTCGACAATACGAACTAGTCTATGAAGTCTCGAAACTTCTGGTTCAGTCTCAATATCATCTAGTTAATCCAATGTAATCGTCACACCTAAGTTGTGCACAAACTTCCGCAAGTGAGAAACATGGAGGACATTATGCACACTCTCCATCTATTGAGATAAGTCGACTTTATATGCTAGGTTCCCAAGCCTCTTTATTACCAGAAAAGTACCTACGAATCTCGATGCCAACTTCCCCTTACTACCGAATCAAGTATCATTATTCAAAGGAGAAATCTTCACAAACACCATATCACCAACAAAGAATTCCAAGTCCTTATGTCTCCTATCAACGTAGCTCTTCTGCCAGTCCTGAGAAAATTTCATTCATTATCAAATGTTCTCTATCTTCTTTAAGGTTTCTTTGATCAAAGTTGGCCCGAGTATCAATTTCTCCCCACTTCCTACCAACATGAACGGACGTTATACAGTTGGCCATATAATGCTTCATGCGATGCCATACCGATACTAGACTGATAGCTATTGTTGTATGAAGACTCCATCAAATTCAGATGATTATCTCAAGAGCCTTCGAAATCAAGTATATAAGCCCATAAGAGATCCTCCAGTATACGATTCACTCTCTTGATCTTCCTATATGTTTGTAGGTGATGAGCTGTACTAAGATGCATCCTGATACCTAATGCCTCCTATAAGCTCTTCCAAAACCCACTAGTGAACAATAGTCTCGATCGCTCATAATGCTCTTCAGCACATCATGAGATCGTACGACCCATTTCACACGCAACTCGACCAGTTTGGCTGCCATCCTACTTGACTTGATGGGTATAAATTGAGCGCTCTTGGATAGTTGGTCGACTATAATGCTGATGCCGTCGTATCCTTCTCGAATCCTAGGTATTCCATTGATACTTGCTCCAACTTACATTTGGTAATTTAAAGCGGTTGCAACAATCCACTTTGCTTCGTTTTCTTTGCCTTCACCATCTGGAATTTCATACGTTTAGAGATGAATGTCTGGACATCCTTCTTCATCCCCTCCTAATAATAGATCTGCTTCATATTATGGTACATCTTATTACCACTAAGATGTGTAGTCAACCTAGAATGGTGGCACCTTGTAGCACATCATCTCGTAATCCATAAACTTTGGGAATAAACAGTCCCCATTCTTACGGAGCCAACCTTCTTGGCTAAGTATATATTGCTTCTTATCTTCTGACTCTACTCTTATTTTTGCAATGATCTCTGCTAGTCTAGCATCTCGCCTATGACTAGCACCGATCCGCTCAATTAGAGTAGGCCTGATAGTCAAACTTGCCAACATTTCTGGTTCTAACTCGCAATAGGGTTTGAAGTCATAGCCAACAATATACTCCGACTATTTCCACTCCGTAAACATCGCTCCTAAAATGCTTTGACGACTACATTTTCTTTACCAGGTGTATAGAAAATGCTAAAATCGTATAAGGCCAAGAATTTCGACCATCGCTATTGGTGAAGGTCGATATCTTTCTTGGAGAAAAGGTAAATATTTATGGCCTATGAATATCTTAAACCTTTCTCCTAATAGATAGTGCTTCCATATCTTCAAAGCAAACACTATAGCTATTAACTCCAAATCATGAGTTGGATACTTTCTCTCATGCGGTTTCAGTTGTCGACTAGCGCAAGTGACAAACTTTCCCTTTTGCATCAACACTGTACCTAATTTAGTACCATATGCATCTATGTATACTATCAGCTCCACAATCCCATCTGGAATGGTCAATACTGGTGCACTCGATAACATCTCTTTCAAAATTACAAACGCATGCTCATACTTTGCGTCCCAAGCAAAAGTCTGATTTTTCTTCGTCAAATTGGTCAATGGTGCTACTATCTTTGAGAAGCCCTTAATAAAACATCTATAATATCTAGCCAATCCTAGGAAACAACTCGCATCTGTAGCATTCTTTGGTTGGTTCCAATCCTGAGCAACTGCCACCTTGGCAGGATCCACTTTGATGCCCTGTTCCAAGAGGACATGGCCTAGAATCTCACTTTCCTTATTCAGAAGAGACACTTTGAAAACTTCGCTTTTAATTTGTGTTTTCTCAACACTTCAAGCACAATTATCAAGTGCGTCTTGTGTTCCATCTTTTTCCTAGAATAGATCAAAATATCGTCTATGAACAAAAGCGTGAACTTGTCAAAATGATTGCTGAAGACACGATTTATGAGATCAACAAACTATGCTGAAGTATTGGCTAGCCCAAAAGGTATAACCAACCATTCATAGAAACCGGATGACATATGAAACACAATAATCAGCACACTCTCCATTTCTACTCTCGATTGGTGAAATCTTATCTCTGGATTTAATTGAGAGAACGCCTTCAAACCATAGAGTCAATCGAATAAGTCATTAATATGTGGAAGTGGATATTTGTTCTTCTTCGTTACTTTACTCAACTCATGGTAATCTACACACAACCTCAAAGAGCAATCCACTTAGTGGCGAATACTATAGGTGCATCCCACTCAGATGTACTCCTACAAATGAACCCTCTCTTCAATAGGTCATTTACTTGCACATCTAACTCCTTTTGCTCTCTGGGTGCCACATGCCTCAAAGGAAAAACCGTTGACCGACATCTTTCGTTAAGTCTATCTGAAACTTAGTATCTCTATGCGGTGATAATTTAGTCACTTCCTCAAACATATCCGAATACTCTCTAATGATAGACACAGATAAAATCATCCTGTGGAGTCCCAAGAAAATATAGATAGCTAATGATAACCTTATCCTTCGACAGGCAGCCAATCACTACCATCCACACCTCCACAGCCCCAACATCACCAACAACCTCTCACAATCCACTACTACCGCATACTTCCTTAACCGGTCCATTTCTAAGATAATCCCAAACCAAACGAAGTCCAAAAGAAAGCAATCACAAACAGAACAACATCCATGACTCGATAAGGTCAAACCATAACAGACCATGATGAGGCTAGTGGAACCTCCAATAGGGTTCATCACAATTAAGGGTTGGTTAACTCTTTCGGGTTTCAATCTCAGCCTATCTACCAAATTACTATAAATGAAGGAATATAAAGCCCCAATATCAAATAAAAAACATACATGAACATCATAAATAGAAAGTATACATTGAATAACAACGCCCTTCCCCTTCTCTTTCTCCGAGGGAGCACTCGATGAAGTTGGGTAGCATCCAAAGCATATGCCTTTGCAACCTGTTTCTACTATGGTGGTTCCAGATAGTTCTTCAATATATGCATAGTTTTGCTGCAGTATAACACTTTTTCTGTCCATCAGTCTTACTGTCTCAGATTCGGCGACCTTTCTCTCTACCACCATAACAAATAGGATCCCATTTAGCCTTCTTCCGTGCGTTCTTTCCCTAACGCTATTTCTTCTTTCCATTTCACTTCTTCTTGCCACGACCACTTTATTGCGGTTTTGGCTCTACCTTATCAACAACAGCTGGTTTGGACTTAAGGCTATAAACTCTCCAAGCGAAGGGTTTCTCGACAAGTCTCTCAAATGGCTCATCGATATGTCTAACCAACTTCTCCCCGAAGTAGTTTTCCAAACCCATAATGAACTTCTCATACTTTCTCAATGGGGTGTCTATGAAATACATCCCATATTCGACAAAGCATCAAACTCAGCAATATATTCAGAGATAGACATATCCCTCTAGTTCAAATCAATAAATTTCCTGAATATCACTAACTACTGAGTAGCCAGAATGAACTTGTCTTGAAACCTGGCCTTGAACTGGTCCTAAGAAATTTAATCCTTGGTGTAGCAATGGAAATGACATTCCACCAATTCATGTCGCACCCCTGAAGCTATCTAAAGGTCAGCTTCCTCTTTATGGCGTCATCTATTTTCATATTACCAATTATACACTTACAGGTGCACAACCAATCCCGCACTTCGATAGCTAATTCTGTTCCAAGAAATGGTTTGCCTCCTAAGGTGGAGTAACCTTTGCATAACTTGACAAAGTCAACTCTTTGCGCCTGTACTTAAGCACCACCACTACCATAACCATTTGGAGTAGTCGCTTGGGCATTTTGAAGCATGTCTGCCATTATCACATTGAACATAGCTTGCAAGTCAGGGTTAGTAGCCTCCAAATCCACTCCTTCCTCTATTCTAAAGATGGAGTTCCTCACAGTGTTTCTTGTTTGTCGGCTCACTCTTGATCTGCAACAAGAAAAACCAGTCTCTCAAAAAAAAACTATAACAAAGAGACTCATGTGCATGCAACTTATATACTATATATATGATTATATAGTTTTGAAAACCAAAATATATAATAAGCACACACTATCCCTCATATATATATATATGTATGTATATATATATTCTCGGTCTAGTTTAGAATGATAAGTCCTTCCTTATCTCTACTTAACCACTACATCCACTCATATTAATCGTGTAACTTAAGCTCTGATACCAAATGTATTGACCGTCCTATACCACTGGCACCCAATATACATAAGATAGTACGCTGTTGACATGCCCGGTCAATGTAGAATGATTATAAGGGTTTCAAAATGAAATAAACATCATGAAACCTATCGTATATCTCATAGCGCATGGAATAAAATATAATATACATCATAGGCATAAAACAAGAGAGATAGTTGGAACTAAGGGATCTAAATATCTAAGTACAGATTCATAGGGTTATACAACGAGTAATACAGTTTATATAACAGAAATGAACTCAAATAAATTTCTTATATAATAAGTAAACATTGGCATGGCTTCATAGTGTTGCACAATGGAATAAACATAAAAATCCACATATAATACAAGATAGCTCTATCCAGCTCATCCTCTACATAGCTACCACATTGCATTTAAACGTACTATCTAGTCCACTCATTAAAGAGTACCCGAGATAATATGAAGCGAAGCATAAAATCTCGAGTCATACAACAGTCTGATGTGAGCGGTAAATGAATATCAAAATACTATATAAGCCGATATAGTAAGGAACAAGGGCATATGTACCATACTTGACATGTCCCTTCAACCAAAGAGTAAGCACATAACAAACATTATATGCTACTTTATGATGCAATAAGGGTACACTACAAACCAAGTGCGATGATGGGATTCTAGCTATCCCTATGCCCAATACCTAGCTTTAGTGACATCCCTAAGTGATATACTTAAGGAAGAACCACCAAAACAACTATGGCATCCATTAAACAATCCTCACTATCACTTGATGTGCTCTAAATATATGATAATTCATATGACCTTTCTTCAACCAGGGACTAATGGAAATCTTGGTTTTTCATTATACTCTCTTTAGCCCGAAGTTGATATTAAACCCATTTAATCGGTCTAAGGCACACAGATTCATTTAACTGATCCAGGGAGCCTTTTAACATACCCATGAGCATCCTCACAATACCCATACATTGAGTATATTAGAAAACACTCCAACTATCAACGATCCCTTAGCACACCTATCCAATCCCATTCCATGCTCTATCCAATTTCTATTTTTCTTGAAGAACCATTCTATATTCCATTATTCCATGATAGAACCATTCAACCCTTCTATCTATTGATTATCTTTCTTAGAACCCACCCTTTGTGGATAACCATTCTCACGACTCCATTCAACATTGCGCCGTCATCGGAACCTAGCTCCTTTCATCATCAAGTTGTTTCTAAAGTCCCGAAACTACAATCATGCCACTATGTCGCTATCAAACCCCAAGCGAGCAAACAAACACCTTAAGCATGACCTGTAGAGCTTATACTTCCCCTCTCGGAAGTTTCATTCCCATTCCATAAACATTGGTAACTCGGTTGCGAGCTATCATAGCTCGACACCGAACTACATACTTGGCCAATTTTGGCCAAGTCTTCTCCCATGCCCTAGTACTGCATTCCCTGTGTGATTTAGACCCCTGATCCATTCTTTAACATAGCTCGACCCCAATCAAAAGCTTCCATTTCCAATTTCTAGAGATAGCTTGGTATAACACCCAATACTTAACCATCTTCCCAGATCTTGACTTGATCCACCTCCTCTGGCTATTCTCCACCAAGCCATCAACTTGCCAATCTATTTTGGACCCTAAACATAGCTCGATACCGACCTACAATAGCTGGGCATCAACCTATCTACTTATTTCTATTTCTGCAATGATTTAAATCTTAGGCTCCTTCCATACTCCAGACCTCTCCTCCAACTTTCACCCTATTTCGACCATCTTTGCCTTCAATTTGTCAAATTCACCAATCTATTCTCCAACCACCGAAAATAATAGCAAACAACATTAAAGCACAACATATAATCATAGAAAATCATGTATATGCATCCATTTACACATAAGACCTAAGTATATAATAATCAAGAAAATCCCAACCTAAATCTGACATTTGTACTTGCACATGCATATAAGTACGAGGATTTACAAAATCATTTCAAAACCACTTCTAAAGCCTAAGATTTCCATTTGTAAACATATATAAAAATGTAGTTAAGGTCAGAAAATGTTTTAGGGTTAAAAATTATGTCAAAAACAACTTTTTAACTATATAAACATGCATAGTAGAGTGAGAGGTTAAGAACATCTCACCAAATATCCAAAATACCAAAAAATTTCCTTAAATCTGAATTAAACAGCAAACGAGATGAATCAAACTCGACAAAAATGATAATCTAAAGCTTTCCTATGATATTCACCCCCTTTATATGATGATTTGACTAAGATTAGTAAAGAAAATGTGGGCTTTTTGATGAAATTCAGTTTAATAGAGGTTTAGAGCTATTTTGGTTAATTACCCACTAAAATTGGCCAATAGTAGCCGAAACTTAAAAACAACTATAATTTTCAAATGATAAGTCCATTTTTCTATTATAACCATTCTACAGAATGGGAAACTATATCCTAAGGCAATGGAAGTGGTTTGAGACTCTAATTCAACTCCTATCAAAAGTTGTAGTCCAAACAAGATTTTCAGGTTTAAAATGGTCATATAGAAATTCCGCAAAAACCATAAATGTGAAAAATATCCCTAAGAGTCACTTTCTAAATTTTAAAGTCATATGACCACATATGAATAAAATAAAATATTTTATGATCCGATATTTAAAACATGGGTCATTACAATTGTTCTATCCTAGAGGCATATATGTTCATTACTTTGTGCTAATATTTCATACATATGGGTGAATTATTTATTAGATGATTTAATACGTACAAGTATTAGCCTAAGGAATATTCATATTATTCTCCTTGTTATCCGATAGTATTACTTAGTAATACTCTTGGATAGTATGTGTATAGAGGTAGGGTGTTACAAAATATAAAGTCTGATATAAGCGGACTAACCAAAATATAGGCATGTATATGTATATGTGATACATTATCCTACTTCTCATGCAACATCGAGAAACACAATATACTAGTCTACTTTTAATAGAACAATATAAATAACGATGAGCTATACTATTTCCAACTGCATAACTACATAACATGATTGTACGAGAATACTACACTCTAAGGTCAATGGTATAATATGTTATTTAGCATATGCCTATCCATTATATTAAAAAATATCAAAGATTCAACTCAGTAACATGCAGACTCCATTACCTACAATGTATCTCAAATAGAGTGTTGGACGTAACGAACCAAAGATACCTTAGGTGTTACTTCCTACTTGATAATAATAAAGTTAGCTATCTTCTTGACCCATGTAGGCATCATACTAGGGTAGTCAACTTATATAAGTTTCCTATCTCTCTTTGGTTGCCATAACAAATGCAATTAATCATACCTTTTTCCCTGAACTGCTGGAACACAAACTATATAAAATGTTCTTAAACATTACCAGTGGTTCACGATATGTAGCTTAGAAAAAATCATAAAAGCTAGTCCAAACCTCATTGAATATGAACTATGATCAAATGTTATCATCGTTCATGCATTTATAACTCATTGACCATGTACACGATCCAATCAATCAAGTTGCTAAAGAAAACCCTGAAGAATCCCTATTGTGCACTCGTAGTATCTTTGAAACAACCATGCATGAACCCCGAACAACCTTGAGCAAAACCCAGATCAACTTTAGTGTGACTTAGAATCAACCTTGGATCACCCATGGTATTACCCAAAACAGACTCAACGAGGTAATCTAAATGACTAGAGGAGTCCCAAAGTCAATACCCAATGGAATTTCCAGATCAGTTAAGCCTAATTTTGAACCTAATACATAGTTTTCTCAAAATATATGTTTTTAACTTCAAACCCATAATCTACTTATGTAGATACGGTCTATATCATCACCACTATGCATAACAATATACAAACCTAGTTTTATGCTTATTAATTTTATCAAAACATGTGTTTTAAGTTCAAACCTATAAGTTACTGATGTATATATGCTCTCTATCACCATCAATACATGTAACAAGTTATAAACCAATTTTTGTGCATACTAACTTTCTCAAATGACAAGTTTATAGCTTCAAACTCATAAGCTACTTATGTATATTTTTGCTATATCATCATCAATATACATTAAAGTTATAAACCAAGATAAGCACCATTGTCCAAGTGGTTAAGTGATTTAGATTTGGTGCAAGAGGTCACAAATTTGAAACTTGCGTAGCGTGATTCGAACGTTTGTTGACATGTGGTATGTTATCCCAATGACATGTTGTGCATAAAGTACCATTTCAAAAAAAGTAATAAACCAACTTTTACACTTACTCACTTTCTCAAATGAAAACTTTATAGCTTAAACCAACAAATTAAAGATGTTTGCATTTATTTACCACACAATTAAAAGTAGATTCTTCATCCCTTTAAAATAAAATTATTTTCTCATTAAATAAGTACCCTTTCTCTTTATAAATGCTAAATCGACTCTATTATGTCTCCAATCACCTTTGTATCAAGTATGAATCCTTTAGTTTACCTAATTTTCTTTCTAATATCAAAAAGATGTCATATATAATGCTTGTATCAATAAAATCATTACTTTGTTACTTATTCTATATCAACATACGCTTAACAAAGCTTCATTCAAAGTCCTAAAAATTTTAGTTCCTATTTAAAATTCAGAACATAGCAAAAGTAGGTTTAAAGCATAAGAAGCGGTAAAGAACATTCTCACTTACATTAAAGCAGCCCATACAAGTAATGAACCCATTTCTAACGTCTCTTCCCAAATTTGTCGTAAGCTCTTTCCTTCCCCATATTACTTTATACTTATGAAGATTATGGAGAATGACATGTGAGGACATAAGGTGATTATTTTCATGAATTTAGGAATTTATTTGGCTTTATATGAATGGATTTGGGTTTGGAAGAAGAATGAAAGAAAGAAGAGAAAGATGGAAAAAGTACATGAAACGAAATAATGAGAGGGATGAAAATTTGTTGCTAAATTGGCATGGGTTAGGCCTTGGCCCAAATACCTATTCTTTTCAAAAATTCTCAAAACTCAATTGCTTCATAACTCCAAATCACTAACTCCAAACATAGTCATTTTACCGTCAAAAATCAAAAATAAGAATTCAGATTTAATTAAAATGGCCCCATGACTTTAATCATGCATATAAAAAAGTGAGCTTTTTTATCATTTATCAATGACTCCAATATTTAGCTCAAAGTCTACAATCTGAAAAGTATCGACATTTACACTCAAAAATTCAGAAATGGCATTATAGAAACAGTGGAAATGGTCTCAAAGCCCAGTTTCATCGTGTGTAAAAATTGACTTTTAATTCATTGATTAAATTAATTTTTTAATATTTAATTAAATCATTTAAATACCTAAGCATTAAAAAAGGAGTTGTTACATTTTGAACATGGTTCATTATGCCAGCAAGTGTTGATCCTGAAGACCAAACTTATGACCTTTAATCTCATAGTCTAGACTACCAATTAACTGAGCCAAATCTGCTGGCAGGTTGTCATGTTTATTTTCTTAAATCGAGAAACTTCTCTTACCATTATCTACGATGTCTTCTTCCTTGCGTCCAAAAATTTATTATTCAAATATGACTAAAGATGACTTTAGTGAAGACTTTTATTTAAACTGGGCAAGAATAAAATTAGTTTTGTTTATAATTTATAAGGTAAGATTAATAGTTTGGTTATAAAACCCCAAAATAAGTAAGGGAGTGTAACAACCCGGGGTCTTGCATCAGTTAATTATCGTCATTAGACGATTAAAATTGTTAGCTAATTGCTAATGGGATTTTTATCGGGTTGAAGTTCTTTTAACAATTTGTTAAGGGTTTGTGGGCTTTATATTGAATCTTGGCCCACGTTTTCATTTGTTTTTGGAGTTGTAATAATTATCAAAAGCAACCAGTTCCTTCATTCAATTTTTATCGCTAGCCCTAAACCAAAGAAAACAAAAATGGCGGCTTGTTCTTCTTTCTTCAGAAATTAGGGTTTCGGTAATTTGATGATGCCAATTACAAATGCTCGATTGGACTCGATTTCCTTGCTTTGTTAGTTGATCGTCTCTTGAGATGCTTGCGGCTATTTGATTGAGTTCGTCTTTGCTTCGATTCGGCTAGGGTTTTCTTCGATCGATTCTTTGATTTCCACGGCTTCGACTCTGGACTGTTCGATCTGTGCTCTTGGAAATGAGGTGAGTGATTTTCGCTCACATATAATTCAACATTGTGCTTCAATAGTTTGATTTCGTTTTAATGTTGATGATTTCTCTGATGTTTTCAATTTACGCGGTTTTGAACACTTGATTTATTTTGGCCATTCGATTTAGTTTTAATACTTTGGATGATTTCTGAGTTGGTCCGATTTCTTGTTTTCCCACAGCTGGATGATTATGCTGTGATGATTTTGGCTTTAGCTTGTATTTGACCTTGCCATTGATGTTAATGTTTATGCTCGACTCCGGCCATTTGTTTTTACTGCCTCTGGTTATTTGCGTCCTGTAGCACTTTCGACCTTGTTCGATTTTACTTGTTGTTTCATAACTTCGGCCATTAACTGTTGCTTTGAATTCTATGATTGGCTTTTGTAAATACTACTGTTTGTGGTTGACTTTGGCAATTTGAAAATATTTTGATTTTGTGAAACCTGCTACTTCGATTACTTTAAATATGTGATTTTTATCACTCTGGCATTTGAACTCTCATTTGAAACTTGTAAGACCTACTTGACTTGTTCAATGTACTGCAGTTTCTGATCTGTTTTGTTTTTCTAGAGTTGTTTATGTATTGCTCTTGACCATTGTCTTTGTTAACCATTCATGTGTGTTTGCCTGTAGTGTTGCAGTCTTTGACTTTGATTGTTCGATCACTGTCCTTGACTCTCTTCATATTGAAATTTTAAACATTGTCCCAGTTGTGTAATAAGTTGCTATCTTGTACATGAATTTGTCTGCACTTCATGTTGTTTGTATACATGTATACAAGTGTGCATGCATTTACTTCCCTGTCGGCTGCTTGACTTGAAGTTTGGTCCTCATGTAGCTTGTCTGCATTTATATACTTCAGGGTTGTTGATTTACACTGTCTGTTTCAATTTGCATATGGTTTTGGGTTGTAGCCTCGACTCATTCCAATGTTGCATTATGTTGTACCTATTTTGTTGCCTTCCTGTACATGCCGAGTCAGTTTGCATTTCAGTGGTTTTTGCTGTCTTCATGTACAGGTATACTTGTTGTTGCTGTGCATTTGTAGTTGAACCGAGTTGTACTACTGCCTTTGTTGTCGAGTCTGACACTTGCACTGTCCAGCTTCACAGTTGCATACATGGTGTATCTTAGGTGCACTTGGTTTGTGATTCACTGTTGCATTCCTGTATATGCACTTGAGTCTGTTTTCATTTTGCCTGTTCATTGTAGTTTGATTTGTGCACTGACATGAGTTCGAGCCTTTTCACACTGTTGGTTCATGTTGCATTCACTTGCATATCTGTTCATCCTGTAGTTTACTGTATCATGTTTGATATAGTTTGCATTTCAGTTGTATCTGCTGTCTTCATGTACATGTATACTTGCTGTTGCTCGAGACAACTATCCACTTCATTTCACTTGTTGCCACTTACTTGGTGTAGTTGTTTGCATTGTGCATTCATGTGTACTTCGTTCACTTGCTTTTGCTCCTCTCTGATCATGGCGGGTCTGGAGATAACGTTTGGCATTGTCACTGACTTTGTACATATGTGTTCAAACCCTGGTGTCTGCATTGCTTGATTCGAAATCTGGTTCATTTTGATTTGGGTTGCATCTTTACTTGTGTACTTGAGTATTTATGTTGCATTGAGCTCATGTGGTCTTCACTTATGTGTAGCCTGCACTTTGATAATCATGTAGCCAGGCATGTGTATATATGCACATATTCTATAGTACTTTGGTATTGAATCAGATTTTTGAGCCTCGTCTTTGATGATGCTTGACTACTTGTTGCATTAAGTGTACATCTGAATTTTGGCGAGGCAGTGCACGTGAGCGTGTATTGCAACCAAAACAGTATTGATTTTATTGATATTTCATTTGCATTTTGATTCACTGAGCTGTTGTGTAATTCATCACTATAGTGGCGAGGCAGTGCATGCGAACGTGTACTGCAGCCCTATCAGAATTGATGTTTTAATTTGATTATTTTGTTGCTATCTAATTATCTACCTGATAATTAGATTATGTGTTTTCTAATTATCGTATCGATAATTAGATTTTGTGGTTTGTGATGTTTCGCTGGCTTGGATTTTGCTTTGGCCACTTGCTGTTAATTGTTGTTTAGGCAATTCTGTTGTTTTCTAAGTTATCTTCATTGATAATCCTTTTATTTATCTTTGTTGATGATTTGGCTTTGATGATTCGCTGTTTAGTGCTGTTACGTGTTATATCTACCGTTATCCGATTTTCTTATTGAAGAATTGGATATGCGAGATTTATTGTGACTGTCATCTATTTGATTATTTAATTGTTATTGCTTCCGTGCATTAATAACTGAGTTTGAATTAGACTGACCCATGTATTATTTTCTTTTGAATTAATACTCGGGTCAGACCGAGTTATTACAGGTTGTTGATATCTTGCTTTGGGTTGCTGCTTGAGCTATGAAGTTTCTTCATATCTTTTGGAGTAGTCGTTGTCATTTTGTAGGATGATATATACTCATGTATATTATTTACAATAATATACTTGTATATGTAACTTCCAGTGTCGACAGTTGTAGTTGTATCACATGTATTGTAACTGACTTCAGTTATATATATATGAGATTTGATATTATCCGTGTTCTGTGTTTAGCTTATCTGTGTTATTATTATATATGTGTCCTAAACTATTATGAACCATCGTAGTTCATTTTATACTGGAATTGAATATGTCGATGGGAGTAAATAAACAAAGATATGAAAAATAAATATATATACCACTCCTATCGAGATAATCAATACTAGTGTAAGGCCTAACTACGGATGACCGCTCCTATCCAGCCTTATTCGTCGTAATAACAAATAGTATTTCCTTTTAATACTCCTTGTTATTGTGAGCATAGAGGTGGGGCATCACAGGGAGATAGCGTTATTCGATGGAGGTGGATCTTTTAATTACTTTGCCGGATGGCTTGATAAAAATTATTGTTCGTATTTTTCACAAGCAACTAGCATGCCCAATTAATGGCAATCTGTGCCAATCAAAGCCATCCTGATTGAGCCTTGGTTAGCCCAATCAAGGGCCGATCTAAACCCATGGTCTCAAACCAGCCTTTCAACCTAGAATGGTGTCGTAGTAAAGCCTGATCTCTTCAAATAACCTTCACATAAACAACACCAGGGCTAAGCCAGGATTAGTCCCACCCAGCTCCTCTACATTGGACTTCGAACACAAGCTAAAGACCATAGTGGTTCACCCAACTCCACATCAGTTAACGCCTAGCCTATATCTAACCCCTTCTCGGCAAGCAGCACAATAACAAAGAATAGCCCACCCTGGGGCATGGCTTACATATAGTTAAATCTAACCGGCATCTAGCCTCCTTCCTGGACGCCCCATACATGGTCCATTGCTCGCCTTTCCTATATACTCCTTAGCTAAATTCCAAAAATCTTCTAGGTTGCCAACATCCGGTCAGCCAACTAGGCCATGTGGGTTCTTCGTTGAAAGGCAACCATCAATCCATCCAATCAGAGTACCGCCAGTGGGGAGGCTAATCTGATGGGACTTACCATCAGCATTAAATGCACATTTAATACAAGGCCACACCTTGTACAGAGGAGTGGTAAGTGCTTTCTCATCTACTATCTTCTTTCAATCCACTTGACAGCTTTGTCGACCATCCATCTCCATAGTTAAGTTAATGGTTGGGCTTAATTCTTGCCTTTTCTCACAACTCAATCTCAACCATACATTATCACTTCCATCTACTATAAATATCCTATGCAATGATACTTCAAACTAATTGGATTCTAATTGAACTGGTTGGATTCTGGTTGAATTATTATCATTATCTCAACTCAAAAATCCACTCACAGCAAATATAAACCCCAAGCCATTGAGATCAACTACTCTTTTAGTCTTAAGGCTTTGTTTCTTCTTTTTATCTTGTAATCCCACATAGTTGTAAGAGAAGTATATAGTAAGAGAAATTCACTTGGATGAGGCAGCTTTACCGAATTACTCCATATCTTGTGTTATTTACATTCCCGTTGTGTACTTAATTCTTCATTTTCCATTTTAAACCTAGTGATTGGCAAGTAACCTTTACTCTTTATATCAAATTAGTCTCATTCCGAGGTTGGCTAGAAAACAAGTTAACATTTTGACGCTAGAAGGAGGATCTTCCCCTAAAAGCTCTTCCTTTACCACACTTTTCTACTCTAAAAAGGTTTGGTTTGACTTATTACCATGGACAATCTCCACCGTTCGAAGGTAACAAATCCATTATGCACGAAATCAATGGCAACATCTCACTAATGTTGCCTAGCCCAACCCAGTCTCCGACGAAGAAAGATGGTGTGCTATGATGCAACAACTATCAAATATGGGTTAGTTGGTCAACAAAGTTAATGGCTTGAGGATGAGGTTGGACACACAAGCCACTGTTAACTTCATCCCACTAGTTCCTTTAATAATCGACCTGTTCGATCTACCTACTCATAGATACATGCAACTTGGTGTCTGTGATCTCTTAACACCATCGAGGCCCATGAGAGGGTAGTGCTAGAAACTCCATTGATGAACATCCCCGTCGATTCCAAGAGGTACGCCACACGCGTGCTTAGTTGAATCAATCTCTCCCCAGACATGGCTTCGCCAGTTAGGCAAGACTGTCACCATTCCAACTTAACAGAACAATTACCAACTCCGGCTTAACTGTGAACTTTTGCATTTGACCATCTCAATGGCATCCTCTTGCCCTTAGTAGAGCACGGATGACCCCTCAGTGCACTCCTAATCTCATGAGGATGTGGTTGAAAGTAGGTTAAGGAGGGAGCCAGTAGAGCTTCCAAATACCCTTGGGTGCATGGGGAAGATCCCTAGCCAATCCTCATGGTTCTCCGTTCCATTGTCAATCTCCTACTCCGCCTCAGCATAGACGTAGCCCATGGCTTATAGTTGGCCATAATATAATGCAATACACCTACATCAACCTTAGGGTAGAAATGCACACCTTCCGCTAACAGCTCAATAGAATGCAACCCCACGACACTAGAGCTAAGATTTTCAGATCATAATAATGGGGAACCATTCCATAATGAAATCCTGGATACTTTCATCCATCCGTGGTATGCATTGCCATCGATTGATAAGTGTGATGGGAGTACAAACCTGTCCAACCACATTATGGTATTTAACTCCATCACCCACACTGGACAACTCTTTAGCCTCGCTAAGTGTCTACTCTTTCCCTCCACCCTCATAGGAATGGCCTCCTACTAGTTCTTGCAGCTATGATTAGGAAACTTCCACTCTTGGGCCCAATTATGCATGGACTTCAAAACACATTTCTTCATGTCGCACATGCATGTATTTTTAGCCACCTAACTGGGAAATATCAAGCAGGTCCTTTTAGGAGCCTGTGGTCTTATGTCAGCCGCTTCCACAAAGAGCCCACTCAGTTGAGGGTATGGAAGTCAACAACTTAGTCGGGGCCTAATGTTTAGGAATCTAATACAATTCTAGGATGTTGAGAGGATCCCAGAAACTATTGGCTTCGTCCCTAGCCGACTTTTATCATCGAGGGAACAACGTGACAAGGATGGAAGACACTTATATTTCAGGTAGCAACAACAAGGCAAGGCTGCCCACCTAGACCGGTCCTCACAGCAATAATGATCGTCACAACTGTTGTTGTTAGACTGACGTCTAAAGACATCCAGAGAATATCACTCCTTACAAGCCAAGTATCATAATTCACTCACTTGAACAAGGATATTGCTATCTTCTGCCTCGCCACTAGGAACTAGGTGCAATACCAGACACCAACTGCCATCAAAGATGGAAAGCAAGAGGAACCTTATTGCAACATTAAGTTTTGCGAGTTCCATCGAGTTCAAAGGCCACTCCATAATTGATTGTGGTGTCCTGAAAAGAGAGATTGAAAGGATCATTAGGGAAGGTGTACTTTTGGAATATATTTATCACCAGGTCGAGAAAAGGTCAAACCGTGAAGAACGGCCGAATCTTCTCCCTTAGCCTAATAATACAATTGTCTAAGTCATAACTGAGGTCTTAACCATATGCGGAGGACCACATATGGTACATTGCAGTTGAAGGCCCAATCTTGGTGTAACAACCCTACTTTCTACACTGTAAAGCAAATGTGTTTAATTAAAATAGAAATTGTTCAAATTTGATATTTGACTAATACTTTGAAAATAATTTTTAGTTAATTATATTTAATAAAAGATTTTTGATCTAATAAATTGAATTAAATTAATAAAATATTCTAAAATAATATATTATAATTGAATAAAATGTTTTGATTAAGTATAAAATATTCTTAAAATCGTAAATAATTTTTATTGATCGAAATAGTTGAAAATACAAATATGCATCACATTGGAACAATGAATAATTAAATAAAAATAAACATGTCTTAAATTATATAAAATTGTGTGGTTATTAAAGTATATTTTGTAATTGAAGTGTTCATCAAATTAAATTAAATTAAAATTTATCACAAATAATAGGAAATAAAATAAAATAAACAATTGGACCAAATGGGAAAAATAAGGCTAGCCCTTGAACACTTAAGCCTAAATCCAATGCTTAGAACCTTCCATTCCACATTATAAACCCGATTTGCATCTTTTCCCCCGATTTCCTAACTCTACCCAAAAACAATTATGTAAGAAAGAAGAAAAAAAATCATAATAAATCATGTGTGAGCTGGAAATAGCCAGCCACATTGATGACACTAGGGGAGGTTGAACCTATGACATTGCAAAAGGGTGTCCATATGGCTATGGTCACATCAAGGTGTTGTATTGGTCCAAATTTGACATTGGCAGTTCTCAATTTGGGCTTGGAGTTGGTCGCAATGAGGTAAAGGCTAGCAAACGACGTTTTTAGAGGTGAACTTGGGCTCGTATGAGTAGCGACATGGAGATTTTGGGTCACGCCGATTTATTTCGCAGAAGAAGGATAACACATGCAGATCAAAGGCGCTTAGGGTAGTCGTGTGTGATTAAATGTGGTGCTGGCCGTGGTTAAGGCAGGAGGAGGAATGGCTTAGCAACGATGATGGGTTGATCCTTTAATTTTTGGAATTACAGGCATTAATTAGGTGAGTTATTTTCCTAACTTACAACTACTGTTTAGATTTCATTTCTTCTATTTTCCTTAATTGCTTGAATGATGAACTTGTCAAAATATATTGAATGAATTGAAATTGAATAGTATGTTCTTGTTTATTGGTTGTTTTAACATGATATAAGTTATTAGTTGGACACACACATTATATGTTGTGTCCAATAAATAGGTGTTAGCAATAATTGGGCATGATATTTGAAATTGATCATAAAGGGATAGTGAATTAAAGTTGGATGCTTTGAACAAAAGAAAGTATTTTGAACATAAATTGCGATTTATTATTGAAAATGTTGTTTTTAATAGAAAATATAAAAGTGAGACAATTTTGAGAATTGTAGGGGTAAAAATTATTTGGTAAAGTATGATTTATGGGATTTGATTAATAATGACGTCAAAAATGGCACCGACACCCGAAGATCAGATGAAATCACCAATTAGATCAAAATAATGCAAAAGAAATAAAAACAAAAGGAAAGTAAAAGGAGACACAAGAATTTGTATAGTGGTTTGGCATAATCTTGGCCTACATCTACTTAAATCTTTATTATTAGTTGTTATCTCTATAGATTACAACTAGTTATATCAGATCTAGCCATAATATAATGGATCTCAGATTCATAGTAGAGTTTAGTAGAAGGTAGGAGTGAAGAAGATGAGAAATTTCCATATTCAAATGTTAGTGAGAAGAAGAAGATCCAGTCCCCCTTTTGGTTGTAGGTAGGCTGGTATTTATTGGGAAATATTGTACGGTTTAGAATCCCGCTTGCACTGAAGTCTAAAAGCCCGCTTGCACTTGAGTTGTTCCAAGCAGTTTCCTTAGATTTTGAGTAGATTCTAATGATAATCCTGCTAGCTACTTTCTTTACTTTCTTCTCATCAAACATTGGAATTGCTCATTTAAATCTTGAATAAACCACTTGACTATGAGTAATTGGAGTAGTATAAGGGGTATATGATGTTCGAAAGCAAAAAGAAGAGGAGGAATAACTCGGTGCGGACCTAAACAATTTGGGGCTTAGTTGTTTCCTTGGCTAACTTGACACTTCGACTTCTAAAGTTTAATTCTCTAGTCCTTTTGATTGTGTTTCCAAGTTTATGAATCATTTCATCCTATTTTGATCTTTTAAATCCAGTTGAAGTCTACTTTTGCTTAAAAGCGGGTTAACATTTTCCCCCAAAGTACACCTTTCGAATGTAAGAGGTGCTTTGCTTAAGAACAAGTTCCAGCAATCAGTTTTTGATGGCTAAGCTCTCTGGCTATTCGTTGATTCCCATCTTAGTGAATTATATGGAAGTGTCATTCCACATATCCATGCCATCCCGCATTCGCCCATGACTTATCTTCTTCTTTCTTTTTTATTGTAAGGCACTCAAATCTTTTTATCAAGTATCCATCCACCTGAGGTTTGGTCTCGCCGAAACGTTGATCTTCCAATCTAGAGTTTGATCTCTCTGGATCATCCTTTGCCCAATCTAGGGTTTCAATATTTTCGAATCCTTGTCGACCCATTCCGCTTGCTCTTCGACGAGGGGACCCAACGGCCAAGCAAGCCCATCTGCTCACTCTTCGATGAGGGGACATACTTTTCGAGCAAGCCCAACCACTCGCTCTCCGGCAAGAGAGATTGCACCTTGCACTCCGATACTATCTCTTTGGATGAGACTTAAAGTAATCAATATCGTACAAGCCCATCCGCTCGATCTATAATGAGGGGACTTGTACACTGCACTCTGGTTCCATCTTTGTAGATTGGACTTAAAGCGATCAATATCGATCATAACATTTAAGTCGATTTTTCAAGAGTTAAGTATTCAAATCAAAGCAAAAAAATAAAAATCCTATTTTTTCATCCCAATCAGCCGACTCAAAGAGTGGTTAGGGACCAATCTAGGTCCCAAACATGTGAAGGCGGTCCAAGGTCATTGTTATCCTAAATAGTCATCCTAGACATCTGACTCAAAGTATGGCTAGAGACCAATCTAGGCCTCGTACACGTGTAAGTAGTCTAAGGTTATTATTATTATCCTAATCATTCAAAGCAAGAAAAAGAAAAGTGAGGGAATTGAACATGACCTACGACCATCCCTATCATGGGATTTCGAGTCTTGGATTAGATCCTTGGTTATTCCTTGTTGCATTCACTATTGATGGTAGTTGCTCTGCTCACACGACTGCAGTTTGCTTCCTCATGTATTGTTGTAGCCGGTTGCTTCGAACCAATTCTTTTATCAGGTTATGAAGTTGTCGACACTTGTTCATTCCATGCCATTCTAGCTCATGGAAGATGAAAAACTTTCCAGACCTTCATTTCCGATCGGTGGGTTCTCCCCAATTTTGCTTTCGATAGGGGTTCTGCCCCCTAGTGTCCAGATATATCCACTCTAGGGTCTTAGTTAGATAATTATAGAAAGAGAATTTTGACTTGCTCTTTTGTCATTTTAGTTCTCTGAAGACATCATCAGCTCTTCTCTTTCCTTTGCCTTTTCCTTTTCCCGCTCTAGACAGCCCTATGTCATCCAACATTAAGTTCATCATCCTCAACTTCGACCTCTTCCTGATGCAAATATATCTCGGCTTCATGGTAGAATTCTATAATATCCATCGGTGGATTCCCTTCTAGAGCAACTTTGAAGTCGGTCTTGCTCGCGACTCCAGATACTGCCGCCATTGAGATTATAGATATATCCGATTTATCGTTGGCTGTAGCTGCCACATTGAATCTTGTCAAATAACTTATCAAGGTCTCTCCAAACCTTTGTTTCATGCTTAATTACATCATAACATTCTTTGGTCATGAGACATGAACTCTAGACAATCTTTAGAACTCATTCACCAAATCGATCCACATGCTTATAGACCCATTCTCTGGTTGTCTTAACGACATCGCTGCCAAGTCCGTCAAGTATGATAGGAAGCGCTACCCCCATTACCGCCTCAAAAGCTACCAAAAAGCTCCATAGTCGGATGTATCTTATCAGATGAACCATCATATTCAACTTTCCATCATTTATTTCCAGCATCGAAAGTCTAAAATTGGGAGGATTCCTTGCATTTTAGATATTAGAAGTGAGTGGATTCCTATCCTCTCAGCTTTGATCAGGGGTCCACCCCTAATATCCCCCTTTCCAACTCAATAATTCGGTTTTCATCGTCCAATGATGGTCTGTGACCAAAATCGATATTTTGCTCTTTCTCCTGTAGGGGAATTCCAATACATACTCTTGCATGTACTCCTCTAATTGCACATTAGCATTCTGACCTACTCCTCTGGCTTCACCCTATCCTCCATTCCTATGGAAAGGTTCTGACACATACTCTTCCGGTCATTACTCATTCACACTCTGATTTGCATTTCTAGCTCTAGTATTATCCATTCTCGGCATCCCAACAGTCACACCAACATTGCTCCCGAGTATCGTTCTCCCAGTACCGAGTAAATTTGGGTTGGTTCCGAGTTTTTTTTCTTGTAGGGGCATTGTTCCTATCTTCTTTACTCCAACTTTAGACATTACTGCATTATCTCCTTTTCCTTTGTTCTAAATTCCAACAGTCCTAGCTATTCCTTATTGTCACATTCTTTGGAAAAATCATTTAAGCATTTCTAGTTATCGAGCCATTAATCCATTCTACATATCCTTCATCATTTTCTCCATCTCTTCTCTGGTCACGTAGATGGATTGATGAGAATTTACTGTCCCCATGCTCTGGATGGCTTCCTCTAGCTTTAAATCTAGTGTTAGGTCTCTTTATCTTCTCCAAATTTTAGATCAAAGCTTTAGGTTGTGAAATCTAGCCTCCTTCTCGGCGAGTGCACTAAAACGTTGACGCCAAAAATGGAACCCACACCTAGAGATTTGATAAAAGCAATAGTTCTAACAATATAAAGCAAAAGTAGTGGAAACTTAGGAAAGTAAAAGGAGGCACAAGAATTTTTATAGTGGTTTGCGTCATCTCCTAACTATGTCCATTTAAATCTTTGTTATTAGTTGTTATCGCACTGAATTACAACTAGTTATATCAGATCTGGCCACAATGTAGTGGATCTTAGATTTAAAGTGGAGTTTCTAGAGTGTTTGAAGTAGAAGATATGAGTAAAGAAGAAGAGAAAGTTCCGAATCCAATTATTAGAGAGTAGAAGAAGAAGATCCAACCCTGCTTTTGGTTGTAGGCAGGCCTGTATTTATAGGAAAATATGTGTTCACTCTAGAGGTCTGCTTCCATCAAAGTCCAGAAGGCTATGCAAAGTTGCACAAGTGAAACAGAAGACCAAGAGCTAATATAATAGCTCGATACCATGTCATATAACTCGATGCTGAGTTATTTTTACTCGTACAAGTCGAGCGTCCATTCACTTGCTTTTTCTATCCCTTTTTTGTATTGTTCCAAGATCTTTTCCTTCACTTTGAATTGAATCTAAAGATCTTTCTTTTAGCTACTTTCTTTGCTTTCTTCTATTCAATCCTTGGAATTGCTCGTTTGAATCTTGATGAAACCACTTGACCATGAGTTATTGGAGTAGTATAAGAGATATATGGTGTTCAGCAAGCAAAATGAAGGGGAGGAATGACTTGATGCTGGCCTATAACAATTTGTCCTTGGCCAATTTCCAGTCTAACTTAATGAGTTCAATTCTTTTAGTCCTTTTGATCATATTTCCAAGTTCATGAATCATTTCATCCTGGTTTCGATCTTCTAAGTTTAGTTGAAGTCTGTTTTGGCTCAAAAACGGGTTAACAACTAAACAAGTGAATTTTAAATATTTATATTTGTATTCGTTTATCATTAATTATAAAGATATTTAGATGACTTTTATAAAATAGTATTTATATTTTAAGGAATTTTTTAACTATGTTAGAGTGTAATAAATTTGGAAGTTTGTAAATAATATTTTGAAGTAATGTTACATTGGATGTAATTTATTTTTTGAATGGAAATTTTCATTTATGGGATTTGTTACATATATGATTAAGTGAATTTTTGGAACTAACAAAATATTATGTTAATGTTGATGCCAAAAATGGGCATCAACATCCAATAGAATCATGTAGAGATTAAATGAAGAATGAAATTAAAACAGAGCAAATATCATAAATAAAAACATAGATTTTTATAGTGGTTCGACAATCTTGGCCTACGTCCACTTCATATTTTTATTGATCTTGTACTTAATTATGATTACAAGAATGTTTGAATCAGTTGGGATCCATTAGTACAAGAATGAAGAATAATAATGGAAGAGCCGTCGCAGTCAAAAGAAGGGGTCCCCTTTATGGAGAATGGTCACTATATTTATAGGGGTAGATGTGCATGGATCGGGCTAAAAATTCGCCACAAGAATCTCTAGATCCGTAAGGGCCCACCAGAACGATTGGTGGTCAAAATTCTACAAAAATAACAATCGTGGCCGATCGTTATTTTTAGCTCCAATCAACGTGAAATTGTTCATGAGTAGTCCTATAGCCTCCAGGCCTTGCTTCTAAAATATAGTGTTCTTCCGAGATATAGTTTTTGAAATATCACCCATTCTTTGTAGAACATCGATCATTATGTTGATTGTCCAATAACGATCGAGGTCTTTTTAAGTTTTCCTTGAGTTCTAATGTAGGCTCTTTATGATGTAAATTGCCCGTTGTCCAAATTTTTTGCGATTCTGATGTATCGTTTATGAGATATCATCCAACCTTCATTGAATATGGATCATTTTGGTGATTCGTATGATCGTTCCAGTAATGATTGGCCTCTTTTTCCAAGGTTCGGGAGTTTTGTCTTGCGATCGTTTTTGTGTGCTCCACTCTTCAATATATTAATTCTTTGAAAGTTTCAAGTGCATTGGCTTTGTAAATTTTGAGATATTGATCGTCTTCATCGATTTACGCTGTTTTATAGATCTTTCTAGATCGATCCATTTAAAATTTTCATTTTTCAATAACTCGAGCGTACGAACTCCGGTAGGTATGAAATTTGAAAGGATGCCCCATAGGGACTTCCTTATCGCTTCATATTGATCACAACTCGATTGGGACCCGGTCCAAATCTGTTCGACCATTGTCCATATTACTGTATATAGCTGATTCTTAACACTGATAACCAACAATTCTTAACCAAATCTACGGTATCATGGTCTTGCTAAAAGGCGAGGCAACAGTTAAATTAATGAAATATTTTGGGAATGTATATATAAAGTAGAATTAGATAAATTCGTTGTTTGAAGGAAATCTTGGAATGCAAAACTCATTTATTAATTTTTGCATCAAAAGTTGGCACAAACACCACTAGAAGTTTTAAGGAGATAAATGAAGAATATAAATGAAAATAGAAGAAATAAGCAATTAAATATTAGAAAAACAAAGTGATAATACGAACATGATTTATAAAGGTTCGATATTGTTTGTCTACAACCACTTTGAATAGATAGCTTTATTAATCACTTTGTAAACTGAGTACAATAGGGATCAGATGAATATCCTTAGTTATAATAGAGTACAAAGCAACTAGCTATGTAAAAGTTTCGAAAATGAACAACCAAACCAGTATTTATAGAGGAAGACGGTGAAATATCTCCCTGAAAATTCGATAGAAGAATCTCCAAAACTATATGGTCCTATAAAATGGATCACATGGCCCAAATCCCAAGGAATAAGGATCAGTATCGATCCCTATTTTAGAATAATTTGGGGATGTGATCCCTATGGGAGCTTCCCTATGTTGTAATTGCTTAGCCTCCAAGTTTAATGCCAATTGAATTAGTAAAACTTGAGTTATTGCTCAATCTTTACTGCAAGTTAAGTTGTTTCCTGATTCTAGCTGATCCCTATTAAGGGAAGAGGGTCGTTCCCTCTTATTTCATCCTTTTGACGTGCGATCCTAGGGTAGGCTCCATATACTCCCCTTTCATCCTTTTGACGTGCGATCCCTAGGGCAGGCTCCATATACTCCCCAAATTTTGCTCATATAATTTTATGTGCATTGGACTTATAGATTTTGAGATATTGATTATTTTCCATTGAGTTGTACTCACTTAGCTGAAATATGACGATCCCTATATTGGAGAATGATTGTAGCTGATCCCATTTCCATGTCAAACTATATTCCATACTTTGAACATTCTGCATTGCATGTCTCTTAATTCCGTTCAGTCATGGCCACATATTATCACTTGTACTTGATTATTGGACCTTACAACCATTGCTCAGGACTTACCAGCCTTGATGACAGTCGAATCTAACTTGTCTAATCAGTACGGATACAGCTGGGTCAAAATGCAAGACAACACTTGCCTTCCAAAGTACGTCTTATGTTGAACATGACGTGCTTTGAATCGAAGCAAGTTAGAACCGTCAACAAGAAATTCATCCAGTTTTCTAAATAGTTGCCGCCCTTCCATCAAACTATTTTCCCAAAGTATCATGTCTCTCTTTGATTATCACGACGCTTGGTCGATTTCCGATAGTATAAATTCAACATTACATTCCGTCAGTTGATATCCATGCCTGGCTCAATGAGACTAGTAAGCTTTGGCTATCTGATTTAGTCTTGACCTTGAAATCTTCAAGTTTGAATTCAATTCTCTTCGATTTCAAAAATTGAACTTTTAGACTATACACGTGCATGTTCAGGTACAGGTTCTTGTCATTAGCTCTGCCAATTTCCATTATACTAGATGCAATTTTGTTGCATTTTATGTGATATCCCGGAATTTCTGGCAATATAAATTTAATAATCTGTATTTAAAATTAAATTGATTTGATAATTTTTGTTAATAAATTTGAATTGATTTAATAATCTTACTTTAATAAATATTTAATTGGTAAATTTATTTTTTAATAAGCTAATAAATTGTTTTCTATTTATAATGTGTATATATATATTTCAAATAGATGAGATTGGTTTTAAATTTAATTAATAAAGCATATTTTCTAATTCCAATATTTTGGTAATTGGGAAATTATGATTTATTTAATGTTAAGCTTTTCAAAAGCTATTTAATAAAGAACTATATGACTTTAAATACATAAAATAAATATCTCATTATTTAAAAAGGGTTTTAGCTTAAAGTTTAAAAAAGATTAATAATAAAGATTTGTTTTATTTCTTTTTAGAATATCGTTTAATAAATGTGATTTGTAAACTAGATATGAAGTTTAAAATGCAACTAATAAATGAAACATTTATTCATATAAATAATAAGTAATTTATAACCTCTTTTATAAATTTTATTTAAAATATCTAAAATGTTATTTTCAAATGATTGATATATGTATTGTTTTTTATTTATAAATATAATGGTTTTATTTCCTTAAAAATTATCTATACATATAAGTAAGTATTGGAAAACTAATTAATTTAGTTTAAAACTTTTATTAACTTTAATTAAAAATACTAATTAATTATAAGAACATGTGTAAACATCTTAGGACCTATTATAACATGTGTCAAGTGATTAAACAAGGAAGTTAACAAGTGTTAGTAATTTAAGACAAGTGTCCAATTGTGTTTTTATTTTCTTTGATTTTTAATTAATCATAAATTTAGTTATATAAACACTGACCATCTTCCATTCTTTTTCTTTTCTCATTTTCATTCCATAAGCAAAGAAAATCTTTTAGCTGAAACTTAATACTCTAAATAATCCTCAAAACCCAAATCTGAAGAATCAAAACCCATAGTTCATTTTCAAACAAAAATGTAAATCGTATATATCATTTTCAAAAGCAATCTTCATCTCTTCAAAAATCTGTAACCATCCACATTTTCAAAATGCAAAAGAAAGTCTGCATTTTACTTTCCTCAATCTGTAAACACATTTCCGAAGCAAGAAGGCCTGCATTCATTTTTCAAAAATCTGGAATGGTTACTGCATGCACGTAATTTTCAATCTGAAGCAAACTGCATTCTTAAAAAAATCTGTAGCCAGCATGCATGGAATTTTCAACTCTGGAGCAAGCAAGCCTGTTCATCAATTCAACCTGCATTCTTCAAAAATCTGTAGCATTTTCAACCATTTCAGATTTAAGTCACAAGCAAGACAAAGCTTTTCAAAAAAAAGGCCCTGTTCTTCATCTTCAAAACGGTGAGTAACTTCACGTTTTAAATTTAAGTATATAATATGGTTGTTTAATCTATCCATGGAAATAAGTAGGCTTATATATATTGTCATATACATTTCTGAGTATATCTATGTGTATGAATGAATGCATGTCTAATTCATCTAAGTTACTGACTGTTTATAGATAAGCACAAGTGATAAAAAAAAATTTCTTTTGATCTGGTTGTTGTTATGATTTAGTATTTAAATGAAACTTGTGTATTACATGATAAAGTAAAATTTAAAAATTTATATAAGTTAAATAAATTTCTGTATTGACTGGGAATAATAATAACAGAGCAAAATTTGTATAAGTGAAAATTTCAAACATTACGATTCAATGTTTCAGGGTTGCAAATCAAATCATCTTACCAAATCATGATTTTTAAAAGAAAAATCATAATTTCTAGTGTTAGACTTTGGGAGCAGTTCTACTTTTAATGTATTTTGCTCTTTGGGTTCTAATTGATGACCTAAGTGTTCGAATGGTTTGAATTTCCTCCTGGAGGTGGAGGAGTGATCAGGGATGAGGGGAAAATTATCAGATTATGGTGAATGTCATTATGGTGATGATGGTTGTGAATTAGAATTTGGAACCCTAGTTTTACTGGGTTTGATAAAATTGAACACCATGGCATTTGTAATGGACCGAGTTCAACAATAATTTGGGAAATGGAAGATGGTGGGTTGACGAGGTCTTCGCCGGAGTTTCAGGGGCAACGGTGGTCGGAGCTTCCATGGGGAGGCGTTGATAGGTTTGGGTGTGGAGTTCTGTCTCCATTCCAGGTTTGGGAATTTTTGGTCGCGATTTTGAATTCGAGCATGTGTTGACTGGGATGTTGTTTGGATGGTCTGAGGTGATGAACGTCGACTGTAGGGAGGTCGCGAAGTTGATCAGAGGTGGCTGGAGGCACTGTACACGGCACGGTGTACTTTGTCTGGAGATGATAACTGTTAGGTTGGAGTTGTGTTTTATCTCGAGTAATTCTCGAGTAAATGGAAATTCTGCTCGAAGCAGATAAGTTTTTGACCCGAAGTCATCTTAGGGTTGGCTCGAGTAAAGTTGGTTACAGGTTTTAAAAACAGAAACCTTTTCTATTTTATATTTTAAAAGTTAAATTTTAAAATGTAAACTGAAATTTAAGATAAGTTTAAAACTCTGAGTTTGAATCTGATTTCAAAGTTGTTTGAATCTGAGTTTTGAAATAATTTAAGTTTTTGAAATTTAAATTTGGTTTAGAAACTTTTAAGTGTAAAATATTTTAGTTTTGAATTTAAACTGAAAAGTTTAATTTGAAAAATATAAGCTTTAAAATAAGTTCAAATCTAAGATTTAAAAATCTGGAATTTAGATTTGAATTTCAGTTTATAAAATGAAATAAGTTTTAAATTTAAATTGTTTAATCACTTTAAAAAATATTGTTAAATGATTTGAATTTTAAAATGAAGATTTGAAATGTAAGGAAAGCTTTTAAAATTTAAGTTAAATCTGGGATGAAGATTTAAGGTTGTATTTCGGTTTTGGAATTTAGGAAAATTTTTATTTTTAAATAACTTGGAATGTTTAAAATGTATTTTGAACTAATTTGAATTTAAAGATGAATTTGGTTTAAATTCTTTTAAACTTATTTTATAAAATGATTATTTCTTTAACTTATGAGATAAAAAGGTTTTCAATTGTTTTTAAAACTTGTTTAAGTTAAATTTGTATTAATTTTAAAATCTTAAATTTAAAATGAAATTTAAAGTAATTTGAAAAAAAATTGTTTTTAATGCTTTGATTAAGTGAGAAGTTTTTATCTTAAAGATAAATAAAATTTAATGATTTGGGATTCATTAAATTATTAAGATAATTAAGATGAATAATTAATTAATAATATGGATGATTAATTAAGTAATTAAGAATTTTTAAAATTGATTAATTAAAACCTAAGATTAATTAATTAAGGTTAATTAATGTGTAATTAAGGGTTATTAATTAGATTTTAATTAATAATTATAGATTAATTAATCAAGTAATTAAAGATTAATTAAGACTGTAATTAACACTTAATTAATTAAATAATTAGAGGTTAATTAATTGGTAATTAAATATTAGTTAATTTGTAATTAATAATGATTAATCTAAGTTAATTTCATAAGAAAGAAATTAAAGAATTGTTAATGAAGATCATTAACTAGGATTATTTAACAATTAAGTAATGTGATTAATTTTAATAATTAATTAGATTAATTAATTAATAATAATCATTTGTGTAATTGTTTAATTTTAATTACTTAATAGAAGTAATTAATGAATTAATTACTTAATGTAATTAACTGGGTTAATGTGATTAGTTTAGGTTTATTAATTAAGTTTAATTAATTTAAACACTTGATGATTTGATAAATGATTACTTAATGTAATTAATGGAATTGTAATTACTTAGGGAAGTAATTAATTGATAATTACTTGATGTAATTAAAGATGGTTTATTAATGGTAGTTATTTGGATTAAATTACTTTGTAAATAATCAAGAGATTAATTGAGATAATTAATTATGGGAAATTAATTTATTTAATAAAGTAACTAATGGTAGTTAATTACTGAATGGAATTAATCAAGGGATTAATTGGAGAATAAATTAAGGATTAATTTATTGAATGAAGTAATTAAGGGTAGTTAATTACTGGATGATTATTAATCAAGGGTGATTAATATATGTGGTTTAATGGAAGATTATTACTTAATGTAATTAATTTAAATAAAGAGATTAATTAAAATGTAATTAGAAATCACTAATTAATAAAATTAATGATGTAAATTTTAGAATTGATTAATTAATAAATGAAATAATTAATTAATATAGATTAATGTAATTAATTTTAGTTAATTAATTGATTAAGAAATTAAAGTTAATTATTGTAAAGGGTTAGGTAATTAACCCGTGTAATTAATGTAAAGGCTAATTACTTATTGTAATTAGAAAATTTGTTAATCAGAAATGATTAATTGAAATGAATAATGAGATGGTGATTAATTAATTGATTTGTAATCAAATAATGGTTAAGTTTAGCAGGATTATAATGATGATGTAATTAATTTAATGCATTTTAAATTAATTAAGGGAAGAAGTAATTAATTCAATTCACTTTAAATTAATTATAGATGGTGTGATCATTAGATCATTGCTTATGTTTGGTGGATGGTATTAATTGCCTTGAATGGTTTGTAATCTCATCTGAGATGAGTAATGCAGTATGATATGGGTGCTTTGGTTGCATTGGGATGATAATATGGATTATCTGTTTATAATGATATGGATTATCTGTTGGTGATGATAATGTTGATTATCTATTGTTATGTTGTGAATCATCTATCTGTGTGTATATAGATAATAGAATTGAAATTGTTTTAAACTTTAAAACAACTTGGCCTTAAAAGATAAATTTTGGATTTCGGTGAGATCGGGATCGGGTTTCCATATTTGGATCCGAAAACCACATCGATCCAAATTAACGATAGGTCGTGAATCTAAAGTGAAGATTCAGAGTGCAAGGGTTATTGTCGTTAACTCTGAGGGTGATTCCAAAATGAGTGTAACGAGATAACGCCTTCGGTTTCGTTCGAACCCGGAACGAACTTGTATGGATTGAATGTTTTCAAAACATCGTCATGTAGACGATGAGCGTTCTAAGTGATATGTTCTATTAAGGTAATCGTAGCCTCAAGCCTCATCAACCGAGAATGGCTAAAACAGGGAAGGAACAGCAAGGCTAAGTGGGTCATGCCCAAGTAGGACGAGATTTACCCCTATCTAGATGTCCCTTTTATTTCAGCTGTGTGGTGCGGTTGCTGATCGCAAATGTGGGGTGGTCTTGTTCGGTTAGGAAGGGTTCTGGCTTTGTGTTGCAGGGGATTGGGAGTGATCCTTGGCACGTTGATCTAGGCCACGTACTGTGACGGACGGTACCCCGGTAGCCCTGCCATTGTATGGAATCCAAAATCCAATAAGTGCCCTCGGTTTTTATTGTATTGCCCACATTTGTGGCTAGTAGCTGGAATTTAATAATGTAACAATTTCGGCTATTTCTTATTTACTTGAAAACCCTAGACCTATTATAATATCATCGGATTTCCTATCAAATGTTTTGGTTAGCGTAAGGTAAAAACTTTTCCATGTTTATGTGTGGAAAGTATTGCGTGGTACCTTTATTTCCAAAGATTTTCAAAAGTTAAGCAACTTTAACCTGTTACTCACACCAGACCTATGTCTGACCCGGAGTTTATCTTTTGTTTTCTTAAACTCTTGGGTACTCAAATTTTTACGAGAAGCCAAAGGATTCAGGTTAGCTTTGACAAATTGTGGAGGAGCAATGGAGCAGGAGGCTTCTGCGTGTGTGTGTGTGTGTGTGTGTGTGTGTGTGTGTGTATATAGTGTTCCGCTGTGTTGGTATCTCTGAGTGGTTTCTTTGTTAATGTTATATTGAGTTGTAATAACTAGAACGGTGTTTATAACTGTCTAGTATGTGATATATTGTCTGTGTAACTCTGGTAGTTGTTGTATACTATGTAATACTTATGTTATTAATATAATTTACTCGTTCCGCTGTTGAGATTCTGATGTTGTTTCTTTTTTCTCTTCTTTCTTTTCTTTTTTCTGTCCCTTTCTTTCTTAAAGATGATGCGATTTTCTGTGGTGAGAAAGTCAGGTCGTCACATTTGGTATCAGAGTGCTAGGTTGAGCGAATACCTAGACTATGGAGTGGTGTCTATCTTGAGAGAGAGTATTTGTATTTTTAATATATATACATACATACATACATATATATATATATATATATATATATATATATATTTCTACCTCTTTGGGTTACCTGTTCGGGTTTTCCAATATAAGTTATAAAGGTAGATAAGGTAATGGTGTGTGAACACGACAACTACATTGGTTGGAGTTTGAGTGATGATGTTGGAAGTGTATCTGTCGAGACTGTAGACCTAATACCGTCTCGAGTGAGTTTTGCTTGGCGTAAGGATTTCATCGATCTCTGAAGGAAACCTGTTAAGGTTTGGAGTTCATCTTTGAAGTGCGAGTTGGATGAGTAGCGTTTGGATCTGTCAGTTGGGCAGAAGAAGTGAGTGATGGTATCTTGATATCTCAGGAAGTAGTAGCTGCGTGAGATATGCAATGACTATGGATGTTTCCAAAGATGTTTTTTTGGAACAAGAGTAGGGAAGTGTGTCTGTTTTGGTGATGTGGCTGAGTCCAGCAGGGTGTTTCTGTTTGCTTTGAGGTCCGAGTTTCTCGAAGAGTTTTTGATTAGGAAGTCTTTGACATTGGTGTTAGCAGTGCAGCTTGGAGTGTTCTGTATTGGCAGGAAGTCTTCTAGTTGGGTAATTTTTTTGAAGTGGAGTTCAGAAGCAGCAGTGTGAATCCATTTCTTCGGTGAATTGGTTAGGCCAGCGTAAGCTGTTCTGTTGGTGAAGAGAGAGCAGCTTCTTTGGATATTAGGCTGGGTTGATCGCAAAAGTGACTTGCGATAGTTTGAGTGTTCTCTTGGGTAGCTGGAGATTGTTTGGATGTCTTTAGGGAAGTCAGAGGTTTATCCGCATCTGGAGATCGAGTTTTCTTATCGGCCAGGATTCCAGGAGGGGAATCGGTGGTTCAGTTTAGTTTAAAGATGGTTCCTAGAGATAGAGTTGGTGAAGCAACTCAGGTTTCGGAGGAATTTTTGAGTTTTCTTTTATGGATCTGTTGAATCATATTTCTGGGATGGTGTCAAGTTTGTGCTCGTGTTCTTCATCAGCATCTTATACTTCGGATCAGAGTTGTGCACCAGAAGCAGTTTGGGGGTGCATCTGTTTTGACTTTTTTGGATAAGGAGAAGTAAGTTCTGTCTTCTGATGTTTGAGGAGTAGAGTTTGTGTTCTTGGTTTTGGATTGATCTTGAGGAGATCACTCTGATGGGTTGTTTTGGTCTAGTTTGTTTCTAGAAGAATCAGCAAGGGTTGAGCTGATCAGGAAGGATGTAGGTAGACGAGTATCATCCGAAGAATTTTGTGGATTAGAGACGGAGGAATTTGGATTCCGGAGTTGGAGATTTGGTTGGGGATAAGTTTTTCTCCGATCCAAGGAGCTATAAATTTTGGTAAATCTGGGAAGCTAGCTCCGAGATGTTTTGGATCTCTTCTGTGTTCTGGTAAGATAAGTGTTTTGGTTTTCAAGAGTTGAATTGCCAGTTTGGATTACTGGGATTCGGTGTGTTTCACGTATCTCTGAAGGAGTAAGTATATGATATATCTCTGGTTTTGGGAACTAGCAGTTCAGGAGGATTTGGTTGTTGAGTCAGACTCGTCTGTAGTCTGATATCCTGTTTAATTTTGTAGATCTAGATCAGTTAGAGCTCTGTAGCTTAGTTGTATTGATTGTTTGGATTCTATAGAGCGAGTATCCCGATATTTATACCGGGGAAACTCGAGGATGTTCTATCCAGAATTTTTCTGGATAGTTAGATTTGTTTTGATTGTGTGAATTGATTGCTTTGGTTGTTAGCATATGATTAATATATGCCGTGTTTTAAAATTAAATCTTTAATAAGATTATTAAATTACCTTTGTTTTAAATTTCGGGGACGAAATTCTTTTAGGGGGGAGGATTGTGATATCCTAGAATTTCTGGCAATATAAATTTAATAATCTGTATTTAAAATTAAATTGATTTGATAATTTTTGTTAATAAATTTGAATTAATTTAATAATCTTACTTTAATAAATATTTAATTGGTAATTTTTTTTTAATGAGCCAATAAATTGTTTTCTATTTATAATGTATATATATATATATATTTATATATTTTAAATGGATGAGTTTGGTTTTAAATTTAATTAATAAAGCATATTTTCTAATTCCAATATTTTGGTAATTGGGAAATTATGATTTATTTAATGTTAAGCTTTTCAAAAGCGATTTAATAAAGAACTATATGATTTTAAATACATAAAATAAATATTTAATTATTTAAAAAGGGTTTTAGCTTAAAGTTTAAACAAGATCAATAATAAAGATTTGTTTTATTTCTTTTTAAAATATTGTTTAATAAATGTGATTTGAAAATTAGATATGAAGTTTAAAATGAAATAATAAATGAAACATTTATTTATATAAATAATGAGTAATTTATAACCTCTTTTATAAATTTTATTTAAATTATCTAAAATGTTATTTTCAAATGATTGATATATGCATTGTTTTTTATTTATAAATATAATGGTTTTATTTCCTTAAAAATTATCTATATATATATAAGTAAGTATTTGAAAACTAATTAATTTAGTTTAAAACTTTTATTAACTTTAATTAAAAATACTAATTAATTATAAGAACATGTGTAAACATCTTAGGACCTATTATAACATGTGTTAAGTGATTAAACAAGGAAGTTAACAAGTGTTAGTAATTTAAGCCAAGTGTCCAATTGTATTTTTATTTTCTTTGATTTTTAATTAATCATAAATTTAGTTATATAAACACTTACCATCTTCCACTCTTTCTCTTTTCTCATTTTCATTCCATAAGCAAAGAAAGTCTTTCAGCTGAAACATAATACTCTAAACAATCCTCAAAACCCAAATCTGAAGATTCAAAACCCATAGTTCATTTTCAAACAAAAAAGTAAATCCTATATATCATTTTCAAAAGCAAACTTCATGTCTTCAAAAATCTGTAACCATCCACATTTTCAGGATGCAAAAGCAAGTCTGCATTTTACTTTCCTCAATCTGTAAACACATTTCCAAAGCAAGAAGGCCTGCATTCACTTTTCAAAAATCTAGAATGGTTACTACATGCATGTAATTTTCAATCTGAAGCAAACCGCATTCTTAAAAAAATCTGTAGCCAGCATGCATGGAATTTTCAACTCTGGAGCAAGTAAGCCTGTTCATCAATTCAACCTGCATTCTTCAAATATCTGTAGCATTTTCAAGCATTTCATATTTAAGTCACAATCAAGACAAAGCTTTTCGAAAAAAATGCCCTATTCTTCATCTTCGAAACGATGAGTAACTTATGGTTGTTTAGTTTATCCATGGAAATAAGTAGGCTTATATATATTGTCAAATACATTTCTAAGTATGTCTATGTACATGAATGAATGCATGTCTAATTCATCTAAGTTACTGACTGTTTATAGATAAGCACAAGTGATAAAAAAAAAATTCTTTTGATCTGGTTGTTGTTATGATTTAGTATTTAAATGAAACTTGTGTATTACATGATAAAGTAAAATTTAAAAATTTATATAAGTTAAATAAATTTCTGTATTGACTGGGAATAATAATAACAGAGCAAAATTTGTATAAGTGAAAAATTCAAACATTACGATTCAATGTTTCAGGGTTGCAAATCAAATCATCTTACCAAATCATGATTTTTAAAAGAAAAATCATAATTTCTAGTGTTAGACTTTGGGAGCAGTTCTACTTTTAATGTATTTTGCTCTTTGGGTTCTAATTGATGACCTAAGTGTTCGAATGGTTTGAATTTCCTCCTGGAGGTGGAGGAGTGATCAGGGATGAGGGGAAAATTATCAGATTATGGTGAATGTCATTATGGTGATGATGGTTGTGAATTAGAATTTGGAACCCTAGTTTTACTGGGTTTGATAAAATTGAACACCACGGCATTTGTAATGGACCGAGTTCAACAATAATTTGGGAAATGGAAGATGGTGGGTTGACGAGGTCTTCGCCGGAGTTTCAGGGGCAACGGTGGTCGGAGCTTCCATGGGGAGGCGTTGATAGGTTTGGGTGTGGAGTTCTGTCTCCATTCCAGGTTTGGGAATTTTTGGTCGCGATTTTGAATTCGAGCATGTGTTGACTGGGATGTTGTTTGGATGGTCTGAGGTGATGAACGTCGACTGTAGGGAGGTCGCGAAGTTGATCAGAGGTGGCCGGAGGCACTGTACACGTGCACAGTGTACTTTGTCTGGAGATGATAGCTGTTAGGTTAGAGTTGTGTGTTTATCTCGAGTAATTCTCGAGTAAATGGAAATTATGCTCGAAGCAGATAAGTTTTTGACCTGAAGTCATCTTAGAGTTGGCTCGAGTAAATTTGGTTACGGGTTTTAAAAACAGAAACCTGTTCTGTTATATATTTTAAAAGTTAAAATTTAAAATGTAAACTGAAATTTAAGATAAGTTTAAAACCCTGAGTTTGAATCCGATTTCAAAGTTGTTTGAATCTGAGTTTTGAAATAATTTAAGTTTTTGAAATTTAAATTTGGTTTAGAAACTTTTAAGTGTAAATGTATTTTAGTTTTGAATTTAAACTGAAAAGTTTAATTTGAAAAATATAAGCTTTAAAATTAGTTTAAATCTGAGATTTAAAAATCTGGAATTTAGATTTGAATTTCAGTTTTTAAAATAAAATAAGTTTTAAATTTAAATTGTTTAATCACTTTAAAAAATATGGTTAAATGATTTGAATTTTAAAATGAAGATTTGAAATGTAAGGAAAGCTTTTAAAATTTAAGTTAAATCTGGAATGAAGATTTAAGGTTGTATTTCGGTTTTGAAATTTAAGGAAATTTTTATTTTTAAATAACTTGGAATGTTTAAAATGTATTTTGAACTAATTTGAATTTAAAGATGAATTTGGTTTAAATTCTTTTAAACTTATTTTATAAAATGATTATTTCTTTAACTTATGAGATAAAAAGGTTTTGAATTTTTTTTAAACCATGTTTAAGTTAAATTTATTTTCATTTTAAAATCTTAAGTTTAAAATGAAATTTAAAGTAATTTGAAAAACAAATTGTTTTTAATACTTAGATTAAGTAAGAAATTTTTATCTTAAAGATAAATAAAATTTAATGATTAGGGATTCATTAAATTATTAAGATAATTAAGATGAATAATTAATTAATTAATTAATTAATAATATGGATGATTAATTAAGTAATTAAGAATTTTTAAAATTGATTACTTAAAACCTAAGATTAATTAATTAAGGTTAATTAATGTGTAATTAAGGGTTATTAATTAGATTTTAATTAATAATTAAAGATTTATTAATCAAGTAATTAAAGATTAATTAAGATTATAATTAACACTTAATTAATTAAATAATTAAAGGTTAATTAATTAGTAATTAAATATTAATTAATTTGTAATTAATAATGATTAATCTAAGTTAATTTCTTAAGAAAGAAATTAAAGAATTTTTAATGAAGATCATTAACTAGGATTATTTAACAATTAATCAATGTGATTAATTTTAGTTATTAATTAGATTAAGTAATAATAATCATTTGTGTAATTGTTTAAGTTTAATTACTTAATAGAAGTAATTAATGAATTAATTACTTAATGTAACTAATTGGGTTAATGTGATTAGTTTAGGTTAATTAATTAAGTTTAATTAATTTAAACACTTGATGATTTGATAAATAATTACTTAATGTAATTAATGGAATTGTAATTACTTAGGGAAGTAATTAATTGATAATTACTAAATGTAATTAAAGATGGTTTATTAATGGTAGTAATTTGGATTAAATTACTTTGTAATTAACCAAGAGATTAATTGAGATAATTAATTATGGGAAATTTATTAATTTAATAAATTAATTAATGGTAGCTAATCACTGAATGGAATTAACCAAGGGATTAATTGGAGAATAAATTAAGGATTAATTTATTTAATGAAGTAATTAAGGGTAGTTAATTACTGGATGATGATTAATCAAGGGTGATTAATATATGTGGTTTAATTGAAGATTATTACTTAACGTAATTAATTTAAATAAAGAGATTAATTAAAATGTAATTAGAAATCATTAATTAATAAAATTAATGACGTAAATTTTAGAATTGATTAATTAAGGATTAATTAATAAATGAAGTAATTAATTTATATAGGATTAATGTAATTAATTTTAGTTAATTAATTGATTAAGAAATTAAAGTTAATTATCGTAAAGGGTTAGGTAATTAACCTGTGTAATTAATGTAAAGGCTAATTACTTATTGTAATTAGAAAATTTGTTAATCAGAAATGATTAATTGAAATGAATAATGAGATGGTGATTAATTAATTGATTTGTAATCAATTAATGGTTAAGTTAAACATGATTATAATGATGATGTAATTAATTTAATTCATTTTAAATTAATTAAGAGAAGAAGTAATTAATTTAATTCACTTTAAATTAATTATAGACGGTGTGATCATTAGATCGTTGCTTATGTTTGGTGGATGGTATTAATTGCCTTGAATGGTTTGTAATCTCAGCTATGAGATGAGTAATGCTGTATGATATGGGTGCTTTGGTTGCATTGGGATGATAATATGGATTATCTGTTTATAATGATATGGATTATCTGTTGGTGATGATAATGTTGATTATCTATTGTTATGTTGTGAATTATTTATCTGTGCGTATATAGATAATAGAATTGAAATTGTTCTAAACTTTAAAACAACTTGGCCTTAAAAGATACGTTTGGGATTTTGGTGAGACCGGGATCGGGTTTCCATATTTGGATATCCGAAAACCACATCGATCCAAATTAACGATAGGTCATGAATCCAAAGTGAAGATGAAGATTCAGAGTGCAAGGGTTATTGTCGTTAACTCTAAGGGTGATTCCAAAATGAATGTAACAAGATAATGCCTTCGGTTTCGTTTGAACCCGGAACGAACTTGTATGGATTGAATGCTTTCAGAACATCATCGGGTGGACGATGAGCATTCTAAGTGATGTGTTCTATAAAGGTGATCGTAGCCTCAATCTTCATCAACCAGGAATGGCTAAAACAGGGGAGGTGCAGCAAGGCTAAGTGGATCATACCCAAGTAGGACGAGATTTACCCTGTCTAAATGTCCCTTTTATTTCGTCTGTGTGGTGCGGTTGCTGATCATTACTGCGGGGTGGTATTGTTCGAAACTGTTCAGTAAGGAATGGTTCCTGCTTTGTGTTGCAGGGGATTGGGAGTGATCCTCGGCACGTTGATCTAGGCCACGTACTGTGAAGGGCGGTATCCCGGTAGCCCTGCCATTGTATGGAATCCAAAATCCAATAAGTGCCCTCGGTTTTGATTATATTGCCCACATTTGTGGCTAGTAGCTGGAATTTAATAATGTAACAATTTCAGCTACTTCTTATTTACTTGAAAACCCTAGACCTATTATAATATCATTGGATTTCCTATCAAATGTTTTGGTTAGCGTAAGGTAAAAACTTTTCCATGTTTATGTGTGGGAAGTCTTACGTGATACCTTTCTTTCCAAAGATTTTCAAAAGTTAAGCAACTTTAACCTGTTACTCACACCAGACCCATGTCTGACCCAGAGTTTATCTTTTGTTTTCTTAAACTCTTGGGTACTCAAATTTTTACGAGTAGCCAAGGGATTCAGGTTAGCTTTGACGAATTGTGGAGGAGCAATGGAGCAGGAGGCTTCTGCATGTAGATATATATATATAGTATTCCGCTATGTTGGTATCTCTGAGTGGTTTTTTTGTTAATGTTGTATTGAGTTGTAATAACTAGACATGTGTTTATAACTGTCTAGTATGTGATATATTGTTTGTGTAACTCTAATAGTTGTTGTATACTATGTAATACTTATGTTATTAATATAATTCACTCGTTCCGCTGTTGAGATTCTGATGTTGTTTCTTCTTTCTCTTCTTTCTTTTCTCTTTTCTATCCATTTCTTTCTTAAAGATGATGCGATTTTCTATGGTGTGAAAGTCGGGTCGTCACATTTTACATATACATACTATATATAATTTTCATGTCCATATTTGCGTGCATATAGGGTTCATAACAATCCCTTTTCTCTCTCTCTCTCTCTCTTTTTTTGACTTATATAGGGATAAACATTCTTCTAGATGATCTCCTTCCTTTTTTAGTTGATAGGAATCAGATAGATCTCCAAGTCAAAGGACCATACCCAATCCCTCTTTACGTTGGGAACTCTACTCTTCTGCTTTCGTGGAGAATAAAAAGGCGGGATGGACCCTCCTTTCCCATATATAAGCCTAAACCCTTCTTATCCATCCCTCACTTATCCACTTCATTTTCATTTTATTTTATCCTCTTCAATACTGAACCTTTCCTATTTTTCCCTTGAGCCAAACCATTCCCTATCTCTTCCTTCTTCAATCTCGATCACCTCCAAGCCATTCATCATCATTGCTAACATATACATACATACATGAATGTATGTAGGTTTTTAGCTTGTATATGACTTCGATTTGTGATGAGATAATGGGTTCTATTTGCGATTATCATGGGTTAAGTTTGGAGGATGATGGTGATGCGGGGTTCCACTAGGTGGTGAAGGAGAAGAAAAATAAAAGTGAAGGACATAGGAAACAAAGTAATCGGTCGTGGTGAAGTATGGTGGAGAAGGATTAGTGATGTTGTTGTTATGTGAGTGAAGGAGATGGATCTATACTAAAGTTTAAGAAGGAAGGAGTCGGTTGCATTATTAGGTGGAGTGATTGAAGTAAGGAGGGATCGGCTATTGGCTTTAGGAGAATTATGAATGCGGCCAAGTGGTGCAATCGATTGCGATATGTTTGTGGATGGAGGGATTGGTCATGGGCTTATCTAGAGGGATCAGTTGTTACAAGGGAAAGGGGTCAACACAAATAGTTTAGATAGAGGGATCAGTTATTTCTCGATAGAGGGATCGACTGTGGGTACTTAGCCGATTCTAAGCTTTGAATTAAACTTGAAAACCAATCCATATTCACTTGCATGAATAATTAGAAACAATCTCATCTCAATGACTTGAACATATGATGATAACGAACAACGGGAGTTGCATATCCAATATCGAACTCGAAATTGAATGACCAAATTTTCGGGACTTAGAATATGAACTAAAACTTAACATATTGACTTTAATAATAATTTCACACTTCAATATTCCAATGATCAATCCCAAGGCTTACATAACTGATCAATCAAAACACCAAGTAAGACGGTTAATGATGACGATCATACTAGTCGGAATGCATTGTCTCGTCATCCACTTTTGCCTTTTAATTTGAACTGTTTATTTCTATACTTCACAACATTGCATCACTCTAGTTTGCTCTTAGTATGGGGGGATAGGTAAAATTTTCTAATCTGGATTATCTACTAAGTTTAGTTGATATAGGATCCAGACATACAGAGCATTTACCTACAATGCCTTTTGGACAACCTTCTCAACCTAACAACCGAGGAACCAAGTCAAGTTCTACAACTTTCTCTGATGTGCACGGCCATCCGAAGGAAGATATTAGTCTTGCCCCTGACACCATAAAAGGTGCTATATTTTTAGATAACTCGATGGATTCCTAAGCCGCCAGAATTGGCGAAGCCACTCTTCGCAGACTATGCTCTAAATATAGGATTCCGTTTGGTGATGTTCCAGTCCCTTCAGTGAATGACAGGGCTCACTTGCGCTGAAGGGATATATGACATGCAATAAATTCATGTGCTGGGATGGATGCATGCCTCCTTTCAATTCTTTTATCCAAGAGATGTTGAATTACCTTGCAATAGCTTCTACTTAGCTACATCCGAACAGCTATGCTTTCCTTCATGGTACCTTCTTACTATTTGTGGATGTTCTATTCTACTCGCCATCTCCCGAGGACATCAAGTTCATTTACAATTTCAAATGATGCATAGGGAACCTCTTTACACTTTCCTTAAGCCTTTTCCCAACTGTCAAGTTCTAACTGGCGCTTGGAACAATTTCAGCATCTTTAAATATGAATGATTTAACATTTGTTGTCTGCTTGGTTTTGCGAGGCAATGGTTAGAAGGACGTAAGGTGCTGTTTTTACTTTATTCTCAAATTTATTTTTAGTCCAAGTCATATCTTGAACTAACTAATACTTTGAAAATTTACAGGAATCCATCCACATCCAGAAGGTGATTGTTTCTCAAGGGCGGTTTCTACAATTCATGCCACCTTAACTGAGGACAGGAATATTAGATCCTAGTTACCGATGAATGGTTATCTCCATTTGGGCTATTAGAAGAAGGTTGCAGCTTCGGGATTCTTCGAAGCCCTGCATCACTAAGAGATGTAGTAGTATAAGAAGACCGCATCAATAGCTCTATCGTGCCCCAAGTTGGGGGTGGCTCAGGACGACGCTGAAGTGGGTGAAATTAGAGGCGGCCAAGCTAAGAAGCCTGGCGATACTAATGCTGGTCTGGGCAATGCGCCTGTGATCGAACCATCACATGGTGCGCAATCCCACATGCCCACAAGAAGAGGAAAAAAGCACTCGTATAAACTCCATAAGAGAAAAACTACTAAAGAGCCAGAGTTCATCATCACCTCAGTTCATGAAGAGTCTTCTTCTAACCATTTAGAAAGTTCAATGGAAGGATTCTCGAATCTCCCAATCCTAAATGATATCATGACTCATGACTTTCCCAACATCAGTATTGAGGGGACTTAATTCTCCCACCAAGAGTGGAGACGACATTCCTCCTACTAGCAAAAGGGAGAAAACTCCTATGGGCAAGGCTACAGTAACTAGTTCGTTGGAGGGACATCAACACACTCACAATCATGCACATTTCACTGCACAATTTTCATCTATATTTTGTTTGATGGTCACTTATACACTCTTGTTTGGTTGCTGGTACTATGTCTCAATTCCATGCTTTTGATCGCTTGAGGGGCTTTTCAACACAATATGGATGCAATCGCACTCTAGAATTGGATAGGAGTTGAGGGAGAGAGAGATGACAGCCGAGAAAGAAGTCGTCATTCAAGGGAGTCATAATCTTCCAAACATCAGTCCCAATCTCAATCATATCATCAGGAAGTTCAGCCCAATCTTCCTGTACACAACGATGATCAGACTTCTTTCCATGTCTGTAAAATTGTTATGCCACCTGAGCAATACTATGTTCATTTGGTTTTAGACAGTCCCACGATCGTAGGTTGAGCAAACACCTCCTTATTACTTGTAATCTAGCTTTGCCTACAACAACTAAAGCTTCCATCATAGAAAATTTGGCCAAACATAAGGTCAATTTTTCGAAAATTTCTTTGATAGCCTTTTAAGTTCCTTCCTTCCATCCATATAATTTCTGAAAGTGCTAAAGCGAGTTGCTTTGCATGCATTAACGACATATTTGTGCAACATGATGTATTTCAGCATTTAGCCAAAAAAAGTCTCTGAGGTGTTTATCTATAAGAAACATGAAATCAATCATTTCAAGCTAGAGGTGATCCATGATAAAGACATAATTAAACATTAAGATAATGAGATCTCAAAGTTGGCAGCAAAGCTAACCGCGATCGAAAAGAGTGCCAAAGAAACATCCGAGGCAGTTAATCGTATGGAAGTGGCTCATAAAAAGGAGCTAGATGCCGCCTTCAACGGCAGCGGCTACTTGCTTTGAAAAAAGATACACTACAAAAAGAGAAAAATATCTTGGCCCGCCATGTTGAGGAACTTGAAAAACTCCAAAAAAAGAGAAGGGAGAGAAATTCAAAGCTTAGGAGGATCGCAAAGATATCACGAAAAGGCCATCGAATCCCGAGGACAGAAAATTAAGCTAGATGGTAACTCACTCAAATTGAAGTCCTCAAGGAAGAGGCAAGAGAAGCAGACCGCAACGAGGTTAGAAAGCAGATCGAGGCCCAGTTAGAAGATGCCAAAGAAGCTGGTTGAAATGAAATTAAGGACATGTTCGATCCTTTAATTATTGAATATAATGATAAAGTCCTAATCCATCGTGATCTGAGTTTCCTTGGAGAGGGCTATCTTGAATCGCTCGCCTAGGCTTGGGAATAAATTGTTGAAATAAAGAAGAAAGCCCTCAATGTAGCTGATTTAGATGAAGAGAAGCTGGTATGCGAGATTCTCTGTAGGGATTAACCTTTAGACCTTGCTACTATGAGACTGCGATACTTTGATATTTTAGCACCTTGCGGCAAAGGGTCTGTGGAGTCTGATCCCAAAGCCCCCCTTCACTTCAAACAGTCGGAGCATCAGTTTCTCTTGGCCCGGGACAAGATCTAAGTTATGATCCAAACCGACTCGACTATCAATCACTGGTGTTGACACCTATTCTAGAGGGAAGCACTCCGGCGACAACTAAAAGTCAGTCGTACATAAGTATCCCACCTTATTCTTTATTACTCAAGAGATTTTGTTCCTTATGTCTAATAGTCATGTGCTTATTTTCTCGTTTCTGCAAATCTGCAGGTCTTTCGTGTCCCAGCTAAACTCTAGGAAGTGGTACCACCACGGAGCAATAATCGATATCCATTGAAATTCCAATAGCCATCGACATTTCAGGGCACGACGCTCAAGTTATAGGAGCATTTGATGATTACGAAGCTAATGACCAGCTATTGCTAGATGAATCTTATGACGTTGTGATCACTGGTGCCTCTGAGCATATTGATGAGCTTAGCTTAAAAGAGTGCATCGAGAGGGAGGAGTTGTTTAAGAAAAAAGCTAAAGTTGAACCCGCTGATGTGGACATCGATGATCCAAAACCCGTCCCACTATAATTCATTTCATCTGGTGGGATGGTTCCTAAAGAACTCCCTACAGTCTCTAAAAGCTCTCTTGTCAAGGGCGGCAAAGGATTGAAAAGAAGAACAAGTGGAAGCTCGGTGTGCGCCATGTAACGACCCAGAATTTTGAACAATTTAAATTGAAAATATTTAATTAATTTTAAATATTTGAATGATGGTTTGACTTGAATTTCAAATTATCAGAATGAATTTGGCGATTAAATTATAGAGTTTAATCTATTGAAAGTTGCATAAAAATTTGAATCTTCGATTTTAAGCCGATTAAAAATATTTCAAAGGCTTGCAAAATTCATATTGATAATACTGAAGATAATAGAAGCTTCAGAATTGAATTTGAAACTGCTTTGTTCAGTTTTGAAACTTTATCATTTGAATCGATATTTAAAAAAATAGCCGTCCGACGCATTGTCTCGGAATTCGACGAAACCAGTTCCATTGGATCCGGAATATTGAATTGTTGTCGGGTTTCAAATTTCGTATTGATCGGAGTTATTATGCGAGTGTACGATATATAAACGCGTTGAAAAGATTAAATCGAAAATTCTATTTAAAATTTTATTTATATATATTCACATGCTTATCATATCAGCACGTTATCTTCCCTAAATCACGCCAAAAATCACGAAATAGATCGTGCAAAGCATACCCCTTCATTTTAAAATAATGGTCGACACTCCTATTTACAGAAGCAAAATCGAACTCAGAGAAAAAAATAGTCGCTTCCTTTATCCACTTAAATTCAAAGCCCCTCTCTCAGATTCAAACTAAAAAAAAAATGGCCGAACGAGATTCACGAAATAAAAAAAATTTAAACTCGTTCGAGACTTGGCCGATGTTGATGCTGGAGGGCATCGCGAGCTAGGAGTTGGCATTGAGGCGATCGATGGCGAAGGCGCGGCCGATGTCGCGCAATTGCGTAGGGCCGCAGCGGCGATTGAAGTTAGGGGATGAGTCGTGATTCGTGGGGGTCGAGGCATGGGTACGGCGACGTTCGTGATGGCTACGATTGGGAGGGGCGGCACTCGCGAATGGGTCGATCGTGGGTTGTTCGCGAATTGGAGGTTGTGGCTCGTACTCAGGTCGATGCCACTGGGGGGGGGGGGGAGGCGTCGGCGCTGATGGATTCGTGGGTGGTTCAAAGCAGTGAAGGTAAATTCTGTTTAGATATAAAAAATTGTTACTGTAAGGAAATTCTTTGTCTGTGGCAGTTTTAAATTTTTGGTTAATCCTAATTTAATTTAAAAATGGATATTAAAACAGTAAAATATATGTATATATGTTAGGGGAATGATTTACAGTCAGGTGAAGTTTTTATTTAAAGAAAAAAAAGGGATACTTTTATTTACAGTAAAACAGAAGAAAGAAAAAAATATATTCACAGAAAGGTTTAAATTTATTTTTGTTTTGAGTTCTATGAATATGTATATCTTTTCAGTAAAGATATAAGATTTTGATTTTAATTTATACTGGATCTGATAATTCTGTCAGTTTAAAAAAAAAATATCTTCGTTTAAAAAGATATTGATTATAAACAGCTTGAAAATGATAATAATAAATATATGTATATGAATTTTAAAATGTTGAACAGTATGAAAAATTGGTTTTTGAAAATATTTAATTTTATTGTATAACTGTATGAGTTTCAAAGACAAAGAAAAAATATATATGTTTATGCAGAAATACATGTACAGATTGAATTTTGAATAAAAGGAAATGATAATAATATAGATGTATATATCTAGACAGTTTTAAATGAAATATAGAACTTTTAAATTGTTGGGATTTCTATGTAAAATTTGTTTTTGAAATCTTAAAATAAATAAATTATATTTGGTTAATTTATTAAAAAGAAAGTTTAGTTTTAATTCAATTTTTTTTTTGTTAAACAAATTTGTTTAAAAGAAATTAGTATGAAAAGGAATCATTTGCTCAAATTAAATTGTTAGTAAATTAAATTTGTTAAATGGTTAGACAATTAGATTTATTAAAGGAAATCAGTTTATAACAATCCATTAGTTAATTAAAATTTAGAAATAGAAATTTTTCGATTAATTTGAATGTTAATAAATGCATATGATTGTTATGCAAGGTCTTAAATCGAGAAAATCAAGTTTGGAATGGAAATGGATTGCAAATAATAGCTAAGGTGAGATCTTCTCACTCAAATTGAAAATTTGGATTGCAGTTATTGATTGCTGTTTAGTTGTGATATTAGATATAGTAGGATATATCTATATATAGCAATATATATATATATATATATATATATATATATATATATATATATATATTGCAGTTGATTGATTTCCCGCATTATATAGCGGATGAGACCCTATTGCGCCGCCTATTAAGCGGATAATATTTTATAAATCCCATACCGCGATATTCCTTCTCGAAGCGGAATTGGTATTGTGCTAATGTCTGTGGATGCAGGGAAACAGGTTGGAGGGATCCAACTGGATTCCTCAACTGTAATTATTTATTTACAAATATTGTGATATTTGTTGTTTATCATATGATGATATATGATGTTTGGATGCCGTGATTGATTGTTTGGTGTGTTGCATCACTGGACCTATTTTAAAGTTTTAAAAATGTTAAGATAATGATTTCCAATATAAAAGGATTTTAAAGTGATTTTTGAAAGTATATGTTTCATTAAAATTTTGAATTGGTTTATTTTAAATAAATAAATGTTATAATTTTTATTGTTATAAAAGTTATTATTTTTGGAAAAAAATACTTAAGTATGATTTTGGAGTTATTTAAACCTTAAATAACGATTTGTAAATTATTAAAAGGATTGGTTTAATTAAATTGGGATTTTTGAATTATTATAAACGGTTTATATAAAAGATTTATAAAGATTGATATTTATGAATTTAAAATATTGGTATTATAAAACGAGTTTATTAAGTGTTAAAATAAAGTATAAAATGGATTTAATTGAAAATTATAGATTTAAAAATTGTGAAGATTGCAAAATGAATAGATGTTGTGAAATAAAAGATTTATAAGTAATTAACTTATAAACTGGATTTTGGGCATTTAAATGGGATATTAATAGAAATTGTTAAAAAAGCAGATTTATAAGTTGAAGTTGTTATAAAATTTAAATGAATCTTATAAGTAATAAGATTTAAAATTTGTGAAGTTTTAAAGGAACGATTTGGTAAATAATTGAATTATAAGTACTTAACTTATAATATGGACTTTTAGTATATAATTGAGTTATATAAATTGAATTGGATTAATATAAGAGATTTATAAATCGAAGTTTATAAATAGAAATGGAATTTATAGACATTGTTTATAAATTCAAAATCAATGGAATTTGATAAATTGAATATAGAAATTTATTAAAAAAAGTATATTCGCGATCTTGGATAGCGAATTATTCTTTATATAAGAATATGTAGAAATGTTGAAATTGGTTAAGGAATTTTATTCACAATTTTGGACAGTGAATATATTATTAGATAAAACGGATATATTTTTGGGGAAGGGATATTATGAAATGAAGTTAATGATTTTAAATACGTTTTAAAATGCATTAAGTATCGAATACATAGATTTCAACATTCATTGTTGAAATAGACGTTTTCGAAAAAATAAGGAAATGGTGGACTATAACACTGTTGTTATAGTAAATGATTTCCGAAAGGAAATGTTTTTTGTACAGTATTGGGATTTATATATCTATCTAAATTTCGAATCCCTATACTAGTGATTTTGGGTCGTCGTAACGATGTTTTTGCGCAACATTCGTTTTGACTCAAATAAATGTGTTAAGAGAATGTTTTCTTTAAAGAATGAAATATATACTTAATTTCGATTTGAGTATATTGAATATTTTCCAATTGTTGAAAATAAACAGATTTGTGAATTACTTATTTTTAAATAAGTAGGGAAATGTTTTCCAATATGAAATGAACGTTTTGAGAATTATCTTTTTCAAGATAAATTGAAAGTGAATATTTGAAATCGATTTGAAAATCGTATATTCACAGATATTTAGGAAATGTAAATTCGATATGGAATTTATAAATGAAATTGGAAAATTTAGGTTTAAAAAAAATAAATATCGATTTATTTTTGAAGTATGGGAATTATATATATATCTTGTAAAGATATTTTTGGAAGATAAATAATTTGGAAAATTATTTGGAATCTGGTGATGTTGTGCATACCTATTGATAGTTAAATAACCGACTATCAATATTTACCTTTAAATAGGTATTTGTTGTGATTGCTTGAATTTGAATGCTACACTTATTTTTTTAAATAAGCGCTCACTATTCGGGTTAGCCGGGAAATGACCTTGGGGTCGTATAACCCATTCCGAATATGTGATACGTCGTAATGGATTGCATTTGATGACCGGTGTTGAAGACCAGATATTTTTGGAAACGAAAGGATTACCGTTGAGTTACTCTGCATCGGCTCATCTCCGATATAGAGGTTTTATCACCCATAGTGACGGGAAGTCCAGACGTGATTAGAAATTATCCAGAATGCAAGGACTTCTTTGTAAGTGCCATCGGTTCTGTTCGAGCCTGGAACAGACTTGTATGGATTGTATGTCTGACATTACAAGTTGAGATATAAAGCTGATTTCTTTCAAATATATTTCTGTTGGTGGCGGAGAATTTATTCTCTTAGCTTAACACCCTTCTCTGAGACGTACGAGCACAGAGGTTATATAGTTGAAGGTTATTAGTGATATACTCCCAATTTGGTAGTGTGGCATGCTGAATGTTGCTATGAAATGATCATTGATTGATCATTTGTGATATGATCATTTGTTTGATCATTTATCTTAGTGATCATTTCTATGATCATTTATTGACCCAAAGCACAGCTTTTGTATAAAGCGTGGCTTTGTGGACGAGACTTCGTCGAACCTCACACCCCGGAAATGGTCAAAACAGGAAGGATGCAGCAAGGTTATTAGGGGGTAGCACCCCTTTAGTGTATGTCATTCCTTCTGGATAGAGGTGGTATCATGGTATGGAGCCCAGATATTTAACCTATGTTGTTGCTGCAAATTTTTTAGTTGTTGGAAATCGAGGATCCTCAGATAGATCGGTTACGATCGGGGAATGACATATTCATGTCAGTAGTTACCTAGTTTGAAAGGTAACCCGGCCTTGTATTGGCAGAGATCCGGTTAGGTTCTCCGGACGTCATTCCAGTGGCGTTTCCATGTGGCATTGGAAGTTTGTTGGCCTGACCATTTGTTGGAAATCCAAAGAAACAATACGATCTTGTACGGTTTTAGTTGTAGAACCTATCATTCACTTATGGTGGCGCCCCATTGTTTGGATGGTAGCTATAGTAGGCATAAATGCGAAATGCCTATGCTGGCTAAGATTTATATCTTTATTTTCAAAATGATTTTTCCTACACTATGCACTAGTAATAATATCAAATGTTTCTTTTTAACGCGTATCAAGCATCTTTGACTATCATAAGGAGAAATCTCCTCCGATTCTGCGTTTGCATTGTGTGTGTGTGCAGGAGGCCTTATGGTAGTCTCATTTTCTAAAAAGCATCACGAATCTATTTTGAAATTATCATGTTCTTTGCTTTAAAGATAAATAACTGCTTTAAGTTCTCACACCAGTCACATGACTGACCTGGAGTTTATTGTTTCCCTTCCTAAACTCTGGGTGCCCACCAATTTCCACACGGGCAGTCTAGAGTTAAGGTTATCATGTCATTCCGGATTGGGGAGTTGCTACAGAATCTGGCGGCAAGCTTGATGGCATAGCATATTACTAAGTATATTATTTCTTTTCCGCTGTTTGTTTGTTGTACACTCTGTTGATGAAATGTAATGTGATGTAATGTAATAACTGATATAGTTCTTTGTTTTAAAAGTTATTCATTTATCTATTATATGTTGTTCCGCTGCGATTGTGAGATTCTGATATTGTTCTGTTATTTCTTTCTGTTCTGTTGTTTTCTTTTTTTCTCTCTTCTTCTATCTTTTCTTCTTCTTCAACCCAACGGTTCGGTTTTTTTGGCATCGAAAAATCGCAGCCGTTACATTTGGTATCAGAGCATATGGTTAAGCGACAACCATGGCTCTGTTGGGTGTTACTCATTAGAGATAGAGTCAGTAGTACTCTAGAATGAGTTTGAGTGTAATAATGGATATGAGCGCGTATTTGTTAGTGAATATAAATTGTTTTATATTGTGTTGACTTATCGGTTGATTGTTTATGGATTCTTGTCGGTGCAGTCTAGCTAACTGTGTTGATAGGAGTTTCTAAACTCTTAAACAAGATAAACTGACACAGTATTGTCTTAAAAAAAATCGGGTAAATGAAATAATTTTACCCAAAACTATTTTGTATAGAAAAGAAATCATTTCCCATGGATTATTATAGTATATGGTTGCATGGTTGTTAGGAAGTAATAATATTAAATTATTACCATTGATTATTGAAAATAAGAAATTGGAATCATAATCAAAAGTTAAGAAAATAAAATCCATATACAAATGAAGTTTAAGAATGAAAATTATAAATGTGATTTATAATTGAAAATAGAATTCCGGAGAAGTGTTTAAAAATGTTTTTGAAAGAATTTGGAAATTTTAGAAATTAAATTCCTTTTTGATTTGAAAATGATTTTCAAAGATTTTGAAAAGTATTTTGAAGGAATGAAAAGCTCTAAACTCTTTTCGGTCGCTGGAAAATAATTCCGATGAGGACCGCGACATCATTGGTGTTCATTTTCGGGTTTCCAAAAGAGGGATTACTGCCAAATTGTTTTAAGTGAAAGTTGTTTGGAAAATTTGGGTTTGGTTTTGGAAATTCAAAGGATAGTTGGAATTGTTTTCAATAATGGTTTTGAAAGATAGAAAAGACTCCGGAATCCTATTTAAAATATTTATGGAAATAATAAATGAGTTGATAACTTATACAAACTAAATTTTGATAGAATAAATTTAATTTAAAAGAATGGAGTTAAATTAAAAGTAAGTATAAGTGTATAAATTTGAATAAAGTGAAATGGAAGAAAGGTCTAAGGAAACAAAGTGAAATAATTACTTAAAGAAAATTTATTGTCTTGAAAATAAATTTGGAGTAATTAAAATGAATTGAAATTGAAAAATGGAATGAGATTTGAATCGAGTTGAATAAAATCCAAACTGGGGTAAAATAAAATAGATTGAATTCAAGTATACTAGTATGATAATTTATTAATTCATGAAATACTGAAATGAAAGTTGAATTAGTTAAATTAAAACTTGAATTGTAGACTAAATTAAAATGGTTCGAAATTGAAAGATAAAACTTAATATTCAGAATAGAAGATAAATTGAATTCAAATATAATTGAAATTGTGAATTGAATTCAAATGAAATTGAAATATAATATTGAATGAGAATAAATATGCAACTTCAATAGTGAAGTAAAAATGTATAAGAAGCATATATTGAATATTTTGTAATGGAATTGGCAAAATGGTTTGAATGTTGGAATTGGATATTATGGCTAGCAGGATATATAGGTGTATTAAAAGAAATGGAATTGGGATTTTGATTTCAAAGATAAAATTGAATTGCTCGACAAAAAGGTACGTATTTCAGTTTCAGTATGAAATTTGATGATTTTCTTCTCCAGCCACTTGGCTTTCTCTTTTCTTTTTGATTCTGAGGGGCCGTGGTGCCATTTTGTAGTCGTACCGAGCTAGCCGCGCAAAGGAGACGCTGGCGAAATTTTTCGAAAATTTAGGGTGTTAGAAAAATTTTCGAGAAAATTTGAAAGTTTAAAATTTGAATTTAAATTTAAATTTGAATTGTTAGGGAAACAATGTTGTTTGGAACTTATAAGTGAAGTTGGAAAGCTAGTTGAAATGATAATGAATCTATAGTAAAAAGATTTAGGTTAGTAGGTTGATAAAACTATTTGGATTGTGAAAAAGAGTAGACGAGTTAAGGACCATTCTTCCTAACTTGTAATTTCGGGACGAAATTCTTTCAAGGGGGGAAGATTGTAACGACCCAGAATTTTGAACAATTTAAATTGAAAATATTTAATTAATTTTAAATATTTGAATGATGGTTTGACTTGAATTTCAAATTATCAGAATGAATTTGGCGATTAAATTATAGAGTTTAATCTATTGAAAGTTGAATAAAAATTTGAATCTTCGATTTTAAGCCGATTAAAAATATTTCAAAGGCTTGTAAAATTCACATTGATAATACTGAAGATAAACGAAGCTTCAGAATTGAATTTGAAACCGCTTTGTTCAGTTTTGAAACTTTATCGTTTGAATCGATATTTAAAAAAATAGCCGTCCGACGCATAGTCTCGGAATTCGACGAAACCAGTTCCATTGGATCCGAAATATTGAATTATTGTCGGATTTCAAATTTTGTATTGATCGGAGTTATTATGCGAGTGTACAATATATAAACGCGTTGAAAAGATTAAATCGAAAATTCTATTTAAAATTTTATTTATATATATTCACATGCTTATCATATCAGCACGTTATCTTCCCTAAATCACTCCAAAAATCACGAAATAGATCGTGCAAAGCATACCCCTTCACTTTAAAATAATGTTCGACACTCCTATTTACAGAAGCAAAATCGAACTCGGAGAAAAAAAAATTCGAAGCCCCTCTCTCAGATTCAAACTAAAAAAAATGGCCGAACGAGATTCACAAAATAAAAAAAAAATTTAAACTCGTTCGAGACTTGGCCGACGTTGACGCTGGAGGGCATCGCGAGCTAGGAGTTGGCATCTAGACGATCGACGGCGAAGGCGCGGCCAATGTCGCGCAATTGCGTAGGGCCGCGGCGGCGATTGAAGTTAGGGGATGAGTCGCAATTCGTGGGGGTCGAGGCATGGGTACGGCGGCGTTCGTGATGGCCACGATTGGAAGGGGCGGCACTCGCGAATGGGTCGATCGTGGGTTGTTCGCGAATTGGAGGTTGTGGCTCGTACTCAGGTCGATGGCACTGGGGGGGGGGGGGGGTGGGGTCGGCGTTGATGGATTCGTGGGTGGTTCAAAGCAGTGAAGGTAAATTCTGTTTAGATATTAAAAAAATTGTTACTGTAAGGAAATTCTTTGTCTGGGGCAGTTTTAAATTTTTGGTTAATCCTAATTTAATTTAAAAATGGATATTAAAACAGTAAAATATATGTATATATGTTAGGGGAATGATTTACAGTCAGGTGAAGTTTTTATTTAAAGAAAAAAAGGGATACTTTTATTTACAGTAAAACAGAAGAAAGAAAAAAAAATTCACAGAAAGGTTTAAATTTATTTTTGTTTTGAGTTCTATGAATATGTATATCTTTTCAGTAAAGATATAATATTTTGATTTTAATTTATATTGGATATGATAATTCTGTCAGTTTAAAAAAAATATCTTCATTTAAAAAGATATTGTTTATAAACAGCTTGAAAATGATAATAATAAATATATGTATACGAATTTTAAAATGTTGAACAGTATGAAAAATTGGTTTTTGAAAATATTTAATTTTATTGTATAACTGTATGAGTTTCAAAGACAAAGAAAAAGTATATATGCTTATGCAGAAATACATGTACAGATTGAATTTTGAATAAAAGTAAATGATAATAATATAGATGTATATATTTAGACAGTTTTAAATGAAATATAGAACTTTTAAATTGTTGGGATTTCTATGTAAAATTTGTTTTTGAAATCTTAAAATAAATAAATTATATTTGGTTAATTTATTAAAAAGGAAGTTTAGTTTTAATTCAATTTTTTTTTTGTTAAACAAATTTGTTTAAAAGAAATTGGTTTGAAAAGGAATCATTTGTTCAAATTAAATTGTTAGTAAATTAAATTTGTCAAATGGTTAGACAATTAGATTTATTAAAGGAAATCAGTTTATAACAATACATTAGTTAATTAAAATTTTAGAAATAGAAATTTTTCGATTAATTTGAATGTTAATAAATGTATATGATTGTTATGCAAGGTCTTAAATCGAGAAAATCGAGTTTGGAATGGAAAGGGATTGCAAATAATAACTAAGGTGAGATCTTCTCACTCAAATTGAAAATTTGGATTGCAGTTATTGATTGTTGTTTAGTTGTGATATTAGATATAGTAGGATATATCTATATATATAGCAATATATATATATTGACATATGTATATATTGCAGTCGATTGATTTCCCACATTATATAGCGGATGAGACCCTATTGCGCCGCCTATTAAGCGGATAATATTTTATAAATCCCATATACTGCGATATTCCGTCTCGAAGCGGAATTGGTATTGTGCTAATGTCTGTGGATGCAGGGAAACAGGTTGGAGGGATCCAACTAGATTCCTCAACTGTAATTATTTATTTACAAATATTGTGATATTTGTTGTTTATCATATGATGATATATGATGTTTGAATGCCGTGATTGATTGTTTGGTGTGTTGCATCACTGGACCTATTTTAAAGTTTTAAAAATGTTAAGATAATGATTTCCAATATAAAAGGATTTTAAAGTTATTTTTGGAAGTATATGTTTCATTAAAATTTTGAATTGATTTATTTTAAATAAATAAATGTTATAATTTTTATTGTTATAAAAGTTATTATTTTTGGGAAAAAAATACTTAAGTATGATTTTGGAGTTATTTAAACCTTAAATAACGATTTGTAAATTATTAAAAGGATTGGTTTAATTAAATTGGGATTTTTGAATTATTATAAACGGTTTATATAAAAGATTTATAAAGATTGATATTTATGAATTTAAAATATTGGTATTATAAAACGAGTTTATTAAGTGTTAAAATAAAGTATAAAATGGATTTAATTGAAAATTATAGATTTAAAAATTGTGAAGATTACAAAATGAATAGATGTTGTAAAATAAAAGATTTATAAGTAATTAACTTATAAACTGGATTTTGGGCATTTAAATGGGATATTAATAGAAATTGTTAATAAAGGAGATTTTATAAGTTGAAGTTGTTATAAAATTTAAATGAATCTTATAAGTAATAAGATTTAAAATTTGTGAAGTTTTAAAGGAACGATTTGGTAAATAAATGAATTATAAGTACTTAACTTATAATATGGATTTTAGGTATATAATTGAGTTATATAAATTGAATTGGATTAATAAAAGAGATTTATAAATCGAAGTTTATAAATAGAAATGGAATTTGTGGACATTGTTTATAAATTCAAAATCAATGGAATTTGATAAATTGAATATAGAAATTTATTAAAAAAAGTATATTCGCGATCTTGGATAGCGAATTATTCGTTATATAAGAATATGTAGAAATGTTGAAATTGGTTAAGGAATTTTATTCACAATTTTGGACAGTGAATATATTATTAGATAAAACGGATATATTTTTGGGGAAGGGATATTATGAAATGAAGTTAATGATTTTAAAGACGTTTTAAAATGCATTAAGTGTCGAATACATAGATTTCAACATTCATTGTTGAAATAGACGTTTTCGAAAAAATAAGGAAATGGTGGACTATAACACTGTTGTTATAGTAAATGATTTCCGAAAGGAAATGTTTTTTGTACAGTATTGGGATTTATATATCTATCTAAATTTCGAATCCCTATACTAGTGATTTTGGGTCGTCGTAACGATGTTTTTGCGCAACATTCGTTTTGACTCAAATAAATGTGTTAAGAGAATGTTTTCTTTAAAGAATGAAATACATACTTAATTTCGATTTGAGTATATTGAATATTTTCCAAGTGTTGAAAATAAATAGATTTTTGAATTACTTATTATTAAATAAGTAGGGAAATGTTTTCCAATATGAAATGAACGTTTTGAGAATTATCTTTTTAAAGATAAATTGAAAGTGAATATTTGAAATCGATTTGAAAATCGTATATTCACAGATATTTAGGAAATGTAAATTCAATATGGAATTTGTAAATGAAATTGGAAAAATTTGGTTTAAAAAAAATAAATATCGATTTATTTTTGAAGTATGGGAATTATATATATATATATATATCTTGTAAAGATATTTTTGGAAGATAAATAATTTGGAAAATTATTTGGAATCTGGTGATGTTGTGCATACCTATTGATAGTTAAATAACCGACTATCAATATTTACCTTTAAATAGGTATTTGTTGTGATTGCTTGAATTTGAATGCTACACTTATTTTTTTAAATAAGCGCTCACTATTCGGGTTAGCTGGGAAAGGACCTTGGGGTCGTATAACCCATTCCGAATATGTGATACGTTGTAATGGATTGCATTTGATGTCCGGTGTTGAAGACCGGATATTTTTGAAAACGGAAGGATTACCGTTGAGTTACTCTGCATCGGCTCATCTCCGATATAGAGGTTTTATCACCCTTAGTGACGGGAAGTCCAGACGTGATTAGAAATTATCCGGAATGCAAGGACTTCTTTGTAAGTGCCTTCGGTTCTGTTCGAGCCCGGAACAGACTTGTATGGATTGTATGTCTGACATTACAAGTTGAGATATAAAGCTGATTTCTTTCAAATATATTTCTGTTGGTGGCGGAGAATTTATTCTCTTAGCTTAACACCCTTCTCTGAGGCGTACGAGCTCAGAGGTTATATAGTTGAAGGTTATTATTGATATACTCCCAATTTGGTAGTGTGGCATGCTGAGTGTTGCTGTGAAATGATCATTGATTGATCATTTGTGATATGATCATTTGTTAGATCATTTGTCTTAGTGATCATTTCTATGATCATTTATTGACCCAAAGCACAGCTTTTGTATAAAGCGTGGCTTTGTGGACGAGGCTCTGTCGGACCTCACACCCCGGAAATGGTCAAAACAGGAAGGATGCAGCAAGGTTATTAGGGGGTAGCACCCCTTTAGTGTATGTCATTCCTTCTGGATAGAGGTGGTATCATGGTATGGAGCCCAGATATTTAACCTATGTTGTTGCTGCAAATTTTGTAGTTGTTGGAAATCGAGGATCCTCGGATAGATCGGTTACGATCGGGGAATGGCATATTCGTGTCAGTAGTTACCTAGTTTGAAAGGTAACCCGGCCTTGTGTTGGCAGTGATCCGGTTAGGTTCTCGGGACGTCATTCCAGAGGCGTTTCCATGTGGCAATGGGAAGCTCCTTGGCCTGACCATTTGTTGGAAATCCAAAGAAACAATACGATCTTGTACGGTTTTAGTTGTAGAACCTATCATTCACTTATGGTGGCGCCCCACTGTTTGGATGGTAGCTATAGTAGGCATAAATGCGAAATGCCTATGCTGGCTAAGATTTATATCTTTATTTTCGAAATGATTTTTCCTACACTATGCACTAGTAATAATATCAAATGTTTCTTTTTAATGCGTATCAAGCATCTTTGACTATCATAAGGAGAAATCTCCTCCGATTCTGCGTTTCCATTGTGTATGTTTGCGGGAGGCCTTAAGGTAGTCTCATTTTCTAAAAAGCATCGCGAATCTATTTTGAAATTATCCTGTTCTTTGCTTTAAAGATAAATAACTGTTTTAAGTTCTCACACCATTTCACATGACTGACCTGGAGTTTATTGTTTCCCTTCCTAAACTCTGGGTGCCCACCAATTTCCACACGGGCAGTCTAGAGTTAAGGTTATCAGGTCATTTCGGATTGGGGAGTTGCTACAGAATCTGGAGGCAAGCTTGATGGCGTAGCATATTACTAAGTATATTATTTCTTTTCCACTGTTTGTTTGTTGTACACTCTGTTGATGAAATGTAATGTGATGTAATGTAATAACTGATATAGTTCTTTGTTTTAAAGATTATTCATTTATCTATTATATGTTGTTCCGCTGCGATTGTGAGATTCTGATATTGTTCTGTTATTTCTTTCTGTTCTATTGTTTTCTTTTTTTCTTTCTCTCTTCTTCTATCTTTTCTTCTTCTTCAACCCTAACGGTTTGGATTTTCGGCATCGAAAAATTGCAGCCGTTACACGCCACTTCCAAAATTTCAAAAGAGAAAAAGGGCAGAAGAAATAGCCGTGACTCCAGCTTAGTTTGTATATAGCTTGTGTAGCTGCTTTTCTCTTTTTGTTGCCCATGATTGTGCAGGCACGTCCCCCATTTTTGAATAAAATTGTACCATAATTTTGAAGTTTAGTATACAAATAAAATTTCTTTTTTTTCTATCGAACTTTTATTTGAATTTTGTCTAAGTAGTCGAGCTACTACTTTTCCATTCAATGTACTTGTAATTCATTGCTCGTTAATTTTAACAATCGTCCATTAATTTCACTCATGGCTTCCACGTGGTTGTGGCCTCTAGTTGTATAAAACCACTGGGCTTGAGCTCTAGTGTTACGCTGTCGGATTCAATGGCTTAAGTGATTATACTTCTACCCACTATCTTGGGTTGGTGGAGTTAGATAGTTGATGGTCGAACTCCATCCTTAGCGAGTTTATACTCCTTCTCTTGGTGTCAGGTCGTAGTTTATGAAATAGTGAGTGGTCAAACCACACTCATTTATTTATTTATACTCATATCCGCACTCTGGGGATAAGAGTTAGTTGGTGGGTGGTCAAATCACAGTTAACTTGTATTTAAGCTCTAGACCACACTCTGGGGACTTAGAGCTGTTTCAAAAAATAATCATATCATACTTTCCTCAATTGATTCCCTAAGTTCGGGGTTTAACTTAGCGAGCAATCGGTCGTATAATGATCGCTTTTGATTTATATCTGTCCCACTATTTGGCAGGATTAAGTTGGTCATCGTATGGTCAACTCACATCCATTCCTTGTTAAGTATTCCTCCCATCAGGTTGTGAGCGAGAATCATCAAATGAATGGTTGGACCATTCTCGTATTGTTTAATTCAATCATGAACTTATGTAATGGGCTAGCTCCAAACTCTGGGAACCTGCTCGGACATGTCAATATAAATTAGTTGCGCATTGTAACTAATACATAATGCTACAACAATCATAGATATGAATGAAATTTTGAACTTTATTGGCCAAATGGAATGAAATGACATAATTTTCCGTATTACATATCAGGAAAATCAAATGCTAAAGCAAATTCAAAAATTGAATACAACTGAATGAAAATGAATAAACTAGGTGAAATAGCATCGTAAAAAGGGTAAAAGTAAAAAAATATAGAGTATAAATTTATTTTGTAAATTTTGGTTTGGAAAAATTAAATGGGCAGGCTGAGCTTTTGTTTTAATGGGTCAAGTCGTGTGGTGAGTGGTCGAGCCGTTGTGTTAATTTCCTTTAATTTAATCTTGTTTCAAATTTGCTGTGTTCGTGATAAGATTTGAATACTTAGTTTTATTTAATTACTTTGTTCAAGATTTGAATCAAGTCGTTTCATCCACTGAAAATTAATCGTGCCTTATGTACTTTTCTTTCGGATAGATATCGTTGTTTGAATAAATTCTGCAGCTTCGAAAAGGCGAGTATTCTCACCTGACAAATGTACTTGTATATCTGTAAATTTAATAAGAAGTGTAATTGTAAAATAATTATATTTAATTTTATTTGTCTGTGATATAAACTTATGATGTTAAAACTCCATTATTAAATTGACACATCATCAGTTATATTATCTACTGTTAAATGCGTACTGTTATTTATTTATTTATTTATTGTTAAATGCATGCCGTTATTTATTTATTTAATTATTTACTTTTTTACCACACTGCAAGTTCCCTATAGATAGAAATCATTACGAGATGAAATGATAGGCCTGAACGATATTTATTTATTTTTATTTATTATTTAACTTGGGATTTCGGGTTTGAAATGATAGAACCCGGTTTTTCTTTGTAAATTACGGATTGAAATGATATATTATCCGTACCATTTGACCTAGGTTAGAAAATAGTATACATACCCGTGGTTATATATATATAAAAAAAATTCTGGAAATATTAAATATTTTAAAATAGGAAGCTATGACCTTTTGTTTAAAATTGGATTAAAAATGTTCCTTATAGTATAGTGATATTATACAAGTTAAGATGTAAGTAATTAAATGTTAAGAATTTTAAAGTATAAATATAGTTTGAAAAAAAAATTGATTTGTAAAATAAAAATGGAATTCTAGTTAAGAAATAAAATAGGATGTTTTGGTAAATTTTTTAAATATAAGTAAATAAATAAAAGGGTCAAGTTGACTATGTATTAAATGGTTAAATAAGGTGAATACTAAAAAGGAATTTGGAATATAGCTAAATTTTGAATATAAAGTGATAAGTTAAGAAATTGACTAGAAGTTTAGTTTACTTTGAAGTGGTAAAATTGAACTTAATTATTAAGTAAAATATTATGGGAAATTTGCACTTGATTTTTTTATAAGTAAAGCATAGAGAGGTTAGATATATATTTGAAAAATGTACTTTATAAAAATCATAATTTATTAATTAAATTTAAATGACTATTTAAAGGTGGAATATGATTTATTTCTTTAATTATTGGAGAAACTATAGTGAAGTTTAAAATTTAATTTACTCAAATCTGTGTAAAGGATATTACCGCACTGCGCAAGTGCTGGAGTAAATATAAATGAACTAAGAGATAACCTGTGGGATGTATATTGGATTTTTATGAGAATTATAACTTCACTTCTAAAAAGTTTAAAATGAAGTATTTGATTTAAAAATAAACTATTTTGGAATTTATAACCATGGGTAATAATAACATTGGTTGTTAAAGAGACCGGGATTGGATATGGTCATACTCTCTGTCGATACCGAAAACCACTTTGACAACCGTGTGTGCGGTGGAGATTCCAGAATGAAGTAGGATGGTGGTGACGTTTTCTATGAGGTAAATACGTAGACCCGACTCCCGTGAGTTGGCATAAGGTGGCTAAAACAAGAGCGATTCTCGGATTAATGAGGTAGCACCTCTGATCGGACGCACTTCTTCGTATGCCATTCTATTACTTTTGTGATTGTTTGGTGCGCACCTTTGATTTGGGAGTGTTGTTCGAGGTGGGCGGCAGTAGCAGCTACGCATTTCCACCGGTCCGATGCGTAATTGGTATATCTACCCTGGCATTGCCTAGTTGTGCCGTGTCACCTACCATAGCGAGCCTTGTACGAGTTTGGTTTTCATCCGTAGCCCGTGTGGTATCCTCTGGTGGCTTCCCGATCAGGAGGGACTATGATATTGGATGGACTACTGGGACTATTACGTGTTAAGGTGGAAAATGTAAAGCCTTAACGCTATTTAAAGGTAAGTTTATTTTAATATAGACACTATTATTAGCGAAGTATTACTACATTGTAAATAGTTTAACGGATCCTTAGAGGATGGGCGGTCCCAAGTATCCTTTAAGTTACTTGTTCTATATTACAGTACACTTGAATTAGCTTACACTTTATAAGTATGTATGTCCTGACTCGAGTGTTTATGTTTTATTTTACGCTCGGGTCAGCCTGAGTTTCAGTTCAGACTTCACCTCCAGAGCTAGGACTTCAGCAGATCATCTCTTTTCAAGCTGCCGTCAAGTTTCTATTCAGTTCTTATTTTAGCCTTTGAAATCAAGACAAATTAATATTGAGAGTTTCTGTGGAGATTTCAAACTATATTTGGTTTAAGACTATGTACTTTATTTTTTTTGAGACTATGGATAGTGGCTTCATGAACCACTAAGTTAATTTTTAATTCCGCTGCGAGTATTCTGATTTCTGTGTCTGTGATTCTGTGATTATTTATTTACTGTATATTCTGAGATTTGCCAAATTTTATTTACAACATAGTATTTTGAACAATTCAATTCTGACATGTGCGGATGCGAATGGTTGAAAATATCGAGTCGTTACAGTTACCCTACATCCAGTCCCGCACACAAGTATAAATTTCCTTTCAAAAGCAATTGTACAATTACACCCTCGATTTCAAGGCTACGAGGTACACCCTCCGGATTCACAATTCTCTGGGTAGAGATACTTGATTTCACTGGAAATAAGTTCACCCAATTGATTTCCAAGGCTACAATCACACCTTTTCTTGCTTGATTGATTTCCAAGGCTACAATCAACCTTTTCTTGTTTAATTGATTACAAATAAGCTATAACTCTGAATAGCACCGAGGATCTTGTTGAGATAGTGATAGAGAATCAAACCAGAGATAATCTAGTTAGATTCAACGTTGATTTCGACGGAGTAATGGTAGGAATATGTATAAAGAAATGTGGAAGAAGAAGAGAATTGAAAACCAGAAAGTATGATTGAAAATTCGTTCAAAACAGCCCCTATTTATAGAAGAATAACATCCATGTCCATTCGTGAAAGGATATGATGAATAGACACTTCCTTTGAAATTCAAAATTTTGAAATTAACTGCCACCTTGTCGACATGGGTACCTTGGGTATGTCGACATGCCAAAGGAAATTTTGGTGATTCATTTTTCTTTGAAAATAACTTCTATCTTATATTAAAACTATTTTAAACTTTATAATACACTTAACTATAGTTAAAATACATGAGTAAATATAGAGAATAATATATAAAAAATTACTATAATTTTATATTTAAATCTAAGTATAAATATTAATATATTATTATTAAAAGATAGTTTAAAACTAAGGATGATTTGATTTTGAAAATAAAGATTATTTTGGGGCTAAAAGTATTTAAAACCAGGATAGGTGTTTTTGATCTTTTCAAAAGGAAGGTTTTGAAAACATTTTGAAAACAAGATATAATTTTGTAAAAACATTTCGAATAAAAGTTAGTGGATAAAAACAATATTCCACTAGATTTTTCGTAGGTTCCATCCTACTTAGGGTTCCATCCCTTTAACGGGCTCGAAGTGGATTACATTCCACGAATAAATTGGATTTTAAGATGCCGTGATTTTCTAGGAGTTTTAACAAAATTCCTAATTAAAAAATAAATTACTTGAAATCTTGGACTCTTGATAATCTTGATATTCTTGATACTCATGAGTCTTCAATCTTGATATCTTGAATCTCTATACTGTACAGTCTTCACTCTTGGTACATGCATGATTAAATCTTGCATATATATATATATCTAAACTATAATGTTAGTATTTATATTTTATAATCCTATTCTAAGGTTGTTGTCATCAAAACCATCATCTCACGGACTAACAATCTCCCCCGTTTTGATAATGACAACCTTTGTTTATAAAATATACTTCTATCCTAATAGCTCCCCCTTAATCTATGCCTAACTATCCTATTTTATATTTCTCCTCCTTTGTCATCAACAAAAACTATCCTAAAAACATAAAACTATAAAATTCCCCCTTAAACTAATATTAGAACAAAGTATAGTAAATGGAATGTGAAAGACATTAACATAATTATATTATAATTATTCAGTACATAAATACGTATAAGTATATTTCAACACATTCATCAAAACCAATCATGTTAGACAAGTCAAACAAATCAATAAAGTCAAATAAGTCAAACAAGTCAATCAAGTCAAACAAGTTAAACAAGTTTATCAAGTCGAACAAGTCAATCAAGTTAATAAACCATACCAAACAAATCAAAAATTAATAATCCTATATTATAAAACAATACTACAAATTCCCCCTAAAACAAAATACACTCATTATGTATACATGTATGCAATATGTAGTTTGTAATGCAGTATGAAATGCATGACATATGCAATGTAGCATGAGATGATATGCAAAATGAAGTGCAACTTGTGATGCAAATGATTATGATATTTCATGCATTGTAATTTATGATATAATATGCAATGAAATGTGATATGAAATAGGATGCATAATGATATATAATATGAAACAAAATGATAAAGAAGTAATAATAATAGCATGCAACATGATATGATGATATATATATACTACAGTAAGAGATATCCATATTATAAGATAAACGTGAGTGATAAGTAATATCTAATTGACAAGCATATATATGTATATGTATGTATATGTATGTATTTATGTATGTACGTATGTATGTATACATATATCAAACAATTTATTATAACTCGCTTCAACCAAACAAAGGTAATACATACCAATTACTAAATTTAGGTTAAGGAAACTAATGAATGGGACTAAAATAGTAATAAAGACAAGAGTTTAAAGGTAATAAATGATATTAAAATAATAACATAATCAAATTCAATGTCAAAATCAAACTGCTAAGAAATATGGATTTAAACTATATATATGATCAAATATGGTTTTTATAAAAATTAACAGCCTACTTATTTAATTTATTAAAATAATTATTTTAACTTGGTTGTTTTTATTATTATTTTTATTTACTATTTTATTTTTATTTTTAAGTATTCAAACTTCCATGTTCATAAAATACTTAACTTACTAATTAAAACCTTTATATTAAATTATTATTGGTTTAAATATTTAGAAACATGTTTAACATATTTTAAATTTAAAAAATATCACAATGAAATATTGAATAAAATAATAAAGATTGAAAAACTAAAATAAACATGTGTTATATGAAGGCCTCTTACTAAAAAAAATTTAATTAATTATTAAAAAAACATTTAAACATGAAATTAATTTTAAAATATTCTAATATAAGTTAGAAACTAACTCTAAAAAGAATAGAGAAACATACTTAATTTAAATATCATTTTTACATAGTTTAAAGTTTCATAAAGAAAAACAGCATTTAAAGAATGCTATAAAAATATTTTGTAGTAAATATATTCAAAACTTTATAAGACTGAAACTGTAGCTTTTACCAAATGCTATGTAAAGTTTCAGAAACTCTACAACGTTTCAAAGCATAGAAATACTATAAAAACGAATTTGCAGTACTTACAAAACATTACAGAAGAAAAGAAGCATCTTAGAAATGCTGTCTAAAATTCCAGTCATGTGATGTGATGCTATCTTACTAATTGAAGAAATATATAAATAGAGCCTTATTCTAACATTCTAAATTCATTTTATTAATTTCTTAAAGATATAAAATTAGTATCTTAAAAGAAATAGAGTATGACAAGTAAAATAACATTAGAAAAGTTGAAATCATTAATGAAGGTATGCTTTTCTACTTAGTATAGTTGTAATAAATCAATAGTATGATTTTATTTGAAATAAAACACATTTAGAAGACTTTTTTTAGAAAAATTTAGACTGGTATATTAATATTTATACTATGGTGTGTCGATATATGGACCAAAATATTAAAACTTGTAAAAGAGATAAATTTCTATACCAACTAAATGCATAAATATACGTTCCTAAATGCAACAATAAAGATGAAATAATAGTAAAGCGTACCAATTTTTGCACTTCATCTTTCTAACTTTGTTGTTCTTCCATTGTCATGAACCACACATTTATATCTCTCAGAATTTAATGACGAGATTTGTTCTATTGCGACAGGCTCTTTTTTTTGATCAGCGTGGTATATTCATTTGCTGAATTTGAAGATCGTATGAGAAAGATGCACATGATTTAGTTGATTGACTAACTTGGAGCCAAAACTTTTAATTTGAATTTTGAATGAATGGACACTTCAACCACTATAAATAGGCCCAACAGTCACCACTTTCATAAAAGTTTCTCTTCTTCTTCTTCTTCCTTCTGTTTTTCTACTTGCTATCAAACTTCTAGAAGGCATATCTCCTTCGTTTCTTAACGGAATTGGATGAAACTAGCGGAAAATCAAAGAGGAAGGCAAGGAAAATGATCTAGTAATAGTTTGGTGTCGAATATGGACGATATTGTGATACAACAGGCCGAATAGTAGAAGAAATGAAGAAAACCCCATACATAGTTTTTCAATTTTGGATAGCCAACTTCAAACTATCATATCTCGCTCATTTTTGATCATAATTTGATGATCCACCCATCAAAACGACCTGGAGAACAAGAACTACAATCTGAAAAAGGAGCTGGGACAAAATACTCAAATCTCTGGATGCAATTTGAAGAATTCCATTGACGGTTTTGCTATCGTTTTCTCTTTGTTCACCAAAACTTCATTTGACCATAGCTTGGTCATTTCATGATGGATTCGCACGAAACCAGTGACATTGCGAAGTAGATAGAGAGAAGTACAGTAACATATAAAGTTGTAGATGAGAATCAAAAGCTTTGTATTGATCTGGTACCCATTTCATTGTCGATTGCCATTATATGTCCATTTGTTCTTCCTGATTGATGAATGGTTATGTGGTATATTTTAACCAACAGTCATTAGACATAACTCTTCTCCTGCAAAACAACATAACTTTTTAAAGAATCAAGCGACTTTTAAAAATAACTAAATATAGTTTTAAACAAAAATATCATGATGATTCTGTGACATATTTATATGAAAATAGTACTAATAATTTAAAAAATTGCCATTTTAAAAATTTTCAAAATTCAGATTATGAAAACTTTAAAAACCTTGCTCTGATACCAAATGTTAGAAATGCGGATTACGGATCTTAAGGCTAGGATAAACACTAGAGGGGGGGTGAATAGTGTTTTAAGGAATTATTAAATCTTTTTTAACCTTTTGTTAATTTTAACACAAATGTATGCAATATTCAGACACAGATATGATCATAGAAACAAACACAGATGCAAAAATAAAGTAAAAGTAGTAATGGAAAGAACACACCGGATTTATACTGGTTCGTAGTTACCCTACATCTAGTCCCCCACACAAGTACGGATTTCCTTTCAAAAGCAATTGTACAATTACACCCTTGATTTCAAGGCTACGAGGAACACCCTCTAGTTTCACAATCCTCTAGGTAGAGATACTTGATTTCACAGGCAACAAGTTCACCCAATTGATTTCCAAATCTACAATCACACCTTTTCTCGCTTGATTGATTTCCAAGGCTACAATCACACCTTTTCTCGTTTAATTGATTACAAAGAAGCCTATAACTTTAAATAGCACTGAGGATCTTGTTGAGATAGTGAAAGAGAATCAAAACAGTGATAATCTTGTTAGATTCAATGTTGATTTCGACAGAGTAATAGTAGGAATATGTATAAAGAAATGTGGAAGAAGAAGAGAAATGAAAACCAAAAAATATGATTGAAAATTTGTTCAAAACAGCCCCTACTTATAGAAGAACAACAGCCATGTCCATTCGTGAAAGGATATGACGAATAGACACTTCTTTTGAAATTCAAAATTTTGAAATTAACTGTCACCATGTCGACATGCGTACGTTGGGTATGTCGACATGCTAAAGGAAATTTTGGTGATTCATTTTTCTTTAAAAATAACTTCTATCTTATATTAAAACTATTTTAAACTTTATAAATACACTTAACTATAGTTAAAATACGTAAGTAAATATAGAGAATCATATATGTACATATATAATTTTACTATAATTTTATATTTAAATCTAAGTATAAATATTAATATATTATTATTAAAAGATGGCTTAAAACTAAGGATAATTTGATTTTGAAAATAAAGATTGCTTTGAGGCCAAAAGTATTTAAAATCAGGATAGATGTTTTTGATTTTTCAAAAGGAAGGTTTTGAAAACATTTTGAAAACAAGATATAATTTTGTAAAAACATTTTGAATAAAAGTTAGTGGATACGTAACAATGTTCCACTAGATTTTTCGTAGGTTCCATCCTACTTAGGGTTCCATTCCTTTAACGGGCTCGAAGTGGATCCATTCCAAGAATAAATTGGATTTTAAGATGCTAGTGCTTTTCTAGGAGTTTTAACAAAATTCCTAATTAAAAAATAAATTACTTGAAATCATGGACTCTTGATAATCTTGATATTCTTGATACTCATGAGTCTTCAATCTTGATATATTGAATCTATACACTGTACATTCTTCATTCTTGGTACCTGCATGATTAAATCCTGCATATACATATATTTCTAAACTATAATGTTAGTATTTATATTTTATAATCCTATTCTAAGTTTGTTGTCATCAAAACCATCATCGCATGGGCAAACATCAAGCCCATCTATTGTGCATCCCCAATTCTAGTAAACTATGTCAATGAGTCGGCCTCTTTGTTTTGATTGTAAGTAATGTGCGTGATGTCATAATACACAAAGCCAATCAATAGCTCTTGGAATTGGGTAAGGTACGGGGAAATTGATCGTCCTTTAGCTTGGAAATCTCCCATGTCTTGGTATACTACCAACTAAGTGTCACAAAAGATTTCAGTAGATTCTCTTCCCAGTTCTTTGGTAAGTTTGAGTCCAACAATCAGAGTTTCATACTCAACTTCGTTGTTCATGCAAGGAAGTCGAGCTTCAACGCATAGAAAATTGATCATTCTTACAGAGTTACTAATATGATTCTGGCTCCAGAACAATGATCATTGTATGCTTCATCTGCATATATTTTCCACCGAATGGTAGGGGCTCCATTGTTCTCTAAGAGATCATCATGTGCAGTGAATTCTGCTATAAAGTGTACCAGTGTCTATCCTTGGATGGCCCTCTGAGGAATATAAGTGAATTTGAATTAGCTCAGTTTGATGTTTCACTTGAGTAACCTTTCAGATGTTTTGGGTCACTATAGGACCTGTCCTAATGGCTGATCAGTGAAAACATTGATGGAATGAGCCTGAAAATAGGGGCGAAACTTTCGTGAAGCAACCAACAAGTACTACGCCAATCTGTCTATCTTCAGATAATTCCTTTCAGTTCCTGTTAACCTCTTGCTAACATAATAGACCGGTCTTTGGATGTAATTCTCCTCATGAAGCAGTGCGACTCTTATAGCGTGTACCGATACAACCAAGTAGATATACAAATCTTCATGATCCACCAGTTTTGACAAGATGTGAGGCTTCTCTAAGTGATGCACTAAAGGTTAGAATGCGTCTTCACAATCGTGCGTCCGTTGAAAGTTCCTTTTCCATATTCTAATCAAATCGAAGAAATGAATACACATATCGGTGGCTCTAGAAACAAATCAACTTAGGACAGCAACCTTCCCATTTAGACTCTGTAATTGTTTGATGGTCTTCGACACTTCGATGTTGTGAACTGCTTGAATCTTCTCATGATTAGCTTTGATTTCGTGAGCACTGACGATGAAACCTAAGAACTTTCCCAAAGCTATGCCAAAAGAACATTTTAGAGGATTGATGTTCATTTTGTATTATCGAAGGATATCAAACATTTTTGCTAAGTCTCTAATATGGTCGCTTGATTGTCATGACTTCACGAGCATATCATCCACGTACCTCCATCGTCTTTCTAATCTGATATTTAAAGATTCTGTTGACAACGAATTGATAAGTCGCTCCAGCATTCTTCAATCCAAATGGCATTACAACATAGCAATATAATTCAACTTCGGTAATGAAGCTGGTGCTCCTAATTGGGAATGTGCATCGGGATTAGGTTATATCCAGAGTATGCATCCATGAAAGAGAGCGATTCGTGTCCTACGGTTGAGTCTACCAACTGGTCGATCCTAGGAAGGGTAAATTGTCTTTTGGGCACGCCCTTGTTCAAGTCTGAGTAATCCATGCATGTATGCCATTTTCCATTCACCTTCCCTACAAGTACTGGATTAGATACCCATTTAGGGTTGAGGGCGCCGCGAATAAACCCATTGCCTTTGAGTCTATCCACCTCCTTTTTAAGGGCATCAGATCTCTCTGGATCCATCCATGCCTTTTCTGTTTCACCGGGTCATACCTCGGGTCGATATTTAATGCATGACTTGTAATAGCCAACCAAATCCCACATATGTCAAAGCGAGTCAAAATGAACAAATCAAGATTCTCTTGGAGAAAACCAGCAAGTTCTTTCATCATCAGGGGGGTGAGTTGGGATCCGATCTTTAGGACCTATGACGGGTCGTCGTGATTGACCATGATGTCAATTTTCAGCTCAATCGATGCGGCCTTAGTCTCTTTGGGATCCTCCTGTCATCCCTTGGATCTATATCTTTATAGAATCAACTATGGCACCCGAGTCAAGGCCCAAGCATTGGTTGTTGATCTTTGGTAGTTTGGATGTGGAGAGACTTGTCTACACCCTTAGCTTTCTCCTTCCATCGAGCGTCTCTCATTTCAACCACATAGCAGGCACGTTCGGTCGCATGATCACCATGCACAACTCTTACACCATTATCAGCTGGGAATTTCAAAGTCAAACACCATGGGGCAAGAGCTTCCTAGAATTTAGCTAGAGCCAGTCAACCAAGAAAAGCATTATATGGAGATCAACATCCAAGACAACAAATGGTAAAATCCACACTCTCCTGCAGTCACCTTCTCTTGACACCATAGGAAATTTGACATATTCGACAGCTTTACTCGTGGCATCGATAAAGCCATAAATGTAGGCTTTAGATGATTTCAAGTCCTTGGCTTCCACCCTCATCTGATCGTAAGCCTTTTTGAAAATTATATTTGAGAAACTTCCACAATTAACCAAAATCCTCCTTACAAAAGCGGGACCGATCATGGACGAAATGACCATTGGATCGTTCGTCAATGTTTCCACCTTGTATGCAGCTCTATTTCTAAACACAATGTCATCTGCCACTGTACGCTGCTATTTCGTCGAAACTCCATCATTTATACTTGAACAGCATTCAAATTCATATGCTTGATCTCGCTAGCATAATGATCATTCTCATGCCAAAACTTATAAGCTAGATGCGATCCTCGACTATTGTATCAATCATTAATCTTCCACCAGTCTACGTAGGCTCCTTAGCCCAATGTGTAGCTTGCCTCGGTTAGGGTCAAATGTCCCCTGCTCGCCATCTTGTGGGGCTTTAAAAAATGGCTGTAACTTTCTTTCTCGAATTAGTTTCTCAGTAATATTCTGGAGATTCCTATGCTCATTTGTGTTATGTTCATAGCATTCATGGAACCGACAATATTTTCTAGCATGCTTCTGCTTCTCAATTGATTCTTTTGGAGGTGGCTTCCTATACTGCATCGTATTACAGTTAGACAAATAGACATTCTCTACAGATGTATTTAGTGGTGTGTATGTATCATACATTAGAATCCTAGGATTTCCTCTTTCAGAATACCATTTTCATTCAAGGTTCCAATCTCCACCTTTCTTTTGCTGATTCGGTTTATTTTGGACATTCACTTGAATTTTTCTAGAACTATCACCAGACTGCTTCACCGAAATATTACTATGCACTCCCTCTAGACTTGGTACCACAACATTCTTCTTCCTAGAGCAACTAGCTTTCTCTTTCCTCAAATATTGAGCTGCTTTTGCATTGAAACATTTCAACGTTGTATATGGTTTTCCAGCTAATCAGTCACCAAAGCCACATTCTGGATCAATCCCTCTAGTTACCGCCATCAATATTGAATGGTCAATCAGATTACTGACTTCTGTGATAGCTGTATGAAATCTCTCTAAATAATCTTTCAGCAATTCTACCGAAGCCTGGATCATGCAAGATTAGGACATTACATCTTTGGGACAAGTTGTGTGCATACAGAACTTCTCCAATAACTTCTTCGCTAAATCATCAAATCTAAAGATTGACCGTGGGGGTAATCTCGTAAACCACTTGGTTGTTAATCCAGAGAGAGTGTTAGAAAAACATCTATACTTGGTTGCAGCATCAGCTTGTGCAGAATCCAAAGTTATTCATATCTCACGATGTGCTGCTTAAGGTCAGTTCTTCGCTTGTAGGCAGGCATCAACGACATACTGAACCTCCTTGGATGCTCTACGTGACAACCCGCAAATCCGTAACCTTTGAATCGACAATAATCCACACATGTCTGACTCAAAAAGCACAGACTGACAGAAAGTCAAGAAAAAGAAAAGAAGAGAGAAGAAGAGAAGAGAAGAAAGAGAGAAGATAGAACCAAAAAGAACAATACAGAATCTCACATATCAGCGGAAAATATATAATATTATATCAATGATCTTTACAAAATAGAAACTGTATATACATACATCAATCAGAGTTCAATAATCAATCAGAGTTATTAGCTTGAACAGTTATAATAACCTGTCCTTACAAATGACGATAACAACAACAACTAAGCACAGCGGATAATCAATAATCAAAACAGATATGCGTATACGAAATGAAGATCTCTAGCTCACCTGCTGAAGCTCCAAAAGCACCAAATCTGAATCTGTAAAGAGACTCGGTCTGACCCGACCATTAAAAGGGAAGAACGCCCGGATCAGTGTGGTAAATCAGCGTGAGAAACAACTCAACTGAATTTATTAAATTACCAAAACTTTTCCTTTATCAAAACAAAAGTATCTCATAAGACAAGTCCACACATAAACACAGACATGTTTTTACCTTACGATAACTAAAACATACCATATCAAATCCTCTTATATTATAGCAGTGTCTACTATATACAAATAATATTAATCATAGCCGAAATTGTTGCATTGATTATATTCCAGCATATAGCCTAATTGGGTAATACAATCAAAATGGCAAGCACGTGGTGGAGTTTGGATTTCCATATAAATGACCAGGTGAAGGGACTACCTTCAGGCAGTACATCTCTAGAAGAATGCAACGAGAAACCATCACAAAGTTTCTCTACCAACACAAGACCGGCTCACCTCTATAACTAGATTGTACCGAATATGTCATCCTCCGGTCATTACCAACCTTTACCGAGGGCCATCTAGCATACAAACCACAATAATCAGATGCACGACGTCCTAGCGTGCAAAGATATATCTAGAAGGGGATGATCATACCCTAATTGGGAATGACCCACTTAGCCTTGCTGCATCTAACCCTATTTTGGTCATTTCCAGTTGATGAGGCCTGACGAGGTAACGACTACCTTTCACAATCACATATCACATCACTTCGAATGCCACATGACCATTTCCGTTGACTACTAGTTGTCTTCCACAAAAATACAACTCTTAAGCTCATACTTCTCAATGAGGGTGTTAAGCTAAGAGAAGTTACCTTCTCTGCCACCACTGATGTACGTTTGTAAAAACCAATGTACGTATTCTTTAGAAATGCAATGTCAGACAAACATCCAAACAAGTTGTCAAGAAACTGGACAAACCGAAGGTACTTTCCTACCACATTCTGTCGGGAAATCCTTAGGATCAGTAGCGAATAGTCCATGCATTGAATATTTTATAATGAAGATACCACTGCTACTGGATGTATATTAGGATTTTAACCCCAAATGATCAACAAGCAGTCCCCCACTATGAAACTTCGAAAATCAATATCGTCACAAGCAACATGCACAATCGTCGCATATACGTTTTTCTGAAATGGTTTTCAGATAAATCTGATCCCAGTCTCTTTGCACCAACAACGCAAAAGTGTTTCTCAACCTCACACAGCAACTAAATCTCATAGATTTATCACGTCTCCAAATATCAACTTGCTACCCTTGGGCCAAAAAGGAAGCTCGATAGATTAGAGTAATACTCCGCACTATACGAATCAACATCCTCAACACAAACGATAATCAAGACTACACAGAAGGCTATGTACTAAGTATACGACTAAATAATTCCCATGTCAAGTCAAGGAACTAAAATTTTGGCCAAGTTTGATAGTCTTTTATTTAACTATCAAAACAAACGAATAAATGTTTAGCACCATAACAATCACTGGGCCCTTTTAATTAATCTTTCATTAACTGAATTACTTGCTAAATATTCACTCAAATTTATCTTTAAAAAGATATAATCACAAAACCATCTCAATATTTCAATCTTGGAAAACATTTCCAAATACTTATTTAATAATAAGTAATTCATAATTCAATTTATTTTCAACACTTAGAAAATATTGCATATACTTAAATTAGGATTAAGTATATATTTATTCTTTTAAGGAAAACGTTCTCTTTAAACACATTTATTTGGGTCAAAACGGATGTTACGTAAAACATCGTTACGACAACCCCAAATCACTATAGGGATTCGAAAATAAGGTAGATATATAAACCCCAATACTATATAAAAACATTTTCTTTCGAAAATCATTTACCATAACAACAATGTTATATAGTCCAATATTTCCTTATTTCTCCAAAACGTTTATTTCAACAATGAATGTCGAAATCTATGATTTCGATCCTTAACACATTTAGAAACCATCTTTAAGACTTTTAAATCCATTTTAAAATATCACTTTCCAAAACATTTCTTTAATATATTATTCACTGTCCAAAATCGTGAATATAAATCTCTAACCAAATTCAGCACTTCTACATATTTAATTAAAGGATTATCTACTATCCAAAATCGTGGATATATCTCCTTTAATAATTTCTATATTTACTTATCAAATTCAATCAAACTCGGATATATAAAACAATGTTTATAAATCACATTTATATTTTATAAAAACTTCAATTTATAAATATCTTTTATTAATCAATTCCATTCATCTCATTTATATGCCAAATCCAATTTATAAGTTAATTACTTATAAATAATTTATTTTACAAAATCATTTATTTTATAACTTCACGATTATAAATCCTATTCACTTATAAAATCCATTTATAACCTCATTTTAACACTTCCAAAACTCCTTTTATAATTTCCTCATTTTGATTTATAAAAAATATCACTTTTATAAATCTTACATATAAACCTTTTATAATAAATCAAAAATCTCAATTTAAACTATTTTATAAAACAATCAACTTCATATTTCCAAAAATCACATTTCATCTATATTTCTAAAATATCATAATTTTTATAACATAAAAATTACCACTTTTATTTATTCAAAATAAATTTATTTACTTAACACTTCAAAATTTAACAAAACGTATATTTTCAAAATCACTTGAAAATCATTTTAAATTCGAAATCATCACTTTGACATTTTAAAATTTCCAAAATATGGCCTAATGCTGCAACAACACTAAATCATCAATCACGGCATCCATAACATCATATATCATATGATAACAGAATATATATATCAATATCTGTAAATAAATCAATACTGGTGAGGAATCCAGTTGAATCCCTCCAACCTGTCACCTGCAACAAATATACATATTAGAAACACATGTACAATGTCCGCTTCAAGGCAGACGCGCGTATAAAGGGTCATCCGCTCATACATGGGAACGTATAGGGTCATCTGCTCCACTAGGCAGGTGTATATCCAAATACCAATCAATATATAGATAATATATTATATATCATCCAAACAATCATCAATTATCATAAATAATATTTATTCTCACTTATATAAAAATATCAGTGAGTCGGAAAGAGTGAGTTGTACTCACATTGCTTGCAGTCGTCGCGATAGCGATAAACTCCGATTAAAATCAAACAAGCATTTAATCTCAACCAAAATTTTCACTAGCTAAAATAAATCCCAATCTAGCTCCATAATGTAATGCTTGCGAATACGAACCTAATGCAATTCGTTTCGTGTGAAACGGACCTCGTATGAAGAAGTAACACATTTTTAAAGTTTGTATGAATTTATATTATATAAATTTACAATTTTATTTTTAATTTTGAACCTTAGATAATCAGGGCCGCATGATTTTGTCAAAGCAGATCACGGCTGCATGTTATCATCTTCTTCCCCAATGAAAACCTACAGCCGATTTAAACCCATAGCCACCCATTTTTCATCAATTTTCGATCCCCCACCATCGATTGAAGTGACGATCGATTACAACCATTCGAACGGCCATTGCGAGACATGCCAACGATGACGATGCCAACGAGCTTGGTCATGTATTTGGCATGAAAACTATGTTTGAAGGCATCACGACCGCGGCTTGATTTCTCCCTCTACGTCGCGTATCAGATGATCACCACCGTTGGTTAAGAAGATCTCAACGTGCTCTACAACTTCGTAGTTGAAACATTTTGCTAAATGTCAACAGATCGTGAGATATTTGGGAAAGAAGATGGCAATTTTCTGGCCATTGTTTTGTTTACTGACGGCTAGGGTTAGACACCCAAGATTTGTGAAAAAATAAAATAATGTTGTCCTTGTATAGAAAATTCGCGCGCACTATTCATCCGGTTTTTTTTTCGAACTCAAAACGAAGCGTGCCGCCTGGCATTTATAATGTTTTACCCCTATTCTGATGCAATGGAATATATGTCAGGAGCCAGTTTGATCGTATTTGGAAGATAGGTTTTCAAATCGAATTATTTAAATTTATAATTCACTTTAACAGATTTCTACGCATTTTAGCTTGCCCTGGACAAATCGTAAATCCGATTGACCCCAAATTTAAAATCTTATAATAATTTAATATTACGGATCTGATGAAACTGGTTTCATCGAAATCCGAGACTATTTGAAAAATTACTATTTTCACACGTCAATTAAATATTAAAATATTCGATTTCTACAAATCAACTTTTAATTCGATTTTAAAAGTACTGTAACAACATTCTAATTCAACTAGGATTTAATTCAACTTTATAAATCATTTTTATTCATTTTAAATCTAAATTCCAATTATTTCTGCAATTTCAAATATTAAATTATCAATTTAATTATCCAATTAAATCTAGATAACCGAAATAAAATCTATTCGGCTTATAAAATTAACTTGTGAATATTTAAAATCAATTAAATATATGAATTTCAAATGACTGAAATTCTGGGTCGTAGTATTCCCCCCCACTTAAAAGAATTTTGTCCTCGAATTTACCAAGTAAGAATAAGTCACTAAATCCATTAACTTTTCAAAACAATTCATTCAAACTAGATTTACCAAATCTCTTAAGTGTTTAACTTTTCTCAAAATCCATTAGTTAAACTTCTTACAAAAAATTTATTAAGTTTTCAAATATACTTAGTTATCTTTTAAAACCAACTAATATCATTTAACTTTTAACTCAAAATCAAAATTTTAGTTATCACAAAATTTTCCAATTTTCCCAAAAAATTTCTAACGCCTTAAATTTTAAAAAAAATTCGACATTGTCTCCTTTGCGCGGTTCGATCGTAATAGAATCACAACATATATATATATATATATGTATCATAAATATACATCTCATCATCAAGGATAAGGCATCCCGAAGGGAAAAAGGTGTAAAAGTATGATATGTAATCCGAGATATGTACCTTATATATTATTAGCGAGCATATACGGCTAATATAGCGTGAAAGCGAGCTCCAAATGCGAAGCAAGCGCCATATGCACCTACTAAACACTCAATAAGCAAAAGAGAAACATGTGTATATGAAAGTAGTATCAATATACAACATATGTCAACAACTATATATGTCAATGTAGCAAATGCAACAAAAGCAACAAATCCAATCATCAAACAACTATCATCCAACTAACATCCAACAATTATCCAATCAATCCATAACCAAATCAATGTACATTCACTTCTCATTAATATTCATCGAATTGGCTTTCAATTAAATCACATTTGATTTATTAACATTGGATTTACCAACATTCATTGATTCAATTAGTTTACGTTCACTAAATTTCATTCAAATTTGTTTGCTTTCACGTTAAATCAAATTCACTTCTATTATGATTCATTTACTTCCAATTTAATTAATTCAATTTCATATGAATTTCTATACAATCAACTAGCACCCATCTAACAAACAATGCATAACCAACATTTACCAAATTAATTTAATTCACTTACATTCAATTTGGTTTAATATCTAATTAACTTTCATTCAATTGTTCAATTTTCAACTTCATTAGCTTTTTAATGACTTAACATTTACATCTACTATTCCTTATCAATTATTTACATTCAACTGATTAACATTCAATCCATACTTCATTATTTCAATTGCTAATTCAATCTACAAATAAAGTTGAATTCCTTTATATAACTCAAATTCATATTCATCACTTTACTTTATTAATTCACATTATTAATTTACTTTGATACCTAAAATCAACTTGATTCAACATCACTTAAGTTATGTTTCATTTCAACTTCACTTACATTTACTTTCACTTATACAACTTACTTATCTAAACTTCCAAATTTATGCTATACAATCACTTAACCATTTAAGTTTAATTTACCATTTCAATAACTTATCAAATCCAGTTAAAATCCAATTCAATTTATTTAACCTTCCTTTAGTTAAATTTTAAATCATACATTTATTATGCCAACTCACATTTATTTCAACTTTACCAAAGCTAAAATTTTAATATCTCATATATTATAAGTCCAAAACTTATTTTACTTATATTTATCAATTACAACTTGGATTTTAAATCAAATTTGTTTATCATAACAAAATTTAATATTTAATTTACTATTGGTAGCAAATCCATCACATAGAAACTCGAAAATGATAATGATGATACTGCAGTCATCACCCTTATTATTTCCCAGCAACAGTAGTGAATTCAGTGCTTTATATTCTTTTAAAAATTTCCTTTTATTCATAAATCACATTTATAAAATATTTTACTTATATAGTTTCACGTTTTACTTTACTTATATAAGATCATTTCAAATTTATTTATCTTGTTAAGATTTATAATAATATAATCTCTTTAACTTTGAAAAACAACTTTCAAAATAAACGGGATTCAACATTTCCAAATTCTTAGTTAAGTCCATTTTTATTTATAACTCACAATGTTTTATTTCTTATATATAAGATTATTTCACAATTGTAAATCATATTAAGTATAATTCCATACTATATAATTCATTTGCTTGAGTAGTATATTCTTTTACAATTGTTGCTTTTATTTAGATTATTCAAACGGCTTTTATTAACTTATATATATTTACATTTTCAAACAATGAAACAATCAGTTTATATACACTTTAATAATTTCTGAAAAATGTTTTCTTTAGATATAAAATATAGTAGAGGTAAAATTATTTCATTTACCCAATTTAAAATAATACTATGTCAACTTGCCTCGTTTAAGTGTTTGAAAATCCCTATCGATAACATGGCGTCCCACATACCGACCACAATTCACAAACCACTCAACGGATAAGCAAACACAATATAAAATATTTTATATTCACTAACAAATATGCGCTCATATATATAATACACTCAAACTCTATCCCGGGTGCTACTGTCCCTATCTATAATGAGTACACATCAAAGCTTAGGAATATACAAAATCTAAGCTCTGATACCAGCTATGACGACCCGCAAATCCATACCCTGTGAATCGACAATAATCCACACATGTCCGACCCAAAAAGCACAGACTGACAAAATGTCAAGAGAAAGAAAAGAAGAGAGAAGAAGAGAAGAAAGAGAGAAGATAAACCAAAAAGAACAATACAGAATCTCACATCGCAGCGGAAAATATATAATATTATATCAATGATCTTTACAAAACAGAAACTGTATGTACATACATCAATCAGAGTTCAACAATCAATCAGAGTTACCAGCTTGAACAGCTATAATAACATGTCCTTACAAATGCCGATAATAACAACAACTAAGCACATCGGATAATCAATAATCAAAACAAATACGCGTATACGAAATGAAGATCTCCAGCTCGCCTGCCCAAAAGCACCAAATCTGAACTTGTAAATATACTCGGTCTGGCCGGAGCATTGGAAGGGAAGAATGCCTGGATCAGTCTGGTAAACCAGCGTGAGAAACACACTCAACTGAATTTATTAAATTACCAAAACTTTTCCTTCATCAAAACAAAAGTATCTCATAAGACAAGTCCACACATAAATACAGACATGTTTTACCTTACGATAACTAAAACATATCATATTAAACCTCTTATATTATAATAGTGTCTACTATATTCAAATAATATTAATCATAGCCGAAATTGTTACATTGATTAAATTCCAGCATATAGTCCAATTGGGTAATATAATCAAAATGGAAAGCACGTGGTGGAGTTTGGATTTCCATACAAATGACCAGGTGAAGGGACTACCTTCCGACAGTACATCTCTAGAAGAATGCATCTAGAAACCATCATATAGTTTCTCTACCAACACTAGACCAGCCCACCTCTATAATTAGATGGTACCGCATAACGACCCGATTTCTCGACGCCCGAAAGTCGACATCAATACATTCACTGTATCGAATGCCGAACAGTTGAATGCCGGAAAATCCGAACCGTTAGGGTTAAAGAAGAAAAGGTAGAAGAAGAAACAAAAACAATAACAGAATCTCACATATCGCAGCGGAACAATATAATAGATAAATAAATATCTTTAAACAGAATTACTATATCAGTTATTACATTACATCACATTACATTATCAGAGTGTGCAACAACAAACAACGGAAAGAAATATTACATATACAAGTGATGCGCCTCCCCTCCAGCTCCAGTTCTTGATTCCACAACAACTTCTTGACTTTGCTCCCGAACAACGATAACCTGACTCTAGGCTGCCCGTGTGAAAAATTATGGGCACCCAGAGTTTAGAATGGGAACAATAAACTCCAGGTCAGTCATGAGACTGGTGTGAGATCTTAAAAATAGTTATTCTTTTACAAAGAAAACAAAGGAATTTAAAAGAAATCCACAATGCATTTTGGAAAATGAAACTACCATAAGGCCTCCCGACACACACACAATGTAATCGCACACATGGGGGAGATTTCTCCTTATGATTGTCAAATATACTTAATATGCAAAATCTTTTTAATATTATCATTAGTGCATAGTGCAGAAACATTTGCAAGTATAATATTAATCTTAGCCAGCATACGTACCATTATAGTATGCCTACTATAGCTACCATATTAGATGGCAGGTTATACAACTAAAACCGTACGAGGCATGTATTGATGAATGAATTTCCAACAAATGGTTAGGCTAAGGAACTTCCCGTGCCATATGGGTACGCCTCTGGAGGGACGCCCCGAGAACCTAACCGGATCTCTGCCAACACAAGGTCGGGTTACCTCTGCAAAAATAGGTAAGTACAACACGAGTATGCCATCCCTCGGTTGTAAACAACCTTTATCCGAGGATCCTTAACAACAACAATCACAAAGTAATATATACCACTTCTATCCAGAAGGAAATACGCATACTCTAAGGGGCGCTACCCCCTATAACCTTGCCGCATCCTTCCTGTTTTGACCATTCCGGGGTGTAAGGTCCGACGAAGTCTCACCACAAAGCTACGCCTTTCACAAAAGCCATGCTTCGATCAACAAATGATCAGCAGCACTTCGTATGCCACATTACAAATTGGGAATATATCACTAGTAACCATCAACTACATAACCTCTGAGCTCGTACGTCTCAGTGAAGGGTGTTAAGCTAAGAGAATAAATTCTCCGCCACCAACAGAAATGTATTTGATAGAAACCAGCTTTACATCTCAAAGTGTAATGTTAGACACACATCCATACAAGTCCGTTCCGGGATCAAACGGAAACGGAGGCACTTCAAAAGAAGCCCTTGCAAATCCGGATATTCACTAATCACGTCCGGAATCCCCATCACAAAGGGTGATGAAATCTCTATATCGGAGCAACCCGGTGCAGAGACATTCGACAGGTAATCCTTTCGCTTCCGAAAATACCCGGTCTTCAACGCCGTCTTCAAATGCAATCCCATTTCGTCATATCGTTACTCAGAATGGGTTTTATGACATAAGGTCCTCTCCCGGCTAATCCGAATAACGAGCGCTTATTTAAAAATAAGTGTTCATTCAGATTCAAACAAATCACAACAAACTTTGATCTTTTAAACAAAAGATCCATCACAAACACAAAGGTTCGATGTGGGTTTCGAATATCCAGTTGGAATTAGACTCCCGACCGCATCGAAATTCAAATGCCGATTAAAGGCCAATATTGATAGTCGGTTATTTAACTATCAATCATCATTCACCACAGTCACTGGATTTCAAATAAATTTTTCCCCCAATTATTATTATTTCCAATATATCTTCGCAAGATAAAATTTCACTTTTCAATCCTTTGATAATAAATTCAAATCAATTTTTTACACTTCAATCCTTTGAAAATAAAACCCAAGTCAATTTTCTTCCTTACGCAGAAAACATTTTCAAATATTTATTCGTTTCCACTGAAAATCTACCGATCTCAAATATTTTAAAATAATATAAAATACTTATTCAAAATATACTTGGAAACATTTAAAATAAACTATTTTAGAATTTTTGTTTAAATGTTAGTTATGAAAAATATTATACTAATATCTCGTATAAAATTTCATGTCCAAAACTAATTTTAAAATAAAATTTGTAAATAGAGTATAAATATCTAAATAACTATTTTCTAAATCAAAAATCAATTTAATCTTTTAAATAATCCTTATATAATTAATTAAATAAAATTTTACTTAAAACCATTTCCAAAACTAATTTCCCCAACAATATTAGTTTAAAACTAAATTTAAAACTTTTAATTTTATTTCAAAAGCTATTTTAAAAATATACTCGGCTTGGAAGAATTCTTTTTCCATTACAAAATAGTCCATTTCAATAAATTAGTAAATCATCTTGATTTATTTTGATTTACATTTCAATTTGTGAATTTCTTTCCACACTTTAAAAATAAACCAATATTTGTTTTTAAACAATTTCCCTTTACAAATTCCCGTTGTGAATTTACATTTCCAAATATCAACTGATATACGAATTTTAAATCGATTCTCAAATATTATCTTCAAACCCAATCAAATCACAAATTGATTTCTAGTTTATTTCAAACCCAAAATCAAATTCCAATTTTTTTTCCAAATTAATTTTACAATATCAAATCAATTTCAAATTGATTTTCCAAGCTATCTCCAAAACACCTAACCAAATTTCCAAATCGATTCCTAAGATTTATTCTAACTCCAAATTAACTCCCGAATCGATTTCTAAAATTAATTTCAACTCTAAATTAAATTCCAAATTTAATTTCTAAATTTATTTCCTTTTGAAATAAATTTCTTTATCTCTTTCAATTATTTAAAATACGTATCTTGAATAATTTCTTCAACCATTAAACAATATTACCTGAAATTCCTTTATTAAAATATTTTCCCATATTTTTGGAATTTATTCAATAAGTTTTCAAAGATAAAACTTTATCTATTTAAATTTCCTTCTTTTAAAATTCACCCGTTTCTTTGAGTGAATTTATTATAAATTTTCTACCCAAATTTCAAAATCAAATTTTATTTATTTCTGGTATCCTACGATACCAAAAATACATTCGGCTAAATTACAGCCTTCAACGGTTTCAATAACAAATAGTAACACGAATTAAAAATAATCAACACACAACATACGAAACAAATTAAATATTTGAGGAATCCAGTTGGATCCCTCCAACCCGTTTCCCTGCATCCACAGATGTTAGCACAACAATTAAATACCCATTCCACTTCAAGGTGGAATATCGCGGTATATGGGATTTATAAAATATTATCCTCTATTATGCGGCGCAATAGGGTCTCATCCGCTATATAATGCGGGAAATCAACAACTCCAAATACATATATAATACCAATTCCACTTCAAGGTGGAATATCGCGATATATAGGTTTAATATAATAACCTCCGCTATCATGCGGCGCATATGGTCTAAACTAATATAACTAATAATAAATTAATTATCCATACACACAATCAATCTATTTTAAATTTAACTATAAAATTTAAATCAGCGATTGAGTGAGAAGATCTCACCTTTAATTTGCAATCCATTCCAACTCATTTCCATTTCGGCTTGTTTCTCCATTTTAAACCTTGTATAAACATTTATACAATTCATTAATATTAAAAAAAATTGAATAACCAATTTTCGTTTGGTAATTTTAATTATCCAATGATTTTATTTTAAACCAATTTCTTTTAATTTATTTAACTAAAAATTAAACTTAAAAAAAAGCTAAATTTCCTTTAAAAAAATCTTTGGTGACCAAAATAATTAAATTAATTAACTAAACTAATTATTCACCATAAATTTATTATTTTAAATATTTAAAACTAAATTTGAAATTTGTATATGTACATTTATTTCATATAAACACTTTTTTATTAAATTAAATCAGACATTTTTTTAAAATGGCTTATCAGAGTATTTTTTTTCTCACTTTACTGTAAATTTTATAGCTTCTCTGTATATTTTATTAAAACAAAGATAAACCTATAAAAAGAAAGAAAGAAAGAAAAATGAGTACCTCACCACACTACAGGCAAAACGTGAATTCCCAACTCGGCAAGACTCAACACCCACGCGAAGACGCTCGCGCCATCAGACACTCACATCCACCCTGCCTTTGCGAAAGCTTGCAACCATTATCGATCGCATGAGCCTCCTTCAGTTCGAAACCCAATACCGAACGCAAACCCATCCTTCCTTGTCGCCCCCCCCACAGGTTGATTCGAAACCCAAAAATATTGTTTCAACAATGGATTCCAATCCCCTAAAACTCCCTCTTGCAATTGCTTAATCGAATGCAACTGGAACATCTATTCGAACGATTCAGATCACGGCCACTGATCCCCTGATGTCGCGATTCAGCTTGAGACCTAGTTTTCAATTTGAACGGTTGAGTGAGATCTTCACAAAGGAGGTCGCGATCGATATTCTTCGAAATCGAGATACCCTCGATAATTTTTTTTCCTTTTCCGATTCAATTTTGAGGATAAAGGAAGCAGCCATTTTCTTTTTTTTTAAAAGGATCAGCCATGGTTTCCAATTAGAACGAAGAAGAGTTTAATTTTATTTCGATTTTTTTAAGAAAAAAAATGCACGGCTTTGATAAAATAAAAATTAACGACGCGTGTTTCAATTGAAGGACAAGTGTTGAGAGGTAGTATACGTGTTATTTTACCTTAAGAAATAGCTTTATATCAAATATATATATATATATATATATATATATAAATTTAAATTCAAATTCAGATTGTCAAAACCACGCAACTCAAAATATCGATCTCCAATCGAGGCATGCCGCTAGGCGTTTATAATGTTAAACCTCTATTTCGGACACAATGGAAAAGGTTTCGAGTCCAAATTCGATCGTATGAAGAAGATAACTTTTTGAACCAGTTAAAATATCAAAATTTCAATTTAAATTTTAGCGCGTTTATCAACCGTACAATTACACGACAACTACGAATGCTACGGAAATTAAAATCCGATAATAATACAATATTACAGATTCAATGGAACTGGTTTCATCGAATTTTAAGACTGTGCCAAGGAAGACTATTTTTAAATATCGATTTTAAACTATAAAATTTCAAAACTGAAAATTTTATTTTCAAATTCAATTCTGAAGCTTCTATTATCTTCAGAATTATCAATGTGAATTTTCTAAGCCTTTAAAATATTTTAACGGGCACAAAATTGAAGATTTACAATTTTACCCAAATTTCTATAACTAAATTCAATAATTAAATTGCTAAATTCATAGTTAAAATTTGAATTTCAAGCTTAAATTAATGATTCAGATATTTGAAATCAATTAAATATTTCAATTTCAAACGTTGAAAACTCTGGGTCGTCACATACCGAATATGTCATCCCCTGTTCGTTACAGACCTTTACCGAGGGCCGTCTAGCATACAAACCACAATAATCAGATACACAACATCATAACGTGCAAAGATATATCTAGAAGATGATGATCATACCCTAATTGGAAATGACCCACTTAGCCTTGCTGCATCTAACCCTGTTTTGGTCATTTTCGGTTGATGAGGCCTGACGAGGTAACGATTACCTTTCACAATCACATATCACATCACTTAGAATGTCACACAGCCATTTCCGTTGACTATAATTGCCTTCCACAAAAATACAACCCTTAAGCTCATACGTCTCAAGGAGGGTGTTAAGCTAAGAGAAGTTGCCTTTTCCGCCACCACCGATGTATGTTTGTAAAAACCAATGTACGTTATCTTTAGAAATGCAATGTCAAACAAACATCCATACAAGTTTTCCAGGAACAGGACAAACCGAAGATACTTTCCTACCACATTCTGTCGAAAATCCCTAGGATTAGTAGCGCATAGTCCTTGCATTGGATATTTCATAATGAAGAGACTATTACCACTGGATGTTTATAGGGATTTTAACCCCAAACGATCAACAAGCAGTCTCCCACTATGAAGCTTCGAAAATCAATATCATCACAAGCAACCTGCAAAATCATCGAATATACGTTGGTCTAAAGTGGTTTTCAGATAAATCTGATCCCGGTCTCTTCGCAACAACAACGCAAAAGTGTTTCTCAACCTCACACAGCAACTAAGTCTCATAGACTTATCACGTTTTCAACTTTCAACTTGCTATCCTTCGCGCCAGGAAGGAAGCTAGATAGATTGAAGTAATACTCCGCACAATACGAATCAACATCCTTAACACAAACGATAATCAAGCCTACACAAAAGGCTAGTACTAAGTATACGACAAAATAATTCCCACATCAAGTCGAGGAACTAAAATTTTGGCCAAGTTTGATATTCGATTATTTAACTATCAAAACAAACAAATATTTAGCACCATAACAATCACTGGGTCCTTTTAATTGATCTTTCATTAACTAAATTACTTGCTAAATATTCACTCAAATTTATCTTTAAAAAGATATAATCACAAAGCCATCTCAATATTTCAATCGTGGAAAACATTTCCAAATATTTATTTAATAATAAGTAATTTACAATTCAATTTATTCTCAACACATAGAAAATATTGCATATACTTAAATTAGGATTAAGTATATATTTATTCTTTTAAGGAAAACGTTCTCTTTAAACACATTTATTTGGGTCAAAACGGATGTTACGTAAAACATCATTACGACAACCCAAAATCACTAGTACATGGGTTCAAAAATAAGATAGATATATAAACCCCAATATAATATAAAGACATTTTCTTTAGATAATCAATTACTATAGCAACAATGTTATAGTCCAGCATTTCCTTATTTCTCGAAAACGTCTATTTCAACAATGAATGTTGAAATCTATGGTTTCGATCCTTAACACATTTAAAAACCATCTTTAAGACTTTTAACTCCATTTTAAAATTTCACTTTCCAAAACATTTCTTTAATATATTATTCACTGTACAAAATCGTGAATATAAATCTCTAACCAAATTCAACACTTCTACATATTTAATTAAAGGATTATCCACTGTCCAAAGTCGTGGATATATCTCCTTTAATAATTTCTATATTTACTTATCAAATTCAATCAAATTCGGATTATAAAACAATGTTTATAAATCATATTTATATTTTATAAAAACTTCAATTTATTAACCAATTCCATTCATCACATTTATGTGCCAAATCCAATTTATAAGTTAATTACTTATAAATCATTATTTTACATAATCATTCATTTTATAACTTCATAATTATAAATCCTATTCACTTATAAAATCCATTTATAACCTTATTTTAACACTTCCAAAACTCCTTTTATAATTTCCTTATTTTGATTTATAAAAATATAATTTTATAAATCTTATATATAAACCTTTTATAATAAATTAAAAATCTCAATTTAAACTATTTTATAAAATAATCAACTTCATATTTCCGAAAATCACATTTCAACTATATTTCTCAAATATCATAATTTTATAACATAAAAATTTTAACTATTATTTATTCAGAATAAATTTATTTACTTAACACTTCAAAATTTAACAAAACGTCTATTTTCAAAATCACTTGAAAATCTTTTTAAATTCGAAATCATCACTTTGACATTTTAAAATTTCCAAAATATGGCCCAATGCTGCAACAGTACTAAATACATCAATCATGGCATCTATAAAATCATATATCATATGATAACGGAATATATATCAATATTTGTAAATAAATCAATACTGGTGAGGAATCCAATTGCATCCCTCCAACCTGTCACCTGCAACAAATATACATATTAGAAATATATGTACAATGTCCGCTCAAGGCAGAGGCGTGTACAAAGGGTCATCCGCTCATACATGGGAACGTATAGGGTCATTTGCTCCACTAGGCAGGTGTATATCCAAATACTAATCAATATATAGATAATATATCATATATCATCCAAACAATCATCAATCATCATAAATAATATTTATTCTCACTTATATAAAAATATCAGTGAGTCAGAAAGAGTGAGTTATATTCACATTGCTTGTAGTCGTTGTGATAGCGATAAATTCCGATTAAAATTAAACAAGCATTTAATTTCAACTAAAATTTTCACTAGCTCAAATAAATCACAATCTTGCTTCATCATATAGTGCTCGCGAATACGAACCCAGCGCAATTCTTTTCGTGTGAAACGGACCACGTATGAAGAAGTTACACATTTTTAAAGTTTGTACGAATTTATATTATATAAATTTACAATTTTATTTTTAATTTTGAACCTTAGATAATCTGGGCCGCACGATTTTTTCACAGCAAATCACAGCCGCACACTATCATCTTCTTCCCCAATGAAAACCTACAGCCGATTTAAACCCAGAGCCGCCCATTTTTCATCAATTTTCGATTCCCCGCCATTGAATGAGGTGACAATCGATTACTGCCATTCGAACGACCATTGCGGGACATGCCAACGTTGACGACGCCGACGAGCTCGGTCATGTATTGGCCGTGAAAACTATGTGTGAAGGCAACATGAACGCGGCTTGATTTCTCCCTCTACGTCGCGTATCGGACGATCACCACCATTGCTTACGAAGATCTCAACGTGCTCTACAACTTCGTAGTTGAAACATTTTGCTAAATGTCAACGGATAGTGAGATATTTGGGGAAGAAGATGGCAATTTTCTGGCCATTGTTTTGTTTGCTGGCGGCTAGAGTTAGAAACCCTAGATTTGTGAAAAAAGAAAATAATGTTGTCCTTTTATAGAACGCGCACTATTCATCCGATTTTTTTTCGAACTCGAAACAAAGCGTGCCGCATGGCGTTTATAATACTTTACCCCTATTTCGAACGCAATGGAATATATGTCGGGAGCCAATTCGATCGTATTTGGAAGATAGGTTTTCAAATCGAATTATTTAGATCTAAAATTCACTTAATTAGATTTCTATGCGTTTTAGCTTGCCACGGACAAACAGTAAATCTGATTGACACGAAATTTAAAATCTTACAATAATTTAACATTGCAGATCCGATGAAGCTGGTTTCGTTGAAATCCGAGACTGTTTGAAAAATGACTATTTTTGCACGTTAATTAAATATTAAAATAATCAATTTCTACAAATCAACTTTTAATTCGATTTGAAAAGTCCTGTAACATCATACTAATTCAACTAGGATTTAATTCAACTTTATAAATCATTTTTATTCATTTTAAATCCAAATTCCAATTATTTCTGCAATTTCAAATATTAAATTATCAATTTAATTATCCAATTAAATCTAGATATCCGAAATAAAATCTATTCAGCTTATAAAATTAACTTGTGAATATTTAAAATCAATTAAATATATAAATTTCAAATGACTGAAATTCTGGGTCGTTACACTCTACATGTAAGATTGTCAATGAATGGGGTATGGCTTCTCGGGGTCCCCTAATCATCATTGGTCAAGCCTTAGCTCTACCTCACTAGCTGTTTATCCATAGCCGACCAGTCTGATGTTTGGATAGTTAGAGCCAAGCGGTGGCCGTGATCCACCTTACATGAATGGTCCAGTTGATGTTTACGGGTCGTTCCACGCCTTCTTGGCTCAATATCCTCTCGGTGTATATCATGTATGTTCACTTCATCGTCATTTAGGGTAGCTATATTCTGATTCCACCTTAACTCCAACATCCAAATCAATCGCAGCAGCTCCAGCTTATGCTCCAACATGAAGTGGTAAGCTTTCCGCTCTGAAGGAGGGATCAACACCAATCGGTCTACGCAAGCCAGCTAGGCTTTCCTATTGATGTTTGGAAGCTTCTACGTGATGTTCGTCAATTCTGCGATGCCTGCGTCTGTGATAATCATCTGATGAACCGAAACCCTCCCATGTAGAATAAGGGGTTGGGTCTCTCTTAGCTTTCCCGCGCTGTTACTGATAGAGTTGGGTCATTAGATCAATATTTTCTTGAATCTCCTGAATCAACCGTCAGTGGATCTCCACTGGCTCTCTCATCGAATTCAGAAAATCGACTCTTGTGATGGAATCTATTGGATTCTGGACATCAACTGGACCGGTAGCATTCATATCTACTAGTCGATTGTCCAGGCCTCCTTGCTGGATGCCAACATTCTCGATTCCTTCGCGTTTTGAGATGTAGATCTGGTATTCCTAACAATTGTTGATAGTTTTTCTTAGAATTTGCAAATCTGAATAGAACGAATAAGCTTCTTGAAGATAATTTAGATCTCTTTGGGGGATTTATGCAATCATGTAGCAATAAAGGGGTCCGAATAGGGATAAGAATCTCATTCTTAATGAAAGCACCATAATGTTTGCACGAAAAGTCAGCACAAAACCCCTTATTTTCTTTAAGAGAAAGAAATGAAGAATATAAAAAAACTGAGGAAATAAGCAATTAAATAGTGGAAAAACAAAGTGATAACACGAACATAACGATTTATAGTTGTTCGGCATTGTTTGCCCACATCCGCTTTGAATAGATAACTTTATTAATCACTTTGTAAACTGAGTATAATAGGAATCACACGAAGATCCTTATTTACAATAGAGTACAAAGCAACTAGTTACGTAAAAGTCCCAAAAAAGGACAACCAAGCCTATATTTATAGAGGAAGACGTTGAAATATCTCCCTGAAAATTCGGCATAAGGATCTCCAAAACCATATGGACCATAAGAGGGATGACATTGACCAAATCCTAAGGAATAAAGATCAGTATTGATCCCTATTTTATTGGAATTTAGGGTGTTATCCCTGCAGGAGCTTTCCCATGTTGTAATATGCTTAGCATCCAAGTTTCATGTCAATCAGATTAGTTGAACTTGAGTTATTGCTCGATCCTTACTGCGATCCCTAAGGTAGGCTCACTAGTGTCCACACATTTTACTCATATAATTTTATATGCATTGGACTTATGGATTTTAAGATATGGATTCTTTTCCATTGAGTTGCACTTGCTTAGCTGAAATATTTCAATCCCTATGTTGGAGAATGATTATAGCCGATTCCTTTTCCATGTCAAATATATTCCATATTTTGAACATTCTGCATTGCATATGTCTCAATTTTGTTCAATAATGATTTCATATTATCATCTATAATTGATCTTTGGACCCTACAATCCTCGCTCTAGACTTACTGGCCTTACTGATAATCAAATCTAACTTGTCCAGTCAGTTCGAATATAGCCGGATCAAAATGCCGGATAACACTAATATTATTGTTTTTAATTAGTAGAGAAGATCTTTTAAAAGTATGAATTTTTTTTAGATGGAGTTTTATAGGATTTGGATATGAATGAAGTTTTATATTTAGATTTTCTTGAAAGTAAATAAGGGGATTGCAAAATATTTATTTACGAAGCTGTAAATAGTTTTGAGGAAAAAAATGAAAATTCATATTTTAATTTACTTTCAATAGAATATTGATAATTGAAATTTTATGGAAAGTTATAGGAAAGTGTATTTTAAAACCCTTTCTAAATCAATTGAATAAAAGGATATCTATATTTTTGTGTAATGAGGAACTAGAATAAAAGAAGTTATAGTACCATCTAGAATGAGACTTTCGGTAATATTTCTCAATATTTTCTTTGGACTTGTTATATAGAATAATATTGTTGAAATTATAGATTGTGGGGAAGTTGAGTAAACAGGTTAATGACTATGTTTGGAATGGGATATTCGATAGTGTTATTCCAGTTACTCTGGTGATATATGGTATAGTTATTGTGTGAAGATTGGTATGATAAGAATTCTGAGAAAATGGAGTAATAACACCATCTAGGATGAGACATTCAATAATATTATTCCAATTACCCTTTTGACTTATGATATATGATATTATTTGGATATAGAGTGTAGTTTACGAGCATCGAATGAGTAACACCAGGTGGTATGGAACACCTATGTTGATATTTGTTTAATTACTTTTTGTAAGTGAAGGATGCACTTATATTATGGGTTAATATCTAGAGGTAAGGCATATTGTGTGTCAACTTGTGCTCTATGATGTTTACCCAAATAGACTAAAGTCCATCCTAGTTAACTGGTCGTATGGTCGTGCCCTAGATCCATGGCATCACCTTATTATACATACACATGTCGTGTGCTGATATTCAGATTGTGTAATGATATCCCCAAATGCCACACTAGCCAAATAGTCTATTACCATTAGGTAGTAGACATGTGACCAAAGTGTGTAAATGGACGTAGTTTCATGATGACCATCAGTAATTAAGATTGTGGGTGCACTATGTGTTGTAAGTGTTGTGTGATATTCCCTTAGAGTGTGTTGTATGTTGTGTAGCTCCCATTTAGAATATGTGAGATTATATGATTATATTATATTATTTAGATACCCCTTCTAGACTCTATTTAAAGGCGAGGACCTATTAACTTACAACAGTGTGTTGTGTGCTGTGAGGCTCCAATTGGATTTTGTGATTTGAGATATATAGACATACGATACCATACTGATTGCACATCACTTGAGTGTGTGCTTGTTGATGGTTAATTCCCTATTGGTGTTATTGATGTGTTGGATGGTGATTGGATATTTGATTATTTCGTCCACTTGATTGTATGCCCATTGGATGTGTTGATCGACTTTACTTAGAGATGGGTGGTCTTCTATGTGCATGGTTTTGAGATTTGTTGATATTTTAGACATGCACATGCCTCTTGTGTTATACTTGTTTATACCATGCCAAATGATTTTTTATATTGTTATATACAATCCATACATAGTCCGACCCATGTGTTATTCATCTAATACTCGGGTCAGTCCGAGACAGTCGTTACAAGTCCAGGGATGAAAAGACCAAATTGTGACAGTTGGATGTAGATGGTGTGAGTTAGAGAAATAGGGATCTTAAGGTTAAATTAACACTAGAGGAGGGTAAACAGTTTTTAATGCATTATATGAATATTTTTCAAATTCTTTAAGATTCTAATTTGAATGATATAATTAATAATCACAAAAGCAATTATAGAATCAAAGTATAGATAAAAGTAAGTGCAGTAAAATTAAAAGGGAAGGAAAACATAAGGATTTTACATGGGTCCGGAGTTACCTGACATCCAGTTCCGCACAATTTCTTATATGTATTTCTTTCAACTAGTAAATGCAAATACAATCTCGATTTCAAGGCTATGAGACACACCTTCCAGAATACCTACCTCCAGGCAAAGTCATTTGATTGCTAGACTACAAGCGCACCCACTAGATTTATGGGCTACTAAGCACACCCAATTGATTTTAACAGGCTACAATCACACCTCTTTGGATTTTAGGGATACGAAGAACACAACAAAGTACAAGAGTATGATTTGATAGAGTTTATAAACTTAAATCTTCGATCATGATTACAATTGATCTTATAACTCTTGAATAGCCCTTTGATATTAAGAGAGATGAGAGAAATCAGAGAGTATATGAAAGAGAATCAAACTAGTAATGATTGAATTTTATTTTGGTTGAATTTCGGTAGAGATTTGGTAGAAATTGATTTAGAAATCAAAGAGTGAAAAGAGGAGAGAAAAAGTAAGAAAGTGGTTAATGAAAATTCGTTTGGAAGTCTAGTATATATAGGGAAACAACGATCATGTCCATTCGCGAAGGGATACGACAAAACGACACTTCCATTCAAATTTGAATTTTGAATTTTACGGCCGCTTGACATATATAGATATGATATGTGTCACGACCCAAAATCCAATGTTCGAAAAACGACATCAAATACCCAACTTGTATTCGACTATCGGAGATTCAAACGTCATACTCCAGTTTGGATGGAGCTTATAACAACATTAGATGAATATAAAACAACGGAGAAAGAATGAATATCATTGATCAACACCACAGATACAACATCGGATACAATATTCATTACAACATTTAACATCAATATCAGAGTGCTACATATTGATATAACAACAACATAATGATAACTTCACAACGGAACGACAATAGAGTCTTCAAAAGGATTCAACATACTTCTAATTGGATAAGGTCTTCAAAAACTCCAACACTTCAAGCGGTTGCCAAAGCCAAAACTCCTAAAATCTGATAGCTTCCAAACCCAAAAGACTTCAAAAGATTCCAAGCCAGCTCCAAAACACGGATAACCTTTTTCTAGGCTGTATGTGAGGAAATTATGGGCACGCAGAGTTTAGGAAGGGAACAATAAACTCTGGGTCAGTCATGGGACTGGTATGAGTAAACAAAAACAGTTGTTTTTAAAGAGAAATAAATTTTTAAAAGAAATCCATTCATGCTTTTGGAAAATGAAACTACCATAAGGCCTTCCGGCACACACACAATGCAATCGCACACTCGGGGGAGATTTCTCCTTATGATAGTCAAATATGCTTAATATGAGAAAACACTTTGATATTATTGTTAATGCGTAATGTAGAAAACATTTTTGAAAGTATAATATTAATCTTAGCCAGCATACGTACCATTATAGTATGCCTACTATAGCTACCATGTTAAATGATAGGTTCTACAACTAAAACCGTACTAGGCGCGTATTGGTGATTGGGTTTCCAATAAATGGTCAGGCTAAGGAACTTCCTACGCCACATGAGTACGCCTCTGGAGGGACGTCCTGAGAACTTAACCATCTCTCTGCCAACACAAGGCCATGTTACCTCTGTAACTAGGTAACTACCACACGAGTATGCTATCCCCCGGTCGTTTGCGACCTTTATCCGAGGGTCCTCAACCACAAAGCAACAACCACACAGTAGTGAATTTGCAGCAACCACATATGTTAAGTATCTGGGCTCTATACCAATATACCACCTTTTTCCAGAAGGAAATAGACATACCTTAAAGGGCGCAACCCTCATAACCTTGCCGCATCTTTCTTGTTTCGTACCATTTCCAAGGTGTGAGGTCCGATGAGGTCTCGTCCACAAAGCTACGCTTTACACAAAAGCCTTGCTTTGATCAACAAATGATCAGCAACACACAACAGCACTAAGCATGCCACACTACCGAATTGGGAGTACATCACTGATAAACTTCAACTACATAACCTCTAAGCTCGTACGTCTCAGTGAAGGGTGTTAAGCTAAGAGAATAAATTCTCGGCCACTAACAGAAATGTATTTGAAAGAAATATGCTTTATATCTCAAAGTGTAATGTTAGACATACACCCATACAAGTCTGTTCCGTGTTCGAACAGAACCGAAGGCACTTCTTCCTATAAAGGAAGAAGCCCTTGCAATTCGGGTATTCACAATCCCGATCGGACTCCCCATCACATGTGGAGATCGCTACACCGGAGCAGCTCAGTGCAGAGACATTCAATAGGTTATCCTATCTTTCTCAAAGACACCCGGTCTTCACCACCGTCTTTAAATGCTATCCATTTTGTCGTATCACTATTCGAAATGTGTTATATGACATACAGTCCTCTCCTGGCTAAACTGAATAGCGAGCGCTTAATTTTAAAACACGTAGATACATTATTCACAACTATTTACTATCAAGGTTCGATGTGGGTTTCGGATAACCAATTGGAATCTGACTCCCTGTTGCATCGAAATTTTAAATGCCGTTTTACGGGCCCATGGGTTTTCACATTCACTGAAACAAATCACAGATATCACAGCTCAACACAAAGCAATTCACATTACATAGCATCACAATCAAATATCAGAAATATCAATCGAATACACAACATTCGATAATAATCATACATATTCAATTAATGTGAATTAATCGCGTGATTTAAGTTAATTAATTACATAATTACTTTCATTAATTATCTTCATTCAATAATTAGTTATCCTTAATTATTAATTAAATCTTAATTACCTTCATTAATTAATTATCCCTTAATTAATTATCTTTAAATTAATTAATCCTTAATTGTTAATTAATTAAATCTTAGTTATCTTAATTATCTTATTTTTCCTTAGTTAAGTATTCATTAATTACTTTTTATTAATTAATTATTTCTTAATTAATTAATTATTAATAACAAATCAACTAACCTTAATGATTTACTTAATTAATCTTTAACATTAAGTAATTAATTAAATAGATATTCTTTTAATAATTTATCAACAAATCATTAATTACTTATTAAGTTTAAAAGATAAATATTTTTACATTTGTTAATCATTTTGATTATCTAGTAAACCTATTTAATAAATTATCCTTATAAATTAACTTAAAGGATTAAGATTTAGTTTAAATAACATTTTATCTTAATTATCCCTCTTAATTGCATTATCTAATCAATATAAATTATTTTATAAAACAATGCAACAAAATTTAAGTTAAATTTAATTACTTTAAAAATATCTTATTTAAAACCTTAATCAGTTTAAGCTTAAATTAAAAACATCATTTGAAAAGATACATTTAAAATTGTTTAAAAATTTGAATTTTTATTTTAAGTTAAAACTGTTTTGTGTATCAACCCTGGGGCCACTTCGAGTCTTCCCCGAACCATTTTGCTACTTACTATGAGTCGTTTGCCAAATCCACCCGTATGCCCCAAATAATTTAAAACTAAAATTTTTGTTAAGTACAAACCCATGCAACCTAGAAATCACTTCGAGTTCAACATTGAGCCATCACCTAAATTTCCTAAGAGCAGCTTCGAGTCGCATCCTTTCTTCCCCAACACTTGCATACTGACACGAATTCGACGTTATGCACATGCACAGTCATTCCGATGAACTTCGATCAACTTCGCCATCCCACACAACTCAACGATGACCAATAAAAGATCACTGATCAGCCAGAAACCCAAAGCATTGACAAATTCAAAAATTCGACATCGAACCAATTCTGGAACCACATTAATCAGCAGGAAGACCCCCTACCTCCCCACCTAAGACCTCGCATAACTTCAATCGTAGCTGTGTCTGACTTCAACGCTTCGATCGCTACCAGTGCTATCAGCTCCAGTGCGACGATGAAGCTACAGCACCCTAAATTCTCGACCTCATTCAAGTATAGGTTTAAACCCTAAACCCTTGCTGTGCGATCGCCACGGCAACGTAAAAAATTATCGAACATTTTTCGGACGAACTACGACTCCCCAGCAAGCCATGACCACGATCTCGAGGACCAAAGCCCCATCGATCACCAGAATTTGGTGAAAATGACAATTCTGATGAACCTCGTCTTTTTCATAGAATACTTGATAAAAAAAATTAAATTTCACTCTTAAAAATCATCAACTTCAAAGTCGTTTCAATCGATATATTCAAAATCTGAAATCATGATTTTTGAAATTTCTGTTTATATTGGGTTTACTTGTATTCTTATGTTTCCAAACAATTTTTTTTTATTTACTCAAATTTATTTTTTTAAAACTTGGAGCATAATCATACAAACATGTTTCCTTTTGATTTCAAAGCCTTAAATCAATCTGAGATAGAGTTTTTGAATTTTGAGACAAGTTTTTGAACCTGTAGGCATAGAAAAGAGTTCATATTGATGTGTACAGACATGCATCTTCTTTTCATGTATAAATATATACATGCAAACACAAATTTATCATTCAAACTTCAATATTGTTCACAGCAACAATTTCTAGTTCAAATCAATGAGTTTACTCACCTGTGGAGTTGAGCAGAGAGCTTTCTTTATGGTTTTAGAAATTGAAAGTCTGGAAACTTGTTTTTAACTTGATCTTGATTTTTTTTCTACAACTTGTTAATATAAATTTGCTTAATCTCTGACGAATTTGCTTATTTAATTCCTCAACAACAACTTAAATTCAAACTTACTTACAGTTTTGTTTTTAATGAAACAGAAGAAAACTTTGGTCTGTACTTGAAAACTGGAGTTTGAAAATCTTTGAGTTGAACCTGATTCTTGTTGTTAATGTAATGATCTTAGCTTCTGTTTAATTGTTGAGGTTGACTCCTGCTTTGATGTTGAACTATTTATTGAAGACTTGAAGTTGCTTTTGAAATTTCTTTTCTGGTTTGAGATTTTGAGAAGGTGATTACAGATTTTTTTTACTGTGATTTTGATTTTAAATGTTGAGGAAGCCACTGGCTTGATTACTTCTTACTGGTGATTTTTCTTTTCTGGATTAAAGATTTGTACAGGGTTTTGAAATGAATAAAAGAGATAAGAAGAAGAAGAGGTGTGTTTGTATTATAAATTAAGATTTTATTTTAAAATTAAGAAAAACAAAAACTAACTATGACACTTGTTAAATTTCTCTTTTCATGAATTACACTTGTAAATTTAATTTCTAAAGATTAAACACTTGTTAATTTATATGTTAATAATTCTCCATATGTCCTTTGCATGAGAAAATGATTTATATATATATTTTAAAATTTGTTTTCCTTATTTTATAAATGCATTTCTCTTTCTATTTAAAAATATAAAATTTAAAAGAAAATATTTTAAACCAATTATACATTAAATAAATTACCCATGTTTTGTTTTAAATTCAAAATATTTTACTAAAGATTTATTCAAAATTTAAATTCAAAATCAAATTTAAATCTACTCATACATAAACACATATGTATAATTTAAATTCTAATGATTTAAAAACATTTATTATTTCAAATCTTTAAACTCAAATGAAATTGAAATCTTATTCATACAATTTAACACTTATTATATTTGATTTGAATTTTTTTCGAATTAGTTTCAATTTACATTTCAAAAATTCAAATTACTAATTTTAAACCGATAAAATTTGGGGTGTCATAGATTTTCCCTCCTTAAGAAATTTCGTTTTTGAAATTTGAAAGAGAGAGAAAAGCAAACAAAGGATATAAGAATATAGAAAAAGATAGAGAAGGGCTTACTAGTGTAAGCCGGAATATCCACTCTGCAATTGGGATACGATTCCCATATACTATCTTCAGTTTCCCAAGTGCAGTCCTTTGGATCGCCACTCCACTGTACTTTAACCAGTTTCACAATTTTGTTCCTTAATTTCTTTTCATCAGGAACCCCAATCTTTATCAGTTCTCTTTTAACTGCTAAATTGGGAGTGATTTCGAGATCCTATTGAGCAGCTTCTTCAATGATACTGTCTGGATCGTGCACATATTTCCGGAGGTTAGAAATGTGAAACACATCATGCATGCCAGATAACCAGCTGGGTAGCAGCACTGGATATGCTAAAGGACCGATCCTCTCCAAAATAGGAAAATGACCAATATACCATGGTGCCAGCTTACCAGTCTTCCCAAATCTTAACACACCCCGCATTGGAGAAACTTTGAGAAAAACAGAGTCTCTAATCTGGAATTCCAAATCCCTTCTTCTGCGATCAGCATAACACTTCTGACGACTTTGATCCATTTTCAACTTCTTTCGAATAAGATCAACTTTCTCTATGGCTTCCTTAATCATATCTGGTCCAAGGACGAGTCTATCACCTGACTCGATCCAACATGCAGGTTATCGACACGGACGACCATATATAGCTTCGAAAGGAGCCATCTCGATACTGGTCTAATAGCTATTATTGTATGAGAATTCGACCAGATGCAAATGTTCCTCCCAAGAACCACCAAAGTCTAGAATACAAGCTCGCACAAGTCTTCTAATATTCAATTTATCCTTTCTCTCTACCCATCATACGGTGGGTGATAAGCCAGTTTTCTTCCCAATGCGGCTTGAAACGCCTCCCAAAATCTACTAGTGAAGATCGGGTCACGATCACTCACTACACTGCTGGGTATACCGTGGAGATGGACAATATCTTTCACATATAATTAAGCTAAGCTTGCTGCTGTGCAAGTAGATTTCACTGGCAAAAAGTGGGCTGTCTTAGTCAAACGGTGCACAATAACCCAAATTGTTTCATTTCCTTTCAATGTACGGGGCAACCCATCGATGAAATCCATCGATACTTGATCCCATTTCCATTTGGGTACCTCCAAAGGTGCTGGAGTAAACCTGGCATCTTTTTTCGATCGCTTTTATTTTGTTGACAAGTAGCACAGCGACTCACATATATAGATATATCCCTTTTCATTGTCTTCTACCAGAAAGTTCTTTTGCTATCTCTATACATCTTATTAACTCCTGGATGGATACTGAGTTTAGATTTGTCACACTCATCTAAAACTTTATGTTTCAGATAAGGGATGTCTGGGACACACATTCTACCTTTTAATCTTATAGTCCCATTATTATCGATTCCAAAGCTAGAATACTCACCTCGATGAATCCTCCCATGCATTTCCTGAAGAAACTTGTCCTCATTTTCCTTGTTGGCGATTTTCTCAAGAAGAATAGGAGCGACGACAAGGTGAGCAAGAACAACATGTTTCCTACTTAGAGCATCAGCAACTACATTGGCTTTTCTAGGCATACACAGAATATTTACGTCGTATGACGCTAGAAATTCTAACCGTCGTTGTTGCCTTAGATTTAAATCCTTCTGGGTGAAGAGATATTTCAAAGATTTGTAGTCGGTGAATAATTCAAAATTTTCACCTAAATCAAAGAGAGTTCGTTAAGTATATTTATTAATTTGAGTTAAATTCTTAAATCGTTAGGAAAGCTAAAAGAGGTTCTTACCCAGAAGATAGTGTCGTCAGATTTTCAAAGCGAAAATAACAGCTAGAAGCTTCAACTCATGGGTTGGGTAGTTTCTCTCATGCGGACGTAACTGTCTACTCGTGTAGGCAATTACCTTCCCATTCTACATTAGTACCGCACCTACACCATCACCACAAGCGTCAGTATAGACAGACAAACCCTAGTTCCCGTTAATGATAGTGAGAACAGGAGCAGTGGTCAATCTCCTTTTTAACTCCTAAAAAACTTCATCACATTTCGGGGTCCAATCAAATTTTGCATTCTTTATTGTTAGCTTAGTCAATGGACTAGCTATCTTAGAAAGTCTTGCACAAACTTCCGGTAATACCCCGCTAAACCCAGAAAACTTCGAACTTCCTTTGGAGTAGTGGGTTTCCTCCAGTCAAGAATAGCAGAAACTTTGCTAGGATCAACAGAAATTCCTTCTCCATTAACAATGTGCCTGAGAAATTTAACTTCCTTGACCCAAAAATGGCATTTGAAAAATTTGGCGAACAGAATATTCTTTCTCAATATCCCTAAAATAATTCTAAGATGCTCAGCATGCTCCTCTTAGGCTTGGAATAGACCAGAATATCGTCAATAAACACAAGCACAAATTTATTCAATACTTCCTGGAACACACTGGTCATTAAATCTACGAAGTGTGCTGGAGCATTGGTTAGTCCGAAAGGCATGACTAACCATTCATAGAAGATGTTAAGGACCCTGAAGGTAGTCAAATGAATACAATCTTCGGCAATTCGTAGCTGATGGAATCCTTGGGGCTAGATCCATCTTCGAAAAGAATCGAGCATTGTGCAGTTGATCAAACAGATAATCAATTCTAGGTAGAGGAAATTTGTTCTTGAAAGTTAGTTTGCTGAGATCACGGTAATCCACACACAATCTCAAGGATCCGTCAGATTTAGCAACAAACACCACTGTTGAACCCCATTCAGAAACGCTAGGACGAATTAACCCTTTATTTAGCAAATCACTGGTTTGCTTGACTAATTCAATTCTTTCCCTGGGTGCCATTCTGCGACTTGCATGAATCACAGGACGAGTAATAGGTACTAAATCAATTATGAATTCTATTTCTCTATATGTAAGTAAAGATTTTACATCTCGAATACATCGGGAAAATCCCAGACAATGGGTATGGACTCCAGACTAGGTTCGGGATAACCCAAGTTATACATCAACTCATCTCGTTTAGGACTCGGGTCCTCACAAGAAATCTTGATGAAATCTTCAAATTTGGTTTTGACTGAAATCAATCGATTGTTACAATCCTATTTGGCTTCGTATTTTGTAAGCCAATCCATTCCAAGTAAGATTCAAACTCATTAAAAACAAGGACAAAGAGATCGATAGGGAATTGGTAATAAGAATATGAGATAGGAACGTCTCTACATCGTAGACAAAGGTTCCCGGGGCCCCCAACTGGATTCTTTACGTAGATGGGCTCGTTGACAAAATCGGGTTCAAGATTTAATTTATTTGCAGCTTGTTGAGAGATAAAACTATGTGTAGCGCCCGTGTCAAACAAAACTCTAACAATTCTTTCATAAATAGTAAGGTTACCTTCTAGAACTCCTTTCCCCTTCTCTGCTTTAGAAGTTGTAGGTTTATCTTTGACTGTGTACACCTTTGCTGTCTGAGCTTGCTTCATTTTTGGGCAGTCTTTAACTTCGTGTCTCTGTTTCTGATAGTAATAGCATTTCCTGGGTTTTGCTTGTACAGGTTGATTTACTTGTTTCTTAGGCTTCGTACATCTACTCGAGTAATCTCCCTTTTATAAGCAATTAAAACAAGTAACACCTTTTCCTTATCCACTTGATTGTTCTTCTTCTTCTCCTTTCCCTGATATGGTTTCTTGCCTCCAAATTTCCTTTTCTTCCAATTTTGATTGCTCATATTTCCTTTCTCCACCGGGGCTTCTTGCATATCCAGGGTAGCATATCTGTACCCCATATCAATTAGATCTGAAAAAGATTCTTTGACATGGCCAGTCATTTTTTCATGGAACTTCTTATTCATCCCACGAATAAACCTTTCATTTTTCTTTAGAGGTGTATTTACCAACTCTGGAACGAAACGAGATAATTCATTGAATTTGTTTAAGTACTCCTCAAATGACAAACCCCCTTGCTTCAAGTCCATAAATTCCTGGTACATTCGGGAAATACTAGCTGACGGCATATAGCGCTTCTCAAATACTTCTTTGACTCGCTCTCAAGTAAACTCATCTTCTGGCTCATCTACAGTAATTGTCTCCCACCGGCCTAGGGCTTCTTCTTGGAGCTGCCAAGAAGCTATGAGTCACATTTGATCGTCTTCCAACTTTATCCCTATAAAAATTCTTTCACATGATCTGATCCAGGCTTGAGTTTCAACAATAGACTCCTTGCCGGTGAACGACTTACCTCCAAGTCTTGAGAAGCTCTTATATAGATCAGCCAGATTCAGCTGATGTTCAGTAGATAAAGATGTTTCTGCTATTGCGGGGACCTGACCAGATGTGGTAGCATTTCCCCGACCCCTAGCTCTTCCTCTTTGCCCGCTCATTCTTACTATCTGTAATTAGTAAGAAAACTTGATTTAGATATATGGACGAGATATCTTAGGAATATAAGCAGTTTAAAAGAAATAGACCAAGAAAATTTAGGGTTTCGGTCTCGGGTTATACTCATTCTAGGGTGTACTTCACCCTATCTCTAATGAGCCACCTAATCTGTTATACTCCATAGCTAAAGTTCTTACTTAACCTTTAGCTCTGATACCACTTTTCACAAACCAAAATCCAACGTTCGAAAAACGACATTAAATACCTCAGTTGTATTCGACTGTCGGAGATTCAAACGTCGAACTCCAGTTCAGTTGGAGCTTATAACAAAATTAGATGAGTATGAAATAGCGGAGACAGAATGAATATCATTGATCAACACCACATATACAACATCAGATACAATATTCGTTACAACATTTAACATCAATATCAGAGTGCTACATACTGATATAACAACAGTATAATGATAACTTCACAACGGAACGACAATAGAGTCTTCAAAATGATCCAGCATACTTCTACTTGGATAAGGTCTTCAAAAACTCCAACACTTCAAGAGGTTGCCAAAGCCAAAACTTCCAAAATCCGATAGCTTCCAAACCCAAAAGACTTCAAAAGATTCCAAGCCAGCTCTGAAACACGGATAACCTATTTCTAGGCTGCTTGTGTGGAAATTATAGGCAACCAGAGTTTAGGAAGGGAACAATAAACTCCGAGTCAGTCATGGGACTGGTATGAGTAAACAAAAATAGTTGTTTTTAGATAGAAACAAATTTTTAAAGAAAACCGTTCATGCTTTTGGAAAATGAAACTACCATAAGGCCTCCTGGCACACACACAATGCCGCACATTTGGGGGAGATTTCTCCTTATGATAGTCAAATATGCTTGATACGAGAAAACTCTTTGATATCATTGTTAGTGCATAGTGTAGAAAACATTTTTGAAAGTATAATATTAATCTTAGCCAGCATACGTACCATTATAGTATGCCTACTATAGCTACCATGTATGGCAGGTTCTACAACTAAAACCGTACTGGGCGCGTGTTGGTCATTAGGTTTCCAATAAATGGTCAGGCTAAGGAACTTCCTATGCCACATGGGTACGCCTTTGGAGGGACGTCCCGTGAACTTAACCAGCTCTCTGCCAACACAAGGTCGGGTTACCTCTGTAACTAGGTAACTACTACACGAGTATGCTATCCCCCGGTCGTTTGCGACCTTTATCCGAGGGCCCTCAACCACAAAGCAACAACCACATGGTAGCGAATTTGCAGCAACCATATAGGTTAAATATCTGGGCTCCATACCATGATACCACCTTTTTCCAGAAGAAAATAGACATACCCTAAAGGGCACAACCATCATAACTTGTCGCATCGTTCCTATTTCGACCATTTTCGGGTGTGAGGTCCGATGAGGTATCGTCCGCAAAGCTACGCTTTACACAAAAGCCTTGCTTTGATCAACAAATGATCAGCAACACACAACAGCACTCAGCATGCCACACTACCAAATTGGGAGTATATCGCTGATAACCTTCGACTGCATAACCTCTGAGCTCGTACGTCTCAGAGAAGGGTGTTAAGCTAAGAGAATAAATTCTCCACCACCAACAGAAACGTATTTGAAAGAAATCTGTTTTATATCTCAAAGTGTAATGTCAGACATACAACCATACAAGTCTGTTCCGGGTTCGAACAGAACCGAAGGCACTTTGTCCTATAAAGGAAGAAGCCCTTGCAATCCAGGTATCCACAATCTCAATCGGACTCCCCATCACATGTGGAGATCTCTATACCGGAGCAACTCAGTGCAGAGACATTCAATAGGTTATCCAATCGTTCTCGAAGACACCCGGTCTTCACCACCATCTTCAAATGCTACCCATTTCGTCGTATCATTATTTGCAATGGGTTATATGACATAAACTCCTCCCCGGCTAAGCCGAATAGTGAGCGCTTAATTTTAAAATACGTGGATACATCATTCACAAAGATTTACTATCAAGGTTCGATGTGAGTTTCGGATAACCAATTGGAATTCAACTCCCCGTCGCATCGAAATTTTAAATGTCATTTTACGGGCCCATGGGTTTTCACATTCACAGAAACAAATCACAGATATCATAGCTCAGCACAAAGCAATTCACATTACATAGCATCACAATCACATATCAGAAATATCAGTCCAATACACATCATTCGATAACAATCAATCATCTTCGATTAAGGTGAATTAATCGCGTGATTTAAATTAATTAATTACATAATTACTTTCATTAATTATCTTTAATCTATATCTAGTTATCCTTAATTATTAATTAAATCTTAATTACCTTCATTAATTAATTATTCATTAATTATCTTTAAATTAATTAATCCTTAATTGTTAATTAATTAAATCTTAATTATCTTTATTAATTTATTTTTCCTTAATTAATTATTCATTAATTACTTTTTATTAATTAATTATTTCTTAATCAATTAATTATTAATAACAAATCAATTAACCTTAATGATTTACTTAATTAATCTTTAACATTAAGTAATTAATTAAATAGTTATTCTTTTAATAATTTATCAACAAATCATTAATTACTTATTGGGTTTAAAAGATAAATCTTTTTACCTTTTTTAATCATTTTGATTATCTTGTAAACCTTGTTTAATAAATCATCCTTATAAATTAACTTAAAGGATTAAGATTTAGTTTAAATAACATTTTATCTTAATTATCCCTCTTAATTGCATTATCTAATCAACATAAGTAATTTTATAAAATAATGTGACAAAATTTAAATTAAATTAAATTACTTTACAAATACCTTATTTAAAACCTTAATCAGTTTAAACTTAAATTAAAAACATCATTTGAAAAGATACATTTGAATTGTTTAAAATTCGAGTTTTTATTTTAAGTTAAAACTATTTTGTGTATCAACCCTGGGGCCACTTCGAGTCTTCCCCGAACCATTTTGCTACTTGCTTCGAGTCGTTTACCAAATCCACCCGTATGCCCTAAAATTTTTGTTAAGTACAAACCCGTGCAACTAGAAATCACTTCGAGTTCAACATCGAGCCATCACCTAAATTTCCCGAGAGGAGCTTCGAGTCGCATCCCTTCTTCCCCAACACTTGCTTACTGACACGAATTCGATGTTATGCACATGCATAGTCATTCTGATGAACTCCAATCGACTTCGCCATCCCACACAACTCACCGATGACCGATACAAGATCACTGATCAGCCAGAATCCAAAAGCATTGACAATTTCGAAAATCAACATTGAACCAATTCTGGAACCAGATTGATCAGCAGGAAGACCCTCTGCCTCGCCACCTAAGGTGACCAGGGGACGCATAACATCAACCGTAGTTGCGTCTGACTTCAACGCTTTGTTCGCCACCGGTGCGATCGGGTCCAGTGTGACGATGAAGCTACAACACCCTGAATTTTAGACCTCGTTCAAGTATGGGTTTAAACCTTAAACCCTTGTCGTTCGATTGCCACAGCAATGTAAAAAATTATCGAACATTTTTTTGACGAACTACGACTCCCCAGCAAGCCATGACCACGACCTCGAGGACAAAAGCCCCATCGATCACTAGAATTTGGTGAAAATGACAATTCTGATCAACCTCATCTTTCTAATAGAATACTTGATTAAAAAATTTAATTTCACTCCTAAAAATCATCAACTTCGAAGTCGTTTCAATTGATAAATTCAAAATCTTTAAAATCATGATTGTCGAAATTTCTGTTTATATTGGGTTTACCTGTATTCTTATGTTTCCAAACAAGATTTTTTCTATTTATGCAATTTTTTTTTTAAAATTGGAACATAATCATACAAACATGTTTCCTTTTGATTTCAAAGCCTAAAAACAATCTGAGATAGAGTTTTTGAATTTTGAGACAGGTTTTGGAACCTGTAGGCATAGAATAGAGTTCATATTGATGTGTACAGACATGCATCTTCATTTCATGCATAAATATATATACATGCAAAAACACATTTATCATTCAAACTTCAATATTGTTCACAGCAGCAATTTCTAGTTCAAATCAAAGAGTTTATTCACCTGTGGATTTGAGCAGAGAGCTTTCTATATGGTTCTAGAAATTGAAAGTCTAGAAACTTATTTTTATTTTGATCTTGAATTTTTTTTGCAAATTGTTAATATGAATTTGCTTAATCTCTGATGGATTTGCTTACTTAATTCCTCAACAACAACTCAAATTCAAACTTACCTACAGTTTTTTTAATGAAATAGAGGAAAACTTTGGTCTGCAACTTGAAAACTGGAGTTTGCAAATCTTTGTGTCGAGCTTGATTATTATTGTTAATGTAATGATTTTAGCTTCTGCTTAATTGTTGAGGTTGACTCCTACTTTGATGTTGAAATATTTGTCGAAGACTTGAAGTTGTTTTTGAAATTTCTTTTCTGGCTTGAGATTTTGAGAAGGTGATTACAGATTTTTTTTACTGTGATTTTGATTTTAAATGTTGAGGAAGCTGCTGGTTTGATTACTTGTTACTGGTGATTTTTCTTTTCTGGATTAAAGATTTGTACAGGGTTTTGAAAAGAACAGAAGAGATAAGAAGAATAAGAGGTGTGTTTATATAATGTAAATTGAGATTTTATTTTAAAATTAAGAAAAACAAAAACGAACTATGGCACTTGTTAAATTTCTCTTTTCATGAATTACACTTGTAAATTTAATTGCTAAAGATAAACACTTATTAATTTATATGTTAAAAATTCTCCATATGTCCTTTGCATGAGAAAATGATTTATGAATATATTTTAAAAATTATTTTCCTTATTTTATATATAATAAATGCATTTCTCTTTCTATTTAAAAATATAAAATTTAAAAGAAAATATTTTAAACCAATTATACATTAAATAAATTACCCATATATTGTTTTAAATTCAAAGTATTTTACTAAAGCATTTATTTAAAATTTAAATTCAAATTCAAAATCAAATTTAAATCTACTCAAATATACACACATGTGTATATTTGAGTTCTAATGATTTAAAAACATTTATTATTTCAAATTATTAAACTCCAATGAAACTGAAATCTTATTCATACAATTTAACACTTAATCTATTTGATTTGAATTTTTTTCAAATTGATTTCAATTTAGATTTCAAAAATTCAAATTACTAATTTTAAACTAATAAAATTTAGGATGTTAGAATATGTCGACATATCCCTTTGTATTTTGAAAAACACTTTAAAAATATTATTTAGAAAATCCATTGCTTTGTAATATACATTGATACTTTGTAGAATTATTTAAATATAGTTTATACACAGCTTAATAAAAATATAACTTAATATAACTTTATAAAACAATTTTAAGAAATTTCACACGAGTATTCATAATATATATATATATATATTAATATAATTATGACTTGTTGAAATATAAATAAAAATTCAATATTTATATAAACTTAAAAACACTAAAATGACATCTTTATAAGTAAGAGATTGAAAATCATTTTAGGAAATATTGGGAAAAGATTTTTTAAAATAAAATATTTGAAAAACAATTTAAAACAAAATTAGAGAAGGCAAGGAAGATCGGGAAAGTGCTATCAAGGTTTAACATAAATTCTATGACTCTATAACTTATTTGGAATATCTTGAAATCTTGAACTCTTCAATAATCATGAGTCTTCATTCTTGAATTCTTGAAACTTTATATCAGCATCTTGAATCTACTCTTGATATCAGCATCTTGATACTGTACGGTCTTCTTAATCAATACCTATCTAATATCCTTCACTATGTATTGTATATATCTTGATAAAACATTAATATCTATATTTTGTAATGTTCTGTAGTTGTTATCATCAAAACCAATATCTAAGGTACTAACAATCTCCCCTCTTTTCATGACGACGACTCTATATATAAAATATACTATAACTCCCTCCGAGTTGTAAAAATCCCTTAACCTATGCCTTAATTTTGTATATTTCTCCCCCTTTGTCATCAAAAAAAAATTTAACTAGCTAAAATTATAACTTGAAAACTATCTCTTGCTATCATTCTATAGCTGTGAAGCCCTACCTCGAGACCCACATTAATAAAAAGTATTACAAATTAATATTGTCTACTAATGTGGAGAATATGGCTCGTTAGGAGCGACCGTCTATAGCTTTGTCTTAAACATCTATTGAATACATCGATAATGCTCTAATTTTTTTCCCTCTATCTCAAGTAGATGAACATATCTAATAAATGCTTAATACAAAGCAATAGGTGGCTACGGATCAATCAGAATAAAACACAACAACTAAATGCATATCACATCACTATATAGCAAACACCAAATATATCCATACACACACACACACACACATCCTCAATGTATTACAAAATGATACACATAAGTGGTAAGACGACCAAACAATATACAACAAGTCAAAAATATACATATCAAAGCCTACACAAAAAGCTGCATCAAAAAGGCGATAGCAGAATATCCAAGCGGAAGACAAAGATTTGTACTACCATTATTATTTATATATATTCTACTGCATCATGTTGTTCTGCTGCATTTATTGTTTTATTCATTCCTGCTTCTGTAACTCTGATTTTTTGTTGTAAAAGAATAGTCAAATGTATTTATAAAACAGCTTCATGAATTGTTATTTGATTATTATATTTCGTCATTCCATTGCGAGATTCCGTATTTGTTTTATTTCTTTCTCTTTTCTTGTTTACCCCATAACAATCTGCCCTTTTGAATGGTCTGAGTCCGGCGTGCATGTCTGCTTAAAACGCCCAAAAAAGAATATCACTACAGTTGGTATCAGAGCTTTGGTTTAGCGATAACCTTAGCTTTGTAAGGTCTGACTAATATAAATAGGATAGTAATACCCTAGAATGTCGTTGAGTGTATATATATGAGAGAGCGATTTGTTAGTGTTATAAAAAGGTTTTTATATTGTGTTAATTTGTTCCATTTTGTATTTATAAATTTTGGTTGGTGCATAGGACGCTATGACTTCGACAGGGATTTCTAAACACTTACTAGGGCAAACCGACGCAATGTTTGTTTTGAAATATAAGTAAATGAAATAATTTTTTCTATTATATATTTTTGTATATGAAATAATAATTTATAAATGATATATTTGGTTGTAACATATTTTTTTGTTAGGTAGTGAAATTTATAAATATTGATTGAAAAATAAAGTTTACAAATAAAATAAACATAAACTGAAAATCTGAGAACATGATTTCCGAGATTTTTGAAAATTTCTTTTGAAAGATTTTGGAATATAATATTAATATTATTTTGAAGTAGTTTCTGATATGAATATTTCAAGATGATTTGAAAGAAAGTTAAAAAGGGAATTTTAAAGGAAAAAGGTTGTACTCCCCTCTCTTTCGCTGGAAAATAATTTTTGTGATGAGTGCATGCATCATCGACATTCATTTTCGTATTTCAAGTGGAAACACCGTGTAGTAATTTTACTGCACAATTATTTTGATAAATTAGTCTTAATTTCCAAATATGATTTGATAAATATATATATATAAAAATATGATTATATATATTATTTCAAATTAATTGAAATGAAAACCCGGTTGTTTAGTTCTTAAGCTTTTATAGATTAGAAATTTAAATTATTGTAATGAATGGAACCTTGACCATAAGAAATTTGATGTTAAAATAATTAATGAAATAGATAAGAAACTGAAATTTAGAAAACTGTAAATGAAAATAAGAAATGGTAACTATTGAACATTTTTTAATAAAATAAATATGATAACTTGTGTAACTTTCTATTGCATTCTAAAAGACATACATATATATATATATATATATATATATAACTTACCACAATGTAAAAGTTGTATTGTTAATTAGAATATGTAATAGAATATTATACAAGTAAAACTTGGTAAAAAAAAAGGAAAGTGGTCGATGGAATTACTTCTATAAATAAGAAATTCTAATGTTATAAATTGTTATAAATAGAAGTTAATTGTTTGAAATGCTACTAATTAAATGTAATAAAAGTGAATAATGTAAGAGAAATGATTATAAATTTAGGTTAACATTTTAAGTTATTTATAACCAGATTAAATGATAAAGGTGATTATTGTAAGTAAATAATTATAAACTTGAATTAATATTGAAGCCTTTTATAATTAAATGAATATTATATAAATCGAATGATTATAACTTCAGAGAACATTGGAAATGATTTAGAAATGGAGTTAATATTCAATATTACTTTATATGGAAGAAGGTATGTGAAAAAGAAATAATGTATAAATGGTGAATTGAATTGTAAAGAAACTTACCTAATAATGTACAATCCAATAATTGAAATAGAAATAACTTATTTAAGTAATGAATGTAAGGTAATAAAATGAAAAAATGAAACTGTTTTAAATAAAGGAGAAATGAACTTTTATAAGTAATAATGAATGTAAAATAATGAAATTAAACATTAAATGAATAAGAAAAGAAAAGAAAATGATGAAAAAAGTAAGAAACTTAGGTCTGAACTTATGCACAAATAAATATGCATATCTAATGGAAATCAAGTATATAAGTTGATAAATGTAAACTAAACTGCAATAAGATGTATGTAATACTTGAATAACGAATTCATAGTTTATTATAAACAATCAAATGGATATAATTTATGTAAGAAATGAATATAAAGCAATGAAAAGAAATTTTCATTATATAAATAGATGGGAAAATGAATTTTGTAATTAATGAATGAAAATAAGTACCGAATGAATAAACGTGAATTTATTTACAAAGAAACCTACATAGTACTTTAAGAATTGATTTACATATGTTTAAATAATTATGTATGAGTAACATATTTAAGGAATGTAAATGACATATGTAAATAAATGAATGCAAATAAATGGAATTAAGTATTATATGAATGGAAATTGAATTTTTGTAAGAAATAAATGTAAATTAAAGGAAATAATCATGGTATGAATGAAAATTATGAATAATGAATCTTGTAAAAGAGAAATTTATAAGAATAACTTAAGTAATACTTGAATTCTTTGTTTGTTGGGCTAAGAGATTGGTTGGGAAAGGATACTTCTATTTTGTAAAAGATATATAAATAATCTATAAATTTTATTTACGACTGTTGAGTGTATGGTTTACTTCATTATTATTTATCATTTTATACGACTAAAAGTTTCTAAACCTAAACAAACCCTCTATTTTGGTTTCAATGGATGGATGGTTGATTACTTTGATTGTATGTTCTGTTAATTTGGTTGTGATTAATTGAAACAACTTAAATATTTCTCTTTTATATAATTATTAACATCTTTGGATTATATTAGGGAAATACAGGTTATGGATGCAACGGCTATTGCTTTTGGTTTCATCAAATAAACATTATTTGTTCGACAAATAGGAACGTTCTTGGATTACGGTTATATAACTATATTATATTATTTTTCCCATTCTTTGGGATATATTATTTTGAAAAATATGATATATATTGTTATTATTGATATTATTATTTCTCCCGAGCCTCTCCGTAGAAAGGAGACTCTGCTGAAATTTTCCGTAAATTTTGGACTTAGAAAATTTTTGTGAAATGTTTTCCAAACTTTATTAATTTTAGTATAAAAGGATTTAAATAATTATAAATTGATATATTTTATTTAAATTATTTAATTCGGTAAATTTATTTGCATATAAATTTAATATTTTGAATAAGATATATTAATTTCTTAATTTCTTCTTTTCCCTTATTGATTTCTTAATTTCTTCTTTTCCCTTCATTTTCCTTTTTGAAGATGAAAATTTTTGAGTGGAGGAGAGCGTAACGACCCGTAATTTTCATAATAAAAAATAGTTAATTGAATAAGATCATATGATTTAATATTGGATGAAATAAAAAAATTCATGGTTTATTATAATAATAATTAGAATTAATGGCAATAATGTTAATCTAAGTTGATTATTAACAATTTGAATGAAATTCCAATTTTTTTGAAATGGTTTAAGTCACATTTGGTTACAAATTGAATATAAGAAAACAAACGTAAATATTGAATTAATAAATGAAATAACATATAATTAATGGTAATTGAATAAATTCAGTGTTATGTAAGTAATTATAATATTCGGATTGTAAAATAATAAACTTACTAATATGACTAAATGGTTAATGATGACAATTATATATAATGTCTATTTATTTTGTCAGTTAAATGAAATCGTAAATCAATTGTAACTAAAATGAAATTAATATTTCGTTAAATGAAATTAAGATGAAATAGGAAATATTAACGTACTAAGATATTAACCAATGTTAGTTATCCCTATAAGATGATAATTGACTGAATGACAAAATGGAAATCAAATTAAATGGAATTATTGGAAATTAAATTTATAGTCTTTGAAATGTATTGAAATTGAAGTTAAACATTGTAATTGATAAAATAATTAACTATGAATTGATATCTAATTTTTTTTAAATTATGGTACATGCCTAAGTAGTCAAAATTGATAAAATTTGTGAATTACAGAATTGGAATTGAAAGGGTGATTTAATTAATTTAATATAGATTTATTTAATTAAACTAAAAATAACCATTTTAGCCATTGACTCAGATTTCGATGAAACCAGTTTTATCGGATCCGTAACGGTGAATTATTGTAGGATTTCAAGTGTTTGAGCGATCGGACTTGTCATTCGATCATATGTACTCGAAGCGCCTAGAAATCAATTCAGTTGAAATCAATTTAAAATAAGCTGATTTTGACATAACTTCTTCACACGATGAACTTAGGTCCTAAAACCTATACCATTGAGTTTAAAATATTTGAAAACATCTATTTTGATATATGGGATGACCCATTTTCGTTCCAGAAATAGAATGGGCTTGTCACATTGTTTATCGTTCAACGTCCAAATCAAATCTGATCCATTCATTTCTATTTCTGATCTTCCTATAAATAGTCCGTTATAAACCCTTGCTACTTCTTATTTTTATTTTTTTGTATTTACATTGTCTGTCTATCTCCTCCTTTCCAATGGCAGAACATACCCCAAAATTCCAAACCTCAATTCAATTTCAATTCCAAAAATTAAACTCCTCAAAATATATCGAATTATATATCAATTTTAAGCTCTCAACAAGTGCAAGTCAATTCTGCAGTTAGTTTTTTGATTTGAGTTTCTGTGTGGCCAGAACAGGGCGAATTTGTCTCCGCCGTTGCTATGTGAAGGTGTGGATAAACAGTGGATCATCATTTTTGTTGCGATTGGGTGGTACCGAAGTGTAGAGGGTATCGAGGGGCTTCGATCTATATGGTTGGTTCGTGATAGAGGGGTTAGAAATCGCCAAAAGCCAGGGGTTTGTGGCTGCGTTCTCGTGTGACGACGCAAACATAGGAGGGCAGCGGAACAGCCGCGCGACTCTGGGTGGAGGCGGCTTGGCCTAGGAAGTGCGTTGGTAGTGCTCGATCTGGTAGAAGGTGGACACGGGGCACATGGTGCTCGATTAAAGATGGCGATGCATGAATGATCGTGATTGTGTTGACCTAGGGTTTCAGTAGAGAAGCTGCTGACGTGTCTGTAATTTGTGGTGATCTTCGTTTTGTTTTGTTTTATTTAAATTTAAATTTCAAGTCATTCTAACTTACATAACTCTTATATACAAGGTCCGATTCTCGAACGTTTTTTCACGTTGGGATCGTATCGAAATTCTAGACCTTTTGATACTGGTTTGGTCGAATTCTGAGATAGTTTGAATTTCGGGCTCAATTGGATTTTTAATTCGATTTGAATCCAAAAGGTGAGTGATTTGACCCATTCACTTCTAAAATTTCTTATGTTTGTTCAATTAAATTTATAATATGATTGGAAATTTATTTATGGCTGTTTGGTATATTTTAAATCGTCATCTCAGTTAATTTGAATTTATTTGATTTAAATCATTATTTAATTTATTATTGAATTTAAATGGCCAGTTAAATACCTATTACTGATAATTAGTTAATTGCTGATATTTATTGATTGAACTGAATGATGATTATGATGAACGTTTGGTTGTTGATATTGGATGATTGTTATGTTTGATTTATATATTTTATCACTCTGAAAGATCCTTTAGTATTATTAAAAAAATTATTATGGGTTGAAATGATATATACCCGAACAATCTATAGATTAGGAAAAAATCGTTATGGGTTGAAATGATAGACTCGAGCGATTTTATGGATTTTTAACATTAAATTCGAGATTACAGTTTGAAATGATATATAATTGTAAAAATTTAAATGGCAGGCTGAAATAATAAATATCCATATCACTTGATCCTAGGGTAGAGAATTTATACGGACACCGGATTGGTTAATTTAAATGATTTTAAATCCTTAATTTTTGAATTTAGTTAAATGCTATTTTAAAATAAAATTTGACTTATATAAATTGAATTATTATCGAATTTTGAGTTTTATGTTAGAATTGGAATTATTTAAAAGAATTGTTAAGGGAATTAAATTGAAATTTTAAAGTTGAATTTGCAATATAAGTGAAATTTATCAGAAATTAAGTTATATGAATTGTTTGAAATATAACTTTGAAATGTATTGAAATTGGAAAATTTTAATTTTATATTTCAAATATGGATTGAAACCGATATAGAATTTAATAATTTAATTCAAATTTGAATTGAAAGATTCATAATTGGATTTTGTTGATTTGGAAATTGAAATGGTTCAGATGTGTTGAAATAAAATAAATAGTTTAAATTGATATTAATTCCAAATTCATATTTTAATATAAACTGCTTAAAAATATATTATTTTAAAATTTATAATTATTAATATTTTCAAATTATTAAACTATCTTAACCTAGATTAACTATATTAAATAATTTTAACCTATTTTAAACCATTTAATTTATTTTAAAAACTAATTAACCCATTTTAACTTATTTTAAATCGAATTAATCTATTTTAAAGCATTTTAATCTATTTTTTTTATATTTAATATAATTTAAATCTATTTAACTATCTTAAATCAATTTAACAGTATCTTTAACTTTAATTAAACTATTTTAGAGCATTTTAACTATTTATAACCATGTAAAACTATTTATAACTATCTGAACTACCTTTTTAAATTCCAATCTAAATTAAGTGGATGTGTTTATATTTTAAATCCTCGATTTTAAAGTGAATAAGGTTAAATGATATTATAACCTAAGTTGGGATTTAAATTTCATATTTGATTTGAATATGAAGTTTTTAAACGAGGGTTTTAAACTATTTTGAAAATATGATTTTTGGAAGTGAATATAATTTCGAAAGTGATATGGTTTGAGTTGAATATGATATTTTGGATATCAATTATGAAATGGTTTTGAAAATATAAAAGAATCATCCGGTGTGAAATAAGTGTTTGGTTGTTAAAGAGACCGGGATCAGATATTGTCATACTCTTTGCCGATACCGAAAACCACTTTAGCAACTGTGTACGTGGTGGAGATTCCGAAAATGAAGGCGGATGGTTTGGCGAATGATTTCTGTATGAGGTACGACGTGACCCTAACTCCCGTAGTTAGCTTAGATGTGACTAAAATAGGAGCCATTCCTGGCCAAGTGAGGTCGCACCTCCGATCGGGCACATTTCTTCGATACCATTTTATTACTTTGTGATTGATTTGGTGGCCACCCTTGATTGATTTGGGAGTGTGTCCGAGATGGGTGGTAGTAGCTGCTGTGTGTTACCACCCGTCCGGATCCCCAATTGGTATACCTACCCTGGCGTTGCCTCGAGTGCCGTGTTCACATCCCCTAGAGCGCCTTCCACGAGTTTGTTTTGTACCATACCTATGGAGTGCGCTCAGATAGCCTCCAGTTTATAGAGGATTTACGGCACTATATAGACTATGGGAATATATAAAATGTGTTAAGGGTGATATGGGTAACGCCTTAATGCTATTTTAATACTTTTACATTACTATAGACATATTATAGTAGCGTATTGTACTACATCGTAGATAGTTTAACAGATCCTTAGGAGATGTGAATCCTAAACATCTCTTAAGTTATTACACTCACGTTAGAAACTGATAGGAGATGTCAAACCCCGTAAGCATCTCTGACGCCGTCACACTCATATTCACCATTGATTTAACTTACATAAGATCTTTTAATTCTGACTCGAGTGTTTTGTCATTTCAATTTGCTCGGGTTGGCCTGAGCATTTCAGGGTTAAAGACCTTATTTCTAGTGGACAAAGATGAAGATTTGTACTATTATGATTATTTATATATATTCCGTTGCATTATGTTGTTCCGCTACATTTATTGTTTATTCATTCCTGTTTCTGTAACTTTGATTTTGTGTTGTAAAAGAATAGTCAAATGTATTTATAAAACGTCTTCATGAACTGTTATTTGATTATTATATTTTTTCATTCCGCTGCGAGATTCTGTATTTGTTTTATTTCTTTCTCTTTTCTTATTTACCCCATAAAAATATGCCTTTTTGAATGGTTTGAGTCTGACATGCATGTCTGCTTAAAACGTCCAAAAAGGTAAGTCATTACAGTGATGTTCTTCTCAAACGAGAAGAAACTATTTTAAGTATAAGTATGGTTACTACAAATGATATAGTATCACTAATATGAATATATAATCTCAAAGAGATAAATCAATATCCACAAAACATTAAATAAAGCAAGCCTCATATCATCGGCATATCACAAATCATCGAAAATGGTTTAGGGAAATCATAATTCCTAAAAAGGAGAAATCCCAAACTCGCCATATCGGCAAACTCAAAAAGCATTTCCAAAGAAATCATCATCTCAAAAGACGCCATAAAGGCAATGCATATATCTCCAAATAGGAGAATATAAATCCCAAAAAAAGGCCAAAAGGCAAATCTCAAATAATGCCACTGTAGGCAACTCAAATCTAATTGAGAGAACTCAAATTTCCATAAGGTAATCGCTATATATGTATATATATATATATATGTGTGTGTGTGTGTGTGTGTATATATATATATATATATATATATATATCAAACGGCTCGAATGACTAACCATGAAAAGGCGATACACTAGGGAAATCACAATATCCAATGAAATCATCTCAAAAATTTGAACGCGCATGTGGCCGAAGCCTGCCAAGTGCTGATCTCTCAAATAAGGCGCCATGCCCGAAGGCAAATACGTCACAATGAAAAATATGCCACAATGGAAAATACGGTGCAATGGCAAACATCTTAAGGACAAATACATTGCAATGGAAAATACGCCACAATGGCAAACGCCGCAATGGCAAGGACCCGAAGGTCCAGTACTGGAAATACGTCGCAATGACAAACATATCACAAACTCTCAGATAGGAATCCGAAAAGTGTTAACATGCGTCCCATACCACACTTTCACACTAAACAGTTTACTAATTGCTAGTAAATGTCACACTCTTATGGAGTAAAATGTTTACCTTATCTCATTAGTAAACACGACCCAAAGGTCAAAACGATCAAACAGACAAGTCAGGAATTAACTGATAAGATAAACGCATGGGTCCCAATCCACGTGTTTTCCCAAATTGTTCAATTCTCCTTCTCATTCGCTCGAATAGTGCAAAAACGTGTATTTTATATATAAAATAATTTATTTGAGAAAACAAGCTTTTAAAGCCATTTCCTTAAGTTAATTTTGAAAACAATATTTGAAAATTTCCTTATTACAAAGAATAAATAGATTTTATGGCTTAAAATAATTTAAAAATATTATATAATAATTATTTTAAATGGTAATTTATTTTAAAAATTATTTGAAAATTTGTTGGAAAAATCCATGCTTCAAATCAAATAAAAATCATCGAAAAACACCAAAACTGACATTCGAAAATATCTCAAAAAAATCGATTCGTCTTTGAATCACAAATTCAAAATTCTGACTCGCCTATTATAGGCTTTATGGCTTTCAGAATAGTTCGAAAATATCACAAAAACAAGATGCAGAAGTCGGAAAACGGATTAGAAAACAAGACAGAACACAAAAATGCACATGTCAAAAAACAATACCCAGATCTGAAATCTTCTCCGGGTTCAACTTTCGGACATAATTTGAAAGGCTTTTGACCTCGGAATGGTCTAAAATTTGACAAATACAAAGTAGAACAATTTATCTACGAACTGGAAAAAGATTCACTGAATTCTGATATGAAATGCTAAAGATTTGAAATCTCAAACATGGACTCAAGCCATGTTGAATTCTGCCCAAGTCTAAAACCCTCTCGAATTCAATTTATAGACATGGAATAGGTGGCCAACCGACCTCTGATTGAACTGAAAATTAGTAGAAAACTTTTTCTTTCAAATATAAAAAGAATCAATAAATTTCAACTGGAAATGAAAAAGTTACGCTGTCTCAAATATGGACTCAGACCATGTTTGCAACAGTTCAAAAAAACAAAAATGTGCCCAGGCCTAAAAACCATCTTGGGTTCAACTTACAGGCCAAACAACGAGGACCAAACGACCTCATATTAAGCTTAAAATTGGTATGCAAATACTACAAAACTTCATCTTTCAAACCAAAAAGAATCAATGAATTCCAACAAGAAATGAAAGAGATACGCTTTCTCAAACATGGACTCAAGCTATGATTGCAGCAACACTAAAAACAGTGTACAGGCAAAAATCTGGGTTTGTATTGATTTTGCAACAAATTTTTTGGTTATCAAAGGAAATACTTTTGCTATTAAATTTTGCACATTTATACTACAACACATGAACTGTCAATAGAAGAAAATCCAGTAGCATTTTATTGCCAGAATTGAGAGAAAAGGGATTGCAAAACAGCAACCGGACTTAGTTTCATCGATAACTAAAACATCAACCAAAAACGCTATTTTTCAATAAGTTTCGGCAATTTGAAGCTTTTGCTTCAGCTAGCATTATGTGAGCAGCAACTCACCTTGTTTTTGAAGTGCGAAACTCAGATTTTATGCTGAAAGATTGAAGCTTGGGATGATTTTAGCCTTCAAGAACCTGTAGAAAGGAAGAAAAAATACATGCAAACAAGAAAAAGACTATTAGCATGCAATCTGTTCTAAAAAAGATTTTGATGAAATATTTAGGTTTTGGGATTAGACTACCTGTTAATTTCACTTCAGATTGATAAAAATCTCAACTTGCTTGAAGAAATTTTGAGTTTGAAAGCTTGGATTGCAAAATGGTGGTTTTCTTTCTTTTCTCTATTTTTTGGAAATGAGGAAGATGAAGTAATTTTGTACGCACAGTTTAAAGTGTTTTTCTCTCTTTTCTTATCTCTTGTTTAGGTGTAAGTGGCTTTGGACCCAAATAGAGGAAAAATTAATAAGCCTAAGTTAATTAAATCACACTTATACAAAAATGCACAAGTACTCACTATGTTATAAAACAATGACCTTATCTTCAAATTTTTACACAAATAAAATATGTAAACCTAAATGCATATTAAATAAAATATTTTTCCCTTATTTCACAAAATACACAATTTACACAAATGAATGTATAAATCCTTATTTTTAACTTCAAAAATTCTACAAAAATTATTTTCTTGCATAGAAAAATATAACAAACCATTTCAAACTCAATTTTATAAGCAAAACTCGTTTTTAAACCAAATTTCACCTTTTTATTCAAATAAACAACCTTTAAAAATCAAATACTTCCTTTAAAATTATGAAAAGAAATAATTGGCAATAAGTAATAAAATTATTGCATTTTCACTAAATAAAAATCATATTCCATTCATTATTAACCCAAACAAACGAAATAAAGTTTCCAAACTTTATTTTCACATTTTATTTCCAAAATTCATTATTTATTCCAAATAAACAATTAAATTTTAAATTTTATTTTAATTTATAATATTAAATCATAATTACCATTATAATTTAATATTTACATTTAATCTCCAAATCAGGGTATTTACAGACTCCCTCTTAACAAAATTGCATCCACGCAATTTCTAGAGAAGAGTTTGTATTCAACTTATTAATTTCATCAATCAAAAGAAAAGAAATAAGCTTGAGATAAAAAGATTCTCACCATCACTATGCGAAGAAAGAAAACCTGGGTAAGATCGCTCGATAAACTCTTTGGTTTTCCAAGTGCAGTCGTTGGGATTAACGGACCATTGAACTTTAACGAGCGACACGTTCTTGTTTCGAAGATGTCTCACCTTCGAAGCAAGTATGCAAATAGGCTGCTGCATAATAATTAGGTCTGGTGAGATCTCAGGCTCTTGCAAATCTAGAGAATCGATAATAGAATCTAACTCTCGAAGACACTTTCCAAGTTGAGAGATGTGAAACACGTCGTGAATGCCAGATAGATGAGCTGGAGGTAAAACTCTATAAGCCACAGGGTCAATATGTTCAGTAATATGAAATGGTCCTATAAAGCAAGGAGCCAATTTCCAAGTCGTACTGAAATGCACAACCCTCTTCAAAGGAGAAATACAAATAAAGATGAAATCACTAATAGAGAATTCGAGAGGCTTTCAACGGTTGTCCGTGTAGGATTTCCGGTGGCTCTGTGCCTCTTTCATTGTCTGCCGCATAAGAATAATCTTCTTATAAGAATCACAAACAGAATTAGGGCCTAAAATAAGTTTCTCCCTAGATTCCAACCAATACGAAGGTGATAGGTATGGCCTTCCTTATAAGGCTTCGAAAGGCTCCATACCGATACTAGAATGAAAGCTATTATTGTAGGATAATTCCACAAGCGGTAGGTGGTCCTCCCTACTACTATGGAAATCCAGAATGCAAGCACGAAGAAGATCCTCTAAGATATGATTCAACCGTTCAGTCTATCCATTAAACTGCGAATGATATGCTATGCTGAAAATAAGCTTTTTTTTAACGCTTGTTGAAGACTCTGTTAGAAATGACTCATGAAAAGCGTATTACGGTCATAAACAATAGAACTAGGAATACCGTGAAGTCTCACGATTTCCTTGATATAAAGCTTGGCCAGATGAGAAGTAGTCCTATTAGACTTAATGGGAATGAAGTGAGCGGACTTAGTGAGGCGATTAACAATAACTCAAATACTGCAACGGTCCAATTTCGAACTAGATTGGCCATCAATGAAATCCATCGAAATATGATCACATTTTCTTAATGGGACCTCTAAAGGCTGAAGAAGACCAGAAGGGCGCTTATGCTTGGCTTTGATGAGTTGACAAGTTATGCAATTACTCACATAACTTGCCACATCAAGCTTCAGGCCTTTCCAATAATAAAGGCGACTCATGTCGGCATACATCTTACCATTGTTGGGATGGATGGTATACTTAGAACAGTGACAATCATTGTGTATGTCCTACGTAAGTGCAAAATTAGAAGGAACGACTAGACAGTTCTTTTTACGAAGACACCCATGAAAATCAATGCTGAAATCTCTCAATTCCTCGTCATGGGACTCAGACTCATAAATTCGGATAAGGTGCATAAGATTGGGATCATGTTGCTGAGCATCAGCAATACGATCCAATAAGCCAGGTCAAGATTCCAAACTGAATAATAGAATAGGAGAACCAAAAGATGGATCTCGATCGCGAATATCACAAAAGATAAGATCTCAAGAACATCCCACTTGGCTAGCATCATAAAAAAATGTTGAATGTTTGTGACTAAGCACATCAACAACACAATTACTTTCCAGGGGTATACTAGATATCGAAGTCATAGGAGGCAAGGAACTCGAGCCAAAGTTGTTGCCTCATATTGAGCTTCTTCTAAGTGAACAAATAATTCAAAGATTTGTGATCGGTAAAGAAAATGAAGTGCTTGCCTAACAGATAATGTCGCCAAATCATCAAGGTGACGACTATGGCGGCTAACTCGAGGTCGTAAGTGGCATAGCATACTTCATTCGGTCGCAATTGCCTAGAAGCATAAGCGACTACTTGATCTCTCTACATAAGCACGACACTGAGGGCAAAATGACTAGCTTCGGTGTAGACAACAAGATCTTGATTCCCTTCGGGAACCACTAGAATAGGAGCATTGGTGAGAAGCTCCTTCAACTGCTGAAAAGAAGCTTCACACTTGTCGGACCAAATAAATCGAATGCCTTTTCGAGAAAGGTTGGTGAGAGGAAGCACAATGCGAGAGAAATCTTTAATGAACTAATGATAATGACTCGCCAATCCAAGGGAACTATGAATCTCATGAAAATTCTCAGGCCTTTGCCAATTCTGGATGGCTTTGATCTTTGAGGGATCGATTGAAATGCCTTCGAAAGAAACAACATGGCCTAAGAACTTAATCTTATTCTCCTAAAAGTGGCACTTGAAGAATTTGGCTTCAAGCTGATGCTAACGAAGAGTATCCAAGACAATCCTCAAATGGAGAGCATGCTCGGCTCTAGACTTGGAACAGATGAGGATGTCATCAATAAACACAAGGACAAACTTTTCAAGATATTCTCGGAATACTCAATTGAAAAGATTGACAAAGAAAGTAGGAGTGTTTGTCAAACCGAACGGCACAACAAGCCACTCGAAAGATCCATAATGAGTGCAAAAGGCTGTGAGGGGAATGTTATCCTCTGCAACTCGATGTTGATGAAAACCGGTGGCAAGGTCGAGCTAAGAAAAGACCTTAGCACCACTCAATTGATCGAACATATCATCGGTCCTAGGAAATGGATTGTTATTCTTGATTGTTAACTCGTCAAGCTTGCGATAGTCTACACAAAGCTTAAGAGTTCCATCGGACTTCTTAACGAATACTACCGCAGCACCCCACAGTGATAAACTAGACTGGATGAATTTCTTAGCTTCAAGCTCTAAAAGCTTCTTCTTGATTCCTCATTTTTCTTGGTAGACATCCTCGTGAGAGGACGACTAACTGGCTGCGTGCCCAGAATGAGATCAATGTGGAACTCGGTATCCCATTTTGGTGGCAAACCTGAAACTGGCTCAAAGACATCAGGGAAATCATAAACAATGGGAATACGAGATACATCATCATCATCTCATGAGTCTAGAGAATATAAAGCTGCTTCGAAATTATCCAGGTTTTGAAGAACAAGTGATAGCTGAGCAGAAGAATCAGGATGTTGAAGGTATAAAATTCTCTCAGAATAAATAATTCTACCATCGTATCGCACTAGCTAGTCCATACCCAGAATCATATCAAATCCCAAATAAGAAATAACGTGCAGATTCACATGGAAAGAAAAGCCACATAAAACAATCTCAACATCATCACAAAGCATGCTAAAGGTTGGGGATCCGCCGATAGGATTCACAAACCTCAATGAAGTAACCACACAAGAAACATCCAAAGAAACAACATCGAAGAGCTCCTTCGATATGAATGAATGAGGCGCACCCGTATCAAAGAGGACTTGAATAGATCAGTCATAAAACAACAAAGATCCTTCAAGGATAGAAGGAGATGTACCTCTAGAAGAACCTCCAGACGCATCCACTACATTCAGCTTGCTAGATTTAGAATTATTCAGAGCAATAGGACAAGTGGAAATACGATGGCCTTTCTTCTTGCAATAGCGGCAGAATAGAGGCTTAGGACAATCTCAAATCATATGGTTGGGAGAGCCTCAGTTAAAACACCCCTTCTGAGTAGGAGGTGCTCCACGAGGCTGAGAACTAGAACCAGAACCTACAGACTTCTTCTTCTTGTTGCGAGGAAAAGACTTCGACTTGTGAAATGGAAATCTTTTCTTATTGGGGTTCTTGTGAACCTCAATCTCATCACTACTATCATACTCTTTCTTGACGGTTTTGAGATGAAGCACTGAGTCAACAACTCCTCAAAAGATAACTTGAGCGGGAGCATCAAGGACTTCTTCAGATATTTCTTCAAACCAGATACAAACTTCAAATTCTTCTTGTAAGAGGTGCTAATATATTCAAGACCATATTTGGATAAGGCCTCGAATGAAAATACATAATCAAAAACTGAGGACTTCCCTTGCTTTAATTCAAGGAAGCAATGGGCTAATAAATCTCTCTCTGGTTCGAGAACGAACTTGAGCTCGAATCATTCCCGAAACAGTGTCCAAGAGAGAGTGGACTCATCTAGCTCGGCAATAAGAAGCTCGTACCAATCAATGGCACGCTCTTGCAACATGCTAGATGTTATAAGAACTCTGTGGTTGTCAAAAATATCCATGCGAGAGAAGATGTGTAATAACATAAATCATTAATAGTAACCATACCAAACTATATATTCATTCAATATCACACTACAAAGTAATCACAGTCCAATCAAATCTTAAACTATACATATAAGTTCAAAGCGAACTTGTCAAATCAAATATACATGCTACATATTCAAAGCAATCAAAGCAAAGCAAACATTATCTAACGTGATTTTCAAATGAATGGTGATTTGTGAATGAGACATTGAGGATAATGGAGGCAAAAGTTCCTTTTTTGTTCGATAAGATTTCCATCTTGATTGAAACATAGTTCTCCGACTCATCGAACTTCATCATCTTCTTCCATGTGTTCTTCCTCCTCCTCCTCCTCTTCTTCCATATTATCACTTCCTAGAATAAGTTTATGAATAGCCAAATTTGTAGAATCATCTTCAATAACAATCAGATTCTTAGGATTATCCAATAGATATTTTTGCAAATTACAAAGAATTATGCTCTGCTTCTCTTGTTATTTGGTCATAAGAAGTTGCATCGCTTGAATTTCAGTGAGCATTTGTAGAATATTCTTTATTTCACCCTCCACTTTGGTGGTCTTGGCAATAGTAGTGTTTTGAAGGGGCCTTGGGTAGGAGAAGGGAAGGAAAACAATGAATTCTCTTCTCTAGAACTTTAGGATTAGAGGAGGCCACGGGTTATTTGTTTTAGAAGTTTAAAATAGAGAGAATAGAGAAAAATGAAGAAGAAAGTCAAAAATTGGTAATCATATGACCAATAATTTTAATTTTAAAGGGAAAATAAATGTGTTGATATTTGAGGTTAGAGTATGTTGGCATACATAGTATTATTTCGATTATTTTGTTTTTTGTTTCTAGTTTGTAATTTTTACTTCATTATTTTTATATTTTCAATTGAGACCAAATTCCTAACTCTCTTCTTAACTTAGTAAAGGATGTTTGATTCAATGGTTTTGTGAATATATCAGCTATTTGATTTTCAGTGTTTATAAATTCAAGTGATATTATTTCTTCCTTTACATTATTCCTTCGAAAATGATGTCTTATGTCGATATGTTTAGTTCTGGCATAATGTGTTGGATTTTTAGATAGATTGATCGCACTTGCATTATCACAATATATTGGTGATTTAGTAAATTTTAAACCAAAATATTTTATAGTTTGTTGCATATAGATAACCTATAAATAGGCTAATAGTGCTGAAATATGTTCTGCTTCTATCATAGACAGAGATACAAATTTTTGCTTCTTACTAAACTAGAAAATCATAGAGTGTCCCAAAACATGACATGTTCCACTTATACTTTTTTAGTCTGATTTGCAACCACCATAGTCAACATCGCTACATGAAATTAATTCAAAGGAATCTTCTTCTGGGTAAAAGTGTCGATAGTCTAATGTGATGTTTACATATCGCAGAATTCGTTTTATGAATTTTAAATGAGTTTTTTTAGGTTGAGATTGATATCTTTCACAAAGACAAACACTATGCATTATATCAGGTCTACTAGAAGTTATATGAAGTAGTGATCCAATCATTCCTCCATATAATTTTTGATCTACATCTTTTGAAGTTTCTTATTTATTTAATTTTTCATTAGGTGCCAAGGGAATTGGCTTAACATTGGTATTTGACATACCGAATTTCTTAACTAAATCTATAGCTTTTTATGACAAATAAAAATTCCATTACTTAGTTGTTTTATTTTAATCCTAGAAAATAATTTAGTTCTCCCATATGACTCGTTTCAAATTCCTTGGCCGTTTTTGTAAAAACTTTTTATTTAGTTTATCATTAGTTGATCCAAAAACGATATCATCTATATATATTTGAATTATCTGAATATCATTATTAACTCTTTTAATAAAAAGCGTAATATCTGCTTTGCCTATTTCAAAATTTGATTGTAATAGATAGGATTTAAATCTGTCATACCAAGCTCTCGAAGCCATTTTTAAACCATACAAAGCATTCTTTAATTTGTAAACATGATCACGAAGTTTTTCATCTTCAAAAAGTGTAGGTTGTTATATATATATATATATATATATATATATATGTATGTATGTATATATATATCTTCTTTAATAAAACCGTTTAAAAATGCACTTTTGACATTCATTTGATATAACTTAAAATTATTAAGACTAGCGAAAGCAATAAAATTTGTATAGCTTCTAATTTTGCTATGGGAGCAAAGGTTTCATCAAAATCTATTCCTTCTTCTTGACGATAACCTTGTACAGCTAATCGAGCTTTATTTCTCACAATCTCTCCTTGTTCATTCATTTTGTTTCTATATACCTATTTAGTTCCTATTATGGATTTATTCTCAAATCTTGATATTAATTCCATACATCATTTCTTGTAAATTGATTCAATTCCTCTTGCATAGTAATAATCCATGAATCATTTGTTAATGCTTCCTATTGATTTTTAGGATCAATAGCTGAAATAAAAGCAATGCTACTCATTTTATTTAGTTGATTTCTAATTTTAACGATAGATTCATTATTTTCAAGTATATTTTCTATAAGATAAGCTTTCAAGTATTTTGTTCATTTATTTGGAAGTAAAATTTCTGAATTATTATTGTTTTCATTTTCGGTACTCTCATTATTACTAATTTCGTTTGGGTTATCAATGCTTTCTTCTTCATCAATATTTGGGTTATAATCTTTAAAATCTTCATCACATAAGACATGCAATATCTCGTCAATAGTATTAGTTTTAATATTGAAAACTCTATAAGCTTTACTTCTATTTGAATATCCAATAAATATTCCTTTGTCCGATTTAGCATTAAATTTACCCAAATAACCTTTAGTATTTGAAATAAAACATTTACTACCAAAAATTCTAAAGTATGATTCTTTGAGATTTTAATTATAGAATAATTTATATGGTGTTTTCATATTTGATGGCCATATTAAAATTTTATTTGACATGTAACATGCATTACCAATACTTTAGCCTAAATTTTTTTAGGTAAATTACTATCATTTAGAATAGTAATAGTGTACTCTTGAATCATCCTATTTTTACGTTGTGCCACTCTATTTTGTTATGATGTTGTAGGAAATGAAAATTTATGAGTTATACCTTTCTTAATACAATAATTCTCAAAATTTTCATTTTTGAATTCTCTACCATGATCACTCCAAATAGCGTTAATTTTATTGGTCGTTTGATTTTGAATTCGTTTAACAAAGATTTTAAATATTTCAAAAGCATCACTTTTAAGTTTTAAGAAAATCATCCAAATAAACCTAGAATAATCATTAACGATTACAAATACATATCTACTGTGTTTTATAGATTGTATACGTGAGATACCGAAAAGATCTAAGTGAAGAAGTCAAGGGGTTGAGAGGTAGAAACCATGTCTATTGATTTAAAAGAACTTTTTTTAAGTTTTCCTAATTGACATGCATTGCATAAATTATTAACTTTAAAATTCAATTTGGGAAGACCACTAACTAAATCATTCTTAGCAATTTTTAGATATTAGTTTGAAATTCAAATGACCAAATCTTTTACGCCAAATCCAAGGGTCGCTTGATTCAGCCAAAAGACATAAGCTATCATTTAAAATTTTCATACTTAATATATAGATGTTTCATTTCCTAATGCCTTCAAAGATAATGTTTGACACATTGTCTTCAATATGACATTTACCTTTAGCGATTTAATTTTGAAACCCTTATCACTTAATTGACCAACACTCAACATATTATATTTTAAATTCCTAACTAACAAAAATAGAAATAGTAGGAGTTTTAGAATTATCGACATTGCCGAATCCAATCACATATCCATTAGAGTTGTCTTCAAATTTTTCCAATCCACCATACATGTAAATAATATATTATCAAATCTCTAGATTTCTAGTCATGTAACACATCTGTTCCTGTAATTCATACCTTCTCAAAAATTCACATGAATTTTTATAATGAATAGATGCAAATTTATGTAACAGCATTAGGATAATTTTCTAATTACCTTTTAAAAATATTATCAAAAATTGCCATCGAAACTTTTTGAAAAGTCGGATTTTGAATATTTTGAAACCCAACGCTCAGATACCAACTGTGAGTCGGCGGGATAGGGATCTTAATGTAATGACCCAAGATTTTAGGAATTTAATTTGAAAAATACAAATAAGTTTAAAATAATTTTTAAACCAATTTTAAAAGGGAAATTGATATGGCTTGATATGGTGAAACTATATGGGTGTACATGTGTGCATAGGGAATACACATGAATTGAAGCTAAATCCCTGAATGATATGAATGAACATATTTTGATGTGTATGGGAAAAATATATATTTATACAGATAGAAAAAGTAAATCCTTAAAAGGCTATATGCAAAAATATATAAGGATGCAACTGATTGTATTTGAGAGTACATGTGCAGGAGTGCCAGTATAAAATTATGTATATATATATGTGTGTGCACTAATTATTTCTGTAAGACATATATATATATATACACATATATGTATGCAAATCAAGTACTAGAGTTCAAATCAGCAAAATAAAATACACAAACATATTTCAAATATAAACAGAAAGAAAAGAATGAAGGTATAAAAGGAGTAATCCTTTTATAAATAAATAAAGGAAGTACATACTATTTAAGTGAAAGCTAAAAATAGAAAACAAGATAAAAACAGAGAAATGTTTTGTATAGGCAGAATTAGGAAGGATACTTGATATATAGATATATAATAACCAATGGAAATCAAGTCACACTTTTAGCATGTTAGTAGACAAGAGGAAAAGTATTTTATGGAAAAGCAAAATTTCTGAAAATAACCAAAAGAATATAACCACTTTTCTCTTCACAAACTTAAGCCTGGGAGGGTAAGATTTTGGGTTTAGATAAAATTCAAATGACATGATTTTCTGATGGGCAAAAATGTCTTTAGCTAGTGCCTTAAACCCTAAGGAAAACCCTGCATAAATAAGCAGTGATATGAGGAACTTCCTCTTCTCCCCAGATAGCTCTTGAGAAAAAAAATATACATTATATATAAAAACAAGTGAAGAAAAGGGTTTGAAGGCAGAAGCTTACCAATCAACTAGGGAAGTGAAAGAGAGCTAGGTGAGAAAACTCACTCAAAATCTAAGGCACTAAGTCCTAATGAAGGCAGCCGGTTCATAAGTTAATTTTTCTTAAAAAAAAATGTATTTTCATATGTGATGGTCTATCTGTGATTTCAGAGGTTAAAAATGTTTTGATTTTTAACTGGTTGTTCTGCTTGTTTTATTATATGAAAGTTCTAAGAATTATTAGTGTATATATATATATTTTGAAAACCCAGATCTCTCTGATATGTTGATGTTTAGAAACATAAGTAAATACCCAGAGAATTAAATGTTGAATATAGGAAAGTAGTGTTGGCTTTGGCTTAACCTAGAAAAATATAAACATGTGAGTTGCAATATACTTATGTATAAGTGCTGAGGCTTGAAGAAAAAAAAGAATTAGGGGTGCAATAGGGTTGCCTATGTGCTGATGTGGAATGCCATGACATGAATGTTCGTTTAGTGTAATGATTCATTGAATGGGTTTGCCATGAAAAAAAATCAAAAGTGTTACTATCTTAAAAAAAGATCCTGATTAAGAAATGGGGGGTCAGGAGCACTACAGGAATGACTTGTGTTCTTGAGTAATACAATTTGATACATGGCTTGTTTAAGTCCTGAGATCTGTGTGTAATGGAGTGAATTAGTCCATTACAGTGTGTCCGTTGATTCATTAATTGTAGATGAGACCAAGCTAGATAAATATATCAAAGTAAGGGAACTTGGTATAAAAAGGAACTAGAGCCTTCCTGGAATGAAATCTGAGTAGGGAATGAATGACTTAATTCATTTTGGTGATTTCTCTGTTTTGTATGGATGCTCATTTGATTTATGACTGAGCTGTATGAATGTATCATATCTTCATAAGGTTCTGGAAAGAAAGATTTTAGTGTGCACATGCACAATGACACAGAACATGCGCACATGACTTATTTGTTTTCTAAAGGCAGAATTATATACATATATACATGTTTCAACTTTAACTTGATTAACAAATTGTTTTAGTGGATTTTCTCATACCAGACATGTGTCTGACCCTAGTGTGCTAATGGCATCTGGGTGTCTCATTTAAAATGGGGCAGCTTCAAATGCATTTTCAGGGACTGCAGTAACTAAGTAGGAGTAGGAGCAAGGCTTTGAGAAGAAGATTATAGGATGCTAAAATTTAATTGGATAAGAGTTTAAATGATGAAATCTGCATGTATTGATACTTTTAAATTGTAACTTGTATTAAGTACTAACTGTTGAATGGATATTTTACTATGTGTTTTGCTCAGTGTTTTGCTAAGGAATTGAATTGTAACAGGTGTTATAAATCTGAATATTATCTGAAAAGTTGAAGAAGTTAATCTATAATTTTGTAAGAAAAAACGAGTAAGAACACTATGATGAATAGGACAGATATATTTTATAAATGTATTAGTCGATCTTGAGTCTTTGAAAAGGATTAAGTATTGGAAATATGGACAGTTGAGTCTCAATGAACAGTATGGTTATTCTTTCATTATGACAATTGCATGCAAGAGTTTAAAGGCATAGGGAAAATGTATTAGGTGTCTGCATGTTTTCATAATGCAATTTGTACTATGCAAAGGTTTTATACCTTATTCTTGAATGAAGGAAGGATCTATAACATAGGAATAAGGTAACTCACTTAAAAATATTCCAGAAAAGAGTTTGTAACTAAGGTAGATTCTATAGAAAAACAAACATAGAAAATGATAAAAACTCATATCACTTTCAGAACATAAGCACTACATCATTAATTTATGTATAATCATAACACAATCTTCTTGATCGTAGGAATTACACTTTATAGAGAAGCCAGTAGGAATCAAGAGTTGAGGTATTACAAATGTGTGTATATATATATATATAGATGAATTTTTATTGCATGAGTTAAATTGAACTATGGGTGGATTGATTAAATTTAATCAATCAAATTATCCTCTTGTCTACTATAACTCTGATTAAAACAAGAGGGGCACATACATCTTCATATGTGTATGCATATCTTTGTGAATACACTAATATATTTATATTAGTAAAAACTTTTGATCCTGGATGAAAATTGTTTATTTGATAAAAAGGAAAATGACTCTAGGCTTTGGAAATATATATATATAATTAACAAATATATATATATATATACATACATACATATATATATATATATATATCCATGTAAAAAAAATCCTGAAAAATTTAGGTATAAAAACGAGAGGGTCATTTCATTTGGTATCAGAGCAACGTTACAAAAAAAACATAGTTAACAAAAAACTAACCAGCTGTGTAAATTATTACTAGCAAACAATGATAGGAAGACACCCAAATCAGGGAGCAGGACCCTCCAATGCACCACCAATGGTCAATCTACAAGAATTGGTGAGAGCATTGAGGGATGGGGCAGGGCAAAGGAAAGAAAATCCCCATGAAAAGCTCTCAAAATTACTCAAGACTTATACCCATTTTGGAGGCAAAAGCTTTGAAGGGACAGAGGGTATTATGGAAATTCAAGCATGGTTGAGAACATTGGATAGGATTTTCAATGACATGCAGCTTGATGATCAAAGGAAGAGGCAAGTGGCTTCAAGACAGCTGAAAGGAGTAGCTTTAAGCTGGTGGGAAGTAATCATTACTGGGAGAAATGAGAATGAAATCACTTGGAATCAATTCAAGGAGGTATTGGAAGCGAGATTTGTACCAGCATCAGCTAAGACCACTTTACTGGAAGAATTTATTAGACTTAGGCAAGGAACATTGAGTGTCACCGAATACACTCAAAAGTTTGAGGGGATTTCCACATATGGAGCAACGCTAGTAGCAGATGAAGCATCCAAAATGACGGATACATTAAGGGTTTGAACCCAGGACTTAGCTGAGCCATGTTACCTTATGCTGACAGGACATTTGATCAAGTAATAGACTTGGCTTTGAGATTGGAGCAGCATGACAAGGAAAGGGAAAGTTTAGAAATTTTAAGAATAATAACATCAAGAAGGGTAAGGGAAGATATCACCCTTATGATAAGAAGAAAGAAGAGGTCAGTAACAAGGGCACTGGAGATATTAAAGCTAAGGAAACCAAAAAGAAAATTGAGTGTCATCAATGTGGATAGGAAGGACATATCAAACCAAGGTGTCCAGAATTGAAAGGAGGAGCTTTCAAGTGCTATCTATGTGGGAAAGAGGGGCACATGAAGAGAAATTGTCCTGAGTATAAACAGCAAGGAAAATTAGCAAACTTGGAAGGCAAAGGCAAATCCACAGTGGAGATTAATGCTAAGAATCACAGTCAAGTGGAAGGAATACTATTTATTTGTACTACACCCATAGCAGTAGTATATGATACTGGGGCAACTCACTCCTTGATTTCTTATGAATTAGTTAAAATGCTAAAATTAAATTGCATATTGGTTGAAACCCCATTACATATACAAAGTCCACTGGGGAGTTCTAGTGTTTTAGATATGATTTGTGTGGATGTGGAATTAAACATAGGAGGAGATACTTTCATTTCCAATTTATATGTTTTAAACTACCCAAATATAGGTGTTATATTGGGAGTAGACTGGTTAAGACAATTTAAACCCATAATTAACTTAGACTCATCCACCATATCATTGCAAAACCTTAGAGGCCAGAGGATCACAATTTTGTGTGAAGTGGCTAAGGGAAGGAAATTATATCATTTGATTGACTTGGGAAAAGATTTCAGTGAAATCACTATTGAATAAATTCCGATAGTCAATGAATACTTGGATGTTTTTGAGGAAGTTAAGGGTGTTCCAGACCATAGACCAGTGGAATTCAAAATCCATTTGGTTCCAAGAGCAAGTCTAGTGATTAAAAAGCCAACTAGAATGGGGCCAAATGAACTAAAAGAATTAAAGAAATAGTTAGAGGAATTAGAAAATAAGGGTTTTATAAGACCCAGTAATTCTTGCTGGGGAGCACCAGTGGTATTTGTTAAGAAACAAGATGGTTCCTTGAGACTTTGTATAGATTATAGAGAATTGAACAAAGTAACTCTTAAAAATAAATATCCATTGCCAAGAATAGATGATCTTTTTGATCAATTAGCTGGGGCAAGAGTGTTTTCTAGACTAGATTTAGCATCTGGTTTTCATCAAATGAAGGTGGAAGAGTCAAGTATCAAGTACACTGCCTTTAACACTAGGTATGGGTTGTATGAATTTCTGGTTATGCCATTTGGCTTGACTAATGCACCATCATACTTTGTAGATTTAATGAACAGAACATTTAGAGATTATTTAGAAAAATTTGTGCTTATTTTTATAGATGACATTTTAATTTATTCCAAAACAGTGGAAGAACATAAAAGTCAATTGCATATGGTTTTGTCTAGACTGAGGGAAAAAGATTTAAAGGCAAAATATTCAAAATGTGCATTTTGGAAAGAGGAAGTACATTTCCTTGGCCATGTCATTTCTGCCAAAGGAATTTCTATGAACCCCAATAAAGTAGTGGCTATTCAAGCATGGAAGAGGCCTAGCACTGTGAATGAAGTGAGATCATTTATGGGGATGGCAGGGTATTATAGGAGATTTATAAAAGATTTTTCAAAAATTTCTACACCACTTACTAACCTAATCAGGAAAAACCAAGCTTTTATTTTGTCATAGAAGTGTGAGAAGTCTTTTGAACAGTTGAAGGAGGCATTGGTGAATGCTCCAATTTTGAAAGTACCCCAGGAAAATGGGGAATTAGTTGTATACACTGATGCTAGTGGGTTTGGCTTGGGTGCAGTGCTGATGCAACAAGGCCAAGTCATTGCATATGCATCTAGACAACTCAAACCCCATGAAGTAAGGTATGCCACACAAGATCTTGAATTAGCAGCTGTGATTTATGCCTTGAAACTTTGGAGACATTATTTGTTAGGAACTAAGTTTGAACTTTACACTGACCACAAGTCCTTAAAGTATTTATTTTCACAAAAAGATTTAAACATGAGGCAACATAGATGGGTGGAGTTCTTAGCTGCTTATGACTTGGACATACACTATGCACCAGGCAAAGCAAACAAAGTTGCTGATGCTCTAAGTAGAAAACATGCTAAATTGGCTATGATGATGATGGAAGAGTTTAAGGACTTGTCTTTGCTAGCTGAGTTAGAAATTGGGGAGAATAGTTGTGTACACATGGGTGTGCAGGTGCAAGGTGCACAGGAAAATAGAGGGAAGTTAAGCTTGATGACACTTCAATCAGATTTAATTTTGAAGGTAGGTAAAATGCAAGAACAAGACCCAAACTTATTGGAGAAGAAAATTCTCGTATTGAAAAGGGAGGAGGTGACAAATCACCATATTGATAAAAATGGTTATTTGAGAAACCAGAATAGAATGTGTGTGCCAGAAAACATAGAAGTGAAGGAGGAGATATTGAATGAATGTCATAGAAGTAAGTACTCCATACACCCAGGCAGTACAAAGATGTATCAAAATTTAAAAAGAGATTTTTGGTGGAAGGGAATGAAATCAGATGTAGCCAAATATATTGCCAAATGTATGACTTGCCAACAAGTCAAGGCTGAAACACAAAAGCCATCAGGGTTGTTGCAACCTCTTAGCATACCACAGTGGAAGTGGAAAGATATATCTATGGATTTCATAGATGGACTGCCTAGATCCAAAGGAGGAAACACAAGAATATGGGTAATAGTGGATAGGCTAACTAAAGTGCCACATTTCATCCCAGTTAAATCAGAAAGGAAAGCACCAAAATTAGCACAAGTATTTATGAAGGAGGTGGTAAAATTGCATGGCATTCCCAAAACCATTGTGAATGATAGGGATACCATCTTCACCTCAAAATTCTGGAGAAGCTTTCAAGAAGCCATGGGAAGTGAATTAAGCTTAAGCACTGCCTACCATACTCAATCAGATGGGTAGACTGAGGAGGTAAACAAAGTTTTAGAGGACATGTTGAGGGCATGTGCACTGGATTTTGGGGGCAACTGGGAAGACTATCTCCATTTAGCTGAGTTTACATACAACAACAGCTATCAAAGCACCATAGGAATGGCTCCATTTGAAGCCTTATATAGCAAGCCATGTTTATCACCTGTTTGTTGGGTAGAAGTAGGAGAAAGGGCTATTTTAGGGCCTGAATACATACAAGAAACTAAGGAGAAAATTGAGTTGGTAAGGAGAAGAATGGCAGCAACTCAAGATAGGAAAAACAAATTTGCAGACATTAAAAGGAAGCAGGTGGAATATGAAGTAGGAAATTTTGTTTTCATCAAAATCTCACCTATGAAAAATGTACTGAGATTTGGGAAACAAGGCAAGTTAACCCCAAGATATATTGGGCCATACAAAATTCTAAAAAGAATTGGTTCCTTGGCATATAAGTTGGAATTACCAGAAGACATGCAAGGGATGCATGATGTTTTTCATGTATCACAATTGAGAAGGTATGTCCATGACAAGGCAGAAATTCTGGAGACCCCAACCTAAGTGCAAATAAATCCTTATTTGATTTATGAAAAGGATCCAATAGGAATTTTGGCAAAGGATGTGAAGAAATTAAGGAATAAATCACTGAAACTTGTGAAGGTACAGTGGAGTCATGATCCCAGTGATTGCACATGGGAATTAGAAGATAAAGTTAGAATGAACTACCCTAAGCTATTTTCAGATTAAAGGTAATTTTAATTTTAAATTGTTTTCCTTTTGGATGCATGTATTTTTAGTTATTATGATAGAACTAAAAATCTATTTGATTGAAAATGTACTTGTTCTCTGAATTAAGTTTGAAATTGATTTAAGCTTAGGAAAAATTGTGGGACACAATTTCTAAAAGGTGGGGTGTATGTAATGACCCAAGATTTTAGGAATTTGTTTTGAAAAATATTAATAAGTTTAAAATAATTTTTAAACCAATTTTAAAAGGGAAATTGATATGGCTTGATATGGTGTAACTATATGGGTGTACATGTGTGCACAGGGAATACACATGAATTGAAGCTAAATCCCTGAATGATATGAATGAACATATGTTGATGTGTATGGGAAAAATATATATTTATACAAATAAATAAAGTAAATCCTTAAAAGGCTATATGCAAAAATATATAAGGATGCAATTGATTGTATTTGAGAGTACATGTGCAGGAGTGCTTGTATAAAATAATGTATATATATGTGTGTGCACTAATTATTTCTGTAAGACATATATATATATATATATATATATATATACATATATGTATGCTAATCAAGTACTAGAGTTCAAATCAGTAAAATAAAATACACAAACATATTTCAAATATAAACAGAAAGAAAAGAATGAAGGTATAAAAGGAGTAATCCTTTTATAAATAAATAAAGGAAGTACATACTATTTAAGTGAAAGCTAAAAATAGAAAATAAGATAAAAACAGAGAAATGTTTTGTATAGGCAGAATTAAGAAGGATACTTGATATATAGATATATAATAACCAATGGAAATCAAGTCACACTTTTAGCATGTTAGTAGACAAGAGGAAAAGTATTTTATGGAAAAGCAAAATTTTTGAAAATAACCAAAAGAATATAACCACTTTTCTCTTCACAAACTTAAGCCAGGAAGGGTAAGATTTTGGGTTTAGATAAAATGCAAATGACATGATTTTCTGATGGGCAAAAATGTCTTTAGCTAGTGCCTTAAACCCTAAGGAAAACCCTGCATTAATAGGCAGTGATATGAGGAACTTCCTCTTCTCCCCGGATAGCTCTTGAGAAAAAAAATATACATTATATATAAAAACAAGTGAAGAAAAGGGTTTGAAGGCAGAAGCTTACCAATCAACTAGGGAAGTGAAAGAGATCTAGGTGAGAAAGCTCACTCAAATTCTAAGGCACTAAGTCCTAATGAAGGCAGCCGGTTCATAAGTTAATTTTTCTTAAAAAAAAAAGAAAAATGTATTTTCATATGTGATGGTCTATTTGTGATTTCAGAGGTTAAAAATGTTTTGATTTTTAACTGGTTTTTCTGCTTGTTTTATTATATGAAAGTTCCATGAATTATTAGTATATATATATTTTAAAAACCCAGATCTCTCTGATATGTTGATGTTTAGAAGCATAAGTAAATACCCAGAGAATTAAATGTTGAATATAGGAAAGTAGTGTTGGCTTTGGCTTAACCCAGAAAAATATAAACATGTGAGTTGCAATATACTTATGTATAAGTGCTGAGGCTTGAAAAAAAAAGAATTAGGGGTGCAATAGGGTTGCCTAATTGTTGATGCTCCCGATTCAATGAAAATACAAATATCATATACATAGCCAATAAATTTTGTGATTCAGTAAAACTTAGTCATTCTGAGTTAAAATGAAGCACAGATGATTGCAAAAAGAAAAAAAAAACTCTCTCATAAAGCCATAGGCCAATGTTAGTTGTCTATACCCCTTTTTAAAATTGCAAGAATATATATATATATATATATATATATATGTATGTATGTATGTATGTATGTATATGTGCAGTACCTATTTATAAGACACCTATGTTCAATTGCCGAATTACCTCTGTTTGTTTATGTGTGATGTGGAATGCCATGACATGAATGTTCGTTTAGTGTAATGATTCACTGAATGGGTTTGCCATGAAAAAAAATCAAAAGTGTTACTATCTTAAAAAAAGATCCTGATTAAGAAATGGGGGGTCAGGAGCACTACAGAAATGACTTGTGTTCTTGAGTAATACAAGTTGACACATGGCTTGTTTAAGTCCTGAGATCTGTGTGTAATGGAGTGAATTAGTCCATTACAGTGTGTCCATTGATTCATTAATTGCAGATGAGACCAAGCTAGATAAATATATCAAAGTAAGGGAACTTGGTATAAAAAGGAACTAGAGCCTTCCTGGAATGAAATCTGAGTAGGGAATGAATGATTAATTCATTTGGTGAGATCTCTGTTTTGTATGGATGCTTATTTGATTTATGACTGAGCTGTATGAATGTATCACATCTTCGTAAGGTTCTGGAAAGAAAAATTTTAGTGTGCACATGCACAATGACACAGAACATGCACACTTGACTTATTTGTCTTCTAAAGGTAGAATTATATACATATATACATGTTTCAACTTTAACTTGATTAACAAATTGTTTTGGTGGATTTTCTCATGCCAGACATGTGTCTGACCCTAGTGTGCTAATGGCATCTGGGGTGTCTCATTTAAAATGGGGCAGCTTCAAATGCATTTTCAGGGACTGCAGCAACTAAGTAAGAGTAGGAGCAAGGCTTTGAGAAGAAGATTATAGCATGCTAAAATTTAATTAGATAAGATCTTAAATGATGAAATTAGCATGTATTGATACTTTTAAATTGTAACTTGTATTAAGTACTAACTGTTGAATGGATATTTTACTATGTGTTTTGCTCAGTGTTTTGCTGAGGAATTGAATTGTAACAGGAGTTATAAATCTGAATATTATCTGAAAAGTTGATGAAGTTAATCTATAATTTTGTAAGAAAAATTGAGTAAGAACACTATGATGAATAGGATGGATATATTTTATAAATGTATTAGTCAATCTTGAGTCTTTGAAAAGGATTAAGTATTGGAAATATGGACAGTTGAGTCTCAATGAGCAGTATGGTTATTCTTTCATTATGACAATTACATGCAAGAGTTTAAAGGCATAGGGAAAATGTATTAGGTGTCTGCATGTTTTCATAATGCAATTTGTACTATGTAAAGGTTTTATACCTTATTCTTGAATGAAGGAAGGATCTGTAACATAGGAATAAGGTAACTCACTTAAAAATATTCCAGAAAAGAGTTTGAAACTAAGGTAGATTCTATAGAAAAACAAACATAGAAAATGATAAAAACTCATATCACTTTCAGAACATGAGCACTACATCATTAATTTATGTGTAATCATAACACAATCTCCTTGATCTTAGGAATTACACTTTATAGAGAAGCCGATAGGAATCAAGAGTTGAGGTCTTACAAATGTATATATATACAGATGAATTTTTATTGCATGAGTTAAATTGAACTATGGGTGGATTGATTAAATTTAATCAATCAAATTATCCTCTTGTTTACCATAACTCTGATTAAAACAAGAGGGGCACATACATCTTCATATGTGTGTGCATATCTTTGTGAATACACTAATATATTTATATTGGTAGAAACTTTTGATCCTGGATGAAAAAAAATTTATTTGATAAAAAGAAAAATGACTCTAGGCTTTGGAAATATATATATATATATATATATATATATATATATATATATAATTAACAAATATATATATATCTCCATGTAAAAAATATCCTGACAAATTTAGGTATAAAAAGGAGAGGGTCATTTCACTTAACGATATATTAACACTAGAGGAGGGGCGAACTATGTTTAATGGATTATATGAATATTTTTCAAATTCTTTAAGATTCTACTTTGAACGATGTAATTAATAATCATCGAAACAATCATAAAATCAAAGTAAAGATAAAAGTAAATGCAGTAAAAGTAAAAAAAGGATAGAACAATCCAGGATTTTATACTGGTCCCGAGTTACTCTACGTCCAATCATGCACAATTCCTTGTATGGATTTCTTTCCAACTAGTAAATGCAGATACAATCACGATTTTAAAGCTACGAGACACATCCTCCAGAATCCCGACCATTGGGTAGAACCACTTGATTTTCGGGCTACAAGCGCATCTACTAGATTTACGGGATACTAAGCACACCCATTCGATTTTAACATGCTATAATCACACCTACTTGGCTTCCAGGGATACCAAGCACACCACAAAGTATAAATATGATTTGATAGATTTTACAGACTCAGACCTTTGGTCTTGATTACAATTGATCCTATAACTCTTGAATAGCAATTTGATCTTGAAAGAGATGAGAGAAATCAAAGAGTATATGAAAAATAATCAAACTAGTAATGATTGAATTTGATTTTGGTTGAATTTCGATCAAGTTTCGATAGAAATCGTTTAGAAATCAAGAGAGTGATAGGAGGAGAGAAAAATATGAAAGTAGTTACTGAAAATTAATTTAGAAGTCGGCCCTATAGTGCCTTATTCTTCGCATTTTTAGACAGTATTACCATATAATACACTTTAATAGTATAAATATAGAGGTGGAGTGTTACATTTGATATCCAAGCAAGGTTTAGAACAATACAGAGCATAAGAGACATGAGTCTTTGCCTTATATAAGACAAAGAGTCTTTGTCCTTGTAGGTATGTGGTATATTATTATTTTTAGTCAAGTGATGGTAGAAGTATACAATGGTTGCTGGGATAATCATCAAGGGGCATATTTTATTTTTCGTATTATATATTTTATATTTCTTTTACCTATTTTGAGTGTAAGTCTCTTATGAAATGAGAAGAAATTGATGGAGGTCGTGAAAGTGGAAGTATTTAGTCTGGCCAGTAGTGTTGGTATCGATGATGAATGTTAGACCTCTATGCGGCTTTGAAGTAAGTATGGAGTTGATTGGTTAGGGAAGCTATAAAAGACCCTAATTCGAATCTCATATCGAATACATCATTATTTCAAACTGTGATAAGGCGAGATGAGTAAGGAGGTCCAATAATGATCAGAGTTGCGCAACAGAAACTAATAGATAATTTTCAACTAGAGGCGTTTATTTTTTTGTTTGAAAATGTGTGTACAGTTGTATTAATTCTTATTTGATTGTATGGATGTGTGGTTTATGATAAATTGTTATGTTGTGAATGGTAGTTGAATACACACACACACACACACACACACACACACATATATACGAATTTTGAAAATAAATATTTTTATTCAAACAAACATATAATTTAATGAAAAAGTAATAGTTTAAGATAAGTTGAATGTTAATTTGAAATAAACTAAAATTTTGGATAATAAATATCAGTAATGGTTTTGGAAAGGATGGTCTGAAGATAGAATAATATTATAAAGAAAGCATATTTTGTAATTTGAACATTTTCTATTAAACGTACATATTTTGTTGATAGTAGAAAATGTTTTGGTTTTTGCAAGCAATTGTTTTCCAAATGAAAGCAATTAAATATGTTTATTTAAAAAAATTGAAGCTAATTTTGTGTTAATCTATCCATTGAATGATTTAAGAATTTTGGTCGAAGTATCTGATCAACATTATCGGCAGGGATTCCTAAACACTAGGATGAGACATATGAAAGTTTATGAAGTAATGTAATGTTTTGGGAGGAAGCAAATTATTTCATTTATCTTTAAAACTAATGCTTTCAAGGAGTTACATTTAAAGTTTTGGAAAATAGAAATGTTTTGGAAAATGGAGATCTATTGTTTTGAAAAAAAATATAGATGAAGATTTAAGAAGTAAAAAAAAATTGACAAGATAAATAGTATTTTGAAATGGTTTTTTAGTAAAGTGTGTAATATGAAATTTTATACTATAATGACGTATTAGATGTTGTTTTGACCTGAGTATATGTATTTGTGTGTAAGAGAGTGTGTATTATTATGGTGGGCAATGAATTGCTCTGAAAAGTGATGTAATATTTTGAAATGGAGAATGTTTTAAAGAATATTTTGAAAATGATAATAATGTTTTTGGAAAAGAGTTAGTACTTTGGGGAAGTAGTAAAAATAATATTTTGAAAGGGTATGGTATTATGATAAAAGTTATAAATACTACATTAGGAAAGGTTTTGATCTGAAATTATATGGTTTTTGGTGTAATGACAATATTATTATATGTTGATTGCAACTTGGATGGGTGTAGTCTATATATTTGTTATACGATGCTTTGTGATATAAGAATTTACATACATAAGCTTTTAAACGGAAAATAAAATTTGAAATTAAGATGGTGTAATAAAGTAACTAATGAGTTGGATTGTTTTAGGAAAAATTTTAGAAAAGTAATTGTATTTCATGAATAATTGATTAAGTATTGATTTTGTGAGTTGTTTGGTAAAGAATTTTTTTTATTAAGCTAACTCATAAATAATTTATGAATATTGAAATTGGAGTTGTGAAAAAAAAATTTGAAATTTTTTGTATATAACATTTTTAAGTATCAATGAAGATTTTCATTAATATGATAAGGAAATGTGAAATATGAAAAGTGAGTTTTCTCATGTTCATACCATTGTTGACTTGAGTTGGAATTGATTTCTATTTAAAATGGTATTATATATATTGAATTGTGAACAAGTAAGTTTTAAGTAAAGAAATGTTTGTAATTAAGAAAAAAACATTATTTTGAAAAGATTCGACTTAAGTTCTGAAAAGTAGGTTTTAAATTATTTGAAAACTTTGAAATGATGGTGGTGTGTGTGTTATATATATATATATATATATATATATATATATATATATATCAAGAAGTGATGTAAAATATTATCGATGGAGATTTGTATATTTAATGATTGTTTGTTAAATGGTTTTGGAAATATTTTTAGAAATGAAGTCGTTTTATAGTATTTTTGAAATACTATAACTGTTTTTGACCTTGAATGTCAAACTATTGATCCGTTTGCGATGATTCTAATTTCACTAGAAAGTTATATCATTAGAAAACCATTTTTGTTTCTTGTTTCGAAACAGATTTTCTATCGACTAGAAAACTGCCGAATTTAATAAATTAAAATACCGGAAGCGCATGGCATACAATCGTAGTACGCATGTGAGTATAAGTCGATCCCACAAGGAAAGCAAGAATTTCAAATTTAATCAAATCATGCCAAAGGTTTGAAAATGTGAACTAAAAATTATAGAAAAACTAGATTGCAATTAGAATAAAAACAATAAGATTTGAAAGCAATTTAGAGGTAAATCCACTTTCACATTTTCATATAAACCAATACAAAATAGATATATAATCTCTCATTTTAATCTAAATAGAATTAGTTGATGTATTTATTATAAATATGGTCTATTTATGATCTTAACTAACACAACTTAAACCATCAAACTTTAATACATCATCCAAAACCACTTTTCAAATCTAGTGAAAACAATTATGAAATTAAAAATAAAATCTCATTTAAGCATGTTCTATTTTCTATTTTTTTGATCGAGTAACATAGAACATCAAATTTTGATTCTACTTTCACTTTCATTATCAAAATCAATTAGTTACATGAAAATGTTAATTATGTTTACATTTGATTAAGTATAGCTTGTTTGTGATTAACAACTTAGGCTATAAAATTCACTAATAAACAGCAAACTTCCAATAACATCAAAATTACATTAAGCCCAAACTAAGGGATCGTAATGAAATCATTATGTTTGAATTTACATGATTCATGAGAGATTCATTATCCTTAAGTTGAAGGGGTTTAGCTTCTCATACTTGAATTCATATCAACATAAATTGATTATATATAAAAAATAAAAGGAAAAAAACTAATTAAAGAGAAATAATTAACAAGAAATAGAGAGTTAAGTAATTGCATAAAAATAAATCTATACTAATTGCATAAAATAAATCTATTCTACTAATATAAAATAAAAAGAGACACGAAATAAAAGTGTATAAAAAAGAGCATGAAATAAAAGTGCGTAAAAGAGGAGGCTAAGAGCAATTAAACATAAGAGAACTTTTATTTAAATGCGGTGGCCATAATTTTGCATAAAAGAAGAGATATTACATGTAATATAAGAGGGTATTTATACATGTTCTAAAACCCTAATATATTTTAGGGAGCTATCAAATTTTCCCTTGACTTTGTTTGGCCTCCAAGTCATCTTAAAGATTATTAATTCTCCATTAACATGTGCTTTTGTTTTTACTGTCCATTAGCAAGTGGGTAAGTGGGCTCCTACATGAAGTGTAATTCCTTTTCTTTTCTTCTTTCTTTTGGCTTCCACTACTTGTGCATGCATACATCCATGAAGCCTCATCTAATTTGCACTTAATTTCCTACAAAATAAAATTAAAATGTTCAACCAAATTATCTCAAAGTAAATGCATACACAAAATTACCATTTTGCTCCAAATTTTGATGAGTGGGTGATGATTTGAAAACACTTTTGTATTTTGCTTAAAACATGTAAAAATATCCTAATATGCCCTTTATTTTAATAAAAGAAGATTAAGTATGAAAGTAAAAATATACATTTTTACATTCACATCATTTCTTATGCCATGTAAAATTTTGAAGATAACTACGATTTTGAACCATAGTTAACAAAGGAAGTGCTCACTGTCCCAGAAATATAAACTGTTCAAAACAATGCTAAACTATTTTGATCGTATCTCCTAAATGGTTTGTCTGACTTCGATGATCGTGCTTATTCCGAAAAGTCAAGAACGTAGACAACAACTTTTGTTGTAACTGTTTTCCAAAATTGTGACATTTTCTAGGCAGCAACTTTATGGAGTGGTCCTGCATTTGTTAAATAATTCCTTTTTTACCATTCTTAAGCAAAACTCTATAACTCATGTGGTAGTTGAAAATTTTGCAATCAGGGAACTTTTTTGGAAAGCTAACACAATATGCAACAATTCACCCTCTGAAACCATTACTCACTTTAGTGTCTTCAACACTGTGTAGTTAATGCCCCGCTATTACTCCGCTATATCTCATAGCGGATTTCTTCCGCAATGATCTTTCCATATACCTTTCCGCTTGAAGCCCCCCTATTTTCGCTATATCCCGTTATTCCCACTAAATTCCCTATTTTCGCTATATCTTCTTTAAAAGAAATGAATTGAAATATGATATTTATATATTATAAAAATTATGAAATTAATTTTGTTTAGTTGAATTTTGATATATTTTCAGAAATGAAAATGCTCTAATATTCTACTAGATTCAATTATGTTATATAAAAGTTTTACGTTTTTTTTACAGAACGTTCGCACATGCTTTTATTTAAATTTATATATGTACTAATTATAATACAGTTGAATGTTAATTCTTAATTTAATTACCATTTATATATTTGCAAAAATATTAGGTACGAGTGTTATATGCTATCTTAGAGTCATCCGCTATATCCTCGCTGTATCCCCGCTATGAAATTTTGCACCTCCACCGCATTGGATCCGCCGAGCGCTTTAACTGCACAGCTTCGACATTCAAAAGTTTTATCGTAACATGGTTAAATGTGAATATTGTGTTTTCTTTTACATTACATGAATGTTTACGTATCATACGTCCTTATATGAAGTTAATGTCTTAATTTGAGTTAAGATAGGTACACATGAAGCATATTTGGGCTAAACGACGACGATGTCTCGCTTTTGCTCGGTTTAAACTTAAATAATTTGCTGTAAATGCTAAAGCAAAATATGTTTTTATGCTATATGGGAATTTATTATGGTATAATCTTGTTCCTCCATGTTTCGAGATGCCCCGTGTTGGGATGTACATTGATTTTGTGATTATATCGTGTTTTTGATTTTTCATAGTGCCCTCCGTACAGAGGGGACTATGCTGAAATATTTCAAAAAGTCAAAAATTTGGAAAAAATACACAAAATATATCATATGCGAAAAATAGAAAGTGGTTAATTAGATCTATTTAAAATCATAACATACGATAAGGCGAGTTGGAATGTACGAGCCACATAGAGGATTGAGTAAGTTTGGGTCTAATAGAAATTTGTAGAATATGCAGAAAGTTAAGCATATGAGTTGTATGTGGCGTTTCCCTATGAGAAATTGCAAGGATGCAATCTTCATAAAGGGGAAGTCTATAAAAACCTACTTTATATGCTATAAAATAAATAAATTTAATTAAAATAGGAAATTTTCAAATTCGATATGTGATAATTAATGCTTTAAAAATAATTTTTTAGTTTAGTAAATTCAATTTAATAAGAGATTTTTGATTTAATAAATTGAATTAAATTAATAAATTCTTTTCAAAAATATATGGAAATTAAATAAAATATTTGATTCAATATAAAATATTCTTAAAAGTGTAAATAAATTTTATTTAATTAAAATAGTTGGAAAAACACAAATTTTCTTCTAAGTTGGAACAACGAATAGTTAAATAAAAATAAACTGATACTGAATTGAATAAAATTGTGCGCTTATCGAAGTATATTTTTGTAATTGGAGTGTGGATCAAATTAAAATAAATTAAAATATGTTTACAAACAAAAGGAAATAAAATAAAATAAATAATTGGACCAAATAGGAAAAATAAGGCCATCCCTTAAATAGCTAAGCCCAAAACCAATTCCTAGAACCTTCCTTTCCTCATTGCAAACCAGATTTCCATCTTTGCCCCTAATTTCCTAATTCTGCCTTAAATCATTCACATAAAGAAAAAAAAGACAATAAAAAGATAATAAATTGTATGCGAGCTCGAAATAGCCAGCCATGTCGACGACGCTAAGGGAGGTGGAATCTGCGATGTTGCAAATGGGTGGTCGTGTAACAACCGGCACCAATGGCCTGAATTTTCGCTAAATCGAAAATTCAAGTCCACCAAAGTACGGATCGTTGATTTGATATCCTGTAAATGGATAAATAAATGCATTTTAGAGAACTATTTGTATAACTCACAGCTTAATTGTAAAATATTATAAATAATATAGTTACTCATCAAGATTGAGACTTCCAATGTCTAGCGTCCTTATCAGTATCGAGCATGCGTAAAAAACATGTCCTTTCATTATTCTCTCCTTACATAAATACATATCCCTCTAAAGCTATCCTATAGATTGTAACGAGGAGGGGTCACAACAATGCTCAAGTGACTGATAAATTATACATTTTACATATAACACTAGTTTATGCCAATTGTCTTCCATCACTTGTTATGTCCTTTTATTTACTTAGTCGTCTTGACTTATATACATGTATGATACGCCCTACTACCTAAGGATCAACATAACTACATACCTATATATACATATATATATATATATATATATATATATATATACACACACCACAATCCCCCTTAGGACCAGATATTACCCTCTACTAACATCTCTAATCTAGCACCCCACTAGGATCAACCATCAACGCAGTAGCACGTCCTCATCGTCGTGCATACCAAGGAACTCCCGCATTGTCTAATAACGACATTAATAGTTTAACAGTATTCTATCCCGCCTTAGGGATTTACTACTTGTCCACTTTCTATTGTGGACTTAGCTCCAAAGATTATAGAGGACGCTGCTCCTTATAATATAGAAGACTCAGCTCCTCGTAATATAGATGACTCAGCTCCTCGTACTACCCTATTCGTTTTGAAAGACGTCCCTTAAGGGTCATCTAGCCTTACTCCTAACAAAAAAGCTACCAAACAACTATAGTGTTACATAACCTAAATGTGACCTGTAGAGGTGTAGCCTATATTGGTGTAACCTTTGTCTTTCCCACCGATCCTCAGAACCAATGACATTCTCGACCTATGTACATCTCCTACTCTCTAATATGGTACCAACACACTGATATAATGTCGATCCATGATTACCGTCCCATTTAGATTGCCTAATGCAATCAAGGCAAAAGCCGTACTAAAAAGTTGAATAGACCCTATTGGAGTATCTCTTCACCTATACACAAGCCTATATAATATCATAGGTCCTATAGTTGGATTTTTCCCAAATTAGTATAACGTATACATAACTGCTAGTATCCCCTTGTGGTGGGCAGACTTTTGTTGTGTAACAATACTGACATCGCATTCCAACCCATTTTTATGACTATGTCTTTCTTATCCATCTAACTTATTAGCCGACTTTAATAATTTACACCTGTTATAAGCACAAACTTGAGGCTACGTGTGTGTGTGTGTTTATATCCATACATGTTCAATTATCATGCCTTCATTGTCTAACTATTAACAAATTCCTTTACTTCTTTTCATGTGTATACTTGTTATTTCATTAATATCAATTTAATTTCATTTACTACTTTTATTAAAAGATCTAAATATCTTTTCTTTTTATTTTTCTTTCTCATTAATGAATCTTTTTTATATTCCATTTTTAACCTTTACTACCCTCCCTTATTTAGTGAACTTCCTATACTCATTTATTTTAAACTATTACTTGCCTACCTTTTCACTGTTATCGTTTGATTTCTATCTTGTTTCTATTGCATATATTTTAATGGTTCACTTAAACCATTATTCTTATCAAATTTACTAATTTTTAATTCTTTATAGAGGATTTTTGCATTTTAATGCATTGTACTTACACCTTCCTCAAAAAGAAAGGTTACCATTATAAATCTTTATATCTCATCCAAAAAGGGAATTCGTGTTGCGTTTGAAATTACAAGGAATTATATTTTGTAATTACGAAAATAGACAATAAAAATACGACAAATTACCTATATTTTATACATTTCTTCCTTTTAGGCATATTCCTTGTTATTTCAAAGGATACACTGTAATTTATGAATATGAACTTGATAATCTGTAGAAATTTATATTGCAACCCACTACATTCAAATGAATTAAAATACTACCTAAATCCCCATAATTTATCGTGACAACTCTAATTTACATTTTACCTGCATAAGACATTCAAATCTACAAATCTGGAACTACTACATAGTATAATTTATAAATTTTAGGGACTATTACTACCCTATATTTCCAGATTCTCATATATGCAATATTAAAATTAAGTTATCAATCATAAAATATTTAGGCATGGTTTTGAAATTCGTTGCATGTATACAATTTTAGCCTATTACTCCACGTTTACACTTAGGCTTACATGAATTGATTTACAATGGTATAAATCCAATATTAGGTAAAAAAATATATAATTTCCCACTCATCTTTTTAACTTTTCAAATCTCCAGACCTAAGCTATGTTATTTAATTTAACTCTCTTTCTCTCCCTATTTGAATACATACAATGCAAGAATACACATACATTTAGAAATTTAGATCTAAAAAGGGATTTAAATTAAATTTAGATTTAGATTTGGATTTACATTTTCTTCGCAGAATTGATTCACCAATTATTCTTCTTCTCTTTTATTTTCCACTATTCCACACACACGCACAAATATATATATATATATATATATTACTAAATTATAATTTTTATTTTCCTAGAGTTTGTGGAGAAAAAATGGTGGAGCTTCGCTACTTGATTTAAAAAATATGAGAAAAATGTGAGGAGTTGGGCCTTTATTTATAGGCACACAGATCAAATCCATCTATTTGTGCATTTTTATTATGCATACATTTAATTCTTGTTATATTTTATTCTCTATATTTTTTAACCAATTTAGCCCAATGTTAATTACTCTTCAATGTTAATCAATGCTGACGCTTACGAATATAGCTAATTGCATTTATTTCGCACCATTTATTGCTGCTTTTAATATATTAATGTTAATGTTAATTTTTATGTTAGTATGGTTTCTTTCTTTTATTGCAACGTTAACATTAATATTAACAATATTTAGGAATGATGAAGTATTTGTTTACTGTTAATTATAATATCTATTTTTTTCACATTCAATTTACTTATTTTCTCTCATGCTTGCTTGTTTGATTAAACACTATTAACTTACGTTTGTAATTAATATTTCATAGATGCTAAGCTGCTAGTATCTATTGTTTTCTTTATTTTTAAACATTAACATTCATTATTTTCACCATATAAATCTTTATTTAATTTACTTTTAATTTGGTTTAATTATATTCACTATATCCAATTCCTTTAATGTTAACATTTACACTTAATGTTCACTTTAAAAAATTATTAACATGCACTTCCTTAATTGATTTTAAATTGTTTCCCTTCTGAAAACTTCAAACTTCAATAACTTTTTCGTTTGAACACTAATGTAAAAGCCGCCAAGGCATACTCTCTTGATGGAACACCTACAGACCTACCTCCGAGGGTGCAGCTTCGTTAGGCCTACCCCAGAGGGCTATCATAGAGTATCCTCACATCGTGGTGAAGTCTACTTCCTTCTAGCCCAAACTGACTAAGTTGGATGTGCTCTTTCTATACTAGAAATTTGCGATGAACTGCTTCATTGGGCTCTTTATCCAAATTCTCTTTGGGCTATTCCAAACGCACCTCAACATTCTATTAGACCCTACGTCTAATCTTTACTTTGCATTTAATTTACTTTTCTTATTCTGTTGGCTACTTATTTATCCTAATGAGCAAGCCTAACCCCACCTATGTGTGAGACCATCAGTCCTAGACCTAACGGAATGTCGCCGGTATGAGCCACTTCTATTATTTTGCTTATTAACTTAGTCTAAGATCTAAGTTTAATAACATAAAACTCTTCTATTTCCTTCTTTTTAATTAAAACCTATGTGTTACAATAATACTTGCAATTATCACTTTTACATTCTTTTCCTTTTTTTATAACCTACATGTTATAAATGTAATTGCAAGTGTCTCTTTTCTATTCTAGACTGTCCTCTTTTATTATGATACTTAGTCTCTTTAGTTCTATCATATTATATGACAGCCTTAGCTTGGGACTATGTCCAATTGTCACAAATTACTTATCATAATAATTGCTTTACTTTTTATTCTACTACCTGCGTAGTAAATGCAGATCTAGTCACATTTTCTATTTATTATTTCTAGTCTGGTCAAATATTTAACTTGATTATTTCCTCTTCTTTAATTTCTTTAACGCTTCACGTTATTCTCTTTTATTCTAAGAAGTAGTTCTATTCTATTTGGTTGGTTACAGAAACTATACTAAAATGCATTTCCATTTTTTAATACTAAATAATGCTATAAACAATAACTCGTAACTGCAAGATATTTTTTTATTATTTCTTTAATTGTTGGATAGTGCAAAATACAGTAATGTCTCTATTTTTCACTAATTCCATTTTTCTTACTTTTATATTTGCAATTACGTTTACACTTTTTTTACAATATTAAACTATGGAAATGTATTCCTTTTCCTAAACCAGCTAACTAATCTATAACTAACTTCCAAATCAGTCCCCTTTTTATTTCATTCCCCAAATTTTAACATAATTTACTGTAAATTTCTCACCTTTAGTTTATGCCTTTCTCTATAATTTTTAAGCCAAATATTATTTATATCTAATTAGATTCCTTTCTTTTTTCCATATAAATAACATTTAAATATAAGTACACTAAAATTAACAGTCTTAATATAACTAACTAGTAGAACTAATTACTGAAATTATTTCAAATGCTGAATTAATATTTAACGGGTATCTAACGATAATATATATCATAGACATAAAAGACATATAATTTATATCAATCACCTAAAAAGAAAACACACCAAACTCTAGAACTAATTTTCAATCCAGTTCTATTGTCCATATCATTCCCTTTTGCAGCCCTATTTTGATCCTCAAACCAAAATTTACATGGATTTATAAATCTGGATTTAATTGAAAAAATAAATAAATAGATAAACTAGAACCAGGATCTGAAAACTCACCTTACACGGATGGCTTAATTTATACATCACTTCTCTAGATCTACAGTTTCTACCTTCAAATTGGAAATCAGAAAAGCTAAATCTAATATATTAGATTTCTGAAGAATTGGAGGAGAAAGAAAAGTGATGGGGCTTCTTCGCCTATTCAAAAAAATATGGGTTTGAAGGCTAGCCCTGCACGTTTATTTATAGAGAGCCAAAGCAACGTCGTCCATTCATTTAAAGCGATTGAAATCTAGCCGATAAAAACAAGCAAAACGCGTCGGTTTGACGTGTCTAGCCTTTTTGTTTTATACATATCAATTTATTTCTTCTATTTTTAAGCGTAATAAATTATTAAACATTAACTTTTAACCATTGCATATTCATTCCAATTTATTTCGATCAATTGCTTAACACATATTTATTTTAAAATTTAAATGTTGCTAATTAATGTAAAATAATTTCCTTTAATTGCTGATTTGATTAACATTGTCTACTAATGTTAATTGATTACCTCTAATTGCTGATGTCAATTAATTTCCTTTATGACGCACATTTATTTTGAAATTCAAACATGCATTATTTCTGGAATTTATGCGTGCATATATTTATAAACAAATATATTTACACACATTTACGCTAATAACTTTTTTTCGATATGGAACTTCGAACGTCAATAACTTTTTCATACGAACTCCGTTCGAGGCATATTATATATGTAAATTAATTAAAAAAATTCTACAAACACAATGGTATAAGTTTCGAAGCCATATTCTCACAATTCCAAAAACGCTTATTTTCACTGTTTATAATTATTTGATTATTTAATTTATCAGAAAATGCGGGGTGCTACATTCTCCTACCCTTTAGGAAATTTCATCCCCGAAATTCGAAAAGGGTAAAACTATGTAATTTCTTGCATCAAACACATCCATCTTGTGTACATCCAATTTTACGACCATCCATGTCACGACCCGATTTTTCGACGCTCGAAAATCGACATCAATATGTCCACTATATTAAATGTCGAACAATCGAACGTCAGAAAACCGACCAAAATGGAAAGAAGAAGGAAGTAGAAGAAGAGAAAGCAAAAACAACAACAGAATCTCACAATCGTAGTGGAACAATATATAATAGATAAATGATTGAATCTTTATACAAAAAGAACCGTATTTGTTATATACATTACAATCATTAGAGTACAACAAAATTCATAGCACAAACTGGACAGTTATCATAACCTGTCCTCACAAAAGCTGACTATGCAGTTAACCATATACAGCGAAATATATATCAAATACATGTGATACGTCTTGCCATCCATCTCGTCTCTTGAGCATTATAGTAAAATAACACTCGATAAGTCTGGAAAACTAGCGTGAGAAAACACACTCAACTAGATTATTAAAGTTTTCAAAATCCTTTTGAAATCAAAGATATCTCGTAAGATCAAGCCACAAATAAACATGTTGGGTTTTTAGCTTACGATAACCAAAACATTTCTTAACAAATCCTCTGATATTATAGTAGTGTCTATATACAAATACTTATTCAAAAAGTCGAAATCGTTACATTCACTAAATTCCAGCATAATAGGTATACAAACAAGTCCGAAGGCACTTATTGGAGATTGGGTTTCCATCAACGGAAGGGCAACTGGGGTACCGCCCATCATGGCACCTAGTCTAGATCAGAGTATCGAGGCACTACCATAATCCCCTGCAACAGAAGACCGAAGCTACCCCTTAATGGATAGTCCAAATAAGATCACCCCACGGTTGGGATCAGCAACCGCCCACACATCCGAAAAAAAGGGAAATCTAGACAGGGATGACCTTACCCTAATTGGTTGCTAGCCACTTAGCCTTGCTGCACCTCCCCAGTTTTAGTCTTTCCAGGTTGACGAGGCTTGAGGCTCTGCATTACCTTTTAAGCACACATTCACTTAGAATGCTCACCGTCCCCCTGACGATGTTTTGATAGCAATCGTCCGTACAAGTCCGTTCTTGGTCCAAACGGAACCGAAGGCACTACTCTTACTACATCTGTTTTGGAATTACCCTCAAGATTAGTAGTGATTAGCCCTTGTACTTCATTGCTCCATTTTCAACTCCAAGCTCTTGTCTTCCTCACGAAAATGTCTAAATCGGATTGAAGTGGTTTTCGAGAAATTAATCCCAATCCCGGTCTCTTCAAAACGATCAGCGCATTGGCCAATATTGATAGTCGGTTATTTGACTATCAATAACATCCACAAACAACCATCAGGCCTTAATAATTTTGCCAAATTATTTATTTCAAAATACCTTCGTAAGATATTTTTCTACACTTCAACCCTTTGAAAATAGTTTCAAATCATTTTTCTCTCACAGAATAAATTTTCACCCAATTTTTTTATTTCCACTTAAAATCACAAGCCTTGATACCTTATATTTTTAAATAATTTAAATCACTTTATCCAAAAATATATACTTTAAAACACTTAAAATAAAAATTATTCAAAACACTTTATTCAAAATACTAGTTATGAAATTCTTTACTAATTTTTCAAACCTAAATTTTTGGATTTGAAAAATGCTTCAGAGATACTTTCTGAAGTAGATGGTAATAGAGTAATCCTTGATCATAATTTCCAGTATGAGTACTAGTCGTAGTCATTTTTTCGTGCCCAAGAAGTCAAGCAAGAATGAGGGCTCCAAAGTTTGGTAGCTCAAAGGAAGCAAAACCTGACTTATGAGGACTTGCATGTCTACATCAAACTTCCACCAAACTACCTTTAAAATTAAACTACTTTATAAAATATAAATATTTAATAATTATCTTTTAAATCATAATACCAATTTAACCTTTAAAATAATTACTACTATAATTAACTTAACAAATATTTACCTTTAAAATTTTAACCAACTTAAATAATAAATTCTGAAAAACATTCTTTTAAAACAACCTTAAACTCTTAACACATACTTAAAAATCTGCTTTGAAAACATACTTGGCATTTTAGAAAAATACACTTCCCATTCGAAAGTAGTCCATTTAATCAATTACTAAATCCATCTCGATTTATCCCAATTTAATTCACATCTCAACCCGTAAATTTCTTTCCCACACCTTTAGAAAAACAAAACCACTGCTTATTTTTAAAATAAATTACCCATTCCTTATAAATTATCATCTTGAATTTAAACTTCCAAATTATCCTCTGATAAATATTTCTCTTTATTCATAAACCCCATTTATAAATTCCATAATCATACTCCTTTAATCCCACTTTCATCACTTGGTCGGTTTTCAAATCGATTTTCAAAACTAACTCCATTTTAAAATAAATTCCTTTACTTACCAAAATTTATTTCAAAACCCATTAATTCCATATTCACTTCTATATTTATGATTTAAAATCTTATTTTAAACTGAAATATCCGCTTCATACTTCATTCAAAATTCTCCCCTTTTTATTTCTTCCCAAACATTTTAAATCTTAAATTTTGAAAATAAAATCCTTTAAAATTTACCAATATCAGTTAAGTATCCAAAACTTTTTTATTTTCATTTATTTAAAATCTATATCTTCATTTCCGTACTCAGAATTTATTTAATAGAATTTAAAAATAAAATATTTATACTTTTCCAAATTCAATCTTTAATTTACCCAAATTCACTATAATTATTCACTTAAAATTTTCCCTCTTTATTTCCTTTAAAAATCCAAACTTTATATATTTTTCATTTTCTCAAAATACAAATATATATTCAACTAAGCCATAGCATTCAATAATTTCAATTCCCAATATAATCAATATAACCCATCACATTTTAATACATGAATCACATTACTGAATATAAAATAAATTCAACATTTTGAGAAACCTAATTGGATCCCTCCAACTTGTTTCCCTGCATCCACAGATGTTAGCACAATATAAAAATACCAATCCCACTTTGAGGGGGATATCGCGGTATAAAGGGTCATCCACTATTATGCAAACGCATTGGGTCTCATCCTCTATATAATGCCAGAAATCAATCACTCCAAGATATATACACACACACACACACACACACACTACTATATATAATATCACATCCGAACTGATAATAAATTATCAATTCAAGCAACAACCAATAATTTAATTTTAACTATTTAAATTTAAATGGCAATCCAAATGAGTGAGATTAACTCACCTTTGTTTTGTTTGCAACCCATTTCCATCTCGACTTGTTTCCTTCACGATTTCAGACCTTGTATAAACATTTATATGGTTTATTACTATTCGAGATAATCGAACAATTAACTTCCTCTTAATAAATCTTAACTCAATCTAATAATTCTACTTAAACTAATTTTCCTGTAATAAACAAATTCCTAGTTACCAAAATAATTAAATAAGTTTATTAATAAGTTAATTACTAAAATACATTATTTTAAAAAACACAAACTAGCAAATTAAAATATGTAAGTATATATTTATTTACTTTTGGGACTACATACATACTTATAAAAATGAATTATAGATTTCAAAAATCTAGTTTTATATAAACTTTCAACATTCAAAATCTCTATATTTTCAAACCTTATTTATATATATATTTACTAATTTACCTATATATACATACTCTGTTTCTAACTGTATTTACATAAATATTCTATTAAATTAAAATAGAATTGTTTTTATATACTTACTGTAAAATATTTATATATAAGTATTTTACTCTGTAATTTACAAAGCAGCAATCCTCTTTACTGTAAACTAAATTTCTTTCATTAAACCTTATACTCCAATTTTTCATTCACCTACATATATATCAATTCAAAATTAACTGGAAGGAATAAATTCGAGCCTCACTGCTCCAGCCCAAAATGTCACTGCCTCAAACACATCACGATCGAGTTCTAGACAATCGCCTGCTGCCGATCTCACGACCACAACAAAACTCGAGTCCACCGCATATCGTCGCTCCTCTGCAATCCCACTACATGTGCGTGCCATCTCCACTGCCCATGCGACTTCTTCCGCCTTCGCCATCGCGGACCGCAAACCACGCAACCTCCTCAAGTACGACCATCCCTAGATGTCGATAGAAATCGAGCCACAGTTCGATGTAATTCCCCCTCGTATTCGATTGAGGAATGAGTTGATTGCGTACCCTATTTATAAGAAGTCGAACGGCTTCAATTTGGGCAATTCGTCATGATTTCGAACTGAGAATCGGTTGAGGAAAAAAATAAATCGCGATTTCTAATTCGAAGGGAAGAAGAGCACATCGATTTTTTTTGAAGTTGCTCGGTTTTTGATTTGTAGAGAGGGAAGAAAAAGGGGAAAACTAGATCGGCCATTCCCTTATCTTCCTTTAACTACGTTTCGTTTTTCTATTTTTTTTGATTTGAAAAGTAAGTAGGTTGGGTTTTTAAAAAAAAGAAAGGAGGAAAGATGCTTGTGCGATGGAGATGCCTTGCGTGCCATAGTCAATTAGCTACAGCGATTTGAATAAAGGCAAAAAGTTCTAACGTGACACGAAACACAGCTAAATGTTGGGTAGTATATATGAATATATATATATATATATATATACACACACATATTTAATTTATTTCAAATTTAAATTGTCTCGAAAAATGCAACTTAAAATTTTGACCTCCTAACGAGGCATACCGTTAAGCATTTATAATGTTATACCCCTATTTCGAACACAATGGAAAAGGTTTCGAGTCCTAATTCGATCTTATGGAGAAGATAGCTTTTTGAACCCAGTTATTATATTAAATTTTTGACATAAGTTTCAGGGCGTTTATATATCGTACAATCACACGACAACTCCAAATGCTACGAAATTTGAAATCCAATAATAATACAATGTTATAGATCCAATGGAACTGGTTTTGTCGAATTCCAAGATGTTGCTACGGAAGGCTATTTTTAAATGTCAATTTAAACAATATATTTTTAAAACTGAACAAATCACTTTCAAATCCAAATTTAAAAGTTCTATCACCTTCACTATTCAATATAAATTTTATAAGCCATTGAAATATTTTTAACAAGCTTTTAAATTTCATATTCAATACTTTACCAATTCCCAATTATTAATCCAATAATTAAATTATCCAAAAATTGGTGATATTTGAAATTCAAGTTAAACATTAACTTTCAAATATTTAAAATCGATTAATATTCCAATCAAGTATCTAAAAATTCTGGGTCGTTACATTCCTTCCCCTTAAAAGAATTTTGTCCTCTAAATTATTAAGAAGAATGATCCATAACCCGTTAACTATTTTCCCAATCCAAATAATTTTCAACGACTACCCAAAACCAAACAGTTTAACAACACCCAAACAAGCTTTTTATTAAAGACACTATCACTATAACTAACTTTCCAAACTCATCCATAAGTTCCAAACAATATTACTTACTCACCCATTCAAATTATAATTTAAAACCAAATTTCAAATTATCAAAATTTTCTAACTTCCTAAATTTTTAAATTTTTTTGTCAGCGTCTCCTTTGCACGGCTAGTTCGGTACGACTACAAAATGCCCCTACGGGCCCCCAGATTCAAAAAGAAAATAAAAGCCAAATGGCTGGATTAGAAAACCATGAAATTTCCTATGCCAATTTAAATACATACCTTTTGTCGAGCAATTCAAATTTATCTTCCTAAATCTAAATTATCAATTTCCTTTTTTACTTTTAAATACCTGTATACTACTTTGCAATATTATCCAATCACAACATTCATAATCATTTTATACATTTCTTTACAACAATTCTAATATCTATTTCATTCAAGCCCGTACGATGCACATATATCATCCATACACAATACCAAATCCGATCGCTCACTCAATCACACAATTTCACTTTCGAACTAGTATCTTCCATCCGATTTCCTAATGCGGACTCAGAGCTGGTTTCTTGATCAGAAACCATCATTCTCCTTGCATAGCCATATACTATGATAGAGAATTTCCATAATCAATCAAAAATCCATATTCCTAGTCCACCGTCGAAAATTGAGTGAAAAATCCCAAATCGGATCGGTATAACTACCTTGAAATTCTGTGCTCAAATCTAGATCAAATCATTATGCGAATAAAATAATATACGTACATCCCACGTATTTTGCCCTAATTGATTACTAGATATATCAATTCTATTTTATTCACATTTATATTGATTTCCATTCACCTATTCACAAATATCTTATTTCACATTTTACTTAATCTTTATCCAAATACCCATTATATTCTCAATATAAAATTTTAAGTTCACCATCCACTAATTTGTTTCCAATCCAATCCAACTTAAAATCTTTTCAACTTACTAATTTTAATTAATCATTTTATTTCCACATTTAGTTTCAAATCTCAAATAAAATTTTATTTAGACTTTTCCTCAAAATTCACTTTCACTTAACTTAATTCAGTTTAATTCCAATTCAATTCAAACTTTTAAACTTCTATTAGTTCTCCAATTGTTTACATTCCACTTACTAGTCTCTTTAATTTACTACATTTAATTGGCTTACATTTCTGACTATCTTGTTTTCACACTAGTTTAATTCAATTCTTCTTTAAGTTAAATTTTATTCCAATAGATTTCAAATTTTATAGGTTATCAAACACGTTATATTTCATAAAAAAAATTAATTTAACTTCCAGAGTTTAAACAATTGCTTAAATATTTAAAATATTTTTGAAGTCATATATACCCAAACCAAATTATTCCTTGCATTCCAAAATCAAACCCAAATTTGCAAACAAATACCATTCAAAACATTCAGGTAGCAATCCCTCTCTTGGAAACTCGAAAATGAACATCGATGATGCTGCAGTCATCACCGAAGTTATTTTCCAGCGTCCAAAGCGAGTTCGGTGCTTTTACTCTCTTTTAAAACCTTATATTTTTAAATTCCAAATCTCGCCAGATTTCATATCCAATTCAAAAATATTTCCCAAAAGTATCACTATTACTCCCCCCATTACAACAAAAATACCATATTACAATGCCTATTTTACAACGGGAACTAGTTGCCCGTTGTAAGAGAAGGCTATTACAACGGTCTATTTAGGACCGTTGTAACAGATGCCCTATATAATGCCCTTTTCACAACGGGCAATGACTGCCCGTTATAATAGAATGCTATTACAACGGTCCATTCATGCCTGTTGTAATACTCATTAATTAAAATCAAACTCTAACTCAAAATCGAACTTGAAGTCTGCATATTGGTAACGATGGTCGTGATTGATGAGGTAAGGTGATTCAGGTGATTGGCTGCTGTGTGGTCGTGATTCTAGTGATGTCATGGTGGTGGTGGAGATGTTACTTTAGTTTCGAAGTGTTCGAGTGGTTGTTGGAAATTGGCAGTCGTGATTTGTCAGGTGTTCGTGGTGTTGCGGTGAGGTTGAAGGAGTTCGACTCGAGGTTGTACTGGGGGAATGGAAATGGAGTTTGAAGCAATGTCGAGTTCAGTTGGATCTGCTAAAGTCAGAGGTGAATTTGGATGAAATCACGGGTTACAGGTTCGATGACATGGGGTAATTGCAGAGATGATTGCTGTTTGAATTGCAAGGTGGTTCGAGAGGTGGATAGAGGTGCTGCAAATGGGCAGCAGTAGTGGGGATTCTGATGCGGCGACTTGCGGTTGAAGTTGGTGATTTGGGATGCTCGGCTATGGATTTTAATGTTTTGGTGTTGCGTGGGTTTGGGGTAATTAAAGTAGCGGTTGCCTGTGGATTGAAGATAGGGTGTTGGTAGTAGTTTGTGATGGTGGTTGCTGAGGTAGTCTAGCAGTGATAGAGTGCAGCATACTGTCTTGTGGAAGTAGTAGTGTGTGGTCTCTTTGGTGATGTAGGGGTGAAGTAGAAATTGGGGATTTTGATTGAGGTATGTTTGTTATGTGGTATTATATAAAGTGCAGGGGGATTTGTATGGTGTTGGCAGTAGTTTTGTATTGAAATTATGATGATTTCTGGTTTGGTCATGGGTAGGAGGACTGGATTTTATAGCTTTGGTGATTTGGAAGATAAGCTGGGCAGTGTGATGTTCGCTGGTGGTTGGCAAGGGGCAGAGGTGGATTGTCAGGGGAATAAGTAAGCAACAATGGAGTGTTGTGGAGATGCGGTTTGATATGTACAACAGTCACCAGGCAGGGGATTAGATGATGGTTGGAAGTTGTTTGTATGTTCGTAGGCTTGTACGTGTAACAGCAGTCTTAGTTTTGATGCTTGTCGTATGAAGTGGAAGGTTGTAATTCCGGTGTATATGAATGAAGGGGATGGACTATGATGGTGGATTTGTGGTGGTCAGTAGTTATGTTGGTGGCAAATTATGGATGTAGAGATGGTTTTACAAACTGTGATGAAGTGAGGTTTGCACAGTTTGGATGGCGATGAGGGGAAAAGTTTGCACAGTTTGGATGGCGGTTAGGGCGGTAGCGATCGCTGTTGTTCGGTGCGACGAGGAGATATTCGTGGATTAAACTGCTTCGATTGTAGGTAGGTTCAAGATCGGAGGCTGCGATTTGGCAGAGGGTGTTGCGGTCGAGAATCAGGTTTTGCGGTGAACTCGCAACTTGATTCGACTTCAGGTTGAGATGTTGAGAGGTGAAGTGGTGGCGGATATAGTGTGCGGGTGATTGGCAGTCTATAGGTGAATTGGCGATCGAGTATCCGGACTCCCATCCTATCAGTTCCACCAGGAAATAGCAAACAACTACTTGAAGGTATTTGATTATTTCACTATAGTTTCATTCTAATAACCATATTGTTTTACATGTGTATTAAGTAAGTAAATCATCATGTGTAGACTAAGATTTAACAATGATAAATTGTTCTTACAATAATGGAAATCCTTGCACTATTTTTTCCATATGTACTTAACATCAATCATCTTTTTCAAGTTAAGTTCTAATTTCAGCATGTATTAATATTATTTCCATTATATCGATCTAAAAAGTTATCTAGTAGATTATAGATAAATATCAGTAAGGAAAAATTGAGCCAATTATTTCATTATTAAGACCAAGTAGATGAATATCCACTTTCAACCACCAAAATAAGAATTTTGCATGTCATGTATTATTGTTTATGGTAATATAATGAGTATATTACTTTTAATTATTATTTTTTAGGCTTTCAGAATGAAACAATACTCTGTGAAAACTAAGGATTTTTCTGATATCGGTATTACACTTACAATTCAAAGATCTTAACGAAAATATTGCTTACCTATAAGCAATTGCGGACTGTGCCACATCAACTTCAGATACTGATAGTGAAAACGTTGGTAAATCACTGAAACATGACAATTTTGTTCAGGATATGATGGTAGAATTTTTCTAAACAATACTATTAGTTAGTGGGATGTTCTCTTCACATATTACCAATCTGGTAAATGTTAAGCATCGATAAACAAAGTTACTATAGAAGTTAAGCTCCTAAATATTCAAAGATGTCCTAATGTTGTAGGATTTTCCAAATGTGAATTGTGATGCCCGAGATCTTATATAACATGTATGGAAATGGAGACAAATAGTTGCCTCAACAACAGATGAAATCATATACGCTATCTCAATTAGTCAGACAACAGATTATAACAAATATAGTTGAATTATTAAACAATCTAGTACAATCATAACAAATATGTTTTTTTTTCAACATGAATTGCGCTTGTAGTTATTGTTTTGGAGAGAAATGTTGACATAGCAATATCATTTCTTATAGTCATATTATTAATACAATCTAGAACCATACTCATGTAGGGAGGTTTGTAGTATCAACCAATGTTGTTTTGTTCTTCTGCATCAGCTTTTGTTTCCACTTATGAGCATATATAGATACGATGGACCAGAAATTAACATCAGCTAAGCAAAGGCAGAAGCAACGATTCTTCATGAAGTCCTTAAACAAAAGAACTATGGTACTGAAGAGATAATTAGAATCTTGATTACAAGGAACAAAAGAACTATGGTCTAGTACGATAATACTTGGAACATGATACTTGTAGCCGGTTGTTATGTGTTAATGCTTATGTATTTGGCTGTTACGTAACTAGTTTTCATGTGTATGTTAGAACTATGTCAATGTAAACTTATCTAACTTTTTAGAATGTGTTGGAGTTTTATGACTCTAGCTTTATTTAGACTTTTCGTATGTGATTTTGGTTGTTTTCTAATAATATTTATTACTCGTTAAATTATTCATTATTGGTATGGATATACTGCATGGATGCTGCTATTTTTTTTAATTTGCATTTATTTTACAACGGTCGGAGCATGTTGTTATACAACCTTTTTACAACGGTCAGAGCATGTTGTTATATGAGCTTTTTACAATGGTCCATGCATGTTGTCAAAAGGGATTTTGCAACGGTCAATGCATGTTGTCAAAGAGTCTATTGCAGGCCCAATGACCGTTGTAAAAGGGTGTATTACACCGGCCCTTCACAACGTTTATTGCCCGTTGTAAAATACACTGGACTTATTACAACGCGGCCTAATACAACGGGCGCATGCCCGTTGTGAAACACATATTACAATGGGCATTGCCCATCATAGAAAGGCTGTTTTGTTGTAGTGTCCAAAACTTTTGAAAACCATTTCCAAACTCAAAGGAATTTAATTTCCAAACTTTCAAATTTCAAATCCTTCCAATCTATATTCAAATATTACTCTGGAATTTTATCTCATTTCAATTATAAATCAGATTTATAATTCACATTTACAACTTCATTTTGTTATACAAATTTATTTCTCATCCTCTAGTTATAATTTCACTTTCTTATTTAATTCTTACAACAATAATGATAATAACTTAATATTATCACTTCCTAGCGACCAAGCAACTATATACTATAATAATTTATAAAAATTATTTCTTTTATATACAAAAATAGTTTGGGCAAAATTATTTCATTTACCCACTTTTAAAAACAATACTATGTCGGTCTATCTTGTTTAAGAGTTTAGAAAAACCTATCGATGACAGGGTGTCCCATATATCAACCAGAATCCATAAACACTCAACCGATAAGTCAACACAATATAAACAATTTATATTCACTAACAAATATGTGCTCATATCTATTAATACACTCAAACTCATTCTAGAGTACTACGGACTCTATTTTTAATGAGTAATCCCCACCAGAGCCAAGGTTCTCGCTTAACCTTCAGCTCTGATACCAAAATGTCATGATCCGATTTTTTGACGCTCCAAAAGCGACAGCAATACGTCCACTGTATTAAATGCCGAATGATATAATGCCGAAAAACCGACTGAAAGGGAAAGAAGAAGGAGGTAGAAGAAGAGAAAACAAAAACACCAACCGAATCTCACAATCGCAGCGGAAAAATATATAATAGATAAAGGACTGAATCTTTATACAATAAGAACTATATCTGTTATATACATTAGATCATCAGAGTAAACAAAATTCATAGCATACAACTAGACAGTTATCATAACCTATCCTCACAAAAGTTGACTATGCAGTTAACCATACATAGAGAAATATATATCAAATACGTGTGATATGTCTCACTATCCAGCTCGTCTCCTGAGCTCCATAGCAGTCCATCCAGAATCTGTACTCTATAATGCTCCGTCTGACCTGAGCATTATAGTAGAATAACACCCGAGTCAGTCTGGAAAACCAGCGTGAGAAAACACACTCAATTGGATTATTAAAGTTCTCAAAATCCTTTTGAAATCAAAGGTATCTCGTAAGACCACACCATGAATAAACATGCCTGGTTTTTAACTTACGATGACCAAAACATTTCTTAACAAATCCTCTGATATTATAGTAGTGTCTATATACAAATACTTATTCAAATAGCCAAAATTGTTACATTCCTTAAATTCTTGCATTAGGTATACAAACAAGTCCGAAGGCACTTATTGAAGATTGGGTTTCCATCAATGGCAGGGTTACTGGGGTACCGCCCGTCACAGTACCTGGTCTAGATTAGAGTACCGAGGATCCACGCTGATCCCCTGCAACACAAGACCGGAGCTGCCCTTACTGGATAGTCCAAAAAAGACCGCTTTGCCATTGGGATCAGCAACCGCCGACATAGCCGAAAAAAGGGACATCTAGAAAGAGATGACCTTACCCTAATTGGTTGCTAGCCACTTAGCCTTGCTACGCCTCCCCTGTTTTAGCTATTCCCGGTTGATGAGGCTTGAGGCTATGCGTTACCTTTTTAGCATACATTCATTAAGAATGCTCACCATCCCCCTGACGATGTTCTGATAGCATTCGTCCAGACAAGTCCGTTCCTGGTCCGAACGGAACCGAAGGCACTACTCCTACTACATCCGTTTTGGAATCACCCTCAGAATTAGTAGCGATTAGCCCTTGAACTTCACTGCTCCATTTTTGACTCCAAGCACTTGTCTTCCTCATGAAAACGTTTAAATCGGATCGAAGTTGTTTTCGAGAAATTAATCCCGATCCCAGTCTCTTCAAAACGATCAACGCATTGGCCAATATTGATAGTCGGTTATTTAATCATCAAATAACATCCACAAACAACCATCAGGCTTTAATAATTTCAAAAATTATTTATTTCACAATATTTTTACAAGATATTTTTCTACACTTCAACCGTTTGAAAATAGTTTCAAATCACTTTTCTCTCGCGAAATAAATTTCCACCCAATTGTTTTATTTCTACCGAAAATCACCAAGCCTTAATACCTTATATTTTTGAGTAATTTAAATCACTTTATCCAAAAATATATACTTCAAAACACTTAAAATAAAAACTCTTCAAAACACTTTATTTAAAATACTAGTTATGAAATTCTATACTAATTTTTAAAATAAAAACTTTCGCCAAACTACCTTTAAAATAAAACTACTTTATAAAATATAAATATTTGATAATTATCTTTTAAATCATAATACCAATTAAACCTTTAAAATAATTACTACTATAACTAACTTAATAAATATTTACCTTTAAAATTTTAACCAACTTAAACAATAAATTCTCAAAAACATTCTTTTAAAGCAACTTCAAACTCTTAACTTATACTTAAAAATCTGCATTGAAAACGTACTTGACTTTTTAGCAAAATACACTTAACATTCCAAAATAGGCCATTTAACCAATTAATAAATCCTTCTCGATTTATCCCAATTTAATTTACGTCTCAACCTGTAAATTTCTTTCCCATACCGTTAAAAAAATAAAACCACTATTTATTTTTAAAACAAATTACCCATTCCTTATAACTTCTCATCTTGAATTTATACTTCCAAATTATACTCTGATAAATATTTCACTTTATTTATAAACCCTGTTTATGAATTCCATAATCTCATTCTCCTTTAATCCTATTTTCAACACTTACTCGGTTTTCAAATCGATTTTCAAAACTAACTTCATTTTAAAATGAATTCCTTTACTTACCCTAATTTATTTCAAAACCCAATAATTCCATATTCACTTCTATATTTATGATTTAAAATCTTATTTTAACCTGAAATATCCACTTCATACTTCATTCAAAATTCTTCCCTTTTTATTTCTTCTTAAACATTTTAAATCTTAAATTTGAAAATAAAATCCTTTAAAATTTGTAGACAATATCACTTAAGTCTCCAAAACTCTTCTATTTTCATTTATTTAAAATCTCTATCTTCATTCCATACTCAGAATTTATTTAATAGAATTTAAAAATCTAACTTTTATGCTTTTCCAAATTCAATCTTTAATTTACCCAAATTCACTATAATTATTTACTTAAAAATTTCCCTTTTTATTTCCTTTAAAAATCCAAACTTCATATATTTTTCGTTTTCTCAAAATACCAATATATGTTCAACCAAGCCATAGTATTCAATAATTTCAATTCCTAATATAATCAATATAATCCATCATAGATTATCACAAAAATCACATTGCTGAATATAAAATAAATTCAACATTTTAAGGAAGCCAGTTGGATCCCTCTAACCTGTTACCCTGCATCCACAGATGTTAGCATAATATAAAAATACCAATCTCACTTCGAGGGGGATATCGCGGTATAAAGGGTTATCCGCTATTATGCGGGGTGCATAGGGTCTCATCCGCTATATAGCGGAAATCAGTCACTCCAATATATGTGTATATATATACACACACATACTACTATATATAATATCTCATCCAGACTGATAATAAATTATCAATTCAAGCAACAACCAATAATTTAAATTTAACTATTTAATTTAAATGGTAATCCAAATGAGTGAGATTAACCTACCTTTTTTTTGTTTGCAACCCATTTCCATCTTGACTTGCACGATTTCAGACCTTGTATAAACATTTATACGGTTTATTAACATTTGAGATAATCGAACAATTAATTTCCTTTTAATAAGTCTTAACTCAATCTAATAATTTTACTTAAACTAATTTTCCTATAATAAATAAATTCCTAGTTACCAAAATAATTAAATAAGTTTACTAATAAGTTAATCACTAAAATACATCATTTTAAAAAAACAAACTAGCAAATTAAAATATGTAAGTATATATTTATTTACTTTTGGGACTACATACATACTTATAAAAATGAATTATAGATTTCAAAATTCTAGTTTTATATAAACTTTCAACATTCAAAATCTCTATATTTTCAAACCTTATCTATATACATATTTACTAATTTACCTATATATACATATTCTGTTTTTAAATGTATTTACATAAATATTCTATTAAATTAAACTAGAATTTTTTTCATATACTTACTACAAATATTTATACATATACATATATACATATATATATATATATTACTCTGTAATTTACAAAACAATAATCCTCTTTATTTTAAAAATAAATTTCTTCCATTAAAACTTATACTCTAATTTTTCATTCATATACATACATATCAATTCAAAATTAAACTGAAGGAATAAATTCGAACCTCACTGCTCCAGCCAAAAATGTCGCTGCCTCTAACACATCACGATCGAGTACCAGGCGATCGCCTGCTGCCGATCTCACGACCACAACAAAACTCGAGTCCACCGTGTATCGTCGCTCCTTTGCAACCCCAATGGATGCGCGCGCCACATCCACTGCCCATGCAACTCCTTCTGCCTTCGCCATCGTGGACCTCAAACCATGCAACCTCCTCGAGTACGACCACCCCTAAATGCCGATAGAAATCGAGCCAGAGCTCGATGTGATTCCCCCTCGTACTCGATTGAGGAAAGAGGTTATTGCGTTCCCTATTTATAAGAAATCGAACGGCTTCAATTTGGGCAATTCGTCATGATTTTGAACTGAGAATCGGTAAAGGAAAAAAATAAATCACGATTTCTAATTCGAAGCGAAGAAGAGCACAGCGATTTTTTTAAAGTTGTTTGGTTTTCGATTTGTAGAGTGGGAAGAGAAAGGGGAAAAATGGATCGTCCATTCCCTTGTCTTCGTTTAACTGTGTTCGATTTCTCTTTTTTTAATTTGAAAAGTAGGTCCGTTCTTAAAACAAAACGAAAGGAGGAAAGATGCTGGCGTGATGGAGATGCCTTGCATGCCACAGACAATTAGCTACAGCGATTTGAATGAAGGCAAAAAGTTCTAACGTGACATGAATTACAGCTGAATGTTGGGTCGTATATGTGAATATATATATATATATATATATATATATATATATATATATATATATGTTAAAGGGACATTTTACTAGAAGGGCAAACTTTGCAGTCCAATTAATTTCTAGGACACGCATCCACAGAAATTAATTTTAAGGCCAAAGTCAGCAGAATAATTACTTTGAAGGACAAAGTCAGTAGTCCAATTACTTTCAAGGACATAATTTCATAGGTTTTAGGTCTTCGAAACTAATTATTTTTCATTTTGTCCTTAAAAGTAATTATTTCAGTTGTGTGTCCTAGAAACTAATTGCACTTGCTAAAGAGGCCCTTGTGGCTAATTTTCACTATATTAAATTTATTTCAAATTTAAATCGTCTCGACAAATGCAACTCAAAATCTTAACCCCCTAATGAGGCGTTTCGCTTGGCATTTATAATGTTATACCCCTATTCCGAACGCATTGGAAAATGTTTCGAGTCCTAATTCGATCGTATGGAGAAGATAGCCTATTGAACCCAGTTATTATATTAAATTTTCAATATAAGTGTCGGTACGTTTATATATCATATGATTACACGACAACTCCGAATGCTACGAAATTAGAAATCCGATAATAATACTATGCTACGGATCTAATGGAACCGGTTTCTTCATATTTTGAGATTGTGCCTCGGAAGGCTATTTTTAAATGTCAATTTAAACCATATATTTTTAAAACTGAACAAATTACTTTCAAATCCAAATTCAAAAGTTCTATCACCTTCAATATTATAAATATAGATTTTATAAGCCATTGAAATATTTTTAACAAGCTTTTAAATTCCAGATTCAATACTTTACCCAATTCCCAGTTATTAATCCAATAACTAAATTACCAAAAATTTGTGATATTTGAAATTCAAGTTAAACATTAACTTTTAAATATTTGAAATCGATCAAATATTCCAATTTCAAATATCTAAAAATTCCGGGTCATTACAATCTGTGTCCTTGTGCAAAGTGTCATTAAACATAAAATATATGCTTGTACACGAATTTCTAAGCGGTACCTCCTATATGAATCATTTTCTTCTTTAAAAACTGCTTTTTAAAATACGATGCACACATCCAAAATATACTTGAAATTTTTATATGAATGCAATCTTTTGAAAACTCAAAACGTTTTTGATCCAATTTTTTCCACACTCCTACTGGATAAGGGAATAGTTCAACGAATTTTACATCGAAATTCTACCACACAACTTGTAATATTCGAATTTAAAAAAAAAACTAATTTTCCAAACTTGATTTCTTATGTCAGAAAGAAGGTAGAAAATAGAAAAACCTCACATTTTCTCATTTCACTTTTCCACACATCTTTCTCCGTACTTGGAACTTGCGCTACTATTCTATAAAAACCTCTATTTTCTTTCTCAAGCACAGTTCATATATGAAAAAAATTCTTTTCAAATTTTTATATTGACGTTTCCGTCGCTTTCTTTAGATTTTATGGTTTTTCTTTTAGTTACTTTTATCTGCTTTTACTTTTCTTTTGTTATTTACGTCCTATGTTCTTATTCTCTTCTTGTGAACATCATGGAAAAAGAGCATCATACTAATCATCATTGATTTACTACAATAGAACTAAATGCTTACATAGGAGTACAATCTCATAACCAAAAGAGAAAATAAGTCCTACTATAAAGTGATACTAGATAGGTAACTATAGTAGCTAAACACAGCTATCACCTAGGGCTATGAGGCCTAGGACGATGTCCATCCTAACATAGAAAGGTCCTACTCTAGGAATCCAAGTAACTCATATGCTTCCCCTGCCGTCTATTACTCGTTACTAACTTACGCTATATTACTCACAATGAATAAGATATATTCATCTCTTTCATTCTATATCAAAATGGAATAACCAAGTCTCATTTACTGCAATAAATAAGGATTTCAATCTATGCAATCTCTATCTAAAGCAACTAAGCTTGGGGAAATTTTCTCTCTACCTTTACCTTTCATTTTTTTCCCAACTAAGGTCTACCTATTCCAGCCCCGTGTGTCTTACTATCTTACTAATATCACTTCACTATTCTTTTATAGTCTACAAACATGAAGAAACATTACCAGGTTCTCACTAGTGTCATATACACTTTATGGGTACTTTTATTATTACTACTAAAATTAATCGCTACTATCTCCTACATAGCCTTATACTTTTCCCGTCATACCTAGGAAACGATTCATATCTACTCCATATTTAGAAGTTTGGTTTAGTATTTATCATTTCATTTCAAAAATTAAAGCTTCTAAATTTTTGAAACACAAAATTCTTGCCTTCAAAAGTGTTACTCTGAAGTTTCTATTAAATTCAAACGTACATGGTTACTTAACATTTTATCTTTCTAGACTTGCCTCTTTACAGCTCTTTGAATATAAATTATTCTCCATATCTAGAGGGGAAAACTTACAAATTCTAAGTTCAAAACTTATTCATCTTTTCCTTTTAAAGACCTTTAGAGCTTTCCATAAAAAAATAGGATTTTTTAAATTTAACTGTTTGCTATGTTTTTCTCTTCCAAAAACTTATTTACTTTCTCACCAAACCATTTTTCATTAAAACATACCTTTCTTGTCTTTAAAACATTTTTTTCTTGACTTCCAAAAATGTCCTCACATGTTTTCAAAACATCTTCTTTTCATAGATTTTCAAATTTACGAAAACTGGAGTAGATAAGAACAATTATTTTATCAAAAATCCCTTTACTTTCTTACTCTTCTAATTACCTAACCTTGGAGGAGTTTCTAACTTACTACAAATGGATGCACATAATCAATGAAAAAATATGAAATTTCCATTGCTTAGCTTTTCTACTAAGGCTTTGTATAATATCACTCCTAACAAACACTGTCTCTAATTATTACACTTCTTATTACACCTAATGGTTTTATACCTTAATTTATTAGAACTACTTTCTCTTATGAGAAACCACTAACGCTAAAACCTTCTATGAATCCTGTAAAAGAAGATTTCAAGTTTATTTAAAATTAAAAGGAACTTATTTTATATTTTACGGAAATAGGCTATACAAAATATGGTGTTTTCCATACCTCGTACATCTCTTTCATGTATTCCTTATAAATTGCACAAAACATCTTTATTTGTGATTTGATTTTATAGAAAATTATATCATTATGCATTTCAATTCAATAGATTAAAGTATGTTTAATCTATATTCACTTTCAGTAGACATTTCCTACGAAATTCATTAATTCCCTAATATTTAACTTACACCTTATTATTTTTTAGAAGAACTCATTTTCAAAACTGTTTAGTATTTTTATAACTAGAAAACATTTTCATATACTTATTTAAATAATAAGTGCACTTACAAACCACTTTCTATGCCTAGAAATTACCTTCAAAACATATTTTTATTTGGGTCAAAATAGATGTTGCGTACACCGTTACAACAACCCAAAAATACTAGTATATGGATTCAATTAAAATAAATATTAATAAATCCCATATGCTATGTAAAAACATTTCTTTTGGAAGTCAACTATTATAACAATTGTGTCATAGTCCATGCTTCCTTTATTTTTGACGTAAATATCTATTACAAAAATAAATGTTATATCCTACGTTTTCGATACTTAACACACTCTAGGTTTTTTTTAATTTAAAATCTTTGTTTACCTATAAAGAAACTAGCGAGCTATACATGATCTATAATTCTTTAAAAATAATTTCACTTTTAACAAAATTTACATTGTATAAAAACCAATTTAAATTTCGTACCAATTTTTTTCAAAAACACAATATTTACTTCCTCAAACAGATTAACAGTTATATTTTTCGAATTTTCAATTCCAAAAGTTTCATTTTATTAGGCTGGATGTAAAGTGGATTTTTTCTTACTATCCTAAGAATACCCTTCCTAAACCTTGGAAATCTCATTTCCTTACTAAAATCTCTTATTCCATCCAAAACAAAAAAATACTCTCCCTACTATCCCTAGGGAACTTTCCTACTTCATATAACATATGGATACCAATCTTCTCTCAAAACATAACTTATTGTACACTGTAAATAGGCAATATAATATGGCTCATCATCCTTGGGTCATCCGAAACTCAACTAGCAAACTATGCATAAATATGCTCCTAAATACTTTCCATATGTTAAAATCTATAATTGGGGACTATTTATATTTTATTCAAAAATACAAATACGTTCACTCATATTTCCTAATTTACTTAGGATCTACTAAACTAAGCTTTGATACCAAATGTAAAAACCCGAATCCTAGTGGGTCCGGATTTTTAGCAAGAATGCTAAAATCCAAGCCCACTGACGCCCAAGTTGGGTATTTGGTATCCTGCAAATAGGCAAAGATAAATATATCAAAGCTCAAATAAGTCTCTCACAGCAGAACTAACTAAAATATAATAGTAAATAAATACTTACCAAGATAATAGCACTTTCTAAACAAGTGTCACAAAGCTGGAAAATCTCTGCCATCTACCTAACATGTGGGATGATATGAGGAGGAGTCAAAACTAAAATTCTGGTGAATGGACAAATTACACACTTCTAAGCATAATTCTATACATAACGTTCTATTTCCATTTTCCCTTATATTAGGTTTACTGGGTTTATAATACTCTCGCTCTGAGCATGAATCGTGCCTATCTACTCCTTAGTAGATTAAGACCTAATAACCAATATATATATATATATATATATATATATATATATATATAACTACATGCCCTAAGACCGCATCCATCCTAGGCACTACCCATAGTACCTATTGTATCCTTCTTGAAAAGGATACCATCGTATCGCTACTAAAGCGTACTATAACTACATCTGTAAAGGATAGCTTTGTGAGGACTATAATACAGATGTCCCATTGTCTACTATGGAAACATGAAACTGCATCTGCACTAGTTAATACTAGTGCTCGGATATCCACAATGTACCACCCGATGCGTACCTTTGAGGACTACACGTAATCATTTTGTCTACTTCCTAAATTCCGCCATCAAGGTCTTCCTTGAGAGAAACTCTATTGGGGTTTTTCTATATCTGTAAAGGTCCGCTTTATTAGGCCCATAATACATATATTCTACTTGGTCTGTCTCTTTTCTCATCGTGGCTATGGCCCCACGTAGCCCTCCTCAACTAATCGAAAGACCTCTCAAAAGCTAAGCGGTTGTGTCCTAATGCAAACAATCTAAACATTCAATTGATTGCACCCCTCATCCAATATCTCGATAGTAAAAGAATCGTTGGCCTGTTGGTTTAACTCTATCTTTTCTGAATATGCTCTAACGGATGATCACTTGACCTCTGCATGCGACTATCCTTTTGGGTCCTGCCCACTAAAATCTACTCGTAACTAGGAGTATGGTGTCATACGAATATCATACTCCATCATCAATCTTTTGACTGCCTACAAAGGTCGGCTTCGTTACGCTTACAATGCAAAAGCAGTCAAGGCATACTCTCTTGATGGAACACCTATAGATTTGCTTCCGGGGGTGCATCTTCGTTAGATTTACCCTAGAGGGACATCCTAGAGTATCCTAACGTCCCTTTGAAGTCTTGTACTTCCTTCTAGCCCAAACTGACTAAGTTGGACGTGCTCTTTTTGTACTAATAATCTACGATGAACTGCTTCATTAGGCTCTTTATCCAGATTCTCTTTGGGCTATTCTGAACGCACCTTACGATTTTATTAGACACTACATCTAATCTTTAATTAGCGTTAGTTTACTTTTCTTATTTTGCTAGCTACTTATTTTACGTAATCAGTAAGCCCAGCCCTGCTTATGTGTGAGACCATCAGTCCTAAGCCTAAAAGAGAATGCTACTAGTACAGGCCACTTCCATTATTTTGCTTATTAACTTAGTCCAAGATCTAAGTTTCATAAAATAAGCCTCTTCTATTTCTTTCTTTTTATTATAACCTATGTGCTACAATTATATTTGCAATTGTCACTTTTATATTCTTTTCTTTCTTTTTTGACCTACATGTTATAAATGTAATTACAAGTATCTTTTATCTATTCTAGTCTGTCTTCTTTTATTATGATACTAAATTCTCTTTAGTTCTCTTATAGTATATGGCAGTCTTAGCTTGGGACTACGTCTCACAAATTACTTATCATAATAACTGCTTTACTTTATATTCTACCGTCTACGTAGTAAATGCAGATCTAGTCACATTTTCTGTTTATTATTTCTAGTCTTGTCAAATATTTAACTTGATTATTTTCTCTTATTTAATTTCTTTAACGCTTCACGTTAATCTCTTTTATTCTAGGAAGTAGTTATATTCTATTTGATTGGTTACAAAAACTATGCTGAAATCCATTTCCATGTTTTAATACTAAATAATGTCATAAACAATAACTCGTAACTGCAATATATTTCTTTTATTGTTTCTTTAATTCTTGGATAATGCAAAATACAACAATGACTCTATTTTCCACTAATTCCATTTTTCTTGCTTTTATTCTTGCAATTACTTTTACCGTTTTTCTTACAATATTAAACTATGGAAATGTATTCCCTTTTTTAAACGAGCCAACAAATCTTTCACTAGCTTCCAAATCAAGTTTTTAGACTTCCCCTTTTTATTTCATTCCCGATTTTTAACATAATTTACTATAAATTTCTCTCTTTTAGGTTTATGCCTTTCTCTATAATTTTTAAGCCTAATATTAATTATATTGAATTGGATTCCTTTCTATTTTCCACATAAACAACATTCAAATATAAGTACACTAAAATTTATAGTCTCAACATAACTGACAAGTAGAAATAATTTGTAACAACCCAGTATTTTGTAATTATTTTTAATTGTATATTTTAATTATTTTTAAATTGAATTGCTGATTTAAAAACATTATTATATTTATTAAAAAGAATAAATTTTGTTATTTTAAAAGTATATTTTGATTTTTGTGTGAATTATAATTTCAAACCAGAATAAATAGGATATTTCAAGAAAAAGTGGATTTTTTGTCAATCTGGTCAAACTTTGACTTTTAAATTTAAAATTTCAATATTTGAATATTTGAATTTTATCTTTTGTTATGAAAATATATTAAATTTTAAGAATACTGCTTTTCATTTCGTTGAAATCTGATTTATATTGTCAAAGTTATGTTTTTTATAATATTGTGTGTACATTGATTTATTTAACAATATTGTTCATTTTAATTACTATAAATAATATTTTTATTTGTCATATCTTATTCTAATTTGTATATATATGTGTAATATGTTATGTTATGTATATATTTTATCTTTTAAATATTTTAAAGTGATGTTTGAATTTTTCCAAAGCTTAGTGTATTTATTTTCAATTTTTAAAGCCTAGTTTCTGTTTTTAAGATATTTTCTTAATTTAATTATATTTATTTAAAAATTTATTAATTAATTTTATTCATTCATTATTTTTTGGTTTTTTTATTTTATTTATATCCATTTATATATATATATATATATATATATATAAATGCAAAAAGAATTTGGATGTATGAAGAGTTTTGACCTTTAATGTACCTTGCCTTTTCACCTTCATTTTTGTCTTTTCAGACCAAACAACACATGCATTCAATTGCTGACCTTATCCTCTTTCCTTCAGCTAATCTCCCTCATAATTTTTCACATACAATTCTCCTCATCAAAAATTTCGTCCTCCATACCTGAAGCAAAATTTGGTAATGCTTTTTCCACTTTTTCTTACACAATTTCTTCTTGTTTTATTCATTTTGTTTGCCTTGCCTTCACTTATATGCTCGGCCTGTTGCCTCCTCCTTCACCACCACCTCCATCACCACCTTGTCCAGCTGCTAACACCTCCATCTCCTCTGACCTACCAGGCCATGGCCCTCCCAAAGTTGAAACTCCACAAAAATGCATGCACCACTGGAAAACAACCCAAGCCGAGCTCACCAATGCCATCACCACTTTACCACACCCTTTGGCCACCTCTTGCATCACTTCCACCAGCACCTACCTGACCTAAAGTCACTGCCACACCATCCCCTAGCATCCACCATGCCTTTCCGTGCCACATAAGGCCACAGTTGTGACTTGTTGTTACATAAAAATGCACCTTTGCCTTGTGTTTGTATATTTATGCCCTTAATCACTCAAACAACTTTCATACCTTCACTACCCTTGTTGGGTCGAGCATATACGACCCATACTTGACCAAATACACCCCATGGCAGTGCCTTATCACCCTATAGGCTGAGCATAGTGATGGTGGAAGCAAGTGCAAGTGTTTGATTAATCGTTGTTCCTTAATTCTAGCTTATTTAATGCCATATTTTGATTTGAAATTCATGTTATATGTACTGTTTTATTTCATATGTACAAGACAAATAGCTTTGGCTCTTCCTCACTTGAATCTTAGTCGTGCTTTCGTGCCTTTTTGGATCTCTGTTGTGTGTATGTATTTGTTATCTCCAGCTTGTAGAGGTGAGTATTTCTCACTAGACATTCCGTACTTATATAAGTAGTAAATTGACACCCTGTGAATCTATGGATATTATTATTATGTTATAACTGCTTATGCTATGATCATATGATGTTCACCCTATTTATACACCTGCCATATCATCTATTAATGTTATATGATGTTATTCTGTTTATTTATACCAGTTTATCACACTGCAAGTTCCCTGTAGATAGAATCACAATGGGTTGAAATGATACATACCCGAACGGACTTTAGAATAGGGAAAATTCGTTATGGGCTAAAATGATAGGCCTGAAATTTTTTTATTTATTTCATTTTACTTGGGATTGCGGGTTTGAAATGATAGAATCCAGGTTTCCTTAGTAAATTACGGATTGAAATGATATAATATCTGTATCACTTTACTTAGGATAGAAAATGATATACAGACCCATGGTTAGTAAATATTTTTCTAAATTTTTTAAAGTATTTTAGAAATGTAAATATTATAATATTTTGATTTAAACTTAATTAAAATGATTTTATAAAGCATTATTGATTTTCTAAAAAAAATTGTAAGTGAAATAAATTAATGGTAAAGTTAAAAATTTGAAATAGAAATTATTTTGGAAATTATGAATTGGTTATAAATGGAATTTAAATTAAGTAGGAAATATGATAAATAGATTTAAAATTTGAAATAAAATGAATTTAAAATAATTTTATAAATGTTAATGATTTTTGTATAAATTAAAATGTGAATATAAATGAATATTTAAATTGAATTTTTAAATATAACTTAAATTGGAAATTTTTGAATTTTGTTTAAAAATGAATTTTAAGTTAAGTAAATAAAATGAAAAATAAGTTATATTTGGAAATTTAAACTTAAGTGTTAAGTTAAAAATTTAATTATAAAGAATTGAAATTGAATGTTGAATTATATAAGTAAATTATTATTAAATTGATTTTTGAATGAAAATTTAACTTTATAAAATCATGAATATTAGGGTATTTAAATGATTGTTTTAAGTGTGAAAATATATGATTTTATAAGTTTAAAATGATTTAATAAAAATGTAATTGTTTGAGAAATTGTATAGAATATTTGGAATTTAATTAACAATATTTTTGGAATGTTATTATTTCTAATGTAAAGGATATTACAACATTTGTAAATGTTGTAGTTGATAGAAATGAACTAAATGGATAAATTGAATTAAGGGCTATTATAGCACTTTGTAAGTGCTGTAGGTGCTGAAATTAACTAAGGTTTTATGTGAACTGAAGTCACTCTATTACAATATTTTTAAATGCTGTCTTTTGTTAAATTGAATTTTTTTTTAGAAGTAACTTTCCGTAGCATTTTCTAAATGTTGCGAAAGTTGAATCTTCATTGTTTTAATAAATTTAAGCGAATAAATGAACTTTCAAAGATTTAAATTTTGGAAATTCAATAATTTAATTATTGAATATAATAATTTCATTTTAATGATTTAAAATGAAGTAATTTGTTTTGAGATATAAACAATTTTGAAATGTGTGTTAAAATGGGATTTTAAATAAAAATGAATGTGGTTTTGAAAAGATATGTTATTTTGAAATTTTGAAATGGATTATCGAATGATATTGAATTTTGAAATGATATTTGATTTCAAAGTATAAATTACTATCTGGAAATTTTAACCACGGGATGTATTTAATTTATAGTTAACCGATCCTTAGAGGATGGACGATCTCAAGCATCCTTTAAGATATTGTACATTACGACTACAGTTCACTTGAGGTTGTTTACATTACATAAGTATACATGTCCTGACTCGAGTGTTTTTTGTTTTACTTTACGCTCGGGTCAGCCTGAGTATTTACAGCTTAGCTTTGGATTTCTTTTGCTGGAGCTAGGAATCGCTGGAGATTCTGCTTGTCTAGTTATCTATTCCCTTTTAGTTTTAGTTGTTCTATTTCATTTCTGGTATTTATGAACTTCTATGTATTTGGATTTCTATTGTATATGTTTCAGACTGATATTATGTATTACGTTTTTGAGAGTTTGTTGTAGTAGCTTCATGAACTACTATGGTATTTTAATTTCCGCTGCGAGTTATTCTGATATTTCTGCATCTGTGATTCTGTGATTGTATTTCATTGCTCCAAATTTATTTACATTGCAGTATTTTGAGCAATTCAAGTCCGACATGTATGGATGCGAATGGCTGAAAATATCGGGTTGTTACAGTTAGTATCAAAGCCAGTTTTTAGGCAAACCTTAGCCTGCAGAGCAAAAACTCATTAGAGATAGGGTAGAAATACCCTAGAATGAGTGAAATCAATCTCAGTATCCTTTCTTTGTGAGAGAACGTATTTTCGAAATATAAAATGATTTCCAAATGATTTTTAAAGGAGTTTCAAAGATTATTTTGGTACAAAAAGTTTCTTATTTTGAAACCAAGATTTTCTAAGCTTCATTCCTTATGTATCCACCTTGTTAGAAATTTCATGGTTAGAATTCCTTGAAATTTGGAACGCTTCCTATTGTTCTGAAATCCAGTCTTGTCTTCCCTATTTTATCCTTTTGATCTTGGGTCATTCCGTAACTCCACTTTGGAATGACCTCTCTAAAGATCGGTGATTCCACCAATCTTTGAATGATTTGTAAAGGGGTGAAACTCCTTTACAATTGGCATTGATTAACCACAGATTTCTGTATCCTTGGTTTACGATGCTATCTATCTCCTGCTCTATCTGGATTCTATCTCTGGCGATCGAATGTTGATTTTCCTTAGAAATTTTTTCACATTGATTATATTCTTGAAGTAACAGTTGACCAGTTAAGGTCACCGGCGATTTATATAGGCTTATCCATCTTCTATTTGGTAATAAAATTTTATTATCTTCGTTCGAGCTTATCTTCGAACCATAATTCTATTTGATTAGGGTTCCTCTAAATTTGAATCTCTGTATTGTTTGAAAGCTAACCTTGAATCGTCCCTTGGAAATTTGTGTTTGGTTGTATTTTGAAATGGTGCATACATCGAAATTATTATTTTGATAAGGATGGCCATATTTTATATATAAAAGTGAAATGTTTTCGATAAGGATTATATACCTTTTAAAAATGAAAATTTGAAATTTCGAAAGGATTTGAAATTTTGAAAATTTTATAAGAAGTTGACTTATATAAAAATGATTTATAACTGAAAGGTTTTCGAATTTGAATTTCGAGGAATCGAACTCCAATGTTTTGAAATCGGTTTTGGGATTTTGGAAAATATAATAAAAATAATATGATTTAAATATATTTTCCGAATAAGAAATGTTTCAAATGTATTCGAACTAATTCCAATGATTCCAAAGAGATTTCAAAAGAAGTTTCAAGAAAATAAAAGTCCAGAACCCACTTATGTCGCTGGAAAATAATTTCGATGATGAATGCATGCATCATCGGCATTGATTTTCGAGTTTCTGAGTCGGGGAGAGGCCACTCTAGTAGCTTTGCTATGCGAGTGATTTTTTGTGAAGTATGGTTTGATATTCGAAAGATATATGTATGTATATATATTTGAAATGATTTAAAATAAGCCGGTGTTCAGTCCTCGAGTTTCAGATTTGTTTTGGTATAACCTTATCTATTGGAATTGATTTACTGATTTGTTGGTGATTTCCAACTCTTGGATTGAAAATATGATTTCTTCGACTATTTTTGAAGGTTCGAGCACTTCCAAACCAAGGTTAACTTTTCAAAGATAAGAAATTTTGAATGGTATAGGGTATTTGATAAAGAATATAAGTTTAGTTTGGTATGATTAGAGTATAAAGTAATATGATTTATATAAGTTTGAAACTATTTGTTGAGTGAAATAAATAAGACTATGTTGAATTATTCTGATATGGAATATAGATTTGAAATGTTTTGAATAAAGTATGTATATAGAACAATAATCATTCCAATGGTAAATTGGATTTTTCATATAGAAATAAATAGTTCGAAGGTTTTAAAAAAAGAAGATGGTTTTAAACTTAGTAACCATTTTAGATATTTTGATGATTGAAATGGTTTGGAAATGATTTATCTTTATTTTGATAAAGAATGTGAATTTGAACTGATAATTGATTTTGGTTAATGAATATCTGAAGTTTATATTTGTATGAAAGGATATTTGGTTTACTTGTAATTTGAGTTTATTTAAAAATGATGGATTTATGAAATGAATATTTCAAAACTAAGTAATAACGAAGAAAAATTTGAGATATATGAAATTATAAAATTTAGCTTTGGAATATGGTATATTTACGCTTTGAAATATATTAAAGATTGAATAGTTTATGTTATGGATCAAATCATTGTTTGAAATTTGATAATATTTGGAATGGTTTTGTTGGAAAACTAAATTGAGTTAAAACTAATGGTTTGAATTGAATTACAATCAGAAATTTTAAGATTGGGTTTAATTCAATAAATTTATGAAATGTAAAGAATTAAAGGTATGTTTTATGATTTCAAATGTATGATTTCGAAAGGTTATGATTTTCAAAGTGTAATGATTTCAAGTATTTTGGTTTCGAAAGAATTATAACTTTGGAAGTATTATGATTTTTTGAAACTGAATATATGTTTGAAATGGAAATGAATTTGTTTGACCTAAATTTTGTTGATTTGGAAATTTGGATTATTTTCTAAATCTATTGTTTTAAGAAACTTTGAAACTGAATATATGTAATTAGGAAGAAATGATTTGGCGAAATCATATATGATTTTGAAACTGAATTTATATTGAAATGATTTGAAATTGAGAAACTTGTTTCTTTAAATACTTTGATTTGGGAGTTATTAAACTTATATAAAATGGATTTTTATAAGTATGAAATTGATTTGAAAACTGTTGATTTGGAAAAGGTACTCAATTTGTGAAGTGAAAGCTTATATAATCGAAGTCTATATGAGTATGATTTGATATACTATTGATTTGGAAAGTATTCGATTTGAAATGAAATCTTATATATAATGGACTTTATATAAGTATGATATTTGAAAGTGATTTTGAAAGATACTATATGATACATATTTTCGAAGTAAAGATATGGAATGTGCCTTCTGCTTGATATCCGCTTTGTGGCCACATTGTGGATTCATTCTATCGATATTATTCTCTCTGATTTGGGTTTTTCGGATATGATACTCGAGTGTCCATCGAATTCCATGGCGATCTCCATGGTCTTATGATCGTGACTGCATAGCGTAATTCGTAGGGACTGCGAGAGCCTACGGGTATGGATGTTTCCTAGGGGATTCAGGCATAACCATTGTGTATCTATGATCTATTGGGTCGCTTGGTTGCGTAATCTACAGCGGCTGCGAGAGCCTAAGGGTACGGATGTTTCCTGTGGGATCCAGGCTTAACCATTGTGTATCTGCGGTACTACCAGTCTTCATGGCGTAATCGCAGGGCTGCGGTAGTTAGCCTACGGGTACGGATGTTTCCTGGGGGATCCAGGCGTAACCATTGTGTATCCGCGACCCATGATCGACATGTTTGGTTAGGTTGATTTGTTTGGATTGCACTTTCCATATCTGTTGTTTTAAAAGGTTCTCCAGTATTTTCACTGGGTATTGAAACAAGTCTACAAAGAACCTGGAGAATTCTAGCTTTAAGCCTGATCAACGCATAGCCAGAGTCTGCAGCAACGAAAGTAAACTTGTTAAGACATCGAGTTATAATAGTATTTTGATAAAGTATTATATAAATGATATTTTGATCATTTATTGTACTTTTCTAAATAATTTAAAATGTTTTAAATATTGTTTCGAACTATCAAATTTGAATCAAATGACTATTCATCATATTATAAAATGTATATTATTAAATGTTTAAAATGTTATAAATATAAAATTTTAAATTGAAATGTATATGGTTTTAAAATGATGGTCCATCCTTGTCTTTCAACCTATTTTCCCTTCTAACTATTTCTACCTTCTTCCTCTTCGAGGGTCCTTTCCGCATTTGTGGAAAGAGTTGGTTCTTTGGCTCATCGTCTGGATTTGCCGAGAAGCTGTCTGGATGCATGATGTATTCCATGTCTCATATCTTCTCTGGTATCTTCATAACTTATCTCTTATTGTTCAGCCTTCTGCTTTTGATAGTTTGGATATTTAGCCTAATCTGACTGTCAAGAGTAAGCCACTTTGTATTGTCGACAGAGGTATGAAGCAGCTAAGAAGGGAATCTGATAGTCTGATCGAGGTACGATGGGGTACTGATGATCGCGGTTGTGCCTAGGAGACGGAGGGGAGCATTCGTGCTTCAAATCCGAAATTGTTTTTCTAGGTACTATTTGTTGTCTATCATGCTTTTCCTTATTTTCCTTGTTCGTTCTTTTCCAGGACGAAAAGATTTGAGTGGGGGAGAGTGTAACAACCAAGTATTTTATGATTATTTTTAATTGTATATTTTAATTATTTTTAAATTGAATTGCTGATTTAAAAACTTTATTATATTGATTAAATTTTGTTATTTTAAGAGTATATTTTGATTTTTGCGTGAATTATAATTTCAAACCGGAATAAATAGAATATTTCCAGAAAAAGTGGATTTTTGGTCAATCTGGTCAAACTTTGACTTTTAAATTTAAAATTTAAATATTTGAATTTTATCTTTTATTATGAAAATATATTAAATTTTAAGAATACTGCTTTTTGTTTCGTTGAAATCTGATTTATATTGTTAAAGTTATGCTTTTTACAATATTGTGTGTACATTGGTTTATTTAACAATATTGTTTATTTTAATTAATATAAGTAATATTTTCATTTGTCATATCTTATTCTAATTTGTATATATATGTGTAATATGTTGTGTATATATTTTATATTTTAAATATTTTAAAGTGATGTTTGAAATTTTCCAAAGCTTAGTGTATTTATTTTCAATTTTTAAAGCCTAGTTTCTATTTTTAAGATATTTACTTAATTTAATTATATTTATTTAAAAATTTATTTATTTATTTTATTCATTCATTATTTTTTTATGTTTTTATTTTTACTTATATCCATTTTTATATATATTTAAAAATGCAAAAAGAATTTGGATGTATGAAGAGTTTTCACCTTTAATGTACCTTGTCTTTTCACCTTCATTTTTGTCTTTTCACACCAAACAACACATGCATTCAATTACTAACCTTATCCTCTTTCCTTCAGCTGATCTCCCTAATATCTTTCTTGTACAAAACTTTCTCCTCATCAAAAATTTCGGCCCCCATACCTGAAGCAAAATTTGGTAATGCTTTTTCCACTTTTTCTTACACAATTTCTTCTTGTTTTATTCATTTTGTTTGCCTTGCCCTCACTTATATGCTTGGCCTGTAGCCTCTGTTGAATATGCGCTTATATGATTTTTGTTTGATGATAATAAACATATATACATTTCTTTAAATGTATTTGTTAATGTACTATTTTATTTTTCATAGATTAAATAAATATTTGTTGAATAAAATAAATTACACAGAATTTGAATTCAAACAGAATAAGTTACACAGAATTTGAATTCAAGCAGAAATTTTATTCAAACAAATATTTATTACAATCTTGAATAGTACAAATTCAAGCTCTCACTATACATGTACAATTTTGATTGTAATTACATCACAATTCAATTTACATAAATGTCTCACTACATATCACTCACACTCGTAGTTTATCTTCAACTTCATTCCAGTTATAATCCAGCATCTGAGAAATCTGCAAAAATATTCACTAACGCAGTAAAATTGAAAAAGAAATATTTTTGCAATATAAAATGAAATATGATTTTTGAAAATAGAATTTGCCTCAGTTATTTGGGTTGTTCGTCATCATTCACATTTAAATTCATCATACACGAACAATGTGACATGCACAGTGTATCACTGTACATGCCACAAGGCCGTGCACATCGATGTACACTTGATAATGTTATAGGGACAGGTGAGCACAGGTCAAACCCAAATTATCGGATTCAACTCAGGTGCAACATAAATAAAATCTCGACTTCAACACAAGGTCAAACCCGAGTTGTAAAACTGGATTCAGCTCAAGTCAATGCACAGTGCAAACAAATGCACCTAAGTGACACAGTGAACAAGACCAACTCCAGAATGCATCAGAGTGCAAATGAAACATGTGCAGACAAATAAACAGAGGCAACAAAGGTCAGGGAACAGGGCAACATCAAGTGATGCAACATCACATAATCAAATGAAGCCAAAGCAAACAGAGGGATCAATATGGCAATATTGTTGCATCAATGAATTTATAAACATCAACTATAAGCCCAAGTGTACAAAGAAGACAATGTACTCCATACCAATATCAAAGACTCAACAATAAATCAAACACATGAACCATAATATTGCAAGTGGATGAACAGAGAGATATACACAATGAAGGCAAGTACAGTAGCCTCGACATTAGTACAAACACAAGTACACATAGGTGGTGAAATTACTCAACTGAAGAAAAGTGATCTCAACAAGTTGGTATGCCAGATTTTCAAGTGAGCATGATCATACCAGTAAAGACATAAATCAGAGAACAAGCTACATGAAAGTGTGTCGACCACCAACACACAATGACAACATCAAATATACATGGGTTAGTGACCAGTTTTTGACCAAGGCTACAATGTGCAGAGATGAACAGCTAAGGATAAGAGCTCAATGCATATGAAAGCAATAATACAAATGCACCAAGTAAAGGACACATCAGTGACAAATCAAGGGCATAAAGATCGCATCAAGATGAAATCATATATATATGCAGAGTCAAGGCAACATGAAGTATGCAAGCTCGACTAACAGGTTCAACCTCTTCATCAAGCAACAACCAAATATACATAGTGAAGTAATATCAATTTCAATTAATTGAATGAACAAAACTCAACTGTATATAAAGTGTTTCAGTAATGCACAAAGGCAGAGCAACATCACTAGGCCGAAGCAGTACAATGACTTAACAGTATCAATATCAAGTTCGTACCAAATCAAAACAATATCGAGCAGCAAATTTTCCAAAAGAAGCAACAGAGTAACCACGGTCAAATTCAATGACCGAAGTCAAAGTCAGAATTCAACACAAGAAAAGATTTGAAAAAGTCAAAAATAAAATAGGAAAGTAGCTGCCGTAACGATCAAGGAAGGATCGAACGATCTCAAATTATAGCCGTAACAGTAAAGTAAGGAAATTATTCGAATTGAATTGGTCAAATAAATCATCAACGTCCAACATCAATCAAATGGCCGAAGCACTATGTTGAACAAATCAGACGAACGTATTAAAGGAAATCGAAATCCATATATAAACCCACAATCATCATTGGTAATAACTATTGATTGAGTTCAAGCATTAAAATCCCAATCGTCATCATCGGCAAATTAAAAAAGGCATCAGAGTTCAAGCAAGCATCAAACCAGAAATCAAAAGGAAAAAAGTACATACCGAAATCGTATACGAACTCGATTCAATTGAAGTGCCGTGAGCTAATCAGAGAAATAAGTGATCGACAAGGCACACTACCAGCAATCAAAAGCGGCGGTTTCAATTGAAGAGCCCTAATTTCCACAAGGGAACGAAACCCTTATTAAGATCGAAGAAAGAAAGCAACGACCGCCATTTTCCCAAAGGAACGGATAAAAAAGGATCGGGTCTAAATAATAAAAGGGGCTGGCCTTTAAGAATTAGGGTTATTATTTTTAAAATAAGGGCTTTATCTTATTTTTTGTTTTAAAATTGTTTTTAGTTTTAAAACTCTTTTCAAACCGTTGTATTTGCTAGTCGTGTGACTAGGGGACAGGCTACGTGGCGTAGCTTGAGAATTCGCAACTCAGTGGCTGAGTTGTTGCAGGGTTTTGAGCGTAGAGTTAGGTTAGTCAGTAGCGGGTGTCGCGAGTTTACGTGTGTAAGCGTGTGACTATCTAATTTCTAGTAGAAACCTTGGGGGCAGCACGTAGGCAGGGTTTTGCCGAAGCTAGGTAAATTCTGTATCGTTCTATCTCTGCATTTTATTATTCTACTATTTTTCTGTGCTGCTATTAATCTGTGATCTGTGTTGAAATAATTTTATAAGCTTCCGTAATTAATTTTTATAATTAATACCATCACCCTATTCACCCCCCCCCCCCTCTAGGCTGAAATCGATCCTACAGCCTCCTCCTTCACCACCACCTCCATCAGCACCTTGTCCAGCTACTAACACCTCCATCTCCTCTGACCTACCAGGCCATGGCCATCCCAAAGTTGAAACTCCACAAAAATGCATGCACCACTTGAAAACAACCCAAGCCGAGCTCACCAATGCCATCACCACTTCACCACACCCTTTGGCCACCTCTTGCATCATTCCACTGGCACCTACCTGACCTAAAGTCACTGCCACACCATCCCCTAGCATCCACCAGGCCTTTCCGTGCCACATAAGGCCATAGCTGTGAATTGTTGTTACATAAAAATGCACCTTTGCCTTGTTTTTGTGTATTTATGCCCTTAATCACTCAAACCACTTCCATACCTTCACTACCCTTGTTGGGCCAAGCATATATGACCCATACTTGACCAAATACACCGCACGGCAGCGCCTTGTCACCCTCTAGGCTGAGCATAGTGATGGTGGAAGCAAGTGCAAGTGTTTGATTAATCGTTGTTCCTTAATTCTAGCTTGTTTAATGTCATATTTTGGTTTGAAATTCATGTTATATGTATTGTTTTGTTTCATATGTACAAGAAAAATAGCTTTGGCTCTTCCTCACTTGAATCGTAGTCGTGCTTTCATGCCTTTTTGGATCTCTGTTGTGTGTCTGTATTTGTTATCTCCAGCTTGTAGAGGTGAGTATTTATCACCAGACATTCCGTACTTATATAAATAGTAAATTGACACCCTGTGAATCTGTGGATATTATTATTATGTTATAACTGCTTATGCTATAATCATATGATGTTCATCCTATTTATACACCTTTCATATCATCTATTACCGTTATATGATGTTATTTTGTTTATGTATACCAGTTTATCATACTGCAAGTTCCATGTAGATAGAACCACAATTGATTGAAATGGTACATACCCGAACGGACTTTAGAATAGGGAAAAATTGTTACGAGCTGAAATGATAGAGCTGAACGATTTTTATTTATTTCATTTTACTTGGGATTGCGGGTTTGAAATGATAGAACCCAGGTTTCCTTCATAAATTACGGATTGAAATGATATAATATCTATATCACTTTACTTTGGATAGAAAATTATATACAGACCCGTGGTTAGTAAATATTTTTCTAAATTTTTTAAAGTTTTTTAGAAATGTAAATATTATAATATTTTGATTTAAACTTAATTAAAATGATTTTATAAAGCATTATTGATTTTCTAGAAAAATATACAAGTGAAATAAATTAATGGTAAAGTTAGAAATTTGAAATGTGAGTTATTTTGGAAATTATGAATTGGTTATAAATGGAATTTAAATTAAGTAGGAAATATGATAAATAGATTTAAAATTTGAAATAAAATGAATTTAAAATGATTTTATAACTGTTAATGATTTTTTTATAAATTAAAATGTGAATATAAATGGATATTTAAGTTGAATTTTGAAATATAACTTAAATTGGAAATTTGTGAATTTTGTTCAAAAGTGAATTTTAAGTTAAGTAAATAAAATGAAAAATAAGTTATATTTGGAAATTTAAACTTAAGTGTTAAGTTAAAAATTTAATTATAAAGAATTGAAATTGAATGTTGAATTATATAAGTAAATTATTACTAAATTGATTTTTGAATGAAAATTTAACTTTATAAAATCATGAATATAAAGGTATTTAAATGATTGTTTTAAAAGTGAAAATATATGATTTTATAAGTATAAAATGATTTAATAAAAATCTAATTGTTTGTGAAATTATATTGAATATTTGGAATTTAATTAACAGCATTTTTGAAATGTTATTATTTCTAATGTAAAGGATATTACAGCACTTGTAAATGTTGTAGTTGATAGAAATGAACTAAATGGCTAAATTGAATTAAGGGCTATTATAGCACTTTGTAAGTGCTGTAGTTGCTGAAATTAACTAAGGTTTTATTTGAATTAAAGTAACTCTATTACAACATTTTTAAATGTTGTCTTTTGTTAAATTGAATTGTTTTAAAAGTAACTTCCCGTAGCATTTTCTAAATGCTGCGAAAGTTGAATTTTCATTGTTTTAATAAATTTAAGTGAATAAATGAACTTTCAAAGATTTAAATTTTGGAAATTCAATAATTTAATTATTAAATATAATAATTTCATTTTAATGATTTAAAATGAAGTAATTTCTTTTGAAATATAAACTATTTTGAAATGTGTATTGAAATGGGATTTTAAATAAAAATGAATGCGATTTTAAAAAGATATGTTATTTTGATATTGTGAAATGGATTATTGAATGATATTGAATTTTTAAATGATATCAAAGTATAAATTACTATCTGGAAATTTTAACCACGGGATGTATTTAATTTATAGCTAACTGATCCTTAGAGGATGGACGATCCCAAGCATCCTTTAAGTTATTGTACATTACTACTACAGTTCGGTTGAGTTGGTTTACATTGTATAAGTATATATGTCCTGACTCGAGTGTTTTGTGTTTTACTTTACGCTCGGGTCAGCCTGAGTATTTACAACTTAGCTTTGGATTTCGTTTTCTGGAGCTAGGAATCCCTGGAGATTCTGCTTGTCTAGTTATCTATTCCCTTTCAGTTTCAGTTGTTCTATTTCAGTTCTGGTATTTATAAACTTCTATGTCTTTGGATTTCTATTGTATATGTTTCAGACTGATATTATGCATTATGTTTTTGAGAGTTTGTTATAGTAGCTTCATGAACTACTATGGTATTTTAATTTCTGCTGCGAGTTATTCTGATGTTTCTATGTCTGTGATTCTTTGATTGTATTTCATTTGCACCAAATTTATTTACAATGCGGTATTTTGAGCAATTTCAAGTCTGGCATGTGTGGATGCGAATGGCTGAAAATATTGGGTTGTTACATACTGAAATTAGTCCAAATGCTGAACTAAAATATTTAATGGGAATCTGACGATAATATATATTATAAACATAAAAGATATATAATTTAAATCCACTCATTTAAAAGAAAACACTCTAAACACTAGATCTGATTTTTAGTCAAGTTCTATTATCCAAAGCATTCCCCTTTGCAATCCTATTTGGATCCATAAACCGGAATTTGTATAGATTTATAAATCTGGATGTAGCTGAAGAAAAAATAAATAGATAAACTAGAAAACTGAATCTGAAAACTCACCTCGTATGGACGGCTTAACTTGGACATCTCTTCTCTTGATCTATAGTTTCTACCTATAAATTGCAAATAATCTAATATATTTGATTTTTGAAAATTGGAGGAGAAATAAAAGTGACAGGTCTTCCACGCATATTCAGAAAAGTATGGGTTTGAAGGCTAGTCCTGCACGTTTATTTATAGAGAGCCAATGCATCGTCCTCCGTTCATTTAAAGCGGTTGAAATCTAGTTGTTAAAAATAAGCAAAACGCGTAAGTTTTGATGTGTCTAGCCTTTTCGTTTTATATGTATTTATTTATTTTCTCTATTTTTAAACATTATAGATTATTAAACATTAACTTTTAACTATTTCCTATTCATTATAATTAATTTCCATCAATTGCAAATTTAATTATCCTTATAACACATGTTTATTTTGAAATTCAAACGTTGCTAATTAATGTAAATTAGTTTCCTTTAATTGTTGATTTAATTAACATTGCCTGCTAATGTTAATTAATTACCTCTAATTACTGATGCTAATTAATTTCCTTTATGATGCGCGCCTATTTTGAAGTTCAAACGCACGGTATTTTTGGAATTTATAAGCGCATATATTTATGAACAAATATATTTACGCACATTTACACGTATAATTATTTTTCAATACGGAACTTCGAATATCAATAACTTTTTCATACGAAGATCGTTTGAGGCATACTATATATGTAAATTAATCATAAAACCGCTACGAACATAATGGTATAAGTTTGGAAGCCATATTCTGACAATTCCAAAACCGCTCTTTTTCACTGTTTATAATTATTTGATTATCTAAAAATGCTGGATGTTACATCACCAATTTTTACATTCAATCCTTACCATCCAAATTCCTAGCACTCCAATTCTATCATTCAAAATTTTTAAAATCTGGTTTTCTAAATCTATATTTTATTCGAGAAAGGGTTTAAATGGAGAATTCCATATTTTCATCATTCTTTTGTGTATCCATTTCCATGTATCTTGGAACCTTCTCTTTTGCCTCCTGATTTTTTTCAACTTTTTCAAGTACAGTTTACACAAGGGAATTTACTTTTAGAATTTTAAAACGGGATTATTTTAAAACAATTTTTTGTTCATCTGTCATCAAGGTATGGAAAAAGAAACTCTAAAGCTAAAAAGTCTTTTCCTTTATCACCAACTACCTCTTATATCACCTGCACTTCTGCTGCACAGTAAAATCCATACTTAATAACGTCTTCTATACAAGAATTTAGCCCAAAGTGCAAGCTATCAAAAGGTTACATATCATGTTACAACTTTTAAAATATATGTTATTTACTTGATCTATATAACAACCCGATTTTCGACGCTCGAAAATCGACATTAGTACGTCCACTGTATTAAATGCCGAATAATCGAATGCTGGAAAACCGAACCATTAGCGATAAAGAAGAAGGAGGTAGAAGAAGAAATAGAAAGCACATCAGAATCTCACAAACGCAGTAGAATAAAATATGATATATAACATCGACTTAAAATACAAAGAATCTGTACTGTCATTTATACATACATTTCTCAGAGTACAACAATCATTGCATCAAATCCGGACAGTTCAATAAATTGTCCTTAAACAGCGGGATAATAATCAAGTTTGAAAGTACGTCTCGCCATCGAGCTCGTCTCCTGAGCTCCACAGCTATAACAACCCGCATATTTTACGACTGTATATTTAAATATTTTATTTAAATATAGCATCGTTAGTCGGATTTAAGTCCGAAAAGCTACTTTGTGCAAACAGTCAAATTAGGACTCGGGACCACTTCCATTGAGTTCAAAATGGCATTTGCGACCTTTTTGAGTATAAACATTGATAAGTTTGGAGCTGGCTAAAATTTTGACATTTTCACTTAGGGCTTTGGGATTGGATTTGGGGTTCAACCCACTAACCAAACTCATCTTACAATCCTAACTCCACCACCGCTCCTCTTCATTCCTTCATAATTTTCTACAACTTAAGCTTTAGCAAAAATGATGATGGAGATGGGAAATTAAAATCCTAAGCCCTAGTTTCTTTAGCAAATCCAAGTTTTAGCTCCAAAATCAAAGAGAAGCTTAGGTAAGCATCTCCTTCTTCTTCTCCATCTCAATCTCTCTTCAATTTCAGAAATTCCCTATAACCTAATTTGGAAAATTATTGCTTATGATCTTAGATTGGAGTTTTAGAGTTGAGATTGAAGAGTGGTTGATCCTCCTTTGTTTTCAAGCTTCTCCTTCCTTGTTTTGTGTAAAAGGTGACATTCTTATCTCACATCTTTATCTATATCTATCTTGGTTGTTAGGTATGAATTCCGAACACTTATTGATGTTCATTTGCTTTTGGTTTGAATTGGTTTTATGAATGTTTCAATTTTTGGTGTTTTGAAGTTAAAACTTTAAAATTCCTACTTTTGATGCTTGAACATGTCTTTGGAGTGAGTCGAAAGGCCTATAGGACTGGGTTGTCGCTTGGCACAAATACCTAGTTGCAATTGCTCGATCGATCGGCTCCTTTTTGGATTCTTGCCCCTTTGGGAACTAGGCTGGAAATGCTGGAAAACAGGATCCAGGCGACTAGCTCTCTAAGTTCAGTCGACTGACCAGGAACCCGAGAGTTTTCCAGGCATTGGACCAGTCGACTGAACTCAATGTCCGGTCGACTGACCTGCTGCTTCACTCCAAAATTCCTATTTTGCTAGTGATTCCAATTTTTATCGATTCTTGTTTCTCCAATTTGATGTTATCACCTTTATTGACTTTGATAACTTCCCTTTTGGTATTTTTGGGGAATATCCATTTTGATGGATTTGGTATCGATTTCTTTGGATTTAATTCACGTCTTCGAATGAGAATTTTTGGTGATTGATTGTGTTTACAATCTTTCCTGTGGTTTGTCACTTTTAAATGCAAAGGTTTCTATACTAGTAGTAAATATCAAAACTCTTCCATCAAAACGATCCCAAAACTATTTTAACACAAAACTCGTTTATTAAAACCGTTTTCAAATCCATTAGTATATACAAACCTTTACCTCATTCGTTTGAGAAATCTAATTAAAAGGCTTAGTAAAACTAGTGGTATGAAACGCTTGTGTTTACTTAGTTGGTTAATTTTTGGACTTGTTCGATTGAAACTCTTGTGACAATTTTCGAGTGGAGTTCAACAAATTGTTCGTAAATACTTAAGTAAAGCCTGTGGTTATGGGTCATGAAGCTAAACTCATTTATTTACTAGCTTAGTGTAATTCACACTTTTCATTGATCATTGATGATCGTTTTTATGATTTAGACTAGCGATACGCTAGGTCTCTTTGTCCACGTAGGGGACGATACCTCATTTTATTGTGCTTCGCCCCATTTCTTTCATAGGATAATGACCTATGTATTCTTTGGAGTTTCGACTCATTCTTGTGGGCTAGCGACCCATGTTCTTTTATGGAGTTCGGCTCAACGGACGCACTGTTGTACTATGTCGTTGTTCCGGCTTAACTAAATCATTGTAACAAGCTATTCGAGTTTCAGGTTCCTCGGGCGTACCGTTGTACTACGTCGTTGCACAAGCTCTATGGTTAGCGACCATGGGATATCGTCCCGTTTGTGATACACGTATTGGAGAGTTTTCATGCACCCGTTTATGATAGGCCTCCCCTTTTTTTTGACTTCTGGATTTCTGATTGATGGTTTCTAGAATTTAGGTTTCACCAATTTTTATGATTTCGCGAATATGGTAAAGAACATGACATTCTTTTTAATATTATGAGATTTTTGAGATATTGTATGATTTTTTTGTTATTAAATGTATACTTTTCATAATATGGCATTATTTTTATCATACGTTTATGACATCTCTTATCCTATCTCACTATATCTGATATTCATAGCTAGACTGATCCGTTTATTATTTTCTTATTAAACAATATTCGGGTCAGACCGAGATGTTACAGGTGCTTCTGCTTGACTCTTTATCAGGAATCATCATTTGACTTTTGTCTAACTATATTAGATTGGTAGTTTTTGTTGTTATACCTTTGAGATAGAGACTCCTTGATGTATACATATTCTTTCGTCTAGCACTTGTATCTATTCTTTTGTGATATTGTGGATCTTGTTTGACCACTAGTCTGATGTACACATCTACGTGTTATAATCATATATATTTCCGCCTTTGTTATATGGATATCTGTGACTGATTATGTTATGTTTATTTCTATATTTGTTTCCGAAGACCACATAGCCACTGTGTAGTAGCTTTGAGTTTGTATCGGCATGTCGGATTTCCACTTGAGATAAAATGCATGTTATACTATCTGACATATCGGTGCTCGCACAAAGCAATTACACGGATGGCCGCTCCTCAACAGCCTTATTCTTCGTGCTAGTTGACGGCATTACTCCGTAGTGTCCTTGGCTAGCATGAGTATAGAGGTGGGGCATCACAGCTTGGTATCAAAGCCAAACTTCGAAACAATATAGAATAATTTAACAAGGATCATCGTCCTAAGTCCATCTTAGGAGTCGTGCCCTAGGATTTTATTTGATTCATTGGACTCGTTCTATCCTATTTCCTTTGTGATGCCTTTTTTATCAATCAATATTGTTTGATATTCATTCTAAGAATAACGTTTTCTTCTTCTTTCTTTCTTCCTTAAAGAAGAGAAATGGTTAGACCTGGCCGTCCCAGTGCCAGTCAATCCAGTGCTACTCCTCAAGATGGAGTATTTATGTCTGCCCAACAGTATCTAGATGTTGTAAAGAATGCTCAAAATGTCGGAACCATTCCATAGCCTACTCAACAAAAATCCGGATTTGCATGCCTGTGCAGTGATTATACAAATTTGGATGGAAAGCCGTTCAGGGGTTCCAAAAGCGCTATTGAAGTCCAAGCTTGGCTTAGAATATGGGATCGCATATTTACTCGCATGAATCTTATTGATCTCCATCGAGTCCAAGTGGCTTCTAGTATGCTCTAAGAAAGGGCATTAGATTGGTATGAGGTTCTAACTTCTGAAATTATTGAAGCAGATCTTACTTGGGAGTAATTTCGTGAATGATTTGAATCAAAATTTGTGCCGAAAGCTGAAAAAGTAACTTTGGCCCGGCGTTTCATAGACCTTGTTCAAGGTGAATCTTCTATGACGGACTACGTCGCATCCTTCGAATCTCTTTCTAAATACGGGGTTGAATATATAAATACCCCACTGAAGAAAAATCAGAAGTTTATCTATGGCTTGAATAAGAATTTCAAAAAGCCATTACTTCTGAAATTAGAAGTTGCTTTTGATCAGCTTATTGATGTCGCTCTTCAACTTGAAGAGGCAGATAAGGAGAGTGATGTTGAAGTTGTGGGTACCAAGCCAAGCTTCAACAACAACAAGAAAAGGCCTATTAAATTCAAAGGCCCTAATCCCAACAAGAAAGGGAAGCAAGCAGCTTTGGTAGCAAAGTCTCCTACCCCTTGTAGTAGGCAATTCTACAATTATGGTTCTAAGGACCATTATGCTAATAGATGTTCGAAGCCTCTCTTTTTTCGCTATTGCAAAAATTCGAGTCATCTTATATCTTCATGTCCCAAACTTCAAAGCAAGAAGGAGGGAAAGCTAAATATTGTGCAAACCCTTAGTAACACTTCTCGCGGTCAAGGTATTTCTCATCCTATCCTTGATGGCATTATTATGTTTCGTGATCAACCTATTCGACTTTTTTTTGATACGGGTGCATCTCATTCTTTTATATCAAAAGAACTTGTTGATATAAGTGTTATGGCTTTAATGACTTCTTTGAGAATTGCAAATCCGGTTGATGGATCCGCAACACTTAGTTTTCTTTGTAAAGATGTCGAGATTATTTTGTGTGAATTTTTTTCCGAGCCGATTTGCATGTCATGCGTTACTTAGGTTTCGAAATGATTTTGGGAATGGATTGGCTTGACCATTATGAAGCCCATATCCTATGTCCTGAGCAGACTATTCATCTTCGACATACTCAATCTATTAAGCAGATTTCTATTGCTCTTAAAGATTCGGATTCCAACTTGGCAGCATCTTTATATTCTTTAAATCCTCATGATGACGATAATGATGACGAGGAAGATGTCATTTCTCTTATTCACGTTATTCGTGAATTTTCCGACATATTTGGGCTCGTTTTAGAATTAATCTAATTACTGGAGCTGTACCTATTACTCGTCCTCCTTATCGTATGTCCAATAAGGAAAATGAAGAGATGCGTAGACTGTTATCCGAATTGGAGGCGAAGCAATTTATTCGCTCTAGTTCCTCTCCTTGGGGAGCTTCGGCTATTTTTGTGAAGAAATCCGATGGAACACTTAGACTTTGCGTTGACTACCGCAAGATTAATGATCTCACTATCAAGAATAAATATCCTTTACCTCGGATTGATGATTTATTTGATCAATTTAGTGGTGCTAGAGTCTTTTCATAGTTAGAATTAGCAACCGGTTTTCATCAGCTTCGTATTGCAGAGGATAGTATTCCTTTGACGTCGTTCCGTACTCGTTATGGATATTATGAATGGCTTGTTATGCCATTTGGTTTCACGAATTCTCCAGCTTATTTCGTTGACCTTGTGAATCGAGTTTTCAAAGACTTCCTCAACCGGTTTGTTCTCATCTTTATAGATGATATTCTTGTTTGTTATAAAACCAAGGAAGAGCATGAAAAGCATCTTCGAATTGTGTTGGAAAGTCTTAGGAGCAATCAATTGAAAGCAAAATTTTCTAAATGCCACTTTTGGCAATCTCTTGTGAAATTTCTTGGTCATATCACTTCTGAATCCAAAATTTCCATGGATCCTTCAAAGATTGAAGCGATTCAAAATTGGAAGAGACCGGAGAGTGTTACGAAAATCCGTAGCTTTCTTGGATTGGTGGGTTATTACCGTCGTTTCATAAAAGACTTTTCAAAAATTTCTGTGCCTCTTACTAGTTTGACAAAGAAGGGAGTTAAATACATTTGGTTGGACAAATGTGAAGCTTATTTTCAGAAATTAAAAGAACTCCTTTCTGATGCTCCTATTCTTGTGATTCCGGAAGGGAACCAAGATTTTATTGTTTATGCTGATGCTAGTCGTGTTGGTTTAGGAGCCGTTCTTATGCAAAGGGATCGTGTTATTGCTTGTGCTTCTAGGCAATTAAAGCCTGCCAAGGCTAGATATGCCACCCATGATTTAGAGCTCGCGGTTATTGTTTTCGCTCTTAGAATTTGGCGCCATTATCTTTTGGGAAAATTTTTATTTTTTACACCGATCATAAATCTTTGAAGTATCTATTTTCTCAAAAGGAACTTAATTTGCGTCAACTACGCTGGCTCAAGTTCCTTGCATCTTATGATCTTGATAATCTTTACACTCCCGAAAAGGGGAATCGTGTTGCCAATGCCCTTAGTCGTAAGCAATAAGCGGTTGTTTCTACGATGATATCCGAATGGAATGATCTCGGGATTTTGTCCACTTGCGAGATTTAAGATCGTGAATCCGATTTATGTTCATCTCTCGTTTTATGTAGCCTTGAGGTTCATCCTTCTTTTTTAGATCGCATTCTTGAAGCTCAAAAGCTAGATTCGGAATTAGCTCTTCTTAGCCAAAGTTGTAGGGATAAAATTAATATTGAAGGTTTGAAAGACTTTGATATTGATGTTCGTGTAGGATCTAGATTAACCCTAGAGGGGGGGGGTGAATAGGGTTATACAAATTTTCTCGAATTAAACACAGAAATATAATAGCAGAAATAAATATGCTGAAAAATAAATCACACACAAAATTTACCCAGCTTCGGCAACCCCTGCCTACTGCTGCATTCACAGATTTCTATTAGAATTAAACAGTATCACGCTTACAAACACTCTACTAGACTCGCAGACCCTTTTGCTCCCGCTCACAAACACTCTACTAGACTCGCACACCCTGCTCCCGCCTATAGAGTTTCGCTCACTCGCAAACACTGCTCCCGCCTATAGAGCTTTGCAAACTCGCACACCCTGCTCACTGAACTAATTCAAAATAGACAATCTGACACTACCTGAACCTAGGTGGTGATTTACCAAGATTCTTTGGTTCGTAAAATAAAAAACAATAATTAAGAAACAATAGAAAATAACCCTAAAAACTAATTAATATAATAAAGCCTTAAATTAAAAACAAAACCCCTCTTTTTTTTTTTAATAAGACCGGCACACTTAAACCCGTTCCTTTCTTTGTTATCTCCAGCCCGATCCCCTTTTGTCTCGTTCGTGAGAATAATGGCGGCTTCGTTCTGATTAGGGCTTCGTTCCCTTTTGTTCCAGTTAGGGCTTCGGCTCTTTGTTCCAATTAGGGCTTCGGTTTCTTCAATTGATATGTTATATGTTGCCCTAGCTCGCTGCTTCTCTGATGGTTGACTATTGCTCGTTTTGCAGTTGCTCGATCGAGTTCGTTGCTTGTGAATTCGGTATGTACTGTCTCCTTTTGCTTTTCTAAGTTGATACTTGAACTCGATAATTTAATTTGCCAGTGATGATTGGGTTATATATGCGTTCGAACTCCTTAAATTACGTTCGTCTGAATATAGTTGAATTTGTCAATAGTCGTTCGATCTTGTATTGATGCTTGGGATTGATCTGACTTTGTCAATTTCGTATTTTGATGCTTGGTTGACACGGCTTCGATTTTGACTTGTTCAACATTGAAATTTAGATCACGGCTTTGGCTTGATGCTGAATAATGTTTGACTTCGACTTGATTTTGGGTATGCGAATCCACTACTCTGTATTAGCTTCGGTCATCACCATTGCTTTTATATTTTCTCTGCTGCATACCACTGCATTTCACTGCACTGTTGAAATTTGTGTCTGCATTTGTTATTTCTGGAGCTCGATTTGCACTTGCTTACTGCTTGATGGTCTTGTGACTCTTGCTATGCCATTGTATTTTATTCTGTATGCTTCATCGTGTTCTTGATAAATGCACATCTGTCATTGAGGTTACTTATGCAGTTTGGTCTTATTTATGCTGTGCATTTACTTGGTGGTGTATTGCTGCCTTCACTGTCCACCTGTATCATGCTTGGTTTTGTTTCAAATTGCATTTGGTCTGCACTTGTGTTCCCTGTTATCAACTGGCCTTGATTATGTTTTGATTCAAAAACTTCTGTTCACCTGTTGCACTCTGGTCTGTCCATTACAGTTTGTGTCTTGCCACTGACTTGCTGTTTCGACATGGGTCCACTGTGCTTGGCCTTGGTTATATTGATTTTGGCCCATATCTGTTCATCTGCACTTGTGTATATTATTGTTGTTGTCTTTGATTTGAATTGTGCATTTGAATTTGTAGCTTGGTGTCATGTTTGCTTTGAGTCTGCAACTTGGAGTCTGCAACTAGTAGCTGGACTTAATTTGTGCCTTGTCCATTCTCATGTGTTCATCCCTGTTGTTGTTCATCTGAGTTTGAGCATTTGCATATTTGAAGCCTTGTATCATGATGCAGTCTTCATTATGTTCTGGTGACATGTGCATTGCTTCATGTTGCCTATGTATCACTGCAGTTGCACATTGCTTGTACTTGTGTTCTTTATTCATATGTTCTTCAAATCAGTGGTGCACTGTGCCATTTGATCTGTTGCACTTTTGTTGTTGTTCACTGATTTTGGGGCTGCTGTATTACTTTGGTTCATTTTCATGTTTGTTGTTTGGACATTGTTTGAATTTGCAGTGGTGCATTGTTTTTGCATTCCATGTTGCATGCAGTAGTCTTGGCCTGTTGTAGTTTGATTGTGTTCATATACACTACTGCCTTGAGTTGAACCTATCTTGGGTTTGACCTTGTTTTTTATTTTTGTGCTTTTGTTTGATTTTTGCACACGAGTTGGCGAGGCAGTGCACACGTATACGAATGTACACGTGTGTACTGCAGCCACTTATAATTACCTGTCCCTGATAAAAAATACTGATATGCACAGATATTGCACAGTCAAAAATGATGACGAACAACCTAAATAACTGAGGCAAACAATGTTTTCAAAATCATCGTTTCTTTCAAATTTCAAAAACATTTCTCTTTCAATTTTACTGCGTTTGAAAATATTTTTGCAGATTACTCAGATGCTGGATTCAAACTGGATTATAGTTGAAGACAAAAATATGAGTGTGAGTGATATGTAATAAGGTTGTGATGTAAATGTGAAATGTCATGTATTGTAGTCAAAATTGTATATGTATAGTGAGAGCTTGAAATTGTACTATCAAAGTTGTAATAAATATTTGTTTGAATAAAAATTTCAGTTTGAATTCAAAATCTGTTTAACTTGTTCTGTTTGAATTCAAATTCGAATTCTGTGTAATTTAATTTTATTCAACAAATATTTATTTAATCTATGAAAAAACAAAATAGTACATTACCAAATACATACTATTCAAAATTGTAATAAATATTTGTTTGAATAAAATTTCTGTTTGAATTCAAAATCTGTTTAACTTGTTTTGTTTGAATTCAAATTCAAATTCTGTGTAATTTATTTTATTCAACAAATATTTATTTATTCTATGAAAAATAGTACATTAACAAATACATTTAAATGAATGTATATATGTTTGTTATCATCAAACAAAAATCATATAGCGCAAAGCGCATATTCAACAATCTCCCCCTTTTGATGATAACAAACATATATTTAAGATTTTGAATATATTAAATGTATTTGATAATTTCATTTGCTCCCCCTATTTGAATGCTTCCTTTTTATGTGATACTCCTCCTACATATATGGCTCCCCCTACATATATGCATACAAATAAAAATATGTAAATGAGCCTATATGCAAAGTGAAAATTATTTGACCTTTGCTTGATTCTATTTGACAAAATCTTAACTTTTCTCTCCCCCTTTTGTTATCAGCAAAAGAATAACAGTGTTATAAAAATAGGGATGAAGTGATAGACATGAATCAAACATTTAACTCAATTAAATATAAATATCAAATTTCAATAAAACTCAAACAAAAATCATAATTACCCTTGTCAAGCGCATATTCCACTTTCAGAAGTGATGGAGATAGAATCATCAAAAATTCATATAGATATGTCTATTTGTGGTATATTTATTTCTGGAAATTTGAATATCTACTAACCATGCATAACCGTTAGGACTTTTAAATGAGATTAGTAGTATTCCAATTTAATTTAAAAAATAAAATCAAGTATCTTCTAACCACGCATGACCGTGAGGACTTTTAAATGGGATTAGAATCAACATGCCTATTAAATCAATTATTTTTAATATGCGTTCCATACATGCATAACCGTGAGGACTTTTAAATGAGCATGGAAGCACATAATCAAAAATCCAAGTAATTCACCCATGCATAACCGTGAGGACTTTTAAATGAGAGTGAATACTTTGGATATTTATTTTTAATTGCTGAATATAATTAGTTGAAGCACAAATAATTTCCTTCACCGATTTAAAGATATTGAAGAACAAATGATTTCCTTTGTAAACTACCACAAATTTACATACTAAATATGATCTTGATGAGTGATGTTCGATAGAAAGATGATAGAAATAGAAATGGTCATGGAATTATTACCCAACAAAAAGTTTTTATAACTCTTGTTATGAAATTCTAAAGAAATTTTCTAATTATACTTTCTCGAGTTATAATATATGATAAATATCAACACTCATCTCTTTTTCAATCACTATTTATCTTTTCGATAATCAAAGGGAGTCAGATTAGTCAAATTTGTCATTTAAAATCAAATTAAAAATTATAAAATCAATTTTTCAAAAATGATTAAGCTGTAAATATGGTCAAGCATGATTTTCTTGAGGGGAGTTTTATAAGAAAATTTTCTGCTATTTGAAAATTATTTCAAGTGAAAAATATGCAGATATTTTCTTTGAAAAAAAACGATGCAGCAAATGAATGTTTCAAAAATTAATCACGTTACACTAATAATTTTTCTATCAACTATATTACCAGTGTAATCCGCATCTGAATTTAAATTTCACTCAATATTCACTTGTTGAATCAAACCATGAGATGTGCACCAAAAATTTCAAAACATCATTCTTTTGAATTTGAATTTAAGCCGTGTTAACACTCAAACAAATATCATGATGTTAATTTCAGAAACCAGAGGATAAACAATTATTTTCATGAGTAATCAACAGTCAATCAACATCATAATTATTTCAAAAAACAATTTCTTAAAATCCTTTTTCTCATGAATTTGAAATCGTGCAAATTTACAAGCAGTGATCAAAATGTCAGAACCAATATATCTACGTGTAGCATGAGTAATCAGCATTTGACCGAACAAATTTATATAAATTAGTTCAAAATTGAAAATCTGATTGGTCATCAATTAAGCACAAATTAATGTCATAAATAAGAACAAGTCAAAAAATCATATCAATTAAGTCTGAATCAGTCAACCATCATAATTACTCCAAGTAATTCTATTTAAAGATGGTTAGTCAATATTTTAAAAAAAATCATAGCATCAAAATCATCATCTTTTGTTCATCTCAATATTGGCTGATTTTAATTTAGAGTATGGTGCAGATAATCACATTTAAAAACAATTACCTGTTTTACCTTTACGATAATTTTTCGTGATTGCCCATTGTGATTCTGTCACCTTTATACTAGGCTAAGGAACTTTGCTTTGTCGCCCTTTTGTGTTTCTGGAACAGCCGAAATCCAGAGAACACTGTTGTTGTTCCTTAGCCTGCCACCACACCTACACGATAAAAGATTTATGTGACCTATTTTTTTTATAGGTCCATTGTTGTTAGTGGCAGAATATGAAAAATATGTTTTTGGAGACCCAAAACTATTTATATATGTTCCTTTTGACACCCAAATTTGTTTGACTTTCAAAGATTTTATATTTGTGCCTTTTGGAACCCAAATTGGTATAATTTTCACGTGTTTGGGTCTATAACAACAATTATTTCGATTATGTCCAAATTCTCTACAAAACGTGCTCATTAAATTGACTTGATTAAATTTTGTGTTCCTATGACTATGATTTTCAACATGATTTCCAATTATTTCAGATCGAGCAACACTTTTACCTTTATCATCATCTTGTGATTTTCCAAAACCTAGTCCTTTTCTATTGTTAGCAAAAATTTGATTTCCCAATAGCATGTTGAAAGATTTTTCGCCTCTTGAAAAGTTATTCAAAGATTTCTCAAGATTTTGGACTTTGGTTTTTAATGTTGAATTTTCAGTGACAAGTGAGGTGCATCGATTTATAAAATCCTTTTTTCTAGTGTCAATGTTTTCTTTAAGACTCAAGTTTTCTTTTTCAAGATTCTCAAAGTTATTCCTCAGTTTTGATAATTCTGAATCTAAAATCTTACATTTTTTACATTCTAGGTTTTGAATATTTTCAAGTTCAGTTTTTAACCTAAAATTTTCACGAGCAAATTCTCTCCTATCAGATTTCAGTTTTTCAATTTTAGATTCAAGAGTATCCACTACCTTAGTAAGATCAGAACACATAAAAACAAGTTCTTTATAAGAAAACTCACCTTCCTCACTAGATTCGTCGGAGGTTGCTTCTGATTCTGATTTTGCCATGCAACACAAGTTAGCCTCCTCTGAGCTGCTATCCGAAGCTTCCTCTCCTTCTTCATCATCCCAAGTCGCTGCAAATACCTTCTTCGCCTTTTTCTTTTCTTTGTTGTTTTTGAGAAGTGGGCATTTTGGTTTGATGTGGCCAGGCTTGTTGCAGTTATAACATGTCAGTTCATTATCGGAATTTTCGGAATCTTTTGACCTATTTCCCTTTGTTTTCTTCTTGCATGGCTTGAATCTAGACCATCTTCTAAGATTATTGACAGCCATTGCAAGCTCTTCAATTGGATCTTCTTCATCGCTTTCTTCTTTACTTTTTAAGGCAATCGTCTTCTTCTTTGGTTCGGAGTTGTTGCGTTCTTCCTTTGCTTTTAACTCAAGCTCATATGTCATCAAGTTGCCAATCAACTCCTCCATGCTTAGTTTGCTCAGATCTTTCGATTCTTGGATTGCTGTGACTTTTGCCTCAAAGTTCATTGGTAAAACTCGTAGTATCTTCCGCACAAGCTCTACCTCAGTGAATACCTTCCCAAGCGCTCTAGCATTGTATACCAAGGTTGAAAAGCGTCCAAACATATCCTTTATGCTCTCGCCTTTGTCCATCACAAAGTTTTCGTATTCATTGCTGAATAGGGCTAGCCGAGACTCCTTGACTTGAGAAGTTCCTTCGTGTGTCACCTCCAAAGTATGCCATATTTCCTGTGCTGTTGTACAATGAGAAATTCTATTAAATTCATTTTTATCAAGAGCACATATCAAAGCATTCATGGCTTTAGCATTTGTCGTTTTCAATTTCTTATCGTTAGCATCCCACCTATCCTTAGGTTTAGGAATCTCAGTACCACCAACGATTATAGTGGGAGGTTTATAGCCAGTTTCAATAATATCCCAAACATCATAATCAACGGAAATAAGATAAATACTCATCCTAACTTTCCAATAAGCATAATCGTTCCCGTTAAACATGGGTGGCCTAGCAATAGATTGCCCCTCAGAAAAAGCATTATTTTGTAGACTCATGACTCTAGAGCTAAATAAAAAAAAATTTACCGGGCTCTGATACCACTTGTAGGATCTAGATTAACCTTAGAGGGGGGGTGAATAGGGTTATAGCAAATTTTCTCGAATTAAACACAGAAATATAATAGCAGAAATAAATATGCTGAAAAATAAATCACACACAAAATTTACCCAGCTTCGGCAACCCCTGCCTACTGCTGCATTCACAGATTTCTATTAGAATTAAACAGTATCACGCTTACAAACACTCTACTAGACTCGCAGACCCTTTTGCTCCCGCTCACAAACACTCTACTAGACTCGCACACCCTGCTCCCGCCTATAGAGTTTCGCTCACTCGCAAACACTGCTCCCGCCTATAGAGCTTTGCAAACTCGCACACCCTGCTCACTGAACTAATTCAAAATAGACAATCTGACACTACCTGAACCTAGGTGGTGATTTACCAAGATTCTTTGGTTCGTAAAATAAAAAACAATAATTAAGAAACAATAGAAAATAACCGTAAAAACTAATTAATATAATAAATCCTTAAATTAAAAACAAAACCCCTCTTTTTTTTTTAATAAGACCGGCCCACTTAAACCCGTTCCTTTCTTTGTTATCTCCAGCCCGATCCCCTTTTGTCTCGTTCGTGAGAATAATGGCGGCTTCGTTCTGATTAGGGCTTCGTTCCCTTTTGTTCCAGTTAGGGCTTCGGCTCTTTGTTCCGATTAGGGCTTCGGTTTCTTCAATTGATCTGTTATATGTTGCCCTAGCTCGCTGATTCTCTGATGGTTGACTATTGCTCGTTTTGCAGTTGCTCGATCGAGTTTGTTGCTTGTGAATTCGGTATATACTGTCTCCTTTTGCTTTTCTAAGTTGATACTTGAACTCGATAATTTAATTTGCCAGTGATGATTGGGTTATATATGCGTTCGAACTCCTTGAATTACGTTCGTCTGAATATAGTTGAATTTGTCAATAGTCGTTCGATCTTGTATTGATGCTTGGGATTGATCTGACTTTGTCAATTTCGTATTTTGATGCTTGGTTGACACGGCTTCGATTTTGACTTGTTCAACATTGAAATTTAGATCACGGCTTTGGCTTGATGCTGAATAATGTTTGACTTCGACTTGATTTTGGGTATGCGAATCCACTACTCTGTATTAGCTTCGGTCATCACCATTGCTTTTATATTTTCTCTGCTGCATACCACTGCATTTCACTGCACTGTTGAAATTTGTGTCTGCATTTGTTATTTCTGGAGCTCGATTTGCACTTGCTTACTGCTTGATGGTCTTGTGACTCTTGCTATGCCATTGTATTTTATTCTGTATGCTTCATCGTGTTCTTGATAAATGCACATCTGTCATTGAGGTTACTTATGCAGTTTGGTCTTATTTATGCTGTGCATTTACTTGGTGGTGTATTGCTGCCTTCACTGTCCACCTGTATCGTGCTTGGTTTTGTTTTAAATTGCATTTGGTCTGCACTTGTGTTCCCTGTTATCAACTGGCCTTGATTATGTTTTGATTCAAAAACTTCTGTTCACCTGTTGCACTCTGGTCTGTCCACTGCAGTTTGTGTCTTGCCACTGACTTGCTGTTTCGACATGAGTCCACTGTGCTTGGCCTTGGTTATATTGATTTTGGCCCATATCTGTTCATCTGCACTTGTGTATATTATTGCTGTTGTCTTTGATTTGAATTGTGCATTTGAGTTTGTCGCTTGGTGTCATGTTTGCTTTGAGTCTGCAACTTGGAGTCTGCAACTAGTAGCTGGACTTAATTTGTGCCTTGTCCATTCTTATGTGTTCATCCCTGTTGTTGTTCATCTGAGTTTGAGCATTTGCATATTTGAAGCCTTGTATCATGATGCAGTCTTCATTATGTTCTGGTGACATGTGCATTGCTTCATGTTGCCTATGTATCACTGCAGTTGCACATTGCTTGTACTTGTGTTCTTTATTCATATGTTCTTCAAATCAGTGGTGCACTGTGCCATTTGATCTGTTGCACTTTTGTTGTTGTTCACTGATTTTGGGGCTGCTGTATTACTTTGGTTCATTTTCATGTTTGTTGTTTGGACATTGTTTGAATTTGCAGTGGTGCATTGTTTTTGCATTCCATGTTGCATGCAGTAGTCTTGGCCTGTTGTAGTTTGATTGTGTTCATATACACTACTGCCTTGAGTTGAACCTATCTTGGGTTTGACCTTGTTTTTGATTTCTGTGCTTTTGTTTGATTTTTGCACACGAGTTGGAGAGGCAGTGCACACGTATACGAATGTACACGTGTGTACTGCAGCCACTTATAATTACCTGTCCCTGATAAAAAATACTGATATGCACAGATATTGCACAGTCAAAAATGATGACGAACAACCCAAATAACTGAGGCAAACAATGTTTTCAAAATCATCGTTTCTTTCAAATTTCAAAAATATTTCTCTTTCAATTTTACTGCGTTTGAAAATATTTTTGCAGATTACTCAGATGCTGGATTCAAACTGGATTATAGTTGAAGACAAAAATATGAGTGTGAGTGATATGTAGTAAGGTTGTGATGTAAATGTGAAATGTCATGTATTGTAGTCAAAATTGTATATGTATAGTGAGAGCTTGAAATTGTACTATCAAAGTTGTAATAAATATTTGTTTGAATAAAAATTTCTGTTTGAATTCAAAATCTGTTTAACTTGTTCTGTTTGAATTCAAATTCGAATTCTGTGTAATTTAATTTTATTCAACAAATATTTATTTAATCTATGAAAAAACAAAATAGTACATTACCAAATACATACTATTCAAAATTGCAATAAATATTTGTTTGAATAAAATTTCTGTTTGAATTCAAAATCTGTTTAACTTGTTTTGTTTGAATTCAAATTCAAATTCTGTGAATTTATTTTATTCAACAAATATTTATTTATTCTATGAAAAATAGTACATTAACAAATACATTTAAATGAATGTATATATGTTTGTTATCATCAAACAAAAATCATATAGCGCAAAGCGCATATTCAACAGTTCGAGGCGGCATTCGAAAATTTGGTAGACTTATCGTGCCAAATATTGATAATCTTCGTAAAGATATTTTAGAAGATTTTCATCGTTCTTAATTTACCATTCATCCCGGTAGTAGCAAAATGTACGCGGATATGAAACGACTCTATTATTGAGATGGAATGAAATCCAATATTGCTAACTCTGTTAAGCGTTGCATGACTTGCCAACTCATTAAGCCGAGCATCAAAGGCCCGACGGGTTATTGCAACCTTTGGATATTCCAATTTGAAAGTGGGACCAAATTTCCATGGATTTTATTGACGGCCTTACCTGATCTCATTCAGGTCATGATAGCCTATGGGTGATAGTTGATAGACTTACAAAATCCGCCCATTTTATTCCCGTTCGGTCCAATGGACCATACATCTTTTGGCCAAACTCTTTATTAAAGAAGTTGTTAAATTGCATGGAGTCCTTACTTCTATTGTTAGCGATCATGATCCATGGTTTACTAGTGGATTTTGAAAGAGTCTTTAAAAAGATTTGGGAACAAAGCTTAATTTCAGCACCGTTTATCACCCTCAGTCCGATGGACAAACCGAGCGTGTGAATCAAACTCTTGAAGGTCTTCTTCGTGCATGTCTTCTTGATTTTGGTGGAAGTTAGGAAGATCATATTTCTCTTGTTTATTTTTCCTATAATAATAGCTTCCAATCTAGTATTGGTATGACACCTTTTGAGGCACTCTATGGAAGGCCATGTCGATCTCCTTCTTGTTAGCTTGAGGCCGGTGAGAAGCTGGTTTTAGGTCCATATTTTATTCGTGATTGCACAAAAAAGATTGACCTTATTCATCCTAGGATGAAAGAATCTCAAAATAGGCAAAAATCCTATGCCGATAACCGAAGAAGAAAATTAGAATTTTCTGTGGGAGGTTTTGTGTTTATTCGTGTTTCACCTATGAAGGGTGTTGTGCGTTTCAACCGATCGGGAAAATTAGCACATCGATACATTGGTCCATTTCCCATCACCGAACGTATTGGTTCCATGGCATATTACCTTTTATTACCGGCTCAGTTTTCTGCTATTCATGACATGTTTCACGTTTCTCAACTACGGAAATGCCTTGGGGATTCCGATTCTATTCTTGAGCCCGGTGTTGTGGAAGAAATTGAAGTTTCTTCTAATTTGACTTATGAGCAGCATCTTATTCGTATCATTGCATCGGAGGTAAAGTGCCTTCGAAATAAAGATGTCCCACTTGTGAAGGTTCAATTGTCCTCAAATCCTAAGGATTGTTCTTAGGAATCTAGAGAATTCATCGAGCGAACACATCCGGACTTACTCTCTCGTGCTCTTTGAGGTGAACTTCTTATTTAAATTTCTTTTATGTTGATATGCTTTTATGGTTGTTACTTTTTTATATTTTCTTCTTAAGTATTGCGAGGACACAATTTTTTTAAGGAGGGGAGTCTGTAACAACCTGCATATTTTACGATTGTATATTTAAATATAGCATTGTTAGTCGGATTTAAGTCCAAAAAGCAACTTTGTACAAACAGTCAAATTAGGACTCGGGACCACTTCCATTGAGTTCAAAATGGCGTTTGCGACCTTTTTGAGTATAAACATTGATATGTTTGGAGCTGGCTAAATTTTTGACCATTTCACTTAGGGCTTTGGGTTTGGATTTGGGGTTTAACCCACTAACCAAACTCATCTTAGAATCCTAAATCCAACACCCCTCATCTTCATTCCTTCATAATTTTCTACAACTTAACCTTTATCAAAAATGGTGATGGAGATGGAAAATTAAAATCCTAAGCTCTATTTTCTTTAGCAAATCCAAATTTTAGTTCCAAAATCAAAGAGAAGCTTAGGTAAGCATCTCCTTCTTCTTCTCCATCTCAATCTCTCTCCAACTTCAGAAATTCCCTATAACCTAATTTGGGAAATTATTGCTTATGTTCTTAGATTGGAGCTTTTAGAGTTGAGATTAAAGAGTGGTTGATCCTCCTTCGTTTTCAAGCTTCTCTATTTTCTATAAAAGGTGAGATTCTGATCTCACATCTTTGTCTATATCTATCTTGGTTGTTAGGTATGAATTCCTAACACTTATTGATGTTCATTTGCTTTTGGTTTGAATTGGTTTTATGAATGTTCCAATTTTTGGTGTTTTGTAGTTAAAACTTTAAAAATCCTAGTTTTGATGCTTGAACATGTCTTTGGAGTGAGTCGAATGGCCTATAGGACTGGGTTGTCGCTTGGCATAAATCCCTATTTGCAATTGCTCGATCGATCGGCTCCGTTTGGATTCTTGCCCCTTTGGGGACTAGGCTGGAAATATTGGAAAACCGGATCCTGTCGACTGGCTCTCTGAGTTCAGTCGACTGACCTGAAACCCGAGAGTTTTCCAGGCATTAGACCAGTCGACTGAACTCAGTGTCTAGTCGATTGACCTGCTGCTTTATCCCAAAATGCCTATTTTGCTAGTGATTCCAATTTTTAATCGATTCTTGTTTCTCCAATATGATGTTATCACCTTTGTTGGCTTTGATAACTTCCCTTTTGTTATTTTTGGGGAATATCCATTTTGATGGATTTGGTATCGATTTCTTTGGATTTAATTCACGTCTCCGAATGAGAATTTTTGGTGATTGATTGTGTTTACAATCATTCCTATGGTTTGTCACTTTTAAATGCAAAGGTTTCTATACTAGTAGTAAATATCAAAACTCTTCCATCAAAACAATTTCAACACTACTTTAATACAAAGCTCGTTTATTAAAACCGTTTTCCAAATCTATTAGTATATACAAACCTTTACCTCATTCATTTGAGAAATCTAATTAAAAGGCTTAGTAAAACTAGTGGTATGAAACGCTTGCGTTTACTTAGTCGGTTAATTTTTGGACTTGTTCGATTGAAACTGTTGTGACAATTTTCGAGAGGAGTTCTACAATTTGTTCGTAAATACTTAAGTAAAGCCAGTGGTTATGGGTCATGAAGCTAAACTCATTTATTTACTAGCTTAGTGTAATTCACACTTTTCATTGATCATTGATGTTCGTTTTTATGATTTAGACTAGCTATACGCTAGGTCTCTTTGTCCACGTAGGGGACGATACCTCGTTTTATAAAGCTTCATTTCATTTCTTTTATAGGATAACGACCTATGTATTCTTTGGAGTTTCGACTCATTCTTGTGGGCTAGCGACCCATGTTCTTTTATGGAGTTCGGCTCAACGGACGTAGCGTTGTACTACGTCGTTGTTCCGGCTTATCAGGTTCATCGGGCGTACCGTTGTACTACGTCGTTTTTCCGAATTATTGGAGTTTCAAGTTCCTCGGGCGTACCGTTGTACTACGTCGTTGCACTGGCTCTATGGTTAGCGAACATGGGATAGCGTCCCATTTGTGATACACGTGTTGGAGAGTGTTCATGCTCCCGTTTATGATAGGCCTCCCCTTTTTTTGTGATTTCTGGATTTCTAATTGATGATTTCTAGAATTTAGGTTTCACCAATTTTTATGATTGGCATTGATATGTTAGCCAATATTTGTGGTTTGGCGAATATGGTAAAGAACATGGCATTCTTTTTGATGTTATGAGATTTTTGAGATATTGTATGATTTTTGTTGTTATTAAATGTATACTTTTCATAATACGACGTTATTGTTATCATACATGTTTATGACATCTCTTATCCTATCTCGTTATATCTGATATTTATAGCTAGACTGATCCGTTTATTATTTTCTTATTAAATAATACTCGGGTCAGACCGAGATGTTACACGTGCTTCTACGTGACTCTTTATCAGGAATCATCATCTGATTTTTGTCTAACTACATTAGATTGGTAGTTTTTTTTGTTATACCTTTGAGATAGAGACTCCTTGATGCATACATATTCTTATGTCAAGCACCTGTGTATATTCTTTTGTGATATTGTGGATCTTGTTTGACCACTACTCTGATGTACACATCTATGTGTTATATGCATATCTATTTCCGCCTTTGTGATATGGATATCTGTGACTGATTTATGTTATGTTTATTTCTATATTTGTTTTCGAAGACCACATAGCCACTGTGTAGCAGCTTTGAGTTTGTATCGGCATGTCGGATTTCCTCTTGAGATGAAATGCATGTTATACTATCTAACATATCGGTGCTCGCACAAAGCAATTACATGGATGGTCGCTCCTCAACAGCTTTATTCTTCGTGCTAGTTGACGGCATTACTCCGTAGTGTTCTTGGCTAGCGTGAGTATAGAGGTGGGGCATCACAACAGCATCCTTTCCTGTATCTATAATACTCGGTCTGACCCAAGCATCGTAATAAAACAATGCCGAGTTAGTCCGGAAAGCTAGCGTGAGAAAACACACTCAATTGGATTATTAAAGTTTTCAAAATCCTTTGAAATCAAAGGTATCTCTTAAGACCACGCCACAAATAAACATGTCAGGTTTTTACCTTAAGATAACCAAAACATTTCTTATAAAATCCTCTAATATTATAATAGTGTCTAAGTACAAATACTTATTCACATAACTGAAACTGTTACATTATTAAATTCCAGAAATACTAGCCACAAAGTGGGTTCTACAAACAAAACCATAAAGGCACATAGGGAGAATGGTTTTCCATCAATGGCAATGCTACTGGGGTACCGCCCGTCACAGTACGTGGTCTCGATCATCGTACCGAGGATCCACTCTGATCCCCTGCATTACAAGACCAGAGATATCCCTTACTGGATAGTCTGAATAAGTTCACCCTGTGGTTGGATCAGCAACTTCCCACACAGCCGAAATAAAGGGACATCTGGGCAGGAGTGATCTTACCCTAATTGGTTGCTATCCACTAAGCCTTGTGTGCACCTCCCATGTTTTAGTCATTCCCTGTTGATGAGGCTCGAGGCTATGCGTTACCTTTTTAGCACGCATTCACTTAGAATGCTCATCGTCCTCCTGACGATGTTCTGAAAACATTCATTCATACAAATCCATGCCGGTCCGAACAGAACCGAAGGCACTACTCTTACTACATCCATTTTGGAATCACCCTCAGGATTAGTAGCGACTAGCCCTTGCACTTCACTGCTCGATCTTCGACTCCATGTTCTAATCTTCCTCACGAAAACGTTCAGACCGGATCGAAGTGGTTTTAAGGAAATTAATCCCGATCCTGGTCTCTTCAAAATGATCAGCGCATTATCCAATATCGATAGTCGGTTATTTAACTATCAAACAACATTCACAACAAATCATCATATTTTAAATAATTTTCAAACTATTTTTTCAAGATATCTTCGCAAGATATTTTTCTACACTTCCACCATTTGAAAAGCGTTTTCAAATCACTTTTCTCACGCGGAATAAATTTTCAAATATTGTTTATTCCGACCGAAAATCACCAAGTCTAAATACTTTAGATTTTAAAATAATTTAAATTACTTTATCCACAATATATACTTAAAAACACCTAAAATAAAAACACTTTAAAACACTTTATTTGAAATACTAACTATGAAATTTTCTATAAATTCTCAAGTAAAACATAAGTCAAAACAAATTATTTTTTATAAAAATAAAAATTATGAAATTCTATACAAATTTCAAATAAGAACATTGCCTGCTGTCTTTAAAATAAAACTACTTTAAAAATATAAATATTAATAATTATCTTTGTAAATCATAATACCAATTAACCTTTCAAAATAATTACTACTGTAACTAGTTTGATAAATATTTACCTTTAAATTTTTAAATAACTTAAGTAATAATTTCTTAAAAGCACTCCTTTAAAACAACTTTAAAACTTTTAACATATACTTAAAAATCTGCTTCGAAAACGTACTTGGCTTTTCATGGAAATACACTATCCTTTCACACCTTTAAAAAACCACTATTTATTTCTAAAACAAATTACCCATTGCTTTATAAATTCCCACCGTGAATTTATACTTTCAAATATCCACTGATATCTTATTTCACGTAGTAAACACAGTTCATAAATTCCATAGTCTCATACACCTTTTAAATCACAGTTTCAAACACTTAGTCGAATTTCAAAATTAACTCCATTTTTAAAATAAATTCCTTTACTCCCAAATTTATTTTAAAATCCACTAATTCCATATTTACTTCTATATTTATGATTTAAAATCTTATTTTAAAATTGAAATATCTACTTCATACCTCATCAAAATTCTACCCTTTAACTTCTTCTCAAAACACTTTAATCTTAAACTTTTAAATGAAACCCTTTAGATTTTTAGCCAATATCACTTAAGTCTCCAAAACACTTTTACATTCAGCATTTAAAAATCTCTATTTTTATTTGCATACTAGAATTTATTTAAAAGAATTTAAAAATCAGACTTTTATATCTTCCCAATTCAATCTTTAATTTACCCAAATTCACTATATTATTTACTTAAAATTTTCCCTTTTTATTTTCTTTAAAAATCCAAACTCATATTTTTCATTTTCATAAATTCCAATATATATTCAATGGAGCTATAGCATTCAATAATTCAATTCTAAATACAATCAATATAATCATCACAGATTATCACATAATTCACGTCGTTGAATATAAAATTAATTTAACTTTTTGAGAAATCTAGTAGTATCCCTCCAACCTGTTTCCCTGCATCTCTAGATATTAGCACAATATAAAATACCAATTCCACTTCGAGGTGGAATATTGCGGTATATGGGGTCATCCGCTATTATGCGGGACGCATAGGGTCTCATCTGCTATATAATACGAGAAATCAATCATTCCAATATATATGTACAATATATAACATATCACATCCAAGCTGATAATAAATTATCAATTCAAGAAAACAACCAATAATTTAAATTTTAACTATTTAAATTAACAAGTATCCACATGTGAGTGAGATTAACTCACCTTTGATTTTAAATTTGCAAATCCGATCCACATCGGCTGGATTCTCCATGATTTCAGACCTTGTATAAACATTATATGATTTATTAATATTCGAAAAAATCGAACAATCAATTACCATTTTATAAATTTACTTAACAAATAATTTATTTTAAACTAGTTATTTTCCTTTAAAAATTAATTGAACAAATTCATCATCTTAATACATTATTTTAAAGTAACTAGCAAATTACAATATGTATATGCATATTTATTTTGTTTAGAACTACATATATATATAATAATCTATATATGTTTTAAAAAAATATAATTTGTATAAACTTTATAACCTTTAAAAAATTCCTATTTTCAAACTTTATCTACATACATATTTTTATTCCTTTCTGTAATTAACAAGACAGTAATCTGTTTTACTGTAAACTTTTCTTCCTTTAATATTCACAATATACTTACTTTACAATATATTTATACAGATATATATATATATCACCACATTATGTATTTAAAATTTAACAGTAACATTAAAATGTGTATATATATTCTTTTTTCCCAAATATATGTATATATACAGATTAAATAGAATAATAATAAAAACTACTACCTTACTGTCGTCACCCCAACCCTAGCTTCATTCCAGAGCACTCACGTCATGGCTTCGACCTTCAAATGTTGCCCCGCTTCCATTGGAAATCGCCACTCACTCGCACGCCTTCGCCACTGACGCCGCACCGTCCTTCTTGCGCTCGAGACTAGCGATGAACCCATCGTGGTCGTTCCCCTCCTCCACTCAATTGCGATTCGATCTTGAATTAGTATCTTTTTTTTCAAACTATAAACGAAGAAATGAAAAGGGAATGAAAGAACATTTAGTTGATTCAAGCTCGTCCATGATTTCATATATTTTTGAGGTGAGAGCGATTTGTGGGAGGGGTTCATGATTTGTACAGAAGAGATGGGGAGGCTAGGAGATGAAAATGATTTCGATCGTGATATGATATATATATTTTCTTCGGTTGATTCTATTTTCTTTTGCTCCGATTTGAAATTATGATTTCGTTTTAAAAACAGAAGAGGAAGAATGAACTTGAACTGAAAAGCTTCGTTCCCCTTTCTTAGAGAAGATGCGTGTAAACCAGGAAGGACACGTGTAATAAATTTTCATATGTGTCTAAAAAGGCCACAATATTTTAATGCAACAATATTTTTTATATTTAAATTTAAATTTAAATCGTCGTCAATTGAAAGCTTAAAATTTGACATCCTATCGAGGCGTGCCGCCGGACGTTTATAATGTTATACCTCTATTTTGAACACAAAGGAAAATGTTTCAAGTCCTAATTCGATCGTATGGAGAAGATAGGTTTTTGGACCATTTATTATATCGAATTTTCGATATAAATTTCTGCGCGTTTATATACCATATGGCCACATGATAACTCCTAACACTACAAAATTTGAAATCCGATAATAGCACAATATCACGGATCCAATGGAACTGGTTTCATTGAATTTCGAGACTGTGCCTCGAAGGCTATTTTTAAACGTCAACTTAAACTATATATTTTTAAAACTGAACAAACTGCTTTTAATTCGATTTTAAAAGTTCTATTACCTTCAGTATTGTAAATATAAATTTTCCAAATCTTTGAAATATTTTTAACCATTTTAAAAAAGCAAGATCCGCTATTTTAACCAACTTCCAATTATTAAATTCAAAAAATTTAATTGCCAAATAATCAGTGATATTTGAAATTCAAATTTAACTAACTTTTCAAATATTTAAAATCAATTAAATATTTAAATTTCAAATATCTAGAAATTCGGATCATCACATTCCTCCCCCTTAAAAGAATTTCATCTTCGAAATTGCTAGTTAAGTAGAATGGTCCATAACCCGTTAACTATTTCCCCAATCCAAATAGTTTTAATAACCACCCAAAACCAAACAGTTTTAACAATACCCAAAACAATCCTTTTAGTTAAAACACACTAACCCTTACTAACTTTCCAAACTTATTTCATAGGTTCCCACTAATATCACTTACCCAACTATTCAAATTTATATTTTAAACCAAATTTTAAACTATCAAAATTTTCTAACTCCTTAAATTTTCAAAAAATTTCGCCAACATCTCCTTTACGCAGCTAGCTCGGTACAACTACAAAATGCCTCTACGGGCCTCCAGATTTCAAAATAAAACAAAAGGACAAGTGGCTAGACCAGAAAATCACCAAATTTCATACAGAAATTTAAATACACACATTTTTGTCGAGCATTTTCATTTATCTTCTAAAATCAAAAATTCCAGTTTCCTTTGCTTTTAAAACGCCTATATATCCTACTTAGCTATAATGTCCAATCATAGCATTCAAAATCATTTTATACACTTCTTTACGAAAGTTTAAATATCTATTTCATTCAAGCTATACGATGTACATATATCATCCTTATGCAATATCAAATTCGATCGCTCACCCGATCACACAATTTCACTTTCGAACTAGTATCGTCCACCGGACTTTCTAGTGCGGACTCCGATCTGGTTTCTTAATCAGAAACCGACATTCTCCTTGCATAGTCCTAAACTATGATAGAGAATTTCCAGAATCAACCAAAATCCATATCCAGGATATGCGTCGAAAATCGAGTGAAAAATCCCAACTCGGATCGATATAAGTATCTCAAAATTCTATGCTTGAATTCTGGATCAAATCGCTACGCGAATAAAATAATATACGTCCATCCTACATATTTATCTTAATTGATTATTAACTATAACAATTCTCTTTTATTCACATTCATTTTGATTTCTATCCACTTATCATCTCACACACCTTATTAAACCTTCATTCATTCTTAGCTTAGTATTTCCAATACCAATTTTACTTAAGAATTTCTTTATCCATCTTCTAAGTTCAATTTAAGTATTTTATTCACTTCTTATATTTATTTTTACTTCACTACTGAAGTTTATATCCATTGCTATTCACTTTGCCATTACAATTCCATTTGAATTCATTTTACCTTCGAATTTGAATATTCAATTCTATTCATCTCAAACCATGTTTAATTTTCTTTAATTAGTTCCACTTACTAATTTATCCAAACCATTTTTACTTTCAAACATTTATTATTTTAGTTTACCTTGAACTAGTTCTACAACTTCACTTTACTTTACACAATCCCAATATTCAATTTCAATTCCATTTACAAGTTTTATTAATTTGTTTACTTACAAATTTTATTTCAACACTTTCCTTTATTTAGTCCAACTTGACAAATTTTCCATTTCACTTTATTTAACATAATTCAAATGTTCAGTCTCAATCCAAATTTTAAGTTTCAACAAGTTTTTCAACTTATTTACATTCCATTCACAAATTTATTTCCACCTTAATATATTTTATTTAACTAACCATTTCACTTAGTCCACCTAGACTTTTTCTTTACATTCATCTTTACTTATCTAGATTTGATTACATTCTGATTTAATTCAAAATTTTAAAACTTCTATAAGTTTTCCAAATTGAATTACATCTCATTTACTAATCTTTTTACTTTATTTATTTGGTTTACTTCACAAGCTTATTTTGTTTTCATACATATTTTAATCTAACTCTTCATCAAGTTAAATTTTCTATTCTAGAAAATTTCGAATTTTACTGTTATCAAACCATTTATATTTCCATAAAATTTTAAACAAACCCCCAGAGTTTAAACAATTAAAAATCAATTTTGAAAATATATATCCAAATTAACTATTCTTTTGCATTTTCAAATTATCCTTTGAATTTCAAAACCAAACCCAGTTTTGCAAACAACTCCAATTTAAAACAATTTGGCAGCAATTCCTCTCCTGAAAACTAGAAAATGAACATCGATGATGCAGCAGTCATCACCGAGGTTATTTTCCAGCGACCCAAGTGAGTTCAGTGCTTTTATTCTTTCCAAAAACCCTTTCCAAATATTTTTAACTTCCAAATCTCACCAGATTTCAAATCTAATTCAAAAATATTTCCAAAATAATATCACTATTATTTCTCCCAAAACTTTTGAGAACCATTTTCAAATTCAAAGGAATTTAAATTTTCCAAATTTTTAAATCTCATATCCTTTCAGTTTATCTTCAAATATTATTTTGAAATTTCAATATTACATTTCAAATTCATTCTGTATGAATTTATCTCTTAATTTTTTTGTTATAACATTAATTTCTACACAACAATGATAATAGTTTAATATTATCACTATCTAACAACCAAGCAACCATATATATAACTATAATAATTTATGGGAAATTACTTCTTTTATATGCAAAAATAATTTAGGTAAAATTATTTTATTTACCCTATTTTAGAACAATACTGCGTTGGTTTATCTTGTTCAAGAGTTTAGAAAGCCCTATCGATGATATGGCGTCCCATACATCGACAAGAATCTATAAACACTCAACCGATAAGTCAACACAATATAAAAACAATTTTTATATAAACTAACAAATAAGCGCTCATATCTATTAATACGCTCAAACTCATTCTAGAGTACTATTGACTCTATACTAATGAGTAATCCCCTCCAAAGCCAAGGTTCTCGCTTAACCTTCAGCTCTGATACCAAGTGTAATGACCCGATTTTTCGATGCCCGAAAATCGACATCAATATGTCCACCGTTTTAAATGTCGAATAATCAAATGCCGGAAAACCAAACCATTAGGGTTAAAGAAGAAGGAGGTAGAAGAAGAAATAGAAAACACATCAGAATCTCACAAACGCAGCGGAATAAAATATGATATATAACATCGACTTAAAATACAAAGAATCTGTAGTGTCATATACACATACATTTCTTAGAGTACAACAATCATTGCATCAAATCTGGACAGTTCATTAACTTGACCTTACACAACGGAATAATAATCAAGTGCGGAAGTACGTCTCGCCATCTAGCTTGTCTCCTAGGCTCCACAACATCCTTTCCTATATCTATAATACTCGGTCTGACCCGAGCATCATAATAAAACAATACCGGAGTTAGTCTGGAAAAGCATCGTGAGAAAACACACTCAATTGGATTACTGAAGGTTTCAAAATCCTTTGAAATCAATGGTATCTCGTAAGACCACGCCACAGATAAACATGCCGGGTTTTAGCTTACGGTAGCCAAAGCATTTCTTATAAAATCCTCTGATATTATAATAGTGTCTAAGTAAAAATACTTACTCAAATAGCCGAAATTGTTACATAATTAAATTCCAGCAATACTAGCCACAAAGTGTATTCTGCAAACAAAACCGTAAAGGCACGTAGGGAGAATGTGTTTCCATCAATAGCAGGGCTACTGGGGTAACGCCCGTCATAGTACGTGGTCTAGATTACCGTACTGAGGATCCACCCTGATCCCCTACATCACAAGACCGAAGCTACCCCTTATTGGATAGTCCGAATAAGTTCACCCTACGGTTGGGATCCACACAGTCGAAATAAAGGGGCATCTAGACATGGGTGACCTTACCCTAAATGGTTGCTAGCCACTAAGCCTTATGTGCACCTCCCAGTTTTAGCCATCCCCGATTGATGAGGCTCGAGGCTATGCGTTACCTTTTTTGCACACATTCACTTAGAATGCTCATCGTCCTTGTGATGATGTTCTGAAAATATTCGTCCATACAAGTCTGTTCCAGGTTCGAACGGAAACGAAGGCACTACTCCTACTACATCCATTTTGGAATCACCCTTAAGATTAGTAGCGACTAGCCCTTGCACTTCGCTGCTCCAACTTCGACTCCAAGTTCTTGTCTTTCTCACGAAAACGTTCAAACCGGATCAAAGTGGTATTCAGGAAATTAATCCTGATCTCGGTATCTTCGAAACGATCAACGCATTGGCCAATATTGATAGTCGATTATTTAACTATCAAACAACAATCACAACCAATCATCATATTTTAAATAATTTCCAAATTATTTATTTCAAAATATCTTCGCAAGATATTTTCCTACACTTCAACCCTTTGAAAATAGTTTTCAAATCACTTTTCTCTCGTGGAATAAATTTGCAAATATTGTTTATTCCCACTGAAAATCACCAAGTCTAAATACTTTAGATAAAATAATTTAAATTACTTAAAAACGCTTAAACTAAAAACTATTTAAAACACTTTATTTAAAATACTAACTATGAAATGTTCTATAAATTTCAAGTAAAACATAAGAAAAACAAAAAATTTTATAAAAATAAAATTATGAAATTATATACAAATTTCAAATAAAAACATAGCCTACTATCTTTAAAATAAAACTACTTTATAAAATATAAATATTAATAACTATCTTTGTGAATCATAATACCAATTAACCTTTCAAAGTATTTACTACTATAACTAGTCTAATAAATATTTACCTTTAAAATTTTAAACAACTTAAATAAAAATTTCTCAAAAACACTCCTTTAAAACAACTTTAAAACTTTTAATTTATACTTAAAAATCTGCTTCGAAAACATACTTGGCTTTTCAAGGAAATACACTGTCCTTTCACACCTTTAAAAATAAACCACTATTTATTTTGAAACAAATTACCCATTCCTTTATAAATTCCCACTATGAATTTATACTTCCAAATATCCACTAATATTTTATTTCACTTAATAAACTCAATTTATAAATTTCATAGTCTCATACGCCTTTTAAATCACAGTTTCAAACACTTATTTGAATTTCAAAATTAACTCCATTTTTAAAATAAATTCCATTACTACCCAAATTTATTTTAAAATCCACTAATTCCATATTTCTTCTATATTTACGATTTAAAATCTTATTTTAAAACTAAAATATCTACTTCATACCTCATTCAAAAATCTACCCCTTAACTTCTTCTCAAAACATTTAAATCTTAAATTTCAAAATGAACCCTTTAGTTTTTTAGCCAATATCACTTAAGTCTTCAAAACTCTTTTACTTTCATTTATTTAAAAATCTCTATTTTTATTTCCATACTAGAATTTATTTAATAGAATTTAAAAATCAGACTTTTGTATCTTTCCAATTCAATCTTTAATCTACCCAAATTCACTATATTATTTACTTAAAAATTTCCCTTTTTATTTCCTTTAAAAATCCAAATTTATATTTTTCATTTTCACAAATTCCAATATATATTCAACCGAGCATAGCATTCAATAATTCAATTCCAAATATAATCAATATAATCATCACAAATTATCACATAATTCACATCGTTGAATATAAAATTAATTTAATGTTTTGAGGAATCCAGTTGGATCCCTCCAACCTGTTTCCCTGCATCCACGGATGTTAGCACAATATAAAATACCAATTCCACTTTGAGGTGGAATATCGCGGCATAAGGGGTCATCCGCTATTATGCGGGGTGCATAGGGTCTCATCCGCTATATAATGTGGAAAATCAATCACTCCAATATATATATATATATATATATATATATATAACATATCGCATCCAAGCTGATAATAAATTATCAATTCAAGCAAACAACCAATAATTTAAATTTTAACATTTTAAATTAACCAGTATACAGATGTGAGTGAGATTAACTCACCTTTGATTTTAAATTTGCAAATTCGATCCACACCGGCTGGATTCTCCACGATTTCAGACCTTGTATAAACATTATATGATTTATTAATATTCGAACAAATCGAACAATCAATTACCATTTTATAAATTTACTTAACTAATAATTTATTTTAAACTAATTATTTTCCTTTGAAAAAAATCATTTAGTAGCTAAGATTAAATAAATAAATAAATTGAACAAATTCATCATCTTAATACATTATTTTAAAGTAACTAGCAAATTTAAATATGTATATGCATATTTATTTTCTTTAGGACTACATATATATATATATATATATATATATATATAATAATTTATATATATTTCAAGAAGTCCAATTTATATAAACTTTACAACCTTTAAAAAAATTCTTATTTTCAAACTTTATCTACGTACGTATTTTTTTCCTTTCTGTAATTAACAAGACAGTAATAATTCCCATTTCTTAGAGAAGACGCATGTAAACCAGGAAGGACACGTGCAATAAATTTCCATACGTGTCTAAAAAAGTTTGCCACAATATTTTAATGCAACAATATTTTTATATTTTAATTTTAATTTAAATCATCTTCAATTGGAAGCTTAAAATTTGACATCCTATCGAGGCATGCCGTCAGACGTTTATAATCTTATACCCCAATTTCGAACACAAAGGAAAAGGTTTCGAGTCCTAATTCGATCGTATGGGGAAGATATCTTTTTGGACCAGTTATTATATTGAATTTTCGATATAAATTTCTGTGCGTTTATCTACCGTATGGCCACACGACAACTCCAAACACTACAAAATTTGAAATCCGATAATAATACAATATCAGGATCCAATGAAACCGGTTTCATCGAATTACGAGACTGTACCTCGGAAAGCCATTTTTAAACGTCAACTTAAACTATATATTTTTAAAACTGAACAAACTGCTTTTAAATTCGATTTTAAATTTTTTTATTACTTTCAGTATTGTAAATATAAATTTTTCAAACCTTCGAAATATTTTTAACCAGCTTAAAAAAACAAGATCCACTATTTTAACCAATTTTCAATTATTAAATTCAAAAAAATTAATTGCTAAATAAACAGTGATATTTGAAATTCAAGTTAAGTAACTTTTCAAATATTTAAAACCAATTAAAATTTTCAATTTCAAATATCCAGAAATTCCGGGTCGTCACAATCTAGGTGCATATTTTTGCTATATTTTTTGCATATTTGATTTTTCTAAACTTATTTAGCCTTGTTTTCCATTAACAACTTTGCAACAGGATTGTTTGTTTGGTCTAAAAGATTTGTTTATGTATTCACTACGCTTTGTGTAAAACCTGGAAAAAAAGCAAATCCACATATTAAGATTTTGGTCGAGAAAAATAAAAATAAAGGAACACGTTGTTCTTTTTTCCATGCATGCAAAGAAAGATGAATACAAATTTCCATTTCATTTCCTTCCCTGTCAAGCACATCATTCCTTTTTTTCCTTTTTTTATTTCTTCCTTCCATCTTCATGCATGTGTGTCAACGTGTGTAGTGTGTATGTCGAGTATATGTGCATGTTTGGCTGTGAGGTTCAAGTTGGTTCATGCATTGTCGTAAGGAAGGTAAGGAGGTGCTTGCATGGTAGTGTAGGGTGGTTGTGTTTGGTGGTGTTGCTAGTTGTGTTCAAGACAAAGGAAGGAGGTGTGTAACAGTTGTGGGATAGTGGGTTGTTCTTGCTTTAAGCCTTGGAAATTTAGCCGTGAAGAGAAGTAGCAGGGATGTTGGATGGCAGTGGAGGCTGGGCTTGGAGGAGGGGTCGGTAAAAGGTGCGGTTGTGCGTTTGAAGCCTGAAGCGTGCAAAACATGTATGAAGGGAAAGAGGCTACTGTTTAATGCAAATAAATTTGCAAATAAGTCATTGCAGAAGGGGGAGGCTTTCATTTGTTATGCGTTGTGGATTTGGGTTTGTTACTTTGGGTTCGGTCCATCTTGTTGAAGGTGAGAATATGTATATTTTCTTGTTTAAATATATATATATATATATATATATATATATATATATATATATATATATATATAACCTATTAACTTTGGAAATTCGTATCTCGGTCATACGAAATCCGTTTAACTCGTGCATTTTTGAGTTGTACTCGTGTGGATGAGTACAATATTTTAATGTAATTTGTTGATGACTTTTGGACATAAAAAAATTTATGACATATTTAAACGGTCTAGATTGAATCACGTTATTTTAAGAATAATGTTGATTAAAATTTTACATATCTTAGTTATTTATGTTTATTTGGACGAATAATTTACTGTTGAGTTAAAATGGATTGAATGTGGTAATGGAACATCTGTATAGCGAAATAAAATACCGTTCTGCTAATTAAATTAATTTGACAATTAATTATTAGAATAAATCATCATTCTACTTTTTCATAGCTTTAGACATTTTATTATATATTGTAAGTTGATATTTCGCTTTGAGTAAGTGATAAATTAACCAGTGGGTTAAGTGTTGGATTTATTTACATAATCATGGATTGTATAAATAACCGTTATTAACTTGAAAAGTTAATTTGAATAATATGGTAGCTTATTTAAGTATCATAGTAATCGTTAAGCCTCCTTTAAATTTGAAAAGCTAATTTTTGATTTGAAAGTTATTCTAAAAATAATTATTTTATTATAAGCTTTAAAGATAATTATTATTTAATAATAAGTTTTAAAAAGATAATAACTTATTAATAATAATATTTCAAAGATAATTTATAATTTTTTTAATAATGATTTAAATTTAATTATTTTATTAATATGATTCTTGAAAATATTTCTCAAAGATATTTAAATATTGTTTTTCAAATATTTTAATTTAATATCTTATTTAATTATTTAACAATACTTATTTTTAATCAAAGTTAATTAATTATATTTAAAGGATATTACCATATTAATACTAGTTTAAAGTTAATTAATTATTATATTTATACTATTTTGAAGTTAACTTATTATTATTATAATAATAATAGTGTTTAAAAAATTAATTTAATATATTATTAGGGTGATTTTAATTTATTATATTAAATAAGGTTTAATTTAAATGAAATCGAAGGATGTTTAAATAATAACTTACTATTTAAAGTTATTTCAAATTATATATGGGGTATCAAAGGAACCTTACAAAATTAAGGAGTTTATTAAATGGGTTATTTAAAATATGGAAAAGAGTTTTATGAATGGCTTTGGATAATTATAAAAGAATTTATAAATGATTTTTAAAGATCCGAAAAGGGGAATTTTTTTAAACGGGGTTTGAGATTCATTAAGAATGTTTTATAATGGGATTGGAGATTTATAATACAAAAAATTGTAAATACATTTGGTAATCTATATAAAATAAAAGGGATCTGGGAAGAAATGTGTAATCCTTCTTAATTTTGGTGGTAGGGAAATATTCCATACTTAACACCAAAGGATTTTAACTCTGGAAATATCTTGGGGAAACATGAGAATTATATGGTGCAATTACCATCGGTAGTGCTATACTGTACGTATAAACTCGTTTTGTTCTTCTCGGACAAATGAAGAGGAGATCCGTCCACTTAAACGGTTAAGGATTGATCCCCTCCCTTATGTATTGTTTGATTATTTCCTAAAGAATTGGTATTGAGTATTCTGGAAATCTGCGTTTGGTTTTCTAGAGCACCCGAGAAACTGAAGAGTGTACTCGTAAGAGATGACTCGAACCCGTGACCACTCCGAAAATCATATACAGTTTTAAGGAGGAGTTTCGTGATATATTGAGATACAGGAATCTATGTGTGATTCCGTGACCTATTAGGATACTAGAATCCATGTGGGATTCCATGATCTATTTAGTGGTTGTGCATAAGCTGGAATACCAGACGTAGTCTTATCAGTGGTGATGACTAAAACTAGAGATAGTAGTCATGGCCAGTAGGGTTGGAAAACCCATAGGGTGTAGTCGGCTCCACCTGGACTTTACCTATAGTTGTTATGCCTGCATAGGGCTATGCACCCGGTCTAGCGAGATCAGCTACATTTTTCCTATGGTACATCACTAGGGATGTATGCTGCTTGGGAAGGATATCTCTGGTCCTTGTGCAGGAGGATCGTTCCTCGAAGTACTAAGGGCACCTCCAAGGAAATCCTACAAATTATCGAACATCCCTTATCGGTTTGTGATTATATATCTAGTATTGTTGTGATGTACACTAACGAGCATCACAACTACTTGATTATTATTATTTTTACCCTTAGACATTATTATAATATCATTGGATTTTATGATATAAAGATTTTGGTTATCATAAGGCAAAAATTTGTCCGTCTTTATATGCGGCGTGACCTTACGAGATGACTTTAATTTTAATGGACTTTACAAGTTATAATAAATAAAATTCCTTGTGATTCAAGTTCTCACGCTGGTTTTACAAGACTGACGCGGGCGTTGTTTCCTTATAATGCTCAAGTCAAACCGAGCATATTTCCCGGTTAGTTGGATGTTTTTAGAGCTTCAAGAGACAAGCTTGAGACCCAGAGAAGTATTCACGTACATGGTTATTTTTCCATTGCATTCATGTTGTATTTATCAGCAATTGTGAGGATAGTTTATTAAAACTATCCATACTGAATAGGTTAGTATACCCAGATTGATGTCTGTACATACATATATTACGTTTTGTTTTATGTAAAGATTTGTTGTCTATCTTAAATTATTCGTTCCACTATGAGATTCTTTGATGTTTAGTTCTTCTTGTCTTCTTTCTTTTTTCTTTTTCCCTAACTATCTGCTTCCCCGTTCAACGTTGGATATGTAGATTTTATTATCAGCTTAAACCGTACGAAAAAAAGTAGATCATTGCAGTTGGTATTAGAGCTTAGGTTGAGTGGATATCTAGGTTATGGTGGGGTAGACTCATTTGAGATAGGGTAAGTGAGACTCTAGGATAAGTTTGTGAGTATATATTTAATAGCGCTATTTGTTAGTGGTATAAAAATATTTTATATTGCGTTGTTTGATCTATTGAGTGGCTTAAGAATTATGGTCAATGCGTTTGGCCAACACTATCGTTAGAGGTTTCCTAAACACTCGAATAAGACCAATTGATACAATATTGACTTAAAATTTGGGTAAATGAAATAATTTTACCTAAGATTATATTATATATATAAAAGAATAAATCTTCAAAAAAATTAATATAGTTATTCTTGCTTGTGCTTGGTTGATAAAAATGATAATATTCCATCATTATCATCTAGGATTTGTTTGATCACGCTCGCCCATTTCTGAGCATTGACTATCATTGGTTAATCTATCTTGAATCTTCTTTTTTGATATTTAGATTGGGTAGATAGGAATTTTGTAAAATTTGAAAACGAATACCTTGTGAATTAAGTTTTATAATTTGAATATAAGACGTTCGTTAATGACGTTGGGTTAAAATTTAATTTCTAAGGCTGTTTATTTATAAGAAATATTGAATATTTTGGAATGAATATTTTAGAAATAATTGATTTGGTAAAATTAAGTTTTAACAAATGTTGTTTTACTAAAAAAAATTGAAATATTTTGAAATAATATTTTATCAATAATTTGAATATAAAAGTTGGTTGTTAAAATTGAGGTTTTATAAAAGAAGATTATCAAAAAGAAACCTAAATATTTTTGAAATAAATGCTTGAAAAATGATTTATATAAGGAAGCTAGAATATTTTTGAAATAAATATTTAAGGAATGATTTCCTTTAAAATGATATATTTGATTTATCAAAATATGCCTTATAAATAAAAGGAATTAGAGAGTTTAAATTCCATTGATTTTGGCAAAATGGTTTTCATGATTTACAGGTTAGTAATAGTAATTGAGGATGTTCTTGGGATAAAAACATTTCTAAGTGGGAAACCATTAGGATCTCGCTATGTAATTATTTTGATAAAATTTGATTTGATTCCAAAAGTATGATTTAATTTACCATAGAGTAAATATGTATATAATCATTTTAAATGATTTTTAAGAAAGGAAACAATAATTTTATTTGAGATAGTTTTGGATCTTAAAGGGGTTTTGGTGTATCAATATTTTGGAAATAGTATACTTAAAAATATATTTAAGTATAAATACCTTTGAAAGAGAATTTAAAAGAAATGTATATTCCTTTAGATTTGGTTTGGGGAATGAGTCCCAATTTCTTTTGTGGTGATCAAAATAATCTTCTAACTGACGATCGGATGTTTGCTTAGGCGAACTGTATTGCGCACTTAGTAAATTATTCTCTTTTCCATTGTACAATCAAAATGAGTTCGAATCCGAGCGAATCCAAAGTGATTTGTAATTGGTTATTACATTGAAATATTATATTTATGATATTGTTTCAAAACGTGTTTGAAAAGAAATTAGTTGCTTTAAGTCAACTAGTTCGATGGCTCGAAAATAACTAAAAATTGGTAAGAGATGCATTCGGATAGTAAACATTTCTCTTGAGTACAATTCTTCTTGTAAGGAATATATAATGTTGTTTGGTAGTATCCAATTCCTTGGTATAAGTTTGGGATTACTCGGGCTATATATATTTTTTATGAATTAATATATATATATATATATATATATATATATATATATATATATATAATATCATTTCAAAAGTTTTTGAAATAGATATCCAAGTATTTGATCCTTAAGTTTCCAAAGTATATGGTGTCATTTCAAAGAGAGTTTTGAATGAAAACCCAGGTGTTAAAAAATTGTTAAGTGAATTAAAAATAAAAATTTGAATTTAATAGTTGTGTATACCCTTGTAATGTGGTAGAGTGTTTTATAAGTTTTACAAATCCAATGGAGTTATATGAAATGTTTCTCATAAATATTTTAATGAGAAAAGAATTTGTATCGGAATAACCAATATAATAAGTACATAGAATGGATGTAGATCATTTCTCTCCCCATATAGTTTGATCTAATATTCAAGTACAAGGCTTTGATATGTTTTACATCGTTCCAAACGAGGATCTATTACTCGATTTTTGACGACGAGCAATTGATGAGGGTTCTTGATATGAACCAAAGTTTTCTATCATTGTATATGGCTATGTAAGAAGAATGGAGATTTTTAATTAAGAAGCCTGATCAGGGTTCGCGGTGGTAAATCAGGTGAGCGAAACTGGTTCGAAAATGGAGTCATGTAGTCGAGTGGTGATTCAAATAGAATTAGTATATGAACAATATATGAATATCCTGTGAGCTTACGGTTAGTATTGAGTCTGCTTGTGTTGGAATTTCGAGGACAAAATTCTTTTAAAGGGAGGAGAGTGTAACGATCCATATTTTTGAATCTTCAAATTTGAATATTTAATTTGTTTAAATATTCGAATTTGAATTTAAATTATAATAAAATCTATGTTTCAAATTAAGACTTGATTTATGATGATATATTTTTGTTTTTGTTTTTAGAATTTTTCCATAATTTTTAATTTTGAAAATAATAAAATTTTCGTGTGACGCTTTTTGCGGCAAATGTTGATACTTTTGAAAATTCACAGAGTAAGTCAACTTGTCTATTTTATTATTCTTTTTATAATAATCTCACTTTTCTGAGCGTGGCCATATTTTTATTTCCGTCGTTCATGGCTCGTACGTGAACGGAATATAGTATGACAGGATACCCTAAACTAACTTTTCCTAAACAAAATTTTTACATGCAAACAAACTTTTAAAAAAAAATCTTGGGGTATGTGCATCTTGTTTGTCTTCATTAGGCATTAGCATTTATTGTTTGTACTTTTCTTTTTGAAACCCAACAGAACCCGACAGGCCGGTAAACTCCTGAGGAGGGTATAGGAAAGCCGTTCGTTGATCCAAACCCCCGTACCTTGGGTAAATTTATATAGGATATGCTAGTGCGTGGTAAGAATCGAACCTAGGTCTCTTTACTACGGACATTTGTACTAACTTTTCCTTTGGTAAGAAGTGAGCTTTGCTTTTATAAATATGTTCTCACACAATATAGCACGCATGAAAGATCTAAAAAATCACAGCAACCACCTTCCTTTGCCATTTCAATTTTCACATAATTTCTTCTACACAAGAATTTAGCCCAAGGTGTAAGCTTCCAAAAGGTTATATGTCGTGTTACAACTTCAAACATATATGTTATCTCCTTGATCTAGGTGCATATTTTTACTATATTGTTTGCATATTTGATTTTTCTAAACTTATGTAGCCTTTTCTTCTATTAACAACTTTGCAAACATGATTGTTTATTTGGTCTAAAAGATTTGTTTATTTACCCACTGCACTTTATGTAAAAACTGGAGAATAAAGTAAATCCACATATTAAAATTTCAGCCAAGAAAAAAAAATAAAGAAACACATTGTCCATTTTTCCACGCATGCAAAGAAAATGAATACAAATTTCCATTTGATTTCCTTCCCTGCCAAGCAAAACACTCCCATTTTTTTTCTTTCTTTCATCTTCTTTCATGCGTGTCAGCGTGTGTATTGTGTATATAGAGACATAGAGTATATATGCATGTTCGTCTGTGAGGTGCAAGTTGGTTCATACATTGTTTGGGCTGGGGCAACAAACAAGCTTGGGCCGACCCTGTATAGAGTATATATGCATGTTTGGCTGTGAGGTGCAAGTTGGTTCATACATTGTCGTAAGGAAGGTAAGGAGGTGCTTGCATGGTAGTGCAGGGTGGTTGTGTTTGGTGGTGCCGCTAGCTGTGTAGCAGGCGTGGGGTAGTGGGTTGTTCTTCCTTTGGGCGTTGGACGTTTGGTCATGAAGTGAAGTAGTAGGGGTGTTGGATGGCTGCGGAGGCTAGGCTTGGAGGAGGGATCGGTAAAAGGTGCAGTTGTGCGTTTGAAGCCCGGGAGCATGCGAATGAAGAAGAAGAGGCTACTATTTAATGCAAAGGAATTTTCAGATAAGTCCAGATTAATATGTTCAATTGCAAAAGGAGTAGGCTTTCATTTGTTATGCGCTGTGGATTTGTGCTCGGGACATCTTGTTGAAGGTGACAATATGTATATGTATGTCTCTATATATATATATATATATATATTTGTTTAACATATTAACTTTGGAAATTCGTATCTCGTCATGTGAGATCCGTTTAACTGGTGGTTTTTGTGTTGTACTTGTATAGAGAAGTACAATATTTTAGTATAACTTGTTGATGGCTTTGAACATATAAAAATTTATGACATATTTAAAAAGACTAAATTTGATCATGTTATTTTAAGAACAATGTCGATTAAATTAATTTGGCAATTAGTTGGTAGAATAAATTCTCGTTCTGCTATTATATATTTTTGGACATCTGATTATATATCGTAAATTGATATTCCACGTTGAATAAGTGATATATTAACCAGTGATGGTTAAGTTCTGGATTTACTTACATAGTCGTGGAATATGTAAATAATCGTTATAAACTTGAAAATTTAAGTTAAGTAATATGGTAGCTTATTTAAGTACCATGGTGATCGTTAAGCCTCCTTCAAATTTGAAAAGAAATTTTTTGATTTGAAAGTTATTTTAAAAATAATTATTTTTATTATAAGGTTTAAAGATAATTATTATTTAGTAATAGGTTTTGAAAAGGTAATAACTTATTAATAGTAATATGTTAAAGATAATTTATAATTTTTTTAATTATTTTATTAATATGATTGTTGAAAACATTTCTTAAATATATTTAAATATTTTTTTTAAATATTTTAATTAAATTACTTATTTAAAATGATTTAACAATACTTTAATTTTTAATTAATTAATTATGTTGATTTAATTTATTTAATTATAATTAAAGGATAATTAATTATCATATTAATATTTGTTTAAAGTTAGTTAATTATTATTTTTATGTTATTTTGAAGTTAACTTATTGTTATAATAATAGTATTGTTTAAAAAATTAATTTAACATATTGTTAAGGAGATTTTAAATTTATTATGTCAAATAAGGTTTAATTTAAATGAAATCGAAGGATGTTTAAATAATAAATTATTATTCAAAGTTATTTCAAATAATATATGGGGTATCAAGGATGCTTTACTGATTTAAAGAGTTTATTAAATAGGTTTGTTAAACTATGGAAAGAGTTTTATAAATGGCTTTGGATAATTATAAAGGAATATGTAAATGAGTTCTAAAGATCTGAAAAGGAGAAGTTTTGTAAACGGAGTTTGAGATTCATTAAGAATGTTTTATAATGGGATTGGAGATTTATAAAGAAACTTTGTAAATAGATTTGATAATATTTATAAAATAAAAGGGATTTAGGAAGAAATGGTTGATCTTCATGGCATAATTTGAGGGGTAGCGATGGCCTACAGTTTGGATTAGCTAGGATAGCGATGTAACCATTGTGTAAGCTGCGATCCATAGTCGATATTGATCGGTACTTTCCATATCTATTTTTAAGAGTTTTCAAGTTTATGAGTTTTGAAAGCAAAATGGTTTGTGAATATACTTATACCGTTGAGATAAGTATATGGTTATATTTTCTAAGTATCGAAAATATAGTAGTGTCTGAATATACTTATCCTGTTAAAATAGATATATGGAAGTGATTTCCAAGTATTTGAAATATGATTTTAAATTAATGAAAGACTAATTTAAGAGGCTAGTGATTTCAATGGGAAATGTAATATTTGTTTTGAATGTTTGTATAAATTGATGGTTAAATAATCGACTATCAAATCTTAGCCTAAATATGTAATCCTTCTTAATTTTGGTGGTAGGGAAATATTCCCTACTCAACCTCGAAGGATTTTATATCTGGAAAAACCTAGGTGAAACACAAGAACTATATGGTACAGTTACCATCGATGGTGCTATACTGTACGTATAAACTCGTTTTGTTCTTCTAGGACAAATGATAAAGAGATCCGTCCACTTAAACAATTAGGAGGTGATCCGCGCTCTTATGTATTGTTTGATTATTTCCTAAAGAACCGGTATTGAGTATTCCAAAAATCGGCTTTTGGCTTTGTAAAGCACCCGGGAAGCAGAAGAGCGTACCCGTAAGAGATGACTCGAACCCATGACCACTTCGAAAATTATATACGGTTTTATGGAGGAGTTTCATGATATATTGAGATGTGGGAATCTCTTTGTGATTCCGAGACTTGTTGGGGTATTGAATCCATGTGGGATTCTTTGATCTATTTAGCTGCGGTGCATAAGCTAGAATATCAGACGTAGTGTCATCAGTGGGAATGACTAAAACAAGAGATAGGAGGCATGTCCAGTAGGATAGGAAAACCCATAGGGTGTAGTCGGCTCCACCCAAACGTTACCTATAGTTGTTATGCATGCATGAGGCGATGCACTCAGTCTTAGCGAGACTAGCTATGTTTTCGCATAGTACCTCACTAGGGATGTATGCTGCTTCGGAAAGATATCTCTGATCCTTGTGCAGAAGGACCGTTCCTCGAAGTACTAAGGGCACCTCTATGGAAATCCTACACAAATATCAAACGTGCCTTACCGATTTTCGATTATATATCTTGTATTTTTGTGATATACACTCACGAGCATCACAACTACTTGATTATTATTATTATTCCCTTAGACATTATTATAATATCACTGGATTTTTTGGTATAAAGGTTTTGGTTACCGTAAGGAAAATACCCGTCCGTGTTTACGTGCGGCATGATCTTATGAGATGCTTTGATTTGAAAGGATTTTACAAGTTATAATAAATAAAATTCTTTGTGATTTAAATTCTCACATTGTTCTCACATTGGTTTTACCAGACTGATCAGGGCGTTGTTTCCCTATAATGCTCGGATCAGACCGAGCATATTTCTAGGTTAGTTGGATGTTTTGGAGCTTTAAGGGATGAACTGCCAACCTAGAGACGTATTCACATACAAGGTTATTTTCTGTTGCATTCATGTTGTAAATATCAGCAATTGTGAGGATAGGTTATTATAACTGTCCATGCTGAATAGGTTAGTACATCCTGATTAATGTCTGTATATACATATCTTACAGTTTTGTTTTATGTAAAGATTTTTTATCGATTATAAATTATTCATTTTGTTATGAGATTCTTTATTTTTTAGTTCTTCTTGTCTTCTTTCTTCTTTTTTCCCTAACTATCTGCTTTTTCATTCAATTTGGGTTGAACATGTATGGTTTATTGTCAGTTTAAACTGTATGAAAAAAGTGGGTCATTACACTATTGTTCCTTCTGGTTCTTCAGTAAACAATGTTGATATTATTAGGTCAGATGCTGTTACTTGTATTAGTGATTCCTTCTTTGCTAGCATCGATGATTCTAATATTAATTTTAGGTAGTTACCGAGAAATGATTCCAATCAATCTGTCTTTACTGGTGTTGGTCAACATCCTGGTGGTGCTACTGAATTTAGACTCAATTTGATGATATATAGTATTGAGAATGGTTACGAGCTTGATTTGGTTAAGAATGACAAGGGAAGAGCCACTGCTATTTATTCTTGGTCTAAATGTAGCTTCAAGATTCGTGCTTCTATTAAGTTTAAACTTCCTGGCTATTTTGTTATAAAGAGATTTCAACCTGAGCACTTTTTTGGTGCTGGAATTCTTAATATTTATGATCCTTTAGTCACAAGTAAATTGATTAAATTTTTGGTTTATGATCATATTCAGGCTAATCCATTGATAAAGACCAAGGACATTATTAATCTTTTTCAAACCGAGTATAGTATTATTTTGAAGTACTATTTTGCTTATAGTGGGAAGAGGTTGGCTTTAGAAGATTTACGTGGAAGTGATATGATGTCTTATCATCACTTGAAGTCTTTTTGTGATGTTGTTCTTGAAACTAATCCTGGCAGTAAAGTTGTTTTGGAGCATAATTCAAGTAGTTGTCAATTTGAGAGGGGTTTTTATTGGTTTTGAAGCTTTTGCTCACGATTTTCAATTTTGTCAGCCATTAATATTTATGGGTGCTACTTTTATGAAGGGCAAAAGCTCAAGGTTGTTTGATGGCTTCTACTAGTAAAAGTGGCCATGAAGGTATGTTGTTTACTTTTAGTTAATTATATACCTGCATCAATATCTGAAATTACTCTAATTTATTGCTGATACGTCTGCAATTAATATTAAATTTGTTGATTTTTCTACAAAATTTCAAATTAATTACAAAAAAGTCTGAAATTGTTAATATACTTTTTCATTCATATTCACTTCTTCATATTGTCCTGTTTTTTATATGGTTGTTTTCAAACAATTCATACCGTATATGATATAGTATTATCGTTTTAATTCAATTACGCAGATTATATGCATATTTGGTTGCAATTATTCACAATTATTGCCTTGTCATCAACACATATTCTAAATAATTGCATATTATTCAGCACTATTTTACAATAGTTGCTTACTTTTCTACAATTAATCCGATTAACTGTTGTAGTTTTTTTTACTTAGTTATTTATATGTTTATTATTTTATCGGGTTTTTTCCCAATAGCAACTGCAATTGTTTCTAGTGAAGATGAAAATACTGGATTTGGTATTGTGAACAACTTATAGACTTTTTCAAAGACGATCTTAGAAATTTTGTTTTCATTTCTGATCATCATCCTGGTCTTCATGTTGCTGTTCCAAAAGTGTTTCCCAATTCAGCTCATGGTTCGTGTTTTTATCATTTGAAAAATAATTTGAAAGTTGCTTTAAAATAAGAATTTTCTAAATCTAAGAAGAAATGGTTGATAGATTTGTTTGTATGTGTTTCATATGCTTCTAATTTGGATGATTTCAATTTAGTATTGAGCTTTAAGAATACTGGTGGAGCTACCGTAGCAAACTTTTTGAATGGAGTTCCTTTTGAGAGTTTGCTAATGTTTTTTTCTCGCATGCCATTATAATGAAATGTCATTAATTGTTCCGAGGGTTTTAACAAATGGATTTTAGAAGAAAGGCATTTACCAATCACTGCTTGCTTGGAGAAAATTAGAGTCAAGTTAATGAATCTTATGTTTGATCATCGAGAACTTGCTAGTAGTTGGATAGCATTATACGTCCGATCAATGAAAATTGGTCGAGAAATCTTCATTTGGAAGGAGCTATATGGTTTTTTTGTTAAATCAAGTGAGAATGTATTTGAAGTTCATTCTCCAGTCCGACAATCCATTAATTGATATAATCGTATACGTTCTTATAATTTGTGGCAAATCTACGGCTTTCCCTTTGCTCATGCTGTTAGATGTATTTTGAGTTGTGAAAAGTTGAATGTGTATGATTACATTGAAGATTATTTCAAAGTTGCATATTTATTAGCTTGTTCTCATCCAATCAATTCAGTTATAAACTTCACAAAAGAAGATGTCTTGCCTAAATATGTTGATATAGCACCTCCTACAGGTAGAAGAATGCCTGACCGTCCATCAGCATCTAAGAGAATTAAATCTGCCAGTGAAATTACAAAGACTATTTGATGCAGTTTATGCATGAAGTTAGGTCATAATAAAAGGATTTGCCCCCTGAAACACATGTAGTACTGTTGTTTTTTCTTTTGAAAAATTTATAATGTACCGATAAAATTTCATGTTTTCTTTATTTTGTTTTTTTTGTACTTCTGCTACAATTATATTGGATATTTACTATTTTTTAAGTGAATGAAAGGAACAATTCCACCATGTCCTGCAATAGTTGAGTAATATTGTAACGACCCGGAAATTTCGATCCCGAAAATTCCAGATAGTTAGTGAAAAGAAGATGGAGAAAGAAGAAGAAACAGAAAACTCAAACTCAGAATCTCACATTCGCAGCGGATAAAATATAATATCACATAAATAATAGTTATACAAAGGAAAACTGCACTTGTCAAATTACACTTTAATATATATCAGAGTTACAATATATTTACAAACACAGGACAGATAAATCAATCTGTTTCAGATACTATAATATATCACTGCAGAAACTCTCCATACGTTTCTGCTTTCCAGCTCGCCTCCTGAGCTCCAGAACGTCCTTACCTGAAAATCTATAATACTCGGTCTGACCCGAGTATTATATCAAAGTAACACCCGTGTCAGGCTGGAAACCAGCGTGAGTAAACCCATCTAACAAGAATACAAAAGCATGCAACTTGTATAAACCCGAGGTAACTTATATCAATTTACAACTTCACAAGCTGTTATAGACAATACTTATTTCACACATCAATTTCTAAGTGCCAAACTTAGATTAAATGGTCCAACTTACTTAAATCATTCCATATCAGCATATTGATTCCACATATAAATCTATAAGGAATCGAAGTGGTTTCGAGTATTCACTATACCCGACTCCGGTCTCTTCGGATCCAATGTCATCTAAAACCAAGTTATCCAATTAAATACAACTCAACTTTAATTGTCGTATAACACTTTTACACTGCAATTCCTAATTGATTGATAATCACATTATTATCGTCCATCTAACATATCACATCACAAAGCAATTCAGAATAGAGATATCAACCAGTTCAAAGTACTCATCATCATTCAATCATTAATAAGCAAGATTTGATCATTTCCATTAATTTTATGAACAAACGATCCTCTAATTACTTCCATTAGTTAATTATTCTTAAGTTTCATTTAATAATTAACCTTTAATTTAATTACATGCATTAATCAACCATGATTAATCACTAACAGAAATTGACTTTCCTAAATTACTTCATCAATTAAACCAACTCCTCGATTAATTATATTAATTAATCCTCAAATTTCACTAAGTAATTATCACTTACTTCCTTCCACTGAGTAATTATGCTTTAATTACTTCTCACCAAGTAATTTATCCATTCATTAATTACATCCTGCAATATCCATTAATTACTTCACTAAGTAATTACACTTCTTTTATTACATTTATTCATAATTAATTAATCAAATTAATTTTCCAAAATCGTTTACATTGAATAATTATCCTTCTAATTAATCACACTCATTAATTAACAAACCCCTAAATAACTTCCTTAATTAATTCATCTTTTAATCAATTACACTTAAGAAATGAATTCTTAATTACTTCCATAAAGTACTTTTTCCTTAAATTATATTCATCAATTAAGCATTCTATTGGTTAATTTTCCTTAATCAATTATCCTCTAATTAGGAATTAATTAGACCTTTAAACCATACTTAAACTAGTTAACCCCAAAAAAATTAACCCTTAAATTACATCTATTCATTTGTCACCAATTACAATTTAATAAATCTCAAATGAATTTATTATAATCCTTAATTATTAATTCATTAGCCCTTAATCAATGATTAATTAATTAATCTTTAATCACCAAGGTCCTTGATTAACCTAAGATAACCTATTTATCTCTATTAATCCCTTATCCCTTGTTAACATATAAATTCAAAGCATTTTATTCATCAAATTAACTTCTTAATTACATACTTTAATTAATTTTATATAACTTATTTAAGTAAAACCCATTATACAATTTTCTAAACCAAAATTAATAACACTACTATAAGGGAATAAATCCTTAAAATTGGTTAAACTTGATTACTTAAAGTAAATTAGTTTTACTTTGAAATTAAGGTTAAATGAACCAACCTTAATATGAAAACAACATTAAAATAAAATGGGCTGTAGCCCACAACGTCCAACGCAATCAAACCCGCTTCACCTTCCTCTCCCCAAATCTCGCTGAAACCCACTCCATACCATCCTCAACTTCCCTCGAACGCGTGAGCCACAACCAAAAAGAAAAAACATAGTGATACACCGTGCAATGTGCACGTGCACTACTCCACAGTGATGCTTCGATCACCGAAACTGCCTTCGATAGGTCGACGATAACCTATACCCTCCATTCCGATCACCGGTACATCCACCCCACACCCAAATCAAATTCGAGCACTCAAGGTCAAACTGGACCCAAAAAATCATCAGAAAACTATTAACCACCGACGATCCTATCCACCTGGAACCACGCCGCCTCGACTAGAGCCTCGCCTTGACCTCCAACGTCGATTTCCCCCTATCGCGATCAACTCCGATCCTCCGTAGCCTACGCCATTTGCCCCGACAGTAACCACGATAAAACACACAGAAAACCCTAGTTCCACCTTCCCTGGCCACTACGATCACCAGAGAAATCCACCTTCATTATTCCAGAGAACCTCACCACATTGGCCACCTCCAGACCAAACGCTATCCAACTCGATCACGCCGATCACCGGAATTCTACAAATTACCAAATTCTGTCCATCTCGAATTCACTCATCGAAAACTTCCCTAAAAATTCTGTTTTAAATTCCTAAATTCAACATTTGTTATCACAAATCTAATCATGGATTCAATTCATGATTTTAAGTCATTTGATTTTACTGATTAACTTAATCTCGAATGGAAAAAATATTTTCAAACTATTTACTCCATATTTCATCTGAAACTATTTTAAAAAATTTGTTCACATAGTTATGATCATCTTCACTTTAAAGATCAAGTTCTTAAATTATTTAATTTAGAAGATATGAATTTGTAAACGGATTAGGTTCCTATTTCTAAACATAGAAGATACATGCTTTAGAACAAATACTCACAGGCATATTCTATTTACTAATCACAGCCATCACTCATGCAACAACTATATCACTGCAAAATTTCATCCTACATGTCAAAAAAAATCAATACCAGATTTAATCTTTGCAAAACAATTTTTTTACTCACCTCTTAGAAAGGAGAACAGAGGGGCCTGGAAGTTTTTAAAATTTGGAAATTTGGTTGAGACGATCTGCATGCTTTGATTCTTGATCTGAGTTGATGCATTGATCTTGTATATATTTAATTTAACTTGCCTAGTTTGAGTTGCAATATCTTACAGGCTTTTGATCAGATCTGATTTCTTAAGCTTGTAAATTGAAGAAAAAAAAGAACAAAGAATGAGAGAAAGAGGGGATGGAATATTATATATATTTAAATTTTACTTTTGAGGACACTTTTTTATTTCATTTACAAGATTATTACATTTGTCAAAATTCTTATCTCATGAATTACACATGTTAACTTATGTTTTTATACCAATTTTTAAATGTTAATGAAAAATGTTTTTTTCTTAATTTATAAATTTATGATACTTGTTGTTAGTGCCAAAATTGGTCACTAACACCCTTAGAGAGTTTGTGTAGAGAGATTAATGAAGAAGATAAATTAAAATAGAGAAGATAATATAAATTAAAATGCGGGAGACGAGAACACAGAATTTATAGTGGTTCGGCGTTGTAGCCTACGTCCACTTTGAAGTTGATCCTTTATTTCTTCGCTTTAAACTTGATTACAGATACAATCCGCTTTAAGTATTCGAATACCATTGTGAAATAAAAGTAGAAGTCTTGGATGAGGTTTGGATGCGGCAGAGTCTCCCCTGTGTTCTCTGAAATCTCCTCCCTCTTTTCTGTGCCCCTGCCCCTTTATTTATAGACGAATGTGGGTTGGACTTCCCTGGTGGGCCAGATGGCTAGACAGCTCGGTCTAGATAGGACGCGCCCTGCATGTTGAGTGGAACATGCCGAACGGTCGGCATGCCGAGCCCTCCTTTCCAAGTCGATGGATCTCTCTGTTGAATGGAGGAAGCGGGCCGAACGATGCTGGGATGCCGAGTGAGGCGTGGATGCCGAGTGAGGCGTGGATGCCGAGTGAAAGGATACGCCGAGTAGAGGGAATGCCGAACACAGGACATGCCGAGCAAAGGATATGCCGAGCACAGGATGTGCCGAACAAAGGGTATGCCGAGCACGGGATGTGCCGAACAAAGGGTATGCCGAGTGAAGAGCAGGCCGAGTGGAGGGAGTGCCGAGTGAAATGCTGAAGGTCTCGTGCCGAGTGCAAACCTGGATGGACGTACGTTCTTCAACGCCGAGTACAACCCTTGACTGCCGAACATTCAAATGTGTCGAGTGCTCATTTGTGCCGAGTACAACCCTGCATGCCGAACGTTCTAGTTGCCTGGTCGATTCTCCAGGTAACATTTTGCCCCCCAAAGTACACTGTGTGTTCGAACAGGGTGTGCTTTGAACTACTGGATTAGTGCATTGCCACCGAATGCCAAGGATGCCGAACGATCTTGCTGAACGATGCGAGTGCCGAATGACTGGAAGCCGAGTGAAACCGTTTTGACCGGTAGAGCCGTTCAGAGTCCCTTCATCTTCCTCTTCTTCTCTACAAAAGCCGCCTTCTTTCCTTCTCTTTTCTCACTTCTTGCTTTTACAACTCTGGGATCACAAACCATTCGTGCAATCAGAATTCAAGGGTTTCTCATAACTTTCCTACGTTCGATCCACGTACTAGGTATCTTCTTACCCGAGTTCCTCTTCTGGCAATTCCCATCGATTCGCTGTTGGTGGGGATTTAAGTTCGATTTGGAATGTTTCCAAGGTCGAGCATCTAGTTGTAGAGAGAGAGAGAGAACCAAATTCGAATGCCTTGTAGGATCATTAGTGAGTGTTCGGCGGAGGAGGAGAAGGTATGGAGGATATGCCGAGTGTTTGGACTCGGCATAATCTTAGTTTGGCACGGCGTAGTTTTGGCCGAACGACACTAGCTCAGTGCGAACTGAAGCTGGGCCGGATGATGGCCGTATGCCGAATTGTAGCCCTGCCGAGCCACTACTTTAGCCGAACAAACTGTTATGCCGAGCGTACATAAATGCCGAGCCTACCTCCATGCCGAGCAAACCAACATACCGAACGTACTTGAGTGCCGAACAAACTATCCTACCGAACAAACTAAGTGCCGAGCAGACCTTAATGCCGAACCCAAGTGAATGCCGAACAAACTATCATGCCGAACATAACTAGGTGCCGAACAGACCTAAATGCCGAACACAAGCAAATGCCGAATATACTTAACATGCCGATCATACATAAATACCGGACCTATCTTCATGTCGAACATAGTTAGCATGCCGAGCATAATTAAGTGTCGAGCACACATAAATGCCGGACATATACAAATGCCGAACATACTCTCCTTGCCCAATTTCATAACTGGTCTTTACTTGGCATAATCGGATAATTACCTCTAGTGTCTTACTGCAGTCGTTATTCAGAAGGCTTTCAGAGACGGTCAGCGATGACGGTTTTCGGAAGCGATGTTTTTAGGCTTGACGTTATATTAAATGCTTATGCACGATTGATTGCACTAGTTCACACACCACACGGGGGGGGGGGGGGGGGGGGGGGGTTATCTGCGTTGTTAATTCTAACGTCGATCATTTTTCGAGTATAGTTCACACAGGTGCTTGGTTGGGTCTGCTATTTATTCAAGATGTCCAAAAGATCCAGTTCTGTTATACTTTCCGACAAACCTGGGCCGTCTTCTAAGCGAACGGCCCCCGACACAACTGACCCGTCGGTTTCTCCCGCTCATGACTGGGCTCCCGATACTTTGGGATCGTCGATTTTACTGGATGACCCAGTTGACTCACAGGCTTCGAGAGTCACAGAGGCCGCTCTTAAGCGGATATGTTCTACTCATGGCATTCCGTTTGCTGACGTGCTCGTTCCGTCGGGGCATGACCTCCCACATCTGCCCCCAGTGGGATGTACGGCGTGTAGCAAGTTCATGTGCTGGGTTGGTAGCGTGCCACCTTTCAATCTATTCCTTCGCGACGTGCTGCAGTATCTGGACGTCGCCCCGTCTCAACTTCATCCAAATGGTCACAATTTCATTTATGGCACGTACATGCTTTTCATGGCCGTCTTCTCCAGGCCTCCAACTCCCGGCGATATAAGGTACATCTATATGACCAAGAAACGGGGAGAAAGCCCCTCTTACATGTTTCTTGAGCCACATCGGAAGTGCCAACTTTTCACTAGCGCGTGGAGTAGCAAATTCGCCCTGTACGAACATGAGTGGTTATATGTGCGTTGCCCCCAAGGCTTTGCGAGGCAGTGGGTTGAAGGAAGTAAGTCCTTTCTCTGAGTTGATGTTCGTTCCCGATTGAGGTTGAACTTCTCCTAACTCATTGTTCTATTTTTTTCAGATCTCGTCCCCCGTCCCGAGGGCCGGGGGTACTTCGATGCTGTCGAAGCCATTAGAGCTCTTCCTGCTGAAGAGCGAGATATCCGAGCCCTCATTTCCAATGAGTCACTATCGAAGTTCGGCTTGCTAGCCCCTGGCCGTCGGGTTAGCCTTCCAGAGGGCGTATCTCTTCCCAAGTCCGTGCCCGTCAGAGTGAAAAAATTGCCTGAATCATCCGTTCGCCCTTCTCTTGAAGCACCGGAAGAAGGGGAAATTCTAGACGAGCCACCTAAAAAGCAAGGTGAGGATTTAGGTCCTGCAACTGAAGTTCATGATATCGGAACGTCATCTTCCCCTTCGAAGGGGAGAAAAAGAGAAGGTTGGTGGGACTTCCAAAGCTACGCCTGTTCAGCCAGAGAAAGAGGCTTCTTCACAGCGCGTTGGAAGTTCTCTAAAAGGCTTATCGAACCTCTCCATTCCCGATGACTTGCTCGACTATGATTTCGATGACCCGGAGCTGTTTAAGTTTCGCTCACCCGTCAGGGGTGATGCGGGCGTCCCGGCCCCGATCCAAGGGGAAAAAACTCCCGTTAGCAAAGCCACTGGTCCGTCGGGGAGTAGCACTAGGACACACACAGACACATGCATTTCACTTTGCACCTACTTTTCTTTCACCATTCTGCTCTCTCGCTAATTCGCTATTGTTTGATTGCAGGTGACATAGGGCGCTCTCACGGATACGACCGCCTTCGCGGTTCGTCGACTTTACGCCAGTCTGGTCGGGACTCGGGCCTCGGGCCTCGGGAAGCGCCGAGACAGAGACAGCGACAGCGACCGAGATTATCATGCCCGGGACTCGTCATCCCGGAAGAAAACTTATTATCAGCCCGAACACCGCCAGGACACCTCTTCTTATCAGAAGCGAAGCAAAGACAAACGTGGCCATAAGAGGTCGCATTCTGATGCTCCCCGGGACCAACACTCTGACTCTTCTTCTACCCGGCACTCCCGAGATTCTCATGGGAAGGGCGAACTTTCAAAGCCGTCTCCTCCTGCTCCCGTAACAGACCCGACAGTGTCGGAGAGATTGAACGAACTTAAGGCTAAGTTTCCGAAGATTTGTTTTGATGGGTTAAAGTTCCTCCTGGCGATTCATCCTATTCCCAGAGATGTCAAACAAAATGCTATCGCCTGTACCAATGACGTCTACGTGCAACATGACGCGTTCGTCCATCTAGCTGAGAAACTTTCTGAAGTCTCTATGGAGCGCCATCACGAAATTGACCGCCTAAAGCTTGAAGCTATTCATGACAGGGATATCATTAAGGCCCAGGATGAAGAAATTGCCGCCTATAAGTCCGAGCTTGAAGCTACTCGTCAGAGCGCTAAGGACACCGCCGAGGCTGTTTCCCGCCTTGAATTGACTCATAAGAAAGAGCTCGATGAAGCGGTTCAACGATGTGGGGCATTAGCTTTAGAGAAAGACTCCGTTCAGAAGGAGCGGGACACACTTAGTTATCGGGTTAAGGAACTAGAAGAGCAACTTTTCGAGGAGAGGAAAGAGAAAGTGGCTGCCCAGGTTGAGGCACAACATTATTGTGATGAGATTGTCGCCACCCGACTCCTAAAGGGGAAACTTGAAGACGATCTCTCCAAAGTCGAGGCACTGAAGAATGAGGCCCGTGAGGAAGGTAAAAGGGCAGCAACTGTCGACATCGACTCTCGCCTCGAGGCGGTCAGGGAAGAAGGCAGGGAGGAGATAAAGACTGAATTCGACCCGCTCATCGCTAAGTTCAATGCCCGAGTTCTCATGCGTCGAGATCTAACTTTTCTGGGCAACGGATACCTTGAGTCATTGGCCGGGGCATGGGAGACCCTGATTCAGATCAGGAAGGTTGAGAGCGGCCCCGATGAGGTCGACGAAGAAGCATTAATAAAAGAATTCCTGAGGGGGAAGGAGCCTTCAGATTTATCGGCGGCTAAAGCCCTCTACAGCAAAGGTTCTCCCTCTAGGAAAGGGAAAGAGGTGGCTACGGACCCTTCCGGCGTTGTGCCCCCAGTTCACGTGCCTACCCAATCGGCCAGTCGATCAACACTTGACCCCTTCGAGCAGCACGTTGGTTATGACCCGGAAGCCCCCGGGCTTGGCATTCATGTTTTATCTCCCATCCCGGAGGGCGGGACCCCCCTGGCGACTGAGAACCCACCGGCATCTGGTGAGTAACCTCTGGGCTTCACAAAGATCTTTCTCGTTCCCTCAGAAGTTGTTGTGTTCTAACACTTGTTTATTTTCGTGTCTTCTGTGCAGGCTGTTCTGACCCCGAGCCCACTCCGAGGAGCGATGCCGCCAAGGAGGTGGAGATAAAGGCGAGTGAGGCTACTCAAGTCGGCGGAGATCCTGGTCTAGATGCTCAAGTAATCGGGGCGTTGGATGAAGGCAAATCTGACTCTTCCTCGGAGAGTTTCGAAGTAGAAATCATAGGCGCCTGTGAGCACACATCCGACTTGAGCATGAAGGAACGGCTCGAGAAAGAGAAAAGAGATACGACCTCAGTCAAGGTCGAGTCGCGTGAAGTGGACCTGGACGATCCTCTGAACAAACCATTGAAGATCATTTTTCCTGGCAAGTCCCAGCCCATGGATGTTCCCCCTACGTCTTCGGTCGTCACCCCTCCGTCAGGGAAGGATTCCAAGAGTAAGCACTCTGGGAAGGAACCATCCGGGAAGAAGTCAAAGAAACACAAGAAATGACCGTCGTCCCCGTTCAACGAGAACTAGTTTAAGTCATGTACTAATTTTTGTAGACTGTGTAAATAGGCTGTTGGCTCCGGACTTCGGAGCGTTTTTGTAACGGGAAGCTTTTTGTGAATAAAATTTAATCTTCACTTTTGTCTTCTCAAAAGACTTTTATTATTCAGTTTCTTTTATGGTTGTGATTGAAATCTGAATTGTTATAGGTAACTTAGAATTCTTGGTTCGTCTTTACATGGCTTGGGAGCTTCCCTGGATTTGATCAATCTCCACTTGGTGCTTCAAGCACTTAGAATATTTCATAGCCCGTATGTTGGGGACATGACATATCCAAGTCATTTGCATCGTAGTTCCTATTCAAGGAACTCGGAGGTCTGAACTGCTTGTAATTAAGTCTATACACCGGACTTCGAGTACTCCAGTCCGTGCTCCGGGGACTTGGAGATTTCGAGTCATTTGTATTCGAGTCCGCACTCTGGGGACTTGGAGATTTCGGATCGTTTATACTCGAGCCCACATTCTGGGGACTTAGAGTACTCCAGTCCGTGCTCTGGGGATTTGGAGGTTTCAAATCGTTTATACTCGAGTCCGCACTCTGGGGACTTAGAGTACTCCAGTCCGCGCTCCGGGGACTTGGAGATTTTGAATCGTTTATACTAGAGTCCGCACTCTGGGGCCTTAGAGTACTCCAATCCGCGCTCCGGGGACTTGGAGATTAAGAATCGTTTATACTCGAGTCCGCACTTCGGGGATTTAGAGTACTCCAGTCCGCACTCCGGGGACTTGGAGATTTTGAATCGTTTATACTCGAGTCCGCACTCCGGGGACTTAGAGTACTCCAGTCCGCACTCCGGGGACTTGGAGATTTTTTGTCATTTATACTCGACTCCGCACTCCGGGGACTTAGAGTACTCCAGTCCACACTCCGGGGACTTGGAGATTTTTTGTCGTTTATACTAGAGTCCGCACTCTAGGGACTTAGAGTACTCCAGTCCGCACTCCGGGGACTTGGAGATTTTTTATCATTTATTATAAGCGTTCGTACGCTAGCCAGGATATCATAATTTTTAATTGCGCGTCATAGGAATATCATACGAAGAGACATTGGTCATTCATGGAAAAGATGGCTTCAAGCCTTTATTGATGAAAACAAGCTAGATTATCTTATTACATGCCAAGAAGAAAGCATACGGGAAATAAATGCAACTACCGCATAAAGGAAATAGACTAAGTGTAATAACGCCGCAAATGCTCGTTGTTCCATGCTCAGGGGAGTGTCGCACCATCGACGGTCGTTAGCTTGAAAGTTCCTTCTCCAAGCCTCCGTTCGATGACGTATGGACCTTCCCATGCGGGATTCATGTGCGAAGGGGTTGGAAAGACTCGTTTCAAAACGAGATCTCCCACACTAAAGGTTCTTGGCTGGACTTTTCCATTATAATATTTAGCGACTCGGTGTCTGTATGAGGCTGCTCTCAAATCAGCTTCTTCGCGTTTCTCATCAATGAAGTCTAATGATTCCAATAGGAGATCCTGGTTTGACACAGGATCGTAATAGGTTACCCGGTGTGACGGAACTTCAAGTTCTACGGGTATGACGGCTTCCGTGCCGTACGCCAGTGCGAATGGTGTGTGGCCAGTCGCGGTCTTGTGGGTAGTTCTATAGGCCCAAAGCGCTGTTGGGAGTTCATCCACCCACTTGCCTCTAGCCTTTTCCAAACGCTTCTTCAATATGGATTTGATGATTTTATTGACGGCTTCTACCTGCCCATTCGCCTTCGGGTGAGCAACTGCTGCGAACCTTTTCTCAATGCCATACCTCTGACAGAACTCTTTGAATTCCTTGCTTTCGAATTGAGTTCCGTTGTCCGTTATGATGGTCCGTGGGAGGCCAAAACGACATATGATATTTCGTACAACGAAATTAATGACTTTCTTGGTGGTGATTGTGGCCATTGGCTCTGCTTCCGCCCACTTGGTGAAATAATCGACTGCCACTATTGCATATTTCGCGCCTCCTTTGGCTATGGACAGAGATCCAATTAGGTCGATTCCCCACATTGCAAATGGTCAGGGACTAACCATTTGTGTGAGTTCCGTTGGCGGAGCTCTCGGAATCTTTGCATATATCTGGCATTTGTCGCATCTTCTCGCATAGTCTGCAGCATCCCGATTTACAGTCGGCCAATAATATCCATAGCGGAGGATTTTCCTCGCCAAAGTTTGCCCCCCGGTATGATCACCACATTCTCCCGCATGGACTTCTTCCAACACCCGTTTTACCTCGTCATGGGCCACACACCGGAGTAAGGGGGTCGAGAATCCCCTCCGATACATTATCCCGTCTTACCTTACATAACGCGAAGCCTTACGAAGGACTTGGCGTCTTGCGCTTCTTTTCTCAGGTAAGTCCTCGTATAGCAAGTATTGTTTGATCGGGGTCAGCCATGATCCCCTTTCGAGTTCGGTCTCCAAGACAAGATCTATCTCCATCATGTCTATACTTGGAGCAAGCAGAGTCTCGACAGGGAACAATCCCATCTGCTGTGCATCGCCAGTACTCGTGAATTTAGCCAACGAGTCGGCCTCCCTGTTCTGTTCGCGCGGGACATGCGAAATGTCATAATATTCCAGGTTTACTAGTAGCTCCCGGACCCGAGCAAGGTAAGGAGCCAGTCTCTGTCCTTTCGCTTGGTAGTCTCCCCGTACCTGATATACCACCAGCTGTGAGTCGCAGAAGATTTCGATGGACTTTACCTTCAGTTCATTGGCAAGTCTTAAGCCAGCAACCAGTGCTTCGTATTCGGCTTTGTTATTTGTCGCTGTAAATTCGAGCTTCAAAGCGTAGCAAATTGATCGGTTTTCGGGAGTTACCAGAACTATCCCAGCTCCCGACCAATGGTCGTTAGATGCCCCGTCAGTGAACATCTTCCATCGGACAGGAGGGATTACTTTGTGATTTTCACTCGGTTCATCTGGAATGGCGAACTCAGCAACGAAGTCAGCTAATGCTTGCCCTTGGATGGTCCTTCGCGGCAGGTAGGTGATATCAAACTGGCTTAACTCGATGTTCCACTTTAGCATCCTACCGGAAGTTTCTGGTCGTTGGAGTACCTGCCGCAAGGGTTGGTCAGTGTAAACACTGATTGAGTGCGCCTGAAAGTAGGGACGAAGCTTGCGTGATGCAATCACCAGGCAATAGGCAAGTTTCTCGATCTTTGGATAATTCTTTTCTGCCCCCGTCAGTCGTTTACTAACATAGTACACCGGCCTTTGAACCTTGTCTTCTTCGCGAACTAGGGCTGTACTGATAGCGTGTTGAGACACAGCCAAATATATGTACAACGTCTCGTGGTCTACTGGTTTTGACAACACTGGAGGACTTTCCAAGTGTCTTACCAGGGCTCGGAATGCTTCCTCGCAGTAAGTCGTCCATTCGAAGTTTCTCTTTCCTTTCTTTATGACATCGAAGAAAGGAACACACTTATCTGTGGCTCTGGATATGAATCGACTGAGCGCAGCTACTTTTCTGTTCAAGCTCTGTACCTGTTTTATGGTTCTAGGTGCCTGTATATCTCGGATGGCCTGGATCTTTTCCGGGTTAGCATCAATTCCTCGTTCATTCACAATGAAACCCAAGAACTTTCCCGACGCTACGCCGAAAGAACACTTCAGGGGGTTGATTTTCATTTCGAAGAGCCTCAGTATATCGAACATTTCCGCCAAGTCTCGAATGTGGTCGTTTGACTGTCGTGACTTCACAAGCATGTCATCCACATAGACTTCCATTGTTTTCCCAATCTGATCTTTGAACATTCAATTTACCAGACGCTGGTAAGTTGCTCCGGCGTTCTTCAGTCCAAAGGGCATCACTACATAGCAGTATAACCCAACATTTGTGACAAAGCTGGTGTGTTCTTGGTCTGGGATGTGCATCGGAATTTGGTTGTATCCAGAGTATGCATCCATAAATGACAATAACTCATGCCCTGCAGTTGAATCGACCAGTTGATCAATTCGTGGTAGCGGGAAGCTATCCTTCGGGCATGCTTTGTTTAAATCAGAATAGTCAATGCAGGTTCTCCATTTTCCGTTTGCTTTCTTTACCAACACAAGGTTGGACACCCATTCCGGGTAGAGGGCGTCGCGGACAAACCCATTGGCTTTGAGTTTATCCACCTCCTCTTTGAGAGCTGTAGACCTCTCCGGGTCCATGCCTCTCCTTTTTTGCTTCACAGGTACGTGTTTCGGGTCTATATTCAACATATGGCTCGTAATTGCAGGGGAAATCCCACGCATATCAGAGTGTTTCCAGGCGAAGACATCAAGATTCGCTCGTAGGAAATCAGATAAATTCTTTGCCATTAGGGGATCGAGCTGTGACCCAATTTTAAGAACTCGTGTCGGGTCGCTGTGGCTAACTGGAATATCAATTGTTAGTTCGGCCGGTGCTGCATCTGGTTCCCTGGGTTCCCCTTTGTCATCTCTCGGATCTATGTCTCCAACGATCCGAGAATGTCGCCCGAGCCAGGGCTCGGGCGCTAATTGTCAATTATCAGAATTCGGGATGCGGACGATGCTGTCCGCAGTCTTCCCCTTTTCTCTGCGTTGGGCCTCTCTCAGCTCAGCCACGTAACATGCACGTCCGGTTGCTTGGTCGCCATGCACTACGCCAACTCCTTTGTCCGTCGGGAATTTCAGTGTGAGACACCACGTGGCCAAGGCTGCCCTGAAATCTGCGAGGGCTGGTCGTCCCAAAAACACGTTGTATGGTGAATCAATATCCAGCACTATGAATGGTAGGATTCGCACTCTCCTGCGTTCACCTTGTCCCAGTTCAACTGGTAACTCCACATATCCTACTGCGTCTGTGGCTGCGCCGTTAAAGCCATGGATTCGGGCTTTAGATGGATTCAAATCCTTAGTCTCCAGCTTCATTTGGTCATACGCTTTCTTGAAGATGATGTTAACGGAACTTCCGCAATCAATTAGGATTCTCCTTACGAATGCCGGTCCGATGGTTGCGGATATGACCAATGGATCGATGGTGGGAGCTTCCACCTTATCCGCATCTCTATTCCTGAATACAATATCGTCGTGCATCGTGCGCTGCTGCTTTGCGGGAGTTCCATCCTCCACATTTGAACAGCACTCACGCTTTGTATGTCTTAAGGAATTAGCATATCGCTCCATTTCCTGCCAATTTTTATCCGCAGGATGAGGTCCACCAGCAATTGTGTTAATAATCAATCTTCCCACGGTTCGAATAGGTTGCTCTGGTTGGTGTAGAGCTGGGCCACGTCCGGGGTCTGAAGTCTCTTGTCTTCCTTCTGGCGTATCTTTGACGAATTCCTGCAGCTTCTTCTGCCTAATCAATTTCTCAATAGCGTCATGGAGATGCTGCATTCGTCTGTGTTGTGCCCATAAGACTCGTGAAAGCGGCAATAATTTCCAGTCCGCTTTTGCTCCTCTGTTGATTCCTTAGGGCGTGGTTTTCTGTATTGAAAAGTGTTGCAGGTCGATAAGTAGATGTTTTCAAGAGACGCATTCAGTGGAGTGTATTCGTTGTAGGTTGGGATCCTTGACTTCCATCTCCCCGTTTCCTTCTTCTTTCCAGGATTTCCACTTCCAGTTCCCTTAGACTGCCCGGGCTTATTTTGGACGCTGGCCTGAGTCTTTCCAGGGTTATCGTCCGTTGCTTTCATGGCGATGTTGCCCTTTACAGACTCCTGAATGGACCCTGGTGCCTTGTCTTTCCTTATCCACCGAGCTTCTTCCCTCCTTATGAACTGGTGGGCTTTCGAATAGAAACGTTCCAACGTAGCTGGTGGCTTTCCCGCCAACCAATCCCCAAATTCAGAGTCTGGATCCACTCCACGCATTACTTCCATCAAAATCGCGTGGTCGTTTGGATTGCTCACTTCAGTAGCGGCAACATGAAATCTCTGCAAGTATGCTTTCAGTGATTCTCCAGGAGCTTGGGTCACGCTTGATAAGGACATCACATCCTTGGGTCGAGTGGCGTGTATCCTGAATTGTTCTATGAATTTCCTTGCTAATTCGTCGAATTTGAGATTGACCGTGGAGGAAGTCGAGTGAACCACATGGTGGCAATTCCGGACAGAGTTATTGGAAAGCACCTGCACTTAGTTGCATCGTTGGTCCTTGCTGAATCCATCATCCATCCATACCTCATTACATGTTGTCTAGGGTCAGTTTTTCCTTCATAGGTGGGTATGGTGGGCATGTTAAACTTCCTTGGGTATTCAGCCTGTAGAATGGTATCTGTGAAGGGAGTATGACTCTTAGAACTTCCCCAATCTTCATTAGTCAAACCTTGATTCTCTCTCATCAACTGTCTGACCATAGCTGTCAAATCCGGGGTTTGTATGCTAGGAGGAAGGTTGGGTTCCGCTCCATGGGCTTGATTTCTAGTAGAGCGATCAGTGGCACCTGCTTGGTCATCTTCATCCTTGCGGCGTCTACGCCTGGGAGGTTCATCAGCTGAAGTTGAGCTATCATCTTCAGAGTAGGGGACATGGCTACCTCCAGCATTCTGATGCTGCTATTGAGCAAGTTGGGTCATGAGGTCAGCATTAACTTGCATTTGCTCAGCGAGTTGCCTTCTGCTTTTCGTAAGCTCTTTTATCAAGTCATTCAATTCTGCTCGTGAAACAGCTTCCGCTTGGTTTTGGCTGGAGGGCCCCATGCCTCGAATTGCTTGTTGATCGTTAGGTCCAAGTTGTTGAACACTAGCGGTTTCGCGGGCATCTACATTTTGGGAGGTCGATCTTGTTCGTGGTCTTCCCATGGTAGAGTCGTTGGTTGTAACTCTGAGTAGAATCAACAGATGCCTTATGAATAATTACGGATCTTCTTTGGGGGATTTATGCAATCCACTAGCTACAAAGTAGATCCTCACAATCTGAGAATTCGGTTCTCAGTGAAAGCACCAAAATGTTAGTGCCAAAATTGATCACTAACACCCTTAGAGAGTGTGTGTAGAGAGATTAATGAAGAAGATAAATTAAAATAGAGAAGATAATATAAATTAAAATGCGGGAGGCGAGAACACAGATTTTATAGTGGTTCGGCGTTGTAGCCTACGTCCACTTTGAAGTTGATCCTTTATTTCTTCACTTTAAACTTGATTACAGATACAATCCGCTTTTAAGTATTCGAATACCATTGTGAAATAAAAGTAGAAGTCTTGGATGAGGTTTGGATGCGGCAGAGTCTCCCCTGTGTTCTTTGAAATCTCCTCCCTCTTTTCTGTGCCCCTGCCCCTCTATTTATAGACGAATGTAGGTTGGACTTCCCTGGTGGGCCAGATGGCTAGACAGCTCGGTCTAGATAGGACGCGCCCTGCATGCTGAGTGGAACATGCCGAACGGTCGGCATGCCGAGCCCTCCTTTCCAAGTCGATGGATCTCTCTGTTGAATGGAGGAAGCGGGCCGAACGATGCTGGGGTTCCGAGTGAGGCGTGGATGCCGAGTGAAAGGATACGCCGAGTAGAGGGAATGCCGAACACAGGACATGCCGAGCAAAGGATATGCCGAGCACAGGATGTGCCGAACAAAGGGTATGCCGAGCACGGGATGTGCCGAACAAAGGGTATGCCGAGTGAAGAGCAGGCCGAGCGGAGGGAGTGCCGAGTGAAATGCTGAAGGTCTCGTGCCGAGTGCAAACCTGGATGGACGTACGTTCTTCAATGCCGAGTACAACCCTTGACTGCCGAACGTTCAAACGTGTCGAGTGCTCATTTGTGCCGAGTACAACCCTGCATGCCGAACGTTCTAGTTGCCTGGTCGATTCTCCAGGTAACACTTGTATATATATATAAATAGCTTTAAAGAAATAAAATCAATTGTATTTATAAATAAAAGCTTATACAATATCTTTAAATTCAAATATTTCAAAATATTCACCCTTTGAATTTCAAACTTTGAATTCGCATTCAAATTCAATTTAAATTCTAAAATCCAATTTTCAAATCAAGTTATACATATATACATATAGAACTACTTATTCAACTTAAAAAAAACAAAACTTTAGTCCTATAAAAATCTATTTATATCTATATATATAAACAATCATTATTATTATTTGTCTGAAAACATCAATTTTGCCATTCTAATCAATTATAGTAGAAAGATTATCAAACCAATACTTGTTCAGATACATACTTTCATCACCAGAATTATTTATTTAACTTATAAATCAATATTTCCATTGATTAAATTCCGTTAATCCATAAAGTACAGGTATTTTAAAAATCTGGGTTATCACATTCCTCCCCCCTTTAAATCTTTTCGTCCTCGAAAAGGAACGAAGCCAAAATTTGTTAAAATGCTTGTAATCAAGTAAAAAATTTCTTTGATTATTTTTAAAACACTTTTAAAATTCATATAATATTATAAAATAGTTTTATAAAAATACTTTTTGTAACTCGATGTCTCAACCAGTCATCCTTGTTCTCACAGATATTCGGTCATACTTTAATCAGGCGTAAGACTGAAAATCTATAAGTACTTAGCAGACCCATTTTCAACACCCAGTGAAAATACTTGTAAAATAATTTTATTGAAAATATAGAAAACATTCTTGAAAATAGAGGAAATATCTTTGGTGAGAATGCTCTGGAAATCATCACCCCCATCCATGGTCGTAGTTACATTCCAGGGTTATGTTTCCATCGCAGCAAAAGTCCATGTAACTGCAGGCTCTCCACGGCCTCTCGATTACGCCATGGAACCCACGACAGATCGCAGTTACATTCCAGGGTTACGTTGCCATCACAGCAAAAGTCCATGTAACTACAGGCTCTCAACGGCCTCCGATTTTCGCTGTCGAAATGAAACTTCTCCACTCCAACGTAGGTCGCAGTCTGCCGATGTAAAATCAAACGCAGACTGTTGACTTTCAGCAGCACACACGACTTTAATTATGCTACCATAGGTCACAGTCTACCGATATAAAATCAAACGCAGACTGTTGGCTCTCAGCGGCACACACGACTTTCTCTATGTTACCATAGGTCGTAGTCTACCGATATAAAATCATACGCAGACTGTTGGCTCTCAGCGACACACACGACTTTTGCTATGTTACCATAGGTCATAGTCTACCGATATAAAATCAAACGCAGACTGTTGGCTCTCAGCGGCACACACGACTTTCGCTGTGGTATACTCTACTCATAATCCTCAGGAACTAGTTTTGTTCGGACTCCTCACAGGATCAACTTTAGAACCCCCCTTGGGGCTCAAGGCAGTACCACCCGGTGACACTCCTGAGAAGTTCATTTCAAGGGAGCGCCTTTTTCCCCAGAGTCATCATCAAAACAATTTATACTATACACATATAGTATCTTCAAATCATACACCTAATATGATCTCATACAAAGCCCCTTTACACGAAATCGATAATTCCAAAATCGATTATTCTCAAACTAGGCTTTCCAAATTCTCATATTGATTTTACCCAAAAATCAAGAGCCTTTCCAAATCCAAAGGTTCCCAAAACCTTTTTCAAAATCATTCTCACAAGGTCCTTTATATATATATATAACCTTGAAAAATCTTAAGATCATTTCCAACTTGTATAAAACCCTTTTTATACTTCAAAACATTTTCAAAAACCCTTTTCTTCTGGCAAAAGATTCAACAAGGGGAGTTTCATTTTATAAAACGAAGATATTCAACCTTGTTTACTCAAAATCAAATACCCAAATTTGATTACTCCTTTCAATATCATTTTCATACAAATCCGTATGATGTACACATATCATTCGTACGCTATGCCAATCTGATAGCTTGCTTGACCACACAATTTTACTTTCGAATTAGTATCGTCCATCCGACTTCCTAGTGCGGACACAGATCTGGTTTCTTGATCAAAAACCGTCATTCTCCTTGCATAGTCATAACTATGATAGAGAATATCCAGAACCAATCAGCAATCCATATCCAGGTTCGCCGTCGAAAATCGAGTGAAAAATCCCAACTCGGATCGATATAACTATCTCGAAATTCTGTGCTCGAATCTGGATCAAATTACTATGCAATAGAATAACATATGTACACCCTACGTATTTATCTCTATTGGTTATTAGCCAAATCAATTCCATTTCTATTCACATTCACTTTGATTTTCATTCACTTACTCACATTTGCTTTAATCCATTTGATTATCACCTCTATTCTTATCTCGATTGGGTATTTAACCATTAACAGTTTGAACTCCGACCAGTTTATTTAGAAAATAGCTTGAAAATTTTAAAAATAGATAAGTAGTTGGAAAATAATTACTAGTTTGTAAAATAGGTATAAAATAGGTATAAAATAGTTAGAAAATAGTTAAAATAATTAAAGAAATTTTAGATAATTGCAAAATAATAGTAAGATAATAAATAGTTTTGTAAAATAGTTGGAATATAGTAATTATTTTATAGAACACTTGGAAAATCGTTAAACAGTTTCAAAAATAATTGTAAAACAAGCATAAGATAGTTTGGCTTTTAAAAGAAAGGTTGTATATATAATGAATAGCTTGGAAAAATAGGTTTATATTAAAACAATTTATATTAAAAATAGTCCAGAGTCAAAACTGCTCACTTCCCAATCTCCATTCTCATCAATTCAATTTAAATTTCCACTTCCATGTAAATTGACCCAATTCCAATTTTAAATAACTTCAATTTCCATTGAAATTGATTCAACCCCAATACAAGTTGAATTAACCTCAGTTTCTTTCCAAATTTAACTTTATTCAATCTTGATCTCAAATTCTACTAATTCAAGTAAATTTCAATTGAACTAGTTCTAATTTCAATTCATTTCAACTCCAGTTTGAATTAATCCCAATTTCAAACTCCATTTCCAAATCAAGTTGAATTATTCTTGATTTCCTCCCAAATTCCATTTGAATTTTATACTTATACATCTTCAATCGCAATTTCAATTAATTCAAATCAAAATCAATTTGAACTAATTTCAATTCAAATTTCAAATTTAAACCATCTCAAATTATATAAATTTGAGTTAAATTTCATTTTAAATCAATTTAATCTTTCAAAAACCAATTTATTAACCAAAATCAACCTTAAAACCAATTTTCAACAATTTCAGTTGAAATTCTATTTTAAACACCCAAATCTCAAGTCCAAAGTGATTCCATTTCTCTATTTTCAAACGAAAGTTAAATTTTCTTTTTATCTCAATAATAAATATATTACTACAGTCCATTTCTTCATTTATAAAATCCAATTTCAACTTAAAGATTATTAATAACAGCGGAATGGTATCATTCAAATTATTTTAAAACATCCATCCATTTTAATTTTTCGGATCTCAAACTCATTTTGAGATCACTCAGACTTCCTAATTCAAATCAACCATTCAACTTCCCAAGTTAAATCTTAATTTTATCTTGAAATTTTCAAATCAGGTTGATCTTTCCAACTTATTTAACCTTTTCCCATGTTAAACTCAATTCACTTAATCCAGTCAACCTTACCCAATTTGAACTTCCATTTCAAATTTTAAACTTCTCATAAATAATCTTCCCACTTATTAAGTTCAAAAACTTATCACTTTGGGTATCACGACTCATTCTAGATTTAAACTCAATATTTAGAGTTTATTTCAAACCATCCACATATATATGCATTTTACTTCTTGGCCCACCAAGCCAAATTTTAAAATTTAAACCACCCTTGGTTTTAATTCAAAACAAATTCCTTTAAATTTTCAAACAACTCTGGTTTGAAACAGGACCCAGATTTAAAACTTCACTATTTAGATCATCCTTAATTACAATTTATAAGTCATACTTCCCTAAATGTTTTTATTTCCTTAAAACATTTCATTTTGCTTACTCATTAATACATATTATATTACAACAATTATTTATGATAATAACCAAGATTATCATATCTAGAAACCAATTCATTATTATCTTATTCTGAAATTCTTCTCCAATTTAAGATTTCAATTTCAGTTTGAATTCATTTCAAACTTATCATTATTTAATTTCAGTTTGCTTGTATTTATAATACTACTTAATTTAATCCTAATTCCAAATTTCAATTTGGTTGTATTATATTACTTCTTAATTTAATTCCAAAAATTTAACAACCAATTCCCTTAATATTTATTAGAAAGAAATATTGCTTTATAAATCAAAATATATTCTTATATAAAATCATTTAAAATCTTTATATAAGAAAATAACAAGTACGTTGTCATATATATATAAACACACACACACACACAACTCATTCTAGGGTACCACTTACCCTATCCTTAATGAGTAATCCCACCAGAGCCAAGGTTCCCTCTTAACCTTCAGCTCTGATACCAAATGTAACGACCCGGAAATTTCGATCCCAAAAATTCCAGATAGTTAGTGAAAAGAAGAAAGAGAAAGAAGAAGAAACAGAAAACTCAAACTCAGAATCTCACATTCGCAGCGGATAAAATATAAAATCACATAAATAATAGTTATACAAAGGAAAACTGTACTTGTCAAATTACACTTTAATATATATCGGAGTTACAACATATTTAAAAACACAGGACAGATAAATCAATCTGTTTCAGATACTATAATATATCATTGCAGAAACTCTCCATACGTTCCTGCCTTCCAGCCCTCCTCCAGAGCTCCAGAACGTCCTTACCTGAAAATCTGTAATACTCGATCTGACCCAAGCATTACATCAAAGTAACACCCGGGTCAGGCTGGAAACCAGCGTGAGTAAACCCATCTAACAAGAATACAAAAGCATGCAACTTATATAACCCGGGGTAACTTATATCAATTTACAACTTCACAAGCTGTTATAGACAATACGTAGTTCAGACGTCAATTTCTAAGTGCCAAACTTAGATTAAATGGTCCAACTTACTTAAGTCGTTCCATATCAGCATATTGATTCCATATATCAATCTATAAGGAATCGAAGTGGTTTCGGGTATTCACTATACCCGACTCCGGTCTCTTCGGATCCAATGTCATCTAAAACCAAGTTATCCAATTAAATACAACTCAACTTTAATTGCCGTATAACACTTTTACACAGCAATTCCTAATTGATTGATAATCACGTTATTATCGTCCATCTAACATATCACATCACAAAGCAATTCAGAAGAGAGATATCAACCAATTCAAAGTACTCATCATCATTCAATCATTAATAAGCATGATTTGATCATTTCCGTTAATTTCATGAACAAACGATCCTCTAATTACTTCCATTAGTTAATTATTCTTAAGTTTCATTTAATAATTAACCTTTAATTTAATTACATGCATTAATCAACCATGATTAATCACTAACAGAAATTAACTTTCCTAAATTACTTTATCAATTAAACCAACTCCTCGATTAATTATATTAATCAATCCTTAAATTTCACTGAGTAATTATCACCTAATTCCTTCCACTGAGTAATTATGCTTTAATTACTTCTCACCAAGTAATTTACCCATTCATTAATTACATCCTGTAATATCCATTAATTACTTCACTAAGTAATTACACTTCTTTTATTACATTTATTCATAATTAATTATTCAAATTGATTTTCCAAAATCATTTACATTGATTAATTATCCTTTTAATTAATCACACTCATTAACTAACTAAACCCTAAATAACTTCCTTAATTAATTCATCATTTAATCAGTTACACTTAAGAAATGAATTCTTAATTACTTGCGTAAAGTACTTTTTCCTTAAATTATCTTCATCAAGTAAGCATTCTATTGGTTAATTTTCCTTAATCAGTTATCCTCTAATCAGGAATTAATTAGACCTTTAAACCATATTAAACTAGTTAACCCCAAAAGAATTCGCCCTTAAATTATGTCTGTTCATTTGTCACCAATTACAATTTAATAAATCTCAAATGGATTTATTATAATCCTTAATTATTAATTCATTAGCCCTTAATCAATGATTAATTAATTAATCTTTAATCACCAAGGTCCTTGATTAACTTAAGATAACCTATTTATCTCTATTAATCCCTTATCCCTTGTTAGCATATAAATTCAAAGCATTTTATTCTTCAAATTAACTTCTTAATTACATACTTTAATTAATTTTATATAACTTATTTAAGTAAAACCCATTATACAATTTTCTAAACCAAAATTAATAACACTACTATAAGGGAATAAATCCTTAAAATTGGTTAAACTTGATTACTTAAAGTAAATTAGTTTTACTTTGAAATTAAGGTTAAATGAACCAACCTTAATATGAAAACAACATTAAATTAAAATGGGCCGAAGCCCGCAACGTCCAACGCAATCAAACCCGCTTCACCTTCCTCTCCCCAAATCTCGCTGAAACCCACTCCATACCATCTCCAAAAAAACGAACGGCGAAACAAACAACATACTAACAAAACGACCAACTCGAGTTAATTCGAGACCATCCTCAACTTCCCTCGAACGCGTGAGCCACAACCAAAAAGAAAAAAACACAGTGATACACCGTGCAATGTGCACGTGCACTACTCCACAGTGATGCTCCGACCACCGAGACTGCCTTCGATAGGTCGACGATAACCTATACCCTCCATTCTGATCATCGGTACATCCACCCACACCCAAATCATATTCGAGCACTCAAGGTCAAACTGGACCCAAAACATTATCGAAAAACTATTAACCACCGATGATCCTATCCATCTGGAACCACGCCGCCTCGACTAGAGCTTCGCCTTGACCTCCAACGTTGATTTCCCCCTGTCGCGATCAACTCGGATCCTCCCTAGCCTACGCAATTTTCCCCGACAGTAACCACGATAAAACACACACAAAACCCTAGTTCCACCTTCCCTGCCCACTATGATCACCAGAGAAATCCACCGCCATTATTCCAGAGAACCTCACCACATTGGCTACCTCCAGACCAAACGCCATCCAACTCGATCACGCCGATCACCGGAATTCTACAAATTACCAAATTCCGTCCATCTCGAATTCACTCACCGAAAAGTTACCTAAAAATTCTGTTTTAAATTACTAAATTCAACATTTGTTATCACAAATCTAATCATGGATTCAATTCATGATTTTAAGTCATTTGATTTTACTGATTAACTTAATCTCGAATGGAAAAAACATTTTCAAACTATTTACTCCATAATTTCATCTAAAACTATTTTTAAAAATTTGTTCACATAGTTATGATCATCTCCACTTTAAAGATCAAGTTCTGAAATTATTTAATTTAGAAGATATGAACTTGTAAACGGATTAGGTTCCTATTTCTAAACACAGAAGATACATGCTTTAGAACAAATACTCACAGGCATGTTCTATTTACTAATCATAGCCATCACTCATGCAACAACTATATCACTGCAAAATTTCATCCTGCATGTCAAAAAAAAATCAATACCAGATTTAATCTTTGCAAAATAATTTGTTTACTCACCTCTTAGAAAGGAGAACAGAGGGGCCTGGAAGTTTTTAAAATCTGGAAATTTAGTTGAGACGATCTGCATGCTTTGATTCTTGATCTGAGTTAATGCATTGATCTCGTATATATTTAATTTAACTTGCCTAGTTTGAGTTGCAATATCTTACAGGCTTTTGATCAGATCTGATTTCTTAAGCTTTTAAATTGAAAAAAAAGAACAAAGAATGAGAGAAAGAGGGGATGGAATGAAATATTATATAGATTTAAATTTTATTTTTGAGGACACTTGTTTATTTCATTTACAAGATTATGACAATTGTCAAAATTCTTATCTCATGAATTACACATGTTAACTTATGTTTTTATACCAATTTTTAAATGTTAATGAAAAATGTTTTTTTCTTAATTTATAAATTTATGATACTTATCTATATATATAAATAGCTTTAAAGAAATAAAATCAATTGTATTTATAAATAAAAGCTTATACAATATCTTTAAATTCAAATATTTCAAAATATTCACCCTTTGAATTTCAAACTATAAATTCGCATTCAAATCCAAATTAAATTCTAAAATCCAATTTACAAATCAAGTTATACATATATACATATGGAACTACTTATTCAATTTAAAAAAAAACTTTATTCCTATAAAAATCTATTTATATCTATATATATAAACAATCATTATTATTATTTGTTTGAAAACATCAATTTTGCCAATGTAATCAATTATACTAGAAAGATTATCAAACCAATACTTGTTCAGATACATACTTTCATCACCAGAATTAATTATTTAACTTATAAATCAATATTTCTATTAATTAAATTCAGTTAATCCATAAAGTACAGGTATTTTAAAAATTCGGGTTATCACAAATATTGTTGTCACATCTATTTTTTTTAAAATAATTGTGTATATTTCTGTACTTCGTAAATATTGTTGCATACTTTTCTGCAATCATTCTAATAGTTTGCTTCAATTCCAAAAGTTGCTTATATAATTGTTTTCAATTTAGTGATATCATTCTAGTTCAATTATGAAGTTCATATTAATATTTTTTATTCAAAACAATTGCAGACCTATCTACAAGTATTCTTAATAATTGTGTAAATGTCTGTAATTATCTAGGATAAATGCAAATCTACAATATCTTGAAAATTTACATAAATATCTGCAATTTTTCAATATATTAATTTTACTTCAACAATAATGATAACTCGGTTCAATCCTAGAAAATTCTTATTTAACCAATTTGATAACTAAAATTTGATTATCATATTAAAGCATTAACTTTATCTTTCAAACACATAGGTTTGTCGGTATATATACATTTCATAAGTTCTACATTAAACACCACAGTTACAAAACATTATTTTTGTTTGTTGTCTTCTGATAATAAAAATTGTTGTGCTAGACTTTCTTCAAGACTCCAGCTATATGCTTTGCATGAGAGATTTAGGTATGCTAATTCAGCTCTTTGTATTTCGACAGCATCGCATCCATATTGAATATCTACCATGTTTACAAACCTTATTTTCGCATCTTTCTCTCATGATATTCATTACAAATATTCCATAATCAACCCTACAATAATTGCAGATTATTTTCAAATTATTTAGAATGATTGTAGCATGATATGCAAATATTTCAAGTTTATTTGTTGCGGTACACATACAAATCACTACGTTGTTGTGGGCTGTTTGCAAACGTAATTAAACTTGAAGGTTTGTGATCTTTCTTTTCCAATTTTTGTAACAAGCTTGCTACATAAACACTCTGTAAAAAATAAAAGATTTTATTAGGCAAATTCTTTTTAGTTTAATTAATATATTCTTTTTTTCAATTTACATACCACTTTTATTACAGCTTTGGCATGTAGACCTTCATGTTTTGGCTTCATAATGAATCCACTATCTGTCTTCTTTTATGAGTTCCAAAAGAGTGAAATGTACATTTATGTTAATTAGGAAGAAAATTTTATCATCATTTGTAAAATTATTTTTGATCGGATCATCAATTAGAGCTTATTTGACCATTTTTGTATTGCCGAGTAGGAAAGTCTATAGTAATATATACTAGTAAACTGAATTTATAAAAAGTTTAACAAATATTTCACTAAAAGGTTATAAAACATTTAGTTGCATAGACTTTGAAGAACAAAATTTTTGAATGCATCTTTTCGATCCAAAAGATGGTGAATCTGTTGATGCAGGAAAAATTCTAGAGGGTCCTACTCTTGATGCTTCTATTGACCAACCCATATTAAATCTTTCAAAGGATGACTTCATGTCTCACATTATTGTCTCCAAGTCTCCCAACATCATTAAGAAGATGCAAAAGATTTGGGCACTTCAACTCCCTATTAAGGGTTGAACCCCTCTAGACCCCCATTGCTTGTTTCTCCTAATGACTTTCAGAAGATTTTACAATCAATTATGAATTCTCCCTCATTCACCTCTATTCAGCCGCCTTCCTCTATATCTGATCCGACAAGTCCTTGTTGATCTCTTATTGAACAACAACTTCTGGTATATTCCATACTACTTGATTTTCTTATTACCATTTTATATTAAATCTTGAATTATGTTTTACTTTTCCTTTTAGATCTCCAAAAGTTGGTACTCCCTCTAGGAAAACGCTTCAAAGTCCTCCGCCGAGGCTTTAAGCTTAAAGGCGAAGTCTCAACTCTATGTAACCAGATTACTTCCCTCATTGCTGCTAAAGATAATGAGTGAGGGAACAAAAAAGGTGGAGTGCTTCCCTTGTCAAGTGGAATCCATAATTTTTGAGGAGAAGAAGGCAAAACAAATCTTAGTCGATGAGATTTCGTCTTTGTAAATGACTCTGAATGAATCGGAGGATGAAAAGGCCAGGATGAGCACTAAACATTTTTCGCTTAAAAAGAAATGTACGTCTTTCAAAAAGAAATTGGAGAAGAAGAAGAATTCCTTAGCTACGGCCACAAAGATCATTTCCGATGCTAAGCGGAAAGTGTCTCAATTCCTAAGCATTTCTCTAAAAGATATCATTGTAAATTCTTACAAGGATGCACTTATGCTAACTTACTCTGATAATATTGAGAGGTGCCCTGACTTAAGGTTTCCCTTACTTGATCCTGTATTGGTCAAAAGATTCATGGGCAAAATTAAAGTAATGGAGCAAGGGATTGAAGTCCTTGAGAGAGAAGAAATTGAGGCCTCAAAGCTCCTATCTTTCAAAGTCCCTCCTCTAGAAGGAGATTCTGATTCTAAAGGGGAGGATGATGATGATTATGAAGCCGATATTGAAGAAGGCGACAAAGACGATGACAATGATGATGATAACCCTGATATTGATGATAGAGGTCAGGGTTCTAGCAGTAATGGGGGTGATCACGATGGTTATTAAGAAGGAGATGACGATGATACTTCCAGAGCTTTGGATAAAGTCATCCCTAATCCAAATTCTCGTAAAGGAAGTCAAACCAAACTTCTTGATCCCTTTGAATTCTATGAAAATGACGTCAAAATTGATGTTGGAGAATAAGAGGGGAAAAAGCAGACCCAATAAACTTAAATCCCTGTTTCTCAAGCATGGAATTCTTTTTCTAAATGGCTTTCACTTCTGTAACAAACTAGATTTTCGACCTTCGAAAATCGACATCAATACGTCCACTGTGTTACATGCCGAACAATCGAATGCCAGAAATACTAGATCATTAGGGAAAGAAGAAAGTGGTAGAAGAAGAAAGTAGAAATAACAACATCGGCCTCACAATCGTAGTGGAACAATATATAATAGATAACAACCGGTCTTTATACAAAGAACTATAACTTGTTATTTATACACTACATCATCATAGTACAACACAATCAATAGCACAATACTGGACAGTTATAATAACCTGTCCTCACAAAAGCTGAATATATAGCATACTATACATATCGGAATATAAATCAGATAAGTGATATACGTCCTCATCATCCAGCTCGTCTCCTGAGCTCCACAACATCCTATCATATATCTGTAATACTCGGTCTGACCCAACCATTATAATAAAATAACACCCGAGTCAGTCTGAAATTCCAGCTTGAGAAAACACACTCAATTTGAACTACTAAAGTTCAAAAATCCTTTGAAAATCAAAGGTATCTCATAAGACCACGCCATAAATAAACACGATGGGTTTTTACCTTACGATAACTGTAATGACCCGCCGCTCTGACCGCCTCTAGTCGGTAATTAAACCAACTAGAAACATTCAAAATGACGGATTGTTATTTAGTTTATAGAGTTTAAACAGAATCAGCCACAGAATCACAGAATAATAATAACATTTCACATAAATGAATTTTTCTTTTATATACAAATATCATAGTTATACAATGAATTACATTTTATACAGCGGAACAAACATATATCTTTTTAAAGTACAAGAAATTTTTTCTAAAAAGCTTTAGTGAAATGCTTTCCCCTCTCTCTCTAACTTCGCTGCGAGAAAATCTCCAAGCTGTAAAAATACTCGGTCTGACCCGAGTATTACATTCAGAAAGAAAATAATACACGGGTCAGTCTAATTCAAACTCAGTTATTAATGCATAGAAGCAATGATAATTAAATAGAAATTAGACGACAATCAAAGATAAATTTACCTATCCGATCCTTTTAACAAAGAAATCGGATAACGGTAAATATAACACTTAACAGTGTTAAAACAATAAATCAGCAAAGTTCAAATTTTAATGAAGATGAATGAAAGATTCAACACAAGTGAAAATGGGCTCAACCGAAATTCAAGGTATCACTGTACAATAAAACTGTGCATGTACACAGGTACATGAGATAAAAACAGTTTCAAGCTCAAGAAGCAACAAGGTCAAGTTTTGAAACAGTTAAATGAACAACACTAATTCAAATGAATAAGTGATACAAAACAGTGCAACTGGACAACAGGTGAACAAACAAGTTCAAGTAATTTCAAGTATATGAATGCACAGGTTAAAGTGACTCAAAAAAAAAACAGAGTGAATGCCCATACAAATGCAACAACAAGGAAGCAAAGTCAAGAGACTCAAGTACAGACATACAGTGGCAAATGCATACAACTGCAGGACCAAAATCTTGAGTGAACACATGAACATGAAATGAATCACTAAGCAGAAGATTTACATGACCAACAGGCACACATAATGAACCATGGACTGAATCACGTATGCAAGGGTCAGGCATACATGCACTCAAATTCAATGCAGTAACTAAATGACAAAGATGTAACATGGTCCGACACAATAGCAGATGTAGTGATGGAAATGCAGTGGTGGAACATAAGAATCCAAAGCACTAAAATAAACTCAAAGTGACCTATAATAACAGGAATAGAAGTCCTGGTGGTCACAAACGAAGTTAACAGTTTCATAATGCAGACAACAAATTTCAAAATCATAGACAGTAGACGAATATAGCCACTACAGGCATACAAAGAAATCCAGACAAAAGCAAGTGAATAGCAAAATGCAACTCGAGGGATGATAGTGGTAATCACAGAGAAGATAAAGTGCAGAGCAACCTAATATGCAGAATGTATTTCAGAATAAAACATAAACACTCCTATGTAAAATCAATAAACTATATTATTGTTAACATAAAGTTTTAAAGTCTGATGTTTACTCACTTAACCCATTCGTTAAAACAATTCAAAGATATTTAACTTTAAACCTTTTTAGACCTTGAAACTTATTGAATTTTAAAAACTTTGAAAACTGCAACAGCCGGAATGGCATTTTATACGAACCCAACATGTATGCAACAGAGAATGCATAATGCTATCATGACCAGAATGCAAACTCAAATAATATACAACAACAAGTGCATGCAACAGTGAAGACTCAAGACCAAATGCAAACTCCAATAATATACAACAACAAGTGCATGCAACAGATTTAAGGCATAACAGCACATATTGCATATTTATTTACACAGAGAACAGAGGCAAACTTTCTTCAGTTTGTTACTGTAATGTTATGCAAATTTAAACAACAAATTTTAACTTGTTTACCAACATTTTCAGAAACAAGCAGAGGAAGAAGATGTTGAATTAGTGTATAGTTTACTCTGTTGAACCTGTTACTTAAAGTAATTCTGTTTCCAGTAAAACTACAGGTTTTTTTTTCCTAAACTTGAACAAAATCTTAAACTTATAATTTATGATAAGTTAAACATACCTTGTTTAAGACTCATGTATTATTTCAGATTGATTCAAGGGCACTTAAGTTTTACAAAAAATATGGATCTAGAACATAGAAACAATTGTAATAACATAAAACTGTATTTATATTCAAAATCAATTCACACAGAAGACACACATGCAAAAAAAAAAATACAATTTTTATCACAGACAAACAAGCATGCAATCATCATCATACTTAAATTTTAAATTTGTGAGGTTACTTACAAACATACTAGTTTCATAGATGATTAGGCAACTTAATTATTACTTAAGTTTTAATACTGTAATGTTACTTACAAACATGCTTATTTCAGTCATCAAACACTCATATTCATACATGCATTCATATTTTAAGCAAGCATGCATACATACGTTCAAACATGCATCACAAAAATTCAAAGCCGAGAATCTCAAACCAGGTCAAGAAACCCAAACCGTGACTATCAAGTAGTATATACGAAAAATAACCGAATTTGAAAAAGGTCAGAAATCATTAACAATAAATAAAATTGAACTAAATGAGAAATCACGAAATCGAACCAAGTCAAATTAGGTCAGAAACTACCAATGATGAAACCAAAACAAACGCAAATTAAACACTAAGTTGAACTAGATGTGAGTTACTAAAGTACTCACCTTTGCAAAACGAATTGGAGCAGCCGCGAGCAAATGAGGGTCGAACGATTTGAAGTCAAAGCCGAAAGACGAGCCACCATTATATCGTTTCCTCGTTTGATTTTTAGATTTAGGTTTTCTTTTTCTTTTTCTTTTTTTTCGATCTGCTTTGAAATGATGAAGGGGGGTATCGGCCGCCATTGCTTTGTTTTCTTTGATTTTTAGGGTTACGAATGAAATAGAGAGGGGATCGAGTATAGCCTTAGATAATATTACAGCACTTAAGCAAAACCATGGGCTAAGAAAATTGTAAATCCCACCTAATTCCTTAATCAAATTATTAAAGAATTATAACTAAATTTTAGAGGAATTCAACCGTTTAAAATTCCAACAGCAATTAGGCACAATTTATAATTGTCATTCCTTCATTATCTAGATATTAACTCAAAACAATTTATAAAAGAAACTATCTCTTTATAAATAAACAACATAATTTATTTGAATTTGGAAAAACTCAAATCGATTAACCAATTAATCTCATAATTTTAAATCAAGAATTAAATCAGTTATCAATTTAAAATAAATTAAAATTCGGAATCGATACTGTCGAAAATATTTTTTTTTTTCTTTAGTAAGCTTCATAGGTATATAAACGTTTTGAAGTTCAACTATCAAGCGTTGATTTATATTAACATGTTTCACAATTAGATTTTATGCTTGTATTTTGTATTGATAAAATTCATTCCATTTTATTTAGATTAAAGAACAATGTTATTAAAACTAACCATCAATTTATAAATTTACATAAATAATAATTCTTAAATCCAAATTATTTTTTCTAAGTCATTAGTACGATTTTTTTTAAATACAACTTTAATATTCAATTTCAAACTCCAAAGTCAAATTTAAATTTTATTCAACATTTTATAGATTAAAGTTTAATATTTAATCGCCAATATCCTAGTTATATTGGGAATTTAATTTAAATCTCATTCAAATATTTAAAATTAATTAAATATTCTCAATTTAAATTGTTCAAAAATTCAGGATCGTTACAATCTCCCATCCTTAAAAGAATTTCGTCCCGAAATTACAAGTAAGAAAAAATGATTGTTAAAATTTCACTAATATTTATACCCTACTCAATTTTTTTACCAAGCTCAAAACTTATTAAAAATAAATGAGTATAGAATTCATTCTATTTGTTTTATCTCATTAGCTTTGTTAATTAACTCATTTGCTCATCATTTTCTACAATCAAGACGCAAAAGTCTTTTACTAAAGTTTTCAACTTACAAAACCCAAATTTTAAATTTGCAATTCTTCATATAAGAAATTTACATAGTATAACAGTTCCAAAACTGTGGACTTTCAAAACATTTCAAAAATCCTCTTCCTTAGTTCATTAGGTTGGAATTTATGTTACTTTAATTTCAGATTATTGATTTTCTATTTAAAGTTTGAAAATACTTGCTAACTCGAAATTTAACAAGTCTATTGTCGTTCTTAAAGACATTAGGCATACGCTGGCCAGGCGCAAGTCTAAAAATCTCCAAGTACTAAATATACTTGCTTCAATTCCCAGTGAAAATACTTAAAAATTCTTTTAAAAAAATGGATATGGAAAGCACGTTCCCCCATGGATCACAGTTTACCCGGCGGTTCCGCTACTATCCCAGTAGAATCGCTTGTAACTGTAGATTTCTCATCTCTTGAATTGCGCCATGGTTGTTGCCATAGATCGCGGTCCACACGGCGGTTACGCTACTATCCCAGTAGAATCGCTTGTGACCGTAGGCATCTCGCCCCTCGAATTTCGCTTTGGCTTCTAGATTGCAATTTACTCAGCGGTTGCGCCACTATCCCAGTGGAATCGCTTGTAACTGTAGGCATCACGCCCCTCAAATTACACTAGTCACTCCAACTAATGGAAAACAAATGGCCAATCCAACTAATGGAAACAAATGGCCAATCCAACCAATGGAAACCAAATGGTCAATCCAACTAATGGAATTCAAATGGTTAATCCAACTAGTGGAATTCTACGTAGCTACGATCTTCAAATGGACACTCATCTCGAGTTCCAACAACCTTCACAAATTTTAAATGGAAGGTACTTTTCCATATCCTCAATTTGGAAAACATAATATCATGCATACATATATAATATTTCATTTCACAAATTCGTACATATCATACCCATGTACTTACATAAGTTTTCCATAACAATTACTTCCCAAACTAATGGTTTTCGAATTTATCGTATTCTCATATATACGTTCTGAAAACCTCAATATCTCATACCCATAACAAATAGAGGATTCACAAATTTTCTATTTCATTATCCATTTAAAATTTTCCTCTAAGTCGATTTGGAAATTTAAGGTTATCTCAAACCTAATTCACATTCATAATCCAATTTATTATCGACTTCACACTCGATTTGGATTTCACGTGACATCGTAAATTCTCAACACATAATTGATGTCTACCGATATATAACCTCTGGGCTCGTATGTCTCAGAGAAGGGTGTTAAGCTAAGAGAATAAATTCCCCGCCACCAAACAGATATATATTTAATAGAGATCAATTGATATGTCGTCAATTCACAATGCTAGACATACAATCCAAATCAACCATCCAAATTCAAAGTTCAACTTATATTGTTTTCGGTGTCGAAGTTAAACTCAGTTTAACTCAAGATTCAATCTTCTTGAAAAATTTCAAGTTGAACTAATTGTTCATATTTTCCAAAAATAATATCTTTACAAGATATATTTTTCACGCTTCAACCATTTGAAAACAAATTTCAAATCATTTTTCACCTTTCAATCTTTGAAAACAAATTTCAAAGCAATTTCCTTAAACGGAAACATTTCCAAATATTTATCCACTTTAAAATGGTTCACTTAAATCAATCAAATAAATCCTTACCGATTTATTTTAAACTTACGTTCCAAATCCGTAAATTTATTTCCACACTTCAAAAATAAATCAATATTTATTTTTTAAAAATTTCCCTTTCTTTTATAAATTCATAGTGAATTTACATTTCCAAAATATCTATGAATATACGATTTTCAAATCGATTTTACATATTCATTTTCAATATATCTTTAAAAGATAAAATCTCAAAACATTCACTTTTCACTTTATCTTTAAAAGATAAAATTTCAAACCTTTCATTTCATATTGGAAAATATTTTCCATACTTATTCAATAACAAGTAATTCACAAATCCATTTATTTTCACACTTTGAAAACATTCAATATACTTAAATCATAATCAAGTATATATTTCATTCTTAAAGGAAATCATTCTTTAAACACATTAACTTGAGTCAAAACGAATGTTGCATAAAACATCGTTACGACGACCCAAAATCACTAGTATAGGGATTCGAATTTAAGATAGATATATAAATCCCAATACTATATAAAAACATTTCCTTTCGGAAACCATTTACTATAACAACAATGTTATAGTCCACCATTTCCTTTTATTTCTCTTGAAAACGTCTATTTCAACAATGAGTGTTGAAATCTATGCTTTCGATTCTTAATGCATTTTAAAACATCTTTAAAACCATTAACTTCATTTTTTGCATGTTCAAATTCAAATTCATCACTGAATCAATTAAATCTATTATGGATTTTCATGTTGACAAATTTTAATTTGAAATCTAAATCTCATTTGAACTTTGCATTTGCTTTCTATTTCCAAAATAGTCAACTAGTTCTTTAGTAAACCACTCATCGACTTGGTTCCATTAGATTCATATTTCCACATTAACTATTTTAGGCATTAGTCTAAACTTGGAATATAAGCTTTTACATCAAAACTAGTTTGATTCATACAGTTAAGTCGACAATTAAATTTCCTATCAAAATTTGCAATCCTCATTAGCAAAGGTCGGATCATTCAATCATTTTCCCAAGACATCCGTTTTATGTAATAATATATTCACTGTCCAAAATTGTGAATAAAATTCCCAACCAACTTTTATTATCACAATATTTAACTTAAAGGATAATTCGCTGTCCAAAATTACGAATATATCTCCTTTAACAACTTTTATGTTCCATTTATCAAATTCAATTGGTTTCGAATTTATAAACAATCTTTACAAATTCCATTTCTATTTGTAAACTTCGATTTATAATCTCCTTTATTAATTCAATTCAATTTATATAACTCAATTATATACCAAAAGTCCATTTATAAGTTAAGTACTTATAATCCATTTATTTACTAAATCGTTCTTCACAACATTTGAAATCAATTTTTCAAAAGAATTCAGAATCCAATTTCCAAGTTATAGTTCAATAATCCGCTTGATTATAACTAAATTGACATGTCATTTCATTTCCCAATTGTTACTTTGGAGATATTCACAATATTCGATTTAAACCAATTTAAACCAATTCATTAATTCACTTAACTTATATTTCACTTTCCGTAAATCTCAACAATTCGATAACGAGTTTTCGAACGATCGGGACTCAAATCTAAGGAGACCTCACCGAATAGAAACTATCGCAAACCTAAATTTAGAGAGGGGAATTTTCAAAAATAATTCTAATTTTCAAAATACTTTTTATTTTAAAGAAAACAATTTTAAACTTCTTTAGATTTGAAAACACTTTCTTTGAAGTGATTCTAGTAACTATTCATATTAAACGCCATAAACTAAGCTTTGTGTAAACCAAAGCTCTGATACCACTTTTGTAACGACCCGCCACTCTGACCGCCTCTAGTCGGTAATTAAACCAACTAGAAACATTCAAAACGACGGATTGTTATTTAGTTTATAGAGTTTAAACAGAACCAGCCACAGAATCACAGAATAATAATAACATTTCACATAAATGAATTTTTCTTTTATATACAAATATCATAGTTATACAATGAATTACATTTTATACAGCGGAACAAACATATATCTTTTTAAAGTACAAGAAAAATTTTCTGAAAAGCTTTAGTGAAGTGCTTTCCCCTCTCTCTCTAACTTCGCTGCGAGAAAATCTCCAAGCTGTAAAAATACTCGGTCTGACCCGAGTATTACATTCAGAAAGAAAATAATACACGGGTCAGTCTAATACAAACTCAGTTATTAATGCATAGAAGCAATGATAATTAAATAGAAATTAGACGACAATCAAAGATAAATTTACCTATCCGATCCTTTTAACAAAGAAATCGGATAACGGTAAATATAACACTTAACAGTGTTAAAACAATAAATCAGCAAAGTTTAAATTTTAATGAAGATGAATGAAAGATTCAACACAAGTGAAAATGGGCTCAACCGAAATTCAAGGTATCACCGTACAATAAAACTGTGCATGTACACGGGTACATGAGATAAAAACAGTTTCAAGCTCAAGAAGCAACAAGGTCAAGTTTTGAAACAGTTAAATGAACAACAGTGATTCAAATGAATCAGTGATACAAAACAGTGCAACTGGACAACAGGTGAACAAACAAGTTCAAGTAATTTCAAGTATATGAATGCACAGGTTAAAGTGACACAAAAAAAAACAGAGTGAATGCCCATACAAATGCAACAACAAGGAAGTAAAGTCAAGAGACTCAAGTACAGACATACAGTGGCAAATGCATACAACTGCAGCACCAAAATCTTGAGTGAACACATGAACAAGAAATGAATCAATAAACAGAGGATTTACATGACCAACAGGCACACATAATGAACCATGGACTGAATCACGTATGCAAGGGTCAGGCATACATGCACTCAAATTCAATGCAGTAACTAAATGACAAAGATGTAACATGGTCGGACATAATAGCAGATGTAGTGATGGAAATGAAGTGGTGCAACATAAGAATCCAAAGCACTAAAATAAACTCAAAGTGACCTATAATAACAGGAATAGAAGCCCTGGTGGTCACAAACGAAGTTAACAGTTTCATAATGCAGACAACAAATTTCAAAATCATAGACAGTAGACGAATAAAGCCACTACAGGCATACAAAGAAATCCAGACAAAAGCAAGTGAATAGCAAAATGCAACTCGAGGGATGATAGTGGTAATCACAGAGAAGATAAAGTGCAGAGCAACCTAATATGCAGAATGTATTTCAGAATAAAACATAAACACTCCTATGTAAAATCAATAAACTATATTATTGTTAACATAAAGTTTTAAAGTCTGATGTTTACTCACTTAACCCATTCGTTAAAACAATTCAAAGATATTTAACTTTAAACCTTTTAGACCTTGAAACTTATTGAATTTTAAAAACTTTGAAAACTGCAACAGCCGGAATGGCATTTTATACGAACCCAACATGTATGCAACAGAGAATGCATAATGCTATCATGACCAGAATGCAAACTCAAATAATATACAACAACAAGTGCATGCAACAGTGAAGACTCGAGACCAAATGCAAACTCCAATAATATACAACAACAAGTGCATGCAACAGATTTAAGGCATAACAGCACATATTGCATATTTATTTACACAGAGAACAGAGGCAAACTTGCTTCAGTTTGTTACTGTAATGTTATGCAAATTTAAACAACAAATTTTAACTTGTTTACCAACATTTTCAGAAACAAGCAGAGGAAGAAGATGTTGAATTAGTGTATAGTTTACTCTGTTGAACCTGTTACTTAAAGTAATTCTGTTTCCAGTAAAACTACAGGTTTTTTTTCCTAAACTTGAACAAAATCTTAAACTTATAATTTATGATAAGTTAAACATACCTTGTTTAAGACTCATGTATTATTTCAAATTGATTCAAGGGCACTTAAGTTTTACAAAAAATATGGATCTAGAACATAGAAACAACTGTAATAACATAAAACTTTATTTATATTCAAAATCAATTCACACAGAAGACACACATGCAAAAAAAAATACAATTTTTATCACAGACAAACAAGCATGCAATCATCATCATACTTAAATTTTAAATTTGTGAGGTTACTTACAAACATACTAGTTTCATAGATGATTAGGCAACTTAATTATTACTTAAGTTTTAATACTGTAATGTTACTTACAAACATGCTTATTTCATTCATCAAACACTCATATTCATACATGTATTCATATTTTAAGCAAGCATGCATACATACGTTCAAACATGCATCACAAAAATTCAAAGCCGAGAATCTCAAACCAGGTCAAGAAACCCAAACCGTGACTATCAAGTAGTATATACGAAAAATAACCGAATTTGAAAAGGTCAGAAATCATTGACAATAAATAAAATTGAACTAAATCAGAAATCACGAAATCGAACCAAGTCAAATTAGGTCAGAAACTACCAATGATGAAACCAAAACAAACGCAAATTAAACACTAAGTTGAACTAGATGTGAGTTACTAAAGTACTCACCTTTGCAAAACGAATTGGAGCAGCCGCGAGCAAATGAGGGTCGAACGATTTGAAGTCAATGCCGAAAGACGAGCCACCATTATATCGTTTCCTCGTTTGATTTTTAGATTTAGGTTTTCTTTTTCTTTTTCTTTTTTTTCGATCTGCTTTGAAATGATGAAGGGGGGTATCGGCCGCCATTGTTTTGTTTTCTTTGATTTTTAGGGTTACGAATGAAATAGAGAGGGGATCGAGTATAGCCTTAGATAATATTATAGCACTTAAGCAAAACCATGGGCTAAGAAAATTGTAAAGCCCACCTAATTCCTTAATCAAATTATTAAAGAATTATAACTAAATTTTAGAGGAATTCAACCGTTTAAAATTCCAACAGCAATTAGGCACAATTTATAATTGTCATTCATTCATTATCTAGATATTAACTCAAAACAATTTATAAAAGAAACTATCTCTTTATAAATAAACAACATAATTTATTTGAATTTGGAAAAACTCAAATCGATTAACCAATTAATCTCACAATTTTAAATCAATAATTAAATCAGTTATCAATTTAAAATAAATTAAAATTCGAAATCGTTACTGTCGAAAATATATTTTTTTCTTTAGTAAGCTTCATAGGTATATAAACGTTTTGAAGTTCAACTATCAAGCGTTGATTTATATTAACATGTTTCACAATCAGATTTTATGCTTGTATTTTGTATTGATAAAATTCATTCCATTTTATTTAGATTAAAGAACAATGTTATTAAAACTAACCATCAATTTATAAATTTACATAAATAATAATTCTTAAATCCAAATTATTTTTTCTAAGTCATTAGTACGATTTTTTTTTAAATACAACTTTAATATTCAATTTCAAACTCCAAAGTCAAATTTAAATTTTATTCAACATTTTATAGATTAAAGTTTAATATTTAATCGCCAATATCCTAGTTATATTGGGAATTTAATTTAAATCTCATTCAAATATTTAAAATTAATTAAATATTCTCAATTTAAATTGTTCAAAAATTCAGGGTCGTTACAATAACCAAAACATTTCATATCAAAACCTTCGATATTATAATAGTGTCTAAGTTCAAATACAATTTCAAATAGTTGAAATTGTTACATTAATTAAATTCCAGCAATGTTAGGCTCTGCAATCAAAACTATAAAGGCACATATTGTAGTATGGATTCCAACTGAATGACTAGGCACTGGTGTACACCTATCATGGTACCTGTCTAGAAACACCGTACCGAGGACCACTCCGGGATCCCCTGCAACACAAGATCGGACTACCCTTAACCTGGATAGCCTGAATATGCTATCACCCTGGGTGTTCCCACCCTTCTCTGAGCTCCGTCCACGCATAGTGAAAATATCCGAGGTTATCTAGAATGGTGATAGACATACCATACTTGGGTGCGACCCACTTAGCCTTGCTACATCCCTCCTGATTTTTTTTCATTCTCGGTTGATGAGGCTAGAGGCTACGATTACCTTTTTATAACATTTACTTAGACTTCTAATTGTCCTCCAATGACAATGTTCTAATAGCATTTATCCATGCAAGTCCGTTCCCGGCCAGAACGAAACCGAAGGCACTATTCCTACTACATCCATTATGGAATCGCCCTCAGGATTAGTAGCGATTAGTCCTTGCGCTTCACTACTCCTTCTTCGACTCCAAGATCTTGTCTTCATTTCGAAAACTTACTCGTTGGATCGAATGGTTTTCGGATCGCAAATCCGATCACAGTCACTTTAAAACAACGCTCAATATTTTTCGGTAAACTCAAACCCAGTTCTTCAGAAAATAAACAGACGAAAATAAGATCAGAGGCCGCCTCCTAACCATCAGTGGATGGATTTCCCTAAAAATGTCCTAGAAGAAAGAACAAGTTCATACGTACAATATAGCACCCCGAACGGTAACTATACCATATAATTCCCGTACTTCTTCTAGATATTTCCAAAGATATATTTAGGCCCAGCCCTAATAGTCAGTTATTTAACTATCAAATAAACAATCAATTCAACCAAACACATCATTTCCACTAAAAACTCCAAATCTCTTTTTAATTTAATTTTAATAAATTAAGTCTCTTTATTCAAGATATATACTTATTTTATTGAGTTAAGTAAATTCACCAAAGCTATTTTTCTAGAGATATTTGGAAAACCCCTTAAAATAAAATTTGGAAAGTACCACTATGGTATCAAACCATGGATCATAGCTCAATGGTTACGTCTCTATCCCAAAGAAATCCAAGACTTAACTGCAGACACTCACTGCCTCAAATTTACGACATGCGGGTATACCAATACTCTCCCAAAAAAAACTTTATTTTTTAAAAAAAAATTCTCAAAATAAAGCTTGTAAATTCAAAGATAAATTTAAGTTAACTATAAAAAAAACTACTTTTTAAATACAAGCTATTTAAATATTAATGTTGGATAGTTTTTTCTTTTTTAAAATATCAATACAGATCAATTCTAAAATAATAACTAACTTACTATAATTAACTTAATTAAATATTTAAATATACTTTAAAGTATTTTAAAACAAACGACTAATTAATTTTCTAAATTTCTCTATAAATATTTTCAAATTAACTAATTTTTACTTCAAAATTTCCTTTTTAAAATAACTTATCTTCTTAGAAGAATATATATTCAACTTCCATATTGTCAATCCAGTATAAATAAATCCTTCTCGATTTGTTTCTATTTAATTTACGTCCCAATTCCGTAAATTTTTATTCAAATTTCTAAAAATAAATCTACAATTTATTTTTAAAATAATTTGCCCATCTCCCTATAAATCCCCACCGTAAAATTTATAATTTCAAATTATCCACTGATAATTACCTCACCTTATTTTATAAACCTTGTTCATAATTTCAAATTATCCATTGATAATTACTGTTTCACAACACTTAATTGATTTTCAATCGAATTTCTAAATTAAATTCCATTCTAAAAATTAACTTTTTAGTCGACCCAAATTTATTATAAAGCCGACTCATTTCAGATTCTATTTTATGATTTAAAATCTTATTAAAACTGGAACATCAATTTCATATTTTATTTCAAATTCTTTTCTTTTTAATTAATCCAACTTTACTATAAATACTTTACTTAAAATTCCATTTTTATTTTCCTTTTAAAAATTCAATATTCATATTTTTAATATTTTAAAATTATAAGAATCTATCCAACAACACTATAACATCAAATAAATTTAATTTTCAATATAATCTATCACAGATTATTCAAATAAGTCATATAACTGAATATGGAAATAATTTCAACATTTTGAGGAATTTAGTTGGATCCCTCCAACCTGTTTCCCTATATCAACGGGTATTAACGTAGTATAAAAATACCAATCCCACTTCGAGGGGGATATCGTGGTATATACGGTCATCCGCGATAATGTGGGGCGTATAGGGTCCCATCTGCTATATAAATGCGAGAATATCTATCACTCCAATATATATACACACATACTACTATATATAATATCACATCCGCTGATAATAATTATCAATTCAATCAATTAATAAAAATAAATTTTGACTGCTTAAAATTGATTATGGAAATCCAAGTTGAGTGAGGTCAACTCACCTTTATTTTCTATCGGCTCAGCGTTCTGTTTTCAATTGAATCCAGTGCGTTTAAAATTGTCCGAAATTATTAGAAGCTTCAATTTTGCTCAAACTAGTTCATTTCAAAGCTCTCTTTACCATGATGGAAACGCAACAAGCCTCGTCTAAAACGGATCTTGCACATGAGAGTTATGAAATTCTTAAATCCATCGATATTTAAATTGAAATATAAATTCAATTTAAAAAAAGAAAGAAAACAAAGCCTATACCAATCAGTAACGAGCCCGGACCGAAACACGTTCTTCCCTAAACCTCTAAATCACTACCCCTCTACTTCTTCTTCAAACGTGCACGCCGCGGTGCACTTGCACAATGCCGATGATCAACGAAACATCCAAACAACCCCACCAATCATCTGCCCTCTGTTCGACCTTTCCGAAGAACACGATGATAACACACTTGAGTCTTCGATGAAGATTGCGACCTGGAGCCTTCATTGCCATGTACGATCTATCACGATCCCCCACTGTGAAAATCACACCTCTCAATCCACGAATATGACCCACCAAACTTCGCCTCCGGGTAATAAACGACGTCACGAACCCTATGAAACCATCCATATAGCCTTTCGCCACTTGAACCACCCAAGAAGCTCAATCCTAGTCGAAACTTTGCCATGACCTCAAAGTCGATCACGCCAACACGAAGTCACACACTTCAATAATATATCATATTAAACCCCTCAAGAAAAAAGATTTTTAAAACCTGTTTTGGATTTTTAAATAAAGTATATATGGAGAAAATAATTTTCTAAGTTGCCATTTTTTCTTTTCGGCTGTCCTGTAAAAAAAGAAGAGGGAACGTGATTTTGAAAGGGTTGCATGTTAGAGGAAAGCTCCAGCGATTTGAAGAGAAGGCAAAAAGTTTTGATGTGAACTTCATTAACTAGTCAACATAAAATATATTATTTGAACTTTAAACGTCTCGAAATCGTTGCTTAAAATCTTGACCTTCTACCGAGGCGTTCCCCCGGGCGTTTTAATGTTATCCCCCTATTCCGAACGCAATGGAAAAGGTTTCAAGTCCTAATTCAATCGTATGGAGAAGATATCTTTTCTGACCCAATTATTTATATTAAATTTTCGATATAAATTCCAGCACGTTTATATTCCCTACGCCCTAGTGATAACTCCAAACGTCCCTAAATTTGAAATCCTATGATAATTAACTATTACGGATCCAATGGAACTGGTTTCGGCAAAAATCCAAGACTGTGCCTCGGAAGGCTATTTTTAAATGTCAATTTAAACGGTATATTTTTAAAACTGAACAAATCACTTTCAAATTCAATTTTTAACTTTTCTATTATCTTCAGCATTATCAATATAAATTTTTTAAGCCTTTGAATTATTTTTAAGAAGCTTAAAACTAAGATTTAATATTCTGCCCAATTTCCAATTATTAAATTCAGAAATTTAATTATCCAATAAATGGTTATATTTGAAATTCAAGTTAAAAATTAACTTTTAAATATTAAAAACAGATTAAATATTCAAATTTCAAATGTCCAAAATTCCGGGTCGTTACAACTTCCAAGATAACCATAGATGATCTTTTCCTTTTTTAGATAAAGAAGAAATCCATTCATCTTTATAAAACAAAGCGTGAAAGAAAACAGGCGGAAATAAATAGCTTGTATAAGAAGTTAGATAAATATTAAAAAACATAACGCACTCTCTGACAAGTTATAAGCTTAATAAAAGCACTACAGTGTTAGCATCTTTTAATGATCAGGTAAGCGGCCCCTTAACTGAAAAGCATGTACCTGCGTTATGACAAGCTTTTAAAAGAGAACAGGGAATTAATAACACTTTTTAGAATGTTAATCGAGGACAGAGATATCCTGATAGACATCCTATAAAAAGATTATTACAGACATCCAACTATTGCTTCTTCATACCGGGGTAATTTAAGTGGGGGTTTCTTAAGATAACTATATAAGAGGTACTTAAATGAATTTGGATCTGATCCTTAATCGGAGGCTTGCTAGAATTTATGGCGAGTTAATTCAATTCCTCATGAATTTCCTCCACAAAACTAAATATTATAAGGATAAATTCAATTTTTGAGTTATTCAAAAAAATCAGTTTTGTACAAAGCAAATGAAAATTTGTAATCATGTAATAATATTAATTAGTGAATTCTCTGTATTAGTTTTGTTTCATACTTTGTAGTATGTTATTACGTTACTGCATAATGAATGTCTCTAAAGTAGCCTTGTCTCTAGAGTACTTAGGCAAATACGTCAAATTAAAAAGAGATTACTTAGAATAGGTATCGCTTTTAAAATACTCAAGGTTGGCTAGATATTGTTTTCTTTAGGATCCACAAAAACTTTATATCCAACATCCCCACCTTCTTTTTGTTTTCCAGGCGAAGAAAAGGAGAAGCTCCTGATGGAAATTCGTACATATCATACAAAATTGATTTATGGTCGTAATAGTCCTCTAGTCGGAGAATGAATTTACAAAATGTCCCCCAGTTATTACAGTGGAAGGATTTATTACCACTTTTAACTCGATTATCACCTTTTCGGCTAACTCTTTGAATAAAGCTAAAAATGATGTTTATAGACTTTAAGTGTGATAAGGAAAGCATGTACTTGATTATAACATTGATATTGTATCCTTTGTTTAATTTCTTTTTGAGTTATTACGTCTATTATCTCTACTATTAATAAAGAAAATTCAACGAATAAATTTACATGGCATCTTTTTGAAATTCCAAAAATGCCCTTTGCAAATATATGATGTGGGCTGAAATTTGTTTAAAAAGTTCATTAAATGCACGTGCATTCTCGAAATGGCATGTTAACTTTCTCTACATCATCTAACTTTTGATTCATCTCTTAGCTTATATACACCAACAATAGTTATATATTGGACGATGCGGGACTAATATTAGTTACTGGAATTAATAAGTTGTAAATAAACCTAGGTCATGGAATAATTGTTGTATAATTACTATATTGTTGCATATATACTCGTTGTAATAAAGAAATTTGTTCTCTGGGTATTAATTTGTTTTTTGTTTATTTGAATAGGAATTACAGTTAGCGATCACACCTCTCCCACTAAATTTGTTATCTCGTTTCATCGGTACTAGAGATAAGTTAGTTGCAGATCTTGATAGGAGAAGCCTATTTAAAGATCCTTTGTCTATCTGACTTCAAGGTAATATTGAGACATTAGAATGGCGTAAGAAATTTTTACTTCAAAAGGCGATTATTAGGGACCTTAATGATCAAATCAATAGTCTTGAAGCGGAAATCATGAATAAAGATGAAAAAATTTCCCAATTGAAACGCCAAATTAAATCAAACTCTTCAATTGACTTTGATCATGAGATGTCTAAGCTTCTTTAATAGGTAAGTGACTTGGAGATAAGATAGTCAAGCTCAGTGAAAACCCTTGGAATTTATCATTGAAGGAGACATTCCGAATATCGATTTACCAACTCATCCAATCACTTCATCTAATATGAAATCAAAAAGGTCTTCATCTTTAGCTATTCAGAAATTCCATGCTACAACAAAACCTCCCCTAAGTTTAGACGAGAAGATGGTAGGTGAATGTTGTATAAGGGTTAAATTTGAATTGATAAGAAATCTTGACAATCAATAGAAAATATGGTACTCGCAACGCATTAATGAATATGCAGCCAAAATCCAAAGGCTTGAACATGAAAATATCTTCTTCAAAAGCGTATTGTCTATTTAGAGTGTCAAAAACAAGACCCTTAAAGGTTCTAATAACGCTTTCAATCGTGCTTTAAAGCCTTGCATTAAATCTATTGATAATTTTGACAAAATTAAGAAGAAAGAAAAGAAGCACAAAGAAATTCTTTGCATAGCGATTTGCCTCATTGTAGATCCTTTGATAGTGGAAAACTCAAATAAGATCATCTAGGATCTTTAATGTATACATTAATGTCATAAAATATTCTTGTAAACAATTATGTAAATCATGTGAATATCACCTGATTTGTTGTTCTTTCCCGTACTCAGAATGTTGTTTCTGAATTTGCCTTTTGATAGCTTTGACTATAGTTTTCTTTTGTGTTTTTTAAATCATTCGATCTTTTCTATCAATCTTGTTTTTCTGCAGAGTATAAAGTAGGCAACATTTTCTTATTAGTTTGAAGTTTATGCGAAAATATTCCAGTTGTTTGCTCATAACATTATTAGAGATAATATTAGAATTTTTGCTAATAAAATTCCACTATTCTAATTTTTGAGAGTAATGGAAATTAATAGATTATTACCTCCAAATAATAAGTGGCAAGAAATCCATAATTAGGAATAACATTGGAACGAAAATTCTCATCCAAAACTAATAGAAGCCCCAATATTCAGCTTTGATAATAATGAAAGAAGTTCAGAATTTTAGTTGTGGCTGTATTAATAGAAGATCAGAAACCTGATTAAAGGACCAAAAATTTAGATCTAGTATTAACAATAGAAGTTTGTAAATCTTCTTCTAGAAATAATAGAGGATCCAAAACTCATATTTGAGTAATGATTTGATAAGTGGAGTCCAGAAGTTAATAGTTGTAGACCCGAGACCCAGATTCAGGCAGTAAGAGAGATCCAAAAATTATTATGTGCAAATTAGTAAAAGACTAGAAATCCATAATAAAAGGCTTGAAATGACATGAGACACAAAACCCTGATTTGGGTATTAGTATGTGAATTTCGAAAATCATTTTTTGAATATAACGATGACCTATTAGTTCATAATAGAATATCCAAAACCCAAATTCGGGTATTGATGAGTGAAAGTCCAAAAATCTTCTTTTTGGAAATTAGCTGATGGCAATGAATTCATATGTAATCTAAAAGTTTATTATCCGGGAATAACATAAGATTAGAAATCCGCTCATAGCAGTAAGGGAAGTTCAAAAATCCTTATCTAAGCCTTTTATTTTGTGTTTCTCTTCGAACTTTGATTATCTAAACCTTTTGCTTCATGTTGCTTCTTTGATTCATGGAATTTGATTCCTTCAATACGCGCCATCCCATAGGATTTGTATGTTGTTGATGTTTTGTGTGCCACTTCTAGGGCATGGATGTCTTAGTACGTTGTTGTCCAGTGCACATAGTTAGCTTATCCACAAGCAAGGCCTAAGAACTTACCGACCTCCCTCCAAGAGGCGCTCCAGTCAGGCCTTATAGGCAGGACTGAAGGCTTATTCGGTGCTTTGACCAAGCCCTGGTGTGACAGAGTCAATGGCTTGTAGATACTTTAAATTGGGCATAGCATGGTGCAGATAAAGGTTTACTCCAATCTCCCTCCAAGAGGTGCTTTGACCTACCCAACTTGGCGCAAACAAAGGCTTATGACCGTTTAAGGTAATTTCCAAGTTTAAGGAGAATTTTTCTCCCAACCATGTAGATTTTTTTGAGAAAAGAGGTGCTTTATTGAATTTCTCTAAGGTTGCATTACAAATCTATTGATTTTTCCTTGTCTGAAAAAGTTGATAAAAATTCCTTCAAGAGCTCTGCATTGATTTGTCGGTGCACATTAATCATATAATGGTTACAGTAAGATCCTCCCATATTTCTTTCATATTTGGGCTTTTTCTTTTTAGATGGCCAATATTCGAGTTCCTCGCTTGTTAATATGTAGATGTTCTCAATTAATGTAGTCAAGTTGCATTCTTTAGAGAGTCTTGATTTGAAGCTTGATTTTTGAGGTTAATTCCTAGCTTTTTTATTTGTTGATTCAGGAACTTTGTTCTCAATGACCATTTCCTTTTTATAACCCTTCGAAGCTTGTATGTAGGTAATGGTCCACTTGTGCTGGATGCCATTTTTTAGTAAAGGTCCTTTTTGAAACATAGTTCTTTTGCATAACACTGGATAGCCTTCTTCATTTGAACAACCAAATTATCACCTTTTCTTCTCCAAAAACAAAGATGGGTGTATAGCCATTATGGAATGAGTTTAGGATCTGATTGTTTAGATCATGAGATTCTTCTCTCTTATTTTTCATGACTCTTAAAGCTTCCAATATTAACATTTGTTCTTCATATAGTCTTGAATCTTCAACAACTTTATTAGGGGACCTAGCCAAATATGGTTTTATAGATCTCTGCTTGAATTTTTGACTTTGCTAAGCATTATGATGTAGGATCTAATGTTAACTTGGAATGAAATAGGGATAAAGGATAGTATGGTTGGGAATTTAACAAGGTCGAAGGTGCGGGCCTGCTTCTAGCTCCAAATAATTAACAAAAAATCTTGTCAACACCCCGAAGTAGGATTAAGAGTGTGAACGACCTCTTTGAAACCGCCATTTGAATCAATCAAGGTGGTTTAAAACTCCTTTGAATCCACCTTTTGAAATGATCGAAACGATTGGAACTTCTTCGAAACCACCTTTCGAATTAGTTAAGATGGCTTGAGTCCCTTTCGAAGCCTTCTTTTAAAGTGGTTGAAGTGATTAAGGGTTTGGATCTAAGGGTTTTAATTGAATCAGTAGGTTTCTACTCCTTTGAAAGTTAACCTTTCGATTGGTATTAATACATGTAATCCACAGCCAGAACTATCTAGAATCAGCAGATCAGAATCAATGTGTTCAGAGATGCCATGCACTTACTTTATTAATAATTTTCTTGAATACAAGAAGCTTAAGTATCACAAGAAATAAAATCCCCAATTTGATTTAAGAAGGTTTACTAATTCAAGAAAAGAACAAGTCTCGAATGAATGAATTCGGATCCCCTTTTCACATGCGAGCGCAACTGTTTCGAAAGGAGTTTAATGAAGCGGATGGGTAGCCTCATCTCCTTTCGACTTCTTCGAAAGTCCACTGTTCACCTAATATTTTACAGAAGCATCCCTTCAAATCTTTCGAAAGATCTTGCTTTTGCTACCATTTTTCATGGATCCTTCTTCTGCATTCTTTAAGATTTTGACAAAGTTGAGGTGATTTTTGATGACAACAATCATCACCAAAATACATACAAGTTATAAACCAACTTTTGTGCTTAATCACTTTCTCAAATGAGAAGTATATAGCTTCAAACCAATAAACTAAAATTATTTATGTTTAATTACCACATATCTTATGTTTAATTACCACACAATCAAAAGTAGATTCATTGTTCATTTCACATAAAATTATTTTCTCATTAAATTACTATCCCCTCTATTTATAAATGCTAATTTGGCTTAATTATGTATCTAATCACCTTCATGTCAAGTGTGAAGCCTTTAGTGTAGCTAATTAGCTTATTAATATGTAAAGATGTCATTGCTCATATCAACAACATCATTTCTTTATTGCTTATTATATTATTTATTCTATACCAACATAAGCTTAACAAAGCTTCATTAAAAGTACCAACACTTTTGATTCATACTTAAAATTTAAAACATAACAAAAATAGAATTTGAAGCATAGGAAGGCATGGAGAACATTCTCACTCGCATTAGCAAGCCAAAGCAGCCTATATAAATAACGAACCAATTTCTAAAGCCTTTTTCCAAACTTGCCAAAAGCTCTTTCCTTCCCTATATTACCTTATATTGATAGAGATTATGGAGAATGACATGTGAGGATATAAAGTGATTTTTTACATTAATTTAGGAATTTATTTAGCTTCGTAGGAGTGATTCTAGGTTTGGAAGAAGAAGGAAAGAGAGAAGAGGAACATGGAAAACGTACGTGAAATGAAATAATGAGAAGAATGAAAATTTATTGCCAAATAGGCATGGATTAGTCTTAGCCCAAATACCTATCTCTTCCAAAATTCTCAAAACTTAGTTGCTTCATAACTTCAAACATAGTCATTTTGTAGTCAAAACTCTAAAACGACAATTCAAATTCAATTAAAATGGCCCCAGGCTTGATTGACTCGTATGAAAAAGTTTGTCTTTTTGATCATTTACTAATCGACCTTGGTATTTAATTCAAAATTCACAATTTGAAAAATATCGATGTTTACACTCAGAAAAACCAAAAATGACATTACAAACACAATGGAAATGGTCTCAAACCCCAGTTTCATCTTGTGTAAAAGTTGAATTTTAAAATCATTGATTAAATTCATTTTTTAAATATTTAATTAGATCATTTAAATATCCAAACATTGAAAATGAGGTTGTTACATTTTTTTAAACTTGGGTCACTATGCCAACAAGTTTCGACCTAAAGGACCGAACTTATGACCTTTAATCTCATAGTCTAAACTACCAGTTCACTGAACCAAGCCAGTTGGTAGGTTGTTACATATATTTTCTTGAATCGAGAAACTTCTCTAACCATTATCTGCAATTTTTTCTTCCTTGCATCCAAAATTTTAATATTAAGATTTGATTGAATATGACTTTACGGAAGACTTTTATTTAAATCAGGGATGAATATAATCGGTTTTGTTCAGAATTTTGGAGGTAAGATGAATAATTTGGTTATAAAACCCCAAACAAATATGGTAAGTAAGGGAGACGGGGTTATTCGGTGGAGGTTGATCATTTAATAACTTTACTAGATGGCTTGATAAAAAAAGAGTACGAATTCATTTTATGCAGTTCATTTGGTAGTGCATTGCTAAATGAGATGGCTAAAATTCCAACTAATTGTACTATATGTAAAGGCACTTCAATTTTCTAATATGAAATCCATATTATTTTATTAAGACAAAATTTCAAGTTAACTATACATTAAAAGTAACAAATCTTTATGTAATTGTTATCTTGTACTAAAAAGCCATAAAGGATTTTCTTCAAGAAAAATATTAAATTTATCATTTGTTAGAATTTCATACGAAACTGGCTACACTCTTTGAATGTCGAACAAATATGTTAATGCATAAGTTTTTTGAATAATCTAGCAAGTTGCAAAACATTTATTTTTGAGTAAAATATTTTAAACTTAAAGATATATGTTTATATTGATGTTTTAAAAAAAATTCAAGTCAAAAATTAAAATTCAACTATTCTATTACTTTCAAATAAACAAACACTTGGTAGTCATGACAACTATGTTTCAGAAGTTAACTATTGTAATTTCATTTTTTTGGCCTTTCACTCAAGACCTTATTCACTTAAAAGATATTCATTACTTAGAGCACAATTGATGTGTCTGTGCAAACTTATGAAAATATCTAAATTCTTTCCATTTTTATAATATTCATTTATTATGTTAAAATCAAATATACACTTCAAGTGTCAAGTTGAATTTAGAATTTTCCTATTGTCGTGTCTTTTCTCAAGCGGTCATTTAACCATTATATGTAAGTCACTGATTTCAAATTTTTACCAAGTGTGATGCATAGTAAAATATGAAAATTTCATTTTTGATACTCATTTTTCATTCTTATCCATTGTGAATCAAGTATTTTCTTTTGAAAATCCATTTTACTTTCATTCCAACTCATTAAGAATTTTCAAATCCAAAATCAATGACTTTGAACTTTGTTTTCTAATCCTTTCCGTCTTGACTAAATGTGTAATCATATTAATCTGTGGTATTGTATAAATTTTCATAAATGAAAATATATGCTAATTTAACTCTTGTTTTTTATAAGTACCAATTCTTTTTATAACAGAAAAAGGGAGAAACTATATAAACTTTTATAAAGCAAAGAGATAAGGAGAGTCATAGAAATAAGGAAAGTTATTTTATTAAACTAGATATACTCATAAAGTTTATATGGTTCATCTTTGAAAAGGAAAGATTGTTAGAACGCATATTACGGGTTTTGATGAAAATAACCATATAAGCAAATGCTCCTAATATGTATACTACATTATGTAGGATTTCTCGATTTATTGGAGGAAATCTACAATTATAAAGGGAAGATTATATTAAACTTATGTAAGAACAAGAAGAGCAATAAAGATTAGTGAAGTACATGGGTATGTTAGTTTATCTAGAAAATGTTAAAACTCCACGTCGTCTCAAACCCATACCAAATCTTCTAAAAATGCTTAAAATATTATTTTTTGTTTTTTTCATAATTACTTTTCTTTTATAATAGTCAAAATTCCCTTCAAAATTAAAGTGAGAAGACAATTTAACCGACTATTTGTCGGAAGATTGTTAGGATTATCAACATATGGCTTTTAGTTGGATTTTCCAATTCAAACCAAACCGTATTGTGTCATAAATTTTCATAACTATCATGTCTTTTTACACGCCATAGTATTTTTAAATCAAAGTGCTTGAAAAATATGAAAAATCATTTTTTTTCTTACTCCCTCTCAAATACTTCAATACTGATCTCTCTAATTTTTCACTACAAGATTGGAGAAAAACTTCCAGTATCATTCTTCATTCTCTAATTTTCAATCAATAAACTTTCTCAAACGTCATACTTAAATATGTTGCAAACTGTGCGGTTAAAAAGGTTAGCAGTTCTATAGCGATGGAGGTGTAAAAAGTTATAGTGAAGATAGAGCAAGGATATAGTAGAAATTAGCGAAGGTACAAAAAACTTTATTAGATATATAAAACCAAATATTTAATGTTAATTTATTCTTACTCTCACATCATTTTTATAGGAAGAAGAAATATTGTTTAATCCTATATAACAAAACCGAAGAACATCACATTTTATGCAGACTAGATTTGGTAACAATAGATTTATAGCTTATATTGAGCACTTATACCTTAAAATTAGGCCTTTACCCTAACTTTGTTAAATTTTTTTGAAAGAGAACTAGTCAAATTAACCTTTGTATATTAACATTGCTAAAGCAGGTGCTAAAAAGACTTCATTTAGCGGGTGTAGCAGAAAATAGCAGGACTGAAGTTGGGTTACTATTTAATAGTGCTAAATTAAAATAGCATTGTAGTATAAGAGTGTTATGCGCTATAGTGGGAATTTTATGGGACTTTAGTGAGACTTTAACTACACGGGTTGTAATTAGTGTATACAAACATTTTTGGTAGTAGGAAGATTAGTGCGTCAAGTTACACTTCTTATATCTGAAAGTCATGAAGGCTATATAGAATAGTCCAATGGGTTAATGGAAGTTTTGATTTCATCAAAAGTAACTAACAAAAATTTATGTTCTCCCCATAAAGAGATGTGTAGACGGATCTCATAATACCCATTGGTATCAAGCTGACATAACACTTGGGAAAGTAATAATGCGCAAGTGATCTGCTAATGATAATGTTTAGTTGTATAGCCTTAAGTGGTAGACTTAAGGTGGAGCTAGACCATCATACATAGTAGAGTCTCGAACACTATAAAGAATTCATAGGAACATCCCTAATTTAATAAGATTTCAAAATATTACTAGAAACGAAAGGTTTATTAATATTTCATATTCTAACACCACTTGAATGCTTATGAAACATATTTCTATTATAGAGAATTGACACTTTAAGAATCACAAGTGGCATGAACTTTAAATTTACAATATACGTATAACTAAGATCGGAATGAAGTAATTCTTTCTCGGCATCTTTAAATATTCAAATTATATTCATTTTGATTTGATAAGATGTCAAGATAGGTTTAAATTCTAAAACAGCATTAAATTAATACCCAATAAAATCTAGAATCGGAGTATATTTCCCTTTCTGACATTTCTTAAAATAAAATCAATTGGTTGCACTAAAAGAATCAATAACAAAAGAATTTCAATTATAAAATATGAGTTACTAATAATTTTATCACCTTCTAGCGAGAACTGTTGCGATCTTATTATGTGGAAGATAAACTCCTACATTTTAAACATTAAATTTTTTAAATAATATAATAATTGTAGTTAAAATCAATATCAAAATAAGTTATATTTTCCTTCCGGTGTATAAGATATTTTGATACTCAGCGGGATAGATGTAGACCAATATCGACATAATTGATTCGTAAGAAGAAGTAGAGAAGCTTTCTATTAACATTTCGAAATTTTATCAGTTTGACTTCGAATATTTAATTAAATAAAGAACTGGTTTTGTAGAGTTTGATAACCTATATTCAAATAAAGGATTATTTAAATATTTGAATGTGAATTAAATATTAATTAAATGGATTTAATAACATTATTTAACTCCCCTTAATTAATAATAATGGTGAACTCATTTTGTAGATTTATTTACAATAATAAATGGTTCGAATAAATATTTAAATTATCGTTTGACAATTTTACGGCAAACGATGGTATTTTTGAAATTTCATATAATAAAAAAACCAATGTATTTTATTTTGTTTTGAGACCATGTCGCATTTCTATGTGCGACTGTGTTTTTGTTTCATCGTTCGCGATTTGTATGCGAATGAAATTTAGTGTGGCGAGATGCCAGAAATTTGTAAATAAACATATCACTACGCTTGTTCGACACACTTTCACTTATCCATTCTCTCTCTTATTCATTTTTCATCTTCTAGTAAAAGAAAATTTTGATTTCCATATACAAAAATCAAACTACATATATTCACTCAACGAAAAATTATAAAGCAAGTCTCTTTAAATTGTAACCGCTAGATTGACAGACCTATGCCCATTTTGTTGTGTTCATTTATGATTCGTGAAAATTGACGGTTTGATTGTGAGTAAGCTTAAGCTAGGTTTAATTTTTAGGGAGATGTAGGAGGAGTTAGGAGTCGAGGATTTTGTCATCGAGTTTCTGTTGTCGAGTAGCATGTGTGCGGCAGAACAAGGTGGTGCGATATTTTATTACAAAACACGACTGTGTTAAAGTCACACAGAATTGGCTAGGTCACATTCATCCTGGGTGAGCCGAGCCTGATGTCGTAATAATGGATGGAGAGATCTTATTTAGTGGAGTTGATAGCTTTTTTCCATGGATGATTTCATTGAGGAGGGAGGTAGAAAAGAAGAGAGAGAATATTGGAGGCAGTAGGTTTGGAGTGCAAAGGCTACACGGTCTAGGAAAGAAAAGAATTTAGGGAAGATAGGTTATTGATGATAATTAAGTTAATAATAGTGATTAGTGGATTAATTTATATTTAATTAGTTTGAAATCTTATAAAAATTGTATCTTTTTCATACGATATCGAATTTGAACACGATCTTTTGCGTTGGACTCGTATCAACATCATCTACGAAATAGAAATGTGTTCGTTGAATTTGGAGCTAGTTAAATTTTGAGCTTTTAGACCAAATTGGGATGCAAAAGCGTCAACTGGAATTTCGATGAGTTTACGCACCTCCAAATAAATTATATAATATTTGTATTACTATAAATTATTGTTGAATGCTTGGATGATAGTTTACATTGTTGTTTGGTTGTTTTTTGGATTTTAAATTCTCACTAGAAAAGTGGATGTCATAAATAACCATTGTGTTGTAGAGAACAAAAACAAAAGGAAAATCGAAATGTACGTAACGAATAGGTTGCTATGGAACACTTCAAAAATGCACATTCATATGTGAAATTTACATGGGACTTTTCTAGAGAGGCACTAAGGGATTTCTCGCCATTATTAATTTCCTATTCTATGTATCTTGCTTATATCCTTATGTTGCTTATTATGATGTTTGGTTGAAATAATTGTGACATACTATATGAAATATCATCCCCTTAACCCTTGTTGTATGTTGAACTTGACCTTTTATTTTCAAAAAATAAAGTTTGATCTTGTTTTTGCACTTTGGTAATTTTTTAAATTATGTTTTCAAGTATTTTAAGAGTTTTGAAAATAAAGCAAGTGATGAGTAAATTTTATAAAAGGAGTTATAAATTTAATTAATCATCTTTTGGGATAATTGACACTATTTAGATTTATAGATTATAAATTTGATTCATTATCTTTTAGGGTAATAAATGGTTTTAACATTTGTCTAAAGACCTATAAAGATTATTTAGCTTGAATATTTTGTAAATTCTTTTCAAGTGGGTTTGTGAAGATTGTAAAAGTTTTTGAAAAGAATTTGAGGTTTAAATATATTGTTAATTACTATTTAATTATAAAAAAGTTAATAAATAAATTTGTTAATGATATTTAAAGTAAATCAACTGATTGAATAAAAGTGTTTTAAGGATTAATTACTAATTTGGTAAAAGTGATTAAATTTCATTAACAGATTTAATAAAGATGTTTGAAGTTAATTTATTAATATAGTAAGGAGTTATAAGTTTGATTAATTATCTCTTGGGATAATTAATGTGGTTTGAAATCTATTAAAGAATTATATCAATTATCTTCTAGTATGGCTAACATTGTTTTAAATTTATACAAGCATTTTAATCGATTTCTTTCGAGATAATAAATGTTGTTTGAAATTTATGAAAAGTTTATAAATGAGAAAATGTTTAAAAGGAATTATTATAGAAATAAAGCTAAGTGTAAATTGTTTGGCAATTATGGTAAACAACATTTCAATGACATCTGTTTTTGACCCTTCTTTTCAACGCACCTAAAATATAGTTTTCATTTTAAAAATAATATTTTTAAGAGTATCATTTTTAAAACTTTTTACAAATATTTGTGATGTGAAAACCAAGAAAAAGTTCGAATTTTAAATTTTAAATTTTAATTTGGTTATGGAAAGGATAAGGAATTTAATTTTCATAAACGATATCGCTCTTATGGAAAGAATTTAGTCATACTCTTAGCACTAAACGTTGAGGTATGGAAACTCGTTTCTATCCTAATGGTAAAATTGTTGTCAAGGTAATTTCTAAAGATAATGCTACCTTCACTTGCCCGGCTTCATTTTTAATTGAGGGATAATACAAGTTTGAACTCGATGAGTAGTGGAAAAGGCATGAGATTTAATTTTCGTATACGATCATTTTTTTCCCGATAGTTGATTTATTGACCATTGAACTAGCTTTCTTCTTTGTGTATCATCGATTAAATACGGTGTGTTTCTCATTTGAGCATTGATATCTTTTTTTAAAATTGACTAAAACCAAAGTGCAAGTGGATGTCAAGCTATGTGGGCTTAGTCCCATTAAGGTATATTCTCATTTACTCTAAATTGGTTTCAGTGGTATGCACGCGGAGATGTGAAATACTTGGATTCTTGGTAAGGTTAGCGAGGTCCGGCTTGGAGTTCCCGAGAGCAGTCACAGAAAAATATGATCTTCTCAAGTATATTTTCTAGAGGTATACTTTCAGTAAGGGCAGCGCACCCTCCTGGTCATTGTTGGAAAATTCCTTTCCTTATTGTTGATTCAAATCTATGAATTGTTTTTTCATCGAAAAGTGACGGAAGCTCTTCTCAATGTTTAATTATTTATGTACATTCTTTAAGTTTGTATTTTGATCTTGTTTTATGTCAATTCTTTGATGTTTGGGTTCTGTCTTAATTTTTTTCTGTTCACTCATGTGTGGAAGTATTCTTATAAGGTAAAATGCATTCTATGTTTAGCGATGTGGTTTCACATAATTATTATATATTCATCTTATAACTTGAGTATTCTCATGCTGGTATTTCCAGACTAATCCGGATGTTATCTTATTATAATGCTCGGGTCAGACCGAGTATTTTTCCAGGTTATCATTGATGGGACATGGAGCTTATGGAGTATAATTGGATGTTCACCTACCATAATATTTTATTTTCCGCTGTATTAATATATATACCCTTCAACAATTATAAGATTAGAAAGTTATAACTATCCAGGCTAATGTGTTTTGTTTTTAATTTTGTTATACCATATATTTTAGAGTGCCATCTTTTACTGTCTTTGTTATATTATATGTTATTATTCGGTTGTAAGATTATGTTTCCTCTTTTATTTTCCTTTTTACACTAACAATCCACCTTTCCGATGCCCAGATGCATGAGATTTGAATACTGTGGATGTATTGTGTGCTAATTTTCGAGGCTAGAAAAGGCGGGTCATTACGTCTAGTATCAGAGCTGAAGGTTAAGTAAGAACTTTGGTTTTGGTGGGGAAAAACTCATCAGAGATATGGTAAATGACACCCTAGAATGGGTTGAGAGTGTTATATATATATATATATATATATATATATATATATATATATATATGAGAGCATATTTGTTATTTCTACAAAAATGTATTATGTTAATTGGTCTATTGAGTGGATTATGAATTCTGGTCGAGACGTGGGATGCTATAATGTTAATAAAATGTCTAACCACTTGAATAAGGCAAACGGACACGATACTGATTTTTGAAAATTGGTAAATGAAATATTTTACCTAAGATTATATATTATATATATATGTAAAGGAATAATTTTCAAATTTATATAGTTATTTATGTTATTTTTATTGGTTGAAAATGATAATGTTTGTTTGTTATATTGTTGTTTGGTTTTGTGCTTAGGAAGTTTAGGAGCATTGACTATTATTTACTGATTTTTAATTTATGCTCGACCAGTTTATGGGCATTTATTAATTTGAAAATTATGAGTACGTCAAAATGAACCCCTTTTGAATTAAGTTTCACAATTTGATTATAAGGTGTTTAGTGAAAATGTTAAGTTAACAGTCATCTATTGATAAGTTGTTAAAAGTTATCTTTTAACAAAAGTTTTTTATATAATCTAAGCGGGAAGATATGATTTTTAGAGGATAAATAATTGATAAAATTTAATTATAATAAAGGAGAATTATTATAATATAAAATGATTTAAAAGTATTTTATAAAAGTATGGTATATAAAATAATTTATATGACTTATAAAGGTTATTTTATAAGTAAAAGGGTTTTTGATAATTTAAATCCCGTTATTACTTGAACTGATTTCAAAAGGGTTTTTGCAAAAAGTAATACTTGAAAGTATTTATAAATGTTTTGGAAGAGAAATTTTAACCAAAATACCATTTCTTTGGATAGTTCGGACTCGACTTATTTTATAGTAATCTGAATAATCTTCTAAGTGATGATCGATTGTTTGCTTAGGTGAATATGTTAATGCACTTAGTAAATTATCCTCTTTATCATTGTGCAATCGAAATGTGTTCAAATCTGAACGAAGCCAAGGTGAGAGTTGGTTGAAAAGAAATATTTTGTTAAAGTTATTTATATATAGAAATATCGGTAGTATTGTAACAACCTGCAATTTTACGATTATATATTTAAATATTTTATTTAAATATAGCATCATTGGTTGGATTAAATTCCAAAATGTGACTTTTTATAAATAGTCGAATTAACTCGAGACCACTTTCATTGATTTTAAAACGACATTTACAACATGTTTGAGTATAAACATCGATATGTTTGGAGTTGATTAGGATTTTGGTATTTTCATTTGGGCTTTGGGATTGGTTCTTGCCCACTAATCCAATAATATAACCCAAACTCTTCTACCAAATACCTTAACTCCTCTCTCTTTCATTCACTCTACTCATAATAATTCCTAACACTCAAGCTAAATGAAAAATGGGGGAAAGAGGAGAGATTAGAAATTCCTAAGCCCTAGTTTTCTTAGGAAATTCTAGTTCTAGTTCTAAAATCAAAAAGAAGCTTAGGTAAGTATCCTCTTCATCTTCTCCATCTCAATCTCTCTTCAATTTTCAGAATTCTCTATAACCTAACTTAGAAAATTCATTTCATTTGATAATAGATTGAAGATTCTAGAGGTGTTGTCGAAGAGAAATCAATCTTAGCGTGTTTTAGAGCTTCTCATTTCTATATTTGGGTTCATAGGTGAGTTCTTGAACTCACATCAATGTCTATAGCTTTCATTGTGGTTAGGTATGAATCTCTGACGTCTATTTCATGTTCATTAGCTTTTGATTTGAATTGATTTGGTGAATTTTTCAATTTTGGTGTTTTTAGGCCTAAATCTTTAAAGATTATATCTTGGACGTTTGGACATGTTATTTGGGGTGTATCGAAGAGCCTATAAGGCTGGATTATCACTTGGCATGATTCCCTAGCATCCGCACTCGTCCGCCGAACCGATTTGGCCATCAATGTCCTAGGCAAACTGCTGCCCAGTACAGGCAACCAGACGTCTGGTTGAAGAACCCAGATGTATGGTTAGGGCACTAGAAGAAGAAAAAAGATATGGAAGAAGAAAAAAATGGCAGAATCTTGGACCAGACGTTTGATCCAAACCAACCAGACGTTTGGAAAGCTTCTGAAATTAAAAAGAAAACGGGGAAAAGAAAAATAAATTTCCCGGACCCCGGTCAGACGTCTGGCCAATCCAACCAGTTGTCAAGTCCTATGCAATTTTGCCTATTCGCTTATTTTGAGTGGATTTCAATTTTTATCGATTTTTGTTGCTCCTGGTTAGTTGCTGTCGACTACTATCGACAATAATGACTTCTTTTCTAGATTTTTGGGTATATCCATTTGATGGATTTGACATCGATTTCCATGGTTTTAATTCACGGTGTCGAATGTGGATTTTTTGGTGATAGATTGTCTTTATAATCATTTCTGTGATTTGTCACTTTTAAATACAAAGGTTTCTATACTAGTAGTAAATACTCAAACTCTTCCACAAAAAATGATTTCAACGTTACTTTTAATACAAAGCTCATTTTAAAACTTTTTCTAATCTATTAGTATATACGAACATTTACCTCATTCGTATGAGAAATCAAATTAAATGATTTAGCAAAACAAGTGTATGAAACGCTTGCATTTACTTCGTCGGTTAATTCTTGGACTTATTCGACTGAAATCTTGTGATAATTTTCGAATGGAAATCTACAATTTGTTCGTAAAAATTTAAGTTAAGCCAGTGGTTACAAGACATGAAGCTAAACTCATATATATACTAGCTTAGTGTAATTTACACTTCTTATTGATCAACGGAGATCATTTGGGATTTATACTAGCGATGTGTGATGTCTCTTTGTCCGCGTGGGGGACTATACCCTGTTTTGTAGAGCTTCGTCTCATTTTTATGGGCTAATGACCCATGGTATTTTAGTCATTTTATGGAATTTGGTTCATCGAGCGTATCGCTGTACTACGTCATTGTTCCCACTTATTTGAGTTTCAGGTTCATCGAGCGTATCGCTGTATTACGTCGTTGTTTTGGGTTATTTGAGTTTCAGGCTCATCGGGCGTATCGCTGTACTACGTCGTTGTTTCGGCTTATTTGAATTTCAGATTCATCAGGCCTTTCGCTATACTATGTCATTGTTCCAGCTTATTTGAGTTTTAGGTTCATTGGGCGTATTGCTATACCACGTAACTTTTCCGGCATGTTTGAGTTTCAGGTTCCTCGGGCGTATCGCTATACTATGTCGTTGCACCGACTCTATGGGTTAGCGACCAATGTGTTAGCATCTTATTTGAGATACATGTGAATTTTCATGCTCCCATTTGTGATAGGCTTCTCCTTCGGGATTTCTAATTATTGATTTCAGGAATTTGTATTTCACCAATTTTTGAGATTTGCATTGATATGTTTTGTCAATATTTGAGTTTTGGTGAATAAGCTAAAGAATATGATATTCTTTTTGGTGTTTTGAGGAGATTTAAGATATTGTATGATTTTCATTGTTATCGGATATATACTTATCACAGTATGACATTATTTTCATCATATATTTTTGTCAATCTCTTATCTTATCTTATCTTGTATGATATTTATAGCTAGACTGATTTGTTTATTATTTTCCTTCTTAAATAATACTAGGGTCAGACTGAGATGTTTCAGGTGCATCCACTTGACTTCTTAGCAAGGATTAGCTTCTGACTTTTGGCTAACTACTTTAGCTTAGTAGTTTTTGTTTTTATACATTCGAGATAGAGACTCCTTGATGTATACATATTCTTTTGTCTAGCACTTGTGCCTATTCTTTTGTGATGTAATGGATCTGGTACGATCACTACTTTGATGTTCACTTCTATGTGTTATATTCATATCTGTTTCCGCCTTAATGATATGAATATCTATGATTGATTTGTGTTATGCTTATTTTATATTTGTTTTCGAAGGCCACATAGCCACTATGTAGTAGCTTTGTGTTTATATTGGATTTTTCATATTTCCTCTTGAAATGAAATGCATTTCATACTATTTGAGATATCGGTACTCACACAAAGCAATTATACAGATGGTTGCTCCTCAACAGCCTTATTCTTCGTGCTAGTCGATGGCATTACCCCGTAGTGTCCTTGACTAGTGTGAGTATAGAGGTGGGACATCACAAGTATGATTTCAAAAGGGGTTTTAAATAAAAACCGGGTACTTAGTCTCAAGTATCCTTGATGGAAATCAATTTAAAATAAAAAATATTTTGAATAAAAATTTGATAAATGAAAATTTTAAACTCTTGGAGAGAAAAAAGATAATTTAATTCAAGTTTTTAAATGGGCTGAATTGGATAGGAAGACTTTAATAAGCATTGTTTTATTAAAACTGTAGTTTTGTTGAAACGTCTAAGTCAGATAAACCATTTGATGTTATCGGGCCAATTAATAAACGTCTTTATCTTATATATGTCTATGGAAAGTAGACTTTGGGATTAGATACATCCAACTCTTCCTAGCTACTAACCGGACCAGATAGGAAAAGAGGTCGAGGTAGTCGACTCACTTTTAAGACCCAATTTTATTTGGGCCTCCATATGGAGTTTGAAAAATAAAATAATAAATAAATAGTTTACATTTCGTATATACTTTTAGGATGCAGAAGAGTATTATACAAGAAAATAAAAGTGGAGTAAGTTATTAGTTTAATGTTTTTAAAGATGTGTCATTATACAATGCTTATGAACTTAAGTGTAAATTTGTGGAATAATTCATAAATAATTTTAGTATTGAATGAAAGACTATAAATAAATATAATAAATGATTTGGACAAAGACTGGTGTAGTTAAGAAACTAATGAAAATTAAGTATGTAAGTTGTACATAGATCATTTTATTCGCACGGTTCTCGATCTAAGATTCGAGTACATAACTATGGGGTGTTTCACACCTGTCGATGAAGGATTTATCACTTGATTATTTTCATCGAACACTTGATTCAGACTCTTGATATGATACTGAATTTTTCTACCATATTTTATGACTAAGTAAGAAGAATGGAGGTTTTACATCAAGGAACCTGATCGGAATCCGCACTAGGAAGGTCAACTGTGCGATACTAGTTCAACAGTAAATTATATATATTAGAGCAAGTGGTCGGATCAAATATTTCATACGTATGATCCATGTACATCATATAGGCTCAAATATATTTGTATGCTTTGTTTTGCGTCATAGGGAAGTCTAGGAATGGCTTTAAATTTTGTTTGGAAGAGCTTAGATAATCTTCTAAGCAATATCCAATGATTGATGAGCGTAATGGTACATTTAGGAAATTAACTATATCCTAAGATGATCCAGAAAGTTGTAAACCATAGAAAAATGGTAAATCGTGTTTCTTAGTCATTTAACATTGTAAATAATGTTAAGTGTTGGTTTATTCTCTTATGGAATTTGATTTTATTGATAGGTTGATTTTATAGACTATGGTTTACAAAGTTGTTGTTTGTTAGGACTTAAATCCCGATGCTTTTTGAAAAATGATTTCGAAACAATTTATGAAAATAATAATAATGTTTGAAACTTTGGGAAGTATTATTATTTTAGAATATTTGAAAAGAGTTTTTGTGAAGATGTTTCTTAAATATTTTTGGATGTAACTAAAGTTAGACGATTAGGAGTTTTTAGATTTGAAAGACTTGCCATGTATATTTATTTACTCTAGTTGTTGTTCTTAGAGGAACCGGAATACCACCGAATACTACATGTTGTTTGATTTTAGAATTATACCATGTTTTGGTGGGGGAGCCACCTCCTTGTCATAATTGATTTTGGTTTTGATTTATATCTCTTTAGAGGAAGTTGAAAACATATTTTGAACATAAAAACCCAAAAATTTAGTTCTAAATTTATCCTTTGAAATGATTAGACGCACAGTATTTTATCACAAAGTATACTTTGTAATTTTGTTGCATATGTTTGTTACATTATTTATATTACCGGTGTATTGTTCTGTTGCCCGCATGATTCTCTTCTGAATTATGTAAGTACAAGAAGATACATGGATGAAAGTGATTAATATTTGATTTCTTGTGTGTAACGACCCTGACTCGACCTTCGAAAATCGGCACCGAATACATCACCCGTATTTCAACGCCGTAGATTCAAACATCGAATTTGGTTCGCCGGAGCTTATGACACATTAAATACAACAACATAGCGGAAGAAAAACGAGTAACTTTATTTATATACAACATTTGATACAACACATTGATACAAATGTTATCAATATCAAAGATACAAAATAACAGCGAAAGAAGTAACCCCAACATGATCTCCAAGGGAAAGAGTGAATCCACAAGCTGCAACTCTAATGCCAAAGCTCAAAAGATTCCAAGCCAAGAAGCTCAAACCACCATCAAGTTGTATTAAGCAAGGTCAGTTCAAGTGAAAAAATGCTATCGTCAAATCCAAAGCTAGATGCTATCGAATCTACACCTACTATTTGGTTATCTGAAAATCCCAACTATAGGCTGCACGTATGGAAAATTGTGGGCACCCAGAGTTTAGGAAGGGAACAATAAACTCTAGGTCAGTCATGGGACTGGTGTGAGCAAATGAAAATAGTTTATCTTTAAAACAAAATAAACAAAAGAATTTTTAAAAAAATCCGCAATGTTTTCTGGAAAATGAAACTACCATAAGGCCTCTCGTCGCACACACAATGCAAATGCAGAATTGGAGGAGATTTCTCCTTATGATACTCAAACATGCTTGATATGCGAAATTCTTTTGATATTATTATTAGTGCATAGTGCAGAAAAGCTTTGCAAATATAATATTAATCTTAGCCAGCATACGTACCATTATAGTATGCCTACTGTAGCTACCATGTCAAATGGCACGTTCTACAACTAAAACCGTACAAGGCGCGTATTGATGATTGGATTTTCAACAAATGGTCAGGCTAAGGAACTACCTGGGCCACATGGGTATGCCTCTGGAGGGACATCTCGAGAACCTAACCGGATCTCTTCCAACTCAAGGCCGGATTACCTTTATAACTAGGTAACTAATAACACGAGTATGCCATCTCCCGGTCGTAACCAACCTTTATCCAAGGATTCTTAGCCACAAAGCAACAACTACAAAGTAATAAATTTGCCGTAACCATATAGGTTAAATATCTGGGCTCCATATCATGACACCATCTCTATCCAGAAGGAAATAGACATACCCTCAGGGGGAGCTACCTCCAAGTAACCTTGCCGCATCTTTCCTGTTTCGACCATTCAGGGTTTTGAGGTCCACGAGGTCACTTCCACAAAGCTTAGCTTCACACAAAAGTCATGCTTTGATCAACAAATGATCAACAGCACTTCGTATGTCACATTACCAATTTGGGAATGTATCACTAGTAAATATCAATTACATAACCTCTGAGCTCGTACGTCTCAGAGAAGGGTGTTAAGCTAAGAGAATAAATTCTCCGCCACTAAACAGAAATGTATTTGATAGAAACCAGCTTTACATCTCAAAGTGTAATGTCAGACACACAAACCATACAAGTTTGTTACGGGTACGAATAGAACCGAAGGCACTTTAAAGAAGCCCTTGCAATCCGGGTATTCACCATCCTGATCAGACTTCCCATCACATTTGGAGATCTCTATACTATAGAAACTCAGTGCAGAATCATTCGACGGGTAATCCTATCGTTCTCGAAAATACTCGGACTTCACCACCGGTCTTCAAATGCTGTCCCTTTCGTCGTATCAATATTCGAAATGGGTTATATGACACAAAGTCCTCTCCTAACTAAACCGAATAATGAGTGTAATATTTAAAAAACATATGGATATTGGGATCCTAGTTAAGTCACAACTTATTACCCAAAACCTTTCTTCAAATGGTTTAAACAAATTACCATTTTCAAATCTTCAAACAAAAAGATTCACTTTACAAAGTTCACAATCTTTCACAAAGATTAGTTCATAATTTCAAAACTATTCAATTCCAAATCTTGTATACAAAAGATACACTATTAAGATCCCCTTCAATTTGGAAACAAAGTTCACAAAGCTTTCACAAAGATTCAATTATAGATTTCAAGATGATTCCATTTCAAATTTGAAACCCCTATCAATAAAAACTGGAAATCCTTCCTTTATTTGAAAGCTATTATCACTTTAAAACAAATACATTTTGTTTCGGAAAAATCTGATCAAATACACACAAGTTATAGCATTTAATAGAATAAGCCAGAAAACCAATGAACTGCCGTATCATTGGCAAGTTCTAATTTGAATTAAATCAAATTCCCAAAAAAATTATTTAAAATAGTTTTAAATCCATATATAAATTATATAACTTGTATACCGCTTTCAAACCATAATTTTCAAAATAATTTAAATAATATTTAACAAGATATAGTATATTCAAAACTAAATTTCATTTTCAAAACTTCCCTTTCAAAGGCTTTTCACATTCAATTCAATTCCATGTCCAAAACCATTTGGATTCAAACTTCAATTTTTAAAACAAAATAATACTTATATTTCAAAATATTTGTGACTTAACCGATTTCCTCGTGAAATCCATATTTGTGTGTGTACAGTGTAGTCCAGGGGTTTTACACAATAGTGCAACATCATCAATCATCACAGATTCAAGCACATCAATATCGATAAGCGGTATAATCCTATAACGCTTATCTTCATTCACAGAATCATAGATAATAATATAAATTCATCATAGATAAATAAATTACATTCATCATAACTCAAATCAATACAATTCATTTCACAAAGCATCACACGTCAGGAATATCAAACAACACAAGGCATTAAGTACAATCCAAACATCCATAATTAAGTTCAATTAGTCACCTGATTAATTTAAACCAGATTAGTCACTAATTCTGGTTGGTTAACATTGATTAATTACAATCTATTTTAATTAATTATCCCTTAATTATTTATTAATTAACCTTAATTAATAAATTAGTCAACCTTTAATTATTAATTAATCAGTCTTAATTAATAAATCAATCAACCTTTAATCATATAATAATTAATCTTAATTATTTAATTATCCTTTAATTAATTACCCTTGATTAATTAATTAACCCTTAATTAATTACCATTTAATTAATTGTCCTTAACTAATTACAATAAAATGATTATCCCTAATAACTTTAATCAATAAATCACAAATTGAGTAATTATCCTTTAATCACTTGATTAGTCAACCCCTAATCATAAATTAATTATCTTTAATTAATAACATTAATTAATTAATTAACCTTCAATTAATCACATTAATAAATCACTTTGGTTAATTATCCCTTGATTAATCACTCTAATTGATTAATTAATTATCCTCAAATTAATTCCCTTAATAAATTAATCACATAAAATAATTGTCCTTAAATTAATTATTCTTTAATAATTTGATTAATCAACCTTCAACTATCAATTTATTACCTTTACTTAAGTAATTAGCTTTAAATAATTAATTACCCTTTAATCATTAATTAAGAAATTGATTAATTATTCTTTAAATTAATATCATTAAGTAATTAATCATCAAATTCCATTTGAAAAGCATTTCGAAACTAATATAATTAACCTAATATACATCACTTTAGAAACAAATCAATTTCTTTTAACATTTAACTTAAAATTGAGCTTTGAAACCTTTAAAAAACTTGATTAATTTTCATTTTAGCTTTTAAAACATAGTTAATATATTTCGAAAACCGATTAAATTTTACCATTTCATTTTAGACTTTGTTTACCTTCAAAAAAACTTGATTTAGGTTTAAAACTTTGTTAAATATTTATTTTAAATTTTAAAACCCTGCTGCATTTCAATTAACCCAAGCCAAACCCTTGTTTACCCGAGCTTAACTTCGGGTCTCTCTCACTTCATCAGTTGCTTCGGGTCTATCTTCAATTTTCACGAGCTCATCATCGAGAAATCCACCATCTTCCTAAACAAAGAATTCACTAGGCACCATTGACATATCGTGCACGTGTACACGCGACTGGACGACTTCCGACCATCGCCAGAACTTCCAAATAATTGTATTATAATTAGAAAACGAATTTATTAATTTTAAACATAGTATTTTCAAATAAAATTTATTTATAAAATATCTACAATTGAATTTCCAAATTAAATTCAATTTATTTTCTAAAATATTTATTTTAGAGTTTCAAATTCAAAATGCAATTCAAAATAAATCTATATACATATAAATAAATAGGCATCTATCTTATTTAATTTGGAAAATTCAAATTATTTCACAATTAAATTTAAAATTAATACATTATCCAAAATGAATGTCTAATTAGAAATTCTATTTTAAAATCATATTTATATACATTTATATAAATAAACTAAAAAATATCTATTAAATTTGGAAAATAACAAATTAATTCACAATTTAATTTCAAAAATTAAATTAATTACCAATTTAAATTTGATTTAAAAACGGAAATGTTACAGATTCCCCCTTAAGAAAATTTCGTCCCCGAAATTTGTTAGACAGGGAGACAATCAAAGAATGGATGAGAAATATTTTACCAGATCAAACTGAATATCCATTCTGCATTTGGCTTACCAAATCAGAAAATCAACAAATACGAGATTTAACTTATTCGATAGTTCACGAAATACTCAGGTCATCCGGTCTATGGAATATGCAGGGGCATTGGTTAGTTTGAAGGATAACTAACCATTCGTAGAATATATCTGGACCCAACAGAACAATTAGTGGATACTCAATTAGGTTGGAATATCCTAAAGTATACACCAACTTGTCCCTCTTCAGTCTTTGATCCTCACAAGAAATTACAACAAAAATTTCAAACTTTGGTAGTCACCGAAATCATTTTATTGATATCATCCAATTTAACTTTATATTTGTTAATCAATTTATTTCAAATGGAATTTTAAATTCATCAAGGTTAAAAACGAAAAACTGATAAGAAATTGGTGAAGAGAACACAAATTAGGAACTTATCTACACGATTCGTAGGGCCATCACCGTAGCAAAGCTCCTTCTTGTAGCTACCACAAAGCCATCAAAGAATTTGAAATTGGATGATCAACAAAGGAGATTGATAGAGAAAGTTGTTTCCATTGTTGCAGGATATTGACCATTTGTAGTGGTATTTCCCTGTCCCCTATCTCGTCCTCTTCTTGCACTCATACTCACTATTAGTGGATAATAAGAAAATTTACTGAGGCATTCAAATGGATATCTTAGGGACATACTCATTCTAGGGAATTTATATCCCTATCTCTAATGAGTCACCTAATGTGTTATATTCCTAAGCTAAAGTTCTTACTCAACCTTCAGCACTAACACCAAATGTAACGACCCTGACTCGACCTTCGAAAATCGGAACCGAATACATCACCCGTATTTCAATGCCGTAGATTCAAACGTCGAATCTAGTTCGTCGGAGCTTATAACACATTAAGTACAACAACACAACGGAGGAAAAACGAGTAACTTTGTCTATATACAATATTCGACACAACTCATTGATACAAATGATATCAATATCAGAGATACAAGATAACAATGGAAGAAATAACTCCAACATGATCTCCAAGCGAAAGAATGAATCCACAAGCTGCAACTCCAATGCCAAAGCTCAAAAGATTCCAGGCCAAGAGGCTCGAACCACCATCAAGTTGTATTAAGTAGGGTCAGTCCAAGTGAACAAATGCTATCGCCAAATCCAAAGGCAGGATGCTATCAAATCTACACCTACTATTTGATTATCTGAAAATTCCAACTTCAGGCCGCCCGTCTGGAAAATTGTGGGCACCCAGAGTTTAGAAAGGGAACAATACTCCAGGTCAGTCAAGGGACCGGTGTGAGCAAAGGAAAACAGTTTATCTTTAAAACAAAATAAACAAAAGAGTTAAAAAGATCCGTAATGCTTTTTGGAAAATTAAACTACCATAAGGCCTTCCGCCGCACACACAATGCAAATGCAGAATTGGAGGAGATTTATCGTTATGATAGTCAGTCATACTTGATACGCGAAATTCTTTTGATATTATTATTAATGCATAGTGCAGAAAACCTTTGCAAGTATAATATTAATCTTAGCCAGCATACGTACCATTACAGTATGCCTACTATAGCTACTATGTTAAATGGCAGGTTCTACAACTAAAACGTACAAGGCGCGTATTGGTGATTGGATTTTCAATAAATGGTTAGGCTAAGGAACTTCCTGGGCCACATGGGTACGCCTCTGGAAAGACACCCCAAGAATCTAACCGAATCTCTGCCAATACAAGGTCAGGTTACCTCTATAACTAGGTAACTACTAACACAAGTATGTCATCCCCCGATCATAACCAACCTTTATTCGAGGATCCTCAACCATAAAGTAATAAATTTACAGTAACCATATAGGTTAAATATCTAGGATCCATACCATGATACCACCTCTATCCAGAAGGAAATGGACATACCCTCAGGGGGCACTACCCCCAAATAACCTAGCCGCATCTTTCCTATTTTGACCATTCCGGGTTATGAGGTCCGATGAGATCATGTCCACAAAGCTTAGCTTCACATAAAATTCATGCTTTGATCAAAAAATGATCAGTAGCACTTCGTTTGCCACATTACCAAATTGGGAATGTATCACTAGTAAATAGCAATTACATAGCCTTTGAGCTCGTACGTCTCAGAAAAGGATGTTAAGCTAAGAGCATAAATTCTCCGCCACCAAATAGAAATGTTTCTGACTCCCTGTCACATATGGAGATCACTATACCGTAGCTACACAGTGCAAAGTCATTCGACGGGTAATCTTTTCGTTCTCGAAAATACCCGGTCTTCACCACCGGTCTTCAAATGTTATCCCTTTCGTCATATCATTATTCGGAATGGGTTATATGACACAAAGTCCTCTCCCGGCTAAACCGAATAATAAGCGCAATATTTAAAAAAACATATGCATATTGGGATCCTAGTTAAGTCATAATTTATTACCCAAAACCTTTCTTCAAATGGTTTAAACAAATTACTATTTTCAAATCTTTAAAAAAAAGATTCACTTTACAAAGTTCACCAATCTTTCACAAAGATTAATTCGTAGCTTTCAAAACTATTAAATTCCAAATCTTATATATAAAAGATACACTTTTAAGATCCCCTTCAATTTGGAAACAAAGTTCACAATCCTTTCACAAAGATTCAATTATAGCTTTCAAGACGATTCCATTTCAAATTTGAAACCCCTATCAATAAAAACTGGAAATCCTTCCTTTATTTGAAAGCTATTATCACTTTAAAACAAATACATTTTGTTTTGGAAAAATCTGATCAAATACACACAAGTTATAGCCTTTAAAAGAATAAACCAGAAAATCAACGAACTGCCATATGATTGGCAAGTTCTAATTTGAATTAAATCCAAATTCCCAGACAATTTATTTTTAAAATAGTTTTAAACCCATATATAAATTATATAACTTGTATACCTCTTTCAAACCATAATTTCCAAGATAATTTCAGATAATATTTAACAAGATATAGTATATCAAAACTAAATTTCATTTTCAAAAATTCCCTTTCAAAGGCTTTTTACATTCAATTCAATTCCATTTCCAAAACCGTTTGGATTCAAACTTCAATTTTTAAAACAAAATAATATTTAGATTTCAAAATATCTATGACTTAATCGATTTCCTCAGGAAATCCATATTTGTGTATGTATAGTGTAGTCCAGGGGTTTTACACAATAGGGCAACATCAGCAATCATTAGAGATTCAAGCACATCAATATTGATAAGCGGTATAATCCTATAACACTTATCTTCATTCACAGATTCACAGATGATAATATAAATTCATCGTAGATAAATAAATTACATTCGCCACAGCTCAAATCAATACAATTCATATCACAAAGCATCACACATCAGGGATATCAAATAATACAAGGCATTATGTACAATCCAAACATCCATAATTAAGTTCAATTAGTCACCTGATTAATTTAAACCAGATTAATCACTAATCCTAGTTGATTAACATTAATTAATTACAGTTCATTTTAATTAATTATACCTTAATTATTTATTAATTAACATTAATTAATAAATTAATCAACTTTTAATTATTAATTAATAAATCTTAATTAATAAATCAATCAATCTTTAATCATTAAATAATTAATCTTAATTATTTAATTATCCTTTAATTAATTACCCATAATTAATTAATTAATTGACTAACCCTTAATTAATTACCATTTAATTAAATATCCTTAATTAATTACAATAAAATGATTATTCCTAATAACTTTAATCAATAAATAACAAATTGAGTAATTATCCTTTAATCACTTGATTAGTCAACCCCTAATCATAAATTAATATCTTTAATTAATAACATTAATTAATTAGTCAACCTTCAATTAATCACATTAATTAATAAATCACTTTGGTTAATTATCCCTTGATTAATCACTATAATTAATTAATTATCTTCAAATTAATTCCCTTAATTAATTAGTCACATAAAAAATTATCCTTAAATAATTAATCTTTAATAATTTTATTAATCAACCTTTAGCTATCAATTTATTACCTTAAATTAAGTAATTAGCTTTAAATAGTTAATTACCATGTAATCATTAATTAAGAAATTGATTAATTGTTCTTTAAGTTAATATCGTTAAGTACTTAATCATCAAATTCCATTTGAAAAGCATTCAGAAACTAATATAATTAATCTAACATATATCACTTTAGAAACAAATCAATTTTCTTAAACATTTAACTTAAAAATTGAGCTTTGAAACTTTGTTAAAAACTTGTTTATTTTTCATTTTAGCTTTTAAAACATAGTTAATATATTTTGAAAACCGATTAAATTTTACCATTGCATTTTAAACTTTGTTCACCTTCAAAAAAACTTGATTTAAACATTTGTTTGTTTAAAACTTTATTTTAAATTTTAAAACCCTGCTGCAATTCAATTAACCCGAACCAAACCCTTATTTACCCGAGCTTAACTTCGGGTCTCTTTTACTTCATCAGTTGCTTCGAGTCTATCTTTAATTTTCACGAGCTCATCACCGAGAAATCCACCATCTTCCTAAACCCAGACTTCACCAGGCACCATTGACATATCGTGCACGTGTACACTCGACTGGACGACTTCCGACCATCGCCAGAACTTCCGACTAGTGGACGACTACACCGACGACTGGCTCGACCTTCCCTAACCTTCAATCTCGGCCTAAATAAAAATCGAGCTACTCGATTTAAATTAGAACCAAAACCAATCACCTAAAAATGCCTCGCCTCGATCATCTCGACCATTTGATGCCACGTCTCCATGTCCACAGTTCACCACATCCTCCAGCATCGATCCGCTCCAGACCGGACGACTCCGATCAACCCACGTCGTTACACGATGACGATGAACACATCGACCCAACTGAGTTGTTAAACCCTACTTTGCCTTCCCCAGGCTACTCCGGCCATCGAAATATTTTTGTATTATTTTTCACGAGTAACCTATCCTTCAATCTACCTTTAGTATCAATCGCGTCACCCAGTTCATCTTTGATCGCCAGAATTTGACGAAAAGATCAATTCTGTTCAACTCGATAATTCACAAGATTTTCCAACTTAAAAATCGAGATTTCAACATTAAACATTATTCTTCAACACAAGTTTGTTTATACGATCAAAACTTGAATTTTTAAAGATTTAATTTTCGATTTGAATTTGTTTTTACCGATTTTCTTTATTTCCAGTAAACCCACCCATTAATTATACTTAAATCTATTTTTTTTTAAAAAAAATCAAATCTAATGTTTTCTAATAACCTTTCTTTAAGAATACTATCCTAAAAGAATCAGAGAAGAAGGAATGAATTTTTTTGAACTAAATTGGGTCTGTAAGACTAACAGAAGCCTGCACATATATGTCTACAGACATGCACACAAAATCCTATATACACACACACATACATGCAGCCATATTACACATTTTCATCGCAACTTCAATCATCAATATATATATATATATATATATAATTTGAAGTTTTTAATTTAAAGGTTTGCTCACCTGAATGTTTAAAAACAAAGACAGTATTTCCTTTATTTTTTTTCTTTTCTTTGATCTGTAATCTCTGATATCTTTTGATCTGTTGAAAATTGATGTTGATCTGTTCTTACTCAGGTTGAAATGATTTCAGGCTTGTAGTTGTATTTGTTTGAATTCTTGTTGAAGCTGGGCTGTTGATTCCCAGGCTTGAAAATCTTTTCTATTTTGATCTTTCTTTTTGATTGAAATTTTGTTTTCAGATTGAAGCTTTAGCTTCAGGTTTTAATTTTGATTGTGAGGATCTGTTGAACTTGAAATCTTTGTTTCAGGTTTTTTTTCTTTGTTTTTAAACTTTGAATTATTTTTGAAGCATATGAGAAATAAAGAAAGAAGGAGATAGATCATATATATTGTTTATTTATCTTTATTCATTAATTTCCAAAAATAAAGAGAAAATAGAAACAAGCATGACACTTGTTAAATTTTGTTACACTTGTTAATTATATGAGTTTATAAATTTACAATTGTCACTAACATGTATTTTTATGTCCAAACCCTTATTTTATTTTAATTCACAATTTATATTTTAACCCCTACTTTATTCTTATTTATGAATCATGTTTTATGTTTTCTTATTTATACTTTTATATATTTACATACTATATTTTTTAAAGAAAATGTTCTAATCTTTATAACCAATGCTATTTTAAACTTAATTTGTTATACTTTTAAATGTATATATATACACATACAAATTACATTTAGTTATATATAAATTTAAAATTAAACTTAAGTTATTGTACTTAAATTTATATAAATAATACTAGTGTTGAAAATATTCAAGTTTAACTTTTTAAAAAATTATTATATTAATTTCAAAATACAACTTCCAAATAAATGTATTATAATTAGAAAACATATTTATTAATTTTAAACATAGTATTTTCAAATTCAGTTTATATGTAAAATATCTACAATTGAATTTCCAAATTAAATTCAATTTATTTTCTAAAATATTTTTTTCAGAGTTTCATATAAATAAACAGGCACCTATCTTATTTAATTTGGAAAATTCAAATTATTTCATAATTAAATTTAAAATTAATATATTATCCAAAATATTTATTTCTGAATTTCCAATTAGAAATTCTATTTTAAAATCATATTTATATACATTTATATAAATAAACAAACAAATATCTATTAAATTTGGAAAATACCAAATTAATTCATAATTTAATTTCAAAAATTAAATTAATTACCAATTTAAATTTGATTTAAAAATGGGAATGTTACATTGTGCACCTACATTCGCAACGAGGTAGTAAGTTTCTTGCTAAATAAAAATCAAATGCAAGAGAGGTACGAAGTAGATATAGAAATTGATATTTTGATTCATGATTTTATACGTCAGATATAGGAGTCCACTTGGCTTTTGTTTTCTTTCGGTTGATTTGAGCCAGTTGCGCCGAGTTTTTTGACATTTATAAATGATGGTTTATAAATGAGAAAATAATTGAAAATAATTTTTTTTTAAATAGTGCTATGTAAACTGTTTAAGATTTATAATAAAAAACATTTTAATGACATGTGTTTTTGACCCTTCTTTTCAATGTGCTTAGAATATAATCTTCTCTTTAAAAAGAATATTTTAAAGAGTATTATTTTTAAAATGTTGTATAAATATTTGTGATGTGAATACCAAGCACAACTTTAGTTTTAAAAGTTTAAAATTTTGATTTGGTTATGGAGATGATATGAAATTTAGCTTTCATAAATGATATCACTTATATGAAAATGATTTAGTAATACTCTTAGCACCTAATGTCGAGTTATGGAAACTCATTTCTATCTCGAAGGTTAAAAGTATTGTTAAAGCAATGCCAAGAGGTAACCCTACTTTCGCTTGCCCGGCTTCAATTCTAACCGAGGGATAGTATAATTTTGATGGGAAGGGTATAGGATTTAATTTCCATATACGATCATTTAGATTTTCCCGATAGTTGATCTACTGACTACCGAATCAACTTTCTTATTTTTGTATCATTTATTAATGACGATTCGTTTCTTATTTGAGCGTTGATATCCTTTATCGAGAATGACTAAAACCAAATAGCGAGTGGATATCAAGTTATGTAGGGTTAGTAGGGTATATTCACATCTACTCTAAATTGAATTTGGTGGTATGCGTGCGAATATGTGAAATACTCGGATTCTCAGTAAGGTTAACAGGGTCCGGCTTGGAGTTCCTAAGAGCAGTTATGAGAGAAAATGAAACACTCAAGTATATTTTCTAGAGGTATACTTTCAGTAAGGGGGGCGCACCCTCCTAGTATTTATTAGAAAATTCATTTCTTGTTGTTGATTCAAATCTTTGAATTGTTTTCTTAATTACATCGAGAAGTGAGCGAAGCTATTTTCGATGTTTAATTATTTGCGTCCATTCTTTAAGTTTGAATTTTGATCTTGTTTTATGCCTTCCAAGTTTGGGTTTTCTTTTATTTGTCCATTCACACATGTGTAGAAGTTGTTCTTGTGAGGTAAAAGCCATTTTATGTTTAGCGTCATGGTCTAATAGAATTATTATGTGTTCATCTTATCACTTGAGTATTCACATGCTAGTAATTCTAGACTGATCTGGATGTTATTTTATTATAATGCCCGAGTGAGATCATTTTTTTTTCAATTTGTCGTTGGTGGGACATGAAGCTCATGGAGTATAACTGGATGTTCATCTGCCGTTGTATTTTTTATTTTACATGGTATTATTATATTTATATCCATCAACAACTGTACGGTCAGGAAGTTATAACTGTCTAGGCTGATGTAGTTTGTTTCTTACTTTGATATATCACGTATTTTAGAATGACGGCTTTTACTACCTTTGTTATATTATATGTTGTCATTTCGCTATGAGATATAGGTTCCTCCGTTCTTTTCTTTTTATTTCCCTTATTACCCAACAATCCACCTTTTTGGTGCTTGGATGCATGACATTTGAGTACTATAGATGTATTGAGTGATGACTTTCGAGTGTCGAAATGGCTTGTCGTTACAATTCAATGCGACCTGACAACTATCTGTCATTGTCATATATGAAAATAGCTAATTTTATACATCGCCGCTACAATTTAGAAAGGAAACATAAATGAATTGACAAAGAACTTCGAAATGCACCTACAACCAACACAAATATATATCAAAACCAAAATATAAAGAAACAGACTCAACCAAGAATTGGTATATTGATATGTATCATACCCATTGTTCCCATCATTTGACTAAATAAAATAAAAACTTAAAATTGAACCTCACTTCTATAACATTGATTCCTAGAATATAATATGATTCCATAATCATATTTAATACAAGAACTATAATAGAAACAATATGTAACGATCCGAATTTTTTTTCGATTTTGAATATTTATATGATTTTAAATATTGGATTTGGACTATAAATTGATTACGAAAATTTGGTTTTTATTTATAAAATAAATTGAGAATTTAAATATGGAAATTTATTGGATAATTTAATTTATGAAGTTTAAAATTGAATATTGGTTAAAATAGCGAATTTGGAGTTTTAAGCCTGATAAAAATTATTTAAAGGCTTGTAAAATTTATACTAATAATAATTAAGATAATAAAAGTTTTAAAATTGAATTTAAAAGTGATCTGTTCATTTCTAAAAATAGTTTTTTCAAATTGACATTTAAAAATAGCGATTCGGGGCACTGTCTCGGAATTCGATGAAACCTATTCCATTGGATCCGTAATAGTATTTTTTTTATCGAATTTCAAATTTCATAGTGTTTGGAGTTATCGTTTGGTCGTACGGTACATAAACGCGCTGATAATTTATATCGAAAATTCAATATAATAATAGGGTCCAAAAAGCTATCTTCTACATACAATCGAATTAGAACTCGAAACCTTTTCTATTGCGTTCGGAATAAGAGTATAACATTATGAATGTCTAGAGGCACGCCTTGATAGGAATTTGAGATTTTTTGATGTGAAATTGAGATGGTTTGGAATTTTAAAATAATTTACATGTTTGACTTGACCTTTTAATTCACATCAGCATTCATCCTTTCTTTTCAAAATCACTGTACATCCATCCCTACACGCCACCGTTATCTCTTGCCCCATCCCGTTTCTTTACAAAATTCACGAAAAACAGGTAGATTCAAAATCAGGAAGAAAAATAATAATATGAGCTCCTTCATCTCAAATTCATAATGAAAATGAACTGGTTCGTTTTCAAAACGAGAAGAGAAAAAAATGGCCAACTAGCCCATTCATCCATGAATCAAATCGATTTAATGTAGGATCACAAGCGCTTGGATCGAGCTATGCGTGCCTCTGGGTTGTGCGACGCGCGATAGAAATGGGGAGAACCTGAGGCGCGACTCGATCGAATGGCATTAGGGTTTTAGGGAGGGGAAGTGCTCGCGAATCTAGGGTCGCTGTGGGTTTCGTGCACGAGAGGAGGAGTAGTAGCTTTCGCTCGCGAGAGGATGAGGCGATGACTGAATGGGTTTCAGTAATGGAGGCAAGGTCAATATCCAGCTACGACATTAGTGAAGACGGTGGTTTCCTTCGATTCAAGTAGGGGTGGACCGCGTGCTGGTAGCGTTCGAAGAGGGAGACAGTAAGGCTACGATTTATGTAGAAGTCAGTGAAGGCGTGACCTTTGTTAGATTAGAGGTGTAGCTTCCTGTTTTCATCCTTTTCGATGGGAAGGTGAGGATAAAGTTAATTAACCGTTTTAATTACCATAATTAATAAGAAACTTAATCATTTAAAATATATTAAAAATTTATAAATTACATGTCGTTTTCATACGAGGCCCCAAAATCGTGAAGAAAACAAGTCGGGTTTGGATCGGGTTGCAAAATAAAAATCAAAGGTGAGAATCTCTCACTCAATTGGATTACCATTTTAAAATTTTAAACGTTTAAATTTAAATCATTGGATGCTTTTTCGATTGAATGATTTAATTATCTATTGGATGGTTATATATATATATATATAGTAGTAGTATATATTAGTATTGGGGTGATATTCTCGCATGCTATAGCAGATGAGACCCCATGTGCCCCGTATAATAGCGGATAACCCTATATACTGCGATATCCCCCTCGAAGTGGGATTGTTATTTTTATTGTTGTCTAACATCTGTAGATGTAGGGAAAACAGGTTGCAGGGATCCAACTTGATTCCTCAAATATATTAGTATTTTTCATATATATATATATATATATATATATATATATATTCTGGATTATTGTGTGTTGTAAATTTTAAATGATATAATGACATGGAAATTAATTGTGGAAATATTAAATACTGTAAATATTATTTTAAATTTTAAGGAATTAAACAGAGATTTTAGTATAAAAAGTTTGTATAATGAAATTAGGAATATTTCAAAGAGATTAGTTTGAATAAGAGTGGTGAATTTTTGATCGTATTAAATAATGCGAGAAAATATTTTAAATAGAGAGTTCAAAATAAATTATATAAAGAAATTTTAAAGACTGGATTTAAAAATGATATTTAGGAAAAGGGTTGAGATCAGTATTGAAAATAGATTAGCAAAAAATAAATGGATTTATAAAGGAATTGAATTTTAAAAAATGGAATTTTATAAAGAAGATTATTTTAGTGAAACTCAAAGGAGTTATAAAAATTTATAAACGTTGTTTATAAATAAAGAAAAATTGATATAAGGTGATAAATTGGAAATATAAAATTTCCAAGAAGAATTTATATTTGAATTTGGAAATAAGGGAGAGAAAAATAGTGGAAACTATATTTGAAATGTAGATGGTTAAGGAGACCGTAACGAAGGTGATATGATGGGAACCGATGGGGGTTATAAATTGGAATTTGCCAACTTAGTTATTGAGATATAAAAATATTTTTTTTTTAATAAGTTGAGTTTTTATTTTATAGAAAGGAAGGATTTATTTACTAAACCATGGAATTTTAAAGTAGGTTGGTATTGAATATTTCAAAAGGAATTTTAAATACTTAATATTTATTTTAATAAAATCCTAAATTTAAAAACCTACTTTGAAAGTGATGTTATAAAAAGGCGTTTTCAATATTTTAAATAATTATTTGGATATGACTTAAAAATAAAATATATTATTCTCTTTAAAATACTTATATATATATATATATATATATATGTATGTATAGAGTATTGAAATGTTTTAAAAAATTATTTATAAACCTTCTCGGAAGCCTGGAAAAAGGGTTATTCAGTTAGTATGATTTGTAAGAGAATTCTTAAAATGAATTGGGAAGAAAAAGTTAGAAAATTCCGAAGTAGTTAAATAAAAATGAAAACTTCGAAAATGAAATAAAGTTCATAAAAGAAGTAGAAAGGGAAAATTGTAATTATAAGTAAATATATTTGACTTTGGAAGTATTGAGAGGAATTAATTTAGGGAATTCCAGAATTTAAAAAATTCATGTAAATGAATTAAGAGATTCACAAATATAATTTGTAAATGGTTTGATAAAAGAAACTAGAAATATATAGGAAGATTTCCTAAGTGTTGAATATAGAACGAAATGGAGAAAAGTATTCTAATTGTGGAAAAATGGGTGGAAATATTTTGTTGAAGATATAAGGAATTGAAAACTATTTTCAAAATGATGAAGTATGGGAAGTAATGCCTTATAAAGATATTTTGAAACAAATTTTGGAAAATTTATAATACCGCCTGATGATTGTTTATGGATGTGTATTGATAGTTAAATAATCGAGTATCAGTTTGGCCAATTTTGTTAATCATTTCGAAGAGATCGGGATCGGTTTTAATTGTCCAAAAACCACTTTGATCTGGTTTGAACGTTATAAATGAATACCATGATGATGATGAAGACGATGATTCGATTTGTCCAGACCCAGGACAACTTGTATGGATAAATGCTATCAAAACATCATCATTGTAGAACGATGAGCATTCTAAGTAAAATTGTGTTCTCAAATGGTAACACTTAGCCTCGAGCCTCATCAACCGAAAAATGACTAAAACAGGGAAGATGCAGCAAGGCTAAGTGGGTCGCACCCAATTAGGGTTTGTTATCACCTTTCCAGATGCCCTCGGAAACCCATTTATTATGGATACATGTATGCATGGAAGGAGCGCTCGGTGGTAGGGTGGGGAACACCTGGGGTGATAATATATACGATCTATCCAAGTCAGGGGTAGGCAGGTCTTGTGTAGCAAGAGATCCCTGTGTGGTCCTCGATACATTGTTCTAGAGGTGTACTGTGGTGGGCGGTACCCAAAGGGCCCAGTCATTCAATGGAATCCATTCCAATAAGCTCCGTACAGTTTTGATTGTGCCTAACTATGCTGAAACATGAGATGCAAGCATTTTAGCTATTTTCTATTTACTTTATATAGACACTATTATAATGTTAGAAGATTTGATAAAAATGGTTTTGGTTATCATAAGGTGAAAACCCATTATGTTTATTTATGACGTGGTTTTATGAGAAACCTTCGTTTCCAAAGGATTTTGAAAGGTTAAAAATTCAAACTGAGCGTGTTTTCTCACGCTGGTTTTCTAGACTGACTCGGGTGTTATTTTATTATAATGCTCGAGTCAGACCGAGTATTACAGATTCAGGTTAAAATGCTATGGAACTTAGAATATGAGTTGGAGGAGTTCAGATGTATATCACATACTTGGATATTTCTGCTGCATGAGGACAAGTTGTTGTAACTGTCCAGAATTGATGTAATGGTCGTGTACTCTGATGCTTGCAAGTACTAAATAGTTACAGATTCTTTTGTATAAAAATTTGTTGTTCTATGTTATATTTTATTCCGCTGCGATTGTGAGATTCTGCGTTGTTGTTTCTATTTTTCTTCTACCTTTTTATTCTTCACCCCTAATGAACTGGCATTTGCGGCACTCAACTAGTCGGTAGCCTATAGTGTTGATCTATAGATGTCGATTTTTGAGGTTAAAAATCCCGGTCGGTTACAGTTGGTATTAGAGTTGAAGGTTAAGCGAAAATCTTGGCTCTGGTGGGGATTACTCATTAGAGATAGGGTCAGTAGAACCCTAGAATGAGTTTGAGTGTATTAATAGAAATGAGCGGTAATGTTATTGAATTAAGTATGGTTTGAAATGTTGATTAAAAGGAATTGAAATTTAAATAAAATGTGAATTATAAAGTGACTATACAACTATAAGTTATAAAATTTGAATTGGATTAGAAAAAAATATATCGAATTTAAGTAAATGTAAATTTTGAATTGTGGAATATTATAAAAACTATATGGCATAAATCTTAAATGAAATAAAAATTAAGTGAAATCTGGAATTGTGAATAAATAAATTGGAACAGCTTATAAAAATTGAGACAAACTGAATAAAATTATAATGAAGATTAATAATAATGAAGATAATTATTTTAAAAGGCTTGCAATATTTATAACAATTGAGACAAACTGAATAAAAATATAAAAATTGAGACAAGCTTGATAAAAATTATTTAAAAGGCTTGTAATATTTATATTAATAATAATGAAGTTAATAAAAGTTTTAAAATTGAATTGAAAAGCGATCTATTCATTTTTTAAAATAGTTTGTTTAAATTGACATTTAAAAGTAGCGATTCGGGGCACAGTTTCGGAATTCGACGAAACTAGTTCTATTGGATCCATAATATTTTATTATCATCGAATTTCAAATTCCGTAGTGTTTAGATTAATCATTTTGTCGTATGGTATATAAACGCGCTGAAAATTTATATCGAAAATTCCATATAATAATTGGGTCCAAAAAGCTGTGATAACCCAAATTTTTGGACATCTTATAAGTGGATAATTAACTGTTATTCAGTTGAACAGATAAAATTCTGATATCTGGAAATATAAATAAATTTGAAACTATAACAAATAATGAAATATAAAAATCTAGAAGCAATAAATTTTGCAGTAAATTAACATATATATAAATAGATATGCAAAACTCCATAATGTTGAAAATCTAAAGTGTACATTTATAAATTCATTGTGAAATAGTAAACATATTAATATAATAATTTAATTTGGAACAATTTATCTTTTCAAAAAATAATAAAAATGATTTTTCTAATCATATACGTATATATTTCTCTCTCTCTCTCTCTCTCTCTCTCTCTATATATATATATATATATATATATATATATATATATACACACACTGAATTGGAAGTTATGTTTTGAAATTAGTATAATAATTGTCAAGATTTATTTAAAGTTGAGTTCTATATTTTAAACGCTAAGGTAGTATCTATGTATATACATATAAACTTAAAAAGTATTTTAGCTTAAAGTAAGATTTGGTAAAGGTACATGTATTTCTTTAAAAAGTTATACTTGAAATAAATGTAGTTTGTAAATATATAAAGATTTAAAACAAATATGTATAAATATATTGCATAGATTTAAGTAACTAATATAAATACATTTAAAAAATAATACATATGCAAATAATATACATAATTTTTAAATTTATTTAAGTGAGAGTTTAAAACATAAAAGTTTTGTTATTGACATTCGTGAAATAATAACTACATGCATAAACACTTGTAAGATGATTATAACATGAAGAGAACAAGTGGCATAAGTCTCTCTTTTAAATTAAAATTAATAACATTGTGTTAAAAAAACCCGATTTCAGTTCAAAGTTAAAACATTTCTCTCCAAAAACCTGAATTGAAAATCAAAGTGAATCAAAAGAAAAAAAACCAAAGCAAAACAATGCCTTCAACCTGATCAAAGAAAAATAAAAACATATTCAAACATCAACAACTCAATGATCATCTCAAAAATAAAGCAAGCTAAGATCAAAATCAAATACAAATTTCAGAAACAAAAGAAAATCCAGATCATCACCAAAACTAAATATCATATCAAAATCAGGAGAGCCTGTTATCTGCTTTTACAAAACAGGTGAGTGAACAAACTTCAAATCTGTTTTAAATATCTTATTGCATGCAGCAAATTCGAAGTGAAATGTGATAAATGTTTATATAATTGTTTAATACGAATTATATATATATATATATGAATCGAATGGATGACCATGTCTGTTTACAGAATAGTTGTTATGTTCTAGTTGTTCAGGATTTAAGATTTGATAAAAAAAATTATGTTCTCCTTCCTTGATCTTCTTTAGGACATGATGTATAAACAAAAATTGTTTGTTACACCACGATATCAATTTTAAAAATATTTTTAAGCTAAATCAGTAGCTAGATTTTAACAGAGAGAAGAAGAACAGTGGGATTCTAATCATATCGAAAATTCGACTTAAATGATTTCTAGATTCAAGTATATAATCTGAATTGTTATTGGAAATGGTGGTTTTAAAAATTATAACCATGATTTTTAGACTTGTAAATCGCGAGTTATTGCAAGTTGAACAGATTTGGGTTAACTGTCAATTGCCGATGATCTAGGAGGAGATGATTATCGTGGTCGATACTGGAGGAAGCAGATAGTCGGGTGGTTGATGGAAAAATGCCAGGTGAATTTTCGAGCACTGTGGCGGTGAAACGAAGGCGAACTAGGGTTCGAAGATCAGATAGGAACGATGACGTTGTCGAGGCTCGTTCGACGTGAATGGTGGACCAAACTCGATCGCATGAGGGGGAAAAGTTACATCGAGTCATGGCGTGGCTTTGGGTTGGACGACTGTGTCCCAGAGGATGAATGTGATGGCCAGAAGGGGTTTTCCGATGAGATGGATTCCAGATTTTGGATCGTCGAGCTCAATTTTGTTTGGCTGTCGTTTTTGTTGTTCGGTGTGGTCGTATTGTTTGTCGAGGTCGTCGTCGACTTGGAGGATGGCCGATGAGTTGATCGGAGGGCGTGGGTATGGCGTGCATGTACACACGTGCACGTTGATGGCTACGTTGTTCTGGGAATGGGAGATGATGGTGCTTTTCTCGGGTTGGTCATGAGCGGGTTTGAGAATTTACTCGAGGAAGAAGGTTCGTGTGGAATAGTTGGGTTGGCTTGAAGTTTTGTTCGGGGTTTTGAAGCTAGGGCTCAGGATTTATACTTTAATTGCCTGGTTTTGAAAATTTTATATAAAAAAGGCATATAAATGATTTTAAAAGCAAAGTAACTTTAATTAATCAATTTTTCAAAAGTGTATTAACAAAGTTTTAAGCAAAGTAATTGTTAAACAAGTTTCAAGTTTAAATGTAAAGGTTAAATGATTTAAAATTATTTTGTTTTAAAGTAATTATATTATATATATTAGGTTAATTTTGGAACTAAATTACTATGTGTTTTCAAAAATAATAAGATGATGTTTGAATTAAGTTGTGATAAAGGAAGAGTAATTAAACTTTAAATAAATAAAAGTATTCTCAAATGATTTTGTTTTCTAGAATCTACTTTAAGAAAATATAAATGTTAAGAATCTAATTAAGATAAATGGTTTATCTTGATTAAATTTAAATCTTATTAATAAAAGTAATTAAGGTATAATTACTTAATTAATTAAAGATAATTAATTAATGTAATTAGTTTAAAACACTTAATTAGTTTAATTAATTAAGGTGATCACTTAATGAAATTTATTACTTAATGTAATTAATAAAGTATAAGTACTCAGTGATTAATGAATAATTACTGAATGTAATTAATTAAAGGAAAATTACTTACGGAAGTAATTAGAGGTTAATTAATTAATGGAAGTGATTAAGGATTAATTACCTAGTGTAAATAATTAAAAGATGATTAATTTACTTCATTAATTAAGAGGAATGGTTTACAATTAATTAATGTTAATTAAGTAGGATCTCGAAGTAATTAATATAATTTATTTGGGGATAAAATTTAATTGATTAGAAATAGTGATAATAGATCTTGCTTATGGATGATTGAATTGCATTGAGTGTTTCGATTAATATTTAGACTGATAATTTGTGATGTACTGTGATATGGTAGGTTTGGGTTGGACAGTGATAATGTGGTTTATCTGTGTGAGATAAATTATTGTGTGGATCGATATCCTGAATATAAATGGTATTGTTTAAAACTTGACAACTTAGATTAAAGATGACATTGAAATTAAAGAGACCGGGGTCGGGTATCAGCAATACCCGAAATCACTTCGATTCGTAATCAAAATTCCTTATAAATCGGATATGTGAAATTAAACAGGCTAGAGTGGAATAAATTAAGTAACATGGACATTTAACCTAAGAACCGCTGTCTGTGATAAATGATTGACTATAATAAATTAAGAACTCGTAAAAGGTATGAGTTACCCTGGTATTCACATATGTTATAACTTAGTATTTCAAAATTATATGGGTTTACTCATGCTGGTTTCCAACCTGACCCGGGTGTTACTTTGATGTAATGCTCGGGTCGGACCGAGTATTATAGATTTTCAGGTTAGGATGTTCTGGAGCTCAGGAGGCAAGCTGGATGGCAGGAACGTATGGAGTTTTACCTCTGTGTATAGAGTTGTATTGATAGTAGTCTGGGACAAGTTGTATAACTGTCTAATCTATTTATAAATGGTTGTAACTCTGATGAATTGTATGTAACTGAAAATTACAACTTTTCTTGTAAATGCTATTATTTGATATTATATTTTGATCCGCTGCGAAAATGTGGGATTCTGTGTTTTGTTTTCTGTTCTTTTTCTACCTCTTTTCTTCTTAACCTTATAATCTGGGATTTTCGGCGTTCGATTGATCGATACTTCTACAGTTGAACGTATTAGTGTTGAATTCTCGAGGTCGAAAATTTTGGGTTGTTGCATTTTGGTATCAGAGCTGAAGGTTAAGTGAGAACCTTGGCTCTGGGGGTTTACTCATTAAGGATAGGGTCAATGGTACCCTAGAATGAGTTGAGTGTAGTGTATATAAGGGCGTATTTGTTATTTTCTTATATAAAGATTTTAAATTGGTTTTAGAAATAAATGATTTTTATATAAGATTATATTTTGATATATAAAGCAATATTTCTTTCTAATTATTATAAATATTAAGGTAATTGATTGTTGAATCAATGGAATAAAATAAAATAATGAGAATTAAGTGTAATAGAAATACAACCAAATTGAAATGGAATGAAGATAATTTTGATATGAATCCAAACTGAAATTAGAATCCGGAATTAGTAGAAGTGTTTTTAGAATAAGATAATATATAGTAAATTGGTTTTCAGATATGATAACCTTGGTTATTATCCTAAAATGTTTGTTATATCTTGATAATGAAATGTTTGTTAATGATTAAGCAAAAATGAAATGTTTAGAGAAGTAAACATTTAGGTGAGTATGACTTATAAATTGGAATAAAAGATAATTTAAAGTTGTGAAGTTTTAAATCTTAATCTAGAAAATTTGGAATTTGTTTCAAAGTACTAAAAGAAATAATAAATAATATTATTTGAATGAAAGGGTCCTTTTTCAAACAAGATTTATTTGAAAATTTTAAAGAAATTTGTTTTGAATTAAAACCAAAGGTGGTTTAAAAATATAAGGTATAACTTGGTGTGCAAAGGAAATAAATATTTATATATGTGGGATATACATAATATTGAAAATGATTTGAAATAAACTCTAAGTTGAGTTTTGGATTTTCCCTTGGAATGTGATGTGAAAACCCGAAGTGAAATATGTTTTTAAACTTGAGTGGGAAGATTGTTAATAAAAAGTTTAAAATTTGAAATGGGAATTCAAATTGGGTAAAGTTGACTGAATTAAGTAAATTAAATTTAACTTAGGGGAAGTCAAATAAGTTGAACAAACAACCAGAATTGGGAATTTCAGGATGAAATTGAGATTTAACCTAGGAAAGTTAAATGAGTTGATTTGAAATGGGAGTTATGTGTGATCTCAAAATTTGAGATCTGGAAATAGGTAATGTGTGCTAATGATGGATGCTATTGGTGAATGTTCTAAATAATTTGGATATTTATTTATTTTGACATATCTTAATATCATCCTGTTGTTATTTATAATCTATGAAACTGAGAGTTAGATTATTTTAAATAAGAAATGGACTGAGGTAATATACATCCATTACTGAAATAAAATAGAAATAAGATTGAACTTACGAAAAGGGAAATTGCTTTGAACTTAAAGATTTAAATGTTAGAAATGAGCTTGTTGAAAATTTGTTAAGGATTGGTTTCGAAGTTAAAATTGGGTAATAAACTGGATTCTGAAGATTAAATCATTTTAAAAGTTTTGAACTCTTATTTGAACTTTGAAATAAGTTAAGTAAATGTTATTTAAAATGGAATTTTGAAATTTGGACTTAGAATTAAATGGTTTAAAAATTTTAAGTTGTTAATTTAAAATAAAGGTTGGTTTGATTTAAAGGCTTAAATCAACATTCAAAAATTTAACTTGAATTTATGAAATTCGAGATGGTTTTAAGTTGAGATTTGAATAGAATTAGTTAAAATTGAATTTGATTGGAATTAATTGGAATTGTGATTGAAGATGGATAAGCATAGAATTCAAATGGAAAATTGGAATTGAATTAATTTGAAGTGAAATTGAAGTTGAATAAGTTTGAATTTCAAATGGGAGTTGATTTGAATTTGGGATAGGAATTGAAGTTCATTTAAATTGACTTGAAATTGAATCAATTTAAATGGAAGTGGAATTGGAAATTGATTGGAAATGAAAATTGGGAATTGAACAATTTGGCTCTGAACTATTTTTTTCAAATAAATTGTTTTAATATAAACTATTTTAAATCTATTTTCCTAGCTATTTACTATACAGCCTTTCTTTTTAAAACCCAAACTATTTTATACTTATTTTACAATTATTTTGAAAACTAACTACTATTTTACATATGTTTTACAAACTAATCACTATTTTACAACTATTTACAAACTTATTGCTACTTTACAACTATTTTGCAACTATCCAACCATTTTACAATTATTTAACTACTTTATAACCATTTTCAAATTACGTAATTATTTTACTACTATTTGCAATTAATAACTACTTACAACTACTTATCTATTTTAAAAAAATTCTAGCTATTTTCTTAATACAAGTTGGTCAAAGTGCAAACTGTCTATAGTTGAATACCAATTGAGATAAGAATTGAAGTGTTAACCCAAGTGGAAATTGGGAGCAATTGTAGATAAGTTAATGGAATTAAAATGAAGGTGAATAGAAAAGAGAATTAATTTAGCTAATGATCAATGAAGATAAATACGTAGGATGCACGTATATTATTCGTTTCGAATACTGAATTGATCCAGATTCGAGCATAGAATTTCGAGATAGTATATCGATCCGAGTAGGGATTTTTCACTCGATTTTCGATGGCGAACCATGAATATGGATTTTTGATTGATTCTAGAAATTCTCTATCATAGTTAGGCTATGCAAGGAGAATGACGGTTTCTGATTAAGAAACCAGATTTGAGTGCACAGTAGGAAGTCGGATGGACGATACTAATTCGGAAGTGAAATTGTGTGTCGAGTGAGCGATCAGATTAGAAATTGTGTACGGATGGTATATGTACATCGTACGTGCTTAAATGAAATTGATATTGGAAATTTTGAAAGAAATGAAAATGGTTTTTGGAAAGAAAAGTATGTTTTGAGAAATATGTATATGAATAAAAGTGGAAGTTGGATATCTTTTGAAATTCACTTTATGAAAAGTAAGTGTTATGGTGAATCACTTTATAAAAAAAAATCAAAATTTGATGTTGATTTGCATAGTAAAGTTATATAGATATTTGTTATATATGATAAGCTCCCCCTATATTGAATATAGAACTAGAAGAAAGGGTTTTTGAAAATATTTGAAGTATAAAAATGGGAATCTATATAAGTGATCCAAAGATTATTTTCAAGTTGGAAAGGATAAGTTGTATATATATATATATCTATATATAAATGGTTTTATGAGAATGATTTCGAGAAAAAGGCTTTGGAACCTATGGATTTTGGAAAGGCTTTTGAATTTTGGGAAGATCAAATTTTGGAAGTTTGAAAAGCCAAGTTTGGAATTATCGATTTGAGATATCGATTTTGTGTAAAGGAGATTTATGTGAATCAGATAGAGTATGATTTGAAAGATACTATAAGTGTATAATATAAAGTGTTTTGAGATTGGCTCTGGAGAAAAAGGCGCTCCCATTGAAATGAACTTCATAAGAGTTCCATGGGGTGGGTCTGCCTTAAGCCCTAAGGGGGAGGCTCTAAATTGGATCCTAGGAGGAAGTCCGGACAAACTGAAGTTCCTGAGAATTTTGTGTTATGGATAGCGAAAGTCGAGGGTGTTGATGCCTACAGAGACATTTGAGTTATGATGTGACGACAGTGTAACTCGATGTCATGGCGATCTACTATGGACAAAAGCAGAAGTCGTATGTGCCGTGAGAGCCAACAGTTTACGTTTGATTTTGCCATGATAGCAACGTAACATCGGTAGACTGCGACCTATGGAGACATAGCGAAAGTCGAGAGGCCATGAGAGCCTAAGGCTACATTGGGACTTGACTAATGTAGTCTGCAACCTATGTAGGAGTAGCGAAGTTTCGTTTGGGAGCAAAAATTGAAAGCGCTGATGCCTACAGTTACATGGACTTTTGTCATGATGGCAACGTAACCCTTGATGTAACTGCAATCTGTGGTGGATTCCATGGCGTAATCGAGGCGCTCGGAGTGCCTATAGTTATCTATCGGTTTTGCCGGGATGGCAACGTAACCATCGGGTTAACTGCGACCATGTAGGGGGTGACGATTTCTAGAGAATTATCACCAAAGATGTTTCCTCTATTTTCAAAAATGCTTTCTGTATTTTCAGCAAAATGCTTCCCAAGTATTTTTCACTGGATGTTGAAAATGGGTTTACGAAGTACTTATAGATTTTCAGTCCTACGCCTGATCAACGTATGACCGAATTTCTGTGAGAACAAGGATGGATGGGTTGAGACATCGAGTTATAAAAGGTAATTTTATAAAGCTATTTTTGATAAATTTCTGGTTTCGTTCCTTTTCGGGGATAAAAAGATTCAAAGGGGGAAGGAATGTGATAACCCGGATTTTTGGACATCTGATAAGTGGACAATTAATTGGTTATTCAGTTGAACAGATAAAATTCTAATATCTGGAAATATAAATAAATTTGAAACTATAATAAATATTGAAATATAAATATCTAGAAATAATAAATTTTATAGTAAATTAACATATATTCAAATAGATATGCAAAACTCTATAATGTTGAAAATATTAAGTGTATACATATGTAAATTCATTGTGAAATAATAAATATATTAATATAATAATTTAATTTGGCAAAATTTATCTTTTCAAAAGCCAATAAAATGATTTTTCTAATCATATATATATATATATATATATATATTGAATTGGAAGTTATGTTTTGAAATTAATATAATAATTTTCAAGATTTATTTAAAGTTGAGTTCTATATATTAAACACTAAAATAGTATCTATGTATATACTTATAAATTTAAAAAGTATTTTAGCTTAAAGTAAGATTTGGTAAAGGTACATGTATTTCTTTAAAAAGTTATACTTGAAATGAATGTAGTTTGTAAATATATAAAGATTTAAAACAAATATGTACAAATATATTGCATAGATTTAAGTAATTAATATAAATAAATTTAAAACATAACACATATGTAAATAATATACATAATTTTTAAATTTATTTAAGTGAGGGTTTAAAACATAAATTTTTTATTGTTGACATTTGTGAAATAATAACTACATGCATAAACACTTGCAAGATGATTATAACATGAAGAAAACAAGTGGCATAGTCTCTCTTTTAATTTGAAAGGAATAATATTATGTTAAAAAACCTGGTTTCAGTTCAAAGTTAAAACATTTCTCTCCAAAATCTTGAAATGAAAATCAAAGTGAATCAAAAGAAAAAAAACCAAGACAAAACAATGTCTTCAACCTGATCAAAGAAAAATCAAAACAGATTCAAACATCAACTATTCAACGATCATCTCAACAATCAAGCAAGCTAAGATCAGAATCAAATACAAGTTTCAAAAACAAAAGCATTTCCAAATCATCATCAAAACTAAATATCAGATCAAAATCAGGAGAGCTTGTTTTCTGCTTTTACAAAACAGGTGAGTAAACAAACTTCAAATCTGTTTTAAAAATCTTGCTACATGCATAAAATTTGAAGTGGAATGTGATAAATGTTTACATGATTGTCTAATATGAATTATATATATGTGTGTCTATATATATATATATATATATATATATATATATATATATATGAATTGAATGGATGAGCATGTCTGTTTATAGAACATTTGTTCTATCCTTGTTGTCTAGGATTTAAGATTCGATAAAAAAATCATGTTCTCCTTCCCTGATCTTCTTTAGGACATGATGTATAAACAAAACTTGTTTGTTATGCTATGATATCAATTTTAAAAATATTTTTAAGCTAAATCAGTAGCTAAATTTTAATAGAGAGAAAGAAGAACAATATGATTCTAATCATATCGAAAATTTGACTTAAATGATTTCTGGATTCAAGTATATAGTCTTAATTATTATCGAAAGTGATGATTTTAAAAATTATAATCATGATTTTTAGACTTGTAAATCGTGAGTTATTGCAAGTTGAACAGGAGATGATTGTCGTGGTCGAGGCTGAAGGAAGCGGATAGTCAGGTGATCGATGGAAAAATACCAGGCGAATTCTCGAGCACTGAAGTGGTGAAACGAAGGCGAACTAGGGTTCGAAGATCAGACAAGAACGACGATGTTGTCGAGGCTCGTTCGACGTGGATGGTGGACCGGACTCGATCGCATGAGGGGAAAAAGTTTCATCGAGTCGTGGCGTGGCTTTGGGTTGGATGGCTTGTGTCCTAGAGTTTGGAGGTGATGACCAAAGGGGGTTTTCCAATGAGATGGGTTCCATATTTTGGATCATCGAGCTCGATTTTGTTTGGTTGTCGTTTTTGTTGTTCGGTGCGGTCATATTGTTTGTCGAGGTCGTCGTCGACTTGAAGGATGGCCGGTGAGTTGATCGGAGGGCGTGGGTACGGCGTGCATGTACACACATGCACGTTGATGGCTGTGTTGATCTGGGAATGGGAGATGATGGCGCTTTTCTCGGGTTGGTCTCGAGCGGCTTTGAGAATTTACTCGAGGAATAAGGGTTCGCGTGGAATAGTTGGGTTAGCTCGAAATTTTGTTTGGGGTTTTGAATATAGGGCTCGGGATTTGTACTTTAGTTTGCTGGTTTTGAAAATTTTATATAAAAAAAGGCATGTACAGGATTTTAAAAGCAAAGTAACTTTAGTTAATCAATTTTTCAAAAGTGTATTGACAAAGTTTTTAAGCAAAGTAATTGTTAAACAAGTTTCAAGTCTAAATGTAAAGGTTAAATGATTTAAAATTGTACAGTTTTAAAGTAATTATATATATTAGCTTAATTTTGGAATTAAATTACTATTTGTTTTCAAAAATAATGAGATGATGTTCGAATTAAGTTGTGATAAAGGAAGAGTTATTAAATTTTAAATAAATAAAAGTATTCTCAAATGATTTTGTTTTCAAGCGTCTACTTTAAGAAAATATAAATGTTAAGAATCTAATTAAGATAAATTCTTTATCTTAGTTAAATTTAAATCTTTTTAATAAAAGTAATTAAGGTACAATTACTTAACTAATTAAAGATAATTAATTAATGTAATTAGTTTAAAACACTTAATTAGTTTAATTAATTAAGGTAATCACTTAATAAAATTTATTACTTGATGTAATTAATAAAGTATAAGTACTTCGTGATTAGTGAATAATTACTGAATGTAATTAATAAAAAGGAAATTACTTAAGGAAGTAATTAGAGAGGATAATTACTTAATGGAAGTGATTAAGGATTAATTACCTCGTGTAAATAATTAAAGGATGATTAATTTATTTCATTAAACAGAGGAATGGTTTATAATTAATTAATGTTAATTAAGTAGGATTTAGAAGTAATTAATACAATTTATTTGGGGATAAACTTTAATTAGAAATAGTGATAAATAGATCTTGCTTATGGATAATTGAATTACATTGAGTGTTTGGATTAATATTTAGACTGATAATTTGTGATGTACTATGATATGGTAGGTTTGGGTTGGAAAGTGATAATGTGGTTTATCTATGTGAGATAAATTGTTGTGTGGATCGATATCCTGAATATAAATGGTATTGTTTAAAACTTGACAACTTAGATTAGAGATGACATTGAAATTGAAGAGACCGGGGTCGGGTATCAACAATACCCGAAACCACTTCGATTAGTAATCAAAATTCCTTATAAATTGGATATGTAAAATTGAACAGGCTGGAGTGGAATAAATTAAGTAACATGGACATTTAACCTGAGAACTATTGTGTATGATAAATGATAGACTATAATAAATTAAGAACTCGTAAAAGGTACGAGTTACCATGGTACTCACATATGTTATAACTTAATATTTCAAAATTATATGGTTTGCTCACGCTTGTTTCCAGCCTGAACCGGGTGTTACTTTGATGTAATGCTCAGGTCAGACCGAGTATTACAGATTTTCAGGTTAGGACGTTCTGGAGCTCAAGAGGCGAGCTGGATGGCAGGAATGTATGGAGTTTACCGCTATGTATAGAGTTGTATTGATAGTAGTCTGGGACAAGTTGTACAACTGTCTAGTCTATTTGTAAATGGTTGTAACTCTGATGAATTGTATGTAACTGACAATTATAGCTTTTTCTTGTAAATGCTATTATTTGATATTATATCTTGATCCGCTGCGAAAATGTGAGATTTTGTGTTTTTTTGTTCTTCTTCTACCTCTTTTCTTCTTACCCTTACAATCTGGGATTTTCGGCGTCCGATTGCTCGACACTTTTATAGTTGAGCGTGTTAGTGTCGACTTCTCGAGGTCGAAAATTTTAGGTCGTTACAAAAGTTATCTTCTCCATATGATCAAATTAAGGCTCAAAACCTTTTCCATTTCATTTAGAATAGGGGTATAACATTATGAATGCCTAGCGGCACGCCTTGATAGGAATTTGAGACTTTTGGTTGTGAAATCGAGACGATTTGAAATTTTAAAATAATACACATATTTGACTTGACCTTTTAATTCACATCAGCATTCATCCATTGTTTTCAAAATCACCGAACATCCATCCTTACATGCTACCATTGTGTCTTGCCCCCTCTCTCTTCTTTTTAAAATGCACGAAAAACAGGTAGATTCAAAATCATAAAGAAAAAAATACGAGCTCCTTCGTCTCAAATTCATAGCGAGAACGAACTCGCTCGTTTTCAAAACGAGAAGAGAAAAAAATGGCCAACCAGCCCATTCGTCCATCAATCGAATCGATTCAATATAGGATCGTGAGCGCTCGGATCGGGCTATGCGTGTCCCTAGGTTGTGCGACGCGCGATGGAAATGGGAAAACCTGAGGCGCGACGCGATCAAATGGCAGTTAGGCTTTAGGGAGGGGAAGTATTCGCTAATCTGGGGTTGTCGTGGGTCGCGTGCGCGAGAGGAGGTGTGGTTTCTATCACTCGCGAGAGGGTGAGGCGATGGCTGAATGGGTTTCGGTGATGGAGGCGAGGTCGACGTCGAGTTACGACATTAGTGAAGACGGTGGTTTCGTTTGATTCGAGTGGGGGTAGACCGCGTGCTGGCAGCGTTCGAAGAGGGAGGCAGTAAGGCTAGGGTTCGTTTGGAAGTCAGTGAAGGCGTGACCTTTGTTCGATTAGTGGCGTGGCTTCCTTTTTCATCCTTTTCGATGGGAAGGAGATGGGATGAAGGTAATTAACCATTTTAATTACCGTAATTAATAAGAAACTTAATCATTCAAAATATATCGAAAATTTATAAATTACATATCATTTTTATACGAGGTCCCAAAATATTGAAGAAAACAAGTCGTGTTTGGATCAGGTTACAAAACAAAAATCAAAGGTGAGATTCTCCCACTCAGTGGATTATCATTTTAAAAATTTAAACGTTTGAATTTAAATCATTGGATGCTTGATTGATTGAAAATTTTAATTATCTGTTGGATGGTTATATATATAGTAGCAGTATATACATATTTGTATTGGAGTGATATTCTCGCATATTATAGCGAATGAGACACCATGTGCCCCGCATAATAGCGGTTGATCCTATATACCGCGATATCCCCCTCGAAGTGGGATTGATATTTTTGCTGTTATCTAACATCTGCGGATGCAGGGAAAATAGGTTGGAGGGATCCAACTTGATTCCTTAAATATATTAGTATTTTTCAATTATATATAAATGTTGGATTATTATGTGTTGTAAAATTTATATGATATAATGGCATGGAAATTAATTGTGGAAATATTAAATACCATAAATATTATTTTAAATTTTGAGGAATTAAAGAGAGATTTTTAGTGTAAAAATTTGTATAACGAAATTTGGAATATTTAAAATAAATTAGCTTGAATAAGGGTGGTGAATATTTTATCGTATTAAATAATACGAGAAAATATTTTAAATAGAGAGTTTAAAATAAATTATATAAAGGAATTTTTAAAGCCGGGATTTAAAAATGATATTTGGGAAAAGGTTTGAGATCGGCATTGAAAATAGATTGGCAAAAAAATAAATGCATTTTTAAAGGAATTGAATTTATAAATTGGAATTTGTAAAGAAAATTAGTTTAGTGAAATTCAAAGGAGTTATAAAAATTATAAACGATATTTATAAATAAAGAAAAATTGATATCAAGCGATAAATTAGCAATATAAAATTTACATGAAAAAATTGTATTTGAATATGGAAATAGAGGGAGAGAAAAGTAGTGGAAACAATATTTGAAATGAAGATGGTTAAGGAGTCCGTAATGGAGGTGATGTGATGGGAACCGAAGGGGGGTTATAAATTGGAATTTGGTTAATGAGATTTAAAAATATATTTTATTTAATAATTTGAGTTTTTATTTTATAAAAAAGGAAGGAATTATTTACTAAACTATGAAATTTTAAAGTTAGTTCGTATTGAATATTTCAGAAGGAATTTTTAAATACTTAATATTTATTTTAATAAAATCCAAAATTTAAAACCTGCTTTGAAAGTGATGTTATAAAAAGGTGTTTTCAATATTTTAAATAATTATTTGGATATGACTCAAAAATAAGATATATTATTTTCTTTAAATACTTATATATATATAGTTGAAATGTTTTAAAAATTTATTTATAAACCTTCTCGAAATCCTGGAAAATGAGTTATTTAGTGAATTTGATTTATAAGAGAATTCTTAAGTCGAATTAGGAAGAAAAAGTTAGAAAATTCCAAAGTAGTTAAATAAAAATGAAAACTTCGAAAATTAAAGTGAGTTCATAAAAGAAGTAGAAAGGGAAAAATAGAATTATAAATAAATATATTTGACTTTGGAAGTATTGAAAGGAATTAATTTAAGAAATTCCGAAATTTATAAATCATGTAAACAAGTTAAGAGATTTACAAATATATTCTGTAAATGGTTTGAGAAAAGAAATGAGAAATAAATAGGAATACTTCCTAAGTGTTGAATGTAGAACAAAAAGGAGAAAAGTATTCTAAGTGTGGAAAAAGGGGTGGAAATATTCCATTGAAGATATAAGGAATTGAAAACTGTTTTCAAAATGATGAAGTATGGGAAGTAATGCCTTATAAAGGTATTTTGAAATAAATTTTGGAAAATTTATAAAATGGCCTGATGATTATTTATGGATGTGTATTGATAGTAAGTGACTATCAATTTTGGCTAATTTCGTTAATCGTTTCGAAGTGACCGAGATCAGATTTAATTATCTGAAAACCACTTCGATCCGATTTGAATATTACGAATGAATACTGTGAAGATGATGGAGACGGTGATCCAGTTTGTTAGGACCCAGGACAACTTGTATGAAAGAATGCTATTAGAACATCGTCATTACAGGACGATGAGCATTCTATGTAAAATTATGTTCTTGAAAGGTAACGCTTAGCCTCGAGCCTCATCAACTGGGGAATGACTAAAACAGGGAAGATGCAACAAGGCTTAGTGGGTTGCACCTAATTAAGGTATGTTATCACATTTCTAGATGCTCTCGATAACCCATTTATTGTGGATATGGGTGTGCATGGAAGGAGCACTCGGTGGTAAGGGTGGGAACACCCAGGGTGATAACATATTTGGTCTAGACAGGTCAGGGGTAGGCCGGTCTTGTGTAGTAGGGGATCTCGGCGTGGTCCTCGATACAATGTTCTAGAGTTGTACTATGGTGGGTGGTACCCCAACGGTTCAGTTATTCGATGGAATCCATTCTCCGATAAGTGCCGTACGGTTTTGGTGGTGCCCAACTATGCTGAAACGAGATATGCAAGCATTTCAGCTATTTTCTATTTACTTTCTATAGACACTATTATAATATCAAAAGATTTGACAAAAATGGTTTCGATTATCGTAAGGTAAAAACCCGTTATGTTTATTTATAACGTGGTCTTACGAGATATCATTGTTTTCAAAGTATTTTGAAAGGTTAATAATTAAAATTTAGTGTGTTTTATCCTGCTGGTTCTCCAGGTTGACTTGGGTGTTATTTTATTATAATGCTCGGGTCAAACCGAGTATTACAGATTCAGTTTAAAATGATATGAAACTCAGAAGACGAGCTGGAGGAGTTCATACGTATATCACGTACTTGGATATTTTCACTGTATAAGGACAAGTTGTTATAACTGTCCAGATTTAATGTAATGGTTGCATACTCTGATGATTGTAAGTATTATACAGTTACAGATTCTTTTGTGTTAAAATATGTTGTTATATATTATATTTTGTTCACCTGCGATTGTGATATTCTGTGTTCGTGTTTCTATTTTTTTCTACCTTTTTATTCTTCAACCCTAATGAACTGTTATTACGGGCACTCGACTACTTGGCTGTCTATATGGTTGACATATAGATGTCGATTTTCGTGGTCGAAAATCTCGGTCCGTTACACAATCTAATCCAATTAAGTCAAGGGCCATTAGCTCAAGTGGAAAGTTGTGTGGCGTTTTAGGCTAAAGTCCCAAAGGTCATTGAAAGTATATAGGACCGTATAATATGGACAAACAGTAATACAGAGTATAGATAATAAATAACACAGAATATAAATGCAGTAAGTAAAATGACACCAGAGATTTTATACTGGTTCGGAGCACCGTCCTACGTCCAGTCCCAGACTAACTACTGGCTTTAACTAACAATACCCTCACCTAAACCCGAAGGAATAGGTAAACAACACCTGAGCAGCAAAACATGATTTTTGCCTCAGCAGCAGAAGAGGATTTTCCTTTGCCTGAGCAGCAGAACAGGACTTTAACAAAGTATAAATGAAGTTGATTTAATGTGTTCTTGATAATACTGATTTGTCTATTAAGATTACAAACTTCCTATAATCAATTCCTCAAGAACAAAGAGTATGTGAAGATTTGAAAGGAAGAATATTGATAAGAATCAAAGTACATATAATATAATTCAAAGATTCAAAGCAATGGAGAGTATGAATGCACTAGAATAATCACAAGAGAGAATATAGAGAATTAGAATCAGAAATTAGTGATTATGGAGTGAGTGATAACTCCTACATTTAGTTTTCAGAGAGATGCATGTCTTAGTGAAGAGTTTCAGCCAAGAGAGACATCTATTCATGCAGTGCATCCCTTCATGGAAGAAGATGTCCATTCAGAAATTTTGCAGTTGAAGCTGGTTCAGTCGACTGGTATATTTGGGCAGTCGACTGGTGTTTGAATGTTTAAAAATTTAAAATTATTTGCCGTTTCAAAATTATGAACAGTGCTCACTGCTGTGCACATGCACAGTCAGTCGACTGGCTGTGCATAAATTGCACAGTGAACTCTATTTGTAAAGAAGAATTTAAAAACTGAAAACTTGAGGATTGATTTTAACATATGTCTAAGACTCAATATCTATAATAGTTACTTTAAGCCTAGAGATTCTCTGTTGTCTTCTTTTTGTCATGAATGAATGCAAATTCTTCTTTAGCTTCTGAACTGTCTTGTCATGAATCAAAACTAGTAATTCAACATTCTTCCCCTTTTTGATTGATGACAACCTGTATATACGTTGGACAGAAAATATTTCTCCCCATGAATGTATGATATCTTTTTCCTGCATCAAATATGTTAGTGCACATACTTTTTCTCCCTCTTTGTCATCGACAAAAAGGAGATACAACAAACCAAAATATATAAAAGAAAAGTGCAGAAATATATAAAGGAGAGACTGTTTAGTACAAATCTCAATAAATAAATAAGCTGCAATAGAGTTTCATATGTTTAAATTGTCAATAGAGTTATAAATAATTCATATCCAACTTACGAAAAGAACCTACTTATCTTCCTCTGGTACAGGCTCCTTTCCGGGTCTAGAAGTTCCATGAGCACCACTTCTTGTGCCACTAGTATCACCACTAGTATGCTCTTCGGAAGTTGACCATGTAAATGTTGGTTCTGGACGTTTATCGTGTGCTATTGAAGAAGCAGTTGTGGAAGACGAACATGAAATTGCATCCCATAAGATAGAAAAGAATCCTTTTACTTTGTCTAATTTTTTATCTACTATCTTTAAACGAGATCCTAGTATTTGTTGATTTCTAGAAAGGATCTCGACAGATTCTCGCAAACTAGTTGATCGTGCAAGACAAATATCGTCGTCTTCTTCGGGATGAGACGTTCATTCTTGAATATTTGGTCCGCCTGATTGACGTTGATGTTGCTGATGCCATTCTTCATAGGAGGTAAAAGTCGGAGGAGCTGACGGTGGTTTCATGAGGCTTATTGTGCGAATGTTGATAACTCCAACGGAAGAAGTTTCAGATTCCGGTTGAGGTGTTCCCACATTTAAAAGCAATCGCATTATATATTCACCGAAATAAATTGTTCTCATGTTACCGTTGTTGAAGGAGAGAAACTCATCTAATATTCATTGTAGCCAATTTACTTGAATTCCTCCCTATATTGCATATAAAGCTTTATAATTTTCTGGGTAGATAAGATCATATGACCCTATTCTTGGAAGTATACTCCGCATTAAAGCTTTGTGAAGAATTCTAGCTTTTGGTTGAAGGAGAATAGATTTTTGTTCCGTCATATTATCTCCCAGAAACATATGGCTAATTCGATCCCTTTGTCGAATATTACATTCGACATCATCTAGTGGAATGCCATGATTGGGAGTTTGTAGTATGTGTGCCATTCGATCCAAGGAGAAGAATACTTGTTGACCACACACTAAACTCCAAACACAATTATCCCTATTTGATGGACGTTGATGAGGAAGATTTAAATTAGCATAGAATAACTTTACCATGAGGTGGTTGATCTTGAGAGAATTGGCATTCAAGTCAAGTAGAGATTCCAATCCAGATCGGCGCATAAGTTCTTATAAGCCATAAGCCGCGAAATGGCTATAGACCATGAATGAACCTTTAAAGATCCTTGAGTTCATCATTTTATGCCATCTTGTTACAGCCACATCATTGTATAGCCATTGTGCAATTTGGGCATCGATAGGATCGACGGAAGAAGAGCCTTGTCTTTGATGTTTTGGAGGAGCCATTTGATTGAGTTTTTAGTGAAAAAAATTGAGTGAATTGGGAATTTAGGGTTTGTGGGCGAAATAGATTTGGGTAAAAACTGAGAAAAGTAAAGTGAAATTTGGGAAAAAGGAAAGTAAATAGGGAAGGCAGAGGCAGTTTTCACACAGCCAGTCGACTGGTAAAAACATTCAGTTGACTGGTGTACATTAATTTGTAAAAAATTTGAATAGCCAGTCGGCTGAACGTGTTAGGTCAGTCGACTGACTGGTTTCCCGAGAGTTTTGAAACCCTGCATTCAGTCGACTGACGTATAATTTCAGTCGACTGACTGGAAGTAAAAACTACAGTGAAGCTGAGAAAACAATATTTTTATAAAGAATAAAATATATAATTGAAATACAAATAATCAGGAACAATAATATACAAGAAATGATAATTATTTTGGAGTTTTTGGAGAGCATTCTTGTGGTTCAACCTTGGTATTCTCAACAAGAGGTTGCAAAGGAGACCAATAATTTTGGCATTCCCATGAGTTTGGAGATGCCGGAGGTTGAGGTGGAGATTGTTCCCAGTTATTCCAGCCGGATGAATTTTCCTGACGGGATGTTGAAGGTTGAACAACATCATGCTTAAATGATTTGCCACAAAAGTTAAGTGCAATAGATTCTATAAGGCTTAGACGATTTGAATTCATCCGCTGTTCGTAAAACATTTCTCTTTGTAAATTGACTTGCTCATGTTGATAGTGATGGATTTCATCAATTTTTGTTTTTGTTTTTAGAGAAAGAAACAATGATCTTCGAGACCTTTTTGGTTTGGGTGAAAAACCGGTGTGATATCTTCCTGGTTCATGAATAGGGGTAGGGGTTGGCAATGATGGAGTCGAGCTACTGGATGAATCATAGTTACTTGAAGAGGTTGGAGTAGCAAAAGATAATTTTGAGTTAGAGGAATCATGAGAGTTTTGAGAGGCCATTGAGAAGATTATAGTTTGTAAAGATTTTGTAAAAAAATTGTAATGATGATTAATAACCGAGAAGAGGCAGTTTATATAATTGAATATGAGATTAGAATGAATGGTTATAGACCTTCAGAAGTTAATAACCGGAGATTAAAATAAAATAAAATAGTGGGGCAGAATAATTTAAGGATATGAAAGATATATGGTTAAGAATGTATGAAGCATATGACTCGGTAGGAAATGCAATCATAGCATAACTGGTAAGCTATGGAGCTACCTGCTAGGAGACCTAGGTTCAAGTCCCGGTGGCTATATTTTTTTTTGAACGTAGATATTCAGAATAAATAGAACCAATCTTCTACATGAAATAAGAAACAATCATAGGTCAAATGGTAAGAAGTATTTGAAAACATAGGAGAGGTTATGAGTTCAAGTCTTGCTAGAGTCATAAAAAAAAATTATTTTTATTTTGATAAAATTTGAATGAAAATTATATATATATATATATATATATATATATATATATATATTGCGAAGATGTGTTATTAGAAGCTACAAATATAGATATATATATATATATATAGATAAAAAAATTATAAATTTTTAAAAGAAATAATACCAAGATCTCGTCTTAAATTAACAAAAGTATTTTCGTTTAAAGGTTTTGTAAATATATCTGCCAATTGTTTATCAGAGGAAACAAATTCAAGATCTATCAAATTCTTTTCAATATTATCACGAACAAAATGATGACGAATGTCAATGTGTTTTGTTCGTGAGTGATTAACAGGATTTTTAGATAAATTAATAGCACTAGAATTATCACAGAAAATAGTTGATTTAGTTAAATTAAGACCAAAATCTTGTAGCATTTGTTGCATGTATATAACTTGAGCACATGCTAGGGCGGCAGAAATATATTCTGCTTCACATGTCGATAATGAAACACAGTTTTGTTTCTTACTAAACCAAGATATAAGAGATCGTCCAATAAAATGACAAGTCCCACTTGTACTTTTTCTATCTGTCCGGCTTCCTCCAAATTCAGCATTACTATATGATACCAATTCAAAAGGACATTCCTTTGGATAGAATAGTCCAAAGTCCTTGGTTTTATTAAGATACCGTAATATGCGTTTCACTGCTCGTAAATGTGATTCTTTGGGATCTGCTTGAAATCGTGCACACAAACAAACACTCATCATTATGTCAGGTCTACTAGCTGTTAAATATAGTAACGATCCAATTGTTCTTCGATATAATTTTTTCAATACTTTTCCATTTTCATCTTTATCAAGATGTATGGTTGTACTCATAGGAGTTGGTTTGGTAGAAGTCTTTTTCATACCAAAGCGTTTAATTATATTGTTACAATATTTTTCTTGATTAATAAAAATACCATTTTCTAGTTGTTTTATTTGTAAACCAAGAAAATAATTTAACTCACCCATATGTGACATTTCAAATTCATTTGTCATTATCTTAGAAAATTCTTGACAAAGCTTTTCATTTGTAGATCCAAAAATTATATCATCAACATATATTTGGATAATTAAAATATCATGCTTATTTCTTTTAATAAAAAGAGTTTGATCAACCTTTCCAATTTCAAAACCAGAATTTATTAACTAACTTTTAAGACGATTGTACCAAGCACGAGGTGCTTGTTTCAAACCGTATAATGCCTTTTTGAGTTTATAGACATGGTCAGGAAATTGTTCATGTATAAATAATGGAGGTTGTTCAACATAAACATTTTCTTTTATAAAACCATTTAAAAAGGCACTTTTGACATCCATTTGATATAATTTAATGTTATGAAAACATGCAAAAGCTAGTAAGATTCGTATTGCTTCTAGTCTAGCGACTGGAGCAAACGTTTCTTCATAGTCAATTCCTTCCTCTTGATTATAATCTTGAGCAACTAATCTAGCTTTATTTCTAGTAATATTTCCTTGTTCATCTGCTTTATTTTTGAAAACCCATTTTGTACCAATAATTGATTGATGACTAGGTCGTGGAACTAAATCCCAAACATCATTTCTTTCGAATTGGTTTAGTTCTTCTTGCATAGAAATTAACCAATTTTCATCAGTAGATGCTTCTTTAATATTTTTAGGTTCAATATGAGAAAGAAAAGCTACAAGACCCATTTGATTTAATTGACTTCTTGTCCTAACAGATGAATTTAGTTCTCCAATAACATTAGTAGAAGGATGATCTCTTAATACTCTGGGTGGAGATCTTAATTCATTGTTATTGTGAGCAATGTTTTCATTAATTTCAAAAGTTGTAGTTTCTCTATTTGTGGTATTATCAGGGAAATCTTCATCGTCTATTATACTCGGAGTTGGTTTAAAATTCTCATCAAAAGATACATGAAGAGTTTCTTCGATGATATTTGTTCTTTTATTATAAATTCGATAAGCTTTGCTACGATCCGAATATCCTAAAAGATTCCTTCACTGGATTTTGGATCAAATTTACCAAGCTGATCTTTTGTGTTTAACATAAAACATTTCGAACCAAAAATTTTAAAATAGTAAATATTTGGTTTTCGTCCATTTAGAAGTTCATAAGGAGTATTCTTTGTTAGTGGTCGAATAGAAACACGATTCAAAACATTACAAGCTGGTGCAACTGCTTCAGCCCAAAAATGTTTTGGTAATGTACTTCCATTTAACAAAGTCCTTGAACATTCTTATAAGGTTCTATTTTAACGTTTTACAACCCCATTTTGTTGTGGAGTTCTAGGAAACGAAAAATTATGGAATATTCCTTTTTTCTTACAGAAATTTTCAAAGGCTTCGTTTTTTAATTCACCTCCATGATCACTTCTTATGTTTTTGATTTTCAAACCTTTAAAATTTTGAATTCTTTTGACAAACGATTTGAAATTATCAAAAGTATCACTTTTACTTTTCATAAAAATAGTCCAAGTATATCTAGAAAAATCATCAACAATTACAAACACGTATCTACTGTGATTAATGGATTGTACTTGAGTTGGTCCAAATAAATCCATATGCAGTAATTCAAGTGGTTGTAAGGTTGAAATAACCTTTTTAGATTTAAAAGATGATTTAGTTAATTTTCCTAACTGACATGCATCAGAAATATGATCTATTTTAAAATTCATTTTTGGTAAACCTTTTACTAAATCATTTTTAGAAAGCTTATTTATAGTTTGGAAATTAATATGACAGAATCGTTTGTGTCATAACCAAGGATCATTTTCTTTGGCTATTAAACACATATCTGAATTATGTTTTATTTTCATATTCAGAATATGGATATTTCTGTCTCTATTTCCTTCAAAGATAATATTTTTATTTTGATCAACAATACTACATTTGTTTTCAGAAAAAGTTATTTTGAATCCTTTGTCACACAATTGGCTGATACTAAGTAAATTATGTTTTAAATTTTTGACAAGTAAAACATTTGAATTAAGAGGTAAATTTGAAATACCATTGTTTCTCACATCGCCTTTGCCGATGATATATCCTTTAGAGTTGTCTCCAAATGTGATAGAGCCTCCATCTGTGTAGATAATATTTGATAACATATCTTTGTCTCCTGTCATATGTTTTGAGCAACCACTGTCGAGTATTCATTTTCCTCTTTTCTTGAGTGGGACCTACAAAAAATATAGTATAATATTGGTACCCACCTTTTTAATAGGGTCCTAAGAGTTAAATCTTAGGAAACCAAACCCAAGGGGGCTCAGTATCCCATTTAAAAATATAATCTTTATTTTTATGAACAATTTGTACAAAGGTGTGTATATATTTCTTTCTAATCAAACCGTTGTTTGTTTTAGGAACCCAAATTTTTATGCTTTTTGAGTAAGAATTCCCTTTTGTCTGAACTTTAGTAGGATTAATATTTCTCCTAATTTTCCTTTTAAATGGAGCTGTTGTTTTCTTAACATATCCCAACCCTTTCTTACTTGACACAGATTGAGAGTTATCAATAATTTTTGATAATGTTTCTCTTCCTTTATTAAAGTTCGAAACATTTTTGGTGATGCTTTCTAACTTAGTTTTGAAACTAGTATTATCCAATTCTATCAATTTTATTTTTGTTTTTAGTTCATGATTTTCAGAAACAAGAGCATCATTTTTCTCTTTTTGAGTTTCAATTTCTTGACTCAAAAAAGTGGGTTAAGAATTGATATTAGAGAATGATTCTTGTAATTTTCCAAGTTCTTCCTCTAATATTTTCTTCTCATCTTTAAGCATATCTCTTTCGAATTCTGCTTTGTTCTGATATTCACGAGTCTCCTTATATTTTCTTTTGAGATTTTTTAGAGTGTCAACAAGCTCCGAATTTATCTCAATCATATCATCAAAAGTAAAATTACTAACCTCGATTTCAATAGCCATGAAGAAGACATTTGCTTGCTCGTTTTCACTATCACTACTGTTTTCTGATGAAGAAGTGTCTGAATCATCCCATGTTACTGAGAATGCTTTCTTTTTCTTGTCTTTTCTGCCTTTGAAATATTTCTTCTTTAATTCTAGGCATTTCTTCTGAATATGACCTTTCTTATGACAATTGAAACATTCTAGAACTGAGGATGATGGTTTGTTTGGAAAATTCCTTTTTCCATTATTTTTGTTATTTTTTCGGAATTTCAAGAACTTTTTGAAATTTTTGGCAATAAATGCTAGATCTTCTTCATGCGAATCTTCATCTTTTTCTTCTTCAGCATGAAAAGCTATGTTCTTTTTATCTTGTGCTTGTACTCGTTTTGCCTGCAAATTCACTTCATAGGACATTAGATTTTCTATTAACTCTTCAGGTTTTATGGTAAAGAGGTCATTAGCTTCTTCAATAGCCAAGACTTTTCTCTCCCATTCATCCGTTAAAGAGTTTAGGATTTATGATACAATATCAAAATCAGTGTACTTTTCTCCTAATCCTAATAGTGAATGATAGATATCTTGAAATCTAGAGTACATATCATTGATGGATTCATCTTGCTAAAGTTTTGAAACTGATTTTTGAGCATGGAGATTTTGCTTTGTTTGACCTTGTTAGTTCCTTCGTGAGTGATTTTAAGCGTTCTCCATATTTCATAAGCAGTTTGACACATGCTAACACGATTAAATTCATTTCTATCTAGTGCACAGAATAACATGTTCATAGCTTTAGCATTGGAAGTAGCATCTAGTTTTTGTGTGTTTGACCAAGTGGAATATTCTCCAGTAGGAAGAGTGTATTCATTTTGTGTGATATTCCATGATTCAAAACTATTTGATTGCATATAGATTCTCATACGAGTAGACCAATAATTATAGTTTAAACCATTAAAGAATGGAGGTCGTGTAGTGCATTGACCTTCAATAAAACTAGTATTAGTGACAGTGTTAGTGGTAGTGCTGGTGTTATTTTCCATATTAGTAAGATATCAGATAACTTTGTAATGGTTATAAGAAACCTTTCTCTGATACCAAATGAAAGTATATAGGACCGTATAATATGGATAAACAGCAATACAGAGTATAGATAGTAAATAACGCGGAATATAAATGCAGTAAGTAAAATGACACCAGATATTTTATACTGGTTCGGAGCACCGTCCTACGTCCAGTCCCAGACTAACTTCTGGCTTTAGCTAACAATACCCTCACATAAACCCGGAGGAATAGGTAAACAACACTTGAGCAGCAAAACAAGATTTTTTCCTCAGCAGCAGAAGAGGACTTTCTCTTGCCTTAGCATCAGAACAGGACTTTAACAAAGTATAAATGAAGTTGACTTAATGTGTTCTTGATAACACTGATTTGTCTATTAAGATTACAAACTTCCTACAATCAATTCCTCAAGAATATAAAGAGTATATGAAGATTTGAAAGGAAGAAAATCAAAGTATATATAATATAATTCAAAGATTCAAAGCAATGGAGAGTATGAATGCACTAGAATAATCACAAGAGAGAATATAGAGAATTAGAATCAGAAATTGGTGATTATGGATTGAGTGATAACTCCTATATATAGTTTTCAGAGAGATGCAACTCTTAGTGAAGAGTTTCAGCCAAGAGAGACATCTATTCATGCAGTGCATCCCTTCATGGAAGAAGATGTCCATTCAGAAATTTTGCAGTTGAAGCCGGTTCAGTCGACTGGTATATTGGGTCAGTCGACTGGTGTTTGAATATTTAAAAATTTAAAAATATTTGCCGTTTCAAAATTATGAACAGTGTTCACTGCTGTGCATATGCACAGTCAGTCGACTGGCAAGAACAGTCAGTCGACTGGCTGTGCATAAATTGCACAGTGAAGTCTGTTTGTAAAAAAAAAATTTAAAAATTGAAAACTTGAGGATTGATTTTAACATATGTCTAAGACTCAATATCTATAATAGTTACTTTAAGCGTAGAGATCCTCTATTGTCTTCTTTTTGTCATGAATGAATGCAAATTCTTCTTTAGCTTCTGAACTATCTTGTCCAGATTTAATGTAATGGTTGCGTACTCTGATGATTGTAAGTATTATACAGTTACAGATTCTTTTGTGTAAAAATATGTTGTTATATATATATTATATTTTGCTCAGTTGCGATTGTGAGATTCTATGTTATTGTTTCCATTTTTTCTACCTTTTTATTCTTCACCCCTAGTGAACTGTTATTACCGGCACTCGACTACTCGGCTGTCTATACGGTGAACATATAGATGTCGATTTTCGAGAACGAAAATCTCGGTCCGTTGCTCATCTAATCCAATTAAGTCAAAGACCACTAGCTCAAGTGGCAAGTTGTGTGGCGTTTTAGGCTAAAGTCCCAAAGGTCATGAGTTCAAACTCTCAAGTTATCAAAATGAGTATTCTGCTTGAATAAAGTACCACATTTCTCATCCAAAAAAAATCTAGTTCAATTCTTTAAATATCAAACTAAAAGAACACACACAACTTAAACCTAACAATAAAAGTGTAGAATTAAATGGAGGGGGGAAAATATTACCACTTAGCAAGAAGAAAAGAAAATGGATTAGAAGAACACCCCTTAGCGATTACACACCTAAAACCTGTAAAACAATTTAATAAAAGCATCAAAATTTTAAGATAGAACAGAAATTATTATCAAAATAATTTTAGACGTTATTGACGATTGAAATTTCAAATCAATAAATTTGAAGTTGAAACGTATGTACATACGATGGAAGTTGATATGTCGTTATAGCGATTTAAAAAATATTAACTTAAAAGAGAGACATAAAAGAAATTATAAAAAGTTCTTTAAAAGTAAAAATAACAAATTATTTTCTAAAAACCAATCATTTTTTTTGAAATCAAATATTTCAGAAAATTGGTTTTCCCAAAAAATCAAAATTAGAAAAAAAAATCTTTTTTCTTTAATAATTGTTATAATTTTATAAGAAAAGTTTAAAATAATCATAAAAATATAAATTATTTTGAAACATTTTTTTATCTTATGGATGTTTGAGTTATAGTAAATGGGTTATAATTTTTTTTTTATAATAATTCGTTCAAAAATCCAACTTTTTGCAAACAATTGAAACTCTCAAAACATCCTAAAATGAAAATATTTGTTAAAACTTAAAAATATTTTATAAATTTGGGAAAAAACGTCAAAATTCAAAACTGTAAATAATAATAAAAGGATTAGATTGAATCGATAAGAACGCATTTCTTTTGTGCTTTGTAGTTTTTAGCGTTCAAATTGATGAGAATGTTTTAGGTAATTTATATGTCTGCAGATAAAAAAGAAAAGATGTACAGATTTGGAAGCCTGTTGATTCCACTACTGATGTGAAATCCTGAAGCCTAAACAGCAACGCATAATCAATTTGAAAAGAATCTCGTGGTAAATAGTATGATCATAGCTCAAGCCTGTATTGGATAATCTTTTGATACGATATTTATATAAAAGACAGTCTTAAACCAACCATAAGTGGAAATTTGTTACCTTAGACACCGCAAATGTTGCTTTCATCACCATATCTATCATATCAAATTCCCTTTCACTGCAAATTTGAAATGTTCCCTCACGTCTTTTTCCTACTTTTCTTTTTATCTGTTTTTTTAGTAATCTTAGCTATAACTCGTTGTCCAAGTGATGTTTCCTTTTTCGTTTTTAATTTTGTTGGGGAAGATATTTTCAATATTTGAATTATCGGGTCCTTTCATGTAATGTCACAATATTATTTAGGGTCTTGCTAAGGGTGTTATGTCATGATGTATGAATTTTGATTCCACGTGTAATTTCTATACGTACTGACATGTTGGTTAACTGTTGAGTGTTGGCTATCTGCACCACGTACGAGCTCCATTTTTAGTTGATTTAATTTAGGAGAAAAGCTTAATTAATGATTTTTGAAACTTTTTTCTTTTTTGGATTTGAGTTAGGTGGCAAGTCGATATTGATAACTGCAGAAACAGTTTCGTAACAGTAGACCGCGGAATAATCAAAGAATGTGAATATTTCTCACATGATTCTACAGTTGTGGCTATTAGTATCCTGTTGAAAGCAAAAAAAAAAAACTATAAAGAGATTCTTTGATGCACGGTCAAATTCTGGTCCGCTCCCGTCCGTCCGAGGGTTAACTTCGTTTTCAGCTCAACTTATTCAACTGAGAATTTCAGGAGTGGTTGATTTCATTTCTCTTCTCATCATCCCTTCAAATGACCCATTCAAAAATCTTGTTCGCATTCTAAACGTATGCCTCATTCCCTCAACTTATTCAGTTAAATGGTCTACTCAACTACTCTGCTCAAATCCTCTATTAGCGTATAGGACATCCATTGTGCGCGGACACAGTAGCCTTGAAGAAGCTCCAGAAAAAAAGCAGTTCCACAATTTAATGAATGTTGTTGAAAAACTGACATCAACGATATAATAAATGTTATTGAAACATTGACAAATTCAAGATGCTAATCGAAATTGTAGATAGAGAAGTAAATGTAAAATATAAACAATAAATTAAAAAGTATGCCCACGTACCTGCATGTTCAAACCATGCCTGTATCATGCACATTCAATTCCAAAGCAATGAGTGGCTGTAGGACTTTGAACAAGATCAAAGGCAATGTATGTTTTACTGCTATAGTGAAGTCCTATTCAAGGAAATCAGATAGCTATGTAAAAACCTATTCTTCGTAATTAACCGAGGGCGGATTAGTAGAATTTTGAAGGAGGTACGTGAGTCAACGTAGTTCAAACCAGTATAAAAATCTTCATGCGTCATTTCTAAGTATTTACTTTTATTCCTCCTTAATATAATATAGTTAACTTTGCTTTTAGATAGCTTAATATCATTTATCCAAGTAAGTCATACTTCCTAAGATAGCGTAGATTAACTGGTCATAGAAATCGTTCCACCTCGAACATTCATTCGGTTTCTTAGCAAGTTAGTTTAAAAATAGTAACATCATTTTTAAACACAATGGTCACGAATAACTTTTTTTGAAGGTCGATCTACTACCATTCTCCTTGTTTATGCGATCTAGTTATGTTTATTGGGCCCTAAGGATGCTTTTTTATATGCAGGTTAACGGCTTCACAATATGAGAATGATTTTAACCGAGTATAAATGAACCAATGACCCATGACCCATGATCGGCTTAAACAAAGTGGTTTCTCTCAAACATCCTTTTCGAGCGTGACTCCTGATCGAACGTCTCCCCTGCGTGCATCAGTGGACGATAGCGATGCACGAGTGGTTTTGCTTATGAGACGCTCTTCAATAGTTAATCGACCCATGCATTTAGTCAACTACCATGTAGGTCCCTCATCGACCTCCAACGGCATCCGTCGGCTCGTACCCGGCTCCTTAGACAAATATTTAACCGTGGCTAAAGGCGTCAAACGACCACTACTGGAGAAGTTTTGCATTTGTCAATCCTCTGAAACGACTGACATGAACGACACTGTTCAACTTGAAAGGTGACATTGCGCAGTAAGCACTTCATGTCCATTCCTGCCACTAAAGCACCACTGCAACAACCACTTACTAATCTCATGCCGCCTGCTCCTACTCCAAGCATGCTCGCAACACAATTCGTCAATTGTCATCATCTGCACCACTCGGGCCATTTGGCGCCACGGCTGGCATGTTCATCCATCATATACCTCTATCAATGGTCTAGAGCAATTCCTGGGCCTTATTAGCGTAATCTCAACAATGGTGACATCAATTCTAGCAGTATAAATATATCAAGGCATACATTCTTACAAAGGTTAAACTACACAAGCTTTCAAGCACATTCTTTCTTATTGTTATCACTTGTAGTTGAGGCCATCATAAAAGAAGCAAAGTAATAAAGAGTTGGTCAAAGTGGACATAGATCAACTTAGATCGAACCACTCTAAAATCATGTCTCTTTATTTTTCATGCATTATCTTTCCTCATTTTTCATTTTTAATCAAGATATTAGTAACTAACCTTTACTGATATCGCCTCTTAACTGTAATTCTAAGGCTGGCAAAATATCTTATCAATATTTAGCATTAAAAGGAGTGCCTCCTCTAAAAGCTCTTATTTTTTTTCAACTTATTTCTCTACGAAATCTTGTCATGTTTGCACCATGTCGAATCCTGGTGAAACCAAGGCTGGTAACTCCGATGATCGCAACATCAATGGAGCTACAGTTACAAGCACCATGTGTCTCATCCCTAAGATGAGGAATGAGATGTGGCTCAGCACGGTTAATGGCTTGACTAGAACGGGACAGCTTGCTCCTCCGGCTACCCCCAATGGCTATGCAAACTTCTCTCCAACTTGTTCTCCGTAGCACTTATGACCACATGAACACCGCCAAGCCTGAAGGAGGGTGGTACCTGAAACCTTGGTCAATAATGATCATGTTTAACACGGGAGGCATACTGTATGTAGGCCAAGTCATGCTATTAACATTGACCCTAAGGTGGCACATACAGAATACCAAGTGATCGTTATCCCTCTATAGCAAAATTTTCATTTACTTTTGAAAGCTTTCGAGTGGTAGACGGAGCTCGAGACCTGAGGTTTGAGCATCTTAGTGGCAGAGCTCACACCATCTGTAGAAAGCATGGTGCAATCTTGGCACATTCCCAATCCCGTAAGGTTGTGGTGAGGCCTTGATCAAGAAAAGGGCATGCCAGGCATAACATTCGCCCTCTGTGCATAGAGAAAGGAGATCTCCAACTTCACAAAGACATCGGTTGAGCCACAGCTGGTCGTAGGTCAAACACTCCCATTATAGGCTGCGTTAGCCTTCGGGAGGAGATGAATCGCCTCCACCATCAACTGAATAGAATGTAAGCCTCGAATACCAAGGGCAAAACATTGTTCGCTGACGAGAATGGAGAGCCATTTTCTAAGGAAATATTGAATATCTACGTTAGTCGGAGATATGCTTTTCCTCCTATGAATAAATATGATGGAAGTACCAACTTGTCCGACATATAACCTTCTTCAACCTAGTAATCTAAGCATGCCAACTTTCCAGTCATGCAGAATGTCTCATTTTCCCCTTCACCCTGACCAGGCTGACATCTCACTAGTTCCTTCACTTCTAAGATAGCAATGTCCACTCTCAAGTCCAATTGTGTTCTGATTTCAAGGCCTTCTTTTTTGCATCAAAATCAGGGATCATGATTGAAAGAGAGCCAACAAACATAAGATATGGTCCGACCGAATCCCTTATGTTATCATCAGAAATCATGTTAACTTTGTCGAAACCATTAAGAACATAAAAGAAGGATTTACATAGAGAGATGGAAATAACAGAACCTTTTGAAAGATTCGAACGGATGCTTCTGCAAAAGGTGGATGTGTTATGAGCTTTCGAAGAGGTCGAAAGGGGACTAAAGAACCTTTTTGTTTTAATTGTTTTCTTTCAAAACGATTGCTTACGCATGCAAGAAGACGTTTCACATGAGTTGAGGAACATAATTCAAAAGCAACAGATTACAAATTTCCATGTGCATGCCAAATGTTTTGAGACAGTGGGTTTAGCCTTCATTCACATTCCACAGAAAAACATTGATCCAGAGCTATCCCTTCGAAAGCATAAATTAGCCTTTCAAATCGGTTGAGACCATTCACAATTATAAACGAAAGTTTACTTAAGTTCAATATGGTATTCTCATACATAAGAGGATAGGGTTACGCATCAATCAGCAAGTATTCCTTCGAAAGCTACTTTTCGCATTTAAACCCTCTACTATATCCCAACTCCTTCGAAGCCAAAAATATTCACCTATTGACAGAATTGAAAGCCCATAATATATATCATAAACATAAAAGATATATAATCTAAATCCAGTCACTTGAAAAGAAAACACTCCAAATTTCAGATCTGATTTTTAGTCCAGTTCTATTATCTATAGCCTTCCCCTTTGCAACCCTATTTGGATCCACAAACTAAATTTTTATGGATTTATATATTTGGATCTAACTGAAAAAAAATAAACAGATAAACTTGAAAACCAGATCTGAAAACTCACCTCATACGACGGCTTAGTTTGGACATCTCTTCTCTAGATCTACAATTTCTACCTCCAAATTGCAAATCAGAAAACCTAAATCTGATATATTTGATTTCTGAAGAATTGGAGGAGAAAGAAAAGTGACAGGGCTTCCGTGCCCATTTAGAAAAATATGGGTTTGAAGGCTAGCTCTGTACGTTTATTTATAGATAGATAAAGCAACGTCGTCCATTTGTTTAAAGCGATTGAAATCTAGCCTTTAAAAACAAGCAAAACGCTTCAGTTATGACATGTCCAGGCTTTTTGTTTTATACTTCCTCTATTTTTAAACATAATAAATTATTGAATGTTAAGATTTAACCGTTGCCTATACATTCTAATTAATTTCCATCAAATGCAAATTTAATTCCCTTTATAACGCATCTTTATTTTGAAATTAAAACGTTGCTAATTAATGTTAATTAATTACATTTAATTGCTGATATCAATTAATTTCCTTTATGTCACGCATCTTTTGAAATTCAAATGCACATTATTTTTGGAATTTATATGCATATATCTTTATAACAAATATATTTACGCGCATCTGCACGTATAATTATTTTTGGATACGGAACTTTGAACGTCAATAGCTTTTCATAGGAAGTTCGTTCGAGGTATATTATATATGTAAATTAGTCAGAAAATCTCCATGAACACAATGGTATAAGTTTCGAGACCATATTCTGATAATTCCAAAAATGTTAATTTTTACTGTTTATAATTACTTTGATTATTTAATTATCTAAAAATACGGGGTGTTATATTCTCCCACCCTTTAGGAAATTTTATCCTTGAAATTCGATAGAGGTAGAACTATGTAATTCCTCGCGTCAAACACATTCATCTTGTGTACATCAAATTTTGTGACCAAATTTGTCCTTGTGCAAAGTGTCATCCAACACAAATATATGTATGTACATGAATTTCTAAGCGGTACCTCCTATTTGAATGCTTTTCTTCTTTAAAAACTCTTGTTAAAATATGATACACACATCCTAAATATACTTGCAATTTTTATATGAGTGCAATCTTTTGAAAACTATAAAATTTTCATTTAATTTTTCCTACACTCCTACTGAATAGGGGCGTAGTTCGACAATTTTCTTCTTCATCCAAACCCTACAACACAACTTTTAATATTCGAAATTCATAAAAATCTAATTTTGCGATCTGGATTTCTTATGTTAGAAAGAAGGTAGAAAACTAAAAATCTCATATTTCTCCGTTTTACTTTTGCACACCTCTTTCTCCATACTTGAAACTTGTGCCACTATTTTATGTAAATCTTTATTTTCTTTCACAAGCATAGTTCACATAAGAAAATTTTCTTTTCAAATTTTTCTGTTGACGTTTATGTCGCTTTCTTTAAATTTTACCATTTTTCTTTTATTTACTTTTATCTTCTTTTACTTTTCTTTTATTATTTACGTCCTATGTTCGTATTCTCTTTTTGTGAACATCACAAAAAGAGTATCATGCTAATCATCACCGATTTAATACTATAAGTACAATCTCATAACTAAAAGAGAAAACAAGTCCTACTACAAAACGATACTAGATAGGTAACTATAGCAGCTAAACACAACTATCACCTAGGGCTAGGAGACCTAGTACCATGTCCACCCTGACATAGAAAGGCCTACTCTAGGAATCCAAGTAACTCATATGCTCCTCCTACCGCCTACTACTCATCACTAACTTACTCTGTGTTAAATAAGATTTATTCATCTCTTCCATTTCATACTCAAGATGAAATAACCAAGTCTCATTTACTGCAACGAATAAGGATTTCAATATATGCAGTCTCTATCTAAAAGGCAACTAAGCTTGAAGAAATTTTCTCTTTACCTTTACCTTCCATTTTTCCCCAACTAAGGTCTACCTATCCCAACTACTTGTGTCTTACTGTCTTATTAATATCACATCACTATTCTTCTATAGTCTACACACATGAAGCAACATTCCTAGCTTCTCACTAGTGTCCTATACACTTTACGGGAACTTTCATTATTACTAAAGCAATCATTGTTACATTCTATATAGCCTTACACTTTTTTCGTTACACCTAGGGAATGATTCCTATATACTCCATTTAAAAGTTTGGTTTGGTATTTATCATTTCATTTCAAAAATTAAAGCTTCAAAAAATTTTAAACATCAAATCCTAAAATACTTTGAAGTTTCTATTAAATTCAAAGGTACTTGGTTACTTAACATTTTATCTTTCTAGACTTGCCTCTTTACAACTCTTTGAATTTAAATCGTTCCCCAAACCTAGAGGGAAAAACTTACAAATTCTAAATTCAAAACTTATTCCTCTTTTCCATTTAATCCCCTTTACAGCTTTTCATAAAAAATTAGGATTTCTAAATTTAATAGTTTATAAAAAATTTCTCTTCCAAAACTCACTTACTTTTTCACCAAACCATTTTTCTTTAAAACATGCCTTCCTTGTCCTTAATTTTTTTTTTCTTGACTTAAAGAAAATGTCCTCACATGTTCAAAACATTTTCTTTTCATAAATTTTCAAATTCACAAAAATTGGAGTAGATAAGAACAATTATCTTATCAAAAATCGCTTAAGTTTTTTTACTCTTCCAATTACCTAACCTTGGAGGAGTTTCTAACTTACTACAAATGGTGATTTTCTACAAAGGCAAGCAACCAATACGCATAATTAATGGGAAAATATGAAATTTCCATTGCTTAGCTTTCTGTAATATCTCGGTATTTCAAGGAGTTTAAAATGTTGACAATCTCTTAATTTAAATTATTTGAAATTGATAAAATTGTTATTTTCAAAAATAAATAACCAAGTAATAATAATATAATGTTTTAAATTATGATTATAGATTGATTTTTTTAATAAGAATAATTATTTAGTTTATATAAATAAATTCTAAATTGACTTATTGTTTTCAAAATTAATAAGTATGTTTAAATATATATATATATATGTGTGTGTGTGTGTGTGTGTGTGTGTGTGTGTGTATTTAAATTGATTTTTTTAAATAGAATAAATTATTTATAAATAATAATGTGTTTGTTTAAAATTGATATTATATTTATTTAAATTGATTTTAGATTTGGATCTTTAAATTGACTTTGAATTTGAATATAAATTTTTGGCAAGGGAATATACATACATCTTAAAATAAAAATAATAATATAGTTTGGACTTAAAATATATAGATAATGTTAAGGGAATATACATACATCTTAAAATAAAAATAATAATATAGTTTGGACTTAAAATATATAGATAATGTTGTTAGTCAAAAATAATATTTGTTTTATATTATTCTCTTTATAGAAATTTATCTATAGAAATTTGGATATGTATTTATTTAATATGAATAAATACAAGGACTTTTTGAAATAGCATTTAAAAATGAGTTTAAAATATTATATATGATTTTTATCTAAATTATAATGGGTTCATATTCTATTTTCTTTAAAGATTGTATTTATATAAATTTAGAAAACATTTATAAATTTAAAAATGTATTTGTTTATTAGGAATTTAATTAGAAAAGCATTTATAAATTAAGAAAACATATTAGTTAATTAGGAAATTAATTTAAAAAGCCTTGAAAATCATTTATAAATAATATAGAATAAATTAGGACAAGTGTTAAGTTATAAATCTCTTAGATAACAAGTGTTAACATATTAATCTAAGTTAAAGACAAGTGTCACATTATTTTAAATTTTCTTTTAATTTTAATAAAAACTGAAATTAGCCTATATAAACCCTATCTTCTCATCATTTTCTTTTTCTTTAAAATCTAAGTTCATTTCTAAAATAAAACTAGAATTTTCCATGCAATCTTCACTTTCAAATCTGAAATTCCTTAAACCCGTAAAATATTCCTCAGCAAAACTCTTTCTAGAAATCTCTCGAACAAATCTGCTGTTGCTCTTTCAAAAACCCTGTAAAAATTTTTGTCTTAGATCTGGACACTTTTCAAAGCCAATCTGAAATGTTGTTTCCCTGTAACCTCATTATACCAAATCTGCAAAGCCTATAAACACTCATCAAAACATCAATCTCTGTTTACAAATTAAGTATGTAACCATCTTTCAAGTGCATGCAAGTGAATCTGGGTCAAGGCAAAAAGTTTTCAAAGCATTTCAAAATTTTTAAAGCAAGTCAACCTGTAACAAATTTTCAAAGCAAGGAAACATCTTCGGATTTGCAACCTGAAGCAAGCACTCCAGTTTTATAAATCACAGCCATTTCAAAAATTCAAGCATTGCAAGTTTTCAAAATGCAAACCTGAAGCATTTCAGTTTTGAAGCATTTCTGTTTCAAAAGCTTCAGTTTCAAGTTTAAGTGTTTTGCAAATTTTCCAGTGTTATCATCAAGATTAAAACCTCTGCACTTCATTAAAAGGTGAGTAAACATTTTTACTAAAACTTAAGTAGTTAGTTATTTGTTGCATGTGAGTTTGTGATGATGTTTATTTTACATATATATAAAAGTTTGCCTCTGTGTAGATATAAATATGCAATATGTTTTGTTATGCTTTGAAACTGTGCATGCTTGATTGCATTGATCTTCTCTATTTTTCCTTACTGTAGAATTTAAGTTATAATCAGAACTTCAAGTTATTTCTATTTAAACAACTGTTAGGACTTAGATTCAAACAAAATAGGTTAGTTTAATTATAAACTAAGAACTAAAAATAGACCTAAGTATCTGGTATTTGAAAATTATCTGGAAATCAAATAATGCAGTAACATTTTAACATCAATGATTGAAATCGAATGTTGAAATTGGATAAAATAATTATATAAACTGAATTATCACTGGAAAATATGAATTTTAAAAAGGAAATCTCAATTTTTAATAAAGTATTGAGGGTGAATTATGGGAGTAAGTGGAAATGAGTTTTTGGTCTTTTTTGACGATCAAGGAGATCGGAATGGATGGGATTGTTTTAGGAGATGGCGAGAAGGTAGGTGAGCATGGGAAAAATGCTAGCTGGATTTTATGATCGCCATGGCGATGGTGAAGGGCTGATCTAGGGTTTAACACCTAGTTGGTTCAGGGTCTGTTTTGGGGATTGTTTCGTCACCTATGGTTGATCGAGTGGGTCGAGGTGGAAGAGTTTGGTTGCGTAGGCGATCGGCAAGTCGTGGACGAGGTAGCTCAACCTCCGGTGGTCAGAGGCGTTTGGGTGATGTGGTTTTTCTAGAAGTAGTTTGAAGTTCCTATTTCAACAGGTTGGAATTATGGTTTGAGATAGTGTGATGACGATTGTGAAGGGTTGCTGGAGCAATCGTGGATGTGTAGAAGTTTCTGGTGATGGTCGGAGGATCATCGAAGGTGGTGCAAGTGCACGGTGGCAGGTTGTGTCAGTGATTGTTTTAGTTTTGCGAATGGAAATTGACTCGGGAAAGGACTCGTGTGGATTTTGTTTTGGCTCGAGTAACTCCTAGGGTCGTACGCAAGAATTTAAGTAAAAACTGTTAAGTTTTTAACAGTTTCCAGATTTTGTAATAAGACAGTTTTTAAAAATTTCAAGTCAAATTGTTTTAAAAGAAAAGATAATGTACTTGTTTTTGGTTCAATTACACATGGGTTAAACCCAAAGTGAAATGTTTAACCAGTTTTTTTTTAAATTTAAAATAAAGTAAGTTTTAAATTTTAAATAATTGAGCTAAATTAATTTCTTGAAATTCATTTCTTTGAATTGAATTGTTTATATAAATAAATTTGCACGAATGGTTTTAAATGTTTTAAGTTAAAACCTTAATGTTATTTTCAAACTTATTTTGAAACATAAAAGCAAATTTATAAGGAAATGTTTTTTTGAATTAGCTAATGAATAATGATTTATAAATTAACAATTAAAGTTTTCAAGTAATTTATTAACTTGAAACTAAGGATTGTTAATTAATAAGTAGAGGTAAGTAATTAATGATTAAGAGATAATTAAGTTTTTAATAAATAATAATTAATTAGTTAATTAAGAAATTTTAAGTTTAATTAATTAGTTTAATTAATTAGTTTAATTAATTATTTGAAAGGGTTAATTAAGTAATAAATTAAGTATACTTATTAATTTAATTAACTAATAATTATGATGGACTAATTAATGATTAGAGATTAATTAATTTGTAATTATTTATTAATTAATTAAGTAATTAAGAAATACTTAATAAAGTTTTATTAAGTGATAATTGAGTTTTCTTGATTGATAATTAAGAGGTTATTAGTCTATAATGCAAGTTAAATTAGAATTAATTAACTATTATTAAAGGTTAATTAATTGTAATTAAGGATTGATCAATTATTATTATGGATTAATTAATTTATAATTAAGGTTGTTAATTAATAATTAAGTTTTATTAATTAATGATTAAGAGATAATTAATTAGTTAATTAAGGTTAATTAATTAATTATAAAAGTAATTAGGGATTGATTACTTAGTATTAAAGGATTGATTAACAATTAAGGTTTATTAATTAATAGTTGAAGGATAATTAATCTATAATTAACGATTAATTTGGTTAAAGAGTAATTAAGGGATGAATTACTCGATTATGATTTATGAGGTGATTGTGATCAAGTTAAGTTAATTAATTAAAGATAGTCACATGATAAATGATTAAGTATGCTTACTTAATGAGTTTTGATAAGAGTAATTACTTAAGATAAGTAATTGATGAATAAATTACTGGAGGTAATTGAGATAAGGGAAATTACTTAGTGGGAAGTAATTTTAAATGGATAATTACTTGGTAAAGTAATTAAGGATTTATTACTTGGTGTAATAAATCAAAGGATTCATAAATGTAATTAAAAGCAATTAAGAGTAATTTGTTACCATTTATAATTATTAAAGTTAATTTAATTAATTTAAGCATGATTAATTAATGTAATTAATTAAGCAATAATGTAATGATAGTTAATTAATTAATGGAAGTTATTAATTAAGGTTCATTAATTAATATGATTAATGAGAATAATTAAGGATTAATTACTTAATAATTAATCAAGGTTGATTAATTAAGATGACGATTAATAAATTGGTTTAATCAATTTTATGTAAGCAAGATTTATTGTGATGAAGGTAATTGATTTAATTTAATTTAAATTAATTAGAGATGAAGTGACTAATTTAATTCATTTTAAATTAATTATTGATGGAGTGATTTATAGATCATTGCTTATGGATGGCTGATTTATATTGAATGGCTTAGTTGCTTGATATCTCTGATGAGATATGTGTGATTTATGATATGTATGTTTTGGTTGCATTGAGATGATAGTATAAGTTGTCTATTTGTGATGATAACATGAATTATCTGTTGTGATGATAATGTAGATTATCTGTTGTGATATTGTGAATTATCTATCTGTGTGTATATAGATAGTTGAATTGAATTGTTTAACCTTAAACAACTTGGACCTAAAAGATACGTTTTGGATTTTGATAAGACTGGGATTGGGTTTCCATATTTGGATATCCGAAAACCACATCGATCCAAATTAACGATAGGTCGTGAATCTCAAGTGAAGATGAAAATTCAGAGTGCAAGGGTTATTGTCGTTAACTCTGAGGGTGATTCCAAAATGAGTGTAACGAGATAATGCTTTCGGTTTCGTTCGAACCCGGAACGAACTTGTATGGATTGAATGCTTTCAGAACATCGTCAGGTGGATGATGAGAATTCTAAGTGATGTGTTCACTAAAGGTAATCATAGCCTCAAGCCTCATCAACCGGGAATGGCTAAAACAGGGGAGGTGCGGCATGGTTAAGTGGGTCATGCCCAAGTAGGACGAGGTTTTCCCCGGTCTAGAGGTCCCTTTTTATTCGGCTTTGTGGGCGGTTGCAAGCTACAACCGCGGGGTTGTCTTGTTCGGAACTGTTCAATAAGGAATGGTTCCGGCCTTGTATTGCAGGGGATTGGGAGTGATCCACGGTACGGTGATCTAGGCCACGTACTGTGACGGGGTACCCTGGTAGCCCTGCCATTGAATGGAATCCAAAAATCCAATAAGTGCCATCGAATTTGATTGTATTACCCACTTTTTTGGCTAGTAGCTGGAATTTAATAAATGTAACAATTTCGGCTATTTCATATTTATTTGAAAACCCTAGACCTATTATAATATCACTGTTTCCTATCAAATGTTTTGGTTAGCGTAAGGTAAAAACTTTCCCATGTTTATGTGTGGGGAGTCTTACGTGATACTTTTTCCTTCAAAAGGTTTTTAAAGTTAAGCAACTTTAGTCGTTTACTCATACCAGACCCATGTCTGACCCGGAGTTTATTCTTTTTTTCTTAAACTCTTGGGTACTCAAATTTTTACGAGTAGCCAGGGGATTCTGGCTGGCTTGATGAATTCTGGAGGAGCAATGGAGCAGGAGGCTTCTGCGTATAGTTATAGTATTCTGCTGTGTGTTTTCTGAGTTGTTTGTCTGTGTTGTATATTGAGTTGTATAACTAGACAGGTGTTTATAACTGTCTAGTATGTGTTGTTTTAGCTGTGTATCTCCGATGTATATGATACTATGTAATATATTATGTGATTAATATAATTTATTCGTTCCGCTGTTTAGATTCTGATGTTGTTTCTTCCTTTCTTCTCTGTCTTTTCTCTTTTCTATCCCTTTCTTTCTTAAAAATAATGCGTCTTTCTATGGAGAGAAAGATGAGTCATTTCACTTTCCTACTAAGGTTCTCTATAATATCCCTCCTAATTAACATTGTCTCTAATTATTACACTTCTTATTACACTTAATGGTTTTATACCTTAGTGTATTAGAACTACTTTCTCATTTGAGAAACATTAACGCTAAAACCTTCTATGAATCCTTTAAAACAGGATTTCGTGTTTATGTGAAATTACAAGGAACTTATTTTATATTTCATCGAAATAAGCTTTACAAAATACGGTGCTTTCTATACCTTGTACATCTCTTTCATGTATTCCTCATAACTTGCACAAAACATCTTTATTTGTGAATTGGTTTCATAGAAAATTATATCATTATTCATTTCATTCCAATATATTAAAGTATGTTTAATCTATATTCACTTACAATAGACATTTTCTACAAAATTTATTAATTTCCTAATATTTAACTTACATCTTCTTCTTTTTTTCGGAAGAACTCATTTTCAAAGTTGTTTTAATATTTTCGCAACTAGAATAATTTCCATATACTTATTTGGATAATAAGTGTACTTACAAACCACTTTATTTCTATACTTAGAAATTATCTTCAAAACACCATTTTATTTGGGTCAAAATAGATGTTGCGTAAAACATCGTTACTACAACCAAAAATACTAGCTTATGAATTCAATTAAAACAAATATTAATAAATCCCATATGCTATGTAAAACATTTCCTTTGGGAGTCAACTACTATAGAAATAGTGGCATAGTGTATGCTTCCTTTATTTTTCACGAAAACATCTATTACAATAATAAATGTTGTAACCTACGTTTTAGGTACTTAACACCTCTAGGTTTGTATATTTAAAATCTTTGTTTACCTACAAAGAAATTAGCGAGCTATACATGCTCTATAATTCTTCAAAAAGAATTTGACTTTTAACAAAACTTACATCATATAAAAAACAATTAAAATTTCATACCACTTTTTTTTTCAAAAAACAAATATTTACTTCTTCGAAAATATTAACAATTATATTTTCAACTTTTCAATTCCAAAAGTTTCATTTTATTAGGCTGGACATAAAGTTGATTTTTTTTCTACCCTAGGAATACCCTTACTAAAACTTGGAAATTTCATTTCCTTACTAAAATCTCTTATTTCTTCCAAAATAAAAATACTCTCCCTAATAACCCTAGGGAACTTTCCCACTTCCTATTACATATGGATACCAATCTTCTCTCAAATCATAGCTTATTGTGTACTATTAATCAGCAATAACATAGGATTCAACATCCTTAGGTGATCCCAAATCCAACTAGCAAACCATGTGCAAATATACTTCTAAAAACGTTCCATATGTTAAAATCTGTAGTTGGGGACTATTTGGATTTTAGTACATAATATATTTAAATTTATTCAAAAATACAAATATGTTCACCAATATTTCCTCATTTACTTAGGATCCACTAACCTAAGTTTTGTACCAAATGTAACAACCTAAGTATCAGTGGGTCTGATATTTTGCAGAAATGTTATAATCCAAATCCGTAGAAGCCCTGGTTGGGTGTCTGGTATCCTTCAAATAGGCAAAGATAAATATATCAAAGCTCAAATAAATATCTCACAGTGGAACTGAGTATAATATAGTAATAAGTAAATACTCATTAAGGTAATAACACTTTCAAAACAAGTGTCTCAAAGCTGGAAAATCTCTGTCATCTATCTATCCTATGGGATGATACAAGGAGGGGGTCAGAATAAAAGTTTTGGTGAACGGAAAAATTATACACTTCTAAGCATAATTCTACATATACCGTTCTATTTCTATTTTCTTTTATATTAGGTTTATTGGGTTTATAATACTCTCGCCTCTGTGCGTGAATCGTATTCATCTACTTCCTAGTAGATTAAGCTCTAATAACCAATATATATGTATCTACACGCCTAAAGTCTGAATTGGTCCTGGGTACTACCCATAGTACCTTCTGTATCCTCCTCTAAAAGGACTCCATTGTCTCGCTGCTAGAGCGTACTGTAATTACATCCATAAAGGACGGCTTTGTGAGGCCTAGAATACAGATGTTCGGTCGTCTACTATGAAAAGTGAAACAACATCTGCACGAGCTTATACTAGTGCTCGAACATCCATAATGTACCACCCAATGTGTACCTTGAGGACTACACATAATCGTTCTGTCTACTCCATGAATTCCGCCAATAAGTTCTACCTTGTACGAAAATCCGTTCAGGGATTTTTTTATATCTCTAAAGGCCTACTCCATTAGGTCTACACTACAGATATTCTACTTGGTCTTTCTCTTTTCTCATTGGGTTATGGCCCTACGCAGCCCCCCTCAACTAATCGAAATATCTTTCAAGAACTAAGTGGTTGTGCCCTACTACAAACAATATAAACATTCAATTGGTTGTGCCTCTCATCCAATGTCTCGATAGTGAAAGAATCATTAGCCTATTGGTTTAACTCTAGTCTTTCTCAAACTTGCTCTGACTGATGATGATGATCTATGCATGCGACTATCCTTTTGGGTCCTGCCCACTATAACCTATTCGCAAACTAGAGTATGGTGTCATACGAATATCATACTCCTTCATCAACCTTTTGACTGCCTACAAAGGTCCGCTTCGTCAGGCCTATGCAAAAGCAGTCAAGGCATACTCTTTTAATGGAACACCAACAGACCTGCCTCCGGGGGTGCAGCTTCATTAGGCCTACCCTAGAGGGTCATCCTAGAGTATCCTCACGTCATGTTGAGGTATCGTACTTCCTTATAGCCCAAAATAACTAAGTTGGACATGCACTTTCTGTACTAAAAATCTACGATGAACTGCTTCGTTAGGCCCTTTATCCAGATTCTTTTTGGGCTACTTCAAACGCACCTTACCATTTTATTAGACCCTACGTCTAATAATTTATTATGCATTTAGTTTATTTTCTTATTTTGTTGGCTACTTATCTACCCTAATAGCATGCCCAGCCCTACCCACGTGCAAGACCGTAAGTCCTAGATCTAAAAGGAAATGCTGCCGATATGGGCCACTGCTACTTTTATTTGCTTATTAGCTAAATCCAAGATCTAAGTTTGATAAATTAAACCTCTTCTACTTCTTCCTTTTTTAAATAACCTATGAGTTACAATCATACTTGCAATTGTCACTTTTATATTCTTTTCTTTCTTTTATAACCTACATGTTATAAATGTAACTGGAAGCATCTCTTTTCTATTCTAGTCTGCCTTCTTTTATTATGATACTAAATTCTCTTTAGTTCTCTTATATTATATGACAGTCTTAGCTTGGGACTACATCCAACTGTCACAAATTACTTATCATAATAACTGCTTTACTTTTTATTCTACTATCTACGCAGTAAATGCAAATCTAGTCACATTTTCTGTTTATTATTTCCAGTCTTGTCAAATATTTAACTTGATTATTTCCTCTTCTATAATTTCTTTAACGCTTTACATTATTCTCTTTTATTCTAGGAAGTAGCTCTATTCTATTTGGTTGGTTATAAAAATCATACTAAAATCCATTTCATATATTAATATTAAATTATGCTATATACAATAACTCGTAACTGCAAGATATTTTTTTATTCTTTCTTTAATTGTTGGGTAGTGCAAAATACAGTAATGTCTCTATTTTTCACTAATTTCAATTTTCTTTCTTTTATTCTTGCAATTATGTTTATTGTTATTCTTACAATATTAAACTATAGAGATGTATTCCATTTTCTAAACCAACCAACCAATTAATCACTAACTTCCAAATCAAGTGAATAAACTTTTCCCCTTTTTAATTCATTTCTCCGATTATAGTACAATTTACTGGTAATCTCTCACTTTTAGGCTTATACCATTCTTTACAACTTTTTAGCCTAATATTTCTTATATTTAATTCGATTCCTTTCTTTTTCCATATAAATAACATTTAAATATAAGTATACTTCTCTTATAAAATTTACATCCTCTACATAACTAACTAGTAGAACTAATTAGTAAAATTAGTTCAAATGCCGAATTAAAATATTTAACGGGAATCTAACGGCAATATATATCATAAACATAAAAGATGTGTAATTTAAATCTGCTCACTTGAAAAGAAAATATTCCAAATTTTAGATCTGATTTTTAGTCCAGTTCTATTATCCATAGCGTTCCCCTTTGCAACCCTATTTGGATCCACAAACTGGAATTTGTATGGATTTATAAATCTGGATCTAATTGAAGAAAAATAAATGGATAAATTAGTAAACCAGATCTGAAAAAACTCATCTCATATGGACGGTTTAATTTGGACATCTCTTCTTTAGATCTACAATTTCTACCTCCAAATTGCAAATCAGAAAACCTAAAACTAATATATTTGATTTTTGAAGAATTGGAGGAGAAAGAAAAGTGATAGGGCTTCCAAACCATTTAGAAAAATATGGGTTTGAACGCTAGCCCTGCACGTTTATTTATAGAGAGCCCAAGCAACATCATCCGTTCGTTTAAAGCGATTGAAATCTAGCCGTTAAGAACAAGCAAAACTTGTCAGTTTTGACGTGTCTAGCCTTTTTGTTTTATACATATTAATTTATTTCGTCTATTTTTGAACGTTATAAATTATTAAATGTTAACTTTTAACCGTTGCCTATTCATTCTAATTGATTTCCATCAATTGCAAATTTAATTCCCTTTATAACACATGTTTATTTTGAAATTCAAACGTTGCTAATTAATGTTAATTAACTACCTCTAATTGCTAATGTTAATTAATTTCCTTTATGACGCGCGTCTATTTTGAAATTTAAACGTGCATTATTTTTGGAATTTGTATGTGCATATATTTATAAACAAACAAGTTTATGCACACTTACACGTATAATTATTTTTCGATACAGAACTTCGAACGTCAATAGCTTTTTCATATGAAGTCCGTTCGAGGCATATTATATATGTAAATTAATCAGAAAATCACCACGAACATAATGATATAAGTTTTGAGGTTGTTGTCTAATAATTCTAAAAATTGTTCGTTTTCACTGTTTATAATTATTTGATTATTTGATTATTTAAAAATGTAGGGTGTTGCAAATGGCATCAAGCAATAAGGGGGACATTGCTTACGTGTGAGCTTTAAAAGGATTTGAAAAGGAAATTGATAATTGAAGGTAAAGCTTCAAAACCAAACAATAAAAAATATATAAACCATCCTCAAAAGACAAGCTTCAAGTCAAGACTCCCTACGAATTGCAATCTGACTACATCGATTGAGAATGTTTATTTTGCTAACTAAGGAGGAACTCAACTATTCGCCATCCCAAAATAAAAAATAAATCTAAATTTGAAAGGAATCAGGAAGATCCTACTGCCACTATCATATGATGAATGAGCATGAGACAAATCAATGTAGAGCACTTGAAGGAATGGTGATCAACTTTTTCAAACAAGGCAAAAATAATGGATTTGTAAAGTGATCGTAGTCAAATTCAATAAATCACCACTTTTGCAAGAGAAATATACATGGCCAAGAGTAAAATTCTCTTTGAACTTGAAAATTACCTTAAACGGTCAAGGCCTTTGGCCGCAATGAGTTGGCCGGGTCAAAGTGCCTCTTGAAGAGAGGTTAGAGTAAGATATTATCTGTGCCACGGTATCCCCAGGTTCAAGCATCAACAAGCCCTTGATTGCGCCATGCTATGGCCAGATCAAGGAACCGCCCAGAGTGGGGACGGAGTAAGCTTCGGTCTTACCATGCTATGGCCTAGCCAAGACATTGAACAAGCCTTCAGTCCTACCGCACTATGGTTCGGCTAAAGCACCTCTTGGAGAGAAATGGAGTATGCTCGGGTCCTACCATGCTATGGCCCGGCCAAGGCAATGAACAAGACTTCATTCGCGCTTATAAGGCCTGGCTGGAGCGCCTCTTAGAGGGAGGTTGGGTAAGTCATTGGATTCTACTTGTGTATAAGCTAACCAAGCGCATTAGACAATAACGGACTAAGAGTCCGAGCCCGAGAACCGACACATCAAATAATGAAAACGTATGAGGCCTAAAGGGCGGCACATGTCAAAAGAATCAAAACACTAAGAGTGGTTCAGAACAGAAGGCTTAAATAAGAGTCTATAGCCATTGATTGATTTCCAAAAGAGGGTTCCTAGATTACACTTATTAATACCCGAATTTGGGTTTTGGGTCAATTAATGTTAATTTCTGGACTACGCTTATTAATCCCAAATATGGGTTTCGCCACTTTTACTACTGATCTCAGGTCTTCATTATACCCAAATATGGGTTTTAGAACTCTTACTATTGATTTCTAGACTGCGCTCATTAATGCATTAATTTAGGTTTCAAAACCTCTAATACTGAGACCATTATTTTGGACTTTTGATCTTTCTACTAGTTTCTGAATCTATCTTACCAAGACCCGAATCTGGATTTGTGGTCTTCTATTGTTTTCAGAAAGGGGTTTTTGACTCGTATTAACAGTTCCCAAAAGAGGACTCCTAATCTTTCATGACTTAATTCCAGATGGCGATCTTTGGAATCTTATTATTAAACGATTATTCTTGGCTTAATATCAGTTATTTCACGAAGAGGAATTTTTAAACTTCTTAATTAATACCAGAGTTGGATTTTTGATTCTCCATTATTCCTATATTTAGATTTTTGGTCTTCTATTAATGTACTTGGAGTCGGAATCGACTCAAGACATTCAGTTGTATCCAATTATAGAATTTCCTCTCACTTATTATCATTATTTTCACATGATGATCTATTCCCTTCCATTACTTAGATTTTTGCATTTTTTTAATATTTTAACTGACACTGTGAACTAATTGCTAAACATGTTCTTACATAGGTGGCAAATTAATGATAATGAATGTTGTCTACTTTGTACTTTTCAGGGAAACGAGATCAGTAAGGAAGACTAAATGGACCGGTAAATATAAAAACATAGTAAAATTTATTAAAAAACAAATTCAAAAATAACAGGCAGCATATCTGGTGACATTTACATAATTTAAATAATTTATTAAAATTATTTACAAGTATACAACACAACCATATGTTTCACAAATCCTGAATAGCCTTATTTAGATTTACGGTAACTAAAGGATCAATGACACGTCGAATTGCAATACAGAGAATTTCTTTACGTCTCCTTTCCTTTTTCCACATTTCACTCGCATCGTCAATGGATTCAATAGAGTCTTTAAAGCCCAGTTAAAAGCTTTGTTGGCACCTTTGAGGTTTTGTTTCATCTCTCTAAACCAACAATACGGTTTTGAAGAAGATTCGTCTTTGAATCTTAGCTATGTGTTCATTAATGCGTTGCGAGGATCTCCGACTCTATTGATCATCACATTATCTCATCATTTCAAATTTCACCTTCCTACACCATCACCACTGCTTTCTCGTTTAAACCTAAGGCAGGGTTTGTCGTAGTAGGAAAATTTTGAATTGCAAGAGATGATGACCTTGTTGATTTTGCGACAGATGTGATGATTGGAGAAGTCGGTAAATTGATATTTGGAATGTTGTCCCCGTGATAAATTCCAATGATTTGCATTGAGCTTGACCGTCTTTTAATTTAATCTCCAAATCGCTTATCTGCTGAAGAAGCTCAAACATCTTATGATCAAAATCAATCGAAGGATTTGATTTAATTTGGCGCTTTAATATGGAAATTGTTTCATTCTTATTCTTGATGTCTGCTTCAAGACTAATGATTTGACTAGTAAGATTTCTTAAAATTGTCTTTTGAAGCAAAAATCTCCTGCGCTATAATAATGCTTCGGCATTGCCTTGAAAACAAGTAGGCAGAGGATCCTTTACTAGACGCCTCTTTTTAGTATCCACAATCAACTTATCTCTGATGCTAGTAAAACAAGATAAGTAATCTAGTTAGAGTGGTGCGATAGCTAACTGTGAGTCCTATCTAAACAAAAAACAAAGTCAAGATTCAAATAACAAATCTCTTTTATTACAATAATAGAGATTAGAACTCAAGAAGAAACAAAACAAAACAAAATGTACAATCTCATTGTTATAATCGAATACTTATTTTATTACATTTAAAATTTTGAGAAATAGTATTTTTGACTTTTCTCAAAGAATTAGCTGAAAGAGTAACTATTAAATCGAAAGAAGCATTAAGCCTTTTCAGGTAATAACTGGAGGATATTTCTAGAGTCCCATTCCTCAATAGGAAGATTATTACGACCGCATATTAATTTGATATGATATATTTGAATTCCCTTACAAAGCCTTTCCTTTTCTTTGCCAAGAAAATAAAAAAAAGACGGGGATGTTGCATATAAAGCCTTTGAAGATATCGAAAGAAATATCTAGCCAATTTTGAGGATTTAAAGAGCGAAGCCTTTTCTAAATAGTCACTTCTTAATATGACATATTTCGTTAAATAATCTCTACTAATAGGACTGATTGGGAGACATATACTAATAACGTAACAAAATGCAGTGAAGATTTAAAAGGAAAGATATAAAATTCACATTACATAATTGCAAATGTTCATCTGGTTCGTAGAAAATTGATCTTTTGAATAACTCGAAAATGAATTTATCCTTATAATATTTAAATTTTTCTTAAGGCAACTTGTAAGGGATTGATTTGAATCGCGATAAATTCCAGCAAGCCTCTGGATATGGATTAGATTCAAATTCATCTAAATATCTCATATGAAGATGCCTAAGAAGGTCCCCGCTAAAATCACCCAAATATGAAAAATCTACGATAGAATAGGCTTTGTATACTAGGATGTCCCTTTATTTAGTCAACATCCAAAAGAGTGTTATTAATTCCCCGTTCTCTTCCAAAAGCTTGTCATATTGAAGGCGTGCCCACTTCAGTCAAGGGACAACTTCCTAATCTTTAAAAGATGCCAACACCACGACACTCTTATTAAGCTTATAATACTAGTTAGAAGTGTATTATGTTCTTTTAATTGCTTATCTAACTCTCTATACAAGCTATTTTTCTGCTTATTTTTCTTTCAAGCTTTGTCTTATAAAGTTGGATAGATTTCTTCTTTATCTAAAATAAAAGTTGTCAACTGTTGTTATCTTGGAAGTGAAAGCCATTGAGATAAAGAATTCCATACCTAAGAAACAGGAACTGGAGTTTATGGAATTTTCTTTTTCTCTCCTTACTCTCTATCATCAATATTGGCAGCTTCTTTGCAGAGATTAGAAGGCTTAAGAAGTTCAGTTTGGTTTCCTTCATGGCCACTAGGATCGGGGTTAACTTTGCCTAAAGCCCCAGGAATGTCCACGCCATCCTTTCCATGAGAACCAGCATTATCACCACCACTACCATTTGAACCCTGACCTTTATTCCCATTGTCTGGGTTATCATCATCATCGTCATTTCTGCCTTTCTCGGCAACGACTTCATCATCATCTTCTTCTTCATCAGAATCAGAATCTCCTTCTATAGAAGCGATTTTGAAAGACAAAAGTTTTTCGGCGTCAATCTCATCTCTCTCGGGTCCCTTGATCCATTTCTTTGATTTATCCATAAATCTTTTGACTAGAGCAAGATCAAGTGAAGGGAAGCTTAAGTTTGGACACATTTCAGTATTGTCGGAATAAGCAAGCATAAGAGCGTCCTCGTAAGAATTCACGATGATGTTATTGAGGGAAGTGCTCTAAAATTGCAACACCTTTTACTTATCATAAGAAATGGTATTATTGGCCAATGTTAAAGAACTTATCTTCTTCCCCAGCTTCTTCTTGGGAGAAGATTGTTTAGTAACCGTTCGAGCCTTCTCTTCCTCAGACTCTTTTAAAGCCATTTTTAATGCTAAATTATCATCGAATAAGAGATATCATGCCTTCCTCTTCTCAGAGATAGTAGATTCTTCTTGAGCAAGAGAGGCCCCCAACCTTTCTTATTCCTTCACTGCATTATCTTTAGTAGTAGAAAGGGAAGTAATTTCACTATTCAGAGCTAAAATTTCTTCTTGAAGCTTAGATGCCTTAGCGGAAGACTTTGAAGAGCTTTCCTGAAGATAATATCAACTTTTGAAAATTTGAAAGGAAAGATACCACATGAGTCAAAATTCAGTAATAAATAAGTAATAAGATGGGGGAGTAATATGAAACGTACCAAAAAGTTGTTGCTCGATTAGAGATCGACAATGGTCCATCAAGTCAGGAACCGAAGAAGGTGGATGAATGGAAGTAAATGAAGAAGAATTCAAAATTGACTGTACCATCATCTTGAAATCATTTTAAGAAACCGGTGATGGAGGTCTGAAGGATTTCAACTCCTAAGAAGGAGTTGAAGTAAACAAATTCTTTTGCATCTGTTCGATGATGCTAGGAAAATTGGACCCAACAATGCGGGACATGGGGTTGTCCTTTGAAAGAGTTGGTTTGGATTAATTAATAAGATCTTTAAGAGTAGAACCCTATATAGTATTCCCACATCAATAGTTTCACCCTCTTTTGGAGGAGAAGGAGACTGGACATCAGGAACCTTTGGTTTCTTAAGATAAGAACCTGCCGTAGTCCTCTCGCTCAATTTTGTTTTGGCAATCATCCTCAACCTGGCATAGCCTAGGTCAAAGCTGATGTGCTGGATTTAAAAGTAAAAGGGTGTTGATCTTCTATGGTTAATTCAACAGGGGGAGCAACTACTATATTCCAAGAAGCATAAGTTAATAAAACAATCTAAGGAGTAACATGATAATAAATTGCAAGTACTACGCTTAAGCTTGCTTGGATGATCTGGACAAACTGGAGACATAGGAGAGAAATTTTTAGGATCATCTAGGGAGAGAAAATGCTTTCTCTTAGAAGTATATTGGACAAGAGGGGGTTGTCCAAGAATTCTCTGAATAGCGTGAAGAAGGGAATGTTTTTGAAGGTTGCTTGGTATCAATTGAGTAAGCCTATTCCAAATACTATCGAAGCAGCGGTCAGCAGCTTCACAATTCTCTTCCTCTCATCATTGAGATCTTTAGGAGCACGACCTAATAAGAAGACATATTTCAACAAAAGAAAGTAATTTAAAAAAGCTGAAAATTATAATCAACTTACAAGGGGAAGAGAAGACTCTGCTAATGTTTGGAAAACAATTAAAAGAACTGTATCTCCAGTCTTTAAACATGCTTACTCCTTCTGAAATTAATTTCTTATGGGGGTCTACCCTGAAATTTTTGCAATTAAGATTGTTGCACTTGACCGACAGCACTAAGTAATTGAGAACATCAGCGCTTTAAGAAGGAATGCCTGATTCCAAAGCCATGAGCTCTAGGGAGATAAGATAAGTATATCCATTTGGTGATAGTTGAATAAGTGTTATGCTGAGGTGATTCGGGAATCAAGATAAGAAATCTGGGAATGGGATAAACCCACCTTACCAAATGTGGATGGCAGTATAAGCAAAATATCCTTTGGGGGAATTTGGATAGTATCACTATCACCAGGAGGAATAGATTCCACTCCTGTGATTCCGAAGTCATTGAGAATGGCGTCAACGTCATCTTGAGAAGATATCAGAGAATGTCTTGGCATAGCTTCAACCTTTTTTGATGAAGATTATGCTTCCGGATCTATATCTTTCGGGTTTCATTGAAATCTATTTCAAACCCATGATCCTTTTAGGTGAAACCATATTATTAAAAGTTATAATATGTTTCATTATTAACACCTTTTGAAGATGTCGAGAACCTATAACAATAATTCAAGCATCCACCAAAGTATATAATTCCATATCATGGAAAGAGTGTTAAAGCTAATTTGAATCATGGAACTTACTGAGCTTTCGATGATATCAAAGGGGTAGATGGAATAGAAACACTTAAACACACTCTTCGACGATGTCGGAAGGCCGGATTTTTTTTACAATTAATAGAAATAACTAACCCAGTAATACTAGTTTAAGTATATGTGTTGTTAGAACAATTAAAAACATTCCACAATCAAATCAAATAAACCGTTCGACAATGTCGAAACCCACATCTTTTATTTTGCTCAAAGAATTCAAATATTGCTGAAACACTACACTCTCATTAAGTCAAAAAAATTGGATCCAAGTGATTTTAATACAATTGAAAGGGCCTTAGAATGTTTCATTAGTGTTTGTATTGATAAAATGATAGATATATTCCTATTAACTATAATGGGTTTTGGGTAAGTCAAAAAGGGGAGGGTAGACTTTCAAAAGCATACAAATAACTAGGCTTGTCTCAAATTGTGGGGTTTCGATCAAGTCGAAAGGCTTGATAAGGTTTTCAACTTTAACAAAATGTACTATTTTCAATCCAGATGATGATAGGAAGTATAAATTTATGACTTTTAACAACTTCTAGAGTAATTCAAAATTAAGCATGATTTTCTCAAAATAAAGTCCAATGGCAAATTAAATTCACTTTTATATACATTAAGTTTTGAATCTTTAAAAAAAGTTGAGCTTTCAAAAGTATATGGTGTGTAGCCATTAAATTGAACCCTTTAAGATGACTTCGAAAGGTGTCAGAATATGTCGAAACATATTTTTTTCATTCAAAGAAGTCCATCTCTTGTTAACCCTATCAACCCTTCGAAGTGGTTCGCTTAAAAGTAGAAACATGGCTTCCTTTAGATCCCTTCGAAAGAGGTTGAAAAAGTATAGTGGAGTTAACCGCCTCAACCCCTTCGAAAAGGTTAAAAAGTCAAATTATACTATTGAGTTTTAACTTATATGACATAATCTTCTCTTTGAAGCCACTAGAAAAGAGTTTTATCCCTGATTCATTTTTACCCTAATGTTTTTAGATGTTAATAATTAAATGGGTTTGTACATGAATTTACATTCAACAACAATTAAAACCGCCAAATTTAAGTCTGAACCATAATTAATTCTGTATTTTTTTTAAAAAAGGGGTCTACCTAGACATGCTAGAATTGAACATAATAGAATTCATGCTTAGGTACGAACATAACAATGGCAAATAGCCCCAAATCTAATGAGTCTGAATTTCAATCAAAATTGACACCATAAAATTGAACGAAATAAGCATATAAATGAACCTAAGGATAATTTCATACAAGTAGGAAACTCGAATCATCTTCAAAAAATTAGAACAATAATACAAATTCGAACCTAAAGAATTTAAAATTGGAATTAAACGTATAAATCGGTTGTTAAGATAGAACAATGGATGCATACCTTCCAAACTCATGTTTACTAGAAGTAGGAATTTAGAAAGAAGTTAAAAAAATTTGTTCTTATTTTTAGTTTCTAATTGTAGGTAAATGAAAAGAAGGAAGAAGGAAGCGTGATTTATAAGCAAAATCCAAAGTGAAAGACTAACCGTTTGATCAAATTTAAATGAATGGCTAAGATCTATGTAAGAATACGAAAAGGCAGGAACTTCATGCTGAAAAAGTGAGGTGTCAAAATAGTTGACTTAAAAAGTCAAGAGCATCCCTTCGCTAGGGGGGAAGTGTTATCATTAGAAATCATGTTAACTTTGTAGAAACCATGGAGAACATAAAAGAAGGATTTACAAAGAGAGATAGAAATAACAGGATCTGTCGAAAGAGTCGAAGGGATGCTTCTGCAAATGTTAGATGTGCTATGAGCTTTTGAAGAGGTCGAAAGGGACAAACGCACCCCTTCGCATTAATTGTTTCCTTCTAAAACGATTGCTTCCACATGCAGGATAACGTTTTGAATGGGTTGAGAAATGCCTTTCGAAGGCAATATATTACAAGCTTCCATGTGCGTGCCAAACCTTTCGAGATAGTGAGTTTCGCCTTCATTCACATTCCACAAAAGAACATTTGGCCACAGCTACCCCTTCGACAGCATAGATTAGCTTTTCGAACCATTTGAGACCATTCACAATTGTAAAAGAAAGTTTACTTAAGTTTAATATGGCATTTCATACATCAGAGAATGGGGTTCCGCATCAATCAATAAGTATTCCTTCGAAAGCTACCTTCCACATTTAAACCCTCTACTATGTTCCAAACCCTTCAAATCCCAAAAGATTCACCTATCGACAAAATCAAAACCCATACCCTTTCCTACTTGTAAAGCATATCAACAAAAAAGTAGAGTGCATCTTCACCTTTGGACCAGCTCAAAAGCACTCAAGTTCAATTTAAAAGCAAAGGAGAAGGATGCCCTAATGTGAACAGTAACAAAAAGTCTCCAAGATATCCTTTCGACTAAGTCGAGGGGACCGATTCGAAAGGGGCCAACCTGCACCTATAAATAAGACCTGAGAGGTATGGTTTAATGGATCCAATTGAACTTATTCCTTACTTCCTTATTTTTTCTTTCTCTCTAGAAATTGTAAATCGTAATTATCAAATTAAACAGGGGGTTTTACTTTTTTTATTACTTAAGCTTCTAGCAATAAAGGAAAATATTATCAAACAAAGTATATTGCATTTCAGAATATATTAGCTGATTCAATGTTTTAATGTAGTTTAAGTTACTATTTGCTTATATCAATATGATCGAAAGGTTATCTCTCAAAGGAGTCGAAACTCTTTAATTCAAATAAAACCCTTAGATCATTAAGTCTTAACCACAAGTGTTGATAACGGCAGAAAATTCTATCAATTAGAAAACCGTCATTAAAAATATAATTGTTATAAAAACCACAAGCGCACATCGCGCAATTGTAGAACGTATGTGGATACAGGTCGATCTGCAGGGAAAAATTAAATTCTAATTATACTCAATCAAATTATCCCAAAGTTTTGAAGTGAATTTAAATTAAGAAAAATTATAGATAATAAACTTGAGCAAAGGTGAATAAAACTATATGATTAAAGAATAATTTAGAGGCAAATCCACTTCCAATCCTTCATATAAATCAACACAAAATTCGTTTATAATCTCTCATTAAAATATCAAGAAGAAATAATAAATGTGCTTATTATAAGTATGATTTATTTGTGCTATTAATTAGCATAACTTAAATCATCAAACTCTAATACGCCATTCAAGTCTATTTAAAGCATGATCTATTTACTATTAATTAGTAACATAGACCATCAAATTTTTATTCTAGTTTGACATTCATTATCAAAATCACTTAGACAAATGATCAAATACTTATGTTTAAAATGGAGTTAAGCATAGCCTATTTGAGATGTCACATAGGCTATCAAAATTCAATAAAAAAGAAATATAAACCGCCATAATTCATAATTTCCATTAAGCACATATGAGAGACCACAAATGAAATAATTGTGTTAATTTAATATGTTTTATGGGAGCTTCATTAACTCTAAATTAAAAGGGTTTAGCTACTCATATTCGAAAATGTGTTAACATAAAATGATTTCAACATAAAAAAGGAAAATGAGAGCTAATTAAAAGAAAAGAGAGCTAACTACTTGCATGAACTAAAATCAATCTAGTTAAAAGAATTAGGTATGTGCTACTAATATTAAACAAGAGAAGCATAAACTAAATATGAGGGTGTTACCCAGTATCCTGCCCAGCTATATTTAATTGATTGCACAAGACAGATTCGACTGTCATCTAGGAGGATGACCATGGAGCAATTGCTGTATGACCTAAAAGTAGAGTTCAGATGGTCATTTGAAGTCAAGATTGAATGGAATTGGTATATAAATGATGCAACATGCTACAAATATGGAAGTTAGCTTGGATAAGCAAGAGATTGGCATAGCTTGGTAATACCCTTGGTATCGACATTGTTAGTTATGAGGTGTCGGCATGTATGAAGTATTACATGGATCAACATAAGTAGAAGGGCATGGATCAACATGATTGGATAAGCAGATGGATTGCCATAGCATGTAAAAGGGATCGACGGAGTTTGATAGGTGATAGCGATTGGCATACTTGAGTCAACTATAAGAGATAAGCATAATCCATTTAGATGGGTTTGGTATGAATAACCTCCAAGTGAATGTAAACCAATGATCAAGCAAAAGCATGAGTTCCACTTGTCTAAACAACATGATATTTCAAGTAACAACATATCTAAACATGAAGAAGCCAGCATAGGGACCGCTGCCCTAGAATTGACCAGTGAAGGGATCGGTACCGATCCCTATTCATTAGGATTTGGGCCTAGCCACCCCTCTAGTGGGCCCTTATGGATTATAAGGTCCTGTAGCTAAAGTTTCAGAGAGATTGGTGGTAGCCTTCACTTATAAATACTGGCCTAGGGGGTCATTCTGAGGATCTTTACGATACCGATTACATTGGTCTTTATTGTAATCAAGTTGTCTCCAAATGTATTGCTGTTTGCTACTGTAATCAAACTATTCATGAATCAATAAAGAGAATCTTCATGGTAGACGTATGCATACAACGTTGAACCACTATAAATCCTTATTTTCTTAATTGTTTTATTGATTTGCTTGTTAGTTTATTATATTCCTCTATTTTAATTTTACTTTCTTCATTTATTTTACTACATAAATCTATTCTTGGGTGTTTGTGACCAATTTGGTTGCAAACATTTTATTGCCTTCACTGAGAACTTATTTCTCAGCCTATTAGAATCCCATTTGTTGCTACTGGATTGGGCAAATCCTTTGAAGGAGATCCACAGCTATCTTCGTAAACTTTCTTACGCTACTTATATTTACAAAAATCTAAACAAGGAGATTGAAAATGGTGAGACATACCAGGTCCACTTCTTAGAATGTTGATGGAAATGAGAGTCCTGGTACTCAACAAGGAGGCCCAAGCAACCAACCTACAAACTCGAATGCCGATCTGGTTGAAGTTCAGAACCTTACTAATTCTATAACTTGATTTGAATTTCATAATCTGATGAGAGAGTTGATGGAAATCCATTGACAATTAAATGAGCAAATTCATACCAATATTAGCTTAATGAACTAGATTACCCAACAACAGTGTGGGAAGGCCAGAAGGGATCCCACACCTTACTCAACATCGAAAAGTTCAAGCTCCTCGGATGAATACTAGAGACTTAGGCATTGCAGGTTTAAAGGAGATCACGTAAAAACGTTGAAGCATCGCTTGGTAGACCAATATGGTCTTCCAATACTGATCGGTATCGATCCCTCCCTAGGGATCGGTGCTGATCCCTCCTCCAGAGGAGGGATTTCCCCACTACACTTAAGGAATCATGTTGTTTAGTTCTTCTTGGAAGTTCTGATGCTGGAGCTCAATCGAATGCCGACTAGGTACTCTACCCGAATGGCAAGGAGATAAATGTTCAAGGAGCGGATCTAGAGGATGGTGAACAAAGAAAGCATGAAACGACCCGTAGACATTGACCGGACCATTCACATGAGGTAGAGTGTGATCACCGCGAGGTACCACCCATCCATACGCCAGACTTATCGGCAATGATTAGAAAGTTGATGAGAGAAAATCAAGGCTTGACTAATGATGACTGGGAATCTTGAGAAGCCTTACCCTGTTTGTTGATAACGTTCTGAATGCGTAATGCCTAAGGATGTTCAACATGCCATCAACGCCTGCCTATGTAGGATAAACTAACCCCAGGTAGCATATCATGAGATACGAATGATTGATGGATTATGCGAGAGCTAACGACGCAATAAAGTGCAGATGCTTTCCCCTAACCCTTTCTCTGATAGCAATGATGTGGTTCATGAGACTACCTCCATGGTTAATTTTGAGATTCGATGAGTTGGCAACCAAGTTTGTGGAGCAATTTTGAATGCACGCAGTTCATCCTAAAGACATGATGTCCATTTGCAGTGTGATCCACGTCCCAGGGGAATCGTTGAAAGATTACATGGAGAGATTTTATACTGCCGCTAAGGAGGTTAGTGACCCAATGATCATGCTATAATCATGGCTGCAATGAGATGGATTGATATGGAATCTGAGTTTGGCGACTAGCTGGCTGGAAAACCACCTGCCACGTTGGAGTGCTTCTATTCAAAAGCAGCTCAATTTTTGAAGATGGAGGAGGCCAGGTCCTCCAGGTAAAAGAACGTTGCAGGATCAAATGGAGAAGTAGCACAGAGTAATATTGTAATAAAACGGTCCGAGGACAGCTTTGGGAAAGTCGAAGTGAATGTTAAGAATAAGCCAAATCAACAAAGAAAGAGATAAGAATTGAGAGCGGAAGAGGAATTTTCAGAGATTAAAGCCTAAGATTCCAATATATGAAAATTATTCACCATCTAAACATGTCTCTATAGAACATTTATCTATCTACTTGGAATACCATGCAGCATAGGAAGCCGCAACCAAATGAGTATCAGAGAGACAGTATCAGACCAAGAAGTATTGTCGATTTCACAAATGTTATGGGAAAAAGGCGAATGAATATAGGTACTTCCAATATGTCACAAAAAAATTGGTTTGTGAAAAGAAGTTGCAATGGTTTGTGAAAACTCCGCAGGATGGAAGACAGGGGACATCCGACCCCAATTGAGGACAAGCTCCACGTAGGACTGAGGAGCCTGCATGGTCCAGTGGAAGCATGGTGATTAATATGATAGTTAGGGGACCGCACCCTACGGGAAGGAGTTGGCAAGAGGTGGAGCGTTATGCTAGCACGATAAGGCATATAGATTTTGAATGCTATTTGAATACGGAAGATGGAACTTTGACAAAATAGCAGCACACCATGATGAATGATATTGTGTTTAGAAGCAGGAATGCAAACAAAGTAGAGGCTCCAACAATTGACCCGATGGTCATTTCAGCCATGATTTGTCCTGCGTTAGCAAGAAGGATTTTGATTGATTGTGAAAGTTCAGTGAATATAATCTTCCAAAAGGTGATGATCAGATGAGAATGGGGGCCAAAGATTAGAAACCATTTAAAGCTCTTATTCATGGTTTTAATGGAGTTCAAACCGAGGCAGTAAGATACGTGGAATTACGTATCAGATTGGGAGAAGGTGAACGAAGGAGAGTGTGAATCTTACCGTTTATTGTTTTGGATGTTGACTCTCCGTATAATGTTTTTCTAGGCCGACCGAACCTGGCTGAATTCCAAGCTGCTCTTTCCCTATAGTGCTTAACTCTAAAGTTTCCAACGGATAATGGTGCAGGAGTTGTTTATGGTGATCAGGCAATCGGACATGCCTATTATGTAGCTGAGTTAAGGCAAGCTCAGCGTATGGAGAAGGGAAAGGGTGTGGACAAAGCTGTCCGCATCTAAACTACTGAAGAATGACAACCATCACCTGGGATTAGGCTTGAGCACCATGGTCAGTTCTATAGAGATATAGATCCGAGAGATGATGAAGAGGAGCCTAACGAGATCAAGGCTGCATCAGCTAAGCTGACGATTAATATCACGGTTAGCCACGATGACCCACCACGAGTCTTAAAAATTGGGTCATAGCTCAGCCCCCTGATGATTGAAGAACTTGTTGGTTTTCTTTGTGTGAATCTAAATGTACTTGCTTGGACTCACATTGACATGTGTGTAATCTCACTTGCTGTTGCAAGCCATGCATTGAATATTGATCTAAAATATGTTCTGGTGAAGCGAAAAAAACAAGGCATGGATACCTAGAGATCTGCCACAGGGTTTATCCACGATGCCCTTTTTCCTGAATGGGTATCTAACCCCGTACTTGTGAAGAAGGCAAATGGAAAATGGAGAGAAAGTGCATTGATTATTCAGATATGAACAAAGCATGTCCAAAAGATTGTTTTCCCCATCCCAGGATTGATTAGCTAGTTGATTAGACCGCCGGATACGAATTGTTATAAATTGCGGATGTGTATTCGGAATATAACCAAATCTTGATGCATATCCCCGATCAGAAGCACACCAGTTTTATTACAGATGTTGGGTTGTATTGTGACATAGTAATGCCATTTAGATTGAAGAATTCCAAAGCAACCTATTAGCGCTTGGTTAAAATGATGTTTAGGGATTAGATTGGAAAGACAATGGAAGCGTACGTGGATGGTATGCTCATGAAGTCATGACGATCAAGGGACCACATCAAAGACTTGGCTGGAATATTTGACATCCTTCGATATTACAGGATGAAAATCAATCCTTTGAATGTACGTTCGGCGTTGCATTAGGAAATTTTTTGGGCTTTATTGTCAATGCTCGTGGAATAAAATCTAATCCAGAGAATATTCAGACTATCTATGATATGCAGGTGCCAAGAACCATCAAACAAGTGCAAAGTCAAAAATGGGAAGGTTTCCGCTTTAAGTAGATTTACCTCCAAAGCTACTGACAAATGCTTTCCTTTCTTTGATCTGATTAAAAAGGGAAATACCTTTAAATGGAAACGGGACTGTAAAGTCGCATTCCAAGATTTGGTGAATCATTTGGAGAGACCCTCTATCTTGTCAAAACTGATATATCATGGGGAGTTTTTCATTTATTTGGCTGTATCATCGCACGCTATAAGTGCCTCCTTGGTTCATAAGGAAAATTAGATGCAAAGGCGTATATGTTACGTTAGTAAATGATTGACAGAAGCAGAAAGAAATTATCCAAAAATAGAGAAATCGACGTACTGCTTGCTAATTTCATCATGGAAGCTTCGGCCGTACTTTCAGACACATCCGATCAATATTTACACCAACCAGCCATTATGACAGGTCCAACAGTGACCTAAGACATCTGGAAGGTTACTCAAGTGGAACATTGAGCTCAGCTATTTGATATTACTTATCTCCCTCAATGAACTATCCAGGGATAGGCTTTGGCAGACTTTACAGTTTAATGTGCAGGACGATCTTCCAGAAGTAAGTGAAATCCATACTGTACAATGGAAGTTATATATTGATGGTGCATCCAATGATCATTGGTTTGGAGCTAAAATTATGCTTGTAACTACTGAAAATTGGTCGATTTATTATGCTCTGAAGCTTGATTTCCAAACGACAAACAATAAGGCTGAGTATGAAGCTTTGGTATTGTACTTAAATTGCTAAAGAACTTGGAGTTAAATCTCTTGGAATCTTTTATGATTCACATTTGATGGTGTATTAATTTAGAGGAGACTACCAGGCTAAGGGACAACGACTTGCCTCTTATCTTACCCGAGTTCAGGAGTTGTTGACAAAATTTGAACGCTATGACATTTCACATATTCCACATGATCAAAACAGAGAGGCTGATTCATTGGCAAAGTTCACTAGTACTGGTGATGCACAGCAGAAGGGATGCTGCTTGAAGTATTAGATACCCCAAGTACAAACATAATGAAAATCGATCAAGTACTGGAGGCGGAATCTGAAAGGGAATTGTGGATGACTCCAATTAAAGAATATTTACCGCACGGGATCCTTCCTGATAAAAGAAATGATAAGAGACAGGCCCTTCACAAAGCTTCATGATATATGATGCAAGAAGGAGTCATATATAGGAGAGGTTTCTCAGTCTCTCTACTTCGGTATATTGCTCGTGATGAGATAAAACGTGTTTTGAAAGAAGTTCATGTAGGAGAATGCAACGATCACATTGGGGGAAAAAGTCTAGCAAAGAAGATACTCTGTGACTGGCCATACTCCATTCGCCCTCACTATGGGCTTACAGAACCACTCATAAGTCCATGACTGACCATATTCCATTCGCCCTCACTTACGGTTCAGAAACCGTTATTCTTGTCGACCTCGAAGTCCCTTCTCATCGAGTGTCTTACTACGATCCCAAAGTAAATCGAGATCTTCTCTTAGAATCTTTGGACTTTATAGATGAGAAGCGCGAGGTAGCTGATCTGAGGGCAACCACACACCGACACCGAGTTGCTCACTATTCCAACAATAAAGTTCACCCGAGAACCTTCGAAATTGGCGATCTCAACCTAAAATGGGTTTTTCCTGCCCCGACACTCATGAATCCAATTTAGGAAGGATCATATGTAATTGGACAGAGGCTTGGAGAAGGAACTTTCAAGCTAGCGACTGTCGATGGCATTTGTAGCGCCCCACCCCGAGACTCATCTTAACAAAGAGAATTAACGAGTAATTATGTCTACTAAAGTGGAGAATAGGGCTGGTTAAGGGAGACCATGTATACTTTTATCTTAGACATCTACTAAATGCTTCGATAAATGCAATATGATTTTTTTCCTATCTCAAGTGGATCGACATACCCAGTAAATGCTTAATTTAAAACTATAGGTGGCTAACGGATCTATCTGAACAAAATACAATAATTAAAAACACATCACAGAATAGTAATCAATACCATATATATACATATACACTGATATATGTTCAGTACAATACAATATGAATGCAACAAAGGTGGTACTCGACCACACCATATAAATCGAATCAAATATAACTACATCAGAGTATGCGAAAGAATAGAAACTACTCAGGAGAAAGAAGAGCTGATATCCAACATCAACTTCAAGCTAAGTCCAATAGATGATACCTGAAACAACTTGGTCAGACCCGAGTGAAAACACACGGGTCAGGCTAGCTAAAATCATCAGTTAAACAGAATAATCGATAAGTATAAGTAGGTGCAAGCTATGGTATCCTTCTTCTTAAAGGATGTCATACCCTAAACAGGGTTTCAACATCATAAGAAAGGACAACATCTCTTCTTGGAAAGTAGAAGAGATAATGATGATAAAGTCAGACGTAAGTGGCATAACTGACACTTAAGCAAATGGAACACCGGCGAGCAAAGTTTTAAAGATAAGACTCAATAAACGTCGCTTTCGCCTCATATCATCGGTGGTATAAAGGAATACAGATAATGAGTTCAAATGATTCAACTATCTTCTTAGAAGTGGTTGTCAATATAACAATACATCAAAGGTACATATCCTTCATACATAGAATAAAACGCATATGGATGTGCCTCATCTCATTGGCACATCCCAAGGACCATTCAAGAAAATATAAACCCAATCATAAAAGAAGCTATTATACTTATTCATACCTCATCTCATCGGTATGAATATAGATACATCTCAAATCCATTACTAAAACTCATCATAAAAGATTCTTCATCATCATTTATACCTCATCTCATCAGTATAAATATATAAATACATCTCAACTCCATCTTAACATCAAGTAGTCTATAAAATCATCAACTCATCAATCCATAATGCAAATAACTCAATCAAAGAGTAACATTATAAATGATCTCACCATATATGTATACATCTCATCTGGGACTAGGCTATCAATGTAATAATCATCTAAGGACAGTGAAGTCTAAAACATCAAAACTTAAAGAAATCTCAGATTGGCCAGATCCTCGATTGCATGTCGAAGCAATACTACGCATGCTACATCGTCACTACACTACTATTTGGTAACATAAACATCGTGATGACTGGAGTCAAATAACATCTTAACATCGTGAACATCATGAGTGATTATAGTCTATAACATCATAATGACTCCCAGTCATAAAGACCCGAGTTAATAACATCGTGATGATCGGAGTAGCGACTACATCGTGGTGACTCCAATCGAGTACTCATGGTCTGTAGTACTATTAAACATCATGAATGTGTCTCAACTTCTCAAATATGAACCCAATAGGTGTTAACATATTTCCCTTACCATACGTTTGCACTTAACGGTTTACTAGCCGTTAGTTGGTACCACACTAGTAAAACATCATAAACATCAGAAAAATATACTCAGCCTTATCTCATTGGCGAGTAAATACAATACTATGTTTGTCTCATCTCATCGACAAGTACTAGTGCATCGTGAATTATATTATCTCATCGACAAGTAAAAATCATCATAATACATCTCAACGTGTAAAATCATCATAAAGAAGCTTACCTCATCTCATCGGCAAGTAAAATAACATCTAGATGGTTATTTATAACCATAATTCCAATTAGGAATTTCTAGCTCTTAATTCACCTCATTTCATCGAAGACTAAGAAACACATCTTAAAATGGTCCTTCATCGAATATACTCCTGAATTGGAGTTCTCGGACCATATAATCTACCAAAATTTAATAACATCTTAAATCATCTCAAATAGTTCATCGAAAGGGTTTCGATCATATAAGTCCGATATTAAGCGATAAAGCAAATCCATATGTCCCATACCACATGTTTTACTTTACCGTTCAATTTTCTTTCTTATATGTCCGAAATTCATAAAAATAAGTAATTTTGTTTATGAAATAATTTTATTAGAGAAAACATAAATTTAAAACGATTTTCCGAAAATGATTATTAAAACCAATATTTAAAATTCCATTATTGTAGGAAATAAATCTATCTTCATTCAGAAAAAATGATAATTTGAAATGTCCAGGTATTTCAGAAATGGTTTAGTGAAAACCGTTCTCGAAAGCAATGAAAACTAAGAGGGATATCTCAAAACCGATAACTTGAATTCAATACGAATTCAATTCAAATTTAACCCAAAATCAATTCAAATTCCATTTAAATTTGAATTTCAAATTTTCCAAATATAGCTAACCTGCTGATAGGCGTCATAGCTCTCAAAATATCGCAAAAACATCATCAAACCGAAGAGAATGAGCGCAAAAACGAACCATACAATTCTAAGGTCAACGATTGTTGTTGATGTCATTTTGCTCTCAGGTTAGCAACACACAACCATAATATCGACCAAGCAAACTTCAAAAATTTCAGAAAACACAACGAATGAAACTTATAGCAATGACCTAAGCTTTTCGAAACATCCAAAATTATCAAATTCGGATAAGAAACGAAGAAGATAAAGCCAATTTCGTTTCAGTTTCAAACACAGAGCAAATAATAGTTTTGCTCTCGCGATAGCAGTAAAAAAACCGATTCTAACATAGCTAACCTCAAAATTATAGAAAACTCAAGGAGTGAAAGTTATAGTACATGAATTACGGTTTATGGAACATTAAAAATTATCCAATTTGGATCAAAAACGAGAAAGATATAGCTCAAACAATATCATATTCAAACTCAGGAAATTCTATCAAAGACATAACTGTACTTGCGCTTTCAAATCAGTTTTAGGTCAACCAAATAGTAAAATATCAAAATGCAACCTGAAGGGAAATTATTCCTTAATGAATGTAGTTTTTTGAAATTTTTTTGACCTAAATCGGATAAGAAATGAGCAACTTATGGCTAAAACACTTCTTTGGCCTGTGATTATTGCTGCTGTCAATTTGCTCACGGGACAGCAACAAACAAGCACGATTTTGATCAAGAAAACGTCAAAATTTTAGAAAACTAAAAACAAGAAACTTGTAGATCTATGTCCGCGATTTTCGGAACATCCAAGATTATTGAATTTGGTTATGAAATGAAAGAGTTATGACCAAAACAAAGTGGCTAACAGAAATCAGGAAACAAAAAGAATAAGAACCAGAAAGAATAACATATACAGTAAACAATTTTGCAAATTTTCTCGTAGGAACTTTAATTTTGGATAAAAATCATGAGCTTATACTCACCTCAGCGATTTAGCAAAGATTTTGATAGCAAGAAGCGAACTTTGGAGGAGAATTGGAGCTTCAAAGACATATAAAAGCTAAAACAAATACATGCACATCAATAGAAATTGGTTACAGACAATCCACACCTAATTCTAAGATTTTTGATGAAATCTTTGGGTATTGGTGGAGGTTACCTTCTCTAATCTCTCTATTTGATTGATTTAATTCTTGAATTTGCAGAGATTTTGAGTGAAAATTGATTTATAAGAAGGAAGCAATTGATTTTCTCTTCTTTTTATCTATCTTATGTATACGGATGTTTTGAGAAGGAAGAAGAAATCAACGTAATGTTAATTTCCTCTTACTAGAAATTTCTAGATAATGTGTTTTTGGTTTTAAATCCTTACCCATTTAGCCCAAGACTTAAATACTTAGTGAAAATATAAAGCTATGTACATATTTATCCTATTTTAACATGATATATATATATATATATATATATATATATATATATATATATCTTCTTTTACATTTTAAAGTCAAGTAAAATCTATACAACAGATGTATGTAACAAAAAAAAATTATTGTATGAAAAAAAATTATTTTGACAGTAAAAAGTTATTTTTATAAATAAAACCCTATCTTTGACAATATTTTACAAATTACACTATTTTAGTGTAAAAACACTATTTTTAATGCAATAACTCAAACAATTTTTTTTTCGTGTCAAATAAATTGTAATAAATCATTCTAACACTTTTAATCATCAAAATAATTTTTCCAAACAATATTTCATCTTTTATTTAATAAAATACATAATTTCTTCAAATATACTCTTTCTAAAATCAATAAAAGGTTAATTCTGATAATTTTTTCAATATTGTTGTATTTACCCAAATAAAGTTGCACTTTGATTATTTTCTACTCAAATTCTCAAAATAAAGTTTTCAAAACATTATTTTCATTACTTTAGATTTATTTCAACAATTTAACATTGAAATACATCACCTAATTAACTTATCAGCTCCAAACTAATAAATACCTAATATTTCAATTTATTTAAACCAAATACTTATCCAATTCATTTTTAAAAACAATATTAAATTATAATTTACATTATAATTTAATATTAATGGTAATCTCCAAAATCTCGGGTTGTTACAGACTCCCCCTCTTAACAAAATTTCATCCTCGCAATTTCTAGAGGAAAAAAGCTGTAAACAATGCATCAATTTCATTAATCGAACAAAATCTAGATAAGCATGAGACGAAATTCCTCATCTCCTATTAAGATGGAGGCAAAGAAAAAATAAATTGCTTGGTTATTCTATAAACTTCCCCGAACATCTATATAGGGATAACTGGATTCTAGAAATATTCCAAGCGACAATTCAATATTTTGAAGGCACCTCACCTTCGTATAAGAATGCAAAGGTAAAAAAATACCTCGCAAAATCCACTAAGAGTGAGTGATCCTAAAAAAAATAGAATTAAGTTGAGATTTAGCATAACTTGACTCCAAAGTCAAGTCATCAAAGAAATCATCAACCCACTTTTCCATATTTCACAATGGAAAATCAAATCGATAAAAGAATGAGCATCAAGAAGGATAGAAAAACTCAAAAGCAGGTAGTTTCTTCAAGGGCCATCAACCTCAGTGACTACAATAATGCGATCATTCGAGTATTGCATTAAGGCAATAGAAACACAAATAATCAAATTACCCTAGAAAGATGGGTATGAACACAATTTTTTTATAGCTTAAGGATTCATTATTTAGAAAAATAAAATCTTAATTTTTTCTTTACTAGAAGAATTCTTAAACTTTTAACATGGCTTCTCAATTAGAAGTAATTTTAATCCTATACTCTCTTACTTCATAAAGATAAATTTCCACAAACAATTCTTGTAAGTCTAACCCAAAATAAAGTTTGAAATCTTATTCCAAATTTTCTTTAACACTACTAAGTCATTCAAATAAAATTTTAGGCTCCAATCTTTAAGGTATAGAATTTCCACTTCAATCTTATTAACTTTATTATCATGTCTGATTGTCTCATCCTAGAATTTAGGAAATTCCTATCGATAACATTGATCAAGCGCATCGACCAGAATTTTAAAACACTTGATGGACTACCCAACATGAAAGTAAATCATTTTATCTTTACTCTTTTTTATTAAACCACTTAAATAGTTTAAAAACAATCTTCAAATCCTCTTATAACTTTTCTCTTAAAACATCCAATGTATATAATATAGATTCTAAAATCTCAAAATATACTTTCAATAATATAGCTCAAGAACATTCAACATATTCTCATCTTTATAGTTTCAAAGTAAATAAATAAATAAATGGCATTGCCTCGCCATTGAATCTCTAATAAATAGATATATCCGTTGGCTGCAGAGTCGATCGAACGATCAAAACTGCCTTGCCACTCTGATACTCATCTCTAAAATCCATGGCTGCTATTACCATTCAAAAATAAATTTAATACATAATCTTAAAATATTATTTTCAAAATCTCAATTTTTTTACATATATCCTGAAGCTCAAATTTCTCCAAAAACTCATATTTATATAGCTTCAAAACTCAAACCAAAGAGCATCAAGAGAATGCATTAAGATATTCCTAGAATACTTGATTCTCAAAATCATCAAAAGGAGACAGAGTGTTCGTCAATCTTACGATGCCATGAGCTATTCCCAAAAATCATCAAGATACAAGATAAGAAAGATATTCTTCTCAGAGGAGAAGAAGCACACAATCCACGAATCACTACTTCAAACAGAGTAATGCTACAATGGATAAAATTGATTGAGTATCTAAAAAGAACACTCAAACGAAGCTTAATGATAAACTCAACCAAGCTTGAACATTCTAGAAACTCAACTCATTCCTCAGTGGATATCCTCGTAGAAGGATAACCGAAGAGCTAAGAGCCAGGAACAAGGTTACCTCAACAATCGATTGCCCGATTGGATGTCAAATTGAAACAGACTCAAAAAACACAACAAAGTCACCATGACTAGAATTTGAGATATATCATCAACATATCGATACTCAAGAGCGAATACAGAAACTTCCAAAATCATCATTAACATTCCAAAGTGATAGAAATAATAAACCAATCAAATTAGGATGCCTGCATAAATATAGGTTCCTATAACAACAAAAGGATTGGACTTTAGGTCAAATAAGTCAATCCATCTCAAATCAGATACATCTCAAGATAGTGAGTAATAAACAAATAATCACTAAAGCAGAAACAAATAGAGAACTCAGAATGCTCACAACTAGCCAATCATTGTGGATCCCTTTAATAGGATTCATAACTCTCAAAGGAATGCAACAAGAATGCTCAAAGAAATCAATCAGCTCCCTCAATATGAACTTACTCGTATCAACAAAAATAAGAATAGAATAATCCCAAATAAGATTTTATATAAGACAAGATGACATCAAACTATATTATGGAATACTACGAAATAAAATATATCTATATTCCTATACATATTCCATCTCAACAATCCCAAAACTCAAAAAATAATCAAGGCTCGATTCGAAAACAAGCTTGAGTAAAGGACAATGATTCACTCGTATTGTATTTTGATATATCATGATATATGTACTGTTCTGTGTTCATTCTACTTTGTTCTAACCTGGCTCTAATACCAAGTTGTAGCACCCCACCCCGAGACTCATCTTAGTAAAGAGAATTAACTAGTAATGCTGTCTACTAAAGTGGAGAATAGGGCTGGTTAAGGACGACCATCTATAATTTTGTATTAAACATCTACTGAAAGCGTCGATAAATGCAATACAATTTTTTTCTATCTCAAGTGGATCGACATACCCAGTAAATGCTTAATTCAAAACTATAGGTGGCTAAGGGATCTAGCAGAACAAAATACAATAATTAAATGAAAATCACATCACAGAATAGTAATCAATATCATATATATACATATACACTGGTACATGTTTAGTACAATACAATATGAATACAATAAAGGTGGTACTCGACCACACCATATATATCAAATCAAATATAACTACATCAGAGTATGCAAAAGAACCGAAACTACTCAAGGGAAAGAAGAGTTGATATCCAACATCAACTTCAAGCTAAGTCCAATAGATGATACCTGAAACAACTCGGTCTGACCCGAGTGAAAACACACGGGTCAGGCTAGCTAAAATCATTAGTTAAATAGAATAATCAATAAGGATAAGTAGGTGAAAGCTATGGTATCCTTTTTCTTAAAGAATGCCATGCTCTATACAGGGTTTCAACATCATAAGAAAGGACAACATCTCTTCTTGGAAAGTAGAAGAGATGATGATGATTAAGTCATACTTAAGTGGCATAACCGACACTTAAGCAAATGGAACATCGGAGAGCAAAGTTTTAAAGATAAGACTCAATAAACATCGCTTTCGCCTCGTATCATTGGTGATATAAAGGAATATGGATAATGACTTCAAATGATTCAACTATCTTCTTAGAATTTGTTGTCAGTATAACAATACATAAATGGTACATATCCTTTATACATAGAGTAAAACGCATGTGGATGTGCCTCATCTCATTGGCACATCCTAAGGATCATTCAAGGAAATACAAAACTCAATCATAAAAGAAGCTATTATACTTATTCATACCACATTTCGTCGGTATGAATAAATATACATCTCAAATCCATCACTAAAACTCATCATAAAAGATTCTTCATAATCATTTATACCTCATCTCATCGGTATAAATATATAAATGCATCTCAACTCGATATTAACATCAAGTATTTACAAAATCATCAAATCATCAATTCCTAATGCAAATAACTCAATCAAAGAGTAACATCATAAATGATTTCACCATATATGTATACATCGCATCTGGCACTAGGCTATCAATGTAATAACTATCTAATGACGGTGAAGTCTAAAACATCAAAACTTAAAGAAATCCCAGATTGGCCAGATCCTCGATTGCATGCCGAAACAATGCTACGCGCGCAACATTGTGAGTAGCACTACTATTTGGTACCATAAACATCGTGATGATTGGAGTAAAATAACATCATAATGGCGCTCGGTCACAAAGGCCCGAGTTAATAACATCGTGATGATCGGAGTAGCAACTACATCGTGATGACTCCAATTGAGTATTCGTGGTATGTAGTACTAGTAAACATCGTGAATGTGTCTCAACTTCTGGTATAGGAAGCCAATAGTTGTTAATGTATGTCCCATACCATACGTTCGCACCTACCGGTTTACTAGCCACTAGTTGGTACCACAATAGTAAAACATCAGGAAAATATACTCAGCCTCATCTCATTGGCGCGTAAATACAATACTATGCTCGTCTCATCTAATTGACGAGTACTAGTGGCATCATGACTTGTATCATCTCATCAACAAGTAAAAATCATCATAATACATCTCAACATCATAAAATCATCATAAATAAGCTTATCTCATCTTATCGGCAAGTAAAATAATATCTACATGGTTATTTATAACCATAATTCCAATTAGAAATTTCTTGCTCTTAATTCACCTCATTTCATCGACGATTAAGAAACACATCTTGAAATGGTCCTTCATCGAGTATACTCCTAAATTGGAGTTCTCGGGCCATATAATCTACCCAAAATTTAATAACATCTTAAATCATCTCAAACGGTTCATGAAAGGGTTTCGATCGTATAAGTCCGATATTAAGTGATAAAGCAAATCCATGTATCCCATACCACATGTTTTACTTTACAATTTGATTGTCTTTCTTATATGTCCGAAATTCATAAAAATAAGTAATTTTATTTATAAAATAATTTTATTAGAGAGAACGTAAATTTAAAAAGATTTTCTGAAAACGATTATTAAAAGCAATATAAAAATTCCTTTATTATAGGAAATAAATCTATCTTTATTTAGAAAAATGATAATATTTCAATAATTAGTGAAAACTGTTCTCGAAAGCAATGAAAACTAAGAGGGATATCTCAAAAACGATAACTTGAGTTCAATACGAATTCAATTCAAATTTAACCAAAAATCAATTCAAAATCCATTTAAATTTGAATTTCAAAAATTTTCAAATAAGCTAGCCTATTAACAGGCATCGTATCTCTTAAAATATCTCAAAAACACCATCAAAACTAAAAAGAATGAGAGCAAAACCGTGCTAATACAATTCTAAGCTCAAGGATTGTTGTTGCTGTCATTTTACTCTTAGGGTAGCAACATATAACCATAATTTCGACCAAGAAAACTTCAAAAATTCTAGAAAATACAATGAATGGAACATATAGCACACGACCTAAGCTTTTTAGAACATCCAAAGTTAACAAATTCGGATAAGAAACGAAGAAGATAAAGCCAATTACGTTTCAGTTTAAAACACAAAGCAAATAATAGTTTTGCATTCGGGATAGAAGTAAAAAAATTCGATTTTGACAAATCTAAACTTAAAATTACAGAAAAATCAATAATGAAAGTTGTATTACATGAATTGTTCTTTCTGGAACATTAAAATTTTTCGAATTCTGATAAAAAACGAGAAAGATATTACTCAAACAATATCAGATTCAAACTCCAGAAATTCTGTCAAAGACATAACTATACTTCTGCTTTCAAATCTATTTTAGGACAGCCAAATAGTAAAATATCGAAATGCAACCTTTAGGGAAATTATTCCTTATTGAATGTAGTTTGCAGCAAACAAAATTTGACCTAAATCGGACAAGAAACGAGTAACTTATGGCTAAAACACTTCTCTGGCCTATGATTATTGCTGCTGTCAATTTGCTCTCGGGACAGCAGCAAACAAGCATGATTTTGATCAAGAAAACATCAAAATTTTTGAAAATGAAAAAAAGTAACTTATAGATCTATGTCTATGATTTCCAAAACATCCAAGTTTATTGAATTTGGTTAAGAAATGAAAGAGTTATGGCCAAAACAAAGTGGCTAACAGAAATCAGGAGACAAAGAGAATAAGAACAAGAAAGAATAACATATACAATATACAATTTTGCAAATTTTCTCTCAGGTACTTTAATTTTTGGATAATAACTTGTGAGGTTGTACTCACCTCAGCGATTTAGCAAAGATTTTGGTAGCAAGCAGCGAACTTTGGAGGAGAACTGGAGCTTCAAAGACCTATAAAAGCTAAAACAAAGACATGCACATCAATAGAAATCGGTTACAGATAATTCATACCTAATTCTAAGATTTTTGATCAAATCTTTGGGTATTGGTGGAGATTACCTTCTCTAATCTCTCTATTTGCTTGATTTAATTCTTGTATTTGCAGAGATTTTGAGTGAAAATTGATTTATAAGAAGGAAGCGATTGATTTTCTCTTTTTTTCTATGTTCTGCATATGGATGTTTTGAGAAGGAAGAAGAAATCAACGTACTGCTAATTTCCTCTTACCAGAATTTTCTAGATAATGGGTTTTGGGTTCTAAATCCTTACCCATTTAGCCCAAGACTTAAATACTTAGTGATATAAGGCTATGTACATATTTATCCCATTTTAACATTATATATATATATATATATATATATATATCCTTTTACATTTTAAAGCCAAATAAAAATCTATACAACAGATGTATGTAAATAAATAAATTATTATATGAAAAAAATTATTCGACGGTAAAAAGTTATTTTTATAAAAAAACCCTGTCTTTTACAATATTTTAAAAATTACACCATTTTAGTGAAAAAAACACTATTTTTAATGCAATAACTTAAACAACAATTTCTTTCATGTCAAATAAATTGCAATAAATCATTCTAACACTTTTTAATCATCAGAATATTTTTTCCAAACAATATTTCATCTTTTATTTTAATAAAATATATAATTTCTTCAAATTTCCTCTTTTTCAAATCAATAAAAGCTTAATACTGGCAGTGCTTTTCAATATTGTTGTATTTACCCAAATAAAGTTGCACTTTGGTTATTTTCTACTCACATTCTCAAAATAAAGTTTTTAAGACTTTATTTTCATCACTTTAGATTTATTTCAACAATTTAACATTGAAATACATCACTAATTAACTTATTAGCTCCAAACTAATAAATACCCAATATTTCAATTTATTTAAACCAAGTACTTTCCAATTCATTTTTAAAAAACAATATTAAATTATAATTTGCATAATAATTTAATATTAAGGTAATCTCCAAAATCTTGTGTTGTTACAGCATTATACTTCCAAGAGCATGGAATAGAGAACATCTACGACACTATTTCACTTAGCTTATTTCCTTTACATTTCAGTTGTATTTATTTATAGAAGTTTCTTTAGCATTTGATTTTCCAAATATTTAATAAGAAAAATTATGTTGTTCCCTTCCATTTAATGAATAAATTTTAAGGCTTCCTTTGCATATTTGTTTGCTACTACATTGCATGAAATTACATGGAGAAACTGTTTGATATCGATGTGTATGAATAGGCTCCCATAGTTAGGAATCGATCAATCATGCTAAACCCCGCTAGAATCAAACAAGATGAGCTCAGTTAGCTTATTCGTTTAATAGTTCCTACTCAGACTGTGGGACTGAAAAAGAAATCAAAGCGACCAAAATTCGATCGATTGCTCGTTAAATCAAAACCCCACATACTAGGAGGTAAGTTAATCTATCAAAAAAGGGCACGACCTGATCGCTCTCCAAAACAACTCTAAATCTCTAGAGTGTGGATCAGAGTATAAAAATAAAATGAGCAGATACCGACTACTCGCAAAACAATTCTAAGTACCTAGGGTGCAGACTGGAGTATAAAAATAAATCAGGTGGATATCTACTGCCCGCAAAACAACTCTAAGTCCCCAAAGTGTGTATTGAGATATAAACATAAATCAAGCGGATACTGACTGCCAGCAAAATAACTCTAAGTTTTCAGAAAGCAAAATGGAGTATAAATATGAATAAATAGATGTGTTGATTTTGGCCATTCTCTATTCCACAAACTCTATGAATAAATGAATGGATTTCGACCAATTTCTATTCCACAAACTCCATGAATAAATGAGTGGTTTTGACCGTTCTCTATTCCATAAACTTCATGAATAGATGAGTGGATTTCGACCGTTCTCTATTCCACAAATTCCATGAATAGATGAGTGGATTTTGACTGTTCTTTACTCCATAAAATCTATGGATATATAAGTGGATTTCGACCATTCTCTATTCCATAAACTCCATGAATAGATGAGTGGATTCTGACCATTCTCTATTCCACAAAATCCAGCCTTAAATCAACAGGAGAAGTATAAACTCGTTAAGGATGGAATTAGACTATCCGACTTACGGCCTCGTCAAATAAATGTCGATGGCAAAAGCACAATTATCCAAAAGACTGTTGAATCTGGCAGTGTAACACTAAGCCCGAGCCCCATGTTCGATACGACTCGAGACAACGACCATATGGAGGCCTTAGGATGGAGATGGTGAATTGTTAACAGAATTTGCAAGAAACACATTACAAGTACATTGAATGGAAAGTAATTGTTCACTTACTTAAATACCAATTTACATAAAGAACGGAAGAAAACAAAAGCTTTTATTTACAAAATAGGTGCTGAAACTTCAGTATAAATTATTTCAAAACATCGGGATTCATACCCGTACGACTACAACTAATGAAAGAGATAGTTGTGCAAACTATGTACATTGAGCTAGAGTAGTAACTACTTTGTTGTCTTTCTTCCTTTTTGGATTTCTCAGGGGTAGAGCCTCTTATATTTCTCGTTTGGGACCTTTTACCGCCTTTGCTTGGAGAGCTTAAGGAGGAAGGAGGAAGTTTATTTGGGATGGACCAACCCAGTGGAATAATCTGCAATGGCACGAGATGAGGATCATCGACTTCCACCTCGGCCGGTCAATCGTCCTTTTCAATTTTCTTCCTCATGTTGGTTTTATCAGTGCGTTCTATGGCATCAAGATTCATCATGTCATCAGATTCGTCGATCGTGAGTGGATCCTCATTCTTATCTTCATCAAGGGCATCGATGATTTGAACATCGAGTCTTGAAACATTAACAACAGCCGGATCTTCATCCATTTTCTCGTGTTGTTCCACAGCAGCGCTACTTATGGGTGTTTGACTGGGACCGGAAAGACCCACAAAATTTGATAAAATAGAGAGATTAGCTCAGATATTACATGTGAAGAATGAAAAATTTTCATATACTAAGGAGTAAAGCAAAATACCAGCATCTGGTCGGCAATTCGTCGTTGCCGGTATGCCTCCTTCTAAAGTGGGAGATAACATTTTGGGTTTGAAAGCGGGCCTGTCTGGATCATAACCGAGAACCCGCTCCATACCAGGAAAGGTTGATGTCCCAGCTACTTGGGATAAAGAAGGACCATTAGGATTAATCTCTAAAGACCCGACAACATTCTCTCCTCCTTTAATAGGTGCATGGCCTTGAAAAATCGAAGATTTGTAGCAACTAGACCTGAAAGCACATTCCTCACTAATTCTTTCTCGTTGAGATCGGCTTCACCTAGCTCATTCCTCTTCATTTCGATGATGTGCTCCCAAGCTTCATAGAGTGATTCGAGGTAACCCTCACGAGAAAGCTTAAGTCCCGATGGATCTGGACTTTGGCATTGTGTTCAATAATCAATGGATCGAATAATTCCTTAATCTCATTCCTACCGGACTCCATCGTAGCTTCCACTTGGGAGTTAATTTGTTTGGTCATCTCTCTTAATCCCTCCTCTCGAGCTTCTTTTTTAAGAGCTTCTATTTTGGAAAATTGCTCGTCAAGTTTACCTTTTAAGCTTCTAGCTTCAGTAACATCCTTGCATTATTTCTGCGATTCCTCCTGAGCATTAATTTTCTCATCCCGTTCTTTCTTTAAAAGTTCTTCAAGTTCCTCGACACGACGAGCCAGAGAATCTTTCTCCTTATGCAGTGAGTCCTTTTCTAAAGCGAGTTTCTGCTAAGATGAATTGCCGCAGCGAATTCCTTTTTGTGGATAGCTTCCTGATGGCTTACAGCCTCTGTCGTTTCCTTGGCATTCTTCTCCGCCTCAACAAGTTGGGTTTTAAATTCTAGCAATTCAGCATCCTGATGCTTGATTATATCTTCGACGTGTATAGCTTCCAACTTGAGGTGGTCGATCTCGTGTTGTCACTCAATAGAAACTTCAAAGGCTTTCTCTACTAATGTATGAATGATTCATGCTGCACAAATACATCATTCACTCATGCAAGAGAACTTTCCTTGGCATGCCTTGGGATTATATGAATAGAAAGATGGAATTTAAGGCCATCAAGCAAATCTTTGGAAAAGTGGCTTTGAGCTCAGCCAACTTCTCTACTGTGGAAACATCAAGAATGGTGGTCAGCAAAGATGGTTCGAAGGTAGCAAGAGAATGTTTTCCTGACCGACGCTCACAAGATTGTTTGGAGCTTGAAGAGCCGGATTATGGCCCGTGAGACATGGTGATATGAGGACTAAGACAAGATCGATGCTCCCTAATTTGGGCGGGAAAGTCAATATATTTGCCTTGTCAAGATGTTTGGGATTGGGATTTGCATTTGGAGAGAGAGAAGATTTCATTGAATAATAATTTTTATTTTTCCCCTCATCTATTTCCTTACGCCTAGTAGACTTTGAATCTCGGCTTGATCAGTGGTATGTAGAAGATCTTCTAAGGCAATCAAAGGCTCTTGATTGAGACATTGCACCTGTAAAGACCGAATGTGAGCTTATTAGTAATTTTCACATGAAAGATCAATAGAAGTGTACGGTGAAATGCATGTGGTTATGAGTGTCCTATTGCTCCCCCAATAGACCGGTAATGGTAGCTTTGCTCATCGACGTTTTCTCTCTTTTATCCAAAGATTAGATGCCTTCACCACTTCTAATGAAGAGTTGAGTCCTTCTATGTTGATGTTTGGAAAGTTATAAGGCATGATTTCGTCAGGAATTTGAAGATTGGAAAACCCGTTTAACAAGCTTTCCAATTGCTGAGAGGACGATTTCTCCTCAAACGGAATAATAACAAACTCTGTGTTCGAGGCAGTTTTTCTTCTACGAAGCCTGTATGCCAACCTCTTCTTTCTCTTTTTAGGTGTTCGGGATTGTCCAGATTATGACGGCTCAATCATTAGTGCTTTTCCGAGGTCTGAATCGACAACTCTCGACTTCTTGGCTTGATAATCCTTAATCTCTTCCTTCTTAGTATCACCCCGAATCCCCGCAGTAGGGGGCACGATGGGGTTGGTAATATCCCTCTTTTGTTCTGCAACATTCCTTAGTAATGCTGCACCCCCAAGAAGTCCAATACTACGACCATCTTCCAATTGTCCTAATAAGGATAGCGGTTCATTGGTTGCAAGAATTCTGATGTACCTATCCTCAACGGGAGTAGCGCGGATAGCAATAGTGGGTCCAAAAAAAAACCAGCGCCTTAAGGATGTGGGCGAACACCTGAAGGAACTCTAGATATTAGTCGATTCAAAGGAAAAGTTATGACTTTAATCAATGAACTTGAGAGAAAATGAAAGTAATACTTACATCCTTTTAACCATCATCTTGCAAACCTAAGAGGGCAACACATATAAAACCATTCATGCTTAAATAGTGATGTTCCAAGCACCCTTCGAAACTTGACAATTTGGAAAAGGCTCAAGAAAGAGGTAAGAGGTGGTTCCAGATCGTCGTTTGAAGTTAAGGATGAGTCTTATGTCTTTAGGAGTAGGTGGACGGAATGAACATTCCTGAACAACAAGAAGGTTCCATGAATTAAAGCATAACTGTTTGGATGAAGTTGTGTAGGGGCAATTCCAAGATATCTAAACATCTCTCGAACAAACGAATTGAAGGGAGGCATGCATGTTGCCCAATACATAAAGTTATTGCAAGCCGTATACCTTGCCGGAGGCAAGTGATGTCTATCTTGTCTTGTGAGAACCAAGACATCCCTAAATAGAATTCCATGGATAGAGCGTAACTAACGAAGAGCGGTTTTGCCAATTCGAGAGGCTTGTGAATCCATTGGATTATTGAGAAGAATAGCACCCTCTACAGCATCAGGGTTAGGGCTTATGTCCTCCGCTGGAAGGACTAGGACATCGAAGAAATGATTAACTTGTGGATTAGAGACTTCTATTTTCTCTGCATGATGGCTTGGAGAAGGCATACTGGATGCAGTTGTGGAACTTGATTTCGCTAAAAAACCAATGTGTTGCGTTGCCAAATTAGAAGACTTTTCAACTGAAGGCTTCGAGCATTGGGTATCTATATCATCTATAATCAATAGATAATTAAGATGAGAAAAATGACATATTCCCCCCGTGCTATGTGTGAACTAGTATAGTGCATCATGTAATAGACATAAATAGTTTGAAATCAGAAAAGCAATACAAAACGATGAGATTTGGTACGAGAAACTGTCATCGCTGACCGTCTCGACTGACAAGAAAATGGATCGGTAATGAGTACTTTGGTGTCGACTATCGGCATATTGAATTATAAAGTCTGTTACTTAAATTCATTAGAAAGTTTGTGGCTTAGTCCGCATTGGAAATCTGAAAATTTAATTAATCAATTTCAGGTTCAACAGTTCAAGTATGCATGTTACATAGTTCATTGTCATCGTATGTTCAAGTTCAGTAAGGAATACTACCGTTAATTGTTCCAAAAAGTTGAATTGGATTAGTTTATAAGGCATATGCTGATCCCTAGCATTTTGGTACCGATCCTTATCCAAGAATTCTGATGCTGATCCCTCGATCAAAAGCCTCTATACCGAACCTTATGCCAAAGTAGGGAACGCCAATCACTACATCGCTACCGAATATCAACCCCTTTCTGTAAATCTTCCTCACTGATCTCTCTCCACAACTAAAGCGACCGGTCCCTATCATTGTCTTGTCAAAGTCTACCGTTCACTACGTCACTCAGTATCCATTATTTCCTCTATCAACACCTTACGATGATCTCTCATTTTCTTTATCCTTCTCGCCTCTTAACTCTGGAATCAACTACCCATCCCTCCATCGAGCCCGAACCTTCACCCAGAGTCACCAACATCACTGAATCCTTCATCTCTATACATCCACCTATTTTTTTCCTCAAGATCCCTCATCGAACCCTCACTCTTTCTCTGCGTCTCTTTTTCCTATGCATAATTCAACCAACAAAACGTTAGTTCCAGCAACCATTAACTACCCCGAGATCGGTCCCCACCTTATGCTCACACAGCAGCTCAAAACTGATAACCTAATCATGTAATTAAAAGAAATTTCACAAATCCATACCTATATTAAAACATGGATGCACAGATTTAGTTAGAGATGAGCGTTCAAGGGTAATTGAATTGATGGCAAAGGAGAGGTGTGTTAGTGGAATGGCTAGAATTGAGGTTGGATTTGAAGTCAAAGTTAAGGGAGCCTGGGTTCAGAAGGGAAGTTTTATGCAAAGGCAAGTAGAATGGAAAAGTGAAGAAGGAAAAGGAGAGAGGCTCGTACTTATATGGATGGGAGAGGGTTCTGCCACGAGAATGTTGAACTAGTATTAAGGGAATTGGGATTGGTATAGAAACCTGTTGATCCCTATTTATATGGTATGTTAATTGCCGATCCCTACAGATGATATAAAAAATCGAAAAAAGAATAATGAGAAAAGAATGAATGATGATAGTGATCATGGAGGTTGGACTGTAAAAGCGAACATACAAAATATTATAAAAATTGGCAATTGCCCCGTGAGCGTTCAAACGCATCTTATAGCCAACAACGTAAAAGTGTATATGAATATACTTACCAATGATTTCAAAGTTCAACGTTTTGAAATCAATAGAAATTAAAATCAAACCTAAGACTTTCAAGTTCGTAGTTGGACCAGATAATAAAAAGTTTATAAGCCTCGCATAACTAGATTTGTATATACTGACGGAATGTGGCACTGGACTTATATTGTTGGAAATCGACCAAGCATCATGGAATTCAATGGAAGATTCAATGTCTTGGAAAGAGATTCGATAAAGGAATAGAAATCAATCGGGAAGCTAGATGGACATCTTTCCAATAATTCGGATTTTTTTTATTCAAAGCACATCATGTTACTCACGAGACATACTTTAGGGGGGAAAAGTTACGCAATATCCTAATCCGACTATATTGAACTGATTGCGCAAGAAATTTGATTGTCATCAAGGCGGATGACTAGGGAGCAATGGCTGTAGGACCAAGAAGTAGAGTTTATATGGTCATTTGAAGTCAGGAATGAACGAAGTTGGCAAATAGATGATGCAAGATGCTAAAAATGTGGAAGTTAGCTTAGAAAAGCAAGGGATTGGCAGAGCTTGGTAATACCCTTGGGATCGCAATGGATGAAGTAATAGAGGTTTGGCATAAGAAGAAGGGCATGGATCAACATGATTGGATATGCAGATGCATCACTATAGCATGTAAGAGGGATCGACAGAGTTTGATAGGTAATAGGGATCAACATACTTGAGTCAACTATGAGAAATCGGTATATTCCATTTAAAAGGGTTCAGCAAAAATAACCTCCAAGCAGTACTAAACTAAAGATCAAACAAAAGCACGAGTTACACTAATCAAATCAACTTGATATTTGAAGTGTCAACATATCTAAACGTGAAGAAGCCACCATAGGGGTCGTTGCCCCAGTAATGACCAATGAAGGGATCGGTACCGATCCCTATTCATTTGAATTTGGACCTAGCGACCCTTTTGGTGGGCCTTTATGGATTGGAAGGTCCTATGGCCATAGTTTCAAAGAGATTAGTGGTCACCTTCACCTATAAATACTAGCCTTTGGTGTAAATCTGAGGATCTTTATGGTACCGGCTACATTAGTCTTAATTGTAATCAAACTATTCGTGAATCAATAAAGAGAATCTTCAAAGTGGGTGTTGGCATACAATGCTTGAACCACTATAATTTCTTGTGTTCTTGATTATTACTTTGATTTACTCATTAATTTATTCTATTCCTCTGTTTTAATCTTACTTTCTTCATTTATTTCACTACATAAATCTATTCTTGGGTGTTTGTGACCAATTTGATTGCAAACATAGAGCATGTAACGAAAATAGCATGAAAAGGAAGCATAAAATAAAATTTTCATGAAAGTAAAAAAGAAAGGCTAAGAAGTCATTAAGGAAATTTTTATTTAACTTTGATTTGTGGCTACAATATTGCATGAAAAAAAGAACAAGATTACATGAAATATAAGGGATATTTATACATGCTTAAAACCTTAATTCATATTTTGCGAAGACTGCCTAAAATGCCCTTGAAAAAGTGTAACCTCCAAGTAATTATCAGGGAATAATTAATCCCCACTAACATGCCTTTAAGCCTCCGTTAACATGTGCATGTGCTACTAATTATGAACCATATAGCAATGGGTATCTTGGCTCCTCCATGTTGCATGAATTCATTTATTTTCCTTCTTCATTAGCCTTCAACATAAGTGCATGCATTTATCCAACCTCTTCATATTTCCTACAAATAAAAATAAAAGTGTGCAAATAAATTTTCTCAAATTAAATCATACACAATATTACCATTTTACCCCCCAAATGATGATAAATAAATGTTGATTTAAAGTCAATTTAAATTTTGGTTTAAATATGTGAAATAACCTAATATTCTCATTTATTTGAAGAAAAGTAGATTTAATATGGAAGTAGAAATATGCACTTTTACATGCACATCAAATACCCCCACACTTATCTTTTTATTTGTCCTCGAATAAACTAAAACTAGGGTAAATCTATTTTCACAGAAAATATGATTGCGTTGAGCATATGCAACATGCCGCTAAACCTCTAGGTACCCCAAGTAGGACGAGTGTTGTCTCGTAAAGGTTTTCATCGGATATTACCTGCAAAATTCATATGTAATATGCAAACTTTAATGCGACTACATGATGCAAGTTTCCAAAATATTTACAAACGCAAATTTATGTTTAAATTGACATGAGTGAGTTAAATAAAAGTTTTGGTTATTATCAAGAAATTTTAGGCATTTTACTTATCAAAACTTCCAATAAAAATTAAGTTATCATCATAATTAGACTCTAGTTGGCTAGTTATTTTAGCTGATAATATAGTGTAACTATGAAATGGATCATTTAGTTGCTTATCAAATTTCGCAAAGTGGTACTTCTATTTCTTTTGAATAGCAAGTCAAATCAAATAAGTGAAAATAGCGCTTGGATTTCAATTGCTTTCTCCCTCTATATTTGAAAAGTATTAACATTATTATTATTTACACACCTAACTCAGAAAAACTTAGGCCGGATAAACTGATCATGCACTGCCTTTCGAGCTTACATGAGAAGGGTATAGAGCATTGTGAGTGCACACACTTCGCATGAATACATGACTCTAAGTGGTTATTATTATTAATTTTATTTTATTTACATACACCTAACTCATATAAACTAAGACAAGATATGTCGATCATGCACTGCCTTTCGGGCTTACTTGAGTAGTGTACTGGAGACTTTATGCGTTTCTAATTTTCATAATTTTTTTTTAAAACGAGATAGTTCGAAAATCACCTCAGCACCATTTAATTTAGAAGATCAAAAATGTTATCGCATTTTCTTTAAATCAACCACTCTTCTAAAAAACATTACAATTAGGACACACTTTATAATTATCACCTATGAAGCTTCCTATATACTAGTTAAACCATAGTTACTTATAATCAAACTTTTTTTTGTTAATATAGTAAAATTTTTAAAATTTTACTATATTAACCAAAAACATATACTTAGCCTATAATGTTTCTTTAAAAGTAAATATACATGGTAAAAAATTTGCTTTGGGATTTTTTTTTTGGTTTTAGGAAGAAAATGCAAACAATTAAAAATCAAAATAAACATGAGACTAACACCCACTTGATTTTGACCATGTCCCCACAGTCAGTACATGATGTAATGGGTGTAACGAGAAAAAAATGCACATATTTACAAAAGAGTGTTAAAATTTCTTACTAGACATAGTGTGACTCATGAAGAATCATGAACTCCTCCTCTCAATCACCCGCCAATTCCAAGTAAGGGTTCAAGCAATGACCATTGACTTTAAAAATCGAACCATCCTTGTAGTTTTCTATTTCTATGGTACCATGTGGTAAAACAGTACGTACGATGTATAGTTCTATCCACCTTGAATTTAGTTTCCCAGAAAAAAAATTAAGTCAAGAGTCATATAAAAGAACTTTTTGATTTCGTTAAAATGTTTTCCTTATGATTGACTTGTCATGAAAAACTTTTGTTCTTTCTTTGTAAATTTTCTCATTTTCCTAATCTCCATTCATTGATTTGCAATTTCCTGTTTTTGCCAGTGATTTCAAGATCAAAATTTTTGTTCTTAATCCCCTACAACGCTTCACATTCGAGTTTGACAGGTAAATGGCACGCGTTACCATATACAAGCCTAAAAGGAGACATTCCAAGGTTGGTTTTTTATGCGATTCCGTAAGCCCAAAGCGCATCTGTTAATTTTTTTTGACCAATCTTTTCGATTTTTATTTATAGTTTTCTCCAAAATTTGTTTGATTTGGCGATTTGAAATTTCAACTAGACCACAAGTTTGAGGATGATAAGGAGTGGATAATTTGTGGGTTATCAAGTATTTATTCATTAGAGTTTCAAATGAACAACTACAGAAATGGGTTCCATTATCACTTAATATTGTGCGAGGTGTTCCAAACCTCGAAAAAATGTTTTCTTTTACGAATTTCGCAACAACTATGTTGTCATTTGTTTTATAAGGAATGGCTTTAACCTATTTAGAGACTTAATCAACAGCAAGAAGAATATACAAATTTTAAAAAGAATTCGGAAACGATACTATAAAATCAATACCTCAAACATCAAAAATTTCGATCTAAAAATGGGTTTCAAAGGCATCATATTTCGTCGAGAGATTCTTCCTACCATTTGGCAGCAATCACAAGTTTTACAAACTCAAACAAAATTTTGAAAAGTATAGAACAGTAAAAACCACATCGAAACACTTTTTTTGCTGTTTTCTTAAGACTGAAGTGACCACCACAAGCATGGTCATAATAAAAACGAAAGGACACTTTTGATTTCGCAATCCGGGATACAATGTCGGATGATTTGGCCGGGACAATACTTATACAAGTATGTATCATCCCAATAGAAGTACTTGACTTGGGAAAGAAATTTATATCTATCTTGTTTCAACATAAATGAAGTAGTTTTCTTAGTGACTAAATAGTTTGCTATGTCGGTATACCATGGATCGATAGAAATAGAAAGAAGTTGTTCATCAAAAAAGTTTTCGTTGATCGGTAAAGAAGATGGCGCATTTGGAAGATGCGATGGAAAATGTGCGATAACAATGTCGGATCCTTTTTTATCTTTGATTGTAAGGTCTTCTTGAAGTAGATCCAATGGATCAAATGAGACTTAACTACCTTTTAGCGAAAGGTACCTATGAGCGAAATGGTCAGTGTAAACAGTAATGTGTGAACCAATTGAATAAGGTCGGAATTTTTTGAGCGCGAAGACTACTGCTAGAAGCTCTTTTCCAGTTGTCAATTAATTCTTTTGAGCATTGATTAAAGTCATAATAGCATAGTAGATAACATGAAGAATTTTGTTGATGTGTTGTCCATAGACAACACCATATGTAAAATTAGAGGCATGCACATTATTTCAAAAGGAAGATCCCGATTGGGTGAGTAAATGATGGGAATGGAAACGAGTTCATTTTTGAGACGTTCGAAAATAGAAACACAGTCAAAATTAAAGTCAAATGGATCGTCTTTTTCAAGAAGGGTCGTCTGAAGTTGAGCAATTTTACTAAAGTCCTTCACAAAGCGTCGATAAAAATTAGTTTGTCCAACAAATGAACGAATTTGCTTGATAGATTTTAGAACGGGAAGATTCACAATTATGTCAGCATTCATTTTATCTACCGTAATGCCTTTGTTTGAATGACATGCCCAAGATTAATGCCATATTTGACCATGAAATGACATTTTTCCCAATTTAAGATTAGGTGTTTGTCCTTGCATCGATTAAGAACTAACTGAAGATGGTGTAAGCAGTCTGAAAAGGAATTTCCAAAGATAGAAAAATCATCCATAAACACTTCTAGAAAGCGTTCGATCATGTTAGAAAAAATGCTGACCATGAATCTTTGGAAAGTAGAAGAAGCATTACAAAGGCCAAAAGGCATACATCGATATACAAAGGTGCCAAAGGGGCATGTGAAAGTCCTTTTTCCTTGATATTCTGGAGCGATTGGAATTTGGATATAGCTGGAGGAGTAACCATCATGAAAGCAAGAGAATTCATGACTGGCTAATCGTTCAAGCATTTGGTCGATGAAAGGAAGAGGAAAATGATATTTTCGTGTTGCAGCAATTAATTTCGATAATCAAAGCAAACACGCCAACCCGTTTGAGTACGAGTTGGAATGAGTTCGTTAGAGCCATTCCTGAAAATGGTAAGTCCAGACATTTTAGGCACGACATGAATTACGCTAAACTAAAAACTATCAAAAATGAAGTATATGACTTCGTTATTAAGAAGTTTAAGAATTCCATCATGGATCGCATTCTTCTTTTTTAGGTAAATCCTTCGTTGTGTGTCACGAACAGGCTTGGCATTGTCAACTAAGTGGATGCAAAGTTGAGTAAGAGCGGGACTAATTTCCTATATATCGGTGATCGACTATCCTATTTCTTGTTTATTTTTCGATAAGATTGAAAGAAGGGAAGATTCTTGATTAGGAGAGAAAGTTGAAGATATTATCACAAAAAATGTTTCGTTCTTACATAAATATGCGCACTTAAGGTGATCAGGAAGAGGTTTGAGTTCCAACCTCGGGAGTTGCTCAATCGAAGAACTTGTTTAAAGTTCCGACTCAACAGTAAGGGGTTCAAATGAAAGTGCATTTTCAATTTTAATAGGCTCACCTCGAAATGATTGTTTATATGCAGTATCTCTTTCGTGGTTATGGTCAATTATTTCGTTGTCAAAATTTTCTTAAATGGAACTAACTTCCAACGTTTGATCAAGTGTTTCATGCGATTGATTTTCAACAATGAAATGTGAAGTTCCAAAATTGTGTTTCCAAAAGAAATTTTCATTGAACCATTTCGACAATTGATTAGGGCATTTGAAGTATCCCTAAAAGCTCGGCTTAAAATCAATGGAATTTGACTCATCGGATTCACGGGTTATGTCTCTAAAATGATACAATCGATGGAAATATAAATTGATAAATTTGATGAGGGCGTCCTCGATTGCACCCATGGGTTTCTTTATCTTATGATCGGTAAACAAAAGAGTTACTTTCGTCAGTTTTAGTTCACCCAAGCTAGGTTGTCGATAAACTGAATAAGGAATCAAATTGACGCTCGTACCCAAGTCTAGTAAGCATTTATTAATCATCTTATCTCCTATCATGCCGGACATCCAAGATCGTTGTATTTGATGGGAATTGATAGGGACAAGATTTCGCTAAGTCCAGTAGCTAAGGAAACTTTCCTGGGTACATGAGCGTATCATTTTTGAGTACACAAGTCTTTGAGAAAATTACCGTAAGTTGGGACTTGTTGAACAATATCGAGAAGAGGGATGTGTTAGTCCTTGAGATGATGGTTTTGATGACAACAACCTTAAGATAGATTATAAAATATAAATAATAACAGTATAGTTTAGATATATATGTATATGCAGGATTTAACCATGCAGGTACCAAGAATGAAGACTGTACAATATAGAGATTCAAGAAATCAAGATTGAAGACTCATGAATATCAAGATTATCAGAGTTCAAGAATTAAAGTAATTTATTATTTAATTAGAAATTTTGTCAAAACTCCTAGAAAAGCACTGGCATCTTAAAATCCAATTTATTCGTGGAATGGAATCCACTTCGAGCCTGTGTGGACGAGCAGATTCTTGCCCGAAATGAGTTGAAAAGGGATGGAACCCTAAGTAGGATGTAACCTACGACAAATCTAGTGGAACATTGTTTTGTATCCACTAAATTTTTATTCAAAATGATTTTTCAAAATTATATCTTGTTTTCAAAATGATTTCAAAACCTTCCTTTTAAAAGCATCAAAAACATCTATCCTGATTTCAAATACTTTTAGCCTCAAAATGATCTTCAATTTCAAAATCAAATTATCCTAGTTTTTAAACTATCTTTTTAGTATAATATATTTAACTTTTAAATATTTATACTTAGATTTTAAATATAAAATTATAGTAAAATTTTGTATATATTATTCTTTGTACTTACTTATGTATTTTAAATATAGTCAAGTATATTTATAAAGTTTAAAATAGTTTTAATTTAAAATAAAGGTTATTTTCAAAGAAAATCAAAACACCAAAAATCCCTTTGGGATGTCGACATACTCATGTACCCTATGTCGACATGGTGTCAGTTGAGTTCAAAATTTAAATTTCAAAAGAAGTGTCTATTCGTCATAACTCTTCACGAATGGACATGACTACTGTTCCTATACAAATAGGGGTTATTTTCAACGAATTTTAAGACAGTTTTTCTAGTTTTTCACTCCTCTTCTTCTTCCACATTTCTATATACAAATTCTTATCGTTACTCTGCCGAAATCAACCTTGAATCTAACTAAATTATCTCTAGTTTGATTCTCTATCACTATCTCAATAAGATCCTCAGTGCTATTCAGAGTTATAGGCCTTTTGTAATCAACTTAGCGAGAAAAGGTGTGATTGTAGCCTTGAAAATCAATCAAGTGTAAAAGGTGTGATTGTAGCCTTTGGAATCAATTGGGTGAACTTGTTGTCCGGGAAATCATGTATCTCTACCTAGAGGATTGTGATTCTGGAGGGTGTACCTCGTAGCCTTGATATCGAGGGTGTAATTGTAAAGATTGTTTTTGAAAGGAAATCCATACTTATGTGTGGGACTGGATGTAGGGTAACTCCGAACCAGTATAAAATCCGGTGTGTTCTTTCCTTTACTGCATTTACTTTATATTTGCATTTGTGTTTTATTCTGTGATCATATCTGTGTCTGAATATTGCATACATTTGTGTTTAAATTAACAAAAACTCAAAAAGATTTAACAATTATCTAAAACACTATTCACCCCCCTCTAGTGTTTATCCTTATCCTTAAGATCCTTAATCCGCATTTCTCACAGGATGTTCACTTTTATTTTTTTGAAAATTTCCAACATCTTTTCCACTTAGACAGAATGTTTCTTGGGCTGAAGATGACGTGGAAATGGAACATGGTACTCAGTAGGTCGGTCTACTTGAGTAAAATAAGAATTTGGATTGGCATTTCATTCAATTGCTTTTCTCTATGTTTTTTTTGATTCACTAGTCGTTTTTGAACTATAAAGAGGAGCTTCAAATAAATAGTTTGGATTAACAACTTGATTATCGATTTGTTTACTAGAACGCAAAGTCATGATAGCATTCATTTGGTTCATAACGCTATCCAGAACAACATGGGGTTGATTTGAATTCGTGTTTTGATTTTTGGGATAGAGCTGGCTAACTTGGGAATGTGCTTCGTTCATGTTCACATACAGACGTGACTAATTGACTTATTTACATTTCAAGTTTAGCGATCGATTGACTCGTATTCTACATGTACGGGTTTAACAAATTTTGAAAATTCTATTTGTTTGGAGGCTTTGAGTTGTTGCTTTAGCCAAATTTTCAAGATTTTTCTCAAGTAAAGTCAGTCTTTTATTGTCTTGGGGAGCATAAGATTGTTGCGGTTGATTTTGAGATCGAGCCTTAAAATTTTGTTGAAAGTGATTGGGGTAAAAGGGAGGATTCGAAGCATTGTTTGGAAACTCTTGAAAGTTGGATGAACCAAATTCGTACTGGAATTATTTTGGTTCCATGCCAACTTAGGATGATTTCTCCAATCAGGATTGTATGTTGGATAAAACGGGTCATTCCTAACCTTGTTAAAAGCATTGAGTTATTCTATCGAGTTAGGACACTGATCGGCCATGTGGTTTTGACCATTGCATTTATAACACATCCGTTGGGAAGCTTGGTTCATTTGGTTGGCTGAGAAAACATTGTCGAATTTATTGAGCATCGCATCGATTTTAGCCTCTAAAGCCAAAGATGATCCTATCTAGTGTGCGCTTGATCATGAGTAAATGGATTTTTCGTTAGAATGTTCCCGTTTGGATGGCTTTTCGACCAAGTTTCAAGAAATTGCCAAGCATCATTGTGACGTTGGATGAGAAAATTGCCTTGGCACGTTGATTCAAGCATTGTAAGCTATTTTCAAGTCCATCGTATAAGATTTAGCAAAGAATCCATTTTTCAAAATGATGGTGTGAACATTTTACCAAAAGCTCTTTGAACTTTTGAACTATTTTCTGAAAGGTTCACCACTGAATGAATGAAAATTTACTACTTCATTTTGGATTTTAGTTGTTTTTTCCAAGGGGTAGAATTTTTTTTGAGAAAACTTAAATAAATTCTTCCAAGTTTTGGTTGTGTTCGAAGATAATCTATATAACCATATTTCAGTGTAATCGGTAAGGGCAAATGGAATTAACCAAAGTTTGATTCCATCGTCACATAATTATTGGAGTTTAATGATTGCACCTACTTATTTGAATTTCAATAAGAAGATGTATGGGTCATCATGTTCAAAGTTATTAAATTTAAGAAGCATGGCAATGGGATTAGAATTAATTTCAATGTGAAATAACCATGTTCAAAGTTGTTAAATTTAAGAAGCATGGCAATAGGATTAGAATTAATTTCAATGTGAAATACCCATTGGGGCGGGTAGTTTGATATAAGAAGGAATAGAAACTCTATTGAGAAAGATTCTATGCATGAGAGTTCATAGGGTGTTTTCATTTTTCATCATTAGAGGATCGTTTGTTCGAGTTAAACGATTTATTGTTGTGTCACGGGTCCAAGTACTCGTGCACAAGTGAAAAGGACAAGGAGAAAAAGATGTGGGAATCAGGTTTAAAAGAATGAAACAAGGTTTAGAGGTTGAAATGAAGTGAATTTTTTTATTTTGAAGGAAAAATATTTACAAAAAAGAATTTATTTTTTAAAAGGGAGATTTGATTTTTGTTTTGTTTTTGAAAAGATTATTATTTTGGATTTTTGTTTTTCATAAAAAACTAACATAAGTAAAAAAACTTATTTTTGGGTTTTGGATTTTGTTTGATTTTTTTCAAAGAAAAAGATTTAAAATGATTTTTTTCCGTTTGGTTTAAAAAAACTAAGTTAAGTGAAATGTAAAAAAATTGCATTTGTATTTTTTTATATGTGCATTAACTAATGCAGCTAAATGAATGTGAGGACTTAATTACAAATTTTCCGTACTTAGTAGCTTCTAACACAAAATTGTATGCTCACACTTTGTATTAATCTAACAAAACAGTTCTTAGCTAGGTAACAGACAGGAGTTAACGGTGCACCACAAATCACCATAGCAATGCAGCTAAAGGTTTAAGTACCTTCAGAGAAGCAATTGCTATAATATTTACGAATCATAATATATATATATATATATATATATATATTATCTGTGTGTGTGTGTGTGATTATTGCTTTACCGTAGCCTAGGCACCAAGAATTTAAATTTTTGAAAGAATACAACTTGTCAAGATTACAATTAAGCCCTTGGTTAGCTCATGACACTCTTAAATCCAAAGTCTAACCATTATTATTAATCAATTTCTACGATGAAATGCAATTAGTGGGCCAAGGAAGGGGTGATCAAATCCCTTACTTTATGTGGATTTAGGTGTTGCCCTGAGGAAATAAAAACAAGATGATATGAATGCAAAACAGAAATTAAACGTGATTTAGTGCAACTACGAATGAAATTTATTTGTTTTTGTTTTTGAATTATTTTAAAAATGCAAGCAACAACAATGCAAGGAAAAAAATATGACATAAGAGCACGATACTAGGGCTTGCAAATTATTAGAAATTTTATTTTAAAGCAGTGATTTTTTTATAGCAAGCATGCAAAGCAGTTATTTAGCAAGCAGAGCAGGGCAATTTGTCTCTTTACCTGAAAAAGAGTTGAACAAAATATATACAATTTTTATTTTTTTTTATGAAGGAAGAAATGAAAACAAAATAAAACAAAGAAAAGAAGAGAAATTATGACAAACTGAAAAAAGTATTTTAACACACAACCACAAACTTGAACACTGGCCCAAAGCTCACAATTTACTAAAAACTTAACCCAAACCCAAAATCGAAATTCCAACACAATTTTTTTTGTTCTCTTTGTTTTACTAATAAAGTAAATGAGTTTACTGAAAAAAAGTATTATAAAAAATGCACCAACTATCAAAATAAGACCACTTGTCCAATTACAAGTCTAGTAATCCCCTCTTCTTTATAAAAATAGGAACATGAGAATTAATCACCAAAAGAAACGTGACTCTAAAAAAAGAAAAGAAAAAAGGAAATTGCGAAATCAAAATTGCGAAATTAAAATTTGTAATGCAGCTGGCTTTAATTTGGGTGAAGACACATATTTGCTTTGGCTTTTGTGTTTTCATCAATTAATTTCAGCTGATGGTTTTGGGGATCGGACTAGGTCGGCTGTCCAAGTTGAAGTAATGATTTTATATTGGTGCTTGTGGGGTAGCGGTGATTCAGGTTGGAGGTGGTAAGGAGGGTGTGATTTGTGTTGAAGTTTGTTTTGATGGTTCAATGATATGGTTTGTTAGTGAGATTGGAGGAGTGTGATAAGTTTATGGTGAAGGAAGTATTTGTTGATTGATTGTGAGTAAGAGATGCATGAGTTTGTATTGGCTTTGAATGTAGGGGATAGAGCTTGCTGTGATCTTTGGTGATGTAACAACCCTGTATTTTATGATTTTTTTTTTGTATATTTTAATTATTTTAATTGAATTTTTGATTTAAGAAAAAATAATTTATTTTATTTATTTTGAACGATAAACTTTAGTTTTGATATGAATTATCATTCCAAAGCATGACTAAAAAGAATATTTTCCAAATAGTGAATTTTTTAGTCAAAATAGTCAAACTTTGAATTTTATTTAAAATTTTAAAAATTTGAAAATTTAATTTTTTTTCTTTTATTTTGAAAGTACATAAAATTTTAAGAACACTGCTTTTTGTTTCGTTGGAAACGGATTTAAATTGTGAAAGTTATGTATATTTCAATATTGAGTGCAATTTGTCTATTCTGCAATTTTATTATTTTAAATAGTATAAATTTTATTTTTCTTTGTCATATTTTATTTTAATATGTATTGATATGTTATTTTATGTATGTTTTTGTCTTTTAATATTTTTGAAGTGAGGTAGGACTTTTTCTAGAGCTAGTAGTATTTTTCTTGTAATTTCCATGCCCTGTTTTCAATTTTTAAACATTTTCTTTAGTTCTTTTCTATTTTTCTCCAATTTAATTATTTATTTTATTTTAGAAATGATAAATAAATTATTTTATTTCAAAAATTTTCTTTAGAATAATTTTAAAATGAAGTAGATATTTTTCCAAAGCCATTGATGTTTTAATTGCAATTTTTGAACCCTGTTTTCAATTTTTAAGCAATTTCCTTAATTCTTTTTATATTTTCTTTAAATTTAATTATATATTTTTATTTTATTTCACTTTGTTTCGGTTTTTAGATGTACTTGCTGAAGTTATTTTGTTTTACTTGATTTAAAAGAAAGGAAGTATGGAAGGTTTTAAAAGCTAAGAAACGTAAAGTCGTTTCACCGTTTCTTTTTCAATCAATACATCAATTATTTTGGCCTTTCCTTATACTGTCTTCAGCTGACTTTTTTTCTTCATTTTAACGAATTACCAAAGCTTCTCAACCCTAAAAAAAATCATGGCCTCCATCTTGCAAAAATTTGGTAAAATCTTCTTCTCTTCTCTTGTTTTCTAGTTTTTCTATGTGATCTTGCAACTTGTTCTCAACTTCATGGCTCCACTCCTCCTCAACCAGATCTAGGCCAACCTCCATCACTTTATTCTCTGATCATCATCCACCCTAGATCACCACCATGGCAGGACAAGCAACCTCAAGGCAAACACCACCACCAAAATCCACAAATCCATCACCTATGCACTCAAGCTGACCTAGTTTTGGTACCATCACTTTCATCCACCTTTTGTCGCCACTTCCACCACCACCACCACCACCTCTGACCTGACCTCCACCCTCTTCCACATCACCCACCACCACCTGGACCCACTGGCCATGCCCCTAGAGCCTATGGCCGAACCCATTTATAGCATAGAAGCGATGAATTTTGCCTTGTAGTTGTTGTTTTGTTGCACCTATGTCCATCCACCTTTGCATCATTACTTCCAAGCTACGGCTGACCCTTATGAGCCCAAGACCTGATCCTAACCCACTCGTTAGACATGTATTTCAGATCTATAGCTGAAGCATAGGCGGTAGAAAGCAAGTGCAAAAACTTTGGCTTTGTTTTATGCATTTAATTCTAACATTGTTTTATTAAATTTGGGTTTGAAAACTTATGTTATTTGTTTATTTTGTTTGAATGTTTGCAAGGCTATTAGCCTTGTCTCTCCCACACTCATATCATCATCATGGCTGAGAAACGAACCCCTTAGTCGAGCTTTTGAATGGTTGTAGCAAGGTTAAGATATCTTGTCTTTGTTGCCTTTCAATTTCCAATTATTTCTATATTGTTTTGCTTGAATATTCATAAGTTATATTGTCTTGTTTTGGGGTTGTGTACAAGATGATATTTTAGCTATTTCTCTCCACTCAAATCAAAGGTCGTGCCTTCTGGATCCATTGAGTCATTCTAATTGATATCTCCAGCAAAAAAAAAAATGTGAGTATTTCTCACCAGATGTTTATACTTATACAAATGTGAATTGATACCCTGTGAATCTGTAGAACTATATGATCATGTTATAACTGCTTATATTATTATCATATGATATTCACACCTGTTATTACACCTATTATATTATATGTTACTGTTATTTCATGCTATTCTATATATTTTATCAGTTTATCACACTGCAAGTTCCCTGTAAATTAGAAATCACTATGGGTTGAAATGATACATACTCGAACGGACTTTAGAATAAGGGAAAATTGTTATGGGCTGAAATGATAGGCCTGAATGATTTTCAATTTATTTCATTTACTTGGGACTGCGGGTTTGAAATGATAAAACCCGGATTTTTCATTGTAAATTACGGGTTGAAATGATATATTACCCGTATCACTTTACCTAGCGTAGAAAATTATATACAGGCCCGTAGTTAAGATATGTTTTTCTAAAAAATTTAAAATACTTTAGAAATTTAATTATTATAATATTTTGATTTAAAATTAAATAAAAATATGATTTTTGTAAATATTATTGATTTTCTGAATAATTGTAAGTAAAATGAATTAATGAAAATTTAGAAAATTTTGAACGTAAGTTATTTTGGAAAATTTGATTTAATTATAATTGGAAATTAAATTGAATATGAAATTATGATAAATTTATGATAATTTGAATTTAAATGAATTCAAAGTGATTTTATATCATATTAATGATTTTTAATAAAGTTGAAATGTGAAATGAATGAATACTTTAAGTTGAAATTTTGAAATATAACTAAATTGGAAATTTATGAAATTGACTGAAAAGTGAACTTTTAGTTAAGTAAATAAAAATAAAACTAAGTTATATTTGAGAATTTGAACTTAAGTGTTAAGATGAAATTTAATGCCATGAATTTAAAATTGAACATTGCAATTTAATAAGTGAATTATTATTAAATCTTGATTTTTGAATGGAAATTTAACTTTATAAAATCATGAACTTGAGGAAAATTAAATGATGCTTGTAAATGTGAAAATGTATGATTTTATGAGTTAAAAATGTTTTAAATAAAAATATAACTGGTTGAGAAATTATATTGAATATATTGGAGTTAATTGACTGCATTTTTGAAATGCTATTAATTACAATGTAAATGATATTACATATTTGTAAATGCTGTAGTTGATGATAATGAACTAAAAAGCTAAATTGAATTAAAAACTATTATAGCAATTTTGTAAGTGCTATAATTTTTGAATTTAACTAAGTTTATTTGGAATTTAAGTAAAGCCTATTACAACATTTTAAAATGTTGTCTTCTGTAAAATTGAACTGTTTTGAATGTAACTTTCCGTAGCGTTTTCTAAATGCTGCGAAAAGTGAAATTTCACTACTTTGATAAACGTAAGTGAATAAATGAACTTTGGAAGTTGAAAATTTTGGAAATTTAATAATTTAATTTTTAACATAATAACTTCATTTTTATGATTAAAAATGATTTTTTTTGGAATATAAACTATTTTGAAATATGAATTGAAATGGTATTTTAAATTGAATAAAATGAATAATGATTTGAAATGTGGTTTCGAAAAGATATGATATTTTGATATATTAAAATGATTTGAAATGTGGTTTCGAAAAGATATGATATTTTGATATATTAAAATGATTTGAAATGTGGTACTGAAAGATATGATATTTTGATATATTAAAATGATTTGAAATGTGGTACTGAAAGATATGATATTTTGATATATTAAAATGATTTGAAATGATGTTTTGAAAGATATGATATTTTGATATTAAATGATTTGAAAAATGAAGCTTTGAAAGGTTATGATATTTTGATGTATTAAAATGATTTGAAAGGAAGTTTTGAAAGGATATGAAAATTTAATATATTGAAATGGTTAGAAATGACTTGATATTTATTTTGATAAATATTTGAATTGAAAGATATGGTATGATGATATATTGAAATGGTTTGGAAATAATTTAATCTTTATTTTGATAAAGATTTGGGTTGAAATGATATTTTATTTTGAAGCATAAATTTTTTTTAAAGTTATAACTACGGGTTATAATAACGATCGTTGTTAAAGAGACCGGGATCGGATATTGTCTTATAGCCGGCCAATACCGAAAACCACTTTAACAACTGTGTACGCGGTGGAGATTCCAGAATGAAGTAGGATGGTGGCGACGTTCTCGAGGTATATTACGTGGACCCAACTCCCGTGAGTTGGGATAAATGACTTAAACAGGAGCTATACCGGGCTACACAAAGGGTCGCACCCTTTCATCGAGCATGCTCCGTCGAAAATCATTCTATTACTTTTGTGATTCGTTATGTGGCGCCACTTTGATTCGGGGGTATTATTCGAGGTGGGCGGAAGCTGCTGGCTTGCCGTCACCACCGGTCCGGGAGTGCAAACGGTGTATCCACCCTGGCATTGCCTCGCGTGCCGTGTCATCTCCTTATATCGAGCCCACTACGATTTTGGTTTTAAAGATCCGATCGCGTTAAGGTTCACCATCCCCTTAACGCTATTTTCTATATGATTATACTTTTAACGGATTCTTAGAGGATGGGCGGTCCCAAGCATCTTCTAAGTTACTTGTACCTTTACTACAGTTCACTTGAGTTGGTTTACATTGTATAAGTATGTATGTCCTGACTCGAGTGTTTGTATTTTTATTTACGCTCGGGTCAGCCTGAGTTATTCATAGATTTGGATTTCCACTTTCTGGAGATTGGAATCGCTGGAGATTATCTACTTGTCAAGTTTCATCTTTTCAGTTCGGTTGTTCTATTCAGCATGTACTTGGTTATCATATTTAAACTTCTGTTGTACTTTATTTCTTCTATTGTATCTTATGTAACTCTGATATATTTATATAGTAGCTTCATGAACTACTATCTCTTTTACTTCCGCTGCATTATTATTACTCTGTGTCTGTGATCTGTGATTTTTATTTACTGCATATTTTGAGATTTGCCAAATTTTTATTTACAACGCGGTATTTTGAGCAATTCAATTCCGGCATGAGTGTCTACCTATACACTTATAATGGATGCGAATGGTTGAAAATATCAGGTTGTTACAGGTGATGATGTTGTAGATGGTTGTAGAAGTGCGGTGGTGGGTAGGAATTAGTGTGGGGGTATTTGATGATGATGATCCGAGAAGTGATGATTAGGAAATGGCAATAGTAAGGGAGGAGTTAGTGGTGGGTTGTAGGTGAAATGTATGTTGGTGAAATGCAGTTGGAGGAGAACTGTATGTAGGTGTTTGCTTTGAATGTAGGTGGAAGTTGTTTGCTGAGAAGTGAGAAAGTAGTATGGTAGGTTGTTGGTTAGGAGGTGGTAGCAGAAGGGAAGGTGAAGAATGTAGTATAACATTTGGAGACAGGTGGTGATGATTGGTAGCATTTTTTGAGTGGTAAAGGAAGGGAGGACGTTGTTGTAATGTGGGATGGTGAAGTTTGAAAATTTGAAAGTTGTTGCAAGGAGATTTTCAAGTGGTGTTTGAAGTAGTGGAACTTGTAGGAAGAGGTATGCAATGTTTGAAATGGATGTAGTCGATGGAGCTGTGAGTTTTGAGGTGGAAATTGGTGAGGTATTGGGTAACAAAGTGATGCAGCGAGCTTGGATGAAATAATGATTGAGTTTGTTTGTTATAAGTAGTTGGTTGGTTGAAGTTGAAGGAATGGTGTAGGAGTTGCTGATGGGTTGTGGTGAGAAGTTTGGGTTTCTTTTGTGTGGTTTGGAAGAGGATGTTGGCAGGTGGTAGTTTGGTTGGAGATGGATGGTTCAGGAGGTAGTTCAAATGTCTTAGTGATGTCACAGCGGCTGATGCTGTGAGGAAGTGAGCAGGATGCGATAGGTGGAGGTGAAGTGTTGTAGAGGCAATAGAGCGGCGAAACTGAAAATGTAAGAAAACAGAAAACACAACCAAGTGAAGTAATAGAGAATAGAAGACTGAGATCAAAAACAAAAACTACATGCATGAAAACAGAGAATGCAAGAATGAAAACAAAAATAAAAAATACAAGAAGAAAAAAAATGAGAACAAAACTGATATGCACAAGATAGTGTTGTAGTAAAAAAACAAAAATGAGGAACTTAGAAAGATAAAAAAAGTTTTAAATGTAAAATGAAACAAAGATATGACAATGATGATGCAAATGAAATGCAAAATAGGAATAAGGAATGCGATGAAATGTAAAACAAAAATGAAAACAAATGTTTAGCATTTATTTTCCTCTAACCCTATTCTATTCCATCCTTACCTACTTTAGAATTTACACCACCATATATAGCAAAATTAAAAAGTCCGAACAAGGATCTCAGAGCCACACTCAATTGGACATCGCATAGAACTATTGAAGATTCTATATTATATGAAGAGAAAATATTGAGATTGGAGACTTTAAGGATCATAAAGAAAAAAGAGTGTTGAATCTTATGACCCAAACAAGTGGAGTTTGAATCACTTTCACATTGGCCCTACAGCTGTCATTACCTTAGGGGGAACAAAAGATAAGAGTGATAATTTGTCTGACCAAATAATGATAATTTGTCTGACCAATAAGATGACAATTCAACTCTATACCAAAGGCACTATCTTTGAAGAAAGGATGATGGCCGATTACAACATCTTTCACAAAAATGGCATCAAGCAACAATTAGTACATTGCAAGCTTCAAAAGGTTTTGAAAAAGAAATTGGTCATTGAATGTGAAGCTTTAGAACCAAGCAATAAAAAATCTAGAAACCATCCTCAAAAGACAAGCTTCCAGTCGAGACTCCCTAAGGAATGCAATTTGACTACATCGATTGAGAATATTTATTTGCTAACTAATGAGGAACTCAACTAATTTCCATCCCAAAAGGAAAAAACCTAAATACAAAAGAAATCCGAAAGGATCATACTACCACTATTGTATGATAATGAATGTGCATGAGACAAATCAATGTAGAGCACTTGAAGGAATGGTGATCAACATTTTCAGACAAGGAAAAATTAATGGATTTGCAATGTGATCTTTGTCAAATTCAATAAAGCACCACTTTTCCAAGAGAAATCTACATGATCGAAAGTAAAATTCTCCTTAAACTTGGAAATTACCTTAAATGGTCAAAGCCTTTGACGCCAAGTTGGCCAGGTCAAAACTCCTCTTAAAGGAGGTTGGAGTAAGCCTTTGTCTATGCTAAGCTATGGCTAAGTTAAACATAAAAAAGCCCGTGATCGTGCAATGCTATAGCCAGATCAAGCAGCCCTAAAGGGTGGACGAAGTAAGCTCTTTGTCCGACCATGATATGGCCTGTCCAAGGCACTAAACAGGCCTTCAATCCCACCACACTATGACCTGGCTGAAGCAACTCCTGGAGGGAGGGTGGAGTAACCTCTTGGTCCCGCCATGATTGGCCATGCTTAGGCACCAAACAAGCCTTTAGTACTACCTATAAGGGCTGGCTGAATCACCTCCTAGAGGACAGTTGGGTAAGTCTTTGGGTCCTACTTGTGGATAAGCTAACCAAGTGTACCAAACAATAATGGACTAAGATGTCCGAGCTCGGGAAGTAGCACATCAAACAATGACAACATATGAGGTCTAAAGGGTGGAACATGTCAAAAGAATCAAAACCGAAAGAGTGGTTCGGAACAGAAGGCTAAAATAAGAGTCTATAGCCACCAAACGATTTCCAAAAGAGGATATCTGGATTACACTTATTAATAACCGAATATGGGTTTTGGGTCAATTACTATTAATTTCTGGACTGCACTTATTAATACCCGAATCCGAGTTCCAAAATTTTTACTATTCATCTCTGGTCTTCATTGTACCCAAATCTGGGTTTTGGAACTCATATTATTGATTTCTAGACTTTGCTCATTAATGGCTGAATTTAGGCTTAAGGACCTCTAATATTGAGACCTTTATTATGAAATTCTAGCCTTCTACCAGTTTCTGGATCTATCTTACCAATACACGCATCTAGGTTTTCGATCCTCTATTGTTTTCAGATAAGGGTTTCTGGACTCATATTATTCGTTTCTGAAAGGATTCTTAATGTTCCATGACATAATTCCAAATGCTGATCTCTGAAGTTCTATTATTAAACGATTATTCTTAGCTTTCTATCACTTTTCCAAAAAAGGAATTTTTAAACTTCTAAAATTCATACCCGAGTTGAATTTTTGGTTCTCAATTATTTCTATAATTAGATTTTGGTCTTCCATTTATATAGTTGGAGTCAGATTTCTGGACCTCTCTTATCATTACCAAAGTTGGGATTCAAGACATTCGGCCGTATTCAATTATGGAATTTCTTCTCACTAATTATCATTATTTTCACATGAAGATTTGTTCCCTTTCATTACTTATATTTTTGAATTCTTTATATTATCACTAGTAATGTGAACAAATCGCTAAATATGTTCTTGCATAGGTGGCAAATTAATGATAATAATGTTCTCTACTTAGTACTTTTTAGGGAAATGAGATCAGTAAGGAAGACTGAATGGAGCAGCAAATCCAAATACCATAGTTGAAGTTATCAGAAATGGTACCCCTAGGATAATTTCTCAAATAATTGCTTTTGCCCAAGAACCTATGGTGGCCAAACTTCAGGTATAATTTGTTGTGGTAATCTTCCCATCCACGTAGATTTTATAGGTAGACGAGTTTGGTTAACAAGGATGCAATCGTGGCCAACTAGTGGCTAATGATGAAAGTCTTGACCAAGGGAGGAATAAGGTGTTTCCGCAACAATCAGCAAGCCACCAGAGACTGCTACAACATTTCACTACAACTACTAAAAAAGGGAGTCCTCTTTCTATAATAAGAACTAGCAACGCTCAACGATGGCACGTCCAAGAGAATGAGCGTGCTTATTAATGCTCCCATTACCAGCATCCATAATGTTCATCCAGAGAATGAGTGAGCCACATAATGATCTTGCTTGTGCCGGGGAATGAGACCACGTAGTTGACAAGGATATTCTTTACTTTCCAACCCAAGCAAGACAAAGGAATCATAGCAACAAGGAATGAGCAAGTTCATCCCTGCTTGTATGTTCGAGTAGAAGACATTACCACTACATTACTCCCATCGTCGAAAAAATCATCCATTAGAACTGAGGAAGCCATAACCCTCCAGAGCACACACAGAAAACCATCATTGCTGTGGATGTCATTGAACACATGATACATGCATTGGATTAGTGCTACATAAAAGAGAGCGTGGAGGATACTGATAATGATCTGCTCAACCCATGTATGGGTGATTCAAACCGCGACAGTAGGCTAGAAATCCCAATTCAAGCAATAAAATTGGCAAGGACAATCCTAGAAGGTCTTTCAAATAGCCATAGAGCTAAGTCTGAAAGTAAGGATGGGTTAATTTGCTTGCGAGGGAAGAGTAATTTGCATTTGATTGGGGGTAGGCCGAACCAGCAGCTCATCACATTGATCAAACGAGACGGGCACTTAACCTTAAGTGGTACATGGCACTAAGAGAAGAAGTAAAGAAGCTACTAGCAAAAGGATTCATTCACGAAGCTACATACCAGATCTGGGAGCAAATACGGTGTTGGTATGGAAGCCAGTGGGGCCTAGAGAACTTATATTGATTTTGTAGAACTTAACAAGGCATGCCCAAAAGACAATTTCCCACTGCCCCGCATCGACCAGGTTATGGTGCAATCAGCGGTTATGAGCTACTCACATTCGTGGATGCCAACTCTAGGTACAATCAAATTGCCGTGCACATCTCAAATCAAGATCACACCTCCTTTACCACCAGTGTTAGGCTCTACTACTACCAAGACATGCCATTCGGCCTTGCAATGTAGGCACCACATATCAACTATTCGTTAACTAGATTTTCACTCGACAAATTGACATTTGATGGAGGTCTATGTGGATGACTTACTTGTTAAATTTAAAAAGGCCAAGGGGAATGTAGAGAACTTTGCTGAAACTTTCAACATTCTCTACATGTACAACATGAAGCTCAACTCCAAAAAGTGTTCCTTCTCTATTCGATGTAGAAAGTTCCATGGTTTTATAGCGTGCTCCACTGGAATGAAGACAATCCTAACAAGATTTAGGTGATTCAAGGGATGTAGATATCCCGCATGGTTAAGCAAGTGCAGAGTCTAAATGGGATGATTAAATCACCTAGCTACTTTATATCAAAAGCCACTGACCATTGAAAACACTCTTCAACCTCATTAAGGAGGGAAATTCATTTATATGGAATGAAGAATGCACCAAAGCCTTTGAGGACTTGAAGAGGCATCTAGCCACACCCTTTCGTGTTTTCCAAGCCCATCGATCGGGAAGACTTGTATTTATACCTCATACACGCGATTAGTGCTGCCTTAGTTTGTGATGAATAAAATATCCAATAGCCTATCTACTATATAAGAAAAAAGGTTGATGGGACTAAAAACAAAATACTCCAAGTTGGAAAAGCTAGCATATTGCCTACTTATGCAGTTCGGCATCTATGACTGTATTTTCGAGCTCAACCCATCAAAGTTCTTACAAACCATTAAAGCAAGTATCATGCGTCTAGATACAATGGGCCGAATCTTAAATTGGTCCGTAAAGCTTGGAAAACATCACATGACATTTTACCCTGACACCTCAATCAAAGGCCAAGCTATGTCCAATTTCACAGCAGAATATTCAAACCCAGATAGCGATAACGAAGAGTCCAACATCAGTTCACCGGTATGGAAATTTTATGTTAAAGGCACTTCTAATGAGAAGGGTGTTGTGCTGGCATGGTCCTAATCATGCATCATAGAAGAGAGCCATGCTTTGCCATCCACTTAAGCTTCATGGCCATAAACAATGAAGCCAAATATGAAGCTATCCTTGCCGGTCTGAGGATAACCAAATAGTAATGGATTGTTTTTTGGATGTATCCACTGACTCCTTACTAGTTATCAAATGGATCAGAGAACACTTACAAGTAAGGGCAAAATACTAATCCTTTATGTCGTCAATGCCAAGAGATTCATCACAACTTTATAAACATCAAGATAGATAAGATCCCCTACGAGAAGAACACCAAGGCGGACCAATTGCCATGGTGGCGAGCAATCTTGGAGAAAGTCTACCGTAGGTCCTAATAAACGTACGGGCTACCCTTACATTGAATCGGGTGCATCCACAATGGAAATTGATGAAACCCGAACCGGTTAGTGCATGAGCACGCCGTTGAAATATCTTACTTGCAACGAAGTTCATATTGAAAAAAGAGTGGCTTGGAAAATTTAGTATCGGGTGCCCTATTATACCATCATGGATGATAAACTTTACTAATAGGAATACTTGTTGGAATTAGGCCAGCCCATGACGGAAGTTATGCATGAATTTTAAATTTGTTTGCCTATTGGATCTTTATTGAGCCTATGAAGCCTAGTTTATTTAGAACAATTCTAGATTTTATTTAAATAATTTTTTTTAATTTTATTTAAATTTATAAATTGATATTTTTTAAATTTATATATTGATATATTTATATGTATTTGTGTATCGTATACACATATATATATGTATGTGCGCATGTGTAACATATCAATTCGTGCAGGGTTTAAAATGCCCATGTATAGATATTAGGATTTACATCGCAATAAACACATTGGTTCGTCCAATATGCAAGTATATTTTGTCCAAAATATGTATGAATATAAGCTATTATTTTATATAACTATTATAAATTTTCTATGTGTGTGTGTACATAGGTTGAGTTAGTTTAAATAATTATATATATAATATATTTAATATATATTAATATATATATATATCATCTTGTAAATATTAATATTTTGTATATACATATTAGTATAATATATTAATTTTAATGCACATAAGTTATTTTAAATATTAAAATATACGTTTATATTTTATTAGCCGTGAGTAGTATGTGTATACATATATATAGTAATAAAATAAATTTATATACACACACAAATATATATATTTGTAATATATATATATTCATTAATAAAATTATTCAAGATAAATTTTCTTTTTTATTTTATTTCCATTGTCATGCGCACAGCACAAAATAATTTATTTTTTACTTTAATTCTAAAATGAATTTTAATTTAATATTTATTCAACATTAGTAAAATAACAATCAAATTTTAAGTTCCAAATAATCCCAACTGATATTTTATGGCTTGAAGAAATTTTCCATATTTTTTAGCGTAAATTATTTTAGTAATTTATTTATTTACAGCCATTTTAGATAAATAAATTTTAAAATTGAAAAGAATATTTTTTGGCAAAAGATAATCTGGTTCTAATATAATTTTATAAAATTTATACATAATTTTTTATGAGATTTTAGAAGCATTTAATTTATTAGTGAAGTAAACTGATTTAAGTACGATTAGATGGTAATAAAAAATTATTTTTGCTACTGAAAATTAATATCACTATAATACGCTAGAAATAAAATTATATAACTAATTTTAACAATGATATAATGTTGCAACTAATTATAAGATATATGTGTGTGTGTAATTGAATAATATATATTAATTTAATAATCATTATTACATTATTTTATATGGCAGCATTGACCTGACATACATGATTAAGTTTTTTTTTATATTAAGCATAAATATATACCTACACATAACCAAATTAATTTGTGACAACAGTGCTTTTATATCAAAATCGTTACTAAACATAATATAATATATGTGACAAAACATTATTGTAACACCCTATAAAATTTAAAAGAAATAAATAAAATAACATAACATTAAATTAATTAATTAAATAAAAAAGTCTAAAAATGGAAATTTTGAAAAATTTAGAATTTGACCAAAAAGGTTATTCTATTGTGTTTGTGGAGATTTTTTGATCAATTTCCATATGCAATACATTGAAAATGGAGCTTAAACAGAAAAGCTATGGACATTTGAAGTTTTCGAATTCAAACTAATTTCAATAGAATTCAAATTCAAATAAATAAAAAATTATTAAATTTGAAATATGAAAGTTAATAGCAATTAGACTTTGTGGGCAAGTAAAATTAAAATTAACATTAACGTTAATTTTATAATTAAGGTATAAAATAAATAAAAAACAATGACACAAAATTCTTTTTCTAAACCAAAGTAATGATTGGCCGCTTAGGACTGGGTGGACCGCTAGTGGTCGACCGATGGAAGCTGATGGATGCTAGGATTTTAACTCTTTGAACATTTGTATTTTTATTATTTTAAACTAACCTAAATCCGACGGTTCTCCCAACCACATTAAATAAGAGCATAGCCCTCTCAGTTTCGTTCACAAATTATTTTGGAAGCCTAACGAAGCTCTGTCAGCCTCTCTCTTTAGATTCAAAAAAGTTAGTTAGGGTTTCATGTAACAAATTCTAAAGATTATTTCTTTATTTCTATTCTATTCTCTATAATCTCTTAATTTATGAGTCTAATCTATATATACAAATTCCATATTGTATGTATCTAAAAGAAGAAATCTGAAAGAGGTTATTAAAGGTGTGACAAATCCAAAAGGAGGAAGAGCAAAAGACCTGTTATGAGTGGAAATTTTATTTTTTCTATTTTAGTAATCAAATAGTGTAGTTTGGATTTGATATATGCCTTAAGAAATTTTGGTTCATGAAACATCACATTAACCTCTCAAAATTCCCCCAAAGAGAAATATTAATTCTTAGGTTGAAATTTTAATTGTTTTAAATTAAAATAGTGGAATTTGTGTATATTTTGCAGTTTTAATATTTTACCTTCTATTCCACTTTTTATCTCTTTATTTGGATCCGGTTAAGGGTTTTGATTAGGAAATGGTGTGTAGGTACGAATTCTTATTCGAGGTTTGCACCATCTATTTCCACAATTTGAATAGAAACTCCATTTATCTAATTTCATATAAAAAGTTTGTAAATTATAAGTTTCAATTATTGATGTGTTCAGTTGTTTTAATGTAAAACAAGTGAGTTTGGATTCTGTTATTACAAAATTCTATTGACTTTACTTTGGATATTGGATTTATGGTATGTTTGTTAATATGGAAATGGAACTTGTATAATTTTTGAAGACTTGAAATTTAAACGCTAGTTTAGGGCTTAATCTCCGCATGCATAAAAATTTACTATGTGCATATATATATATATATATATATATATATATATATATATATATATATATATATATATTTGTGTGTGTGTGTTAGCGTAAATAATGTATAATTACAACGTATTAATTATATAGTCAATATGCTATAAATTATTATTGAAATCCCCCTTAGGAAAGCAATTAATTGTAAAGGCGAAATAAGAGTTTTTCGTATAAGGCCTTGATATGGAATGCTGTGAGATGTGGGATAATATATTTAGAGAGTGTTTTGGATTATGATTAAGTTATGAGAATGCAATGTTGGTTAAAAGCACATAGAAGTCTGCCCACCTAATCTGGTTACCAGCAGTTTGACTTTGGTGCAGATGTGAGACATCTTCTATAATAAGTAATAATGGAGGACGTGAAGTTAGTCACAATTCTATAGGGTAAATCTGGTTACCAGTACCTGGGAATAATGGGGCTAATGTGATATGTCACAGTTGGATTATGGGTCATAATACAAAGACCTTGTTCGGGGATTGAAGGTAGTAAGTGGTTGGTTAAGGGCCTACCTCTTTCTTATATGAAGTATTAAATGGTCAAGATTAATGAGTGGGAACGGTATATCTGAGAAGGGTCTACTTCAAGGATGAAGTAGTAAGTGTCCTGAAGAGATTCAATGAAATGTCAGCTACATAGAACCGGAGAGTATTTCGCCTTAGGATGGGTAGTAAATGATGGGGATCTGCCTTAAATAAGGTAGTAAATGGTTAGAGTCTGCCTAATTTCTATTAAAAAGGTGTTGAGTGGCTTGTGTACCATCTCTTACATTGTTATGACTTTATTGATGTAGAACTAGGTTATTGGGTTGAACTGGGAAAGCCTTAGGGATTATTGTTGAAAAACTTATAATATGGTTAGATACATAAGATATATTCTTATTTAAGTTAAAATGCCCAAGTACTATAATAGTAAGGTTTGAGATTTTATTCATCTGACATATGTTGTTTTGATTCCTTCCTCATTACAACACACGTTAGGAAAGACGATGCTGAAGGCGGAGATGGGGAGGAAACTTTTGGTAGTTATCGGTTTATCTACTTATGTTAATTTCTGATGTACTCATTAAAGAATAATGATGTATTTTGAAATTGTTGCACTACGAATATGGGATGGTTGTTAGGGTTCTGTGTTATGGAATTTAAATAAAATGGTTGCTACTTTTATTATTATATTTTATCCTTCTGTTGTGAGTTCTAAATGTGTAAATAAATTGCTCGGTATTGTTCATTATACCAAGCAGTAGCCATCTTTGTAGTGGGTTTAAGTTTTAATTAGCATTTTATTAGGCCGAAATTTGGGTCCCTTTTTTTAACAACCCTAGATTTTGCCTATATATTTTAAATTTGACTTTATTTTATTTTTATTATTTTAAATTTGTTTTATTTCAAACATTGCAATTTCTAAATATAAATGTTGATTTTTATGTGAATTATAGTTTCAAACTTGTATAAATTGAATATTTTACTGAAAAGTGAATTTCTGGTCAAACTAGTCAAACTTTGACTTTTAAACTTCAAAATTAAATTATTTAAAATCTTAAATTTATTTATATGAAAATAGATGAAATAACTTGAATACTGCTTTTCGTTTCATTGAAAACGGATTTAAATTGTGAAAGTTATACTGTTTTCAATATTGTGTGTATATTAAGTTATTTAACAATATTCTTTGTTTTAATGTATATAAATGATATTTTACTTGATATATCTTATCCTAATTTGTATATTTATGTTATTGTATGTATATTTTTGTATTATAATAATTTTAAAATGAAGTAAACAATTTTCCAAAGTCAATGGTGATTTATTAGTAATTTCTAGACATCGTTTTGGATTTTTAAGCAATTTCTTTAAATCTTTCTTTATTTTCTTCAAACTTAATTTTTTTATATGTGTTAATATGTTATTTTAAGTATACTTTGTCTTTTAAATATTTTTAAAGTGATGTTTGAATTTTTCCAAAGCTTATTGAATTTATTTCCAAATTTTAAAGCCTAGTTTCCATTTTTCTGCTATTTTCTTTATTTAAATTATATTAAAATTAAAATTTATATATTTATTCGTGAATGCATTTTTACTTTTATTTTTTTATTTTTGTTATAAATATTTTTACAAGTCCGTATAAATTTTCCAAAGTTCATTCTGTTTATTTTCCATTTTTCTAGACTAGTTTGCAATTTTGTGCTATTTTCTTATTTTAACCTTATATAATTAATAAATATTTATATATATCTTATATTTTGTTATATTTTCGAAATTTTGACTGGAATAATTATTACTTTCAGTAATATAAACTTATATGAATAAATTAAGGAAATACCAAAGGTTTTAAAAGCTTTTGAAACGTAAGTCATTTCTTTTACCTTTTCCTCATTTACTCTCTGGCAGTTTTTATTTATTTATTAGCCTTTACTTCTTTTGGCTGTATATTACTTTGTTTGGACGTGTATACCAGTCTTCATTCATTAAAAAAAAATTCCACTTCTCATTCATTCACGGCTAGGAGAAAAAAATTGGGTAATGGCCTCCTCTTTTTGCACTTTTTCTTCTATTTTTTCCATACTTTTGTCTTGTTTCTTTCTTCTATTTGCATGGCCTCCTCACTATTGCCATGGCCACCACTCTCTACATCTATTCCCTGCCATCATCACCACCTACACTCCAGGTCATGACCATATCCAAGCTAACCAGGGTGAGAAAACCCCTCAAAATCCAACCTATGCCTTGAAAACATGCTAGTTTGAGCCTTGTTGCTTCACCACTTCATTTTCCACCACCACATCTAGCCGCCGCCGCCACCTCTGACCAGACTATCAAACACCACTCCAACATCATTCCAGATCTGAACTTGAATGGCCAACCCAAACCACTCCAAGGCCGAGCCCTTTTGTTGACCAAAACATGTTATTTTGCCTTAAACCCTTAATATTCTCAAGTTGTAACCCCTCCACCTTCAATGCTTTATAGCCGTGCATTTTTGTGTTCATACCTGAGCGATTCTATGTCTAAATCTGAGCCAAATACACCCCTAGGCCATGCAAAACAATAATAGAAAGCAAGGCAAAAGATCGTGTGTTCATATTGCTTTTTATTCCAAAGTTATTTCAATTCACTCGGGTATTGAATCTATGTTTATGTTTAGTTTTGTTTATGGGTTGTGACAAGACCATTGAGCTTGGTTCTCTTCCCACTTGGATCTATTGTTGTGTCATCTTGCCTTTTGGAATCCGTTTATGTCGTTTGTATTGCAATCTCCAGCTAAAAAGGTGAGTAAAGCTCACACGACATTTATACTTATGCAGTGGTGAAACAACAACAATTGAATGTGTAGAAAAAATATGTGATGTTATAACTGCCTATGATTAATTATATATGATGTTAAACCTGTTAAATTTCATGTCATATTATATGTTATTATATATATGTTGTTACCGTTCATTTTTATATATGTTTATCACAATGCATGTTCCCTGTAGATTAGAAATCACTATGGGTTGAAATGATACATACCCGAACAGACTTTAGAATAGGGAAAAATTGTTATGGGCTGAAATGATAAGCCTGAACGGTTTTTATTTAATTTACTTAACTTGGGATTGCGGGTTTGAAATGATAGAACCTGGATTTTTCTTTTTAAACTGCGGATTGAAATGATACATATCCGTATCACTTGACCTAGGTTAGAAAACTATATACAGACCCGTGGTTATTTTATAAAGTATTTTGGATATTTTTAAGCATTTTAAAATATAAATTTATGAAATTTGATTTAAATAGATTTTTAAATGTTTTAAAATAAAGAAAATTATGATTTTTTTCTATGAGTTAAAAATGTAATTAATGAATGGTTAAATTGGATTATTGAATATAATTTAAGTTTGGAAATTTGGAATTTTGGTTAAAAACGATATTTAAGTTATATGAATAAAATGGAAATTAAATTTTATTGGAAATTGGTAAAAGTGATAATTTGATTAAATTTGAATTTAAGTGATTTATTAAAGTATTATTGATTTTCTATGAATTTAAGTGGTTAAATAAATGAATGCTTAAAAAGTGAAATTTGAAAATACAACTTGATTTGGAATGTGGAATTTGGTTTTGTTTAAAGTTTTAAGTTAACTAAATAAATTGGGAATTTAGTTAAATTTGTGAAATGATAATTTGCAAATGTACACAATAATAAAGTGTTAAATGTAAAAATAGGAAGTTTACACTTGAATTTATTAAGTGGATTTGTGAAATTTGATTTAATTGTAAAATGTTGCTTTATAAAAATCATTAATTAAAGGAGCATTTAATGAACATCTTTGAATGTTAAAATATGATTTTTATAATGATTAAATGGTTTAAATTGAAATGTTTTCAAGTATAACTTTCAGCACCTTTTTCTGAATGTTGTAAAGGTTGAAATTTTCAATGTTTATGGTTTTAACTTAGTAAATGAACTCATAATGGTTCAAAACTTTGGAAATTGAATACTTGATTTGAAAGTATATAAGCTTAAATTTCAAATAGTTTAAATGAATTACTTTGATTAAAATATAAGCTATAAAGAAGGTGATTTGGGATGATAATAAATGAATGATATCTTTGAATTTAGAGGGTATTTAAAGTTGAATATTTGGATTTGAACTTATATGATGATTTTAAACTGAAGCTTTGGAAAGATATGATATTTTGATATATATTAAATGTTTTGAAATGAAGCTTTGGAAAGATATGATATTTTGATATTAAAAAACATTTTGGAATGAAGTTTTGAAAGATATGATATTTTAATATATTAAAATGATTTGAAAGGATTTTTGAAAGGATATGATAATTTAATATATTGAAATTGTTAGAAATGACTTGATATTTGTTTTGATAAATATTTGAATTTGAAAGATATGGTATGTTGATTTTCTGAAATGGTTTTGGAAATGATTTAATCTTTATTTTGATAAAGATTCAGATTGAAAGGGATACTTTATTTTGAAGTATAAAATATTGTTTTAAAAGTTATAACCACGGGTTATAATAACGATTGGTTGTTAAAGAGACCGGGATTGGATATTGTCTTATAGCCGGCCAATTCCGAAAACCACTTTAACAACTGTGTACGCGGTGGAGATTCCAGAATGAAGTAGGATGGTGGTGACGTTCTCGAGGTATATTACGTGGACCCGACTCCTGTAAGTTGGCATAAGGTGGCTAAAACAGGAGCGATTGACGGACTAATAAGGTAGCACCTTTGATCGGACGCACTTCTTCGTATGCCATTCTATTACTTTGTGATTATTTGGTGCGCACCTTTGATAAGGGAGTGTTGTTCGAGGTGGGCGGTAGCTGCGCGCTACGCGTTACCACCGGTCCGGAAGCGTAATTGGTATATATACCCTAGCATTGCCTAGTTATGCCATGTCACCTACCATAGCGAGCCTTATACGATTTTGGTTTTGTACCATGCCTATGGATGACGACGCCCGTTCCGGAGGAGATTACGGTACTGTATGGACTATGGGAATATATTATGTGTTAAGGTGGAGAATGTAAAGCCTTAACGATATTTAAAAGTAAGTTTATTTTACTAATAGACACTATTATAATAACGAAGTATTACTACGTAATAAATAGTTTAACGGATCCTTAGAGGATGGGCGGTCCCAAGCATCCTTTAAGTTACTTGTACTTTTACTACAGTTCACTTGAGTTGGTTTACATTGTATAAGTATGTATGTCCTAACTCGAGTGTTTGTATTTTTATTTATGCTCGAGTCAGCCTGAGTTTTTCACAGATTTGGATTTCCACTTTCTGAAGATTGGAATCGCTGGAGATTATCTACTTGTCAAGTTTTATCTTTTGCAGTTTGTTGTTCCTTTCAGCTCTTGTATTAGTAGACTTCTACGTAGTGAGACTTCCCTTATACTTTATTTCTTCTATTGTATTTTATGTAACTCTGATATTTTATATAGTAGCTTCATGAACTACTATTTCTTTTACTTCCGCTGCATTATTATTACTCTGTGTCTGTGAATCTGTGATTTTATTTGCTGTATATTCTGAGATTTGCCAAATTTTTGTCTACAACGCGTTATTTTGAGCAATTCAATTCCGGCATGAGTGTCTACCTGTACACTTATAATGGATGCGAATGGTTGAAAATACCGGGGCGTTACAGTTGGTATCAGAGCTCTGGTTTTAGGCAAAACTCAGTATATAGAGTAGATTTAATTTCAGAATCACTTTTGTTCGAGCTTGAATTCCTTCTTCTTCAGTTCAGTTTCCTTTGAATTTTGGAACGTTCCCTGCGGTTCCAAATCCATTCGTGTCCCTCACTATTCATCTTCTTTTGATTCTGGAGTATCCCATAACTCCGCTTCGAATGATCTTTATATTGAGTTGGCAATCCTGCCAATCTCTAAAATTGAATTGTAAAAGGGTGAAACTCCTCTACAATTTAGCATCAATTCACCAGAGATTTATATCTATCCTTGGTTTAGATGCTAATATCTTTTGCTATTTCAAACTCTAACTCTTGCGATCGAATGTTGATTTACCCCAGAAAAATCCACATTGATCTTATTCTTTAAGTCACGGTTGACCCAGTTAAGGTTGCCCGCGATTTATTTAAGCTTATCCACCTCCCTACTCTATTATTTAATCTATTCTTCCAAAAATTTTGAATTGTACTTGTATATCCATGTTTTGTTTTATATATTGTGGTTTGGGTTGTTGATGTTGATTTGAGTTTCTGATCGATTCGTCTGATCAACGCTATCGATAGGATTTCTAAAACACTTTGACAGAACAAACTGACACAATATTATTTTAAAATTTGGTTAATGAAATAAATTTTGATATATAAGTAAATTTATGGAACTTGATAAACTGATTTAAATTGATTATTTAAAGTGATAATACTTGATTTATCATTTATTGTTCTATAAATGAATTTATAGATAGTTATAAATTGATTTGGGAACTGAAATGAATTTAAACAAGAATTTGAGAATTTAACTTCCGACGGTTTCAAACCTTGTGTTTTAATTTTAAAAGGATATACTATTTAAAGTATTTTCGAATAGGAATTTGTTTTCAAAGAACTTGAAAGTTTAAAAATTAGTGCTCTTCTCTTTGTCGCTGGAAAATAACTTAGGTGATGATCGTGACATCATCAACGTTCATTTTCGAGTTTCGAAGTGAAGAGACCGCTCTGTAGACTTACTACAGCTTTGTTTTGGTAAATCAAATTGATTTGATTTGAATTTCTAAAATATGACTTGATCTATAATATATATAGACATATGATTTAAATTTGATTTGATAAACTATGTACATACCTTTAGTTATCTCTAAATGGTTTGAAGAAATCGGAAATTTAATTCTTAAATATCAATTATAAAAAGAAAATCAAAAATTTTGGATAAATAATTCAAACTTAAGATAATTGAACTGGAAAGTTTTATTTGTATAATACTCAATTGCATTCCAATATAACTTACCTTAATTTTAGAAGATAACAATGTAATTGGATAATATACAATATAAAAAGTTTTATAAATAAAATTTGAGTGGTTATAATAAACGTTATACACTTGTATTTTAATTATAAAATGATTAACAGAGGTAAATAGAATAAAGGGTAACTGAATAACCTACAATAAAATAATTTTAAAAGAACTAAGAATAAAAGAAAGCAGTTATAATAAGTGTAAGTATATTTAACATAAGTGATGAATATATTGAGAGGAATAAATTTAATTTTAATTAGGAATAAAGAAGAATAAAATTTATTAAGTACATTGTGAGTGTAAAAAATGATTATTTTTCAAACCCATGGTTTTAAAAATTGTTAATTTAAGATGATTGGATAATAAGATAATGAAATTTGAGATAGTTAAGATTTATTTAACTTGTGAAATATTTATTCTCTATTTAAGTTGAAATTTCCATGCTTTCAAATTTATTTCCTTATTTTGTTTTTCAAACTATCTTTTGGTTGTCCTTATCATCCTTATCTTGCTATAGACTGATATAGGCATCTTTCTATAATCTTTCTGTTTAGAAATCTTTCTATAATCTTTGATAATCTGCACCATGTTAAACTTACCTATAACAATAGTTATCAGGTATAATTTCAATCTCCTTGTCATCTTATCTTAATCATATTTCACTCTATCTTTGTCTATGCTTTCTCGTACCTCATTCATTTTCGGGGACGAAAAGTTTTGAGTGGAGGAGAGTTTAACAACCCTAGATTTTGCCTGTATATTTTAAATTTGACTTTATTTTATTTTTATTATTTTAAATTTTTTTTATTTCAAACATTTCAATTTTTAAATATAAATGCTGATTTTTATGTGAATTATAGTTTCAAACTTGTATAAATTGAATATTTTACTGAAAAGTGAATTTCTGGTCAAACTGGTCAAACTTTGACTTTTAAACTTCAAACTTAAATTATTTAAAATCTTAAAAAAAATTATGAAAATAGACGAAATAACTTGAATACTGCTTTTCGTTTCATTGAAAACGGATTTAAATTGTGAAAGTTATACTGTTTTCAATATTGTGTGTATACTAAGTTATTTAACAATATTCTTTGTTTTAATGTATATAAATGATATTTTACTTGATATATCTTATCCTAATTTGTATATTTATGTTATTGTATGTATATTTTTGTATTATAATAATTTTAAAATGAAGTAAACAATTTTCCAAAGTCAATGGTGATTTATTTGTAATTTCTGGACACCGTTTCGGATTTTTAAGCAATTTCTTTAAATCTTTTTATATTTTCTTTAAATTTAATTTTTTTTATATGTGTTAATATGTTATTTTAAGTATACTTTGTCTTTTAAATATTTTTAAAGTGATGTTTGAATTTTTCCAAAGCTTATTGAATTTATTTCCAAATTTTAAAGCCTAGTTTCCATTTTTCTGCTATTTTCTTTATTTAAATTATATTTAAATTAAAATTTATATATTTATTTGTGAATACATTTTTACTTTTATGTTTTTATCTTTGTTATAAATATTTTTATAAGTCCATATAAATTTTCCAAAGTTCATTATGTTTATTTTCCATTTTTCTAGACTAGTTTGCAATTTTGTGCTATTTTCTTATTTTAACCTTATATAATTAATAAATGTTTATATATATCTTATATTTTGTTATATTTTCGAAATTTTGACTGGAATAATTATTACTTTCAGTAATATAGACTTATATGAATAAATTAAGGAAATACCAAAGGTTTTAAAAGCTTTTGAAACGTAAGTCGTTTCTTTTACCGTTTCCTCATTTACTCTCTGGCAGTTTTTATTTATTTATTAACCTTTACTTCTTTTGGCTGTATATTACTTTGTTTGGCTGTGTATTCCATTCTTCATTCACTAAAAAAAAATCCACTTCTCATTCATTCGCGGCTAGGAGAAAAAAATTGGGTAATGACCTCCTTTTTTTGCACTTTTTCTTCTATTTTTTCCATACTTTTGTCTTGTTTCTTTCTTCTATTTGCATGGCCTCCTCACTATTGCCATGGCCACCACTCTCTACATATATTCCCTGCCATCATCACCACCTACACTCCAGGTCATGACCATATCCAAGCCAACCATGGTGACAAAACCCCTCAAAATCCAACCAATGCCTTGAAAATATGCTAGTTTGAGCCTTGTTGCTTCACCACTTCATTTTCCACAACCACCACCACCTCTAGCCGCCGCCACCACCTCTGACCAGATCACCACACACAACCCCAACATCATTCCATATCTGAACTTGAATGGCCAAGCCAAACCAATCCAAGGCCGAGCCCTTTTGTTGACCAAAACATGCTATATTGCCTTAAACCCTTAACATTCTCAAGTTGTAACCCCTCCACCTTCAGTGCCTTGTAGCCATGCATTTTTGGGTTCATACCTGGGCCGTGCTATGTCCAAACCTGAGCCAAATATACCCCTAGGCCATACAAAACAATAATAGAAAGCAAGGCAAAAGATCATGTGTTCATATTGCTTTCTATTCCAAAGTTATTTCAATTCAATCGGGTATTGAATCTATTTTTATGTTTGGTTTTGTTTATGGGTTGTGACAAGATCATTGAGCTTGATTCTCTTCCCACTTAGATCTATTTTTGTGTCATCTTGCCTTTTAGAATCCGTTTATGTCGTTTTATTGCATCTCCAGCTAAAAAGGTGAGTAAAGCTCACACGACATTTATACTTATGCAGTTGTGAAACAACAACAATATAATGTGTAGAAAAAATATACGATGTTATAACTACCTGTGATTAATTATATATGTTGTTAAACCTGTTAAATTTCATGTCATATCATCTATTATTATATATATGTTGTTACTGTTCATTTTTATATATGTTTATCATACTGCAAGTTCCCTGTTGATTAGAAATCACTATGGGTTGAAAATTGAAATGGTACATACCCGAACGGACTTTAGAATAGGGAAAAATCGTTATGGGCTGAAATGATAAGCCTAAACGGTTTTTATTTATTTTATCTAACTTGGGATTGCGGGTGTGAAATGATAGAACCCGGATTTTTCTTTTTAAACTGCGGATTGAAATGATACATATCCGTATCACTTGACCTAGGTTAGAAAACTATATACAGACCCGTGGTTATTTTATAAAGTATTTTGGATATTTTTAAGCATTTTAAAACTATGAAATTTGATTTAAATAGATTTTTAAATGTTTTAAAATAAAGAAAATTTTGATTTTTTTTCTATGAGTTAAAAATGTAATTAATGAATGGTTAAATTGGATTATTGAATATAACTTAAGTTTGGAAATTTGGAATTTTGGTTAAAAACGATATTTAAGTTATATGAATAAAATGGAAATTAAATTTTATTGGAAATTGGTAAATATGATAATTTGATTAAATTTAAATTTATGTGATTTATTAAAGTATTATTGATTTTCTATGAATTTAAGTGGTTAAATAAATGAATGCTTAAAAAGTGAAATTTGAAAATACAACTTGATTTGGAATGTGGAATTTGGTTTTGTTTAAAGTTTTAAGTTAACTAAATAAATTGGGAATTTAGTTAAATTTGTGAAATGATAATTTGCAAATGTACACAATAATAAAGTGTTAAATGTAAAAATAGGAAGTTTACACTTGAATTTATTAAGTGGATTTGTGAAATTTGATTTAATTGTAAAATGTTGCTTTATAAAAATCATTAATTAAAGGAGCATTTAATGAACATCTTTGAATGTTAAAATATGATTTTTATAATGATTAAATGGTTTAAATTGAAATGTTTTCAAGTATAACTTTCAGCACCTTTTTCTGAATGTTGTAAAGGTTGAAATTTTCAATGTTTATGGTTTTAACTTAGTAAATGAACTCATAATGGTTCAAAACTTTGGAAATTGAATACTTGATTTGAAAGTATATAAGCTTAAATTTCAAATAGTTTAAATGAATTACTTTGATTAAAATATAAGCTATAAAGAAGGTGATTTGGGATGATAATAAATGAATGATATCTTTGAATTTAGAGGGTATTTAAAGTTGAATATTTGGATTTGAACTTATATGATGATTTGAAACTGAAGCTTTGGAAAGATATGATATTTTGATATATATTAAATGTTTTGAAATGAAGCTTTGGAAAGATATGATATTTTGATATTAAAAACATTTTGGAATGAAGTTTTGAAAGATATGATATTTTAATATATTAAAATGATTTGAAAGGAGTTTTGAAAGGATATGATAATTTAACATATTGAAATTATTAGAAATGACTTGATATATTTTTTGATAAATATTTGAATTTGAAAGATATGGTATGTTGATTTATTGAAATGGTTTTGGAAATGATTTAATCTTTATTTTGATAAAGATTCGGATTGAAAGGGATACTTTATTTTGAAGTATAAAATATTGTTTTAAAAGTTATAACCACGGGTTATAATAACGATTGGTTGTTAAAGAGACCGGGATTGGATATTGTCTTATAGCCGGCCAATACCGAAAACCACTTTAACAACTGTGTACGCGGTGGAGATTCCAGAATGAAGTAGGATGGTGGTGACGTTCTCGAGGTATATTACGTGGACCCGACTCCCGTGAGTTGGCATAAGGTGGCTAAAACAGGAGCGATTGACGGACTAATAAGGTAGCACCTTTGATTGGAAGCACTTCTTCGTATTCCATTCTATTACTTTGTGATTGTTTGGTGCGCACCCTTGATATGGGAGTGTTGTTCGAGGTGGGCGGTAGCTGCGCGCTACACGTTACCACCGGTCCGGAAGCGTAATTGGTATATCTACCCTAGCATTGCCTAGTTGTGCCGTGTCACCTACCATAGTGAGCCTTATACGATTTTGGTTTTGTACCATACCTATGGAGTGCTCTCTGACGACGCCCGTTCCGAGGGAGACTACGGTACTGTATGGACTATGGGAATATATTATGTGTTAAGGTGGAAAATGTAAAGCCTTAACGATATTTAAAAGTAAGTTTATTTTAGTGATAGACACTATTATAATAACGAAGTATTACTACGTAATAAATAGTTTAACGGATTCTTAGAGGATGGGCCGTCCCAAGCATCCTTTAAGTTACTTGTACTTTTGCTACAGTTCACTTGAGTTGGTTTACATTGTATAAGTATGTATGTCCTGACTCGAGTGTTTGTATTTTTATTTACGCTAGGGTCAGCCTGAGTTATTCACCGATTTGGATTTCCACTTTCTGGAGATTGGAATCGCTGGAGATTATCTACTTGTCAAGTTTCATCTTTTCAGTTCGGTTGTTCTATTCAGCTTGTACTTGGTTATCATATTTAAACTTATGTTGTACTTTATTTCTTCTACTGTATCTTATGTAACTCTGATATATTTATATAGTAGCTTCATGAACTACTATCTCTTTTACTTCCGCTGCATTATTATTACTCTGTGTCTGTGATCTGTGATTTTTATTTTACTGCATATTCTGAGATTTGCCAAATTTTTATTTACAACGCGGTATTTTGAGCAATTCAATTCCGGCATGAGTGTCTACCTATACACTTATAATGGATGCGAATGGTTGAAAATACCGGGGCGTTACACTTTTAGGGTAGGTTATTACAATTTCAGTAATAATTATTAACTATAAAATCACACCTTAAAGCTTTGAAGTACACCTTAAAAAGATAAACTCTCCTCTTTGAAAGTTTTTCCAATTCAGTAGATCGCTAGTCCTTGAACCGCTGACCTTTAGTTATCAAATATCATTTGAATCTGACTGTATTTGAGTTTGTATTAATGGATAGCCTAGGATATGAATCCAGCAAGAAAAAAAGGAAAGAGGACGTAAAAAAATATCTAATCTAATTAGGGTTAGGGATGCCTAAATAGTGGATAGCAGAGAGAAAAGAGTGAATCACATCTCATACTAATTCTCCCTAAATCTAATCCATCCAAAATCAAGCCCCCTTACACCATAGTCAAGCCGCCTATAATATGTATGTGCTACTGAAATAACAATCCCTATGCTGGGCCTTAAATCCATATAAAAATATTACACGATTTAATCCAATTTAATTGCTTATTGTTAACATATATCGATTGATATATTTATAAATATTATGAATATATTTTGTAATATTCATTTTTCAAATCATAATCAAATTTTATAATTAATATTTCATATATATTAATTAATTTAGTTTATTTATAACAATTATAAACTAATTAATGTTTCGTCAAATTTCAGTTGTGTGACTCGCTAGGTGCAAATTTGGTTAGCGGTTAATATCGAACTATTTGAATAATAATGTTCATACGCCACTTGGCAAGTGGTGTGACATTTTTGTCAAATTTATCACTTGCTTGGTTAAAGTAAAACCCAATTTCACTTTGTGAAGCGTTACAAGTGGTGTGACATTTTTGTCAAATTTATCACTTGCTTTTTTAAAGTAAAACCTAATTTCACTTTGTGAAGCATTACCCGGTTGGGACTTTTATTTACACCAATTCTCTTCGTCAAAATGATATCACTTTGAACTTATGGAATTTGGTATCCAATGCCGTTCATATTCAACTCTATAGTCCAAGGACAAGGTCTTTAGTTCAACAATAATAATAATTATTAACCGAACTGCTCTAATCAGATACTTTGACTTTGAGTTGACTTGAGTTGACCATGATATTAACCTTGTATAATTAAGGAGACGAATTCTCTCTTGAATAGTACTTCACTTGCAATACTTTCGCTCGACCCAACTATAATCACTCAATGGATCGTGCCATGCTTTGACTATTATTAAAGCGGAACATATTGAAAACCGACGGTATTCTCAAGTCGAGACGGTTGTCTAAATTAGTCACATCGATATTTTTTATTTGACCTTAGTTATATTAACCAACAGAAAACTATTGAGTGGGTCGATGCATAGTTATCCAATATCTATTAATACATAATCTCTAGGTGCTCCCAGCAGTCATGAGATATACATTGTCCAATATTTGAAAAGCGTTATGTATTATAGCGTTACGGGTACATCGAAATCCAGCCTCGATGTATCCTGACTGGGAACATTTAAAATGGCATATTTATTTTCATTGCGAAAAATTACTCATGGTTACAACAATTTGTTAATAATATCACAAAACATATCATTTATAGATTTTCTATTAAATGTATTTTTAGTTAAATTAATTGATTAATATAATCCATTATATTAAGTATATAATAGGATGAAACTCCTTTTATTTCGAACATGATTGGCTATCGAGTTAGATATATATAACAATTATATTATTGCTCCTAGGGTATACCTCTAACTCTACCAATCTCCCATTTTCACTTGGGGTTAATTATAGAATCATTTTCCAATTTCTTCAACCAGTTCCCTGAAAACCAATTGGGTCATTCCCTCAATGAATGGGTATGATGTTATGTTTCAATCATCTTCTCCATCAATCAACTCTCTCTGATGTTGTTAACTACATTTATGATGTGGAACAATTTGAAGTATGTTTATCGACTTCTAGTGTGCTCTAAATCTGTTATGAACTATATCATGAAATTTTTATGATAAACAATATTATGGAATTCTCAACATTAGGAATTACCCTCAGCTCGATTATAAATTTGTGCATATATGTATGTACATGTGTGTGTATATATATATATAAATTGTTTTATTATGGTGTTATTCAAGGCAGTATACTTAGCCTTTCTCAATCAATCAGCCACAGCCATTCATTTGGAACATTTCCAACTTAAAATTCTTAACAAGAATATATTATCGACATATTATACACAATATCATTTATGAAGTTTGAGTCCGAACACTCCCTTGTGTGGAGTTCATTGTTTCTGTAAGCAATTCTCTAGTATTTCGCAAATACACGAGAATGCTCCAAACTTCAATTTAGTGATATCAATTTAGATTTGATATTTGCTTCATGTGATATCCCGGAAATTTTAGCAATATCAATTTAATAATCTATATTTAAAATTAAATTGATTTGATAAAATTTTAATTAAAATTTACTTGATTTAATAATCCAATTAAATAAATGTGTAATTTATGAATTTTATCTTTTAAAAGCTAATAATTGTATTCCTATTTATAATATATATATATATATATATATATATATATTGTGAATGGATAAATTTGATTTGAAGTTAAATGAACAAATAAAATCTTGGTTTTAAAATTCTAATATTCATTTGATAACTTGAAGATTTTTATTTTATTTAATAAATAATTAATTGTTTAAAATACTTAAAGTAATTGTTTTAAATCGTATAATTGTATTTTAAATATAGTTTAAATTTTAATAAGATAAATAAAAGTTTATTTTATTTGTTTTAAATATAGCTTATTAATTATAATTTGGATTTATACGAAAATTTAAGATACTCTTTATATATTAATTCTTTTAATTAAGATAAATAAGATATGTAATTTATGATTTCTTTTATAAATGATTAAAAATTAATAAATATGTTATTTTCTAGTAATAATAAATGTATAAATGTAGATATATTTTAAAAGACAAAATTATTATGGTCAAATTAAATATGTTAATATAAATTAGTTTTAAAATTGGATTTTTAATGTATAAATAGCATTTGAATTTGAGTTCATTTTGAAATTCAAATAAATAAGCATACATGAATAACCATATTTAAATTTTGTAAGTGAGCTTTCATGTTTTATAAATTGTTTTACTTCATTAAAAAGAAATACATATACATTTATTAATGAAACTACTATATATGTATTTGATAAAGAAAAGAGGATTTTTTTTATTTATCTTTAAATTAAAAATAATAAGTAATATGTGCATAGAACAAGTGTAAACAATTAATCTTCTTATTTGACAAGTGTTATCTCTTTATACAAGTGTCCTTTTTATTTTGATTTTCTTTTATTTTTTTTAATAAATCACTTATACACTTATAAAACATGTTTTTTCTTCATCCTCATTTTTCTTCTAATGTTCATTTTCTTCTAAGAAAAGAAAGATCTCAGCTGAAACAATTTGTTTCAGAAAACTTTTAAATCTGAGAATCAAATCCATAATCAAATCTGTTCAAGCAATGCAAGCATTATCAAAATCATTAAAACCCAAACTTAAGATCTAATACCTGAAAACCAAATCCACTTCTAAAAGCCTGCACCTGAAATCCTTTCAAAAACAAATGTAAAGCCTGCATTTCCAATTGAAACAAGATTAAGCCTCTGCAATGCAAGTTTGAGCAAAATCAAGTATTGTCTGCATGCAAGTTATATCAGGCAACAGAAAACATACAAGTTAAAGCAAGTTCAACAGCAACTCAGTTCTTTTTAAAGCATGGAAGTAAATGCAATTCAAGTTTTGTCTAAAGCATTTCAGGAAATTTGTGCTCTGCTTACAGAACAGTTTTCAAAACATAGGTGAGTAACTCTTTTTGAAATTTAAATATAAATTGTTGCTTATATAGGTATGTTTGTGTATGCTATTTAGATTGCATGTTGATTTGTTTGCCTGTGCATATGATTTTAAGAGTATTGTTGAATATATGCATACAAAAGTTTGAATGTATGTGACTGTGCTCTTATGATTCAAGTTCCAGATTCTTATACATATAAATTAAAACAAAATCCTCTTGTTCTTGTTTAAATTTTGTTAGGGATTAAGTTCTGAAGCAAATGTGTAAATTATAACACAGTTTAGTTTAGAAATTTATTTAAGTAAAATAAAGTAGGGTGATGCTTCTGAAAATTGTAAAACTTCAGAGTATGTTAAATCAAATTGAAACTCAAACATTATAAAATATAAATTCAGTGTTATAATTTGAAAACTTAAACAAAATAATGATTTTTAAAACTAAAATCATATTGTTTAGTTAGGATTTGGAATTGCAGTACTCATTTGAACAGAAATTGGGTTTTTAGCAAACTCTGGTGATCGAGTTGATTTAAGTGTTTGGGGTTCTTGGTGGAGGAAGTATAATGGTCAGTGGGTGTGGCAAAAATATCAGGGAGTTGAACAGAGCCAGGTGGAGGCAATGGAAGGTGGATGGAGTTTGTTAACCTAGTTTTGAACAGTTTTGTAATTTTAGATCATTACGATCCTCTGGTTGATCGAGTTCGATGAAACTCTGGGGGATAGTAGCTAGGGCATGGACGAGGGCATGGCCGGAGACGCCGGTGTTCTGGTGGTCAGTGGTGGTAGAACGTGACGATTTCTGGTTTTGGGAAATGGGGGTATATCTGTGTTGCCAGGTTTTGTTTGGGGGTAATCGAATTTGTTGCCGTGATGTTGGTGGGATTTGGATGATCGAGGATGGATCTATGGGGAAACGTCGACTTGTTGGTTGTTTTAGTGGTGGTCGGAGGTGGCTACAGCCACCGTGCATATGCACGGTGGGGGTGGTGTTTCAGGAGATTTTTTTTTTTTTTTGGGAATTGCTGTGTTTTGTTACTTGGGTTATACTCGAGTTAACTCGAGCTTTTGCTCGAAGATAGCCTGGGGTTTACTCGAAGTAAACTGAAGAGTGGCTCGGGTTTGCTTCTGTAATTACAGGTTTTTTAAAAAAACTGTAGTTTTAATTTAAAGATTTGTTTTAAAATCTAATGCAGGATTTTGTAAACAGAATTTAAATCAAAATTTAAGGTATGAATTTCAAGCGAGATTTGAATCCAGGTTTGAAATTTAATTTAAACTTTTAAACAAAATATTTAAACAACTTTAAAAAGGGTAAATAAATCTGAAATTAAAGATAAATCCTTAAGATTTAACTAGAGATTTAAACATAAGTTTAAATCTGGAATCAAACTTCAATTTGAAAAACAATGTTTTGAAATGAAAGAAGTTGTTAAATTTAAATTGTTTAAAAACAACTTTGAATGTTAAAGTTAATTTAAATTATGGTTTGTATTTTAAAATGAATTTGGGTTTTTAAACCTCTTTATAAAATAAGAAAATCTTTAGCATAAGTTTTTAAAAAGGGTTTTTGAAATGTTTTTAAAATTTTGTTTTAGTTAAGTTTGATTTCTTTTTAAATTTTAGATTTAAAATGTAATTTGAAACAATTTTGAGTTAAATTGTTTTAAGTTACTTTATTTATGATAAAGTAATCATTAATAAGAAATGTTTTATTTTAAAGTAAATTAAAAATTTAATGATTTTTGTTCCATTAAATTAGTAAGGTAATTTAAATAATTTAATCAATTAGTTTGTTCAATTAATTAAAGATTTGAAATTAATTAAGGTTAATTAAATTTGTAATTAATATTAATTAATTTAGTTAATTACTTAAGAAAGGTAATTAAGAATTTAATGATAAATTAATAAAGGTCATCAACTTGTGATTATTTATTAACTAATTAATGTAATTAATTTTGATAAATTAAATGGATTAATTAATTTAGATAATCAATTATGGAACTTGATTAAGTATGATTACTTTATGAAAATAATTAAAGATATTAATTACTCTTTGTAATCAATTTATTAATTAATTAATTTTAATTAATTTAGAATAATCATTGTATGAATTGATAAGTAATCATTGAGAAATAATTACTTAGGGAAATAATTAAGATAAATAAATTACTGGAGGTAATTAATTGAAGTATGGTATTTTGGGATTAATTACTTTGTGTAAATAATAATGAAGATAATTACTTTGTGAAAGTGATTAATAATTAATTACTTTGTGTAATTAATTTAAGCATTAATTGATTAAGTCATTTGAAAATGATTAAGTGATGTAATTAATTAAGGGTAATTAATTACTAATGAGGTTAATCAAGATTGATTAATAAATATAATTAATTGTTAAATGTAATTAATTTAGAAGTAATTAAGAAGGAATTAAGAGTAGTTAATTACTAAATGTAATTAATCAAGAATGATTAATAATTATGATTTAATTAAGTTTAATTACTAAATGTAATTAATTTAAAAAAGTAAATTTAATTAAGGATCATTAATTAATATAATTAATGATGTAATTAAGGATTAATTAATTAAGATTAATTGATTAATGATAAGTGATTATGGAAGTAATTAATTAATATAATTAATTAATTAAGTAATTAAAGGTTAATTACTGATTTTGGTTAAGGATAATTAATTTGTAAAATTAATTAAAGATAATTACTTGAATGTAATTAAAGGATAATTAATCAAGGGTGATTAATTAAGGTGATTAATTGAGGATAATTATTTGATTGATTGGAAATCAATTAAGGATTAAGTAAGCAAGTTTTAAATGAGGAAGTAATTAATTTAATTCATTTTAAATTAATTAAAGATAGGTAATTAATTTAATTCACTTTAAATTAATTAAAGATAGAGGTAATTAATTTAATTCATTTTAAATTAATTATGGATGGTGTGATTATGGATCCTTGCTTATGAATGGATGATTAGGGTTGACTTGAATGGTTTGAATTTCAGACATGAGATAAATGGTGTTGTGTGTTATGGATGTATTGGTTGCATTGTGAAGATGATATAAGTATCTATTGATGACGATAATATTGATATCTATTGTGATGTTGTGCATTATCTATCTGTGTGTAAATGGATAATTAAATTTAATTGTTTTAAACTTAAAACAACTTGGACCTAAAAGACACGCTTTGGATTTCGATGAGACCGGGATCGGGTTTCCATATTTGAATCCGAAAACCACATCGATTCCAATTAACGTTAGGTCGTGAATCTAAGTGGAGCAAGTGAAGACTCGAGGTGTAAGGGCTATACGTCAGTATAATTCTGAGGGTGATTCCGTAATGAGTTTGACGGAATAGTGCTTATAGATTCGAGATGGTGAATCAGAGTGCAAGGGCTATGGTCGTTGACTCTGAGGGTGATTCCAATAATGAGTGCAACGAGATAGTGCCTTCGGTTTCGTTCGAACCCGGAACGAACTTGTATGGATTGAATGCTTTCAGCACATCGTCAGGTGGACGATGAGCATTCTAAGATAGATGTGTCCTATAAAGGTAATCGTAGCCTCAAGCCTCATCAACCGGGAATGGCTAAAACAGGGGAGGTGCAGCAAGGCTTCGTGGGTAGCTCCCACTGGAGAGCAAGATTGATCCCTGTCTAGAGGTCCCTTTTTATTTCGGCTGTGTGGGCGGTTGGTCGCGACAACTGCCAGGGTTGTCTTGTTCGGAACTGTTCAGTAAGGAACGGGTCCGGCTTTGTGTTGCAGAGGAGTGGAAGTACTCCTCGGTACGGTGATCTAGGCCACGTACTGTGACGGGCGGCACCCCAGTAGCCCTGCCATTGTATGGAATCCAAAATCCAATAAGTGCCAACGGTTTTGATTGTATTACCCACTTTTGTGGCTAGTAGCTGGAATTTAATCATGTAACAATTTCGGCTATTTCATATTTATTTGAAAACTCTAGACACTATTATAATATCATCGGATTTCCTATCAAATGTATTGGTTAGCGTAAGGTAAAAACTTTTCCATGTTTATGTGTGGGAAGTCTTACGTGATACCTTTCTTTTCAAAGGTTTTTTGAAAGTTAAGCAACTTTAACCTGTTACTCACACCAGACCCATGTCTGACCCGGAGTTTATTTTTGTTTTCCATAAACTCTTGGGTACTCAAATTTTTACGAGTAGCCAAGGGATTCAGGTTTAGCTTTGACGAATCGTGGAGGAGCAATGGAGCAGGAGGCTTCTTCGTTAGATATTAGTATTCCGCTGTGTATTCTGTGATTGACTCTGAGATTATATTATGTTGTAAATACTAGACAAGTGTTTATAACTGTCTGGTATGTGTTGTATTATCTGTGTACTCTGATAGTGGTTGTAAACTATGTAAATATTTTATGTATTAATATAATTTATTCGTTCCGCTGTTTAGATTCTGATGTGTTGTTTTCTTCTTCTTATCTTTCTTTCTATTCTCTATCCCTTTCTTTCTTATTAGCGATGCGACTTCCTGGAGATAGGAAGTTGGGTCGTCACAAGTGGTACCAGAGCATTAGGTTGAGTGAATACCTAGGCTTTGGAGTGGTGTCTATCTTGAGAGAGCGTATTTGTAATTTTGATATATATATATATATATATATATATATATATATATATTATTTCTACCTATCTCTTGGGTTACCTGTTCAGGTTTTCCAATATAAGTTATAAGGGTAGATAAGGTTGTGGTGTGTGTAGCACGATTACTACCTTTGGTTGGAGTTTGAATGTTTGAAGTTGGAAGTGTATTTGTCGAGACTGTAGACCTAATACCGTCTCGAGTGAGTTGTGCAGAGTGTAGAGATTTAATCGATCTCTGAAGGTAACCTGTTAAGGTTCAGAGTTCATCTTTGAAGATGGATAAGATGAGTTTGGAACTGTCGGTTTGGCAAGAAGTATGTGATGGAATTTTGATACCTCAGGAAGTGGTAGCTGCGTGATGAGATGCAGTAAATATGGATATTTCCGAAGATGTTTTCTTTGGAACGAGTTAGGAATTATGTCTGCTTCAGTGTTGTGGCTGAGCTCAGCAAGATGTGGTGTTTGGCTTAAAGGGCCGAGTTTCTCGAAGGACTTTAGATAAGAAAGTTTTGGCATTGGTGTCAGCAGTGCAACTTGGAGTGTCTTTGTTGGCAGAAGTTGACTGGCTGAGTAGTTTCTGAAGGTGGAGTTCAGAAGCAGCAGAGTGGACCCAATACATTATTGGATTGGCTAGTTGAGTATAAGCTGTTCTGTTTGGTAAAGAGAGAACAGTTTTCTTTAGGAATTGGTTTATATTGATCGCAAAAGTGATTTGCGATAGTTTGAGCATTCTTTTGAGGTATTGAAGAATTTTTGGTTATCTTCTGAGAAGTCGGAGGTTTGTCCACTTCTGAAGATTGAGATTTCTTATCGTCTGGATTCCAGGAGTGCTACCGGTGGATCAGCTAGTAGAAGGAGGATTTCTCGAGATAGGTTTGGTAAAGCGGCTCAGGATTGGTAAAACTTCTGAGTTTTCTTTGGATATGTTGAGCCATATTTCTGGAAAGTGATGTCCAGTTTGTGCTCATATTCTTCATCAGCAGTGTCTTCTGTGACAGTTCAGAGTTGTGCAGCGGAAGCAGTTTGGGAGTATTTCTGTTTTATCTTTTCTGGATAGAAGAAGTGAGTTTGTTCTTCTGATGGTTGAAGAGTGGAATTGGTGGACTTAATCTTGGTTGATCTTGAGAAGATCGTTGTGTTGGATTGTTTTGGTCTAGATTGTTTCTAGAGGAATCATCAAGAGTTGAGCTGATCAGTTTGGATTTAGGCAGCCCGAGATCGTCAGAAGAGTTTTGAAGATAAGAGACGAAAAAATTTGGATTCCGGAGTCGGAGTTTTGTTTTCGATCTCTTCTGTGTTTTGGTTGGATTGGTGTTTGGTTTTCAAGAGTTGAATTGCCAGTTTGGATAATTGGATTTATGAGTTTCACGTATCTCTGAGGGAGTACGTGTATGAGTTATCTCAGGAAATGGAACCAGTTGTTCAAGAAGGTTTAGTGGTTGAATCAGACTCGTTTGTAGTCTGATATCTTGTTTAGTTCTATAGTTCTAGATGAGTAGAAGCTCTGTAGCTTCGTAGTTTAGATTGTTTGGATTTTGTAGTGCGAGTATCCCGGTGTGTCTATATATATATATATATATATATATATATATGCTTGGGGAAACTCGAGAAATTTTTATCCAGAATTTTATCTGGATAATTAATTTGTTTGATAAATTGGTTGTTTTGGTTGTTAGCAAATGATTGATGTATGTTTGTGATTTAAAATCTAGAATTTTAAATGGGTTATTAAATTACTTTTGCTTTTAAATTTCGGGGACGAAATTCTTTTAAGAGGGGAGGAATGTGATATCCCGGAAATTTTAGCAATATCAATTTAATAATCAATATTTAAAATTAAATTGATTTGATAAAATTTTAATTAAAATTTACTTGATTTAATAATCCAATTAAATAAATGTGTAATTTATGAATTTTATCTTTTAAAAGCTAATAATTATATTCCTATTTATAATATATATATATATATACATATATATATATTGTGAATGGAAAAATTTGATTTGAAGTTAAATGAACAAATAAAATATTGGTTTTAAAATTCTAATATTCATTTGATAACTTGAAGATTTTTATTTTATTTAATAAATAATTAATTGTTTAAAATACTTAAAGTAATTGTTTTAAATCGTATAATTGTATTTTAAATATAGTTTAAATTTTAATAAGATAAATAAAAGTTTATTTTATTTGTTTTAAATATAGCTTATTAATTATAATTTGGATTTATATGAAAATTTAAGATACTCTTTATATATTAATTCTTTTAATTAAGATAAATAAGATATGTAATTTATGATTTCTTTTATAAATGATTAAAAATTAATAAATATGTTATTTTCTAGTAATAATAAATGTATAAATGTAGATATATTTTAAAAGACAAAATTATTATTGTCAAATTAAATATGTTAATATAAATTAGTTTTAAAATTGGATTTTTAATGTATAAATAGCATTTGAATTTGAATTCATTTTGAAATTCAAATAAATAAACATATATGAATAACCATATTTAAATTTTGTAAGTGAGCTTTCATGTTTTATAAATTGTTTTACTTCATTAAAAAGAAATACATATACATTTATTAATGAAACTGCTATATATGTATTTGATAAAGAAAAGAGGATTTTTTTTATTTATCTTTAAATTAAAAATAATAAGTAATATGTGCATAGAACAAGTGTAAACGATTAATCTTCTTATTTGACAAGTGTTATCTCTTTATACAAGTGTCCTTTTTATTTTGATTTTATTTTATTTTTTTAATAAATCACTTATACACTTATAAAACATGTTTTTTCTTCATCCTCATTTTTCTTCTAATGTTCATTTTCTTCTAAGAAAAGAAAGATCTCAGCTGAAACAATTTGTTTCAGAAAACTTTTAAATCTGAGAATCAAATCCATAATCAAATCTGTTCAAGCAATGCAAGCATTATCAAAATCATTAAAACCCAAACTTAAGATCTAATACCTGGAAACCAAATCCACTTCTAAAAGCCTGCACCTGAAATCCTTTCAAAAACAAATGTAAAGCCTGCATTTCCAATTGAAACAAGATTAAGCCTCTGCAATGCAAGTTTGAGCAAAATCAAGTATTGTCTGCATGCAAGTTATATCAGGCAACAGAAAACATACAAGTTAAAGCAAGTTCAACAGCAACTCAGTTCTTTTTAAAGCATGGAAGTAAATGCAATTCAAGTTTTGTCTAAAGCATTTCAGGAAATTTGTGCTCTGCTTACAGAACAGTTTTCAAAACATAGGTGAGTAACTCTTTTTGAAATTTAAATATAAATTGTTGCTTATATAGGTATGTTTGTGTATGCTATTTAGATTGCATGTTGATTTGTTTGCCTGTGCATATGATTTTAAGAGTATTGCTGAATATATGCATACAAAAGTTTGAATGTATGTGACTGTGCTCTTATGATTCAAGTTCTTGATTCTTATACATATAAATTAAAACAAAATCCTCTTGTTCTTGTTTAAATTTTGTTAGGGATTAAGTTCTGAAGCAAATGTGTAAATTATAACACAGTTTAGTTCAGAAATTTATTTAAGTAAAATAAAGTAGGGTGATGCTTCTGAAAATTGTAAAACTTCAGAGTATGTTAAATCAAATTGAAACTCAAACATTATAAAATATAAATTCAGTGTTATAATCTGAAAACTTAAACAAAATAATGATTTTTAAAACTAAAATCATATTGTTTAGTTAGGATTTGGAATTGCAGTACTCATTTGAACAGAAATTGGGTTTTTAGCAAACTCTGGTGATCGAGTTGATTTAAGTGTTTGGGGTTCTTGGTGGAGGAAGTATAATGGTCAGTGGGTGTGGCAAAAATATCGGGGAGTTGAACAGAGCCAGGTGGAGGCAATGGAAGGTGGATGGAGTTTGTTAACCTAGTTTTGAACAGTTTTGTAATTTTAGATCATTACGATCCTTTGGTTGATCGAGTTCGATGAAACTCCGGGGATAGTAGCTAGGGCATGGACGAGGGCATGGCCGGAGAAGCCGGTGTTCTGGTGGTCAGTGGTGGTAGAACGTGACAGTTTCAGGTTTTGGGAAATGGGGGTATGTCTGTGTTGCCAGGTTTTGTTTGGGGGTAATCGAATTTGTTGCCGTGATGTTGGTGGGATTTGGATGATCGAGGATGGATCTATGGGGAAACGTCGACTTGCTGGTTGTTTTAGTGGTGGTCGGAGGTGGCTACAGCCACCGTGTATATGCACGGTGGGGGTGGTGTTTCAGGAGATTGTTTTTTTTTTGGGAATTGATGTGTTTTGTTACTCGGGTTATACTCGAGTTAACTCGAGCTTTTGCTCGAAGATAGCCTGGGGTTTACTTGAAGTAAACTGAAGAGTGGCTCGGGTTTGCTTCTGTAATTATAGGATTTTTGAAAAAACTCTAGTTTTAATTTAAAGATTTGTTTTAAAATCTAATGCAGGATTTTGTAAACAGAATTTAAATCAAAAATTTAAGGTATGAATTTCAAGCGAGATTTGAATCCAGGTTTGAAATTTAATTTAAACTTTTAAACAAAATATTTAAACAACTTTAAAAAGGGTAAATAAATCTGAAATTAAAAGATAAATCCTTAAGATTTAACTAGAGATTTAAACATAAGTTTAAATCTGGAATCAAACTTCAATTTGAAAAACAATGTTTTAAAATGAAAGAAGTTGTTAAATTTAAATTGTTTAAAAACAACTTTGAATGTTAAAGTTAATTTAAATTATGGTTTGTATTTTAAAATGAATTTGGGTTTTTCAACCTCTTTATAAAATAAGAAAATCTTTAGCATAAGTTTTTAAAAAGGGTTTTTGAAATGTTTTTAAAATTTTGTTTTAGTTAAGTTTGATTTCTTTTTAAATTTTAAATTTAAAATGTAATTTGAAACAATTTTGAGTTAAATTGTTTTAAGTTACTTTATTTATGATAAAGTAATCATTAATAAGAAATGTTTTATTTCAAAGTAAACTAAAAATTTAATGATTTTTGTTCCATTAAATTAGTAAGGTAATTTAAATAATTTAATCAATTAGTTTGTTCAATTAATTAAAGATTTGAAATTAATTAAGGTTAATTAAATTTGTAATTAATATAAATTAATTTAGTTAATTACTTAAGAAAGGTAATTAAGAATTTAATGATAAGTTAATGAAGGTCATTAACTTGTGATTATTTATTAATTAATTAATGTAATTAATTTTGATAAATTAAATGGATTAATTAATTTAGATAATCAATTATGGAACTTGATTAAGTATGATTACTTTATGAAAATAATTAAAGATATTAATTACTCTTTGTAATCAATTTATTAATTAATCAAGTTTAATTAATTTAGAATAATCATTGTATGAATCGATAAGTAATCATTGAGAAATAATTACTTAGGGAAATAATTAAGATAAATAAATTACTGGAGGTAATTAATTGAAGTATGGTATTTTGGGATTAATTACTTTGTGTAAATAATAATGAGGATAATTACTTTGTGAAAGTGATTAATAATTAATTACTTTGTGTAATTAATTTAAGCATTAATTGATTAAGTCATTTGAAAATGATTAAGTGATGTAATTAATTAAGGGTAATTAATTACTAATGAGGTTAATCAAGATTGATTAATAAATATAATTAATTATTAAATGTAATTAATTTAGAAGTAATTAAGAAGGAATTAAGAGTAGTTAATTACTAAATGTAATTAATCAAGAATGATTAATAATTGTGATTTAATTAAGTTTAATTACTTAATGTAATTAATTTAAAAAAGTAAATTTAATTAAGGATCATTAATTAATATAATTAATGATGTAATTATAGATTAATTAATTAAGATTAACTGATCAATGATAAGTGATTAAGGAAGTAATTAATTAATATAATTAATTAATTAATTAAGTAATTAAAGGTTAATTACTGATTTTGGTTAAGGATAATTAATTTGTAAAATTAATTAAAGATAACTACTTGAATGTAATTAAAGGATAATTAATCAAGGGTGATTAATTAAGGTGATTAATTGAGGATAATTATTTGATTGATTGGAAATCAATTAAGGATTAAGTAAGCAAGTTTTAAATGAGGAAGTAATTAATTTAATTCATTTTAAATTAATTAAAGATAGGTAATTAATTTAATTCACTTTAAATTAATTAGAGATCGAGGTAATTAATTTAATTCATTTTAAATTAATTATGGATGGTGTGATTATGGATCCTTGCTTATGAATGGATGATTTGGTTTGACTTGAATGGTTTGAATCTCAGACATGAGATAAATGGTGTTGTGTTTTATGGATGTATTGGTTGCATTGTGATGATGATATAAGTATCTATTGATGACGATAATATTGATATCTATTATGATGTTGTGAATTATCTATCTGTGTGTAAATGGATAATTAAATTTAATTGTTTTAAACTTAAAACAACTTGGACCTAAAAGACACGCTTTGGATTTCGATGAGACCGGGATCGGGTTTCCATATTTGGAATCCGAAGACCACATCGATTCCAATTAACGTTAGGTCGTGAATCTAAGTGGAGCAAGTGAGGACTCGAGGTGTAAGGGTTATACGTTAGTATAACTCTGAGGGTGATTCGGTAATGAGTTTGACGGAATAGTGCTTATAGATTCGAGATGGTGAATAAGAGTGCAAGGGCTATGGTCGTTGACTCTGAGGGTGATTCCAATAATGAGTGCAACGAGATAGTGCCTTCGGTTTCGTTCGAACCCGGAACGAACTTGTATGGATTGAATGCTTTCAGTACATCGTCAGGTGGACGATGAGCATTCTAAGATAGATGTGTCCTATAAAGGTAATCGTAGCCTCAAGCCTCATCAACCGGGAATGGCTAAAACAGGGGAGGTGCAGCAAGGCTTCGTGGGTAGCTCCCACTGGAGAGCAAGATTGATCCCTGTCTAGAAGTCCCTTTTTATTTCGACTGTGTGGGCGGTTGGTCGCCACAACTGCCAGGGTTGTCTTGTTCGGAACTGTTCAGTAAGGAACGGGTCCGGCTTTGTGTTGCAGAGGAGTGGGAGTACTCCTCGGTACGGTGATCTAGGCCACGTACTGTGACGGGCGGTACCCCAGTAGCCCTGCCATTGTATGGAATCCAAAATCCAATAAGTGCCAACGATTTTGATTGTATTACCCACTTTTGTGGCTAGTAGCTGGAATTTAATCATGTAACAATTTCGGCTATTTCATATTTATTTGAAAACCCTAGACACTATTATAATATCATCGGATTTCCTATCAAATGTTTTGGTTAGCGTAAGGTAAATTTTTTTCCATGTTTATGTGTGGGAAGTCTTACGTGATACCTTTCTTTTCAAAGGTTTTTTGAAAGTTAAGCAACTTTAACCTGTTACTCACACCAGACCCATGTCTGACCTGGAGTTTATTTTTGTTTTCCATAAACTCTTGGGTACTCAAATTTTTACGAGTAGCCAAGGGATTCAAGTTAGGATTCGGGTTTAGCTTTGACGAATTGTGGAGGAGCAATGGAGCAGGAGGCTTCTGCGTTAGATATTAATATTCCGCTGTGTATTCTGTGATTGACTCTGAGATTGTATTATGTTGTAAATACTAGACAGGTGTTTATAACTGTCTGGTGTGTTGTATTATCTGTGTACTCTGATAGTGGTTGTAAACTATGTAAATATTTTATGTATTAATATAATTTATTCGTTCCGCTGTTTAGATTCCGATGTGTTGTTTTCTTCTTCTTCTTCTCTTTCTTTCTATTCTCTATCCCTTTCTTTCTTATTAGCGATGCGACTTCTTGAAGATAGGAAGTTGGGTCGTCACACTTCATGTATCAAATGCATAAACAAATTAGTAGATAACATAATACGTTTGATAATTCCCAATGTCAAAGCATAAGGAATTCATCGTATGAGTTCCATATTAAACATTTCAATAAGATGTCCTTGCATATCAATTTGAGACAATCTCAATATCTTTTATACTTACTATAAAAGACATAATTTACAAATCCAATGTCGAGTATTAAAAAACTAAGGCTAATTTTAACACAAGTATATTGTTAAAAATCAACAACATTTTGTTTGCTTATGATTTAGAAATATCTATGTACCTTTTAGCGTTCTTTCTTATGAATGCACACTTCCTCTACATTTTGGCTGATAACCAAACAATTGATACATCTATCAAAATTCTAGTTCAATTTTGATGCTTTTTAGAATGATACTTTCAAATCTATTCTTGGAAGTATCTAAAAACTAACAAACTTAATATCGCTTCCACTAACTTCGTGACACTTTGGTTGTTATATGCAAATAGATTAGTCTAAATATATAATAATAACTTTCTATTTCAACATATATATACTAGAATATAAAGTCATACTAAGTGATAATTTTGTAAGTCAAATATGAACCAATTTGAGTAAATTGAATGGATAATTTTTTACATTAATTTCAACAATTGAAACTGTCGGTAATATTCTTATCAATATGGCTCATTATGTTCCAATTGCACTTGTCTTTCTCATAAAGACACATTTACAACCAACGGATCATACCCTTCAAATACAAGAACCAAGATCATATTTCGATAATGTGTTTAGAATCTATTTCAAACTAGTGCATCATACCTTATCATAGAGTTAATATACTTAATAGTTTCACTAAACAAATGAGGATTATTTATTCTTGACATCGACAATATACTCATAGTTTCTCTTTAATGTTTAAGAATACTCACCAGACTTTCTAATGTATTTGTTTTCATTTAGGTTTGTCAGTTTCACTTCATCTCTTGTAATCAGTTTTATCGTTGGATCATATCCAAATTCATTTTATACCAATAATTTCTTATAAAATTTTCTTCACTACGAAGTTGGTATTTCTTTAAAAAATAGTTGTTACTCAATGCAAAGAATTAAACACTTATAAAAATCTTAAGAATTGCCTTATATAAAATTGATTTTACATTACTTTATGTTGACGACAAAAATGGCCACCAACACCCAAGTAATGTGAAAGCACCATCAATCTACTAACAATACCAATCAAACGATAATATAAATTCACAGACTACAGGCTTAGTATAGAAAAGTAAATGAACACATTGACTCTATAATAGTTTGGCAAACTCTGGCCTACGTCCGCAAGCATATGTTGGTTGAAAAGAGGGGGAGCTGTGCATTTGAGGTGATGGATGGAGTATGGGCAAGGATATCGTGGTCCATTCATGTTTTGATATTTTGTTGTCAAAATTTCCCATAAATACGCCTCCCCTCTTTCATAAATTTCTAAGCTATTCGCTTCATGTTCTTTCTTCTTCTTCAAGCTATTTAATTGCTTCATCTATAAAGAAAACTTTGGAGAAAATAATTTCAAAAAGAAATTAAATTATATTAATATACATGCATTATCCAATCCACTCAAAACCAAGCTCAAATCACTCTATTTCTCCACATTCTACTCCCCAAAGCGAAGCCATCTACTACCCAAATCCAAGACCATGAGCTTCCAAGGGTAGGTTGAGCCTTCCTAAGACTTTTGAGCTCGATTTCGTGGAGTTTGATTTCAGAATAGCAGAGCTATAGCTGTTTAAAACTAGTTCGAATGAAAACAAAGGTGCGAAATTCTATTTATAGTATCATATATTGGATTATTATATGTTTGGTTAGGCTTGGTTGTGATATTTTTTTTACCAAGTTTGGATGTTGATTTTATGTTTATTTGATATTGAAACAAGTCACATTTGATCCACGCCGAAATATCATAATGTAAATCACTTTCCTTTAATAAATGAAATGGCATATGTTAAACCTCTTGAAAATGGTTTGAAATGGTTTATAAATTTTTTATAAACACTAAAATCCAATTTGATGAAGTTTTCAAAAGTTATGAAAATTGAGTCAAAAACAGGCGCGTCGAGTAATGATGGTTCACGATTTCGCACCGTTGAATGTTAAATCCATTTATACGTTGGATTTAAGTCAGAATTCTTTATAATAAGAATTTTATAAAATCTTATAAACATAGTTTTCAAAAGTAGAAAGAAAATGAAGATTTTGATTAGTATATTTTGAAATGTGAGTAAAACAATTGTTAAAATCATCGCGGTTTGTCTATTCGGAAACCAGAGCGACAAATTCTTTAAAAATGATATTTTTAAATCTTTAAACATATTATATAAATTATATAAATCTTTTAAAATGTTATAAAAGATATTTGAGTTATAAAATGGATTTCTAAATGATTGAAAAGGCTGCTTTGACCAAGTAAGCCTTGAAAACAGCTACGCGCACCACTTTAATAATTTTTAAAATATGAATTTAGACTTAATAATTCTTTTCCAATATTTTTATATATATTTTCAAATGAATAATTTAGTGTTTTAATAATGATTTTTAGATTTTATATTCTATTTATGAACGCTATAAAGAAAAGCTCTTATAATAAAGAGAATTACTCTTAGCTTTAAAAGCTGTACGAATATACTGGGTTTTTCTACTCGGGAGACCTGGATGTGGGATGCTTAAACTAAGGAGATGTTCAAGAGCAACCAGAGCCCTGGCTCACCTAGCCTCTTTCCTTGACAAGGGATACGTAAGGTTGAAATGTCGGAAATGAGAAAAGTATAAAAGATTCAAAGTTTGTAAATTTGAATTTATACAACTTGGATTGTGTTGAGATTATCTTCTTATACTTGGTATTAAATTCTGAAGAGGGAAACCCTGCTATTCGTGTGAATTTAAAAGGTTATTTCATCGCTTCGACGGATAGTAAAGGTTGAATATGGAAATTGATGTTAAGTAGAATTTGTATAGTTTCTATCGACCCTTTTTACTCAATAAGATTTTGCAATACGATTTACGAGAAATGATTTTGATTTGGTATTTCCAAAGTCAAAGAGAGGTTTAATGATTTCATATATACCAAAAAAGGTTTAAAGATACAAATCTTCAAAAGATATTTTTGATTAAAAGAAAGTATTGAATCAAACAATAAGCATATATTTAATTAATACCTTTTTATTGTTGATTGGTTCGAAGGAACCCGGGTCGGATTTGAGTGAACTTATATGAACACCACTTCGAACCAATTTATGTATTTGAAGTGAAGACTTGGAACGATAGTAAATAGAATGATGGGATGCTTGTCACTGACCCTCGAAGGAAACTTCCCATATCATATATATGTTACAGTACTATCATATGATCTTAATTTGATCTTCAATGTAAAGGCTGCTCGCTCCTAATCCCAAGGATGATTCTGGATCGGATGTGGTAGGAGAGTTCCTTTGGTTTGTTCTATTCATTGACACTTTGTATGGATGAACGTCTAATGTTGCATTTCTAATCACACTGATTGATCCTTGTAAATGTATCATATGTTTGGTGGCGAAGGAGGCAACTTCTCTATGCTTAACACCCGTTCTTGAGACATACGATCTCAGGAGTTATACATTTTGTAGAAATCAGTTGTGTAATCATGGAATGGAAGTGTAACATTCAAAGTAGAATGTGCATAACGTGAAAGGTAATCGTTACCTTAGGCCTCATCGATCGACAGTGGCTAAAAAAGGGTTGCTTTAGGGCTATGTGTGTCATACCCATAAGGGTATGGTCATCACTCTTCTAGGTTACTCTCTATATGTCGAGTATGTTGTGTATGTTGTGGCCATGGATTAGTCAGCGTCGGTTATGACCGAGACGTTGTCATATTTGGTCCTATCTAGCCATCTGATGGGTCTGCGGGTAGGCCGATTCTAATTTGCATAGGTTCCAAATATGTCGATCCTCGTTACATTCCTCTAGAGATGTATTGTATGAAAGTCAGTCTCTTACCTTGCTACTGTATGGAAACCCAATCTCTAATAAGTGTCTTCGAACTTGATTGTTGAACCTAGTATGTTGGAATTTAACAATGTAACAATTACATCTAAGATTATGTATATTTACTTGAAAAGTATTCTCAAAAGATTGACATTAAATATAATATTCCATGATTTTGCGTAGAAAATGTTTTGGTTATCATAAGGTAAAAACTCGTTCTGTATTTATGTGCGGTGTTGTCTTATGAGATACTATTCTTTTCTAAAATCTGTATTTTGAGTTTCTCACACCAGTCCTATAACTGACCCGAAGTTTATTTTCTTTCCCCTTAAACTCTCTATGTCCTATTTTTTTAGGAAGCATAGTGGTCAGACTTAGAAGAAATTTGGAAGAGCTCGGAGCATTAAGTTGGAAGATTCTTCAATAGACTATTACCCTTTTTCACCACATTTGTGTACTATTGTATTCCATATTTGTAAGGGAGATATTTATAACTATCCATGTCTAACTTTGATATATGTAAAATTTCAACTGTAGATATATACATATACATATTAAAATAATATATGTTATTCCATTCGTGTAATATTATGTTTTGTCCTTATTATCTTTCTTACCCTTAAAGAGCTGCCTCTTCGGCATGTGGATTTACGGTAGGTAAATACCGAGTATGCACTAGTGATGAGTTCTGACGATCGAAGAAAAGTGTCTTTACATTTGGTACCAGAGCTTTGGTTGAGCAAACACCTGAGCCTGATAGGGGTAAAAGTCTCATCGAAGATAGGGTTAGTAATGCACTAGGATGAGTTACTCATTAAAGATAAGGTAAGCAACACCCTAGAATGAGTTGAGATTATTTTATATTAGCGCATATTTGTTAATGATATATATATATATATAAATGATTTTGTTTTGAAATTATTGGTAAATGAAATAATTTTACCTAGGATGACATTCTGAAAAAATGGGGATATCTTTGAAAAATTTAGTATTGGATGATTAAAATCAAATTTGGTAAAAGTAAGTATAAACATCTTGTGATTAGAATTTCACAATTTGACTATAAGATTATTATAATAATCCTTAACGGATTAATAAGTAATGAAAAGTTGATGAGTCAAGGTATGTACAAAAAACCGAAATTTTTGAAAAAGTGTTTTCAAAAGATTTGAAATATTATATTTGGAATGCATTCTTGAAAGGATTTTGAAGGAAATAAAACATTTTGATAGAAATCTCAATCTATTTTCAAAGAATGGTTTGAAGGAAAAATAACACCAAGTGCTAGGAAAATCCTTTCCATTAAAATGGTTATAGTTAAGGTCGAATTATATTAGAATATGCCTGAGTAAATAAGATATTAGTAACTTGACATTAAAATGAGATAGAATAAGTAAAATGCCTGGTGTCCATTTCTAAGAGATTGCATTTACATTTGTAGAAAACATATGGAAGAAAGTATTCCAAGGGTGAGTCATTACGAGCAAATTGGTATGAGAAGGATAATCTCGTTATCCTCTCACGCGAGGAGGAAGGACCATCCAAGCAGTCACCAGGCAACATTTGGCCTCGGATTGATAAGGAATGTCTCCCGTACACCAAAAGGGATGAAGGTGGGTACCCAATGGCGGAAATATTCATCCAACCCACCACTCCAGAAATGATCATCCTACCCACTAATCCAGAAATGACCGTTATATCCAGTGACGATAAGTCTGCACGAACCCCGAAAGGAATATAGATAACAGATCCAGCCAGTTCTGAATGGGAACCCATAGCAGAATCAAAACCTATAGAGGAGAAATCCAAACCTATAAAGGGGGAATCCGAACCCTTGGAGGACCCAGAAACCCTAATATTAGACCATAGGAGCATAAACTTCAATGTGATTTCGGAAATGGAAAAAGAATACATTATCTAATGAGAAGAATCATCCAATTCTTACATCAACTGGGATGAAATGGAAGGAGACAATATGGAAATAACCAAGGAAGAAGCTGAAGTGTTTCAAAACCCATGGGAGGTTGAGATGTAAGAACTTAAAGAAATAGAAGAAGGCGAAGTAATGGAGGAAGTACCTGTTGGTCTCTGTCACATTCCATGAAATCAGCTATGGCTACCTTATGTTGAAGGAATGATGCAGCAATTAGAAGATGGATGAAACACCCTACACCCCTTAATATATCCAAAAAGGGCACACCAAAGGATATTTTGCGTTATAGGTATAGCTAAAACATTATAGAGACAAAGATTCACAAGACAAATAAGTAAAAATAGCGGAAACATTTAAGTGGTAACTTATTATTCAAAATAACTTCATAAATAAGCCTAAAAAGCATCACATGTCTCAAATACCAAATACACATGTCTTATGAAAAATGCATCTCAATCTCATAAAATCAGAGTACAATAAAAATAATCATCCCTCTCATAAGTACCTACATTAAAAGCCAAATGAAAGGAAAACTGAAAAGAAGAAGAATACATGAAGAACTTTGGGAACTTCTCCCCAAGAAAGCTGAATCTACTGTCCTTGCCTCTGCTGGCCGATTGGGGGAAAAAGGGGAATAGAGGATTGGGTCAGATAATAAGTCTGGTGAATGAAAGTAAATGCTAGCATTTCTAAGCAAGATAAAGATAATAGACTAAGCAATAGTTCTAGAAATACCGAATAGACATTGGAATAAAATACCAATTCTATTTGACCGTTTGCTTGGATTGTTTGCACTTTTCTTAAACTACAATGACTAGGCTGAAATCCTAATCCTATTTTAATTAGGCTGAAATCCTAATTCACCCGTTGATCGGCCTTCTATCTCTGTTGTGCCCCTATAAATTGATCCAGTTCTATTGATTCCACAGAAAAGACACCTCTATAGGGCTTGGAATGCAGTAGCGAATTATATACTCTAATCAATGTCGCATGCTCGGTCATCGCCGGTACGCGCTAACTGTCACCCCCTTTTGTGACCTCTTACTTACCCTAATTAGTATAAGCGTTCCCAGCCTCACCTAATTTGTTGTGAGACCATCGAACCTACACCAGAAAGGAAATGCTGCCCAGCCTCACCTAAGTTTTGTGAGACCATCAGACCTAGACCTGAAAGGGAATGCTGCCGGTACTGGTCCTAACAAACAAATTCTAGTTCGCCTCCCTTGCCTAAATCCCTAGATTGGAGCCTCTATCTATTTGGCCTCTTACTTACCCTAATAAGCATAAGTGTGTCCCAGCCTCGCCTAACTATTGTGATACCATTAGTTCCTAACTGAAGGGAACGTCCTTGGTACGAATTCTTCTTCTATGTTTGCTGATTAACTTGGTGTAATTTTTTAAAATCAGCCTCTTCTGTTATTACTACTATATTTTCTTATTAACTTAATCTAAGTTTTAAAATAAGCCTCTTTTGTTATTTCTTTCTTTTTAATTATAATCTATGTGATATAACTGTTTTTTTTGTTTATTAACTTAATCCAAGATCTACGTTATAAATTAAGCCACTTTTGTTGCTCTTCTATTTTCTCTTTTTAGTTATAATCACTTATTATAATTATGCCTGCAAATATCTTAAATTTGCCTCTTTCGGTCTATCTCCATTTTATTGTAGTTTTTCTTATTGTACATCTAATTTTTGTAAATTTAGTGTTTTCTGTTTTAATCCATATTTACAGATTATTCTCTTTTTAATACTTTATTCACATCAAAAAGGAACAAAAAGAAACTAACATTTACAAGCTGAACTCCAACTTAAAACAGATATAAATCAATGTATATAAACGTAAATAACTGTAAATAACCGAATAAAATAGCTAAATAAAAATAGCTGAACAAAATAGACTTAAAAGAACATTTTAAATTTAATTAAAAGTTAACTGTAAATAACTTATATAACAACTGTCTCAAAATTACAGAAAAATTACAACTATTGAGAACCCTACTTAAAAATCTAAAATAATTACAAAACACTCACCTGTGGCCTTAGCTCTAGTCCTTGGTCTTCCTTGATCCACTCCTAGATCGTAAAATGTTTTTATCAAAAAGATATTCTCTCTAGAAAAATCTTCTATTTAGGGTCCAGCCTTTGGCAATGACCACAAATAGGAGAAAATCGGAATGAGAAAAATGGCTAGGCCTTGGGTCTTATTTATAGTGTGACTTATGGATCTCAGACTATTGGATTTGAAGATTAAATCTGGTGCAACTACATCACAGGCTTGCTAGGAACTGTCGTATGGAAGCATGAATGCACAGGATTGCTTAGAAATCAAAATATGATTTGTTTTCTTGAATCTGGACATTTTACGTCATTTAAAAGAGGCGAGTCGACCTATGTGTGATGTAGGGTTGACCCTAAGGTCGACCTGACCCTTTGGGGGTCGACCTAACCCATACATAGGTCGACCTTAGGCCTTAGTTTATTTTTTCTTTTTGTTTCGTATTTCTAGTGTAACTTCTTCATACTAGCTTGGATTTTGACAAGTTATATATGAAAATTGACCAGAAAACTACCACGGACACAACGGTGCAACTCCTTGGCTCAATTCTAACAATTTCACAAACTTATTTCATTATTTAATTAATTCTTTAATTAATTATTATTATAGCTCAAATTTTGGGTTATTGCATTCTCCCTCCTTAAAGGATTTCCTCCTTGAAATCTCCAAGAACAGAAGAATGAAATAAATATTATTATCCAAATTCTAAGCCAAATATCCAACCATCATCTATTACATCCATTGTCATTAAGCTTTCTAATACAATATATGGTATATGCAATAATGTAGTGTCAATGTCCCTAATTAATGCAAAAGATTAGGCGTTCTGCTGATTTAGTCGACCTCCTTTTATGCAATCATGTCCGTGCCATATATCCAAATGAATGCAAATTCCCTAATGTTAACTGATAGTTCTATATGAGTGCTACAATCATCATCCAAATGCAACAATCATAATCTAATCATCCATTTATAGCAACCATGAAATAAAAATAAAAATGCAAAATGCGCACACATCCATATGCATATGTTTTAATGACCTAGTTAGGCCGATCCCTAAGAGATACTAGTGCCTAGTGTATATATATGTGTCCATTAGCAACCACTAGCAAATACCTACAACCACTAGAAAATACCTACAACCACTAGCGTCCATCATGCATAACACGTTCTAGTATTATGTTTACATTCAGTCATACCATCCATAGATTGAATCCTAAGGTCTACCCTCCTAAAGGATACTAAAGGAAAGGACCTATTCAAAACTAAAGATGGAAATAGGAAATTCAGATATGAGATACGTATTTTCTCCTCAGTCTCCCACATAGAATCTTCAATATTGTCTCCCTAATGCATCCTAACTAAAGGGACTTCCTTATTCCTAAGCTTCTTGATATCATATCCACCGATTTTGGTAGGAATACGACGAACCGATGCTTCTCTCTCCACTTCAACTTCTTCCGGTTGATTAGGTTCCACTACCTCTGTTGAATCATATACGCACTTTCTCAAGTGCGAACATAAAAAACATCATGAACTCCTGCAAGCCCCACCAGTAGCTTTATCCAATATAACATCTTCCCTACTCTTTCCACAATGGGGAACGATCCTACGAATCTGGGAGCATGTTTCCCACTTGATCCAAATCTCACTATCTTTCTTAGCAGAGACACCTTAATGAAAACCAAATCTCCTATCTCAAACTCAATATCCCTTCTCCACTTATCTGCATATGATTTTTGTCTATCTTGTGTCTTCTTCATTCTCCTTCTAATAAAATCAATCTTTTCATAAATCTCTCTAACCATGTTGGGACCTAGCAGCAATCTCTCTGTAAACTCTAACCAACATGAAGTCAACTTGCATGGTCTCCCATAAACAGCTTCGAAAGGTTCTATCCTAATGCTAGCCAGAAAATTATTATTATATGCGAACTCCACCAAAGGAAGATGCACCAACCAAGTTCCTCCAAAATCAAGAATGCACATCCTCAGAAAATCCTCGATAACTCTATTAATTCTCTTTGTTTGGCCATCCGTCTAGAGGTGATAGGCACACTCAATCTATGCTGCATCCGTAAAGCCTCTTGCAAGCTTCTCCAAAACTCACTAGTAAAGATAGGGTCTCCATCGCCCACTATGCTAGATGGAACTTCATGAAGTCGGATTATCTCACGAACATATAAGGATGTCAAATAAGGCACTGTCCTCTCACTCTTGACCGGATTGAAGTGGGCTCTCTTAGTCAAACTATCTACAATCACCTAAATACTAGTATTCCCCTTCCTAGATTGGGGTAAACAGTCTACGAAGTCCATCAAAACACTATCTCACTTCCATTTGGGTATATCCAATGGTTGAAGCAATCCATCGGGCTTTTGCTACTCCACCTTAACTCTTTGGCACACAAGGCACTTAGCTACAAACTTTGCCGCATCTTTCTTCAAGACAATCCAATAAAACACCCTTTTTATGTCCATATACATCTTATCACCGCCCAGATGAATAGTCATTCGAGAATGGCGTATTTCTTCTAGAACTGCTCTCTCAAATCACCAGTGCAAGGGCGCAAAGTTTTCATCTCTCCTTAGCCATCCTTTACTATCAATGGAATAGCGTTGGAGATGTCTAGAGACCTCTCCTCTACTAATATTATCCAAAATATCCATAAACTCTGAATCCTCTTGCTACCTTGAGCCAAACTGATCTATGAGGGTAGGCTTAACCTCAAGTGATGCCAATAATCAAGGGTTAATGTTCGTAGAGGGCTTAAAATCAAAGGTGAAAATCAACTCTAGGCTTTTCCACCCCACGAATATTAGATTAAGGGTAGCTCTCTTCCTGCTTAACGCATCCATAATCACATTCCCTTTACCATAGGTGTAGGCTATCTTAAAGTCATATGATGCGAGAAATTCCATCCAATGCTGCTGCTCAAGTTCAAATCCTTCCGTGAGAATAGGTACTTCAATGATTTATGGTTAGTGAAAAGCTCGAATCTCTCTCCTAGCAAGTAATTTCTCCAAGACTTGAGCATGAAAATAATAGCAGCTAACTCCAAATCATAGGTGGGGTAGTTCTTCTCATGAGTTCTCAAATGTCTACTTCCATAACATACTACCCTCCCTTCTTGCATCAATACTGCTCCAAGACCCATCCCACATGCATTAGTGTGTACCGTAAAAGGCTTAACTTTCTTGGGTAAAATTAACACCGGCGCACTAGTAAGGGCCCTCTTCAGCATCGTGAAGGAATCTTCACAATCTACTCCTACACGAACGCCTTATTTTTCTTAGTGAGGCGAGTAAGCATGCTGAAATCTTAGCAAAATCTCGAATAAACTTCCTATAATAGCTGGCCAAACTAGGAAGCTTCTAAATTCAGTAGCGTTCTTGAGGGCCTTCCAATCCTGTACTGCTACTATCTTAGCGGGATCCACAGCTAAAGCCTCTCTTGAGACTACATGCCCTAAGAAAAGAACCTTCTCACGCCAAAATTGACACTTCGAGAGCATTGCTTTAAACTGATGAACACGAAGTGTATGAAGAACCTCCTCTAAATGAATAGCACGCTCTTCCATACTCTTGGAAAACACAAGAATGTTGTCCACAAACACTACAACGAACTTATTTAGGACATCTCGAAAAACATGGCTCATTAAATCCCTAAAATAGGCTGGGGTGTTGGTCAGCCCAAATGGCATAACCAATCGCTCAAAGAATCCATCAGGTATCCTAAATGTTGTCTTAATGATGCTATCATCAACGATCCTTGGCTGATTAAATCCAGTAGCTAAATCAAGCAGAGAAAATACTAAAGAGCCAACCAACCGATCGAAAAGATCGTCTATCCTAGAAAGTAGGTAATGGTTCTTCTTTGTGAGCTTATTCAACTCTCTATAGTCTACGCAAAATCGAAGTGAACCATCTGCCTTTGTAGCGAAGATGACTGGCACTCCCCTCTTAGATATGCTCCATCTGATTAAGTATTTCTTTAATAGCTCACCAATCTACTTACTTAACTCCTTCCTTTCCCTAGGAGCCATATGTCTCATGAGCAATGCCATTGGCTTAGCATTGTCATTCAGATAAATCCTAAAGTTGATCTCTCTCTTAGGAGGTAGTCCCCTAATCTCTTCAAAAACGTCTGGGAAATCTCTAACGACCAGAACGAAATCTAACACTCCTAGGATGAATCAAGGGAATAAAGGAAGCTACGAAAGACTGACCCTTGTGGGTCGCAAGAAACCTCGAGAGTCCTTCCTCTACATGTCTCTAGTCTGATGACTCTTCACTCGTAGTCTAATATCGCTTCATAAGTGGATAATCATTCCATCCCCAAAATCATCTCGTATCCCAGGAATCCCAGTACATAGGTGCCACAGTCAAATTCTACGCCTAGTATAAAGATTTTCAAACTCCTACAAATCATGGATAAATGTGTCGATCCCCTTATGGGGTTTGAAACATTTATAAGGTCTACAACTAGAGAAATATCTAAGTGCAAAAAATCAACCAAGGAACTAGAAATGAAAGAGTGCGATGCTCTAGAGTCATAAAGAGTCCGAATAAGAAAATCCGAAGTAGAGATCTTCTATAGGGACTTTCCTACCTCAATCCAGTCCATTACTAGAAGGTGCTGCATCCAAAGCTGGTACTTACACCGTAGGTGCACCTAATCTCTACGTCATCCTCTAAGGACAAGCTATGCTAAGGTGTCCAGGCTGCCCACAGCTATAACTCCTCCACTTCATTGTGTCCTTCATATAGTCCTTTGTGAAATGTCTAACCAATCCACAACTATGACATTTCTCACCTTTCTTGATCTGTCCCTTTTAAGGACCTCCTCCTTTCTTATTGTACTTTTTCTTCTTATTCTTCCGCCACTGCTTCTTAGAGTTTTCTGATTTAAGAACCTCCTTAACCTCTTCTTTCTTAGCTATGTCTGACATGAGAGCCATCTCCCTTCAGTTGCCTAGATGCAAGCTGAGCTCTCTATCAGTCCTCCAATCCTAACAGTCCAAATATCCACTCCATATTCATTAACCAAGCTCATGCCTTTACGAAATCCTCTGTGTCGAAAAATGTTTCGCCTCCTATATTAGCAAAGTCCTTACATAACTTAGAAAAAATTGGCTACTGTAGGTGGACTAATGGGTGTTATACTAGGCATTGCCCTTGCACCTCTAGTGCAATTTCTTTTTGGTATTTATGGAACTAGGTAGTGGCTTTGACACCCTCTAGAAGATTTAGGGCATCTTCCATTCTATGTAAAGAAAATAAATTTTAGGCTCAAAAGAACTGAAAGAAGCTTGAACTGTACTTTGAGGGGATTTCTATAAAAACTCTCTTGTACTTAAAACCCATTTCTATAATAAGAGTTTCTTTTTTAAAACCCTTTATTTTAAAGATACTTTACTTTGTACAAATACTTTGGAGATGGATGAAACACCCCACACCCCTTAGTATGCCCAAAAGGAGTACATAAAAGGATATAGTGCATTATTATAGGTATAGTTAAAACATTACAGAGACTAAAATTCATAAGACAAATAAGTAAAAAAAATAGCAGAAACATTTAAATGGTAACTTATTATTCAAAATAAAACTTCATAAATAGGTTTGAAAAACATCACATGTCTCAAATACCAAATACACATGTCTTATGAAAATTGTGTCTCAGTCTCATAAAATCAGAGTACAATAAAAATATTCATCCCTTTCATAAGTACCAGTACATCAAATGCAAATTGAAAAGAAAACTGAAAAGAAGAAGAATAGATGAAGTACTCTGGAAATGTACCTCCAAGAAAGCTAAATCTACTATCCTTGCCTCTGCTAGCCTATGAGAGGAAAGGGGGAATAGAGGAATAGGTCAGAAAATAAGTTTAGTGAGTCGAAGTAATTACTAGCATTTCTAAGTAGGATAAAGATAATTTACTAAGCAATAGTTCTAAAAATACTAAAAAGAAAAAATTGGGATAAAATACTGATTCTATCTGATTGTTTACTTGGATTGTGTTATCCCTGCTTTTGATCAAGGCCGGGAGATCAATAAATTGGCTAGAAAGGATGGATATCAGGATTGGAGATCAGTTGGAAACGAGGCTATGATCGATACTGGTGAAATTTAACCAAGCTCGAATCAAGACATGATCGGTTGGGAATAATGAACAAGGCTAGAAAGGCTACGTTTCAAATTTCAGGTCAATTAGAGTTCGTATGCTCGATATATGGATGGATCAAAAGTCAAGGAAAGTAGGTTTGTATCGATATTTCATATCTATAAGGATGGAAATGGTAGCGTACTTCATGTCATTGGTTTTGAATCGATGGTTTGTATCGATGTAACGCGCATCATTCTAGTTGTACACAGCAAAAGGAAGGAAACATGCTTTGTATCGATCAAGGGTGAGATCGATACGAAGAATGGATCATCGGTTTCAATCATTAGGATGAACATTTTGTATCGATCCCTTAACAATCGATACAAAGAAGGTAGAAGATGTGAACCGATATGAAGAACATGACGTTGGATTGATACAAAGGAAGGGCAACCGATGGATACGAGAGCATATGTTTCTAGAGTGGCTGATGGATACGAAGAAGGGATTGGATGATGGATACGAAAAGCGGAAACCCATGGGCTGCTTCGTATCGATCAAGTTCATATCAATTGATATGAAGGAGCTGGTCAAGTGATGGAGCGCTCAACATGGATCGGGGTGTGAAATTCGAATCGACGTGAAGGCTGCGACTATGGATATGGGAGTGGAATCAATACGAAGTGGATGGAGGCGAGCAGATCGATGCAAACGATTCAACCTTCATGCAAACTACAAATTGGATTGATCATAACTCGAGATCTGCAAGCCCAAATGTCATGAAATTTTCACAGGCTCTTCCTTATACATAGAAGAAGGTTAAAGATCGATCACGACTTGATTGGAGTCAGTTTAGATCGATGCGAATTATACATGGATCGGTTCCAAACGACTCCAGATGGATCATGCGGGCCTACCTATGCAAGAGAAAAGTTATTCCAGCTTTTGAGGCGAATATTTTCGGATCTACGCCTATAAATAGCATTTTTATGTCAACTAGAAAGGGATCTTCTTCTTCTTTTTTCCTAGGCGAAGCTCTGCCATTTTGTTATTTGATTTCGAAGGCTCGTAACTGTAATTACAACATAAAAGCAATAAATGGATTGATTCAAAGTGGACGTAAGCTGGAGATAGCCGAACCACTATAAATCTCGTGTTCTTTCTTGCTTTCTTACATTTCAATTTTGCTATTTCTTCATTTTAAATCTCTACTTAATCTAGATCTGAGATCTATGCATGTATATTGAATATCTATATTTATACACTAGTGCTTTCATAACTTCTGGGGTTTATGACCAATTTTGCTGTAAATGGATTATTTGTAGTTGTCTTAAACTACTGAGATTAGGCTGAAATCCTGATCCTATTTTAATTTTGCTAAAATCCTAATTCTAGCTATTGATCAGTCTTTTATCTCTTTTGTGCCATCGTGAGCTGATCCGATCATGTTGGTCCTAATGCAAAGGACACCTCTATAGCGCTTGGAACGCAGTAGTGAATTATTTACCCTAATCAATGGCGCACGCTCGGTCATCACCGGTACACGCTAACTGTCGCCCCCTCTTATGACCTCTTATTTAGCCTAACCAGCATAAGCGTACCCAGCCCACCTAATTTATTGTGAGAACATCAGATGTAGACCTGAAAGGGAATACTGCTCAGCCTCATTTAAGTGTTTGAGACCGTCAGACCTAGACCTGAAAGGGAGTATTGCCGGTACTTGTCCTAACAAACAAATTCAAGTTTAGCCCTTGCCCAAATCCCTAGATTGGAGCCTCTATCTATTTGGCCTCTTACTTACCCTTAAGTGTGTCCCGGCCTCACCTAACTATTGTGAGATCATTAATTCCTAAATGGAGGGAATGTTGTTGGTACAGATCCTTCTTCTATGTTTTCTTATTAACTTAGTGTAATTTTTTAAAATAAGCCTCTTCTGTTATTACTACTATATTTTGTTTTTAACTTAATCAAATTTTTAAAATAAGCATCTTCTGTTATTTCTTTCTTTTTAATTATAATCTATATGATATAATCGTTTTTTTGTTTATTAACTTAATCCAAGATCCAATTTATAAAATAAGCCACTTATGTTGCTCTTCTATTTTCTCTTTTTAGTTATAATCACTTGTTATAATTATGCCTGCAAATATCTTAAATTTGCCTATTTCAGTCTATCGCCCTTTTTTTTTTACAGTTCTTCTTATTATACATCTAATTTTTGTAAATTTAGTGTTTTTATTTTAATCGATATTTACAGATTATTCTCTTTTTAGTATTTTATTCACATCAAAAAGGAATAAAAAGAAACTAACATTTACAGGCTGAATTCCAACTTAAAACTGATGTAAATTAATATAAACAAACATAAATAACTGAATAAAATAGCTAAATAAAAATAGCTGAACATAATAGGATGAAAAGAACTTCTGAAATTTACTTAAAAGTTAACAGTAAATAACCTATATAAAAACTGTCTCAAAATTGCCGAAAAAATACAAGTATTGAGAATCCTATTATTTTTAATTACTTTAAAATCTAAAATAATCACAAAACACTCATCTATGGTCTTTAGATCTAGTCCTTGGTCTTCCTTGATCCACTCCTAGAGCATAGAATATTTTTATCAAAAAGATCTTCTCCCTAGAAAATTTTCTATTTAGGGTCTAGCCTCTGGCAATGAACTCAAATGGGAGAAAATTTTGAATGAGAAAAATGGCTGGGCCTAAGGCCTTATTTACAGTGTGACTTAGAGATCACAAACCATTGGATTTGAAGATTAAATTTGGTGCAATAATGTCGTAGACTTGCTAGGCATCGTCAGATGAAAGCACAAACGAACAGGATTGCTTAGAAATTAAAATATGACGTGTTTACTTGAATTTGGGCGTTTCTACATTTTTTAAAAGAGGCGGGTCAACCTATGTATGATGCACGGTCGACCCTAAGGTCGACCTAACCCATACATGGAGCGACCTAGGCCTTAGTCTATTTTTTCTTTTTTCTTTTTGTTGATTTCTTATTTCTAGCGTAACTTCTTCTTACTAAATTCATCGAAAAATTACCACATACTTAATTGTGTAGCTCTCGTGGCTCAATTATGACAATTTCATGAACTTGTTTTATTATTTAATTAATTTGTTAATTAATTATTATAGCTTAAATTTTGGGTTGTTACAATGGAAATGATGCGGATGACGAGCAGAAAGTGATGAAGAAGGAATTGGAGAGGTCATGATAGATTTCGAAAATTGGAGCATCCCATTAGCCTTCGATTCAAAAGAATGAGGAAGATGATGAGTATGATCTTTGAAGGATGTTTCTATCTATCTATTTAGTATACATATACATATACATATATAGCTTATGTATGATATGAGATGAGATGTTGTGTTGGTGGATGATGTATAGCATTAGTGTTATGCACCCAACTATAGGTGTTGTATGCTTTAGGTATGACCCATGTCAAAAAAATTGGAGCATTGATTTAAATTATGAAATGTATAATATAAATACGCTATTTTGTTTTCATCCTCATTCATTGTAACTACATAAAAGAATTATTGATTAAAGAAGCAAAATTTAAGGGGGAAATCTTCTTTTAAACTCGAAACGGAATTTTGCTAAACATTTTGAAAAAGATATATTAATATATACATGTTAATGAAGTTTTGATTAATAAAGAGGTATAATTAAATAAGTATGTTTTGGCTAACAAAGAAGTTTTATTTAATACAGAAGTATTGCAATTAATATTGATTTAAAAGAAGTAAAGGATAACATAAGAGGTTTATTATAATAAAAGGGTAGTTATCTTTTTACTTGAACGATTCCTAGTATAAGATTATTATATTTAAGAGTATGGATTATTTCATCGTGTAATTCTAATCTAAGATTTGAGTACAGAACTTTGAGGTGTTTATTCCAGTCCAAAAAAGGATTTATCACTCGATTTTTGACAACGAACATTGATGAGAGTTTATGGTTGGATACTTGAGTTTTCTATTATAGTTGAGAGCTATGCAAGGAAAACTAAAATTCTAATCGGAAAGCCTAATGGAGTCCGCAATGGAGGATCGAGGGATCTATAGTAGTTCAAAAGTAAAGTTATGGATTCGAATAGTAGATCGAATCAGATATTATGTACGGATGATCTATATACGTCATACATGCATAAGTTAAAAAAAATTCAAGCAAATATCTCTAGGTTTTACGTTGTAATTTCAAGGACGAAATTCTTTTAAGGGAGGAAATATGCAATGGCCCGTATTTTGAATGATTTATTTAAAGATATTTAAATTATTATAATTATTCAAATATAGATGCTTTTTTCAACTAATAATCTAGTTTTAAGTAATGAATAAAAATAATGGACATTATTTGGAAAAACCTTCACAAAATATATACTTTGGAAAAATATTGATAAAATGGTCGAAAACTCTTTTATCAATAAACAGCTCTATAATTATCAAACCTTGTGCATGAAGCTAGATACATACACTTATTTTTATAATTAAGTAAGAATATGAAATGAAATTATTTATTTTATTTTTGGATAAAATAAAGGTATTTATGATATCATCAATGATGCCCTTATATTTAAATATTGATTTATGAATTTAAATTGTGATTTGATGATTTAATAATTATTATAAAGGTTCTAATAATTGTTTTAAATGGTAATAAATCATTTACAATAGTTTTGTAAAGATATATATCTGATTTGAAAACATAAAAAATATATAAGAAAATTGATATCACTTTATCGATATAATAGCACTTTTGTAATTGATTTTTTAACATTAATTTATATGATTTTATAAACTAAATGTAATATTTTAGTTAGTTAAAAATGATAAGGAATGTGTTTTCAAATTTTGCTTACATTTATATGTAAATTAACCTATAAGTGAAAATACGACAGCGAATCGGTTTCCCGATTTTTAATGGTTTAACAAACGGAAGTCATTGCAACATTGTTTATGTGTCATATGCACATATATAACATACACATGCACAATCTAATATGCACATGAGCATATGTACACATACATCTATACATATAAATTTAAATATACATATATTATAAAATATTAAGATATTTTCCTATACACTTAAGCAACTCAAAATCATTCATCAACTCACCTTACACTCTTACACAAGCACGTGGTGATTGAAAAGAGGTGGGAGCCGAGCGTTTGAGGTGATGGAGGGGGTGTGAGCAAGGGAATTTTGGTCCATTCGTGTTTAGATATTTTGTTTTCAAAATCTCCTATAAATACACCACCCCTTTTTCATAAATTCCTAAGCTATTTGCTTCGTCTTCTTGCTCCTTCTTCAAGTTATTCCAATGGCTTCGTATATAAAGAAAATTATGGAGAAAATAATTAAAAAAGAAATTAAATTATATTAGTATATATACATTAGCCAATACACTCAAAACCAAGCTCAAATCAATCCATTTCTCCACCTAAACCCACGACCACCACCTCCTACTCCCTAAATTCAAGCCATCTACCACACAAAGCCAAGGCCGTGAGCTTCCAAAGGTAGGCTGAGCCTTCCAAAGGCTTTCGAACTTGATTTCGTGGAGTTTGATTTCGAGATAGCGGAGCTATATCCGTTTCGAAACTAGTTCGAGTGAAAATGAAGGTGAGAAAATCTATTTATAACACAATATATTAATATGTTTGGTTATGCTTGGTTGTGATAATTGTTTATCAAGTTTGGATGTTGTTTATATGTTTATTTGATACTGAAACAAGTCGCATTTAATACATTTTGAAATATCACAAATGAAATCACTTTCCTTTAATAAATGAAATGGTATATATGATATTGTTAAACTTCTTTAAAATGGTTTACAAACACTAAAACACAATTTGATGAAGTTTTGAAAAGTCATGAAAATTGAGTCAAAAATAGGCACATCGTGTAACGGTAGTTTGCGATTTCGTGCCGTAGAAAGTAAAATCCATTCATACAATGGATTCCAGTCGGAATTCTTTGTAATAAGAATTTTCCAAACTCTTATAATCATAATTTTCAAACGAAGATAGAAAATCAAAATTTTGATCAATATATTTTGAAATATTAGTAGAACAAGTTTTCAAAATAGTCATGGTTCAACAGTTCGAAAACCAAAGCGAATAATTCTTTAAAAATGATATTTTAATTCATTAAAATTAAGGAATAAATTCAATAAATCTTTTAAATTTTTTTAAAAATATTTGATTTATAAAAATGGATTTTTAAATGATCGAAGTTTTGTTTTTACCAAATAAGCCTTGAAAACACTATTCGTGGAATATGGATTTAAACTTAACAATTCTTTTCCAACTCTTTTAATAATATTCTCGAATGAATAATTAAGCTTTTTAAAAATGATTTGAATATTTTATTGTTTATTTAATAGGTTTTAAATAAATGATTGGAAGAAAGCTGTTATAATATAGTGATTTAATCTTGGCTCTAAAAGCCGGAGAGTGGACTGGATTTTTCTATTCATGAGATCCAGATGTGGGGCACTTAAACTAATGAAATGTTCATGAGCAACCAATGCTTTCGCTCACCTGGCCAATTCCTGGAAGAGGGATAGATAAGGTCGAAATGTTGGAAATATGATAAGTATAAAAGATTCAAAGATTATATATTTGAATTGACACAACCAGAATTGTGTAGAGATAACCTTCTTATACTTGATATTAAATTCCGAAAAGGGAACCCGTACTATCCATGTGAATTTAAAAGATGATTTCACCATTATTCGATGGATACTAAAGGTTGAACATGTAAATTAATGTTAAGTAGAATTAGTATAATTTTTATCGACCCTTTTTACTAAATAAGATATTGCAATATGATTTATGAGAAATGATTTTGATTTGGTATTTCCAAAATTAAAGAGAATTTTAATGATTCCATATGTATTGGAAAGAAATGTTTAAAAGATATATGTCTCCAGAAGATATATTTGATAAAAAGAAAGTAATGAATCAAATGATAAGCACATATTTGCTTAATACTTTTTTTCGATGATTGGTTCGATGAAACTGGGATCAGATTTGACCGATTCTCATCCGAAAACCACTTCGAACCAAGTTACGTAGTTGAAGTAAAGACTGGGAATAATAGCAAATAAAATGATGGGTTACTTGTCACTGACCCTTGGGGGGAATTTCCCATATCATATATATGTTGTAGAAGTATCCTCATTTGATCTTCGAAGCAAGATCTGCTCACTAATCCTAGGGATGATTCCCGATAGGATGTTGTAGGAGAGCTCCTTCAGTTTGACATGTTCCTGGACAACTAGTATGGACGAATGTCTGACTTTGCATTTCTAATCACATTGTTTTATCTTTATAAACGTATCATCTGTTTGTTGGCAGAGAAGGCAACTTCTCTTAGCTTAACATCCTTTCCTGATACACATGAGCTTAGGAGTTAAACGTTTGTAGAAATCAATTGTGTGATCATGGATTGGCAATGTGGCATTCAAAGTGGAATGTGTGCAATGTGAAAGGTAATCGTTACCTCATGCCTCATCAACCGGTAATGGCTAAATAGGGTTGCTTCAGGGCTATATGGGTCGCACCCATAAGGGTATGGTTATCACCCTTTCAGATTACTCTCTATATGTCAAGTATATTGTGTATGCTGTTGCAGGTTGGCATCAATACAACCGAGATGATGTCATATTCGATCCTATCTGCCACCAAAAGGGTCTGCAGGTAGGTCTGTTCTGATTCACGGAGGCTTCAAAGATATTTATCCTCGGTACATTCCTTTATATATGTACCATACGAAAGATAGTCCCTTACCTTGCAGCACATGAATATCAAGCACATATTAGTTTCATTTTTTGATTGTTGAAGGAAAGGTCTTTAGATAGCCTCTCCGGGATTTGCTGGGTCCCATCCTTTCACTCTTCGGTAAAGGGGGAACAACGATAAGTAAGTCGACCCTGTTGCTCTCTTGAGAAGCGCCATTACTTCCCACACTCCGGTTCAATGTCCCTAAACATAAGCGATTTCTTGGCTTGTTGGACCCCATCCAGTCGCTCTCTGATGAATGGGGAAACAACGATGAGTGAGTCGATCCTGTCACTCTCCGATAAAGCAACTCACTTCTTACACTCTTACACCGACTCTCCGGCCAGGGACATAAAGAGATCAATCCCATACTGACTTCCTTTCTCCGACCTCGACTCTCCAGTCGAGGTCGTAATCTATGTATGAATTCATTCTATCGCTCTCCAGTGAAGGAACTCGCATCTTGTGGTTATTACTCGTCTCTTCGATCGGGACAGTAACCATAACCTATTTTGTTCAACGCATTAGCGTGGATTTAAGTGTATTAAGATCCATTTATTATAGAATTTTATCGCCATCTCAAAGATTGCATAGGGCCCGACTTCGACACCATACATTTGTAAGTAACTTAGCCATTTATTATGGAATTCATTATTTTAGTTCATGCCATCCTAATAAACAGATGATGAGTTGTGCCCTTAAGCCGTGCACGCTCCAAATTTTAACGGATGACGTCTGCTCATGTTCCATCACCACTGTCTGATTCCTTCCGTAGCTAGCCAAAGTCGCGCCCCTAGTTTCTTAGGGAGCGATGCCAATCCCTGCGAAGGGATCATTGCCACTCCATCTTCATTAGTCGAGATTTGCTCCTGATGCTCCAATCTATGTCCAAGCCTGCTAATTTTCACTAAAGGTCCTGGATTTTAAACCTCAGCTTTTTGGCATCTATTCTAGCGTGCCCTCCAATTTCTCTAGGATATCTTAAATTATACTCTTCTAGACGAGCATTCAAATTCTGATTTGCACTAAAATCCTTAGGATTGACCGTAGGCCCACTAGCGTCCTGATCGACCGGACCAGGGCTTGCCCTCGAGCCCTTGGGGATTGGTGCTGACTCCTTTGGAGGGATCGGCGTCGACCCCTGCCTATTGACCGTAGACTACTCCTGGCGGCTCCACAACATTCTCCAGCCTATTTTCTCCATTCCCATGATCACGGTTCTGATTTCGCATAGCTCATGCTGCTCCAACTCCTTAATCTAAATTGTCATTAGCTCATAACCTTGGATTTGAACTACAGCAGGTTTTACTACTCTAGCCTGTCCAACCTGTCTTAGTAAATTTTGCATCATCTCATCTTACCTCTTCATCATCCATTCCTACACAGCGTTCACCAATATTTCAATCTCCTCCCTAGTGATGTAGATAATGGCCTGATTAGCTCCAGCTCCCGAGCATTCCACTTGACTTCCTTCATGGTGACTTTTTTCTACTAGTGCTCTCTTTGAAGATTGATTAACTATTGTTCCAAATCCATGCTACAAGTCTTTTCTAAATCAATTGGTTCAAGTGTTCTTAGCGAAAGCACCTAACACCCAAATAATGCGAAAGCACCACCAATCTAATAACAATACTAATCAGAGAGAAGTTCATAGATTACAGATTTGGTGTAGAAAAGTAAATGAAAATGTGGATTATATAGTGATTTGGAAAAACGTATCCTACGTCCACTCCAATAATCAAATTATTATACTGTAAAATTGCAGGTATAGTTGTTCCGGCCTTAGAAAATTAATAGAGAAGGGGTAGAACATAAAGAAGAGATGCTAGAAAAAATACCCGAATAAATGCCAGGCCTGCATATTTATAGGTGAAGACATGCAAATATCTCGCTCAAAATTTGGATCGGGAATCTCCAAGTCAGGATGACCTGATCCAAAAAAAATGGACAATCATATACCCCTAAGAAGGATAGGGGCCGATCCCTCTACCATGCATGGTAGAGCCTAGAAATCCCTTATATGGGTCCCCCTACTTCTTCGCTTCATGATTCCAAAGTTTTTGCATAGTTGACTTCGCGTTTGTGAGATAATGATCGATCATCGTTGAATTGAATTATTGGGCTGATATAATCCATCCCTTGATACGATCCAATCTCTTTTCTAGGTGAAGGAATTACGATCTGATCCTTTGCCTAGGAGAAGTAATTTGCCCATAACATGAGCAAACGAACTTTAGATGACTTGAAATTTGAAATGTAGCGTCATTGGGCCTTCCTTGTCACTCCATATAAATCTCACCTAGTCTGGGATAAAAAATGAGGAAAGGTACCGATCCCCTGTCTATAGGAGACACTAATCCATACTTAGAGTATTCTAAAGAGTCTATCTCCTAGTCTCGCTTGATCGTTAATTCTTACCATTTTCAGTGCATGATCGCCGAACCTAATAATCGTCTCTTCCTCCCTTGATGATCACAAAATCCGTTTGGCCAAATCCATATACTGCCTTGACCAAAAGGTGGTATAAAAATTCATATTCTATTTTCGTTCACAAGATAAATCAGTCATCTAATGACTATCGTTTCCAAAATTCTCTTGGGTCGATTCATAGAAGATCCTTTAGGTATAATTATTATGTTCATTATTTTGACTCACACAACCTGCCAACTCATTGGCCTAGGGTATTTGGGTGATTCTCATAAACCCTTATCTGATATGGAATTCTTCACATGATTTTAATTTGGACCTGTGTACTACTCTTATGTACACACCTTATTAAAAAAATTAACTCAACTTCATTCATCATTAATCGTGCTTTGCCCAACAAAGTTCTAGCACTCCTTATCAATACAATATTATGTATTATTGGAGTGGGTGACTACTGAGACTACATCTTTATTTATATTAGGTACATATGGAACTCTTTCCAATATACTCTCCCATTTGATTAAGTCGAATCATTTCTATCACTTGTTATTTTATTTACTTCTGTTTTATATTATATAGCTTAACATATACTTATACATGCATATCAAGACACATGTCCATGTTTGTGATAACTCATCGGTCAATATGATGAAGTATATGGAACCGTTGTGGAATTAATAGACTTATGATTGCAAGCATCTATATGTACCAAATCGAATAGTTCATCAATTCTAATGAAAGTATCACTAAATGGATGCATATCCCTTAGTTATTTAAGATATAATTAACTAGTATCATATGATTCATAATCATATAATAAAAATTATTTCTCAAAACTATGGGTTAGTCTATAATTCCAAAACAATTGTAAATAATTTTAGATACTTCAGTATTTTCCAATGCATCACTTTTGTATGAAAACAAATACCACATTATAGTTTTATTTCATAACGAATATTCATAATATTTACATTGAAATATGACTATGTCTATTTTCAGTCGACTTCAAAAACTGTCTTTATTTCATAAGTAATGTGCGGTGCATTTTACAAAAATAATTTTTGTAACTTGGTGCAATTAGTAAGTACTATATTACAAGCTTTAGCTATTACTACCATTACTATAATAGCATACTAAATTTGGAGATCGGTCATTAACTTAATATAAATCATTTATTTCATATACTACAACTAGTTTATGGAGGAGAGTTCTTTGATTAAATATCTTGAACTCAAAAAAAAAATCACATAGAAAACAATTTTATATGTGAAAATATATTTTGGAATAGAAATTGTATTTCTTATTCCAATATTAAGTATCAATCGTTATTATTACAACTCTCATTTACGATGTTTCTTTATGAAGCAGAAGTGATTATTCAGTCTCTTGGTCTCAACTATGCCTAAAATCACATCTACTCTTGCACCATCGTTTTTCTTTTTACTGGTAACCCTTCAAAGGAAATCTCTTTACCACAACACTATAATGAACTCTTTAACAAATCCTGTTTGATCTCCTTAACATTTAAGGACATCAAATATGTTGCACTTTGCATAAACTAGTCAAAACAGACACATCAATGATCAAGTCTTAGATCTATATTGCAGTTTTAGCCTTGTGTTACTTAGAACATAATGTGATCTTTATCGTCAATCAAATTAAATACTAGATCTCGCGCTATGCTTTATTTGCTTATTTTGGATGAACAAATTTCATTGAAGTATTGTACATTATGAACTGTGATTGTTCACTATATTGCACTTATATGTGATAGTAAATGGATCAAATATCCAATCTTATATTGCTTTTAAATTTCGAAACTCATTGAATTCAATATATAGTCTCGACAAATAAACACATAAGCAACCAAATTATGAATGTGTTTAGTAGTTATAAAATAAAATGCTTGCATGGGTATCGAAACATTAACATGCAACAAGCATTAATTAGTAAGTATATGTAATATTTTAATTTGTCAATCTTCAATTTAGTTCATTTGTATATCTTATTTGATATACTTTTTATTAATCACATTAACTGCACATATTTATCAATATAGATTATTATAACATTATATAGGATATGTTCTTACAATATTAGAAAGGTTAAATTTTATCATTACATTTTTCTAATAAGGCTCCCATTTATCTTTTATTTTTCACCAAATCCAAAATTGAAACATAGAAATCTTTCGTTTTCGCTGGTGGGTGTTAGAACTCATCCGTTTTGAAATTCTGACATTTGGTTTGCTTAACAAGTCATAGCTTCATGGACGATGTATAACCCCTAAACGGTTGTATCATATACAACCCCTAACCCTTGGTACCTTATTCTATTTTCACTATGACCTTAAGTTTGCTCAACAAATCAAAATGAAATTATTCATTCATACCTACCATATTACAACGGCCTAAGTAGAGTATATGTACCTTGAGTTTGCTCAACACATACATATAGTTTTCTTACATCATTTATTCAATATATTAATAATACTACACATAACATCCCTAGCTTGAGTTTACTCAATAACTAACGAGTATGTAAGTAATTTATTAAAATATATGGTAGTGGACAACATTATATTGAAGATTTGTAATCTCTAATATACTATAGTAAGCGATATCGACTTATGGAATAATATATTTCTTATGAAACACACTCGTGATTCAAGTGTCGAGCACATTTGAAATCACGGTATACTATAACACCCCATTTTTTTTAGTAACATTATTTAAGAACATTTATTTAGGAAAATTTAATGAAATAATGTAAAATGGTTAGAGGATTGAGATTTAAGATTAGTAAGGGTAGCCATGCCATGTGAACTAATGAACTAAGTAAATTGAAACGGAATAAAATGTTAGAAAATAGAGAAGGGCAATGTAGGAACAAGTATTATTCATATACCCTAAACCCCTTAATCCACATTCTATACATTCATTTGTACATTCATAAAACTAAAACCAAAGTAAGAAGCCTACCACCATCAAGGGAAAACAAGAGAAGATAAAGCTAGGATTAAGATAAAAGCTTAAGCAACAAAATCAAAGATCAAATCTCAAATCGTTAATTTCCAAAGCTAAGGTGAATAATGATTACATCTCATATTTTCTATTATTTTCAGTTTTAAGGTTAATTTGAATTATTTTACAAGATTATGCCATGTTTTTGAATGATTAAATGTTTATACATGCTTGTTGATGATTTATGCTTTTATATATATATATATATATATATATATATATATAGGTTTTATTATATGTTTCGATGTGAAAACTCCATTAAATGACATCCAATTACCTTGCGATTTTAGATTTAGATCAGAATGATATTATAGAGTTTTCATTATATTTTGAATTATTGTGGATTTAGTATTAATTTTCTAATGAGGAAATTGATTATTTGGGTTTAAAAATTATTTACGGTTAAACATCATATGTTTTGGGTTATTATATGTTAAAAAATATGTTAAAAATGATTTTATTGAATTTTTGTAGAATTTTCTTAAGTGTTTTAATAGATATTAAAATTATTTCAGTTATGGGATTTAAATGTTTTATATATTTATAAAAGGAGAAATGGTATTTTGTAAATTATTTAAATGTTTAATTCTAAAATTTCGACATTTACTTTTAGAAAAGAAAATTAGCAACCAATTTGTTTTAACAAAAGGGGCAGGTTAGTTTAAAAGAATTTCCTTTTAATGTTCAAATCAGTGTTTATATGCTTTCAGCATGTTTTGCCACTTTCGGCACCCAGGTACCAACCTAGTAGTTCCGCCTTTATCACCATCGAAACCAATGCACATAGTATCAAAGACTTAGTACACAGTGAGTTGGATATAGGCGAAAAGTACCGTGTCAAAACAATGGGTTCCGATATGGTCGAAACGTTATTTTACTTTTAAATGAATACATGCCTAGTTTGCTTTCGAAATGAATGCTTTCGACTAGGTTGGCTTTCAAACGAATCAAATGTTTTAGAGGAAAGGTTTCGAAGTGGGTTGAGTCTTTGTTTTAAGAAAGTGCTTTCGAAGGGGTCGAAAGCTCTAGCTGTTGCTTTTTACCTTTTAAAGAAAATGGTTTCGGAAAGTATACTTTGTTGTTAAACCCTAGTCGCTTCTCATATGCTTTTAAAGGGTTGATTTCAACACCATCACTTCTTTATTTAGGAATTGCTTTCGAAAGAGTGCTTTCGACTTAGTTATTTTATGACCCTTTTATTCCGTTGAAGGTAAAATTCAAAGGTTTCGAATGGAATAGTTTTAAATGGTTTCAAAAGGTTATTCCATATGTTTAACTTGAATCCAAATGCTTTCGAAAGCATTGTTTATAAAAAAAATGATTTGAATGCTTTCGAAAGGTATCAAAAAAGGTTTCGAAGGGGTGGTTCACCAATGTTTTCAAAAGGTTTAAGTGAAAGTTTTCCAAAGGTATATTATAATGCTTTTATTAAAGGATGTCTATGGTTTAAAGCTTTCGAAGGTGATGTTTTCCACAAGGTTCGAACAATTTGTTATGAATGGATTCGAAAGGGTATGTTTTGGCCTTCAGCCTAAGGTTTTACTTGTATCGAAGGGGTACTTTAAATGGAATCGAAAGGGATACTTTCGAAGGTTTAAATTTTTTCATCAACAATGTTTTGTATTTTGTGTAACGTATGTATAACATAGCAAGGTGATTTGAGTGAAGCATAGAGAATATTTTCCTTGTTTAAAGTATGATTTGAAGTTTTAAATTGTTATCCCATCTTTGGTCAAAACTGGAATATCAACAAATGGACGAGGAATGGTGGATATCAGGATTGGAGATCAGTTGGAATCAAGGCCACGATTGATATCGTTAAAATTTGAATGGACTCCGATCAAGGCGAAATTGATTGGAGATGATGATAAGGATTAGGAAAGGCTATGTTTCAATTTTCAGGGTAATCGGAGTCCATATGGAGGAGTTATGATCGATGCAAGGTAGGAAAGGAATGGCTGTTCGAATCCATCGAGGGGTCAAGATGGTGCTCATTTCGAATCCATCAGATTCGAACCCATCAAGGTTTCTGTTCATTTCGAACCCATCAGGTTCGAATCGATCGAAGGCAAGGCACAGGGATGGTTCGAATCGATACACTTCGTATCGATTGGTATGGATTTGGCTCTGAGAGGTTCGCGTTAGATGTTGGTTCGACTCGATAGGCTTCGAATTGATCGAGTTATTGTTTTTGACATGGTTGCTTCGTATCGATCAAAGGAAGGTTTCTGGGTTCGTACCTACTGACGCGAAGAGGGCGTTCAAGAAGGATACGCAGGGAGTCGACTTCATGGATTCGAAGGACTTCGGGACAGTGTTCGTATCGATTCGAAGTGATGGATACGAACAAAGGAAGAAACGTTCAACGCGGCGCAAAAGGTGGATCGACCCGGAGAATTCGTGTCACATCATCGATGCGCATGCACTTCGAGGGATTCGAAGCAATGGAATCGAAGAAGAAGGATTCGAACGAGATGGATTCGAAGGAGGTGGGTTCGAAGCATGGGTTCGAACCAAGCAGAACGCACGGAACTTTGAACTTGAATCGATCATATCTTCCAAACCATTGATCCGAATGCTATGAAATTTTCACAGAAGCTTACATACATGTTGAAGAATGTTCTCACCAAATTTCACCTCGATTGGACATTTCCTTGATCGATTCGAACCAAGGGTCGAATCGATCCTGATGTGGGCCCGGACCTCCAAATTTCGGGCGAGTGGGCCCCCTCACGTGCCTGAAGCGGTCTTCCCAGATTTTAGGAGAAATATCAGCCTCCTACGCTTATAAATAGAGCCCCTAGTCATTCAGAAAAGGGGTCGGAGAATTTGAAGAGAGAAAGCACGCCCGGACGCTGCCAGAATCACTCCATAACATCATTACTGTTATTTATTTCGAGTTTTGGACTTTGTAACTGCTGTAATCATCTGTAGTCATCAAGGATAATCAATAAAAGGATAAAAACTTTGGAGTGGACGTAGGCCGGAGATAGCCGAACCACTATAAACCTTGTGTCTCTGTTCTTTACTTTGGGATTGTTGTTTAATATTTGCTGAGATCTGAGATTTGTGTTTGAATATTATTAATTTGTATTCATACACTGGTGCTTTCACGGTATTCGGGGTTTGTGACCAATTTTGGCACAAACACTTTGGTGCTTTCACTGAGAAGGACTAGCACCCGCTGCATCGGATTCGAAAGTTGGATTTGAAGATTTTAAAAGAGTTGGGATTCAAGGACAATGACTAGGCAAAATAGTAGAAGGCAAAGGGCTGAGAGAAGCCAACAGGAAGGAAGTCAACGAGCATCCTCCGGAGATGGGGAAGGACAGGCTTCAATCTACATAACCCGGGATGAAATGGAAGCTATGATGAATTCTTTGCAGGAGAGATTGTTGAAGAACCAATAGGAAATGATGCAGACTTTCTTCGAGCAAATGAGAGCTGCAGGGATGCAGAACCTAGGGACAGCAACAGCTGCTGTGGATGCAGGACTAGGGACTAGGGTTGTGGAACCCAATGGAGGACAGGATACAGAGCCACAAAGCAATCAACAAGGGCTTGGGGGCAGGCCCACAGGATCTAACACAGGAGGACCTTTGGAAGGAGTTCAACAGGCTAGAGCTAACGTTGTTGCTAGTGAACCACACGAGGAGTATGTGCCAGAGTTCCCTCGGGGGCATGGGGGGCAACCCCCAACAGACAATACCGGATTAGTGGAAATTATCAGAAGAACCGTGCGAGGTGGTTTGACCAACGGAGACTTGGAAGGAGTGAATAGGAGTCCGTTTGCTCGAGAAATAAGGATGGCTCAGAATCCACCTAAGTTTAAGCTACCTAGCGTGGAGGTTTATGATGGCAAGGTAGACCCAACTGATCACTTGATGAGGTACACCATACACATGGAGGTGCTGGGGGCATCGGAGGAAGTGATGGCCCGATGCTTTCCTTTGTATCTGATGGACTTGGCCGCAATGTGGTTTAGGCAACTGGGGGAAGGATCTATCAGGACTTGGAGGGAATTGGTGGAAAAGTTTTTGGGGCAGTTTCGGGTTCACGTCAAAAGGCCGAAGAATGTGATGACATTGACATCAGTGAAGCAAAGGATGGATGAATCGCTTAGAGCTTTTCTAACTCGATTCAATGCGGCAGTCGCTTCGGTGGATCGGCCTGATCCATCGATGGTTTTAATGGCAGCAGTATCAGGAGTCAGGGAGGACTCGGATTTCAAGGTATCTCTGATACGAGATCCCCCACAGGATCTCGACAAATTCTTTCACGAGGCAGAAAGGTTCCTTCGGCAGGAAGATGCGAGTACAGATTTAGAGGTGAAAAGGGTTAATGCAACTCAGGATATAGGACCATCCAGCAAAAGTTTGGATAAATACAAAGGGAAAAGGAAGTTGGATGATGATTCTAGAAACACTAGGAAGCGATGGAAGGATCCAAAGTTTTCTACATACACAGGATTGAACGAGACGCTGGAACGGATATACATGGATACTCGGAATCGCCTTCCTTACCGGAGGCCTGCTAGGAGAGAACCAACAGAACGGGAAAGGACATCAGGAAGGCACTGCCTCTTCCATGATTTAGATGGACATGATACAACAGCTGCAGGCACTTAAAGGATATAGTCGAGGAGCATGTAAGAAATGGACAGTTACAACAATATGTCGGAACTCGGAACGCAACGGTGGAGCAGGAGCAACCACCAGCCACATCACGCCGTGATGATGCGAGGCCCAAGGAAGATGGTCGATTGATCATCCATTGATCAGGATAATGTGAAATAAGTAGCGAACTACCGGCAAGCAACTAAGTCGTTTACACATGTATGGGGACGGAGACAGCCCCTAGGCATGCTCTGAATGACGATGAACTGCGGTGCTGTGGTTTGTGAAATTTATCTCTTGTTTTTTGATTGGACACTGCTTTTTTTTTTTTTGGATTTGGTTTTGGAGTTCGGATCGAACTCTTGATTTTTTCTTGTTTTTTGATTTGGATTTTCCACTGGATGATTGTTTTTGGTTCTGAATGCTGGTTTGAATTTCTGATTCTTTGATTTCGAGTTGGATTTTTAGGATTTGGATTCTGGATTGGATTTTGATTCGATTTTCATCTGGTTTATGATAAATGGTCATCGGGTGTGAATTATGTATGGCAAGGGGTGAGTCACTTTGCCTGAACATGGTAAATTGGGTCATTCAGGTCGTCAAGTATGGACTATGCTCGACAAGGGTCCAGAGTGACCAGGATTTGGCCTAGGACTTAGGCCCCATATTATCGATTATTGTTTCAGGTCGTTGAGTATGGGCTATGCTCTACAAGGGTCTGGAGATACCAGGATTCGGCTTAGGACTTAAGCCACGGCATAGCTCAACGTCCAGGGACACTGGACCACGGTTGTCAGGTGTGGATTACGCTTGGCAAGGACTTCTTTGTAAGTGCCATCGGTTCCGTTCGATCCCGGAACGGACTTGTATGGATGTGTCTCTAACATTACAATTTGAGATGTAAAGCTGGCATCTATCAAATATATTTCCGTTGGTGGCGGAGAATTTATTCTCTTAGCTTAACACCCTTAGAGGTTATGTAGTTGATGGTTACTAGTGATACATTCCCAAATTGGTAATGTGGCATACGAAGTGTTGTTGAGCATTTGATCATCAAAGCACAGCTTTTATATGAAGCGTGGCTTTGTGGACGAGACTTCGTCGGACCTCACACCCCGGAAATGGTCAAAACAGGAAGGATGCGGCAAGGTTATTAGGGGGTGGTGCCCCTTTAGTGTATGTCATTCCTTCTGGATAGAGGTGGTATCATGGTATGGAGCCCAGATACTTAACCTATGTTGTTGCTGCAAATTTATTACTTTGTGGTTGTTGGAAATCGAGGATCCTCGGATATAGATCGGTTACGATCGGGGAATGACATATTCGTGTCAGTAGTTACCCAGTTAGGGGTAACCCGGCCTTGTGTTGGCAGAGATCCGGTAGGTTATCGGGTCGTCTTTCCAGAGGCGTACCCATGTGGCAACGGGAAGTTACTTGGCCTGACCATTTGTTGGAAATCCAAAGAAACAATATGATCTTGTACGGTTTTAGTTGTGGAACCTATCATTCACTTATGGTGGCGCCCCACTGTTTGGATGGTAGCTATAGTAGGCATAAGTGCGAAATGCCTATGCTGGCTAAGATTTATATCTTTACTTTCGAAATGATTTTTCCTACACAATGCACTAGTAATAATATCAAATGTTTCTTTTTAATGCGTATCAAGCATCTTTGACTATCATAAGGAGAAATCTCCTCCGATTCTGCATTTGCATTGTGTGTGTGCGGGAGGCCTTATGGTAGTCTCATTTTCTAAAAAGCATTGCGAATCTATTTTAAAAATTATCCTGTACTTTGTTTTTTTTTTAAAATAAACTGTTTTAGTTCTCACACCAGTCCCATGACTGACTCGGAGTTTATTGTTTTCCTTCCTAAACTCTGGGTGCCTACCAATTTTCACACGGGCTGTCAAGAGTCAGGTTTATCAGGATATTCTGGAATTCAGAAGTTGCTGGAGGCAGGTTGGAGGGCATGGCGTATTCACTAGTATATAGTATTTATTTTCCACTGTTTGTTGTTGTACACTCTGATGAGGCAATGTAATGTAATGTAATGAAATATGATGTAATGTAATAATTGATATAATTCTTTTGTTTAAAGATTATTCATTTATCTACTATATGTTGTTCCGCTGCGATTGTGAGATTCTGATATTGTTCTGTTGTTTCTTTCTGTTCTGCTCTATCTTTTTTCTTTCTTCTTCTATCTTCTACCTCTTCTTTAACCCTAACGGTACGGTTTTCCGGCATTCGATTGCTCGACAGTTGATACAGCGGACGTATTAATGTCAGTTTTTGAGCGTCGAAAAGTTTAAGTCATTACATTTGTCGTCCATCCATCAAATTATTTTCGATCATCATCGATAATCTAAGATATCTCGTTGTTCCCTTCGATATTGTAGTTGGAAGTTTTTTGTATAGGTGGATGGATTGGAAGAAAAAGAGGGAAGAAGCGTGCAAATTTCTGGCCATTAGAATTTGGGTGGCGGCTTGCCCTAGGGCTGTTAGGGTTTTGTGAAAATAAAAGAAAATGAGGCCTTTTATATCAAATTCTTGCAACACTATTCACCTGAAAATTTTTCGAACTCGAAATGAAGCATGCCGCCTGGAGTTTATAAGATTTTACCCCTATTTTGAAAATAATGGAATATATATCGAGAGCCAATTCGATCGTATTTTTCGAATCGACTTATTTGAATTTAAAATTTCACTTATTAGATTTCTACGTATTTTAGTTTGCCCCAGACAAATAGTAAATCCGATTGATACGAAATTTGAAATCCTATAATAATTTAACATTATGGATCCAATGAAAATAGTTTCGTCGAAATCCAAACCTGTTTGAAAAATGGCTATTTTTACACGTCAACTAAATATTAAAAAATTCAATTTCTACAAATTAACTTTTAATTCAATTTTAAAAGTTCTCTAACATCATTTTAATTCAAATAGATTTTAATTCAACCTTATAAATCATTTTTATCCACATTAAATCCAAAGTCCAATTATTTACACAATTTCAAATATTAAATTAACCATTTCACTCTCCAATTAAATCACTATATTTCAAATATAAGTTATTTAGCATATAAATTTTACTTGTGAATATTTAAAATCAAGTAAATATATGAATTTCAAATGACTAAAATTTTGGGTCGTTACATTCTCCCATACTTATAAGAATTTCGTCCCCGAAATTGCCAAGTAGGAAAAAGTCATAAAAATCCATTAATTTTTCAAAACAATTCGTTAACTTCTTATAATACTTTACAAATTTTAACTCAAAATCAAAAAATTTGGTTATCAAAAATTTTCCAATTTCTCAAAAAAATTCTAATGCTTTAAATTTTCAAAAAATATCGCTAGCGTCTCCTTTGCACGGTTCGATCATAGTAGGATCACAACATATATAAATATACATATATCACAAATATACATCTCATCTTCGAGGATGAGGCATCCTGTAGGAAAAAAAGTATAAAAGTACGATTTATAATCCGAGATATGTACTTTATATGTTATTAGCGAGCGTGTACGGCTAATATAGCGCAAAAGCGAGCTTCAAAGCGAACTTCAAATGCGAAGCTAGTGCCATCCGCACCCACTAAACACTCAATGAAAAATGAGAAACATATATATATGAAAGTAATATCAATATACAACATATACCAATACAACAACTATATAAGCCACTATAGAAAATGCAACCAAAAGAAACAAATCCAACCATCAAACAACTATCATCTAACTAACATCCAACAAATCCATAACCAAATCAATATAAATTCACTTCTCATTAATATTCATTGAATTGATTTTCAATTTAATCACATTTGATTCATTAACATTGGATTTCAGTAACATTCACTTATTCAAATTCAGTTAGTTTACATTCACTAATTTACGTTCAAATTGGTTCATTTCCAATTTCATTGATTCAATTGCATGTGAATTTCTACTCAATCAACTAACAACCATCTAACAATCAATGCATATACAACGTTACCAAATTTATTTAATTTACACCCAACGTTCATATTTACTTCACCACCTACAATTTGGTTTAACACTTTTAATTTCAATTGGTTGATATCTAATTGACTTCCATTCAACTATTCAATTGCTAGTCTATTTTACATTTCAAGTTGAATTTCATCATATAACTTTCACATTCATCACTTCACTTTATTAACTTCTTATTATTCAACTCTACTTTGCGTATTCATTTTATTAATTTACACCCGACATTCATATTTATTTCATCTACCTTAAATTTGGTTTGACACTTTTAATTTCAATTGGTTGATATCTAATTGACTTCCATTCAATTATTCAATTGCTAGTTCATTTTACATTCCAAGTTGAATTTCACTATATAACTTTCATATTCGTCACTTCACTTTATTAACTTCTTATTATTCAACTCTACTTTGCATATTCCTTTTATTATCAAAATCAACTTGATTCGACATTACTTAAGTTAAATTTCATTTCAATCTCACTTGTATTTACTTCCACTATACAACTTAAGTTCACTACTAATTTAATTCAAATTCTATTTTATTTAACTTTACTTAAGTCAAATTTCATATCACTTATTCAAATTTAGATTTTGTTTTGCTTAACAAACCATTTAACAATTGGTTTTGCTTATATTTTCCCATTTTCTAAATTATACAACTTAATTATCTAAACTTCCAAATTCATATTATATAATCACTTACCCCTTACGTTTAACTTTCATTCCAATAGTTTATCTAATCAATTTCAAATTCGATACAATTTATTTAACTTTCCTTTAGTCAAATTTCAAATCATATATTTTATTATGCTAACTCAAATTTATTTTAATTTTACCAAAGATATTTTTTTATCTCATACTATAAGTTAAAAACTCATTCTACTTATATTTATCAATTTTAATTTGAATTTTAAATTCAAATTTGTTTATCACAACAAAATTTCAATTTTCAATTTACTATTGGTAGCAAATCAATCACATAGAAAATCAAAAATGATACAGATGATGCTCACACTTATTATTTTCCAACAACAATAGTGAATTTAGTGAATTATATTCTTTTCAAAAAATTCTTTTATTTATAAATCACATTTATAAATCTTTCACTTATATAATTTCACTATTTCACTTTGCTATATAAGACCATTCCAAATTTATTTATCTTACTTAGATTTATAATAATATAATTTCTTTAAATTTGAAAAAAAAACTTTTAAAATAAACGAAATTCAACATTTCCAAGTTCTTAATTAAATCCATTTTTATTTACAACTCATATTTATAAATACACTCAGGTTGTTAAATTTCTTATACACAAGATTATTTAACATTTGTAAATCATATTAATTCAAATTCCATACTTTATAATTCATTCTCTTATATAATTTCATTCTTATACAATTGTTGCTTTTATTTAGATTATTCAATCAACTTTTATTAACTTATATATATTTATATTTTCAAACAACCAAACAACCAATTTATTTACACTTCAACAATTCTGAAAAAATTATTTCCTTTATATATAAAATATAACCGAGATAAAATTATTTCATTTACCCAATTTAAAATGATACTATGTCAACATGCATTGTTTACGTGTCTAGAAATCCCCGTCGATAATACGGCGTCCCATATACCGACCATAATTCACAAATAGCTCAAAGGAGAAGTAAATACGATATAAAACATTTTACAATCACTAACAAATACGCGCTCATATATATAATACACTTAACTCAATCTAGGGTTCTACTGTCCCTATCTGTACTGAGTACACATCAAAGCTTAGGAATATAAAAAATTTAAGTTCTGATACCAAATGTGACGACTCGCAAATCCGTACCCTATGAATCAATAATAATCCACACATGTCCGGCCCAAAAAGCACCGACCGATGGAAAGTCAAGAGAAAGAAAAGAAGAGAGAAGAAAAGAAGAGAGAAGAAGAGAAGAGAAGAAAGAGATAAGATGGAACCAAACAGAACAATACAGAATCTCATATCGCAGCGGAAAACATATAATATCATATCAATGATCTTTATAAAACAGAAACTATATACATACATCAATCAGAGTACAATAATCAATCAATAATTATCGGCCCGAACAGTTATATTAACATGTCCTCACAATTGTCGGTAATATACAACAACAACAATAATACGCACAGCGGATAAACAAAACCAATACATGTATATGAAAATGAAGATCCCCAGCTCTTCTGCTGAAGTTCCAAAAGAACCAAATTTGAACCCATGAATACTTGGTCTGATCCGAGCATTGAAAGGAAAGAACGCCCGGATCAGTCAGGTAAACCAATGTAAGAAAAACATTCAACTGAATATATTAAATTACCAAACTTTTCCTTTATCAAAAAAAGTATCTCGTAAGATACGCCCACATATAAACACGGACATATTTTTACCTTACGATAACTAAAACATTTCATATCAAATCCTCTAATATTATACGAGTATCTAATATACAAATAATAATCAAAATAGTCGAAATTGTTAGCATTATTAAATTCCAACATACTAGGCTCTACAAATAAAATGGCAGGTATGTTGTGGAGCTTGGATTTCCATACAAATGATCAGGTAAAGAGACTACCTTTCGATAGGTACACCTTTAGATGGATACCCCAAGGCACAGAACATCTGCCATCTACCAACACAAGACCGACGCACTTCTATAACTAGATGGTATCTAATATGTCATCCTCCGGTCGTTACCGACCTTTACCGAGGACCCTCTAGCATACAAACCACATTATCAGATACATGACGTCATTGCTTGTAAATATATCTCAAGAAGAGGATGATCATACACTAATTGGGAGCGACCCACTTATCCCTGCTGCATCAAACCATGTTTTGGTCATTTTCGGTTAACGAGGTCCGAGGTAACGATTACCTTTCACATATCGTGTAACAACCTGGTATTTTCAACCATTCACATCCACTATAAGTGTATAGGTAGACACTCATGCCGGAATTGAATTGCTCAAAATACCACGTTGTAAATAAAAATTTGGAAAATCTCAGAATATACAGTAAATAAAAATCACAGATCACAGACACATGGTAATAATAATGCAGCGGAAGTAAAAGAGATAGTAGTTCATGAAGCTACTATATAAATATATCGGAGTTACATAAGATACAATAGAAGAAATAAAGTACAACAGAAGTTTAAATATGATAACCAAGTACAAGCTGAATAGAATAACCGAAATGAAAAGATGAAACTTGACAAGTAGATAATCTCCAGCGATTCCAATCTCCAAAAAGTGGAAATCCAAATCTGTGAATAACTCAGGCTGACCCGAGCGTAAATAAAAATACAAACACTCGAGTCAGGACATACATACTTATACAATGTAAACCAACTCAAGTGAACTGTAGTAAAAGTACAGGTAACTTAGAAGATGCTTGGGACCGCCCATCCTCTAAGGATCCGTTAAACTATTTACTATGTAGTAATATACGCTATATACAGTAGTGTCTAATCAGTAAAGTATAATCATATAGAAAATAGAGTTAAGGGGATGGTGAACCTTAACACGGTCAGATCTTTAAAACCAAAATCGTAGTGGGCTCGATATAAGGAGATGACACGGCACGCGGGGCAATGCCAGGGTGGTTACACCGTTTGCACCCCCGGACCGGTAGTGACGGCAAGCCAGCAGCTTCCGCCCACCTCGAACAATACCCCCGAATCAAAGTGGCGCCACATATCGAATCACAAAAGTAATAAAATGGTTTCCGATGGAACATGCTCGATGAAAGGGTGCGACCCTTTGTGTAGCCCGGTATAGCTCCTGTTTTAGTCATTTATGCCAACTCACGGTAGTTGGATCCACGTAATATACCTCGAGAACGTCGCCACCATCCTACTTCATTTTGGAATCTCCACCGCGTACACAGTTGTTAAAGTGGTTTTCGGTATTGGCCGGCTATAAGACAATACCCGATCCTGGTCTCTTTCACAACCAATCGTTATTATAACCCGTAGTTATAACTTTAAAACAAAATATTTTATACTTCAAAATAAAATATCATTTCAACCCAAATCTTTATCAAAATAAACATTAAATTATTTCCAAACGATTTCAATATATCATCATACCATATCTTTCGATTCAAATATTTATCAAAATAAATATCAAGTCATTTCTAACCATTTCAATATATTAAATTATCATATCCTTTCAAACTTCCTTTCAAATCATTTTAATATATCAAAATATCCTAACCTTTCGAAACTTCGTTCAAAATATCTTATCTTTGAGCACTTCCTTTCAAATTATTTTAATATCAAAATGTCATATCTTTCAAAACTCCATTTTCAAATCATTTTAATATATCAAAATATCATATCTTTTCAAACCACATTTCAATCATTTAATATATCAAAATATCAAAACCACATTCATTTCAAATCATTATTCATTTTATTCAATTTAAAATACCATTTCAATTCACATTTCAAAACAGGTTATATTAAAAAAAAATCATTTTTAATCATTAAAATGAAGTTATTATGTTCAATAATTAAATTATTAAATTTCCAAAATTTTCAACTTCCAAAGTTCATTTATTCACTTAAGTTTATCAAAACAGTGAAAATTCACTTTTCGTGGTATTTAGAAAACGCTACGGAAAGATACATTCAAAACAGTTCAATTTAACAAAAGACAACATTTAAAATGTTGTAATAGGGTTTACTTAAATTTCAAATAAACTTAGTAAAATTCAAAAATTATAGCACTTACAAAATTGCTATAATAGCTTTTAATTCAATTTAGCTTTTTAGTTCATTATCATCAACTACAGCATTTACAAATGCTGTAATATCATTTACATTGTAATAAATAGCATTTCAAAAATGTAGTCTATTAACTTCAAATATTCAATATAATTTCTCAACCAATTATATTTTTTTATTTAAAACATTTTTAACCCATAAAATCATACATTTTCACATTTATAAACATCATTTAATTTTCCTCAAGTTCATGATTTTATAAAGTTAAATTTCCATTCAAAAATCAAGATTTAATAATAATTCACTTATTAAATTGCAATGTTCAATTTTAAATTCATTGCATTAAATTTCAAATTAACACTTAAGTTCAAATTCTCAAATATAACCTAGTTTTATTTTTATTTACTTAACTAAAAATTCACTTTTAAGTCAATTTCATAAATTTCCAATTTTAGTTATATTTCAAAATTTCAACTTAAATATTCATTCATTTCACATTTCAACTTTATTAAAAATCATAAATATGATATAAAATCACTTTAAATTCAAATTATCATAAATTTATCATAATTTCGTATTCAATTTGAATTCCAATTATAATTAAATCAAATTTTCCAAAATAACTTACGTTCAAAATTTTCTAACTTTTCATTAATTCATTTCACTTACAATTATTCAAAAAATCAATAATATTTTACAAAAATCCTTTTTAATTAGATTTAAATCAAAATATTTTAATATTTACATTTCTAAAATAATTTTAAATTTTTTAGAAAACATATATTAACTACCGGTCTGTATATAATTTTCTACACTAGGAAAAGTGATACGGGTAATATATCATTTCAACCCGTAATTTACAAAGAAAATCCGGGTTTTATCATTTCAAACCCGCAATACCAAGTTAAAATAAATTAAATAAAAACCGTTCAAGCCTATCATTTCAGCCCATAATAATTTTTCCCTATTCTAAAGTCCGTTCGGGTATGTATCATTTCAACCCATAGTGATTCTAATTTACAGGGAACTTGCAGTGTGATAAACTGATAAAATATACAGAATAGCATGAAATAACAGTAACATATGATATAACAGGTGCTTAACAGGTGTGAACATCATATGATAACAATATAAGAAGTTATAACATGTTAATATAGTTCTACAGATTCGCAGGGTGTCAATTTACTACTTATATAAGTACATAATGTCTGGTGAGAAATACTCACCTTTTTTTTATGTTGGAGATATTAATTTGAATGACACAATGGATCCAGAAGGCACGACCTTTGATTTTGAGTGGAGAGAAATAGCCAAGATATCATCTTGTAAACAACCCCAAAACAAGACAATATAACTTATGAATATTCAACCAAAACAATATAGAAATAATTGGAAATTTGAAATTTGAAATTTGAAATTAACAAAGGACAAAATGATTCAACCTTTCATTAACCATTCAAGTGCTTAGCCATGACATCATTTGGCTCAGCCATGATCAGGTCTAGACCTGAAATGCTCATCCAATGGTCAGCAAAAAGAAGGCAAAACAATGGGATGTGAAGAGGTAGGAGTTAAACATGAAGTAGACAAAGAGTCAAGGCTAAAATGAGTGGTTTTTGGGGCACACTAGGCTCGGCCTAGTCATTGTTTGGGCTTGTCCATGCTTTCTCCAGATCTGGACAGAGGTTTAGTGATGGCTAGAGATCAGGTTATGGTGGTGGTGGAGCAAGGGGAGGTGGCCAAGGTGATAGAAGAAGGGATATAAGTGAAGTTATGTGCTCTAGGCATTGTTTTCAAGGATTGCTTTACAAGTTTGAGGGGTTTGCATCATAGGGAGGCCATGGTCAGATCTTGGTCAGAGGAGGGGAAGGTGGTGCTGCTGTAGATGGTGGTGGTGCGGTCGGTGGTGGTGATGGAGATGTGGGGCCGAGCAAAGCTATGAGAGGTCATGGCAAAAATCAAGCAAAACAAAGAAGAAGAAGAAGTAGAAAAATGAGAGGAGGAAGAGAGACCATTGCTTATTTTTCTTTTCTCAGATCTGAAATGGATGTGTATTATTGATGGAATGAGAAACTTTCACGTGAATAAGCAAAAGAAAAGGAACGGCTACAATAAATTGATGCATTGATTGAAAAATAAACGGTAAAAGAAATGGTGAAACGACTTTACGTTTCTTAGCTTTTAAAACCTTCCATACTTCCTTTTCTTTTAAATCAAGTAAACAAAATAAAATTCAGCAAGTACATCAAAAAACCGAAGCAAAGTGAAATAAAATAAAAATATAAAATTAAATTTAAAGAAAATATAAAAAGAATTAAAGAAATTGCTTAAAAATTGAAAACAGGGTTAAAAAATTACAATTAAAACATCAATGGTTTTGGAAAAATATCTACTTCATTTTAAAAATATTCTAAAGCAAAATTTTGAAATAAAATAATTTATTTATCATTTCTAAAATAAAATAAATAATTAAATTGGAGAAAAATAGAAAAGAACTAAAGAAAATGTTTAAAAATTGAAAACAGGGCATGGAAATTACAAGAAAAATACTACTAGCTCTAGAAAAATTCCTACCTCACTTCAAAAATATTAAAATACAAAAACATACATAAAATAACATATCAATACATATTACAATAAAATATGACAAAGAAAAATAAAATTTATACTATTTAAAATAATAAAATTGCAGAATAAACAAATTGCACTCAATATTGAAATATACATAACTTTCACAATTTAAATCCGTTTCCAACGAAACAAATTGCAGTGTTCTTAAAATTTTAAGTACTTTCATGATAAAAGATAAAATTTAAATTTTCAAACTTTTAAAATTTTAAATTAAAAGTCAAAGTTTGACTATTTTGACCAAAAATTCACTTTTTTGAAAAATATTCTTTTTAGTCATGCTTTGGAATGATAATTCATATCAAAACTAAAGTTTATCATTCAAAATAAATAAAATAACTTTTTAAATCAAAAATTCAATTAAAATAATTAAAATATACAAAAAAAAAATCATAAAATACAGGGTTGTTACATATCGCAAACCACATCACTTTAAATTCCACACGGCCATTTCTGTTAACTATTAATTGCCTTCCACAAAAATGCAACCCTTATGCTCATACGTCTCAAGGAGGGTATTAAGCTAAAAGAAGTTGCCTTCTCCACCACCACTGATGTACGTTTGTAAAAATCAATGTACATAATCTTTAGAAATGCAATGTCAGACAAACATCCATAAAAGTTGTCCAGGAACAGGACAAACCGAAGGTACATTCCTACCACATCCTGTTGGGAAATCCCTAGGATTAGTAGCGAATAGTCCTTGCATTGGATATATCATAATGAAGATACCACTGCTACTATATGTATATTGGTATTTTAACCCTAAACGATCAACAAGCAGTCTTCCACTATGAAAATCCAGAATATCAATATCATCACGATCTGCACAATCGAAGGCATATACGTCGGTCCGAAGTAGTTTCCAGATAAATCTAATATTGGTTATTTCGCACCAACAATGAAAATGCGTTTCTCAACCTCACACAGAAACTATATCTCATAAACATATCACGTCTCCAACTTTCAACTTGCTATCCTTCGGGCCATGAAGGATGCTCGATAGATTGGAGTAATACTCCGCACTACATAGATCAACATCCTCAACACAAATGATAGTCAAGCCTACACAGAAGGCTGCGTACTAAGTGTACGACTAAATAGCTCCCACATCAAGTCGAGGAACTAAAATGGCCAAATTTGATAGTCGATTATTTAACTATCAAAGCAAACATACAAATATCTAGCACCATAAGCAATCAATTAGGCCCTTTTAATTAATCTTTTATTAATTAAATCACTTGCCAAATATTCACTTCAAATTATCCTTTCAAAAGATATATTCTCAAAACCATTTCAATATTGGAAAACATTTCCATGCACCTATTGAAAAATAAGTAATTCACAATTCAATTTATTTTCAACACGTGGAAAATATTACATATACTTAAATCAGGATTAAGTATATATTTTATTCTTTTAAGGAAAACATTCGCTTAAACATTTTCATTTAGGTTAAAACGAATGTTGTGTAAAACATCTTTACGACAACCCAAAATCACTAGTATAGCGATTCGAAAATTAGCTAGATATATAATTCCGATATACTATACGAAACATTTCCTTTCGAAAATCATTTACTATAACAAAATTGCTATGGTCCATCATTTCCTGTACTTCTCGAAAACGTATATTTTAAAAATGAATGTTGAAATCTATGGTTTCGATACTTAGCACACTTTAAAATATCTTCAAATCATTTAACTTTGTTTGAAAGATCACTTCCCAAAAATATCCATTTTATTAATAGATTATTCACTGTCCAAAATCGTGAACATGGTCCATTTACCAAATCCAACATTTCTACACATTCATTAAAGGACAATCCACTGTCCAAAATCGTGAATATATCTCTTTTACCAAATTCATTACTGCTACATGTTTTATTAAAGGATTATCCACTGTCCAAAATCGTGGAAATAATTCCAACCAAATACATTGCTTTTACAAATTTAATTTAAAGAATTATCCACTATCCAAAATCATGGATATAGTACCTTTAATAAACTTCCATATTTTAACTTGTCAAACTCAATTGATTTGGGATTTATAAGACAATGTTTATAAATTGACATGTATTATTTTGTAAAAAACTTCCACTTATAAAATCCCTTAATTAACCGATTCCATTTATCCCTTATTTGTATGACAAAATCCAAATTATAAGTTAATTCGCTTGTAAATCATTTATTTACTTATAACTTCACAAATTATAAATTTTATTCGCTTTTAAGATTCACTTACAACATTATTTTACATTTATAAAACTCCTTTACAATCCTATTATTCTGATTTATAAAATATCCATTTTATAAATTATATATACATACCATTTATAATAATTCAAAAATCTTGATTTAAATAAACTTATCTTTTAATAATTTACAAATCGTTATTAAAACTTATATAACTCAAAAAATCATACTTAAGTATATTTCACAAAAATCATAATTTTTATAACGTAAAAATTATAACATTTTTTTATTTAAGATAAATCCATTTCTTTAAAAAATATGAAAATCAGTAACACATCTATTTTCAAAATCACTTGAAAATCCTTTTCAATTTGAAATCATTACTCTAATATTTTTAATTTATCAAAAATAGGTCCATGCTGCAGCGGTACTAAATACATCAATCACAGCATCCAAAATCATCATATATCACATGATAACAGCATATATATCAATATCTATAAATAAATCAATAGTGGTGAGGAATCAGTTGGATCCCTCCAACCTATCACCTACAATAAATATACATACTAGAATATGTGTACAATGTCAGCTTCGAGGCAGACGTGCGTACAAATGGTCATTCACTCATACACGGAAACGTATAGGGTCTCATCTACTCCAATAGGTAGGAATATATCCCTATGATAGTCTTCCTATGATATGGGATCCAACTCCAATAGGTAGGAATATATCATTCATAGCCTTCCTAAACAATTTCCCTTTTAAATTGGATTAATCCATCCAATCTTTAAATCAAAAATTCAATCCATAGCTTTCAAAACAATTCTATTTCAAATCTTCTATACAAAAGATGTAACTTTTAGATCCTCTTCAATTTTAAAACAAAGTTCAACAATCTTTCACAAAGATATATTTATAGCTTACAAAACAATTCTATTTCAAACTTGAAATCTTTTCAACATGAATTGGAAATCCTTTCTTTATATGAAAGCTATTATTATTTGAAAAACAAAGGTTTTCATTTTGGAAAAATCCGATTTCATTTGCACAAGTTAGAGAGCCCTTCAAGTCTAAAACTTGGGTTAAATTCAAATTTCAGAAATAATATTTTTAAAATGGTTTATAACCCACATAAACACATTTATAACTTGTATAATCTTTCTAAACCATAATTTCCAAACATAGAATTAATAGAACTTAATTTCAAATCTTGGATTCCAATTCCAATCAAACTATTTAAATTTCAAAACTTTATCAAGTTATTCAAAATAACTTTTATCTTTAAAACTGCTTTTCAAAAGCTTTTCATATTTAACCCAATTCCATTTCCCAAACTATTTTCGATTCAATATTCAATCTTTAAAACCATTTCAAAAATTTGTGACTTAACCAATTTCCTCATGCAATCCATGAAATGACCCGCAAATCCGTACTACTTGAGTTAACACTATTCTACCTAAATCAACTCAAGTTGTATAGAAATACGAACCATTTGGGTTAAAGAAGAAATGGTAGAAGAAGAAAATAGAAATCAACAACAGAATCTAACCGTTGCAGCGGAATAAAATATAATAGATAATAAATAATCTTTACGCAACATCAAATATCTCTATTTATATATTACATCATCAGAGTACATCAATCACAGCTCAACATCAATATCATACAATGGATACTCAACAACTCAAACAGCGGAATATATATATATATATAACAAGTACGAATATACGTATCGTCATCCAGCTCGTCTCCTGAGCTCCACAGCATCTCCTGTATCCTATAATACTCGGTCTGACCCGAGCATTACAGTTAAATAATACCCGAGTCAATCTGGAATACCAGCGTGAGAAAATCGCACCCAATTGATTATTAAAGTTTCAAAAATCCTTTGGAACAAAAGCATCTCGTAAGACCACGCCACAAATAAACATGTCGGGTTTTTCCCTTACGATAGCTAAAACAATTTTTATAGAAATCCTCTGATATTATAATAGGGTCTATATACAAATACTTATAAAATAGCCGAAATTGTTACATGATTAAATTCCAGCTACTAGCCACAGAGTGGGTAATACAAACGAAACTCGTACAAGGCTCGTAGGGAGAATGGATTTTCGACTAATGACTAGGCACTGGGTACCACCTGTCACAGTACGGGGCCTAGATCACCGTACCGAGGAGTACGCCCGCTCCCCTGCAACACATGGTCAGGACTACCCCTTACTGGATAATCCCGAGTGAGATCACCCCGCGGTTGGGATCAGCAACCCCACACTAAGCCGAAAAAAAGTACATCTAGACTGGAATGACCTCACCCTTCTTGGGTGCTACCTATCTAGCCTTGCTGCATATCCTCTGATTTTCAGTCATTCCCATTTGATGAGGCTTAAGGCTAAGCGTTGCCTTTTTAGAACATATCCCTTAGAATGCACATCGTCCACCTGACGATGTTTCGCAAGTATTCATCCATACAAGTCCGTCCCGGGTTCGAACGGAGCCGAAGGCACTATTCCTACTACATCCATTTTGGAAATATCCTCAGGATTAGTAGCGACTAGCCCTTGCACTTCACTGCTTTATCTTCGAATCCAAAATCGTTTTCACGAAACGTACAAACTGGATCGAAGTGGTTTTCGAGAAACAAATCTCGATCCCGGTCTCTTCGATACGATCAACGCATTTGTCCAATATTGATAATCGGTGATTTAACTATCAATTAATATTCACAAACAACCATCCAATATTAACCTCAAAAATATCTTCACAAGATATATTTTCACTTTCAAGCCCCATTGAAATCAGTTTCAAACATATTCCTTTCCCGGAATAATTTCCCAATATTTATTCCCACTGAAATGCCAAGTAAAAATACTTTTAGCTTTAAAATAATTTAAAAGCACTTAGTTATAGAATATACTTCATAGCCTTAAAAATTTAAAACTACTTTAATACTTATTTAAAATATATACTTTAGGAATATTTAATAAATAAGACAACTTTTATAAAATATAAAACTAGATTTTTCTTAAAAACAAATACCAAGTCATTTAATAATTACTACGATAATAGGTTTAAAAAATATTTACTTTAGAATTTTAACATTTAAAAGTAATAAATTTTCTAAGATATGCTTTATAAAACAACACTAAAACCTTTATCTTTGATTTAAAATTTGCTTGAAAATCGTACTTGGCTATCCAGGGAAACACTCTTCTCTTTCACATCTTTAAAAATGAATCACTATTTATTTTTAAACGAACTTCCATTCCTTTATAAATTTCCACTTTGAATTCTAAAATATCCACCCTTATTTTATTATTTGATTTGATATTCCAGTTTTAAGAATTCCAAATCTCATTTAAAATAAATTCTTTATTTATTCAAATGATATCACTTAAGCTTTACTATTTATTATTACCCTAATAATTCAAATTTCTCTTATTCCAAATTTGTTAGAGTTTTGCAATCTCTTTTATTTTATTTTATTTTAAATTCATTTTTAATTTATTCCAATTCACTAGAATTATTTTACTTAAAATTTTACTCTTTTATTTCTTTGAAAATAAAATTCTAGAGATTTGGTAATTTATTTTACTGAGATATTCAATCCAACCATACCATTCAATACTTCAATTATTCATACAGCCATCACAGAATATTAAATATTCAGACCACAGAATATTAAACAATCTAAATAATTTCGAGGGGTCCAGTTGGATCCCTCCAACCTGTTTTCCCTGCATCCAAAGATGTTAGCACAATAATATGCCAATTCCAGAATATAACATACTATAGCACATCCATCGATTCCAACCATTCAAACAATTATTTAAATTTAATCATTTAAATTTAAATGTAAATTAACTGAGTGAGATTAACTCACCTTTGCTTTGCTGTCCTCAATCCATTCCAAACCGACTTGTTTCCTTGATTTTTACACCTTGTATAATAATTCATGGTTTATTATTATTTGAACCAATCAAACAATTATTCACCATTTATTTATTTTGTTTACAAATGATTAAATTTTAACCTTAGATTTAATTTAACCGAAGTAGTAAATTTTAAACCAGTTTTTCTTTATATATATTTTAATTCAATTTAATAATTTGTACTTTAACTAAGATAAACTTAATGGACTAAAAATCAACAAATTAAACTCAGGTTTCAACTTGAGTAATATCAATTTAGAAATTCCCAAACTAATTTACAACTTCATCACAATTTATTAATTTGTAAATATTCGTTGTAATATGATATTATAATATATAAATCACTTTAATACTTTTTTAAAAATTTAAACAGCAAGATTAAACACGTATGTATATATTTAAAAAAAATTCTTTTTGTATTTGACAAACAAAAATTCCATAAAACTATATACCTTACAATTCTGTGTTCATATATATATATATATATATATATATATATATATAAAAATTGAAAACTGCAGTTGTAATTCGTATCGCGACACCATCGCGAAATTCTACTCGCCGCCGTGAGAAAACCCTAGAACCCCACCTGAGCTCCTCCGCGCCAGCCTAAACCCCTCGAAGCCACGCTCATCGTTCGTCGCATATCCCTAACGCGAATCCACACGAGCGATACACTATCGAATCCTCACCCAACTCGCGAGCGCGACCATCCCTTGCAGAGGCCCGGATCCCGAATGCGATCGACTTCAATTGAACAGCATGAGTCGTCGATTGTTGAAGGGCAGAAGAAGGAAGACATTCGGTTACGCCCTCTTTTTTTTATGAAAACGAATTCGGTTTCAAGGGGAATTGATTCGACGTCCTGAAGAGGAAAAGGGGGCTCACGACTTATTATTTACGTTTTTTTTTTTTAATTTTAGATGCAGAGGCTTCTGCCATTAAAATCGATTCGCGAGGGGGTTTGAAGCTGTGAGAATAAGGGTGCGAAAATACCTAGAAGGCTTGATTTTTGGCTTCCAAAAGAAGAGTGAAGAATCGTGTTTGGGAAGCCAAAGGTAGTGTGCTTTGCACGATCTTATCGCCGTGATTTTTAAACTGAAAAGGAAAGAAAGGAAGGACATGAAAGGATTTGACTGTTTAAACAATGTCTAAATTTAATTCATGCTTAAATTTAAATCGACTCGAATTTCCGATATAGATTTCAATACGGTTCCACGCCGTACGATCACACGACAACTCTGATCCCAACGAAATTTGAAATTCGATAATAATACAATATTACGGATCCAATGGAACTGGTTTCGTCAAATTCCGAGACTGTGCCTCGGAAGGCTGTTTCTTAAATTCAATTTAAACGATGAAATTTCAAAACTGAATAAATCACTATTAAATTAAATTTTAAAACTTCTATTATCTTCAATATCCTCAATATAGATTTTATAAGTCTTCTAATTATTTTAATCGGCTTAAAATTCTAGATTCAATAATTTCCCAACTTTAAATTATTTAATTCAATAATTAAATTATCAAATAAATTGTGATATTTGAATTCAAGTTAAAATTAAACTTTTAAATATTTAAAATCAATTAAATATTTCGATTTTATGCTCAAAAATTCCGGGTCGTCACAATCCATATTTCTGTGTGTAAGGTGTGGTCCAGGGGTTTTACATAATAGTGCAACAACATCAATCATCACAGATTCAATCATATCAATATCGATAAGCGGTATAATCTTTAATGCTTTTCTTCATTCATAGATTCACAAATAAATAATATACATTCATCACAGATAACATAAATTACATTCATCGTAGCTCGAATCAAAATAATTCATATCACAAAGCATCACACATCAGGGATATCAAACAATTCAAAGCATTTCATACAATTCAAACATCCATAAGTAGATTAATTATTCATCTGATTAATTTAAATCAGATTAATCACTTATGAATAAATTATTAATTCTAGTTAACTAATATTAATTAATTACAAACCATCTTAATTAATTAACATTTAATCATGTATTAGTTAACCTTTAATAAATTAATTAATCTTTAATTATTAATTAATCAATCTTAATTAATAAATAAAACAGCCTTTAATCATTAAATAATTAAGCTCTAATTATTTAATTATTCTTTAATTAATTATTCTTAATTAATTAATTAATTAATTAACCCTCAATTCATTACCATAAATAAATCATTCTTAAGTTAATTACATAATTAATTAACCCTTAATAAAAAAATCATCCCTTAATCACTTTCATTTATGTAATTATACTTTATTTGTTACATTAAGTAATTATACTTAACCCATTATCAAGTAATTTATCTTAAATTAATCAAACTAACTAAGTTACTTAAATTAAACGCATTAATTTAATTAATTACATTGAGTAACTAATTCCTTTAATTACTTCATTAAGTAATAACCCTTTTTATATTAAGTAATTAGCCCATAATTACATCCATTAATTAATTATTTCTTAATTAATTAACCTTTGATTTACTTAGATTAATCAATCCTAAATTAAGTAATCAACTACTCTTAATTAATTACAAATTAATTTTATCTTAATATAATTACCTAAATTAATCATATTAGTTAATTAAGTAATTTTACTTTAATTACTTTTTGTTCATAAAACTTAATTAAATTAATATAACCCACTTAGTTCATTAAATTCTTAACTACCATTTAAATTAAACTAAAAGCTTGGATTTGGTTTACACAAAATCATCATCCTTTGACTTATCAAAGTTAAATAGCTTGAAACTTAAATCATATTTAAATTTCAACAAGTTACCTTTTATTTGAAAACATTTAGGGACGACTTTACAAAAAAATTTAATGTAATATTTATATAAGCCAAGACTATTTTAAAACAAAATTTAAAACTTTGGACAGTCCATACTTTAAAAACTTGAATTTGTTTAAAACATCAATTTTTGAACTCAAACATTTCATACCTCTTTAAAACCGGTTAAAAACTTTGTTTAAAATTAAGCTTTGCTTTTAATTTTGAAATTCGTTTTATTTTTCCTTTACACTTTATACCTTCTTTTAACTTGAAAACTTAAATTTTGCTTCGCTTTTTATACACTATCCATGTTTACTTTAGTTCAAAAATATGGTTACAAAAATTTTAAAAACAAGACTTGCTTATCTAACAAACCCGAGGCAAATCAAATTAAAACTCGAGACAACACTCGCGACTAATCCACCTCAACAACTTCGAATTGCACATGAGAAAAACACGAAAAACACTGGGACGACTACTTCTTCCCAAACCCAAAAATCCAGATGCACGGATCGGACACTGTGCACACACACGCTGGTTCTGATCGTCGGCGACCATCATTAGGACCCTCGACAAACCGAGCACGATCTTGCCGACCTCTCGAACACTCTGATCGGCGAATTCTCCTATCGCAATGAAATTGAGCCTCACAGCACTCATCAGGATTTAAATCTAAATGACCAAAATCACCTATCGATGATGATCACGTCGACTGGAAACCCCGACCTTCCTTCCACAGCAGCACCCCATTTCAACATCGCGATTCCCCACCTAGTGTTTGAGCTCGATGCACCATGGTCATCGAGAAAGCCACAGCAACCATGTCAACAAAATTGTGTAATAAAACCCTACATCGCCACTTTTCGATCACCTCGGCCAATGATAACCTCTTCCACCATTTTTCCAGAGACTTCTGACACCCCGGCCATCTCCATGCCAAACCCCGAGCTCCCAATCGTCGTCGATCGACGGCAATTGACCAAAAGCCCAAAAACGAACAACTCAGAAATTCACAACCAATGCTCAACTAAAAATCACCAAATTTATATTAAAATTCATGATTCGTTTATACGAATCAGATTATATAACCTAGAGATGAAATTGTGGAAATTCATTTTCACTTATATTTTGATTTTTACTCTAATCTTAAATATAAACACTTAAAATTATTTTTAAAAACACGATCACATTATTACAATCATTTTCTTTTCAAAAATCAAAGTCTAGTAATGATTCATTTGGAAGATAGGAATTTTTTTTTCTAGTTGTTCTTGCCAGAAAATTTAACAGAGACATGTTCTAATATACAGGCAATTTCCAATACATAGCAGAATTCAAAACCAGATCCAAGTTGGACATTCATCCACACACATTTACTTCATTATCACACAGATATATCGACACCAAAGATTTATTTTTAAATGTTTACTCACAAGCATTAACATAGAAATAAATCAAGGGCTGAAAGGTTTGCTCACCTGAAACTTTGATTATGCAGAGAACATAGAACGGAGGGCAGGTTTCGAATGCTGATCTGAACTTGATTTGATTCACTTGAGTTTATTGAACTACTTTAATTTCAAGTTGACTTTGAATATACTACCCGATGTTGAACTTCTTTATAACTACTCTTGGAGTTATTTAACTATTTTGCAATTGTTTTATAAACTAATACTGTTTTTAACTACTTTATAACTAATTACTATTTTACAACTATTTAGCAATAATTTAAAATTTCTATAACTATTTGACTATTTTTCAACTATTTTACAATTACTTAACTATTTTGTAGCTACTTTACAAATTAATAATTATTTTTCAATTACTTATCTATTTTTAACTTTTCAAGTTATTTTCAAAATTTAAACTGGACAGAGTTTAAACTGTTTATGATTGAATACCCAACTGAGATAAGAATAGAGGTGATAATCCAAATGGGATTGAAGCAATTGTGAATAAGTGAATGAAAATTAAAGTGGATGTGAATTGAAAAGAAATTGATTTGGCTAATAATCAACGAGATAAATACATAGGATGTACGTATATTATTCTATTCTTATAGTGATTTGATCCAGATTCGAGCACGGAATTTCGAGATAATTATGTCGATCCGAGTTGGGATTTTTCACTCGATTTTCGACGGTGAGCCTGGATATGGATTGTTGATTGGTTTTGGATATTCTTTATCATAGTTATGACTATGCAAGGAGAATGACAGTTTCTGATCAAGAAACCAGATCTGTGTCCGCACTAGGACGTTGGGTGGACGATACTAGTTCGGAAGTGAAATTGTGTGATCAAGTGAGCGATCAGATTGGTATAGCGTACGGATGATATGTGTGCATCGTACGGGGTTGAATGAAATTGTTACTTGGAATTTGTGGAAAATAATTCTGAAATGGTTTTGAAATGAAAGGTATATTTTGTGAAATGTATGATGAAGTAAAATGGAAATTGGATATTTCTATAATAGAAATTAGTTTATGGAAGTAATTGATATGATAAGTGGTTTTGTAAACAGTAATCAAATTTGAATATTTAATTTTGAATAACCAAAGTTATATATCTTTGTTATATAAGATAAATCTCCTCTTGTTGAATCTATAGCCAGAAGAAAAGGGGTTTTAAAATATTTGAAGTATAAAAAGGATTTTATACAAGATTGAAATGATTCAAAGATTTTTCAAGGTTATATATACCTATATATATAAAGGATCATATGAGGATTTTGGGAAAAGGTTTTTGGAACCTTTGGATTTGGAAAGCCTTTTGATTTTTGAAGAAAAATCAATTTTGGAATTCGGAAAGCCTTATTGAGAATTATCGATTTTGGGGTAATCGATTTTGAGAACGGAGATTTATATGAGATTCGTACTAGGTGTATGATTTAGAAGATATTATATGTGTATAGTATAAAGTGTTTTGAAAATGGCTCTGGAGAAAAAGGCGCTCCCTTGGGATGAACTTCTCAGGAGTACCATAGGTCGGTACTGCCTTGAGCCTCTAATGGGGAGGTTCTAAAGTTGATCCTGTGAGGAGTCCGGCCAAAAATAGTTCCTGAGGATTATTGGGTAGCGAAAGTCAAGGGCGCTGATGCCTACAGAGGCATTTGGGTTGTGGTATGACGACATTGTAACTCGATGTCGCTGCGATCTACTGTGTGGAACATAGCGGAAATCATATGGAGGTGAGTGTCAACGGTCTACGCTTGATTTGCCGGGAAGGCAACGTAATATCGGTAGACTACAATCTATGGTCGAGTGGAGAAGTTTCATTCTTTTGGCAGCGGAATTCGAGGGCACTGAGGCCTATAGTTATATGGGTTTTTGCTGTGATAGCAACGTAAATCAAGTTGCAGCTGCGATCTGTAGCGAGTTCCATGGTGTAATTGAGGGGCATGGAGGCCTACAGTTATCTATGGATTTTGTCGGGATGGCAACGTAATCATCGGGTTAACTGCGACCATGGATGAGGGTGATGATTTCCAGAGCATTCCCACCAAAGATATTTCCCCTATTTTCAAAATGTTTCCTATATTTTCACAAGATTTTCAATAAAATTATTTTACGAAGTATTTTCGCTGGGTGTTGAAAATGGGTCTGCTAAGTACTTATAGATTTTCAGTCGTATGCCTGATCAACGTATGATCGAATTTCTGTGAGAACGAAGATGGACTTGTTGAACCATCGAGTTATAAAATGATATTTTTATAAAACTATTTTGACAATACTACATAGATTTTAAAGGTGTTTTAAAAATGATCAAAGAAAAAATTATCTGATAATAAGCATTTTAATAAAATTCTGGCTTCGTTCGTTTTCGGGGACGAAAAGATTCAAAGGGGAGAGGAATGTGATGACTAAGAATTTTGAGTAATATCAATTTAATAATCTTATTTATAATTAAATTGATTTGATGATTTATTCTATAATTTGACAAGTTTATTCTTTTAAAACCTAATAATATTATTATTTGGCAATATTTACCAATATTTTTTTCTAACAATTTAAATTTTGTAAAATTTATCTTTCAAAGCTAATCAAAATGTTTTCTATTTTATAACACATATATATATATTGGTATATATTATAAATAGGGAGTCTTTAAAATTAATAAAATTTATGTTTTCAAATTGTAATATATATATATATGTATATATATATTGTGATCTAAAATTGTGTTTTAAAATTTAATATAGTAATTTTCAAAACTACTGGTAAAATGGTTTTCCATTTAAAATGTATGTATTTGTATATATTGAAATGGAAAAGTATTGATTTAAATTTAATAAAAGTGTTTTCAAACTTTAAATATATACATAGTTTGTAATTTAGAAATTATAATTTAACATAATACTTTTCTAGTGATATTTGAAATTTAAATTTAAAAAACACATATTAAAAACATTTATAATTAAATTAAAAATCTATTAATACCCATATTAACTAATAACATCACCAATTTAACAAGTGTTAACAAATTAGATTATCTATTAACATTTGTAAGCAAAATAGCTAGCAAATAATACAAGTGTCAATCCTATATTTTTATTTTTCCTTTATTTCAAAGTTTATGAAATAAAGATATAAATATATCCCTACATTGCCTTCTCTATTTCTTTTAACACTTCTCTTTCAAATCAAAAACTCAACAAATTAAAATCTAGAAAATAAAATCAGATCAGAAAAGAATGTATAATAGAAAGCAAATAATTACAAAACTCAAATCATAGGCAAGATCTACTTTTAGATTTTCCACAAATCAAAGTAAAGATAAGTTTTCTTTTCAAAACTGGAATCAAGCATGATAAGAAGCTACAGTTTCAGCCTGAAGCAGAAGTTCAACATCGACTTAAAAGTTTAAAATGAAAAAAACGTTACAATCAAATTTCAGTCAACCGTCAGATTCCAGGCTTCCTCTGCCATGCATGTGCAGGTGAGTAGAACACTTTAAAAAAAAATAGTTTTAGATGTTGCATGTGATGATTTTGTGTCATGAAGTTGTGATATTTTTTGTGTGCTTCCTTTCATCTGAATATTTGTATGAAGGTGCTTAGTTTCATGGGTGAATGTCCGCAAATATTTTTACATGTGCTCTGTTATTAGTAACAGGCTAACCAACATCACAAAATAATACCTATCTCTCTATAAAATCAAAATTTGACTTTGATTATAGAAAAGAAAGTGTTAATAACAATGAGTTCTTTTTTATAAAAAAAAATTTAAGTTATTTATTTTGTTGAATATACTGTAAGTTTAAGGATTACAGTAAAAATAAGAAAATGGGTAAAAATCTAATATGATAATTTATGTATCTAATTTTATAATTTGGATTGTGTATACGAATCGTGAAATTTGAAATAACTTTGTAATTTTTAATGGTGTATAGGCCGAGATATTGCATGTTAATCGATCTATGGGTTTTAGCCATTTGCCGATGATCGCCGATGACCGGAGGTGCGAGTTTTGGCTCAGAGGAGGCTGAAGTATGGTAGATTGATGGAAAAATGTTGTTGGATTTTCTTTTGGCTGTGTCGATCGATTTTCGACGAACTAGGGTTTTTGGGTTAGTTTCTGTAGAGTGTAATGGCGGGGTGTTTTCGTTTAAACCAAAGCATAGAGTTCAACCGCGAGTGTTGGTATGGCTGCAGGGGTCGTTGACGAGGCCGAGGTCAAAGGGATGTGAATTCTAGTTGCCGTGATCGTCGTGGCGATCTAGATTTGAGCCATTGTGGTTGGGTTCTGTCATCGTTCGAAGGCTCGATTTCGAGGCAGGTTGAAATTTCGATATCTGAATGGTCGCGAATGATGTCGAGGTCGTTATCGACTTGTCGGAGGCCAGAATAATGGCCGGAGGAGGGTGGTGCTTCGGTACACGTGCATCGTGCACGTTTGAGTATCTGATGTTGAAGAAATTTTAGAGGAAAAAGCACGACACTCGGGTCGTGCTCGCGTGATTTGTTGTGTCGACTCGAAGATATGATGGGGAGGCCTTGTTGTTTGATGCTATGAGTTACTCGAGTGCTGTCTCGAGTATGTCTCGAGAATTTTTGGTTTTGGTTCGGAAACATTTTTGTTTCCAGTTTTGACAAGTCCAGATTTTAAAACTTAATGATTTCAAAAATTTTAAAGGCAAGTTTAAATAAAAGTTATAACCTATATTTTTAAATGTATAAAATGTTTAGGTTTAGAAAATAATGTTTAAATCAAATATAAGATTTAAAGTTTGAATTTTTTAAATTTAAGATTGTGTTTTAAAAATTGTTTTGATTTGTTAAAATATTACATTTTGTTTTATATATTTTAAATTATTGATTCCTAAATGATTTTTATACGGTATAATTAAGTAATTAATTAAGATGAAGAATTTATTAAGGTTGTGATAAATTCATGATAATTAATTAGTGGAATTAATTAAAAGCTAATCACTAAATGAAAGGGATAAAGGTTGATTAATAAATGTTAATAACAAAATGTGTAATTACTTAGTGAAGAAATTAGTAATGGTAATTACAGGGTGTAATAAATTGAAGTTTGAAAGTAGTTTTGGATTAATTACCTGGAGTAATTAATATGAAAAATAATTACTTAGTAGAAGTAATTAAGGATTAATTACTTAGTGTGATTAATTTAAGAATGTACTAATAAAAAAAGTATGGAAAGATAATTAAGTGATGTAATTAATTAAGAGTAATTAATTACAGAATTAGATTAATCAACGGTGATTAACAAAAATAATTAATTAAAGATTAAGTATAAATACTTAAGGTAATTAATGAGGTGTAATTCCTTAGTGAAGTAGTTAGTGGATTAATTACTGGATGTAATTAATTTAAGGAAATTACTTGATAGGTAGTAATTAAAGGATAATTACTTGATGGGAAAAATTAAGTGATAATTAATTAGTGTAATTGAAGGATTAATTTATATAATTAATCAAGGAGTTGGTTTAATTGATGAAGTAATTAAGGAAAGTTAATTTCTGATTGTGATTAATCAAGATTGATTAATGAATGTAATTAAGGTAAAGGTTAATTATTATATGAAATTTAAGAATAATTAACTAATGAAAGTAATTAGAGGATCATTAATTAATTAATGTAATTAATGGAAGTGATCAATCTTGCTTATTAATGATTGAATGATGATGAGTGCTTTGAATTGGTTGATATCTCTGTTGTGAATTGCTTTGTGATATGATATGTTGGGTTTAAACTAAGATAATGTGGTTATCATCGATGATGAGTTAATATGTATAGGTGACACCTTGTATTTTGAAGTTTGAACTATGTTTCATTTGAATAATTTCAGATAGAATGGTATTAAATTCGAAGAGACCAGAGTCGGGTATTAGTAAATACCCGAAACTAATTCGATTCTTTAAAGATTGATATGTGAAATCAATAGGCTGGTATGGAATGATTTAAGTGAATTGGACTATTTAATCTATGTTTTGGTACTTAGAAATTGATGTGTGAAATAAGAGATGACTATAACAAATTGTGAAGTTGTAAATTGATATCAGATACCTCGGGTTTATATAAATTGTATGTTTTTTTATTCCATGTTAGATGGGTTTACTCACGCTGGTTTCCAGCCTGACCCGGGTGTTACTTTGATGTAATGCTCGGGTCAGACCGAGTATTATAGATTTTCAGGATAGGACGTTCTGGAGCTCAGGAGGAGAGCTAGATGGCAGGAGCGTATGGAGTGTATTCTGCTATGGGATTGTTGTTGTTATCTGGACAAGTTGTTATACTATCCAGTTTTTATGGGATATTGTAACTCTGAAGTATATAAATATAAATTGATAGATACAGTTTTCTTTTGTATAATTGTTATTATTATTTGCTATTATATTTTATTCGCTGCGAATGTGAGATGTTGGTGTTTCTGTTTTTCTTTTCTTCTTTCTCTTTCTACTTTTTCACTTACTATCTGGAATTTTCGGGATCGAAAATTTCCGGGTCATTACAATTGGTATCAAAGTTGAAGGTTAAGCGAGAACCTTGGCTCTGGTGAGATTACTCATTAAGGATAGGGTCAATGGTACCCTAGAATGATTTGAGTGTGCATATACATATATGAGAGCGTACTTGTTATTTTCTTATATAAAGATTTTAAATGATTTTATGAGAATATATTTGATATATATAGCAATATTTCTTTCTAATAAATATTAAGGTAATTGGTTGTTAAATTATTGGAATTAAATTAAATAGTAATAGAAATATAACCAAATTGAAATTAAATTAAAGATAAGTTTGAAATGGATTCAGACCGAAATTAAATCTTGAAGTTGGGAAAGAATTTCAAAATGAAATGAATTAGAATTGGTTTCAAACCAGAGAAATAGAATGATTATTGTGTTTAATAATGGGATGATTTTTTTCCAATAAACAATAAAATGTTGTAAGGAAGTAACCACTTAAAGAGAGTAACTTGTAAATTTGAAAGGATGTTAACCAAATTGGGTTTCAAATTGTGAAGTTCTGAATTCTAAATTTAAACATTTGAATTGGTTTCAAAATGTTAAAGGAAATAATATTATTCAAACTATTTTGAATACGATCTTATTTTAAAATGAGAGATGTTATTTAATATATTCGAATGAAAGGGTCCTATTTCAAACAAGGGTTGTTTGAAATTTTAAAAGAATTTGTTTGAATTTAAAACTAAAGGTGGTTTAAAATTTAAAAGTAACCAAGTGTGTAAAGGAAATAAACTCTATGGTTGAGTTTTGAATTTTCCTTGGAATGTGATGTGAAACCCAAAGTGAAGTAGGTTTTAAACTTACGTGGAAAGGATACTTATCTGAAGTTTAAAATTTGAATGGGAATTCAAATTGTGTAAATTTGTATGGATTAGGTAAATTGAATTTAACTTGGAAGAAGTTAAATAAGTTTGAATGATCAACCTGATTTGGAAATTTCAAGATGAAATTAAGATTTAACTTGTGAAGCTAAATGGTTGATTTGAATTGTGAGTTTGAGTGATCTCAAAATGGTTTTGAGATCTAGAAATTGGAAAAGGATGGATGTTTTAAAATAATTTGAATGATAACATCCTGTTGTCATTAATAATCCTTATGCTGAAATTGGATTTATTTAAATGAATGAAGAAATGGGGTATGGTAATATATCCATTATTAAGATAAAATGGAATCATTTTGGACTTAAGATTTGAATGTTTAAAATAAAACTTCAAAGGTTTGATTTCAAATTTCAAATTCGATGATAAATTGAATTTCAAAGATGTAGTTGTTTAAAAAGGATTTGGATTATTTGAACTTTGAAATAAGTTAAAAATGGAATTCAAATTCTGAATTAAATGGTTTAAAGATATAAATTGATTTGATTTAAAGTATTAAATCAACATTAAAAAAATTGCTCGAATTTATATAATTTGGGATGGTTTAAATTTGGAATTTGAGTTGAATTAGTTCAAATTGAATTTTATTTTAATTAATTGGATTTGTGATTAAAGATGTATAAGTTTAAAAATTCAAATGGAAAATTTGAAGTGGATTGATTTGAAATGATTTGAAATTTGAGGTGGGTTCAATTTGAAATTAGTCCAAATTTATTTGAATAATTTGGAATTGTAATTAAAGTTGAATAGCTTTAAATTCAAATGGAATTTGAATTGAATTTAGGAGGAAATCATGAATAATTCAACTTGATTTGGAAATGGGGTTTGAAATTGGGATTAATTCAAACTAGAGTTGAAATGAATTGAAATTGGAACTACTTCAATGGAAATTTATTTGAATTAGTAGAATTTGAGATCAAGGTTGAATAAAGTTAAATTTAGGAAGAAACTGAGGTCAGTTCTACTTGAATTGGGGTTAAATCAATTTCAATGGGAATTGAAGTTATTTAAATTGAAATTGAGTCAATTTAAATTGAATTGATTGAAAATGGAGGTAGGGAATTGATCAGTTTGACTTTGGACTATTTAAAAATAAATTGTTTTTAATATAAATCAATTTTTCCAAACTATTTTGTACTTATTTTATAACTACTTTTGGAATTATTTAACTATTTGGCAACTATTTTATAAACAAATTACTGTTTTTAACTACTTTATAACTAATTACTATTTTACAACTATTTAGCAATAATTTAAAATTTCTATAACTATTTGACTATTTTTCAACTATTTTACAATTACTTAACTATTTTGTGGCTAATTTGCAAATTAATAATTATTTTTCAATTACTTATCTATTTTTGACTTTTCAAGTTATTTTCTAAATTTAAACTTGACAGAGTTTAAACTGTTTATGATTGAATACCCAATTGAGATAAGAATAGAGGTGATAACCCAAATGGGATTGAAGCAATTGTGAATAAGTGAATGAAAAATAAAGTGAATGTGAAAAGAAAAGAAATTGATTTAGCTAATAATCAATGAGATAAACACGTAGGATGTACGTATATTATTCTATTCGCATAGTGATTTGATCCAGATTCGAGCACAGAATTTCGTGATAATTATGTCGATCCGAGTTGGGATTTTTCACTCGATTTTCGACGACGAACTTGGATATGGATTGTTGATTGGTTCTGGATATTCTCTATCATAGTTATGACTATGCAAGGAGAATGAAAGTTTTTGATCAAGAAACCAGATCTGTGTCCGCACTAGGAAGTCGGGTGGAGGATACTAGTTCGGAAGTGAAACTGTGTGATCGAGTGAGCGATCAGATTGGTATAGCGTACGGATGATATGTGTGCATCGTACGGGTTTGAATGAAATTGTTACTTGGAATTTGTGGAAAATAACTGTGAAATGGTTTTTGAAATGAAAGGTATATTTTGTGAAATATATGATGAAGTAAAATGGAAATTGGATATTTCTATAATAGAAATTTACTTTATGGAAGTAAGTGACATGATAAGTGGTTTTGTAAAGAGTAATCAAATTTGAATATTTAATTTTGAATAACCAAGGCTATATATCTTTGTTATATAAGATAAATCTCCTCTTGTTGAATCTGTAGCCAGAAGAAAAGGGTTTTTAAAAATTTTGAAGTATAAAAAGGGTTTTATACAAGTTTGAAATGATTCAAAGATTTTTCAAGGTTATATATACCTATATATAAAGGATCATATGAGGATTTTGGGAAAAAGTTTTTGGAACCTTTGGATTTGGGAAGGCTTTTTGATTTTTGAAGAAAAATCAATTTTGGAATTTGGAAAGCCTTATTGAGAATTATTGATTTTGGTATAATCGATTTTGAGAAAGGAGATTTATATGAGATTCATACCAGGTGTATGATTTGGAAGATACTATATGTGTATAGTATAAAGTGTTTTGAAAATGGCTCTGGAGAAAAAGGCGCTCCCTTGGGATGAACTTCTCAAGAGTACCATTCAGGAGTACCATAGGTTGGTACTGCCTTGAGCCTCTAAGGGGGAATTTCTAAAGTTGATCCTGTGAGGAGTCTGGACAAAACTAGTTCCTGAGGATTATTGGGTAGCGAAAGTCGAGGGCGCTGATGCCTACAGAGCCATTTGGGTTATGTTGTGACGACAGTGTAACTCGATGTCGCTGCGATCTACTGTGTGGACCATAGCGGAAATCGAGTGGAGGTGAGTGTCAACGGTCTACGTTTGATTTTGCCGGGAAGGCAACGTAACATCGGTAGACTACGATCTATGGTCGAGTGGAGTGGAGAAGTTTCATTCTTTTGGCGGCGGAATTCGAGGGAGCTGAGGCCTACAGTTATATGGGTTTTTGCTGTGATAGCAACGTAACTCCAGTTGTAGCTGCGATCTGTAGCGGGTTCCATGGTGTAATCGAGGGGCGCGGAGGCCTACAGTTATCTATGGATTTTGTCGGGATGGCAACGTAACCATCGGGTTAACTGCGACCATGGATAGGGGTGATGATTTCCAGAGCATTCTCACCAAAGATATTTCCCCTATTTTCAAAATGTTTCCTATATTTTCACAAGATTTTCAACAAAATTATTTTACGAAGTATTTTCACTGGGTTTTGAAAATGGGTATGCTAAGTACTTATAGATTTTCAGTCGTACGCCCGATCAACGTATGACCAAATTTCTGTGAGAACGAAGATGAACTTGTTGAACCATCGAGTTGTGAAATGATATTTTTATAAAACTATTTTGACAATACTACATAGATTTTAAAGGTGTTTTAAAAATGATCAAAGAAAAATTTATCTGATAATAAGCATTTTAATAAAATTTTGGCTTCGTTCCTTTTCGGGGACGAAAAGATTCAAAAGGGGGGAGGAATGTGATGACTAAATTTTTTGAGTAATATCAATTTAATAATCTTATTTATAATTAAATTGATTTGATGATTTTATTCTATAATTTGACAAGTTTATTCTTTTAAAATCTAATAATAATATTATTTGGCAATATTTACTAATATTTTTTCCTAACAATTTAAATTTTGTAAAATTTATCTTTCAAAGCTAATCAAAATGCTTTCTATTTTATAACGCATATATATTGGTATATATTATAAATAGGGAGTCTTTAAAATTAATAAAAATTATGTTTTCAATTGTAATATATATATATGTATGTATGTATGTATGTATGTATGTATGTATCTATATATTGTGATCTAAAATTGTGTTTTAAAATTTAATATAGTAATTTTCAAAACTAATGTTAAAAAGGTTTTCCATTTAAAATGTATGTATTTGTATATATTGAAATGGAAAAGTATTGATTTAAATTTAATAAAAGTGTTTTCAAACTTTAAATATATACATAGTTTGTAATTTAGAAATTATAATTTAACATAATACTTTTCTAGTGATATTTGAAATTTAAATTTAAAACAAAACATATTAAAAAGAATTATAATTAAATTAAAATTCTATTAACACCCATATTAACTAATAGCATCACCAATTTAACAAGTGTTAACAAATTAGATTATCTATTAACATTTGTAAGCAAAATAGTTAGCAAATAATACAAGTGTCAATCCTATATTTTTATTTTTCCTTTATTTCAAAGTTTATAAAATCAAGATATAAATTTATCCCTGCATTGCCTTCTCTATTTCTTTTAACACTTCTCTTTCAAATCAAAAACTCAACAAATTAAAATCTGGAAAATAAAATTAGATCAGAAAAGAATGTATAATTGAAAGCAAACAATTACAAAACTCAAATCATAGGCAAGATCTACTTTCAGATTTTTCACAAATCGAAGTAAAGATAAGTTTTCTTTTCAAAACTGGAATCAAGCATGATAAGAAGCTACAGTTTCAGCCTGAAGCAGAAGTTCAACATCGACTTAAAAGTTTAAAACAAAAAAAAATTATAATTGAAGATCAAATTTCAATCAACTGTCAGATTCCAGGCATCCTCTGCCTTGCATGTGCAGGTGAGTAAAACACTTTAAAAAAAATAGTTTTAGATGTTGCATGCGATGATTTTGTGTGATGAAGTTGTGATATTGTTTGTATGCTTCCTTTCCTCTGAATATTTGTATGAAGGTGCTTAGTTTCATGGGTGAATGTCTGCAAATATTTTTACATGTGCTCTGTTATTAGTAACAGGCGAACCACCATCACAAAATATTACCTATCTCTCTATAAAATCAAAATTTGACTTTAATTATAGAAAAGAAAGTGTTAATAACAATGAGTTCTTGTTTTTAAAAATAATTTTAAGTTATTTATTTTGTTGAATATACTGTAAGTTTAAGGATTACAGTAAAAATAAGAAAATGGGTAAAAATTTAATATGATCAAAACAAAGGTAGAGATTTAAATTAGAAGACTCTAACCAATAGAATCCTGATTCGAAGATAGACTTGATCGAAGATGATTAAATTACAAAATAGGAGATGGATATACTTCTATAAATCACGGGCGACCTTAATCAGGTCAATCGTGCATTTAGCAATATGATGGATGCAGAATTCTAAGGCAAATCGACATTCGATCGCTAGAGATAGAATTTGGAATAACAGGAGATAGTAGCATCTAAACCGAGGATACAAAAATCTTCGGTGAATCGACGCCAATTGTAAAGGAGTTTTCATCCCCCTTTACAAATCATTTAGTGGAGTTATTGGATACTCTAGAATCAAAAGAATATAAATAGAGAGAGACAAGAATGAATTTTGGAACCGAGGGACATTCCAAAATTCAAAGGAAATCGAGTCAGAAAGGAAGAGATTCAACTCGAGCGAAAGTGATTCTGTTAATAAATTTACCATATATGCTAAGTTTTGCCTAGAGCCAAAGCTCTGATACCAACTGAAGCGACCCGCTATTTTGGACCATTCAAATCGACAATAAAACCATACATGTCCAACTTGAATAATTCAAAATACCAAATTGTTAATTAAAATTTGGCAAAACTTAACATATATAGTAAATAAATCATCACAGATCACAGACACAGAGTAATATAATGCAGCGGAATAGATAAAGAATAGTAGTTCATCAAGCTACTATATACATTGGAGTTAGAAATAAAATACAACTGAATATCTTAGATGTAGTGAAGTCTCCAGTATGCGCAGATGACTTCTCTGAACAAATCAACAGGATGACTGAAAGGATAGATAGCTAGATCTTCAAGCAAGGCTCCATCTTCGAAGGTGAGTCTCAAATGCTGTATCACTCAGTCTGACCCGAGCGTAAAGCAAAACACAAAACACTCGAGTCAGGATTAACATTCTTATATCAATAAATCCAACTCAAGTGAAATATCAACTGAAATACAAATAACTTAAAGGATGTTTGGAATAACCATCCTCTAAGGGTCCATGGAACTATCTACAGGGTAGAAATATACACTATAACACCGTGGTTCTTTCATCTTAATTTATACCTCAAAATCAAATATCATTTCACTTCAAATATAGTTATTTTCCAAAATAGTATTTAGATATATTAAATAATTTATATCGTAAAATATTTTCAATTCCCTCAACTAAAAAAATTGTTTCAACATCAACCCGACCTTCCCATTTAAATTAAATTCAATCTCAATTTATCAATTTAAATTCAACTCAATTCCTAAAATAACCACTTCAATTTTATCGATCTCAAATTCGTATTTGTAATCACAAAATACCCCTTTATATTCAATATTTTTAAACCTTTAAGTATTCAACGTTTCAACTAAATTTTTATTCAATTTAGTTTTCTAAATAATAAATTCAAATTTAGTTCAACCTAAATTTTCATTTTAATTCAATTTAGTTTCTAAATAACAAATTCAACTACATTGATTTCAACTACAGGTCCGAATCTCAAATTTAAACCATTTAAATTCCAATATAGTTTAAGGCTTAAAAATTTAAATGTTCAATTTAACCGTTTCATATAGATCTCGATTTAACCTAATTATTATTTAGTCTTGAAATACTTCCTCATTTGATTCAAGATTATTTAATTAACCTTAAATTCCATTTTTCTCAATATTTTCTTTAATTTATTTAAACGTGAAATATGCATTTAATCGCTTAAATCAAAAATCCAGTTATAAAATCCTACCTTTTTAAAATTTCCCATTTAAAAATTTTAGATTGATTTAATTAAATAAATCCTTATTTAGATACCATTTAATAAACTCAGATTTATCTCCCCATCTTAATTTATCCCAATTATTTCAAAAATCTATTTGAAATATAATTTACATAAATATTAACATAGTTTATGTATTAAACCAAACTTAATTAAATTAAATATTATTAAATCTATATATATAGAAATTTAAGAATTAACATTTATTAAGACCATATATTTCTTTCCAAACAAAGAATTTATTTCCAAAATATTTATATATGAACCACGGTGTCTGTATATATTCCTTATCATCTGGTCAAGTGTTACGGGTATTTATCATTTAAATCCGTACACTAAATATATACGGGTGGATATCATTCCAATCCGTGATCCCAAATTTAATTAAATGAAAATCGCTTGGGTCTATCATTTCAACCCATAACGAAATTCTCCTATTCCAAAGTCTGTACGGGTATGTATCATTTCAACCCATAGTGAATTCTAAACTACAGGGAACTTGCAGAGTGATAACAGATAACAAAAATATAGCAGGATATGATAATAATATACAACAGGAATATATCATCAGTAATTAAATAAAGTATAAACAATAGGATATGGTGTCATATCCCATAGGTGAACAGATACAGGTAATAGCATAAATATAACAATTTAAATAACTACAGCAACATATTTCAATTGTCGCTTCAATTGAAATCAAATTTAATAAATAAAAGAATGTAAATCGTGAGTGATTGCTCACCTTTCAAGGTTAGAGAGATAGACAATGAAGTTGAGTTATGAAATGCAAGCACAACTTCCAAAGCAAAGTTAGATGGTACGATTTCGACGGAAAAGCTGATAGATAGAAATTGATGAGAACGGATCAAATTAGCTTGATAAAATTAAAACGAAGATTATATGATTAATTTATTACTTTCTTCCAAAATGAACGTTAAATCAAAACACGCATTTTAAAAATGAAATATATATATATATATATATATATATATGCACACCCATGAAAACCATATAACTTTAAATCGCGTCCATTTCATATTAATGTTAAATAAAAATATATAATTATTAAAAATGTCACATATATAGTACATTCATTTTATGGTTGTCGTTTCCATGTAATAAATATTCATTTTGAACCAATATTAAAATAATATATATGTATAGTTAAAAAAATCAATGTTCTAACATAAAACACATATATTAAACATCAACACACATATATATAATATCTTCTGAAATGAATACTTATGTGTATATATAATTATTATAGTTTATTACTTTCCTTTTCAAAATATCCAGCAGGAAATCAAACAAACTTATGCACATATATGTGCAGATAAACAATATTCTTTATAATACACTGTTAACTTACTCCTTTTTTTCTCTTTTTTTATATTTTTTTTTATATTTTTTATAAAACCTTTATATATAACAAAGTATATGTATAAAATAAAATATTAGTATATATAAAAATCAAAACGTTTCAAACATATATTCAAAAACTGGATCATATAAATAACAATGTATTTAGTTAACGCATAGTATAAAATTCATTTATATAACACTCTTATATATATATATATATATATAAATCTTGTATAAGTAAACCTTTATAGCTTCATAACTTATTTACTTTCACATATAACAAGATCTGTACAAAAGAATGCAAACTTTTCTCAAATCCTTTTGAACATTTGTAAGAAAATTTTTAAACAATAAATATACCTTCTTATTTAGGAAAGAAAGTAAGCAGGCACTTGTAGGAGAAACGTGAGTGGAGGTTGATGGTTGTAGGCGGTGGGAAGGGAAGAGGGGCAGAGATAGCTTCAGGCGATGGGTATATACGTCGTGCAATTTTTTTTTATATATATCAGGCGTAGACCATGGAAAAATTTGGGAGGAGGAAAAGTAAGCAATGGTGGGGAGTGGACCTCGAAAATGAAGAAGGAGCAGGCAACAATGAAATATATGAAGAGAGAGGTAGTGGAAAGCTACAGAGAAAAATATAATATAAAAGGGAATAATAAATGAAATATCAACGTTCATACGTTGATTCAGCAGAGAAGTTAAAGCAAATAAGAAGAGAATGGATTGATCTAAAGGAAAGGCAATGAATGGTTTAGAAATAAATAAATGTAAAACATATACGTTTTAATTTCAAAAAGGAAAGAAATAAATACGGGGATGGCAACAGTCAAAATGCACGTTTAGGCTAATAATAGAATATGAAAGTAAGAAACTCAAAAGGATAGGCATAGAGACGTGAAATCAGGGAGACAAGGGAAGCAAGTGATCTTTCAAATTTATAACGTTGGCAATAAATATAAAATAAATGAAAATTAATAGATGGATGCTTGATTGACGCAGTGATTAAAGTAAGGTTGCGTGTCAGTCACGATGAAATTTGAAATAGAAGAAAATGTAAATGAATAAAAGGGGTAAGCCAGATTTTCCGCTTAGATTTAGAGAAGACACATCAAATGCTGAAAAAGGGAATTATGAAAAGGCTAGATTCTAGCAAATAACAAATATGGTAAGAAAAGTAAATATGCAGGTTATAAATCAGATTGGAAAGAAAAGTGGAGAGGTTAATTGATAAAAGAATTAAGATAATGAAAGTGCATAATAATATTGTTGGCATCTAATGTCATTTAACGTTAACTAGCATCAATCATGTCAGACACCCATGTTAAAAAAAGAAACGCATATAGGAGCATGCATTTTCTTCTTACTTGCAACATCATTCATCATTTTGACATTCGTGGCATTCAACAAATTAAGGTGGTGGTCAAAGTCGTGAAATGGTAGCAAATTAACGATGAATAGGATCCAATAATTCTTAGTGCAATGCACAAATTGGAAAAATCGGCATGTGCCCTCTACGCACATGTTAAGATTTGCATAATTTCACTAATAACCTTTATGATTTTGCATTTTTGCGTGATAAATATAGATAGTTTGATTTTTTAACAGTTTACACTGTGTATTAGTGATTATTTCTTGTTTGAGCGGTTGTTAGCATATGCCTACTGAATACATATTAACATAATCCCATAAAAATTTATGTGTACTCAAAATGTTCTTCTGATAAAGTTTTTTTTTCAAGATTATTATTAACATTTAGAATATCATTTGACTTATCCGAAGGTTGATGATTTTCAAATCCTATTAAGATTAAGGTCGCTAATTGATTATTGTTGAAAGCTAAGGATATTAAGAAAATACTATTATGTAATCCATATCTTGTACACGGAATTTGTTATTAAAATCGTATCATTAGAGTTACATATATGATTATAAACAATAACATTCGTAATTTACAACTACGATGTTGCAGATCCTTTTAATTTATACTATTTATTCTCTACCATTAATTTATACGTTTCATTCTCTACCTGTTAATTTATACTATTTATTCTCTACCTATTAATTTATACGTTTCATTCTCTACCTATTAATTTATACTATTATTCTCTACCTATTAATTTATACGTTCCATTCTCTACCTATTAATTTATACTATTATTCTCTACCTATTAATTTATTAAAAATTATTAAAATTTTATGGGTCGTTACACTCTCCCCCACTCAAAACTTTTCGTCCCCGAAAAGGAAGGAGGTAGGAGAATAGAACAACCAGAAATAAAAGTAGATTGAAAGTCAGGGGTAAATAATTGATTTAACTATATAAATTTTACTTGAGATATTCATACTTTTCAAAACCCATTTGTAAAACTTCTTGCTTCCTTTATAAATACCATTTATATTTTAAATAACACCTTTATAAGTATATGAAAACTATTTTAAAATAATTATTTACATCATTAGTTATATTTAAAGAAGCTATTTGAAAACATTAAATTCATAACTCATGAAATTTTTAATTTATCTCAAGATACTTTTCAAATATTATCAATAAATTAATAATCATTTTCTTTAAATATGTTTTATTTAATTAATAACTTCAAAAATATTTATACCACTAAAATTTTCTATTGACCAATGTAGTATACAGATAAGCAATCTTTAAAAGATTATATTCAAAAAGGAAAGAAGGTAGATTCGGAAAAACAGAATCAAGGTGAACAACGAAAGCTGAGAAGATAAGGTAGATTTAAAGAATAGAATCGGGCATGAATCGTAAATTTCAAACCATAAGAGTTTCAATTTCAAGTATTAACACAAAATTTCTTTGTTGAAAAATACCTTTATAATAAAATACCTTTATATCGAAATAAATCTTTCTTTCAAAAATACTTTTATAACTCGATGTTTCAACAAGTTTATCCTCATTCTTGCAGACTCTGGCCATGCGTTGATCAGCCGCAAAGCCAGAATTCTTCAAGTACTTGGTAGACCCATTTCAACACCCAGTGAAAATACTTGAAAAACTTTTTAAAAAAACAGATATGGAAAGTATAATCCAAACAAAACAACCAAACCAAAACCTTTGTCCGACCATGGTTCGTAGATACACAATGGTTACGCCTGGATCCCCCAGGAAACAATCCATATCCGTAAGCTTTCTCAGCCCTGCGAGTTACGCCATGATGACTAGTAGAGTGCAGGATACACAATGGTTACGCCTGGATCCCCCAGGAAACAATCCGTACCCCTTGGCAAGACTCAGCCAGGCGTTTGCGCTACTATTCACGACCTACACAGATTGCAGGATACACAATGGTTACGCCTGGATCCCCCAGGAAACAATCCGTACCCCTAGGCAAGACTCGGCCAGGCAATTGCGCTATGCATTCACGAGAAAAAAAACCATGGGTTACGCCACGGTGGGAACACTCGAGTATTACATCCGAAAAACCAAAAATCAGAAAGATTAATATCGATAGAATGAATCCACGATGTGGCCACAAAGCGGATATCAAGTAGAAGGCACTTTCCATATCTTTACTTCGAAAATATATATCATATAGTACCTTTTCAAATCACTTTCAAAAATCATACTTATATAAAGTCCATTATATATAGGATTCCCTTTTTCCCAAATCGAATACTTTCCAAATCAATAGTAGATCAAATCATACTTATATAGACTTCGATTATATAAAATAGCTTTCCAAATTGAGTACCTTCAAATCAATGGATTTCAAATCAATTTCATACTTTTACAAATCCAATTTATATAAGTTCGACCACTCCCAAATCAAGTGCTTAATAATATAAGGTTCTCAATTTCAATTTATTCAATATCCATTCAGTTTCCAAATCATATATGATTTCACCAAATTTTCTTCCAAATTAAGTATCTAAATTTCAAAGTTCCCAAAATAATAGGTTTAGAAAATTATCCCAGTTTCTAAATTAAAATAATTCAAGTCAAACAAATTCATTTCCAAAATCTCCATAAGAGTACTGGTTTTTAATTTCAATTTAATTTCAAAACTAAAATTTTTCTCAAAATCAATTATATTCAAATGGTTTCCAAATTTATAATTATCCCTTTAAAACTTTTAAAATATCTATTTCTAGTTGAAATATTCAATTTACCTATCTGAAAACTATTATTCAAAACTATATTTTTTTTCAAAACATTTCAAACTAAATTTATATTCTTTATCAAACATTTTATACTATTCGAAATTTCTTAGTTTTAAATTTTAGACCTTGACTTGGAAGTTATCGAACCTTTAAAATGATAAGGGGAAATCACATTTTCAATTCAAGAGTTGAAAATCAATAATAAATCAATTTCAATATATAGGGTTATACCAAAAAAAATTCGAAACTCGAGGACTGAACACTGGTCTCACTTTAAATTGTTTCAAATATATACATATATCTTTCGAAAATATCAAATTATACTTCGGAATTTGAAATCATAACGGTTTTACAAAATCACTCACATAGCGAGCTATTAAAGTGGCCTCTCCTCCCTCTGAAACTCGAAAATCAATGTCGATGATGCGTGCACTCATCACCGAAATTATTTTCCAGCGACATACGTGAGTTCTGGACTTCTATTTTCTTGAAAACTTCTTTGAAATTTCTTCAAAATTATTGGAACTCATTTGAACTCATTTGAAACATTTCTTCTTTGGAAAAATACCTTTAAATCGTATTATTTTTATATATTTTCCAAAATCTTAAATCCAATTTCAAAATACCGGAATTCAATTCTCGAATTTCAAATTTAACCCTTCAGTTGTAAATCATTTTTATGTAAATCAATTTCTTACAAGTTTTCAAATTTTCAAATCCTTTCAAAACTTATATATATATAATAACATTTCTTATTTGTTTTATATATAGACATATAATCCTTGTCGAAAACAATTTCTTTTTATATATAGAATAAAATCATAGTTATCAAAATAATAATTTCGGCACAAAACAATTTCGAAAATACAACATACTCGATTTTTCAAAGGGTGATTTAAGAATGGATTTCAAAACAAAGGTAGAGATTTAAATTAGAAGACTCTAACCAATAGAATCATGATTCGAAGATAGACTCGATCGAAGATGATTAAATTACAAAATAGGAGATGGATATACTTCTATAAATCACGGGCGACCTTAATCGGGTCAACCGTGCATTTAGCAATATGATGGATGCAGAATTCTAAGGCAAATCGACATTCGATCGCTAGAGATAGAATTTGGAATAACAGGAGATAGTAGCATCTAAACCGAGGATACAAAAATCTTCGGTGAATCGACGCCAATTGTAAAGGAGTTTTCATCCCCCTTTACAAATCATTTAGTGGAGTTATTGGATACTCCAGAATCAAAAGAATATAAATAGAGAGAGACAAGAATGAATTTTGGAACCGAGGGACATTCCAAAATTCAAAGGAAATCGAGTTAGAACGGAAGAGATTCAACTTGAGCGAAAGTGATTCTGTTAATAAATTTATCATATATGCTAAGTTTTGCCTAGAGCGAAAGCTTTGATACCAACTGAAGCGACCCACTATTTTAGACCATTCAAATCGACAATAAAACCATACATGTCCGACTTGAATAACTCAAAATACTGAATTGTTAATTAAAATTTGGCGAAACTTAACATATATAGTAAATAAATCATCACAGATCACAGACACAGAGTAATATAATGTAGCGGAATAGATAAAGAATAGTAGTTCATGAAGCTACTATATACATTGGAGTTAGAAATAAAATACAACTGAATATCTTAGATGTAGTGAAGTCTCTAGTATGCGCAGATGACTTCTCTGAACAAATCAACAGGATGACTGAAAGGATAGATAGCTGGATCTTCAAGCAAGGCTCCAACTTCGAAGGCGAGTCTCAAATGCTGTATCACTCAGTCTGACCCGAGCGTAAAGCAAAACACAAAATACTCGAGTCAGGATTAACATTCTTATATCAATAAATCCAACTCAAGTGAAATATCAACTGAAATACAAATAACTTAAAGGATGTTTGGAATAACCATCCTCTAAGGGTCCATGGAACTATCTACAGGGTAGAAATATACACTATAACACCGTGGTTCTTTCATCTTAATTTATACCTCAAAATCAAATATCATTTCACTTCAAATATAGCTATTTTCCAAAATAGTATTTAGATATATTAAATAATTTATACCGTAAAATATTTTCAATTCCCTCAACTAAAAAAATTGTTTCAACATCAACCCGACCTTCCCATTTTAATTAAATTCAATCTCAATTTATCAATTTAAATTCAACTCAATTCCTAAAATAACCACTTCAATTTTATCGATCTCAAATTTGGCTTTGTAATCACAAAATACCCCTTTATATTCAATATTTTTAAACCTTTAAGTATTCAACGTTTCAACTAAATTTTTATTCAATTTAGTTTTCTAAATAATAATTTCAAATTTAGTTCAACCTAAATTTTCATTTTAATTCAATTTAGTTTCTAAATAAAAAATTCAACTATATTGATTTCAAATACAGATCCGAATCTCAAATTTAAACCATTTAAATTCCAATATAGTTTAAGGCTTAAAATTTAAATGTTCAATTTAACCGTTTCATATAGATCTCGATTTAACCTCATTATTATTTAGTCTTGAAATACTTCCTCATTTGATTCAAGATTATTTAATTAACCTTAAATTCCATTTTTCTCAATATTTTCTTTAATTTACTTAAACGTGAAATATGCATTTAATCGCTTAAATCAAAAATCCAGTTATAAAATCCTACCTTTTTAGAATTTCCCATTTAAAATTTTTAGATTGATTTAATTAAATAAATCCTTATTTAGATACCATTTAATAAACTCAAATTTATCCCCCCATCTTAATTTATCCCAATTATTTCAAAAATCTATTTGAAATATAATTTACATAAATATTAACATAGTTTATGTATTAAATCAAACTTAATTAAATTAAATATTATTAAATCTATATATATAGAAATTTAAGAATTAACATTTATTAAGACCATATATTTCTTTCCAAACAAAGAATTTATTTCCAAAATATTTATATATGAACCACGGTGTCTGTATATATTCCTTATCATCTGGTCAAGTGTTACGGGTATTTATCATTTAAATCCGTACACTAAATATATACGGGTGGATATCATTCCAATCCGTGATCCCAAATTTAATTAAATGAAAATCGCTTGGGTCTATCATTTCAACCCATAATGAAATTCTCCTATTCCAAAGTCTGTTCGGGTATGTATCATTTCAACCCATAGTGAATTCTAAACTACAGGGAACTTGCAGAGTGATAATAGATAACAAAAATATAGCAGGATATGATAATAATATACAACAGGAATATATCATTAGTAATTAAATAAAGTATAAACAATAGGATATGGTGTCATATCCCATAGGTGAACAGATATATAATAGCATAAATATAACAATTTAAATAACTACAGCAACATATTTCAATTATCGTTTCAATTGAAATCAAATTTAATAAATAAAAGAATGTAAATCGTGAGTGATAGCTCACCTTTCAAGGTTAGAGAGATGGACAATGAAGTTGAGTTATGAAATGCAAGCACGACTTCCAAAGCAAAGTTAGATGGTACGATTTCGACGGAAAAGCTGATAGATAGAAATTGATGAGAACGGATCAAATTAGCTTGATAAAATTGAAACGAAGATTATATGATTAATTTATTACTTTCTTTCAAAATGAATGTTAAATCAAAACACGCATTTTAAAAATGAAATATATATATATATATATATATATATATATATATATATATATATATATATGCACACCCATGAAAACCATATAACTTTAAAACGCTTCCATTTCATATTAATGTTAAATACAAATATATAATTATTAAAAATGTCACATATATAGTATATTCATTTTATGGTTGTCGTTTCCATGTAATAAATATTCATTTTGAACCAATATTAAAGTAATATATGTATAGTTAAAAAAAATCAATGTTCTAAAATAAAACACATATATTAAAGATCAACACACATATATATAATATCTTTTGAAATGAATACTTATGTGTGTATATAATTATTATAGTTTATTACTTTCCTTTTCAAAATATCCAGCGGGAAATCAAACAAACTTATGCATATATATGTGCAGATAAACAATATTCTTTTTAATACATTGTTAACTTACTCCTTTTTTTCTCTTTTTTTATTTTTTATTTTTTTTATATTTTTTATAAAACCTTTATATATAACAAAATATATGCATAAAATAAAATACTTGTATATATAAAAATCAAAACGTTTCAAACATATATTCAAAAACTGGATCATTTAAATAACAATGTATTTAGTTAACGCATAATATAAACTTCATTTATATAACACTCTTATATATATATATAAATCTTGTATAAGTAAACATTTATAGCTTCATAACTTATTTACTTTCACATATAACAAGATCTGTACAAAAGAATGCAAACTTTTCTCAAATCCTTTTGAACGTTTATAAGAAATTTTTTAAACAACAAATATACCTTATTATTTAGGAAAGAAAGTAAGAAGGCACTTGTAGGAGAAACGTGAGTGGAGCTTGAGGGTTATAGGCGGTGGGAAGGGAAGAGGGGCAGAGATAACTTCAGGCGATGGGTATATACGTCATGCAGTTTTATTTTATTTTAATATCTGGCGTAGGCCATTGAAAAGTTTGGGAATAGGAAAAGTAAGCAATGGTGGGGAGTGGATCTCGAAAATGAAGAAGGAGCAGGCAACAATGAAATATATGAAGAGAGAGGTAGTGGAAAGCTACAGAGAAAAATATAATATAAAAGGGAATAATAAATGAAATATCAACGTTCGTGCGTTGATTCAGCAGAGAAGTTAAAGCAAATAAGAAGAGAATGGATTGATCTAAAGGAAAGGCAATGAATGGTTTAGAAATAAATAAATGTAAAACGTATACGTTTTAATTTCAAAAAGGAAAGAAATAAATACGGGGATGGTAACAGTCAAAATGCACGTTTAGGCTAATAATAGAATATAAAAGTAAGAAACTCAAAAGGATAGGCACAGAGACGTGAAATCAGGGACACAAGGGAAGCAAGTGATCTTTCAAATTTATAACGTTGGAAATAAATATAAAATAAATGAAATTAATAGATGGATGCTTGATTGACGCAGTGATTAAAGTAAGGTTGCGTGTCAGTCACGATGAAATTTGAAACAGAAGAAAATGTAAATGAATAAAAGGGGTAAGCCAGATTTTCCACTTAGATTTAGAGAAGACACATCAAATGCTGAAAAAGAGAATTATGAAACGGCTAGATTCTAGCAAATAATAAATATGGTAAGAAAAGTAAATAGGCAGGTTATAAATCATATTGGAAAGAAAAGTGGAGAGGTTAATTGATAAAAGAATTAAGATAATGAAAATGCATAATAATATTGTTGGCATCTAACGTCATTTAACGTTAACTAGCATCAATCATGTCAGACACCCATGTTAAAAAAAGAAACGCATATAGAAGCATGCATTTTCTTCTTACTTGCAACATCATTCATCATTTTGGCATTCGTGGCATTCAACAAATTAAGGTGGTGGTCAAATTCGTGAAATGGTAGCAAATTAACGATGAATAGGATCCAATAATTCTTAGTGCAATGCACAAATTGGAAAAATCAGCATGTGCCCTCTACGCACATGTTAAGATTTGCATAATTTCACTAATAACCTTTATGATTTTGCATTTTTGCGTGATAAATATAGATAATTTGATTTTTAAACAATTTACACTGTGTATTAGTGATTATTTCTTGTTTGAGCGGTTGTTAGCATATGCCTACTGAATACATATTAACATAATCCCATAAAAATTTATATGTACTCAAAATGTTCTTCTGATAAAGTTTTTTTTTGTCAAGATTATTATTAACATTTAGAATATCTTTTACTTATCCGAAGGTTGATAATTTTCAAATCCTATTAAGATTAAGGTCGTTAATTGATTATTGTTGAAAGCTAAGGATATTAAGAAAATACTATTATGTAATCCATATCTAGACGGAATTTGTTATTAAAATCGTATCATTAGAGTTACATGTATGATTATAAACAATAACATTCATAATTTACAACTACGATGTTGCAGATCCTTTTAATTTATACTATTTATTCTCTACCTATTAATTTATGCGTTTCGTTCTCTACCTATTAATTTATACTATTTATTCTCTACCTTTTAGTTTATACGTTTCATTCTCTACCTATTAATTTATACGATTATTCTCTACCTATTAATTTATACGTTTCATTCTCTACCTATTAATTTATACTATTATTCTCTACCTATTAATTTATTAAATTATTAAAATTTTATGGGTTGTTATAATAATTTATGTATCTAATTTTATAATCTGGATTGTGCATACGAATCGTGAAATTTGAAATAAACTTTCTAATTTTTAATGGTGAATAGGCCAAGTTATTGCATGTTAATCGATCTATGGGTTTTGGCCATTTGCCGATGATCGGCGATGACCGGAGGTGCGAGTTTTGGCTCGGAGGAGGCTGAAGTATGGTAGACTGATGGAAAAATGTTGTTGGTCTTTTCTTTTGGCTGTGTCGATCGATTTTCGATGAACTAGGGTTTTTGGGTGAGGTTCTGTGGAGTGTAATGGCTGGGTGTTTTCGTTTAAATCAAAGCATCGAGTTCGAACGCGAGTGTTGGTATGGCTACAGGGGTTGTTGACGAGGCCGAGGTCAGAGGGATGTGAATTCTAGTTGCCGTGATCATCGTGGTGATCTAGATTTGTGCCTTTTTGGTTAGGTTCTATCATCGTTCGAAGGCCCGATTTCGAGTCAGGTTGAAATTTCGATATCTGGATGGTCGGGAACGATGTCGAGGTCGTTATCGACTTGTCGGAGACCAAAATAATGGTCGGAGGAGGGTGGTGCTTCGGTACACCTGCACCGTGCACGTTTGAGTATCTGATGTTAAAGAAATTTTAAAGGAAGAAGCAAACACTCGAGTCGCGCTCGCGTGATTTGATGTGTCGACTCGAAGATATGACGGGGAGACCATGTTGTTTGCTGCTGTGAGATACTCGAGTGCTATCTCAAGTATGTCTCGAGAATTTTTTGTTTTGGTTCGGAAACATTTTTGTTTCCAGTTTTGACAAGATTAGATTTTAAAACTTAATGATTTCAAAATTTTTAAAGGCAAGTTTAAATAAAAGTTTTAACCTATATTTTTAAATGTATAAAATGTTTAGGTTTAGAAAATAATGTTTAAATCAAATATAAGATTTAAAGTTCGGATTTTTTTAAATTTAAGATTGGGTTTTAAAAATTGTTTTGATTTGTTAAAATATTACATTTTGTTTTATATATTTTAAATTATTGATTCCTAAATGATTTTTATACGGTATAATTAAGTAATTAATTAAGATGAAGAATTTATTAAGTTGTGATAAATTCATGATAATTAATTAGTGGAATTAATTAAAAGCTAATCACTAAATGAAAGGGATAAAGGTTGATTAATAAATGTTAATAATAAAAAGTGTAATTACTTAGTGAAGAAATTAGTAATGGTAATTACAGGGTGTAATAAATTGAAGTTTGAAAGTGGTTTTGGATTAATTACCTGGAGTAATTAATATGAAAAATAATTACTTAGTAAAAGTAATTAATAATTAATTACTTAGTGTAATTAATTTAAGAATGTACTAATAAAAAATTATGGAAAGATAATTAAGTAATGTAATTAATTAAGAGTAATTAATTACAGAATGAGATTAATCAACGGTGATTAATAGAAATAATTAATTAAAGATTAAGTATAATTACTTGAGATAATTAATGAGATGTAATTCCTTAGTGAAGTAATTAGTGGATTAATTACTGGATGTAATTAATTTAAGGAAATTACTTGATGGGTAGTAATTATAGGATATTTACTTGATGGAAAAAATTAAGTGATAATCACTCAGTGTAATTGAAGGATTAATTTATATAATTAATCAAGGAGTTGGTTTAATTGATGAAGTAATTAAGGAAAGTTAATTTCTGATTGTGATTAATCAAGATTGATTAATAAATGTAATTAAGGTAAAGGTTAATTATTATACGAAATTTAAGAATAATTAACTAATGAAAGTAATTAGAGGATCATTAATTAATGTAATTAATGGAAGTGATCAATCTTGCTTATTAATGATTGAATGATGATAAGTGCTTTGAATTGGTTGATATCTCTGTTATGAATTGCTTTGTGATATGATATGTTGGGTTTAAACTAAGATAATATGGTTATCATCGATGGTGAGTTAATATGTATAGGTGACACCTTGTATTTTGGTGTTTGAACTGTGTTTCATTTGAATAATTTCGGATAGAATGGTATTAAATTTGAAGAGACCGGAGTCGGGTATTAGTAAATTCCCGAAACTACTTCGATTCTTTAAAGATTGATATGTGAAATCAATAGGCTGGCATGGAATGATTTAAGTGAATTGGACTATTTAATCTAAGTTTTGGTACTTAGAAATTGATGTGTGAAATAAGAGATGACTATAACAACTTATGAAGTTGTAAATTGATATCAGATACCCCCGGGTTTATATAAATTATATGTTTTTTTATTCCATGTTAGATGGGTTTACTCACGCTGGTTTCCAGCCTGACCCGGGTGTTACTTTGATGTAATGCTCGGGTCAGATCGAGTATTACAAATTTTCAGGATAGGACGTTCTGGAGCTCAGGAGGAGAGCTAGATGGCAGGAGCGTATGGAGTGTATTCTGCTATGGTATTGTTGTTGTTATCTGGACAAGTTGTTATACTATCCAGTTTTTATGGGATATTGTAACTCTGATGTATATAAATATAAATTGACAGATACAGTTTTCTTTTGTATAATTGTTATTATTATTTGCTATTATATTTTATCCGCTGCGAATGTGAGATGTTGGTGTTTCTGTTTTTCTTTTCTTCTTTCTCTTTCTTCTTTTTCACTAACTATTTGGAATTTTCATGATCGAAAATTTTCGGGTCGTTACATACACATAACTTACCTTTCTCTTTATTCATAAATTTTAAATGAAAGAAATTAAAAATGAGACTGTTGTAATGCATATTGAAACACTTGTTAAATTTATGTTTAAAATAGTGACATTTGTAAATCATTTGGTTAAAATGCTTAAATATGTTTAAATGTATTTAAAAAGATTACATTTGTTAAAAATAAGCAAACTTATGTTTTAGACCTTTCCTTGAATTTATTTAAAACTCTGTTTTAAACCCTCTCTTTATTTTAATTTACAAAACATGTTTTAACCCTTTCACTTATTAATATCTCATAAATTTATATATTATGTTTTTCTTAAATGTTTATATCCTTAACTATGTTTATATCTTATTACTTTAAGTTCATAACTTCCAATATATATATTCATATACACATATTAAAATTTGAAAACACATTTTTTATTAAATTTAAAAATGTAGAGTATTTAAATCCAACTTATTTAAAAATGTTTATCTTGAATTTTCAAATCCAAATCCCATTTATAATCTATTTATTAAATAAAACAACACATATCCAAAATTAGAAAACAAATTCAAAGTTCAAACTAAAAATCCATTTATATGCATATATACAAATAAACAACACATATCTTTATTTTATCTGGAAGAATTCAATTTATTTCACAATTTAATCCAAAATGTTATATTAATTATCAATTTAAATTTGACTCAAAATTTGGGATCGTTACAGATTCCCCTCCTTAAGAAAATTTCATCCTCGAAATTTGCTAGACAGGGAGACAACAAAGAATAGATGAATACATAAAGATAGAGAAACAGTTTTCTTGATCAAACTGAATATCCATTCTGCATTTGACTCACTAAATCAGAATATCACTAATAATTATGAGAACAAGCTCATTCAATATTTCATGAAGTACTCGGGTCATCCAGTCTACGAAATATACATGGGTATTGGTTAGTTCGAAGGGATAACTATCCATTCGTAGGATATATTTGGACCCAAAAGAACAGACAAATAGATTCAATCTTCCGCAATTCTCAAACACTAGGTATGAATTCCAAACTTAGGTCGGAATACCCCAAAGTTTACACCGACTTGTCCCTCTTCGAACTTTGATCCTTATAAGAAATTACAACAAAAATTTCAAACTCTGATTTTGACCGAAATCGTTTCATTGATACAGTCAAATTTAACTTCATATTTTAGTTAATCATTTTATTTTAAATAGAATTTCAAATTCATTAAAGTCAAAAATGAGAAGATTGATAAGAAACGATGAAGATATAAAGTAAGGATTTTCTACAACGATTCGCAGGGCCATCATCACACCAAAACTTCTTTCTAGAGCTGCCACGAAGCAATTAAAGAATTTGAAATCGGATGATGAACAAAATAAATTAATAGAGAAAGACCGTTCCTTGTTGTTACAGGGTATTAACCATTGGTAGTGGTACTCCTCTGTCCCCTATCTCGTCTTCTTCTTGCACTCACACTTACTATTAGTGGATGGTAAGAGAATTTACTGAGGCATTCGGATGGATATCTTAGGGATATACTCATTCTAGGGTATACTTCACCCTATCTCTAATGAGCTACCTAATGTGTTATACTCCTGAGCTAAAGTTTCAACCTTCAGCTCTAATACCAAATGCGACGACCCGGATTTTCGCATTCGAAAATCGACACCCATACTTCACTTGTATTCGAATGCCGCAAATTCAAACGTCTGGTTCGCTGGAGCTAAATACACATTAAGTACAATAGAATACAGTGGAAAAAGAATGAATATATCATTGATACAACAATGAATACAATATCCGATACAATAAGATATAACAGATCCATAAATATCAGAGCAGAATACAACAGCGGAAAGATTGCATCAACACCCAAACTGCAACTCCATCTCTAATGCTTTGAAACCAAATAGCTCATCCAAAAAGCTTCAAAGGCTCCAACCCAATAAGTGAGAACCACCATCAAGTTGGATGTAAGCAAGCTCAGTCATCCAAAGACTGAAGAAAATTTCTAGAGACTGAAGGCTACCAAACCTACACCTACTATTTGATTATCTGAAAAACCCAACTCTAGACTGCCCGTGTGGAAAATTGTGGGCACCCAGAGTTTAGGATGAGAACAATAAACTCCAGGTCAGACATGAGACTGGTGTGAGAAAACGAAAACCGTTTTCTTTGAATAAAACAATCAACAAAAAATAAAAAGGAAATCCGCAATGCTTTTTGGAAAATGAAACTACCATAAGGCCTCCCACTGCACGCACAATGCAAACGCAGTATTGGAGGAGATTTCTCCTTATGATAGTCAAACATGATTGATACGCGAAAACCATTTTGATATTATTATTAGTGCACAGTGGAAAACATTTGCAAGATAATATTAATCTTAGCCAGCATACCACATTTCGTCGTATGCCTACTACGGCTACCATGTTCAATAGCAGGTTGCCGCCACATTCCATGGTAGGTTATACAACTAAAATCGTACAGGGCGCGTATTGTTTCTTTATATTTCCAACAAGTGGTCAGGCTAAGGAACTTCCTATTGCCACATGGGTACGCTTCAGGAGGGACTCCCCGAGAACTTACCCAGCTCTCTGCCAACACAAGACCGGGTTACCCCTCTCCGGAAGCAACACTTAAAAGTATGCCATCCTCGGTTGTTTGCGACCTTTATCCGAGGATCCTAAACCATTAAGCAACAACCACAAAGTAACAGATTTGCAGTAACCACATGAGTTAAGTATCTGGACTCCATACCATGATACCACCCTTTTTCAGAAGAAATGGACATACCCTATGGGCACGACCCCTAATAACCTTGCCGCATCTTTCCTGTTTCGACCATTTCTAGGGAGTGAGGTCCGATGAAGTCTCATCCACAAAACTACACTTTTCACAAAGCCATGCTTTTATCAACAAATGATCGGCAGCACTTCGTATGCCACATTACCAAACTGGGAATGTATCACTACTAACCATCAACTACATAACCTCAGAGCTCGTACGTTTCTGAGAATGGTGTTAAGCTAAGAGGATAAATTCTCCGCCACCAAATAGAAATGTATTTGATAGAAACCAGCTTTACATCTCAAAATGTATTGTCAAACACACACCCATACAAGTCTGTTCCGGGTCCGAACAAAACCGAAGGCACTTCCAAAGAAGCCCTTGCAAATCCGGATAATCCCTAATCACGTCCTGACTCCCCATCACAAAGGGTGATCAAATCTCTATGCCGGGTATCAGCGAGTGCAGAGACATTCGACGAGTTATCCTTTCGTTTTTGAAAATTTCCGTTCTTCACCACCGGTCTTCAAATGCTATCCATAACATCGTATCATATTCGGAATGAGTTATATGACACAAGGTACTCTCCCGGCTAAACTAGACAATGTGCGCACTATTTAAAAACCATATGGATAATGGGATCTCAGATAAGTCACAACTTATTACCCAAAACTTTCTTTCAAATGGTTTAAAAAATTACCATTTTAATCTTTAAACAAAAAGATTCACTTCACAAAGTTCACCAATCTTTCACAAAGATTCATTCATAGCCTATCTAAACAGTATCCCTTTCAAATTGGATTAACCCATCCAATCTTTAAATCAAAAATTCAATTCATAGCTTTCAAAAAAAATTCTATTTCAAATCATTTGTACAAAAGATATAGCTTTTATATCCTCTTCAATTTCAAAACAAAGTTCAACAATCTTTCACAAAGATTTATTTATAGCTTCCAAAAAAATTTATTTCGAACTTGAAATCTTTTCAACATGAATTGGAAATACTTTCTCTGTATGAAAGCTATTATTATTCGAAAAACAAAGGTTTTCATTTGGAAAAAATCCGATTTCATTTGCACAAGTTAGAGAGCCCTTCAAGTCTAAAACTTGGGTTAAATTCAAATTTCCAAAATAATTTTTTTTAAATGGTTTAAAGCCCATATGAACACATTTATAACTTGCATAATATTATTAAACCATAATTTCCAAATATAGAATTCATAGAACTTAATTTCAAATCTTGGATTCCAATTCAAATCAAACTATTTAAATTTCAAAATTTTATCAAGTTATTCAAAATAACTTTTATCTTTAAAATTCCTTTTCAAAAGCTTTTCATATTTAACCCAATACCATTTCCAAAACTATTTTGGATTCAATATTCAATCTTTAAAACCATTTTAAAAATTTGTGACTTAACCAATTTCCTCATGCAATCCATATTTGTGTGTGCAAGGTGTGGTCCAAGGGTTTTACATAATAGTGCAACAACATCAATCATCACTGATTCAATCATATCAATATCGATAAGCAGTATAATCTATAACGCTTATCTTCATTCAAAGATTCATGGATATATAATATACATTCATCACGGATAAAATAAATTACATTCACCATAGCTCGAGTCAAAATAATTCATATCACAAAGCATCACATGTCAGGGATATCAAACAATTCAAAGCATTTCAGACAATTCAAACATCCATAAGTAAGATTAATTATTCATTTGATTAACTTAAATCAAATTATTCACTTACGAATAAATTATTAATTCTGGTTAATTAATATTAATTAATTACAAACCATCTTAATTAATTAGCCTTCAATCGTATATTAATTAACCTTTAATAAATTAATTAATCTTTAATTATTAATTAATCAATTTTAATTAATAAATAAAATAACCTTTAATTATTAAATAATTAACCTATAATTATTTAATTATTCTTTAATTAATTATTCTTAATTAATTAATTAACCCTCATTAATTACATAAATAAATCATTCTTAAGTTAATTACATAATTAATTAACCCTTAATAAAAAAATATCCCTTGATCACTTTCATTTATGTAATTATACTTACATTAAGTAATTATACTAAACCCCTTATCAAGTGATTTATCTTAAATTAATTAGTTTAATTAATTTACTTAAATTAACCACATTAATTTAATTAATTACATTAAGTAACTAATTCCTTTAATTACTTCATTAAGTAATAACCCTTTTTATATTAAATAATTAGCCCCTAATTACATCCATTAATTAATTATTCCTTAATTAATTAACCTTTGATTTACTTAGATTAATCAATCCTAAATTAAGTAATCAACTACCCTTAATTAATTACATAAATTAGTTTTATCTTAATTTAATTACCTAAATTAATCATCTTAGTTTATTAAGTAATTTTACTTTAATTACTTTTGCTAATAAAACTTAATTAAATTAAGATAACCCACTTACTTCATTAAATTCTTAACTACCATTTAAATTAAATTAAAAGCTTGGATTTAGTTTATACAAAATCATCATCCTTTGATTTATTAAAGTTAAATACCTTTCACTCAAATCATATTTAAATTTCAACAATTACCTTTTATTTGAAAATATTTAGGAACAAATTTACAATATTTGTTTAATGTAATATTTATATAAGCCAAAACTATTTTAAAACACAATTTAAATCATTGGACGATCCATATTTTAAAAACATGAATTTGTTTAAAACATCATTTTTGGAACTCAAACATTTCATACCTCTTTAAAACGGGTTAAAAACTTTGTTTAAAATTAAGCTCTGCTTTTAATTTTGAAATTCATTTTATTTTGCCTTTACACTTTGTACATTCCTTTAACTTGAAAACTTAAATTTTGCTTTGCTTTTTATAAACTATCCATGTTTACTTTAGTTCAAAAATCTGGTTACAAAAATTTAAAAATCAGACTTGCTTATCTAACAAGCCCGAGGCAAATCAAATTAAAACCCAAGACGACACTTGCGACCCACCTCAACGACTTCAAGTTGCACACAAGAAAAACACGAAAAACCCCGAGCCAACTACTTATTCCCAAACCCAAAAATCCAGATGCACAGATCGGACACTGTGCACATGCACGCTAGTTTTGATCATTGGCGACCATCACCGCAACCATCAACAAGCCGACCCCGATCTTGCCGACCTATCGAACACTCTGATCGATGAATTCTCCTATCGCAATGAAATCGAGCCTCACAGCACTCATCAGGATTTAAACCTGAACGACCAAAATCACCTATTGACGACGATCACGTCGAATGGAAACACCGACCTTCCTCCCATAGCAGCACCACACTTCAACGTCGCGATTCCCCATCTATCGTTCGAGCTCAATGCGCCATGGTCGTCGAGAAAGCCACAGCAACCACGTCGACAAAATTGGGTAATAAAACCCTACATCGCCACTTTCCGTTCACCTCGGCCAATGATAACCTCTTCCACTGTTTTTCCAAAGACTCCTGACACCCCGGCTATCTCCATTCCAAACCCCGAGCTCCCTATCGTCGCTGATCAACGGCAATTGGGCAAAAGCCAAAAAACGAACAACTCAAAAATTCACAACCAATACTCAATAAAAATCACCAAATTTATATTAAAATTCATGATTCGTTTATACGAATCAAATTATATAATCTAGAGATGAAATCGTGGATATTGATTTTCACTTATATTTTGATTTTTACTCTAATCTTAAATATTAACATTTAAAATTATTTTTAAAAACAAGATCACATTATTACAATCATTTTCTTTTCAAAAATCAAAGTCTAGTAATTATTCATTTGGAAGATAGGAATTTTTTTCAGTTGTTCTTGCCCTAAAATTTAACAGAGACATGTTCTAACATATACAGGTAATTTACAATACATAGCATAATTCAAAACCAGATCCAAGATGGACATTCATGCACACACATTTACATCATTATCACACAAATATATCAGCACCAAAGATTTATTTTTAAATGTTTACTCACAAGCATTAACATAGAGATAAATCAAGGGTTGAAAGGTTTGCTCACCAGAAACTTTGATTATGCAGAGAATATAGAACAGAGGATAGGTTTTGAATGCTAATCTGAACTTGATTCACTCGATTTTGTTTAACTGCTTTAATTTCAAGTTGACTTTAAATCTGCTACCCAACTTTGATTAACTTGATTGAGATGCATTTACATGTTTTTGTTTTCAGATTTTATTTTGATCTGATTTCTTGATGTTGATTTACTTGTTTTTGGTTTTAATTCTTGTTTGGATTGCCTGAAGCTTAAACACAGGTTGAACAGATGAAGATGTTTGAGTTAAATTTGTTCTAGGTTTGAATTTTGCAGAGGATTTGTTTTCTAGGTTTATGGTTTGGTTTTAATTTCCTTTCTATCTTAATTCTCAGTTTTGCTTTGGGTTTTACTGGTTTTGTATTTTTAGATTTTAAGTATTGAAAATATATCAAAGAAAGTGAAGTGTAGAGGTAGGGAGATACATATACACATAACTTACCTTTCTCTTTAATCATAAATTTTAAATGAAAGAAATTAAAAATGAGACACTTGTAATGCTTATTGAAACACTTGTTAAATTTATGTTTAAAATAGCGACATTTGTAAATCCTTTGGTTAAAATGCTTACATATGTTTAAATGTATTTAAATAGAATACATTTGTTAAAAATAAGCAAATTTATGTTTTAGACCTTTCCTTGAATTTATTTATAACTTTGTTTTAAACCCTCTCTTTATTTTAATTTATAAAACATGTTTTAACCCTTTCACGTGTTAATTTCTCATAAATTTATATATTATGTTTTTCTTAAATGTTTATATCCTTAACTATATTTATATCTTATTACTTTTAAATCAAAACTTGCAATATATATATTCATACACACATATTAAAATTTGAAAGCGCATTTTTTAATAAATTTAAAAATGTAGAGTATTTAAATCCAACTTATTTAAAAATGTTTATCTTGAATTTTCAAATCCAAATCCCATTTGTAATCTATTTATTAAACAAAACAACACATATCCAAAGTTAGAAAACAAATTCAAAGTTCAAATTAAAAATCCATTTATGTACATATATACCAATAAACAACACATATCTTTATTTTATTTGGAAAATTTAATTTATTTAACAACTTAATCCAAAATGTTATATTAATTATCAATTTAAATTTGACTCAAAATTTAGGATCGTTACAAATTATACATACGTACATACATACATACATACATACATACATATATATATATATCTGTGTGTGCGTATGAATTTAATTTTCTATTTTTATTTTTTACCCTAGAATTAATCTGCACCATTGATTATGCATCTTTACATCAGGGTCGATCGCATTTCTTCTTCCCCCTTCGTTATTTCGTTCGAACAAACCCATCTTGCTACCGATCATCTTTGAACTAATGTGCCACCTATGATCATCGGGGATATGATTAGACACCACCAGACGAGACGCCGAAGCGAGATCCACCAAAGGCCACCATATCATGAAGCTTGGCCTCCATCTCGACTTGAAAACCGCATGTGAACGTTGGCAGTTTGAGCACGATTTGCTGTCTATCCATCAAGTTATTTTCGATCATCACCGTTGATCTCGTTGTGCTCTTCGATGTTGTAATTGGAAGCTTTTCATATTGGTGGATGGATTGGAAGAAAAAGAGGGAAGAAGCGTGCGAATTTCTGGCCATTGGAATGTTGGTGGCGGCTTGCCCTAGGGCTGTTAGGTTTTTGTGAAAATAAAAGAAAATGGGGCCATTTATAGAAAATTCTCGCGATGCTATTCACTGGAAAACTTTTCGAACTCAATGCGAAGCATGTCGCCTGAGGTTTATAATGTACTACCCCAATTCCACACACAATGCAATATATATCGAAAGCCAAGTCGATCGTATTTGGAAGATAGGTTTTCGAATTGACTTATTTAAATTTAAAATTTCGCTAAAATAGATTTCTATGCGTTTTAGCTTGCCCTGGACAAACTGTAAATCCGATTGAAACGAAATTTGAAATCCAACAATAATATAACATTACAGATCCAATGAAACTTGTTTCGTTACAATCCGAGACTGTTTAAAAAATGACTATTTTTACACGTCAATTAAATACTAAAACATTCAATTTCTACGAATTAACTTTTAATTCAATTTTAAAATTTATCAAACATCATTCTAATTCAAATAGAATTTAATTCAACTTTATAAATCATTTTTATTCACATCAAATTCAAATTTCAATTATTTATACAATTTCAAATATTAAATTAGCAATTTAATTATCCAATTAAATCACCATATTTCAAATATAAGTTATTCAGTTTATATAATTTACTTATGAATATTTGAAATAAATTAAATATATGAATTTCAAATGACTAAAATCAATGTAAGAGGCCAACCACCATTAAGGGAAAATAAGAGGTGATGAAGCTAGGATCAAGAGGAAAGCTTAAACAACAAAATCAAAGATCAAATCTCAAATCTTTATTCTCAAAGCTAAGATGAATAATGACTACATCTCATATTTTCTATTGTTTTTAGTTTTAAGGTTAATCGGAATTATTTTTTAAGGTTATGCCATATTTTTGAATGATCAAGTGTTTATATATGCTTGTTGATGATTTACGCTTATCCATATAGGTTTTATAGTATATTTTGATGTGAAAACTCTACTAAATGACATCCAAATACCTTGCGATTTTTGATTTAGATTAGAAATGATATTTTAGAGATTGGATTCAATTTTCATAATTTTCAGACTTAATGTGAATTTAGTATTAATTTTCTGGTGAGGAAATTGATTATTTGGATTTAAAAACTATAGGTCTGAAATTATTATATGTTAGAAAACATAAAAATGATTTTTTGGAATTTTGTAGAGTTTTCCTAATTGTTTTAATAGATATATAAAATTATTTAAGAAATGGGCTTAAATGTTTTATATATGCATAAAAAGGAGAAGGACTACTTTGTAATTTATTTAAATTGTTTAACTCTGAAATTTTGGCAATTCCTTCAAAAAAGAAAATTAGCAACCAATATTATTTTAGGAAATGAGGCAGGTTAGTTAAACATGATTTCTTTTTAAAGTTAATATTAGCTTTTACACGCTTTCATCATGTTTTGTCACTTTCAACACCTTGGTTCCGACCTAGTAGTTCCACCTCCATCACCATCGAAACCAATGCACATAGTATCAAAGACTTGGTATAGAGTGAATTAGATATAAGAGAAAGGCACTGGGTCGAAATAATGGGTTCTGATATAGTCGAAACGTTATTTTGCTTTTAAATGGAAACGCACCTGCATTTTTTTCGAAAGGAATACTTTCATCTAGGATGTCTTCCGAATGAATCAATGTTTCAAACGAAAGGTTTCGAAATGGGTTGTGTCTTTGTTTTGAGAAAATACTTTCAACAGGGTCGAAACCATTAACTACCGCTTTCTACCTTTCAAAGCAAATGGTTTCGGAAGGTATACTTTGTTTGAAAACCTAAGCCGCTTCTGCAATGTTTTCGAAATGTTGGTTTCGACAACATCGCTTCTTTACTTAGGAATTACATTCGAAAGAATGCTTTCATCTTAGTGGTTTTTTGACTCTTTGATTCTGTTGAAGGTAAAATCCAAAGGTTTCGAAAGGAATAATTTTAAATATTTTCGAAAGGTTCTTCCACGTGTTTAACTTGAACCCAAATGCTTTCGAAAAGTTTATTCATAGAAAATGATTTGAATGCTTTCAAAAGGTTTTAAAGGAATGTTTCGAAGGGGTGGTTCCCCAATGTTTTCAAAAGGTTTAAGCGGAAGGTTTCCATAGGTTTCAAAAGGTATGTCATAGTGCTTTGATAAAAGAGTATCCATGGTTTTAAAGTTTCCGAAGGTGATATTTTCCAAAGATTTTGAAAGATTTGTTATGAATGGATACAAAAGGGTATGTTTTGGCCTTCGACCTAAGGTTTTACTTGTATCAAAAGTGGTACTTTCAATGGAATCGAAAGGGGTACTTTCGAAGGTTTAAATGTTTTCATCAACAAGGTTTTGTATAAAGTATATATAACATGGCAAGGTGATTTGAGTAAAGCATAGAGAATATTTTCCTTGTTTAAAGTATGATTTAAAGGTTTAAATCATTTTAAAAGTAAAGATTTTCAAGGAAAATTGAATGGGTAGTTAACCCTAAGTAAAATGACTCAGAAATTAGAATACTAGATAGGACTAGTATAGGGTCATACCCCATACAATAGCTATTTTCCCTTAGCTAATTTGTCCAAAATTCTAGTGTGTAGGGCTTTGTCACAGGTAAGACTAAAAAGATGTTACTTACAGAAAGGAATATATATATATATATATATATATATATATATATATATGCACAGAGATAGGTTATTAGTGAGCCCGCAAAACCATTAGAATCAGTTGACCTGGAGAAAGTATGTAAGGGACTGAACGTCCAAAAGAGGAGTATCTAATAGATGTTAGTTTAGTTGTTTATTTTGTCTGGTAGGCTCAAGTCAGGCAAAGGTTGGTAGTTAGCCAAACAAAGCTACATTATTCGGACAGGTAGTCCATTTGTTACCTGATTTATATGCTTTCATGAAATTGATATTAATTTTTTAACCGATTATGGTTGCAGGATTAACATTTGCAAAAGATATGTTTTAAATGGATATTAGTGAAGAAAATCCGTTTCGCTAAGCGGCTTCATCTCACTTAATATCGTATAGCTGAGGTGTATATTATTATTCACACTGGCTTTATGTCAAACTCAAAATTTATGTTTTCCCCCTTAAACTCTAGGTGCTCAAAATTAATTTGAGTAGGCTAAGGGTTAAGGATTTTTTAGATTTTAGTAGGTGGACAAATAAAGCTTTCGAAGACGAGCAGAAGGCTGAAGATAGCTACATTTATGAGTTGTTTTGTCTTTATTCCGTTGTGTTCTATTAAGTCAGTTATGACTATTTAGTACTCTGGTCATCCAAGGGGGCATCTTCATATATCGCTCTTGGCATTTTTGTAATAATTATATTTGATTTGAACCTGGGAAATGATTGGGTTTATGTAATGGGCTATGAAACATGTTTTGTGAATTGAATGCGGAAAAGTTATTTTTTTAAATCTATGATGTATTAGTGTGCTTCTAATATTATGGATACTATTAACATTAACGTATTTGGTAACCGAAAGTTAATACTATGGATAACTGCAGCATCTGTAGCGCTTAGCTTCGGGTCTCCAGATAAGGGATGTTACATATATATACAATATGTATGTATTTATCCCTTAAGTCTATTTTGGTTTCATTGATGTTCCACTTTTTATTCCATATACTCATATTATCTAAGTTTTACTATTATATAACTTTTATATTTTAATTAACTTATATAACAGTCTTATGTATAATAATATATTAATTAAATATAATTTAATTAATTAACATTTTAACTAATTTTATATTATTTTAATATATCATTTATATTAAATATTTATTATATACTAGTATAACATGTATATCATATATATGTGTGTGTGTGTTACTTAATTTATTTATTTATTTATTTAGCCTTTAGTTAATTAATTTAATTAAGCAATTGTAATTTAAATATATTAATTTTGAAAAATCACATTGTATATATACATGTATGCTTATGATGTCGTAAACATTTTAAAATATCATAACATATATCAACAATATATAATACATGTTCATTAATTAACTTAATTAATTGATTTTATTAAACTTATTAATAAATTCAAATTTTCAAAATTTGTTTATATTATTTTTTTAAACATTTTGAAGTTTTTGATTATATTATAAGTTTATAACTTATTTTAATTTTAAAATCTTATAACTTATTTTGATCAATATTGAAAATTAGCCCAAGTCCTAATTCAAGTTGGGCCTTTCTATTTGAGGCAACCTTTGGGCTCGCATATCTGTTCTGGCAAGGTTGGTTGTTAGGTAGGGCAGAGTGCTAGATTGTCCAAATCCAATCTTAGACACTACCTTTCTAGATAGCCTATTAACTGGGCTATGAGCTTAATTAATTAATCATAACGTGACTAATTTAGACTACGTTGCCTATTGGGCTTGGGCTTTGATACTATTGTTCGAACTGGGATATCCCGCAGCGGAAATTATTGGTGAATTTCAAATTTTTTACCTTATTGGATCTTTATCCGGCCTACGAAGTCTAATTTATTTAGAAAAATTCTAAATTTTAATTGAATACAATCTTTTATTTTATTTGAATTTATAAACTGATAGTTTTATTTGATATATATATAAATTCGTACGTGTGTATCATATACTCATATATGTATGTGCACGCAGCTATAATATATTAACTCATGCAAGTATAACATGCCCATGTACAGATGTTAGAATTTACATCGCAATAAACACGTTAGCTCATCCAATATGCAAGTATATACTGTCAAAATATATGTACGCATATAAGCTATTATTTTATATAACCATTGTAAAAAATTATGTGTATAGGGTTAAATTAAATAATTATATATATGTATATATTATATTTAAAATATATTAATAAATATTTGTATATATAGTGTCTTATAATCAATATTTTAGTATTATGTATGCACATAATATTATAATATATTAATATAAATATATATGTGTTATTTTAAGTATTAAAATGTATATTTATATTTTATAAGCCTTGAATAATATGTATTTACATCTACATATAATAATAGAATAATTTAGGTATATCTACACATAATTATATATTTATAATAAGTGTACATACACATATATATATTAATAACATTATTCAAGATAAAATGATTTACTTATTTTATTTCTAGGTCATGTGCACAAAAATAATTATTTTTTATTTTAATTTCAAAATGCATTTTTAATTAAATATGCAATAAAAATTAAATAAATATTAATAAAAAATAATTTTATAATTTTTGTTCAAATTTTAAAATTCCAGAAATTGCTAAGTGATAGTTTATGGCTTTAAGAATTTTTCCACGGTTTTTTAAGCTCAAATTTATTTTTAATAATTTATCTATTTAGGACCGTTTTTAAAGAATTAAATTTTAAAAATAGAAGAAATGATTTTTTTTCTTTATTTTTAATAAAAAGCTTATCCTTTTTAATATAATTTTATAAAGTTTAAAAATAATTTTTCATGATATTTTTGAATTAACATAATTTATTAATAAAGTAAATTGATTTAAATGATAGTAAATAACACTAAATATTTATAAAAAATTACTTTTTTGCTGTCAAAAATTAATATCACTATAATACACTCTAAATAAAACTATGTGACTACTTTTAACAATGATATATTATTGCAACTAATTATAAGATCGGTGTGTGTGTGTATAATTAAATTGTATGTATATATATATTAATTTAATAAAATTAATAATTATATATTTCTCATGGCTGCACTCACCTGACATATATGATTAAAAACATTATTAAGCATAAATATATAAATGCGTATAACCAAATTAATTTGTAATAACACTGCTTGCATATCAAAAATGTCACCTAACGAACAATATAAGATACATATACATATATGATAAATCATTGTAATAATAATTATTAACTATAGAATCATACTTTAATCCCAAATCCTTGAACTGCACCTTGAAAAGAAAGCTCTCCTCTTTGAAACCCTTCTGATTTTGTAGATTATCAGTCCTTGAACCATCGACCTTTAGCTACCAAATAATATACGAATCTTGATTTGAGTTTGTATTGATCGAGAGGCTTGGGTATGAATGCAGCGACTAAAGAAGGAAAGAGGAGGTAGCTAATGATCTGATCTAATTAGGGTTGGGGATGCATAAATAGTGAATAGAAGAGAGAAAAGAGTGGATTTCATCTCAAACTAATTCTCCCTCAAACTAAGCCATCCAAAATCAAGCCCCCTTGCACCATAATCAAGCCGCATATGCCATATATGTGCTATTGGAATAACAAGCCCTAGGATGGGACTTAAACCCATTGAAGCCCATATAAGAATTGCTACTGGAATAATTCGTATAAACTTTAAAATAACATAACTTTGTCACACGAATTTTATATATATATATATATATATATATATATATATATATATATTTGTGTGTGTGTGTATAAAGTTCATTTTCTATTTTTATTTTTTATCCTAGAATTAATCTGCACCATTGATTTCGCATCTTTACATCAGGGCCGATCGCATTTCTTCTCCCCCCTTCGTTATTTCGTTTAAACAAACCCATCTTGCCACCAATCATCTTTAAAATAACGAGCCACCTATGATCATCAAGGAGAGATGATCAAACACCACCAGACAAGACGCCGAAGTGAGATCTACCAATGGCCACCATATCACAAAGCTCGGCCTATATCTTGACTTGAAAACCGCTTATGAACGTTGGACGTTCGAGGATGATTTTCCGTCCATCCATCAAGTTATTTTCGATCATCACCGTTGATCTGGAAGATCTCGTTGTGCTCTTCGATGTTGTAGTTGGAAGCATTTCGTATAGGTGGATGGATTGGAAGAAAAGAGGGAAGAAGCATGCGAATTTCTGGCCATTGGAATGTGAGTGGTGGCTTGCCCTAGAGCTGTTGGGGTTTTGTGAAAATAAAAGAAAATGAGGCCTTTTATAGAAAATTCTTGCGACACTATTCACTCGAAAATTCTTCATACTCAAAACGAAGCATACTGCTGACGTTTATAATATATTACCCCAATTCCAAACACAAGGGAATATATATCGAGAGCCAAGTCGATCGTATTTGTAAGATAGGTTTTCGAATCGACTTACCTAAATTTAAAAATTCACTTAAACATATTTCAACGCATTTTAGCCTACATCGTACAAACCGTAAATTTGATTGATACGAAATTTGAAATCCTACAATAATATAACATTACAGATCCAATGAAACTAGTTTCATTGCAATCCGAGACGGTTTAAAAAATAGCTATTTTTACACGTCACTTAAATACCAAAATATTCAATTTCTACGAATTAACTTTTAATTCAATTTTAAAAGTTCTCAAACGTCATTCTAACTCATACAGAGTTTGATTCAACTTTATAATCATTTTTATTCACATTAAATCCAAAAGCCAATTATTTACACAATTTCAAATATTAAATTAACCATTTAATTATCCGATTAAATCATTATATTTCAAACATAAGTTATTCGGTTTATAAAATTTACTTGTGAATATTTAAAATCAATTAAATATATGAATTTCAAATGACTAAAATTCTAGGTCGTTACATGGAAGGCCATGCAAATTTCCTGTTTTTTGGTCAGAGACCAAGGATAGGTTGGTTCTTGGTCCACATTTGCTTAGAGAAGCTAAAGAGAGGATTGAGTCAATTTGAGCTAGGATGAGGATGCTCAGTCTAGGCAAAAGTATTATATAGATAGAAGATGAAAAGACTTGGAGTTCTCTGTTGGCAATCATGTTTTCATTAAGGTATCACTAATGAAGGGTGTGATTCGATTTGGAAAATCAGGGAAGTTGGCATAGAGATTCATTTGACCATTTCCTATTATAGAGAGGATCTGGAAACTCACATATAGAGCAGAGATCCCAAATAGTTTAGATGGAGTCTGTGATGTTTTTCACGTTTCTCGTCTAAGGAAGTGTGTTAGAAATCCGGAGACTACTATGGCACCAACTGTGTTAAAGGACTTAGTAGTGGAACTAAATTTGACTATAGTCAGGAAGCCTGTCCATATAGTCAAGAGAGACGATAAGAAGCTAAGGAACAAGAAACTCAAATTATTAAAAGTCCACTTGAGCGATGATGAGAGACACTATATTTGGGAGACCGAGAGCAGATATAAAGACACTTATCATGATTTGTTTGATGGCATGTTTTACCTTTATGATATATTTGCATGAGTATCTTATCGTAATTTCGAGGACAAAATTCTTTAAGGAGGGGAGTCTCTAACGCCCTTTATTTTAAGTAACATTATATAGGAACATTCAATTAGGAAAAATAAATGAAATAATGTAAAATGGTTAAAGGATTGAGATTTGAGATTAGTAAGGGTAGTCGTGCCATGTGAACTAATGAACTAAGTATATTGAAATGGAATAAATTGTTAGGAAATATACAAGGGTAATACGAGAATAAGTATTATTCGTATACCTTAAACCCCTGAAGTCATACTCTATATGTTCATTTCTACATTCATAAAACTAAAACCAAAGTAATAGGCCGACCACCATTAAGGGAAAATAAGAGAAGATGAAGCTAGGATCAAGAGGAAAGCTTAAACAACAAAATCAAAGATCAAATCTCATATCTTTATTCTCAAAGCTAAGAAGAATAATGACTACATCACATATTTTCTATTGTTTTTAGTTTTAAGGTTAATCCAAATTATTTTGCAAGGTTATGCTATATTTTTGAATGATTAAACGTTTATATATGCTTTTTGATGATTTATGCTTATCCATATAGGTTTTATAATATGTTTTGATGTGAAAACTCTATTAAATGACATCTAAATACCTTTCGATTTTTGATTTAGATTAGAAATGATATTTTAGAGATGGTTTTCCATTTTCATAATTTTCTGACTTATTGTGGATTTAGTATTAATTTTCTGGTGAGGAAATTTATTATTTGGGTTTACAAACTATTTAAGGTTTAATAACATAGGTTTTGGGTCTAAAATTATTATATGTTAGAAAACATATTAAAAATGACTTTTTGAAATTTTTGTAGAATTTTCCTAAGTGTTTTAATAAATATATAAAATCATTTAAGAAATGGACTTAAATGCTTTATATATGCATAAAAGGAGAAGTGGTATTTCGTAATTTATTTAAATTGTTTAACTCTGAAATTTTGGCAATTCCTTCAAAAAAGAAAATTAGCAACCAATATTATTTTGGGAAATGAAGCAGGTTAGTTGTAACGACCCTAAATTTTGAACAATTTAAATTAAAAATATTTAATTAATTTTAAATATTTGAATGATGGTTTAGTTTGAATTCTCAATATAACTTTGAATTTGGCAATTAAATTATAGAATTTAATCTATTGAAAGTTGAATAAAAATTTGAATCTTCAATTTTAAGCTGATTAAAAATATTTCAAAGACTTGTAAAATTCATATTGATAATACTGAAGATAATAGAAGCTTCAAAATTGAATTTGTAAGTTATTTGTTCAGTTTTGAAATTTTATCGTTTAAATTGATATTTAAAAATAGCCTTCCGAGGCACAGTCTCGGAGTTCGACGAAACCAGTTCCATTGGTTCCGTAATATTGAATTATTATCAGATTTCAAATTTTGTATTTTTTGGAGTTGTTATGTGAGCACACGGTAAGTAAATGCGTTGAAATTAAATTGGATTCAATTGGAATTTAAATTTATAATTGGTCAACGTCAGCACGTTACCTTCCGTAAATCATGCCCTAAAATCACGCCTAAGATCAAGAAAGAAATCGTGTAACGCATGCCTCCTTCCAATTTTAAATAATCATCTTCCTTCGTCTATTCTAAATAAATTCACAGAAGAAAAAAATGGCCGGGCAGTGTGAAATCAGAGAGAACATCGATTTTCCCTCTTCGTTTTTTTCTCCTTCTTTTCCATCCCCAACTAAGCAAACGAAAGTAACAGTTGTTGATGGGAAAAAAATCACGAGCCTCTCCAGTTCGAAATTCAAAATCGCAAGCCCTAAATCCTCCTCTTTCAAAACGAAAATAAAGATCGAGTCAGTTGAATCGTGGGCGGCTCCTCTTCTTCCCGTTCGAAACCAAATCAACGTATAGGTCAGATCGCGACAGTGGAATCGGCCACGTTTTGGATCGCGCGATCGATGCGACACCTGGAGGTTGTGTCGCATCGCGTTTCGCTGAAGGAGCGGCGTCTTGGGTCGGGGAATGGCATTTGGGTGAAGCTCGAGTTTGAAGGGGCAATGGAAGGCGCGACTCAGTACATCGACTTCACGAGGTTGAGGGAATGGCAGACCAAGGGTAGCGACGATGCTTATAGGGGATGTGATCGAGTTGGATGGTTATGGTGAAGTCGTGAACGATGGCCAGAATTTTGATCGACCATGAGGTATATTCGTAAATTTATTCTTAGCTTCTAAACTCTTATACATATACACAGACCAAGAAAAATATTTTACTGTGAAAATATACACAGTTTTTAGTTTTATATATATAGACATGCAGAGAACATAGATATTTTATATAAAGTTAAAAAAAATGTTAGATAGTAAGATGGATTTTGACAACAGTAAGTTTAAATTTGTGATTTTAAAATAGTTTTGTTTTTATAAGGTTTAAACAGAAACATAGATGTGAATAACAAAGAAAAAAAAAGGAAAAAAACATAGAATTTTAATGCTATAGAGTTTATATGAATTTATATAATGTATATACATATTTAAGTAACAGGAGTTACTATAGATTTTGAAATATAAGGATTTAAATGAAAAAAATGATGGATGTGGCGGTTAAACAGATTCAGTTAACTTATTTATTTTTTGGACTAAAAATAATTGGTTTAAGGTAATTTTTAGTGTAAGAATTTAAGTCAAATTATAAGTTAAATTAAATAAGTAAATGATAATAAATTGTTTGATTTAAAATTCAAGTGTTAACAAATTTATATAATGTTTATACAAGGTTTAATTTTTGAAGAAACAAGTCAAGATGGAAATGGACTGCAAATTAAAAAGCAAAGGTGAGATCTTCTCACTCAAAAAAAAAGTTGGATTTGCAGTTATTGATTGATTGCTATTTGGATGTGATATATATATAGTAGTATATAGCAATATATATATATATATATATATTGGCCTATGTATATATTGGAGTTGTTGATTTCCCGCATTATATAGCGGATGAGACCCTATTGCGCCGCATAATAGCGGATATTATTATTTATAAATCCCATATACCGCGATATCCCGTCTTGAAACGGGATTGGTATTGTGCTAATTTTTGTGGATGCAGGGAAACAGGTTGGAGGGATCCAACTGGATTCCTCAACCGTATTTATTTATTTACATATAGTGTGATATTTGTTGATTATCATATGATGATATATGATGTTTGGATGCCGTGATTAATTATTTGGTGTGTTGCATCATCGGATCCATTTTTGAAGTTTAAAAATAACGATTTTGATTTTTAAGGGATTTTTAAAGTGATTTTTGAAATTTATACGTTTATTAAATTTTTGAATTGATTCATTTAAATAATTAAAACGTTATAAATTTTTATGTTAAAAAAATTAGGATTTTTGTGAAATATAACCAAAGCCTCATTTTTGAAATAAATAGTTGATAAATTTATAAAATGGTTTGAATTGGGATATTTGAACTATTATAATGAATTGTATAAAAAGATTTATAAAATGGATATTTATAAATAAAAATACTGGAATTATAAAACGAGCTTTTATAAGTATTAAAATAAAGTTGTACCTAGTTTATAAGTAAATAAGAATTTTAGATTTATAAATTAATGATGATATAAAAGAATGGATTTGTGAATAAATGGATTATAAGTAATTTACTTATAAGTTGGATTCGACATGTAAACAAAATATAAATAGAATTGGTTATTTAAGGAGATTTATAAATCGAAGTAGTTATGAAATAGAAATGGAATTTATAAACGTTGTTTTATAAATCCGTAATCAAATAAATTTGATAAGCAAACATAGAAATTATTAAAGGAATTATATCCACGATTTTGGACTGTGGAAAATCTTTGATAAATGTGTAGAAACATTGAATTGGGAAAATAAGGTATATTCACGATTTTGGACAGTGAATATATTATTGAATAAAACGGGTATGATTTGGAGAAGTGAAATTTTAAAATGAAGTTAATTGTTTTAAAAGATGTTTTAAAATGCACTAACTATCGAAACCATAGATTTCAACATTCATTGTTGAAATAGACGTTTTCGAGAAATAGAAGGAAATGGTAGACTATAACACTGTTGTTATAGTAGATGATTTCCGAAAGGAAATGTTTTATATAGTATTGGGAATTATATATCTATTTAATTTCGAATCCCTATACTGGAGATTTCGGGTCGTCGTAACAATGTTTTACGCAACATTTGTTTGGACTCAAATAAAAGTGTTAAAGAAAATGTTTTCCTTAAGAAATGAAATATGTGCTTAATATTAATTTAAGTATATCGAATATTTTCCAAATGTTGAAAATAAATAGATCTGTGAATTACTTATTATTTAATAAGTAGGGAAATGTTTTCTAATATGAAATGAACGTTTTGAGAATTATCTTTTTTAAAGATAAATTGAAAGTGGATATTTGAAAACGATTTGAAAATCGTATGTTCACAGATATTTTGGAAATGTAATTCAATATGGAATTTATAAATGAAATTGGGAAAATCGGTGTAAAAATAAATATCGATTTATTTTTTAAGTATGGAAATTATTTATATATATCTTGTAAAGATATTTTTGGAAAATAAATAATTTGGAAAATTATTTGGAATCTGGTGATGTTGTGTATAATTATTGATAGTTAAATAACCGACTATCAATATTTACCTTTAAATAGGTATTTGTTGTGATTGCTTGAATTTGAATGCCACACTTATTTTTAGAAATAAGCGCTCACTATTCGGGTTAGCCGGGAAAGGACCTTGGGGTCGTATAACCCATTCCGAATATGTGATACGTCGTTATGATTGCATTTTAAGACCGGTGTTGAAGACCAGATATTTGTGAAAACGGAAGGATTACCGTCGAATGTTTCTGCATCGGCTGATCCCCGATATAGAAATTTATTACCCTTTGTGATGGGAAGTCCGGTCGTGATTAGTGAATATCCGGATAGCAAGGACTTCTTTGTAAATGCCTTCGGTTCCGTTCGATCCCGGAACGGACTTGTATAGATGTTTGTCTGACGTTACAATTTGAAATGTAAAGCTGGTTTCTATCAAATATATTTCCGTTGGTGGCGGAGAATTTATTCTCTTAGCTTAACACCCATAGAGGTTATGTAGTTGATGGTTACTAGTGATACATTACCAAATTGGTAATGTGGCATACGAAGTGCTGTTGAGCATTTGATGATCAAAGCACAGCTTTTATATAAAGCGTGGCTTTGTGGACGAGACTTCGTCGGACCTCACACCCCGGAAATGGTCAAAACAGGAAGGATGCAGCAAGGTTATTAGGGGGTAGCGCCCCTTTAGTGTATGTCATTCCTTCTGGATAGAGGTGGTATCATGGTATGGAGCCCAGATACTTAACCTATGTTGTTGCTGCAAATTTATTGCTTTGTGGTTGTTGGAAATCGAGGATCCTCGGATATAGATCGGTTACGATCGGGGAATGGCATATTCGTGTCAGTAGTTACCCAGTTAGGGGTAACCGGCCTTGTGTTGGCAGAGATACGGTTTGGTTCTCGGGACGTCATTCCATAGGCGTTTCCATGTGGCAATGGGAAGTTCCTTGATCTGACCATTTGTTGGAAATCCAAAGAAACAATACGAACCCTTTAAGATTGCAAATTGTATAACCTGCTTCCTCAGGAGGTAGTTATAGCGGGCATAATATAATGGTACATATGCTGGCTAAGATTTATATTCTACTTTCGAAATGTTTTCTACACAATGCACTAATAATAATATCAAAAATGATTTGATTTTGCATAGTAAGCATCTTTGACTAACATAAGAAGAAATCTCCTCCAAGTCTGCGTTTGCATTGTGTGTGTGGTGGGAGGTCTTATGGTAGTTACATTTTCAAAAAGCATTGCGAATTGATTTTAAAAATTATCCTATTCTTTGTTTTAAAGATAAATAACTGTTTTAAGTTCTCACACCAGTCACATGACTTGCTTGGAGTTTATTGTTTCCCTTCCTAAACTCTGGGTGCCCACCAATTTCCACACGGGCAGTCTAGAGTCAGGTTTATCAGGATATTTTGGAATTCAGGAGTTGCTGGAGGCAAGCTGGAGGGCAGGGCGTATTACTAGTATATAGTATTTCTTTTCCGCTGTTAGTTGTTGTTTGTTGTTGTACACTCTGACGATGTAATATGATGTAATGTAATAACTAATATAGTTCTTTGTTTAAAAATTATTCATTTATCTATTATATGTTGTTCCGCTGCGAATTGTGAGATTCTGATATTGTTATGTTCTATCTTTTTCTTTCTTCTTCTTCCTCTTTCTTCTTCTTAAAACCCTAAGTGTTCGGTTTTCCGGCATTCGATTGCTCGGCAGTTGATACAGTGAACGTATTGATGTCGGTTTTTGGAAGTCGAAGAATCGGGTCCTTACATTAGTTTAACATAATTTCTTTTTAAAGTTAAAATTAGCTTTTACATGCTTTCAGCATGTTTCATCACTTTTGACACCTAGGTTCCAACCTAGTAGTTCTGCCTCCATCACCATCGAAACCAATGCACATAATATCAAAGACTTGGTATAGAATGAATTAGATATAGTTGAAAGGTACTGGGTTGAATTAATGGGTTCTGATATAGTTGAAACGTTATTTTTCTTTTAAATGGAAATGCGCATGCATTTTTTTCAAAAGGAATACATTCGTCTTCCGACTGAATCAATGTTTTAAATGAAACGTTTCGAAATGGGTTGCATCTTTGTTTTAAGAAAATACTTTCAAAAGGGTCGAAACCACTATCTACCGCTTTCTACCTTCCAAAGAAAATGGTTTCGGAAGGTATACTTTGTTTGAAAACCTAAGCCGCTTCTGCAATGTTTTCGAAAGGTTGGTTTCGACAACATCGCTTCTTTACTTAGGAATTCCTTTCGAAAGAATGCTTTCAACTTAGTGGTTTTTTTGACTCTTTTATTCTATTGAAGGTAAAATCCGAAGGTTTCGAAAGGAGTAGCTTTAAATGTTTTTGGAAGGTTCTTCCACATGTTTAACTTAAACCCAAATGCTTTCGAAAAGTTTATTTATAGAAAATGATTTGAATACTTTCGAAAGGTTTTAAAGGAATGTTTCGAAGGGGTGGTTCCCCAATGTTTTCAAAAGGTTTAAGCGAAAGGTTTCCATAGGTTTCGAAATGTTTGTTACAGTGCTTTGATAAAAGGGTGTCTATGGTTTTAAAGCTTCCGAAGGTGATGTTTTCTAAGGTTTCGAAAGATTTGTTATGAATGGATACGAAAGGGTATGTTTTGGCCTTCGGCCTAAGGTTTTAGTTGTATCAAAAGAGGTACTTTCAATGGAATCGAAAGGGGTACTTTCAAAGGTTTAAATTTTTTCATCAACAAGGTTTTGTATAAAGTATATATAACATGGCAAGGTGATTTGAGCAAAGCATAGAGAATATTTTCCTTGTTTAAAGTATGATTTAAAGGTTTAAATTATTCTGAAAGTAAAGATTTTCAAGGAAAATTTAATGGGTAGTTAACCCTAAGTAAAATGACTCAGAAATTAGAATACTAGATGGGACAAGTGTAGGCTCACGCCCCATACATTAGCTATGTTCCCCTAGCTAATTTGTCCAAAATTCTAGTGTGTAGGGCTTTGTCACAGGTAAGACTAAAAAGATGTTACTTATGGAAAGGAGTATATTTATGCACAGAGATAGTTTATTGGTGAGCCCGCAAAACCATTAGAATCAGTTGACCAGGAGAAAGTATGTAAGTGACTGAACGTCCAAAAGAGGAGTATCTAACAGTTGTTAGTTTAGTTGTTTATTTTTCTGGTAGGCCCAACTCAGCCAAAGGTTAGTAGTTAGCCAAACAAAGCTACTTTGTTCGTACAGATAGTCCATTTTTTACCTGATTTATATGCTTTCACGAAATTGATATTATTTTTTTAACCGGTTTTGCTTGTAGGATTAAGATTTGCAAAATATATGTTTTAAATGGATATTAGTGAAGAAAACCTGTTCCACTAAGTGGCTTCGTCTCACTTAATATCGTATAACCGAGATGCATATTATTATTCACACTTGGCTTTATGTCTAACTCAAAGTTTATGTTTTCCCCCTTAAATTCTAGGTCCTCAAAATTAATTTGAGTTGGCTGATGGTTACGGATTTTTTAGATTTAGTAAGTGGACGAATAAAGCTTTCAAAGACAAGCAGGAGGCTGAAGTTAGCTACGTTTATGAGTTGTTTTGTCTTTATTCCGCTGTGTTTTATTAAGTCAGTTATGACTATTTAGTACTCTGGTCATGCAAGAGGGCATCTTCATATATCGCTCTTGACATTTTTTGTAATAATTATATTTGATCTGAGCCTCGAAAATGATTGGGTTTATGTAATGGATTATGAAATGTGTTGTGAAATGAATTCAGAAAAGTTGTTTTTTTTAATCTGTGATGTTATCATGTGCTTCTGATATTATGATACCATTGACATTAACGTATTTGGTAACCAGAAGTTAATACTATGGATGACTGCAGCATCTGTAACGCTTAGCTTCGGGTCTCCAGATAGGTGATGTTATATATAGTACAATATGTATGTATTTATCCCCTAAGTCTACTTCGGTTTCTTTGATGTTCCACTTTTATTCCGTACACTCATATTATCTAAGTTTTACTATTATATAACTTTTATATTTTAATTAACTTATATAATAGTATTATGTAAATTAATTAACATTTCAATTAATTTTATATTACTTTTTATATCATTTATATTAAATATTTATTATATACTATTATCTTTACAACATAACATATACATCATATATATCTGTGTGTGTTTATTATCTTATTTATTTATTTAGCCTTTAATTAATTAATTTAATTAAATAATTGTAATTTAAATATACTAATTTTGAAAAATCACATTGTATATATGCATGTACACTTATGATATCGTCAACATTTTAAAATATCATAACATACATCAAAAATATATAATACATGTTCACTAATTAACTTAATTAGTTAATTAATTTTATTAAACTTATAAATAAATTTAAATTTTCAAAATTTGTTTATATTATTTTTGTAACGACCCGCATATTTTCAATAATTAAAATTGTTAATTTAATAAGATTTTGAACAAATATATCATTGAAGGAAATAAAAATTTAGTGAATTATTAATGGAAATAATAACTTGGATAAGATTGGTAAGTTAATTTTTAATAACTTGAATGTAACGGTATAAATGTAAGTTAATTGTAATTATATTCTTATTGTAATAAAAGCATATTACCAAGATGAAATGATTTATTTGATTTAAAATCTTTATTAATGGGTGTATTAATTTATAATGAAATATAAAAGATAAATTAATAATTTAAAATGTTGACTTACTAATAAAACCTTATAATTTATAAATGGAATAATATTGAAACAAATAAAATTTGTAGATGAATAATGAATAATAACTAGGGTGAAGGTAAATTTAAATTAGAAACGTAAACTTATTATAAGGTAGTAATTGGTGTAATAGAAGCATAAGACCAAGTAAGTAAATTTATCGGGAATATTAAATATAAATGGATGTTAGGGTGGATTTAAGGTAATATTTGGTAATAATGTATTGTTGTGGTTTATGAATGAATTGATAATTAAAATTAAAGGTAGTGAGGTTAATATAAATTGACTATAAACAAGTTGAATGAAATCCCAATAAAGGAGGAAATGCAAATGCTATATTTGGCAAAGATTTCAATACTAATGGAAATTATAGCTAATACACAATAAAGAAAGTAAGTTGAGTATATTTACGTAATATAATGTAAAAACCAGCATTAACTATATTATTTGAAATTGGTGGATGTGATATAAAGATTTAAATCAAATAAAAACAATTTGTTGGAATAAATATTCCACAATTGGACTGATTGCAAATGAATGAAATTAAATACTTAATTATTCGTTAATTGAAAATTTAGTGGAAATTAGAAAACATTAATGTTGTAGATCTTGAGTCCAAAGTTAATTTCATCCATCTAGCCTCAATGAATTGAATAATAGAATGAAAAGTAAATTAATTGGAATTATTTTAAATTAAATTATAATTTCTGAATGTAAGGAAAATGAAGGTTAACGCTGAAATTGATGAATGAATAAACATTAAATTGACATTTAAATTTGTTTAAATCATTGTAAATGATTGAGAAATATAAAAGTGATAAAATTTGTCAACTATATAATTGATAGATAAAAATTGGGTTTAACTAATTAATTAATTATTTAATTAATTAACTGGAAAATAGCCATTTTGGCCACTGACTTGGATTTCGATGAAACCAGTTTCTTCGGATCCGTATCGATGAATTATTGTAGGGCTTCAAGTTTCATAGAGATCGGACTTGTCGTTTGATCGTACGAACGTGAAACGCCTTGAAATCAATGAACCATGGCGGCTATGCATTCTGGAGGTGAACGCGACTGGGTCGCGCGGGTCCAGGGAGGTCGGCTTGATCGGTGGTGGCCACGGCATAGCCAGCGGCGGCATGTAGGCGGCAGATTGGGTGGACAACGTTTGATTTGGGTGCGTGTTCTGGTGACGTGCGTTAGGGCTCGAACGGGATATGAAGGGGAGGCCTGCTGTAGTCGTGTGTGACGTGGCCATGGAATAGGTAGTTTATTTTTTATTTTATTTTTAATTTATTCAAATTCCTATTTCAAATGTTTCAATACTCATAACTTCTGCATATGATATCCGTTTCACATGCAGTTTTATCCGCTAGGTTCGTATGGGAATTCTTAACATTTTGGCGCTTGTTTGGAGGAATTTGGAGGCTGTTCAATTTTTGGGTTTAAATTGAATTTAAATTTAAAAGGTGAGTGTTTTAACTCACTCACAACTTCTAAAAATTTTTATGTTTGTTAAATTACATTTTGTTGTGATTATGCATCTATTTACGACTTTTTCGTATATTTTTAATCATCATCTCAATTATTGCATTTATTTAAATTAAATCGTTATTTAATTTATTATTGAATATAACTGTTAGTAATTTCCCGTTATTTATTATATGCTCTATATTGATGTTATTATTTAAATTGGATGATAATTGTAATAAAATGGTTGACAATTGTTATTGGATGAATGGATGGTGTATTTCATATTGTTTTAAACGGCAAATTTGTCATGCACTCTGTTTCATTCGGGATTGCGGTTTGGAATGATATAACTATATTTTTATTTTAATTTACGGATTGAAATGATAAATATCTGTATCACTTGACAATAGGATAGAAAATTATATACAGGCACCTCGGTCTATATATAAAAATATTTTGAAGTGATTTTCTATGGTTTGGAAAGAAATATACGGTTTAATAAATATTAGTTTATGATATGATATAAATATTAATTTTTGATATGATATAAATATTAATTTTATATATATAGTTAAATTCTTGAATTTAAGCTATGTATAAGTTTGTTTAATAAAAATAAGTTTAATAATGGAATTTGTTTGTTTTACATCATATGGTTAAGTACCTGTTTAAGATATGGTATCCATAGAATTTTTAATGACTTAAATAAAAATTAAGTTGGAAAATAAATATGAAATTTGTTTGAATTGAATTATTTAAGAATTATACTCGAAAAAAATTTGATTTGAAATTTAAAATAAATTGAGATTTTAAAGGGTATGATTCTTATACTTGATTTGGTTTAGAGTGATTTAAATGAATATAAAGTTGATTTGAATGAATATATCAAGTTAATAAAATTGAAAGAATATCCAGTTGTTTGAAGTTAAAGGTTTTACTTAAATGATATTGGGTTTATTAAGTAAACATTTCAAATCTAAATAATAGTAATTGAAATTGATATGTGTGGAATTATCAAAGAATTAGTTTTGAAATGGTGGAATATTTAAAGCTTTGAAATATATGGAAATTTGAGATGGTTTATTTGAAGGTTTCAAATTGGAATTTGGAATTTATTTGTGAAATTAAAGAAGCTATTTTACTATATAAAGTAATTTAACATTTAAACCATTTAAGTATTTAAAGTTATGTATCAAAGCTATGGGTTTCAAGGAATATAGAGTTTAAAGTGCTATGATTTTTGGAAAAAGGATATGTTTTGAAATTTAAAATGATATCATATTGATTTGGGTTTTAAAACGGAAATGATATCGTATTTATATGGTTAGAAATGGATACTATATTCTAGTTTTGAAGAATAAATTATTTTGAAATGACCGTGGTGTTATAATAACGTTTGGTTGTTAAAGAGACCGGGATTGGAAGTTGTCATACTCTCTGCCAACTCCGAAAACCACTTTAACAACCGTGTACGCGGTGGAGATTCCAGAATGAAGTAGGATGGTGGCGGCGTTTCCTTTGAGGTAAATACGTGGACCCGACTCCCGTGAGTTGGCATAAGGTGGCTAAAACAGGAACGATCGACGGGTTAAGAAGGTAACCCATTTATCAAACACATCCCTTCGATATTCTACTCTGACTTTGGATTTATTCGATGGCCACTTTTGATTTCTTCGATTTGGGGGCATGGCTCTAGGTGGGCAGGTAAATGTGGCTATGCGTTACCACCGACCCAGAAGCGTAATTGGTATATCTACCCTGGCATTGCCTAGTTGTGCCGTGTCACCTACCCTAGCACGCCTTATACGATATTGTTTTTTAACCATACCTATGGAGTGCCCTCTGACGACGCCCAATACGGGGGAGATTACGGTACTGTATAGACTATGGGAATATAAAAGTGTGTTAAGGGCTATATGGGTAACCCCTTAACGCTATTTTCAGTATATTATACTTTACTTTAGACACTATTATAATAGCGTATATTACTACATAGTAGATAGTTTAACGGATCCTTAGGAGATGTGAATCCCGAACATCTCATAAGTTACTGCACTCATGTTAAACACTGGATAGGAGATGTCAAATCCCGTAAACATCTCTGACGGTTTATTGTTGATTTAACTTACATAAGATCTTTTAGTTCTGACTCGAGTGTTTTTTTTTTCAATTCGCTCGGGTCAGTCCGAGCATTACAGGATTTGAAGACTTTATTTTGGAGGACGAAGACGAAGATATTATTACTATTATCTATATATTTTCCACTACACCATTTAATTCCGCTGCATTAATTATTATTCTCTGGTATGTGCACTCTGATATGTATTGTATAAATATAATCAAATGTTTTGTAAAACAGTTTCATGAACTGTATATTTGATTATTATATTTTATCGTTCCGTTGCAAGATTCTATTTTCTTTTCTTCCTCTGCTTTTTCCTATTTACCCCACAACAATCCGCCCTTATGTATGGTTTAAGTTGACGTGTGTGGATTATCGTCGATTTAAAGCATACGGAAAGGCGGGGAGTTACATCTGGTATTAGAGCTTGGGTTTAGCGATAAACCTTTACTTTGTGGGGTTTTGACTCTTCATTAATAGGGTAGCAATACCCTATGATGAGTCGTTGATCGTATATATGAGAGAGAGAATTTTGTTAGTTTTATAAAAAGGTTTAATATTGTGTTAATTTGTTCCGTTTTATATTTATAAATTCTGGTTGATGCATGAGACGCTATGACATCAATAGGGATTTCTAAACACTTAATAGGACAGAGCGACATAATATTTGTTTTTAATAAAGGTGAATGAAATAATTTTGCATATTATATTTTCTATATATATAAAATAAATTTTTATAAATAATATATTTTGTTGTATTATATTGGTTGTTAGGTAATGAAATTTATAAATAATAGTCGAAATAAGATTGAAAATAAAATAAATGAAATTGAAAATTTAGAACTTAAGTTCCGGGCTTTTGAAAAATTCTTTCAAATAATTTTGGAATATAATAATATTGTTTATAAGTATTTTCTGATATAAATATTTCAATGTAATTTGAAAGAATTGCTATAAAGAAATTTTGAAAAGTAATAAGTTTTGTACTCCCCTCTCTGTCGCTGGAAAATAATTTCGGTGATGGCAGCCGCTCATCGACATTCATTTTCGAGTTTCGAAGTGGGAAGGCCACAGTAGTAGTTTTACTACAGATTTATTTTGATAAACAAATATAAATTTTAAATTGTTTTAAATATAATGGGATATATAAATTACAAGAATATGTTTATCTGTTATTTTAAAATGATTTTGAATAAAACCCGGTATTTAATTCTTAAGTTTCCGTTAATTAATAGTTTCAATTAAGTGCAGTAAAATGGAATATAACTAATTTATAAATTGGAACCTTTAATTAAAATAAGTGATTTAATGCTAAGTTATAAATGAGATTAAAAGAAAGTTGAAATTGTAATCTTATAAAACGAAAGATATAATTATTGAACCATTAATTAATTAAAAGAAATAAGACAAACTTGAATGATTTTAGTTACATTCTTAAAGACATATATATAACTTACCAGAAGATGTTAAAAGTTGAAATGTTAATAAAAAAATGTAATGGATATTATACAAGTAAAGATTTTGTAATAGGAAGGTTCAATGAAATTCTTTAATAAATAAGAATTTGGTATTGTAGTTGTTATAAACCTAAGTATAATTGAACTACTACTAATTAATATAATGGAAGGCAGGCAATGTAAGTGAGAATTTTAACTTAAGTAAATAAGTTGAAGTTATTTCTAAATAAATTGTAAGAAATAATTGTAAAATAAAAAGATAAATCATTATATGAAAGAAAAGAAATCAAACAACCAATGTATGAAATGAAATTAATAATAAGTAAATTTTATTTGTTGTTTGGAATGGTTGTTTGTTTTGGTTTATGGTAGTTGGGCAAGGATACTTTAAATTTGTTTGGAAGGTATGAATAATCTATTTAGTGTCACCTAAGACTGTTGAGTGAAGGGTACGCTTAGTAGTTTATTTTCCTTTTCGTACAATTTAAAGTTTTGAATCCGAACAACTATTTGTTTTGTTTGATATGAATGAATGATTGATGCGTGTTGATTTTATGGGATGGATGTTTGCTTGTTGCAAGTGATTGATGTTTGTATGGATTTGTTTGTTTGTGGTTGAAACCACTTTAAACATTTCGTTTTATATAATTTTTAACCTTTTTAGATTATATAAGTGAAATACAGGTTATGGAAGCAACTGCCACTGCTTTTGGCTTCATAATTTAAGCGTTATTGCTCGACAAATAGGTACATTTTCGAATTACGATTTATAGCGTTATTATTTTTCCCGTGTTGGGATATATATATTTTTTTGATAAAATATATGTTATATATTTTTATATTTTAATATTATATTTTCTCCCAAGCCTCTCCGTACAAAGGAGACTCTGCCGAAATTTTCCGTAAATTTTGGACTTAGAAAATATTTTGAAAATATTTTCCAAACCTTATTAATCTGAATATATAAAGATTTAATTGTTTATAAATCTATATATTTTTAAATTATTCTATTCTGTAAATTTATTGCTATGAATATAATGTTTTGAATGATATATATTGATTTATAAGTTCCTCTTTTACCTTCTTTTCCTTTTCGGGGACGAAAAGTTTTGAGTGGGGGAGAGTGTAACGACCCGCATATTTTCAATAATTAAAATTGTTAATTTAATAAGATTTTAAAAAAAATTATTGAAGGAAATAAAAATTTAGTGAATTATTAATGGAAATAATAACTTGGATAAGATTGGTAAGTTAATTTTTAATAACTTGAATGTAACAGTAAAAATGTAAGTTAATTGTAGTTATATTCTTATTGTAATAAAAGCATGTTACCACGACGAAATGATTTATTTGATTTAAAATCTTAATTAATGGGTGTATTAATTTATAATGGAATATAAAAGATAAATTAATAATTTAAAATGTTGACTTACTAATAAAACCTTATAATTTATAAATGGAATAATATTGAAAAAAATAAAATTTGTAGATGAATAATGAATAATAACTAGGGTGAAGGTAAATTTAAATTAGAAACGTAAACTTATTATAAGATAGTAATTGGTGTAATAGAAGCATGAGACCAAGTAAGTAAATTTATCGAGAATATTAAATATAAATGGATGTAGATTAATGGAATAAGGTTAACGCAAACTAATTTAGCGCAATCACTATTAATTGAAATCTATTGAAATAAATGGAATTAAATATTACGTTAGGGTGGATTTAAGGTAATATTTGGTAATAATATATTGTTGTGGTTTATGAATGAATTGATAATTAAAATTAAAGGTAGTGAGGTTAATATAAATAGACTATAAACAAGTTGAATGAAATCCCAATAAAGGAGGAAATGCAAATGCTATATTTGGCAAAGATTTCAGTACTAATGGAAATTATAGCTAATACACAATAAAGAAAGTAAGTTGAGTATATTTATGTAATTTAATGTAAAAACCAGCATTAAATATATTATTTGAAATTGGTGGATGTGATATAAAGATTTAAATCAAATAAAAACAATTTGTTGGAATAAACATTCCATAATTGGACTAATTGCAAATGAATGAAATTAAATATTTAATTATTCGTTAATTGAAAATTTAGTTGAAATTAGAGAATATTAATGTTGTAGATCTTGAGTCCAAAGTTAATTTCATCCATCTAGCCTCAATGAATTGAATAATAGAATGAAAAGTAAATTAATTGGAACTAAATTGTAAATTAAATTATAATTTCTAAATGTAAGGAAAATGAAAGTTAACGCTGAAATTGATGAATGAATCAACGTTAAATTGACATTTAAATTTGTTTAAATCATTGTAAATGATTGAGAAATATAAAAGTGATAAAATTTGTCAATTACATAATTGAAAGTTAAAAATTGGGTTTAATTAATTAATTAACTGGAAAATAGCCATTTTGGCCACTGACTTGGATTTTGACGAAATCAGTTTCTTCGGATCCGTATCGATGAATTATTGTAAAATTTCAAGTTTCGTAGCGGTCGGACTTGTCATTTGATCATATGAACGTGAAACGCTTTAAAATCAAATCAATTGAAATCAATTTGAAAAATATTGATTTTAGCATAACTTCTTCATACGATGGAATTTGGATGTGAAACCCTTTCCATTGCATTTAAAATATTTTAAAACATCTATTTTGATACATGGGTTGACCCAATTTTGTTTCGGAGTCAGAATGGGCTTTTTGGGCCACTTTGTCGTTAGCGCGTATACTCAAATCGTGTCCATCTATTCTGTTTCAACCCTACCTATAATACCCGGTTATAAAACCTAGCCTACTTCTATTTCTCATTTTTCTGCACGTACATTTCAACTATCTCTCCTCCTCACTGGCAGATAAATGAAATCTAGATCCAAACACAAATCAAATTCAAATCCAAAGAAAAATTTCAAACTCCTCAAAAAAATTCAGAAAAAATATATATCGAAGCTCTTGATGCACGCATCTCAGATCTGCAGTCCGTTTCTCGATTTAAGTTTGTGGGTGGCCAGAAATTGAAGGTTTATCCTCGGCCATCCATGGCGTCGAAATCATTTTTGGCCTGATCGATGAATCAAGGTTACTGGGTCGAAGAGAGTCTCAAGCGGAGTACATCGGCATAGGTAGCACGTCGATTTGACGGCTGGATGATCGCGAAAAATTGCATTAGGAGTATGTAAACCATGGCGGCTGTGCATTCTGGGGGTGAACGTGACTGGGTTGCGTGGCTGCGCGTGTGTCCAGGGAGGTCGGTGTGATCGGTGGTGACCATGGCATAGCCAGCGGCAGCGTGTAGGCGGCAGATTGGGTGGTCAACGTTAGATTTGGGTGCATGTTCTGGTGACGTGCGTTAGGGCTCGAACGCGATATGGAGGGGGGGCCTGCTGTAGTCGTGTGTGAAGTGACCGTGGAGTAGGTAGTTTATTTTATTTTTTAATTTATTTTATTTTTTTAATTTATTCAAATTCCTATTTCAAATGTTTCAATACGCATAACTTCTGCATACGACATCCGTTTCACGCGCGGTTTTCTCCGCTAGGTTCGTATGGGAATTCCAGACATTCTGGCTCTAGTTTGGAAGAATTTGGAGACTGTTCAATTTTTGGGTTTAAATTGAATTTAAATTCAAAAGGTGAGTGTTTTAACCCACTTACAACTTCTAAAATTTCTTATGTTTATTAAATTAAATTTTGTTGTGATTATGCATCTATTTGCGACTTTTTCGTATATTTTTAATCATCATCTCAGTTATTGCATTTGTTTAAATTAAATCGTTATTTAATTTATTATTGAATATAACTATTAGTAGTTTCCCGTTATTTATTATATGCTCTATATTGACGTTATTGTTTAAATTGGATGATGATTGTAATAAAATGATTGATAATTGTTATTGGATGAATGGATGTTGTATTTCATATTGTTTTAAACTACAAATTTGTCATGCACTTTATTTCATTCGGGATTGCGGTTTGGAATGATATAACCATATTTTTATTTTAAATTACGGATTGAAATGATAAATATCCGTATCACTTGACCATAGGATAGAAAATTATATACAGGCACCGCGGTCTATATATTAAAATATTTTGAAGTGATTTTCTATGGTTTGGAAAGAAATATACGGTTTAATAAATATTAATTTTTGATATGATATAAATATTAATTTTATATATAGAGTTAAATTCTTGAATTTAAGCTATGTATAAGTTTATTTAATAAAAATAAGTGTAATAATGTAATTTGTTTGTTTTATATCATATGGTTAAGTACCTGTTTATGATATGGTATATATAGAGTTTTTAATGTCTTAAATAAAAATTAAGTTGGAAAATAAATATGAAATTTGTTTGAATTGAATTATTTAAGAATTATACTCGAAAAAATTTGATTTGAAATTTAAAATAAATTGAGATTTTAAAAGGTATGATTCTTATAACTTAATTTGGTTTAGAGTGATTTAAATGAATATAAATTTGATTTAAATGAATATATCAAGTTAATAAAATTGAAAGAATATCCAGTTGTTTGAAGTTAAAGGTTTTACTTAAATGATATTGGGTTTACTAAGTAAATATTTCAAATCTAAATAATAGTAATTGAAATTGATATGTGTGGAATTATCAAAGAATTAGTTTTGAAATGGTGGAATATTTAAAGCTTTGAAATATATGAAAATTTGACATGGTTTATTTGAAGGTTTCAAATCGGAATTTGGAATTTATTTGTGAAATTAAAGAAGTTATTTTACTATATAAAGTAATTTAACATTTAAACCATTTAAGTATTTAAAGTTATGTTTCAAAGCTATGGGTTTCAAGGAATATAGAGTTGAAGTGCTATGATTTTGGAAGAAGGATATGTTTTGAAATTTAAAATGATATCATATTGATTTGTGTTTTAAAACGGAAATGATATCATATTGATTTGGCATAAGGTGGCTAAAACAGGGGCGATCGACGGGTTAAGAAGGTAGCCCCTTTTATTGGACACATCCCTTCGATATTCTACTCTGCTTTGGATTTATTCGGTGGCCACTTTTGATTTCTTTGATTTGGGGGTGTGGCTCGATGTGGGCGGTAGCTGAGGCTATGCGTTACCACCGACCCGGAAGCGTAATTGGTATATCTATCCTGGCATTTCCTAGTTGTACCGTGTCACCTACCCTAGCACGCCCCTATACGATTTTGTTTTGTACCATACCTGTGGAGCGCCCTCTGAAGACGCCCAGTACGGGGGAGATTACGGTACTGTATAGACTATGGGAATATAAAAGTGTGTTAAGGGCTATATGGGTAACCACTTAATGCTATTTTCAGTATATTATACTTTACTTTAGACACTGTTATAAAAGCGTATATTACTAGATAGTAGATAGTTTAACGGATCCTTAGGAGATGTGAATCCCGAACATCTCATAAGTTACTGCACTCACGTTAGACACTGGATAGGAGATGTAAAATCCCGTAAACATCTCTAATGTCGTTCCACTTATATTATTTATTGTTAATTTAACTTACATAAGATCTTTCAGTTATGACTTGAATGTATTGTTTTTCAATTCACATGGGTCAGTCCGAGCATTACAGGATTTGAAGACTTTATTTTGGAGGACGAAGACGAAGATATTATTATTATCTATTATATTTTCCACTATGCCATTTAATTCTGCTGCATTGATTATTATTCTCTGGTATGTGTACTCTGATATGTATTGTATAAATATAATCAAATGTTTTGTAAAATAGCTTCATGAACTGTATATTTGATTATTATATTTTATCATTCCGCTGCAAGATTCTATTTTGTTTTTTTTCTTCCTCTGCTTTTTCCTATTTACCCCATAACAATCCGCCCTTCTGTATGGTTTAAGTCTGACGTGTGTGGTTTATCGTCGATTTAAAGCATACAGATAGGCGGGGCTTTACAATTTTTCAAACATTTTGAAATTTTTGATTATATATATGTTTATAACATACGTATAACTTATTTTAATTTTAAAATCTTACAACTTATTTTTGAACAATATTAAAAATTAGCCCAAGTCCTAATTCAAGTTGGGCCTTTCTATTTAGGCAGCATTTGGGCTCGCATATCTGTTTTGGCCAAGTTGGTTGCCAGGTAGAGCAGAGTACTAGATTGTCCAAACCCAATCTTAGAAACTACCTTTCTAGACAGCCTATTAACTGGGCTATGAGCATAATTAATTAATCATAACGTGGCTAATTTAGACTGCATTGACTATTGGGCTTGGGCTTTTATACTATTGTTCGAACTGGGACATCTCGCAACGGAAATTATAGATGAATTTCAATTTGTTTACCTTAATGGATCTTTGTCAGGCCTACGAAGTCTAATTTATTTATAACATTTCTAAATTTTATTTGAATAAAATCTTTTATTTTATTTGAATTTATAAATTGATAGTTTTGTTAATATATATATATATATATATATATATATATATATTTGTACGTGTGTATCGTATACTTATATATGTGTATGAGCGCAGTTGTAATATATCAACTCATGCAAGTATAACATGCCCATGTACAAATGTTGTAACATATATCGCAACAAACACGTTAGCTCACCCAATATGCAAGTGTATATTGTTAAAATATATGTATGCATATAAGCTATTATTTATATAATTACTGGAAGAAAAAAAAGTATGTGGTTAGGTTAAATAATTATATATATGTATATATTATATTTAAAATATATTAATAAATATTTGTATATATAGTGTCTTATAATTAATATGTTAATATTATGTATACGCATAATATTATAATATATTAATTTAAATATGTATGTGTTATTTAAAGTATTAAAATATACATTTATATTTTATAAGCCTTGAATAATATGTGTTTACTTATATATAATAATAATAGAATAATTCAGGTATTTAAACATAAATATATATTTATAATAAGTGTACATACACATATATATATATATTAATAACATTATTCAAGATAAAACGATTTACCTATTTTATTTCCAGGTCATGTGCACAAAAATAATTATTTTTTATTTTAATTTCAAAATGCATTTTTAATTAAATATTCAATAAAAATTATATGAATATTAATCAAAAATAATTTTAGAATTTTTGTTTCAAATTTTAAAATTCCAGAAATTCCTAATTGGTATTCTATGGCATTAAGAATTTTTCCACGGGTTTTTTAGCTCAAATTTATTTTAATAATTTATCTATTTAGGACCGTTTTTAAAGAATTAAATTTTAAAAATAAAAGAAATGATTTTTTTATTTATTTTTAGTAAAAAGCTTATCTGGTTTTAATATAATTTTATAAAGTTTAAAAATATTTTTTCATGATATTTTTTAATTAACATAATTTATTAATAAAGTACATTAATTTAAATGATAGTAAATAATACTAAAATATTTATAAAAAATTATTTTTTTGCTGCCAAAAATTAATATTACTATAATACACTCTAAATAAAACTATCGACTAATTTTAACAATGATATATTATTGCAACTAATTATAAGATCAGGGTGTGTGTGTGTGTATAATTAAATTATATATATATATATTAATTTTATAAAATTAATAATTATATATTTTATATGGATGCACTCACCTGAAATATATGATTAAAAAATTATTGAGCATAAACATATACATGCGTATAACCAAATTAATTTGTAATGACATTGCTTGCATATCAGAAATGTCACCTTACGAACAATATAAGATACATATACATATATGATAAATCATAATGATAATAATTATTAACTATAGAATCATACCTTAATCCTAAAGCCTTGAACTGCACCTTGAAAAGAAAGATCTCTTCTTTGAAACCTTTCTCGATTCAGTAGATTGTTAGTTCTTGAACCATCGACCTTTAGCTACCGAATAATATTCGAATCTAACTTGATTTGAGTTTGTATCGATGGAGAGGCATGGGTACGAATGCGTCGAATAAAGAAGGAAAGAGGAAGTAGCTAATGACCTAATCTAATTTGGGTTGGGGATGCATAAATAGTGGATAGAAGAGAGAAAAGAGAGGATTTCATCTCAAACTAATTCCCCCTCAAACCAAGCCATCCAAAATCAAGCCCCCATGCACCATAATCAAGCCGCCTATGCCATGTATGTGCTACTGGAATAACAAGCCCTATGATGGGCCTTAAACCCATTGAAGTCCATATAAAAATGTTATGTAATTTAATCCAATTTAATCGCTTATCGATGCCATATATCGATTGATATGTCTATAACTATTATAAATATATTTTAATATTTATTTCTCGAATCATAATCAAATTTTATAACTAATATTTCATAAATATTAGTTAATTTAACTAACTTACAATAATTGTAAACCAATTAAATCGTTTGGTCAAAGAAGAATTCATCGTTTCGGTTATGTGACTCACAGGTGTAAAAAATTTCAGTGATTAATATCAAACTATTCAAATATTAACATTCACACATCACTTAGTAGCTGATATGACATTTTGGTCGAATTTATCGCTTACTTGGTTCCAGTAAAAATCCAATTCCACTTTATCAAGCTTTACTCGGTTATGACTTTTATTTACATCAATTCTCTTCGTTAAAAACCATATCACTTTGAACTTATGGAATTTGGTATTTTTCAAAATTCCAATATCATTAATATTCAACTCTATAGTCTAAACACAAAGATATTGTTCAATAATAACATTTTTTATCAACCGATTTTCTTTGGCGGGAGACTTTACTTTGAGTTGACTTGAGTTGTCCATGATATTAACTCCATATAACTGAGAAGATGAATCATCTCTTGAATACTGCTTCACTTTCAATACTTCCACTCAATCCAATTATAGTCACTTGATGGATGTCGTGCCATGATTTGACTAATCAAAGCCGAGCTTTTAAATCGAAGATCGATGGTATTCTCAAGTCGAGAGAACATCATAAATTAGTCACATCGACATTTTTTGTTTGACCTTAGTTATATAAATAAACAGAAAACTATCGAGTGGGTCATTCTATAGTTATCCAATAACTATTTGTACATAACCCATAAGTGCCCCGTAGCAGTCAAGAGTAATACACTTTCTAATATTTGGATGTCGTTATGTAATCTAGTCTCAACGGATACATCGTTATTCAATCTCAATGTTTCATGACTAGGGACAGATTTTTTTAAGTAAAAGTCGCGTAACATCTCAACAAAAAAGAATGACGGTCATCGCGTATGATACGCCATCGGGACAACAAAGGAACACCAATTCCATGTGTATATATGTATATGTGTATGTGTGTGTATACCAAAATATAACGTCATGTAATCAAATACGCTTATCATAAACAAAGACCGATATCTTATCATTGTTTGTCCATCGGATGGTCACTACTGAAAAGACCAATAATACGTATGGCCACTAATAAAAGGCCAATATAATGTATGTTAGTATTATTAATATCAAATTAACGCATGGTACAGTTACAATCATAAGATCGATACCATTCTTCTAACATATCTACCCCAAGGTCAAATCCAAGGGACATAACAAACTCTGCTCAATCGTACAAAGCTAACTAAATGTGATCTTGCAATCAATCTCTGCATTAATATCGTGTCGGATCATCAGTGACAGCACATAGATCATTATAAATTACGTCTGAATCTCGGTCTTTTCCTTGCAACCCACTTTTTGAGTAGCCCAAAGCCTTTTGAAGCAGTGCCAGGATCCCACTACTCGAACCGATACTCTCTCAAGCAAGTTAGCGCACCTGATGGTCGCTATGGCTACATGAGATTGCTTAATATGGCTTGTATACACACACAGACATTCCTATATGTGTATACAACTATTTACGCAAGTAAATAAATATTATCAACAGCCCATACTAGTCAACAATTCTAATTGCAATACAAGAATTGTATTGATTACTGTATAACTTCAAATACATGTGTACATATGCTTGCCCATATACATACACATATATTTAAATAATGATTTGATTATTTGATAATTGAATCTTACTTATATTTATCAAATCTTTTTTATTAAGTTCAATATAATTTTCTATAAAATCATTTAATTATTTTATAAAATCATTTAATTATTTTATAAAACACAAAATTAGCTAACAAATCATTTTAAGCTCTTAATACTTAACTTTTTCATCAAGAATTTAGTACCATTTTATTATTTATTTATAAAACCATATAAACAGTTTATAAAATACTTCCTTCCTACTATGTTATAAAATCTTATACGGTTATAAAATACTTCTTTTGTATTATTTTATGAAATCTCATAATTTCATTAAATACTTCTTCTGTATTATTTTGAAAAATCTCGTACTTTTATAAAATACTATTTTTATATTACTTTATAAAATCTCATACTTTTATAAAATATACCATTTATGCTATTTTATAAAATCTTGTTCTATTTTATATATATATGACTATTATTTTGTAAAATATCATCCTATTTTATAAAATATATCTTTCACTTGTAAAATTATTTCCTAACTTCGGTAATATTTATAAGTACTAGTTATCCTTCATTAAGCTCTAATCACTTTAATAATAAGTGTAGAGCTCTTAAGTAGCTTCATTAGCTTACTAACTTTGCTTTATAAAATATTCCATTTTTTTATAAAATCATTTCTTCTTTTAAATAACATTTTAAATACTAATTAAGCTTCAATAGGCCTTTAATCACTTTAATAATAAGTGTAGACTCATAACCCACATGATTAGCTTACTAACTTTTCTAAACATCATTCAAATGGTTTGATTAATATTTTCTAATAACATCCACATCGTTATACTATTTAATTAATCTTAAATCAAATCATAGCTCACACGATCATCGTATTATCCCCAAATCAATTCTAGGGCTTACTAACTTTGCAGAACATGTTCTTTAAGTTTCAATAAATAATGTAATAATCTAAACATGTTTAAGGCATAACATAAGCTAGCTTATATTACCATCATTCTCCAAATCATTCCATATCACTTCATAATCATAAATAAATAAATGGAGTATAACAGGTAAATTAAGTAAGAGAATCTTCCCACTCACCTTCTTCTTCACCAAATCCAACTCTAAATTTCCAAAACCCAATTTAAGCTCTCTTTAATTTTGAAATTTCAACCCAAATACCAATTCATACCAATTCCTTTCAGGGGTTCTGTAGAGAATAGGAAGAGAGGAATTGTTGTTATTTTTTTGAAGAATTTAGAAATTTTATTTTACCTTGAATTAGTGATGTAAAGAAAGGGGATTAAGGGGAGATTAGGGAAGAGATTAGAGAAGAGAAGGAGGAAAGTAATATAGAATGAAAATTGGAAATGAAATAAAAAGGGGTTAGCTACATATAAGCAAGTAATGGGCTAAGCCTAAGTTCATTTCTTCTCTAGGAAATCATTATTCACACAAAAAATGTATTGACTCCAAACATAGTTTAGTTTATACTCATTTTTCTCACATTGGAAGATCAATCTCAACTACAGGTTTCAAGAGACCCAATTCATGCATGTCTAAAAAATCAAGAATAATGGCATTCCGTTGATTAAGGATTAAATATTTAAATAAATCATTTAAATATTCATTCGCTAAAATATGGGGTGTTACATTCTCTCTTTCCTAAAAGAATTTCATCTATGAAATTCCTATCAGTACGAGGAGGTTATAGTACAATCCAAAGACTATCAAGTCTAAACCTTGGAAAGCTCTAGCAGTACTTCCCTTACACATTAAACATTATAGAAATTTCAAAATTAAAGCACATCTCACATTTATAAAATATGCAATAACCTATGTTATCCCACGTTTCCTAGAGAAACATACATCTGTTTAAGAAAACTTCTCACCGTTTAAATGCAAATCCCAATCATTAAACATGTAGATAACAATATTTCAATGCCTATGCACTTACTTGTACTATTTAAAGAGGATCATACACCAATTTAATAGCAATGCATAATCAAAACGTGTATACTTTCAATATAGTAACCAATACTATCATAACCACACATGACTAAGAATTAGAGAATAACCTCAAATAAGTCAGTATCTAAGTGTATTGTAAACTCCGAGTTACGTCAAAATGCAATCAACTCGTATAGATATCATCTCGACCTCTAAAATGGCATTGGGTAATATGTGATCTATCCTAAATAGCTATCGCTATCTCTCTCCGAACATATTATAATAGGTAATTACAATTGGCATACAAGCGACAATTAGTAACAATGATCGACAAAAATCAATCAAAACAAAGAAAGTAATAACAATCAATCTATCAACCCAAAATCAGCAATAAATTAACAAGTAATGATAAGCAATGACAAGCAATATCAGACAACAACAATCAATAACAAATGACAAGGAAAGTGTAATTAATAAAAATCAATCACGGTCAACCCAAAAAGCCAAGCGAGCAATAAAATCAACAATCAACCAATCCATCATAAACAAACACAATAATCAATCATCAAGCAACAACAAAGAACAATAAATAATAGCAAGCAATAGAAAACAACAACAAACAATAGCAAGCAATAATAAACAACAAACAATAATCCACCAACATATAAAAAACAACGAAATATAATAAAGAGTATATACCGACATGCACGGTGGCCAATAATAGTCTGAACGTGCATTTCAAACCATAAACTCTATTGGGTTTTTTCTACTTCAAAGATGGATAAAATACTTAATTGGTGTAACTCCTTACATCAATACAGTACGCGAAAGACTATTACTACCCCCATTATAAAATGGAGAAAACTTTACTAATTAAATCATTATCAAATAAAGTTTAAGAATGCTTAGGCCCACTCGGGCTCAAACTTACCTCAACTACACCATGTTAATAAGGGAAATATAGCAAGGGTATTACGACGCTTGCCTAGGCAAGTATCATGCTGCCACTTAGAAGAGTATCCGAATTTCCATAAAACTAGTCAAGAAGTCCATCCCAAACTATTCCAAACAACCTTAACTAAACTATAATTATAATTTACAATGACTAAGAATTACCCAAAATGACATGATGCCCGTTCCAACACTTTGTTTGCTTCCAAGATTCGCTAATTTGATTAGGATCGGCCACCACACTCTTCTAGTGTGACTTTTGTCCTGGTTCCTTGATCCAACTACTGAAATTCCTTCACACGATAAGAGACGCTCTTCAAAAATCTCTCAGCCATCAAAAGGATCTAATTCAAGTTCTCTTCTCTAAGATCAAGTTAAAAACTCATTCTCAACTGGTGCATTACCTAGGAACCTTACACTCAAACTAAGGATTGGAAATTGGTGAGTGAGTTGACTGATCCTTAGAAAATACCTTTTTAGCATAAGGGATTACTCCCATCGCCTAAGGTTTATAAACACAAGGAAAAAAAATTAATACATGAATGAATCCATGCAAAGTGTTAATAATTCACCCACTTGACCTTTGCGCATTATTGGGCAACCATCGAATTCTACTTTGACAAAAATCCAAGCTGCACTTCATCGACCGACTCCACTCAACTTGAAAACTCATACATCAGGTTAGAATAATAGTACTCCTGGCAGTTATACCACCTTCAACACCCATCGCCACTGCACGTGTAAACCGTCTACCCATCATGACAGCCTAATGAAGATATCTTTGCTACTAGCAATATGAATAAATCGAAGTTCAAAAGACAAGTGGTGTAAGCAATACTATATAGTAGAAAAACATAAGTACAACCTTTCAATGTATCTCCCTCTACTAGTTTGTTTAACTCAAACTAGTTTACTTACCCCTAAGTATTGAACTTAGGATTTGATACCAAATATAATAACCTATCCTTCATAATATCCAAAAATCAACGCCTCATATCAGTGCCTAACTTTCAAATGCCACAAAAGACAGCTTGTCGAGAAAAGAAAGAAAGAAAAAGAAACAAAACATAATATCCAAGTATAATAACGTAATCTCACATCGGAACGATAACATATAATATACCAAATATATATTACATGAACCAGATGAACAATATGTAAGAGACTATACTGGCAGAAGAAACTGAAAAATTAATATAAATACTAAGAGTCGGAATAATATTTTTGATACAATAATCTCATACACAAATAACATCTACCATGTACTACTGAAATATCAAGTAGATAAATATCCTAGTATCGTCTTTGCCTTCAAAGCTCTAGCTGCACCACTCCAGTAGTGTAACCTTAAAAACGCCTAACATATAAACTACTCAATTGAGTACCCAAAAGTGATCATTACATAAATAGATAAAGACACAATGAGGGTCAAACATAAAGTCTAGAGCGAGGGGAACTATCTTAAAATAATGTATACTAAAACTATTTACAATAAACAAGAATAACTTAGGCACAGTCGATCCTTTCCGCAATCGTGGCTTGGGGGTAATCAGAACTAACCATAAACAAGTAAGGTAAACCTATCCAAAAGATAGGAAATTATACCATAACCTTCTCTTCTTCTATAATCAATGAGTCAATGTAATTAATATAATGCGACTGAAACGTAAAACATATTATGATAAAGGTAACACAACATCTGATCATAGTATAAGTCTATCTTGAAGTACATAATGATAAATGTAGCAACCACAACAACATCCAACTAATAACACGCAACGACATAACAATGGAAGATAATTAAGGAATAAAATTTAATACCCATCATAAATGAAGGGTAGAGTCAACTATGGGCATCTATCGCAATCCAATGATTCCCTTTAAGAGTTTAAGATATATAGAGTCAATACCGAACTGTACCATAGACCTCGAGCCTTATCTTGATAGTAGGTTCTCGTGTAGGCCCCAGCGCACCCTTTGAAGCAAGAATGGGTGATATCTGACTTACTCTATATACTCGAAACCTAGTCCTAATAATAAGTAGAGCCACTGTACCCACTGATGTAAGTATTAGTGGTTTTCATTCTACTTTAAATACCTAAGACCTTTGAAAATCAAACCGTACCCTCTGAAGTAAGCGTAAGTGTTATATGATCCGTAGTAGATGATTGTCATCATCCCCATCTAGGACATTAAGGATTTATTAGCAAATTTTTACAACGTCTCAGTAAAAAAGAATAATGATCATCCCATATAAAACGCCATTAGGACCACAAAGGAACATCGATTCCATACATACATACATACGTACATACATACATACATATATAAATATAAATATAAATATATATATATCAATATATAACATCATGTAGTTAAAGATGCCACTCATAAATGAAGACAAATATCTCATCATCAATTGTCTATATGGATGGTCACTACTGAAAGGCCAATAATATGTATGGCCACTGATATAAGGCTAATAAGACATATAATTACTAATATTATATCAATGCAGGGTACAGTCATAATAATAAGACTGTTACCATTCTTAAACATATCTACCCCAAGGTCAAAACCAAGGGGCATGGACTAACTCCACTCATTCATACACAATCAAAAAACGTGATTGTGTAATCAATCACGACATTGATATCATGTCCGACGATCATTGACCGCACATATATCACTATACATTACATCCGAATCTTGAGCTTCGCCTTGCATCCCACTTTCCCGGGTAGCCCGAACCCTTTCCAAATCTGTGCCAAAACCCCACAAAGAACCACACTCAAATGGCAAAAGAAATTCCTGGAAGACATTCTTTACCTAGGGGAACAGTCGATTTGTCGACCGAGGACCCTTTTTAGTCGACTGGTCTCAGTCGACTGAATACTCTTCCCAGTCAACTAAGCTAGTTAACTAAGCTAAGCATCCCTAGACTTATGTTTGAGTCTTCCCCATCTGGGTTGATTATCAACCACTTTCAATTGACTTAATTTCTTCATTAATCGACCCAAAATTCAAGGTTCTAGATAGTGAGCCTAGAGTAGGTGTGATCCTCTTGAGCAATCACTGATTAACGCGCAATTACCTCCAACTCTTCGCCTGATGAGTTACCTGGCTCCCATGGTCTACCATTGCCACATATGACCTCTTTCTAAGTTCATTAGTTGATGTTTTGGAATTGATTTCTTAAGTATTCGAGATCCTATTTCGATACAAATTCTGATCTTTTATGTACAGAGTCTCATCGAGACAATTTCAAAGTCCCAAGCTGCTCTAACACATCCAAATGAACTCAATCTCACCTTATGTGATGCTCACATATGTGCCGATACACACGCTCGTGCATTATATGCACATATGTATACGCAAACATGAAAAAATTTCACAATTCACATTTCGAGCTTCACCAGATTGATTACTCGACCTGGTACTCTCTCATGCAACTTAGCACACCTAGGTGATCGCTATGGCCACATGAGATTGCTCTATATGTCTTTGTACGTGGAAATTTCCCAAGGTGTATACAACTATTTGCATAAGTAAAAGAACATTATCAACAATCCAAACTATTTAACAATTCTAATTGCGATACAAGCATTGTATTGATTACTATATAACTTCAAATATAAGTATACGTATATTCTTTCGTTTATATATACATGCATGTGTATTTAAATAACAATTCGATTATTTGATAATCGAATCTTGATTTTATTTATCAAATATTTTTTATTAAAGTTCAATTTCAATTTTTACTATTTTATAAAATCATTCCATTATTTTATAAAATACAAAACTAGCTTACAAATTGTTTTAAGCACTTATAAGACTTAATTGCTTTATTAATAATTAAATATCCATATTGTAGTTACTTTATAAGACCATGTAATCACTTTATAAAACAATTCCTTCCTGCTATGTTATAAAATATCATACTTTTATAAAATTCTTCTTTTTTATTCTTTTATGAAATCTCATATTTTCATAAAATACCATATTATTTTTATAAATATCATGCTTTTATGAAGTATATCATTTACACTATTTTATAACATATCATTCTCTTTTATAAAATATATCTTTATAATTATTTTATAAAGTCTCATTTAATTTTATAAAATGTAACTTTCACTTATAAAATTATTTCCTGACTTCAATAATATTTATAAGTATTGAAGCTTCTTTAAGCCTCTAACTTTAATAATAGGTACAGAGCTCTTAACTTATTAAATTGGCTTGCTAACTTCATTTTATAAAATAGGCCGTGCTTTTATAAAATCATTTCTTCTTTTAAGTAATATTTATAAATACTAATTAAGCGTTAATAAACCTCTAATCACTTTAATAATAGGTACAGAGCTCCAACTCATTAGCTAGCTTACTAACTGTTCTAGACAATATTACAATGGTTTAATTAATATTTTCTAATATCGTGCACATCATTATACTATTTAGTTAATTATAATCAAACCCTAGCATCACAATGATCATCCAATTAGCCCCAAATCAATTCTAGGGCTTATTTACTTCTCAAAACACGGTCTTTAAGGTTTCTAAAATATAATGCGATGATCTAAACATGTTTAAGGCAAAGACATAAGCCTAGTTATATTACTATCATTCTCCAGATCATTTTATATCATTTCATAATCACAAATAAACAAATAAATAAAGTATAACATGTAAATTAAGTAAGAGAATCATCCCACTCATCTACCCCTTTCCCAAATCCAACTCTAAATCATCAAAATCCAACTTTAGCTCTCATTAATTTTGATATCTCAACCCAAACTCCAATTTATGCCAATTCCTTTATGGGTTTCTTAAAGAATAGAAAGAGTGGAATTATAGTTATTTTTTCATGAATTTAGGAATTTTGTTTTTCGTTGGATTAGTGATTTAAAGAAAGGGGATTAAAGGGAGATTATGGAAGAAAGTAGAGAAGAAAAGGAGAAAAGTAATATAGAATGAAAAATGGAAATGATATAAAGAAGGGGTTAGCTACATATAGGCAAGTAATGGGCCAAGCCCAAGTTTCATTTCTTCTCTAGAAAATCACTATTCACACTAAAAATTCATTGACTTCAAACACATTCGACTTTATACTCTTTTTTCTCTCATCGAAAAAGCGGTCTAACTACAGATGTATTGAGACCTAATCCATCATTCTTTCAAAAATCGAGTATAGCGGGCGTTTTGTCGATTAACGGTTGAATATTTTAATCAATCATTTAAATATTGAGCTGTTAAAATTGATGGGTGTTACATGTAGGAAATAGAAATATTATTTAATCTTGTATAAAACCGAAGAATATCATGATTTATGTAATCCATATTTGGTGACTATAATAGATGTCTACCTTATTTTGAGCACTTATGCTTATAAATTTGGTAACTTTATTGATTTAGTTTAAAAGGAAACTAGGCAAATCAGCCTTTTTACGTAATGTTACTAAAGTGGGTGCTAAGAATCTTTGATTTAGTGGATGCAGCAGAAAACTATAGGGATTAAAGCGGACCTACTACTCGATAGCATTATATTGAAAAAGTATAGCGGTCGAAGAGCGTTGTGCACTATAGCGGAGATTTGCAAGGCCTCGGCAATGCTTTAACTATAAAGGTCATGACATAAACAGACAAAGACAAAACAAAGGTTAGACTTAAAGCTTGATATGAGAGGAACTATCTTAAAATACTATATATAAACTATATGGGAATGAACAGGAAACTACTAAGGTACAACGGCCATCTCCAAGAATATGGCTCAAGGTTAATCCAAACTATCCATAAAACAAGTACAATAAACCTTTCCCATAAGATATAAGATCATACATTAACCTGCTCTTCTCCTTTCATCCACTGATCATCCTAGCTAACATAATGTCATTGACATATATAAATATGCTGTGATATAAATAGCCCAATACATAAGTCAAGAGATAATCGGAATATCATAATATAAGTCTGTCACGAAGCAAATAATAATAGTATTAACATCGTAATATAACATACACAATCACAACAATAAGAGACAAACATAGAATATAAATTAATACCCATCATTAATGATAAACAAAGTCCCCTATGGATACCTAACATAATCCAGTGAGTCTCATTGAGGGTCAAAAGCAAATAGGTCAATACCAAGTTGTACCATAGACCTTATGTGATCAGATTCGTGTAGATCTCACAGTGTCCCTTATCGAGCATATATGATATACGACCCACTCCACATATTTGAAAGCTACATGGATCTCACTATGTCCCTCATCGAGCATAGGTGAAATATATCCCATATATGGATCTCACTGCATTCCTCATTAAGCATATGTGAAATCTAACCTACTTGTTGATGATCATCGCCATCTCCCTCTTTCAAGTTATCATGGATTTCTCGGCTAACTTATGTGCGCCTATATCAAAATGAGAACGACTATCTCAACCCATATAATATGCTTCGGGACCACAAGGAACACCGTCGTCACATCGATATATGTATATATAAAATATAACATCACGTAATCATATATGCTATCATAAACGTAAACCAATATCATGTCATCATTAACCTATATGTATGGCTAATACCAAAAGGCTAATAATATGTAAGGTCGCTAATATAAGGCCAATACTATGTAAGGTCACTAATATAAGATCAATAATAGGTACAATAACTAATATAATACCAACACCATTCGTTAAAACATATATACCCAAGGCTAAAGCCAAGGGGTACAGACTTACTTTGTTTGATCATGCAAGCTCATCAGATGTGATCATGCAACAAATCACCATACCAATCTCATGCCCAATCATTATTGATCGCTATTGCTTGCATAAACTTCACTTATGTAGCCATTTGAATCCTAAGCTTTGCCTTGCACCCCACTTCCTCAAGTAGCCAAATGCCACCCCAAAGCCCTGCATCGACTCGCATCTAGAATTAGGGGAAAGCACTTGCGATTTGCGTACTGCCTGGGCACACTATATAGGCACACGCACCGTTGTTGCTCCAGTGGTATAGCTACCGGTGGAATAGTGGTATCCTGTTCTTGGCAGTAAGCCTGAAGCAAGCACAACTATCCACAACGATCGCCGATTCGAGCTCTGATCGCTCCGTCGCTTCACTTGATGGATCACCGAGCTGCTCTAGCCTTCGTCTACCCTATCAGACCTCTTTCGGAGCCTATTATTTGATGATTTAGATGTGGTCTCTTATGTTTTTGAAAACCAATTTCAATATTTCTTTGCAAACGTAGAGTTCAGCCAGTGAATTTAGCGACCAACCTCCTTTATCATACCAAAATGGACTCAACCGGCCTTTATACCTTATATGTTTCTTACGCGTCTATTAATGCGCCGACTTATGAATGCCTATGCAAACACGTACACACAAACACTCATTTACTATATAAACAAAATTTCGGGATTCACTAGGGAAATTTCTAGACCAAGTATTCTATCACACAATATAGCATACCCGATAGTCACTATGGCTACATGAGATGCTTGCAAACATATTTTTACACAAATATAGATATTTATATACACATAAATATAATTGTTCGCATAAATATACTTATGCACACACAACTACTTATATAAATTATAATTACAGCACAAGAATTGTCTAGAGTATTATGTAACTTTAAATACGTGTATACATATACTTGCGTATATACATAACATACATACATACATACATATATACGTATATATATATATATATTTGAGTTAGTAATTCAATTATTACTAAATCAAATCTAACTTTTATTTATTAATATTTTCAAAAGAAGTTTAATATCTTTTTATAGTATTTTATGAAATCTCATATCATTTAACAAGATATGTTATTAGCTTACAAATCAATGAAAGTCTTTATAATCCTTAATTTCTTCATTTAAAGTTAAATAGTCATTTCATAAACATTTTATAAAACCTTATAGCCATTTTATAAAGTATGTTATTTAAACTATTTAATAAAATCACATATTCTTTTATAAAGTGTCACATTTATACTATTTTATAAAATCTCATACGCTTTATAAAATATATCGTTTACTCATAAATTATTTCTTCACTTCAAATACTAAATAAGCCTTATTAAACATCTAATCAATTTAATAATAAGTGTCGAGCTAAAACTCACGCATTTAGCATACTAACTTCATTTTATAAAATATTCTATCTACTTGTAATAAAAATTATTTCTTCTCTTAAATTATATTTATAAGTAATAATTTATCTTTATTAAGCCTCTAATCACTTTGATAATAAGCATAGAGTCCTAAACTCACTTAATTAGCTTGCTAAAATTTTGTAAAATCAATTTAAATGATTTAATTAAAACTAACTAATGGTGTGCACATAATTATATCACCAATTTAGTTTCTAATCCTCACAACGTCATACATAATCATTCAATTAACACAAAATCCACTCCAGGGCTTAATAAAATTTTCTAAAATAGTAATTAAGGTCTCTAATTAATAATGAGATGATATAATCGTGTTTATAACATGAATACAAGCCCAAATCATAACGTATCAATCTCTAAACCACTCTATAATACTTCATAATCACTTATAAATAAGTTAATGAATTATAACAAGTAAATAAGGTAATAGAATCGTCCCACTCACCTCTTCAAATCCAAACCAAGATAAAAATCACCAAACCCATCATTTTGTTCCCTTGAAATCTTTGATGAGCTCCAAACACAACTTCAAGCTAATTCCTTAATGGGTTATATGAGGAATGGGTAGAGAAGAACATAGTGATTTTTCCATGAATTTAGGAATCTTATTTAAGTTTGAATTAGTGGATTAGATTTAAAGGTTTAAGGGTAAATTAGGAAAGAGATTAGGAGATGGAAATGAAAAGTAACATGGAATGAAAAGTGAATGGAAATAATGAAGAGGGTTAGCCATTTACATGCTAGCTAATGGGCTTTAGCTCCATATTCATTTCATCCACGTTAAATCAGTATTCGCTTCAAAAACTTTCTGAATCAAAAGGTACCCAAGTTTATACTCATTCTTTCCACGATGGAAGTACGGTCTCAACAATAGGTGCCTCGAGTCCCAATTCACTCATCTCTAAAATTCGAGTGCAAATGGACATTTTGTTAATTAACGATTCAATTAAAATTGCTTATTTAAATACTGGGTTGTTAAAACGTGGGTTGTTACATCTTCCTAATAAGATTTGACGTGGTCATCACCCATTGCACTTTGATAGTGAATTTCGACAAGGCCACCGATGCCAACAAAGTGTTGAATGTGCCCTTCAATGTAAGTAGGACCTATCAATCTCCAACATCACCATGAAAACAAATGTCTCCATCTACCAACTCACTCTCCCCATGTGCCACTATATGGCACCTAGCAACTCGGTAAGCTGATCAAGTTTGAGCAATGGTCGAATTTTATAGTGGATAAGGACTTGGTAAACAATCTACTACATTCTCCTCCATGCAACCTTTTAAAGATAAACGAACTGTTCTTCATTCATGGAGGCAAGAAAGGACTCTCTCACCCCCAATATGCTTCATACTCGAACTGAAAGCTAGATATTTAGCAAAGTGAATTGTACTTTGACTATGACAGCTCACCACAACTCCATCATAAATGAAGATTTCAAATAACGTATCAACCACTTCAAGTAGAGTTCCACCTTAGCTGCTACAACGATAGCTATTAGCTCTGCCTTTGAATTGGACAAAGCAACTATCATCTACAAACTCACTCTTCACTAATAGTTATCCCTTCAAGAGTGAACACATTACCCGAGGTTGACTTTTATGATGACCCATTTTTCGAAAGGTTTAAATCAACAATAATCCACACATATCCGACTTGAACAATCCAAAACATAGATAATCAATGGGGTTAATTAAGAAAAATAAGAAAAGATGAAGAAAACAAATACGGAATCTCATCGTGGAACGATAAAATATAATAATCAAATAAACATTACATGAAACTGTTTATATTGTACATTTGATTATAATCTATACAACATTTATCAAAGTTAGATATACACATCAGGGATAAATAAATAATGCAGCAGACAACATGATGCATGAACAATTGTAGTAGTAGTATACCAAACCTTCGTCTTCGTCCTCCAGAATAGATCTCCAATAAGCTAAAAACTCAGGATTGACCTAAGCACAATAAAAAGACAAAACACTTGAGTCAGGACTAAAATATTCTTGTGTAAGTCAAGTCGATAACATAAATCATGAGTTATATCGCATCAGAAATGTTTACGGGATTTCACATCTCTTCTCCAGTGTATAACATCCGTGCAATCACTCAAGAGATGTTACGGGATTTTTTATCTCTTAAGGATCCATTAAAATATTTGTATGTGGTAGAATACGTTATATATATAATGCCTAATCAGTAACAAAAAATTTAAAATAGTGTTAAGGCTTTACATTGATCCCCCTTAAGGCGGTTTTAAGCATTGACGTATAGTTTGCATTTGACACCACCAGTAGCACGTCGGTAGTCAGGGATGCGCCGTGATACGACAACACTAAACATAACCTTATGGGTCTCATATAGGGATAAAAGTATGACAAGGCACGTGAGGCAATGCCCAAGGTATGATACTACCAGTTCGGGTTGCAGGGATGGTGGTAACGCATCATAGCCATGACTGCCCACCGCGTCCATCCATCCCATATCGAGACAAAGGGAGGCTATCCCAAATCAAGGTGCAGCAATCAAAACCAATAACATGAGTAATAATATGGACCGAGTCCAAGAAAATCGAAGAACGGATGTCCGCTTGGGGTAATTAGCCCACTTGCTTTGTCAAGACGTCCTGTTTTAGTCATTTCAAATTGGCACAAGTGCCGGGGTCCATCCATCATCGTTCTCTTTCTTCAAATCTAGTAAACAATGCCAATCCAACCACTTCGTTTTGGAGTCTCCTCTGTGTACACGGTTGTTAAAGTGGTTCCAATGTTGATAGAGAGTATGCCAATGAGAGGCCCCGGTCTCTTTAACAACCAAACATCATTTTACACACCAGTTGGTTCTTTTACATTTCGAAAACCATTCGTACTTATTATCAAAATATCATATTCGCTTCAAAATCAAATCCATTTCGAAATATCATATTTACTTCAAAATCAAATCCATTTATAAATCATCATATTCACTTCAATCATACCCTTTTCGAAATAATCATATTCGCTTCAAAAATCATATTTTGCTTCAAAAGTCAATTCAGTTCGATATATCGATTACACTTCAAAATTTGATTTGAATTTCAATTTAGGTTATACTTCACTTTTACCCAATTCGCATTTAAATCTAAGATTTAATTAAAAACAATCCCACTTTGACTAGTTTGAATTTTTAGAAAATAGCTTGAATATCTTTTAAAATAGTTTAAATAATTAAAATAGTTTAAATGGTTAAAATAATTTGATATAAAATAGTTTATTAATATGGTTTATATAGAAAGATAGTTTGGAAAATCCAAAATAATTTGAATATTAAAAAGATAGATTTAAATAGTTCATACTAAAATAATTTATTTGAAACTAGTTTCAAATTCAAACTGATTCAATTTCCAAACCTTCTCAATTCAAATCAATTCAATTTCCATTTCAATTCTAATTGATTTCAGTTCCAATTCAAACTTGAATAAATTTTAATTCAATTTTCAAATTTAAACCATTTCAATTTATATAAATTCGAATTTGATTTTCAAAATATCAATTTAAATCACTTAAATTAAATTTAAATTCAATGTTCGATTTAAGATTCAAATCTTTAAAATAATTCAATTTCGAGCTAACCGTTGAAATATCAATTTAAATTACTTTTACTTAGCAATATTTCAAAGTTCAAATAAAAGTCCAAGCCTTTAAAACAATGAAATTTTCAAAATTCAAATCATATTTCAAATATAACTTCAAAATCTCACCTTCGCTTATAAACCATTTCTTTTAACAAATTTAAATTTCAACATTTCGAACTCACATTCAAAAAAGTTCAATTTTCTTTAAATCCAAATCATTTAAATAAATTTCAAATCAAAAATTTTAAAACCATTTCATTTAACCAATCCGGTGTCCGTATATAATTTTCTATCCTAGGGCCAAGTGATCAGTTATTTCAATTTATTTCGGGGATGGATATATATCATTTCAATCCAAAATAAATGTCATAGTATATATTATTTCAACCTATTTCTTAGTTTATTTGAAATAATTGTATTTACAGAGTGATAGCAAGATATATAAAATAATTAAATATCCAATCATCCATATATCAACCAATTGGCATCCATCAGAATCAATCATCAAATTCACAATAATTTTATGTTTACTAATATCAGGTGTTTTACTAGCGATTGCATTCCAATTTAAAATTCAACTGTCAATTTTAAGTTTTAATGGTTAATTCAAATGACAGTTTAGAGGAAAATTAATCAAACAAAATTCATACATTCATATCACTTTTATAATTTCAAATTTAACTAGCATAAAATTATTCTAGTGCTTGTGAGCATTATAAAACACTCACTTTTATTTTCTAGTGTCGCCGAGACATTCTGTTTTGGAACTAAAACCGAACAACGTCCGATTTTGGCCTAAATTTTGACAGTCCCCAAATCCGGCCAAACTAGTTTCATTGTATGCAGGAGTTATACAATTTTAAGTTCATCGATTAATTATAATTAAATTAAACACGAATTACATATTATAAAACACATACCTAAACAAAAGAAGCCCGACCCACTAAGCCTTCTTATTCCCCAATGCCATTTTCTTGTGCACGAAACGAAAGAGAATCCCAGGCCGTGCACGCCCAAGTAGTGATACCGAGCTCCAAGCCTTGAAACCTCATTTCGATCCTGCCGTCGCCTTTCTCATCGAAATCTCCATTTATATATCACGAACTTGACATCCCCGAAGCTACAAGAAAAGTCGTGACATCCCCGTTCGTTGCGCCGACCACCATAAGGTCAGACCACCTCCCAAGCTGCCGCACGCTTCCAAAATCGCTGCTGAGATGCCAAACTTCCCTCTAAACTCAAAAATGACCACAATGTAGCCGAGCTCCACCTCGATTATCCTGCAATCAAAACCCTAATTGTTGAAATACCCACGATGATCATCAAAAAGCTGCATACCACTCCAAAATTATGTCAGATCGAAGCAAGTGATAAATCTCGATTTTTAATGCTGTTTTCATATTTTTTATTAAGTGAATTTGGAGAAATCAATTTTCAAATTTAACATCCTTTTTCTTTAATTTTCTTCCTGGAAACGTTCAAATAGATGAAGTGAGGGAAATACATAGGGTGGCTTGAGCAAGAAGGGTAGGGTGGTTAATGGGATGGCTGAGATGAAAGCATGGAGACTGATGTGAAGGGTTGACTTGAAATATATATTAATTTAATATTCAAAATATCTCAATTTAAGTAACTTAAAATTACAAACTCCTATCGAGGCATGCTGTCAGGCGTTTATGATGTTATACCCCTATTCCGAACGCAATGGAATAAGTTTTGAATTTCAGTTCAATCGTATGGAGAAGATAGCTTTTCGAACCCAATTATAATATTGAATTTTCCATAATATATTCAACGCGTTCTTATTCTGTATGACCAAACAAAACTTCAAACGCTACGAAATTTAAAATCCAATAATAATACACTGTTACGGTTCCAATGGAACTAGTTTCGTCAAATTCCAAGACTGTGCCCCGCAAGACTGTTTTTATATGCTAATTTAAACGAGTTATTTTTTTAAAATCAAGTTTTTAAAATCAATTTAAAAGTTATATGGCCTTCATTCTTATGAATATAAATTTAATAAGCATTTAAACTATTTTTTTCCAAATAAAAATTCAAGATATAAATTATTTTCACAATTTCAATTATTTATTCAATAATTAAATTATCAATAAATCGTTATATTTGAAATTCAACTATTAAATCAATAAAATTTTACTTTCCAATATATAAAATTAATTAAATAAATCATTTCAAATAATCCAAAATTCTGGGTCGTTACATTTCTTCGATCTCTACCTTTGGCATAGTCAGAATCAAAAAATCAACAAAGATGAAATCTTTATCTCTTGCACGAAAAACAAACCCGTTGTTCAAAGTTCCTCTAAGATATCTAAAAATATACTTTATTGTCTCTTAATGCGTTTATCTCGGATTTTCCACGTATCTACCAACCAACCAACATCCTAGGAATATCAGGCTTAGTTCAAACCATAACGTACATCAGGCTACCAACTGCATTTGCATAGGGCACCTTCTCCATATAGGCCTTGTCCTTCTCTGAGATCGGAGAGCATTTACTAGATACCTATTTAAGGAAAGGCATGGTCGTACTAATTGTTTGTACTCGTTCTATGTTAAAATGGTCAAGCACCTTTGAAATATTTTCTTTTTAAGCAAGCCATAAAAGTCCAAACTTTCTATCTCTTTAGATTTTCATTGCCAAAATTTTCTTTGTTCCCCGAGGCCTTTCATCTCGAGTTCCATTGTTTATTTCAACTTTAATTATCAATTTCACTTTAATCTATGGAAGCAACCAATATATCTTCCACATACATGAACAAATACACCCGATTACCATTCTTTAAATTCTTGAAATAAACACATGCGCTAATATTATAATTGAAACCATGTGTAAGCATCAACGAATCAAACCACTTGTACCATTTGTCTAGGTGAATGCTTTAGTCCATAAAGAGACATCTTCAACTTGCAAATCCAATCTTCTTTCCCATTTACAACAAATCCATCTGGCTACTTTATGTAAATGATCTCCATCAAGTCACCATGCAAGAAAATGGTCTTTATATCAAGCCGCTCCAATTCTAGATCATGAGTAGCAATTACGGCAAGAATAATCTGGAAGAATGTATGTTTCACTATAGAATAAAAGTCTCATCATACTTCATTCCCTTCCTTTGTGAAAACCTTTTACAAGTAATCTGGCCGTGTATCTCTCATCATACTTCACCTTGAGCAGCCACGTGCAACTTGTGGCTCAACTTCCATGAGGAGGTGCTACCAACTCCTAAGTCTTGTTCTCCTCCCGGGATTCTAACTCCTCTTCCATAGCGTAGATCCAATTTGATTTATCATCCGACTTTATGGCCTCTTCAAGGTCAAATGACTTATCCTAGACTACATATAAAAATTGATCATCTAGGATGAGGTTTGCATATTACCAATCGCCATACCTATTAGGTGGCATAATAGTCCTACGATGGCTTGAGTAGGTACAACATCACCTAAACTACTTTTGTTTCACCTTAAACTGAACTTCTCTAGCTTTATGCACATCACCACTACTAAAAGACACATGTTGTCTACTCTATGATGTCTCATCAATTGCATTTCATCTTTATCAACAACTATAACTTTACTACACGGCTGAAATGTGGAAATCCTCCCATCTCCTTAGGCATATCAAAATCAACTGATATGGTAGATAAATCTTCCTTAGATTTGAATATTGTAGACTTATCAAATGTGACATGCCTAGAATGCATAATCTTTCTATCATTGAAGTTCCAGATCCGGAACTCTATCCATATAAACTATAAATATGTCGTTGTATGCCTTATCCTCCAATTTATCACCATTATGGTGCACAAACACAAGACACAAAAATATGAAAATAGCTAAGACACAAGCTTTACCTCTCCACTTCTCCTAAAGAATCTTCACATTTGTCGCTGAGCATGGAATTCGATTTATAATATGCACTGATGTCGATAAATTTTCACCCCGAAAGCCTCCAGATAAACCTTTCATGAATCTTAAGAACTGTGTAATCTCAAATAGAGTCATATTCATCCTCTAAGAAACCTCATTAGATTGTGGATCTCTAGTTATAAAAGGTATAGTGAAATGTCTTTGTATATCATATTGGTTATAAAAATTGAGGAACTAAGCATCTTCAACTTGTAATATGATATGTTTTCGACTAGCGACTTCCAAGCTTTAAACTTCTCGTAACTTTCTGATTGGCCTTTATCGCATACGCCAAAACTTTCCAAGAAAAGTCATCAATGAAGGAAATAAAATTCTAATCCCCTAATAGAAGCAGTAGCTATTGTCCCCAGACATCCGTATGTATATATTCAAGTACCATCTTCGATCTATGAAGTCCAATGCCAAACGATGCCTTAGATCTATGAAGTCTAATGCCGAATGATGCATTCATCTTCTTTCCCAACAAACGTTCCTTATAGAAATCTAACTTGTTAAAGCTTTCTCCTTTGGTTATCTTTCGTCTATGAAGCAACTCTAACCCCTTCTTTGAAATATAATCCAATCTAAGCAGCCGAAGTCCAGTGGCATCCCTTGGAATCTGAAGCATTAGAACTATCTACTCCAATATAAGACTGTCCCAGCATGATGTTCCTTTCAACAGATACAGACTCTGGAACGTATCACCATTTATCAAAACTAGCGCACCCCTAGAAACCTTCAAACCATCATTTTCTATAGTTGCCTTACTTCCTATGCATGCCAATTTCCCCGAAGAGATCAATGACTTCCAAAGGCCTAAAACATAGTGGACACCTGTTAAAGTGCGAATTACTTCGTCAAACATCCAAATTCATATTATACCCTCTCCCATTGCTCTGCATCTAACATCATTCCCCATAACAATTGGAATTTTCTCCTTTCTAATAAAAGAGTTGAAGTAATCCTTATTGGGCATTATGTGATACAACGCCCTCGAATCAAGCACCCAATGGTCAGATACACCTATGTTAGTACAATCAACACATCATTGGATACAGTCTTCTCCGTTGCAATTAATGAAGATTGATCCTTAGTCATCCTTTTCATGTCTGGAAATTATATTTTCCAACTGCTTAGTTTCTTACAATGGTGACCTTTCCCATCTCTCGACTTTCCCCTCTAATTATTTCTGGTCATCTTACATTTGAAACCCTTAGGATTCTAACTCTTCTTCTCTTCTCCTTATCTTTCAATAAACATACCATGACTGCTCCCCGCATCTCTACCTTCACTAATCACCTTTATGTGATCCATCGTCTCCTTAGATAAAAGAGATGACATCACATCTTCCAATCTCAAAGAATCTTTTACAAATATCAAACCTATGTTTCGCTCTAGAAGAGAATAAGAAAGAACCATCTATAGGAACTGAACCAGCCCACAGTGGAGTTAAAGAGTAAATTTCAAAAAAATTCCATTTTGGATGTATTGGGCCTGTGATGCCTAAAGGGATTTTAGATCCATTCTAAAAGGTGTTTTATATAAAATCCATTATTTTAATTGATTGATATGAAAAAATTTGAATTTAATATTTACATAAGTTAGAGTATATCAAATATGCTCTTATATATGTATTTGTAACGACTGTTACTTTTCAAATTTAATTTAGAGAAGGAAACCTTTCTATTACTCCCATTCTTACTACGAAATGCAACAAGGAAAGTGAGACAGGGCAAAAGCGAAATCGGCTCAAAGCCATGGCACCAAACTCGACCCGAGCCCTGTAATCAAAGCATCATGACAAGCGACCAATAGAGCATGCATCAGAGAATATGGTGAGCCACCATAGCTTTGTCCAACAGTAAAGAAACAAAGTAAATGGAGGCATAGAAAGCAGTGCTAGTGCTAGATGTACGAATATAACCTAACATCTAAAACTCGCACCTTGTCAATGCCTATAGGAGCAGGTCTGCTCTACTACATAACGAAGGCAACCTAGACAGCGCCATGCAGAGCCAAAAGCACTCCAAAGGGGATATATATATATATATATATATATATATATATATATATATATATATATAGACACACACACACACACACACACACACATACAGGGCCACTCGAAAATACGCTTCAACCCAGACGCAACCTCATAGGAAAACGGAAAACATGAAGTTCTCCCTCTCATTAGCAATTAAAGTATGCTTACATAGAGGCCAATTCCAATCATAAATGGCCTTAAACACATTCTAGGCATATATCAAGTCAACCCATAAAACAGAATATGGAAAATTTATTTCATTCTGACCCGACACCTTACTAAGTCAGTTAAAGGAAGAAAAGGTATCACCAGGGCATTACGGCCTGAGCACCAAACAATATTCATCGGTGCATCTTTCTCAACAATACCGCGAAGCTCTAGGGTGGTTCCCTAATATTCCTCTGCAGACATTTGCCATTCTGAGAGCGAAGAAACCGACCCCTGCAAGCTCGATCTTTCTACCCAACATTTTGGACATCCCGCATTAAATTTGCAAGATCCCGCCACTATCATGAATTCCCACCAAAATCCCATCACCAATACAAGCACAACACCATGGGTAAGGGACAAGTGGCAAAATCTAAAGGCAGAGGTTGAAAGAAAATACTAATGTCAATTGCAGCAAACAACGATACACTTTTGATATTAAAATTGGAAAGGTTAGAGGACAAAGAAAGGGATCTTTTCTAGGATCTTCTTTTTCAACTTCTTTTCCATACAAAAAACAAGAATAAGATATTGTATACTTGCATGGTTATAGCATCACTGGTACAAAACTTGCAAAGATATAGTGGAATATCTCGTGGATGTAGGATTAACATTGATCCGTACCATGTAAAAATATATGTATCCTTTACTTTTACTCTGCTACTATTTTGGTTTTGGATTGCCTTTTAATTGATAAAATAATTTCAACATGCAGTTGAAATAGTGACTACACGGCTATTAAGCATCCGGCGATATAGCTGCTTCTAAAAGGTGGACTAAATTTAACTTAAATCTGCTAGTTCTAACTCATGGAAGCAACTAAAAATTAAGTGTTCCACAATCTAGCTGAGTGTGGTGAAGCCGAAAAACATCACTATCCTTTCATTTCCTTCTTTTAATTTGTTTAGTTAAAGAGGGGATGTATGGTTTGAATTAGAGAGAAAGAACTTTTCATTTCTTCCCCTTTAATTAAATTGAATAATTTATTAAATGATATTAATGACTAAAATTATACCTAGCGAATGTTGTGAGCATATCCAAACATACTCTAACGTAAATTGTATAAGTGTATCATGGCAAATTGTGTACATAGTTAACGTGTATGTGTTAGGATGCTAGGATTTACACCCAACGGACACATTTTCTATTTATATATGCATTAGTTGTCCAAAACATCATTTAGAATTATATGTGTGTGCCTATATATACACGTTTATATTATATATGTATGTACATATGTATGGATGCATGTACGTACATGTATGTGTTGTTAATGAATCTTTTAAAAATCTAAATTAATCCAACCAGGTGAACTATTATTAATTCAAGACTTATCACCAAAGATGCAATGATTTGATTTAGTAGAGCAATTTGAAATTAATTCTTAATTTATAATTACAAATATAACCCATATGTATAAGTTGATACTTTAAAGTGAGATAAAATATCGATATTTTGTAAGTAATAATAGTTTTTCAAAAGTATGTTTTATTTAATAACAATATTATGTTGATTTATAACCATTTATACGCCAATACAATTCTCTTTTATTATCAGTATGAATAAACATAAAATATGTATAAAAAAAATATTATGAAACCTTTTATTGTAAAATATTTTAAAATTATTTTAACATACATTCACATACACACACAGTCTATATATATTTATGTATCTTACAATAGAAAACAAGTTTTGAATCAACAAAAACTATCCTTGAAAATTAAACAAATAAAATTAAAAACAACAAATTATTTACCAGATCTAAATTTAGATCAAAATTAATGGGAATTATCAAAAAAAATTCATTTATAGAAATTATCAACATCAAATCAGAACCAATTTAAATGATAACATGTTGTAATACTTTAACATCTGCACTTGTATATTTATAAGGGATAACAAAAGCATGGATAAATTCATCAGAATAAATCAATCACTAGATTTACATTACCATGGAATATATAGATAAAAATTTATCTTGTTGATGTTGTCAATTGGTTTGCACCTTGAATGAAGAAAGCTCCTAAATCTGATTGAATCACCTCCAGTAATTGCAACAATCTGAAGTACCACTTTTGTATTAATTTAATTTGATTTGATTTAATTATGGAATTTTTTGTTGCTTGGAGGCCATGAATTTTTGGCCAAGAATGTTAAGAACTGAAGATGCAGGCTAGGGTTTAGAAGGAAAATGATTAAGAGAGGCAAGCGAATGAAAGGTAACATATTTATAGAGGGAACCTTTCTTAACCTCCTCCCTTCATTTTCTAGATCCAAACATTGGATTTAAAGCCTCATTTTTTTCTTATGGCCATTTATGAATGAGATTAGATGGGCCTCAAAATATTCCCAAACCCATTTATTAATTAGTCCATTTAAATTCAATTTAAATGCTTTATTAATATCATACATTGACACATACATGTATAACTTTTATATATGCAGTTTATCAAATACTAATGTTATTCAAACAAATCAAAAAAATTAATAATTAATATTAAATAAATACCAATTAGTTTATTTAATTTTCAATGACTGTATATTAATTAAATCATGTGGTTTTTTGGAGCATTCATCATTATGGTTGTGCGACTCAAAGATGTAAATTCAATCAGTGATTAATATTAAACGATTCAAATATTAATGTCAACACGTCATCTTAGGTAGTGGTGTGACATTTTGGCTAAATTTATCACTTACACATCTTTTGGTAAAATCACATTTTGCTTATTTAAGCATTCCATGGCGATGACAATCATTTACACCAATTCTCTTCATCAAAATTATATCACTTTAGACATATGGAATTTTGTAGTGGTAAAAATTCCAATATCATCCATATTTAACTCTATAGTCCAAACACAAAGTCCTTGGTTAAGTAATAATTATAATTATGAATCAAACTACTCAGGCAATGAACTTTGACTTTGATTTGACTTCAATTGATCACGATACTAACCTTATATAATCGAGAAGATGAATCCTCTCTTGAATAGTGTTTCACTTTCAATACTTGTACTCGATCTAAATATAATCAAAGCAAGTCTCTATATTGAAGATCAATAGTATTCTCAAGTCAAGAGAACTGTGTAATTTTGTCACATCGATATTTTCTATTTGACCTTAACTATATTAACCAAAAGAAAATTATTGAGTAAGTCATTTCAAATTTATTTATAAATGTCAGAATACAACCCCTTGGTGCCCTCAGCAGTTATGAGTAATACATTGCCCGACAATTGGAGAGTGTTATGCACTCTAATTTCATCGGATGCATTGATATCTGGTCTTAAAATACCTTGATTAGTAATATTTAAAATAGTATGTTTATTTTATTGTAATAAATCTCTCATGGTTACAACACATTGTAACTATTATGACAAAACACACATTGATGGATTTTCTGTTAAGTATACTTTTAATTAAATTAATTAATATAACTCATTATATCAAGTATATAATAGAAAGAAAACACCTTTTATTTCAAACAAGATTGGTTATCAATTTAGATTTATGTAACAAATTACATAAATTGCTCTTGGGGCATATCCCTAACTCTATCAATGTCCCACTTGCCATTGGGGTAAATTATGGAATCTTTATCTCATCCCTTCAATAAGTTTGATAAAGCTAATCGAGTTAAATCTTTCATGATTGGATCTGCTATGTTGGCTTAATTATCTACTCTATCAGTCAACTCTCTCTTATGCAGATAAATTACTTTTATCATGTGGAACTATTCGGAGTATGTTTTCAACTTCTAGTGAGCTCTTATTATTACATTGTTATCATATAACAATGATTAGTATTCTTACTTGGAATTACCCCTAGCTCGGCTATGAATATATGCATTTATATATATACTTCACTTTTATTACAGTGTTATTCAAGGCGATGTCCGCAACCTTTTCATTGAATCAGCCACAACGTTCGTTTGGAACATTTCCAACCTAAAGCTTCTGAATTTGAATTTATTATTAACATATTATAATCAATATCACTTGAGAAATTTGAATCCGAACACTCCATCATAAGGAGTTCATTATTTTTGTAAACAATTCTTTAGTATTTTACAAAAGTACAAGAATACCACAAACAACTATCTAGTGATATCAATTTGGATTTTATATTTGCTTGATGTATCAAATACATAAACAAATCACAACATCATAAACAACATAACATGTATGCTTATTCCTATTGCCAATGCATAAGGAATCCATTTCACATGTTCCATATTAAAAAATTTAATAAGGTGTTTTTGCAATTTGTTTGGTACATTCCCAATGTTCATTATACTATCTATAAAAGACATCATTTGCAAATCCAACGTCGAGTATTTAAACTACTAAAGTTGATTTTAACACAAGTACACCGTTAACAACCAATGGTTTATTATTTCCTAATGGGTTAAAAATATCTACGTACCTTTGAACTTTCTTTCTTATGAACACACGCTTCCACGGCATTTTGACTAGTAATCAAACTATCTAATATTTTTATCAAAACACTTATTCAATTTTGATGCATGTCGAATGACACTTTCATATATGTTCCTGGATCATATTCGAGTACCACAAACTCAATATGATCCCATTGACTTCAAAACACATTGGTTGTTATGTGTAAACAGTCAATTCTAAATCATTATATAAAATTTTCCATTTTAACACATAGTACCAAAACTCAAGTCATACAAACAATAATTTTATGAATAAATCTGAATTAATTTGAGCACATTGAATAATGGATCTATTACCCTAATTTCAATAATTGAAACTTTATGAGAATATTCTTATCAACGTTGCTCGTTAAATCCAACTACATTAGTCTTGCTTTGAAAGACACAACTATGGCCGATGGATCACATCCCTTCAATTACAACTATCTAAATCATATTTTAATGTTGCACTTAGAATCAGTTCAGATTTTTGCATCATACATACAGTGGAGTCACTACTCTTAGTGGCATTATTGATTACTGAGGATTATATACTCTCAATGTTGATAAGAAACTCATAGTTTCTCTTTAATGTATGAGAATACTTATTTGAAACTTTATTGCGATGTACCCATTTAGGTTAGGTTAAGTTCACTTCATCCTACGTAATTAGTTTTGTATTTCGATCAAATACAAATACTAATAGTTTCTCAAAGAAATTACTTCACTATAAAGTCGGTATTTCATGAAACAATGATTGTTTCTTAGTGCAACATCATAGGTATCCATAAACATTTTATAAATTTCCTTATATATAAAGCTAGTTTGGTTTTTTAGTTTATAATACTTACGTCCAAAACATAAATTGTTCATCCAATAAAAATCATTCCCAAACTTATTTTGGGGTGATTCATACAAGATCGCTTAGGTATAATTATTAACTGTAGTCTTTGGGCTCACACAACCTGCCAACTCCTCGGCTTGAAGATATGTTGGAGTTTCTTATAAATCCTTATATTGTATTGTTTTTTAAACTTCATTGAATGAAATTAATTTTAACTTTATGTACTACTCATAAGTACATAATTTTACATAAAGAAGTTAACTCAACTTCAATCATAATTAATCGTACTTTGTTCAACAAAGATCGATTACTCCTTATTGACACATCATAACGCATTATGGGAAGGAGTGACTTTTGAGATTGAATCTTTATTCATTTAAGATATGCTTGGAACTTTTTTCAATATGCTCGCATATTTGACCAAATAAAATCATTTTATTTTCTTTTTGGACGTAATTTAATTTACTTCTGACTGGTATTCTATGAGCTTAGCATAGACATACTCATGTGTATCAAATGCACGTGTTCATGTTTGTAATAAATCATTAGTGAATACAACAAAATATGTGAAACCATTTTGGAATTAATAGATTTTTGATTGCATACATCTATATGTGTCAATCCATGGAGTTCATCAACTATTATGACTGCTCCCACCAGATGGGTGCATTGCCTTTTATTGTATGAGATATAATTTACTAATATTACATGATTCAAATCATATAATCAAAGAATTATTTCTCTAAAATTTGGCTTGGTCCATAGTTCCAAAAATAATTTAGAATCTTCATTATTTTCCAATGCACCACAAATATCACCATTATAGTTTTATTTTATAATGAATATTCACAAATTCTTATTGGAATGAAACTATTTCTATTTTTAAGTCAGTACTGAAAAACAATTATTATTTCATAAATAATGTTTGGCATGTTTTACGAAAACAATTTTCATAACTTATGCGGCCTATAAGTGTTATATGGCATGCTTCTACTATTTCTATCACTACTATAATAGCGTATGAAATACGAAGCCCCGTTCAACAACTAAATATTGATTTTTTATTTCATTTGGTGTAACTAGTTCATAATCAAGAATTTCTAGATCTAGCATCTTAAATTCAAAGAAATAAATATCATAGAAAACAATTTTTTATATGAAATAATTTTGGAATAGAAACCATATTTCTCAGCCTAATGTTAAGTTTATATAATTATTATAAAATTCTTGTTTCTGACTTATTTTATAAACAAGAAGTTACCGTTCACTCTCAAAATCCCAACAGTGCCTTAAGTTACATCCACTATTATGCATTCTAAGCTGTCAAACCATTAAACGAAATCCTTACTACAATATTACAATAAACTCTTTATAGAAGTGCATTTGGTCATCCTTAGCTTTTAAGGATATCAAATAAATTGCACTTTACGTAAATTGATCAAATTGACATATCTGTAATCAAATTCTTAGATCTATCTTGCAGCCTTGGTCTAGTGTTACATTTAACCCAACAAGATTATTATTGAAATCAATCATATCGAATATAGATCTCACCCTATAATTTATTTGCTTATTTCAATGAACTAATTTCATTGAGGTTTCGTAGATTATGAATTATGAACGTTGATTGTAAAACATTTATATGTTGTAACAACCCGGATATTTTAACGGTTTTAATTGATTTAATCAACTGAATGTGTGTGAATTTAATAAAAATAAATATAAAATTTTGAAATAAAAATTTGATATTTGAAATGCGTCTAGTTAAACATAGCAACTAGTACATTTTCGTCCGAAAATATGAAAGTTTATTTCGTACGTAAATTTACTTAAATTTAATCAGTCAAAAGCGATGAAAATAAAACGTTTTCAAAACCAAAATATTTTTACATAGAAAAATTCAAAACCATCTTCTGAAAAAGATGTCAGTTTGTTGTTTTTCCAAATTCGGACATTTTTGACTCCGTCGATCTTATTTTTCTTCTTTTTTCTTGCATTTTCCGCTAGTAGAAAATTCGAATTTTTATAATTCGACCATACCACTGATATCCGTATGCCCTTTTGATCATCTTGTAGTGCCGATCTTTACGGTACTCATTTCTGTGTTTTGAAGTTTCGGTATGCAATGCAGTCTGCGAAACGTTTAGTGTATCGGTTCTACAACCGAATCTTTTGGTCTTCTACCCTTTCATTTCTAACGGTTGTTTGCATTTATATCTCTTAAATTCTCGTGCGTGACTCTCTTTTTTTCACTAGTTCCAACGTTTATATTAATGGTTCGTATTATTTTTTTTCCGACCTTCGGTTCTTTTGATGCTATCTATTCAAAAGAAAATAATATATGAATGCATTGCCTGGACCATGTCACTTCTTCTCTATTGAAACATTGCTGTGCCAAATACCCATCACTAACATGTTCGTTTACTATTATTTTTCGATCTATTTATTTTAGTTCATATCTAAATCTTGTTCTTGAAATATTAATAGCTCTGTCACCTTCCATCTCTCCCACTTCTTTCCTCCACCATAGCAGCATAACCACCATCCGCTACCACTACCGCACCGACCCAGATCCATCTACCACCTCTTTGAGTGCCGCACCAAGCTCGCGTAGACGACCACCCCTCCAACCCTCACCGTGAGCAACCCATGCTCGGCCCCACGTCCCGGCCACCTCGTGTCCCTCCAGATCGTTGACCAACAACCTCGCCATCAACACCGCATCCACTTGCATACCTCCACCTTGCTTTGCCAAGATCGGTTGACCCATGCATGCCTGCTAGTCTCGATAGCCAGTTTTCTTCCTCCTCCCGAGCGCCTAGCAAGTTGCGCCACGCTCGAGCTCCTCCTTTTGATCGGCCGAAGTTAGCCTTCATCTCAATCGATCTGGTTCCTATATTTCCATGTGTAAGTGATTATATATCTGTCATATTTTAGTTTATATATTTCGATAAGATGGGCATCTTCTATATTCTTGGGTACTAGTGTTATTAGTTCATGTAGTTTTCTTTACATACCCAAAAAAATCTAAAATTTAACAGTAGTATATTTGTGCTTGGACTTTTAATATATATATGTTAGTTTTACTATGTGTTGCGCATAGATTTATCCAACGGTATTGGTTATGTATTTGTATAATTACATATATATGACTTACAGTTTATTATATGTTGACAGAGATATTTTTGTTCGTATCAGTGTTATAGTTATATAAAAAGAAACAGTACTATATACTATATGTATTAACTTGGATCATAATTCATTAGATTTGAACATGATAATTACATTTCAAACTGTAAGTCCCTTTTTCCAATATTTGTTATATATTTGTTGTGCTGTTGGCTTGCTGTAAAGCATTTAGTAATATATGCTTTTAAATCATATGGGTACGTATACACATCTTATACTTTTAAAATGTATGTGTTATTGATTTAACAGTGCTATGTAAAAAGTACTTTTATATATTGAACAGCTTGCATACATTGTTGCACTTATATATATATATATATATATATATATATATATTTGCGGTCTGCATTTTTATACATATGACTTTATTTTAAAAAAAAATGTATTTTCATCCTGTCATTTTTTTTATTTAGCAAGTTGTCTTATATTTTAACAGATTCGTATATATTATTATATCATCAGTGTTTCGTTCATATAAACTGTATTATATGTCAATTTTATAAGTTATAGAATGATGTTTGTGAATGCATTGTCTGCACAATTATTATGTATACAACGTACATATGCCTAGTTGTGAGTTATATGACCAACGGTATTATGTTTATGATTTAGTAGGTAAGCACATAAATTTTTTGTGAGTTTATATATTGGCTTTGAACTGTGCGTTCAGGGGAATTATATATAGTTTATATAATCTTATGATATTGTTTACTAAGTAATATCACATTCGGTTTGCTTTATAAAAAAGGTAAGTTATACCCAGTTATGTATACAGGGTAAAAAAAGCAATAAAAAAATAAAAAAATAAAAGGTTATATATAGTTTGTGTATGGTCTGTGATAAGTAAGTTATATATTTCATATATATATTTTGGGTAAGCAAAGTTGGCTTTTGGTATATAACAGTTTCATATGCATAGCTTTTACATGCGTTTGGGTTTTAAGATATTTGTTTTATATGTAAAGGAAGTTTATAATTTATTATGTTATATTAAATTTGCACTTTGAGTGTACGTATGATATTAGAATGGTAGTATATTTGTTTACTGCTGATATAACATTATAAATAAAATATTTTAGAAGTTGCGATATATATAGATATTTTGGTTTCTTTTAGATTTCTACAATATAATACATAAAGTGATTTGGATATGTATTACGTTTTGGAATATAATTCAAACTGGATATTGGTTAAATGAACATAATAATATAATATTTCTTATCTTATTTTATTTTATTTTTTCATAAATCCTGTTCTGACTTGATTTCGTCAACTCCTATCTATCAGCTTGATCATCGAATCGAATCCATTTTGCGTTGTTTTGGAATTCGCAGCTTGTTCGGTTGCCAAACTCCTCTAACCTCGAAAGGGGAGAAATAACTTACGATTAATATTCTTTTATTTATTAAATTTTATTTCAATTGAAATGACAATTGAAATATGTTGCTGTTGGTTGTTTACACTGTTACAATTGCTATTACCTGAATCTGCTCACCTATGACATCTGACACCATTATCTGTTAATTGTTATGCGATGTTAATATAGTTTGATTGATTTTTTGTTGTTTATATTGGATGTTAACTTGAAATGTACAAGTGATAAAATTATGCGATTGAATTTGACTTAGGATAGTTAAAAATTTGAATCGACATATGTGTTGAACTTGATTGGTTAAATTTGAAAATATGACCCCTTAAATGTTTAATTATTTGCAACGTAGAAAATAGTTAATTACCCTTGAACCATTTGAATTTATGTTGTATTAATTGATTTAAGTATGAAATTGAATAATTGATGTCAATTGAAGAACCGTATAAATATTGGTGTAATAATCTTTAATCTACATGAAATGATAGTGTAGATTCTAGAAATAATTATATTAATTTGCACAAATAACAATGTGAATCAATACGATTATTTCGGGATTATTTGAATTGATTATTGGATTGTTATTGATTATTGTTATTGCTTGTTTATTTACTTTGACACCATCCCAGTTATCACACTGCAAGTTCCCCTTGTTATGTTTTGATTTTTGAATTGAATTAGAATCGGGTTGAAATGATAAATACCCAAATGAACTTGACTTAGGATAGAGAATTAAATAAAAATCCGATCGGTCAATAATTTGATTTGAAAATAAAATAATGATTTCATTCGAACGAAGAATAAGTTTTGAAATAAGGTTAGAATTTGAACCTTTATGAAAGGAAAATGTAAATATTGAAATCTGAAACAAATACTAACGTAGTAATTGCTGAAAGAACGTTATTTGAAATTTAATTATTTAATAATTAAATTTGGAATTATTAGTAATAATTTGGAATTAGTAATAATTGAGTTTTGAAATTATTAAGTTTGAAATCATTTAATAATTAAATTTGAAATTATAATTAAGTTTGGAATTATAATTAAGTTTAGAATTATTAAGTTGAATTTATAATTAAGTTCAAATGATTTGATAATTAAGTTTGAATTCATAATTAAGTGGAAATGATTTAATAATTATGTTTAATTTATAACCAAATTTGTAATTATTAAGTTTTGAAATTATTAATAATTAAGATTAAAATTATTTAATAATTGAATAAGATTTAATTATTTGATGATCGAAAATAATTGAATTTTTTGATAAGAGAAATTGAACTTTTTAATAAGTGGATTTGAACTTCGTTAATAAATGAAATCGAGTTTCTTTATTTATTAAAGTTTTGAAAAAAATCATTTAAATAAGTTAATAAGTGAAATTGAAACTTCTTGATTTTGTGAAATTTAGTTCTTTATTAATTGAGTTAGAAATTTGTAACGAAGTCAATAAATAAGTGAAAATTGAATTTCTTTAACAAGAAATAAAATATGATTTATTGAAATGAATGGGGTTTATTAAAATTAACGTAAGAATTGTAATTTAAATAATTGATTTGACGAATTTATTTTATTTCAGTTTGAAGTTTTGACATAATGAAGTTGAACGTAAGTAATTGATTTGAAGGAATTGGAATTTAAATAGAAGTTGTTTTGAAGGATAAATTTACTTAGTGAATATTGAATGAAATCGATAAATGAATTTAAATTGATTTGAATGAAAATTAAACCATTTTAAATAATTTCGGAATGAAACTTATATACGAACTTGAATCAATATTTGAATTGTTTAAATAAAAGTTGAAATTGAATTGTAAGATTTTGAAATGGTTATTTGGAAGTTTGTAACGTAAATTTTTGGAAATTGATAGTGAAAGACAATTGAAATGTTGACTTATAAATTCTAATTGAAATTGAAATTCATTTGGTTTTAAAATTTATTAAACGACCAATCGGTGTAATAATTACGAAAGTTATTAAAGAAACCGGAATCGGTTATGGGTATACTCTCTATCTAAGCCGAAAACCACTTTAATAACTATACGCGGAGTGATGATCCAGAATGAAGTGGTTGGAATGATGTACGTCATGACTGAAGAAAGAGAACGATAATGGATAGCCTTGACACCTGTGGCAAATTGGAAATGACTAAAATCAGGAGCCGTGCCGGGCCAAATGAGGTTAGCCAGCTCGAGTGGACACACTTCTTCGTAACTACTACTCATTACTTGTGACTGATTGGTGCACCCTCGGAATTTCAGGAGTGTTGTTTTGTGGTGTTGCGATCTCTGCGGCGATGCGTTCTCACCAGTCCGGATCAGACGAACGGTAGTTTCACTACCTTGGGTATTGCCTCATATGCCTTGTCATACTTGTATCCCTATATACGCGGCCACTACGAATTTGTTTTGTGTTATACCTATGGAGTACTCCCTAATAGCCCACTAGTTTACGGTGGAGTTTACAGTGCTGTATAGACTATAACGCCTGTGTAAGATGTGTTAAGGGGGATGCTGGTAACGCCTTAGCACTTATTTGATATTTATATTACTGATAGACATTATCTATTTAGCGTACACTACTACATAGTAGATAGTTTAATGGATCCTTAGAGGATGGTGATTCCAACATCCTTTGAGTTACTTGTATTTCGATTTCTTTTTCACTTGAGTTGGATTTAGTGATATGAGAATATTAATCCTGACTCGAGTGTTTTGTGTTTTGCTTTATGCTCGGGTCAGACTGAGTGTACCAGTATTCGAGGCTTACCTTTGGAGTTGGAGCTTTGCTTGACGATCCAGCCATCTATTCTGCTTTCAGTATTTGATGATTCCTGTGATGTATTCTGATTTGTACTTGATGTATCGTATTTCTCTTTTGTTGTAAACTCCGATGTATCTTATATATTTATATAGTAGCTTCATGAACTACTATCTCTTTTACTTCCGCTGCATATTATTACTCTATGTCTATGATTATTTATTTACTATATATCTGAATTTTGCCAAATTTAAATTAACAATTCGGTATTTTGAATTATTCAAGTCCGACATGAGCGGATGCGAATAGTCCAAAATAGCGGGTCGTTACAGTTGGTATCAGAGCTTTGGTAGCTCTAGGCAAAACTTAGCATATATGGAAAATGTATATACAGAATCACTCTCATTCGAGTTTCAATCTCTTCCTTATGACTCAATCCCTTTGAATTTTGGAATGTTCCCTCGGTTCCGAAATTCATTCTTGTCCATTACTATTCGTGTTCTTCTGAATTCCGGAGTTTCCCGCAACTCCACTTCGAATGACCCTTATAATGAATCGGAGGTCTCGCCAACCTACGAATTATTTGTAAAAGGGTGAAACTCCTTTACAATAGGTATCGATTTACCGAAGATTTGTATCCTCGGTTTACGATGCTATCTATTTCCTGCTATACCTGAATTCTATCACTTGAGATCGAATGTTGATTTACCTCGGAATTCAGCATCGACCTTATTTTTGTAGTCACGGTCGACCCGGTTGAGGTTGCCCGTGAAATTAAATAAGCTTATCCATCTCCTGATTCCGTTAATTGAATTAACTCATCTTCTATTCGAACTTATTATCGAATCAAAATTCTCTTTGATTTGATTTCTATCAAATTTGAATCTCTATACTTATTTTAAAATCCATTATTATATCGTCGAGCGAGGAAGGGCATTTGTAAATTAATATTTAAATGTCATATATATTGTGTTTTTTGAGTTGTTGATGTTGATTTGGATTTTCGATCGATTCGTCTGATCAACGCTATCGATAGGATTTTCAAAACACTTCAACAGAGCAAACTGACACAATAGTATTTTCGAATTTGGTGAATAAAATAGTATTGAATGATTTTATTATATATAAGTATAAATTTTCTAAAATTTAATAGTTAATGAATTGATTGTTGAAAATAAATTTTTTGATTATTGTTGTAAACCATTGACTATTGCAATATAAATAAATGAATTTATAAAACTTGGGTATAATTTGATTGGAATTTGAAGTGAATTTAAATTAGAATTTGAGAATTTAATTTTCGATAATTTCGAACTATGGTTTTAAAATTTTAAAATGTATATAATTTAAATTATTTTCCATTAGAAATGGTTTTCAAAGAATTTTAAATGATTAAATTAGAGCTCTTCTCTTTTGTCGTTGGAAAATAATTTCAGTGATGACGGCCGCATCATCGATATCCATTTTCGACTTTCGAAGTGGAGAGACCATACTGGAGCTTTGCTGCACTTATGTATTGATAATTTAATAGATTTGAATTTATAAACATCACTTGATTTATTATATATATTGAAGATTTAAATTCAATTTGATATATTATGTATATATATTTATTTCATCTATTCATTGGTTTGAAGTTAATCGAAAATTAAATCTTAAAATTTTGATTTAAGGATGATTTTCAATGAAGCCAAAAGTTTTGACTAAATACTTATTTTGAAATAACTGAATTGTAAAAAAATTATTTGTATAATACCCAATTTCATTCATATATAACTTACCGGAAGTTTCAAAAGTTAACTATGTAATTGAATATTATACAGTATAAAATGATGTTGAAGGAATGAATAAATTTGTGTGGTTATATTAAATAAATATACTTAATATATATGTGGTAAGATATATGAAGTAGAATAAACTTAATAAAAAAAAAGGAATTAAATTTGTCAAATAAAGTATGATTATAATAAATGACTATTCAAATTTATGATCTTTGAAATTGTTAATTTAAGAAAATTGGATAATATACAATATAAATTGTCTTTATAAATAAATTCGAGTGCATATAAAAATGTTATATACTTAAAGTTTAATTATAAAATGATTAATAGAGATAAAAAGAATACTAGGTTAGTTGAATAAAAATTGGATTAATAAAAGAAAAATGGTTGTTTGAAACAAAGTTTCTAGCAAACAATGATAAATTGAAAATAAACCCAGTTAATGAAATTCCTTAAGTTAAAATCAATTGTTGAATATTAATTGATTTAAAATTTAAAATTTATATGGTTTAAATTAATTGTTTAATTTTGGAATTCAAATCTATTTTCTTCTAGCTATTTCTATTCTCTTACTTCCTTCCTTTTCGGGGACGAAAAGTTTTGAATGTGGGAGATTATAACAACCCGGATATTTTAACGGATTTAATTAATTTAATCAACTGAATTTGTGTGAATTTAATAAAAATAAATATAAAATTTTGAAACAAAAATTTGATATTTGAAATGCGTCTAGTTAAACTTAGCAACTAGTAAATTTTCGTCAGAAAATATGAAAGTTTATTTCGTGCGTAAATTTACTTAAATTTAATCAGTCAAAAGCGATGCAAAAAAAAGGTTTTCAAAACCAAAATATTTTTACATAGAAAAATTCTAAACCATCTTGTGAACAAAATGTCAGTTTGTCGTTTTCCAAATTCGGACATCTTTGGCTACGTCGTTCTTATTTTTCTTCGTTTTTCTTGCATTTTCCGCTAGTAGAAAATTCGAATTTTTATAATTCGATCGTACCACTGATATCCATATGCCCTTTTGATCGTCTCGTAGTGATGATCTTTACGGTATACTCATTTCTATGTTTTGAAGTTTCGTTATGCAATGCAATCTGCGAAACGTTTAGTGTATCGGTTCTACAACCGAATCTTTTGGTCTTCTACCCTTTCATTTCCAACGGTTGTTTGCATTTATATCTCTTAAATTCTCGTGCGTGGCTCTTTTTTTTTTACTAGTTCCAACGTTTATATTAATGGTTCGTATTATTTTCTTTCTGACCTTCGGTTCTTTTGATGCTATCTATTCAAAAGAAAATAATATATGAATGCATTGCCTGGACCATGTCATTTCTTCTCTATTGAAACATTGCTGTGCCAAATACCCATCACCAACATGTTCGTTTACTATCATTTTTCCATCTATTTATTTTAGTTCATATCCAGATCTTGCTCTTGAAATATTAATAGCTCCGTCACCTTCCATCTCTCCCACTTCTTTCCTCCACCATAGCCGCATAACAACCATCCGCCACCACTGCCGCACCGACCCAGATCCATCCACCACCTCTTTGAGTGTCGCACCAGGCTCGCGTAGCCGACCACCCCTCCAACCCTCACCATGAGAAACCCATGCTTGGCCCCACGTCCCGGCCACCTCGTGTCCCTCCAGATCGCTGACCGACAGCCTCGCCATCAACACTGCATCCACTTGCATACCTCCACCTTGCTTTGCCAAGATCGGTTGACCCATGCATGCTTGCTAGCCTCGATAGCCAGTTTTCTTCCTCCTCCCGAGCGCCTAGCAAGTTGCGCCACGCTCGAGCTCCTCCTTTTGATCGGCCGAAGTTAGCCTTCATCTCAATCGATCTGGTTCCTATATTTCCACGTGTAAGTGATTATATATCTGTCATATTTTAGTTTATATATTTCGATAAGATGGGCATCTTCTATATTCTTGGGTACTAGTGTTATTAGTTCATGTAGTTTTCTTTACTTACTGAAAAAAAAATCTAAAATTTAACAGTAGTATATTTGTGCTTGGACTTTTAATATATATATGTTAGTTTTACTATGTGTTGCGCATAGATTTATCCAACAGTATAGGTTATGTATTTGTATAATTACATATATATGACTTACAGTTTATTATATGTTGACCGAGATATTTTTGTTCGTATCAGTGTTATAGTTATATAAAAAGAAACAGTACTATATACTATATGTATTAACTTGGATCATAGTTCATTAGATTTGAACATGATAATTACATTTCAAACTGTAAGTCCCTTTTTCCAATATTTGTTATATATTTGTTCTGTTCCTGGCTTGTTGTAAAGCATTTAGTAATATATGCTTTTAAATCATATGGGTACGTATATGCATCTTATACTTTTAAAATGTATGTGTTATTGATTTGACGGTGCTATGTAACAAGTACTTTTATATATTGAACAGCTTGCATACATTGTTGCACTTATATATATATATATATATATATATATATATATTTGTGGTCTGCATTTTTATACATATGACTTTATTTAAAAAAAATTGTATTTTCATCCTGTCATTTTTTTATTTAGCAAGTTGTCTTATATTTTAACAGATTCGTATATATTATTATATCATCAGTGTTTGGTTCATATAAACTGTATTATATGTTAATTTTATAAGTTATAGAATGTTGTTTGTGAATGCATTGTCTGCACAGTTATTATGTATACAACGTTCATATGCCTAGTTGTGAGTTATATGACCAACGATATTATGTTTATGATTTAGTAGGTAACTACATAAATTTTTTGTGAGTTTATATATTGGTTTTTAACTGTAGGTTCAGAGGAATTATATATAGTTTATATAATCTTTTGATATTGTTTACTAAGTAATATCACGTTCGGTTTGCTTTAAAAAAAAGGTAAGTTATACCCAGTTATGTATATAGAGGTGAAAAAAGGTTATATATAGTTTTTGTATGGTCTGTGATAAGTAAGTTATATATTTCATATATATATTTTGGGTAAGCAAAGTTGGCTTTTGGTATATATAACAGTTTCATATGCATAGCTTTTACATGCGTTTGGATTTTAAGATATTTGTTTTATATATAAAGGAAGTTTATAATTTATTATGTTATATTAAATTTGCACTTTGAGTGTACGTATGATATTAGAATTGTAGTATATTTGTTTACTACTGATATTACATTATAAACAAAATATTTTAGAAGTTGCGGTATATATAGATATTTTGGTTTCTTTTAGATTTCTACAATATAATACATAAAGTGATTTGGATATGTATTACGTTTTGGAATATAATTCAATTTGGATATTGGTTAAATGAACATAATAATATAATATTTCTTATTTTATTTTATTTTATTTTATTTTTCATAGATCCTGTTCTGACTTGATTTCGTCAACTCCTATCTATCAGCTTGATCATCGAATCGAATCCATTTTGCGTTGTTTTGGAATTCGCAGCTTATTCGGTTGTCAAACTCCTCTAACCTCGAAAGGTGAGAAATCACTCACGATTAATATTCTTTTATTTATTAAATTTGGTTTCAATTGAAACGACAATTGAAATATGTTGTTAGTTGTTTACACTGTTATAATTGCGATTACCTGAATCTGTTCACCTATGACATCTGACACCATTATCTGTTAATTGTTATGCGATGTTAATACAGTTTGATTGATTGTTTGTTGTTTATATTGGATGTTAACTTGAAATGTACAAGTGATAAAATTATGCGATTGAATTTGACGTAGGATAGTTAAAAATTTGAATCGACATATGTGTTGAACTTGATTGGTTAAATTTGAAAATATGACCCCTTAAATGTTTAATTATTTGCAACGTAGAAAATAGTTAATTACCCTTGAACCATTTGAATTTATGTTGTATTAATTGATTTAAGTATGAAATTGAATAATTGATGTCAATTGAAGAACCGTATAAATATTGGTGTAATAATCTTTAATCTACATGAAATGATAGTGTAGGTTCTAGAAATAATTATATTAATTTGCACAAATAACAATGTGAGTTAATACGATTATTTCGGGATTATGTGAATTGATTATTGGATTGTTATTGATTGTTGTTATTGCTTGTTTATTTACTTTGACACCATCCCAGTTATCACACTGCAAGTTCCCCTTGTTATGTTTTGATTTTTGAATTGAATTGGAATCGGGTTGAAATGATAAATACCCAAATGAACTTGACTTAGGATAGAGAATTAAATAAAAATCCGATCGGTCAATAATTTGATTTGAAAATAAAATAATGATTTTATTCGAATAAAGAATAAGTTTTGAAATAAGGTTAGAATTTGAATCTTTATGAAAGGAAAATGTAAAAATTGAAATCTGAAACAAATACTAACGTAGTAATTGATGAAAGAATTGAAATTTAATTATTTAACAATTAAATTTGGAATTATTAGTAAATAATTTGGAATTAGTAATAATTGAGTTTTGAAATTATTAAGTTTGAAATCATTTAATAATTAAATTTGAAATTATAATTAAGTTTGGAATTATAATTAAGTTTGAAATTATTAAGTTAAATTTATAATTAAGTTGAAATGATTTGATAATTACGTTTGAATTCATAATTAAGTGGAAATTATTTAATAATTATGTTTAAATTTATAACCAAGTTTGTAATTATTAATAATTAAGATTGAAATTATTTAATAATTGAATAAGATTTAATTATTTGATGATTGAAAAAAATTGAATTCTTTGATAAGAGAAATTGAACTTTTTAATAAGTGGATTTGAACTTCGTTAATAAATGAAATTGAGTTTCTTTATTTATTAAAGTTTTGAAAAAAATCATTTAAGTAAGTTAATAAGTGAAATTGAAACTTCTCGATTTTGTGAAATTTAGTTCTTTATTAATTGAGTTAGAAATTTGTAATGAAGTCAATAAATAAGTGAAAATTGAATTTCTTTAACAACAGATAAAATGTGATTTATTGAAATGAACGAGGTTTATTAAAATTAACGTAAGAATTGTAATTTAAAGAATTTATTTAACGAATTTATTTTATTTCAATTTGAAGTTTTGATATAATGAAGTTGAACGTAAGTAATTGATTTAAAGGAATTGGAATTTAAATAGAAGTTGTTTTGAAGGATGAATTTACTTAGCGAATATTGAATGAAATCGATAAATGAATTTAAATTGATTTGAATGAAAATTAAACCATTTTAAATGATTTTGGAATGAAACTTATAAACGAACTTGAATCAATATTTGAATTGTTTAAATAAAAGTTGAAATTGAATTGTAAGATTTTGAAATGGTTATTTGGAAGTTTGTAACGTAAATTTTGGAAATTGATAGTGAAAGACAATTTAAATGTTGATTTATAAACTCTAATTGAAATTGAAACTGATTTGGTTTTGAAATTTATTAAACGACCAATCGGTGTAATAATTACGAAAGTTACTAAAGAAACCAGAATCGGTTATGGGTATACTCTCTATCTAAGCCGAAAACCACTTTAATAACTATACGTGGAGTGATGATGCAGAATGAAGTGGTTGGAATGATGTACGTGATGACTGAAGAAAGAGAACGATAATGGATAGCCTTGACACCTGTGTCAAATTGGAAATGACTAAAATCAGGAGCCGCGCCGGGCCAAATGAGGTTAGCCACCTCGAGCGAACACACTTCTTCGTAACTACTACTCATTACTTGTGATTGATTGGTGCACCCTCGGAATTTCAGGAGTGTTGTTTCGTGGTGTTGCGATCGCTGTGGGGATGCGTTCTCACCAGTCCGGATCAGGCGAACGGTAGTTTCACTACCTTGGGTATTGCCTCATGTGCCTTGTCATACTTGTTCCCTATATACGCGACCACTACGAATTTGTTTTGTGTTATACCTATGGAGTGCTCCCTGATAGCCCACTAGTTTATGGTGGAGTTTACAGTGCTGTATAGACTATAACGCCTATGTAAGATGTGTTAAGGGGGATAATGGTAACGCTTTAACACTATTTTGATATTTATATTACTGATAGACATTATCTATTTAGCGTACACTACTACATAGTGGATAGTTTAACGGATCCTTAAAGGATGTTGATTCCAACATCCTTTGAGTTACATGTATTTCGATTTCTTTTTCACTTGAGTTGGATTTAGTGATATGAGAATATTAATCCTGACTCAAGTGTTTTGTGTTTTGCTTTAAGCTCGGGTCAGACTGAGTGTACCAGTATTCGAGGCTCACCTTTGGAGTTGGAGCTTTGCTTGAAGATCCAGCCATCTATTCTGCTATCAGTATTCGATGATTCCAGTGATGTATTCTGATTTATACTTGATGTATCGTATTTCTCTTTTGTTGTAAACTCTGATGTATCTCATATATTTATATAGTAGCTTCATGAACTACTATCTCTTTTACTTCCGCTGCATATTATTACTCTGTGTTTGTGATTCTGTGATTATTTATTTACTGTATATCTGAATTTTGCCAAATTTAAATTAACAATTCGGTATTTTGAATTATTCAAGTCCGACATAAGCGGATGCGAATAGTCCAAAATAGCGGGTCGTTACATATATGATCACATATGGATCAAATATCCATATTCATGTATTTATTTTTGAGTTCGAAACTCATTGTCGACAATACACTGTCTCCGACATGTACGCTAATAAATGACCAAGTTATGAACAATTTAGTGGTTGTATAATTAGGCAGTTGCATGGGTCAACATGCAAAAATTCATTAGTAAGTATATTTTATATTGCTTTGTCAATATTTAACTCAATTCCTTTGTATATTTTAATTGATAAACATTTTGTCAATCATATTTAATTCATAAATTTAACGAAGTAGATTATTTTAGTTATACATAGCAGATGTTTTTACATCATTAGAAATGTTAAATGTTACCATTTCATTTTTCTAATAAGGCTTCCACTAGTTTTTTTTTGTTTCTCCAAACCCAAAGACGAAACATTGAAGTCTTTCGACTTCACTAGTGAGTATTAAGACTTGTCCATCTAAAGATTCTGACCTTAACTATGCTCGACAAATCATAGCCCACAAACTAACGATGACTCCTTATTGGTCGTATCATATATAACTCATAACGCATAGTTTTTTGTCCTACTCTCATTTCCACCTTGAGTTTGCCTAACAAATTGAAAGAAATTATTCACTCATACCAACCATTTCATGACGGCCTAAGTATAGTATATGTACCTTGAGTTTGCTTAAAAATTGCATATAATTATCTTACATCCTCTATTCATTATATTAATAATACTATGCATAACATGTTTAGCTTGAGTATGGTCAACTACTAAAGATTGTACAGGTAATTTATTAATATATAAATATAGATGAAGAAATTTATACTAAATATTCATAATCTTTAATATTTTAATTAAGTGATATCGACTTATAGAATAATGTATTCCTTATGAAATACTCTCACGATTCAAGTGTCGAACACATCAAAAATTACGGTATACGTACTATACACATGTATTTATTCTTTAAGTTTAATTGGGTTTCTTAACATTCCTCCATTAATTTATACATTCGTATTATATAAGTTTCAATTATCATATAGCTTTTATAATTTAACTAACTTATGAAATAATCTTATGTATTAGTTCTATTATTTAATTGATTTTAATTAATTAACTCTTTAATTAAGTTTATATTATTCTAGTATAACATTTATATTGAATAATATATAATTATATACTACAACCTTTACTGCATAACACATATATCTTTTATATATATATATTATTTATTTAATTATTTAATTAATTAACCTTTAATTTATTTATTTAGTTAATTAACCTTTAATTAATTAATTTAATTAGATTTTTTTAATTAAATTATATTAATTTCCAAAATTTATTTTATATACACACATGTACACTTATGTTATTTTAACATCTTAAAATAACAAAAGATATATCAATATATGTAATACAATTACGTAATATTAATTAGTTAACATATTTAATCAATTCATCTTATTAATCTTATTAATAAATTTCAAGTTTTGAAATTGGTATTTGATTATTTTAAAACATTTTGAAAATATTGTTATCTTTTTGTTTGCATTAAAAGTTGGCACAAACACCTAATAGATTGGAAGTAGAGAAATAAAGTGAAGAATTAAACTTTAAACAGAGAGTTAACAAGGAAAAACAAGAACAAACAAACTTATAATGGTTTGGCGTTGATTTCTTACGTCCATTTAAAGAAATTCCTTTACTAAATATACTTGCTTTTCTAGTTACAAAGGGATCAGATCATAATAGATCCTTGATTATAATAGAATTAAAGTAAAATAAGAGCGTAAAGATCCTTAAATGAACAATGAACTCTACATTTGTAGGTGTAAATGACCAAATATCTTCTTGAAATTTCACCGGTAGATTCTCACGATGTAGACTACATCGCCCAAAAGGTTTCGTGGCCCAAATCCCAAGGATGGGTGATCGATCCTGATCGGTCTAAATGACCTAATGGGCCTATGTGATCCCTCTGTGGGTCCCCTCCATGCTAGCTTAGTGTTTCCAAAATTATTTTGCATAATAGCCTAAATGATATCGATTAATTTCCGTTTAAGTTGAACTGATGGTTTAAGTTATTCATAGCCAATGTGATTCGATCCAATCCCCTACCAAGGGGAAGGGATGGTCACCAATCCCTGCCTAGGTATGGCACTACTCCGTACTTATAATATTCCATAGAGTCTCTTTTGATCGTTGTATCAAACCTCTATCTATGCTTGATCTTCGAACTTTATGGTCATGCCACTGGGCTACATTCCATGTCTATAATCGGGTCTAACTTGTCCAATCAGTCTAGATACAATTGGGTTAAAAGGCCGGATAACACTTGCCTCCAAAGTACGTCTTCTTTCAAACATGATGTGCTTTGAATTGAAGCAAGTTAGAGTTGTTGGAAAGGATTCCATTTCAGCTGCCTGATTAGTCATTATCCTTCCATCAAGTTGTCTTTCCAAAGAGTCATATCTCTTTTTGTTTGTTGCTGTAACGTCCCGCCTTTTTGCGCGATTTAAATCGACACACGTGCCAATTCAAACCATACGGAAGAGCGGATTGTTATGGGGTAAATAAGAAAAATAGAGAAGAAAGAAAAAAAAACTAAACAGAATCTCACAGCGGAAGGATAAAATATAATAATAAATATACAGTTCATAAAACTGTTTACAAAACATTTGATTCTTCTTTATACAATAAGTATCAGAGTTCACAAACCAATAAATACCAATGCAGCGGAATACAGTGATTAGTGGAACCATATTATATAATAATAATAATAAAATCTTCGTCTTCGTCCTCCAGAACTAAAATCTTCGAAATCCTGAAATGCTCGGGCTGACCCGAGCGAATTTGAAAAGACAAAAACAATGGAGTCATAACTAAAAGATCTTATGTGAGTTAAATTAACATAATTAAATATGAGTGCAGTAACTCAAGAGATGCTCGGGATTTACATCTCCTAAGGATCCGTTAAACTATTTACCATGTAGTATATTGCGCTATTATAATAGTGTCTATTTGTAAAATAAACTTACTTTTAAATAGCGTTAAGGCTTTACATTTTCCACCTTAACACGGTTATATATTCCCAAAGTCTATACAGTACCGTAATCTCCCCCGTACTGGGCGTCGTCAGAGGGCACTCCATAGGTATGGTACAAAACCAAAATCGTATAAGGCGCGCTAGGGTAGGTGACACGACACAACTAGGCAATGCCAGGGTAGATAATAAAAAAATCGTATAAGGCGTCTGGAATTTTATTATGATCCTAATAAAAAAAATCGCGCGTCAATCGGATCATGCATGCAAAAGTTATTTGATTTAAACGATTAGAAATAAAATAAAATTTAAAACAAAAGAAACTAGCCTCAATTTTATGATCCTAATAAGGGCCTTCACTGACGTGGCAAAATTTTAATTGAGGCTAGTTTCTTTTGTTTTCAATTTTATTTTGTTTCTAATCATTTAAATCAAATAACTTTTGCATACATGATCCGATTGACACGCGATTTTTTTATTAGGATCGTAATAAAATTCCAAACGCTTTGACGTTAGGTTTAGACAGATTTGGAGAACGTCGAATTTTTGAGTTTAAATCGGATTTAAATTCGATTTAAATTCAAAAGGTGAGTGTTTTAACCCACTCACAACTTCTAAAATTTCTTATGTTTATTTAATTGACTTAAGATATGAGTAGAAATTTATTTATGACTGTTTGGCGTGTTTTATTCATCTTCTCAGTTAAATCGCATTTATTTAATTTAACTGTTAATTAATTTTATTATTGCATATAATTTGACAGTTAAAATTTATTTATTTGCATATAAACTGATAGTTAAACGGTTATTAAATTTGTTATTGAATATAAACTGTTAGTTAATACCTGTTATTTATTACCTGTTATATTTTATATGCTCTATATTGATGATTGGTTAAATTGATGATGATTTAAAATAAATTGGTTGATGATTGATATTGGATGAATGGATGATGTGTTCTATATTATATAAACTGCAAGTTATTATGCATTTTCATTTCATTCGAGATTGCGGTTTGAAATGATATACAACCGCATTTTTATTTTTAAATTGCGGATTGAAATGATAAATATCTGTATCACTTGACCATAGGATAGAAAATTATATACAGCCACCGCGGTATATATATAAAGTTATTTTTAAAATGATTTTTATGGTTTGGATATGATATGTTTTGACAATTATTAAATTTGGATATGATATAAATATATTTTATATATACATATATAGTTAAATTGTTGAATTTAAGCTATGCATAAATCTGTTAAATAAAAATGAATAAGTTGAAAAATGGAATCTGGTAATTTATATTATATAATTAAGTACAGGTTTAAGATCTTGTATATATATATATAGAGTTTTAAATGATTCAAATCAATTAAGATTGAAAGATAAATTGGAAATTTAATTGGAATTGAGCTTATTTGAAATTTTAACTCCATAAGTCGAGGTTAACTTATTAAAATTGGAAATTTTAGGTATGATATTTATAACTGGATTTATTGAATAATTCTAGTATAAATAATTGGAAGGAAATAATTAGTGTTAATAAATCTAGTTTATTTTAAATGGCTATGGATTTATCATGTAAACCTTTCAAACTAAATAATAGGAAAATGAATTGTTGATTCGAAATTCCCAACCTTAGTTTTGAAATTCATTAAATACTCAAAGTTTGAGAATATTGAAATCGAAGTGTTTTATTCAAACTGAAAATGAATCTAAAAGGTATGGGTTTAGACTGAATTTAAAGTGAATAAAAGTTTGTGAAGGTGTGGAAATTATTTACTTTTAAAGAAATTTTAAATTCAACTGTTATATTTTATATACTGTTGAATATCCAAACCATTTAAGTTTTGAAAGTTATGGTTTAAAACTATGGATTTCGAAGTATTATGTGGAAAGTTAAATCTCAAATATTTGGTTTCGAGGTATTATAAATCTTAAGATTGGCATGATTTTAGAAAAGAAATATATTTGAAATAAAATGATATCATATTTATTTGGGTTTTAAAAGGAAATGATATCGTATTTATGGGTTTGAAATGGATAATTATATCCTGGTTTTGAAAGTATAATTATTTTTAAATGACTGCGGTGTTATAATAACGTTTGGTTGTTAAAGAGACCGAGATCGGAAGTTGTCATACTCTCTGCCAACTTCGAAAACCACTTTAACAACCGTGTACGCGGTGGAGATTCCAGAATGAAATAAGTTGGTGGCGGCGTTTCCTGTAAGGTAAATACGTGGATCCAACTCCCGTGAGTTGGCATAAGGTGGCTAAAACATGAGCGATTGACGGGTTAATAAGGTAGCACCTTCGATTGGACACATCCCTTCGATATTATACTTTGACTTTTGGATTGATTCGGTGGCCACTTTTGATTTCTTTGATTTGGGGGTGTTGCTCGAGGTGGGCGGTAGCTGCGGCTATGCGTTACCACCGACCCGGAAGCGTAATTGGTGTATCTACCCTCGCATTGCCTAGTTGTGCCGTGTCACCAACCCTAGCGCGCCTTATACGATTTTGGTTTTGTGCCATACCTATGGAGTGCACTCTGACGACGCCTAGTACGGGGGAGATTACGGTACTGTATAGACTATGGGAATATATAACTGTGTTAAGGTGGAAAATGTAAAGCCTTAACTCTATTTAAAAGTTAGTCTATTTTACAAATAGACACTATTATAATAGCGCAATTTACTACATAGTAAATAGTTTAACGGATCCTTACGAGATGTAAATCCCGAGCATCTCTTGAGTTACTGCACTCATATTTAATTATGTTAATTTAACTCACATAAGATCTTTTAGTTATGACTCCAGTGTTTTTGTCTTTTCAAATTCGCTCGGGTCAGTCCGAGCATTTCAGGATTTCGAAGATTTTAGTTCTGGAGGACGAAGACGAAGATTTTATTATTATTATTATTATTATTATATAATATGGTTCCACTACTCACTGTATTCCGCTGCATTGGTATTTATTGGTATGTGAACTCTGATATTTATTGTATAAAGAAGAATCAAATGTTTTGTAAATAGTTTTATGAACTGTATATTTATTATTATATTTCATCCTTCCACTGTGAGATTCTGTTTAGTTTTTTTTCTTCTCTATTTTTCTTATTTAACCCATAGCAATCCGCTCTTCCGTATGGTTTGAATTGGCACGTGTGTCGATTTAAATCGCGTGAAAAGGCGGGACGTTACATCTGGTATCATAGCTTTGGCTTAGCGATAAACCTTAGCTTTGTGGGGTTTGACTCTTTATTAATAGGGTAGTAATACCCTATGGGAGTCGCTGAGTGTATAAATATGAGAGAGCGATTTGTTAGTGTTATAAAATGGTTTTAATTTTGTGTTAATCTGTTCCGTTTTGTATTTATAAATTCTGGTTGGTGCATGGGACGTTGTGACATCAATAGGGATTTCTAAACACTTAATAGGATAGACCGACATTATATTTATTTTTATATATGTGAATGAAATAATTTTGCCTATTATATTTTCTATATACAAAATAAAAAATTTCAAATAATATCTGTATTTGGCTGAAATAGATTGGTTGTTAGGTAATAAAGTGTATAAATAATAATAGAAATAAGATTGAAAAATAAAATAACTGAAATTTGAGAAATTGAGAACTTAAGATCCGGGGTTTTGAAATTTCTTTCGAATAAATTTTGGAATATAATAGTATTGTTTATAAGTATTTTCTGATATAAATATTTGAATATAATTCGGAAAATTTTGTTTTAAAGAAAATTTTGGAGAAAATAAGTTTTGTACTTTCCTCTCTGTCGGTGGAAAATAATTTTGGTGATGGCGGCCGCATCATCGACTTTCATTTTCGAGTTTCGAAGGGGGAAGGCCACTGTAGTAGTTCTACTGCAGATTCATTTTTTAAAAAAAACATATAAATTTTGAATTGTTTTAAATATAATTAGAGGTATATAAGTTATAAGAATATATTTATCTATTATTTTAAAATAAATTGAAATTTAACCCGGTATTAAATTCTTAAATTTCCATTAATTAATTTGTTTCAATTAGTGTAGTGAAATGAAAGTAAGTAATTAATAATTGAAACCTCTAATTTAGGTAAGAGATTTAATGCTAAGTTATAAAGGAAATAATAAGGAAGTTGAAAGTGTAACTTATAAGAAAAGGTAAAAATTTATTGAACGATGAATTAATTAAAGGAAATGGAACAAACTTGTATAACTTTCAATTACACCCTTAAATAACATATATAACTTACCAAATATTAAAAGTTGAAATGTTTAATAAGAGATTGTAATAGAATGTTATACAAGTAGAAATTTGAAATAATGAAAGTATTCAATGAAATTGTTGTTAAATGAGAATTTAATGTATAAACTTAAGTTATAATTAAAAAATTCCAAGTGAATATAATTAAAGGTAAGTAATTCAAACAGATGAATATCAACTTAAGTACATAAAATGGAAAAGCTAAGAAATTAAATGGGATATGAATACTATTGATAAACAAATGTAAATAAATGAGGGCATGCAATAAATGAATGAATAATTATAATGAAATAAAAAGAACTGGCATGACCTGAGTTAATGGAAATGAATAATAGTAAGTTGTAAGTGAAAATAAATGGATGTAATATAATAAAGAGAATTGTAAACTTAAGAAAAAGGTTGAAGTTATTTCTGAATAAAATTAAAAGAAATAAAATGAAAATAAAATTGAAAGAAATAAAATGAAAATAAAATTGAAAGAAATAAATGAAAATAAAAGATAAACTGTTATATGAATGAAAAGAATCCAACAACTAATGTATGAAATAAAATTAATAATGTGTTAATTGATTTGTAAGTAGGAATTGTTGTTGTTTGATTATGGCTGTTTGGGTAAGATACTTTAAAATTGGATTTGGGTGAATGGATAATCTATTTAGTTTTATCTAAGACTGTTGAGTAAATGATGCGCTAGTATTTTATTCTTCATTCCGTACAATTTAAAAGTTTTGAACCCGAACAACTATTTGTTTGTTGATTGAATGGTTGTTTTGTAATTATTGTGTATGCTGTTTGTTGAAATTGATGGTTGTTGTATTGATTTGTTGTTAGTGATTGAAACCACTTAAATTTTTCACTTTATATAAATTGTTAACCTTTTGGATTTTTAAGTGAAATGCAGGTTATGGAAGCAATTGCTACTGCTTTTGGTTCCATAAATTAAGCGTAAATTGCCCGACAAATAGGTACGTTTCGGATTACGGTTTATAGCGCTATTTTATATATTTTCCCAGGTTGGGATATAATATTTTGGATAATATATGTATATAATTGTTATATTTAACATTAAATTTTCTTCCAAGCCTCTCCGTACAGCGGAGACTCTGCCAAAATTTTTCGTAAAATTTTGGACTTGGAAATTTTTTGAAATGTTTTTTTTCAAACTTTATTTATTTAAGTATAAAAAGATATAATGATTATAAAACGGGTATATTTTATTTAAGGTAATAAATTTAGTAAATTATTGGTTATAAGTTAAATATTTTAAATAAGATGTAGTGTAATTTAATTCTTCTTTTTCCTTTCTTTTCCTTTTCGGGGACGAAAAGTTTTGAGTGGGGGAGAGTGTAACAACCCGTATAAATTCGATGCTTAAAATGAATTTAATTAATAAGATTTTAAATTAAATTTAGAAAGAAATAGAAATCTTATTATTTATATGAAAGAGAATGTTGGAATTAGATGTATCTAGGGTAATTAAAATTTACAAATTAAATTATGTATTGCAATTAATTGTAATAGTGGAGATTTGAAAATAGATTCAAATTGTATGTTAGATAATAAATTGCAATAAATAAAGTTAGTAATTAGTGGATTAAATGGAATACCAATTTATTCATAAAATGAATATAAGTGGATGTAACAAATTGAATAGGAAATGCTAATTATGCATAAAGTGAAGGAATGGAACCTAGATGGAATAATTAATTGGATTTAGAATCTCAATCTGTATGTGTGCATATATTTATAACGGAAAACAAAAGGGTAAAATGATAATATACAAGTATAATTAAGGATATAATAGTTGGGTTACTAGTAAATTCACTCATTTACCAATAAAGATAATTTGATGTGCCTTAATTGTAATTAATAAAATAACGAAAGGAGTAAATGTATTTATTTAGAGTATTAATTACAATTGGATAGAGATTTAAGTAACCATGTAATGCAATGTAAGTAATGCTAATTTAAGTCAATAATAAGGAATTGGGATGAATTCATTTTAATTTGTAACATATGGCTTGTAAACATATATTTTAAATTACCTGCTTATTTGTTAATGAAATTAGAATTGGTAATAAGTGATAATAAAATAAATAAATGTTACACAAATGGAAATGAAATAACATTCGTTTAAATGTTGAATAATTATAGGGTCGTATTTATTAAGCGTTACTTTAAATAATTATGATAAATTGTGAAATTTATATGGGAAGGTGTAAAATAATAACTAGGGAAGTAATACGTTATAAATTAAATATAACCTAAACCTAAGTGTAAGTAAAATTTTGAAATTTGAATCTAATCCATTGGAAACTTATTAAAATAAATTGGATTCAATATAAAATAAAGGGGTTATTAATTAAGGAAGAAATATGTAATAATTGCATTTATTTGTAAGTGGAAATAAAATGTTAATGATAACAAGTATTTAAGATTAATCATCTATTTAGCATATTTAATTATAACTGATAATCAATTGCAATAAATAATAAATAATGATTACATTAAGGTTAATTGAAGTAATATTTGAAATTTAATATTTAGATATTATGTAATTATAAATTTAGATGAAATTGGAAATATTTACGTAATGAAGTATGAATCCAATGATAAATTCATCTATTTGACAATAATAAATGGAAAGAAAATTTAATTAAATTATTGGGAATTTAATTTATAATTTGGTGAAATTAATGAAATTTGGGAATTTCGAAATTCTAATTTGACAAGTTAAATTTCGTTTAAATTAGTATAGATGATTGAAAATTTTATAATAATAAGAATTGTCGATTATCAAAGAGAAATGGGAAATTTGATTAAATTAACCTTTTTTGATTGATTTATTTATTTATATATAAATAGCCATTTTGGTCATGGACTTGGATTTCGACGAAACCAGCTTCATCGAATCCGTAACAGTAAATTTTTGCAGGGTTTCAAGTTTCGTAGCGATCGGACTTGTCGTTTGATCGTATGAACGCGAAACGCCTTGAAATCGATTTAATTGAAATCAATTTGAAATCAATTTGAAAATATTGATTTCATCATAACTTCTTCATACGATGGAATTTGGACGTGAAACTTTTTCCATCGCGTTCAGAATATTTTAAAATACCTATTTTGATATATGGGTTTACCCAATTTCGTTCCGGGGTCAGAACGGGCTTTTTGGGCCACGTTAACGATAGCACGTATATCTATCAACCGGATCCATCTACTCTATTTCTAACCTACATATATAAACTCAGTTATAAACCCTACCTCCATCTATTCTCATTTGTTTGTGCGTTCATTTCATCAGTTCCTTCTCTTCTTCCAATGGCTAGAAACCCTAGATCCATGTTCAATTTCAAAAATCAAATCCAAAGCCTAAAATTTAAATCCTCAGAAAAATTCCAAAAAAAAAATATGTTAATGCTCTCGACGAGCGAAATTTAATGGCGCGATTCGTTTTTCAATCCGAGTTTTAATGTGGCCGGAAATTGATGATCTATTTATGGTCGTTCATCGTGCCGGAATCAAACGGAGTCTGATCGAGAAACCCCTTCTGGGTATCATAGAGAGCGCCAAGGGAAGTCGATCGGTATGGTTCGTTTGTGATTTCGACGGTTGGATCGAGTGGATTTTACGAACTAGGGTTCGAATTTAGGGTTGCTCTATGTGGCGGCTACGTTTTTTCTTCGGCCATTGGTCAACACGATGGTGTCGCGCGGTGTCAGGAGAGTGCGGCCGAAGGTTAGGGGGTGAGGATGGGTTGGATCCTGGTGATCGGCGTTTGCCAAGGATGGCGGCGTTGCGTGGAAGAAGACGGCTTGTACGAACGTTCACGTGCTAGGGTTTTCCAGTGCAGATCTGTAGGAGGAAGGGCCAACACTGACGTTGCAAAATTTTAATTGAGGCTAGTTTCTTTTGTTTTGAATTTTATTTTATTTCTAATCGTTTAAATCAAATAACTTTTGCATACATGATCCGATTGACGCGTGATTTTTTTTATTAGGATCGTAATAAAATTCCAGACGCTTTGACGCAAGTTTGGAAAGATTTGGAGACCGTCGAATTTTAGGGTTTAAATCGGATTTAAATTCGATTTAAATTCAAAAGGTGAGTGTTTTAACCCACTCACAACTACTAAAATTTCTTATGTTTATTAAATTGACTTAAGATATGAGAAAAAATTTATTTATGACCGTTTGGCGTGTTTTATTCATCTTCTCAGTTAAATCGCATTTATTTAATTTAACTGTTAATTAATTTTATTATTGCGTATAATTTGACAGTTAAAATTTATTTATTTGCATATAAACTGATAGTTAAACAGTTATTAAATTTGTTATTGAATATAAACTGTTAGTTAATACCCGTTATTTATTACCTGTTATATTTTATATGCTCTATATTGATGATTGGTTAAATAGATGATGATTTAAAATAAATTGGTTGATGATTGATATTGGGTGAATGGATGATGTGTTCTACATTACATAAACTGCAAGTTATTATGCATTTTCATTTCATTCGGGATTGCGGTTTGAAATGATATACAACCGCATTTTTATTTTTAAATTGCGGATTGAAATGATAAATATCCGTATCACTTGACCATAGGATAGAAAATTATATACAGGCACCGCGGTATATATATAAAATTATTTTTGAAATGATTTTTATGGTTTGGATATGATACGGTTTGATAAATATTAAATTTGGATATGATATAAATATATTTTATATATACATATATAGTTAAATTGTTAAATTTAAGCTATGCATAAATCTGTTAAATAAAAATGAATAAGTTGAAAAATGGAATCTGATAATTTATTTTATATAATTAAGTACAGGTTTAAGATCTTGTATATATATAGAGTTTTAAATGATTCAAATCAATTAAGATTGAAAGATAAATTGGAAATTTAATTGGAATTGAGCTTATTTGAAATTTTAACTCCATAAGTTGAGGTTAACTTATTAAAATTGGAAATTTAAGGTATGATATTTATAACAGGATTTAATGAATAATTCTAGTATAAATAAATGGAAGGACATAATTAGTGATAATAAATTTAGTTTATTTTAAATGGCTATGGATTTATCATGTAAACCTTTCAAACTAAATAATAGGAAAATGAATTGTTGATTCGAAATTCCCAACCTTAGTTTTGAAATTCATTAAATACTCAAAGTTTGAGAATATTGAAATCGAAGTGTTTTATTCAAACTGAAAATGAATCTAAAAGGTATGGGTTTAGACTGAATTTAAAGTGAACAAAAATTTGTGAAGGTATGGAAATTATTTACTTTTAAAGAAATTTTAAATTCAACTGTTTTTTTTTTATATACTGTTGAATATCCAAACCTTTTAAGTTTTGAAAGTTAGGGTTTATAACTATGGATTTTGAAGTATTATGTGGAAAGTTAAATCTCAAATATTTGGTTTCGAGGTATTATAAATCTTAAAGTGGCATGATTTTGGAAAAGAAATATATTTGAAATAAAATGATATCATATTTAATTGGGTTTTAAAAGGAAATGATATCGTATTTATGGGTTTTGAAATGGATAATTATATCCTAATTTTGAAAGTATAATTATTTTTAAATGACCGCGGTGTTATAATAACGTTTGGTTGTTAAAGAGACCGGGATCGGAAGTTGTCATACTCTCTGCCAACTTCGAAAACCACTTTAACAACCGTGTACGCGGTGGAGATTCCAGAATGAAGTAGGTTGGTGGCGGCGTTTCCTGTAAGATAAGTACGTGGACCCAACTCCCGTGAGTTGGCATAAGGTGGGTAAAACAGGAGCGATTGACGGGTTAATAAGGTAGCACCTTTGATCGGACACATCCCTTCGATATTATACTTTGACTTCTGGATTGATTCGGTGGCCACTTTTGATTTCTTTGATTTGGGGGTGTGGCTCGAGGTGGGCGGTAGCTGCGGCTATGCGTTACCACCGACCAGGAAGCGTAATTGGTATATCTACCCTGGCATTGCCTAGTTGTGTCGTGTCAACTATCCTAGCGCGCCTTATACGATTTTGGTTTTGTACCATACCTATGGAGTGCCCTCTGACGACGCCCAGTACGGGGGAGACTACAGTACTTTATAGACTATGGGAATATATAACTGTGTTAAGGTGGAAAATGTAAAGCCTTAACGCTATTTAAAAGTAAGTTTATTTTACAAATAGACACTATTATAATTGCGCAATATACTACATGGTAAATAGTTTAACGGATCCTTAGGAGATGTAAATCCCGAGCATCTCTTGAGTTACTGCACTCATATTTAATTATATTAATTTAACTCACATAAGATCTTTTAGTTCTGACTCGAGTGTTTTTGTCTTTTCAAATTCGCTCGGGTCAGTCCGAGCATTTCAGGATTTCGAAGACTTTAGTTCTGGAGGACGAAGACGAAGATTTTATTATTATTATATAATATGGTTCCACTACTCACTGTATTCCGCTGCATTGGTATTTATTGGTATGTGGACTCTGATATTTATTGTATAAAGAAGAATCAAATGTTTTGTAAACAGTTTTATGAACTGTATATTTATTATTTTATTTTATCCTTCCGCTGTGAGATTCTGTTTAGTTTTTTTTTCCTTTCTTCTCTATTTTTCTTATTTACCCCATAACAATCCGCTCTTCCGTGTGGTTTGAATTGGCACGTGTATCGATTTAAATCGCACGAAAATGCGGGACGTTACAGTTGCAATGCTTGATCGATATCTTTTGGCATAAAACAGGATGTAATCCTCGATCTTTGTTACGCTTAGTTCCATTCGGCTTGTCGATCAAGTTAGTAGGCCACGGTAATTTGAATCTTCTCTCTTAGGAGTTCTCAGTTAATAATTTAATTTCTATCGAGTCAAGAAATCAAATATTGAGTATATGCACATGCATATCTGTTTATGTACATATTTTTGTCATTTGCTCCAGGCACACTTACATGCCGATGGGTCGTCGTTGATTCTACGTAGTTCAAGTGCAATTGTATAGTAATTTTCCATTTTTTTGTCTTTTTTGAAACAGGGGTTCGGCACCAATCCCACAGGCGGGGGGGTCAGTGTTGATTTCTTTATATATGCATACTTAGCCAATTCGTGGATTGTGCATTTCGATGTCTGGCACATATAATCCATGAACATAACCTCTTCTCTTCCACTTTAATCACTCTACTACCAAACCAAACCCGCTCTTCTTCTTGCATCCACCATTAATAACCCTCCAAGCTTAATATTTTCACCTAGTCCTCCATCGATCCATTCAATCCCCTATACAACTCGACTCTCCACCTTAATAGAAGCCTTCGCCACCACTCCAAAGTCAAACATCCCTTCATTCCATCGATTCAGTTTTGGATTCCACCCCGTATATGAATCGCCTTCACTATTCTCATGTTGATTTGTCACTTGGCGCTCTTTTGAGTTTGATTTTGCATATATAGATGGGTTTGAATTTGTAGTACACAAATTGGAGTGAGAGATTGTGATAAGACCATTGGATTCACGCTCATAGTTGTGGAAGAGCGGGTCAATGTCCAATTGGAGAAGATGAAGTGGATGGAGTTGCAGACAAGTGTGGGATCAGTTATTAGCTAACATGGAGGGTTCGATTGGGACAATCAAGTAGATGGAGGGATCAGTTCTATTGGGATCAGTATAGGCATGCTGGTGGTGATCGAGTTGAGTCTGAATATGCTTTAATGAGTTCACTAAGGCTATGGGATCCATTCCGATCCCTTGCCTTGGCGGAACTTAAGAAAATTTGGCTTGATTTGAGAACACTTGAACTTGAACCCTTGGGCAAACGAACTTCCATATGATCTTGAACTCAAACATGAACTTGACTTAGAAACACATTTGACTTGACCGCATGGATTTCGGGTTGGAACTTGAACTTGTAAACGAATGCATATGCCTGTATGAACTTGGAAGTGAATGTCATACTCCTATATGATGAAAACTAATCCCAAAACCTATGTAAGATCCGCAACCATTGATCTGAAATCCAATTGGGATAGCCAGCGATAACATTCACCCTAGTCATATTCCAGAGTCTCGTCACAGCTGTTGTTTAATCTAGAATTTTTTATTACTGTAATGCACAACACCGCACTACACCACACTAGTTTACACTCTACACAGTAGGAATGAGTTCTTTCTCAAACTACAACTATCTGTTGAGTGTGATAGTTTATGGGTTCCAAACACTCGAGACGTTTGGCTGCTACGGTTGTTGAGCAAGCTGCTACACACGATGGATCTGATGTTGAATCAAGCTTTGCAACATGCAATGCTTTCTATTCTCCGGGTTAGCAATCAAAACAACTTGTGAGCTCACATCAAGTTCCTGAATCCCTCTAAGTCCAAAACCAGAGATGAGCCAGCCCCTGACACTTTAGAAGATGTCATCTTTTAAGAGGATCCAAAAGAACCTATGGCTTTAAGAATCGATAAGGCTTCTCTTCGTAGAATTTTCATTAAGCATGGAATCTCGTATGAGGATGTATGAGCCCCGCCATGTAATGATAGAGCTCACTTGCTTCCAAAATGGTACACTGCCAGTAACAAGTATATGTGCTGGGCAGGATATGTCCTACCTCTTGATCCATTCATCCAAATAATCCTACATTATTTGAGATTAGCTCCGATCTAGTTGCATCCAAACAGCTATGCATTTCTGCATTGTATATATATGATATTCCTTAAGTTTTAATACCATGAACCAACCCTAGAATACACTAGATTTATTTACAATTTTCGGCTTCCAATGGGATGCCCTCATACACTTTTTTGGAGTTAATCAATAATTTCCAAGTCGTAGCAAGTGCTTGAAACAAGTTGAGTGCTTTTAAGAACAAATGGTTTTATGTTGTTGCCCACTTGGTTTCGTAGGATGATGGCTTGAAGGATGTAAGTGTCATTTCGAACTCAATCTTCAGTGCTTTTATTTAAGTTGTACCTTGAACTATGCAGTTCTTTGAGTCCTGCAGGTAACTATCCACGACTTAGTGGTAATAGGTATTCAGAGGCGGTTTTGGAGCTTAAGAATATACCATGGAAGATAGATAGGTTAAATCCTTTATTATCGTGAGTGCCCTTTTCCTTTTTGCTTGCTAGAAGTGGGCCATGGCATTGGGTTATTAGGGAACACTAAGGAGGAAGTAGCAAGAGGAAGGGGCGCTTGTGACGACCGGGAATTTTCAAGCATTTAAAATCGGAATATTTAATTGATTTTAAATTACATAAAAGTTAATTATCAACTAAAATACGAATATCATAAATTATTTGACAATTAAATTGTTGAATTAAATAATTTGAAGTTGGGTAAAATACTGAATCTGGAATTCTAAGTCTATTAAAAATAATTTGAAGGCTTGTAGAATTTATATTGGTAATACCGAAGAGAATAGAAGTGATGAAATCAAATTTCAAAATGGTTTGTTAAGTTCTGAAATTTGTATCGTTTAAATTGAATTTTTTTAAAAAAATAGCCTTCCGAGGCACGGTCTCGGAATTTGACGAAACCAGTTCATTGGATCCGTAATATTGGATTATTATCGGGTTTCAATTTTCGTGGCATTTGGAGTTGATGTGTGAGTGTACGACATATAAACGTCTGGAAAATTTAAATTGATAAATAATCTGGTGAATTTAAGTTAACTAGTCGAGCCTTCTTGTATACGCTTCTTTTCCTTCTTTCATCACGTCGCTCCCTTCTTTCTTGTCAGCCACCTACCGTTCCTTTCCTTACACACCACTCTCACTTCAATCATTCCCCCCTTACTTTTTCTTTCCCCTCTTCAGAACAGCCGAATCAAATACTTAATAAAAAAATAAAAAATTGGCCGAACCACCCCTTAAAAATTTCGTACGACAATAAAAAAAATGGCGAAATGGAATAGCTCGCAAGGGGGATCACGAAATCGTCGTCGCGTTGTGTGGGGCCGAATCAAGCATGGCCTGGAATCGATTTCGAGGGGTTTGAGTTCGTTCTGGGTGGGCGCGTGTTGCAGCTGTGATGTTGTGCGACGCTGACTATTGTCGATCGAGCTTCATGAAGGGACGAAGCAACTCGCGAGCGGCGTGCAAGGGAGGGTGGCTACAGGTGGTTGCTCGAGCAGTGGACCTGGCGAATAGGATATTCGTGAGGCGTGGGTGAGCATTTTGGGGATTAGGGTTCGAATTGTTGAAGATTGGGTGGTGCGATTTTAGGGATGCGGCCTGAAGCTACAACGTCGAGCAACGACGTTTGATTTCCTCTTGAAGGTGTCGGTCGCGGCAGAGGCAAGGCTAGGGTTCTGGTCGAGATGTTCGCGTGTGGTGATTGACGTGGTTGTTGAGGGACTGCAGTGATTCTGGGGATGATATTGAAGGTAAATAATTTTACCTTAATTTATTCATACCAGACTTGAGTGTGTATGTAAGTTTAAGGACAGGAATTCATTTACCGAAAAAAAAAGATGTTCATTGAAAAAAATAGTAAATATACAAGTTAATGAAATTTATTTAACAATAAGGTTTTTAAATTAAGCTGTTTTAAACCTTAACATATACAAGTGTATGTATGCAGAAATTTATTTAACAATATGTATGCACACAGACATATTTTGGAATTTCATACATATAAGCATTTTCAATACGAAGAGTTTATGTAACCTTATGTATATTATCTATAAGGATTATTTTATCGGTTTAAAAATATATATATATATATATATGAGTATTTATTTAAGTAATAAATTAGTTGTAAATTTAGTTTTTTTTAGTTAAATAAATTTATTAAGAGGGATTGGTTTTATAATCTAAGATGTTAGTCTAAAATAAAATCATTGGTTAATTAAAAATTGTTATATGGCAGTTAAATGTTCGATTAATCCAAATGATAATAAAATCATCCAATGTTTATACAAGATAAAATTTGAAGGAAGCAAGACGAATTGGGTCGGATTGCAAACGTTAATGGTGAGTTAATCTCACTCAGTTAATTTAAAATTTAAATGATTAAATTTAAATAATTGTTTGGATGATTGGATTGATTGATGTGCTATATTGTGATATATATATATATATATATATTTGGAATTAGCATTTTACTTTGTGCTAATATCTGTGGATGCAGGTAAACCAGGTTGGAGGGATCCAACTGGATCCCTCAACATTTATTTAAATTATTTAATACCCCTGTTGTGATTACTTTATATTCTGTGATGAATATTGTTGATAATTGGAATCTTGGATGATACGGTTTACCTGAATATTTCCGGTGGCCTAAGTTATCAAGATATATAGAATTTGAATTTGGAAATAAAATGCAGAGGATTTGTAAGTGAAATAATTATAGAAATTTTAAATAAATTAAGAATGAATTGGATAAGAATAACAGCAGTGTTTAGTGCTAATTAATAAAATTCTATATATGGAGAGGAAATTTTGAATAAACAGAAAGTTAATGAAGTTTGAAACTTCAATGATATTATTTAATAGAACAAAACATTTATTTAATATTTAATATTTAAATTATTGAAGGAATACAGAAGAAACGGGGAAAAGTCTGGAATCTGTATATTTTAGTTAAAGGATTTAAAATCAAACGGAAAATAACAACAATAATAATAAGTCCATAACTAATGAACTTTGAAATGAAGTGAGAAATTAAAGAAACCTATTTCAAATAAAATGAATTGGAAATCAATTTGGGGAAATTGATTTAGGTGATTGAAGATGGACTTTTCTCTGGATGGCCAAGTACACGTTTTTAAAAGTAAATTTGTAAATATAAATTAAATGTTTTAAAGTTGTTTTTAAAGAAAACAAGTTTGTAAAATTTATTATTTCTAATATTTAACTTCTAAAGCAAGTATTTCCTTTTTATATCTTATAGCATTAATTATTTAAAAGTGACTTAGTATTGGTTTTAAAGGTAAAGGTCTAGTTTTATATTTTATGAAGTAACCTTATTTTCTCAAATTCATATAGTATGTATTTTTAACAAATTATTTAAGTAATTTTATCTTAAATGTTTTAAAGTATATATTTCAAAGTAAAGTGTTTTAAATTATTTTAAAAATCTATTTTGTGCTTGGTGATTTCAGAGAAGATAGAAAATATTTGGGAAAGTTTATTCTGAAAAGAAAGATGGTTTTGAAACTGTTTTCAAAAGGTTGAAAATAGAAATATATCTTGTGAAGATATTTTAAAGGTAATAAATAATTGGAAAATTATTTATTGGTTGATGGTTGTTTGTGAATATTAATTGATAGTTAAACAACCGACTATCAATATTGGACAAATACGCTGATCGTTTCGAAGAGACCGGGATCGAGATTTACTTCTCGAAAACCACTTCGATCCGGTTTGTACGTTTCGTGAAACGTGTTCGGAGTCGAAACTGGAGCAGTGAAGTGCAAGGGCTAGTCGCTACTAATACTGAGGATATTTCCAAAATGGATGTAGTAGGAATAGCGCCTTCGGTTCCGTTCGAACCCGGGACGGACTTGTATGGATGAATGCTTGCGAAACATCATCAGGTGGACGATGGGCATTCTAAGGGATATGTTCTATAAAGGTAACGCTTAGCCTCAAGCCCCATCAAATGGGAATGACTGTAAATCAGGGGATATGCAGCAAGGCTAGGTGGGTAGCACCCAAGCAGGGTGAGGTCATTCCAGTCTAGATGTCCCTTTTTATTTCGGCTTAGTGGTGCGGTTGCCGATCCCAACCGCGGTGTGATCTCACTCGGGATTATCCAGTAAGGGGTAGTCCCGGCCTTGTGTTGCAGGGGAGCGGGCGTACTCCTCGGTACAGTGATCTAGGCCCCGTACTGTGACAGGTGGTACCCCAGTGCCTAGTCATTGGTTGGAAATCCATTCTCCCTACGAGCCTTGTACGATTTTTGTTTGTATTACCCACTCTGTGGCTAGTAGCTGGAATTTAATCATGTAACAATTTCGGCTATTTTATAAGTATTTGTATATAGACCCTATTGTAATATCAGAGGATTTCTATAAAATTGTTTTAGCTATCGTAAGGTAAAAACCCGACATGTTTATTTATGGCGTGGTCTTACGAGATGCTTTTGTTTTCAAAGGATTTTTGAAACTTTAATAATCAATTGTGTGTGATTTTCTCACGCTGGTAATCCAGACCGACTCGGGTGTTATTTAACTGTAATGCTCGGGTCAGACCGAGTATTATAGAATAAGGTTATGATGCTGTGGAGCTCAGGAGACAAGCAAGATGACGATACGTACTTCCGTACTTGTGTTTATATATATATTCCGCTGTGTTTGAGTTGATGTGTATTCAGTTGTATGTTATTGATGTTGAGTTGTGATTGATGTACTCTGATGATGTAAAATATGTAAGCAGATATATTTGATTTTGAGTAAAGATCATATATTATCTATTATATTTTATTCCGCTGCGATGGTTAGATTCTGTTGTTGTTTTCTATTTTTCTTCTTCTACCTCTTCTTCTTTACCCCAAACGGTTTGTATTCCTGTACAACTTGAGTCGATTTAGATAGAATAGTGTTGACTCAAGGGGTATGGATTTGCGGGCTGTTACAGTTGGTATCAGAGCGTAGGTTGGTGATAACCTTGGCTCTGGTGGAAATTACTCATTTAAATTAGAGTCCGTAGTACTCTAAAATGAGTTTGAGCGTATTAATAGATATGAGCGCGTATTTGTTAGTGAATAAAATTGTTTTAATATTGTGTTGATTAGTTTATATAGTGGCATATGAACCTTCGTCGACATAGTCTGCGCAACTGTATCGAAGGGGTTTCTAAACACTTGAATAAAACAATTGACACGGTATTGTTTTAAATGTGGGTAAATGAAATAATTTTACCCAAAATATATTTTGATATAAATAAAAGTTTTGTAAATTATTTTAGCTAATATATGGTTGCTTGGATGGTAGGAAGAATAATATTAAATTATTATCATTGTTAAGTGAAAATTTTAACTAGAAATTGAAATATAACTAAAATTTAAGGGAATAAATTCATTATAAAATGAAATTTATAATTATGAATTGTAAATGTGCATTATAAATTAAAATATAATTAAATAAGAATTTGTATGAGCATAAGCTATGCAAATGAATTATAATAAAATTGATTTAAGCAGGATTTGGAAATTTAAATCTCGGAAATTTGGAAGTGTTTATCGAAGTATTTGAAGATGAATAATAGAACAATTGTTTTGGAGATATTTCTGAAAGGAAATTGTTTTAAAGGAGTTTTGAAAATGATATAGCATTGAAATCACTTGGATCATGGGAAAATAATTCTGATGATGACGGCCGCATCATCAGTATTCATTTTCGAATTTCTAAGTGATAGATTGCTGTCAAAAATTGATTTGCTCAGAAGAGCTAGTTGTTTTTGAAAATTACAAAAGAAATTTGTTGAGGGTAAAACCAGGATTGGTTTAACTTTTGAGAAATGTGATTTGAGATGTTGAAGATTTCAAAATGATTTGAAACCAAAGCCGGGAGTTTAAAAATCGTGATGGGATAGGTTGAAGCTTATAAATTGTAAGCTTATAGAGTTTTAAACCAGGAAGGAAATATAAGCTTTGAATGTTGGAAATTTAAATGTAAGGCAAAAGGTTAAAAATGAAATTTCCCTGGATTGGAAGATAAAATTTAACTGGATTGAAATAAATCGAATAAGCTGAAAATAATATCCAGTTGTATTCGAATTAAGTTGAAATCGAATTGAGTTAAATAAATCTGAGTTAAAATAAAATAATATTGAAATAAAATTCAGTTGAGTTATGGGTGATATTGAATGGAATTAAATTCTTACCTGAATAAATGGAAATAAGTTGGATAAGAATTGGATTGGAATGAATAAATCATAGTAACTTATAAAAGAATTAAAATCCATAAAATAAAATATGCTTGGGTTATCAATAAGCATAAGGCTTAAGATAAAATAAAAGAAGAATATATTCAAGCCTATGATGAATGGAATTGTGTAAATTATAAGTGATGGCTTATAAAGTTGAGAATGGAATGCAAAATGCAAAATAAATATTGTTTGATGTTTGGATAATAAAACGAAAGAAAAATCAAAACTTGAATTATAAACTAAATTAACCTAAGAAAATTAAATGCAGTGATATTGGGATTAAAATTCAAGAGTTGGATTATAGATAAGGGAAGAACTAATTGATAATAAATTAGTTAATGAAATGTGTAAATGGAGTTCAGTGTAGTTAAATAGAAGCTGAATTGTAAGCTAATAATGAAGATTGGAGATAAAACTCACGTTATGAATCAAATTCGACTTGGATCGATAGTGAAGAAAATGTAATTATATTGTGGTTAATAAAATTGGGTGGTAAATTGAAAATGGATAGTGGATTTAAAACTTGAGTTATAAATTGAAAATTTAGCTTGAAGTGTTAACAAATTAAATATAATTAAAGTGTATCGGATAAAAATGTAAATGGATTATAATAGCAATGATTTGAATGTGCAAATAAATTCCTTAAGCGGAAATAAATTGGAAATGGCATTGTAATAAATTGAATGAGTTAAATCTGGAAAGTTAAATTTTATAATAACTAATCAAATAAATTTGTAGTTTGGAATGAGATTGGATTGAAATAGAATCACTACACCACAAAAGGCTTTTAACAGCGTTTGATAAACGCTGTAATATGATACAACAGCGTTATTAGAAACGCTGTATAACGACATGTTGTCGTATATTCACAACTTACAACAGCGTTTCTATAAACGCTGTTGAAACATCTCTGTGACAGCGTTTATTACGAGCTGTCAATAATATTTTTACAGCGTTTCGTACGTGTTGTATTATGTTTCAACAGCGCTTATAATTTAGTTGTCGAAGATGTTCAAATTCTACTTTAACTATTTACAACAGCTTTTTCTAAACGCTATTATTGAATCATCAACAATTTCGACAGCATGTTAAAAACGCTGTGATTGAATCATCAACTATTTCGACAGCATGTGAAAAACGCTGTTATTGACAATTTCAAGATAATTACAGCACGAAATAAACGCTGTTGTTTCTTCATTGACAGCATTAATCAAACGTTGTCTTCTATTTATATAACAGCTTTTTTGAATATTCCAAAACTATATTTTAAGCATATTCAAGCAACTAGTATATATAACAGGTTCTAATAACTATTAATTGGTTACATAAACTAGTTAAGAGAATATTAATAAACAAAAGACATCCATATTACAAAAAACCATATTACAAAAACCTTCACAAACATACAAACATTTCCGTACAAAAACCAACACTTCACATACAATAAACATCCATCAACCTGTTACAACATCCAGTTCTGTGCACACTCCTTCTCCACCAGTAACACCAACAGTCATCACATATAGTTATCTCCACCATTCACAACATCACCCCTGAACAACATCAACCTTGAACAACAACCACTCATCTACGACCATCCTTCCTTTATCCATCTACAACTATACAGCTGCCACTAACATCATCATACAACAGTTCTTTCACCAACATCATACCCATCGGCCAACACTACTTCAACTACCCTGTACTGTCATATACACATACACATTATCCAAGTCTGCCTTCCATCTATCAACAAACAGCTAATCTAGAGTTATTTAGATGTTAAGAGGAAGAAGATATCCAAGTTACCTGAGTTTGATCTCTAAAATCGACTTCTGTAAGCCAAATAGGGACTCCTCCATTAGCAAGCGTATCTAAAGCCGATCTAATGTAAGGAATGTTCGGTGCATTAGACTGAAAATGACCCTGTAGACCAATTGCCATCTTTGCATTATTTCCAGGATACAACTGTATACTCTTCAGTTTCTCCAAATATTTACCAGGAGTAACCAATGGGTCTTCAGGATGCTCTAATGTGTTGAACTCATTCAAAAACAACGGTGTATTTTGATCCATCTCACTGACTTTCTTATACACCCAACCCGAGAAGTCTTCTCCAAGTTGATCTTCAAACCAGTGATAATGAATGTTTTCATTGACAACATCCCAAGCTATAACCCTGCCTTTATATCTTGAAACAACTGAGTTAATTCTACAGTCTACTGCATTGCGAATTTGGTCAGTTGGTAAGGATTGCACCCACGGCACTTGAAACATGAAGTTATCCCAAAGTACAGTATGACCTCTTACTTGTATGTTGTTTTGTTGTGCAAAGTCCATCATTTTATCTGCTAAGGTGTAGTTTTCTTTACCTGGTGAAATTTCATTGCTGTACCATTTCATTTCATTGCTGAATACAGTATAATGGAAGCGCTTCATGAACCAGTTTTGGTAGGCTTTGTTTCCTATTATATCAGCATTGATTGCAGTTCCGAGTGGAAATTTTGGACGGATTAGGTCTAGGGATACTGTAGTGTTGGGCATTGGATTTCCATAGGTATCCACTGCTCGGAATCTCATTGCCTTCTTTCTAACCTGCAAATCAAAAAATTATTACTAATATGTTTGAACTTGAAGTTTATATTTATACAACATGCATGGCATTACATTTAAATTTCCATTAGGGTACCATATAAACATATAATTAGATTTTCTTGGAGATTGTAGTTGATTACAAAAGAATGCCCGCATTATTAATTTAATTGCTGTTAAGCTAAACCAAACATTATGTATTGATTACTGAAGAAATATATGTTAAGTTGTTAACCCCATGATATTTACTTTTGTTTGTTAGCAAAAGAATATATATTGTCAGTGGTTCGACCCTTACATATTTCAGTGACATAATAATGTTTCTTGTCTTTTGAGTTGAGCTACCATTTAGGGTACATTTATACTCTCGGTGAAAAGTACTTTTCTTGCTCAAATCAAATCTAAGTATACCTTAGAAATGCTATCAGATTGATGAGATCTCCACTCTTCTTGCGAGAATGGTTGTAGAGAAACACTGTCCACCCATAATTCAACGACTGTGTTATTGCTCTACAAATAAAAAAGAGCAAACATTAACATTTAGAAAGCGCTGAATTATAATCAAATTTGTTACACAGTTTCATGATATCAATAATAGTTCAGTAATGTTTACAATGTCCATATAATACAGGGAATGGCTTAGCTTGTTCTTTTCATTCACACATTCAGAGGTTATAAATCAAATATACTTATTTTCTACAAGAATATGCATCAACCCGGTGTTTAATACCTCAAAATAAAGTTGAGCTGGCCCTGATTTTTGAATAGTAAGTCCTCCTTTGAGCATGGACTAGCATCCAGACTTTGCATCCACTGTGCCTGCAGGAATGATCTCATCACTTGTCTTGAACACTGCTCTAATGGCTGATTCACCTTCACCAACTTGCAACCAAGTAGAAAATGTATAGATCATCTCTTGTTTAAGATACACAGTCTGGGAGATGCTTTGGTTATAGTACGTTCGATTGGTTGCAACAGCAAAAGAATTTGCATTGGAAGACTTTCTCGTAGTGGCATTTGTAAGACCATAGCTCGACCAGCCTTCCATGCCGTGGTTAAATTCAGGATTTTTTATGATGCCGCCTCCGTATTGTGGCTTCAGAGGGTCGATCAAACGCTATAATATAAAATATATTTTTTACAGTGGCAGAAAAAAATTAATGTACTGTACATCATAAGAAACTTCTACAGATGGCATGTAGAAGAACATCGATACACTCATAATATTCAGCATTTTCAGAGAAATCATTTTCAGCCGACCCTTGTTGTCCTATCTATTTATCTGTTTATAAACAAAAATGCATCGCTAGCATTGTTTCCTTTGGATGCTTCATGTACAGCTACAGATGAAAGTGAACATGCAAGAGCATCCCCACCAGGGGTCAGTCAGTGACTTACCCCCAATAGAAGTTGGTGCGTCCAAAATTGAGCTCATCACTGACTGTCAGGGTCATTTTAGTAAATTGACTCTAGCAGTTATTGTAATGCCGGATAACTCAATGTTTTATCAGAGGGAGTATAACATTAGTCAGTATGGATCAGTCCAAAATTGAGCAACGCTGTATCAGTCACCTGAAAATTAGCAGCGCTGTATCAGACACAGAGAAGAATCACCAAATGAACCATCTTTCCGAAGACCTTTACCAAATGCAAAGAGTAGCACCTGTTCTTGGTTAAGAAGCTTGCAATATGAAAGGAGCAACTCACCACAACCCGCCTTCGAACCACTTGAGTCTCTTCCATCACATACCAGTGCTATAGCACAACACATAAATAATATTAAATTTGAAATTATAATGGATAAATGAACATTGGAGGGTACAAAATTAAACTATACTATATACCTGATATCAGATGTAAGTAAAATGATAAAGGTTGCATGAAACATGACTAGAATCATCGTCCAATGCATATAAAGTAATCATGCTTGCAATTCCATAAATCGAATTTCTTTCTAGCTACAACTGTAGTGTATTTAACTAAATCTTCTAAAAACAACAGACTAACTTGCCAAAAATTAATTACTTAACCAAATCTAATAAGAGATTTCATATGTATATTATTTGATACTAACAGAGCAGGTCTCAATAACAATGCAAGGTGTACATGTACATCTGTTCATACAGCATAATCAAACGCTCCACACTAACACTTCATATAAAATTCTTGGACGTAACTATTTATAAATATATACTATGCATTGTCCCCAATCCATATCACATAATCCATCTAAAGCAAGAAAACATGCTACTATCTAACTTCGGAGTTATCAAAATAAACAACATGATTCTATTGTTTTTACATTCAAGAATAAACACGACATGATATACTTCGGAGTTATCAAAATAAATTTGTTACAGAGCAAATTACATTTGCTCTATAGGCTGCCAAAACCAATTACAGAGCCTCTGAAACAACATCAATTCTATTAATGTTCACTTGCATCTATTAATATTTACTAGTATCTGTTATTTTACAGCAACAATTGAAATAACAACTATCATGCAAAAGCAGAAACAATACAACCCAGAAACCCATACAAGTGTTATAGCATGGTGTACAGGCATTTCAAAATGAAAGAAGGAAAAAGAGGATACAGGTGTGACTTAACTTACCTTAAATAAGCATGTCAATAAATACCATGATTGAGTTGACCATGAAAAGCATGGAGAAGCTGAAGATGCCTCATGAATTCGCCAATGCTGGAAGTCTATGTAAAATCTTCTGCACTGCAAAGCAATTTGAGTGGTTATATAACTATATTACATTGGATCTATTAACTCAAAAAAAAAGTCCCAGTGAATTACTTAACGTATCTCTGAATCGTATCCATTCACCGTCTCCTGATAGGTTAAGGTGAAGGAATGCTCTCAACGAAAACCATAACTATAATGTACTACCCAAATTAATTAGCAGGATAAGAAGACATTATGTGCTAGCTAAAAAATAATTAGTCGATTAATAATTTTATCTGTTTACCTTTTCAGCATTTGATGTATACTACTGCTGAACTTCATCAAGCAAAACAAGCTAGCTATCTAGCTTAAGTTTCTGCCAAGAAGCTACTAAACTGTAAATAAGGTGTACTATGTCCGTACTATGTTTGAAACTCAACATGTCTGTACATTGCTAATCAATTATATCATTCTTTCTCTATATACACTTCATAAAGATATACACTATTATCAGTGAAAATGAATGATTCATTTTTGTTTTCACAACGTGTCGTTAAAGATTTCATGATATTCCCAGAGACATTTAGCAACTAAGATAGATTTATACCCATAATAGTTAATACCTTGTATATTACATTCTTCAAAGCAATCACTAATCAGTTGTATGTATGTATTATATAGTGTTTGATAAAAAATAATAATTTTGTTAACCCTTTCTTTGGACAAGTAGAAGCAAGTAATAGTAATAAAACAGATGAGATTAGCACTAACAATGCCAAATAATCAAATTGTTGCACAGTAGTATTAGTAAGTCAAGAGAATCAATATTTTTACTATGACCAAATATATATTTATAAAAATAGTCATATATCATCTTTTTATTCTATCTTATTCATAAGTAAATTAAGTAATATAATAAAATGCCAAAGATTATAGAGGTTTCCTTTCTAAGACTTTTTGTAAACCATATTGTAAACGAGGATATATTATGAAGTTTAAGATAAAATAGTCCTTATGAAGTTTATGTATTATGAAGTTTAAGACTTTATGTATTATGAAGTTATTTGTATGGTGATAACTGCACAGTAGTGGCAGACAGTAGTGGTTATGTAACGTGAAAGGTTTGTGGGTAGGCTGTGGTTATGGAAGTGATTAGTGTGTCCAGGTGAGGATTATATGAATTGCATTGGCAAGCAATGATGGGTGGTTGTTGAATTGTGGTGAACAGTCAGTTAATTTATTATTATTATTATTATTATTATTATTATTATTAAAACTCGGTTAACTTAATAATAATTATTATTATAAACTTTGCTAATTTTTATAAACTTTGTTAATTCATCGTCGTCGTTATTTATAAAACTTTGTAAGTTAATTATATTGTTATTATTTATAGTTAACTTATACTTAATATTATATTTTCTCAATTTCATAAGCAATCGGGTACTCTTCGTTTACGCAAACTGTACAGTGAATTAAACAATAAAGGGATGGTTGCACGATCAGTAATAAAACAATCAAGGGTAATAATCTGATAACACAGATGAATTTGAAACAATACTAATAAAATAATAATAATAAAAAGTACATGAATATGTAGTTATGCAATCATGAATTATAGTGTAGATCCACTTAGACATGAAAATAAATATACGATTGTTCAACTATGTACAAAACAGATGTGATATTTGAAGGACATTAAAAATCTAATGCTTACCTTGTAGCTTGCATCACCGTATACTTGAATTTTCTCCTTGGTCTGCCATCGTTTGCATTCAAAATCCAAAGAACCATTTGATAGCATATGCCCAATGAAATGCAAAGCATCCAAGTATACATCTGTCCAACTCCCACACTGATAGTAGCATAAGTCCAATGAAAGACAAGTACCACCTATGTTGGTGATCAAGTTGGATATCAATATTCCAGTGTCCATAATTTGAATGGCAACAAGCTTAGAATCCCCATCATTTTGGCACCAATATGTAATTCCAATTGAGAATGAAATCACATCACCTTCTTCTATGAGATGAACTTGGTGGTGTGAATCTCCCCTTTTTTGCTCCTCTTACTCTAGTTCTGATTGTTGCTGGGATGACTGGAACGACTCCGAGAAGCCTGGTACTATTGTTCTTATGATACCTCGGCATGTGCATATGTATAGAGCTAACACATCCATAAGCTTACACTTCAACTTCTTCTTACTTGTTTGAAAATAAAAATAAAACCAAGAAAAAGAAACTTGCCTTTGATATCATAGGCTAGAAGGCGCATTGGAGAACTATGGCAACTACAATCCATTTGGCCGAATATTTCTCCTCACAGCGAACACACCTACACAATCGAACTCTTCGTTCCTGGCATCATTAAAAATGAAGCCATGGGTAAGGATACATCTTAAGATGACAATCCAATAAAGAGAGCTTGATTATTAAGCCACATATTTACTATCTGATGTTCTTGAGGCAATAACCATACAGTTTAACAAATAGTTTTTAATTTTAAGTATAATACTGACATAATAGGCTAAGCATCTCATATGAAACAACTATACAATACTATTCTCTTGAACACAAACATTAAAGTTAACTATATACTTGCATTAATATTTGTAGAAACAACATGATGTCAAGAAAATTTAACCAATGAACTAGCCTCGTCGATATTACGCTGAAAAAAGGGAAAATATTACAACAAGGAAATATAGCGACCTATTTGGCTTTTGGATAATTAACAATTGTAAACTAAGTGGAGTGTAGAGCTGTTGCAGCTTGAGTAGTAGTGTGCATACCTATACAGTTTAAACAGAAGTAGCAGCATATAGAACTAATATATCTCAAGCAGCAACAGCGCGTAAAGCTGCTACAGCTTGGAGTACGAACCAGATGTAGCTTAAACATAGACCAACCACTGCTTAGACAATGAAGTTTTTGCAGCTTGAAGCACGGACCTGCTGTAACAAAGATAATGTAGATGTAGCTCAGTGAAAAAAGCATTGTGATGGATTTGCGGAGCTACTATAGATTGGGCGTTAAAACTAAATCTCGGTAACATTGATCCTACCCGACATCCTAACTACAGGAGTATAAAACCAAGGATTTCAATTGCACATTATAAATCTATTAGTGCACACTTTTTTACGTAAGATTAAGGGAATTACAGGTTTATATCAACTATTTACAACTTTTGCATCTGTGAACTCATTTGAAATTATATTTTCTAGTACCTTGGTAATCACCAATGTAAGTTGGGTATTGATGCTTGTCTCTCACATCTAATTATACATAACTTTTTTCATGCAACGAAATAATATTTTCTTTATTAGCCACAAGAAAAATAATCACCGATGAAAACAATGAGAAACTTAAAAATTATAATCTTGTTCCAAAATAAAATAAGTAGAAGCAGACCATATTACTCAAAAAGTAAAGCTCAAACTCCAAAAAAAAAATCTGGCCAAATATTTAAAAAGCTATAACAAAGAGAATATAGTTACTCTCATGTAGACATGATAAAAAATAGAAAACAGACCTGAAATCTTGAAATATCGTAAAGATTTAAGAGCTAAAAATGAAAAACTTCACTGGTTGATGACGATTTCCCAAAACAAGAGAAATTGCCTTGAAGAAGCAAAATAAGCATTGTAGAAATGCAATAAACTTTGACTCCTACATCAATTGTCAGAAAATAAACATGGCATATGAATAATTTATATAAGACAAATCGAAATTTCAATTTATACAACATGTACAGGCTAATTCACTAATTCAACATCAACATCATTTATAAGTCATTCCTAGCCGCTGATGTGTATTTACATACAACCCCAACCAAAATATATTTTCAGTACAAAAAAAATAACAATAAGTAGAAATACAAGAAGATTCAATAATTTATTCCTAGTGATATAATAAAAGAAGAATAGTATTGTTTATAAGTGTTTAATCCCACATGATCCACATAGTTTATGTTGATGAAACGGAGCTTACAATTACTATTAGAGGCTCAGATGCAGCTAGGCCATCTCCTCCATCTACTTCATATATAGATAGCTCTAACACTGCGGCTATCACAATACGCAAGCACACCTTTCTCCAACATTCACAAGCTCCGAGGACAAAAACAAAATCCACAAAGACAACTTCATGGATTATTCTTAAAATTTGTCCTTTAATAAAAATTCACCAAAAAATTATATGTTATTACCTGCTGGGAGAATGCGTATGCTAAAGCCCATTCTCATCTTGTGGTAGCTTCAAATTTCTTATGGATTCAAAGTTTTTGTGTGTCATTACTTAAAGAAATGTGATCCCAATCTTCGAGCATGCTAGCTACAATCTTTCTGGTGTCGGTGCGTATTATATCTGCTTCAACTGTGGGCCTTGCTCCCCTACCATCAGACCCTTTGATGAAACCTCGTCATTCATGTTTTAAATGTCCCTTAAATGGCGAAATAGATATGTATTATAAGTTTAAGTTCTCTTAGAAGAATAATAGAGAAATACTTCTTTAAAAGTTAAAAAGGCAGTTAGGTCCTGATGTTTGAATGTTTGTGATAATCCCCCTACTGATGTTCAGATTCTCAAAGTGCAGGAGCTTACTTGCAGCTCATTCGAACTATAAGTTGAGAAACGCTAACTTGGCTTTTAAGACATGCAAAGTTCAGCAATATCCATTCACTGTTAACCAAATGATCTCACCATTGGATTAGGAACAGTATGCTTCAGAAATAATCAGGTATATAACATAAAGGAAATTACTTGCTGAAAGTAACTAAATAATATTATTAGTTACCTTTGCGTGATGAGAATTTAGGTTACCTTTGTGCCATCACAGCATGAACCGAAGTCCCACACGTAGGGTGAAGCAACACATCCAGCCCAGTAAAGGAGCTTAACCAAAGTCCAGAATCTTCAGATTACCTATGATATTGATAAGGCAAGAGCTAAATAGCATAAAATTTAGGAATCTTCCCAATTTTTATGCTATTCAACTATGCCTCATCAATATCATTTAGACCTTATACGATAGTGACAACATCTATATCATCCTGTTGACTGCTCTGGCTGAACCCAAACTGTATAAATTACACATGTATAAATGTCACGCTCATTAAACTGAAAAGAATTTTCAAGATGACCATAATGACCAAGATTTAGAAATAAACTAAAACAGATTGCCACATCTTCAATAGTAGACATATTGCCATCCAGTTGCTGCTACAACCGCCTCAAAGCCACTATTTTCTTAGTCATGGGTGGTTGCAAAACTTGAAACTATGAACCTTCAAGCAATTTAACCATAAATAAACGTTTTCTTCTCCCGTTCATTATTACTACCAAAAAGGAACCCAAAAAAAAGTATAAGTGCAAGAATAAATTTTCTACTCTTTATCTGATTAATCAAATAAACAGATCTTTTTCGAAATAGTTTGCTATCAAGTCTTAATGTTCATAGAATTTTCTCTTTATCTTTTAATTGAAAGTAGTTTAGAGCCATTAATGACCTCAACAATTTGAAATGACTAGTTGTGCTCTATTTGTGTTTGTGCATTAATGAGGAGAAGTTGAGTTCGCATGAACAAACTCATACAGAAGGAGTTGTGTTAGCATTTGTTGTCATTAGTGTATTGTTTATACGTGCATTTACATATGCTAATGAACCCGTAAACACAATTAATGTACCAATTAGTTCAAAAATTTGCATAGACAAAAAAATTCATGATGTATATTTGCATATTCATTATAACCATTCATTTCCACCTATGCTACATCTATCAACACCTCAATGCTATACAGGTATTTGAAAATTAAAATTACAACCAAGAAAATAAGCAAATAAATTACCCAAAATAATATTCTTCGGTAAAACAATAATTTACCACTGAATTATGATTCAATAATTGAATTATGTACTGGTGGCCTTGTCTCCACATGAAGAGGTACCAAAGGCTTCAGTTTAAACTTTGGAAAACAATGCCCTAAGTGTACTGCTATGTTGAAGGGGTGAATCGTTACGCATTTTCCAATTTATAAAATTAACATTGCATTCAACCTCCTAGAGCAAAATAGAAAGCTAGCATATGTCAATATGTCTTAACTATATTCAAGGAAATATCAGTGCCGTTGATACTCGAATTTTGCGTATAATGTGATAAACTATGCATGTAGACAAAACACAAATACCCCAAAAAAACATAAGCTTTGAATGCTAAATGAATGCTAAAAGTGGAAATATATCAAAGTATTGCCACAAAAACAAACCAAAAGAAATATTGAACTACGCATAAAGTTATAAATTTTAGCATTGAACAGAGAGTGCTTAAAGTCATAGTGCAAACCAACTCTGCAAACTTATTCCAACTTAATTCCAAGAAGCTTGAATATCAATGATTGTTAGGCAAACACTAAACTTAATATTAAGTTGAATATCATAAGAACGAAGGGATACAAAATAAACTATAATTCAAAAAAGGTGGAACAAAAAAGTAGCCAGTGTACATTTTCTCTTCATTTAATTAAGCGCATTGGAAAAAGCATGTGAATTAACCAGATAAAAAAATGATAATTAAGCAGCCAGTGAACAAGGAAATATATGATGATGAATGCAATTAACCTATGGTTATTGATATTCTATGGAAGAAAAAAAGTTGAGCATGTCTTATACATCATTCTTGTGATGTGAACTTAACAGATCATGAATATTAGAACAAAGAAAAAACATGCTGAGTCAATTTTTAAAATTATAACCACTTGAGTGGAATAAAGAATTGTTTGCCTAGGTTTATAAAACAATAGCCTCTTCTTCTTATATTAACTCATTATTTCTGTCTTTAATGCATAAATAATCATAAAAGGCCATACCAATTTAAATCTAAGAAGAAGCAATAAGGTTTCAAGTCATGAATGTCGTCAAAAGTAAAAGACACACACACAGAAGCAATTCATTCTACGAGGTATATTGTTTATTAAATTGAAAAAATAAATGCTTAGATGGTTGTAGCTAACTTAGATTAGGCCTTATTTAAAAATGTAATGATAAATAGCATGAAGCAGACATATTGTGCTAATGATCTTGTCATGTAGTTTCAGAGAAAGGGTTGACATGATTTAATAATTGGATATTGTCTGCATATTGGCATTGGGAGAGGCATTTGATCTATCAGACCTACACTTCTCGTTTCCAGAAACAATATGTTCAATCACTGGAGAATCCACCTGTGTTATTGGTGGTTTTACAGCAGATGATGAAGGTGTTGGCAGAATAAATTCCTCACTATGAATTGGCAACTCACCTGAAGTAAAAATAACCTAAGTAAAACAATTGAATTATGTCTTAGATTGAAGTTAATTATGACTTAGATCTCAGTGAACAACTCACAGCCACTTCATCCCATTGCACGTCCAAGCCACCATCTCTTCACACTACAACAACTCCATATACCCATTGCCCGATACACATTGTTGCTGCTTAAACACATTCCACCTTACCATCAACTTCACGACAGTTTCATCTCTGCCTCAAACATCCTCTGCATCCCCTCATTTCTACCTCCAAAGAACATCACTGCTCCACCAGTTCTGCCACCACCATTCACAGTGATACAGCAGCATCTCACTCCATACTTGCCAAGAACTTCCACAAGCAACCACAAACTTGCATCCCCGACCACACTACAACCCAAACTGCACTGCTTCAACTTAGTTCGCTGCAACCTCAAGCTCTACCCGAAGTCGAAACACGCTCCACGTCACCATGACTTCGCAACCACTAGAATAACTACCTGCAGTATTCGACCGAAATTCCAACCCATTCGAACACCTCACCGCAACCAGCAACACCCAAAGATCGAACCGATTCCAATAAAAAAAGAAGGGGGAAAGATTTTGATTTGTGAATTTCAACTTGATTTAGCATTCTCAGAATTGTTGTAGTTCGGTTTCTTTGATTGGTAATTGGCAACCACTAGGTACTGTTCGCCGGCGACAAAGAATCGAAATCGACTTAGAGAATGAAGGAAGCTGAGATTTCAAGTGTCATGCAAATTGAAATCAAAATCGATAGCAAGGGAAATGAGAATTGGGAGAGAGGGAAATGAATGTTGTATTGAGAGACGGGGGAAAATGGACTTTTTTCAAGGAGGCGGCAAACCAAATTGACGAAGAGGGAAACTAATGTTTTTGTCAGCGTTCGCCGCTAAAAATAATACCCCCCAAAATATCATTTACAGCATTCAATAGTTTAACGCTGACGTTGAATGCTGTCAATACTTGATTTTGTTATAGTGAATCAAATTAAATTGAAAAGAGAAATTTATTTGCAAAATGAAATGAGCTTAAGAATAGGAAAAAAAAAAGGGATCTACCTGAAAATAAAATGGGCTTAAGTATAAAATTGGAGTGAATAAACTTAAGCTAAAAAAAAATGGAAATGAGTTGAATTGCATTCAACTTAAACTAAGTTTAATAATATTGGATTGGTTTTAAATCAAGTGAAAATAAATTTGAATCGAAATAAAATTCGGTGAGCTGCCGATAATATTTAATGGAATGAAAATGCTTAAGTAAATAATTGTAAACCATTTAAATTATTCAGGGATTGAAATAACTTGAGACAATAAGGAAAATAGAATGTTTCGAGTTTATTAGAATGGTTTAAGTGAATGTGGATAAACTCATTATATTGAATAAATAAATGATGGAGTAAGTAAGTATCAAATGAAATGTAGTTTAAATAAGTTGAGGAATGGTAATTGAATGATATAGTTTGGTTTGTTTTGAGCTAAATAAAATAGTTTGAAGTAAACAAATATGAAATAAAACGTAAGTAAATAAATTCAAGTTTGAAATGCAATGAACTGAGAATATACGGATTGTGAATAAATCCGAAATGGAATAGAATCAAGTATAAATTGAGTTGGAGTCAATTTAAATTGGTTATAAACATAAATACTTATTTATTAACATAAATTTTATCAAATTGCATAGAATAAATTGTCATTTGATGTAAATGGAAGTAATTAAAAATTCTATGGATTGATAGGAGTAAAATAAATTGATTTTGAAAGCAATTGAATTAAATATGAGTTCAGTTTGCTTAAGAATAAATTAAATGTAAGCAATTGAGTTTTAAACCATTCGAATTGATGAAGTTGTGTACGAATGGATTGAAAACCATTCAAATTGCATAAAAATAGTTTATAAATTAATTGAAAGCAGTTGAATCAGCATGGAAACTATATAAATTGCTTAAGGAAAAATGTTTGGTGTGAATTTCTTTTAGAATTCATATGTTTTAACTATTGTAAATAAGTGAAATGTTGTTAAACTTCATATATCTGGCACTTACTTGTTTAAATTGAGTAAGTACAGGTACCTGGAAGCCGTATGGCTGGATTTGGATTGGGCTATTTGCTAAAAATAAATAGCTGCTTGCTTAAAATGCTAAATAAGGTACGCCTACGCAATAAAAATAGGAAATATGAACTGTTTTTGGTTTTTCCGACCGTGTGGGTCGATGTATATCTATTTATCTCTTTTGTCAAATTGCAAAAGCTCCTCCATACAAAGGAGACTCTGCCAAAAAAATTCAGAAATTTTGGGAGTTAGAAATTTTTTGGAAATGTTGTAAAAATTTGTTAACGACAAAATGATTTCAAAACTAGGAATTGAAATAAGTTAGTGAATGAAACTAATTAAAATAATGACATGAATTAGTTATAAATGAAAAATAAAATTTAATATTTGAAATTGAAAATAAATTGAATTCGTATGAAAATGAAAGAATCAAGTTGAATAGAAATAGATATAAACTAAAGTGGAAGATGAAAATAAATATAAGGAGCATATAAAATGCATGAACTAAACTTAAGAGGGAATGGTGAGGTCTTAAATGGAAATTGATACTACCAATGTAATTTAAGTCAATATTGGAATGAATAGATATTGGCATTTGTGAGAAAGTGGATAAAATGTTTTGGAATGTTGTGAATGGATATTAGTGCTAAGCAGGTATGCAGGTATTAGAAGGGAAAAAGAAATTGGTTTTTGATTTCAAGAAGATAAATTTGAAATGCTCGACAAAAAGGTATGTATTTAAATTTGGTATGATTGGGATTTGGATTTGGATTGAGCCACTTGGCTTTTTGTTTTCTTTTTGGATTTGGGAGGCCGCAGAGCCATTTAGTAGTTGTACCGAGCTAGCCGCGCAAAGGAGACGCTGGCGAAATTTTTCGGGAATTTAGAGAGTTAGAAAAATTTTGAGAAAATTTTGATAATTAAAAATTTGGTTTTAAATAGAAACTTGAATGGTTAAACAAATGGTATAGTTTGAGACTAGGAAAAGGGTTTGGAAGTTAATAAGAGTGATAATGAGTCTTTTATATGAAGATAGTTGGAGCGATGTTAAATTTTTAGAAACTGTTTGGTTTTGGGAAAAAGGGTAAACGGGTAATGGATCATTCTTCCTAACTAGTAATTTCGGGGACGAAATTCTTTTAAGGGGGGAGGAATGTGACGACCCGGAATTTTCAAGCATTTAAAATCGGAATATGTAATTGATTTTAAATTATTTAAAAGTTAATTATCAACTAAATTACGAATATCATAAATTATTTGACAATTAAATTGTTGAATTAAATAATTTGAAGTTGGGTAAAATACTGAATCTGGAATTCTAAGCCTATTAAAAATAATTTGAAGGCTTGTAGAATTTATATTGGTAATACCGAAGAGAATAGAAGTGATGAAATCAAATTTCAAAATGGTTTGTTAAGTTTTGAAATTTGCATCGTTTAAATTGAATTTTTTTAAAAAAATAGCCTTCCGAGGCACGGTCTCGGAATTTGACGAAACCAGTTCCACTGGATCCGTAATATTGGATTATTATCGGGTTTCAATTTTCGTGGCATTTGGAGTTGATGTGTGAGTGTACGACATATAAACATCTGGAAAATTTAAATTGATAAATAATCTGGTGAATTTAAGTTAACTAGTCGAGCCTTCTTGTATACGCTTCTTTTCCTTCTTTCATCACGTCGCTCCTTTCTTTCTTGTCAGCCACTTACCGTTCCTTTCCTTACACGCCACTCTCACTTCAATCATTCCCCCCTTACTTTTTCTTTCCCCTCTTCAGAACAGCCGAATCAAATACTTAATAAAAAAAAGAAGAAGAAAAAAATGGTCGAACCACCGCTTCAAAATTTCGTACGACAATAAAAAAAATGGCGAAATGGAATAGCTCGCAAGGGGGGATCTCGAAATCGTCGTCACGTTGTGTGGGGCCGAATCAAGCACGGCCTGGAATCGATTTCGTGGGGTTTGAGTTCGTTCTAGGTGGGCGCGTGTTGCAGCTGTGATGTTGTGCGACGCTAGCTATTGTCGATCGAGCTTCATGAAGGGACGAAGCAACTCGTGAGCGGCGTGCAAGGGAGGGTGGCCACTGGTGGTTGCTCAAGCAGTGGACCTGGCGAATAGGATATTCGTGAGGCGTGGGTGAGCATTTTGGGGATTAGGGTTCGAATTGTTGAAGATTGGGTGGTGCGATTTTGGGGCTGCGGCTTGAAGCTGCAACATGAGCAACGACGTTTGATTTCCTCTTGAAGGTGTCGGTCGCGGCAGAGGTAAGGCTAGGGTTCTGGTCGAGATGTTCACGTGTGGTGATTGACGTGGTTGGTGAGGGACTGTAGTGATTCTGGGGATGATATTGAAGGTAAATAATTTTACCTTAATTTATTCATACCAGACTTGAGTGTATATGTAAGTTTAAGGACAGGAATTCATTTACCGAAAAAAAAAAGATGTTCATTGAAAAAAAACAGTAAATATACAAGTTAATGAAATTTATTTAACAATAAGATTTTTAAATTAAGCTGTTTTAAACCTTAACATATACAAGTGTATGTATGCATAAATTTATTTAACAATATGTATGCACACAGACATATTTTGGAATTTCATACATATAAGCATTTTCAATACGAAGAGTTTATGTAACCTTATGTATATTATCTACAAGGATTATTTTATCGGTTTAAAAATATATATATGAGTATTTATTTAAGTAATAAATTAGTTGTAAATTTAGTTTTTTTTAGTTAAATAAATTTATTAAGAGGGATTGGTTTTATAATCTAAGATGTTAGTCTAAAATAAAATCATTGGTTAATTAAAAATTGTTATATGGCAGTTAAATGTTCGATTAATCCAAATGATAATAAAATCATCCAATGTTTATACAAGGTAAAATTTAAAGGAAGCAAGACGAATTGGGTCGGATTGCAAACGTTAAAGGTGAGTTAATCTCACTCAGTTAATTTAAAATTTAAATGATTAAATTTAAATAATTGTTTGGATGATTGGATTGATTGATGTGCTATATTGTGATATATATATTTGGAATTAGCATTTTATATTGTGCTAATATCTGTGGATGCAGGGAAACCAGGTTGGAGGGATCCAACTGGATCCCTCAACATTTATTTAAATTATTTAATACCCCTGTTGTGATTACTTTATATTATGTGATGAATATTGTTGATAATTGGAATCTTGGACGATATGGTTTACCTGAATATTTCCGGTGCACTAAGTTATCAAGATATATAGAATTTGAATTTGGAAATAAAATGCAGAGGATTTGTAAGTGAAATAATTATAGAAATTTTAAATAAATTAAGAATGAATTGGATAAGAATAACAGCAGTGTTTAGTGCTAATTAATAAAATTCTGTATATGGAAAGGAAATTTTTAATAAACAGAAAGTTAATGAAGTTTGAAACTTCAATGATATTATTTAATAGAACAAAACATTTATTTAATATTTAATATTTAAATTATTGAAGGAATACAGAAGAAACGGGGAAAAGTCTGGAATCTGTATATTTTAGTTAAAGGATTTAAAATCAAACGGAAAATAACAACAATAATAATAAGTCCATAACTAATGAACTTTGAAATGAAGTGAGAAATTAAAGAAACCTATTTCAAATAAAATGAATTGGAAATCAATTTGGGGAAATTGATTTAGGTGATTGAAGATGGACTTTTCTCTGGATGGCCAAGTACACGTTTTTAAAAGTAAATTTGTAAATATAAATTAAATGTTTTAAAGTTGTTTTTAAAGAAAACAAGTTTGTAAAATTTATTATTTCTAATATTTAACTTCTAAAGCAAGTATTTCCTTTTTATATCTTATAGCATTAATTATTTAAAAGTGACTTGGTATTGGTTTTATAAAGGTCTAGTTTTATATTTTATGAAGTAACCTTATTTTCTCAAATTCATATAGTATGTATTTTTAACAAATTATTTAAGTAATTTTATCTTAAATGTTTTAAAGTATATATTTCAAAGTAAAGTGTTTTAAATTATTTTAAAAATCTATTTTGTGCTTGGTGATTTCAGAGAAGATAAAAAATATTTGGGAAAGTTTATTCTGAAAAGAAAGATGGTTTTGAAACTGTTTTCAAAAGGTTGAAAATAGAAATATATCTGTGAAGATATTTTAAAGGTAATAAATAATTGGAAAATTATTTATTGGTTGATGGTTGTTTGTGAATATTAATTGATAGTTAAATAACCGACTATCAATATTGGACAAATACGCTGATCGTTTCGAAGAGACCGGGATCGAGATTTATTTCTCGAAAACTACTTCGATCCAGTTTGTATGTTTCGTGAAACGTGTTCGGAGTCGAAGCTGGAGCAGTGAAATGTAAGGGCTAGTCGCTACTAATCCTGAGGATATTTCCAAAATGGATGTAGTAGGAATAGTGCCTTCGGTTCCGTTCGAACCCGGGACGGACTTGTATGGATGAATGCTTGCGAAACATCGTCAGGTGGACGATGGGCATTCTAAGGGATATGTTCTATAAAGGTAACGCTTAGCCTCAAGCCTCATCAAATGGTAATGACTGAAAATCAGGGGATATGCAGCAAGGCTAGGTGGGTAGCACCAAAGCAAGGTGAGGTCATTCCAGTCTAGATGTCCCTTTTTATTTCTTAGTGGTGCGTTACTACTCCCAACCGCGGTGTGATCTCACTCGGGATTATCCAGTAAGGGGTAGTCCCGGCCTTGTGTTGCAGGGAAGCGGGCGTCCTCTTCGGTACGGTGATCTAGGCCCCGTACTGTGACAGGTGGTACCCCAGTGCCTAGTTATTGGTTGGAAATCCATTCTCCCTACGAGCCTTGTACGAGTTTTGTTTGTATTACCCACTCTGTGGCTAGTAGCTGGAATTTAATCATGTAACAATTTCGGCTATTTTATAAGTATTTGTATATAGAACCTATTATAATATCAGAGGATTTCTATAAAATTGTTTTAGCTATCGTAAGGTAAAAACCCGACATGTTTATTTGTGGCGTGGTCTTACAAGATGCTTTTGTTTTCAAAGGATTTTTGAAACTTTAATAATCAATTGGGTGTGATTTTCTCACGCTGGTAATCTAGACTGACTCGGGTGTTATTTAACTGTAATGCTCGGGTCAGACCGAGTATTATAGAATACAGAATATGATGCTGTGGAGCTCAGGAGACGATCAAGATGACGATACGTACTTCCGTACTTGTGTTTATATATATATTCCGCTGTGTTTGAGTTGATGTGTATTCAGTTGTATATTATTGATGTTGAGTTGTGATTGATGTACTCTGATGATGTAAAATATGTAAGCAGATATATTTGATTTTGAGTAAAGATCGTATATTATCTATTATATTTTATTCCGCTGCGATGGTTAGATTCTGTTGTTGTTTTCTATTTTTCTTCTTCTACCTCTTCTTCTTTACCCCAAACGGTTCGTATTCCTGTACAACTTGAGTCGATTTAGATAGAATAGTGTTGACTCAAGGGGTAAGGATTTGCGGGCTGTTACAGCGCTGCTCGATAGGGAGGTGGCGTTGTAAATCCTATCGTACCTCCAAACGAGGAGTCCCATGATTATGCCAAAAAAGGAGAAATAAGGGGCGGTGCTAATAAGCCTAGTCGTGTCAACGTGTGTTCAAGTCAAGAGGCTATAGTTAGGTCATCTCAAGACATTTAGATTCTCTCTTCAAAGGAAGGGAAGGGGAAGAAACTCATTGTAACACCATGCATTTTTATATAATTAAATAATAAAATAATGATGAATAGTGAAAAAAATATTTTTTTAATTATCAGAATATGGTCTTGAAACTTATGCCATTGTGTTCCTGACGATTTTCTGATCAATTTACATATATAATAGGTCTCGAACGGAGTTCATATGAAAAGTTATTGACGCTCGAAGTTTTATATTAGGAAATAATTATACATGTAAATGTAGTAAATATATTTGTTATAAATAAATATATGTGCGTATGAAATTCCATAAATAACGCGCATTTGAATTTTAAAATAGATGTGCGCCAAAAAGGTAATTAACTAACATTGTCATCATAAAGGAAACTAATGGATATAAGTAATTAAAGTTAATTAATTAACATCGGTAGGATATGTAATCAAATAAGCTATTGGAGGAAATTAATTTACATTAATTAGTCACATAAATTTTTTATAAATTATAAACATTTGCAATTAATTCATAGGATATTTATAAAAGTAGTAACAAATTTATTATGTTTGTAATGAATGTAAATTATTAAGAGAATTAGATTTAAGAGAAAAAATGTATGCAAGGAATAAATTATAATAACATGCATATATTAATTTATAATTAATGCAATCAATTAGTTAAGAAATTAATTAAAGACATTAAGCGTTAATTAATCAAAGAGGGAAACTTATATGTCAATAATTGGGTAATAAATTGGCGATTTAAATACGCACAACTAATAAATGTGTGATTTAGTTGCATATATGAATTAATTGGATATCAATTAAGATGGAAAAATGTGTCAATTAATTAACTGGAAATTAGTTGAAAGTTTTAAAATGGGTGTCAATTAATCCAAGAATATGCCATTGTTACAATAGCTAATAATGTAAATTAATTAGCCAGAAGAAAATGCCAGTTATAGGATTATTTGTTTCCAAATTAAAAAGAAGAAAAAAAAGAATTGGAATGCATACAAACATCAAACGGACTAATTAGGTTTATGATGAAGGTAAGTTAATAAGAATAAACTAAAAAGTATAACTTTTACATGCATTCAATTAATAGTGGTATTAATTGACGTGTTCAAATAGGAAAGAAATTGTAACGTATAAGAATCAATTAATATAGGACACACGCACGCACGCACACGCGCACACACACACACACACACACGTATATATGATCTAATTAATTGGATAATTAATGGAGAACCTTATTTAGAAGGATACGTGAATTAATAGGGTTGTATAACAAAGGAATAAATGAATAACATTGCAGAATTATACGTTATAATCTAACGTAAACAAATCAATAAATGATGTAGAGGATTGTTTTCAGAGTTAATCGGATAGTTCGTAGTTGTTCACTACACCTCTAAATTAAACGTAACTTAACCCTAACCCACACTATTTTCTCTGAATCAGCTACTATCGTTCATAGCAAACTCCTCTTCTCCATCTTCCATTCTCCTCTGTCAATCAAATCTTCTCTAAACTAAACAAAAACTTAAGCAAGGAAAGACATACAAGCAAATCAAAGAATTGCACAAACAAATCGGAGAATTTACAGCAAAAGAAAAAGGGGAAAAGCAGAGAAAAGCGTAGCAAATTAAAAAGGATAGAGATTAAAGCTAAGGATGATAAGTGAGTGGATTTAATTATATATCCTTTACGTCTATGATATATTATCGTTGGATTCCTATTAAATAATTTTATTTGATGTTTCAGTAAATAATTATGTCAATTAGTTATGCTGAAACTATGATAAATTTACAATTATTTACATCTATTTTAATGTTAAAATTTGGCCTAAATGCAAGCTTATTTTTATTCCCTTTTTACGCGAATGATATAGTTAAAAAAAGAGAATTTGCAATTATGGATTAAAATGGGAAAACATTAGATTTTAGGAAATTAGATGTAAAATAATAAAAGTTGGAATAAAGCAAGAAAAATAAGAATTCTGCAATAAATTATGCTAAAACGGAAGTAATAAATTAGAGAAAAATATAATAAATTGATTTGGGAGTAAATGATAGATTAATTGGTTGGTTTAGAAAATAGAATACATTTTTATAGTTTAATGTTAGAAAAGATAACGATAAACGTAACTCCAAGAATAAAAGAAAGAAAAAGGAAATTAGTGTAAAATAGAGAAATCACTATATTTTACACTATCCAAAAAGTAAAGAAATAATAAAAGAAATATCTCGTGATTGTGACTTATTGTTTAATTTAATATTAAAATATGGAAATGGATCTTTAGTACAGTTTTCATAACCAACCAAATAGAATAGAACCACTTCCTAGAATAGAAGAAAATAAAGTAAAGAATTGAAGAGATTGAGTTAATTATTGAATAAAATTAGAAGTTATAAATAGTAAGGAACCTAGATCTGCATTTCCTGCGCAGACAATAAAATTAGATAGTTATTATGGCAAGTTAATTATATGATATAAGAGAATTAAAGAGAATTCAATATATCATAATAATAAAAGATGGACTGGAATGGAAAAGAGACACTTGTAATTATATTTAGATTAAAAAAGAAAATAAAAGTGACAATTACAAGTAAATTATAACATAGTTTATGATTATGTAGAAAGAACGAAAAGGCTTATTTAAGACTCAAATTAAGATAATAAGCAAATAGAGCAGAAATAATAAAAAAGGCTTATTTTAATAAACTTAAGATTTAAATTGAGTTAATAAGTAAGATGATAGAAGTGGCCCATACCAACAGCATTCCCTTTCAATCAGGAACTGATGCTCTCACAACAGTTAGGTGAGGCTGGGACAAGATTATGCTAATTAGGGTAAATAAGTATTCAACAGAATAAGAAAAGTAAACTAAATGCAAAACAAAAAATTAGATTTAGGGTCTAATAAAAGAGTGAGACGCGTTTGGAGTAGCCCAAAGGATGAAGAGCCTAACGAAGTAGTTCATCGTAGATTTCAGCACAGAAGAAGCATGTCCAACTTAGTTATTTTGGGCTAGAAGGAAGTACGAGATTTCAACGGGACATGAGGATACTCTAAGATAGCCCTCGGGCCTAGGCATAATGATGCGGTCCCCTAGAGGCATCCAGAAGGGGTTGGTGTTTGGAGTAGGATATTCATATGTCCCAGTACTTGAAAGTAAGTTTATTAGGCAGGACCCAAAAGGATAGTCGCATGCAGATATCGGCCAGCATCAAAACCTAGAGCGAGTTTGGGAAAGACTAGAGTTGAACTAGTAGTTCAATGATACTTTCACTATCGAGACATTGGAAGAGGGGCACCGCCAATTGGATGTTAGATGTTTGCAGTAGGGCACGACCACTTAACTCTTTGGAGGTCCTTTGGTTAGTTGAGAGGTGGCTGCATGGGGTCATAGCCACGATGAGAAAAGAGATGGACCAAGTAGAATATCTGTATTTAGGCCTAACGAAGTTGTCCTTAACAGGTATAGAAAATCCTCGACTGAGTTCCGTACAAGGTAGACCTTGTTGGCGGGATTCAGGGAGTAACCAAGTTGTCCTTAACGTGTAGTCTTCAAGGTATGCACTGGGTGGTACATTGTGGATATCCAAGCATTAGACTAATGCGGACATAGTTTTACGTTTTCGTAGTAAACAACGGAACACCTATATTGTCGGCCTCATGGGGAGGTCCTTTATTGATGTATTCAAAAATGCCATGGAACAAAGATAATGGAGTCCTTTGCGAGGAGGAGACGGAAGATACTATGGGTAGTACCTAGGACCAATATGGTCATTAGGCATATACCTACATATATATCAGTTATTAGGTTTTAATCTACTAAGGAGTAGATGGTTACGATTCATGCACAGAGATGAGAGTATTATGAACCTAACGAACCTAACATAATAGTAAATGAAAATAAAATGGTACATATAGAATAAAGCTTAGAAGTGTATAATTTATCCGTTCACCAGAACTTTAGTTCTAACCCCCGCCTCATAACATCCTACAAGTTAGGTAGATGGCAGAGATTTCCAGCTTTAAGGAACTTGTTTAGAAAGTATTATTATATTTGTGAGTATTTAGTCACTATTACATTTTAGTCAATTTCGCTGGGAGATATTTAATTGAGCTTCAATAAATTTGTCTTTGCCGAATTGCAGGATACCAGATATCCAACTCGAGCTTCAGTGGGCTTGGGTTTTAGTATTTTTGGGAAAAATGTAGACCCATTGAAATTCAAGTTGTTACACTCGTCTACAAGCTCTGCAAAGGGAAAATTACCAAGTAGCCTAAGCCAACTGCTATTGTTGTTAACCAATCCACTTCCTTTCCTTTAAAAAATTATATTCAAGGGACTGGCAAATATCCCCATAGCGGGAGATGGTGGGAGTTATGATTTCACCAATATGAATCTTGAGGGGTTTGATTACCCTATCCAAATTAGTGCTGACATTCCTCCCACTAGCATGAGAGAGGTCATTCCGGGTAGCAAAGCTCCTGCACCGGGTCCACCGGGGAGGGGAGGACACAAGGATATTCACATCCAAGTGCACTACACCATACGATACCTATCCATCTTTAATTCTAATGATGCAAATACATCTTTGTATTATTTATAGATTCCATGGGGTGGTCTTATGATTTCGATCGCTTAAAGACGTCATTACACACCCAAGTTTCTTATTTCGAGCCTAGTCAAGGTCCAGACTCCGGCCAACGGTCTAGCCAAGAGAGGAAAGGCTGTGACAAAGGGAATGATCAGGATAGGAGCCACCAGTCCAAGGACTCGTCATCTAGACTTAAGTCAAAAACTCAGTCTTCTTTTCACAAGGACATCGATCCATATCCCATCATATATAGCGATAGAAAGTCATTACAACACGCACCTTCTTCTGTTATAGTTCCTGAGAAACAATCAGGTTCGTCTAACATCCGACGATCCTCTAAACACCTGTTTGGCATAGGAAGCCTTGATACATTCTTTCATAGGCATGGAAAATAGAACCATGTAGCTCCAACTACTCCAGTTAAACCTCTAATAGCACTTGATGTTAAAACTGCTAAAAAAGGTGGCTGCACTTAAGGTCGCGTTTCCAAAATTATGCTTTGATGAGTTCAATTCGTTCCTTTTATGCACCCGATTCCTTCATAGGAAAAGGACATAGCGCTTTCTTATGTCAGTGATGTCTATGGTCAGCATAGGACAACTTTACACATGGCTGAATGAATCTCTGAAGTGTCGATGAAAAGGAAACATGAGATTGATTTCTTAACACTTAAAGCAGTCCACGAAAAAGACACCATCATACACTAGGATGAGGAAGTTAAGGGATTGAATGCAAAGCTAGTTGATGTCATGAAGAGATCCGGCGAATATTTTAAATTAGCTAAGCGTACAAAGAAAAAGAACCAAATTGAATTGGATGCTATCGTTCATCGTTTGGTACTTTAGTTCTCGAGAAAGATGCTTTTCAAAAAATAAGGATGCCTTAAAAAAAGATAACAACACTTTGGCTCTCCGTACAACAACTTGAGGATGAGCTTGAAAGGGAAAAGAAGGATAATATTAAATCTCAACAAGAGTCTCATGAATACAGTGAAGAAATCACTAAGGCTCGTATGACTTAGGTGGAGGCTAGGAAACATCTTAAGCAAATAGAGACCCTCAAAGAAGAGGCTAACGAGGCTGGTATGATAGAGATAAAGGATGATTTTGATCCCCTGTTGATATATTATAATGCTTGTGTCCACCTTAACTGCAACCTCTGATTTCTTGGAGAGGGATACCCTAAATCATTAGTCGAAGCTTGTGACTATATTATGGAGCAAAAGAAGAAATCCCTGAGCGGCGCTAAGGTTTATGAGGATTAGCTCAAGCATGAAATCTTGCACGATGAAGAGCCTGATGAACTCGAAGCTACTCAGTTTAGTCTATTCCGTGACCCAGTAACCACCAAGCAAAGAAAGATAGCGCTGAAGTCTCTGGGTCTAGCTCCCAAGACCCTCTTATAAGTCATGCAACAGGTGCCTTCGCTTCTCATGCCCCTAAGAAGGATATAGGCTATAATCCAAAACAGCCTGATGTGCACAACCCTTTTAGGCTATCTCCGATTCTTGAATGCGACACTTCGTTTCAAACCAAAGGTCAATCCGACAAAGATATATCTCTATCTTCGCCACATTAGAGAAGGTTTACATCTCATGCACAAAAGTCACAGGCTTACCTATTGAACCTTATGAAATTGTATGTCTATTCGCATCCATCCATGCTCCTGCTTGTGATGTCATCCTCGGACGGAAGGCACTAACCACAGAGTCCATAACTGTCCTCACACACAGACGATCGCAACTGCCTAATCCACTGAGACTTTCATTCCTTACGTTGAAGTCATATAAGCTTTAAAGGAAGAAAATACCGATGATCAGTAGGACCAAGATAAAACAGAAGATGTCATGTTGACTCATGCCTCTGATCATACGGATGAGCTCAGCTTGAAAAAGCACATCGTGAAGGAGGAGCTGGATAATAAAATCAAGATGGAGCATGCTGAGATGGATATTACTCCACTCCAAACCATACTAGCCGTTGACGTCAACCCTAAAGAGGTCGACCTTTCCATTTCCCAGAGTCGTCTGCTTCCATTTCTATCTTAAAACATTTCTCCAAGGATCATAAAAGCGGTGGAAAATCGAAGAGGAGGGGGTAAGGGTGATAGCTTCAGTGAATCTACCTCGAAGAAGCCCAAGAGGCACAAGAAATAGCCAATGAATTGGCATTGGTTATGGATAACTAGGTAGCTAGTTTTTCATTGACCGTGATTGTGCGAGTATGGGCCATGCTTTTGGTTTCTAGTTTTTGGAATAAACTTGTACTTAACTTTTCACGCTTTAACATGGGATTAAAAACTTCTTTGATTTAGTTTAATTTTTATATGAATTCGTTCAAACATTCGAGCTATTACATTTTTCAATCATTGTACTTGTAATTTTCCGCTCGTCATTTAAGTTGCTATTCATTCGGTCACCCATTACTTTGGGCATTAATCCGATAAGTCTACCGCCAGGCCGCCTTTCGGTCACGACCTTAAGCGACATTAAGACTGGACACAAGCCATGGTGTTACACTGTCATATTCAACTGTTAAGTGATTATACTCTTGCCCCCCAACCTTGGGTTGGCAGAGCTAGTTCGAGGGCGGTCTGATCTCATCCATTAAGAGTTTATACTCCTTCTGTTAGGTTCATGCCAAAGCTGGAAAATAAATGGTCAAGTCATACAATTTCATTTATTTATACTTCCATCGATACTCTGGGAGTTGGAGTAAGTGGATGGGTGGTTAATGGCACCCATTTAATGTTTATGCTTCGGTCCACACTTTGGGGATAAGAGTTATTCTGGTAAAATGGTCGAATCACATTTTCCTTGGTTAATTCTTTTGCCCCAAGCCAAGAGAAAAAGTTGAAGACCGGTCAGTGATATCATGTCCACTTTTACTTTTATATCTCATTCAAATCGTCGGATGGAGTTAGTTAACAGATGGTCAAGTCGCATCCATTTTATATTTTATACTCAGCCCATTGGATTGTAGGCGAGAATTATCGAATGAACGATCGAGCCATGTTCGTTTTGATTGATTCGATCATTGACTTGAGAGCTTGGTTGGCCCCAAACTTTGGATACTCTTTCGACCATATTAGGATCACGTAGATGTGCGTCAGCTACATATAACAACTATTATACTATGCACAAACAATTCACAGATACAGAAAAACTTCAAATTTTATTGCAAGCTGAAAGAGAAAATGATAGAGTCTGTCTTATTGCATGGCTTTGAGCTAAAATGCAAAAGTAAATTCTAAATGAAATACAACTGAATGAAACAATCTTAAGTGAAGTAGCACCATAGATGCTCGTTGTCCCATGCACTAAAGAGTGCAACGCCATCAACAGCCGTTGTTTTGAAAGTTCCATCTCCAAGCTTCTGATCGATGTCATACAGTCCTTCCCATCTCGAACCCTGGAGCTAGGAAATATCCATTTCAAAATATTATTTCCAATTTCAAAGGCCTAGCTTGGACTTTAATGTTGTAATGTTGGGTGACTCGGTGTCGGTGTGCAACTACCCACAAGTCAACCTCTTCGCTCTTCTCATCCATCAAGTCCAGAGATTCTAAAAGGAGATATCTATTTGTTTTGGGGTCATCGTAAGTCACATGATGAGAAAGGACTTCAAGTTCTATGAAAATCATGGCTTCAGATCCATAAGCAAGAGCGATTGGAGTGTGACCGTCATGGATTTGTGGGTAATTCGTTATGCCCATAGTGCTAAAGGAAATTCATCGACCCACTTGCCTCTGTCCTTTTCCAAACGCTTCTTTGGAATGGACATTTTGGTTTTATTAGTAGCTTCACCCTGTTCATTAGCCTGAGGTAAGAAATTGCCATAAATCTTTTCTCAATATGATTTCAATGACAGAAGTCTTTGAATCTAGCACCATCGAATTGCGTCTTACTGTGGGTTATGATTTTTCGAGGGAGACCAAAAAGACTGATGATATGTCATATAACAAATTTAATTAATTTCTTCGTAGTGATTTTGGCCAAATGTCAGCTTCAACCCATTTAGTAAAGTAATCGACTACTACAATGGCATATTTTGCGGAACCTTTGGGAATCAACAGGGTGCTGATGATGTCAATACCCCGTGTAGCAAACAGCTGTGGACTGACCATCTAGGTAATTTCCATTGGTGAGAATTTCAAAATCTTTGTGTATCTCTACATTTATCGCATCATCTAGCGTAATCAATTGTGCCTCGATTGAGCGTTGGCCAGAAAAATCCATAATGAAGTTTCTTCTTTGCCAAGGTTTGCCCCTCGGCGTGATCACCACACTCTTCTTCATGCACTTCTCTTAATACTTCTTAACTTCACCATTGGTGATACACTGAAGTAAGGGAATGAAAAAACCCTTCCTATACATGGCCCTTCTTGAAGGATGTATCATGCAGCTTTATGAAGGACCTATTGTTTTTCATGCCACCATTCGAGAAGGATTCCCTTTTGCAAATAACCTTTTATCGGAGTCATCCACGACTCCTTCTTGATCACCTTCTCTAAGACCCAATCAATCTCCGTGTGGTCAATGTTCGAAGCATTAAGTATTTCTATTGGGACCTAGCCCATGAGTTGTGTATCCCTAGAACTAGCGAGTTTGGCTGGTGATTTGGCATATCTAGGGATATGTGTAATAGTGTAATGTTCAAAATTAGCTAGCAGCTCTTCAACCTGATTGAGGTAAGGAGCAAGTCGCACTCCTCTGGCCTGGTATTCTCCCCTGACTTGGCACACTGCTAATTGAGAATTATAGAAAATTTGCAAGGCATTTACACCAGCTCTTTAGCAAGTTTTGACCCCAACAATTAATGCTTCATATTCAGCTTCGTTGTTCATCGCAGGGAAGTCGAGTTTTAGGACGTAGAAGATCAAATGTCTGTTAGGAGTTTCTAATTTGACTCCAATGACAGAATATTGATCGTTTGATGCTCCATCTGTGTATATCTTCCATTGAATGGCAGGTTCTCTGCTACTCATAGAAGAGTCATCTAATGGAGTGAATTCGGCTATGAAGTCTGCCAATGCTTGTTAATACCTCTCTGAGGGAGTAAGTAATATCGGACTAGCTCAATTCGATGTTCCATTTCAGTAACTTCCCAGACATATTAGGTCACTATAGGACCTATTATAATGGCTGATCGGTTAAGACATTAATGAGGTGAGCTTGAAAATAAGGGTGAAGCTTCCTTGATGTAATCAACAGGTAGTATACAAGCTTCTCCAACTCAAATGGTTTCTTTCAGCACCTGCCAACCACTTTCTAACATAGTATACTGGCCTCTGGATCCGATTCTCTTCGCGTAGTAATGCGGCACTTATGGCATGTATCGATACCGCTAAGTAGATATACAAGACTTTACGATCCAGTGGCTTAGACAAGATGGAGGGTCTCCCTAATTAACATACCACAGCTTGGAATGCATCAATACGATCCTTCGTCCATGCTAAGTTCATCTTCCCTCTTTTGATCGAGTCAAAGAAAGGAATGCATTTATCTATAGCCTTGGGAATGAAGTGATTCAGGGCAGAAACCTTCACATTTAGGCTTTGCACTTGCTTAATCATCTTTCATGCTTAGATATCTCTTATCACTTGAATCTTCTCGGGATCTGCTTCAATTCCATGAGAGTTAAGATGAAACCCAAGAATTTCCCTGATGCAATGCTAAAAGAGCATTTCAAGGGGTTGAGTTTCATTTTTTATTTCCAAAGAACACCGAACATCTTCGCCAAATCATCGATGTGGTTATTTGATCATTGTGACTTCACGAATATTTATACTTTCGTTGATCATCCGATTTGATCTTTGAACATCCGGTTGACCAGTTTTTGATAAGTAGCTCCATTGTTTTTCGGTCGTAAAGGCATCGCAATGTAGCAGTACAAATTTAGGTAGGTAATGAAATGGTGTATTCCCGGTTTGGGGCGTGCATTAGGATTTGATTGTACCTAGAGTATGCATCCATAAATGAAAGCAGTTCATTTTCAACAGCCAAGTCTACCGACTGGTCGATCCTTACAAATGGAAAGCTATACTTCGGGCATGTTTTATTCAGGTCTGAGTAAACGATGCATGACCTCAACTTTCCATTGGCCATCATTACAAGTACAGGATTAGATACCTATTTCGAGTATGGATAAACCCATTGTTCTTGAGTTTATCCACCTCCTCCTTGATCTTAGCATATCTTGCCAGATCCATGTTGCATCATTTCTGTTTCACCAGGACATGCCTTGGGTCGATATTCAATGCATGGCTTGTGATGGTTGGTGAGATCCCACACATGTAATAATAGGTCCACGTCAAAACATCAAGATTCGCTAGGAGAAATCCAGCTAATTCCTTCATCATCGTTGTTTTGAGCTATGGTCCGATCCTTAGGACCCATGATAGGTCGCCGTGGCTGATCGTGATGTCAATTGTCAGCTGGGTGTAGCCTTGGGTTCTTTAGGCTCCTCTTCCTTATCTCTCAAAGCTATACTTTTGTAGAACCGACTGTGGTGTCTGAGCCAAGGCTTGTACGTTGATTACTAGGCTTTGTTAGTTTTGATGCATGGAGGCTTCTCCATGTCCATTCCATTTTCTTTCTGCTGAGAATCCCTCAACTTAGTAACAAAGTAGGCACGACCAATCTCCTGAACTCCATGAATAGTTCCTATGCCATTCTCTGTCGGGAATTCAAGTGTTAAGCACCAATGGGCGATAGCTGTCCTGAATTCAGCAAGGGTCGATCTACCCAAGAAAGCATTGTTTGGAGAGTTCATATACATCACAACAAAAAGTATCACCCACACTCTCCTACGATTGGCATCTCCCAACTCCATCGGCAGCTCGACGTAGCCTACCGCTTCAGTTACAATACCATTAAATCCATAAATATAGGCTTTACATGGTTTCAAATCTTTGGCCTCCAGTAACATCTAGTCTTAGGCTTCCGTAAAAAGGATATTGACTGAACTTCCATAGCCAATCAAAACCTTTCTCACTAAGGCAGGCCCGATCATGGCTGAAATCACTATTGGGTCTATTATAGGGACCCCTACCTTATTTGCGTCTCTACTCCAAAATATGATATCTTCACTCATAGTTCTCTGCTACTTCATGGAAGCACCGTCCTCTCATTCGAGAAGCACTCCATATCAACATGTCATATAGAGTTCACGTAATGCTCCATCTCGTTCCAGCTTCTGTTAGCTAGATAGAGTCTTCCAATGATAGTGTTAATGATTAACCTTCCTCACATCCGTCTTGGTTCCTCAGCCCTAGGCGGGGCTTGTTCTCTATTGAGGTCGGGTGTCCCCTACCGCCATCCTGTGAGGCTTTAACAAACTGTTGAATCTTTCTTTCATGAATCTATATTCTAATGACATCATGGAGGTGGCCGCACTCCTCTGTGGTATGACCATAACATTCATGGAATCTGCAGTACTTCCTTGTCTATTTCTACTTTTTCCCTTGGTTCTTTCGGAGGTGGTTTTCTATAATGCATAGTATTATAAGTCGCTAGATAGATGTCATCTAATGACGTGTTCAATGGTGTATAAGTGTCAAAAGTCAGGAGCCTTGGCTTCCCTTTCCCAAAATCCAATCTTTGATCACGATTTCTATCATTGCCTCTCCTTTCGTCATTTTTTATGTTTTGAATAGTAACTTTAACTTTCTTGGAATTATCTCTGGACTGTATCATTGCCATGCTACTTTGTACTCCCACGGTACTCTGGCCTCCAACATCTTTCTTCTTGGTCTGCTTAGCCTCCTCCTTCCTTGAGTATTGAGCAGCCTTTGCTTAAAAATGATATAACATAGAAAGAGGCTTTCCCGCCAGCCAATCGCTAAATTCAAAATCAGGGTCGACTCCTTTAGTTAGTACCATCGGTATTGCATCATCTTTTGGATTAGTGACTTCTATAACAGTCGAATTAAACCTTTCCAGATAATCTAGCAGTGACTCCCCCGAAGCCTGGATCAAGTTGGAGAGGGACAAGATATCTTTGGGGCGAGCCATATGAATGTAGAACTGCTCCATGAACTTTCTTACTAACTCGTTAAATAAAGTAATTGACTGCATTGCTAGATTCGCGAACCACATGATCGCAACTCCTTCTAGAAAAATGGAAAAACATTTGCATTTGACTGCATCAGTGGCTCAAATGGAGTCCATGTGCCACTCTTACTTCATGAGATGCTACCTAAGATCATTTTTTTTCTTGCATAAGTAGGCATCATAGGCATGTTAAGCCTCCACAGATACTCTACATCTAGGATGTTGTCAGTGAATAAAGTATGTTTTTTGGAGAGTCCCAAATCATCGTTCATCAGGCCTTTACTTTACTTCTCAAGCTGTCTCACCAGAGCCGTTAGGCCTTGTGTCTGGAGAGCTGGTGCCTGGTAGTGGTTAGTTCCACCTCATGTGAACGATATGATCCATGCTTCCGAGCAGCACTATGTTGCCTTGGCTCTCCATGCTACTTACGTACCTCCCGAGCAACAATCGTATCATCATCTCTCGATTGTGGTTTAGTCATATTCACCTAGGTTCCAGCGCCTTAGTCGGTTGCGACGCATTCAGAATTGGCTCCTCCAAGAGCATGAATATTCTATCTTAGGCTAGAGGGTTTGGTGCCAATGCCCTGGAGGGTTTGGTGCTGATTCGGGTAGTTTGGCGATAGTCGATCGCATAGTTCCTTCTCGATGTTCCATCATCATACCCATTTGTCTTGCGCCATCTTCTCCTATGATAATCGTCAAATGAAGAGTTCTCTGATCTTGGGTATGGAGTAGGCTCCCTCCTTGTCTTCCCACATTAGTCTTTCAATTGATTTATTAGGTTGATGTTTGCCTGGATTTGCTGATTGAGTTGTTGACGGCTATCTAATAGGTTCCTTCACCAGGACTTCAAAGTTGGCTTTGATGATGTAATCAGTTGGATTTGGGGCATAGATAGACCAGTTGCACATTTTAGTCAACTTGTTGAATGTTGGTGTCTTCACTACCTTCACAGCACTGGATGTAATGGACTTGCTTCCTTTAGCCATGGCTAATAGCTTCCTTCTAGATCTTATTTAAATCTGAGTAGAAATAGTAACTTGTTGATAGAAATATGGATCTATCTAATGGATATAAGAATCCACAAGTTGATGATGAGATCTAATCAAGCCGAGAATTGTTTTTCGGTGAAAGCACCAAAATTGGCATAACCACCCAATAGATTGAAAGTAGAGTAAGAAAGCTAAGAATTAAACTTAAAACAGGGAGTAAACAAGAAAACACAAGAACAAACAAGTTTATAGTGGTTCGACATTGATTGCTTACGTCCACTTACAAAAATTGCTTTATTAAATGCTTGATTTTCTAGTTATAGAAGGATCAGATCAAAATAGATCCTTTATTACAATAGATTTAAAGTAAAACAGCAGCGTAAAGATCCTTAAAATGAACAATGAACTCTATATTTATAGGTGTAGACAACCAAATTTCTTCTTGAAATTTCGTCGATAGACTCTCACGAGGTGGATAAGGCTACCTAGAAAGCGTCGTGGCTCAACTTCCAAGGATAGGCTATCGATGCCATTCAGTCCAGATGGCCTTGTGGGCCCATCTAATCCCCTCTTATGGGTCCCCTCCATGCTAACTTCATGTTTCAAAAGTTATTTTGCATAGTTGCCTACATGTTATGTAGAGATATTGATTGATTTTCGTTGAGTTGAACTGCTAATTTAAGTTGTTCATATCCAAATTGGTTCGATACAATCCCCTACCTAGGCAAAGGGATAGGTACCGACTCCATACCTAAGTGAAGCACTAATCCATACTTAGAATATTCCAGAGAGTCTCTCTTGATCTCACTTGATTGTAGCTTCATACCTCTATCTATGATTGATCTCTGGACTCCATGATCATCCCTTTGGGCCGCTTGCCTTGTTTGTCGTTGAGTCTAACTTGTCCAATCAGTCTGAGTATAGCCGGGTCAAAAGGTAGGATAACACTTTTCAAACATTTTGAAAACTTATGTTGTATTATAACTTTTATAATAAACATGTTTTTATTTTAAATTTAACTTTTAAATTTAAAATCTTTTATTTTGATTTTCGAAACAATTTTGAAAATTAGCCCAATGCCCGATTCAAATTAAGGCTTTTCTATTAGTGGCAACCATTATGCTAACATCACCTTTTATGCAGGCCGATAACTACGTAGGGCATCCTTAATTAGTTAGCCCTAACATGACTAATTTAGAATGCATAGGTTATTGGGCTTTGATACCATTGTAGCTCCAACCCAACTCCTTTGGGGTGACACAATTAGGTAACTCATGAGTGAAATTTATGTGCAGCCTTTCGACTAACACAACTACATAGGACATGTAGGTGTAAGAGAAAATACTTCATCATAGATTACAATGTGAGAATCCCCTATCATGCCAATTGCAAGGATCGAATCTGGGATATCCAATGTACTAGGTAAACGCCCCAACCAACCTTGCCCCGGTACCATTGTAGGAACTGGGCCAGCCCGTAGTATAGTTAAAGGGTAATTTAAAAACAAATCCCTTTTGGATCCATTGGCTTATGTAGTCGAAAGATATTTTAGATCCAATCTAAAAGGTATTTTTAAAAAATCCTTTTTTATTTTAATTGCTTGGTTGGTAAAAGTTTGAATTTAATATTTGCATAAATTAGAGCATATCAAATATACTCTTATATATATTTGTGAGTGATTATTAATTATTAAATTTAATTTAGAGAAGGAAATCTTTCATTCCCTTCTCTTAACTTATTGAATTAGCAAGGGGATGCATGGTTTTAATTGGAGACGAAAAATTTCATTTCTTTCCCTTTAATTAAATTGGATAATTCATTAAATTACATTAATAACCAAAATTATACATAGAAAATGTTATGAGTATATTAAAATATACTCTAGTGTAAAGTATGTAAGTGCATCATGTCCAATTGTGTGCATAGATAATGTGTATGAGTTTAGGTGCTCTGATTTACACTACAATGGACATATTTGCTATTTATATATACATTGGCTATTCAAAATTATATGTAAGTACATATATATTTGTACACGTTTAAATATATTTAATATATATGTATGTATGTATGTGTTGTTAATGAATCCTTTAAAAATCTAAATTAATTCAGTCAAGTCAACTATTATGAATTCAAGATTTATTAACAAATGTGCAATAATTTGTTTAACAAAACAAGTTAAAAATAGACCTTAATGAATAAATCCAAATATAATCCATATATATATATATATGTTAATAATTTAAAGTGAGATAAAATATCGATATTTTATACGTAATAATTTGCCAAAAGTATATTTTGTTTAATAGTAATATTATATTGATTATTTCATTTATACGTCAATACGATTCTTAGTTGTTAGTATGTATTCGTATAAAATATGTAAAAAAATCTTTTTATAAAATCTTTTATCGTAAAATATTTTTTAAATTATATTAACATACATATACATAGACATGTGTGTGTGTATCTTATAATAGAAAAAAAAATTTGAATCAGTAGAAACTATCATTAACAATTGAACAAATAAAATTACAAAACAACAAATTAATTACCAGACCATATCTAGATCAAAATCATTGGAATTATCAATGAAATTCATTCATAAAAAATATCAACATTAAATCGGAACCAATTTAAATGATAACATATTGTAGTACTTTAAGATCTACACTTATTTATAAGGGACAACAAAAGCATATATAAATCCATCAAAATGAATCAACCACTAGATTTACAATATCTCGGAATATATAGATAAAAACTAACTGAATTTTCCTTGTTAATGTTGCTTTCTGATTTGCACCATGAATGAAGAAAGCTCCTAAATTCGATTGAATCGTCTCCATAAATTGCAATGATCTAAAGCACCACTTTTATATTTATTTGATTTGATTTTGTTTTTGGAATTTTTTAAGGCTTGGAGGCCATGATTTTCAACCAAGAATGTTAATAATTGAAGATGGTGGCTAGGGTTTGAAGGAGAGTGATTAAGAGAGGCAAGTGAATGAAAGGTATGTTCCTCAACCACCTCCCTTCATTTTCGAGATGCAACCATTAGATTTAAAGTCTCATTTTTTTTCTTATGGATATATATGAATGAGGTTAGATGGGCCTCAAAATATTCCTAAACTTATTTAGCAATTAATCTGTTTAATCCGATTTAAATGTTTTATCATATCATATGTTGATACGTACATATATGACTTTTATATACGCACTTTATCAAAAACTGACGGTATTCAAAAAAATCAAAAAAATTTAATAATTAATATTTCATAAATAATAATTAATTTAATTAATTTACAATAATTATAAATTAATTATGTAATGTGGTTTTTTGAAGCATTCATCATTACGGTTGTGCGACTCAAAGGTATAAATTTAATAAGTGATTAATATTGAACAATTTGAAAATTGACATTCACGCATCACCTTAGCTAGTAATGTGACATTTCGGTTGAATTTAACACTTATGCATCTTTCGACGAAATCCAATTTTACGTATTTAAGCATTGCCTGGTAGCGACAATCATTTACACCAATGCACTTCGTCCAAACTATATTACATTGAAGTTATGGAACTGGTAGTGGTTAAAATTACAATATCATTAATATCTAACTCTATAGTCAAAAAACAAACTCCTTGGTTCAATAATAACAATTATTATTAACCAAAACTTTGAGTTGACTTCAGTTGACCATGGTACTAACCTTATATAACTAAAGAGATGAATACTCTCTTGAATTGTATTTCACTTTCAATGCTTTCACTCGACCCAACTATAGTCAATCGATGGATACCTTGCTACAATTTAAATATAATCATAGTTAAGTTTTCATATTAAAGATCAATATTATTCTTAAGGCATGAGAATAGTGTAATTTTGTCACATAGATTTTTTTTTCTTTTTGACCTTAATTATATTAACCAATAGAATACAATTGAGTGAGTTATTCCATAATCATCCAATAACTATAAGTATGTAACCCCTTGGTGCCTCCAACAGTCATGAATAATACGATATCCAGCATCTGTAGAGCATTACACACTCTTGTCTTAACGAATGCATCGATATTTAGTCTCTATACATCTTGATTAGGAGTATTTAAAATGGTATGTTTATTTATTGTGGTAAATCACTTATGGTTACAACACATTATAACTATTATCACAAAACATACCATTTATGAATTTTCTATTAAATATAATTTTGATCTAATTAATTAATTAATTAACTCATTATATCAAGTATATAATAGAAAGAATACACCTATTATTTTGAACAAGATTAGTTATCGAGTTGGATATATGTAACAAATTACATAATTCGCTCCATGCCATTATTCAGTGAGTAAGATTTCATGCCTGGTGATGGGCAAGGCTTTGTGCATATATCTATTGATAATATAAGCTACTATCATGATGTACTGAGAGGATCAAATGACTATATCCTACGATAATGGCCTAATCGTGGGGTCTGCCCCATATCTATGACACCTAATATTATTATAGCAATATCTTATCGCTATGTCTGACCACTCTATGTCACCTAGGCAAACTGTCTATTACCTATAAGGGCAAATGCAGGCTCGTGACTAAGAGTTCTCATGTTGACGAGCACATTGGTGGTTACGTGTCACGATTACTGTCGTGGTAACCAAAGATTATAGACTTTATGTGACTTCGGAGCAGGCATCGTGCCATTAGTCTCCCTTCTATTCTAACAGAGTAGTAAGTTGACATATACTACTAATACACCATGTGTAACGACCCAGAATTTTTGATAATTAAAATTTGAATATTTAGTTTATTTTAAATATTAATAAGTGAAATTTATAAGTCAAATAACTTTAATTTGAATTATTGGATTTAATTAGATAATTAAATCGATAATTTAATATGTTAAATTATGGAAATAATTGAAAATTACGTTAAATATGATTGGAAATGATTTGTAAAATTTTATTTTATCATGTTGAAGTTAGAATGATATTTTAGAACTTTTAAAATCGAATTAAAAGTTAATTTGTGAAAATTGAATATTTTAATATTAAATCGACTAGTGAAAATAGTCAATTTTTGAACAGTCTCAGAATTGAACGAAACCAGTTCCATTGGATCCGTAATTGTTAGTTATTACCGGATTTCAATTTTCGTATCAATCGGAGTTATCGTTTGATCGTGGCAGCTCGAAACGCATCGAATTATTTTTAATTTTTATTTGGCGAGTTAAAATAGCCATTTTTCAAAAAGTCTTGGATTTCGACGAAACTAGTTTCATCGGATCCGTAATGTGATATTATTGTAAGGTTTCAAATTTCGCGTCAATTGGATTTACCGTTTGTCCGGTACAAATTAAAACGCCTAGAAAATCGCTTAAATCGGTTTAATTTAAATTGAGCGTTTATAGCCATAACTCGCACAGATGTCCGAATTAGCTTCCGAAACCTGTTCCATTGTGTTCGGAACGCGGGGTAAACCCTAGAAACGCTGGTTACGGCGCGTAAATCGGAGTTCGGAATTTCCGGGATGAATAGTGTTTCGTCGGTTCCTTATAAATAGACCTAAATTTCTAAAAAAAAAAAAAAAAGAGGCAAAACCCTAATTCTCTATGCAGGCCGCCACCATTGGAATGAAGGGCTGAAAAACAATCCTCTTCCCCCTCTCTTTTCTCCAAATCCGTCGACTATTAGGCTAAACTTCCAACTAGAAAGTGGTAGAGCACGACGAGAGCTTGAAGTTCAACGGTCATGATCAAATATGGAGCGACGTGGTGGCGTCTACGGGGCCGCGTTCGGCAGGACTTGCGCACGCATTTCCATGAAGTGGAGGGGGCCGAGCTCCATGCTATCTTGGCCGAGTGTCATTCTTGCCATGCTCTTCGCGATGGAACTCTCTGATCGAAATATCGTTGAGTGATGGTGGCGAAAAATCCAACCCTAGTTTTGATCTATGGGTTCATGTATGCGCGTGTGTTACTGGGCACGTTCGAACGAGATGGAAGAAAGGGGAGATGCAACGCACGGTCAGATCTGATGCATATAGAAATGGATGGTGGATGATGGTTGTAGGTTTATAATTTTAATTTATGTTGTAATTTTATTAAGTATAAACTCGTGTAACTTCAAAAATTCATAACTTTTTCATACGAGGTCGAAAACGCGTGAAACCAGTTGCGTTGGAATCGTATGGACGAGCACTACGCGATGAAATTGGATTGGTGTCGTTTGGAGTTAGTGAAAATTTTGGGTAAAATTAAACGTCCGTTTAATTTTATTCGAAATAAATCGCTAAAACGGAAAATAAAATCAAGGTGAGAACTTCTCACTCAATCGAATCAGTTTCGATTTTATTTTGAATAGTTATATTTAAGATATTTGAATGCATGTTTGAATGATGATTGTTATCTATTGATTGTTAAAATAGACATTATACGCCGTTAGTAAGCGGATGTTATTTATTAAAAACATATACCGCGAATATTTCATAAACAGTGAAATTGGTATTATATATAATAGCAATATATATATATATTGGCATATGTATATATTGGAGTTATTGATTTCCCGCATTTTTTTGTTTAGCGGATGAGACCCTATTGCGCCGTTATTAAGCGGATAATATTTAAATCCCATATACCGCGATAATTTCGTACTGGAGCGAAATTGGTATTGTGCTAATGTTTGTGGATGCAGGAAAACAGATTGGAGGGATCCAACTGGATCCCTCAACAGTTTTTATTTGATTTCAGATATTTTGATATTTGATGGATTATCATATCGATATATGATATCGTTGTTGTCGTGATTGACTATTTGGTATGTAGCATCATTGGACCAAATTTTGAAACTTTAAAATGATTTTTAAAGTGATTTTTTGAAAATATACTGTATGTTTGGAAATTGATCCATTTTAAATAAATAAACGTTATAATTTTTAATGTTATAAAAATTATGATTTTTGAGAAATATAGTTAAAAACTGATTTTTGAGAATATGATGCTAATGATTTTAGAAATATAGTTAAAAGTTGATTTTTGAATTTATTATAAAAAAAGTTAAAAATATAGGATTTATAAAATTTAATTATTTTATAAATCAAAATGAGGAAATTATAAAGGAGTTTAAAGGAATTTTTAAAATAGTAATATAAACTGATTTATATTAAAAGATTTATGAATTGATATTTATAAATTAAAATGTTGGAATTATAAAACGAGTTTTTATAAGTGTTAGAATGGATTATGAATGAATTTCATAAATGAATGAAATTCATAGAATTATAAACGGTGAAGTTATAAAAGGAATTTTATAAGCAGTAGGTTTATAAAATTTGAAAAGTAAATTGAAGAATGGATTTTTGATTAAATGAATCTTATAAGTTATAAGATTTATAATTATGAAGTTTAAAAGAACGATTTTGTAAAATAATCGTTTTATAAGTATTTGACTTATAATATGAACCTTTAGTTTATAATTGAGTTATAAATCGAATAGGTTAATAAAGGAATTTATAAATGGAAGTTGTTATAAAATAAATAGAAATGGAATTTATAAACGCTGTTTTATAAATTCGCAAACGACTTATGTTGATAAGTTAATTTTTATAACTTATTTATGGAGTTATATTCACATTTTTGACTGTGAATAATTCTTTAAAATAAAATGAATAAAATGATGAAATTGATTAACGTAGTATATTCACGTTTTCGAATAGTGAATAATATGTTAAAGAAATTGTTTGAATGTGATATTTGAAATAGAATTAAAACGATCTAACGATGTTTTAAAATGCATTGAGATTCGAAACCATAGATTTCAACATTTATTGTTGAAATAGACGTTTTCGAGAAATAAAAGGAAATGGTGGACTATAACACTGTTGTTATAGTAAATGATTTCCGGAAGGAAATGTTTTGTTTAGTATTGGGATTTATATATCTATTTAATTTCGAATCCCTATACTAGTGATTTTGGGTTGTCGTAACGATGTTTTACGCAACATTCGTTTTGGCCCAAATAAATATATTTAAAAGAATGATTTCCTTAAAGAATGAAATATATACTTAATTTTGATTTAAGTATATTGAATATTTTCTAAGTATTGAAAATAAATAAAATTTGTGAATTACTTATGAATAAATAAGTATGGAAATGTTTTCTAATATTTCATTGAATATTATGAGGATTTATCTTTTTGAAGATAAATTGAAAATGAATAATTGAAATCATATATTCATAGATATTTTGAAATATAAATTCAATATGGAATTTATAAATGAAATTGGAAATTGGGTTTAAAAATAAATATTGATTTATTTTTGAAGTTTTGAAATTTTATATCTAGTGAAGATATTTTGGAAAATAAATAATTTGGAAAATTATTTGGAAACTGGTGATGTGTGCATATTCATTGATAGTTCAATAACCGACTATCAATATTTCCCTTTGAATGGGTATTAGATGTGAATTGTTCGAATGTGAATGCCACACTTATTTTTGAATAAGCGCTCACTATTCGGGTTAACCGGGAAAGGACCATGGGGTCGTATAACCCATTCCGAATATGTGATACGTCGTTGTGAATTGCATTGAAGATCGGTGTTGAAGACCGAGTATTTGTGAAAGCGATAGGATGACCTATTGATTGTCTCTGCACTGGGTAGCTCCTGGTATAGAGATCTCCTAAGTGATGGGAAATTCGATCGGGATTGTGAATACCCGGATTGCAAGGGCTTCGTAAGAAGTGCCTTCGGTTTTGTTCGAGCCCGGAACAGACTTGTATGGATTGTATGTCTGACATTACAAGTTGAGATATAAAGCCGATTTCTTTCAAATATATTTCTGTTGGTGGCGGAGAATTTATTCTTTTAGCTTAACACCCTTCTCTGAGACGTACGAGCTTAGAGGTTATGTAGTTGAAGGTTATCAGCGATATATTCCCAATTTAGTAATGTGATATGCTGAGTGATGCTGTAAATGATCATTGTGTTGATTATTTGTGATAGGATCGTTTATTTGATCGTCTATCTTTGTGATCATTTCTATGATCATTTGTTGACCCAAAGCATGGCTTTTGTATAAAGTATGTTTTTGTGGACGTGACTTCGTCGAGCCTCACACCCCGTGAATGGTCAAAACAGGAAAGAAGCAGCAAGGTTATGAGGGGTAGCGCCCTTTAGGACGTGTGCATTTCCTTCTGGAAAAGGGTGGTATCATGGTATGGAGCCCAGATACTTACTCATGTTGAAAACACTTTATGATTGTGTGAATTGATTGCGAGCGCTCGGTGAAAGGTCCCAAAGGACCGGGGGATGGCATATTCGGTCAGTTGTTACTCAGTTAGGGGTAAGCCGGCCTTGTGTGGGTAGAGATCCGGTTTGGTTCTCGGGGATGTCCATCCAGAGGCATTTTCATGTGGCAATGGGAAGTTCCTTGGCCTGATCATTCGTTGGAAATCCAAAAAAAACAATACGATCTTGTACGGTTTTAGTTGTAGAACCTGCTTCCTCAGGAGGTAGCTATAGTAGGCATAATATAATGGTACCTATGCTGGCTAAGATTTATATTCTACTTTCGAAATGAATTTTTTCTACACTATGCACTAATAATAATATCAAAATTGATTTGATTTTAATACGTATCAAGCATCTTTGACTATCATAAGGAGAAATCTTCTCCAAGTCTGCGTTTGCATTGTGTGTGTGGCAGGAGGTCTTATGGTAGTCTCATTTTTAAAAGCATTGCGAATTGAATTTAAAAAATGTTCCTCTATTTTTGATTTTAAAGATAAATAAACTGTTTTGAGTTCTCACACCAGTCACATGACTGACTCGGAGTTTATTGTTTTCCTACCTAAACTCTGGGTGCCCACCAATTTTCACACGGGCAGTCAAGAGTTAGGTTTATCAGGATATTCTGGATATTCTGGAGTTGCTGGAGGCAAGCTGGATGGCATGGCGTATTACTAGTTATATAGTATTTTTTTTTTCCGCTGCACTGTTTGATGTTGTATGATGTTGTACATTCTGATGATATGATGTAATGAAATGTATAAAATGTAATAACTGATATATTTCTTTGTTTAAAGATTATTCATTTATTATTATATGTTGTTCCGCTGCGAATTGTGAGATTCTGATGTTGTTCTGTTGTTTTCTGTTCCGTTCTATTCTCCTTTTCCCTCCATTTTCTACCTTATTTTCTATTTTCTCTATTTTCTATTTTCTTTCCTCTCCATCTTCTATCTTCTTCTCTCTTCTTCTGTCTTTTCTTTTTCTTAAAACCCTCAGTGTTCGGTTTTCTGGCCTTCGATTGCTCGGCAGTCGATAAAGTGAGTATCGATGTTGAATTTTCGAAAGACGAAGAATCGGGTCCTGACAATGTGGTATCAGAGCATATGGTTAAGCGACAACCATGGTTCTGTTGGGTATTACTCATTAGAGATAGAGTCAGTAGTACTCTAGAATGAGTTTGAGTGTAATAATAGCTATGAGAGCGTATTTGTTAGTGAATATAAATTGTTTTGTATTGTGTTGACTTATCGGTTGATTGTTTATAGATTTCGGTCGATGTAGTCTAGCTAACTATCGTAGAAAGGGGTTTCTAAACTCTTAAACAAGATAAATCGACACAGTATTGTTTTAAATTGGGTAAATGAAATAATTTTATCTTGATTATATTTTATATATAAAGTAATAATTTTTCAGAATTATTAAAGTGTATATAAGCTGATTGTTTAGTTATTTGAATAATCTAAATAAAAGAATAATTGTATAAGCAAATGAATTATAAGAATTGAATTATAATTAAAGTGATTTACAATTGTGGAATAAACTTATATATATAAGAAGTGAAACTATATAGATATGAACTTGAGTTATGTAAGGAAATTCAACTTTTGTAAATTGAATTGAATAAATGGATTAAATGTTAATCAATTGAATGTGAATAATTGATATGGAATAATGAATATAAGTGTTAATTCATTAAAATCTAATGTTATTAGAAGTTGAATAGTTGAATAAAATCAATTTAATTAAACCAATTGATAAGCAAAGGAATTTGGTTGTAATTAATATATATTGATGGTTATATGGTTGTTAGTTGATTGATTGTATATAATTCATTAAGTGTTAATGAAAGTAAATTAGCGAAATTGAAAGCTATATAATTGAATTCAAATTAAAGGTAAATAAATTTGAATGGAATTGAATTTGAATTGGAAGTGAACCAAGTTGAATATGAATTGGTGAATATAAACTAATTGAAAATGAATGTTAGCAAACATCCAATGTAAACAAATCAAATGTGATTAAATTGAAAACCATTTCATTAAATATTAATGAGAATATGAATGAATATTTATTGGTTATGAATGATAGTTGGTTGATGGTTGAATATATATTGCTATATGTTGTATATTGATACTATTATCTATATGCATGGTTCTCATATTGTTTGTTGAGTGATTAGTAGGTGCGGATCGCGTTTGCTTCGCATTTGGAGTTCGCTTTCGCGCTATATTAGCCGTATATGCTCGCTAATAAAATATAAGGTACATATCTCGGATTACATACCGTACTTTTATACTTTTTTCCCTTCGGGATGCCTCATTACTTGATGAGATGTATATTTGTGATATATATACTGTCATTTTTTTTCGGATCGAGCCGCGCAAAGGAGACTATGGCGAATTTTTTCGAAAATTTAAGGCGTTAGAAAATTTTTGAGAAAATTGGAAAATTTTGAAAACTATAACTTTGATTTTGAATTGAAAGTTAAACAATAGTAGTTGTTTTTTTTTGAAAAGATAACTAAGTATGATATTGAAAACTTAGTAAGTTATTATAAGAAATTTAATTATGAATTTTGGGAAATTAATAAATTCTGTAACTTTTCTTACTTAATAATTTCGAGGACGAAATTCTTTTAAGGGGGGAAGATTGTAACGACCCAGAATTTTTGATAATTAAAATTTGAATATTTAATTTATTTTAAATATTAATAAGTGAAATTTATAAGTCAAATAAATTTAATTTGAATTATTGGATTTAATTAGATAATTAAATCGATAATTTAATATGTTAAATTATGGAAATAATTGAAAATTACGTTAAATATGATTGGAAATGATTTGTAAAATTTTATTTTATCATGTTGAAGTTAGAATGATATTTTAGAACTTTTAAAATCGAATTAAAAGTTAATTTGTGAAAATTGAATATTTTAATATTAAATCGACTAGTGAAAATAGTCAATTTTTGAACAGTTTCAGAATTGAACGAAACTAGTTCCATTGGATCCGTAATAGTTAGTTATTACCGGATTTCAATTTTCGTGTCAATCGGAGTTATCGCTTGATCGTGGCAGCTCGAAACGCATCGTATTATTTTTAATTTTTATTTGGCGAGTTAAAATAGCCATTTTTCAAAAAGTCTCGGATTTCGACGAAACCAGTTTCATCGGATCCGTAATGTGATATTATTGTAAGGTTTCAAATTTCGTGTCAATTGGATTTACCGTTTGTCCGGTACAAATTAAAACGCCTAGAAAATCGCTTAAATCGGTTTAATTTAAATTGAGCGTTTATAGCCATAACTCACACAGATGTCCGAATTAGCTTCCGAAACCTGTTCCATTGTGTCCGGAACGCGGGGTAAACCCTAGAAACGCTGGTTACGGCGCGTAAATCGGAGTTCGGAATTTCCGGGATGAATAGTGTTTCGTCGGTTCCTTATAAATAGACCTAAATTTCTAAAAAAAAAAAAAAAAAGAGGCAAAACCCTAATTCTCTATGCAGGCCGCCACCATTGGATTGAAGGGCTGAGAAACAATCCTCTTCCCCCTCTCTTTTCTCCAAATCCGTCGACTATTAGGCTAAACTTCCAACTAGAAAGTGGTAGAGCACGACGAGAGCTTGAATTTCAACGGTCATGATCAAATATGGAGCGACGTGGTGGCGTCTAGGGGGCCGCGTTCGGCAGGACTTGCGCACGCATTTCCATGAAGTGGAGGGGGCCGAGCTCCATGCTATCTTGGCCGAGTGTCATTCTTGCCATGCTCTTCGCGATGGAACTCTCTGATCGAAATATCGTTGAGTGATGGTGGCGAAAAATCCAACCCTAGTTTTGATCTATGGGTTCATGTATGCGCGTGTGTTACTGGGCACGTTCGAACGAGATGGAAGAAAGGGGAGATGCAACGCACGGTCAGATCTGATGCATATAGAAATGGATGGTGGATGATGGTTGTAGGTTTATAATTTTAATTTATGTTGTAATTTTATTAAGTATAAACTCGTGTAACTTCAAAAATTCATAACTTTTTCATACGAGGTCAAAAACGCGCGAAACCAGTTGCGTTGGAATCGTATGGACGAGCACTACGCGATGAAATTGGATTGGAGTCGTTTGGAGTTAGTGAAAATTTTGGGTAAAATTAAACGTCCGCTTAATTTTATTCGAAATAAATCGCTAAAACGGAAAATAAAATCAAGGTGAGAACTTCTCACTCAATCGAATCAGTTTCGATTTTATTTTGAATAGTTAGATTTAAGATATTTGAATGCATGTTTGAATGATGATTGTTATCTATTGATTGTTAAAATAGACATTATACGCCGTTAGTAAGCGGATGTTATTTATTAAAAACATATACCGCGAATATTTCATAAACAGTGAAATTGGTATTATATATAATAGCAATATATATATATTGGCATATGTATATATTGGAGTTATTGATTTTCCGCATTTTTTTGTTTAGCGGATGAGACCCTATTGCGTCGTTATTAAGCGGATAATATTTAAATCCCATATACCGCGATAATTTCGTACTGGAGCGAAATTGGTATTGTGCTAATGTTTGTGGATGCAGGAAAACAGGTTGGAGGGATCCAACTGGATCCCTCAACAGTTTTTATTTGATTTCAGATATTTTGATATTTGATGGATTATCATATCGATATATGATATCGTTGTTGTCGTGATTGACTATTTGGTATGTAGCATCATTGGACCAAATTTTGAAACTTTAAAATGATTTTTAAAGTGATTTTTTGAAAATATACTGTATGTTTGGAAATTGATCCATTTTAAATAAATAAACGTTATAATTTTTAATGTTATAAAAATTATGATTTTTGAGAAATATAGTTAAAAACTGATTTTTGAGAATATGATGCTAATGATTTTAGAAATATAGTTAAAAGTTGATTTTTGAATTTATTATAAAAAAAGTTAAAAATATAGGATTTATAAAATTTAATTATTTTATAAATCAAAATGAGGAAATTATAAAGGAGTTTAAAGGCATTTTTAAAATAGTAATATAAACTGATTTATATTAAAAGATTTATGAATTGATATTTATAAATTAAAATGTTGGAATTATAAAACGAGTTTTTATAAGTGTTAGAATGGATTGTGAATGAATTTCATAAATGAATGAAATTCATAGAATTATAAACGGTGAAGTTATAAAAGGAATTTTATAAGCAGTAGGTTTATAAAATTTGAAAAGTAAATTGAAGAATGGATTTTTGATTAAATGAATCTTATAAGTTATAAGATTTATAATTATGAAGTTTAAAAGAACGATTTTGTAAAATAATCGTTTTATAAGTATTTGACTTATAATATGAACCTTTAGTTTATAATTGAGTTATAAATCGAATAGGTTAATAAAGGAATTTATAAATGGAAGTTGTTATAAAATAAATAGAAATGGAATTTATAAACGCTGTTTTATAAATTCGCAAACGACTTATGTTGATAAGTTAATTTTTATAACTTATTTATGGAGTTATATTCACATTTTTGACTGTGAATAATTCTTTAAAATAAAATGAATAAAATGATGAAATTGATTAACGTAGTATATTCACGTTTTCGAATAGTGAATAATATGTTAAAGAAATTGTTTGAATGTGATATTTGAAATAGAATTAAAACGATCTAACGATGTTTTAAAATGCATTGAGATTCGAAACCATAGATTTCAACATTTATTGTTGAAATAGACGTTTTCGAGAAATAAAAGGAAATGGTGGACTATAACACTGTTGTTATAGTAAATGATTTCCGAAAGGAAATGTTTTGTTTAGTATTGGGATTTATATATCTATTTAATTTCGAATCCCTATACTAGTGATTTTGGGTTGTCGTAACGATGTTTTACGCAACATTCGTTTTGGCCCAAATAAATATATTTAAAAGAATGATTTCCTTAAAGAATGAAATATATACTTAATCTTGATTTAAGTATATTGAATATTTTCTAAGTATTGAAAATAAATAAAATTTGTGAATTACTTATGAATAAATAAGTATGGAAATGTTTTCTAATATTTCATTGAATATTATGAGGATTTATCTTTTTGAAGATAAATTGAAAATGAATAATTGAAATCATATATTCATAGATATTTTGAAATATAAATTCAATATGGAATTTATAAATGAAATTGGAAATTGGGTTTAAAAATAAATATTGATTTATTTTTGAAGTTTTGAAATTTTATATCTAGTGAAGATATTTTGGAAAATAAATAATTTGGAAAATTATTTGGAAACTGGTGATGTGTGCATATTCATTGATAGTTCAATAACCGACTATCAATATTTCCCTTTGAATGGGTATTAGATGTGAATTTTTTGAATGTGAATGCCACACTTATTTTTGAATAAGCGCTCACTATTCGGGTTAACCGGGAAAGGACCATGGGGTCGTATAACCCATTCCGAATATGTGATACGTCGTTGTGAATTGCATTGAAGATCGATGTTGAAGACCGAGTATTTGTGAAAGCGATAGGATGACCTATTGATTGTCTCTGCACTGGGTAGCTCCTGGTATAGAGATCTCCTAAGTAATGGGAAATTCGATCGGGATTGTGAATACCCGGATTGCAAGGGTTCGTAAGAAGTGCCTTCGGTTTTGTTCGAGCCCGGAACAGACTTGTATGGATTGTATGTCTGACATTACAAGTTGAGATATAAAGCCGATTTCTTTCAAATATATTTCTGTTGGTGGCGGAGAATTTATTCTTTTAGCTTAACACCCTTCTCTGAGACGTACGAGCTTAGAGGTTATGTAGTTGAAGGTTATCAGCGATATATTCCCAATTTGGTAATGTGATATGCTGAGTGATGCTGTAAATGATCATTGTGTTGATTATTTGTGATAGGATCGTTTATTTCATCGTCTATCTTTGTGATCATTTCTCTGATCATTTGTTGACCCAAAGCATGGCTTTTGTATAAAGTATGTTTTTGTGGACGTGACTTCGTCGAGCCTCACACCCCGTGAATGGTCAAAACAGGAAAGAAGCAGTAAGGTTATGAGGGGTAGCGCCCTTTAGGAGGTGTGCATTTCCTTCTGGAAAAGGGTGGTATCATGGTATGGAGCCCAGATACTTACTCATGTTGAAAACACTTTATGATTGTGTGAATTGATTGCGAGCGCTCGGTGAAAGGTCCCAAAGGACCGGGGGATGGCATATTCGGTCAGTTGTTACTCAGTTAGGGGTAACCCGGCCTTGTGTTGGTAGAGATCCGGTTTGGTTCTCGGAGATGTCCATCCAGAGGCATTTTCATGTGGCAATGGGAAGTTCCTTGGCCTGATCATTCGTTGGAAATCCAAAAAAACAATACGATCTTGTACGGTTTTAGTTGTAGAACCTGCTTCCTCAGGAGGTAGCTATAGTAGGCATAATATAATGGTACCTATGCTGGCTAAGATTTATATTGTAGCGACCCGTTAAATTTATGATATTTAATAAAATGAATTAATATAATTTCTAATTTGGTTAAGAATAAATGTAGAAATTTGGTAGTGGTTGCAATTTAGTGTAACTATAAAATTTTATGATAATAGATGTGGATAATGTAAATTTTCACAACTTGATTTAAAGTAATTTTGAAGAAACAAATAAATGTTGAATTTGTGAATGTTAGTATAAATATTAACTTAAATGGTGTTCATTAATACAAAGATGTAATTAGTGTAGATAGTAATAATTTATGCCTGTAGTGAAAGGAAAAGAAAACTAATAGAAACATAAAATTTATTTTATGTAAACAAAAGTATAGTTTTGAACAAACTTATGAAAATTGATAGAAACAGTGTTTGTAATCAGTTTGGTTATTTTATATTTGAAAGATAGAGATGTGTAAATACGTTAATGAATTTAAAATGGGAAGGAATGGTAGAATGAAAAGAATATATATAATAATAAGCATTTGATTCAATTAAGGGAATTAAATTATAATAAATGGTCATTTAATAAATTCAACGTTTGTGAGAAATCATAATAGTTGTGTAAAATGTGTACAAACTTGGATTTGGAAGTTTATTGGATTTATAACGGTTTTGTTATTAAGTGTATGAGTTTAAAAGTTATTCCCTTTTGTAAAGTAATAGAAGAATGCATAAAGATATAAACAGGGCTTAATAGAATTGACACTTAATGAATTGAATAAATTACCCATTTATGTAGATATGTATAGTGGACTATAAATGGCCTAAGCAAATATAAAATGGAATAATCATTGAAATTTGTACTATGAAAATAAATAGTAACATTTATTTGCAAGGAATAAAAGACTATTTAGGTGACTAGAATTTGGAGTAATGACTATTGTATGTTACCTACCCTTGTTTCTTGTTAATTTAGATTTTGGGAATCAAATTCAATTTATCCGCCAATTTACCGCAGTTAAAGTGAAATGAATTGGTGATTGAGAAATGTTAAATACAAATAAGATGTAAACCAAAGAAAATCCCATTTGTAATAAATTATGTAGAATAAAGTAAAGAAACTAGGAAATGAAAATGTGAAAATGTGGATGCAGTGAGATCTTAAGTGATAATAACCTTGTTAGGCAAGTGATAACGGAATTTTGTGTATATGTAATATTTACTGGTGTGTCAAGTAATAAACACATAGATGCAAGAAAAGGAAAGTTGGTAGCAATCTATATATGTTATTTATCTTACTTAGTATATTAAATAAGGTTTGGAATTCAAATTTTAATTAAAGGAGTTGGTAGCACGTTAGTAGGAAATAATTGTAAGGGTGGGATAACAACTACTATAAACTACCTAATTTAAATGAGTCAATGAACTTATTTGAAATAACGTTCATCTAAATATGAGTAATTAAAATGGCGGGGTCAACAATAAACGTTACTTTAGAATTAATTTATATTTTAACGGAAGTGTGAAAGTAAAGCAATAGAAGCGTAAACTTATCAAGGTAGAATTTAGTAGTGTAATGAAAAAATGTTAAGAATGTTATAGTATAATGATTGATTGGAAATCAAAATTTACTTGTTTGAATGTAACTTTAGGGAAATTGGATTTAATTAAAATAAAAAGGAAGAAAAAAAAATTGGATGAAATTTAATGTTGGAATATTATGTAAATATAAACTTAGATAAAATTTAAGGATATCTACGTAATAGAGTGTAAAACCAATGTTAATTTCATCTATTTAATACTAATAGGTTAATAATAGAATGAAGAGTAAATTTAATGTTAAGTTAATATGAATTAAGGTAATATTGGGGAATAATGTGAATTTTCTTCATAATATGATAAGTTGTAGAATACAACGTAAATTTAAGTATAACCTTTGGATTGAAAACTTTGTTAAGGGTTACCTGTTAAATTTGGATGGAATTGGCAATAAATGTTACACTTATGGGTAAGGAAATAAAAATGTCCAGAATTTGAGTATATTAAGAAATGGGGATTGAAATTGAAATCTTGCAACGAATCTAATAATACGTTACATAAGTGTTAAATTAAGGTAACATTTGGAAAATATGATAATGATTTTCAAATCGAACAAGTTGTGGAATTAATAAGGATGGAAGAAAAAAAAAATCAAGATTTATTTTATTTATTGGAATGAAAAATTTATAATTTGATTTATTGCGAATAATTGAAATTTAATTTGGTAATTGGCGAAATGATTAATGATTGAATTAACATAGAACTTGTTGTTAGTTATTAAAATTGTTTAAGAAATCAAAGGAGAGAAATTTTATAAAATTTTAAATTTTGTAATTGGATTGGCTAAAGTGGGAAAGTGGAATTAATCAACGTTGTTACTTTTATCTCCTTCCCTATTAGATCCTTATGTGATTGCATCCACATTTATTGTTGATTATTCCTATATATTGTCACCAATTAATCGTACTTGATGTATGTTTAGCAATTTTGTCACACAGTTAAAGTATGAATATATATATATGATGTATTCAAATTTTTCTGTATCTAGCACTTAATTAATTTAGAATCAAACTAACGAAACGTGTCATTTATTTTTGTCCCTCCATATTCATTTTCTTTCTAATTAATAAATACCTCTTTTTAATACCTGCTACTTAAAAAAAAAAAAAGGACTGTTCGTATTTGCTATATTTCAATACCAAGTGTTCATATTCACTTTATTTCTAATTAATAGCAGCCTCTCCTTTCAAATCTATTTGTCCCTAAACCTAACTCTAACCTTATAAATAACCTACTTCTTATTCTTCTATTACATTTTGTTTCTCCTAACTCTAACCCTAGCCTCCATGCTATTCTTCTTCTTCTTCTTCTTCTTCTTCTTCTTCTTCTTCTTTCTTGTTTTTCTCAAAGCTCCTTATTATCTCTCATTTTAATTTTTTTTCTTTCTCTTCAAATATTCTTCTTTTTCTTCTTCAAATTTACTTCTATTTCAAACTTTCTTCTTTTCAAATCTAGATCTTCTCTTCCGTTTTCAGTTCTTATTTTAATCATTTTTTTTTCAATTCTTCTTTTTCAAATCTTCTTTTTCTTTCAAACCTTTTAAAATACATACATTCATATAATAAGGAGGAAAATTAAAGTAAATCGAAATAAAAGAAAAATTACGGAACAAAGTTAGCAATCAAGAAGAAGCATATGCGTTTTTCACGAGGGAAGGTGGATGCGGCACGGTATTTTATTTTTGTTTTGTTTTTTTTTAATTTTTTTTATTTCAATTGCAAATCGTTTAATTGTGATAACTTTCACATACGAACTCCGTTTCGCACGAAATTTCTTTTGTTAGGATCATAATTAAATTCCGGATCTGATGACGCTGGTTTGGATAAATTTAGAGACCGTCAAATTTTGGGTTTAAATCGGATTTACATTCGATTTAAATTCAAAAGGTGAGTGTTTTAACCCACTCACAACTTCTAAAAGCTTTTATGTTTGTTAAATAAATTTTAGAAATGAATAGAAATTTATTTATGAGTATTTGGCATGTTTATTTCATTCATATCTGTTGAATTGCATTTTATTAAATTTAACTGTTAATTTAATTGATTTATTGTGTATTAATTGACTGTTGAAAATTTTTGTTGCATATGAATTGCTAGTTAACAGTTGTATAAATTATTACTGAATAAACTGTTAGATTAATAGTTGATAAATTTAATTTGAATAAACTGCCAGTTATCATCTGTTATATATGATCATATATATAATTGTTATTGATTGATATTGATCGATGTTGTGATTGGATGATGGATGTGTTGTTGAATGAATGTTTTATTTGGATATCATTAAACTGCAAGTTAGTATGCATTTACATTTCATTCGGGATTGCGGTTTGAAATGATATACAACCGCAGTTTTATTTTTTTTTTAAATTGCGGATTGAAATGATAAATATCCGTATCACTTGACCATAGGATAGAAAATTATATACAGGCACCGCGGTCTATATATAACTATTTTAATATGATTTCTATGGTTTGGATTGAATACGGTCTATAAATCTTAAATTTATATTGTATAAATATTTTATTCCATATTTATATACCTATGAAGTTGAAATTTTGAAATTAAAAGGAATATAAATTTCTTTATTGAAAATGGAAGAAATTTAGAAAATGGAGTTTGGTAAATTTATATCCTATGTTTAAATATAAAGTTGGAAATTTTAAGATATGATATTTGTAATTGGATTTTCCCAAAATAAATAGAAATGGATATTCTAGTATAATTTGAAGTGGAAAAATTCTATATATATATATATATATATATTTTACTATAAATTGAAGTCTTATTAATTATGGATTTTATGTGAATGGTCAAGATTAATTAATAGAATATTGATTTTGAAAGGATAAAAATCCAACTTTAGTTGAACTATTAATGCTAAAAAATGGATATAAATATATATAAAATTGAAATGGTTTTGGGACTTGAAGTAATATTTTGGATTTTGGTTTAACTTTAAAACAAGAAATATTTGAAAAGCCATGTAATTTATTCTTTATAAAGCAACAGTAAAGTTAAACCTTTTTAATTCGCATACCGTTGAATATCCAAACCATTTAGTTTTGAAAATAATGGTTTTAAAATACTACGGATTTTCGAAGAATTATGTTGAAAGTTACAAACAAATTATTGGTTACATGGGATATTAAATAATAAAAAGTGACATAATTTTTGGAAAGGAAAATTTTATTTGGGAAACGATATCATTGATTTGGGCTTTTATAAAATAATATGAAAATAAATTGTTTGTGTTTTTAAAGAAGAAATGATATCGTAATATTATGGTTTTGAAAGGGATTATATTCTGGTTTTAAAGTATAAACTGTTTTTAAATAACCGCGATGTTATAATAACGATTGGTTGGCAAAGAGACCGGGATCGGATATGGACATACTCTCTGTCGATACCGAAAACCACTTTGACTAACCGTGTACGCGGTGGAGATTCCAGAATGAAGTAGGTGGTGGCGACGTTTCCTGTAAGGTAAATACGTGGACCCAACTCCCGTGAGTTGGCATAAGGTGGCTAAAACAGGAGCGATTCTCAGGCCAATGAGGTCATTCCTCTGATCGGACGCTCCTCTTCGATATTATACTTTGACTTGGATTTGATTCAGTGGCCACTTCTATATTTTGATTTTGGGGAGTTAGTCCGAGGTGGGCGGTAACTGCGGCTACGCGTTTCCACCAGCCTGGATAGCAATTGGTATATCTACCCTGGCATTGCCTAGTTGTGCCGTGTCACCTACCATATCGAGCCTTTACTACGAGTTTCTATTTGTGTCGTACCTATGGAGTATCCTCTGGTAGCTTCCCGATCAGGAGGTATTACGGTACTGTATAGACTATTGGCATTTTACGTGTTAAGGTGGAAAATGTAAAGCCTTAACGCTATTTAAAAGTAAGTTTATTTTACAATTAGACACTATTATAATAGCGCAATATACTACATAGTAAATAGTTTAACGGATCCTTAGGAGATGTAAATCCCAAGCATCTCTTGAGTTACTGTACTCATATTTATTTCTGTTTATTTAACTCACATAAGATTTTCTAGTCTGACTCGAGTGTTTTTGTCTTTTCAAATTCGCTCGGGTCAGTCCGAGCGTTTCAGGATAGCAGATTTTAGCATTGGAGGACGAAGACGAAGAATCGGTATTATTTTACATATAGTATTGCACCACACTCTTTCTATTCCGCTGCATTGCTTGTATTGGTATGTGTAACTCTGATATTTATTATAAAAGAAGAATCAAGCTTTTGTAAACTGTTTATGAAACTGTATATTTGTTATTATATTTTATCCTTCCGCTGTGAGATTCTATTTTCGTTTTATTTCTTCTCTATTTTTCTTATTTACCCCATAACAATCCGCCCTTGCGTATGCTTTGAATTGGGACAAGTGTCGGTTTAAAGTGTGCGAAAAGAGTGGACGTTACATCTGGTATCAGAGCTTTGGTTTAGCGATAAACCTTGGCTTTGTGGGGTTTGACTCTTTGTTAATAGGGTAGTAATATCCTATGGGAGTCGCTGAGTGTATATATATGAGAGAGCGTATTTGTTAGTATTAATAAAAAGATTTTTATATTGTGTTAATCTGTTCCGCTTTGTATTTATAAATTCTGGTTGATGCATGGGACGCTATGTCATCAATAGGGATTTCTAAACACTTAATAGGACAGACCAACATAATATTTGTTTTAATATAGGTGAATGAAAGAATTTTGCCTATTATATTTTCTATATATAAAAATATTTTTATAAAGATATATATATATTTGGTTGCTATAGATTGGGTGTTAGGAAATAAAATATTTATAATAACTGAAGCTAAGTTGAAATTATGATAAATCAAATTGGAGATTTTAGAACTTAAGTCCGGGATTTTTTCCAAATCTGCTTTCAAAGAATTTGTGAAATTTATTGATTTGGTTTATAAGAAATTTCTTATATAAATATTTCGTATAATTTGGAAGAATTGTTTTAAAGAAGATTTTGGAAAAAAAAAATTAAATTCTGTACTTTCCTCTCTGTCGCTGGAAAATAAATTCGGTGATGACGGCCGCATCATCGACTTTCATTTCGAGTTTCGAAGGGAAAGGCCACTGTAGTAAATTTTACTACAGATTTATTTCGAACTTTTCTAAAAATTTTCTTTTATTGCTCTAACTATAATTAGAGATATTGAGTTGTAAGAACTTATTTATCTATTATTTTGAAATAAATTGAAATTTAACCCGGAATTTAATTCTAAATTTTTCCGTTAATTAATTGTTTAAAATTTTTTAGTGAAATAAAAGTTAAGTAATAAATGAATTGAAACCTCTAATTGAAATAAGAGAATAATTGCAAAGCTATAAAGAGGAATTTGCATACATATGAGACAAAGGGTAATATGGATAAACATTAAATTTTATTAAAAGAATGGAGATTAAACTTGTATAAGTTCAATTGCAATTTCCTTAACATAAATAACTTACCCAAATATAAAAGTTGAAGTGTTAAATGAGAAACTGGAATTGAATATTTTACAAGTAGGAATTTAGAAAAATGAAGTATTCAATAAATTACTGTTATAATAAGAATTTAATGGTATAAACTTAGGTTATAATTGAAATTTTACTGAAAAAGGGTTAAGAATTATTAATAGATGATATGAACCTAAGTATATAAAATGAAATTCAAAATAAGAATTGATTGTATGATTATTGACTTAAGTATGTTTTAATCTTCCCTATTCTAATATAATGGAAAGTAGGAAAAATTAAATGACCGTAATCCATAGTTAATAGATAAATAAAAACTTCCACTTATAAGAATGAATGTTAGCAGATTAAGAATTTAAGGGAAACCTTACAAGTAAAGAGTAAAGAAAGGAAGATATTCAAAATATTTGTTGTTATTAATGAGAATTATTTTATAAACTTAAGTAATAAAAAGGAAATACAAATATAATAAATTTGGTGATAATTGGAAAATAAAACTTGTAAGAACAAAGAAATCCCTCATAAATGAAGGGAAGAAAATCAAACCACTGAAGTATGAAATAAATGTATAATAAGCTATTTTGGTGTTGATTTGAATTGTTTGGTTGATGTATGGTTGTTGGGTAAGGAATTTTGAAGTTGTTGGATGGAGAAATAATCTTCTTTGTTCCATCTAAGACTGTTGAGTAAAGGATGCACTTGATAGTTATTTTACATTTCGTACAATTTCGGAATTTGAACCTAACAACTAATTGTTTGTTTGATTGAATGATTTTGTTTGCGGTGTGTGCTGTTTGTTAAAATGTATGGTTGTTGCATTTGATTGGATATGAATGATTGAATCCACTAGAATAGTTCATTTTAAAATAAATATTTAACCTTTTAGGCTTATAAGAAAATACAGGTTATGGAAGCAACTGCTACTGCTTTTGGTTCCGTAATAATAAGCGTATTGCCCGACAAATAAGTACGTTTCCGGATTACGTATAAAGCGCTATTTTATATATTTTCCCGTGTTGGGATATTTTATTTTGGATATATATGTAATATATTGTATATTTGGATATTATATTTTCTCCAGAGTCCCTCCGTACAAAGGAGACTTTGCCAAAATTTTCAGGAAATTTTGGACTTAGAATTTTGTGAAAGTATTTTTCCAACTTTAATAATTCAAGTATTAAAGGATATAATGATTATAAAACAAGTATATTTCATTAAAGGAAATTAATACAGTAAAATATTGTTTATAAGTTAATATTTGAAATAAGATGCACTGTAAATCTTCCTCCTCCCTTCTTTTTCCTTTTCGGGGATGAAAAGTTTTGAGTGGGGGAGATTGTAACGACCCGTTAAATTTATGATATTTAATAAAATGAATTAATATAATTTCTAATTTGGTTAAGAATAAATGTAGAAATTTGGTAGTGGTTGCAATTTAGTGTAACTATAAAATTTTATGATAATAGATGTGGATAATGTAAATTTTCACAACTTGATATAAAGTAATTTTGAAGAAACAAATAAATGTTGAATTTGTGAATGTTAGTATAAATATTAACTTAAATGGTGTTCATTAATACAAAGATGTAATTAGTGTAGATAGTAATAATTTATGCCTGTAGTGAAAGGAAAAGAAAACTAATAGAAACATAAAATTTATTTTATGTAAACAAAAGTATAGTTTTGAACAAACTTATGAAAATTGATAGAAACAGTGTTTGTAATCAGTTTGGTTATTTTATATTTGAAAGATAGAGATGTGTAAATACGTTAATGAATTTAAAATGGGAAGGAATGGTAGAATGAAAAGAATATATATAATAATAAGCATTTGATTCAATTAAGGGAATTAAATTATAATAAATGGTCATTTAATAAATTCAACGTTTGTGAGAAATCATAATAGTTGTGTAAAATGTGTACAAACTTGGATTTGGAAGTTTATTGGATTTATAACGGTTTTGTTATTAAGTGTATGAGTTTAAAAGTTATTCCCTTTTGTAAAGTAATAGAAGAATGCATAAAGATATAAACAGGGCTTAATAGAATTGACACTTAATGAATTGAATAAATTACCCATTTATGTAGATATGTATAGTGGACTATAAATGGCCTAAGCAAATATAAAATGGAATAATCATTGAAATTTGTACTATGAAAATAAATAGTAACATTTATTTGCAAGGAATAAAAGACTATTTAGGTGACTAGAATTTGGAGTAATGACTATTGTATGTTACCTACCCTTGTTTCTTGTTAATTTAGATTTTGGGAATCAAATTCAATTTATCCGCCAATTTACCGCAGTTAAAGTGAAATGAATTGGTGATTGAGAAATGTTAAATACAAATAAGATGTAAACCAAAGAAAATCCCATTTGTAATAAATTATGTAGAATAAAGTAAAGAAACTAGGAAATGAAAATGTGAAAATGTGGATGCAGTGAGATCTTAAGTGATAATAACCTTGTTAGGCAAGTGATAACGGAATTTTGTGTATATGTAATATTTACTGGTGTGTCAAGTAATAAACATATAGATGCAAGAAAAGGAAAGTTGGTAGCAATCTATATATGTTATTTATTTTACTTAGTATATTAAATAAGGTTTGGAATTCAAATTTTAATTAAAGGAGTTGGTAGCACGTTAGTAGGAAATAATTGTAAGGGTGGGATAACAACTACTATAAACTACCTAATTTAAATGAGTCAATGAACTTATTTGAAATAACGTTCATCTAAATATGAGTAATTAAAATGGCGGGGTCAACAATAAACGTTACTTTAGAATTAATTTATATTTTAACGGAAGTGTGAAAGTAAAGCAATAGAAGCGTAAACTTATCAAGGTAGAATTTAGTAGTGTAATGAAAAAATGTTAAGAATGTTATAGTATAATGATTGATTGGAAATCAAAATTTACTTGTTTGAATGTAACTTTAGGGAAATTGGATTTAATTAAAATAAAAAGGAAGAAAAAAAAATTGGATGAAATTTAATGTTGGAATATTATGTAAATATAAACTTAGATAAAATTTAAGGATATCTACGTAATAGAGTGTAAAACCAATGTTAATTTCATCTATTTAATACTAATAGGTTAATAATAGAATGAAGAGTAAATTTAATGTTAAGTTAATATGAATTAAGGTAATATTGGGGAATAATGTGAATTTTCTTCATAATATGATAAGTTGTAGAATACAACGTAAACTTAAGTATAACCTTTGGATTGAAAACATTGTTAAGGGTTACCTGTTGAATTTGGATGGAATTGGCAATAAATGTTACACTTATGGGTAAGGAAATAAAAATGTCCAGAATTTGAGTATATTAAGAAATGGGGATTGAAATTGAAATCTTGCAACGAATCTAATAATACGTTACATAAGTGTTAAATTAAGGTAACATTTGGAAAATATGATAATGATTTTCAAATTGAACAAGTTGTGGAATTAATAAGGATGGAAGAAAAAAAAATCAAGATTTATTTTATTTATTGGAATGAAAAATTTATAATTTGATTTATTGCGAATAATTGAAATTTAATTTGGTAATTGGCGAAATGATTAATGATTGAATTAACATAGAACTTGTTGTTAGTTATTAAAATTGTTTAAGAAATCAAAGGAGAGAAATTTTATAAAATTTTAAATTTTGTAATTGGATTGGCTAAAGTGGGAAAGTGGAATTAATCAACGTTGTTACTTTTATCTCCTTCCCTATTAGATCCTTATGTGATTGCATCCACATTTATTGTTGATTATTCCTATATATTGTCACCAATTAATCGTACTTGATGTATGTTTAACAATTTTGTCACACAGTTAAAGTATGAATATATATATATATGATGTATTCAAATTTTTCTGTATCTAGCACTTAATTAATTTAGAATCAAACTAACGAAACGTGTCATTTATTTTTGTCCCTCCATATTCATTTTCTTTCTAATTAATAAATACCTCTTTTTAATACCTGCTACTTTAAAAAAAAAAAAAAAAGGACTGTTCATATTTGCTATATTTCAATACCAAGTGTTCATATTCACTTTATTTCTAATTAATAGCGGCCTCTCCTTTCAAATCTATTTGTCCCTAAACCTAACTCTAACCTTATAAATAACCTACTTCTTATTCTTCTATTACATTTTGTTTCTCCTAACTCTAACCCTAGCCTCCATGCTATTCTTCTTCTTCTTCTTCTTCTTCTTCTTCTTCTTCTTTTTTCTTGTTTTTCTCAAAGCTCCTTATTATCTCTCATTTTAATTTTTTTTCTTTCTCTTCAAATATTCTTCTTCTTCAAATTTACTTCTATTTCAAACTTTCTTCTTTTCAAATCTAGATCTTCTCTTCCGTTTTCAGTTTTTATTTTAATCATTTTTTTTTCAATTCTTCTTTTTCAAATCTTCTTTTTCTTTCAAACCTTTTAAAATACATACATTCATATAATAAGGAGGAAAATTAAAGTAAATCGAAATAAAAGAAAAATTACGGAACAAAGTTAGCAATCAAGAAGAAGCACATGCGTTTTTCACGAGGGAAGGTGGATGCGGCACGGTATTTTATTTTTGTTTTGTTTATTTTTAATTTTTTTTTATTTCAATTGCAAATCGTTTAATTGAGATAACTTTCACATACGAACTCCGTTTCACACGAAATTTCTTTTGTTAGGATCGTAATTAAATTCCGGATCTGATGACGCTGGTTTGGATAAATTTAGAGACCGTCAAATTTTGGGTTTAAATCGGATTTACATTCGATTTAAATTCAAAAGGTGAGTGTTTTAACCCACTCACAACTTCTAGAAGCTTTTATGTTTGTTAAATAAATTTTAGAAATGAATAGAAATTTATTTATGAGTATTTGGCATGTTTATTTCATTCATATCTGTTGAATTGCATTTTATTAAATTTAACTGTTAATTTAATTGATTTATTGTGTATTAATTGACTGTTGAAAATTTTTGTTGCATATGAATTGCTAGTTAACAGTTGTATAAATTATTACTGAATAAACTGTTAGATTAATAGTTGATAAATTTAATTTGAATAAAATGCCAGTTATCACCTGTTATATATGATCATATATATAATTGTTATTGATTGATATTGATCGATGTTGTGATTGGATGATGGATGTGTTGTTGAATGAATGTTTTATTTGGATATCATTAAACTGCAAGTTAGTATGCATTTACATTTCATTCGGGATTGCGGTTTGAAATGATATACAACCGCAGTTTTATTTTTTTTTTAAATTGCGGATTGAAATGATAAATATCCGTATCACTTGACCATAGGATAGAAAATTATATACAGGCACCGCGGTCTATATATAACTATTTTAATGTGATTTCTATGGTTTGGATTGAATACGGTCTATAAATCTTAAATTTATATTGTATAAATATTTTATTCCATATTTATATACCTATGAAGTTGAAATTTTGAAATTAAAAGGAATATAAATTTCTTTATTGAAAATGGAAGAAATTTAGAAAATGGAGTTTGGTAAATTTATATCCTATGTTTAAATATAAAGTTGGAAATTTTAAGATATGATATTTGTAATTGGATTTTCCCAAAATAAATAGAAATGGATATTCTAGTATAATTTGAAGTGGAAAAATTCTATATATATATATATATATATATATATATATATTTTACTAGAAATTGAAGTCTTATTAATTATGGATTTTATGTGAATGGTCAAGATTAATTAATAGAATATTGATTTTGAAAGGATAAAAATCCAACTTTAGTTGAACTATTAATGCTAAAAAATGGATATAAATATATATAAAATTGAAATGGTTTTGGGACTTGAAGTAATATTTTGGATTTTGGTTTAACTTTAAAACAAGAAATATTTGGAAAGCCATGTAATTTATTCTTTATAAAGCAACAGTAAAGTTAAACCTTTTTAATTCGCATACCGTTGAATATCCAAACCATTTAGTTTTGAAAATAATGGTTTTAAAATACTATGGATTTTCGAAGAATTATGTTGAAAGTTACAAACAAATTATTGGTTACATGGGATATTAAATAATAAAAAGTGACATAATTTTTGGAAAGGAAAATTTTATTTGGGAAACGATATCATTGATTTGGGCTTTTATAAAATAATATGAAAATAAATTGTTTGTGTTTTTAAAGAAGAAATGATATCGTAATATTATGGTTTTGAAAGGGATTATATTCTGGTTTTAAAGTATAAACTGTTTTTAAATAACCGCGATGTTATAATAACGATTGGTTGGCAAAGAGACCGGGATCGGATATGGACATACTCTCTGTCGATACCGAAAACCACTTTGACTAACCGTGTACGCGGTGGAGATTCCAGAATGAAGTAGGTGGTGGCGACGTTTCCTGTAAGGTAAATACGTGGACCCAACTCCCGTGAGTTGGCATAAGGTGGCTAAAACAGGAGCGATTCTCAGGCCAATGAGGTCATTCCTCTGATCGGACGCTCCTCTTCGATATTATACTTTGACTTGGATTTGATTCAGTGGCCACTTCTATATTTTGATTTTGGGGAGTTAGTCCGAGGTGGGCGGTAACTGCGGCTACGCGTTTCCACCAGCCTGGATAGCAATTGGTATATCTACCCTGGCATTGCCTAGTTGTGCCGTGTCACCTACCATATCGAGCCTTTACTACGAGTTTCTATTTGTGTCGTACCTATGGAGTATCCTCTGGTAGCTTCCCGATCAGGAGGTATTACGGTACTGTATAGACTATTGGCATTTTACGTGTTAAGGTGGAAAATGTAAAGCCTTAACGCTATTTAAAAGTAAGTTTATTTTACAATTAGACACTATTATAATAGCGCAATATACTACATAGTAAATAGTTTAACGGATCCTTAGGAGATGTAAATCCCGAGCATCTCTTGAGTTACTGTACTCATATTTATTTCTGTTTATTTAACTCACATAAGATTTTCTAGTCTGACTCGAGTGTTTTTGTCTTTTCAAATTCGCTCGGGTCAGTCCGAGCGTTTCAGAATAGCAGATTTTAGCATTGGAGGACGAAGACGAAGAATCGGTATTATTTTACATATAGTATTGCACCACACTCTTTCTATTCCGCTGCATTGCTTGTATTGGTATGTGTAACTCTGATATTTATTGTAAAAGAAGAATCAAGCTTTTGTAAACTGTTTATGAAACTGTATATTTGTTATTATATTTTATCCTTCCGCTGTGAGATTCTATTTTCGTTTTATTTCTTCTCTATTTTTCTTATTTACCCCATAACAATCCGCCCTTGCGTATGCTTTGAATTGGGACAAGTGTCGGTTTAAAGTGTGCGAAAAGAGTGGACGTTACATATATTCTACTTTCGAAATGAATTTTTTCTACATTATGCACTAATAATAATATCAAAATTGATTTGATTTTAATACGTATCAAGCATCTTTGACTATCATAAGGAGAAATCTTCTCCAAGTCTGCGTTTGCGTTGTGTGTGCGGCAGGAGGTCTTATGGTAGTCTCATTTTTAAAAGCATTGCGAATTGAATTTAAAAAATGTTCCTCTATTTTTGATTTTAAAGATAAATAAACTGTTTTGAGTTCTCACACCAGTCACATGACTGACTCGGAGTTTATTGTTTTCCTACCTAAACTCTGGGTGCCCACCAATTTTCACACGGGCAGTCAAGAGTTAGGTTTATCAGGATATTCTGGATATTCTGGAGTTGCTGGAGGCAAGCTGGATGGCATGGCGTATTACTAGTTATATAGTATTTTTTTTCCGCTGCACTGTTTGATGTTGTATGATGTTGTACACTCTGATGATATGATGTAATGAAATGTATAAAATGTAATAACTGATATAGTTCTTTGTTTAAAGATTATTCATTTATTATTATATGTTGTTCCGCTGCGAATTGTGAGATTCGGATGTTGTTCTGTTGTTTTCTGTTCCGTTCTATTCTCCTTTTCCCTCCATTTTCTACCTTATTTTCTATTTTCTCTATTTTCTATTTTCTTTCCTCTCCATCTTCTATCTTCTTCTCTCTTCTTCTGTCTTTTCTTTTTCTTAAAACCCTCAGTGTTCGGTTTTCTGGCCTTCGATTGCTCGGCAGTCGATAAAGTGAGTATCGATGTTGAATTTTCGAAAGACGAAGACATTATTATATGTTGTTCCGCTGCGAATTGTGAGATTCTGATGTTGTTCTGTTGTTTTCTGTTCCGTTCTATTCACCTTTTCCCTCCATTTTCTACCTTATTTTCTATTTTCTCTATTTTCTATTTTCTTTCCTCTCCATCTTCTATCTTCTCTATTCTCTTCTTCTGTCTTTTCTTTTTCTTAAAACCCTCAGTGTTCGGTTTTCTGGCCTTCGATTGCTCGGCAGTCGATAAAGTGAGTATCGATGTTGAATTTTCGAAAGACGAAGAATCGGGTCCTGACACCATGTACAGATAATGGTTGGGCAACCCATATACTGATGAATATACGACTCTACTTAGGACTTCGCATCTGTCGTACAGTCATTCACCCATCATGATTTATATCGATTTATTATATATGTGAAGATCAGATTATATCTTGACAGATGTCTAGATTATAGAGGATTCTCGTATCTTTATCGTATATGATTTCTCCTATAAGTGGCCTATATATCATATCGATGTTGGTATTCTATGATTCAAGATTGAGAGATATACTTAGGCATTGATATGTACTAGCATAATTATACTCGATATCTCATATTTAATGATTTTTGGGATTTGATGACGATTAGAGATATGGATAGTGAACCATCTATTGTTGATTCTATAATTTCTTACTAGATGTGGTTTATATACGGGTGAGGACATCTTTATGTCTGCTTTGATTGATCATATATAATTTGGGATATCTGCGTTGGTTGCTGTGTGCTTTGAACTCTTGATGTTATTTGTGATCAACATTTACCATACATACTATACATATGTATATTGACCCATTGGTTTAGACATAGTCTGACCTATGTGTTATTTACATAATACTCGTGTCAGTCTAAGATATTTTAGGTACATGGACAACATGACTAGCTTCTGTTTTGTAGGCATAGCAGAGACATGATATATAGGATTGTTGTATATTATTAGTGTGATGTAGACTCATTGAATATTTGATATAGCATTGTATATTGATTATACATTGTAAATTATTTGAGATGTTTTCTACTCTCGCTATCACCTATATATTTTATATTATATATCTTGTTGTGTTATTGACTCTGTATTCTCTGTTATATATAGTATTTGTAAATAGTGCTATCTTGGAGGAGCATGCATTTATTGCTTTGTGACAATGCTATGTGCGTTTTGTGGTGGGTTATATCCGATGTTTAAATGTGTACCAGTGTTATTCCAAGGGAATATTCACATGTATACCCCATGTAGCCTCATTCTCCATATTATCCAATAGTATACTTAGTAATACTCTTAGATTATATGAGTATAAAGATGGAGGGTTACAAAATGGTATCATAGTTGGTTCATAACAATAGATCATATATAAGAGGCACAAGTCTTGATCTTAGATCAGAGTTCGAGTCCTTTTCCCTTTGGTGTGTTGGGTAGTTGCCTTATAATAAAGGATAGTAAGTATATAAATGATGATTACTGGAGTAATCATCTGGGATGTATTTGTCATTTTTTTATGTATATATGTGTGTGCAACATTTTCACTTTAACTTATCTTAAAGAATTAAAAGGTGGAGAAATTAGTCCAACTCGTACTGTCGGAGTAGGAGTTGAGTTAGACCTTTGGTGGCCAATTTTGAGTTGTTTTATTTTGATTTGATTTGATTAGGGTGCACAGCGAGAACTGATGATTAGTTTACTACTAAATGCATTGATTGTAGTTTTATGGTTATTGTTTGATGGTATCTTGTTCGCACTAGATTTGTAACATTTATTTTGAATAATATTGAGCATGAACTGTTATTTGAAGGTTAGAAGCTATATCAACATTGGATTTATTTTAGATTATTGTTTAGTTGATCCCTATATATATATATATATATATATATAGAAATTGTGGAATGAATTTAATTTTGATAATTACTTGGTAATGAACTAATGAGTTTAGTTTGTTCAAATTGAATGACGGTTGAATTGTTGAAGTGATTTGTTGTTTTAATATATATATATATATATATATATATAAAGAACATTTGTATAATATTACAATATTCATAAGTATGTGTTTAGGGTAGAGAATCCTGATTTATGTAAATATAGTTTATTAGAAAATGTTTGGTAAAACCAAGCAAATGTCTAAATTAGAAATTTATTGATAAAGCATATGTTTACAAATATGGCGGTTGATTAAACTTAAATACGAGATAATAATAATTTTATAAAAACAAGTATCTTACTAGGTTTATATAGATAATACTTATATAAGTTTTGAAATAAATTTATGTTAATTTGTCCACAGAGTGGGTTTAGGAATTCTGGTTAATGTGTATGGCCAATGTTATTGATAGAATTCCTGAATGCTACAACGAGGTATATGGACACAATATTTTCAGAAGTTTTAGTATTTGGAAAGTTGAAGGATAAAAAAAGATATTTGTAGGATTTTAATGTTTTGAAAATAAATTTATATTTTAAAGAAGTGATGTTTGAAGTAAACATTTGAAATAATTGTATGGAAATGAGAATATATATATATATTATTTTGGTGCAGAAATGTATTGGAAAATATATATACACACACACACACTATAGGTTTGGATATATTTTTAAAGCGACGTATGCAGCCGTTGGATATTAGTGGACCACTGAAGTCACAATCTAGGCAGTATTGATTACGTGGTCAATATTCTAACTAATTGATATTATTAAGTCACTAAAAAGAATGGCGAGGAAACGTCATTATATTTGATAATGCTTGAAAATTTTAGAATATATATATATGATAAATTTTGACAGAAACATAAAATATTTTAAACATTATAAAGTTTGGTGATTTGATTTAAAAGTTTTTTGTATTACAAATAAATGTACAGTTATTATGTATATTAGTTTATTTACAAAAATTATAAGAAATACAGAAGATGGAATGTTCTAGTTTAGAGAGAAGAGAAATTTCTTTTATGTATGCCACTTATTATTGGCAGGACAAAATTAATTTAATTTTTGATTCTAAGTAAAATTCTGATTTGGATTTAAGAAGATATTTTGTGATGAGGTTTTATATTCCTTGTAAAAGAAAAATAATTTTTATGAAATAAATTTTGTGATAAACTACTTTGTAGATTTTCAAGTTATAAAATTTATTGGATGTATTTCTTAGATGATTTATTTGGGTTAGGAATATAGCTATTATTTTGAAACGTTAAGTACTAAAAGCATTTTTAAACCCATTTATAATACATTTTTATATATTTGAAGAACTTTGATAAAAAGATGTGATTGTATAAATTTTAAAGATTTAATATTTTGAATAATAAATAGATTTGAAAAGTTAATATGAAAAGAAACTTTAAGGAATGTACTAAATCTAACGTTTTGAAATTGGATGGTAAATGGATTTTGATAAATTACAATTGAATGAAAAGGAAATTTTTATGAAACGAATTCTTGAGATAAAGTATTTGGAAAATCTTAAAGCTTATAATTGATGGAAATATTTATTTATGGAATGTTTGATAAAAAAATCTTAATTTTAGTTTTGAAATGTTAAATTTTGTAAGTATGTTTTGTTGGGCACGTTTTTACCTGCTACCGAACCATCCCTGTCCAAACAATGCCGGTCCAAATCCCTCTCCAAACAATGTCGGTCCAAACCCTCTCCAAACAATGCCGGTCCAAACCTCCATCCCATGCCCACCGAACCAATTCTCTCCCAAGCCACCACCGATCCAATTCCTCTCACTACCGAACCACCTACTACCGAACCAACCTACTTCCTCATGCTACCGAACCAAATTTCAACCAACCATCACCGAACCAAGTTCCGCCGAACCAAGGCCTTGTCGAACCAACTTTGCCAGGCCAGATTGCATCAGCCCAGGCCCACTAGCAGCTATATACATCCAAGACCCCTGCCTCCAGCCTCACTCTATAAATAGAGGGGCAGGGGTACAGCAATGGCAGACAAGTTTGAGAGCTCAAGCACGGATAGAACTTTCAAACAACTTTCAGTTACTTGTAATCAAAGCTTTGTACTTGTAATCTGAATAGAAGAGGAGAATAACATATAAAGTGAGGCACGTTCTGGCCGAACCACTATAAATTTGTGTGTCTTTTACAATTTAGCCCCTGCTTTTTATATATTTGCATAAATCACCCAAATCACTAAGAACAACGTATAATCAACTACATCATACGACTTGGAGGTGTTTGCCCCTTTTTTGTGCAAACATTTTTGGTGCTTTCATTGAGAGAAGGAGCTCGAAGCTTCAGCTTCTCCCACTTAACCTCTTTTCCTATCAGCGTCATTCATTGCTTGGAAAACATGCCTCCCGAACGGAAGAAAGATGCTAACAAAGGAAAGAACATCGCAACTGGCAGTATCCTAGATCCAGTGATCAGAGACCAAGGCAATCGTCCGGTTCCAACAGAAAATGTAGATCAGGCGAATCCAACAGCCCCTGCTACGGAACAACCAATTACAAGGGCGGATCTGGACAGGGTTGTGGCTGAAGTAACTAACCGGTTCGCATCTCAACAAGAAGCCTTGGTGGATCAACTCATGTCACGCTTAAGGGATATTGAAGAAACCAACCGCAACACTGAATCATGGGGTGAGTCCCGGTCTGGAGGATCGGGGAGACGACAGAGGTCTTTCTTCTTTGAAGAGGCTAACAACAGAAACAACTATGGTAGAAGCCGAGCCCGGACTCAGCCCGAATTTCGACCGAGGAAACGCTTGGAACCGAACCCAACGGGGGAGGTACCAGGCAAGGGTCGGATGTAGCTGATCCCGCCATGCTACCTAACCATGGAAACACCAAGGGACGGGGCCGAGCTGGAGTCCAGCCCGAAGTTGGATCCGAGGAAGTACTGAGAAGAGAACCCAGCAGGGAAAGATCAAGGCAAGGGCCAACTATGGCTGACCCCAGCATGCTCCGGAAGACCAGAGGCAGCCATTGGAGAATGTTAGGAGTGATAGACGATACCATCCCTACAGGTCATCTGGACGGAATCAATCCTGCAGGGAAGAACCAAACTCATTTCTATCCGCTCCAAGTTCTGATGAAAGGATGGCGCGATTGTTCAGAGAATGCGTCCAATGGGAACAAAGGGATCGGGGGATAGGTGCTAGGGTAACCAGCCCCTTCACCCGCAATATCGAAACTGCCATCACCCCCCGGGAATGGAAAATGCCAATAATGGAACCTCTGACCCCGTTGTACACTTGCAGAGATACACACAACATATGCTAGTGAGCGGAGCAACAGAGGGAGTGTTGTGTAAGTGCTTTCCACTATTCTTGGCAGATCTAGCTACCTCCTGGTTCTGCCATCTGCCCCAGGGATCCATCAGCTTATGGGAAATGTTGAAAGAAAAGTTCATCAGCCAGTTCCGCATTCATGTGGAACAACCTAAGGATGCTTATTCCCTGTCTAATATCAAACAGAAGCCCGGGGAGACATTGCAACAATATCTAACCCGATTCAACGCCGCAGCAGCCGCAGTCCAAGATGCCGACGAGGAACTTATCCTAATGGCCCTCTGCAGTGGTGTGCATCCGGATACTAAGTTTGCTAGGAGATTAACGAAGGAAAAGCCAGCTACCTTACCCGATTTCTTCCATGAAGCCGGGAAATATATGAGACTTGAAGATGCCGCCATTGAAAGGCAGACAGGGCAACAAACCAAGGCAGCTCATGGCAACACATCCGCAGTAGCAAAGGACGTTCGAAGAAATGACTCCAGAGATAATGCTGGGGGCAAGAAGGGGGAAAAGTGCTTATATAGGCCAGGACCGAGATTCGAATCTTACACTCCTCTAAATGAGACAATCGAAAACATCTTCTTTGCCACCCAAGACGAAGTTAGATATAAGCGCCCCCCGCACAAGAAGGAATCAGACAATGCAATTAAGTCCGGAAAGTTCTGCCGATTCCACGAATCTCATGGGCATGACACCAATGAATGTCATCATCTCTGGGACTTGATTGAAGAACACATTAGAAGGAAGAGACTAGAGCGCTATATGAAAGGTCAGAACAAGACTTCAACTCCTGCCAATGAGAACCCAAGGCTGCCCCTCCCGGAAGTAGGCGGAGGAAATCGCAACACCAGCGGCTCCAGTCAAGAGAAGATAGTGGTCCTTACCATATCAGGAGGACCACACATCGCCGACGGAAGCTGGGCAGAGATGGAGAGATACGGTAAGTCACTTAGAAACAATGAAGGCTACGTTAATTCTGTTAAAGAAGAACGCCACCCGAAACGGAAAGAGAATGATGACATCACATTCAATATGCGTGATCTAGAGGGAAGGCGGTACCCTCACATGGATCCTATGGTCGTCTCTGCCTGGTTCGGTCCAGCCAAGGTTTTCCAAATTCTAATAGACACTGGGAGCTCAGTAAATATCCTATTCAAACATGTTTTCGACAAAATGAAACTGTCAATGAAGGATGTGTCTCCCTGCAGCAAACCGCTACATGGCTTCACTGGAGATGCGAAGATGCCCCTCGGGCAACTGGACCTCTTTGTCGAAATAGGAAGTCATCCCCGCTCCGTTGTGCGAAAACAAGCATTTGTGCTAATAGAGAACCACTCGGCCTACAACGCCTTTTTGGGAAGGCCAGCCTTATCTGACTTCCAAATTGTCCTAGCCCCGTGGTGCCTGAAGATGAAATTTCTAACGGACAACGGAATAGGAGAAATAAAGGGAGATCAAGACGCCGCTCGAGATTGCTATGTGACTGAACTTCGCAATAACCGCAGGAAGGATAAAGGGAAGGATGCAGAGACTTATCTCTGCAAGAAAAACTTGGAAGCATAGCAATTAAAGAAAGCCCCTCCTCTTCGATATACCGGCGATCCTTTCAACGAATTAGACCCCAGGGACAAGGAGGAGGAGGCCACCACCGAGCTTGCAGAGGCTATGGAATTTGTATCTGTAGACAAACACGATCCAAGTAAACTACTGAGAGTCGGATCTCAGTTAAGAGCGGAATTGAAGGATCAACTCGTCGATTTTCTTCGCCATAACATGAATGTATTTGCATGGACGCACGCTGACATGACTGGAATCTCCCCAGACGTAGCATGCCACGTACTTAACATCGATCCCACCAAGGTGCCAGTAAAACAGAAAAAGAGAAGCATGGGGGCAGAACGATCAGCAGCCCTCGAGGAAGAAGTAAAGAATCTACTTGCCAATAACTTCATACGAGAAGCCATCTACCCAGAATGGATCGCCAACCCGGTACTGGTAAAGAAGGCTAATGGGAAGTGGCGAACATGCATCGACTTCTCCAACTTAAATGACGCTTGCTCGAAGGACTGCTTCCTACTCCCCCGAATCGACCAACTCGTGGACAGCACAGCTGAAAACGAACTTTTATCCTTTATGGACGCATACTCAGGATATAACCATATCCCTATGCACGCCCCTGATCAAGACCACACTAGTTTCATCACTGACCGGGGATTGTACTGCTACAGAGTAATGGCTTTTGGACTTAAAAACGCCAGAGCTACTTATCAGCGCCTCGTCAACAAGATGTTTGCAGAATTAATAGGACGAACTATGGAAGTTTATGTGGATGACATGCTGGTAAAAGCGAGAAAGGCCAACGATCATATAAACCACCTAGACGAGATGTTCCAAGTACTTCGCCAATATGGAATGAAGCTGAATCCTCTAAAGTGCTCCTTCGGAGTATCGTCGGGAAAGTTCTTGGGATTCATCGTCCATGCCCGGGGGATTGAAGCAAACCCCGAACAAGTCCGGGCTTTGAAAGATATCAAGATACCATCCACTCGAAGAGAGATGCAAAGCCTAAACGGGAAAGTGGCCGCCCTAAGCAGGTTCATCTCTAAAGCAACTTACAAATGCATCCCTTTCTTTGAAGCTCTAAAGAAAGACAAAGGAAAGTTCGAATGGACTGACAAATGCTCAACAGCCTTCCTTAACTTAATCGAACACCTCCAGAGACCACCGATATTCTCAACTCCAAATGAAGGCGAAGAACTATACCTATACCTTGCTGTATCATCCCATGCTTTAAGCGTCGCTTTGGTGAGAGAAGACAACCACACGCAGCGGCCCGTATACTTTGTAAGCAAGAGTACAGGGGCAGAAGCCAGGTACCCTAAACTTGAGAAGCTAGCATACTGTCTGCTAATCACGTCACGGAAGCTGCGACACTATTTCCAATCTCATTCCATCAGAGTTTTAACCGATCAGCCGCTAAGGCAGGTACTCCATCGCCCTGACACTTTTGGGCGACTACTTAAGTGGTGCATTGAACTGAGTCAATATGATATCACCTACCACCCTCGCACCGCCATCAAGGGACAAGCCATGGACGATTTCATTGCCGAATTCACTATCAACGAAGGTAAAGATCGATCTGAAATAACAAAAGATATCAAGTGGAATCTCTTTGTGGATGGAGCATCAAACGAACAGGGCTCGGGGGCAGGTATTGTGATAGTTACCCCTAGGGGAAGGAAGCTGCACTATGCCCTAAGGTTGGAATTCGCTGCCACCAACAACGATGCAGAGTATGAAGTAGTAATAGCAGGACTGGAGTTTGCCTTAGAAATTGGTGTCAGTTCTTTATGTCTCCATAGCGATTCTCAACTTATTGTAAATCAAATACTGGGAGAATTCCAGACTCGAGGAGAACGACTCACAGCATATCTAAAGAAGACCAAGCTGCTGCTCAATCAATTGGATCACTATTTAATCAAACACGTTCCTCGAGAAGAGAACCGAGAGGCCGACGAACTGGCTAAGCAAGCTAGCATGAAGAACAGCACCATTTTTGGAACGGTAGCCATCTCAAAACAACTAGCCCCAAGTTTCGAACAAGAGAATCTGATAGCTGCAATCGAAAAAGAAACTTGGATGACTCTTATCCGGAAATACTTGCAAGATGGCACACTACCCAACGAGCGTAACGAAGTCAGGAAAATCTTGAGGAATGCTTCACGATACACAATACAAGAAGGCATCCTCTATCGGCGCGGCTTCTCCAACCCCTTATTAAGTTGTGTCGCTGGAAGGGAAGCCAAGGAAGTCCTGTCCAACATCCATTAAGGAAGTTGCGGAGATCACACTGGAGGGCAGACTCTAGTAAAGAAAATACTCCAATATGGGTATTACTGGCCCACTTTAAACAAAGACGCACTAGACTTCGTCAATAGATGTGATAGATGTCAGAAATTTGCTAAGATTCCTCGACTGGAAACAAACGAAATTACTCAAATGACCAGCCCTTGGCCCTTTGCAGTATGGGGAATTGACTTGATTGGCGAACTGCCGATGGGCCGAGGAGGAGCCAAATATGCCATAGTGGCAGTTGACTATTTCACCAAATGGGTGGAAGCGGAGCCTCTAAATAAAATATCTTCGGCAAAAGTTATTAACTTCTTGATCAAAAATGTTTTATGCAGGTACGGGGTTACACTCAAAATCATATCGGATAATGGACTTCAATTTGACAGCGAGGAATTCACCGACTGGTGCAGAGAGCATGGAATTCACAAAAGATTCTCATCTGTGGCTTATCCCTAGGCAAACGGACAAGTCGAAGCTGTCAACAAAATTCTCAAAACTCTAATCAAGAAGAAACTTGAAAAGTCAAAAGGCGCTTGGGTGGATGAACTTCCTACGGCACTTTGGGCCTACCGCATATCTTACAGAACATCAACAAGACATGCTCCTTTCTCTTTGGCATACGGATCGGAGGCCATGCTCCCAGTTGAAACTGTAATGCCCTCCCAGTTGAAACCCAGAAGAGAACGAAGAACTCCTCCACATGTCTTTGGATCTAATTGAAGAGAGAAGAAACGATGCGGCACTCAAAGCGGCAGCTCACAAGCAAAAAGTGGCAGCACAATACAACTCCAAAGTCAAACACGGCAGCTTACAAGAAGGAGATCTTGTCCTCAAACGGATCTTTCCACGCCTCAGAGCGCTAGATCCAATCTGGGACGGACCCTATGTAATTCATAAAGATCTCCACGACGGAGCTTATATTTTGTCAACAGTGGACGGAGAGGTGTTCCAGAGGGCATGGAACATCCAACACCTTCGTCGATACTTTTCTTAACTTGTACTGCCCATATGAAGTGAATTAATAAAGAGAATCAATGGACGTAGTCATTTTCGTGCCGAACCACTCTAAAAATCTTGTCTCTTTTTTAACTTGTTCCTTTATATCTTGGCTGCTTGTTAAGCTTTATCCTTTTCTGTTGAACAAAATCCTGTATAACGGCATTTCCATTCTGGACACTTCACGGCACAACCCCACCTGGACAAGTGTTCGTTGACGGAAGTTCTACCGGTTTAGAAATCCATCGAACGAATTTTGAAATAAAAATATCCGCAAGCGCACGGTGTACGAATGTAGCACGTGGCGAATACGGGTCGATCCACAGGGAATTGATGATTTCAAAATTCTATTCAATCAAATTATACCGAAGTTGAGAGTGAATAGTTAGAAATGTAAGAAACTAACAAAAACTAGCAAAAGAAAATGATAAAAATATGAGAGTTAAAAGAACAACTTAGAGATAAATCCACTCTCTAGATCATATAAATCAACAAAATGAAGTTATGATCTCTCTTTTCTTTTCATTAGTGTAATTAGTTGATGTGTTTATCATAAGTATGATATATTTGTGCTATTATTAGCCCAATATAAATCATCAAACTATAACACAACCACTAATACACATTTAACTCTCATGAAATATGACAACAAAGTTGAAATTAAAAAACTATTTTAAACATAGCCTATTAATTATTGTTTAGAAATATAGGCTATCAAATTTCAATTTCAACATTCACTTCTTTGCCATAATCATATTTAGATGAAGAGGCAATTTGTGTTATGTTTGTTTAAGCATAGTCTATTTGTTATGAACAACATAGACTATCAAATTCAAAGCTAAACAACATCATTAAACCACTTCAAGTATTTCCATTAAAGCACAAAAAGAGAGTATAAACATCAAAGTGTTGCATCTACATACTAGAGAGCTTCATTATCCCTAAATTTGTAGGGATTAAGCTCTCATATTTGTTATCAAATCAACAAATGTAGAAAGCAACATGAAAGCAAAAGGAAAGGAAAATGAAAGCTAATGGAAAAGACAACTAATCTAATTGCATAAAGGTAAATCTACGCTATTGCATAAGAAGAGAAGAAGCATGTAAATAAAAGAGAATTGACATTGTATAAAAGAAAAGAAAATTACATGAAATAAAATGGCTAAGTAGCCATGGAAAGAAAGAGAGATTTGACTTATTTTCTAAACTAAAACTAACTAACTAAGAGGAAGATGGCTACATGAAACATAAGGGGTATTTATACAAGTTAGAAACCCTAATGCATATTTTTGGGGAGTACCCAAAATGCCCTTGGAGGAAGTGTGGTGGCCAAGTTATCATTAGCTTTAATAATCTCCCACTTAAATGTACATGAAGCTTTAAATGTCTTTTAGCATGTGCATTAGCCTTTAATTTGTACATTAGGTAGTGGGTAGGTGGGGTCCTCCATGTTCTTCACTTTGAATTATTTCCATCTTCATTCCTTTGTATTCATTTTGTGCATGCATATTCCTTCATGAACCCACTTGTAATTGAGTGTAATTTCCTACAAAATAATATAAAAATTTCCAATTAAATGTTCTCAAATTAATATATGCACAAAAATGACCATTTTGCCCCTGGATGAAGATGAATATGTGACAATTTCAAATAATATGAATTTTGGTTTAAACAAGTTAAAATACCTAATATGATCATTTATTTAATTTAAAAAGAATAAATATGGTGGTTAAAATATGCACATTTACATGCACATCAACAAGACCTAACAGGTACTATACGAATCTATGCCCTCGTCAATGAGACACTTTTGCTCCAGCATCCCTCTGCTACGGGTTAACTCATTGCTCGCGACGGCCCTCAAAGCCAAATGTATTGAGCCGATCATAAGCCACCGAGAAGGTCGACTATAGCTGAGGCAGCTCATTACGGCTTTCGGCTCGCCGGCGACTGTGAACCGATTATAAGCCCCAACATAAGGTGTGGCCAGCCAGGGGCAGTTCACAGTTGACGATCAGCACCCACGCTAGCCGGCCACGGTAAATCGAATAATACCCACGATTACGGGCCATAATGGCCCGGGTAGTTACTGCTCGCGATCTCGGCTCCGATGTGTCTTAAGTACGACTGTGGTAAAAAAGAAAACTCCCCGCGGAGGCGTAAGATGGGTGACGATGTCTCCAAGACCCACAGCTAGGGAAAGTCACTACAAAACCCGTTTGCCACGAACTTAAGCACATCGAAGGCCTTCCGTGATTGGAAGTTTTACTATTTCTTATATTTCCATTTTATTTATAAAAACTTTCCTCCTATCCTCTATAACGATCACTAAAGTACAGGACACAAAATGGGGGAGACTCGCTAGTGGAAATGAGAACTCACAACTGGATAACAGGTCACTCAGCTGCATTCCATCCTCAGTCACACATGACATTCAAAGCTACCGTCTACAACTAAAACATGAAGGGCGGTACTTCCTTTTCTTGTACATAAACATGTAGCTATAGCCTATTCACACATCACACTAACATTGCGAGACATGAAATTATATTTTAAGCAAGAGCTTAGCATCAAACACGATTAAAGCACATGCATATACACAGCTATATTTCTTATGCAACACATCAAAATAACGACAGCATTCAAATATGACAGAATCAGCTTATGTTATAAAATTATATAAGAATGAAATCATTCGCTACAGTGACATAATTACATAATTACAGCCTGAAAGTACATTAATGTTTTGGACTAGTATATTCAGGAATGCCAAGTAAACCAAAAAAATAGTCAGCTGCAGCAGGGCTCCGCCTCTATCCTGCTAGCCCTCCGGGACCTACTTGACCGCTGGATCAGAGCCCCCAGCATGCTGGCTAGAAGTCCCACCTGTCCGATTCAGAAGAAGAATCCATCAGATAAATGATACGCAATCAGGTTAAGAAAAGATTGAGAGGGAAGACTTACCAGCATCTGCTCCCTGATCATCATCCCCCAACTGCACATCCACTTCCTCGGCGGTGAGCTGCCGCATGCCTTCCTTCACTGCCACTTTCTCCTCCTCAGTAAACTGGGCCGTGACCACATCCATTCTGAAAGCTACACCACCCTCCTTATCCGCCTCCGCCTTGGCCTCCTCCAAAGCCCGGAGATATATCCTAGCCATGACCCGGGGATAATCGTCCATCCAGGACAGGTTGCCCTGCTTCCAAGTACGGAAGTACATGTCCTAGAGCATCTCATCCATCATCCCCTCGTTCTCCACAAACTCCCTCATCCGGGCCTCGGAAGCCGACAGCCTTGCAACGGCAGCATCTCTCTCCAATCGGTATCTTGAGCAGTCAGCCTGAAGGGATTTCCGCATCGCCTCCATCTCCTCCTTCAGCTTGGCTTGAGCAAGCTCTGCGGCCTCAAGCCTTCCAGATAACTCCTCTATCTGCTCAAGATCCGCTCTCCGAACCTCATCCACCGTGGCAATGGCCATATCGATTCGTTCCTTGCAGGTGGCCTCCATTTTTCGCAGCTCGGCTCTGCTACCTCCTCCATAGTTTTCTTTAGCCGCCTGGAGGCCGCCTCATGCTGGGAGATCTAAATGGCCTGATCGGCAAGCTGTTTGGCCTGATCGGAAACCATTAGCCGCAGCCGAATGTTAGCACTTCCGATTTCCTCTCCAGCCTTGACCAGTCGGGCGTGATGCCCCATCAACTTCTTGGTCTCTTCAGCCACCCGATCGATGTTTGCCTTGGCCTTATCCCCCATAGTCACAATCCGAGCGGTCAACAAGTCGAGATCTAAAGACTTAGCCTCATCAATCACCCTTACCATAGGATTGCGGGGTAGGAGGTGCTCACCGGTAACCTCATCGAAGGAAATATCATGAGAACTCGGGTCCAGATCTGGATGACCCACAAATGGGTTACGAGCCAAGCCGTGACGATCAACATGAGTAACGGAAGGATTCTCTGATGGATGCGGAGATGGTATGGACTCAGTATCCTCCCCCGTGATGTCATGAATAGGCTGGGTTGGGGGCTGAAGTCCAAGTGAAGGTTCGAACATGGAACGCCTCCTCTTTCTCTTTTGGATATCCTCTTCAATGACTCCGAGAAGAGGACGGTAGCCGACTACGCCCATGGAACGGTCAGTCGAGGGCTTCGGTTTAGCAGAAGCTTTGAAGAGTTTGAATTGCTCGAGGCAGTGCCGAATGTCTGATGTCTTGGCCGCCTTACCTGTTCCTGGAATAAAAACCAAGTGTTACAAGCGTGCATGAGGCTATAATCCAAGAAACATGTGAAGTTAAAAGAGGAGTCGAAAATTCACCTTGAACCGCCGGAGTTGCCCTGGCTGAAATGCTCTCAGAAGATGGACTGGCACCAGTCCCGGCCTTATCAGACTTCTTCAATTTCTCCACCAAGGTCGGTCCTTCCTCCAACCCCTCAAAGGCTTGGCGGAAAGCATCATCTGTCCACTCTTGAATCTCACCCGCTTGCCCAGAGGTCAAGCCACCAACGCCACTACCACTCTGCCCTTCGCCACCGTTACCACCGTCACCTTCTCCATCACCTCCGCTCTCCTCCTCGCCTCTTTCCTCCTCTCCACTCTCCTCCTCCGGAACATCTGGGCATGTGCTGGGAGAGGGTCCATCAGATTTCTTAAGCTTCTTCCCCCCGACGACTGGAGGAATCGAGAAGGGCCTTCTCTTGCTACTCTCTTTCGTGGCCCCTCCTTTGGCTTTGGCAGCTCTTTCCTCAGCCGTATCCCTCTGCTTAACCACAGACTGATGTGGTAGGATTAATTTGTGTTGCAGGAGGGTGGCATTCCTGATTAGGCAAGAAGCTGACCTATCCCTTCCCGAAATGGCCTCTATCTCCGCGGCCATACGAACCAGGTGATCATTCTCCACGACCGCAAAGACACCTGTTGCTAGCAAGAAATAAAAACACATAAGAAGAAGCATCTCAGTCAGAACGGAAATTATAAATAAGCTTCAACTTACAGCCAGAGGTGAAGCGGTGGATCGAAACGGTGTCATCCCGGACGAAGAACCATTACTTCTTGAACATGGTGAACTTTGAATACAAATCCAGGACCGGCTTGAAGGACACGGTCGATTCCAAGCTGATGTATGGAGACCCCTTCTTGTAACCCCTCAAATTATATAGATATCGAATTTCCCGGTTAGAAGGGGGGCGCCCGTACTTTCTCTGGAAAATCACGAATAGGCACACTAAGATAGCGTAGGAGTTGGGCTGGAGCTGGAAGGGGGCCACCTTCAAATAAGTAACTAAGCTAACTATCCAGGCATTGATTGGAGGAATGGCCCCACACATGCAGTGGTACCTACTATAAGCAAAGTACCCTTCAGGGGGATTATATGGCATGACTCCCTTCTCTGGCGGCAGCATGCGCGCTCTATCAATCCCAAAGAAACGGGAGATAACATCAAGCTGCTCCTCTCTGAGAGAACTCGGAAAGCAATCAGGAGGAGAGTTCAGAAGCTCTTGAGGACCATATCCGTCCACTAGTGACCCCGGGGTGGGTCCCTGTCGTCCCGGTCCTGGCTGGGCTGGGGGCACCACAGGGGACTCTCTTCCGTCCGTAGATTTTCTCTTTTCTGATCGAGTTTCCACTTTGCGAGACATTATCTGCAACACCAAAAACAAACACGTCGTTAGAAATAGAGATATAAAAAAACAAGTTTCATTCGGCAATTCAAATACGAGAGTGTCGTTCGGTACTTGCAACCCCTAACATTCGTTCAGTAAATCGAAGTTATCAAGTTCATTCGGTATGAGTCCATTCGATGGTTCAATCATAAAAGTCGTTCGGTAGAGGAACAATCACCTGGTCCGGCAGTGAGTTAATTCGGTAGCTAATTGGTTCGGTTGTTCTAAGCAATCAAGTTGGTTCGGTATTCAGTTGATTCGGCTGATGAGGAAAAACGAAGGTGTTAGGCCCCTATTTATAAGCAAAAACAATGACCGGACCAGTTAGTTCGGCATAAGAGACTGGATGATAGCAAAACAAAGCACGCCATATACAGGCATATGCCCTACTTTGGGGGGCAAATGTTGGGCACATTTTTACCTACTACCGAACCATCCCTCTCCAAACAATGCCAGTCCAAATCCTTCTCCAAACAATGCCGGTCCAAACCCTCTCCAAACAATGCCGGTCCAAACCTCCATCCCATGCCCACCGAACCAATTCTCTCCCAAGCCACCACCGGTCCAATTCCTCTCACTACCGAACCACGTACTACCGAACCAACCTACTTCCTCATGTTACTGAACCAAATTTCAACCAACCATCACCAGACCAAGTTCTGCCGAACCAAGACCTTGCCGAACCAACTTTGCCAGGCCAGATTGCATCAGCCCAGGCCCACCAGCAGCTATATACATTCAAGACCCCTGCCCCCAGCCTCACTCTATAAATAGAGGGGCAGGGGTACAGCAATGGCAGACAAGTTTGAGAGCTCAAGCACGGATAGAACTTTCAAACAACTTTCAGTTACTAGTAATCAAAGCTTTGTACTTGTAATCTAAATAGAAGAGGAGAATAACATATAAAGTTGACGTAGGCACGTTCTGGCCGAACCACTATAAATCTGTGTGTCTTTTACAATTTAGCCCCTGCTTTTTATATATTTGCATAAATCAGCCAAATCACTAAGAACAACGTATAATCAACTACATCATACGACTTGGAGGTGTTTGCCCATTTTTTGTGCAAACATGTTTAAATGTCCTTTAATGTGTGTGTGTTTGTGTCTTATCGAAGTGTGATTATATATTTGGATAAATTTTAATCTTGAAAAGAAACTTGTTTTATTGGTATGTGGAAAGAAAATTTAAATTGACTATACTTGAAATTTTTAATATGAATTGTTTAGGGAGGGATAGATTTTATAAATTGATATTAGTATTTTAAAAGAATCTAGAAAGTAGTTATCAAATTGTGAAGTGAATTTTTCAAAGAAAATAGCTGAGAAGGGTTTTTTTATCTAAAATATTTTGAAGATTAGTTGATGGACATTCAAATTTTCGATAATGATTAGATCATTTAAAAGATAAGAATTTAGGAAAAGTGATTTTTAAAAAGAAATTTGCAGACCATTGTAAATTTAGCATTCTTTGAAAAGTGATTCTCCAATTAAGTATTTCAATATTTTAAAGATAGAATTGATTCTTTTGATAAGCCAATGATGAAAGGTATAATCATTATTTTGTATAGCTCTCATTGATACTTGATGGGTCCATGTAGATCACTATCACTGCAGACTCAAGACAGTAAAGATAGAGTATTATGAAATTTGTATTGTTGGTCTTTTGTTCTACACATTTAGTAAATGCGGTAATTAAGCTAGAAATAACAGTTTGGTTATAAATTTTCTTTCGGGAAAATTGCGAGGACTCCATTTTCCTAAGGGGAAGTTTGTTACAACTCGGTTTTATGTAGTTATTAACTAAAGTTAGTAATAGTGATTTAATTGATCAAAATGGATTTTCAAATATTGAATGAGAATAATTTTGGAATTTAATTTGGTAATATTGAAATTTGATATCATAGTAATTAGTGATGAAATTAAATTGTTTGGAGATAATTTTGTGTTTAGAAGATTATCGAATAAATTATTATGGAAATTATTTAATAAATGGAATTAAATTATAAATATGGAGAAATGAATTAAAACAAGTTGAAGTATGGAAATAATATTCTATAAAATTATATCTGGAATAAATAATATTGATTTGAGTAAGAAATAATTTTAAAGCAGAAATTTGAACTAATTTGGAGTGGTTAGAATGATTTTTTGTTAAATGGGCTAAATTGAATACTTTTGAATAAATAATTAAAATAAAAGGAATTTGTGGGAAATAAATTTTTATAACTCCATAATGGTATGTTATTGTTTAAATTATGTAAATATAATTTTTATTAAGATATTAATTGTGGCTTGAGTTGAATGGAAAATAGTTGGTAAAAGAAAAGAAAAGGAAAAAATATAATAAAATATCTTCTTTTTGAAAAATAAAGCCAGACCCAAACTTTAAATCCAAACACAAGTTCTTATAAAGATTTTTCTCGAGCTTTGTATCATCTCCTTTACATGAAAAATGATATACGATACTTCTTCCCCCATCATTTTTTCCATCTTCTTGCTTTAGAAATCAAGAAATCCACCTTTCCTCCTCCATTCTAAAATCAATATAAACTGCAATAAATCCCAATATATTGCTAAATTGATATATGCAATTCAATACCATGGTACATCTACTATTAAGAATAAAATTCAAGTTTTGATTGAGTTTAGAGCATAAAAAGTTTACAGTAAAAGAAAAGGAAGAAGGAATGGTAGGAGAAAGTTAGAAGAGTGTTCTAACTCACATATTTATGTCTATTGGATATGATACATATTTGAATATTGCTAGTGTGCTTGTATCATTAATATGCATCAAATTGAATAAGTAGGTAGTAACTGAAGTGAAAAAGTGAATTATTTGCTTTAGTAGCTTGCGACTGGTAGGGCAACTAATCTACCACCTACTGATCAATCGTAGTGCCACCAATTGCCAAATTTCTATATATATATATATACATATACATATATATATATATAATATAAATTAAAAAATATGTTTTGAGAAATAGAAATTGAGAATTAAGTATGTGATTTTAGAAAGAAATGTGCATTTAAATTTAGTATGTGTGTATTCAAAAGCTATTAAATTATTAAAACGAAATCTAAATGTGGTTTAAAATAATTAATTAGTAATTTATATAAATTTTAAAAAGGCATCAAATATTTTCAAATTAACATTTTAGGAAATTTTAAAGTATATTTTATAGTTAATAAGTTTAAATTATAGTACGATTTATATATTTAATTAATGAATTTTATATATGTTATTCTGATTTTCATCTCTTCTATACTAATCTCAAAGTTATGAATGATTCCAAAGAATGATGTGGGACATTCGGTAATACTTCTCTGGTTATTCTTTGGACTCGTTATAGAGAATATCATGGAGATTGAGTGGAGTTTATAAGCATTGAATAAATAATTGAGTATCACATAGTGGTATGTGATGCTGATTTGATATTTATTTAGTTATTCATTGTGAGTAGACGACACTAATGTGATTGGAATAGTGACATGGGTGTGTAGTGATGCTTGTATCGATGAGCAAGACTCTGTGCCTTTATTCAGTAAGGTTTCATGCCTAGTGACAAGCAAGGCTTCATACCTATATCCACCGGTATTATGTGCAACTATCAGGATGTACTCCTTTTATTGTTGTTGGAGTGGACCTGATGGCTTGATCCACCCTAGCGGCCTGATCGAGAGGTTAGCCTCAGATCTATGACACCTTATATTATTATAGTTATATGCTATTACTATGTGTGAAAGCCCTTGTGTCACTTAGGCCAGTACTCTGTTACTAATAGGGGCAAATGCAGGCTCGTGACTGAAAGACCTCGCATTGACGAGCGCATTGGTGGATACATGTCATGATAACCGTTGCGGTAACCGAAGACTATAGAGTCCGTATGAATCTTGAGTATGATCTATGCCATCAATCTCCCTTTTGGTTCTAACGGAGTGTTAGATTGGCATATACTATTGATATAGCTCACCTAAATATAGATAATGGTTGGGCAACCCACATATTGATGTATATATGATTCTACTTGGGACTTCTTGTCTATTGTAAAGTCATTCACCTATCATGATTTATTCTGATTAATTCATTTATAAGGAGATGAGACTAATCTCGATATGTGTCCAACGCATAAAGGATTCTCGTATCTTTTATTGGATATGTTTTCTAAAATTGGCAGCCTATATTATATATTGATGTTGGTATTCTATTGCTCGAGATTGAGAGATGTACTTGGCAATGTTGTGTACTCGCCTAACTATACTTGATGGTATCTTATATTTAATGATTTCTAAACTTTGACGATGATTGGAGATATGGATGATTCACTCGCCTATCATTGGTTGTACGCTTTCTTATTATTCTTATTAGATTTGACTTCTATGTGCATGGAGACATCTTTGTGTTTGCTTTGATTAATCATATTTCATTTGGGGTATTTTTGTTGGTTGCTTTATGCCTTGACACTTTATATTATCTATGATATCATTATTTATCATACATATGTCTACTACTAATAAAGAAAATTCATTGAATTAATTTACTCGGCGTCTTTTTGAAATTCCAAAAATGCCCTTGCTTTCCGTTTACAATAATATAAACAGCCCGTGTGCGAAGCACAGGCCAATTCTAGTTATATATTATAATGACCCATTGACCTAGACATAGTCTGACCCATGCGTTATTTACCAAGTACTCGGGTCAATTTGAGATATTTCAGGTATATGGACAATTGACAAGCTTGTGATCTATGGGCATAGTCGAGACTTGATATATAGGATTGTTGTATACACTCAATGTGATAACTTATTGTATATTTGATACAGTGTTGTATATTGATTACACGTTATATATTATTTCAGATGTTTTATACTCCCACTATCACGTATACATTTTAAATTATATCATATCGATACATCGCTGACTCTACGTTCACTGTCATATATAGTATTTTTGTATTGTTCTATCCTGAAGACACACACGTTTATTACTTTGTGCCAACACTGCCTATGTTTTGTGGTCAGGTATATTCGATATTTAAAGACTTAGCAGTGTTAGCCTAAGGGAATATTCACATGTGCACCCCATATAGCCTCATTCTCCGTATTATCTGATAGTGTTATTTAGTAATACTCTTGGATGAGTACAAAGGTGGGGGTTACACTAGTGCTGCCAGACTTATAGTTAGAGCTTCCGAATATTTTTCATCAAGGAGGTCGGCCTATATTTCATTCTCATCGACTAGACCCATGTGCTCTCATTCCTGTCGAAGAATTTGCTCCTAGTTCATAGTAAGAACCTTAGGTACTTATCGTTGAGCTACTTTAGGTTTCCAATTTTGATCATGTTTGCATAAAAGCAAACCAAAGTGGTCTCGATCTTGTTAGTGAGCTTTTCTTCCCTCTTTTCATCTTTAGCGGTCTAAGTCTCCGAAGACTTTTTTGCCTCTTTAGCATCAAGCATTTTGTTCATATATTCCTTAGCCAAGGCAAGGACTTATCCCTTTTCTTTCTTTTCCCTTTTCACCTCGACCTTAAGACTTGAGATTTTTAATGATTGCATGTCCATGGTAGTATAGAGGAGCCATTTCCCCTTGACAAGTTTGACGTTCCATAGTAAGTAGTGTAAAGTTAGTCCTCTTACAAGTTAAATTTGGCTGCTAAGGCCATCTTCTCATCTAGAAATTTCTTTTTTTCCTCCTCAAGAGATTCTTTTTTCACTTAACCTAGCTGCTTATAATAAAAGGTGATGATTCGCTCATTGTCCTTGTTTTCAATTTTATATCATTGAATAGTCAAATTGATTGGCAGTGTTAGTTTCAAACAGAGCATGAGCAAACCTCTTGCAAATATAATATCATTCATAAGATTACTAAACGCACACCTCAGTATGATTAGCAATATAACGAGAAATTTTCTTTAAATGATAATCAAATTTAACCCAAGTAAAGAACGGCTAGGATAAAGCCTTTTTCATTTTAATATGGTAAGGGTTTGTGTCTGGGATTGATAATACTACCAAATTTGCATTTGAATAGATTCTTTGTCAGGCCTCTTTTGGATAGGCTCAAAAGTTAAAGAGCCAGATGATCAAGAGATATGTTAGTATTTTCGGAAGAAGCTAAAGTTTGAATAAGGGGAGGTAGTGATACAAGAGTAACATAAGCTTTAGAGACGGAAGGAGGACTATTGAGCCCCTAAGATTATGGATCCATAGACTTAGGAAGAAGAGAACATATGTGATATAAAGAGCAAGACCTTTTGGTAAACTTGGAGTGGTCACAAGAGTCCCGATCGCAATCTGTGCAGTAATATCTCTTCTCATTGTCTCTCCTTCCATTTTCTGTAACATCCCCCATTCCGAGGTCCAAAACTAACTTATATAGGTTCTGTAGGCATCCATAGTTATTAATTCTAGATCATAAAATGCGGCAATGTTAATCATATCAATAATCAAAAGCACATGAATATGAAATTTTTACAAACATAGTTTAATACAAAATTTCACATCTCATTTCATAATTGATATTCCATATTCATTATGTGATCCCATTAGTAATCCCACATTTAGAGAAAATATCACTTCTTACAAATACTCCAAAAGAGACATATGAAGATACCCCCTTGGTCGATCGGAATCAAATATTTGGCAATTATACAATTTTGCTATTACATCTAAATAGAAAAAACTATACAAAGGAAATAAATAAAGTTCCTAATAGCTAGATTGTCTTATACGCATCTTCAGAAGATTATTCGTCTAACTGAACCTGAAAGCCCTTACTTTTGACCAACTCAAATGAGTACCTGATAGTTTAAGGAGAAAAACAAAAACTTTGGGTCAGACAATGGTCTAGTGTGAATAACGTACCATCTCGAATATAATAGATATATAGTGAGACCACACCGATGAGGGGAACGGTTTTTCCCCTTACTAGTAATTTAAGCAAAACATAACAATCATATACTGTGCTCCTGCAACCAAAATGGTTAAAACATACGAAATAGCATTTATAATCATGAAATATATATTAGATTACCCATCCTAATTCATTAGATTATCCATCTAAATTTCTAATGACTATCTATCGCAATTTAAACTAACTAGCGGCCTTATTTTAATCTGACTACCTGTCTTATAATTATGTGGACTACCTTTCTAGCATATAAGCATATTTATAATTATGTGGACTATCCATCTCACGTGTATTTATTAATTGGAATACCAATCTCCGACCACATTGACTACACATAATGTATGATTTGATTATTTATGTGGACTGTCCATCACACGTATTCCCTTTTAACTTAAAATGATGTGGACTATCCATTACATATCCCATAGTTTTCCCGGGATGATTATGAACCATTTATTGTACTCACAGAGACTATACATCTCTAGCATGATGTAGATTATCCATTTCAGATCCCATAGTTTTTCGAAGATGACTATGAACCCATCATTTAAAAATTTAATGCATGTTACCCACATGTTTAACCTATGTCTATTGGTTTCTCCAATTAGATTATCTTCCCTCAAAGTTATACTTTCAAAGTGACATGCATTGGTATCCGCAAATGATAGTTGTTGACCTCATTTAAGAAAATCGATTGGTATCCCCAATGATAACTCTCATTTATAAAACATTTAGTTTGTCGAAAAAAATCTACTTTGTTGTCCCGACATCTGTAATCAATACAACTTTAGTATGCTCAATGTTTAGAATCGAAGTCATAAAACAATTAGCGCGTTGCCCTTATAAGGTTAATACAGATCAAAGTCTAAGCTCATCTACATTGGTATCCCCAATGATAGTGTCAAAGTTTACAAAGTTTAAAATGGCATTGGTATCCCCAATGATGATGTCAAAATAGAAAATATAAGGCTTTCCTTCTTAAATTAAGATAGGCGACATTTATGCCGCACTATACCTCATCGACCTTCTACCCTAGGTGAAACCAAACTTAAATTCTTTTAAGTATAAATTCATGTTGAAGATAACATTGTCAACTTCCATAAACTATAGGTTGTCCACCTATTAAATAAAACATAAAACATTTGTAAATTTTATGGCTATCTGCCGAAAATAAAGGGTCTTTGACCCTTTTGAAACATAGATCTTTTTACCCCTTTAAGATATTTTAGTTTATATAAAATAAGTCTCTTCGGCATTAAAGAAAGATAAGGTGTGACGTCGTTATGCGACATCGACATTAAGGCAAAGTATATTTGGACATCGACCTTCGTCGACAATGAAACCAAGAGCCTCGATTTCATTATAAAACTTTTTAAAATTTAGTGTACTTCAGCTACTATGCTACTTGATTTGAAGACATAATAGGCAGCATTAATGCCGAAGTATTGAAAACAGTCTAGGATATTAGATGTGGCATCATTGAAAATAGTGATGAAAACATGCAACGTCATTGACGTTGACATTAAGCTTTTAAAACATCTAGATAAACCATGAAGGCACCATTTCCATCGATATTACATTGTCGTTTGGTCGACTTCGGCCTACTTGGAAACATTACATAATTACCAAAGTAACTATCTTATGCTTCCTTTCACTTCGACGTCGACATTCACAGATGCGACCATGTCTTAGGCTGGCGACATTAGGGTGGTATGGCACTATCGTAATTCATGTGAAAACTGTTTTATTACCACTTTAAGCAAAAACCTTTCACCAAATCTAATTTCTTGTCTAATTTCTATTCGATAAAATAATTTCTTTACAAATCCTTTTTAGAATTACTACCGCACTGAATTTTCAAGTTCCAAAACTTGCTTAAATCAATTAATACTTAATTAATTATCCTTTTACATGCTTATCTAGCATAATAAATTCACAATAAATTGATATCTCCTAGGAAAATCCTAAAAATTCACAAATTATAGAATACTTTTCTCTTTACCATACAAAAATTTCAAAGTCAAAAACCATATTTAATTATTTTTAATAATTAAAACCAGAAATTAAATTATTTCCTCCTTAGCAAATTTAGAAATAATCTATATAATTTGGAAAATTATGAAATTAAAAAACTCATCTCCAAAATATTGTTTTATACAATATATCGGAAAACAAAAGTATGGAGATTAAAATCTTAGGTTTTACCCTTGAACCGATTTAAATAATTTCATAAAAGTTCCAATAACCATTATTCAATCCAAACAAGCAAAACAAACATGAATAATTTGGGTATTATCCATAACCGAATTCAAAAGCAAAAATAGAGATAGAATACTTATTAAATAGATTTGAATGGAACTGATATTTGATTAGTGCTTTAGTTTCCCTAAATTTTACTTAAATCCTTCTATGATTTTGTGATCTCTAATGTTGCTTCTGGTTGGCTATCTTTTTCTTCTTTTTTGATTTCTTTATGAATGAGTAAAGTGAGAATAATACGCGGGGGAGAGTGTTTAAGAAATAAGGTGGATCTACCTATTTTTTCTTCTCATATATCTTCTAGTGTGTTTTAAGTTTAAAACAATCTTATTAGTTTATTAAGCCACGACCTTATTAATTAACCAAATCTTATTTACCTTAACCATTTATATTATTCTATTAAATCTATCCAAATGTCTTGAATAATATTTAACTAAAAATAGGGATGTTACAGGCTTCCCTCCTTAAAGAACTTTGTCCTTGAAATTCCATAAGGACTACAAAACAAGCATATCAAACATGCAACCAATGTTAGTTTATCTACCAGATACTAAGTCTATGTACAATCAAATATAGAACATACCATCATAACGGCTCAGGATAAGTATCCCTAATCCTTCCTTTATCTCTTACGTACAATCTTTCTCGTTGTCACACAATTAAACTTTCACTAACTTCGCTGTCTTATTCCTTAATCTCTTTTCATCTCTTGCCACAACTCAAATTGGTTTCTCACAAAAGTCAGATCCGGCTCTACTGTTAAATCTTCCAACGCAGTAGGAGTAATAGTAGTCTCTGGATCAGTACACACTTCTTAAGATTAGAAATATTAAACACATTATGGAAACCTACCAACTACTTGGCAACTATACTCGGTATGCGAGCTTCTCGGTCCTCTCAACAATAGGGAACATACCAATAAATCTTGGTGCTAGTTTCACCGACTTTCCAAATCATACCAAACCCTTCATTGGTGATACCTTAACAAAAACTCGGTCTCCAACCGAGAACTCAAGATTCTTACACCTCTTATCTGCGTAACTTTTTTCCTAGATTGAGCTCCTCTCATCCTATCCCGGATTAGTTCAAATGAATACTCAGGAGTTTAAGGGAAAAAACAAAAAAAAATTGGATAAAACAACAGTTTGGTGTGAATAAACTACCATCTCAAACCCATTAGATATCTAGTGAGACCATGCCATTGAGTGGAACGGTTTTTCCCCTTACTAGTATCTTAACCAAAACATAACAACCATATACTATGCTCCTGCGACCATAATGGTTAGAACATAGGAAACAACATTTATAATCATGCAATATAATTAGATTACCTATCCCAATTCATTGGATTATCCATCTAAATTTCAGATGGCCACCTATTGCAATTTAAACTAACTACCCATCTTATTTTAACTTAACTACTCATCTTATAAATATGTGGACTACTCATCTCACATATAAGCATATTCAAAATCATGTGGTGTAACGACCCAATATTTTCAACCATTCGCATCCACACATGTCGGACTTGAATTGCTCAAAATACCGGATTGTAAAATAAATTTGGCAAAACACAGCATAAACAGTAAATAAATAAATCACAGATCACAGACACAGAGTAATAAATGCAGCGGAAGTAAAAAGATAGTAGTTCATGAAGCTACTATATAAATACATCAGAGTTATACAAGACACAACATAAGTTTAATATGATAAATAAGCACAAGCTGAATGCATCACCGGAATCAACTGAATAACTGGAATCAACATAATACTGAAATTGAAATAGATGGCTGGATCTTCAAGCAAGGCTCCAGCTCTAAAGGTGTGTCTCTAATGTTGTATCACTCAGTCTGACCCGAGCATAAAGCAAAATACAAACACTCGAGTCAGGCATATATACTTATACAATGTAAACCAACTCAAGTGAAATGTAATATAAGGTACAAGTAACTTAAAGGATGCTTGGGACTGCCCATCCTCTAAGGATCCGTTAAACTAATTACTATGTAGTAATATTTCGCTATTATAATAATGTCTATAGTAAAATAAACTTACTTTTTAATAGCGTTAAGGGGTTACCCATATAGCCCTTAACACGTAATAGTCCCAGTAGTCCATCCAGTATCAACGCATCTCCAGATCGGGAGACTATCCTAAATACTCCATAGGCTACGGGAGAAAACCAAACTCGTACAAGGCACTATGGTAGGTGACACGGCACAACTAGGCAATGCCAGGGTAGATATACCATTTACGCACATGGGCTGGTGGTAACGCGTAGCAGCTACTACCGCCCACCTCGAGCCACACCCCCAAATCAAAAAAATCAAAAGTGGTCACCGAATCAATCCAAAAGTCAGAGTATAATATCGAAGGGATGTGTCAGATCAGAGGAATGACCTCATTGGCCCGATATCGCTTCTGTCTTAGCCACCTTATGCCAACTCACGGGAGTTGGGTCCATGTATATACCTCAAAGGAACGTCACCACCATCCTACTTCATTCTGGAATCTCCACCGCGTACACGGTTGTTAAAGTGGTTTTCGAAGTTGGAAGAGAGTATGACAACTTTCGATCCCCGTCTCTTTAACAACCAAACGTTATGTTAACCCATGGATATTTATTTCAAAATCATTTATACTTTCAAAACCAAACTAGCATATCCATTTCAAAATCATATCATTTCTTTCAAACTAGTATATACTTTCAAAACCATATCACAATAGTATCATTTCCATTTCAAAACTAATTTTTTAATATATTATTTAAATAAAACCCAAATTTCCAAATCGTTGAATATTTCCTTCAATTTATTAAACTTGAAATATTCCTTTAAATTATCATAGCATTTTGGAAATGTTACCTTAAGGAATCATAGCATTTTTGGAATGTAATACTTTCCACTTTAACATTTTATATAATCAAAGTATTTATATGCTTACAAATTTAACTGGTCATTTTATCATAGCCTTATAGTTAAATAAACTTTGTTACTGTAATATCCAATTTAAATCTGAAATTCTTATGTTAACTTAAAAGTGCCTTATTAACTTACATTATTATTACAATAAAAAAACTTTATTATTTTAATCATTTAAAATATGCCATTTACATAAATTAAAACTTGCATATCCAGTGTACATTATCAACTTACATTTTATTATTTCAGTAAGTAACATTTATCATTTTAATCAATTTAAAATACACCATTACATTGATTAAAACTTACATGTCAAATGTACGTTTTGACTTACATTTATTACAATAAAGAGCATTTATTATTTTAATCAATATTTTACTAATTAAAACTTATATTATCAAATGTACGTTTTAATTTACATTTCTATTATAGTAAAGAGCATTTATTAATTTAATCAATACCACACTAATTAAAACTTTACATGTTTCTTTCATTAATTAGGACTTTACACGCTTTTTTCATTAATTAAAACTTTAAATGTTTCTTGCATTAATTAAAAACTTTACACGTTTCTTTAATTAATTAAAACTTTACATGTTTCTTGCATTAATTAAAAACTTACATGTTCTCTCATTAATTAGGACTTTACACGTTTCTTTCATTAATTAAAACTTCACATGTTCATTCATTAGTTAGGAATTTACACGTTTCTTTCATAAATTAAAACTTCACATATTTCTTTCGTTTTTGTTATTACAATACAAACATTTATTATATTAATCAATTAAAATATAAATTAAACTTACATCCCACATTTATGTTTAACTTACATTTTTCCATTTTAAAGTCATAGTTATTTATCTTACAAAACATAACATTTCACAAAAGAATATTTATCATAGTTAATATAACAATCAAATTCTTTACAAATTTATTCATTTAGACATCAATTCAACTATGATTCCAAGTTAAATAAACATATTACAAAACGTCCCATAAAAATATATTTCATTATATTTATTCAAAACTACATTTATTTATTATACAAAATATGTCCATTTCAGGAAAAACCTTTATTAAAAATTACTAGGTTAGATTTAAGATTCCAAATTAAATCGAACTTAATTATTAAGTTATTAATCATAAATAAGACTCTTTAAATTTCATTTAAAACCAATTAACTTAAAAAAAATTAACTTATAGAAAAATAATATTTCTTTACACTTTAAAGCGTTAAATCAAATTAAGTTAAAAATTTCATATATTTATAGTTCCAAAATACTTAATAACTTTCAGAAAATATTTAAAATACTTAATAAATTTTTAGGAAAATATCATTTAAAAGTATAACCATGGGTCTGTATAATATTTTCTAACCTAAGTCAAGTGATACGGATATGTATCATTTCAATCCGTAATTTAAAAAGAAAAATCCGGGTTCTATCATTTCAAACCCGCAATCCCAAGTAAAATAAATACAATAAAAATCACTCGAGCCTATCATTTCAGCCCATAATGATTTTTCCTTATTCTAAAGTCCGTTCGGGTATGTATTATTTCAACCCATAGTAATAGGGAACTTGTAGTGGTGATTAACAGAAATAAAATAACAGTATACATATAATATCATAACAAATGATGTAACAAATATATAAACGGCATTTATCATCATACAATAACAACACAGGCATATATGAATGACATATCAATGTCTACAAATTCACTCGTCATTTTTTTCACAAAAATATAAGTATATATGTCTAGAGTGATAAAAACTCACCTTTTTAAACTAGAATCGACAAATTCAGAAAAAAAATCCAAACCCCGCAAAGCACGAAAACGCATGACAAAGCACAATGCAAACTTGAGTGGATGAAGAGTCAGATCCAAATCTTGTATGCAAATAAATATTACATACATAAGAATATGATTCAATACAAAACAATAGATGTTAAAACAATGGAAAAATAAATGAATCAAAGTGACATAACTTGCCTTAATCGAGCAATGGCTTGGCTACACCACATATGGGTTCAACCATCATCTTATATTGCTTGGTCATGATGGTTAGAGGTGTGATAGAGGCCAGATGCCGAGTATAAGCATGAAGAATAAAGAAGAAACAAAAAGAGAAAAAGAAAGAAGAGGAAGAGAAGCCATGGATCTAGAGCTTGAATATAATTTTCTTTCACGCAAATGATAATGAGAAGTTTTGGGAAGTTTTTATGTGTGATAGACAAGAGAAATTCATGGCTAGATTAAAGGAAAGATTGGCTAAGGTAAGTAATAAAGAGGTTATGCAATAAAAGAGAAGATTTTGAATGGTTCGGAAAATAAAATGGCAACAAATACTTGATGTATTTAATAAAAAAAAATTCTTTCTTTCAAGAGATGAAATGTGAAATGGAATAAAATGAGATATGTTTGAGGAGTTTTGTACGTGAATGATAAAAGGAAATACATGGCTATATAAGAAAAAAAACAGCTAAGGAGTTATGAATACTAGGGAAACGAAAAGGCATAAGTTAAGGAGGAAGAAACGTACAATATGTTTTATTTTTAAATGCAAATGAAAAAAATGAGAGATGGGAAATAATTTTTTGTACGTGAATTTTCAACTTGATATGCAAGGCTATGAGTAGAGTAATTCATGGCTAGGAATGAGGAGGAAACGGCAAGAAAATAATAAAGGCCATGCAAATGAAAAAGGCAAGAGTTTAAACAACGAAACGTATGCCTCTTAAATTTCTCCAAGCCATTTATTTGCATACATTTCTTTCTAGAAATGAAATGTGAAGTAAATGTGTATGTGAATATGAAGTAGAGTGGATGGAAAGAAAAGATTTGAATGGATAAAGAGGAGTAAATGATAGGAAAACAAAAAGGCTAGGAAAAAAAGGCAAGAAATAAGGAGAAAGAAACATATATATATATATATTATTATTATTAAATGCAATTGAAAAGAGGATATTTTAAGATGTTTGTACGTGATTAATAAGAGCAATTCACGGCTATGAATGGTGAATGGTTAGGGTAACTAATAAAGTGGGTAGTAAATAAAAAAGCAAGCATTAAAGAAATGTAACGCATGTCTCCTTGATTTCTTCCAAGCCTTTTATGAAAAGATATACACACAAGTAAAATCCAATAAATAAAGTTTAGATAAACAAAATAGAAAAATAAAATAAAAAAACATAGAAAATAAAAATATAGAAATGCGCATAGAAAAATAGAAATTGAAATACAGGAAATAACTGCGTGTAAAACGCTGTAATTTATCTAATTTAAAAAGTATAACTCAAAATTTAACGAAACGAAAAGCAGAACAGATATCATAAATATATTCTACTTCAAAGAAAAAGATTAAAATTTAAAATTCAATTTTTTTTAAAACTTTTAAACTGAAAATTCAAATTTTGACCAAAATATAAAATTTTCAAAAATCGTTTATTTATTTCATTTGGAAAATAAATTACAAACAAATTCCAAACTTACATTGGAAAAATTCTAAAAATTCACTTGTAAATGATTTAAAAATCAAAATTTCAAATAAAAATTTAAAAATATTCACAAAGTTATGGGTTGTTACAAGTGGGCTATCCATCTCATGTTAATTATTACTTGGATTACTAATCTCCTACCATATTGACTACCAATCACATATGGTTTGGTTATTCAAAATTATAAGGACTATCTATAACATATATTCCCTTTTAACTTAAAATGATGTAGACTATCCATCACACATCCCATAATTTTCCTAAGATGACTATGGATCGTTCATTATCCTCCTAGGGACTATCCATCTCCAGCATGATATAGATTATGTATCTTAAATCTCATATTTTTTCTAGGATGACTATGAACCTATCGTTTAACAATTTGATGTATGTTACCCACATGTTTAACCTATGTTTATTGGTGTCACATATTGTATTATTTTCACTAAAAGTAATAAAGTTTCAAAATGGCATACATTGGTATCCTCAAATAATCAATGTCGAACTCATTTTTAGAAAATGGATTGGTACCCCCAATGATGAAGTCTCATTTATAAAAGATTTAGTTTGTCAAAACTAATCTACTTTGGTGTCTCCAATGAGAGTGTCGATATCTATAATCAAAACAGCACTGGTATCACCAAATAATAACTTCGTCGTCCTTATTAGACTAATATAGATTAATATCGAAGGTTATCTACATTGGTATCCCCAATGATAATGTCAAAGTTTACAAATTTTAAAATGGCATTGGTATCCCCAATGACCACGTCAAAATGGAAAACATAAGGCTTTCCGCCTTTGATGAAGAAAGGCGACATTCATGTCGCACTGTACCTTGACAACCCTCTACCTAAGGTGAAACCAAAACTAAATTCTTTTAAATATAAATTCATGTCGAAGATAACGTTGTCGACTTCCATAAAATATAGGTTATCTACCTACTTAACAAAACTTAAAGCCTTTATCGGTTATATGGCTATTTGTCGAAATTATAGGGTCTTTGACCCTCTTGAAACATAGATCTCTTCGCCCGTTTAAAATATTTTAATCTATACAAAAAAATTCGCTTTTGCATTAAAGAAAGGTAAGGTGTGACGTCATTACCATGCAACATTGGCATTAAGGCAAAGTATATTAGGTTGCCGACCTTGATGCATAACGACATCAAGAGCTTCAATGTCATTACAAAACCCTTTAAAATTTAGTTTATTTCGGCTACTATTCTGCTTAGTTCGAAGACATAATAGGTGGCATTACTGTCGAAGTATCGCAAACAGTCGAGGTGATTTGATGCGACATCATTAAATAGTGATGAAAACATATGACCTCGTCGATGGTGATATTAAGCTTTTAAAATGTCTAGATGAATTATGAAGACACCATTACCACTGATACTATACAGCTGGCAAGGTCGACTTCGGCCTACTTGAAAATATTACACAGCTATCGAAGTAACTATCTTATGCTTCCTTTCACTTCGACGTCGACACACATGGATTCGATCTTCTCTTAGGCTCGGTGATGTTAGGGTGGTATAGCACTATCGTAATTCATGTGAAAACTGATTTATTAGAACTTTAAGCAAAAAATTCACCAAATCTTATTTCTTATCCAATTTATTGGATATAAAATTTTCTTTACAAATCCTTTTTATAATTACTACCACACTAAATCTTATAGTTCCAAAAAATGTTTAAAATAACTAATTAATATCCATAATTAATTATCCTTTTAAATGCTTATCTAGTATAATAAACTTACAATAAATTGAAATCACTTGGAAAAAATCCTAAAAATTCATAGAAATTAGGGAATACCCTCTCTTTATAATATAAAAACTTCGAAGTCAAAAACCATATTTAATTATTTTAAATAACTAAAATCCAAAATTAAACTATTTTCTCCTTAGGAAATTCATAAAATAATCTATATAACTTGAAAAAATATGAAATTAAAAACCTTTCTCCAAAATAATGTTTTATACAACAGATTAGAAAATCAAAACATTTAAGATTAAAATATTAGGTTTTACCCTTAAACCTATTTAAATAATTTCATAAAAATTCCATTAATGATTATTCTACTCAAAACAATAATTAAACAACCATATCTTGGCAAAACAAACATAAATCAATCTAGCATTATCCATAACTGAATTCAAAATTAAAAATAGAGATGGAACACGTATATTCACCTTAGATTTAAATGGAGTTGAGATTTTATTAATGCTTTAGTTTTTTAAACTTTGCTTGAATCCTTTTATGATTTTATGATCTCCTTTAGTTTCTTATGGTCAACCTCCTTTTTCTACCTTTTAGAGTGCTTTGTGAATGAGTAAGATGAGAATAATATGAGGAGAGAGAGGGTATAAGGAATAAAAGGTGGATCTACCTATCTTTCCCCTTTCATATATCCTCTAAAATGTTTTAAGTTTAAAGCAATCTTATTAGTTTATGGCATGACCTTATTCATTAACCAAATCTCTTTTTTTAGCAATTTATATTATTCTATTTAATCTATCCAATTAAATGTCCTAAATATTGTTTAACTAAAATAGAGGTGTTACATTTTCCTTCCTACGAAACCTTGCAGAATCATATTCCTATGGCGAGTCGCATCCGCATCATGAAGAACCACACTGTTTATGAACTAGATGTTCAGTTGACTTGCTGTATAGATCGCCAAAGAGTCTATAACTCCTTATTGTACCTGAAAAGAGATATGATTGAATTAAGACTTGAAATTCAAAATATATCACATGTAAAGTGATTGTGCTGTGACTTTGGGTGTCGTGTGAGGTGCCAATGTACCCTATTGATCCTATGAAACATACTCATGCAGTCGACTGAGAGGGGTTATATCTTCTACAGCAGTCGAAGTCACATCTGTAGTAGTATTAATCTAAGAACCAAGATCCGAGAGACTGAAGACAGCAAGATCATATGAAGGGATATTATCAGGAGTACTCCAAGGTGAACCAAAACTATCATCGATGGAAGAGTCTAGAGTTATCTCCTCAGTTGGAGTATTTCATGGTGATGGAATCAAATAGGGTGATATTATTCTTATTCTTGGACAAAGGGAAAGAACTAAAACCCCTTCATCACCATCTGTCTCTCATATTGATCCATATCCAAGATCCATATCATCGTCGTCGCCTCCATCCTCACTGGCATCATCATCTTCTCCTTCATCATTCTCATCCTCCATTTGATCAATAAGGGAATCCTACCCTATAGGTAGGACCTCTTGATTTTCAGCCACTAGGATTCAGTCTCAACCTCTTGTGCAAGTTGTTACGAGTAGTAGGTAATATGTCAAGACTGCGATCATTATGCAGAAGTTAGAAGTGTCACATTTGGGAATCAGTTAAAAGAAATTTCACTCTTTGCTCATTGTAAGGGTATCTTTCAGGGCTTGTACCGTGTGCCTCAATAGTTGCGCTCATAGGCCTTTTTTGAATTTTTGTAAATTTGAGAAGCATGAAGTTAGTAAGTAAAATGAAATGGATTCTACAAAGTTAAGAGATAACGGAGGGACTCACTTCTTCGAAACCATTTTGAGTGAAGATATCTAGGCAGCAGACAAAAAAGCACTCATCCTTGAAATGGCCGAGTCTTGTTCCAGAGGCCAATAATTATGCGTAACCTTTGGAGGACTCCACATAAGTCAAGAAAGGATAGTCGTTTTGTTTCTTAAATCTATATAGATGTCTATTTTTTTTCAAGAGTAGGAACCTTACCGAAGTGCATGAGGAAAGTCACGTGGGTACAATTCAATGCATTTGGATGAAGTTGGGATAAGGCAACCTTCTTGAATTTAAGGATAAGTCGGATGAAGATATTAAATGGAGGAAAACCCCTGCAAAGGCATATATAATGGTTGCATATTTTATAGCCCTTGAGAGGGGCATGTGCCCATAGAATATGTTTTGGAGTTAGGGTCTCTTCAAAAGGAATCCTATAGCAATCACAAATCCTTCCGACGTCCTCCACGGTTAAAGTTGAGGCTATAAAATCTAGAGGGATGTCAAGAAACATGACATCCTCTGAGTTAATATCGAGGGAAACTCCTATATGGAATTCGCCTCTCATGGAAAAAGGAATCACTGTAAAGATTGCATGGGCTGACAACGAGATGGTCAAGGTCTAGATGTTGTTGAAGTATACATTGGGGAAGAAGTTGAATTCTTCATTGGTGGGGTAAACTTTGAAGTAGATTGATCCGCACTCTTACACAGAGACACAAGAACGTTGATAGTTCATTACTAACTAAAAAATTTGATACATGAGCAATGCAAAGTACGATTTAACTTTAATCTTCGTGCTTTAGATAAACCTCATGTAGTCGATGTATGGGACCCAGAGAACGTTAATGGGTGTTGACTGATCGACTCCCATACATTAACAGGGACAGTGATGTATAACTCAGTCTGTGCAGTATGCGTCATGTTCCCATGGCATAGTGTATGTGAAGACTCTGTGTAGAGAGCTGGGTCATGCTAAAAAATGAGTTCTATCTGTTAATACACTAGGTATTGATTTTGATGACAACAACCACATAAATATTACTACTAACGTATCTTCGAGTTATGCAGTCATATCAGATATATTATGGAGACATTTACAGAGATTAACAAGAATACAGTAGAAGAAGATGAATTATAGAAGAAGGTTAATCAGAGCAATTGAAGAACAAAACCCAGTTAGAGAAGAATGCTGAAGGATAAAGGTGTTTGAAGTGATAAGGAGTTGGTTGAACCTTAGAATTTCTTGTTAAAGATCTCATGGCAACTATACTTGAAGATCATCAACCATTGACCTCAACCGAATCACAAAAATCCATAAATATAAGGTAATTTGAAATGCTGAAAATTCACAACACTTATTAGTGTCGCTGTTCATTTTGCAGCACAACCTTGTCGAAAAGGGGGTAGAGGGTTGTCGACAAGGTACCCATTTTCAGAATTTCAAATTTTAAATGAAGAGACATTTCCCTCCACCTCTTCACCAAAAGACACGTCTCTTCAACCACTATATAAAGGCTTTTGAAAATGAATTTTAACATCAAGAATTCTCATTTTTTCTTACTCCTTCTCCAAACATTTGCAAAAAAAATCGATTGCATACTCTTTCAACCTGCTTGCAAATCGATACTGTTTCACTCCAATTCTTCACTGATTTGCAAACTACACAATATCAGAGAGTTCTACTTTAATTCACATCATTCTCTCTCTGATTTCATCCTATTCCTCAAAGAATTCAAAGATATATTGCCATTGGAGGTATTTAGGATCATTGTTCTGAATCTGCAAGAATCTGTATGGAAGATACTACTACTTGTCATAGTTTGTTGTTGGTAATAAGGAGAAGGTGTTCTTGTAGCCTGTAAAATCAAGAGGGTGTGTCTTGTAGCCCGTGAAACCAAGATTGTAAAGGTGTTTTTGTCACTCGTGGAAAGCAAGCGATTATAGTGGAATTCTGCAAGACAGAGTGCAGGACTGGATGTAGGATTGGTTAGTCCGAACCAGTATAAAAATCCGGGTGTTATTTACATTACTGCATTTTACTTTATTACTTACTTATTCTCTGATTACTTCTTTCTATTTGCAATTTGAGTAAATACAGTTTTATATTCATAAGTAAGTATTTAATACACATTTCACCACTTCTGGTGTTTGAATAGCCTTATGATCCAACATGTGTTGTAGCCACCCTAGTTTCCAGCACTATCGCACTATGGAAATGTGTGTTAGATTTCATACATAATCATGGAATATATGATAATGAAACCGTTGTTTGGAGGGACATGAAATTTCCTTTGTAGGGATAAAAGATTGAAATGCTCATCTCATTATATTGATGTAAGGTTCCATTGGGCACCAAAACATGCCTGATGTGACCATTCCTTGAAATAGTCCCACTGAAACCAAACAATCTATCCATACTAAACCAAAAATCATGAAAATTAAATGTTCCTTCTTTCCACTTAAAAAAATTGTAAAAAATGAGCAAGTACTATGTCAATACAAGAAATTTGAATTCAAGTCCTGGAAAACCCGAAGTTGAGACTAAGACTTGAAAATAAAGGAAACTTGGAGTTCTACCTGTAGAAGCTTGTGGTTAACCATAGAAAATCTTTGGTTTCTGGGTTCAACCTTCCCATTGGCCATGGCCAAGCATAAGAAGAAGTATAGGGATGAGGTCGAATATGAGTTAGGGGTCATCAACAAGCACCGACGACCATGAAAAGATGGTATCCACCTACCTTAGATAGAAGATGATGAAAAAAGTGGTACCAACTTAAAAGGGCAGGTTGAAACCCAAAATAAGTCGACATTGGGGTCTCAAAGGTTGGGTGTGGTGAGCTGCTTTAAAATGGCAATGGTGGTCGAAGTTTGATCAATGTCGAAGGTTGTAGAAGACAACGCCATTGTAAATGGCACAAGTGAAACAAATCGCAATAGCTTAGGGATTGTAAAATTCAAATGTCAAAAGTGAAATAAAAGTGAAAACAAAAAATTCTAATTGCTACAAAAATAGTATACTTGAAAATTGCTTGGCATCAATCCATAAGGATCGGTACCGATCCATTTGATATCAAAAATAAGAAAGAGAGAAGAAAAAGAATGGCAATGTAGATGGAAAATGAATGAGGATTAAAGACGAAATTCTACCTGACTAAATACGAAAGGAAACTTTAAAAAAAATTAGAATTGAGTAAAGAATATGCTTCGGTTCTTATGTTATCTAAGAGATATGAATTTGCAACCTTTTGAAGCAACATATTGATCCAGGGAAGATACATCGGTTTATGAAGACACTTCAGAGAATGAGGATACCTCTTCAAATCAGAGTTTGAAGTTGATAGTTTGTCATAATCCAACTTTGTTAACATAAAGCATACTTGGGAAAGTGTTATCCTGCATTTGAATCAAGCAATATCCCAATGAATCAAAATGGTTAAGTATTCGAGAGATCGATTAGAAATCAAGATTGCAAATGGGATGCCAATGTCTAAATGAAGTCGCAAGGATCGGTAGAGATCCTTCTTGGCTACAAGAAAGTACTTAGTCACTTTGTGGAGAAGCCAAAAGATGAGAAGCTGAAAAAGATGAAGTTTCAACTTCAATTTACAACCGATATATATTGATCCTTCATAGTTACAACTCTGCACCGATCTGTTTGTGATATATGATTTGTCAGCATAACTTAGTTAGAAGATGAAAGATAAAACCATAGTGAATCACAAAATGAAAAAGTTTCTTAACTCAGTAGCAATTTTTAATGATCGGTACAGATCCATTTTTGTTCATGAATTTGGCTGCGATCTCTTGCTGAAACTTTGGGTCTAAAGTGGGGAACGTGGCTGAGAAACTACCAACGATTTAGGTGATGGATCTCATTTATATAGAGTAGGAGATGCATTGGAAAAGTAGATATTTCCTTTGATCTAATCTGGGCTTTGTTATTTGATTCTTGCACTAAACTCTGTCAAATTCATACCCAGGATATTCAATACTGAGTTGTAAGATTTTCTTTGTTTGAACAAAGTAGAATCGGTAACAAAGTTGAAAATGGACGTAGGCTATAAATTTTGGTTAAACCACTCTTATTCCTCTATGTTCTTCTATCTTTTAGCATCTTTACTTTTACCAATTTCATCTGTTGTTTGATTAGGTGCTTGTCCCGCTTTTGGAGCAACCAATATGTTTGTGTTGATTATTTATGGTGATATATTGGTTTATATTTCAATCTGTGATTGAGGATGAGAAAATCATTAGAAATACTGTGAATATGTTTCGGGCATGGTGCTGACAAGACGTCAAATCCTATTTTGACATTTTATGATGTGTAGGTATAATGTTGAGATGGCATCGGCATGTCGTTGCTAATTTATTTTTCATTATAGGTAAAATTTGGACAAAAATGCATGGAAATTATGTCGGTAAAATAGCCTTGGTTTGACGTTGGTAATATGGTGCCGGTATGATATCGGTAAGAAGCCCTACGAAGAACATTGACAAGCCGTCAAAGGATAATTCTCGCCAAGCCATTCACCGACATCGCGTATGGCATCGGCGTAACATCGATCAACCTATTATTTGTTGCAGTGCACGTTAAATTCGAGAGTGAATATGAAAAATAAAATAAAATAAACGAATGAAAACATAGGTAAATGTTTAGTAAACGAATGCAAAGACAAATAAAAATGATAATTCTTCCTAATAACGTTTGTTGCTGATAAACGCTAGTTTAAACACAGATAATTGGACAAGATTTTAAATCAAACGAACCTTTATCTACTTCAGATTTTCAAGTATTAGTTAATTTCCATATATTAAAAAAATATAATAAATAAATAGTAAATTATTAATTATAAGATTAATGGTTACTTTGATAGCCCCGTTATACTACAAAGATCATAACATTCCCATACATAAACCACATTTTTGTTTTTCGTGTCGTTTTTTTTTCACATGAAAATTTTTAGATGCTCATACAAACTCAAAATTTGTACAGAAATGTTCAGAAAATTCACATTTACGAAAACAAATATATTTTCATAATAAATTTTGTATGGGTTCGATTATTGAAGTAAGTTTATTCAAGACTTGCTTTTTTAATCATCTCTCTCAAATTGTTTATCAAAAAAACAACCAAATTACTATCAAATAGCATGGATAATCTATTAATGGTTTATTCTTCCAACATGAATTTACATCACTACTAGAAAGGCTTCAGAAAGCGACATAGCCTAGAGACGGCTAGCAACAGCTAAAAAAGCGGCCGTTACTAGCCTTCGCTTATCGCGTTATACAAACCTGCTACCCGAGATAAAAAAATTCATTTTCTTTCTCCCTAAATCCACTCAGATCTGTCGCCTCCCGCAACGAGCCGCCGCCCTCCGCCACCAGGAGCCGTCGCAACCTTCCATCGCTAATTTCAACCTCTCCAAACTTACCGGTATCTCCTATTTTCCATTATCTTTATTTAATTTAGGTTTAAATTAAATTAGTTGATGATATTGGGATTTGGAATTGGATGATTTAGGGGTTTGAAATTGATGAATATATGTTATTAGTTTATGATATATAATTTATTATTTGAATTGGGTATATAATGGTAAACCTAATTTAGAAAATTAGTTGATTATGTTTTTGAAAATGGTGATTATTGCATATTAGGTTATGATAATTAGTGTTGATTTGGTGGTATTAATTAGTGAATTTATTGTTTACTATGTTGTTAAAAATTATGGCTAATTTAAAATCCAAAAAATACTCCATGATTATTGAATAATATGTTTATTGATAAGTTTACGAGAATGTTTGTTAAACTGTTGTAAGTGCTAACTACTTATTTAGTTCACAAAATTGTTAATTAAAATTTATGTAGTTAAACAAAAGTTAAAATACGTTTTAAAATTTTAGATTTAATTAATAAATATTTAAATAGTTCAATGAATCATAAAATAGTTTTTGTAGTTGTTAAAATAGTAACTCATAGTTCCCATTTGTGAGATAAGGGATATTTTCGGAGTTACTAATAGTTCCCATGGATTTTGATTCATAATTAAACGAATTCTATTTGGCTACATTACTAAAAAAAATTAAGATCATTATTTCACTACGGACCACTAATACTTTGTGCTTTATTTCTGTGAACCCCTTAGAGAATTTTTGGCCCCGTCTGACAAGTGTTGTATATGATTGTTATATGGACATCTATACTCATCTGATACCACATTTGTTGGATTTGTTCTAGTATTTGGATAAGTTACAAACACAATAAAGTAATCATATTTTATAAGCCATTTCAGTTTAAACGGTTCGAAAAATTTTGATGGCACTTCCTTTTTTCCCTGTGTACACGCATTTGTGTACGATACAGGGAATAAAGGAAAGTGCTGTCGAAATTTTTTAGAATCGTTTAACCTAAAATGATTTATAAATATGATTATGTTATTGTGTTTGTAATGGGAAGTTGGATAACCGGCCGTCCAAGTAAAAAAATAATAAACTTAAGAATTGAAAATTTGAATACAGTGTTTATTTGAATTTGTTAAAATAGTAAAGGGTTATATATGAATTTTTACAAGACTTTAATATGAAGTGTGTTATTCAATCTTCTAACCTACATTTTACAAATCAGGAAATATGTTTGATTATTTTCTCGGTCGTAGTTGGATGTATGAACCTCGAAAAGGTATGAAATGATCAATAAAAGAACGTTTCTGTAACGGTGTACACATATTTATTAGATTTGCTCAACCTAATAATTGAAATAACATAGATATTCGTTGTATGTGTAGTAAGTGCAAACATTTGAAGCATTGGAAACCAGATGTAGTAGAAGTACATTTGTACAAATTTGGTTTTGTGCCGAATTATTACTTATGGGATCGTCATAGAGAACTTATTCAACCTACACCTAATCCTGTAGTGTTAGAGGACGATAATACTATGACCAATCCTATAGAAAACATGGTGCAAGATGTTGCACGATCAATGTTTCCTACCTTTGACCAAGGTGATGATGGAAACAAAAATGTTGACGAAGAGCCGACCGTGGAAGCTAATTTTTTTTATGATTTATTGGATTCTGCTAAGAGGCCATTGTGGGATGGATGTACAAGCGGAACCGAATTATCTGTAACCGTCGAATACATCACTATGAAATCGAAATTTAATCTTACAGAAGCTGCATTTACAGCATTTGTACAAACTGCAAAACGACACATGCCACCTAATAATTTGATGTGTGATAGTCATTATAAAGTAAAAAAAAAAACTTATGTCTGCTTTTGGATTGCCGTACCAGAAGATAGATACATGTGTAAAAGGTTGCATGCTGTATTGAAAAGAAGACACTCATCTTACTAAATGCAAAATATGTAATGAGGAAAGATACAAACCAAGAAAAAAGAAAGGAAAAGAAGTTCCATATAAGAGGATGCATTATTTACCCATCACTCCCAGACTTCAATGGTTATATGCATCTTCTTCTACAGCATGTCATATGCGATGGCACAGTGTGAGAACACTAGAAGAAGGAACTTTGATACATCCATCTGATGGAAATAATATTCCAGATGAAACAGCGTATCAAGCGGATCTCGAGCGAAAAACTGAAATAGTTATAACCGATGACATTGATGTAGGATCGTTGGCAGATGAATCGAATGTTTTAACAAATGCATTTGTAAGTACCAAAGAAAATGGTATAGAGTACGAGACCAAGTCTGAATCTGAATATGACGAAGACTGATCATAGATGGCATCGCTTGTTGTATAATTCTGAGCAATGTATTAACAATAATTACTATGTTCTGTAATATTCTGAGCTGTGTAATAATAACGATGACTATATATGATCTGCATCATTCTAAGTTATGCATTATTCTTTTCATGTACGCTTTTTTCGATGATTATGTGCAGATTATGCTTATGTGATGACTATCACTTGATTAATAATTATGTGATGATTATGCGATGATTAATGATTATGTGATATTGATTGATGATTATGTGATGCTTATGTTATCAGTACTCTTTTCTAAGCAGTGTATGATATTATATTTATGTTTATGCCAGATATGTCTGATAGGCGACGTAATTGACGTAGTACATCTCAATCACCTTCACTTGGAGCAAGTCTGAGTAGCTCTGAGCCAAATCTCCGTCGAGTTGCGGAGATAGTTCCGTAAAGTGTTGGGTATGTATCAAACTTATTTTAATTATATTATATGAAATTTATTGAATATATACATCAATATTTCTACAAAGGATTCGAGATGGAGCCGTCCGAGTTCATTTTACAAGTATTGAAGGAAGCATACAAGAGTAGGATGTCCGGGTGTTGGCCTCAGTGGGATAACTTCCCAACACATATAAAAAACGCAATATGGGTTGATCTTATGGTAAGTACAACTTTGTAATATATAATTATGCCTTATATGAAACCAAAAACAATATGCCATCATGCCTTATGATATCAGTTTCATGTATTCTGTTCTGCTGATTGTTTTTTAATTATATAATCTCTTTTACATAACACGTATGATAATTCAATATGCAGGCAGCTGTATGTGTGGATCCGCAAGATATGAATGTTTTTATAAATCAATGGAATAAAAAGATGCGGAAAAATTACAGAGAGACTCTGTCAAGGGGTAAGAGTTCAGGGAAAAAGCCAAGTTGGATGGAGGATGATATTTGGGCTGGATTTCAACAATATTGGGAATCTGAAGCATTCAAATTAAGTTATATTGTCATTATATTTTTACATTTAAATGTGTTGAATTATTTTACTTAATAGTGCGTATAAATTAATAGGAATTATCGGCAAGAAACAAGGCTAATAGGAACAAAAACACCGTTTTACATCGTGGTGGCTCAAAATCCTTCCAACAACATAGGAGAGAATTGGTAAATAAATTAACCAATATTTATGTTATTGATGTATATATTTACTAGTGTCTCTTTACCATATATTCTATTCTCTTTTGCTGGTAGAATTGAATTGGTGCATACAGTTATTACTGCTAAAGTTAGATTTTGGCTTCAAACATTTCACATTCCTGACAGTTCAATTGAGAAGATTAATTCAGCATGTGCTAACTTCATTTGGAGGGGGGGATTACATAAAGTTAGTTATGATATTCTTTCCAGACCTAAATCTGAAGGTGGTGTTGGGCTCGTCAACCTGAAAGACCTTAGAAGGACTTATCAAATTAAACATGGATGGAAAATTCTAACTTCTAACACTCTCTGGGCTAGGTGGATGAGAAGCAGATACCTAAAGGGGAGTTTCTAGACTATGCATGAGGATATTAACTCCTTTGAGGTTTGGAAATGTATTTTAAGGAGCAGGGATGTTTTGAAAACATGTATCTCAAGGAGAATTGCTAATGGTAGGGATACTTATCTTTGGAGGGACCCATGGATTAATGGACACTCACTTGCTGAAAAATATGGCTGGGGTATGATTTCATGTATTGGAGAATATGATGATCTAGTTGCTTCCATTATCCAACATGATGATTGGATTCCTGACCAGAAAGGGCTTCATGTTATTGCTGAGGATGTCAAGTTTGTTCCTATCTACCCCTCTGAACCTAATGATACTTGGACTTGGAACTACACTAAAGATGGTATCTTTACTACCAATAGTGCTTGGGAAGCTCTACGTACTAAACATATTAACAAATTTTGGGCAGCTCCTATCTGGTCCAGATCAAACAACCCTAAGATGGCATTCACGACTTTCAAAGCCATTAATTTAAGACTTCCTACGTCTGACAGACTAGCTAGATGGGGTATGGAGGTCAATCTAAATTGTAAATTATGTAACTCCCACCCAGAATCACACAATCATCTATTTTTTGAATGTGAATACTCTACTCATGTGTTAAGTCATGTTAAGAGTAAAAATCAAGACATGCATGCAATTTCTACCCTAGAAGATGAATTACTGTACCTGAGTTCCCGCAAGAAAGAAGATTTGCTAACCCAACTGCAGCTTATTTGCCTCACCACAACAGTTTTCCGTCTCTGGAAAGAGAGGAATCGAAGAGTATTCTAGAATACTGCAAAGAATCATCACCAAATTCAGATCGCAATTGAACAAGATGTCAGGATCCTAGTGAAAAGAATTAAAAGCAAGATCTTTACTTGTGCGCCAGAACTAGAGAACAGAATCCTTCGAGACTGGAAAGTGGTTCCGCCATGACTTTTAGCTTCAGTGCTTTAGTAGGAGACAATACATTTGTGTTTTGCTGTGGAATATATGTGTAATATTCCAGTTTGGTTATCGTGCTTTTCCAATTTGGTTATCGTGCTCTTTTTGTCGCATTCTTTTAATTTAACTTGTACGAGACTTTGTGAGTTTTTGTATTGGTCTTTGTGAGGCATCAATAAAATTTACCATTCTTCAAAAAAAAAAAAATTATTCTTGTATATAATCTTTTCGTGTATATACTCATGCAAATTATCAATATAATCTATTATTGTATATATTCAGTGGGCAAAGTATGATAGGAAGCCTACAGCGGCAGAGGTTTTCAGAGTCACACATGCATTGGAGCATACAGATGAGGAGAGGAATGTTTCATATGATTGGTTGGAGGATAAGACTACTTCTGTAATGGTAAATATGTTTGTTTCTGTAATTAAAATATTTCATGTTCGTTTATTTTACAGTAAATAAGTAAATTGTATAGCAATTGTGTCAAATATTTGTTCGTAATTGTAGGAGAGATATAAAGAAGAGCATGCACAAGCAATACAAGCGAGTGGACGGCAGTCGCTTACGGTTGATGATTCTAATCAGATATGGGATTCAATCATTGAACCGGTAAGTCGAAACAGGCTTTACAGTTTCGGCAATATGATATGTACTCAAAGTTTGCACAGTAGAAACCTGTATGCCATGAGCTTCTTATTCACTTGAGTTTATTACCACCAACTTGAGTTTTCTTATTGTTATTGTATGCCATGAACTTCTTATTCACTTGAATTATTTCACAGGTTCTTAATTTCCAAAGGGGATATAGGAGATCCATAGATGAGGAAGAGATTGCTCGGATGCAAACACAATTGGATGAGCTCAAAAATTGGCGGAAGAGTCAGTTGGCGATGCAGATAGATGAGCGTATTGTTGCCTTCTATCAGGAGCATGGATCAATGGCCGGGGAAGGAGGTGTAGATGATGATGATGATGATGATGATGCTTAGTTGGTTTGTTTTGATGGGTACGCTTTACACACACACACACACATATTATGATGGGTTTGACATTTGGTACTTTGGATGTTGTGATTGATACTTAGTGTTTTGGTGGATTTGGTATTTTGGTTGTTGTGATTGATACTTTGGCACTTGATATGTACTGGTCGTTTAATTTAGTTATGTGGTTTGGTGGATTTTCATATTTGGTTATGTTGATTTTCTTATATGATTTTGTGAATATATGTTGGAATATGCAGATTTGGTTGTGTTGATATTGATTATATGGTATGATGGAATGGTATTATATGTGTGGAATGATGGAATTATATTATTTGGATTGATTGAGATTGAGGGTTGAAGGTGCTGCAACATGGCAGCAAATATATTCCGGTTTTGCAACGGCTAGCGACGGCCCTGTGGTCAAATATAGCGACAGCTCGCAACGGCAATATTGCAACGCTTTGCAACGGTTTGCATCAACAACCCGAAAAACCAACAACCCCAACGGTTGCTTCCACGTGGACACTTCGCCATTACAAGCCGTTGCAAAAAGAATAACGGAGTCGTCGCTAAGGCCGTCTCTTTCTTTAGTTGCAACGAGATATTTTACAATCGCTTTTAGCGACGGCTAGCAACGGCCGCCAACGGCTATTAGCCGTCGCTAAACACTGCTTCTTTTGTAGTGCATGCACAAAGCGTGTACAGTGCATTTTGAAAGTTATTAAACACAACGGTCAAAATATCTAGGAACACGAGCCTTGAAGAAACTATATAACCTAGAATTTTTTCAATCCATTTTTACCCCATTTTTCAAACTCACTATAGGTATAGCGTTTTATTTTTCAAATTTATTACAGAAACAATTCACTTTTGATGAGCTCATTGCCAAGCTGTCCAAAAGTGTACTAGCGGCATTTCAAATGCTGCCAGTATTTTTTTAACTTCAAATTGGCATTTAAAAATGGGCTAATGTAAAATATACAAAAATACATGTGGCATTTGAAATGTCGCATGTACACATTTTACATTTTTTTCCACTTTTAAGTTGGTTCCTTTTCATAAGAGCCAATGTAAAATTAAAAACAATAAAGTATTGACGGCATTCAAAATGACGTTAGTACATTTTTAACCAGCGTGACGTTGAGCTGTACAAATGTATGCTATAAGTATATTAAGTTTAGAAAAAATGTTATAACTGTAATAAGTTTGAAAATGAGGTTAAAATGAAAAAAAATATCCTGTAACTTATCATTGAACCATTTGCATAGTTTTGTACTGTTTGCTTGTTTCATGTACCTTAGTGTTTTAAAGACCCAACCCAACCTCGGTCAGTTTGACCACGATTAATCTTCGACCTTAAAGCGTCACGGCTTTGAAAATGAAATTATCTTGCATATGCGTGAACTCACCACTCAACCTCAAAACCTTGAAAAAAAACCTCTGTACCGATCTCTTTTAACCCCACGGTTCTTTAAATTTGAAGAAAAAAATTATCGTTTCATTTTTTATTTTTTTACGTAAATAATTTCATAAACTAAGCTACAAAATTATTGGATTACCTTATCAGTTTTGGATGACATAATACATCATTAGTGTACATTTTACGAATTATCGTTGAACTGAAACTTTTTCATCTTAAAAAAAAAGAAAAATTATAATTTTACTATCAGTCCAATTAATATTTATTAAGAAATGTTTAAGAATAATTGTTATAAATTTCAATATCTCTGCTACTAATAAAGAAAATTAATTGAATTAATTTACTCCACGTCTTTTTGAAAGTCCGAAAATGCCCGTGCTTACCGTTTACAATAATATAAAAAGCCTGTGTGCGAAGCACAGATCAATTCTATTCTAGTATTAATTATAATTGGTTAAATTTTAACATTAATTGAAATAATTTACATTTAAATTAATAAAATAAAAATTAACGATCAACACGGTTCTAACAGTCTGACTGATTGAATCGCTAGAATTTTTGATCTTGCACCAATACGCTTTGACTGATGGTCTGGTCTATGCAAAAGTAAACAGTTATTGACCGTCGGTTGGATCTAAATAGGAAATTCTTTGCTACATGTAACGTAGGTAGTAAGGTGAACCCTACATCCCATGCTCATTGTTTATTGTTTATTCGGTTAACTTGTGACCTAACTTATTAGTACGGTTGCTAGCTTAACCAACGTTATATGTGGTGTTTGGACATGGCCCAACCAACTGTTTCTAATTAAGAGCTCAGCTCTTGCTGTCTACAGTATAAGATCGTGTTTAGCCATATTCTAAACGTTCATTAATTAACAAATAGTTACATCAGAAAAGAAAAGGAAAAATTAATATTTTATACTTTATATGGAATAATGACACTTGACTGGATGTGAACCAAGCAAGTTTTCTGATATAGGATTGAATATCTATAGGGTAAGAGCTACAATGTAGAGTGTGTAATAACGCAGGGATATTATGACGATTCCCGTGAACGAATAATGAATTGTGCACTTACAAGATAGCGACACATTTATATAACGTTGCTATTGGCGTTGTTTTAAGTTTTTATTTATACAGGAAGTATAAAATATAAGAATGTGACAATGCAAACCAGTGAGGGAATCAGTATGTATCACAACGGCAGGCAATAATAACGATAGAGTATCAACATTATTATTCTGCTGCAGTATAAGAAACTCACGTAAAAACGGAAGTGTATAATTTAAAAAAGATTGGTGTTAACATAATAGGATGTCCCTTCAAACAAAGCGATAGTAGATAAAGAAATTTATATATAAATAATCTCCAGTGACAGGCAGAAAATATGCACAAGCATTTAGGTGCGTGAAGATAAAGATGAACGAACCAAATGTAAGGAGTTAACTGGATGAACATGCATGCACCATAGTTGACGCTGAAGAATGTAGAGAACAGCATCACGTGAAAAAACAGAGCAGTGTGGATTGGGGTTGCATTACTTTACTTACCATAATACGATGGTCACAAGTCACATAAATGAATAATGGACACATCGATACTATATAACGTGATATTTTTCTCTTAAGGTTCACGATTTATGTACTTACGTACTGCAACTCCATAGACTGCATCAAATGTCATGAACACATATAAAAACTGCACCCATTAAAGTTTTCATTGAATGCGCACCCGTTTACAGGTTTTGGTTCTTTGTACTTGGTTCCTCACTTGTAGTAAACGGAGAAGCATCAGTTAATGTCTAAAATAAGGATACGACGTACGCAGATGCACATATGGTATTTATTACTGACGTAAACAAGAAGAAATAGAAGGTAGTACTGAACATTCATTAAAAAAAAATTATGACTTGCCATCTAAACTTAAAAAAATAACGTTTGATTTGAAAACGAGTTTCGTGTTTTGCACTACCAACGTGTGATTCAAAATGCACATGTGATAAGAAAACGGTGGAAAACTATCCACTTAAAATATGGTTTTAACATGCTTTCCAAGAATACAGAGAACGGAAATTTTCTATTTCTAATTCTCTCCAATGCCATTTGACATTCATAATAAAAACGGAAATAAAAAAACTCGTTTTTAAGCCAAACGCTACTCAATAAGTCTATGCAAACTTATTAATCTGTTAGAAGTTTTTTTGAAATGTTAACCACAAATAGAGGGCAACCCCTACGTGGAGTGCGAGGGTAATATCACAGCTGACGACGGTCGACCTATTAATCATATCATGAGGTCCGGAGGGAAGCACTCCGTCCAAAAATAGTATAGGTCAAAGTCACATCCATTCGTGAATCTTCACCTCCTTCATATATACATATACATATACATATATATATATATATGAATATGAATAACATTATGTTACATGTGACTTAAAATTAACTTCAACATTCCCAATAATTGTTACTATTTTTTTTCCTCACATTGTTAGAAACAACCATGAATGGGGTTCAACAGGGATGACAAATCCAATGTGGGTGTAATGCCCCAGCTGACAGAGGTCAATCTAATAGGTCATATCATGTAATGACCCAAAATTTTAGAGATTTGAAATTGAAATATTTAATTTATTTTAAATGTTAAAAGTTAATCTTATAGATTTAATAACTTGAATTTCAAATATAACGATTTATTTGATAATTTAATTGTTAAATTTAATCACTACTGGAATACTTTAAAATGGGGACGGAGCATGAAGTCAGACGGAGTCGGCTCCGTCTCCTTTTTGGAGTCGACTGGGGACGGCTCTTAATTTTATTGAACCTTGCGTCGGCTAGGGTCGGCCAGAGTTGGCTGGAGACGGCTAGCATCGGCTATTTAATTATTTTCCCCATCTAATTCTTATATACACCTATTTTATTTGAAAAAAATGAAAAACAGTACTAAAATGGCAAAAAAAAATTGACATGTATGATTATTAATATTCACCCATGACGGGTCGTGGTAGGTTAAATTGGTATTTTCGATGATATATATTCGTGTAATTCGAAAAGTTATCGTTGTTGAAAATCTAACTCGCACGACCAGTCGATGCAACTTTTAGTCGATCCGCTATAGAAATTCGATAAAAGTGGTTATATATGTAACATTTTAAAGAATTAAAATAATTTTTTAAACCGTTGGATAATCAATTATGAATTTTAAATGTATTAGGTATAATAAAATTATATAAAATAAATTATGCGGCGTAAAAATAAATTCTTTGAATCTTATGCTTATGCTGATCTAAGGTATTTTGGAGATGTTTCCAGAATATTGTTAAAAAATACACGAATCGGGGGTGTCGATCTTGAATTTCAAATTTATGGGCGTTCGTGGACTTTCAGACAAAAAACTCTTCGTTCGAAGGTCGATCGACATTCAAACGAGACCAAATTTGAACCGATGATACTTTGTAGTGTCTTAATCGAATCTGTACGGTTGGATTCGCAAAAAAATTGTCGCCTACAACATTATCCAACCGTATTTCACTTGGCGACTAGCTATTTAGCGCTAAATGCCGTCGCTAAAATAGGGGACGAACCCATCGTCTTTGCCGTCGCCATTTCACATGGCGACGAGCTATTTAGCGTCGGCATTTAGCGACGGCTCGTGTCGGACGGAGTCGGCTCTATGCCGACGCTAAACAGAATTATCCTTGTAGTGAATAATTGAAACTGGTTAAATAATGGGATGTTGAGTTTTAAGTTAGATAAAAATTATTTCAAAGCTTATTTAATTTCTATTGATAAGAATAAAGATAATGAAAATTTTAAATTGGTTTTAAAAGTGATTTAACTAATTTTGAAATTCACTTGTTTTAATTAACAAGTGAAAATAGCCTTTCGGGGCACGGTCTCGGATTTCGACGAAATCAGTTTTATTGGATCCGTAATAGTGTATTATTATCGGATTTCAAATTTCGTGGCGATTGGAAATACTGTTTGGTCGTACGGGATAGAAACGCATTGACATTAATATTGAAAATTTAATATTATAATTGGGTTCAAAAAGCTATCTTCTGCATACGATCGAATTAGGCCTCGAAACTTATTCCATTGCATTTGAAATAGGGGTATAACATTAGGAACGCCAAGCGGCACGCTTTAATCGGGGTTCAGAATAAATATCTATATATTTTGGAATTATATATATGTGTGTGTAATTTGATTTGAATTCCCAAAAGTATCTTTCTTCACATCAACTGACCTACGAGCCACTCCCCCACCTGTTCAAATCGTACCCACCGTTTTCAGTTTTCCCCCACTCTCCTTTTTATACCCAACCAGTGAAAGAAGAGGGAAAAAAAATGGAAACTAAAAATTTAAAGTCACATGATTCGACAAACTAAAAATCCAAAACGAATTTCTTTGATTTTGCTAAATCAAGTTCTTCAATTTGATATGGGTTTGGGAAGTTGCAATCATTTTTCTTGAGGGGATCGAAGAGTAGCAGTGAAGCTTCTTATTGAAATAGCAACTAAGGTAGACAACCGATCAAACTATGGGTGATGGGAGGCCGTATGGATGGGTGGAATGGAATCGTGGCGATGGTGTGCACCACTGGTCAAGTTATGGCGGTGGACGGCTATCGTTTGGTGTTCGCGACGTCGTGGGTTGAGGAGCGAAGGTGTTAGGTCGCGGATTAAAGGAGGATGCTGGAGGAAATTCTGAAGCCATGGGCAAGTTTGTGATGATGAGCAGAGGTGTTTGGCGGTAGTTGGAGGTTGGATAAATGGCCGGAGGTGAATTCGACTGTTGGAAGGATTTCACGGTAGCAGGTCGATCGAAGATTTGGTCGTTCGAGTGGGAAAAGTTAGGGTCCATCGAAAAGCTCGGGTAGAGAGGATGTTGCTGGCGCCATCTGTTCGGCATGCGACGGTCATTCGAGGAGTGTCGATGACACAAGGATGTGCACAATTGGGTTGAAGTTTAGCGTGCATATGGGAAGAAGGTGAAATATTGGGGAGGAGTTTGTGAAGGGTAAGTATCTGTTAATAAGGTGTAATCAGTGGATATAATATTATTCAAATTGTTAAACCTTATAAAATGTATATCATCTTCATACGATATCCAAATTTAACGCGACGAGTTGCGTTGGGTTCGTACCAGTGAATTTTACGTTATGGAATTGGATTGGAACCTATTAGAGTTGGTCAGAATTTGGGTTAATATTAAACACATGTTTAATTTTAGTTCCAAACTGGAATGCCTTCGTGACAACAGAAAATAAAGGTGAGTAAATCTCACTCATTTTGGATTACTGGATTTAATTTATAATAATTAAAATTTATTATTGGATGATTAGTTGAATTGATATATTATTATCAGTTGAATATTATATTATACATAGTAGTGTGTATGTGTGTGTGTGTATTAGTAATTGGGTATATTCCCATCGATTGGAGCGGATGAGTTACTATGTGTCCCGCATAATAGCGGATGATCCTATATTAACGCGATATTCCGCTTCGAAGCGGGATTGATATTTTATGATATATAATATCTGTGATTGTAGGGAAACAGGTTGGAGGATCCAACTGGATTCCTCAAAAAAAATTATTTTAAATTCGTATATCGTGATATATGATGTGTTTGAATAATCTGTGATGGATTTGATATGATTTGTCTTATTAGATGCTATAGTAGCATTGACCTTAATTTTGGTATTATTAATTACCATAAATACTATTTTTGAAGTTAAAAGGAACTTCCACGGCAATTTTGGAAATAATAATATTTATATTGAATTTAGATTATTTTAGAGGGAAGAAGTTGAATTAAACAAAAGAATGATTTTGGAATACTATAAGTGATATTTTGAGTTTTAAAAAGAAATTAAAAAAAATTTTGAAATAATTGTTAGGAACTGAGATGTTGGTTTTGATGACAATAACATTTTTAACTTATCTTATTATAAAATATACACTAACACTGTTGTTTAGATAGATATGAATATGCAGGATATATGGATATATATATAGGTATTAATTACTGAAGAATGATTAGTATAAAGACTCAAGACTCAAGATTGAAGACTCTAGAGTATCAAGATCAAGATTTCAAGATATGTGTCTAGTTTTCGTTAAAACTTCATAATAGCACCGAAATCTTCATTTCGAATTTAATTTGGGGTGGAACCCATTTCTATCTTCTTAGTGGCTTACAAACCCACGACAAGTAGCTTACAAACCTATGACAAGTGGCTTACAAAACCACGAACATCCTAGTTTTGTACAAGTTTCTGAGTCCTGAAGTGATGAGATATTTTGCAGGAAGAAGCTTGTAAAACTACTTCAAAATGGTTTTTTAAAACGATTTTCAAAACTGCTTTTCAAAATATTTTAGCCGTAAAATTATTCTTTTCAAATGATTTTCAAAAAGATATTTTAGCCTTAATATATTATTTGTTTTTGTTATAAAATAAATTCTTGTTTTAAACTTCATTTTCAAAACAAATTTTACATTGTTTATAACTAGGGATGTCGACATCATGGGATACCCCATGTCGACATGGTAACCGTTGAATTCAAAAGTTTCAATTTTCAAATGAAGTGTCTATTCGTTCAAATCTCTTCACGAATGGTTATGACCGTTGGTGCTTTATATATAGCCTTCACAAACTAATTTTTTAACTAACTAATTTCTTATTTTCTCCACTCCTTCACAAATCCATATTCTAAAATTTTCATATTTTGAAGATCGTGCCGAAATTCTGCCGAATTTTCAAGTGAATCAAATTAGAATATCATTCTTGTTCGATTCTCTGTCCTTTCTCGAAGATCAAAGTGCTATTCGGAGTTATAGGATTAGTTTGTAATCAAAAGTTTATTGAGTCTCTCTGTAAGGTGTGGTTGTGCTTGGAAATCAATTGGGTGATCTTATGTCCCGTAAATCAAGAGAGTTTGCCCCCGGACTTGTGAGACAGGAGGGTACCTCAAGGCCTTTAGAAATTGAGGATTGTAATCTCGACATTGGTATATAAAAATCTGTATGAGGTGTTTGCCTTGGTACAGGACTGGACGTAGGGTAAATCCAAACCAGTATAAAATCCGGTATTTTCTTTCCTTTACTGCTTTTTATTTACTTTCTGCATCTGTGTTTGATTTTGTGATTGTTCTGTGATTAAGTTTTTCATTTGTTTATATCATAATTTTTAAATTAGTCCATATAAGTCTTAGAATCCATTAAACACTATTCACCTCCTCTAGTATTAATTAGCCTTAAGATTCTTAATCCGCTGTCTCTTTCAATTGGTATCGGAGCAAAGTTTTCATAGTTTTCATAATCTGAAACTTGAAAATTGTTTTAATGGCCACCAACACAGGTAATGTCAACTCTGGCACTAAATTTGTTATCCCTAACACTAGTTCATTTGTAGAAGGCCAGTCTACTATCAGGCCACCATTTTTCAATGGCAATAATTACGCTTATAGGGCATGTAGAATGAAAATTTATTTACAATCAGTAGGATTAGACACTTGAAATATCACACAAACTGAGTATGTTGAACCAACTACCAGTTTTGCCCAATGAATTGCTGAGCAAAAGGGTTTGCACAAAATAACTCAAAGGCCATGAATATATTATTTTGTTTACTAGATAGGAATGAGTTTAATAGAGTGTCTGTTTGTAAGTCTGCATTTGAAATCTGGAAAACTTTGCAAGTTACTCATAAAGGAATAAGCAAAGTTAAACAGACTAAAATTTCCATATTAACTAATCAGTTTCAATTGCTTAAAAATAGGCAAATGAGTCTATTTTCGACATGTATTATCGATTTCAAGAAATTGTTCATTCACTAATTGCACTGGGAAAAAGCTTTTCGGAGGAAGACCAAGTAAGAAAATTCTAAATTCACTCACTACAAAATGGGATCAAAAGACAATTGCAATTGAAGAAGAAAATGATAGGAGTCTAATGAAAATAGAAGAATTGATTGGGAATCTGATGTGTTATGAAGTTCAACTACAATGAAGAAGAGAAAACAAGACTACAGAAAAGAAGTCATTAGCGTTCAATGCAACAACTAAAGATTCGGAACCAGACAGTGATGAGGAGATTGCTTTCATGACAAGAAACTTCCGAAAATTCCTAAAATATAGAAAAATGAATAATTACAAAAGAAATGATCGAAGGAATTCTAGAAATAATACGGAGAATGTCAACAACGATAGATGCTACAATTGCAATAAAGTCGGGAATCATAGAAAAGATTGTCCGTATACAGATAAATAATTGTTCCCTCCAAACAATGAATCATTAAGGAAAAGAAAGAAAGCATACACAACAACTCTTGATGATTCAGACGCATCATCCAGTGACGATGAAAAGAAAACGGGTAATTCAAATCTGTGTTTCAGTGCTATTCATGAATCAGATGATGATGGGAGTATGGATCTAAAAATAGGTATGCATTTACATTATTTTTAATTTGTCTTGTTTAATGGATGCTTGTTTATTTGCTTGATTCTTTTTAAATTCCTTGAATTTTAAATTCAAATTTATCCCTTGAAATTTGAATTTTAAATTCAAAAATAATATTATTTTAATAATATTTCAAATATTAAACTATTAATATTTAAGTATTATTATATTTAATGTTATCACAGGAATTATATAATTAGAATATAGGATATAATATATTCATTTATTAGAAATTAGGAATATAAACTTGTCCTTTGATTCAATAGGCACATGTCGACATACCCGGATACCTAATGTCGACATGCTCCTCAGAATTTGATTTCAAAATTTGAATTCAAACTTTTGAGTTTCCCTCCAGCTTTTCACCAACTTCAATGCTCTAGAAAGATGCCTCTTGATCAGAGAACGTGTCCATAGAATCTCTATTTAATTCACTCTCTTTATCATTATTTTCACTTTTATTTTAAATTTCTTCATTATCTTCAACTCCTCTCAAACTTCTTCAACGGCCTCTTCAAGCACTCCTAACACCATTAGACTTCCAAAATCTGTCAAAAACTTTCTTTTTAATGACCCGGAAGCTTTCAAAGCTTGCATCAACTATGTAAACTTTGGTAAAATTCATATGGGAAAATTTGCTATTTTTGAAGATTTTCCTTCTTATGAAATCAAAAACCTTTTTCAACAATGTTCTATTCTTAGTTTCACAAAATGATTTTGTATGTTATCCAAATCTTGTTAAGATGTTTTATGCGAATTTGAATCGTGGTTTTTATGATGGACAAGATGGACAAATTTTGAGTAGTGCTAAATGAACACAAATTGTTTTGGATTATGAAATTTTGGAAAATATTTTGGGATGCATGCATACCGGAATGAATCTCTTTGAATTTAAAATAAATGAAATTGATCGAGAGACATTTCATCACATCTTTGAAGGAGATGACAATTTTGAATTCAAAAATCGTTATTTTCATCCAAAAGCAAGAATTGTTAACCTTCTTATTCAACACACTCTTATACCAAGATCGGAAAACTACAACAACTCGACTTTGAAAGTTTGCAGAGCTCTTTTTACAATTTTTAAAAATTATGATATTAATTGGGCTCAAGTTATTTTGGATGAGCTAAGGCCCAAGAATTTTACTATGGGTGAAAACACATTATATCATGGAATTTATTTCACTCGGATTTTTAATTACTTTGGAGTTGAGAAGAATTTATAAGTAGAAAAGTGTTCAACCAAGAAAACATTTCCCTTATGCAAATTCCATTAGTGTTTCAACCATACGAAACGCTTAGGGAAAAAGAAGAAAGGCTTGCTCATGAAGAGATGGAAGAAATAGAGGAAGAAGAAGAAGAGGAAGAGGAAAGAATGGAAATTGAAGAAGAAGAAGAGGAAGATCAATAAACTTCCTTAGAAAGTATTGAATATCCTAATAATCTCGCTAATCCATTCAATAAGACCATTCTCAATAATCAAAGAATTTTAGTGGAAAATCAAAAGACACGTAAAAGATCAATGAGTAGGTAAATGGATAAGATTTCCACTAAAATCGACAAGTTCTTCGGTAAAATTATTAGAAAGCTTGGACTATCATCTTCTTCATCTTCATCTAATTAGTTTTAGTTCATGTTATCATAGTTCTTTCTTTGTATTTTCTTTATTTTAGTTAATATTATATTATCTTATGTAATGTTGACTAGAATCATTAATGAAATCTTTCATTTCCTGTGTAACAACCCGCATATTTATCGATTTTATATTTAAATATTTTATCGTTAGTCGAATTTTAGTCCGAAAAGCTACTTTTTGCATACGGTCGAATTAGGACTCGCGACCACTCCCATTGAGTTTAAAATGCCGTTTGCGACCTTTTTGAGTATAAGCTTCGATATGTTTGGGGAAAGTTGATTTTTGCCACTCTTTCACTTAGGGCTTTGGTTTGGGCTGAGCCCATTAACCCCACTTATGTATTCAGTCCCAACACTCTCCACTTACCTTCATTTCATTTCTAATTCCTAACCCTTCAAGCTTTCGCAACAATGGTGGAGAAGAGTGGAAATTAAAACTCCAAGCCCTAGTTCCATAGCAAAATCCAAGTTCTTGCTCCAAAATCTAAGAAGAACGCATTGGTAAGCTTCTCTTCTTCTTCTCCAACTTATTCTCTTACCAATTTCAGAAATTCCTAAACCTAATTTTGGGAATGTTCTTGTTTTTGAGCTTAGATTCAAGCTCAATTGGGTTGTGTTGAAGAGAGGTTGATTCTCCATTTGCTTTCAAGCTTCTTCTTGTTCGATTTTGTGAAAAGGTGAGATTTTTATCTCACATCTATGACTATAATTATCTTTGGTTGTTGGGTATGAATTCCTAACACTTCTTCATGTGCATTTGCTCTTGATTTGGATTGGTTTTGTGAATATTCCATTTTTTGGGTTTTTTAAGTCAAATTTGTGTGAAATCCTTTTATGGATGTTTGATCATGCTTTTGGTGATGCATCGAGGAGCATATAGGGCCGGGTTGCCGATTGGCATAAACCCTTAGAGCCAATGTTCGTCCGGTTGCATTTTGGAAGAGTTTGCTCTTCATTTGAATAGGCTGAAAAACATCCCAGGCGTGATTCAGTCGACTGAATCTTCTGTTCAGTCGACTGAACCTGGAACCCGAAAGTTTCCAGGCATGATTCAGTCGACTGAATCCTCTGTTCAGTCGACTGAAAACTGGAAACAGAAAGTTTCCTGAACCTGGAAAATTTCCAGGCACAGGGTCAGTCGACTGAGAACTCTGTTCAGTCGACTGAACCTGCTGTTTGAGTCCATTTTGCCTTTTTGGATTGAATTTTCAATTTAAATCGATTCGTGATGATCCTATTTGTTGTTATCATTTATTATGACCTTGATGACTCCTTTTTAGGGATTTTTGAATATCCATTTCGATGGATTCTTTATCGGTTTCTTTGGATTTCATTCACATCTTCGTATGTGAATTTTAGTGATTGATTGTTCCTACAATCTTCTTTGTGATTTGTCACTTTAAAAATATAAAGGTTTTCTATACTAGTAGTAAATATCAAAACTCTTTCTTCAAATGATTTCAACACTATTTTATTACAAAGCTCGTTTTCTTAAACCGTTTTCTAACCTATTAGTATATACAAGCCTTTATCTCACTCGTATGAGAAATCTAATTAAACGACTTAGTAAAACGAGTGGTATGAAACGCTTGCGTTTACTTCGTCGGTTAATTCTTGGACTTGTTCGATTGAATCTCTTGTGACAATTTTCTTGTGGAGATCTACAATTTGTTCATAAATATTTAAGTTAAGCTAATGGTTATGGGACATGAAGCTAAGCTCGTATATTTACTAGCTTACTGTAATTGACACTTCTCTTTGATCATGACGATCATTTTATGGTTTAGACTAGCAATGTGCGATGTCTCTTTGTCTATGTGGAGGAATGTTCCTCATTTTATTGAGCTTCGTCTCATTTCTTTCTTGGGTCGTACCTATCTAGGTGCGTCGATGTTTGTTTACACATGGGTCGTACCTTTCTAGGTGCGTCGATGTTTATTTATGCATGGGGTGTACCTTTCTAGGTGCATCGATGTTGTTTACTTCGTGGAGCAATCGGCTCAATAAGTCGGAACATGGGGCGTATCTTTCTAGGTGCGTCGATGTTCGACTATGCATAGGGCGTGTCTTCCTAGGTGCGTCGATGTTCGTCTATGCATGGGGCGTGTCTTTCTAGGTGCATCGATGTTTATTTACTTCGTGGAGCAATCGGCTCAATAAGTCGGGACATGGGGTGTATCTTTCTAGGTGCGTCGATGTTCGTCTATTCATGGGGCGTGTCTTTCTAGGTGCGTCGATGTTCGACTTAGCATGGGGTGTACCTTTCTAGGTGCATCGATGTTAGACATTACATGGGGTGTATCTTTTTAGATGCATCGATGTTTATTTATGCATGGGATGTATCTTTCTAGGTGCATCGATGTTTATTTATGCATGGGGCGTATCTATCTAGGTGCGTCGATGCTAGAGCATGGGGCATATCTTTCTAGGTGTGTCGATGTTCGACTGTACATGGGGCGTGTCTTTCTAGGTACGTCGATGTCCAGTTTGTGGGATTGGCCATCCTTTTTATTGTGATTTGGTTCATCGGATGTCCCGCTGTACGACTTCGTTGTTCCTTTTTATTGTGATTTCTGGATTTCGTGTGTTGATTTCTGAAATTTGTGTTTCACCAACTTTTACGATGGGCATTGATATATATGTCATTTATTGTGGCTTGGTGAATGAAATTAGGAGTATGACATTCCTTTTTATCTTGAGTAGATTATTGTGATATTGATTAATCTCTTGTTGATTTTCAATTACTTATTATCACAGCTTGGCATTGTGATTATTATGTGTTTAGTCATATCTCCTATTCTATATCATGTTATTTGATATTTATAGTTAGACTGATCCGTTTATTATTTTCTTATAAATAATACTCGGGTCAGACCGAGATGTTGCAGGTGCTTCGACTTGACTTCTCTCCGGGGATCCATTACTCTGACCTTTTGCTTACTACTTAGATTAGTAGTTTTTGTTGTATACATTTGAGATACAGACTCCATAATGTATACTTATTCTTTTGTGTAGTTCATGTAACTATTCTTTTGTGATATTGTGGATCTTTTTAGACCACTACTCTGATGAACACTTTCATGTGTTATATTCATATCTATTTCCGCCTTTGTGATATGAATTGTCTGTGACTGATTTATGTTATGTTTACTTCTATATTTGTTTTCGAAGATATTATAGCCACTGTGTAGTAGCTTTGACTTTGTGTCGGCATGTCGGATTTCCACTTGAAAAGAATTGCATGCTATACTATCTGACATATCGATGCTCGCACAAAGCAATTACACGGATGGTCGCTCCTCAACAGCCTTATTCTCCGTGCTAGTTGACAGCATTCACCGTAATGTTCTTGGCTAGCGTGGGTATAGAGGTGGGGCGTCACATCCTGTTATTCAACTTCACTTTTCTCTGTAATTGCTTGTTTTTATATTATACAAATTTTAGTTGAATAGATTTGTTCATAATTTTCAAGACAAAGCAAATTGCCACTTTAAGCAGAGGCATGTCGACATCTACCATCCCCCTATGTCGACATACAACAGGTAGAAAATAGTTACTCTTTCAAATTTTAATTTCATGTAACTAACTTGTATCTATTCACTTTAAACGACTTTCTACCCCTATTTATACATATTTCTTCCAGAATAAATTATCAAACTTCATTTCTAATCACTCCCTTTCATAGTTCTTCCTATTTCTTGAATTATGGCTTCTCCAGTTAAGAATCTAACTGATAATCTTGAAGAAACTCCCACTTCTTTCAAGAGTATTCTTACATTCATACTTCGTAATCAGCGCCACCTAGAATTGAGTCAAATGCAGATGATCAATGATCAAGGAGCAAGAGAGATATTTCGATGCCCTTCGTTGGATGATCTCAGCCCTTAATAAGGATGATCTCGAAGGAAATCCACCAGTCACTCTCGACAAAGATAAAGAAGAATGGGATGCCATCAAAGCAGACCTTATCTTTGGAGAAGATGGATGGGTGGAAGTACCAAGGACTATCTAGTCATTCTATATGTTATTTGTTTGATTTGATTGGTGTGTTTTAAATGACTTGACTTATTTAAAAACATTTGGTATGGTTTATATATATGATTGGATTGAATAATCACTATAAATATGATTGGATGATGATTGATTTACTTCTGAATTACACTTACGACTGCACTTAGCACTTATTACACTTATATATGGATTACTCTATTATGGTTGATTATCTTATATCAAGTTTAGGGAATTTTTTAGTAAGGAGTTTTTATTGATGACAAAGGGGGAGAAGTTATAATAAAATAATAGTTGGCTTGGAGTAAGGGGGAGTTATGATTAGAGTAAGGAGGATTCATGGAGTAAGGGGATGTTATGAAAGGAGTTATGGTATGGTAAATATATTTTATAAATACAGGTTGTCATCATAAAAAAGGGGGAGATTGTTAGGAACTGAGATGTTGGTTTTGATGACAACAACCTTTTTAACTTATCTTATTATAAAATATATACTAACACTGTTGTCTAGATAGATATGAATATGTAGGATATATGTATATATATGTATGTATGTATGCAGGTATTGATTACTGAAAACTGATCAGTATAACGACTCAAGACTCAAGATTAAAGATTCTAGAGTATCAAGATCAAGCTTTCAAGATATGTGTCTAGTTTTTGTTAAAACTTCATAATAGCATGGAAATCTTCATTCCAAATTTCATTTGGAATGGAACCCATTTCTACCTTCTTAGTGGCTTACAAACCCATGACAAGTAGCTTACAAACCTACGATAAGTGGCTTACAAACTCACGAACATCCTAGTTTTTTACAAGTTCTCGAGTCCTGATGTGATGAGATATTCTGCAGGAAGAAGCTTGCAAAACTACTTCAAAATGTTTTTTCAAAATGATTTTCAATACTGCTTTTCAAAATATTTTAGCCTTAAAATTATCATTTTCAAATGATTTTCAAAAATACGTTTTAGCCTTAATATATTATTTGTTTTTGTTTTAAAATAAACTCTTGATTTAAATTTCATTTTCAAAACAAATTTTACATTGTTTTTTAACTAGGGATGTCAACATCATGGGATACCCCATATCGACATGGTGGCCGTTGAATTCAAAAGTATCAATTTTCAAAAGAAATGTCTACCCGTTTAAATCTCTTCACGAATGGTTATGACCGTTGGTGCTTTATAAATAGCTTTCACAAACGAATTTTTTAACTAACTAATTTTTTATTTTCTTCACTCCTTATCCACAAATCCATATTCTAAAATTTTCATATTTTCCAGATTGTGTCAAAATTCTGCCAAATTCTTAAGTGAATCAAATTAGAATATCATTCTTGTTTGATTCTCTATCCTCTCTCGAAGATCAAAGTGCTATTCAGAGTTATAGAATCAATATATAATTAAAAGTTTATCGAGTCTCTTTATAAGGTGCGGTTGTGCTTGGAAATCAATTGGGTGATCTCGTGTCCCATAAATCAAGAGAGTTTGCCCCAGACTCGTGAGACAGGAGAGTACCTCAAGTCCTTTAGAAATTGAAGATTGTAATCTTGACATTGGTATAATAAGAATCTGTATGATATGTTTGCCTTGGTACCGAACTGGATGTAAGGTAACTCCAAACCAGTATAAAATCCGACGTGTTCTTTCCTTTACTGCTTTTTATTTACTTTCTGTATCTGTGTTTGATTCTTTGATTGTTCTGTGATTAAGTTTTGCATTTGTTTATATCATAATTTTTTAATTAGTTCATATAAGTCTTAGAATCTATTAAACACTATTCACCCCGCCTTTAGTGTTAATTAGCCTTAAGATTCTTAATCTGCTGTCCCTTTCAATAATAAGTGTTTCCGGGAAGATCTTGGATTATTTTTAAAAAAAACTTATTGTATAAAATCAATGACCTGATTTTGACTTTTACTTAAAAATTTCCTAAGGGATTTTAAATAGAAATTTATGAAGTGATGGATAAAGTATGTGTATAATGAATTTTAAGTGATATTTATGAAAATATGAAAAAGAAGTTGAACTCGAGATTTAAAATAGTTTAGCATAAATAATGGGATTTATAGAGGGATGGATTTATAAATGAAATTTTATAAATAAGAATATTTTATTAAACAAGTGGAACTCGAATGAGTCGTTCTCTTTATTAAACTAGTCCCAAGCACCTTATTAACAAAACAATACGTTAAACTTAGAATTCAAAAATGTGCAAATTGTATATCAAGATAAGTTTGAAATATTCACAATTGAAGGAACAGAAGGTCAAATTAAGTAGTGATGCAAAGTTAAGATAAGTTGAAATAAATCTACTTAGTGGTCAATCATTTCGGTGCTATTCCAAAGTTGTTATCATTGTGTTTTGGTTAGGCTTCATAACATTCGACGATGTTGCTTCTAAGATAATTACCATATTGTTTGATCTAGCCAATGCTCTTTATATACCCTAAACCTTCTTCTTTATTAGTGAGAGTGTTATGCGGTCAAAGCCTCGGTAAAGCGTTTAACACACTTCAACCGTCATGCTTTTTCAATTTAGCGCTAACTAAATTGGATCCACCTAAAATCACGCTATTTTACGCTATGTCCATTAAATTAGGGGTTTCAAGCATCTGTTTTAGCAACTTTAGTGTAAAAATGTTAATTTCACAAGTTCATTTATAAACAAAATCAACAAATTTAGGTTAGAGATTTATGTTCAAGTTCTAAGCACTAAACATAAATTAGAACTATATTCTATTCACTAAATCTGAACCACATAAATCATGATATTCTTTTATTTAGTTATACAAGAGTGGATGATGTTTCTTGTTCCTACACAAATGAGGTTGGAATGTGAATAAATCAACTTTAGGGATTCAGTTTTATCTCCAATATAGATTTTTACACCTCCATTTTATTTCGATATGTCTCCGCAATTCCTTTTGCACCTTTATCGCTATAATACTACTAACCGCTTTAGCTGTACAGTGAGAGAGTGAATCCATGATTATCCTTATGTAATTAATCCCTTATTCCTGGGGTCAAAATGAATTAGGGCTTTTAAATGAAATCAAGTCTTTGGCGAAATTGATCGTGCAATTATAGATTAATCTATGCACTTTAATACCTATAATTATTTGTAATCGCCATATACTCTCTGATTTGACATTCTTCTATACCTGTTTTTTCTATTGTATTACCTCTTTGTTTTAACATCACGTCCTTTTGTTCTTATGATCGTTAGTTTTCAATTTCTAAACTTTCCATAGTGTTGTGACCGTTCTACGGCATCTCTGCATCATCTATAGAAATCCAATGATCTCAAATGTGATACGTTGATTTTGAATTCAAATCTCTCTCTTTATACCAACTTTTCTACTCTTAATTTCCTTCGAAACTATTTGATCTCTGATCACTCCATGTGCAACCGCTCTATAGTTGGAATTCTTAAGATTTAACATGTATTATATTTATAAGCAAAATAAAATACAAATATGTTCACTCAACGTTTCCTAATTTTTTAAGATCGACTAACATATGCTCTGATACTAAATGTAACGATCCACACCTCAGTGGACCTAAATTTTCGCTAAATTGAAAACCCAAGTCCATCAAAGTAAGGATTATTGGTTTGGTATCCTACAAATCAAAGAATCCATACTTGAGTGGACTTAGGTTTTCGATTTAGTGAAAATTCAGACCCAATGACGTGTGGGTCATTACAAGTGCCGATTGTGCTGGCAAGTTCTATTTGGAGCTGATATGTAGAGTGTAACAAGGGTGGTTCTACCAATGGTGTGTGATAAAGGGGATTTGAAGGAAGATCTCGGCATGTGTTCCATTAGTAGACTTTTACCAATCCATACTCGAGTGGACTTAGGTTTTCGATTTAGTGAAAATTCAGACCGATTGAGGCGTGGGTCATTACAAGTGCCGATTATGCTGGCAAGTTCTATTTGGAGGTGATACGTAGAGTGTAACAAGGGTGGTTCTACCAATGGTATGTGATAAAGGGGATTTGAAGGAAGATCTTGGCATGTGTTCCATTAGTAAACTTTTACCAAGTAGGGATGCTGATCAATAAGAGGCTGTTGGTGGCACATGAAGTTAGTGTTGTCAGAAGAATCAATCTGACCTTTACTAAGTAGGGATGATCACTAATGAGAGGATGTTGATGGCATAATAAGTTAGTGTCATCAATTATATGGAAATTATGGTAAGTTAGCGAGTTATGATCATATAACCAATCACAGTGAGAATTAGAGATGCTTTGATATATGTTTTGGTTGTCTTTGTTGATGCTAGATATTAGCGAGTATAATACCTTTACATCCTCGTTCGTAATGAGATATTACAGTATGACCTAACCTATGTTGATAGTTTAGCATTATATTTTATATGCACTGGCTAGCTGGATTCAAAAGCATGTGAGGTATCATTTCTCATACCATACAACTCTTACTTTATGATATATATCACATTTTGTATCTATAATTTTAGGCTATAAATCATTCGTACTGAACTGTTATTTAACTCGATGTTATTCGTATATGTGTTTTCTTATAAATCTCAGGTCTCTTTATGAGTAGACTGAGGGACAAGTATGATTATACCACACGGAGTTATATAGATGATGAACATGAGTCTTGCGCTTTTTTATACTATTATTTAAAGCTACTACTTGCTTTATGATGTGTTGACTTATACCTGTTTTGATGTATGGTCTTATGAACCACATTGTACTATGATGTTGGTTTGGTATGGTTGGTCTAGGTTCTTTTGATCAAACTGTTATGTCACATGTGATATATTTATGTTATATTACACTTTATTAATAAAATGTGAAATATAGGATAGGTGTTGGTTTCGTCCGTCTTACCGATAATGCACCCTCCATCAGCTACAAAAGATGATCTTTTATATGAATAGAAAAGGTAGAGGTGGTGTCACAACGATCCAGACCAACTTAATTAAATATGTTTCATTTAACCCCAATCATAGATCTGGATAATAAATAAACCAACAACGCTTATGTAGATGAAGGAAAAAAAATCCAAAAATCACTTTAACACTTTTTAAAACGGACCTGAATTCCCATCAATTGATCGATGATCGAGGAAATTAATTTTATGCTTCTTCCAATAAGCTCTTAATCGATCAATTGATCAATGTTAATACTTTTTTTTGTAGAACAAACGATAGATTGATAGCTCTACCTTCTTTCAATTATCATTTCGATCATAACTTCCCATCGTGATTTCTTATTTATTAATCGTTTTTCACCGTATGGTACAGTTAGTCTCCTCTTCAATTGCGTAAATTCTACGAATTCTATAGTAGCATAGACAAACTTCCATAGATTCAAATCCTAAATACATTTGGTGTCTACTTTATACGATTTTACGCTCACAAAGGCGAGAAGGTGGATCGTCCTACTGTGTGGATTTGTGTTCCCGAGGAAAAAATAAAGGCTTGAATCAACTTCATTTGTTCTTTCTCTTTTTTTTTATGACATGCTAAATGGTTTAACCAAATGAACAGATGTGAAGGCTACTAAACCGAATCCAAGGAAGAACCTTGATCGAGGACTTCCAAATGGAACGTAAGCCTAACTTATACCGACAAATAAGCAACCCCCAATGAATATGGAAGGTGAAGTGATGCTATATCAAATGTCGGTAATACTATCGATAAAAGAACGCTTTCTCGTGCTTTCAAACATGTTGAACTTCAAAAATTCCAACATGGTAAGTAGCAGCCGGGTATCTTTGTTATTTTTTCAATTAATATAACAAATGTGATAAATAAAGCATAAACATGAGTTAAATGTCCTTAACTGTTATATCATGTGTAGCGTTATAACATGTGGACCATAAAACTAGCTGAAATCCACAAAATATGGTAATCAATTTTCAGGAAAGTGATAAAAGTGTAACCTACAACCTTCTTGGTAATTTGTTTCTATCCCCGAAGTCCTACTCCGTTGTATTTTTGGTCAAAAACGATTAGTAATTATTGTAAATGAACAATGAAAGATAATAATTGACCTTTTCTAAAGTTTGTATTAGATAACACTAATTATATTCAAACGGCTCTATAACTAATGTGTGCACTTACAATGGTGTTTTAAAACCCTACCGTTTTAAAGCACAGACTCAAGCTCAATTACAATAATCAAAACTCGAGTTCTGCTTGAATTCACGGTGTATTTTAAAACCAATACTTGAGCTCGATCCGTTGGACTTTTCAAACCCATTAGTTCATATTTTAAAACCAATACTTGAGCTCGATCCGTTGGACTTTTCAAACCCATTAGTTCATACTCATATATCGGACCCATGATATTTATATTAAAATCAAGCTTGTTATAATTGTAAAATTTATACATAGAAAATGTTAACATACAAATTAAAAAATGTTATCATACAAATAACAAATTGATGATAATGAAAGTAAACAAAAATATCTACTTGTGAAAACAAACAAAAACACAAAATGGTAAGCAAATAAATGTTTATGTTTTATTATTACAGAAAACTAACAATTGAATCGGACCTTTGGGTTATGATAAAACTGTAACCGACCCAAATAATGATCAGGTCGGACTGGGATACTTTAAGACAAAACTCATTCCCGACAGGCTTGGACTGGACTCAAAACTCGTGTCACTGATCGACCTGATATTATACATCAAAACTTTGCCTAAAAAACATTAAATTTGTACATTCATACCAAAATTTGATCGCGAATGGTTCAACCGTGGTTTCTTTTTCATGACACCATAAGATAACGAAACGTCACTTAACGCAAAAACTAATTTTTAAATCAGAAATGAGCAAGGATGGGATAAGTCCCAACGAAGAATCGTGGATCCAAAACGACCAGTCGAGAAAGTACCATCAAAAGTCTCGAAAGCTATCATGATTCGCGCGCACCACCTTTGAAAATTATAACTTTCGATTTTACTTATCATCCAACTCATTTGCGCAGAGGGGTCCTATATATACGCAATTAATGAAAAAGATAGCGTTGCTTGTGAACTAAGAAACCAATAGCCAGAAACCTGCAAATCTCTTAATTATCAGTTCAATCAATCATCAATTCAAACAATTTCCCCCTCCCCCACATCACCAAGGTAGATCCACAAAATAACAAAATTAAAGTAAACATATATATAGATACAAGAGTAAATAAACAGGTTGCTTACTTACATATACACATATTAAAATCAAGATATCGAAAGCTTCTCCTAGGAAAGCCAAAAAATTACATGCAATATTTCAAATACATATAAGCCTTAATCTTCAGCAGCGGTTGAGAATCAAAAATCATATATGTACAACACAAAATGTCATCACCTCTTTCTCCCATATACTCCGTAGTTGACGTAGGTATTTACATGAGCAGATCAGAAACCCAGCCCACATCAGGCCCATTAGCGTCATTTTTATCGCAAACCCCGCTTTCTTTGCTGAGCCGTTCGTACATCCTCATCCGCAAAGCCCGGCCACTCTCAACCCTCTGATCAGTGCTGCATTCCTCATCAGCAAACCCGTTGAGATCGAACCCGCTAACGACGCGAGTGGGGGTTGGAGTGGAGGGGAGGCTGCAGAATCCACCGACACTGGTGGGGGACCCGAAGCAGGTGTTGGAGTACTTGCGGGCGATGTGGAGTTTGCGGAGGCTTTCGAGGAGGGAGCTCGGGGATGCGGGTGGGGAGCGGCGGGCTGGGGATCCGTCGTAAGAATCCATGGTAGTGGAGGCCGAGGCTGCGGGCGTAAGGACCCGGAGCTGATCGGGCGTGTGGGCAAAGAAGCAGACCCGGCGGCGGCAGCCCGTTCCGTCTTTGCATGGCTGGGTACGGTAACGGGCCGGGTGCAGCCAGCATTCGAATACACCATGCGCCATGTCACATGCATCTCCCCTTTTGCAGTTACCTGATTACGCATAGTATATATAGTGTAACATGTAAGTATTTGACATACAAGACACTAAAGACTGCTTTAATGATAAACCATTACAGACTACATGTATAACATGAACAAGTTGATAAAGTATAAGCCTGGTTATTAACCATGATTAAGAAACATGTATAATAAGTCTATACTTGATTACTGATGTATTATCTTGTTTCTTAAAGTTTAAAAAGCGCTCCTAACATCTTGTTTCTTGCATCTTAAAGACACTAGCATCTTCAACCATCAAACTAAATTTACGTTAGCTAGAAGGATTTTAATTCATTCAACTCTATAATGTAAGAATGAGATATTTGAAGGCTGTTTAACTAAAGGTCAGTAGTTTTGCCGTTTTAAGTGTGATTGTAAAAAAAATGACGAAAAAGCAAAAGGAAAAAAGGCGTAAAAAATTCTTAATTTCTAGTACGTATAAATAATTATTAGACGTCTATGACGAGATTGATTAAAGACGACAATTCTAATAAAAATATTATTATCAAATAAATAAATAATCCCAAATTACATGTATCAAAAATATATGTTAAAGTTGTTTATATTCACTCGCAGTATTTGAAACGAGAACAAATAACTGTATTTGATGACAAGACTAATAATTCATTCAAATATTTTATTGTACAAACAAAATATTTAAAAGCATAAAATTCAATCAAATTTAAAATTATACAGTTGGATGTCCGAACGACGTTACGCCTTTAGAAGAGTCTACGAATAATCCCAGAAATTAAGCATCAGACAAGATGGGTCTAGCAAGATATCACTCGCAATACTAATCTACAGTTCAAATAAATCAATGAATTACCGATGATACACTAATACGGTAATAATAATCGTCTGTTTGAACTTTGAACTTTGAAATACGTACATAATTTCTCGTTTTTGCAACCCTCAAAACTAGCAAATAATAACATACCAATAGGCCCTTGACATAGAAAATATTTAATGGCTGTTTAATCTATCCTTTTTTATTGATGAAAGAACAAATTAATTAAGCACTTCCTTACAAATATTGTTTTTTACACTTTTCACATCATAAAAGATACATGCTTAATAAACCTAAATAATGGCAACTTAACATCTACCAACTTAATGTCAAATTAAACTACTTCATCATTACAATTTAAACTATGAAGATTTAAACTATAACCACCCCATAAACACAAGTATCGATATATTACTCATGCATGCCACGAACAATGATTGAACTCGCTAAAGATCAACATGATAAAAAATAATAATCAAACACTGAATAATACCTTTACGAAAATCAGGACAAGCGGTGCCAGAATAATGATACTTCCTCGGATCTCTCCTCCTGGCCTTCTCACCTGGATGAGCAAAAGGGCAATCAGTCCAGTCATGGCTCCTCCCTCGAACGCACCTTCTAATTTTGAACTCGTACATCCTAAACTCATCGCACGAGTACGTTGCATCCGACGCAGAAAACTCGTCGTCAGACTCATCTTCGTTCTCATAAGCTCGCAGCACGTCTACGGGAGTCAAATCCTCGTACAACGGCGACCACGACGGTATATACACGGTTGGTTTTTGCTGCATCAACATTTTTGGGATATTTTTTTGTTTATTTTTGGTAGTGGTGTGCTAATTTTTGATATGGATGTGTATGGTTTTATACATAGAGACTTGTCTGAGGTTGGGTTTGGCTAACCGCGGTTAAGTTGACGGCGTTTGAGATTCATTAGTCGGCAGGCACGTTAACGGACTGGATATTAGCAGTTGATTTTGTCTGACGGGGCGACGAACGGTTGTGATTTGCTGACACGTGGTGAAAGGTTATTGATTTGACAGAGGTACTCAGAGGCGAGGTGGAAAGCTGGGAGCACGAGATCATTACACGTAGTGTGCGGAATTTCGCGTCAGATTTAATTGGTGATATGGGCAGTAAATATTGGTTAAGCTTCGTGTTTGATGTTGAGGAGTGCAGAGCCGATTGTGTTGGAGTAGAATAAGGTTAAGCCGTGGCGAAGGTTTGAAAGGCATTTTATCGTACAACATAGAGTATACTGACCGGCTGTTACGGTAGTTTATATGGAACATACGAACGGGAAATATGTGCTGAATTAAGTAGGAAATATAAAATTAGTAAACCAACGAATGGGTATTTACCTTCAGCTTAGGTTTTTCTCATTAACACCGAATTAGATCTCAAAATTGATCCAACCCATTTACTCTACTTATAAACGAGTTTGAGTCAATTCATTTATGAATATTATTAAATGAGTTATCGGTTGGGTTGACTCATTTTTAAAAGGGTTATAAACGGATAATCCGTTTACCAATTTATTAAAAACATTAAATTTTAATATAAATTTGAAAAACAAGAATTTTGAACGTACATTATAATTTTTCATGGAGACAGACAGTTGTACTTAGAAAATAATAAACTACCGCATCCCCATATTTAAATTTCGTCTAGCGCAGAAGCCGCTATTTTTTTTGTTCAGACTGCAATAACTCCTTCGTTCTAATCGGAATCAAGCGAGACTTCAACCCGATTAAGTTTCATCTAAATTACGGACAGTATGAAACACTTGAATACTTCATCGTGTGAACGCATACAGTAGTTCTTCACGGGGACTGACAGTTGTACTTAGAAAATTACAAGCTATCACATCCTCGTATTTGAACTCCGCCTAGTGTAGAAGCCGCTATTTTTTTGTTCGGACTGCAATAGCTCTTTCGTTCTAAATCGGAATCAAACGAGACTTTGACTGATTAACTTCAACCTAAATTACGGACAGTATGGAACACTCGGATACTTTAATGTGTGAACGCACACTGTAGTTCTCCAAGGGGACTGACAGTTGTACTTAGAAAATTACAGGCTACCACATCCCCATATTTGAACTCCGCATAGTGCAGAAGCCGCTGTTTTTTTGTTCGGACTGCAATAACTCCTTCGTTCTAACTTGGAATCAAGCGAGACTTTGACTGATTAACTTCCACCTAAATTACGGACAGTATGAAACACTCGGATACTTCATCGTATGAACGCACGTTGTAGTTCTCCATGGGGACAAGCGAGACTCCGACTGATTAACTTCCACCTAAATTACGCGCATATGGAACACTCGGATACTTCATCGTTTGAACGCACACTGTGGTTCTCCAAGAGGACTGACAATTTTACTTAGATAATAACAGGCTACCACATCTGCATATTGAACTCCTCCTGGTGCAGAAGCCGCTAATTTTTTCGCTCAAACTGCAATAACTCATTCGTTCTAACTCGAAATCAAGCGAGGCTCCGACCGGTTAACTCCCGCCTAAATTACGGACAGTATGGAACACTCGGATACTTTATCGTGTGAACGCACATTATAGTTCTTCAAGGGGAATGACAGTTGTACTTGAAAATAACATGCTAACACGTCCATGTATATGAACTACGCCTAGTGTAGAAGCCGCTATTTTTTTTTCAGACTGCAATAACTCTTTCGTCCTACCTTAGAATCAGACGGGACTTGTGACGCCCCACCTCTATACCCACGCTAGCCAAGGACACTACAGGGTAATGCCGTCAACTAGCGCGTAGAATAAGACTGTTGAGGAGCGACCATCCGTGTAATTGCTTTGTGCGAATACCGATATGCCAAATAAAAATATAACTTGCATTACAAGAGGGAATCCGACATACCGATGCAAACTCAAAGCTACTACACAGTGGCTATAATATCTTCGGAAACAAATATAGAAATAAGCATAATACAAATCAGTCACAGAAATTCATATCTCAAAGGCGGAAACAAATATGAATATTACACATGAAAGTGTATATCAGAGGAGTGGTCAAACAAGATCCACAGTATCACAAAAGAATAGTTACAAGTGCTACGCAAAAGAATAAGTATGCATCAATGAGTCTATATCTCAAATGTATACAACCAAAAGCTACTAATCTAAGTAGTTAGCCAAAAATCAGGATAATAATCCCAGATGAGAAGTCAAGCAGAAGCACTTGTAACATTTCGGTCTGACCAGAGTATTATTTAATAAGAAAATAATAAACGAATCAGTCTAACTATAAATATAAGATAAAATGATATAGAATAAGAGATATGACAAAAACGTATGATAACCATAAAGCCATACTATGATAAGTATGTAACTGAAAATCAACTAGAGATTAATCAATATCACAAGAATCTTCTCAAAGATCAAAAGAATGTCATACTCTTTAGTTTTATTCACCAAGTCACAAATATTGACATCATATCGATGCCAATCATAAAAGCTGGTGGATCATAAATTCTAGAAATCATCAATAGAAATCCAGAAATCACAAAAAGGGGGAGGCCTATCACAAAACGGGAGCATGAAAACTCACCAACACGTGTATCATAAACGGGACGCTATCCCATGGTCGCTAACCATAGAGCCGGTGCAACGACGTAGTACAATATCGGTACGCCCGAGGAACTTGAAACTCGAATAATTCCGAACAACGACGTAGTACAACGGTACGCCCGATGATCCAGATAAGCTGGTGCAACAACGTAGTACAAAGGTACGTCCGATGGACCGAACTCCATAAAAGAACATGGGTCGCTAGCCCACAAAAATTGGGTCGAAACTCCAAATAATACATAGGTCGTTAGCCTATAAAAGAAATGAGACGAAACTCAATAAAACGAGGTACAGTCCCCTACGAGGACAAAGAAACATAGCATATCGCTAGTCTAAATCACATTATGATCATCATCAATCATCAAGAAGTGTCAATTACACTAAGCTAGTAAATATATGAGCTTAGCTTCATGTCCCATTACCACTAGCTTAACTTAAATATTTACGAACAAATTGTAGATCTCCACTAGAAAATTGTCACAAGAGATTCAATCGAACAAGTCTAAGAATTAACCGACGAAGTAAACGCAAGCGTTTCATACCACTTGTTTTACTAAGTCGTTTAATTAGATTTCTCGTAGGAGTGAGATAAAGGTTTGTATATACTAATAGATTGGAAAAAGGTTTAAGAAACGAACTTTGTAATAAAATAGTGTTGAAATCGTTTTGATAAAAGAGTTTTGATATTTGCTACTAGTATTGAAACCTTTATATTTTTAAAGTTACAAATCACAAAAATGATTGTAGAAACAATCAATCACTAAAATTCACATACGAAGACGTGAATTAATTCCAAAGAAATCGATACCGAATCCATCAAGGTGGATGTTCCAAAAATCCCAAAGAAAATGTCATCAAAGTCGATAATAAATGATAACCACAAATGAAAATCAACACAAATCGATTAAATTTGAAAACTCAAGCTAAATAGGAAAAAACAAGCAGATTCAGACGTCTGAAGTGTATGATTCAGACGTTTAAATCTAGAAAATAAAATATTTTCCAGAATAGAACTCAGACGTTTGAGTCAATGAATTCAAACGTCTGGAAATGCTAAATTTTAGCATATTTCCTTTCTGGTTCAATTCGAACCAATTCAGACATCTGGAAATATTAAATCAGACGTCTGAATCTGAGAATAGAAAATTTTCCCAGTATAATATTCAGACGTCTAAAATGGAGCATTCAGACGTCTGAAACCTGTTTCTCGGGCTTTTCTTGAACCTTGGCCAAAAATGGCCAAAACGAATATCGAAAGCAATCGGACGAGCAACAACCGACTAAGGATTTATGCCAAGCGACAACCCAGCCTTAAAGGCTCTTTGATACGCCTCGAATATCAATGTCCAAATATCCATATAAGGATTTTCATAAATTTGCTTTCAAAACACCAAAAATTGGAATATATATACCCATCCAATCCAAACCAAAAGTAAATGCACATGAATAAGTGTTAGGAATTCATACCCAAAAATCAAAGTGTAACGGCCCGTTATTTTGGACCATTCAAATCGACAATAAAACCATACATGTCTGACTTGAATAATTCAAAATACCGAATTGTTAATTTAAATTTGGCAAAACATAAACATATACAGTAAATAAATCCATCACAAGAATCACAAATACAAAGTAGTACAATAATATGCAGCGGAATAAATGAATAGTAATTCATGAAGCTACTATATAAACATCAGAGTTAGAAATAAATTACATCCGAATATCTCAAATACAGCGAGGTCTTTAGTACGAACCAATGACTCCTCTGAAATAATCAACTGGAAAAGCTGAAAGCTGAATCGATAGTTGGACCTCTAACGAAGCTCCAAACTCCAAAGGTGAGTCTCTAATGCTGTGTCACTCAGTCTGACCCGAGCGTAAAGCAAAACACAAAACACTCGAGTCAGGATTAAAATTCTTATATCTATAAATCTAACTCAAGTGAAATATCAACTGAAATATAATTAACTTAGAGGATGTTTGGGATACCCATCCTCTAAGGATCCAAGGAACTATCTACAGGGTAGAAATATACACTATAACACCGTGGTCATTTCAATTTTATTTATATTTCAAAACTAAAATATCTTTTTCATTTCAAATATCTCTATTTTTCAAATTAGTATATATATATCCAATAATTCATGAAGTAAAGTATTTTTATTTCCTCAAACTTCACAAATCGCTTCAAAAATCAACTCGACCTTCCCGTTCAAATTTAATTAAATCAAAATTTATCAATTTCCATTCGATTTAGTTGCTGACTGAACTAATTCAAATTTTATCAATTTTATATACGGATTTGAACCATCAAATAAACCATTTAAATTTTAATATAATTCGAAGTTAATATATTTCGGAGCTTTAAATATTCAACATTACAAAGACTAAACTTTGATAGTTGCGTTTATCTCCCAACTTGGCTTCACTATTATTTAGTTTTGAAATATTCACTTAATAAATTCAATATTATTTATATGACCTTAAATTTACATTTTCTATATATTACCTTCGATTTCTTCAGACATGAAACATCCATTAAATTTCTTAAATAAAAATTCAAGTTACAGGATCATATGTTAAAGTTTCGAATTTAATACTTTCAAATTTATTTAACTAAATAAAATCCTTAATTAATGACAAATTCAAATAAGTCCCAAATATATCTTCAAACCTTAGCTTATAAAATTTATTCCATAAATCTGTTTCAGAAATACAAATTTAATAAATCCTTAAACATATTTCATATTAATAAAATCAATCTTAATTAAATTATCTTAATATTAAATCTATATACAAAATAACCTTTATATGTAATACTTTAAATCAGTATTCATTAAAACCATATATTTCTTTTCAAGACCATAGAAATTATTTTCAAAACATTCATACAGACGACAGTGTCGATGTAAAATTTTCTATTCTATGGACAAGAGATACGGATATTTATCATTTCAATCCGTAAGTTAAATATATACGGGTGGATATCATTTCAACCCGTAATCCCAAATTCAATCCAAATGAAAATCGCCTGGGTTTATCATTTCAACCCATAACGAAATTCTCCTATTCTAAAATCCGTTCGGGTATCTATCATTTCAACCCATAGTGATTTTTATACTAACAGGGAACTTGCAGAGCGGTAACAGATATGAAAATAATAATAACAACAGGCATATATCATCAAAAATAAATATAAACAATAGGATATGGTGTCATATCCCATAAGTGAACAGTTACATATAATAGCATATATAACAATTTAAATAACTAGAGCATCATATTTCAATTATCGTTTCAATTTAATCAAATTTAACAAATTAAAGAATGTTAATCGTGGATGATTGCTCACATTTCGAGGCTAGAGAATAAAGAAGATGACATGGATACGCACACTGATACGGACACTGAAATTTGAATTATAAATCCGAGCACGAATTTCAAAGCAAAGTAGGATTGGCACGAATTAGATGAACGAGGCTGATAATCAAGAATTTATGAATCGAATCGGAATCAGTCTGATATATACAGAAATTTTTGCTATTTTAATAAAAATCAAAATTGCATCCCTAAGAAAAATTTAAAGTCGAATCACACACACACACACACACACACACATATAATTTACCTTTTTTTTCATACATAAACCAATAGTTTTAACATTTGAAATAAAACATATATGTTAAATAAAATCCTTATAATTTTTCCAAACCATTTTAATTTTTACACATAGATCAAAATTTCTAGTTACAAATCTAAGACCCAAACCACCCCATACGACATATGTATATAATATCATTAAGATTTATATTTTAAAATAAGATTAATATATAAAACTTCAACAAATTACACTGTTCGAATCTCATTTATAAACCACTATATACATATGGTACAAATTCCACTTCACAATACAATTATAAATTTTAAACACTTTACCTATGTATATAAACTAATACATAACTACCCATACATAAACAGTAAAGCCTATACACAGACTTATATAAAATTTTAGGCAACAGATGTACGAATTACTTATATAACTTATATTATAACTTATTTTATAAATATATATAATACTGTAACCTGTGCAGACTGAAAGTATAAGTTAGAATGTAAACTTTATACAATATATATAAATAGCAACTAATATAACTTTATTTATTTATTTATTTACTTATTGCGAAAGCAACTGGTCTACAGTAAAACACATATACACCCTTAACTTTTATGCAAACATGCATGCCAACTAAATGAAAACTTATATATTAGAAAACTAACTCCATACATAAGTGTATGCAAAGTATATAGATATATATATATAAGGCCATAAAGATATATCTATAATTATTATAACTTTATATAAATATATGTCATATACGAACTTAGGAAAATAAACAACTTCAAAAATCCTATACATCTTCCATAATAATAAGATGTAAATTGACCTTCAAATAAAAGTTATAAACCCGTTTATTATAAAACTATATATAATAACGGATTTGCAAAACTTATAAAATAAATCATATAATATGGTTTGTAAAATATACATATATGGACTCAAAGTTAAAACAAAAATGAATATAAATCTACTTGCCAAATACGCAGACTCCATTTGCAGATCCAACACAACTCACACATATTAAATATGCATACGCTTCTAGAAACAAAACAAACTTTTCAAAAAAAATGGAAACCACGTTTGGTATATATATGTATTCAAATCCAACAACTTTATATAAACCACTATATGTGTGTATCTTATATTTCTATACCACTATCAATATATCATAACTATACTCCATATAAACAAATATGCGTACCAACTTTGAATGCTAGAATATGCATCAACAGCACGTACAGGGGACATGTATTGATAAAATCATCCATATCATAGCTAAATATAAAACTATATATAATATATATATGACGACCCGCCCTTCTACTACAAGAAAGATGTATCATCATTAAGAAAGAAAGGGATAGAAATAGAAAAGAACAGAAAAGAAAGAATAACAACATCAGAATCTCACAGCGGAATGGAACAAAATATAATACATCACATAGCTATTACATAGTTTTACATATATCAGAGTTATAAAATATCAATACACATGACGGTCATACATACATCTTTCACTACATACATTAGAGGTATATCATACATCAACTACTGACACATCAGAACTAGATAGATACCTACATACGTCAGGAAACTCCTGCTCCAAGCTTCTTCAGAAATCAATACTCCGGAAACCTATCACTTGGCTACTCGTAAAAATTTGAGTACCCAAGAGTTTATGAAAAACAAAATATAAAATCCGGGTCAGACATAGGTCTGGTATGAGTAAACGGTTTAAAGTTGTTTAACTTTGAAAAACATTTGAAAATAAAGGTATCACGTAAGACTCCCCACAAATAAATACGGGTAAGTTTTTACCTTACGCTAACCAAAACATTTTCTAGGAAATCCAATGATATTATAGTAGTGTCTAGGGTTTTCAAGTAAATAGAAAATAGCCGAAATTGTTACATGATTAAATTCCAACTTCTAGCCACAAAAGTGGGTAATACAATCAAATCCGATGGTGCTTATTGGAAAATGGGTTTCCATCAATGACAGGGCAACTGGGGTACCGCCCGTCATAGTACGGGGCCTAGATCACCGTACCGAGGATCACTCCCGACCCCCTACAACACAAGGCCGGAACCATTCCTTACTGAACAGTCTCGAAAAAGATAACCCCGCGGTTGTAGCTAGCAACCGCACACAGCCGAAATAAAAAGGAACATCTAGACAAGGGTATATCTTGCCCTGCTTGGGCATGACCCACCTAACCTTGCTGCACCTCCCATGTTTTAGCCATTCCCGGTTGATGAGGCTTGAGGCTACGATTACCTTTAGAGATCATATCCCTTAGAATGCTCATCGTCCACCTGACGATGTGCTGAAAGCATTCAATCCATACAAGTTCGTTCCGGGTTCGAACGAAACCGAAGGCATCCTCTCGTTACACTCATTTTGGAATCACCCTTAGAGTTAACGACGACAACCCTTGCACTCTGAATCTTTATCATCGCTTCAGATTCACGACCTGTCGTTAATTTGGATCGATGTGGTTTTTGGATATCCAAATATGGAAACCCGATCCCGGTCTCATCGAAATCCAAAACGTATGTTTTAGGGCCAAATTGTTTTAAAGTTTAAAACGATTCAATTCTATTATCCATATACACACAGACAAATAATTCACAATATCACAATAGATAACCAACATTATTATCATAAACAGATAATCAATATTATCATCACAACAAATAATCCATATTATCATCATACTTCAATCAAAGCATACATTTCATACAGCATCATTTATCTCATATTTGAGATCTCAAACCATTCAAGGTAAACAATATCATCCATCCATACATAAGTAATCATATCAGCTATAATTAATTTAAGATGAATTAAATTAATTATTTGCATCTCTAATTAATTTAAAGTAAATTAAATTAAATTAATTATTTCACCACTATAAATCTTGCTTATATAAATAATAATCAATCAATTAATTAATCATCGTCCAATTATTCAACTTAATTAATCATCCTTGATTAATTAACTTTAATTGCATTCAAGTATTATCCTTTAATTTATTTTCACAAATAAATTATCCTAACTAAACATAGAAATTAACCTTAAATTACTAACATTACATTTCTTCTTAATTACACTAATTAATTACTCTTTAATCTCTTATTATTAATTATATTTATTAATGATTACTAATTACATTTTAATTTCATTATCCTGTATTAAATTAATTACCTTAAGTAATTAATCTTCAATTAAACTACATTTATTAATCACTCCTGATTAATACTATTCAGTAATTAACTACCCTTGATTACTTTATCAAATAAATTAATTACTCCTCAATTAATTTTCTTTAAATTAGTCCCTCGATTAATTTCACAAAGTAATTATACTCAAATTACTTTCATTATTAAATCATCCTCGGTTAATTGCATCCAGTAATTATCATTAATTACTTCCCTGAGTAATTATACTTATCACATCATCAAATAATTATTTAAATTAATTAACTTAAACAATTCATATTTAACTTCATCAATTACAATGGGTAATTAATTCCCTTATTTACTCAATTATTTAGTTATTTTATTTCACGCTATTTAATTTATTACTTCCTAATCCATTTATTTTACCTTAATTAACTTAATTAACTATTCTTTAATAATTAATTAACAACCTTAATAAAACTTAATTATCCATTTATTAATTACTAATTACTTAGTTAATTATTAGTTTATTCTTAATTAAATTACTTAATTAATTAACTATTAGTTCATTCATTAATTACCTTAAGTAGTTAATTACACTTTATTTATTACTTAATCATCAGTTGATCCATCACCAATTACAATTAAAAAGTAATTATTTTTATTTACTTTCTGAAATCATCATTTAATATTAATTATTCAACTTAATTAACATTTTAAAAAGCCTTCATTAAATTTGGAAATCAATTATGTTACTAACTACAACTTAATTGTTAATTAACTTTATACTTAATTAAAATAATTACTGGATTAAAATAATAATTAAGAGTTTAAACATTTTAAAGTATTGATTAAAATAATTAACTTGTATCTAAACTTTTAAGTCTAAAACTGTTAAACATTTTAAGATTAACAGTGTTTACAGTTTGTTAAAAACTATTTGCTTAGCTTTACTTTTAAAACAAAATACAACTACAGATTTGAAGGAAACCCGAGATTTCCTTACTAAAACTCGAGTAGCACTTCGAGTAAATCCCTAAATCACCCGAGTCATTCCTGTACGTCCTTCTTCTTCTTCTCCCCTCTTTTTTTTCTTTAATCTGTAGTTTTAAGTTTTAAACTAAGCTATAAATTACAACATCAGGAAACTATCTCACGCACTTCAACGCTCGAACCCGAAGAAATCATCCCAAATACTCGAGCACGACTCGAGACACATACAATTGACATCGCTGACACCTCCTTTCGCCGTACACATGCACGGCGGCACGCAAGGTTCTGGCGATCTCCCAAGATCATCAGCAAGTCGCATATCACCCCGAAGTACGAAATCTAAACTCAAATCTCGTTCAAAAAATATCGAAATGAAAATTAGCATATAGTTCGAAACCTGTAGCTCAAACCAAAATGACAAAACGACTTCGCCACCGCCGCCGAGACCACCGGGAACCCTAAACCTTTGGCCACACCTCGACAACACGCCAACCTTCCATTTCCCAAATGCTCGTGACACTCGATCACCCATGGTCGATGAACGCGTCTCGTTACAGAGATGAACAAGAGCTCCTTCCTAAAACCCTAATATGATCTCGATCTCTAATTTCACACAATAGAAAAAATATTGTACATTTTTCTTGAGATCACAATTGTTTACATTTGCTTCAATTCAAGTCTCAATATTGATTAAATCTCTAGAAATTGGTAAAAATACAATATTTGCACATATACAAACCGCCCGCGAATTACTGCACTAAAATCCTTCCTTTTTGTTTTAAAAATCATCAATTTCAGTAAGGATTTAAAATATGATCTTGAATTAATGATTTACAATAGTCGAATTTCATCAATTATCACTTGATTACCTGTATATCATTGTTACAGTGATATACTTTATAAAGATGGTTTAATCACCCTTTAAAAATCTTAATTTAAGTATTACATCTTGTATTATTGAGAAATCAAAACTTCTAAATGATTTAAATAAGGATAATTTGAGTTTTTGCACAAAGTATGTAACCTGTACCAACTACAGAAAAACACAAAACGTCGTACAATCATATGCAAACTGAAGCATACACAAACCAAGTTATCAATGAAATCTGAACTGATTTTAATTAACTTAAAACTTTTAAAAATTGTGTTTACTCACCTGCAAAATACTGTTGAACAAAGAACCATTTCTGTTTTCTTGAAAATCTTTAGTTGAAACTGCATGTGCTCTTCCCTGTTTTTGTTTTGAATTAAATTTTGATTTTACTTCCTATTTCCTTCTTTTTGTTTCCTCTGGTTCACTATGGCTTACTGAACGAACTAAATAAAAGATGAATACACATATATAAGAGAAACAGTTGTAATATGGGAAGGCATTGACTGGTACTGTTGTTTTCTTTATTTTGTTTTGTATTGACCAGATTTTGCTTACTTAAATGTGAGATTTGCAAATATTAGCATAGACCAAATAGCAGGCTGAGTTGATTTTTGAATTTGACCAAATGTTTGCTGAGATGATAAAACATTTAATGCAAATATGCTTAATGTCTACAACTTTATCTTATTAGTATATAAATTTTCATTTACTTGCCTTACATAATTATTTACAGGTTACATATATACAAGCCTGTTTTGTTTTTATACTTATCTCACTTTTGTTTTTATGGTGATAGATATTTATTTATACTATGTTCTAGCGTAGCATATTTTCTTACAGGTTACATACAAACACAATCTTACTTACTGGCAGCTTTATACTTTATGTACATATTATTCTTCTGTTTTAGTTATTTTGATCAGATCTTTATTACTGCAAGGCAAGGATTTGTAATATTTTGAACTGACAAAATATTGGGCTGAGATGAAAGCAAATTAATGTCTTGTTTTCTTAATTAGTTTACATGCTTACTAAAATGTTACTGTGTATTGTTGTTTCCAGTTTGAACTTGCAGGCAAACACTTGGGCTTTATGAGTGAAGATATTTTGTGTATTATTTCTGGCTTGAATAGTTTAGATACATATGGTTGTTGTCATTTTGTTATGAAAATATTTTGTTTTGTTAACTTTTAGTTTAAATAATTTATACACAAATGTTTGAGTTTGGTTTTACATTATATTGGTTTTATTTTACTTTATACTTTGTGTTTTTATACCTTGTTCTTATTTTAGTTTTGTTTACAAAATTTTAAGTTATGTTGTATGCAATCTTAACTAATTAATTCTTACTTTAAATTTTACATTTGTATTTTATATTTGACTAACAATGTTCATACGGTTTACTTATATTTGTTTGTATTTGTATTTTATTTAAATTATATTCTTAAGTTTTACTTATACTATATTGATAAACTTTGGTTTTATTTTAAACCTTATTATCCATATGTATTTATTTATCACATTTTACCAAGACAAAGTTATTTAATTTAATTATATAAAGTAAATTTTATTATAAATATTATTAAGAGACTTTATTTCAAATTTTCAAATCAATTTCCCTTTTTAAAATATCAATATATATAAATAAATGGCAATTTATTTCGAAAGATTTATTCATTTTAAAATGATCAGTTTACATTTTATTTAATTGGATTAATTATTTATTAAAATAAACAGGGCCAAAATCCAGGGTCGTTACATTCCTCCTCCCTTAAAAGAATTTCGTCCCCGAAATTTAAAACAAAGATAATTTAAAAGCTGTTATACCAACCATTCAAACATATATATCATCCATACATTAACAAACAACCATATAATCTATCCTAACAAACATCACTAGTTATCCGAACACAAATCCGGATAAACTTTCCTAGAACTATCCAGAGTTTCCCAGGTGCAATCACTGGGATTCTCGCTCCACTGCACTTTGACAAACAACACTACTTTGCTCTTGAGTTGCCTCTAGATTTGATCAACAATCCGAGATGGATTCCTGACCATAGTCAAATTCGGCTCAACTTCCAAATCTCCCTAAACTACTGGTTCTACAACTAATGATGGATCCTGAATAAATTCTTAGATGAGATGCATGGAATACATTATGAATTCCAGACATCCGTTCTGGCAATTCAATTCTGTAAAATACAACGCCAATCCTTCCCAATACCCAAAATGGTCCTGTATCTCTTGACAAGTTTTCCCGTCTTTCCAAATTTTATAGCTCCTTTAATCAGGAAACTTTGAAAAAAAACAAAATCACCAATCTCAAATTCCAATTGTCTCCTGACGGTCCTGAGAAGCTCTCATTCTTTCCTTGATAAACATAGATTTAGCAGAAGTTTCTCGAATCAAATCTGGACCAAACCCAAGATGATCTTTCGACTCTATCCGACAGGATGGGGATCTACACAGCCTTTCATATAAAGCTTCATAAGGAGCCATTTTAATACTTTCTTGGTAACCATTATTATAGGAGAATTCTACCACATGAAGATGGTCTTCCCTCGATCCACCAAAATCCAAAACACCAGCTCGTAGCATATCTTCTAGAATACGATTTAGCCTCACCATCTGTTCATCAGTCTGAGGATGATAGGCTACACCGGTTAGCCTCGTCTTCAATTCTTGAAAAGCTTCTTCATACTGGGTATCCACTTAAACTTAGCTTCTTTCCTCGTCAACTTAGTCAGATGTGAAAAAATCTTAGAATATCCCTTGATAAACTTCCTGTAGTAGTCAGCTAAACCCAGAAAACTACGAACTTCCATTGGTGACTTCGGTCGCTTCCATTCTAGAATAGATCCCATCTTCGCTGGATCTGCAGAGATACCTTCACCAGAAACAATGTGCCTCGAAATTTTACTTCTGATTTCCAGAAATGGCACTTAGAGAACTTCGCCTTCAAACATGTCTCCAACACTACCCTCAATGAATACCAAAACAAACTTATCCAATACATCCCGAAAGACTCGATAACCCACACAGAACCTTAGCGATCCATCTGATTTAGCGACAAACACTGCAACAGAACCCCAACAAGAAACTGGGAATAAACAATCCCTTCTCCAAAAGATCCTGAGTCTGCCTAGCTAACTCTTCTCTCTCTTTAGGAGCCATCTTCCTACTAGGTTGAATCACCGGCACTGCTCTTGGAATCAAAGCAATGCGAAACTCTATCCCTCGATGCGGAGGTAAATACTAGAATTTCTCGAATACCTCGGGGAAATCTTGGACCACATCGATATCTTCAATCTTCTCTTAAGAAGTCTCAACTCCATGTAAAGACTACTCAAGTGAATTCCAAAATTATCACAGGACACTCTAGCAATCCTACCCAAATCAGTTTCCAATGAAACTGTTCTCTCATCACAATCCAGAACAGCCTTAAACTTATCGAACCAATCCATCGAAGAAATGGAACCACTCTGCTGCTCTTGAAATTACCTCAAGGAAAACTGCTAAGCCATAAAATCTCTCGATGGCACACAGAACACTCCGGGCTGCACTGCTGACTCAGATGCCCATAGACTTCCTATCCAAAGCTCTTCGAGAAACTCGGATCTCAAGCCAAACAAAAACACCCTACTGAGCTTAGCCATAACACCGAAACAGACATACTTCCTTAACTTATTCCAAAGAAACATCTTCGGAGACATCCATAGTCACTGTGTCTCATCACACAGCTACTACATCCTGTGGTATCAAGATATCATGACTTGCTTCTGTCCAACCGACCGATCCAAACTCTAGCTCAACCAGACTTATACTTCAAAGATGAACTCCGAACCTTAACAGGTTTTCTTCAGAGATCGATGGAATCCTTACACCACCCAAAGCTCACTCTAGACGGTAATAAGTCTACAGTCTCGATAGATACACTTCCAACCTCAACTATTCAAACTCCAACTATTGGTAGTCGTGTTACACACACCACTACCCTATCTACCTTTATAACTTATATTGGAATACCCGAACAGGTAACCCAACAAATCAGTAATATATATATATATATATATATATATATATATATATATGTCAAAATTACAAATATGCTCTCTCAAGAAAGAAATCACTCAAGAGCTTAGGTATTTGCTCAACCTAGCGCTCTGATACCATCTATGACGATCTAGGCTTTGCAACCATCGACAGCGGCTCGCTCGACCGGTAGGCTTTGCAACCATCCCAGCCCCGCCGTGGCTCACAGTGATACCTCGGGTTTGCTTTTACGGCCAGCCTCTCGACTCGCAAGCAACCCCGCAAGGCCTTATACCACCTCCCGGGGCATGTAGGGTAAGATTCTCCCGTTCGCCACCTAACGCAAAGCGAGAACCCCTAATCACGCTGTAATGTAGCAAACCCGATCCCGGTCTCATCGAAATCCAAAACGTATCTTTTAGGGCCAAGTTGTTTTAAAGTTTAAAACGATTCAATTCTATTATCCATATACACACAGATAGATAATTCACAATGTCACAATAGATAATCAGCATTATCATCATAAACAAATAATCAATATTATCATCACAACAAATAATCCATATTATCATCATACTTCAATCAAAACATACATTTCATACAGCATCATTTATCTCATATTTGAGATCTCAAAACATTCAAGGTAAACAATATCATCCATCCATACATAAGTAATTATATCAGCTATAATTAATTTAAAATGAATTAAATTAATTACTTGCATCTCTAATTAATTTAAAGTAAATTAAATTAAACTAATTATTTCACCATTATAAATCTTGCTTATATAACTAATAATCAATTAATTAATTAATCATCATCCAATTATTCAATTTAATTAATCATCCTTGATTAATTAACTTTAATTGCATTCAAGTATTATCCTTTAATTTATTTTCACAAATAAATTATATTAACTAAACATAGAAATTAATCTTAAATTACTAACATTACATTTCTTCTTAATTACACTAATTAATTACTCTTTAATCTCTTATTATTAATTATATTTATTAATGATTACTAATTACATTTTAATTTCATTATCCTGTATTAAATTAATTACCTTAAGTAATTAATCTTCAATTAAACTACATTTATTAATCACTCCTGATTAATACTATTCAGTAATTAGCTACCCTTAATTACTTTATCAAATAAATTAATTACTCCTCAATTAATTTTCTTTAAATTAATCCCTTGCTTAATTTCACAAAGTAATTATACTCAAATTACTTTCATTATTAAATCATCCTCGGTTAATTGCATCCAGTAATTATCATTAATTACTTCCCTGAGTAATTATACTTATCACATCATTAAATAATTATTTAAATTAATTAACTTAAACAATTCATATTTAACTTCATTAATTACAGTAGGTAATTAATTCCCTTATTTACTCAATTATTTAGTTATTTTATTTCATGCTATTTAATTTATTACTTCTTAATCCATTTATTTTACCTTAATTAACTTAATAAACTATTCTTTAATAATTAATTAACAACCTTAATAAAACTTAATTATCCATTTATTAATTACTAATTACTTAGTTAATTATTAATTTATTCTTAATTAAATTACTTAATTAATTAACTATTAATTCATTCATTAATTACCTTAAGTAGTTAATTACACTTTATTTATTACTTAATCATCAGTTGATCTATCACCAATTACAATTAAAAAGTAATTATTTTTATTTACTTTTTGAAATCATCAATTAATATTAATTATTCAACTTAATTAACATTTAAAAAGCCTTCATTAAATTTGGAAATCAATTATTTTACTAACTACAACTTAATTGTTAATTAACTTTACACTTAATTAAAATAATTACTGGATTAAAATAATAATTAAGAGTTTAAACATTTTAAAGTACTGATTAAAATAATTCACTTGTATCTAAACTTTTAACTCTAAAACTGTTAAACATTTTAAGATTAACAGTTTTTACATTTTGTTAAAAACTATTTGTTTAGCTTTACTTTTAAAACAAAATACAACTGCAGATTTGAAGGAAACCCGAGATTTCCTTACTAAAACTCGAGTAGCACTTCGAGTAAATCCCTAAATCACCCGAGTCATTCATGTACTTCCTTCTTCTTCTTCTCCCCTCTTTTATTCTTTAATCTGTAGTTTTAAGCTTTAAACTAAGCTATAAATTACAACATGAGGAAACTATCTCACGTACTTCAACGCTCGAACTTGAACCCGAAGAAATTATCCCAAATGCTCGAGCATGACTCGAGACACATACAATTGACATCGTTGACACCTCCTTTCGCCGTACACATGCACGGCGGCATGTAAGGTTCTGGCGATCTTCCAAGATCATCAGCAAGTCGCATATCACCCCGAAGTACGAAATCTAAACTCAAATCTCGTTCAAAAAATATCGAAACGAAAATTAGCATATAGTTCAAAACCTGTAGCTCAAACCAAAATGACAAAACGACTTCGCAACCGCCGCCGAGACCACCGGGAACCCTCAACCTTTGCCACACCTCGACAACACGCCAACCTTCCATTTCCCAAATGCTCGTGACACTCGATCACCCATGGTCGATGAACGCGTCTCGTTACAGAGATGAACAAGAGCTCCTTCCTAAAACCCTAATATGATCTCGAATTCTAATTTCACACAATAGAAAAAATATTGTACATTTTTCTTGAGATCACAATCGTTTACATTTGCTTCAATTCAAGTCTCAACTTTTATTATTGATTAAATCTCTAGAAATTGGTAAAAATACAATATTTGCACAAATACAAACCGCCCACGAATTACTGCACTAAAAACCTTCCTTTTTGTTTTAAAAATCATCAATTTAAGTAAGGATTCAAAATATGATCTTGAATTAATTATTTACAACGGTCGAATTTCATCAATTATCACTTGATTACCTGTATATCATTGTTACAGTGATATACTTTATAAAGATGGTTTAATCACCCTTTAAAAATTTTATTTAAGTATTACATCTTGTATTGTTGAGAAATCAAAACTTCTAAATGATTTAATAAGGATAATTTGAGTTTTTACACAAAGTATGCAACCTGTACCAACTACAGAAAAACACAGAACATCATACAATCATATGCAATCTGAAGCATACAAAAACCAAGTTATCAATGAAATTTGAACTAATTTTAATTAACTTAAAACTTTTAAAAATTGTGTTTACTCACTTGCAAAATACTGTTGAACAAAGAACCATTTCTGTTTTCTTGAAAACCTTTAGTTGAAACTGCCTATGCACTTCCCTGTTTTTGTTTTGAATTAAATTTTGATTTTACTTCTTATTTCCTTCTTTTTGTTTCCTTTGGTTTACTATGGCTTACTGAACGAATTAAATAAAAGATGAATACACATATATAAGAGAAACAGTTGTAATATGGGAAGGTATTAACTGGTACTGTTATTTTCTTTATTTTGTTTTGTATTGACCAGATTTTGCTTACTGAAATGTGAGATTTGCAAATATTAGCATAGACCAAATAGTAGGCTGAGTTGATTTTTGAATTTGACCAAATGTTTGCTGAGACGATAAAACATTTAATGCTAATGTACTTAATGTCTACAACTTTATCTTATTAGTACATAAATTTTCATTTACTTGCCTTACATAATTATTTACAGGTTACATATATACAAGCCTGTTTTGTTTTTATACTTATCTCACTTTTGTTTTTATGTTGATAGATATTTATTTATACTATGTTCTAGCATAGCATATTTTCTTACAGGTTACATACAAACACAATCTTACTTACTGGTAGCTTTATACTTTATGTACATACTATTCTTTTGTTTTAGTTATGTTAATCGGATCTTTATTACAGCAAGGCAAGGATTTGTAATATTTTGAACTGACAAAATATTGGGCTGAGATGAAAGCAAATTAATGTCTTGTTTTCTTAATTAGTTTACATACTTACTAAAATGTTACCGTGTATTGTTGTTTCTAGTTTGAACTTGCAGGCAAACACTTGGGCTTTATGAGTGAAGATATTTTGTGTATTATTTCTGGCTTGAATAGTTTATATACATATGGTTGTTGTCATTTTGTTATGAAAATATTTTGTTTTGTTGACTTCTAGTTTAAGTAATTTATACACAAATGTTTGAGTTTGGTTTTACATTACGGTTGGTTTTATTTTACTTTATACTTTGTGTTTTTATACCTTGTTCTTATTTTAGCTTTGTTTACAAATTTTTAAGTTATGTTGTATGCAATCTTAACTAATTAATTCTTACTTTAAATTTTACATTTGTATTTTATATTTGACTATCAATGTTCATACGGTTTACTTATATTTGTTTGTATTTGTATTTTATTTAAATTATATTCTTAAGTTTTACTTATACTTGATATTTATATTTTATATTGATAAACTTTGATTTTATTTCAAACCTTATTATCCATATGTATTTATTTATCACATTTTACCAATACAAAGTTATTTAATTTAATTATATAAAGTAAATTTTATTATAAATATTATTAAGAGACTTTATTTCAAATTTTCAAATCAATTTCCCTTTTTAAAATACCAATATATACAAATAAATGGCAATTTATTTCGAAAGATTTATTCATTTTAAAATGATCAGTTCACATTTTATTTAATTGGATTAATTATTTATTAAAATAAACAGGGCCAAAATCCAGGGTCGTTACAATATATATATTACAGTTGCAAATATAAACTTAACTTACCTATGCCTGGTTATGCGAATAGTAGAAGAAACAGGGGAGGTTCGCTGCGTCTTCGATGGATATGGCGCAAGGGGAAGAGTGGGTTCGGTGGAGGAACAGAGTTTGGAAAAGGTAAAGGAGAGGCCGAAATTTGTAGTGTCAGGCAAGTTTATATAGAAGAGGAAGAAACAATAGAGAGGGAAAGAAGAGAAATCTGGGAAGAAGCAATAAAAAAGGGAAGAAAATACGAATAGAAGTAGATGGAAACGACTAAATAAAAGTAACCAAAGAAATAGCACAATCACGTGCTATGATTCAGTTGAGGATTTAAGGCAAAATATTCACGTTGATTCGGGAAAATAATCAAAGCAAATAAATGTTAGCACATTTCAAATTTGAACGGAAGGAAACAGAAAAGTCACAATTCCTGAAAAATATCGAAGTAACAGCTACACATTGATTCAAGAGCTATTAAAGCAATTTTTAAATTGTGAAGGCAACGTTACTCTGCGTTATATTTTTAAAATAAGAATGCTAAACGAAAATCAACAGTCAAATATGGCGCGGTGTAAATGGCAAGAGTCACGCTGATTACTGAATAAAATAAAACGAATAACCATTTATTTATTTTTTAGACGGTGGAAAAATAAAGAAATAAAAGGTCAGTGAAAGTAGCAATGAATATATTAGAAAAGTAACGATTCTAGTAGCAACGGTCATCTTAGATTAAGTTGAAAATTTTATAATAATTTATTACCGTGGCTATGGTTCAATTTTTTTTTGAAAGCAAGGAAACCAAAAGGTCACAATTGAAGGTAAGCTTTAAATTTTTAATAAATACAAAGCGTATCTAAGTTTATACGTTTATAACTTTCCAGCTGTAGTGTATATATATAATGAACGGTCATAATGAAAGAAGTGGAAACAGGGAGCGTAGGAAAGGAAAGGTTAGAAAAATAAAAATTTCACCCTTAAATTCTGGAGATTAATAAGGTAACATACATGTTTAACGAAATGTACAGCAACGGCCACAAGCTAAAATTTAGCTGAAAGTTTAAAGAAATGAGGGGAAGATGGGTTTTTTTTTTAAATTAATCACTTTCCGAATTAATATGTCAATGAAAAACGGAAAGGAGATGAATCAGGGAAATGCATTATAACTTATATATAACTATTAAACAGATAGATGGAAGAAAAGGTGAGCAGGTGAGTAAAAGTGTAAACTGATTTATGAGCGAAATGGAATGTGAGTTGTTGCCTGGGAAGAAAATGGAATAGTTTAAAAATTAAAGGCAACGGACTGCTGAAATTAAATGAGTATAAAACGTGTAAAAGTTATATACTGAAACGGCTATAAATTTCAGTTATTATTATAAAAAAGGGAATATGAAAGGCAAGGATGATGATTTCAAAGTTAATTAATGGCTAGGAATGGGGAAGTCTATCTATGAATTGGAAAAATTATTGAGCAATTGAAATCGGTAGAAAAAGTAACAGCTACACACTGTTTTAGAAATAATCAAAGCAATTAGTAGCTTGATAGGACAGCAAGAATAAATATGGAAGGACACGTTATAAAGGCAAAATGGACCGTTTGAAATAAATAAAAGAAATGATGGCAAATAAAACAGCCGTGCCTTGAATTTTCCAAAATAAATTATTTTATGAACATCAATTATTACTGACTTAAATTGACAGAATCACACCCTAAAATATACTTTCTTAATTTTTGATGAAAATTTATCATTTGCCACATTTAACTATACGTAATCCATATGTAAGATTTTATTTAAAAATATTATTATTTAAAATTTCTCAAAAATAAAATTAAATACTCTAAATAAAACCATTAAAAATTAACAAAATTTTACGGGTCGTTACACTCTCCCCCACTCAAAACTTTTCGTCCCCGAAAAGGAAGAAGGTAGGAGAATAGAAACAACCAGAAAGATAAATAGATTGAAAGACAAGGATAAACAATTAATTTAAGACCATATAAATTTTACTTGAACTATTCATTTGAAAACTTCATTTGAAATTAAATTTTCTTTAATACTTAAAAATAAAATTTTCAAACCCATTTGTAGAATTTCTTGCTTCCTTTATAAATACCATTTATAAGTTTTAAATAACACCTTTATAAATATATGTGAAAACTATTTGGAAACAGTTATTCACATCCTTGGTTATATTTTCAAGGAAGTTATCTGACAACATTAAATCCATAGTTTATAAATTTACTAATTTTTCTTAAGACACTTTCAACATTATAGATAAATTAATACTCATTTCTTAAATATGTTATATTAAATTAATACTTCTGAAATATTAATGACACTAATGATTTACTATTAAACCATGTAGTATATAAATAAACAATATTTTAAAGATTATATTCAAAAAGGAAAGGAGGGTAGATTCGGAGAAATGGAATATAGGTGAATAAATAAAGCTGAGCAGATAAGGTAGGTTCAAAGGTATAGTATCAGGCTCGAATAATTAAATCAACCATAAAATTTTAATCTCAAATATTAATACAAAATTTCTTTGTTGGAAATACCTTTATAATAGAATACTTTTACATCGAAATGAATTTTTCCTTTCAAAAATACTTTTATAACTCGATGTTTCAACAAGTTTATCCTCGTTCTTGCTGACTCTGGCCATGCGTTGATTAGGCGCAAAGCTAGAATTCTTCAAGTACTTAGTAGATCTGTTTCAACATCCAGTGAAAATACTTGAAAAACCTTAAAAAACAGATATGGAAAGTACAATCCAAACAAAACAATCAAACCAAAACCATTGTCCAACCATGGTTCGCAGATACACAATGGTTACGCCTGAATCCCCCAGGAAACAATCCGTATCTGTAAGCTTTCTCAGCACTGCAAGTTACGCCACGATGACTAGTAGGGTGCAGGATACACAATGGTTAAGCCTGGGTCCCTCAGGAAACAATCCGTACCCCTAGGCCATCTTAGCCAGGCAGTTTCGCTACTAATGCGACCTACACAGATTGTAGGATACACAATGGTTACGTCTGGATCCCCCAGGAAACAATCCGTACCCCTAGGCCAGACTCAGCCAGGCAGTTCCGCTATGCAGTCGCGAGAAAAAAAAACCATAGGTTACGCCACGGTGGGAACACTCGAGTATCACATCCGGAAAACCAAAAATCAGAGAGAATAATATCGATAGAATGAATCCACAATGTGGCCACAAAGCGGATATCAAGCAGAAGGCACTTTTCATATCTTTACTTCGAAAAAAATATATCATATAGTACCTTTCCAAATACTTTCAAATATCACACTTATATAAAGTCCATTATATATAGGTTTCCTTTTCCAAATCGAATACTTTCCAAATCAATAGTATATCAAATCATACTTATATAGACTTCGATTATAAAAAAATTCTCTTTACAAATTGAGTATCTTTCAAATCAATAGATTTCAAATCAACTTCATATTTATACAAATCCATTTTATGTAAGTTCGACCACTCCCGAATCAAGTATTTAGTAAATCAAGGTTCTCAAAAATTTTCTCGTTTCAATAACATTTCAGTTTCAAGATCATATATGATTTCACCAAATTTTCTTCCATATTAAATATATTCAGTATTAAAGTTTCTTAAACAATAGGTTTAGAAAATAATCCAAATTTCCAAATCAACAAAATTTAGGTCAAACAAAATCATTTCCAAAATCACCATATAAGTACTGGTTTTAATTCCCATCTAATTTCAAAACCAAATATTCTTCTCAAAATCAATTATACTCAAAATGGTTTCTAAATTTATAATTATCCCTTTAAAACCTTTAACTATTTATTTCTATATAAAAAAAAATCCAACTTTCCTTTTTCGAATTATTTATTTAATAAAAGTTTCAAATTTACTTAAGTCATACTCTTCATACTTTAAACATACAAAACTAAACTTATATTCTTTATCAAATATTTTATATCTTTGAAATTTCTTAGTTTTAAAATTATAAACCTTGATTTGGAAGTGCTCGAACCTTCAAAATAGTCGGTGAAATCAAATTTCAAATCCAAGAGTTGGAAATCAGCAACAAATCAGTAAATCAATTTTTTTTTATAAATAGAGTTATACTAAATCATATCGAAAACTCGAGGATTGAACACCGGCTAACTTTAAATTATTTCAAATATATATACCTATATCTTTCGAATATCAAATCACACTTCGGAATTTGAAATCAAATTTGGTTTCACAAAGTCACTCGCATAGCAAAGCTATTAAAGTGGCCTCTCCCCACTCTGAAACTCGAAAATCAATGTCGATGATGCGTGCACTCATCATCGAAATTATTTTCCAACGACATAAGTGAGTTCTGGACTTCTATTTTCTTCAAAACTTTATTGAAATTTCTTCTAAATCGTTATAATTCTTTTGAACTCTTTTGAAATATTTCTTATCCGGAAAATACTTTTAAATCGTATTATTATTATTATAATTTCAACAATCTTAAAACCAATTTCAAAATACCGGAGTTCAATTCCTCGAAATTAAGATTCAGAATCCCTCGGTTATAAATCCTTTATATAATCGAATTCCTTTTAAATTTCCAAAATTTCAAATCCTTTCAAAATTTCAGACTTTCGTTTATAAAGATATATAATCCTTATCGAAAATATTTCACTTTTATATATAGGATAAAATCATACTTATCAAAATAATAATTTCGATATATAAAACAATTTCAAAAATGCAAACATACCCGATTTTCAAAGGGTGATTCACGGATGGGTTTCAAAACAAAGCTAGAGATTCAAATTAGAGGGACTCTAATCAAATAGAATTCTGATTCGAAGATAGGCTCGATCGACGATTAGAGAATTAAATTACAGAAATAGAAGATGGATATACTTATATAAATAGCGGCCGACCTTAACCGGGTCAACCGTGACTTCAGGAATATGATCGATGCGAAATTCTAAGGCAAATCGACATTCGATTGCCAGAGATAGAATTAGGCATATCAAGATATAGCAGCATCGTAAACCGAGGATACAAAAATCTTTGGAGAATCGATGCTTGTAAAGGTGTTTTTACCCCCCTTTACAAAACATTCAGTGGAGTTATGGGATACTCCAGAATCAAACGAATATAAATAGAAAGAGACAAGAATGAATTTCGGAACCGAGGGACATTCCAAAATTCAAAGGAAATCGAGTCAAAAAGGAAGAGATTCAACTCGAAAGAAAGTGATTCTGTAAATAAATTTACCATATATGCTAAGTTCTGCCTAGAGCCATAGCTCTGATATCAACTGTAACGACCCGCTATTTTGGACCAATCAAATCGACAATAAAACCATACATGTCCGACTTGAATAATTCAAAATACCGAATTGTTAATTTAAATTTGGAAAAACTTAAAAATATACAGTAAATAAATCCATCATAAGAATCACAGATACAAAGTAGTACAATAATATGCAACGGAATAAATGAATAGTAGTTCATGAAGCTACTATATAAACATCATAGTTAGAAATAAAGTATATCCGAATATCTCAAATACAGTGATGTCTTTAGTACGAACCAATGACTCCTCTGAAATAATCAACTGGAAAAGCTGAAAGCTGAATCGATAGTCGGACCTCTAACGAAGCTCCAAACTCCAAAGGTGAGTCTCTAATGCTGTGTCACTCAGTCTGACCCGAGCGTAAAGCAAAACACAAAACACTCGAGTCAGGATTAACATTCTTATATCTATAAATCCAACTCAAGTGAAATATCAACTGAAATATAATTAACTCAGAGGATGTTTGGGATACCCATCCTCTAAGGGTCCAAGGAACTATCTACAGGGTAGAAATATACACTATAACACCGTGGTCATTTCAATTTTATTTATATTTCAAAACTAAAATATCATTTTCATTTCAAATATCTCTATTTTCCGAATTAGTGTATATATATCTAATAATTTATGAAGTAAAGTATTTTTATTTCCTCAAACTTCACAAATCGCTTCAAAAATCAACTCGACCTTCCCGTTCAAATTTAATTAAATCAAAATTTATCAATTTCCACTCAATTTAGTTGCTGACTGAACTAATTCAAATTTTATCTATTTTAAATACGGATTTGAACCACAAAATAAACCATTTAAATTTCAATATAATTCGAAGTTAATATATTTCGGAGCTTTAAATATTCAACATTTCAAAGACTAAACTTTGATTGTTGCATTTATCTTCCAACTTGACTTCACTATTATTTAGTTTTGAAATATTCACTTAATAAATTCAATATTATTTATATGACCTTAAATTTACATTTTCTATATATTACCTTCGATTTCTTCAGACATGAAACATCCACTAAATTTCTTAAATAAAAATTCAAGTTATAGGATCATATGTTAAAGTTTCGAATTTAATAATTTCAAATTGATTTAACTAAATAAAATCCTTAATTAATGACAAATTCAAATAAGTCCCAAATATATCTTCAAACCTTAGCTTATAGAATTTATTCCATAAATCTTTTTCAGAAATACAAATTTAATAAATCCTTAAACATATTTCATATTAATAAAATCAATCTTAATTAAATTATATTAATATTAAATCTATATATAAAATAACCTTTGAATGCTAGAATATGCGTACCAACTTTGAATGCTAGAATATGCATCAATAGCACGTACAGGGGACGTGTATTGTTAAAATCATCCATATCATAGCTAAATATAAAACTATATAATATATATATATATATATATATATAAATAACACTTGCAAATATAAACTTAACTTACCTGTGCCTGGTTATGCGAACAGTAGAGGAAACAGAGGAGGGTCGCTGCGTCTTCGATGGATATTGCGCAACAGGAAGAGTGGGTTCAGTGGAGGAGCGGAGTTTGGAAAAGGTGAAGGAGAGGCCGAAGTTTGTAGTGCCATGCAAGTTTATATAGAAGAGGAAGAAACAATAGAGAGGGAAAGAAGAGAAATCTGGGAAGAAGCAATAAAAAAGGGAAGAAAATACTAACAGAAGTAAATGGAAACGACTAAATAAAAGTAATCAAAGAAATAGCACAATCACGTGCTATGATTCAGGTGAGGATTTAAGGCAAAATATTCACGTTGATTCAGGAAAATAATCAAAGTAAATAAGTGGTAGCACGTTTCAAATTTGAACGGAAGGAAAGAGAAAAGTCACAACTCTGGAAAATTAGCAAAGTAACAGCTACACATTAATTCAAGAGCTATTAAAGCAATTTTTAAATTATGAAGGCAACGTTACTCTGTGTTATATTTTTAAAATAGAATGCTGAACGAAAATCAACAGTCAAATATGGTGCAGTGTAAATGGCAAGAGTCACACTGATTACTGAATAAAATAAACGAATAATCATTTATTAATCTTTTTAGACCGTGGAAAAATGAAGAAATAAAAGGTCAGTATAAGTAGGAATGAATATATTAGAAAAGTAACGATTCTAATAGCAACGGTCATCTTATATTAAGTTGAAAAATTTATAATAATTTATTACCGTGACCATGGTTCATATTTTTTTTGAAAGCAAGGAAACCAAAAGGTCACAATTAAAGGTAAGCTTTAAATTTTTAATAAATACAAAACGTATCTAAGTTTATACGTTTATAACTTTCCAACTGTAGTGTATATATATAATGAACGGTCATAATGAAAGAAGTGGAAACAGGGAGCGTAGGAAAGGAAATGTTAGAAAAATAAAAAATTTACCCTTAAATTCCGGAGATTAATAAGGTATCGTACCTCTTTAATGAAATGTACAGCAATGGTCACAAGCTAAAATTTAGCTGAAAGTTTAAAGAAATGAGGGGAAGATGGTTTTTTTTAAATTAATCACATCCCAGAATTAACATGTCAATGAAAAAAGGAAAGGAGATGAATCAGGGAAACGTATTATAACTTATATATAACTATTAAATGGATAGATGGAAGAAAAGGTGAACAGGTGAGTAAAAGTGGAAACTCATTTATGAGCGAAATGGAATGTGAGCTGTTGCCTGGGAAGAAAATGGAACAGTTTAAAAATTAAAGGCAATGGACTGCTGAAATTAAATGAGTATAAAACGTGTAAAAGTTATATACTGAAACGGCGATAAATTTCAATTATTATTATAAAACGGGGTATAACGAAAGGCAAGGACGATGATTTCAAAGTTTATTAATGGCTAAGAATGGGGAAGTCTATCTGTGAATTGGAAAAATTATTAAGCAATTGAAATCGGTAGAAAAAGTAACAGCTACACACTATTTTAGAAATAATCAAAGCAATTAATAGCTTGAGTGGACAACAAGAATAAATATGGAAGGACACGTTATAAAGGAAAAATGAACCGTTTGAAAATAAATAAAAGAAATGATGGTAAATAAAACAGCTGTGCCTTGAATTTTTCAAAATAAATTATTTTATGAACATCAATTATTACTGACTTAAATTGAACAGAATCACACCCTAAAATATACTTTCTTATTTTGATGAAAATTTATCATTTGCCACATTTAACTATACGTAATCCAAATGTAAGATTTTATTTCAAAATATTATTATTTAAAATTTCTTTAAAATCAAATTAAATATGCTAAATAAAACCATTAAAAATTAACATAATTTTATGGGTCGTTATATTAAGATAGTTATAGACATAGTTGTGAGATAAAAATCTCACCTTTAAACCCATAACTATGAAGAAGAAGCTATAGAGCAATGACAAGAACAATCACTCTTCAATTCCAACCTAAAGAGCTTGAATCTAAGCTTAAAAGAGAAACATTTTCTAAATTAGGTTTAGGAATTTCTGAAATTCGTAAGAGAATGAGTTGGAGATGAAGAAGATGAGGCTTACCAAAGCTTCTTCTATAAATTTGGAGCTAAAACTTGATTTGCAAATGGAAACTAGGGCTTGGAGTTTTAATTTCCCATTCCTCTCTCCATTGTTGCTAAAGCTTGGGTATTAGGAAATAGAAATGAAGTAATGAAGAGAAGAAGGGTGAAGCTTGGGTCTAATGGGCTGAAACAAAACTAAAGCCATAAGTGAAAAAGTAGCAAAATTTCACCAACTCCAAAATATCAAAGTTTATACTCAAAAAGGTCGCAAACGTCATTTTGAACTCAATGGGGGTGGTCTCGAGTCCTAATTCGACTATTTGCAAAAAGTAGCTTTTTGGACACTAATCCGACTAACGATGAATTATTTTAAATAAAATATTTAAATATTCAATCGTAAAATATGCGGGTTGTTACAGACTCCCCTCCTTAAAGTAATTGCGTCCTCGCAATCATAAGAAATAAACAAACAAAAAGTAACAACCATAAAAGCATATCAACACAAAAGAAGAAATTTGGAAAAAGAAGTTCACCTCAAAGAGCACGAGAAAGTAAGTCTGGATGTGTTCGCTCGATGAATTCTCTGGATTCTCAAGAACAATCCTTAGGATTTGAGGACCATTGAACTTTCACAAGAGGAACATCTTTATTTCGAAGGCGTTTGACCTCCGAAGCAATAATACGAATAGGATGTTGCTCATAAGTTAAATTAGGCGAAACTTCAATTTCTTTCAAAACACCGGGCTCAAGAATAGAATCGAAATCTCGAAGGCATTTCTGTAGTTGAGAAACGTGAAACACGTCATGAGTAGCAGAAAACTGAGCCGGTAATAAGAGGCGATAAGCCACGGAACCAATACGTTCGGTGATAGGAAATGGACCAATATATCGAGGTGCTAACTTTCCCGATCGACTGAAACGTACAACACCCTTCATAGGTGAAACATGAACAAACACAAAATCTCCTACAGAAAATTCTAATTTCCTTCTTCGGTTATTGGCATAGGATTTTTGTCTACTTTGGGCTTCTTTCATCCTATGACGAATAAGGTCAATCTTTTCTGTGGAATCACGAATGAAATCTGGACCTAAAACCAGCTTCTCACCGGCCTCAAGCCAACAAGAAGAGGATCGGCATGGCCTTCCATAGAGTGCCTCGAAAGGTGCCATACCAATGCTATATTGGAAGCTATTATTATAGGAAAACTCAAAAAGAGAAATATGATCTTCCCAACTTCCACCAAAATCAAGAACACATGCACGAAGAAGATCTTCAAGAGTTTGATTCACACGCTCGGTTTGTCCATCGGACTTAGGACGATAAGCGGTGCTAAAATTAAGCTTCGTTCCCAAAGCTTTTTGAAGACTCTTCCAAAATCCACTAGTAAACAATGGATCACGATCACTAACAATAGAAGTAGGAACTCCATGTAATTTAACAATTTCTTTAATAAAGAGCTTGGCCAAAAGAGGAACGGTTCGGTTAGACCGAACGGGAATAAAATGGGCGGATTTCGTAAGTCTATCAACAATCATCCATAAGCTATCGTGACCCGAACGAGAATGTGGAAGGCCGTCTATAAAATCCATGGAAATTTGGTCCCACTTCCAAATTGGAATTTCTAAAGGTTGCAATAACCCACCAGGCCTTTGATGCTCGGCCTTGACAAGTTGGCAAGTCATGCAACGCTTAACAAAGTTAGCAATATCAGATTTCATTCCATCCCAATAATAAAGTCGCTTCATATCCGCATACATTTTACTACTACCGGGATGAATGGTAAATTTAGAACGATGTGAATCTTCTAAAATGTCTTTACGAAGATCACTAATATTTGGCATGATAAGTCTACCAAATTTTCGAATACCGCCACAAGAATCAATATCAAAGTCTCTCAAACTTTCAATACCAATTTTATCCCTACAACTGTGGCTAAGAAGGGCCAATTCGGGATCTAACTTTTGAGCTTCAAGAATGTGGTCTAAAAGAGAAGGACGACCGTCAAGGCTACATAAAACGAGAGATGAACATAAATCGGATACACGATTTCGAATTTCACAAGTGGATAAAGTCTCGAGATCATTCCACTCGGATATCATCATAGAAACAACCGCTTGTTGCTTACAACTAAGTGCATCGGCAACGCGATTTCCCTTTCTGAGAGTTTAAAGAATGTCAAGATCATAAGATGCAAGGAACTCGAGCCAACGTTGTTGACGCAAATTAAGTTCCTTTTTGGAAAATAAATACTTCAAAGATATATTATCGGTATAGAGAATAAATCTTTCTCCCAAAAGATAATGACGCCAAATTTTAAGGGCGAAAAAAATAGTCGCGAGCTCTAAATCATGAGTGGCATATCTAGCCTCGGCTGGCTTCAATTGCCTAGAAGCATAAGCAATAACACGTTCTCTTTGCATAAGAACGGCACTCAAACTAATGCGACTAGCATCGGTATAAACAATAAAATCTTGATTCCCTTCGAGAATAACAAGAATAGGAGCATCAGAAAGGAGTTCTTTTAATTTCTGAAAAGAAGCTTCACATTTGTTCAACCAAATGTATTTAACTCCCTTCTTTGTCAAACTAGTAAGAGGCACAGAAATTTTGGAAAAGTCTTTTATGAAAAGGCGGCAATAACCTGTCAATCCAAGAAAACTACGGATCTCCGTCACACTCTCCAGTCTCTTCCAATTTTGAATCGCTTCATCTTTGAAGGATCCACGGAAATTCCGGATTCGGAAATAATATGATCAAGAAACTTCACACGAGATTGCCAAAAGTGGCATTTAGAAAATTTTGCTTTCAATTGATTGCTCCTAAGAGTTTCCAACACAATCTGAAGATGCTTTTCATGCTCCTCCTCGGTTTTAGAATACATAAGAATATCATCAATAAAGATGAGAACAAATCGATCGAGGAAGTCTTTGAAAACTCTATTCATAAGGTAAATGAAATAAGCCGGAGCATTCGTTAAACCAAATGTCATAACAAGCCATTCGTACAATCCATAACGCGTACGGAACTATGTCAAAGGAATGCTATCCTCTGCAATACGAAGTTGATGAAAACCGGTTGCTAAGTCTAATTGTGAAAAGACTCTAGCACCACTAAGTTGATCGAATAGATCATCAATCCGAGGTAAAGGATATTTATTCTTCATAGTAAGATCATTAAGCTTGCGGTAGTCAACGCAAAGTCTAAGTGTACCATCGGATTTCTTCACAAAAATAGCAGAAGCTCCCCAAGGAGAGGAACTAGAACGAATAAATTGCTTCGTCTCCAATTCGGATAATTGTTTGTGCATCTCCTCACTTTCTTTATTGGACATACGATAAGGAGGACGAGTAATAGGTAAAGCTCCAGGAATTAGATTAATTCTGAATTCAATTGCTCGCTTAGGTGGTAATCCTAAAACAGGCTCAAATATGTCGGAAAATTCACGACCAACGTGAATAAGAGAAATGACATCTTTCTCATCATCATTATCGTCATCATGAGGATTTAAAGAATATAAAGATGCAACTAAGTTGGAATCCGAATCTTTGAGATCGACAGAAATCTGCTTAACAGATTGAGGATGTCGAAGATGAATAGTCCACTCAGGACATAGGATTTGAGCTTCATAGCGGTTAAGCCAATCCATTCCCAAAATCATTTCAAAGCCTAAATAACGCATGACATGCAAATCGGCTCGGAAAGAAAAATTACACAAAATAATCTCGACATCTTTACAAAGTAAACTAATTGTTGCGGATCCACCAACCGGATACGTAATTCTTAAAGAAGTCATTAAAGCAACAACACTTAAAGAAAAAGTATCAACAAGTTCTTTTGATATAAAAGAATAGGACGCATCCGTATCAAAAAGAACTCGAATAGGTTGATCACGAAATAAAATAATGCCATCAAGGATAGAATGAGAAATACCTTGACCACGAGAAGTGTTGCTAGGGGCTTGTGCAACGTTTAACTTTCCCTCCTTCTTGCCTTGAAGTTTGGGACATGAAGATAACAGATGATCCGAACTTTTGCAATAGCGACAAAAGAGAGGTTTCGGACATCTATTAGCATAATGGTCTTTAGAACCACAATTGTAGCATTGCCCACTACTAGGGGTAGGAGTCTTTGCTACAGAAGCTGCTTGCTTCACTTTCTTATAGGGATTTGGGGCTTTGAATTTAATAGGCCTTTTCTTGTTGTTGTTGAAGTTTGGTTTGGCACTCACAACTTCAACATCACTCTCTTTATCTGCCTCTTCAAGTCGAAGAGCGATATCAACAAGTCGATCAAAAGAAACTTCTAACTTTAGAAGTAATGGCTTCTTGAGATTTTTGTTCAAGACATATACAAATCTTTGGTTCTTCTTCAATGGGGTGTTTATATATTCGACCCCGTATTTAGAAAGTGACTCGAATGATGCAACATATTCTGCCATGGAGGATTCACCTTGAACAAGGTCTATGAAACGACAAGCCAATGTCACCTTCTCAACTTCTGGCACAAATTTTAACTCGAATCATTCCCGGAATTTCTCCCAAGTAAGATCCGCTTCAATAATTTTAGAAATAAGAAGCTCATACCAATCTAATGCTTTTTCTTGGAGCATACTTGAAGCCACTTGGACACGGTGAAGATCAATTAGATTCATGCGAGTAAAGATGCGATCGTATGTTTTGAGCCAAGCTTGGACTTGAATGACGCTTTCGGAACCCTTAAATGGCTTCCCACCCAAGTTGGTATAGTCATTGCACAAATGTGCAAATCTAGACTTAGGGCGAGTAGGCTCTGGATTGGGTCCGGCAGCCTGAGCATTCTTCACGAGATCTAAAAGCTGCTGGGCAGACATAAATACTCCATCCTAGGGAGTAGCACTAGATTGATCGGTGCTGGGACGGCCAGGTCTAACCATTTCTTTTCTTTAAGAAAGAAAGAAGAATAAAAAGGTTATTCAAAAAATGAATATCGAACAATAATGATTGATAAAACAAGGCGTCACAAAGAAAATATGATAAAACGGTTCGAAGACCCAAATAAAATCCTAAGGCACGACTCCTAAGATGGACTTAGGACGATGATCTTTGTTAAATTATTCTACATTGTTCCGAAATTTGGCTATGACACCAAGCTGTGACGCCCCACCTCTATACCCACGCTAGCCAAGGACACTACGGGGTAATGCGGTCAACTAGTGCGGAGAATAAGGCCGTTGAGGAGCGACCATCCGCGTAATTGCTTTGTGCGAGTATCGATATGCCAGATAAGATTATAACTTGCATTACAAGAGGGAATCTGACATACCGATGCAAACTCAAAGCTACTACACAGTGGCTATAATATCTTCGAAAACAAATATAGAAATAAGCATAACACAAATCAGTCACAAAAGTTCATATCTCAAAGGCGGGAACAGACATGAATATTACACATGAAAGTGTATACCAGAGTAGTGGTCAAAGAAGATCCACAGTATCACAAAAGAATAGTTACAAGTGCTATACAAAGGAATAAGTATACATCAATGAGTCTATATCTCAAATGTATACAAACAAAAACTACTAATCTAAGTAGTTAGCCAAAAATCAGGATAATAATCCCAGATGAGAAGTCAAGCAGAAGCACCTGTAACATCTCGGTCTGACCCGAGTATTATTTAATAAGAAAATAATAAACGGATCAGTCTAACTATAAATATCAGATAAAATGATATAGAATAAGAGATATGACAAAAATGTATGATAACCATAAAGCCATACTATGATAAGTATGTAACTGAAAATCAACCAGAGATTAATCAATATCACAAGAATCTTCTCAAAGATCAAAAGAATGTCATACTCTTTAGTTTTACTCACCAAGTCACAAATATTGACATCATATCGATGCCAATCATAAAAGCTGGTGGATCATAAATTCTAGAAATCATCAATAGAAATCCAGAAATCACAAAAAAAGGGAGGCCTATCACAAAACGGGAGCATGAAAACTCACCAACACGTGTATCACAAACGGGACACTATCACATGGTCGCTAACCATAGAGCCGGTGCAACGACGTAGTACAATATCGGTACGCTCGAGGAACCTGAAACTCGAATAATTCGGAACAACGACGTAGTACAACGGTACGCCCGATGATCCAGATAAGCTGGTGCAACAACGTAGTACAAAGGTACGTCCGATGGACCAAACTCCATAAAAGAACATGGGTCGCTAGCCCACAAAAATTGGGTCGAAACTCCAAATAATACATAGGTCGTTAGCCTATAAAAGAAATGAGACGAAACTCAATAAAACGAGGTACCGTCCCCTATGTGGACAAAGAAACATAGCATATCGCTAGTCTAAATCACAAAAATGATCATCATCAATCATCTAGAAGTGTCAATTACACTAAGCTAGTAAATATATGAGCTTAGCTTCATGTCCCATAACCACTAGCTAACTTAAATATTTACGAACAAATTGTAGATCTCCACTAGAAAATTATCACAAGAGATTCAATCGAACAAGTCTAAGAATTAACCGACGAATGAAACGCAAGCGTTTCATACCACTTGTTTTACTAAGTCGTTTAATTAGATTTCTCATACGAGTGAGATAAAGGTTTGTATACACTAAAAGATTGGAAAAAGGTTTCAGAAACGAACTTTGTAATAAAATAGTGTTGAAATCGTTTTGATAAAAGAGTTTTGATATTTACTATTAGTATTGAAACCTTTATATTTTTAAAGTGAAAAATCACAAAAATGATTATAGAAACAATCAATCACTAAAATTACATACGAAGATGTGAATTAATTCCAAAGGAATCGATACTGAATCCATCAAGGTGGATGTTCCAAAAATCCCAAAGAAAATGTCATCAAAGTCGATAATAATAGATAACCACAAATGGGAATCAACACAAATCAATTAAATTTGGAAACTCAAGCTAAATAGGAAAAAACAAGCAGATTCAGACGTTTGAAGTGTATGATTCAGACGTCTGAATCTGGAAAATAAAATATTTTCCAGAACAGAATTCAGACGTCTAAGTCAATAAATTCAGACGTCTGGAAATGCTAAATTTTAGCCTATTTTCTCTCTAGTTCAATTCGAACCAATTCAGACATCTGGAAATATTAAATCAGACATCTGTATCTAGGAACATAAATTTTTCCCAGTATAATATTTAGACGTCTGAAATGGAGCATTCAGACGTCTGAAACCTGTTTCTCAGGCCTTTCTTGAACCTTGGCCAAAAATGGCCAAAACGAATATCGAAAGCGATCGGACGAGCAACAACCGACTAAGGATTTATGCCAAGCGACAATCCAGCCTTAAAGGCTCTTTGATACGCCTCAAATATAAATGTCCAAATATCCATATAAGGATTTTCATAAATTTGCTTTCAAAACACCAAAAATTGGAATATATATACCCATCCAATCCAAACCAAAAGCAAATGCACATGAAAAAGTGATAGGAATTCATACCCAACAATCAAAGATAGTTATAGACATAGATGTGAGATAAAAGTCTCACCTTCAAACCCAAAACTATGAAGAAGAAGCCATAGAGCAATGGCAAGAACAATCACTCTTCAATTCCAACCTAAAGAGCTTGAATCTAAGCTTAAAAGAGAAACATTTCCTAAATTAGGTTTAGGAATTTCTGAAATTGGTGAGAGAATGAGTTGGAGATGAAGAAGAGGAGGCTTACCAAAGCTTCTTCTATAAATTTGGAGCTAGAACTTGATTTGCAAATGGAAAATAGGGCTTGAAGTTTTAATTTCCCATTCCTATCTCCATTGTTGCTAAAGCTTGATATTAGGAAATAGAAATGAAGTAATGAAGAGAAGAGGGGTGAAGCTTGGGTCTAATGGGCTGAAGCAAAACCAAAGCCCTAAGTGAAAAAGTAGCAAAATTCCACTAACTCCAAACATATCAAAGTTTATACTCAAAAAGGTCGCAAACGTCATTTTAAACTCAATAGGGGTGGTCTCGAGTCCTAATTCGTCTGTTTGCAAAAAGTAGCTTTTCGGACACTAATCCAACTAACGATGAATTATTTTAAATAAAATATTAAATATTCAATCGTAAAATATGCGGGTTGTTACAGGACTTCGGCCGATTAACTACCACATAAATTACTGTAGTTCTCCAAGGGGACTGACAGTTGTACTTAGAAAATAATAAGTTACTGCATCCCCATATTTGAATTTTGATGAAAATTAGAATTACAATTTTAAATTTTTGTCGGATCTCAAAATATAAAAATTAAAATCATTTTATATTTATTTGTTTTTTATCAGTCAAATTAAATTTAAATCTTTAAATGGGCTAAATGGGTAACCCGCTTATTAAGTGGGTTGGGTTGTAAATGGATAAAAGAGAATGGGTCACAAATAGGTTGGGTCAAACTCGATCCAACCCATTTTGATCCAACTCAACCCATTTGACAGACCTATACCGAATCAACGGTGCGTTGTTGAGACATTGAAAGGGTTATTTTGAACGGAGCACAGTGAAGAAAGTTCAATTACAGTGAAATACATTTTTATGCAATTATATTGATATACATTTTTGCGCTAGGAGCATAGCAACAAACAGAAATCGAAGGAGAAATTTTTGTTTGTAATTGTATTATAATAATTAGTTGTTGATGGTGACAACAACAACTAGTTTGCAGTCAAAGAACTATCATATATGATTTAACAATCTCATAATTAAAGCATAATAGTTTGTTGCAAAAACACGTGGAACATATACAACAATTTATAAATATAAATTTATACTTTGATACGATAATATAAATTTGAAATTACATTCAGTGAGGTCCTACAATAATTATTTTATTCTTTATCGCCTTTCGAATCAAAAACATTTTATTTTCCACACTTCTTTTGATTAGTTCATTTTCATTTTCGCTTATCGCTTGAATGTTGTAGTGTTCTTCTGAAATAATATCCTAATTTTCATCATAAGACATAAAGTTTGTATCTTCGCTGTTTTATTTTCGTATAAATTCTGAATAGCTATTTTAGCGACAAATACTTTAATTTGATTTGCAACTTGGTAAGTTCGGAATTAATCATTAATAATAATTCAAATCAAATGAAACAAGTGAGATACCTAATACTCTTTACTGTAAAACTATGCAATATCCTATTATCACCTAGGCATTCCACTTAGACAAACAAATGAAACAAGAAGATTGGCACATAATCATTGACCAGTTAAGCAAAAGATTGTTTCTTTGAAAAATCGACTATCTCTTAAGAGCGGCTATGTTGGCATAAAAAATGGTCACCAACACTCTTGAGTGTGAAAGCACCAATATCCAATAGCAATATTCAAATAGAGATAAGAATATAGATCACAAAATAAATTGTAGAAAAGTAAATGAACACGCAAGTTTTATATTAGTTCGGCAAACTCTGGCTTACGTGCACTCTAATAATATTTTATTTATACTGTAAGATTACAAGTACAATTGTTCTTGTAAAAACCCGTAAATTTTCGATGATTTAAACTGTTAATTTAATAAGATTTTGGTAATTAAATTTGAAAGAACTAAAAATCTGTAATTTAATAATGAAATGAATACTGGAATGAAGTAACAAATGATATTAAAGCTAATAATTAACAATTTGAATGAAATTACAATCAATTGAAATAATGTAAATTGTTATACTTGGCTATAAATTGAATATAAGAAAACAATTTTAGTGAAATCCCAGTGAGTTGAAATTGTGTAAATGTTATAAATTTAACATATGGAAACAAATGTAAGGATGGAATAAATTAGTGGAATATTATGTAATTGATAACAATTTGATTTAATCATTGTAATATAAGTAATTATAATACTTGTTTGAAATAAGGAATTTATAAAAAAGGGTGATTAAGAGTTAATGGCAACAATAATTATAAATTATCTATATATTTAATCCGTTATATTAAATTTTGAAATCAATTGCAATTAAAGGGAATTGAATATTACCTTAATAGGGATTTGGACGAAATTGGAAATTTTTGGTGTAATAGAATATAAACTAGTTAATTATAGCCTCAGGATAATAAATTGGTTTGGTAATAAGATGGAAAGCAAATTCAATTGAATTATTGGAAATTAAATTAAAATCTTTGGAAATATCGAAATTGAAATTAAAAAGTTCGTAATTGTGAAATATTCCACTGTAAATTGGTATAGGAATTTGTTTCAAAGGAATATGAATCACTAAGTAATCCAGAGTGGTTGAACTGTAAATTATTAAATATTGAATCGAAAAGTGATTAATTAATTTAATATTAATTTATTTAATTAACCACGAAAATAACCATTTTGGCCACTGGCTCTGATTTCGATGAAACCAATCTCATCGGGTCCGTAACAGTAAATTATTGTAGGATTTCAAATTTCGTAACGATTGGACTTGTCATTTGATCGTACAGATTAGAAATGGCAAGAAATAAATTTAATTGAAATCAATTTGAATTAAGCTGATTTGAGCATAACTTCTTCATATGATGGAATTAGGATTTGAAACCTATTCTATTGAGTTTAAAATATTTGAAAGCAACTATTTTGATATATGAGATGACCCATTTGCGTTACGGAGACAGAACGGGCTTTTGGGGTCGTTTATCGTTAAACTTTCCAAACCAATCGAGCCCATTCCTTTCTATTTTGTTCTGCCTATACACACACACAAATATATATATATATATATATATATATATACATACACACACATGTCGTTATAAACCCTAGCTCATTTCGTATTCCTCTTTTCTGTACGTACAATTCTATTTGCTCCTCCTCATTCCAATGGCAGACAAAACCTAATTCCCAATTGCAATTTCAAATCAAAACAAAATCAAAAATTCAAACTCCATAAACTATAACGATTTATATATCGATTTGAAGCTCTCAACGAGCGCATCTCATATTTGTAATTCGTTTTTCAAATTGAATCTCTGTCTATCCAGAAATGGATGAACTATCCTCGGTCGTTCGTCGATCGTCGATCAACTTCATCTGATCGACAAATTGAAGGTACAGTCTTGTGGCTAGAGCCGAGGGGATCGCATCCATATGGGTTTCATCATTTGTTAACGGCTTGATCGCCTCGATTAATTGCGTTAGGGTTTTATGCTTACGACGGCTGCTGGATGTGTTCGTTCCGATCAAACGTAGGGGGAGTATGTCACGTGACGTGGGGAGACGCAGGCGAGGTCGCCTTGGCATGGGCGGTTGGCAGAAGCGGCGTGACGATCGGCCGTGGGGCGGCGCTTGGGGACGAGGCATGGCGGCTAGGGCGTGCACACGTGATTGCAGAGTTCGAAACTGTAGTAAGATGAAGGAGATCGGGTACGTGGCAGTTAGGTTGTGGAGACTTCTGTTTTATTTAATTTAAATCTTAATTTAAATTCCAATCTTCTTGTATCAATAACTTGTTCTTACGAGTTCCAATTCAATTCACGCACGGTTTTCTCTGCTAGGATCATATCGAAATTTCAGACATTTTGATGCTAGTTTGGACGAATTCTAAGACTGTTCGAATTTTGGGTTTAAATTGAGTTTAAATTTAATTTAAAATTCAAAAAGTGAGTATTTTAACCCACTCACAGCTCCTAAAATTTCTTATGTTCGCTAAATTTAATTTATGTCGCGAATAGGAATTTATTTATGACTGTTCGATATATATTTTAATCATCATCTCAGTTAATTTGAATTTATTTGAATTAAATCATTATTTAATTTATTATATATATATATATATATATATATATATATATAAATATATATTGATTCGTTTGGATGATGATTGTGATGGATGTTGATTGTTGATGTTGGTTGAATGGATGTCGTATTTTATACCGTTATAAACTGCAAGTTCGTTATGGATTTTTATTTGTTTCAAGATTGTGGTTTGAAATGATATACAACCGTAAAATGTTTAATTGCGGATTGAAATGATAAATATCCATATCACTTGACCCTAGGGTAGAAAATTATATGCGGACACTGGATTGATTAAATTAAATGATTTTAAATCCTTAAAATTTTGAATTTAATCAATTGATGTTTGGAAATAAAATTTGATTATATAAATTGAAGTATTATAGAACAATCAAATTTTGTGTTGAAATGCGATTTGGTTTAAAAAGGAATTTCTTTAAGAAATTAAATCGGAAGTTTAAAGTTAAACTTTTATGTATAAATGAAAATTCTATCGAAATTGAGTTATTGAATTTATTTGAAAATAACTTTGAAATATTTTGAAATTGGAGTAATCCGTATTGATATTTTGAACATGGATTGAAACTGTATGAAATTCGATAGTTTGTTGAAATTTGGTTTGTCGATTTGGAAGTTTGAAATGGTCCAAATATGTTGAAACGACATGAATAGTTTAATTTGGCATTAATCTCAAACTCATATTTTAATATAAAATGTTTTAAAAATATATTATTTTAAAATTTCTAATTATTAAGATTTTCAAATTTATTAAACTATTTAACTAATATTAACTATATGAATTATTTTAATCTATTTTAAACCAATTTAATTTATTTTTAACTAATTAAACTATTTTAATTTATTTTTAACTAATTAAACTATTTTAATTTATTTTAAATCTAATTAATCTATTGTAAATCTATTTAATCTATTTTAATTATATTTAATGTATTTTTAATCTACGTTAATTATTTATAACTATCAAAACAATTTTCTTCCAAATTCCAAACCAAGTAAAATGGATGAGTTTATATTCAAAATTCTCGATTTTTAAAGTAATTATGGTTAATGATGTTATAAGCTAAGTTGGGATGTAAATAACGTATTTGGTTAAATATGATATTTTGAAATGAGAGTTTAACCTATTTTGGAAATACGACTTTTGAAAGGAAATATAATTTTGAACTATGATTTCAAAAGGTGAATATGATTTCAAAAGTAAGTAATGATTTCGAAAGTGATATGATTTGAATTGAATATGATATCTTGATATCAATTATGAAATGACTTTGGAAATGTAAAAGAACCATCCAGTGTAATAAGCGATTGGTTATCAAAGAAACCGAGATTGGATATTGTCATACTCTCTGCCAATACCAAAAACCACTTTGACAACTGTGTACGTGGTGAAGATTCCAGAATGAAGTAGCTTGGTGGCGACAATCCTAAAGGTATATTTATGTGGACCTAACTCCTGTGAGTTAGCATAAGGTGGCTAAAAAAGAGTGATTCCGGGCCAAGTGAGGTAGCTCCTCCGATCGGATACATTCCATTGATATTATATTCTGACTTTTGATTTATTTGGTGGCCACCCTTTGATTTTTTACTTGGGAGTGTGTTTCAAGTTGGGCAGTAGTTGCGGTTATGCGTTACCAACAGTCCGAATGCTTAATTGATATATCTACCGTGACATTGCCTAGTTGTGCCGTGTCACCTACCCTAGCACGCCTTCTACGAGTTTGTTTTGTGTCGTACCTATGGGTTATCCTCTAGCGGCCCCAGTTTACGGTGAGTCATGGTACTGTATAGATTATTGACATTATAAAATGTGTTAAGGGGGATATGGGTAACGCCTTAATGCTATTTTAATAGTTTACTTTACTATAGACATATTATAATAGCATATTGTACTACATAGTAGAAAGTTTAACGGATCCTTAGGAGATGTGAATCCCGAATATCTCTTGAGTTACTGCACTCACGTTGGACACCGGATAGGAGATGTCAAACCCCGTAAACATCTCTGACACCGTTCCACTCATATTTATTTACCGTTGATTTAACTTACATAAAATCTTTTAGTTCTGACTCGAGTATTTTGTCTTTTCGATTCGCTCGGGTCAGCCTGAGCATTTCAGGATTTGAAGACCTTATTTCTAAAGGACGAAGATGAAGATTTTATTATTATTGTTTACCATATTATTCGACCGCATCACACTATTCCACTGCATTATTATTTATTTATCTCTGATATGTGTAACCCTGATACTGTGTTTTATAAGTAAAATCAAATTTTTTGTAAATAGCTTCATGAACTGTTATTTGGTTATTATATTTTGTATTCCGCTGTGAGATTCTGTTTTGTTTTATTTCTTTCTCTTTTTCCTATTTACCCCAATAATAATCTGCCCTTTTGTATGGTTTGAGTCGGCACATATGTCTGCTCAAAGCGTCCAAAAAGGCGGGATGTTACAGTTGTTATCAAAGCCATGGTTTAGCGATAACCTTGGCTTTGTGGGGTCTGACGCTTTATTAATAGGGTAGTAATACCCTATGATGTGTCGCTGAGTGTATATATATGAGAGAGCGTATTCGTTAGTGTTATAAAAGGTTTTATATTTTGTTAATATGTTCCGTTTTGTATTTATATATTCTGGTTGGTGCATAGGACGCTATGACATCGATAGGGATTTCTAAACACTTAATAGGACAGATCGACACAATATTTGTTTTAAAATATAGGTAAATGAAATAATTTTGCCTATTGTATATTTTATATATAAACTAATAATTTTATAAATGATATATATATATATATATATATTTGGTTTAAATATATTTGTTTGTTAGGTAATGAAATTTATAAATATTGGTAGGAAATAAGATTTGAAAATAAAATAAATGAAATTGGAAATTTAGAACTTAAGTTCCATGATTTTTAATTTCTTTCGAGTAATTTCGGAATATAATAATAATATTATTTAGAAGTATTTTCTGATATAAATATTTCAATATGATTTGAAAGAATTATTTTAAAGAAATTTTGGAAAGAAATAAGTTCTGTACTCCCCTCTACATCGCTGGAAAATAATTTCGGTGATGAGTGCACGCATCATCGACATCCATTTTCAAGTTTCTAAGTAGGAAGGCCACTGTAGTTGTTTTACTGCAGATTTATTTTGATAGAAAAATATAAATTTTAAATTGTTTTAAAATATAATTGGATATAAGTTGTGAGTATATACATTTATCTATTATTTTAAAATGATTTCAAATAGAACCCGGTATTTAGTTCTTAAGTTTCTGTTAATTAATAGTTTCAATTACTGTAGTAAAATGGAATGTAACTAATTAATAATTGGAACCTTTAAGTGAAATAAGAGATTAAATGCTAGGCTATAAATGAAATTACAAGAAAGTTGAATTTTGTAACTTATAAAACAAAGGATATGATTATTGAACATTAAATTAATTAAAAGAAATGAGAAAAAATTGTATAACTTTCCATTGCATTCTTAAAAACATATAAATATAACTTACCAAAAGATTAAACGTTGAAATGTTAAGAAGAAAATGTAATGGAATATTATATAAGTAAAACTTAAATAAATGTAAGTGTTCAATGTGATTACTTTTACAAATAAGACTTTTGATATTAAAATTATTATAAACTTAAGTTATAATTGAAATGCTACTAATTAAATGTAATAGAAAGGTGAGTATTATAGATAAATGATTATAAACTTAAATAAATGTTTGAGGTTATCTTTAATTTAAATAGGCAGAAAGGATGAATACTACAAATAAAGGAAATTAAGAAATGAATGAATGAATGAAAATTTAATTTTGTAAGAAATAAATGAAATAAACACTGAATGAATGAATGGAAATTGAATGTTGTAAGGAATAAATGTAAACTAAAGAAATGATCATTGAGAAATGGAATTAAAAAGAATGAACTTGATTTATAGTTAAAATTGTTGTTTGTGATGGTTTATGGATTGTTTGGGAAAGGATGCTTCAAATTTTTCGGACGTACGAATATTTTATTGACTTTATCTAAGACTATTGAGTAGATGGTATAATTAGTAGTTATTTATCATTCTATGCAATTTAAAAGTTTCTTAACCCGAATAAACTATTTTTTTTGGTTGATATGGATGATTGATTATATTGATTTCATATGGTGATTGCATGCTGTGTTTGCAAGTGATTGTTGTTATATATTGATTGGGTTGTTAGTGGTTGAAACAATTCTAAATATTTCATTTATATAATTATTAACTTCTTTTGGATTATATAAGTGAAATGCAGGTTATGGAAGCAATTGCTACTGATTTTGGTTTTATAAAATAAGCGTTATTTTCTCGACAAATAGGTATGTTTTCAGATTACGATTTCTAGCGATATTACATTGTTTTTCCCTTGATGGGATATATTATTTTGGAAAATATTGTGATATATGTATATTGTTATATCTGATATGATATTTTCTCCCGAGCCTCTCCGTACAAAGGAGACACTGCTGAAATTTTCCATAAATTTTGGACTTAGAAAATTTTATGAAAAGTTTTCCAAACTTTTGATAACTTGAGTACAAAAAGATTTAAGGTTGTAAATTGGTATATTTTATTTAAATGATTTAATTTTTGTGAAATTTATTTGTTTATAAATTTAATATTTTGAATAAGATATATGGATTTCTTAATTCCTTCTTTTTCCTTCTTTTCCAGTTCGTGGACGAAAAGTTTTGAGTGGGGGAGAGTGTAACAACCCGTAAATTTTTAATGATTTAAATTGTTAATTTAGTAAGATTTTGGTAATTAAATTTGAAAGAAATAAAATCTGTAAATTAATAACGAAATGAATGCTAGAATGAAGTAACAAATGATAATTAAAGCTAATAATTAACAATTTGAATGAAACTACAATTAATTAAATAATGTAAATTGTTATACTTAGCTATATATTGAATATATGAAAACAATTTTAATGAAATCCCAATGAGTTGAAATTGTGTAAATGTTATAAATTTAACATAAGGAAACAAATGTAAGTATGGAATAGATTAGTGGGATAGTATGTAATTGATAGAAATAGATTTAATCAGTGTTATATAAGTAATTATGATACTTGTTTGAAATATGGAATTTATAAAAAAAAGTGATTGAGAGTTAGTGGCAACAATAATTATAAATTATCTACATATTTAACCCGTTATATTAAATTTTGAAATCAATTGCAACTAAAGGGAATTGAATATTACATTAAGAGGGATTTGGATGAAATTGAAATTTTTAGTGTAGTAGAATACAAAATAGTGTAATTATAGCCTCAGGATAATAAATTGGTTTGGTAACAAGATGGAAAGCAAATTTAATTGAATTATTGGAAATTAAATTAAAATATATGGAAATATTGAAATTGAAATTCAAAACTTTGTAATTGTGAAATATTCCATTGTAACTTGATATAGGAATTTGTTTCAAAGGACTATGAATCACTAAGTAATCTAGAGTGGTAGAAGTTGTAAATTACTAAATATTGAATCGAAAAGTGATTAACTAATTTAATATTAATTTATTTAATTAACCTGGAAAATAGCCATTTTGGCTACTGACTCGATTTCAACGAAACCAGTCTCATCGGATCCGTAACAGTGAATTATTACAGGATTTCAAGTTTCGTATATATTGGACTTGTCGTTTGATCGTACGGACTTAAAACGCCTATAAATAAATTTAATTGAAATCAATTTAAATTAAGCTGATTTTAGCATAACTTCTTCATATGATGGAATCAGGACTTGAAACCTATTCTATTGAGTTTAAAATGTTCGAAAACATCTATTTTGGTATATTGGTTGACCCAATTGCATTCCAGGGATAGAACGGGCTTTTCGGATAGTTTATCGTTCAACTTTCCAAACAAATCAAGTCCATTCCTTTCTATTTTGTTCTACATATATATATATATATATATGTCATTATAAACACTAGATCATTTCTTATTTCTCATTTCTATACGTACAATTCCATTTGTTCCTCCTCATTCTAATGGCAGAAAAAACCTAATTCCCAATTGCAATTTTAAACCAAAATCAAATTAAAAAATTCAAACTCCACAAACCATATTGAGTTATATACTGTTTTGAAGCTCTCGACGAGCGCATCTCAGATCTGTAATTTGTTTTTCAAATTGAACCTCTATCTGTACAGAAATTGGTGAATTATCCTCCGCCATCCGTCGATCGTCGATCAACTTCGTCTGATCGACAAATCGAAGGCACAGTCTTGTGGAGAGAGCCGAGGGGATCGCATCCATATGAGTTTCGTGACGAGTTAACGGCTTGATCACCTTGATTAATTGCGTTAGGGTTTTATGCTTATGGCGTCTGCTGGGTATGTTCGTTCCGATCAAACGTAGGGGGAGTAGGTCGCGTGACATGGGGAGACGCAGGCGAGGTCGCCTTGGCGTGGGAAGTTGGTAGAAGCGGTGCGGCGATCGGCCGTAGTGGCGGCGCTCGAGAATGAGGCATGGCGGCTAGGCTTTGTGCACACGTGATTGCAGAGTTTGAAACTGTATCATGATGAAGGGGATCCGGTATGTGGCAGTAAGGTTGTGGTGACTTCTTTTTTATTTAATTTAAAATTTAATTTAAATTCCAATCTTCTTATATCCATAACTTGTTCGTACGAGGTCCAATTCACATGCGGTTTTCTTCGCTAGGATCATATCAGAATTTCGGATATTTTGACGCTAGTTTGGACGAATTCTAATACTATTTGAATTTTGGATTTAAATTGGATTTACATTCAATTTAAAATTCGAAAGGTGAGTGTTTTAACCCACTCACAACTTCTAAAATTTCTTATGTTAGTTTGTGATTAGGAATTTGTTTATGACTATCTGATATATTTTAATCATTATTTCAGTTAATTTGAATTTATTTGAATTAAATCGTTATTTAATTTATTATTAAATATAAATTGCTAGTTAAATACCTGTTATTGATTATCAGTTCTATATTGATATTTATTGATTGATTTGGATGATGATTGTGATGGATGTTGATTATTGATGTTGGTTCAATGGATGTTGTATTTTATACCATTATAAACTGCAAGTTTGTTATGGATTTTTATTTATTTCGGGATTGCAGTTTGAAATGATATACAACCGTAAAATGTTTAAATTGCGGATTGAAATAATAAATATCCGTATCACTTGATCCTAGGGTAGAAAATTATATATGGACACTGAATCGGTTAAATTAAGTGATTTTAAAATCCTTAAATGTTTGAATTTAATCAATTGATGTTTGGAAATAAAATTTGATTTATATAAATTGAAGTATTATAGAACAAAAGTTTTGTGTTGAAACGTGAATTGGTTTAAAAAGGAATTTCTTTAAGATATTAAATCGAAAGTTTAAAGTTAAATTTTATGTATAAATGAAAATTATATCGAAATTGAGTTATTGAATTTGTTTGAAAATAACATTGAAATATTTTGAAATTGGAGTAATCGGTATTGATATTTTAAACATGGATTGAAACGATATGAAATTCGATAGTTTACTGAAATTTGGTTTGTCGATTTGGAAATTTGAAATGGTCCAAACATGTTGAAACGACATGAATAGTTTAATTTGGTATTAATTTCAAACTCATACTTTAATATAAACACTTTTAAAAATATATTACTTTAAAATTTCTAATTATTAAGATTTTAAAATTTATTAAACTATTTAACTAATATTAACTATATGAATTATTTAAATCCATTTTAAACCAATTTTATTCATTGTAAACTAATTACACAATTTTTATTTATTTTAAATCAAATTAATCTATTTTAAAGCTATTTAATCTATTTTAAATCTATATTATTTATTTATAATTATTTAAACTATTTTCTTCCAAATTCCAAACCAAGTAAAATGGATGGGTTTATATTCAAAATTCTCGATTTTTAAAGTTAATATGGTTAATGATGTTACAACCTAAGTTGGAATGTAAACAACATATTTGGTAAAATATGATATTTTGAAATGAGAGTTTAATCTATTTTGGAAATACGACTTTTGAAAGGAAATATATTTTGAACTATGATTTTAAAAGGTGAATATGATTTCGAAAGTAAGCAATGATTTCGAAAGTGATACGATTTGAACTGAATATGATATTTTGATATCAATTACGAAATGACTTTGGAAATGTAAAAGAACCATCCGGTGTGTAATAATCGATTGATTGTCAAAGTGACCGGGATTGGATGTTGTCATGCTCTCTGCCAATACCAAAAACCACTTTGACGACTGTGTGCACAGTGGAGATTCCAGAATGTAGTGGGATGGTAGCGACGATCCTAAAGGTATATTTATGTGGACCTAACTCCCGTGAGTTAGCATAAGGTGGCTAAAACAGGAGCGATTTCGGGCCAAGTGAGGTATCCCCTCTGATCGGACACATTCCATCCATACTATATTTCGATTTTTGATTTATTTGGTGGCCACCCTTTGATTTTTAATCGGGGGTGTGTTTCGAGTTGGGCGGTAGTTGAAGCTATGCGTTATCAACAGTCTGAATAAGTAATTGGTATATCTGCCCTGGCATTGCATAGTTGTGCCGTGTCATCTACCCTAGCATGCCTTCTACGAGCTTGTTTTATGTCGTACCTATGGGGTATCCTCTAGCGTCCCCAGTTTACGGGGAGTCATGATACTGTATAGACTATTGATATTATAAAATGTGTTATGGGGGATATGGGTAAAGTCTTAACGCTATTTTAGTAGTTTACTTTACTATAGACATATTATAATAGTGTATTGTACTATATAGTAGATAGTTTAACGAGTCCTTAGGAGATGCGAATTCCGAACATCTCTTGAGCTACTACACTCACGTTAGACATTGGATAGGAGATGTCAAACCCCGTAAACATCTGTGACGCCGTTCCACTCATATTTATGTACCGTTGATTTAACTTACATAAGATCTTTTAGTTTTGACTCGAGTGTTTTGTCTTTTCAATTTGTTCGGGTCAGCCCGAGCATTTCAGGATTTGAAGACCTTATTTCTGGAGGACGAAGATGAAGATTGTATTATTATTTATTATATTATTCCACTGCATCACACTATTCCGTTGCATTATTATTTATTTGTCTCTGATATATGTAAACCTGATACCGTGTTGTATAAGTAAAATCAAATGTTTTGTAAACAGCTTCATGAACAAAAAGGTGGGTTAACAAGGTAGAATAGTCCTTATTAGCTTGGTTTTATCGACAATACCTATTTATGACTATCTTTATATTGTTTCCCTAATTAGATGGGTAACAAAATAGAAAAAATTACAAGGAATTTTGTTGGGAAAGGCAGACCTGAATGTTCTAACATAAACTTCCTTACTAATTGGGATTAAGTTTGAAAACCTAAAATCAAGGTGGTTTGGGAATTGTTAATCTAAACAACATAAATAACTCTCTTCTTTGCAAATGGGTTTGGAAATTTCTAGACGACAATGAAGCAACGTGGAAAGAAATAATCGAAAATTATTATTATAATCATACCAATAACTTATATAAACTCATATCCCTTTTATTTCTTTCTTTTGGTAGAACATTTAGAATTTTTTTCACATATTTAAATTAGGCCTCGATTTCATCATCCATTCGGGAGACAAAAGTTTCTTTTGGAATGATCCTTGGGTATCCCCTAATTGCATTAAAATATGTATTCCCATACCATTTTCTAGCCTTTAATAAGAAGATCAATCTTGTTAAGGACATTCTTACACCACATGATGAATTCAAATGGAACCTTTCATTTATTCGACATCTGTTAGGGAACAAGTTTAGACAATTTCTAACTCTTATTAATAAGATTGAGCATATAAATATGGATGAACAAGATGATTATGTGGAATGGTGTTGGAACAAAAAGGTTACACCTCTAACTCAATGTATGGTTTCATGAACTTCTCGAGTATCGTATCATCCTATTTTAAACCTATATGGAAGGTTAATGGGCCCCTAAAGTAAAAATACACATATAGGCAGTACTACACGATAAACTAAACATAATCTTTATGCTAATTTGAAAATTACAAATAATTTCAGCATTAACCCTTGTTATTTTTGTAAATATAGCCCTTAAAACAACTAAACTTCTAAAATATGAATGTCATTACACCCAATATATAATTAATACATTAACTGACATTTTTGAACTTGACATAAGTACAATCATTCCTCCTCCATATAATTCTAGACTAGTTTTAAACTTAACTACAACTATTTACATAGAAAGTTATTAGATATCATTTATCATTTAAAAGATGAGGTCTTTAGAATGATCAGTATGTATTTAATAATAACTGCAGAAGTGATTATTCTCTTATAGTTTTTATTGCATGGTATATTTCACTTCTAGTAGGGACAAGTAAAAGAAATTCAGATTGGACGTCTCCACTCGATTGGATCATTTGTAACACTTTAACATAAACCGATCAACATCTTATATTCACTAGCTCGGAGTCTCCTATTCTTTTACTAGGAAACTAACATAACTTGTCGAATCACTTTTACTGCTATTAGAGTTGTATCATTTTCATCCTTTTACATGTGCACACTTTTGTAGTTCAGCATTTTTATTGTACATCAATTATCACAACGATTTGGTTCGATATTTGGTTGTTGATCAACATTTTTACCTTCAATTACACTTGCTTCTTCCAAACATAGGAACTGATTTACCTTTCAATGGAATGCTTCCACGTTAGTTGGTTATTTCATTTTTATCCATCTACCAAAATCTATATGCAGATGAATTGCTTGAACCAAAGCCATACAAATAATATCTTCCTTTGAATTTCTTACCTCAGTAACCGCGATGTTGAATGGGTTCATGAAAGATTTTAGTGAATTATTAGGTCCTTGGCAGCCAGATAAGGACATCATATCCTTTGGTCACGTAGTATGGAGGTTTAACTGTTTAAGAAAATTTCTTGCCAATTCGTCAAAGGTAGAAATGGATTACGAGGGAAGTCTAGTAAACCACATGGATCCGAAACATCTGTAGCGATCAACATCTGTAGCTCTAGCTCTATACATATGCAATTCATACTTATACAAGTGATGTTTTAGATCCATTGTGCCATTGTATAATGGCATGGTTGGCATAGTGAATTTTTTAGGATATTCCACTCTTAGAACATTATCAGTGAACGAGGTTCGACTTGGTGCGGAGCCTCAATCCTCATTTTTCCTACCTCTACTTTCATCAACTATTTGACCATGTCAACAATATATTCCTCGCTGGCACGTTAATCTGTAGGTCTGCTGTAAGGTGCTATACTGAGTGTTTGACTTCGCAAATGGTCTCAACTTGCCAGTTTGAAGCCTAGGTTCTCCACTCTCCGAGAGAACCGCTCCTGCAGAGTTCTATTAGCATGCGGTTGGTCTTACTGCGACAGTTTGCACTTAATTTTTGGGATTTTTCCTATTTATGTTAGCATTTAGTTCCAATCCATCACCATCAAGTTGCATATCATCCTCAGAATTATAAGCAAGCAGCGTAATATTCTCCTGAGGAGTTTTTACTATGCTTACTCCAAGATTTAGGTTAGTACCAGGTTATCTTGCGATGTTAGGAGCGCTCCCGTTATCTCCTATGACAACTCTTGCAACTCCACCTACTACCTCTTTCTATTTTTTCCTACTATTCTTTCCATTTTAGCCTAAAATAGAGGAACTCTCCTATTCCTAATGTTAACCTCCACTCGGTGGGGTTAATGTCGTTAACTTGAACTTGATGTGGGTTTTGCTCGATCATCCTCAATTTTTGCTCGGATCTTCCATAAACAGATTTTTTTTCTAGGTACCATCGATCTTCAATAGAAAGCCTTCACATTCCTCAAAGCAAATTCTTTGGATCTAACCACTGGATCTCTTCTAATCCAAAACAGAAAGCTAGATCTAAGCTTGGGTTCAATTGCTTTCAATGAAAGCACCAAAATGTTAACACCAAAAATGGATCAACACCCAAGAATAGGTTGTAAGGAACTTGTAGAACCTAGATCGTATAGAACCTAAATCTAGTAGGCAGTAACAAAAACAAAAAGGAAAAATAGTAGAAATAAAACAAAGACCCAAGATTTTACAGTGGTTCGGCAATCTATGGCCTACGTCCACTTTATAACTTTATTGCTTATCGATCTGATGTAGTTTGTTTGAGTTCACAAGAGATTTAAAAGAGAACAAGTCATAAGTGTATGGGTTAGATAGATTCTAAGTCCTAGAATTGTCCAAAGTAGCTGCCTTGGTGACTAATATGTGGAGATAGAAGATGATGAACATACAAAGCTCCCATATAGTGATGGCAGAAGTCTGATCCTATTTTGGTTGCACTATGGCTTATATTTATAGGGAAAGTAGGCATACCGAGTTAGAAGCCCACCACCAGTGACATCGGCAAAGAGTGGTGTGCAAAAGTCAAGGGACCCATAAATTAATGTGATAACTCGGTCCGAGTTATCCCGGTAACTTGGGTCTGAGTTATCCCCTAAGAGGGGAATTTACCCAATTCTCTGGCATCATATTTCTTACTTCATTTTGGTGTGCTCCTTATGTTTTCGTAGATTGTTGACTTGTTTTGATGATTGTTCCTTCATGGTTTGTTCTGCATTTTACCGGAGTCAACTCTTTAATTCTTGAGATGGATTGTCCAAAACTTTATGAAATCATTTAGGCTTGCATATAAGAGCTAGAGAATAACTCGTGTGAACCGCTTATGAAGCTTGATAACTCGATGTCGAGTCATAGGCATGAGTTGGGCCCGAGTTATGGCGTTAGCTCCTAACTTGGCGAAACTTTCCCAAACCTCTTCTTTGCTTCTTTTAGGCGCACTTGCCAAGTTTCAAGTCGTTTCGTCTTCATCTCGATGTTCTAACTTCCATTGACTTATGGTTGGTCAAAAAACCAATTAACATTTTTCCCATAGAGTATGCTTTCATTGGAAACAAAGTGTACTCGGTAGCGAGGGAAGTCCGAGGTTGCTAGCCTGTAGATTCTAGTTGATCGTTTAGAAATTGTCTCGAGACATTGCTTTTACTTGGTTGATTATTCATTAACCGTTCATTCTGATTTTAATTAGCATTCCGATTCTCTGCATTGGTCATACATTCTACACTCCAAAGAGTGCATAATGCTTCGATTTAATGGGGACTCCCTCTATAACAATTTGGACCCGATTTAGGCAAATGGTGGTAACTCGGTAGTGAGTTATAGTGATAACTCGATACTGAGTTATTGACTTAAGAATTTTGTTTAAAAGTATTTTTTTAAAAAAGTTTTGCTATTTAAGCAAACTTTCTCATGCTTTCCTTTTCGCTCCTCTTCCTAGCATTGAGTCTTCACATTTCCAACCCGAGTCTACCTTCACTGAGTCAATTCTCATCCTTGAGTATCAACGCCGCTGAAAAAATCTTGAACCACCACTACTGGCGGACGCCACTCTCGCAGACCGGTCACCACTATCTACTGAATTTTCCATTGCCTCCAAGTTCTTTGCCTTCAACTCTCGGACCCGACTCATCTTGAAGCCTTAGGTCGAGCTAATCCTTTGACTTGAATTTGAAGATAGGACTTGTTTTAATTGTGGGATAGTGGTTGCAATGTCGATGATCTGGTCTTAGTGGAATTTAATTGGGGAAAAAAGGTTGATCTTGGGCATATTCAATTGGTGTTGGATTTAGAGTTTGCCCTAGTCGAACGCTTGTGGCTCTGGAGACAAGTTGTGCTCTTTAGCTTAAACTGTCTTCGTCTATGAAATTGGCCGAGTCTTGATCGTTGAACTGATTCCATTATGACTATTTGCCTTGAATTTGGAAATATTGGACGATCCTATTGCTTTGATTTTCTATCATTACACCTCTAGTGATCCTAAAAAAAACTTTCTGTGTCGCTACGGACAACGTATCTGTTATCGATTTTTCAACCGATAACGGGCAAGTACCGACAGATAAACGCAAAATACGTATAGATCATTTTTCTATAGCAAGCAAGGTATCTATATAGGGTGGTCAATTCGTCATATACGAGACACTGGACTCATTTTTCATAGATAACATACCGCACTTGCCCCATGCAATACTCAAAATTTGATTGGTCCACACATGTTGACTTCCTTAGGAATCTAGGCATTGACCACATAGGAATTTTATTTTCAGTGAAACATGCCTGATCGTTCTGAATATTAAGTTTTCCTATTTAAAATGACTCATCGGTTTCCTCATTTTAAGCCCGTCGAAGGAACTTCCACTCTTTCAGAACCTAGATCAGCTACAGCTCTGGATTCGCCTTTCATTCCAACAGGGCTAAGCAAACTAGTGAATTATGAGTCTCAAGATCAGCTAGTTCTGGCCGATCCAGCAATATGTCAACTATCTCCAGGGTCGAGAATCATAACTGAACCACTGGAGCAGGTGCCTTAGAGCTTATATGCCAGGTCGCTCTGAAACATTTGCATTCGGCACGGTATTCCTGAAGATGACGTTCCTTTGCGGACAAGAGATGAGCATGCTCATAATCCCCCTCAAGGCTTTATGGCTTGCAACCGTTACATGTGCCTTGGTGGTGCTATTCCACCATTCAAATCATTTCTGAGCCACTTCCTATAAGAGATTGGACTTTCTCCATCCTATTCATTATTGAAATCTTATGTGTTCTTTTCATGGATAAATTCACATGACCTACGACGTTTAACGAGCTGATATACCATCCTGCTGCTCAAGAGAAGGCAAGATTGCTCATCCTATGTAATTATAGAGGACCGAAGAGTTTATAAGGTCATCGAGGGATTTCACAATAAATGCTCCGCTTTTAAGAACGAATATTTCTTCATGCATTGTTTAGAGGGATTCAATCGCTTGTAGCTTATGGGAAGTAAAATCTTCTTCTTTTGTTTATCTCATGCGAGCACTTCTAAGTCACTAATTTAGTGTGTGTCTCTTTGCAGTCTTGCCAAGATGTGACCGTAGGGAAAAGCATAATGGAATGCTCAATGATTTGAAGGTCGTGGCAAAGAAAGGATAGATTGTAGAATTCCTTTTGACATACGACAACTTGTGGGAATATAGGCTGCTTCACCCAGGGAGATCCGTTGACACCAAGTCTCTAGTACCAAGCAGCTTTGGAACAAACACTCGTCCCATTTCTCCTACTCGTAACTCTAATAAGAATGCTCATGGGGCTGAAACTGCTCACTGGGTGAAGTACAACCTAAAGAAGTTCCTGAGATCGATGAAAATTTGCCTACCGAGGAAGAGATCCTAAGGGAGAGGGATGAAATGGTAGGATGCCCTCGATCCTAGAGGAAAATGGGCTGATCTAGAGGAGAGAAGAAAAATAATCAATGATAGTAGAACGGGAGGAAGAGGCTTTCGACGACGACAATAGTGATTTTTAAGCCACCGAGGAAAGGGATGAGTCCTATAGTGATGAGCCTTGATCTTCCCAACCAACCTTCTCCTAAACTACCAACTACCGAAGCATTAAATCATAAAATCCCATTACTCCTCCTCTAAAACAACTAATTACTAAGAATTCTTAATTGATTAGAGACCAAATTATGGAAACCCCCATAGGAGATTCGACATATTCGTGTTCTGTAAGAGACGTCTCCATTAATTTAAGCGAATTTGAGGATTTCACAATTAGTGAGATGATAGGCAACATTGGTTCCGATATCAACCTATCTCCGAGTGTTTTTAAAATCATGGATAACTATCCCTATGCCTAAAAAGCCAAAATTTATAAATACGCTGGTGGGTAATTTTGTTGTTTTAGAATAAAAGAAAAGGTTTTCCACATCTAAAATTAACCGCACAATATTAGGGTCAATCATATACATTAACTCATAGACTAAGCCCTAATTTGTTTTAAGGATGGATCGGCAAATTTTTAGAAAAATCGTGTTTGAATGCTTTTGAATTTTTTTGTTTAATTTCTTTTGATAAGTTGGTTTCACATGTTTTTGGAAAACTTTAGCCAAGCGCTTTTGAAAAGAAATTGGTGTTGAAATGCTTTTGGGAATCTGATTTTTCAAACATTCTACAAGATTGATTTGAAAAGGAAAAGAATTTTGATGGAAAATGGAAAATTTTCAATTTTCTACTGCCACATGCTTAACATATGGCAGGTTGACATGTTAATGAATACGAATTTCACCGTTTGACAAGGGTGATAGTATACTAAACATAAATAATAACAAGGAAAAAAAATGCTATTTTAGCTTTGGAATTTATATTTCTTTACCTTGCTGATGGTAAAAAAACTTGCGCTAAGGATAATTACGTTTTAACATCCAAAAGTAAACGTCCTTGTGCAAATTGTACTCGGAAAGTTGGAAAGTTTTGGGGGCAGACTAGAAGGTTTCAAAGGTATAGTGGAATATGTATCCAAAAGAAGGATGGAATCATAAAGTTTTCCATCTAAATTCCGTTTTCAGCATAGGAGTATGGATTCATAATAACTGGATTTTCAAAAATTTTGGAAGTTAGAAATTGCGTGTAAGGATATGGAAGGTAGAGATTGGATGCAAATTGATTGAACCATAATCCCACTAGTAGGAGTGTGGAAATTATTATATGAAAAAGGATTTTTGATTTTCGAAAACTTTCATATATATAGAACTGCCAGTATATATAGGTTATTTGCATCATATTTTCTAAATATTTTAAAAGAATGCATTCTTATATGAGACACTAATGTAGGGTTATTTTGCATGCATGTTTTAAATGTTGTAATATACCATGCACTTGTACACCTTTGGCTGCAAAATTGATTGTGCACTAATTGGTTGGATAGTTTAGATTGGTTATCTGCCATGTTACATGATTCAACCCTTAGGGAATTTTGAGGATGAAATTATTTTAAGGGGGAAGAATGTAACACCTCGTAAAAATAACGATAATTAATTAAGCTACAAAAATGGAATTTGAGCCAACGATAGAATTTTTCCAGGAAACTTACACCATTGAGTTCGGGGTGATTTTCTAGGCAACTTTCATGTTTGGATTTTTGCAATCAGAGCACAAATGAAGAAGTTATTAGCATTTGAAGTTTATGTAGAAAAAATAATTAAAATTAAGAAGGAAATAAATAATAATAAATGAAGAATCCCCTTGTCGATCCCTTACTTGGACCGGTCGACCGCCAGCGATCGATCGCTTGTAAGGGCGGTCAACCAATTTGGGGGTGGCGGCTAAGGTCTAACCTTGGTAAAATGGTTCGGATTTAATTATTTTAATCTAACGGTTACGGTTGATTCGAGCGCCTATAATACTAGCTCCTCACTTAAGCAGCGAAGCTCTGCCATTTCCTTTCTCCACTATTTCTAAAATTTATAAAATATTATATATATATATATATATATATATATATATTCGAGAAGGGAGGAAAAATAAAGGAGAAGAAGAGAAGAAGCGAATCAACATTGCGAAAGAAAATGTAAGATTTTGTAATTATAAATCTATATTCATCTTAACTCCAAATCTCTTCTCACATCTGTAATTCTAGTATTATTTATACATATCTTTTGGGTTAGAAAGGAAAAAGAGTCAAGTAAAGGACTGGATTCAGATTTGTGAGATTTAAAAAACTAAAAAGGTAAGTGGGAAATTGTATAACTTATTTATAACAATTAAATTTATATCGTTAAATTTCATTTAATTGTTATATCTATATAAGATCTGATGAGTTATAGGCTTAAAACAAATATATAGAATTATCGCCTAAGTATTCTATAAAATAAGTAATTGGAATATGAATAGTTTGTACAAACATAATCTGGAAATTTGAAATCAGTCCCACTTAATTATTATTAAGAATGTTTATAAAGTAGTAGAGTTTATTCTAGATCTATAATTGGGTTGTAAACTAGGTTACCCTAGTTGACTCAGAATGTGAAGTTCTATATTTTAATTTATTTGGAGTAGGGTATAATTTAATTGTATCTATTCCATGTAATTTTCGTAAATAATTTAATTCCACGGATGTACAATAGTAAGTTGTTTCAATTAATAAGGAATATACTTAAAAAGAAAAAGGTGTGTAAAGTATGGATATTCTTCTCCGTAGATTACATTGTCTATTTCGATCAAAGAAAAGAGATAATTCCTTGTAATTTCAAATGGAGTAAAATTCTCATTTTTGGATAATTTTTGGAAAGTTATAACGGTAATCATTTTTGGAAGGATAGCTCTGATAAATTAAAACGTGGAAATGAATGTTCTAGTTTAGGAATTAAGTGTTAGAAATAGGAACACACACACACACACGTATAACCATGCTTAACAATTAAACACACACACACACACACACACACACTCACACATAGCATAATTTACGATGAAATTTATATTAGTTAGTAATAACGTAATAATTATAGGACTAGGAAGTTAAAAATGGATGGAATAGTAATTCCAAAATTTATGGACAATTATTACAAATTTAGAGGGAAATAAATATGTAGCTAATAAACAGTTAAAGAAATTAACGGAGGACTGATTAGAGAATTTAATATGACATTTATGGGGAAATTGAATAGGCATAATAGGTGGATTTTGAAATGGATAAATAAAATAACATCATAAATTGTCCAACTTTAACATTAATAGCCAATTATTACAGACAATTGACATTATTTAGGCATAAGTATGAAATTATATATTCAGTTATATGTTTAGAATGAGCATGAATTTATGGGACTAGCTCAACATAGGCTTTGGGTGATTAATTTGGTTTAGTGAGTTGTGATGCAAGGTCGGAAGGGTTAGACAACAGTAGTCTACCCTTCACCTAAAAGCTACAACATAAGGTGCCTTAGCCAGTATTTATGTTTTATTATATTTTTCTATTTCGTTGTGAGTTTATATTGATCACACTCTAGTATACTTATGTTTATTATAGGTTACCAAACCAATGATCCGTGTCCTAATGGACTTGGATTTCGATTTAGTTAAAATTCGAACCCTTAAGGTGCTAGTTGTTACATGAACCAAGATTGAAACTGCATTTAATCCGAGCTATGGATTGGAAAGTATGATCATCTTAAAATCCATCCACCATCTGACCAAGTAGGGCCCCGTCTTGGAGGGTTACTCTCTACTTCAATCAAAATGAAAATCCAATGGCATTGGAATATTTAATCATGGATATGAAGCTACCGATCCAAGTTTCATTTAAGTTCGACTTAAATGAATGAGTTATGCCACAAAATCATGTGTAGCTCAAGTGGTTGTGCGTCAAATTTCTTACATAGTGGTCAGCAGTTCAATTCCTAACAAGCATATTATTTTTATGGAATAGAGGAAACAGTCTGGTAGGAAACCTAACAATTTTCTACCTAATCGTTTATTACCTAACCTCATGCCTAAGAATACCTCATGAATGGGAACAACTAAAAGGGATGACAAATGAGCAATAATAACAAACACACCTGGTGCTATAGAAATCACCTAACAAAATTTTGCCTAACCAAAACTCTAAAGCACTTCGAGATAAAAAGAATCGTATTTACTTTATCCAATCATCTTCAATTATCCAATCTATTATCAAGATCGAGTTGTACAAAACCAACCTCAGGATTCAGGACATTATATCTTTGCCAGTTATAATTTTAGCAACCCACAATTGTTGTAACCAACCGAGAGAGATCTAACCGGCATCGAAGCAATTAGAAATCGAAGTATCACCGCTTCACCAAAAGCGCAAAAACAAGAAGACGAGAAGAACAAAAGATTATATGAAGCAATATAAGTGGAAACATAAGGCAAGATAAATAAAAAATGACTCCATCTTCACCTGTCCGGTAGAAGGAACACCGGACATGATTCCTTGTCCAGTAGTGGATCTAACGGACATGAATTCTTATTCGATGATTAAAAGGGCGCCATGCCAAGGCACCATCGAAAAAAGCATCACTGAAAACCAAGGCACCGCTAAATCAAGCATCGCAGAACACCACCTCCCAAGCACATTCCTACTTGGTAGCCAACTACCGAACCTAGACATGGCCGAATCATGACATGACCACCAAACAAGCGTCATTGAACCAACTACCAGTAAGTCAATTACCACCCAATTGAACAGAGCATATATGTTGAAAGACAATCTTGAATATAAGTTCTGGAGCATATCTTCTATATATGTACAACCTAATCGAGTATGTTGTACAGGTAGCTGCCTATTTTATCGGCATGAAGTCCGTATACATTTGCTCCTATAAATACCAAAGCATCTAACAATAATGGGGAAGGATTCTGAAGAGCCAAACTTACAACAATAATGGCAGAAAAGTCAGAGAAAGACAGGAACAACATAACAGGAACAATCAAATAGGAATAGGCTGATGGGAAAGACCTAATAGAAACAACCGAACATGACTAGCCAAATAAGAATGATCGAACGTGAAAAACTGAATAGAAGCAACCTAACAGGAATAAGAATGCAAGAATAGACGAATGAGAATAACCGAACATGAATAGACAATAAGGAGTTGTCGAATAGACTTCCTTGCTTCCATAGCTTGCTTTTTATTGAGCGACATATCATTATATTTTGTATCTGAAGCAAGGACCCGTATTTTACCAATCGAGTGATCATAAAATATTATTATTTAACTCATATGAGTTATTATGACTTGAAAACTTCGGGAAATGGCTACTAGGGAATTTTTTCCATAATTTGAATTTTTGTCAAGCAGTTTGGACCTAGAAATTATTGTAAGGACTATAACTTCCGATATGGGTTGAATTATGATCTGAAACCACTTCCATAAGATTGGGTGATGGTTTCTCTTTTGTAGAGTGCTCATAATAAGAAAATGAACTTACTATTTAGGAGAAATGACCATTTTAAGTTCCATTTGCTGTTGGATGGAATAATGCCAACTAAACTAAGCCCATATTTAGACCCACTAGTTAATTTCGGGAATTGGCCTAATTGGGTTTAATAGAATAAAATAAATCATTTTCCACTTTCCAAAAACAATTACAAACCTCCATTAACCTTAATTTTATCAAAAAACCTATCGTTTTCTTGCTAATCTTAGCCTAATTCATTATTAGAAGGGTAATTAGCTAGGAGGGAACTGTCGATTCATTATTTAGGTGCTTTGAATCTAGATTTCATGCTATCCACTTTAGATCTGGGATTAAAGTTGGTATTTTGGGTACTGGGTGAGTGATTATTGATCTCTCACTATCCAATGCTTGTGCATATAGTTAAAGTCAGTATTTTAACGTGATTTTTGATGCTAAAATGATTTTTAACTTTAATCAACTATTAGAAATGTTTGTAGCCAAATTTAAAAAAATTAAAATGGATTGCGAATAGTTTTACAACCTTCTTTGGATCATATCGTCATTTTAGTATAAACTTATATCTAAGCTAAATCTATTTTTTAAGAGAAATGTGTGGTTCTCTAAAGTAGAGGAAAGCACGCATATGTGTCTCTATATGTATATATTTATGTATGTATCATTGAAAATAAAAGTGCTGCCAACATACTTGGCAGATAACTAATCAAAATACAAAAATCAATGAAAAGAACCAAGGTACAACCATAAATGAGCTCCGGCAAGGCTACCGTTCATTACACGTCAATATCAAGCTCCGGTAAGGCCACCGCCTGGTAATGAGGTGTTAGAAGTACCCAAAAAAACCATGAAGCAACTCAACAGATATGATAGCTCCATCTGAGAAGGAAAATCCACGCTACAAACTCGAAAAATCCAATATGAACGCCTTATTGTAGATGTAGATGATCTAGAATGAAGTACACCACTCTATAGTCACGGAAGAACTAGAAAGAATGCCTCCTTGCAAAAGTGAATACTCTAGAAAGAAGAACATCACACTATAGACGCAGAAGAACTGGAAAGAACTCCCCATTGCAAACTTAGAATGTACAAAATGAACTCTCACTATAATCTTGCCAACAATAATCCTGAGAACCTACAAATAGACTTTAGCACAACTTCTAGCCAAAACATGTATCCGTAAACGAAACTAAAAAAATTATGAGAATAATACACATATATGTATATAAATGAAATTTATGTACATATATATGTATTAATGAAGTAAAAGTAATAATAAAAAAGTTAAAATAATAAGATGGAAAAACAACATAAATTAGAAACAGACTAAAAAAGAATCCAAGGTCATTATGCAATATCTTAACCAACACTGAAGATGTGAAAAAAAAGATCATAAAACTGAAGAAGTTAAGAACTGATAAAGTAAAACAATTTAAAAATTATCTTTATGCTCCTTTGATCAAAAGGACATTATGATAATCAGTAAAATCATCATTCAAATTTGAAAAAATGTTAATGCAATAATTATTAACGTTAAAATATAGTTTTTATGTTTAAATAGCTTAATATTATTAATAACCTTATTAAGATATTGTTTGAAATGATTACTTTTAGCTAATTTATATTTAGGATTTGAGATCCAATTAAAACAAAATGATGAAATTATAAAAATCAATTAATTAAAATAACTATTATTATTATTAAAAAGTCTTTGATTACTCTCAAACTAAATATACAAACAAATTATAGTGAGTAAGGTATCAAGTAAAATTCTATTATCCCTTTTAAACTTAACTCTTAAATTATTCCAATAATAATCACAATCAGTAACTTTAGTTGTAAGATTAAGTTAAAGATTTTGTGAGTATTATTCAGAATGTAGTAAGTATCCCTGCAATCATAATACACACGTTTAATATCTTCAAAATGCAATTTACAGAAATAACATTTATTATCAATTTGCATATTTTTTTTTCTTTTTAAAAATTCAATAGTATTTAGTTTACCATGCATGATTAAACACATATGAATTTTGGATTTGGGAGAAGAATTTGTTTTCCAAATAAGTTTAAAAGAGTTATTAGTTATGCCCGAGAAATTAAGCAATTTATAAAAAGAATTTGAAGTAAATTTCTTACTCTTATCCTATTCCCAGTAAATATTATCATAATCATTATCAATATGAGTGTATATGCATGCCTAGGTGGGCCTGCACTTAATCACAATATCCATGCATTTATAGTTGAGCCTCGAAGTAGATTTTACATGCTATTGCCAGTGGAAACTGAATCTAAAGCAGCCTGAGCCTGCTTTAGATTGAGAAACCCAAGGAATGGTCATATAACCTTTTTTTTATAATACTCAAGTTTTATCATTCTTCTCTTTTGTTCTAGTTTATTTTCCTTATTTTGATGGAAATGGAAATAATACTTAATTTTTATCATCCGATCGTTCCATAAGAATGTCAAGCTTTAACAAACCCCAATTGACTAAAATTTACCACAGCCTTATCAGCCTCAATTACAACCATGGCTCCATTGTCAATGAACGTCTTAACTCTTAACTTTACTAATAGAGTTTTTCAATAATGTACTTTTGTAGCATTACCACATACTATATAAAGTATGACACAATAAAACATCACTTAATAACAAAACAATTAGCAATAGACAAATTAAAATTCTAAAACAGACAAAAAACGAAAAAATAAAACAAAAAGAAGAGATCTGTTGATTTTAATAATAACAAATATAAAGGAAAAAATAAATAAATTGCCTATTCCATGAAGTTCTAAGAACATGATGATAAAAATAACTCAAACATAATGATACTTTGTTAAAAAGAGATGAAGATGCATCATTGAAGAAAATATGACAGTGCTTTGGTACAAAAATAAGAAAATAATAAGAGTACAAAAGAGCAATAGACAAATATACATCATCCATGGAAACTGTCGTTAAAAGTAGAAGTTATGAAATGCCTACTCTTAGATTCACTTTAAGTTACTTTTGTCTCTGCATATCATGCAAATATCCTAACTTCTTTTAATACACACACAAAAATCCATACTTGTAGATCTAAAATGTGACGACCCGGAATTTCTAAGCATTTAAAATTGGAATATTTAATTAATTTTAAATATTCAATAGAATAATTTTAACTTGAATTACAAATATCACAATTTATTTGATAATTAAATTATTGAATAAATAATTTGAAGTTGAATAAATGTTGAATCTGGAATTTTAGGCCTATTAAAAATAATTCGAAGGCCTGTAAAATTTATATTTATAACACTGAAGATAGTAAAGGTGTTGAAATTAAATTTGGAAGTGTTTTGTTTAGTTTTGAAATTTATATCGTTTAAATTGAATTTAAAAATAGCCTTCGGAGGGACAGTTACGGAATTCGACGAAACCAGTTCCATTGGATCCGTAATATTGTGTTATTATCAGGTTTCAATTTTCGTAGCGATTGGAGTTATTGTGTTAGCACACGATATATAAACGCGCTGAAAATTAATTGATATTAATCGAAATAAAATATACTTATAAAAGAAAAATCAAATCTAAAGTCAAATCTTCCCCTATACAGTCAAATCTTCTTCTACACGCCTCCTTCCCATTTGCCTTCTTCAAGAATTCACGTATCAATCTTTTTTTTTTGAAGCCATCCTCGTTCAAATTAAATACCTTCCTCTTTCTTCCTTTTAAATCCAATACAGTTTAAGAAAAAAGAGGAACGGGGGACGCGAACGAAGCGTGAGGCGACATCGATAGACGCGAGCTGTTGCTCGATTTCTTCGGCATCTAGGAGGATATTCGATCATAATTCGAAGCAAAGGAATTTTTTTTTGGCCGAGGCTGGAGAGGGTAGAATCGACTCGAAATTTAGCATCGCAATTCGATCGCGATTTGGGGCAGTGCATTGCTTGGATTAGAAGTGGTCGCTGTGTGCTCGCAAGGTGGATGGAGGGTCAATTTGGGATATGCAAAGAAGGGGCTGTGATGGATCGGGTTCGTCATGTGAGCGAAGGAAGAGGAATTGTCAGGAACAGGGCGATGGTGGTGTTCTTCTGGCAATTGAAGATCGCATTCATAGTTCGGCAGTAAGTAGCAGTTTTATATATATTCATTTATTTTATTTAATTAATGTGTATATAGATCTAGAAGAAAAATGCTAACAGTCAGGTATAGATTTAGATATATAGAGATTTGAAATATATGTAGTACATCAACTCACTGTTAAGATTCAATATTTAGAACAGAGAAAAAGAAAATGTGTATTAGGGTGATTAACCTGTTTAATTAACTTGTTTAATTACTTTAGTCACTAAAAATATTTTATTTAGAGAAACTTTGTTTAAAATAAATTATTGGTTCAAACCCAAATAATTAGCTAAATTAAACGAATAAAGAGCAATTAATTGATTGACTAATTCAAATATTAATGAACCGTACAAATATTTATACAAAGTCATAAACTGAAAGAAGCGAGCCGGTTTGGAAGTGGGTTGCAAAACAGAAATCAAAGGTGAGTTAATCTCACTCGGTAAATTTAATTTTAAATTTAAATAATTGTTTGAATGATTGAGATTGATTGATGTGTTTGTTATGGTAAAATTTGAAATTGGCATATCATATTGTGCTAACGTCTGTGGATGCAGGGAAAACAGGTTGGAGGGATCCAACTGGACCCCTCAACTTATTTAATTATTTAATATTCTCTATTCTGAGTATTTGATATCCTGTAATGAATTAGGTATGAATATTGAATGTTGTGGCTTGATTGTTATAATCGGGCAAAAATGAAGTACCAAGTATATATAATTTGAGTTTGGAAATGAAAATAAAAGAAGTGAAATTGTAAGTAAAATAAGTATGGAAACTTGAATAAATTTAAGAATGAATTGGAAAAGAAATAAAGTGCTTTTAAAATTCTAATAAATAAAGCTTAAGTTCAGTAAGGGAAATTTGAATAATCAGAAGTTTAATGAATTGTAAATTTCAGTGTTATTATTTTTAAAAAGGGATAAAACATTTATTTAAAATTAAGATTCAATTTATTGAAAAGAACACAGAAGAATTGGGAAGAAGCTGAAATTGGTATATTTCAGTTAAATGATATAAAATCAAAGGGAAAATAAAATAAAAAATAATAAAGTCCAAAATTTATGAATTAAGTGAGTAAAGAAATTATTTCAAATGTGATAAATTTGAAATCAATTTGGGAAAATTGATTTAAGTGATTGAAGTTGGATCTTCTCCTTGGATAACCAAGTACGTTTTCAAAGTAAGTTTTAAATATAAGTTAAAAGATTTTAAGTTGATTTCAAAAGCAAGTTTAGAAAATTTATTTTTCTCAATATTTAAATTATTAAGTAAGTCTTTCCCTTTTAATCTATTATAGTAGTAATTATGTAAAGAGTGACTTAGTAGTTTGTTTTAAGATTAAAAATTTAGTTATATTTTATAAAGTAACCTTATTTTCAAATATTTATATAATATGTATTTTGAACAATTTATTGTAGTAGTTTAACTTTAATATTTTAAAAGTATATTTTAAAGTAAAGTGTTTTAAATTATTTAAAAAAAAATCTAGTTTGTGCTTGGCAAATTTCAGTGGAGATAGAAAATACTTGGGAAAGTTTATTCTGGGAAGGAAGAATGATTTGGAAACTGTTTTCAAAAGGTTGAAAATAGAAATATATCTTGTGAAGAGATTTTGAAGGTAATAAATAATTGGAAAATTATTTATTGTTGGATGGTTGTTTGTGAATATTAATTGATAGTTAAATAACCGACTATCAATATTGGACAAATACGTTGATCGTTTCGAAGAGACCGGGATCGAGATTTATTTCTCGAAAACCACTCCGATCCGGTTTTTACGTTTCGTGTAAACGAGTTCGGAGTCGAAGATGGAGCAGTGAAGTGCAAGGGCTAGACGCTACTAATCCTGAGGATATTTCGAAAATGGATGTAGTAGGAGTAGTGCCTTCGGTTCCGTTCGAACCCGAGACGGACTTGTATGGATGAATGCTTGCGAAACATCATAAGGTGGACGATGGGCATTCTAAGGGATATATTCTAAAAAGGTAACGCTTAGCCTCAAGCCTCATCAAATGAGAATGACTGAAAATCAGGGGTTATGCAGCAAGGCTAGGTGGGTAGCACCCAAGCAGGGTGAGGTCATTCCAGTCTAGATGTCCTTTTTTATTTCGGCTTAGTGGGCGGTTGCTGATCCCAACCGCGGGGTGATCTCACTCGGGATTATCCAGTAAGGGGTAGTTCCGGCCTTGTGTTGCAGGGGAGCGGGAGTACTCCTCGGTACGGTGATCTAGGCCCCGTACTGTGACAGGTGGTACCCCAGTGCCTAGTCATTAGTTGGAAATCCATTTTCCCTACGAGCCTTGTACGATTTTTGTTTGTATCACCCACTTTGTGGCTAGTAGCTGAAATTTAATAATGTAACAATTTCGGCTATTTTATAAGTATTTGTATATAGACCCTATTATAATATCAGAGGATTTCCATAAAAATCGTTTTAGCTATCGTAAGGTAAAAACCCGACATGTTTATTTGTGGCGTGGTCTTACGAGATGCTTTTGTTTTCAAAGGATTTTTGAAACTTTAATAATCCATTGGGTGTGATTTTCTCACGCTGGTATTCCAGACTGACTCGGGTATTATTTAACTGTAATGCTCGGGTTAGACCGAGTATTATATGATACAGGATATGATGCTATGGAGCTCAGGAGACGAGCTAGATTGACGATACGTACATTCGTACTTGTTTATATATATATATATATATATATATATATTCCGCTGTTGAGTTGTTGTGTATCCATTGTATGTTATTGATGTGAGCTGTGACTGATGTACTCTGATGATGTAACGTATGTAAACAGATATATTTGATTTTGAGTGAAGATTATTTACTATCTATCATATTTTATTCCGCTGCGATGGTTAGATTCTGATGTTGATTTTGTTTTTTCTTCTTTTACTTCTTCTTCTTAAACCCAAATGGTTCGTATTTCTGTGCAACTTGAGTTGATTGTTGTAAAATAGTGTTGACTCAAGGGGTAAGGATTTGCGGGCCGTTACAGTTGGTATCAGAGCTCAGGTTGGTGATAACCTTGGCTCTGGTGGGAATTACTCATAAAATAGAGTCTATAGTACTCTAGAATGAGTTGAGCGTATTAATAGATATGAGCGCGTATTTGTTAGTGAATATAAATTGTTTTAATATTGCGTTGATTGATTTATTGAGTGGTATATGAACCTTCGTCGACACAGTCTGTGCAACTGTATTGAAGGGGTTTCTAAACACTTGAATAGAACAATCGACACGGTATTGTTTTAAATGTGGGTGAATGAAATAATTTTACCCAAAAAGAAAACCTATTTTGATATAAAGGAAAGTTTTTGAAAACTATTTAGTTAATATATGGTTGCTTGGATGTTAGGAAGAATAATATTAAAGTATTATCATTGTTAAGTGAGAAAACTAGAAATTGAAATATAACTAAAATTTAAGGGAATAATTTCATTATAAAATGGAATTTATAAATATGAGTTATAAATGTAATTTATAAATTGAAATGTAATCAAATAAGAATTTGTATGAGCATAAGTATGCAAATGAATTATAGTTAAAATTTATTGAAGCAGGCTTTAGAAATTTAAAATCCCGGAGATTTGGAAATGTTTATCGAAGTGTTTTAATGATAAATGATAGCATTATTGTTTTGGAGATAATTCTGAATGGAAATCTGTTTTAAAATGGATTTTGGAAGTGTTTTGAAGATAAATAATAGCACAATTGTTTTGGAGATATTTCTGAAAGGAAAATTGTTTTAAATAAATTTTGGGAAAGAGATATAGCATTGAATTCACTTCAGTAGCTGGAAAATAACTTCGGTGATGACTGCAGCATCATCGATGTTCATTTTCGAGTTTCTAAGTGATGAATTGCTACCAAATAGATTTGTTCAGGAAAACCTGTTTGTTTTTGTAATTTCAAAGGAAATTTGTTGGGAATAAAACCAGGATTGGTTTAATTTTTGAGAAATGTGAGTTAAGATGTTGGAGATTTCAAGATAATTTGAAACAAAAGTCGGGTATTTGAAAATTCTGATGAGATAGGTTGTAAGCTTATAAATTGAGATAATTTTTAAATCAGGAAGGAAATATAAGCTTTGAATGTTGAAATTTAAATTTAAAGAGAAAGTTAAAAATGAAATTAACTTGGATGGGAAATTAAATTTAACTGGATTAAAATAAATTAGATAGGCTGAAAATAATATCCAGTGTATTCGAATTAAGTTGAAGTCGAATTGAGTTAAATAAATCTGAGTTCAATAAAATTGAATTGGAATAAACTTCAGTTGAATTATTTAATGGAATTAAATTCTTACCTGGATAACTGGAAAATAAGTTGGATAAGAAGTTCATTGGATAAGAATTAGATTGAAATAAATAAACCAGAAGAACTTATAACAGAATTAAAATCCATGGAAATAAAATATATTTGGGTTATAAATAAGCATAGGCTTGAATTAAAAAAAATATGAATAAAAGAAGAATATATTCAAGACTATAATGAATGGAAATGTGTAAAAATAATAAGTTGTGACTAATAGAATTGGTAAAAATGGGATAGAAAACCCAAAATAAATATTATTGATGAATTGGAGAATAAAATAAAAATCAAAACTTGAATTATAAACTAAATTGAACTAAGAAAATTAAATGAAGTGGTATTTGAAATTAAAAATCAAGTATTGAACTATAAATAGGAGAGAACTAATTTTATAATAAATTAGTTAATGAAATGTGTAATTGGAAACGTAATGTTGTTTAATAGAAGCTGAATTGTGAATTTATGATGAAGTTTGGAAATAAAACTCAAGTTATACATTGAATTCGACTTGAGTTGTCAGTAAAGTAAATGTAACTGAATTGTGAGTTCATGAAATTTGGTGGTAAATTGAAAATGGATTGTGGATTCAGAACTTGAGTTATAAATTAAAATTTAATTTGGAGAGTTAACAAAATTAGATATAATTGAAATGTATCGAATAAAAATGGAAATGGATTAAAATAGTAATGGTTTGAATTGAAAATAAAATCCAACAAAGTGGAAATAAATTGGAAATGACCATGTAATCAATTGAATGAGTTGAATCTGGAAAGTTAAATTTTGTAATACTAATCAAAAGGAATTGTAGATTTAAAATGAGATTTAAATGAGAGAGAGTTTACTTGTAAAATGAAAATGAGTTTAAGTATAAAATTTGAATAAATTGAAGTAAATCAACTTAAGCTAAAAGATGGAAAGGAGTGAATTTACTTCAACTTAAACTAAGTTTAATGATATTTGGTTGGATTCAAATCAAGAGAAATAAATTTGAATCGAAATAGAATTTGGTGGGTTATGAATAATATTTAAGAAAATGAAAATTCAAAATGGATTGAGTGGATAAACTGATTTTATTGGATACATAAATGGATGGAATAAATAAGAATCAAAGGGGAGTGAACTTAAGATTGAAGTGGAATAAATTGAGCAAATTAACTTAAATTAAGAATAATTAGAGGCTCGGCTACGAGTAAATCTAGAAGGCCATTAAATTAAGGCTTGGTTTGAATTAATTCGGGAATAGGTAGTAATATGCAAGCTTTGAATGGGTCGAGCTAAATAAATGGTCGTGAATGAATTGAAATTAAAAGGAAATTTAATTGGCAATGAAGATGAACCTAAAGTGTTAATGGTTTGGAATGAACTGGTTTGTATAATAAAATGAAATGCAAATGAATGGATTCAAATCTGAAATGCAATGAAAATGAGAATATATGGATCGTGAATAAATTTAAGAATGGAATAGAATTAAGTATAAATTGAGTTGTAATCCATTTAAATTGGTTATAAAACATAAAGACATATTTATTCACATAGATCTCGTCAAATTGCATAGAATAAATTATCATTTAATGTAAATGGAAGTAATTAAAATTCTATGAGTTGATAGAAGTTAAATAAGTTGATTTTGAGATCAATTGAATTAAATATGAGTTTGTTTTGCTAAAATGAATTGAATGCAAGCAACTGTGCTGTAAACCATTTAAATTGAATGAAGCTGAGTGTATATTGGGTGTAAATGATTAAAATAAATGTTGGAACCTATAAGTTGCTTATAAATGTTGTTTAACCTGCATTGCTTATGAAGATTCACCTGTTTGCTAGTTAAATATATAAAAAGTTGTTAGGCTGCATGATTATGGCACTTACATATTTAACTGAGTAAGTACAGGTTCAGGGAAGCCATTTGGCTGGATTTGGACGCGCAAAATGCAAATTTAAATAAGCCGCTTGCTTTTAAATGCTAAATAAAGGTACGCTTACGCAAAAGAATTCAAAATAGGAGATATGAACTGCATATATTGATATATATTGTGATTTTCGGCCTGAGGCCGATGTATATATATATCTGTGCATCCTGCGATATCGCAGAAGTCCCTCCGTATAAAGGGGACTCTGCCAAAATTTTAAATTTGGGAGTTTGAAAATGTTTGAAAATCGTTGGAAATTTTTGTTAACGACAAAAACAGTTTCAATCTGGAAAATTGAAATAAGTTAGTAAATGAAACTAATTAAAGTGATGACATGAATTAGCAATAAATGACAAATAAAATTTATATATGCAGAGTTAAAGATAAATTGAATTCATATGGAAATGAAAGTATCAATTTGAATAGGATAGATATAAACTAAAATGATAAGGTGAAAATAAATAAAGGAACATATAAAATGCTTATACGAAACTTAAAGGAGGAATAGTAAACTTTTAATTGGAAATTGAATATTGCAAATAGATTCTAAATTGATATTTGGATAAATAGATACTGATATTGGTAAGGAAGTCAATAAAATGTTTTGGAATGTTGTGATTGGATATTACTGCTTAGTGGGATATGCAGGTAATATAAAGGGAAGGAGAATTGGATTTGATTTCAAAAGGTAAATTTGAAATGCTCGACAAAAAGGTATGTGTTTAAATTTCTATATGAAATTGGATTGAGTTTTCGGATCGAGCCACTTGGCCTTTTGTTTTCCTTTTGGATTTGGAAGGCCGTAGAGCCATTTTGTAGTTGTACCGAGCTAGTCGCGCAAAGGAGACGCTGGCGAAATTTTTCGGAAATTTAGAGAGTTAGAAAAATTTTGAGAAATTTTGATAATTCAAAATTTGGATTTAAATTAAATTTGAATAGTTGAATAAGAAAGTTATTTGGAAACTAAGGAAAAGTGGGGAAGTTAGTAAGAAAGATAATGGGTCTTTTATATAAAAGATCATTGGTAAGATGTTGAACTATTAGTTTTGAGGAAAGATAAACGGGTATTAGACCATTCTTCGTAATTAGTAATTTCGGGGACGAAATTCTTTTAAGGGGGGAGGAATGTGACGACCCGAAATTTTCAAGCATTTAAAATCGGAATATTTAATTAATTTTAAATATTCAATAGAATAATTTTAACTTGAATTACGAATATCACAATTTATTTGATAATTAAATTATTGAATAAATAATTTGAAGTTGAATAAAATGTTGAATCTGGAATTTTAGGCCTATTAAAAATAATTCGAAGGCTTGTAAAATTTAAATTGATAACACTGAAGATAGTAAAGGTGTTGAAATTAAATTTGGAAGTGTTTTGTTTAGTTTTGAAATTTATATCATTTAAATTGGATTTAAAAATAGCCTTCCGAGGGACAGTCTCGGAATTCGACGAAACCAGTTCCATTAGATCCGTAATATTGTGTTATTATCGGGTTTCAATTTTCGTAGCGATTCGAGTTGTTGTGTTAGCACACGATATATAAACGCGCTGAAAATTAATTGATATTAATCGAAATAAAATATACTTATAAAAGATAAATCAAATCTAAAGTCAAATCTTCCTCTATACAGTCAAATCTTCTTCTACACGCCTCCTTCCCATTTGCTTTCTTCAAGAATTCACGTATCAATCTTTTTTTTTTGTGAAGCCATCCTCGTTCAAATTAAATAGCTTCCCCTTTCTTCCTTTTAAATCCAACACAATTTAAAAAAAAAGAGGAACGGGGGATGCGAGCGAAGCGTGAGGCGACATCGATAGACGCGAGCCGTTGCTCGATTTCTTCGGCATCTAGGGGGAGATTCGATCATAATTCGAAGCAAAGGAATTTTTTTGGGCCGAGGCCGGAGAGGGTAGAATCGACTCGAAATTTAGCATCGCAATTCGATCGCGATTTGGGGCAGTGCATCGCTTGGATTAGAAGTGGTCGCTGTGTGCTCGCAAGGTGGATGGAGGGTAAATTTGGGATATGCGAAGAAGGGGCTGTGATGGATCGGGTTCGTCATATGAGTGAAGGAAGAGGAATTGTCAGGAACAGGGCGATTGTGGTGTTCTTTTGGCAATTGAAGATCGCATTCATAGTTCGGCAGTAAGTAGAAGTTTTATATATATTCATTTATTTTATTTAATTAATGTGTATATAGATGTAGATGAAAAATGCTAACAGTCAGGTATAGATTTAGATACATAGAGATTTGAAATACATGTAGTACATCAACTCACTGTTAAGATTCAAAATTTAGAACAAAGAAAAAGAAAATGTGTATTAGGGTGATTAACCTGTTTAATTAACTTGTTTAATTACTTTAGTCACTAAAAATATTTTATTTAGAGAAACTTTGTTTAAAATAAATTATTGGTTCAAACCCAAATAATTAGCTAAATTAAACGAATAAAGAGTAATTAATTGATTGACTAATTCAAATATTAATGAACCGTACAAATATTTATACAAGGTCATAAACTGAAAGAAGCGAGCCGGTTTGGAAGTGGGTTGCAAAACAGAAATCAAAGGTGAGTTAATCTCACTCAGTATTTAAATTTAAATGATTAAATTTAAATAATTGTTTGAATGGTTGAGATTGATTGATGTGTTTGTTATGGTAAAATTTGAAATTGGCATATCATATTGTGCTAACGTCTGTGGATGCAGGAAAAACAGGTTGGAGGGATCCAACTGGACCCCTCAACTTATTTAATTATTTAATATTCTCTGTTCTGAGTATTTGATATCCTGTAATGAATTATGTAGGAATATCGAATGCTATGGCTTGATGTTATAATCGGGCAAAAATGAAGTACCAAGTATATATAATTTGAGTTTGGAAATGAAAATAAAAGAAGTGAAATTGTAAGTAAAATAAGTATGGAAACTTGAATAAATTTAAGAATGAATTGGAAAAGAAATAAAGTGCTTTTAAAATTCTAATAAATAAAGCTTAAGTTTAGTAAGGGAAATTTGAATAATCAGAAGTTTAATGAATTGTAAATTTCAGTGTTATTATTTTAAAAAGGGAATAAAACATTTATTTAAAATTAAGATTCAATTTATTGAAAAGAACACAGAAGAATTGGGAAGAAGCTGAAATTGGTATATTTCAGTTAAATGATATAAAATCAAAGGGGAAAATAAAATAAAAATATAATAAAGTCCAAAATTTATGAATTAAGTGAGTAAAGAAATTATTTCAAATGTGATAAATTTGAAATCAATTTTGAAAAATTGATTTAAGTGATTGAAGTTGGATCTTCTCCCTGGATAACCAAGTACGTTTTCAAAGTAAGTTTTAAATATAAGTTAAAAGAGTTTAAGTTGATTTCAAAAGCAAGTTTGGAAAATTTATTTTTCTCAATATTTAAATTATTAAGTAAGTCTTTCCCTTTTAATCTATTATAGTGGTAATTATGTAAAGAGTGACTTAGTAGTTTGTTTTAAGATTAAAATTTTAGTTATATTTTATAAAGTAACCTTATTTTCAAATATTTATATAGTATGTATTTTGAACAATTTATTGTAGTAGTTTAACTTTAATATTTTAAAAGTATATTTTAAAGTAAAGTGTTCTAAATTATTTTAAAAAAAAATCTAGTTTGTGCTTGGCAAATTTCAGTGGAGATAGAAAATACTTGGGAAAGTTTATTCTGGGAAGGAAGAATGATTTGGAAACTGTTTTCAAAAGGTTGAAAATAGAAATATATCTTGTGAAGAGATTTTGAAGGTAATAACTAATTGGAAAATTATTTATTGTTGGATGGTTGTTATTGAATATTAATTGATAGTTAAATAACCGACTATCAATATTGGACAAATACGTTGATCGTTTCGAAGAGACCGTGATCGAGATTTATTTCTCGAAAACCACTTCGATCCGGTTTGTACGTTTCGTGTAAACGAGTTCGGAGTCGAAGATGGAGCAGTGAAGTGCAAGGGCTAGTCGCAACTAATCCTGAGGATATTTCCAAAATAGATGTAGTAGGAGTAGTGCCTTCGGTTCCGTTCGAACCCGGGACGGACTTGTATGGATGAATGCTTGCGAAACATCGTCAGGTGGACGATGGGCATTCTAAGGGATATATTCTAAAAAGGCAACGCTTAGCCTCAAGCCTCATCAAATGAGAATGACTGAAAATCAGGGGTTATGCAGTAAGGCTAGGTGGGTAGCACCCAAGCAGGGTGAGGTCATTGCAGTCTAGATGTCCCTTTTTATTTCGGCTTAGTGGGCGGTTGCTGATCCCAACCGCGGGGTGATCTCACTCGGGATTATCCAGTAAAGGGTAGTTCCGGCCTTGTGTTGCAGGGGAGCGGGTGTACTCCTCGGTACGGTGATCTAGGCCCCGTACTGTGACAGGTGGTGCCCCAGTGCCTAGTCATTAGTTGGAAATCCATTTTCCCTACGAGCCTTGTACGAGTTTTGTTTGTATTACCCACTTTGTGGCTAGTAGCTGGAATTTAATAATGTAACAATTTTGGCTATTTTATAAGTATTTGTATATAGACCCTATTATAATATCAGAGGATTTCCATAAAAATCGTTTTAGCTATCGTAAGGTAAAAACCCGACTGTTTATTTGTGGCGTGGTCTTACGAGATGCTTTTGTTTTCAAAGGATTTTTGAAACTTTAATAATCCATTGGGTGTGATTTTCTCACGCTGGTATTCCAGACCGACTCAGGTATTATTTAACTGTAATGCTCGGGTCGGACCGAGTATTATAGGATACAGGATATGATGCTATGGAGCTCAGGAGACGAGCTGATTGACGATACGTACATTCGTTCTTGTTTTTATATATATATATATATATATATTCCGCTGTTGAGTTGTTGTGTATCCATTGTATGTTATTGATGTGAGCTGTGACTGATGTACTCTGATGATGTAATGTATGTAAACAGATATATTTGATTTTGAGTAAAGATTATTTACTATCTATTATATTTTATTCCGCTGCGATGGTTAGATTCTGATGTTGATTTTGTTTTCTCTTCTTCTACCTCTTCTTCTTAAACCCAAATGGTTCGTATTTCTGTGCAACTTGAGTTGATTGTTGTAGAATAGTGTTGACTCAAGGGTACGTATTTGCGGGCCGTTACATAAAATAAATGCTTGCAAATTATAATTCCAATACCTTCTGTCAGCCTACATGACTAATTACAATTAAAAAAGTTCCTCACTAGGAATCCAATTTAGTAAAAAAATCATCCTAATAATTTCTAAGCTAATACATATGAAGGAGGAAGTCATCTCGATCGAGCTATGTGGCACTGGTAGTCATGTTACATAATTGGGCTTCTACAGACTTAACATCTCCTGGAATCTATTAACATTATCGTTTGGCCAGTTCCATATAGTCAATAGTCACACAAAGAATTCTATATATTATAAAAATAAACTATTAGAAGAATCTGGTTATTGATTCATTTATATATTGTGGAAGATCGTGTGGTTTCATATTGAAGCAAACATGTTTGTGAATAATACCCAAAGTTCAAAGTGTAATGATTCAATTTAAGAAAACACCTTTGGCATAAATTATTATAAATTTGGAAATGAGAAAATAAATACTTCTAACATTATTTTTTGCTTTATTTAAATAAATCATTTTAAGAGCGTATATAACATATGGTTTTTTGGTTGCTTTGCCATATTAAATTTCAAGAAAAAAGCAAGTGTTTTTGCCTTTTTAATCAAATCTACCCTGATTGTGATGCCTATATGCAAGTTAGTTTCTACTATGCACAAATTTATAAATTTATTATTTGTAAGCGCAACATATTTGCAGCAAGGAAAAAATATAAACAGAGGTTCATTGGTATATTTAGTTTCTACGAAAGATTATTGTAATCTAGTTAGCATAATCTTTTAATCACACAAAGGATGTGAGGGTATAATTTTGCTCCTTTTATTATTCCTTCACTTGATTTGTATTGGCATTAATTGGAAAACAAACTCCAGCTTTCTTATGCATTATAATCGGAGTACTAAACTACTTTGAAAAAAAAACTACGAAACTGCCAGGTAAATAAACTTTGACATAATCTAACTGCAGTAGGAATGGTTAAATTTATTTAACCTGGACAACATTATATAAAGGACTGCAGACAAAAACCAAAAACATATGTTGTACTAAGCCTATTTAGAATCATTATACTTTAATGTTTAGAGTTAGAAGTATTCTGTTTTTCGTTGAAGCTAAAGCTATTAACCTATGAAGACACGGATGGGACAGGATATGTATGCTGTTAGCACTATGACCAATGGATTTGTTTACCATAACACGTGAGTGTGGCCAAGGATGAAAATGACAATAGCATCTGAACGTGGCATTACTTCATACGACCTTAAATACAATAAGAACAATAACATTTCACATATTTCACCAAAAAGTTGGCATCTTTTAATGCATCCTACAAACAGGTTAAGGGTAAAAAATCCAATTCATATATACATAAACATACAGTAATAAATTATGAAAGTATATCACAAAACTTAAATATACTTCCTCTATTCGGACCAAACAAACCAGTCACAAACTCATTTAGCTATTTTTATTTAGAAATACAGCCAGAATGCATTAATTGGGTGGGGAAACAAAAGATTTACCACAACCAATTGTGAACCTATGTGTACCATCAGGTATGTTTGGCATATTCAGGATGTGGAAAAAACACTTTAAAGTGTGATGATTCAATTTCAAGTTAAAAATGCAATGTCTATAAAAAACATGATGAATCTCAATGAAGAAAGAGGATTAGAACATCATTTCACAATATGGGGGAACTTAAATAACTTTATAGAGTTTCGAAGTAGTGACTAAACAACCACCAACGGCACGTGTGTGGTAATATAAGTTATCTATCAGGCTGTTTTCAAGGTGATTTTAATAGTAAAATAAATAGAAATGAAAATTTTCTATATTTCTTTCTTTTTATGGGTTAATGCAACAATTTTAAAAGTATCAATTTTGTAAGCTTTTAAAGAACAACTTCACAAATTCTAGGGATTATAAGGTTTAAATAGAATTCCCCTATATATTTTTATTTACTTTTTAATCTTCCTGCATTGTACAAAACCTCTTGGGAAAAATACACATTATGAACCACTATCTTACAAAATCCAAATGTGAAATAAATAAATACATTCATATCACCATATTTTAAATACTTGCTCGACTAATTCATATTTCGTTTACTCACATTATCAAAAGCTTGGTAATATGCATTGATTTCTGACGCGTGATTCAACTTTAACTCAAAAGAACCAAATCTTACAGCTATATAAATAGCTTACCTCTGTAAATCCACTAATAAGCCCTGGCATAAAAATGCAAACTTCATACTTTGTATATACTGCAATTAATAAAGTGGTGAATATGAAAATTTAAGCCTTAAATATGCTTGTCGAGATACATATGAAAGTCACTGAATGATAAACATCTTTCATCAAAATGAAACTTATAATTTTAGAATGTAATAAAAAAAATTATACGATTTTCTGGAAACAAACCAACATAATAAAAACATGGGCATTTATTCAATATTGAATATGGAATAAGCTTGATAAAAGATACTTTGATTAACTTGTACCTTGAAACCATATTCATGGTAAACACTCATATTATGAGAACCAATTTATGCAATACTGTCCCTGTAAGCTCATGTTATATGTGTGTACTTCATCAAGTTTTATGAGGTATCTATCTATTACATAAGCCGCACATTTTGTCAGTTAGAAACATTCAATCTTTTGTATCATGAAAATATTCCTTTTGACTAATAATACACCATTATATATCATAGTGAGTATAGTACTGGAAGTTAATGGTAAGATTTTCTATATGATAAGTATTAGAAACCATTGGAACAAAAACAAAATTTCAAAGCTTCTTGGCATAGGAAATGAATCATGGTCTATCCTGTTAGAATTTTTGACTTTTAGCTAGCCAACTTGTATAATATTTTCTCATTTTTATCCAAAAGAATACAGTTTTGTAGTGAAGATGATGAACCTTGGTTATTAAAAAAAACAGAGGGGAAAACAACCTTCTCTAAGAAAACCAAAACGCCTTAACTATGAAATGAATAACAAAGGTTTTTAAAACATAGGATTAACGAAGGATATTTAAGTACTATAGAGCAAATCAAATGTGAATCATAAAAGGATTTCTTTCGCTTTTTATAGTAAGCATCAATGTATGCATGAACACCGGTAACTTATCTAACTAACATGCAAAAAAATTGCCTGAACATTTTTATGGGCATAAGTAGAATAATGGAAATAAGAATATATGAATAGATATATACATAGTACACACAATAGTAAAGGTACAGATACACAAAAACAAAGGCTAATCGATGAACCAAAAATAATCTGCATAAGTGGGTCATATATAAAAATGATTAAAAATTGCATTGAAAGTAAGGTAATAAAAATAATTGAAATGTGTAGAAAAACCAACCCAGCATGAACATACATATGAACACAGAAGAAAGGAGTGAGGATAGTGTGATGCTGTAAAACAAATTCATTTGTAAAGCAAAGTTTGTTTTGTACTCTCACAAAAAACTATCTAAAGTCCATTAAAGAACTATCCATAATTTGGTTTGCTATATTTTTGCAACAAAATCACAATTTGGATATTTAAAGACATATCCTAAGTTCCTAACAGGTTGATTTAACAGCTTATAGTGTGTATATGTGTACACACACACATGATTCAATCTCCATTATATAACTAAACTATCATCTATACTTGATTTAATCACCATTGTAATGATCATGGGAAAAAATTCATAAATCATTAGCTGGCTTGTTGATGTAAAATGTGATCTTGAACAGTAAATATTGTAGTAAAAGCAAACTATAAATTTTTTTGACATAGTTGTTAGATAAAATCTAGGGTTTAGAGTAATGCGCAACAGTTTCAATAAGGGCATGGTGTTGAAATATTTATGTCGTGGTCGAAGTTCGAGATCGAATCAACACCTGCCTAATTAATTAGTGGTTAGCGGAGTTGAGGAACCACAGCAGAGTCAAGTAACCCTAGGTTACAAAATCCTCCGATTGTAGACTCTAGCCAATGGAATAGGTGTATTGTATACCAAGGGTAAGATTTGGTGATCAGTTAGCATGGTGAATGATTGGCATCGATGATGGATTACCGTTGATCGTGACAGTGATGTGTAATTTAGGGCGATTAGGGATTTTTTTTACATTGTTGTGAAATAAGAAGTGGGAAATGTGAAGTGCGCAATGAAACGAAAAGTGGAAGAACATTAGATCGGGCAAAAGGGTATTTTTGAAAATCTAGAAAGACACTGAAAAAATTCGTTGAATTCTCACTATTAATAGTAGAGATAGTATATGTTTTATCTTATACTATAGTACTATAACATTCAGGGTCCTTTGGATCAAATTTTGAAATTTATGTCCTTCATTTAAAAGTATGGCTGAAGTTTTTCCTTCTTCCCATTTTTTATTATTTATGCTTAATATCCGGTTTTAAAATTTGATATCGACGTGCCGATAGAAGTCCATACTTCTGAACTGATGACTTAGAAATAAGACATTGCTCTAGTTGTGCTTAATTTGATGTATGCAATATGTTGCTTAATGAAAAAAAATTTTATTCAAAAAATGATCTTTTGAGTTTGGACGATCAGCCATTCATATATATATATATATACAGTACAAAATCATGGGAGGACATATATTTAATGATAAGATGTCATGAATGTAAAATTCACAAACCTCTGTTGATGCCAGATGAATCCCTTCCATTTCAGCATCTAGCTGGCTAACTAATCTCCTATAACAAATATAAGCGAAAGCTGAGGTTAATGTAGCACAATGAGGTGAAGTTAAGTGTCCAGTATTACCTTGGTTCGTCGGCCTTTGCATTGTGTTTGGACATTATTGAGGCCTGCACAGTTTCATGTCAGACGCTATTATCAATGAAACTTTTGAGAGTCGATATAATATCTACTAAATTAATAAAACAAAGAATGGAACTAAAGGTGCATGCAAGCGGTTTAATGGACAACATGAGTGGAAGTCGGCAGAATATATGAACATAAGAAAAGTAATTTAAGTTCAGCTCTATTTCAGTCACAGCAATAAACGGAATTACCGATGATCGTGATAGTGATGTGTAATTTGGGATGATCAGGGATTTTTTATGCTTTTGTGAAATGGGAAGTGAATGTGAAGTGCGCAATGAAATGAATGGCGGAAGAACATTAGATTGGGAAAAAAGGGTTTTTTGGAAATTCAGAAAGGCACGGATGGAAATTATTCATTGAACTCTTATTATTAATAGTAAAGATATAATTCATTAATGAGCTATAAATTATTTACAGTAGCGTAATTTTTTTTAATGAACTTCACATAGACATAATCGAATAAGACACCTAGAATTCAATAGTTAAACAATGGAGGGACCATTGTATAGAAATCGAGATATGAACGGAGTTTCATTTTTTTAATCCAAAATCATTAGCATGATTTCTCTACAAAACAAATTAAATAAAAAATATCATAATAAATGGAAAACTCCTATATTCAAAAGCTCATCTTTCTTCGTAACACCAAAGGCAAGTTGACGGGTTATTGCACTACATTTCATGGAAGCTCAACCGATCGAAGGACCATAAAGGCTTGTTGTCTCCTCAAAACAATGGTGATTGGCAACATGTCTAAGAGAATAGAGTTATAAGTGACCATATTCTTAGCCTAGAAAATGAAATTTGAAGTGGAAGCGGAGTGAAGTGGCTGTGTGATTATTGAAGAGTTAGGAAGCTAGAAACGGAAGAAATAGCTTGGTTACTAAGTAAATGTAAAATCTAAGAACAAAAAAGAGAAGGTTGAAAAAATAATTTAATGAGATAATAACAATAAATGAGGCAAAAGGGAGAAGAACCGAAAGAGCGAACCCCATTGGGAAAATATGAAAAGATAATATCCACAAATAATAATAAATTACGACATCAAATGCTATTCTCGAAAACAGAATCCGAAATCATAATCTTGGAAATTCCCATAAAATTTTGATGTAAAAACCCCAAAGTTTCTTCAGTTACATGACAGACAGCCTTGACGACCCCACAATCCACCAAGATGACTTTGTGTTCAATAAATCCAAATCGGATCTTTGTTGATCAAGTCAAATGTTAAAGATGGATGTGATCTTTCCTTTGCCATAGAGATAAAATTAATTTTATAGAGAAATGAAAATTTCAGAGTGTAAAACAATGTAATTTGGGATGCAGGAAGTTGCATAGACTTAGGTGTTAAAGGGTATTTTGGGAATTCTCAAAAGACACGGTTGAAATCTATTGTTTGAATTTACATTATTAATAGTAAAGATTTGGGAGTAAGAAAGTAATAATGCTAAGGTATAAAAGTGAAAAAAGTTTTGAAACAAATGCTACCAAATTCAAGTTAGAGTTCAAATACTAAAGGTATAAAAGTGCAACCTTTTGCTTTTTCCAACGGTTACATTTTTGGAATTATGAGCATAAGGAAACCAATTAACTTTTGTGCAAATAAGCTGATAAATTGCAATCTTGCAGCTGATATTTTACAGGCATAAACAATAAAAATCCCAATTTAACAATGGAAAATTCTTCATCTTAGAATGAAAGTTTAGAAATAGGATGTTCTACAAAGTGTAATTTCATTAGATTACATCAAATAATTTCCAAAATATCATTATTTTGAGAATCAAGTAGCTTAGATGATCCAATACTTAATTTAAGTTGGCATGGCTCAAAATTAGCATGAAGAACGTCATCCATTGTTACAAAACTTGTATTTGTAACATCGATTAGTGGAGATACGAAGAGTATGCTAACAATAAAGGAAGAGTATACTGAAAATAAATGAAGATTATACTAAAAATATTTGTATAATTAGTAACCGCAGCAATCAAAATATGTTTGTTTGTAACAAATTTCATTTCGCAAATTGCAAATTAGGTGGAAAAATTATCCTCTACGTTGTAGATTCACAAATCAGATCAAACAATACTAAAATAATGAGTAATGATGTCAAAGTTGTATGGATTCAAATCGAAGAAGTCACATCATTGAGAATAAAGAACAACGAGTGATTGCCTAAAAAAGTGATAGATGCGTGTCAACATTTTAGTTAAAATATATAAATTGCATAGAAGCATACCTAGAAGAGAAAGCAGAAAGCAAGAGAAATCGCATGCCACCTCAGTTGTCAGATAGGTCAGCAGTGAGCTACCTCTTCCGGCTCATTCGGTCGCCAGCAATGGATGATACATCATTGTTGTGATCGAGTTTAGGGATGAATGGACTTGGGAATGAATAAAGGGAGCTGGAGAAGCGGGGATCGGATTTCGTAATTCGAAGATAAGGACGATCGGTGTTGTGGAAGGCTATCGTGGACGCTATCTCACCGATGAGGTCAAATTTGAGGACGAATGGAATCAAGGGTGAATGGAATTTGGTATTTTGAGGATGAATTTAGGGAGGAACACAAATTGGTTAAGGGAGAATGGGAATAGAAGGAACGAATGCGTTGGGAGGGATTACTACTTGAGTGCAGATGTGAAAACATAAGGGTATTTTTGGCATTTCAAAACGACACAGTTGAAATTAGTTTGTGGAATTTTCATTATTAGTAGTAAAGATTATAAAAATTCAATCTAGCATAAAGCAAAGAAAGTTGCATAAGAGTTGTACCCTCTAAAAGTATATTAAAATTAAAATTCCAAGGGGGTTATTATCCGGAGAAAAAACATCAAAAATCAAAGCATTCTTAAAGTTACAAATTTCGAAAAGCTCTTTAAATTCTATCCTAAGAGGAATGACAGAAATCCAACGATCATGCCAACTTATTAATAACATAAGGTGTAATTTGGTATAAATTATTACTACTATTATAGTAATGTTTAGAAATGATTTCCTTCCAAATAGGGTTGTCATTAACATCCTTAAATTTCCATATCCCCTTCCCTAACAAAGAAAATTCATGTTATGCAAATTAATGACTCCTAAACCACCTTCCTTTTTGGATTTACAAACCGTTTCTCAATTAACTAAACATTAAAGACTACTGTTAGAATTGTCTCTGCTCTATAAGAAGTCCCTTCTTATTTTATCAATTTTTTTAATCACCCAATCCAGCAAAAGATGCATAGATATCCATTAGATTGGAAGAGCAAATAAAACAAAATTGATGAGAACTAACCTACCGGCTCTAGATAAAAACCTCACATTCCAATTAGAAATTCTATTTTTAATTTAATCTATAATAATAAGCAAGTTATCATGTTTAAGTATAGTTGGTCTAACCAGAAAACCCAGATAGTCAAAGGGAAAATTCATAGTTTTACAATTAAGCGTATTAGCAACTAAATATTCAACCTTTTCAAATCATTTAAAACTAAAACCAAACTTTTATCAAAATTAATTTTTAATGCTGAAAGAAGTTCAAAGCCGTATAATAAAATTTAAGGGTAATGACATGATTAGGAAAATGAAAGCTAAATAGTAAAGTATTATCAACAAATTAAAGGACTGATAAACCATTGCGTGAGATTTCACTACAACACTCCTCAAAGATCCATTATCAATAGCTTTTTTAATTATCATAGCAAAAACATCTGTGGCTAAATCAAACAAAAGAGGAGATAAAGGATCACCTTGCCTTAAATCTCGTTTAGATTGAATTTTATTACCTAAAATACCGCTAACCATTATACTGGAATTACCAATTTTAAGCAAAGTCATAATCCAACAAATCCATCTGTGACTAAACCTCTAGCCAATACATATCATCTAGAATCCCAATCTACCGAATCAAAAACTTTCGCAAAGTCTAGTTTAAGAAGAGCACGGTATTGTTGCTTTTACAACAATTGTTAATGTATTCTTGAGCAGCAGCCACTCCATTTGTGATATTTCTATAGTTAATCATGTTTTGATGGAAGTTAATCTTTAATGTTAATCATGTTTGGATGGAAGTTATGTGTTAAATGAATGTTTATAGATGATATGTATGTTTGAATGCGTTGGTTTAGTATGGTTCCCTGGTGATTGTAGGATAGTTAGGAACCGATCGTCAAATTTGGAAGAATGGGGACGAATATACTCCGAATCGAATGCAACTTGAAGGAGGTTCTAGAGGAGGACGCCTACACTTTAGGGTCATAATTGATTTGGAAGAGAACTGGCTTGTAAAATCATTTCGATGGAGTTTTGCAGATATGGTCGGTAGAAATGGTTGTTTGGGGACTTGGATATGAAACTTTAGGAGATACTTCAAGGAGGGAAAGAAAATAGAAGTATGGACTTAACCCCAAATTTTGGGGAAAATCTACAAGTCGATACCGATAACTTTTGATTAATACCTACTTCTTTTTAGGCCAATAGGGTGTGCTGGAGAACTTGAGGAGTATGGCACTAAGAAATAAAGCTCAAAGCAAGCAAGAAGGGAAGAGATCAGGGTGTGAAAGTCTAATTTTTGGCTCGGAAATTCAGATTGGTACCGACCTCTTTTTAGGGCTCAAGAGAGTTATTGAAGAAGTAGGGATATAGAACTGAGGAAAGGATCTCAAAGCAAGCAGGGATAGAACAGGTCAAGATATAAAAGACTTTGCCAAATTTTTAGCTAAGCGATTTCAGATCGGTATTGATCTGATCATATCAGCATCGATTTGAATTTATGTGGCCATTTCTGGCCAAACTTCAAGAGAATGTTAAGGAGGCCATAGATGTAACAACACACACCACAGTAGGCCAGAATTTTTGCTAAATCGAAAAACTAAGTCCACCAATGTATGGATCGTTGGTGTTGGGTATCCTGCAAATAATAAAAGCATATCAGAGCACTATCGATACAAACTCACAATGGAATAGTGAAGTATAATAAAAGATATGATTACGGGCCAAGGGTGGCATCTTTAATCTTTAGTGTCCATGTCAGTATTGAGCATGCATAAGGAAATCCGTCCTTCCACCATTCTCATTTTATACCAACACCTATCCCTCTAAAGCTATCATATGAGTTGTAATGAGGAGGGGATTAGAACAACATTTCAATGACTAATAAATTACACATTTAACATTAGTTTATGTTGATTGTCTTCAATTACATGTTATGTCTATTGTTTAACTTAGTCATCCTGACTTCACGTGCATGTATGATACATCCCATCTACACTAGGTATACAATAACTACATGTGTGTGTGTGTGTATACCGCAGTCCACCTTTGGACCAAGATACTTTCCCTGCTATTATATATAACACAACACCTAGTCTAGATTCATCAACAATGCAATATCATGTCCGCATTATCATGCATGCCAAGGAACTCACATAGTGCCTAATAACGATGTCACAGTAGTTTAGCCATTTTCTATTTGTTTTTGAAAGACCTCCACAAAAGGGTTATCTAGGCTTGCCTCATAACAGTAAACTACCTAGCAAACAACTATAAGGTGATGCATGTCCCAAACATGATCTACACTAGTAGAAGGTGCAGCCCGTTTCGGTGTGACCCCCATCTTTCCACTAATCATTCAATACTGATGACATTCTCGACCTATGTAAACTGCTCCTACTCCTCGTATATGGTATCGATCTCATGTCATAGCGTCTAGCCTTGCTCACCGTCACATTTGGATTGCCTAATGCAATCAAAGAAATACCTACTTGGTTACATAAACGTACCTCATGCATGGTTGAAGCAGATTCTACTTGTCTTTTGACACTTCAACCAGGGCGAACCTTCCTACTGGTATATTTCCTTCACTTATAAGCAAACATATAATTCGTTGGGTCCTACAGTTGGATATGTCCCGCATAAGTAAACGTATACACGCATCAGTAAACGTATACACGATTGTTGTTGGCACTTTGGTGTGGCCAAATTTCGGCTGTGTAACACCACTAAGCTCACATTCCAACCCATTCTATTACTGTGTCATCCTTATTTAATCTAAGTTATTGGCTACATTCAATAATTCACACCTGTCATAAATGCATACTTGAGGCTGTGTGTGTATTCATACTTATTTATTTACTATGCCTATAATGTTCAACTGTTAACGTTTATTTATTCTTACATAACTGACTCCTTATTTCTTTAGCGTCGGTTTAATATTATTTACTGCTTACTTTTAACTTAAAAGATTTGAATGTCTTTTATTGCTTGTTTACCTTTTAATTCATTAGATCTATTCTACTATTCTTTTTCGGCTCTTACTATTTTCCTTTGATTACTAAACTTTCTTATTTACTAATTTCATTACTTTATCTATATTCGTTGTTTATTATTTTAAATTCTGACTTGTCTTCATCGCATATATTCATTATATTGTTAGACTATTTTTATTATTACCGCTTACTATTCTTTAGTTTATACATAGGGATTTCTGCATTTTATTGCATCAGAATTACATCCTCCCTAAAGTAAATGTTACCAATATAAGCTTTTGTAACTTATCTAAAAGCATACTTGTGTTATGTATGAAATTACAAGGAATATCTTTTTTGTTATAATTGAAATTGAATGTACAATATATAGTAGACATTACTATTTTGTACATCACTTTCTTTTAGACATATTCCTCGTTATTTTAAACATTACACTTTTATTCATATTTATAAAATTGGATAATTTATAGAAATATACATTACAACCCAATTAATTTCAGTGAATTAAAATACTACTTAAATCCCCATTCATCTTATAATAACCTCTAATTCATATTAACTAACATATGTCATTTACCCAACAAATATGGAATTACTATATAATTCATTAACTTAGGAACTACTTTCACCCCTAATTTCCAAATTCAGGTTCATGTAATTTTAGTTCAAACTAAAAATTCATAGAACATGTAGGCATAGTTTTCAAATTCATTACATGAATATTTTTAAGCCAAAAATTTCAAAATAATTATATTCAGGCATACAAGGAACACATTTACAATGATTTAAATCTAATATTATATAAAAACTTATAATTTCTCAGTCACCATTAAGATTTTCAAATATCCATATCCAAACCCTATTATTTCTATTTGATACCCTTTTTCTTCCTAACATAATATATACCGCAAGTATATACATACTTGTAACATCCCCTACTTGAAACCTGAAGATGGACGCTGATGATGCAGTCATTATCAGAATTATCTTCCAGTGACTATAATGAGTTTGGGAATACACAGCGAAATAAACATAACAAACTAATAATATTCTATTACACAGTAGTCTCTTTTAAAATTCACCACATTATTTCAGCCAATACTACCCAAATACTATTCCCACGCATGGGTCATATATAATAGCAAGTAAAATAAACTAAGAGTAAAGTCCACATATGTGGATGTGACTCGCACTCCATCATATAGCACAAAACAAAAAAATTTGTCAGCTAAAGAGCCTCCTGCTCTGTCTTAAGTCCTTGTATCACGGCCATTATTCCAAACCTTCATAAGCCCATAAACTCAGTCTACTCAAATGGTTACCCATGAGTATATGGGGAAAACAATCATAAAAACATGGGTCAGGCATAAAATATGTGTGAATAATACTGTCCCCTAAACAAACATGTAGGGAGACCAATCTATATTGCACATATTAGGTTTTCCCCTCACTATTCAAAGATTGTGAGTGAAAACAATAGAAACTTCTGACGTAATTATTTCTTGTCAATATCCTTAGTTAATGCTTCCTAAAGCAGCTCATTAGTACTGTGCACCCTACGCTGACCCCACCCGAGTCTTAGTTTAGATTGCTATAAATCCAAGTATAAAATAGTGCGCTCCCTGCACAGGCTTCTCATATCCCTTAAAGTATGCTTTTAAGTGTTTAATACTTTCCCCTACACAGTTGCATATTTCATTCTTCTTTAGAATTTTATTCTTATTTGGAATTTAGTGGAGCACCCCATGCATTTTCACCTTTTCAAGGCGAATCCCAACTTATTCTTCTCTTTAAGTATTTATATGGCACCCTTCATAGTTAAATATTTTATTTCACCTTTCCAAGGTGAAGTCTACCCCCCATGCAGGTGAATGCCTACCTTCCTAAGGTATACATCTATTTGTTTTAATAGAACCACCACCTTGCACTCCCCGAAAATTGAATGCCTCTCCTCACCTTCACAAGGTGTTCATCCAAGTGAGCGTCCCCACCCGACATCAGTAGCCGTTCCGACACCGTCCTTCCGTTTTAAGTAGGGTCCCCTCCCCATTGTGACCAGGCCTCTTCATAAGTCCCATTAACTTATCTTTTATAAGCATTATTTATAATTATCCAAACGGCTCAGAACCCCTTGTTCCCATGTAGAACGTCTACACATACCCTAATAGCTCCGACAACCCTGATATCTCCTTTACATGTGTCGTTATCTCATTGTATCTTATTTCATTATTTGTTATTTACAGTATTCTTTTCAGCAAACAATTTGTATCTAATTTACCTTTTTCCTAACCCTCGTTAAAATAAAAGAATTCCAAGGATTTTATTCCACTATGTCCCCTGTAGTACCCAAGATCCCCAACGTAGTACTTAACTGTTTAACCCTATATTTTCTCATAGAAAATTCAAATAAAATTTCCTAAGCCTATGTCCTTCCATATTTACATATGTTTGGCCTTTTTAAGAATATTTCACCTGTAGTTTCAAGTTTAACAACCTCAATAATTCATATAGAATTATATAGTTTAAAATTTTTTAAGTCTAGAAAATTCGTCTAACTGAAAACCCACTTTAGAAATCATGGTTTGAACATTATATAAAATTTCCATTCAGTTTCAATGTCACTAAAGTTAGGAAAACACCTATAATATACAATGTTCATCATCCTTTCCCATAAAACTTATTTAACTTTTAGATCTTTGCATGAAAACTCGTATAAACCCCATCATACATAAAAGTATATAGCTCTAACAAAACCTATACATATAAGGAGACCGGTTTAGGAGAGTTAAATGTTACTCAGCTAGATCTTTTGGATTTATTGCTTTAGTCTTATTTAGTTTCTTCTAGCTTGCATTTTTGTATTTTGTTCTCATTTTCCTTTTTATGCTTTCACCATTAAGGAGTATTTCTAGATTTTTGTTTAGTCTTAGTGGAATGAAAGGAACAGATAGAAATGAGCATTATATGTTGTCTCACAATAAGTTGTGCCTGAGCCCACATACCCGCTTCTATTTATTCGTCCCTTCCTACCTTACTTATTTAGCCCATCTTACTTCTTAAAATTAACTCACTTAATTAATCTCAAAATTTAGGGTTGTTATAGCCCCCCATCCCTAAAGGAATTTCATCTAAATTCAATTAAGGTCAACTAAAGACTAGTCCACTCAATCTCTTTTGCTTATCCTAAGCGTTCGCATGATTCCCCATCCATGCATACATAAACGTACTAGTACCACCTACTAATGCAAAAACCAACCACAACATCATATATATATATGTATGGTCTTTATCAGTAATACTCAATACATAATATATACGCTAATATATAACGAACAATTCTGGATAGGTCTTCCTAACCCTTTCTCCGTTTTACACATGCAATCCTCCTAATCTACCCTCCATCGAATACATACAAGTTTCACTACCTTATTCTAAAGCTTCATCTCATCCTGGTTCACTATTCGAACCTGTTTGCACTTAAAATTCATATTTGGTTCTATAATCAGGTCTTCTACCTCCCTTCTATCAATTACTATCCCTAGATCTCTAATGCATTTCTGCAAACATGATATGAGAATATATTATAAATCACTACCAAAATGCTAGGCATATCCACCTTATATGCCACCTTCCCTATCCTTCCTATGATCAGGAACAGTTCGACATATCTAGGTGCTAACTTTCCAGCTTTTTCGAAATGCATCACTCCTCTCATTAGAGAAACCTTCACGTATAACTGATCATCTAATACGAACTCCAGTTCCTATCTCCTTGTGTCGATATAACTCTTTTGCCTAGACCGTGTTTCTCTCATCCTAACTCGGATTAACTCTACTTTTTTAAAGCATCTTTACCACATCTGGTCCTAACACAACCCTATCTCCTACTTCCAACAAACAAGCAAGCGACTTACACGACCTTCCTTATAAAGCCTCAAATGGAGCCTTCCCAATACTGCTCTTATAGCTGTTATTATATGAGAACTCTACTAGATGTAGACAATCTTCTCAAGATCCATCGAAGTCTAAAATACAAGCTCTCAACAAATTTTCTAGGACCTTATTGACCCTCTCAGTCTTTCCACTAGCCGGTAGATGGTACACAGTACTCATGCGCAGTTCTATATCTAATACCTTCTATAGACTTCTCCAAAATTTACTAGTGAACAGTGAATCCCGGTCACTAATAATAGTGCTTGGCACCCCATGCAGCAGCACTATCATCTTTATGTATATTTCTATTAACTTCATCTCAGTCCGCTTAGCCCTCACTGGAATGAAATAGCCACGCTTAGTTAGTCTATCAACTATGAACCAAATGCCTTCATTCCCTACTTTTTCGTTGATGATCCATCAATGAAATTCATAGATATCGAATCTCATTTCTGCATTGGAACTTCTAAAGGTGTAGGAGCCTACATGGCTTCTGATATTGCACCTTCACTTGCTGGCATGTACGACATCTTCTCATATACTCTCTTACGTCTTTCTGCATTCCTTCCTAGAAGAAACTCCTCTTCATTTCTCGATACACCGTCATACCTTAAGGATGTATAATAAACTTTGAATGATGGCACTCGTCCAATGCTTTCTTTTGTAGTTCCCGATAATTGGAACATACTATCGCCATTCTTTCAAAGTACTCTTTTCACATCCATACCAAACCCCTTCAGTTCTGTTGCCTCGACACCTGAGTCTAAAATCCTTACCATGTCTACTCATAGATTATCATTCTTCCACAGTTCAACTATCCTTTCTATCGGCGCAGGTGTAACTTCTAAGTATGAAAATATCTCGTTTGTGCTGCTTGATCCTACACTAAACCAATGCTACACATTACATATAGACAACATTTCTAACATAGTCCATTCTTCTAACATAGCTAGAAGACAGCTTTGATGTCTTCAACTTAAGGCATCAACTACCGTGTTATCTTTCTCTGGGGTCTCATGTTCAGCTCCTTCCAAGAGAATGAATATCTCAAAGACTTATGGTCACTATATAACTCAAACCTCTCCCCCAAGAGATAATATCTCTAAATCTTTAATGCAAAGACAACTTACGCCAACTCCAAATCATTTGTTGGATACCTAACTTCGTGGGATCGTAACTTCCTAGATGTATAACAATCATTTTGCCCTTTTACATCAACACTACACTTAACTCCAATCCCGATAAATTGGTATACATGGTGTAACGACCCATAATTTTATCAATTTGATTTGAAATATTTAATTGATTTTATATATTTTAATATTGGCTTATTAAACGTAAATAATCAATGTGATAAATAACAATGGTGATCTTATTTTGGAAAAATATTTACAAAAATATATTCTTTAGAAAAATATCGATAAAATGATCGTAAATCATTTTATCGATAAATAGCTTCTTGCAGTCAAAAGTCGTGAATGATTTTTTACATACACTTATTTAATATCTTAAACAAAAATAATTCATAAAAATATTTTTGCATTTTTGGAAATAAAATAATTATGATGTCATCATTTTCAAAAATGAGCATTTAAGGAAAGTTTTTGAATTTTGGAATTCAAATATTCAAATAATTATTTTAAATGATAAATAGTTCATTTTATTTATTATATAATGATAATAATTGATTTATAATCATATATATACTTGTATTATAAAGATATATAAAATTCGTTGCATTTTGGCAGACCGACGTGGTATTTTTATAAATGGATTTATTTCTTTTAATATAGTTTTATAGCTTAAATAATCTTATTTTAATTATTTAAGATAACGAGAATTTATTTTTAAGTTTTGTTTACATAAATAAATAGTTTGATCAAAAATTGAAAATACGATCGGAATTTGGGATGACCAGAATTTGGATCCCGAATTCACAATGGTTCAACGAATAGAAGTTGTATCGAAACATTGCAACTTGATTTGCCGAAAGTAACATATAGACACCTACATAAATTTACATACATAATTACTATTCATATTTGCAAATTTAGCTATGGTAGATAAATAAAGATCTAGATATTTTCTTGTGCAAATAAAAACAAAACTCACCATTACTGAAGAGAAGACAAGTGCACATGGAGGGGCATATGGAGGGGGGGGGGTGGTTTGTGGTCTAGGTGATGGGAGGGGAGATATTTTAGGTGTAAGCTTAAGGGTTAAGAGTTCCATCCTTATAAATACACCTCCATACTCTCACTTTTCATTCACATCTCCTTCTTCATCTTCTTTTTATCCTTCCTAAGCTATGTTACCGGCTTCTTCATCATAAGAAAATAATGAGGAAAAATAATGATAAAAAGAAAGCAACATAGTTCCATATGTAAACAAAGTCAATCCACTTCAAAACCAAGTCAAAAGCATTCCCCTCCTCTCTGTAAGTGCATAGCCACCACCTCCTCCTTCAAATAGGCTGAGCACCACCCTTATAAGGGTCAACGCTGAGCTTCCCTAGAGGCAAGTGGAGATCCAGAGGCTCTAGGGTAAAGAAAAGAGAAGAAAGTGTTGCCACAGTCACATCGGAATCAATTCTGGAAGATTCGGAGAAAATTTGCCGAAGTGGAAATCGATTGTAAGCACTTGATTGACACACCTTAAAATATTCATAAAATAATGGTATGCATGTTTAATTAGTAAATTAATATGCTTGGACGATTACTATGTCTGAACATTGGTTGATTATATGGTTGATAACTTGGTTGTGATAAATACAACAAATTATGAGGAAATCATATTTTTCAAAAATAGAAATGGTCAACTAATTAACCGTAGTTAATTAATGAAAATAAATCCATATTAATATATATGTAGAGTTTATTAAGCCTCTTTATGGTTTTGAATTTAAAAAGAAAAGTTATTTGGACGGTTTTGATACACATTGAAATTTATTTTAAAAGAGGAGTTTTTATTTATTTTGGAAAAATAAATTACAATGTTTTATTTAGAAAACAAGAATTTGAAAAATTGAAATTTCATATAAGATATCATATGATAATTTTGTAGACGGATTTTCAAATAAAAAGTCAGTAAATTGAATATTATAATAATATAATATTATAATATGGAATAAAAGTGATTATGAGTTTATATAAAAAATATTTTCCAAAAATAGTTAAAAATGGTTTAAAATGATTATTATGATTCCAAAATAGCTTAAAAGTGTTTTGAACAAGTTTCATAAAATTTGACTAAAGTTGTAAAAATAAGCCATCGCATTTCGGCAGTTCACAATTTCACGACCTAAAAAGTTAAACGACCGTGTAGGGTGGATTATATGTTAGAATTCTTTAAAATAAGAATTTTTTGGACCCATGGGGTTATAATTTTTGAATGAAAAAGAAAAATCAAGATTTCATTTAGTAGAGCTTGAGATATGTCCAAATCAAGTTTTCAAAAACAACACGTTTTGGTAGTTCGAAAACCAAAGTGGTAAATTCTTAAAAATGGATAATCTTTAAAAATATGAAATAAAATCCATAAATATGTTAAAATATTTTAAAAGGGATTTAAATTATAAAAAATAGACTTAAATGAAATGGAAAACATGGTTTGATCAAAGAAGCTTTAAAAACACTATTCTTAGCGGTTTTTGCGACGGTTTTGGTTAGTTTATAAAATCAAGGGTTTATCTTATTTATTATTTTCCAATCTTTTAATAATATTTTTAAATGAATAATTTAGTATTTGTAAGTGATTTGGAAGTTATACAATTATTTTAAAGGAGTTTGATGATTAAATGGAAATTGTTTATAAAACTTGGGTTTTTTTCTTCTTAAATCTTTTATGAATGTTTTTCAAATAATTAATCAAGTATTCTAAATGAAACTAGGAAAATATTATTGTTAGAGTCGATAAAATAGCTTGATCGTCTTATGAGTGACAGAGAGATAGTCTCCAGGCTTGAGTTTGGAAAACCAGTTTCCTGCTTTCCCTAGCTATTTGGACTGGCCCGACGGAAGGGATAACTACTTTGATTTTCTCAGACCACATCTTCATAAGATAAGTGAAAAAGAGATTTGAAGTTTTCCAAACGATAAACAAGATTTTAAAATAATAAAGATTTTGGAAGAAATGAAAAGATTCTAGCTAAATTCCATGTTAAATTTTGAGGAGGGAACTCGTACTACCCATGTGAATTTAAAAGGGGATTTCACCATTATTGGACGAATAGCACAGGTTGAATATAGATATTGGTATTGAGTATAATTTGTCCAATTTCTATGGATTCTTTTTTACTCAATACTAACTAGTTTGGGTTTACAGTAAACGATGTCTTAAATAACATTGTTTTGACCCATTAAAGATATGTTTTGAAAATATGAAAACTTCATTAAGATTTAAATTATACTAATAATAGAATATGGACATATTTTTCCTAAGTAATTAAAGAAAAATGATTAGGTATTTCTAAAAATGAAAAGGGATTTTAATTTACCAAAGGATTTGATTAAGAGATTTAATGATTCCATGTACTCTTGAAAAGATAAAGGAACAATCTAAAAGAATATATCTCTGAAAGATATTTAATTTGATAAAAAGATAAATTGACTGGATATTATTTGATAATCACTTATATACTTGACATATTTTTATCGTTGATTAGTTTGAATAGACCGAGATCGGATTTGGATGATTCCTATATACATACCATTTCAAAATAGCATACGCGTTCGAAAGTAAAGACATGTTGCAAATGATGATTATTGACGATGGAGATCTTCATAATTTAGGGCTGCTTACAACTAACGTCTGGGGTTATTCCTATATTATATATATGGTGGCAGTAATGCCATCGTTCTAAAAATCTTTGATTTGAAAGAACTAATTGCTACCAATCCTAGGGGTAATTCCCAAATAAGATTGAGTAGAAGGAGTGCCTTCAGTTTGTCCTTCACCTGGATAACTTGTATAGATGAATGTGTGACATTGTATTTCTAAGACCACGTACATCAGTTTTTACAAACGTATATCTGTTTGCTTGAGCAAGAGGTAACCCTTCTTATACTTAACACCTTTCCCTAAGGCGTATGTACTCGAGGTTTGTACTTTTTGTAGAAATCAATAAGGTGTTATTAGAAATGGCATTGTGACATTCAAAGTGAGATTTGTTTTGTAAAAGGTTATAAGTTACCTTAGGACCCACACCTGGAAATGGTTAAAACAGAATATGCCAGGCTATGTAGGTGTCACTCATTAGGGTTTGGTCATCACCTTTCTAGACTACCCTCTATATATCGGGCTTGTTGTGTATGCTGTAACCATGGATAGGTCATGAACGACCAAGGTGATGTCATATTTGGTACTATTCAGGATCATTGTGTTGGTCATTGGAAAGAGGTAGGCTAGTTTTGCAAGATGCAAAGGATCATCTATGGGTCCTCGGTACATTCCTCTAGAGATGTACTGTACGGAAGGTAATCCCATACCTTGTCATTATATGAAATCCATTTTCTAGTAAGTGCATTCAAACCTAGTTTTAGACCTATTATCCTAGAATTTAATTAATGTAACAATTTCGGCTATGATTAATATGTATTTGTAATCTAGACACTATTATAATATCATTGGATTTTACGTAGAAATGTTTTGGTTATCATAAGGTAAAAATCCGTCTATGTTTATATGCAGCGTGGTCTTATAAGATACCCTTTGTTTTCATAAATATTCGTGTTTTTAGTTTTCTCACACGGTCCCATGGCTAACCCAGAGTTTATTTTCTTAAACTTTGGGCGCCCTACTGTTCCGGGCAGCTAAGTAGTTCAGGTCCAGCTTGGAACATTTTGGAGGAGCTTGGAGCAGGAGCTGGAGTTTCCGCTGTAGATGGTTATACATGTCCATTTCCCCCGCATTTTTTTACTGTTTGTGTTTAGCATTAGCAAGGACAGAGATTTATAACTGTCCATGCTGAATTATGATAGGATCTGATGTATGTATTTATAATTTCTGCTAAAGATTATATGTTGAAATAGAAATGTTATTCCATTCACGTAAGATTCTGTTCTGTCTTTATTTTTCTTTTTACCCTCAATCAATCTATCTCCTCGGCGCTTGAATATTCGCCACGTGAATACCATGAGTGTATTAGTATCGATTTTTAAGGGTCGAAAAGGTAGGTTGTCACACATGGTCATACTATCATTCCCTTCAGGAATTACCAACACTGGCGCATTCATCAATCTATGCTTTTGTTCCTAAAATGCCTTCTCATGCTTTTGTACCCAAACAAACCGCTCTCCCTTCCCATTTAGCCTAATTAGTGCCGCTATATGAGAATCCTTAATGAATCTCCTATAATAACTAGCCAATCCTGGGAAACATTGCACCTCGATCACAATCTCAGGTCTCTTTCACTTGTTTTCTGCTTCCATCTTTTTAGAATCTATAGATAATCCTTCTTTCGTAATCGAATAGCTTAGGAACTTCACATCCCTTCTCCAAAAATGACAATTAGAAATTTTTGCCTTCAACTTATGTTCTTAACATCTCTAGTACAAGCCTTAGGTGAACTGCGTGCTCCACCTCATCCTTGCAGTACAATAAAATATCATCTATGAACACCAACACATATCTATCCACCTTATCTCGGAAGATCCTATTCATCAAGCTAAAATGAATGTAGACGCATTAGTTAGTCTGAATGGCATAACCAACCACTCATAAGAACCAACAATCCTAATTCTAATTAACATTATTTCTGAAATTCAATTGGATAAATTAAGTAAAATAATATAAAAGGTAAGGAAATTGAGATTTGAAAATTATCATGGGTCAAGCCTAATTAATGAACAAAGTGATTTTATTAGAACATCAATAAGAAGGAGGACATGAAGGGTGCAAAATAGTAAAAGAGTATATTTCCTTAACTTAAACCTTCTTATTCTCATCTCTCCCCCACTTTCATTTACACTAATAAAAGAAAAGATTTGGGCCAGTCATTAACAAGGGTTTTAAAGAAAGTAAAGCTAGGGAAGCAAGATCAAATCTTAGGGGAGTCTAATCAAATTTAAATCTCAACCTTCTTAAAGCATTCAAGGTGAATAATAGTTATGCATCTCATGCTTTAGTTGTTATTTTTGGTTTTAAGCATAAATTCGATTCTTTTGCTCATATTATGCCTTGCTGTGATAGTTTGAATGATTATATGCTTATTAATGAATTTATGGAATTTATTTATGAAACTAAGTGATATGTTTGAGTTAGAAAACATATAATATGATCCCCAAATAACTTGAAATTTAAATATGATGTTAGAAACATTATTTTGGAAGTGGGTTTTTAATTTTCAAAGCTTGGAAAATGAGGCATTTCGGATTTTAATTATTTAAAATAATTAAGTTATGATTTTGTCCTAAAATTTTATTTGTTAAAGAATATAATAAATTGGATTTATTATGATTTTTGAGGATTTTCCCCATGTGTTTATGATTTAATAGGAACCAATTAAGCTAGAAAAGCTTAAGTATTATATTAAAACATTACAATAAAATGGATGGTTTGCAAAATGTTTTGGAAATGACAAAACTTCTTTAGGTCTGTTTTGTAGAAAAGAAATGTGATAAATATTTGTTAACCAACAAGAATTTGACAACAATATGAGTATTTGGAAAAGAACTTGCTTTTACTAGTAAAATTTCATTTTTAATATTAATTACGGTTGTGCCACTCCAGTAGTCACGATGCCACTCTTCATCACTCTGCCTCTATGGTCTGCGACGTCGATCAAGGGTAATGCATAGGATATCAACTTCAGTTGGTATGAGATGCATTGGCCTTGTCGAAGTGGAAAGCCAAGCATCAGGGTCGACATCGTGAACTTCGAAGTGGATGAGGCCGCTTTCTTTAACCTTTTAATGCCGCACTTTGTACTATGCCGCATGTTTTGTACAATATCGCCAATCCTATTGCTTATAATGTACTTAAAGCGGCAATAATGATGCCACATGTTTTATACAAATTGACTTTGACAATATAGGAAATTATTTTTAGCTATGTCGACATCGTTGATGACGATGCCGCCTTTATTCATAAACATATGTTTTCAAAGACCTCTATAGTGTCGCTCTTAACGACTTCCACCCTGATGAAGCCGCTTATTTTCCTTAAGGCAACGACATCGAGTTATAACTATGCCGACCCAATCCTTTAAGGCTTATTAATATGCAAACCAAGTTTTATACCTTTGGATGCCAACATTTTATGAAGTGCGACGTCCATGTTATTGGCGCTATGGCCTTATGTTTTATAAGGTAAAGACCTTAACTTACTTTTACAATGAAGAGGGGCGACGACCCTTAATGGCAATAATGATGCCGAGGTTCACTAATACATAAGATTTTATTATTTTAGCTTTATGGTCTATGTTTGAGAGGCAAAGACCTTTATTAGCTATATCTATGCCGCATTTTATCAGTATAAAGGTTTTATATTGTTTTGGCTCTATGGCCTATGGTTTCAAAGTGAGATAACTTCCAAGGTACTTTGAGATTAATCAGTATTGCTTTAGTTTCAAAGTGAGATAACTTCCAAGGTACTTTGAGATTAATCAGTATTGCTTTAGAAAATCATATATCATGTCATAGTTATTTTGGATAAAGTAAAGTGTTATATTTTTCTTGTTTTGAAAGTAAGATTTCAAAGGTTAAATCACTTATAAGGAAAGTATTTTCAAGGAACTAAAAAGGGTATTTAGCCTAGAATTTTAATAAATAAATTATTTTTATTATTACCATTGGATAATTATGATAGGATGAATTGACTCAAAGATTTGAAAACTAAATGGGACTGATGTGGGGTAGCATCCTATACTTCAGCTGTTAGCCTCTAACTAATATTAATCCAAAATTCCAATGTGTAGGACTTTATGAAGGATAAGACAAAAAATACGTTTACACACAGATAGGAATACATAAAGATAACATAAGTTATAGATTGGCTTGCAAAATCTTTAGGTTCATAGTAAGCTTAGCAAAACTAAGAGATTGGTAGATATTTTGGTAAACACCAGGATAAGTGTATTTGGACAGACCATCCAGTTTTTTATTCTAACAGTCAGTTAGAAAATTTTGTATATCTGGTAGGCCTAAGTCAGCCATGTAGGTTGGTAGTTACTCTATGAAAACTAAACATTGGGACAGATAGTCCACTAATTTGACGGATAGTCATGATTACTTATGTAGCATGCATGCACATTATTATTGATATTGTATATTTTAACCAGTTTGATTGTAGGACTTTGATTTACAAACGGTATATTTTTAAGGGATATTAGTAAGGGTCACTACAAGAAAAATACCTTTTTATAGCGTTTAAAAAACGCTGTAAAAGGATACGATGGCGTTTTTATAAACACTGTATATCAACAAGTTGTAATATGTCAGGGATCTATAATAGCAACCTCGGAATCGCTATAAAAAACATGCTATAATTGACGTTACTTATAGCGTTTCTGAATTGCTATTAAATGGATGGTTCATGACATACAAGTACCTTTCTATAGCAATTGTAAACGCTGTAGATATATCATTACCTGATTATTATAGCAATTATAAATGCTATAGAAATATCATTGCCTGATTATTATAGCAACTATAAATGCTTAAAAAACGCTATAGAATGTTTACTTTAGTCTTTCATAGCATTATTTACTTGCTATGAAAATTGTTTAATTATTGCAGAATATTTTTATTGCACTAGCATAATGCTATAATATGTATAGCCATGACAATTTTTATTCCTAGCATTAATATAAAAAGGATGTAATATACGGTATCTCACACAGTATTAACAATTAAGCATAAAAAAAATATATGAATAAAAGCATTTCGTGCACAATATTAATCATATAAATATTAGTAACAATTCATACAATCGTAGCTAACCAAAACAATACATAATAAAAGTAACAATCCATACAACCATAGCTAACCAAAACAATACATAGTAAAAGTGAAGATGTAAGAACATCGACACAAAATACATTTGAAGGAGAATGAGTGCGGCAACATATTTTTTCATGCCTTCCACCATAGCGTAAACCCAGAGCATCATACACCACCTGTCAAAAAGCACATACGTCTATTAGTCATAAAAAATAAACATAAATTATCACGAATACCGAAATATGGAAAAAAATATGTGCGGCAAACAAAGAAAATACTCAAAATTAACAGCTAAATCATTCTATGCACTGATTCTATGTACTGGTAATTATTTAGTTTATTATTGAATGAAAATCTGGTTAATGTAAACAGTAAAGTACAAACTAGAGTTGTTTAATAGTTTATTATATTACTAAATACGCTTCCAATCATTCCAACCTCTACACTGCCACCACCCTCCTTCTAAACTGCAACCGAACACCTGTTACCAGACCCTGCATCGTTGCCCGCGTTCCTCTCTCTTCATTTGATGCATCTAGCTCTGTTTGGTGCAACTTGTTTCAGCAGCAAACAACTTGGGAAAGCATCACATAATCATTTGCTGCCAGTCAAGCTTTACTTTATTTTTACAATCTTTACTTTGTTTTTACAAATCTCCATCATCATTTTATTGTTTACATTGATTTCACCCATACATCATTTTGCTTCCTTTCAACCATCTACCTGACAGCAAATAACTCCACAAATACTCTCTTTCCACCAAACTTCCTCTGCCTTGCCAAACCCACCAATATCAGTGGACTGTGCCTTCCCCTGAACAGTGATACAACACCCATCTAAACCACTTTCTGCATCTACATCAACTTCTACAACCGTGCTGCCACCTCTCTCAACAGATCATCCATACATTCCCCTGCACAGCGCAATTGCACGCATACACACTTCATTACAATCTGATCACCAACACTTCCAACATACCCACAATTCAAGCAACAACTCCACATCTACATACATACTCAGTCCCTACTCCATACTCTATACATGCATACAACTGCTACTGCCAATGCTACAGTTTCAACTGCCACTTGATCACTTCGATTCCCTGACCAATACATACTCACAGTCTATCATCCATCTTTCTGCCTCATTTCACTAGTGCAAAGTAATCACAACACCATCTCCTCTGCTATTTACTATTTCTCTTCTATATTGTCGACACTCATATAACTTCCACTGCCACTCACTGACAGCTACACTCACCATCAGCTCTGCCCATCAACAAAAGTCACTTCATTTCTCAAACAAACCACGACTGCCTTATACAAATTTCATCATCGCAAACAACTGTTATTTCATATCACTGCCTTCACCTGCAATCCTGCTGCCTTCTTCCTCCAATCAACCACTGCACAAACCCCTGAAACTGTACCACTGCCTTGCCGTCATGCTACCTGATAAACCATCACCTCACTTCCACCTACCACTGGTGACAACCTCCAGAACCTCAGACCAAGTCCATTGCATTTCCATCAGACATTCAAAATATTCAAAGCCTTCCCAAATCATCAGTACTCCCGTTCACCCTTCACGCAATAGCCTACAACCACACTGTCTGAAACTGTTACATCATTCTCCACTGCCTGTCACCGAAATCATCACTTCAACATCATCCTTACTGTCAACCACTACACTGAGCTACCTGAATTGCACGCATACACACTTCATTACAATCTGATCACCAACACTTCCAACATACCCACAATTCAAGCAACAACTCCACATCTACATACATACTCAGTCCCTACTCCATACTCTATACATGCATACAACTTGCTACTGCCAACGCTACATTCAAACTGGACATTCAAACTGGAGATTGCAAACATATCTACTTCACAAGGTGGTCAAAAGGATAAGGGTGAAGTATGATTAGACTTCTTTGTGGAAATGGATTTGGGACCACATTAATTATACTAAAACAAGTGTTTGTTGCTGTAAAGCATTAATGAATTTGCTACCAATGAAAGATAGGCCTGTTCAAAGGTTAATGCAGGTTAATCCTACTTGTGTGTTATGCAAGAGGGAGGAGGAAAGTGTGGATCATCTATTTTTCAGGTGTAAGTTTTCAGCTTATGTGTGGAAGTGGTGGAGGGTTAAACTTGGGTGATCAATAAATTATGTAGAAACTTTATAGAAATTCAAAAACTTAAGCGGCATTTCAATACTAAGTGCAATAGCAGTAATATAACTAAGTTAACATTCTCAGTGTGCCTTTGGAATATATGGAAGAACGTAATGATAGAACGTTCATATTCATTAAACACAAAACTAAAAGAAATGTGTGTGAGTGCATCGTGTATATGACCAATACTAGACAAGCAAAATCGAATCCAGTAACTACACTAACGCAAATTTGAATTATACTTACTAGAAGTTGACTCCATTATAACATTAGCAGCAGGCCAAGCTATCATAGTACCAAGAGCATCTTCAATGACTTCTAAATCGGATGTTGTTCTCCATAGACGGGCTTTTGGAATTTTTACAAGATCTACCCAAACTTTAATTGCATTTCTTCCCAAAGGAACACAATGAACCATTGCAGTTGGATCGGTCGAAGACACGCGTCCTAATGCAACTATTTCTCTCTTTCCCGACCAATCGATCAGCTTGCATTTATCATTTGCCATATAATTTGAACTCTATCAATTAAACAAATAGGTTATATTATTATGTGCATCAACAATTTGTACGATGAAAAAAAAATACAGTGTTAATTATAAACAAGTTTACCTTTTCGACAACTCCTACATTACTCGTATGATTATCCGATAATGCAATGTTAACCGTTTCAATAACTACTTTTGATTCAGGCCATGCGACTTTGATGCCAATGGCATCTCCAACTAGTGTCAAACCTTTAGTGGGCCTCCACAGAAAAGCATCTTTAATTTTTGGCTTATCTATCCAAACTGCAACGGCACCCGGTCCAAGAGGGAGATCATTAACAAGTTGTTTTGGATCACTTGAATGTAGTCGTCCTTCTGCAACTAATTCTTCACTCCCTATCCAATCAATTAATTTGCACTTATGATCCGTGCTGCTACTTTTACTCTATACAAAAAGAACATGTTGATTTTTATTTTTAAACATTCAAAACGACAAATTAATAAGTATAAAGATCGAAGATTACCGCATTATCTTCTTTTTCAAAGTTATCGAAGTTGTGCAATTCAACATTTGCCACTTGAGATTCATTCGCTTCATCCAAGTTTTCTTTTCTCTATCAAACAAATAATAAAAGGAAATTTTAGGCAAGGTGCTTGTAACACTTTCACAACATTGGAGTAATAATTTACTTAGTAGTATCACTACATCCTGTTTTATGACATTTAAAAGAAGCAATTTAGTTATATTCATTTTTGTGCTATTTTATCTTCAATAGTCAAGTCATTCATGAGCAAACTAAAATAAGATTGTATTTCTTGTGTCTCGGCTTCGTAGCTTGATTCTACCATTGAGATACATTTTTCATACCTGATTTTTCAGAAGCATGCAGACCATCGCATCTAATTTTGAAATTTTATTATGCATGTCGGCCGTCTGTTTATCCTTTATGTGTGACCATACTGCCTTTGTGTAAGTTATACCCCTTCCCATGCCTCTTAATCGTCCGGGTCTGTCTTGTCCCAAAACTTTTGCAAGCGCATCTTCTTTGTAATTAGATGTTGAGCTAGGATTTGATTCGTTCTCGATTTGTTTAATTTTTTCCTATACATGTTGTCATATATGCATATTATACACAACTGAAATATCACAATAGCAAACAAATTGTTATATAATAAAATATCAAAGTACTTATGATAGCATCTGCAGTAGTCGCATTTACCGGTTCGCCATTTTTTCGAGTATGGGATTTGATCCAAACGTGAGTTCGTGAGACGGAAGATGGATGAGGACTCGTATTTTTCTATGTTTGAAGAATATTTGTTACAGCACAACACATTAGCTAACTAGTTAATAAATATTACGGTAAATAAATTGGCAATTCTTACCAAATCATCAGCTACTCGAGCCATTCCTTTACGGCTACATGTGTGTGGTATCTGATTTTCTCTAATAGCTTTGAATTTCTGACTCAATTCCTAAGAATAAAATATATACTATTTATGCTCGTTCACTAATTCAAACTTCACAACTTTCAACAATACTAAAATACCTTAAACTCTGGCGTTGTTTTGGACTTGACAAACTTCTTCCACTCATTCATACTTAGGTTATCGGGTTTCAACCGAATTCTTTCTTCTTCGTTCTTTGAGTCTGCTATTTTGCGAACTAATCTAGCTTTTGAACCTCTAAATATGCACCCCATTTGCTGAAATATGGACGATTTTTGCCATTCCTTGTCCAATTTAAATCTAGCCTGCAATATCAGCGTTAGCTAAGAAGAAAACTTTTATAAACCAACACTAATACCAATTAATTAATAGTTGTTTACATTCTGTTGTATAGTCAAATGGTAGCAAAACTAAAAATAAATGATATGGATCATACTACTGAATCATACTGTTTTATAGTCATAATGCACAAAATCATTCTGGGCAAAATCATACTACTGAAGAATGGCATGGTATCTGATCCTCTAAATAAATGACATGGTATCTGATTCTCTCTAAAAATGACATGGATCATTCTGTTCTATAGTCATAATGCACAAAATCATACTACTGAAGAATGGCATTTGCTAGTTACAAACGAAACAAATGCATATAATTCAAAGATGGCAGGTTCTAAATACAAATCAAACAAAAACAATGGATCAATCAGAGATAATGTTTAAATATGGGGCTTTTTAACTCAACACTGAAAGCTAAGTATTGAAGAGGGTAGCATGCCAAGAATTGTTCAAGTTAAAAGGCAGGGACTGCTCAAGTTTAATTGACAATATTTTAAATTCCTAAAGGCCAATATTAATAAATTAATTTGTAGTGGAATTTGTAATAGTCTGTAATTTGAAATTTGTAATAGTCTGCAATCTTTGAATTTGTAATTACAGACTATTACAAACTTTATAAAACATTTTAAATAAAATAAAGACAAGTGTTAAACCAGGTTTTCATTTTCTTGCCACTTTCAAAAACCTGGAGATAAAAAAAAATTCTAACATCTGCCTGAAATCAAACAAATCATCAAGCAATTTCAGATCAGTTTTGAAAACCTTAAATCATCTCAGCAATTCACCGATTCCTGTAATAACAAGACCGAGTTTTCCAGTTAAAAACTAATCGGGCTTCAACAATTCAAGTTTTCAAAGTTTCCCAGTAAAAAAAAATCAAGTCCTCTGCCTCTTTAATTTGTGAGTAATTTATTATCTGTTTAAACTTTGATTCATGTGATTAATATTTGAAATAATGTTGTGGTAAATGATTTCATAAAAGTAAAAAATGTTTGCATGTCTGTTAATATGTATGGGTTGACTATGCATGTCTGTATATTGATATAAATGCCTCTGTTCTTAATGCAACAGCCTTAATAAATTACAAAAATTAAAATCCCTTCACCTGATCACTTATAACATATGATGTTCAGAGGAAACTTGTCTGCATTGATGAAATGCAAATTTTAAAAATATTTGCAAGTAAAATTATTAGATAATTAGCTGGTAAATAAGTAATTACTGTAAAAAGAAATCGATTGCAGACTATTACAAATTTCAAATTACAGACTACTACAAAATTTGTAATAGTCTGTAATTACAAATTTCAAATTGCAGACTATTACAAAAATGTTTAAAAACTTACCCATACCCGAAACCACATCTCAAACATTCTTGATGTCATCTAGTGGAATAATGCATCACTCATGTCTATAAAACACCCAGCACAACAAAGTTACAGTATCAAATGAACTCTTGTATTTTCAAAACACAACTCCTCTTTCAGCATCATAATACTTCAATAAACATGCAATCCCTTACTTCCTCCAACTCAGTCCTAACAGTTATAGAATTTACTTCATATAGTTTTGTGTAACAGTTATTGTAACAGACAACAAAGCAACTAGTTTCAGGAGATTGAGACATTGTTAAAACTGGTAATATAAAATGCATCATTTTCATATATACTTTAACTAAATTTAGAAAAATAAATAAGACATATATGACATAAAAATGGTATATACCTGAATGCATCCCCACAAAGCAACTTGTAATCTGTCACTTAGTTCCTTCCACTTATCAAGTGTAACAGGAACATGTTCCCTTACTAGCGGGCCTAAATATGAAGATAGTTTGACAGACCCATCTCTTATTGGTTTGCCATCCGCATTAAATTCGACTTCAATGCGACTCAATGGATTTACTGGAAGTCTTTTCACTTTAGTTGGACCTCTACGTTTGCGCTTCACTACCGGATTTGCGGTGGCATCTCGAGTGGTTCTCTCATTCATGTCAGCTTCAAAATCTTCTTCAACTTGCATTGTATCTTCGTCAACTGCTTCAGCGATGTCATGAATTCGAGCTTCATTGTTCTTAGAATTTCCAATTTCTTGCGAGTTGTCTTCAATACCAACGTCGCTAATGACCATATTGTCCTTGTGTTTTGCATTAGCCGTGGATTTATCAATTGTTTTTAGCCATTTTAAAGCAGCCGCCTTCTTTTTACCCATTTACTGCATGTAAAAGAAAAAACTGGATGTTAAAATGCATTCAAGGTTGAGAACTGCATTTAAGAACTGCATATATTGTTTCTAAAAGTAAGTGTTTTTACTGTATATTTTAATTTTCCAGAAAAACTCAAACATATTATACATAAAAATATTTTTTAAACTTAGATCATGTTAATTCAAACATATCTTGTTTAAATATCAAAGCCTATAAGAGAACAAGTGAAAAGATTTTGATTTTTGAATTTGTTTTAAAACCTTAAACTTAGAACAGAGCAAGCACAGACATGCACACCAATATCATCATAAATATATACATGCAATCATATTTACACACTTATGCAAAGCATATTTCACATCATAACTTCAAGGATTATCACATGAAATCAAGATATAAACTGATTTAAGCTTTTTAAAAAATGTTTACTCACCGTATATATATGAACAGAGAAGCCTGGAACTTAGTAATTGATCTTTTAACTTTGAAAACTGGAGATTGCTTTGACTTTGATCTGATCTATTTCTTTGATTTTGATTTGCTTGATTAAACCGAGTTGAGTTGAACTTTGCTTGATTCAGGTTTTAGATTGAAAGAGGTTATTTGTTTGATTTTCTTTTCTGGTTTTAGATTTCAGGTTTTTGTTTTGAATATAATTTTGAATTAAAATATACAGTGAAAACTCTAAAATATACAGTGAACTGCATTTACGAACTGCATTTAAGAAATTTGAAGTCACCGAAACAAGTGCATGAATTATTAAACTGGATGTCAAAATATTTTCAAAATAAATTTCTTACTAAAACAAACAACTTGCATTTTATTGGGTTTTTTTCACAAAACCATTTACATATATTTTGAAATACCGATATGTCAAATCACCTTATTCAAGTATTTTAAACTTTTCTCAAATATGCCTTCACAATCTTCTCTAACATAGCTACCATCCTCCACATAATCCACATTCATCATGTTTTCTTTGCAATCTTGAATAACATGGCTTGTGTCCTCAATATAATCATCTGTCTCTAATTCATGATAACCTCTTGGTGGTGCCTTCATTACAACATACCAATTAGAAGAATCATTCTCTCTTGAATAAAAAATTTGTTTCGCTTGAGATGCAAGAATATATGGATCCCTCGAAAATGAAGCTTGATTTTGATGCAAATTAACAAGAGTAAATCCATCTTCAACCTTCACCCCATTTCCAATGTTTGCCCAATGACACTTAAAAATTGGAACATAAAATTTATGATAGTCTAATAAGATTATGTCAGTCAAAATCCCATAGTACGTGACCACATCAACTACTTGAGAGACATCTTTTGCACTTGCTCTACACATGGTAGTAGCATCATAAGTCTCTCAAGAATTCTGAGTTTCTCTCTCAACATCTTTTGTATGAAAATGTAACCCATTAATTATATATCCTTTGCAGGACCAAGCATTACTACTTGGACCATAGGCAATCCATTTTAATAATTCATCGTGTTCGCTTGAGTTAATAGGTATCTGAAAAAACCATATTTTCAAATATAGATTCAATATAGATTCAAAAACAATATTTTCAAACTTATACACAAAATTTTAAAGAGCTGATTAACCTTCTTTTTAATCCAATCAGCAAAGTTTTTTGTGTGAATTTTCCATAGCAATGTAGCATTTCTTTCCATGTGCTTGTCCGAACTTTGTAACTCTTCCAAATGCATACTACCATAATATAAAAGATATTAAGTTACATTTATAATTACGAATATTACGATAAATCTGATAAAGAAAACAATATGTGCTTACTCTAAAAATGGCTCAGTTATAGCCATATTCATTAGCACAGCAAGGTGAGCAGCTTCCTTCTCATGAGTTGTCAATGTAATTGTCTTGTATGTTGATATCGGACGTCCTTCGAGTATTGCATCATCATTCTCATAATCTCTGTTTCTACCCACTTTCTCCTCAAATTGTGATGTTTTCTTTAGAAATTCGCCAAAAAATCTTACGGATTCTTCTGCAAGATAGTTTTCTGCAATGCATCCTTCAGGACGTGCATAGTTCCTAACATAATCTTTAAGCGTTTTCATTTACCTTTCGAAGGGGTACATCCAACGAAAATGAACTGGTCCACACAATCGAGCTTCTTTTCCAAGATGAATTGTTAGATGTATCATTATGTCGAAAAATGAAGGTGGAAAATATCTTTCGAGATCACATAAAATTGTAGCGATCTCATCATCGATTTGTTGCAGCTTCTCTCTATCAAGAACACGCTGACATAGTTTATTAAAAAATAAACACAAACGAGTTGTTACTTTCCTGGGCTTTTTTGGAAGCAGTCCTCTCATTGCAACCGATAACATTTGTTGCATTAAAACATGGTAATCATGCGACTTCAATCCACTAACTTTACAATCCTCCAACGACACACATCTTTTGAAATTTGAGCAATAACCATCAGGTCCCTTGAAGTCATACATTCTTTTGCAAAATATTCTTTTTTCAGAACTAGACATAGTATATGGAGCCGGTGGAAGATATGTTTTCTTCCCACGAGGTTGTGCATATAGAGCAGGTCGGATTCCCCAATCCTCTAAATCCTTTCTAGAATTAATACCATCTTTCGATTTGCTATCATGCAAAATTGTGCTGAGTAAACTTTTGCCCACGTTTTTCTCAACATGCATCACGTCTAAATTGTGGCGTAGTGGAAGTTCCTATAAACATCAACAATATGACCGCTTTAACATTATATAATTTTATAATTAGATTATTGTAAATAAAATATAATTTGAACACTAACCTCCCAATATGGTAAGTCAAAGAAAATCGATTTTTTTCCACCTTGATTGCTCTATTTTCGCAGGACTGTTTTCATCTTCTTGGTTGTCAGTACACTTCCTCTTCCTACACGTAATCTTTATAATTTGCTTCTTATTTAACTTCTTATTCTTTCTCTTCTTGGCTGTTGCTATTTCTTTATTTTTAGCTTTTCCAAAATCATTTGAAAAATCTTTCAAAATAACAGAAATATCTCTACCTGTAAGAATCCTGGGTTTGCTACCTTCCTCCACGGTGTTATTAAACCAAGCCTTTTGTTTTCTTTGTGGATCTGACAGAGGTAAGAATCTTCTATGTCCCATATAGACATTTTTCCGACTATGATTTAGCCATCGATGATGAGTATTCACGCCACATAATGGACAACCTTTTTTTCCTTTTACACAACATCCAGCAAGATTTCCATAAGCTGGAAAATCGTTTATAGTCCATAACAAGATTGCTTTCAAGTTAAAAAGTGTCTTGCTAAATGCATCATAAATCTCTACCCCGTTACTCCATAACTACTGCAAATCTTCTACCAAAGGAGTTAAATATACATCAATATCATTCCCAGGTTGCTTTGGACCAGGAATCAATAATGTTAACATAATATTTTCCTTTTTCATACATAATATTGGCGAAAAATTATATGTCACAAGCATCACTGGCCAGCAACTATACTTGGTACCCTTAATGTCAAATGGGGTAAAACCATCGGTAGCAAGACCAAGCCGAAGGTTACGTGGATCACTTGAAAATGATTCCCATTTATCATTCACTATTGTCCATGTCAAAGAATCCACAGGATGACGCATTTTATCATCGTTACTTTCATTACTAAAATGCCATCTTAAATCTTCTGCCATCTGTGGGGACCTAAACATTCTTCTAAATCTTGGAATAATTGGAAAATATCTCAACACTTTGACCGGAATACCTTGCATTATCTCTTTTGTCCGCTCATTTATCTTCCATCTCGAAGAACCACACTTCGGACAGTTATTCAAATCATTGTACTCTTTTCTAAAAAGACAACAATCATTCTTGCATGCATGAATCTTTTCGAATCCCATGTCTAATACTTTGAGGAACTTCTTTATTTCATATAAAGTTTTCGGAAAGACGTTATTTTTGGGTAATAACATTTGTTGCACATTTAGAAGCTTATCAAGACCAGTATCAGATAATCCAGTTTCGAATTTAAGATTGTACAATGCAGTGATAGCAGATAATTTTGTTTGATCAACGCAACCAAGGTACAGTGGAGTTTTTGCATCTTCCAAATTTTTAAGAAAATCATCCATTCGCTTTTGTGCATCATCATTATTTTTATCATCGGAGAAAAAAGTTTGGTTGACAAACGCTTCATCTTCAAAGTGAACGGCTTGAAGTAATTCATACGTGTCATCCACCTCCACCTTTTCAGTTATATTCATTTGCTCACCATGATAGTACCACTTACTGCACTTGTATAAAGGATCCATTCCTCTTATAATCAAATGCTCGACAACAATATCACCATTTTGATGAGTGAGATTTCGACAATCTAAGCAAGGACATAAAAAATTTTCCAGGCTTCCTAAGTTTCTCTTTGCGGCATGCACAAAATTCCATGCTCCTTGCTCGTACTCGCTACTAGTTCTAAGGTAAAATTAAAAACAAAGTTTTCGACAAAAAAAATCGAGTTATTATTTTAATTTTCAGGTTAAATTTTAAGCTAAATATTGTATTATTACCTGCGTAAATGCACCCAATCTTTTTCCATCGCAAATTATCTGCAAATTATGTATAGGCTCCCTTGAATTCACTATCTGCAAATTTGATTTATAGTAGGCTATTGAAAATAGAGAAGAGTTGCCTACTTTGCTTGGTATTCATGTGTAGACAAATTTGATTCTCATCAAGTTATAAAAACATCCTACTATCCTATATCCAATAGGATCATAGGCAGATCCTATATCCATTTAACTTCAAATAAAATGAGCAATTTCTACTTCTTTTTTAAGAGGTAAATGTTTGATTAAATTCAACAACGAACGGGCTGATTTCAAATTGTTATTATAATTGTGATACATTATTTAGTACCCCTGCATTAATGGCCATGGAGTCGCTTTCTGTCTCCTACTATAATTTTTTTTGAAGTCCTCCGGTACATTCATTTGTTCAAGTAATTAACTTAGTGTATTAATTACAAAACAAATGTATCACCAAACCTATAATGGTTTTTTTTAATCAAAAGATTATAGTCTTATCATCGCCTTAGCTAATATAATTTTATTTAATAATTTATCCTATTTCTAAGCATTTTGTTTTTTCTCAGCTTGTTTGTTTTCTCCACCTTTTTTTTCTTTTATGGTTTTTTATTAGCAACATCATGTCCATCTCCTTCAGTAAACAAATCGGTCTTGAAAATAATAATAAGATAGAGACAGTAGAGGTTTGAAGTGAACAAACAGTAAGAGTTTGAGGTTTGAAGTGAACAAACAGTAAGTGAACAAACCTATAATGGCAACAATAGTTTTAGTACTAAACAAACAGTAATTAAATAGCATTGATAGTTAGTGGCATCCTAATTTTCCAATTGTTACTAACACTTAGCATTAGGAAATATTTGCAACAGAGGAATTCATATTATAGAAATATTTACTTAATTTTCCAATTGGCACTAACACTTAACATTTGCAGCAGAGGAATTCATTTTGTAGAAATATTTACATTCTTAAAAATTTCACCGTGAGAATTGACAAATATTGTAAACAAAGAATTAACATTCTTAAAAGAATTAACAGAATTAACAAATATTGTAAACAAAGAGAATTCCCAAATAAGAAAATCCATCAGCTCTATTGAATTCTTGTCAAAAAAAGCAACAGCATTGACAGAGAGAGGCAAAAGTAAGAAGAAATAATTATACCGCAACCTGTATATAAACAATGACATAAAAATATACCTAATCCTCGCGCTTGACGAATTGAACTTCGGACCAAATCGCGCTTCAACGATAAAGAATTGAGTTTGAGGAATTGGGAATTGCGTCTGGACCAAATCGCTTTAACTTCGGACCAACTTCGGAGCGCTTCAACGATGTAGAATTGAGTTTGAGGAATTGGGAATAGCGTCTGGACCAAATCGCTTTAACTTCGGACCAACTTCGAATCGACTGAGTTTGAGGATTCAACGATGAAGAATTGAGCGGTAGAAGAGGATCGATGTTAAATATAATTGCAGAAGAGGAATTGAGCTTGAAGAATAGCTTGACTGATGTTAAAAAGAGTGTGAAGAGGGTGAAGATGAGAAGCCTAAGGGGAAGAAAACGAAAATGAAATTTTGGCGGCCAAAAAAAATTAGAGGGAAACGAGAGAGTGGAACGCAAATTCACCGTGAACAGCATTAATATAATTGCATACATTTTAATATAATTGCACTTGAAGTTGTTGTCTTTTTGAGTTGATAAAGAATAGCCACTTAACTATAGAAAATCAAGTTTTCGTGCAATCCACGCTTGCTATTGATATAATATTTTCTTGTAGTGGGTAAAACCTGTTTTGCTCAGCGGCGTGATCTCACTGAATGTCTATAAAACTGAGATGCCATATTATTATTCACACCAGGATTTTTGTCTGAATCGAAGTTTATGTTTTCCCCTTAAACACTTGGATGCTCAAAATTTGATTTGAGTAGGTCAGGAGTATAGGCTTTACAAGTTAAGTAGGTTTTGGCGAATATAGCTTCTGGAGACATGTAGGAGGCTAAACTAGCTATATAGGAGTCTATTTATCACTATTATCCATTGTGTTATGTCAGTTTTTGTATGAATGTATTGACAATATACGTATCTGTCTATTTAGTATCGTGATCAACCAAGTGTGCATCTTCATACGACGCTCTTGAAATATTTTCTAATAATGATATTTTATCTGAATATGCACAATGTTTGGGATTATGTACTTATAACTTTGAAATGAAATGTGAAAATTTTCTTTTTTTTTCATGTTCTTGTGCTTCTGATATTATGAAGCTATTAACATGACCGCATTTTATCGCCATAAATTAATACCATATATGACTGCAGCATCTCTAGCACTTAGTTTTGGACCTCAACAATGGAGATGTTTCATGTCCTTCCCAGCCCTTAGCTGATGAAACTTTGTAGCCAAGTCTAACTGAGAAAACGCCTTAGCCCCACAAAACTGATTAAAGAGACCATCTACTCTTGGTATAGGATATCTATTCTTCATCGTCTTTTCATTCAGCTTTCGATAGTCTATACGTAATCTTAAAGACTCATCGGACTTCTTAACAAACACTGCTATTGTTCCCCATGGCGAGCTACTTGGTCTTAAAAAGCTCTTCTCTTCTACCAATTGCTTCCTTGGCTCCGCCATCTCCTTGGATGCATTCTACTAGGAGGTTGACTAAACGATTCAGTCTCTGGTAGTAAGTCAACGTGGAATTCTAACGCTCTCGAGGGTGGCAACCTCGAAATCAGTTCAAAGATGGCCTGAACTCCTTCAGTGCCCTCTCTACTCCCAACTCCTCTTCCCTTGAAGCTATCACATATAAAGTACTCCTGCGCACTTCTCTCAATTCTTCCAAAACTACATACATTATAACTCTTCGGTCCTAGTGATTTAGAGTGATGATGCTTTCGATGAACTACACCGTTGCACTATGCCTTTCCAACCAATTCATCCCTAAAATAACTCCAAATCCTAAGTAGTCAAATACGTAAGGATCATGGGCAAACTTACACCCACCTTACCTAACATCTAGGTCAGTGCATCTCAATCTGAGGGTGGCATACCCTTCTATCAGATTAGCTACATGTATGGGAGTGACTAAATAGGTAGCCCTTGATCCAAGATGATCAACCAAACCTTTAGTTATAAGTGAACATGTAGCTTCAATATCAAATAATACTTTAACTGAAATACTAGAAATCAATGCCATACCTTCTAGGATTTCCCCTTTCCTTTCTCTTCTACAGACGGTCCTTTCCTAGGTTCCTCCAAAGCAGACACCTGCGCTTTAGACTCTCGATAGTCTTTCTTTATATGTCATACTTTATCACATTTGAAACATTTCATCTTTCTAGTTTCCTTAGGCATATGGCACTTTGAAGTGTAATGCCTTTACATATCGCAGTTAAAGCACACAAACTCTGTGTTAGCAACTGCACCCTCTGTATTCCTCTACGCTCTTTTCTTGCCTCTCATATATAGGGTAAACTTCTTTTGCTCTACCTTGGGTATCACCTCCACCCTTCTATGCTCTTAGTACATCCAATCGTACCTTTTGGCCATATCCACTACAAACTCAAAAGGAGAAGTTAGATGAGCCATCACCTTATGATCACGACCCTACTTCAAGCCTCCAATAAATTTCTTATTATTTTTATAAGAGTGTTAATGATCTCTCTACCATACTTAGCCAATGCATTGAACTTCTGGATGTACCTCTCCACGGTAAGGTCACCCTGCCTCAAGTTAATGATCTCCCTAAACAACGCACTCTGTAGAGACTTCGATATGAACTATGCCTCTAACCTCTCCTTAAACTATTCCTTAGTGATTCCCAACTCTAGAGTTTCTATAATTAAGGTTTTCCACCAATCCAGTGCATCTTCTTATAATTTCCTTGATGCTACTCTCCTCTTCTGTGCATCATTTAAACCCAGGTCCCCAAATATGCACTCACAACTTCTTAACTAATTTAGCACTTCTACCACCTGCTCTTTCCCTATGAACACCTTTCCTCTCAAATTTTTATAACCTTTGCTCATCTTAGCGAACTCTTCCCTCACTATAGTAGCTCTCAGTTGTACTACCTCTGGTGCAGCTTCCCTCACCATATGAGCCATGAACTCCTTAAACATGACATTAATATCTACATATGCCTTATTTGCTGGCGATGAAGCTTCCTCCTCTACTACTCTTGGAAATCTTTCCTCCCTTCCTTCATCTGTCTGTATTCCTTTAGTATCTCTTCTTGCACTTGGCCTCCTATTGTGGTTCATCCGCTTCTCAAATCCATTTTTCTTTTCTATTAAGTAAGTCTTCATCAGAACGAAGATATAGGAATTGAAATCACAATAGAAGAATTGATATATATATATATATATATATATATATATATATTATATATATACATATAAATATACAAATATGACAAACACACACTCTTATATATTAGTGCATCCCTCCTAGGAGTGTTTATTCATATTTAAATTACTGGTTTTATCTTTTATTAGAGCAATTTTACTTAGGTGTCCCTAATCTATGCTCTAATACCGATTGTATTATCCCTCACTTGAAACCCGAAGATGAACGTCGATGATGCTGTAATCATTACTAGAATTATCTTCTGGTGACTTAAATGAGTTCATTATTTTATGAATACATAGGTAAATAAACAAAGAAAACTAATAATATTCCATTACACAACAGTCTCTTTTAAAATTCATTACATTATTTCAGTCAGTATTACCCAAACGACGAGCCCACACAGGGGTCGAATATAATAATAAGTAACATAAACTAAGAGTTGGGTCCACATATGAGGATGCGACCCACACTCCATCATATAGCGGAAACAAAATCTTTGTTAGCTAAAGAGCCTCCTGCTCTATCTTCAGTCCATGTACCGCGACCATTATTCCAAATTTGCTTAAGCCTATTAACTCAGCCTACTCAAATGAATACCCATGGGTTTATGGCAAAACAACAATAAAACATGGGTCAGACATAAAGTCTGGTGCGAGTAATACTGTCCCTAAATAAAACATATAGTAATACCAATCTATACTTCATAGATTAGGTTTTACACTCACTATTCAAACATCATGAGCAAAAACAATATAAACCGATGACACATTTATTTCTTATGTACATCCTCAATTAATGCTTCCTTAAGCAACTTTCCTTTACTACTGCACACTGTATGCTGACGCACCGAGTCTCAGTTTAGATTTCTATAAATCCAAGTATAAAATACTACGCTCTGTACATAGGCTTCCCATGTCTCTTTAAGTATGCTTTAAAGTGTTTTAATACTACGCCCACCACAGTTGCATATTTCATTTTTATTTAGACTTTTATTCTTATTTGGAATTTAGTGTTGCGCCCTGCGCACAGTTTCACCTTTGCAAGGTGAATCCCTACTTATTCCTCTCTTTAGTATTTATATTGTGCCGCTTATAGTTATATTTTATTTCACCTTCCCAAGGCAAAGTCTGTGCCCCACGTAGGTAAATGTCTACCTTCCCAAGGTATACATTTATTGGTTTCATTAGAACTGCAAGGTAGTCCATGGAAGTTGAATGCCTCTCCTCACCATCTCAAGGCATGCATTTGACTAAGTGTATCCACTCGACGCCAGTAGCCTATTCGACTCCGTCCTTTCATTTCTACGAAGTATCCCTTCCCCGTTTTGACCTGGCCTTTCCCAGAGTCGTACTAACTTATCTTTTATAAGCATTATTTCTAATTCTTCATATGGCGCAGAACCCCCTTGTTCCCACGTAGAACATTCTACACGTACCTTGATAACTCTGACAACCATGACATTGCGTTACATATTTCATTTTCCCATTGGATCTTATTAATCTTTCTATTATTTATAGTATTCTTTTCAGCTAACAATTTGGATCTAGTCTCCCTTTCTCTGAAATTCTGTGAATCTAAATTTTTTTAAGGATTTTATTCCATTGTATCCCCCGTAGTACCCAAGATCCCTAATGAAGTACTCAACTGTTTAACCTTATATTTTCTCATAGAAAATTCAAACAAAATTCCTACTCCTCCATCCTTCCATAATTTAGATATATTTGGCCATTTTAAGAATATTTCACTTTTATTCTCAAGTTTAACAACTTCAACAATTCGTATTAAATTATATAAGCCTAGGAAATTCCTCAAACTAAAAACATTCTCCTTAAATCATGATTTAAACATTATATAAAATTTCCATTCATTTTTAAAATCACTAAAGTTGGGAAAACACCCATCATCATCCCATATTTACTCATCATTTCCTTAAAAATTATTAAACTTTTGGATCTTTACATGAAAGCCCGCATGAACCCTATCATACATAAAATCGTATAGATCTAAACCAAACCCATATATATAAGGATATTGATTTAGGAGGGTTAAGTATTATTCACCTGGATCTTTAGGATTTATTGCTTTAGTCTTCTTTAGTTGCTTCCAGCTTGCATCTTATTTTCCTTCTTATGCTTCCACCATTAAATAGTTTTTCTAGCCTTTTATGTTAGTCTTAGTGGAATGTAACGAAATGAATATTATATACCGTCTCACGATAAGTTGGGCCTGATCCCTCATACCCGCTTCTATTTATTCGTTCCTTCCTACCTTACTTACTTAGCAAGCCTTATTTCATTAATTAACTCACTTAATTAATCTCAAAATTCAGGGTTGTTACAATACATATTAGAAATCTAGACCTGAGAAGAGATTTGAATTTAATTTCAATTTGTATTTATGCTTTACCTTAGCATTGGCGATTCGATCCTATTCATCTTATCTATTATCCTCCGCTATTCTCCACTTGTATATACACATATAGATTATAGTTTTATCTAGACTGAAAATTTTGTGGAGAAAAGAAATGGCAGGGTTTCGCCATGCTTTAGAAATTATGAGAAGAAAATTGAGGTGTTAGGCTCATATTTATAGAGGTTCGAATCGATGACATCCATTTGATTATTCTATTTTAAATCCGGTTCGTTCGGCCTAGGTTCAAATTACAACTGGTAACATTTTAGCTATCAACCGCTACCCTTCCATCAGTTAACTGATACTGGTCAACCGGTCGTAGCACAGGAGCCGACCGGTTGTCGTATTACATTAATTAATTATATAATTTCATTAATTACTTTTCAACCCACTTAATTTCAACTTTTAACCGATCTGATTTAATGTTAATTGTGATAAGGCGTTAAGTAAACGTTAACATTAGTTAATTACATTTATTTCCCCAATTATATATATAATTATTTTCGATTTAAAATATTCAAAAGTTAACATCTTGTCCGTTTGAGCTCCAATTGAAAAATTCTTATAAATTGATTAGAAAATCACTACGAATGCAAAGGAGCAAGTTTTGCAGCTAAATTATGATGTTTTCGAAGATTTTATTTTTGGCATTGCTAACTATTAATTATTATCCTTAAATTTACAAGGTGTTACATTCTCTCCTCCATAAAAAAAAATTTAATCCTCGAAATTCCTCATGCACCGAATTATGTAGTACACAACCAATCCAAGTTATCAAACCAATTAGTATGCAACGAATATTTCAGCCAATCACGTATAAGTGCATGGTGTATCACAACACATATGATATGTATGAAAAATAATTCTAAATCGGTGCCTTCTATATGAGTGAATTCTTTTATTTTTTTTAAAGTATGGTGCAAACATTTATATGTACTGGCAATACTATATGTATGCAATTTTTAAAAATCAAAATCTCTATTTTTGCATCCAAATTTTCCTACCTTTCGATGAATAGAAGTATAATTCAACCAATTATACATCCAGTCCAAACCATCCAAAATCCCAGCGTATTATTTCTAATATTCAGAATTCTAAAAAATTCAGTTTTCTAAACCTACATTCTTATGATCGAAAAGGGTTTAGATGGAGAATTCCATATTTCCATCCTTCTCTTGTGTATCCATTCTCCTCTATCTTCGAACCTTAGTTTTTCCCCCATTTCTAAACTTTTTCTTTTAAATTAGAACAACAACTAGCACACAAGTTCATTTATATATTTTTGCGTTTAAGGCACAGAAATAGTGACCCGTGGTTTCACAATAACCATTCCTTATACTTCATTTGCTAAATTTTACCTACCCAAAATTTTATGATTTTTGAGACTAACATTATTTTACTTCCAGTAGCTAATAAATTTCCTAATTTATTTTGTAAACTTCCAGTCTTACTTTGCATTAATCAAGTGTCCATTATAAGGTTTTCTTATTTGTATCATTTTTCATTAAATATAGCGGCAAATCCAGGAACAAATAAAGAGGAACATTCTTATAACATCGTATGCATTTTATACAAATATAAATAACTAATGCTTACAACCTTAACCTAAAAGAATCAATTGCTGGAAGCTTCCCTTTAACATCAATTGACATTAATGATGTTGTGGCCTATCACTATTTACTTATATTAAATGGACCTTTCTAACATCACATTCTATTGTATCCCGCATATATTAACTTTTCTTTTTGGCTACAAACAAATAAGGTCCATCCATTACTTCCATTATCACAAGCAATTATATTACTATCCCCTTTTCAGTCTAATTATCTCGACAATACTCTTAAATGTTGGTGCATACTTTCTTTATTTTTATTATTTTATGTAAGTATACTTTAGATCTCACATAAATATACTTTGATACCATTTACCATTTTCGTACAGGTTATCTTTATAGTCTTCACACATGTTAATTAAACATTCCTACGTTAATACTAATATTCCTTATACCCTACGGGGATCCACTATTGCAACTCTATGAGCATTCGTCGTTATTTTTCTCTTACCCTTAACATTTAACCCCATCTCACCTGGGCAAACGTCTCTATCTACTCCATATTAAAAAAATTGTTTGGTTTTTTGCTTCCTTTTCTAAAATAACTTCACAATTATAATTTACCTTGTACTAAAACTTTTATCTTTAAAATATAAACTTAGAAACTTTTTATTTAAATCTTCTAAAAGTTTCATTTCAAAAAGGAACAATTAAATCTATTTATTTTAACTAATGTTAATCAGCCATTTTTAACTTTTAAAACTATAATCTAGAACTTATCGATTAAGCTTATTTATTAAGCATATATAAAGACAAAGTTAGCAATTTAAAAAGTTCATTTCCTTCTTTATGGATAAGAGTCAAGTTTTTATTACATGAAGTCATTCAAACCAACTTTCTATCTAAAGACTTTTTCAACAAAGATTTTATCTTTTAAAAAGTGGGATTTTTAACCCAGTCTATTTATTTATTTTTACCTTTTAGACACTCAATTGTTATACCAAACCATTTTTTCTTTACAAAAGTGCACTTTGCAGAGTTTATAAAACATCTTTTGTAACTTCTACTTAAAAAATGGAGTAAACAAAGATAATTTTCATCGAATTATTAAGAGGTTTAATTGGATAAATTAAATAAGACAATGTAAAAGGTTAGGGAGATTGAGATTTGATAATTAATAGGGGTCGTTCCTTAATGAATGAGTTAATAAGAATGGTTTAAGACTTACAACGAAGGAGGAATAAATGCTAAGGGAAAAATGAGAATATACGTAAATTCCTAAATATAAACCCTTATTCTCTTTTTTCCACCCTTATTTCATCCATTACAAACAAAACTAAAAGAATCAAGGCCGACCGTTAATAACGGTTTCAAGGGAAGTAAAGCTAGGGAAAACAAGATCACAACTTAGGGGAATCAAATCAAATTCAAATCTCAACCTTGTTAAACCATTTAAGGTGAATAATAGTTATGTATCTTATGTTTTAAGAATATTTTTAAGTTTTAGGTATATATTCGATTCTTTTGCTCATGTTATGCTATGCTATGATAATTTGGACGTTTATATGCTTGTTGGTGAATTCATGGAATTTATTTATGAAATTAAGTGATATATTCAAGTCAGAAAACCTATCATATTTTACACAAATGACTTAATACTTTGATATGATGTTAGAAACATTATTCTAAAAGTGCGTTTTTGATTTCATAATTTTCTAATTTAATGAGATTATTTGGTGAATTTTCCAAGGTTGAAAAATGAGATATTTCAAGTTTAAATTATTTAAATTAATTAATTATGTTTTTGGACCTAATAATGTAGAATATAACTATGTGTGATTTTTTTGGAATTTTTCCCAAGGGCATAAGATTAATTATGTATTATTTGAGCTAAGAAGGCTTAATTAATTATTAAAACATTCTTATAAAAATATAAGGTTTGCAAATGTTTCTGGGAAAGAAAGATAAGAACGTGGAAGGTTTTGAAAAAGTATTCGATAAAGAGAGTTGTCTTCCAATAGTATTTTGAAAATAATAAAGGGTTGGTGGAAATTTTTTCATTCAAAGGCAAATTTTCATTTTTCATATTAATTGCGATAATGCCATGTTGAAGTCACCATTGTCGCTTCCCACCTCTTCACGATCATAGTCTCACCATCGACTTAAGACGATACATATAATATCAGATGTCCGTGGTATGGAATGGATCAATCTGGGTCGAAGTGCAAAGTCTAGTATTAAGGTCGATGTCATAAACTTCGGAGCGAGCATTGCCGCCTTTTTTGCTTAAACACTTCGACATCGTCTATTCCCAGTAGTGTTGTCGACCCTATGTTTTCAAAGTGATATCTTTGGCTCTAAAGAGACCTCTTTTATTATTGGCTATGTTGTCACATATTATTATTTCAGCCTTATTGGCTGCCACTTTTAACCCTTAAACTTGTTTTCGAAAAAGGATAGGTTGCCACCTATTATCACTTTATCCGTAATAATGCTGCTTACGTTGTTTTGGCCAAGTACTTTTAAGGTTTTAAAATATGATTTACGAAGTGGACGACTTCAACTATATACTCTAATGTTCATAACTCAAAAACTTTAACACAGGTTATATTGTCGAGGGGAGATGAACCCTAATGGAGATAACAACGCTAAGGTTCATCAAAACATAAGGTTTTATAGTGTTGGCCTTATGGCCTATGTTTTAAGGGCGAAAACCCTCCTCGGCTATATCCTTACCGCGTTTATCACTATAAAGGCTTTATGTTGTTTTGGCCTCACGACCTATGTTTTGAGAGGCGAAGACCTTCATCGACTCTGTCATTGCTGTGTTTTATCAATATAAATACTTTATATTGTTTCGGCTCTATAGCCTATGGTTTTGTAAGGTGATGACCTTATATGACTTCGACTTCATCGATATTACCTTTTAAATGCATATATCGTGGAATAATTGTTTTAGGTAAAGTAAAAGGGTATATTTTCCTTGTTATGAAAGTATGATTCAAGGGTTAAATCAATTATAAAGAAAGCATTTTCATGGAAATAAAAAATGATATTTAGCCTAGAATTTTACTAAAGAAATTAGTGTTGTTATCACTTTTGAAGAGATTGTGATAGAATGAATTGACTCCAATGTTAGAAAACTAGATGGGACAGGTGTAAGGTAGTGCTTTGTACTTCAGTTATTAGCCCCTAGTTGATACAAGTCCAAAATTCTAGTGTGTCAAGCTTTGACAAGTATAAGACAAAAAGGAGGTATGCGCACATATAGGAATACATAAATATAAGATAGGTTTTAGGTTGGCCTGCAAAACCTTTAGGTCCATAGTAAGCCTAGAAAAACTATGAGATTGATAGATAGTCAGGTGAATAATAAGATATGTGTATTTGGACATACCGTTCAATTCTCTTCTAACAGTTAGCTAGAAAATTTTGTATATCCGGTAGGCCTGAGCCAGCCATGTAGGTCTGTAGTTATTTTGCGAAAACTAAACATTAGGATGGATAGTCCACTAATTTGACGGATAGTCATGATTACCCATGTAGCATGCATGCACATCATTGTTTATATTGTTATTTTAACCAGTTTGGTTGTAGGAGTTTGATTTGCATAAGATATATTTAAAAAAGGAAACTAGTGAAAGGAAAACCCATTTTGCTCAACGACATGGTCTCACTGAATATTTATAAAATCGAGATGGCATACTGTTATTCATAACAGGCTTTTTGTTTGACCCGAAGTTTATGTTTTCCCTTTAAACTTTTTGGTACTCAAAATTTGATTTGAGTAGGTCGGGAGTAAGGCTTTACTAGTCAAGTAGGTTTTGGAAAATAAAGCTTTCAGAGAATGCAAGTGGCAGGGCTAGCTATGTAGGGGTCTATCTATTACTATTATCCGTTATGTTATGTCAATCGTTGTATGAATGTATTGACAGTAGATACATCTGTTTATTTATTAACTCTGATAAACCAAGGGGGTATCTTCATTTGTTGCTGTTGGAGTATCTTGTAATAATTATATTTTTTTCGAACCTAGGAAACATTTGAGGATTATGCAATGAATATGAATTATATCTTCAAAATGAAATGTTAAAGTTTGCTTTAGTAATTATGTTTAAAATTATTTTATATTCTTGTGCTTTTGATATTATGGGAACCATTATCATGACCGAATTTTGTTGCTAGAAATTAACACCATAAATGACAGCATCATTTGCAGCATTTCGTTTTGGGTCTTGTAATGAGGGATGTTACAACTTTGGTACCAAAGCATAGGTTTATGTAAACTAAATAATTTTAAACTTTAAAAAGAATTTTTGAAAACAAAATCCGAATGAATCAGAGAATAATATAGGATAACGTTATCGTAACATACTTATATTTGTTATGTATAAGCATACGCTTTATCTCTATTCTCCCTCTCTTAGATCGTTATTCCATATCTTGCTAAAGTTCGAATGCAGATTTAAGGAAGTAAGATAAGGAAGTAGGAAACGAAAGAAAAAATCTCGGTGGGGGAAGCACCACTACTAATGGAAATGTTAGGCCCTATACCTGGAGGAAACCTGGTCAACAAATGGTTGCAAATATAGATGCTAGAACACCACTGGTTCATATGGAAGCAATGTATTGGTTCTTTGTCAACATGATTCAAGTAGGAGCTACTGCTGGTTTAGTTGGTGAAAATGCTGGAGGAGCTAATTAGGAAGTTTTGGCTGTCAACAACTATGCTGTGCTGAGCAGAGACTATGCAAGGCTTGGTGGGAAGCCATTCATTGGAAGTGAGAATGCAATTGAAGTGGAGAACTGGTTGCTCCAGTGTTAAAGGATCTTTGTTGATCTTGGTTTGAATGATGAACAGAAAAGGAGTTTGACATCTATGCAATTGCAAGGAGTTGTGTTATACTGGTGGAATAATGTGACTATCAGGGTAGCATAGGAGACTTTACTTAGGCCGAATTCAGAAGGAGGTTTGAAGAAAGTTATGTCTGAGATCGTTAAGTTAACTCTATTGAGAAAGTTTGCTGAGTTGGTGCAAGGTGATGTGATGGTGCTTGAGTACTCAACCAGGTTTGAGAAGCTGTCCCGCTATGGGTATGCTACCATAAATGCCGTGATAAAAAGGAATGAGAAGTTCATCTATGGACTAAGACCTAAGCTTGCAAGGGAAACATTGCCATATCTCAATGGTCGATGTGATGTAGTCGTGGAGATGGTTTTGCGAAATGAAGAGATGCTTGCTTTGTTCAGTAATAATAAGCAAACAGAGAGTCTGATGGACAAAATCAGAATAGAAAGTTTTACCAGAAGAAGGGAGCTCAGAAGAGTGGAGCCGCCAAGAAAGGAAAGTCTAAGATAGTATTTACATGTGTGATAAGGAGGGACATTATGCTTATGAGTGCCAAATTGGGAAGGGAAAGGAAGTTGTTGGAAAGAAGAATATTAAGTGCTTCAACCGCGACCAAGTGGGACGTTATAAGAACAAATGTCCTGAGGTGGCCAAGGCAGAAAAAGGAAAAGTATTTGGTTTGGAGCCATCTACCTTGAGACCAACGACTGAGGAGAAAGGGTTGCAAATCCAATAGGAGGGTATGAGAATCTAGGGATGAGATGTGACCATTTAGGGTTTGCATTATTAGTTCATATGTTTGACTGCGATTTGCACGCGTTTGATTTTGTAGGGTTTTATGATTATTTTGGGTATGGACTAGTTAAGTATATATGATGCTAGGATATTTTACCAAAATAGGAAAGTATCATTAAGACACCTTAATAATAGAGACCGAATTTTGTACTCAGTAAAGAATCAAAGATTTGATGCTTGTGCTTTGTTCCGTGTAATAGTGAATTAGTATTTCATAGTTAGAGAATTTGCAGATGTTTTTCAACTTGTTATAGGAATACCCTCAAAATGAGCTGTTGAGTTTTGAATAGATCTTGTACCTGGAGCGGAACCCGTAAGTTGACCACCTAGTAGGACGACACCTACCGAGATGAAGGAGTTAAAGGTGCGGCTAGTGGACTTAGAAGGAAAGAATTTCATTAGACCAAGAAGCAAACCTTAGGGAGTCTCCATAGTGTTTGTGAAGAAATCCGACGAGTCATTAAGATTATGCAATGATTATAAGAAGTTGAATGAAAAGACGATAAAGAGTTGATTTCTTTTGTTGAGAATTGATGATTCTTTTGATCAATCGAGTGATTTAAAAGTATTTTCCCAGTTGGATTTGGCGATGGTTTCCATCAATTGAGAGTGGCGAAGGACAATATTTCACTGACAACATTTCAAATGTGGTATGGTTCATACGAGCGGTTAGTGATGCCATTTAAATTAACTAACGCATCAACTTTCTTTATGGATTTGATAAGTTGGATTTTCCAAGAGCACTTGGATAGATTTGCATTGGTGTCCATTGACGACATTTTGATATATTATAAGGATGAAAGAGGTTATGAGATTAACTTTAGAATAGTGTTTGAGACGCTGAGGCAGCATTAGCTCAAAGCAAAGTTTTCGATGTGTCATTTATGGAAGAAAGAAGTGAAGTTTCTGGGTTATGTAGTTTCAAAGAAAGAGTTGTCTATGGCTCCAACCAAGATAGAAGCTGTAAATAATGGAAGAGACCAGAGATAGTGACCGAGTTAAAAAAAATTCTTGGACTATCTGGTTAATACCGAAGTTTAATAAAGGATTTCTCTCGTATAGCAGCACCGATGACTAAACTAATAAGGAAGGACATAAAGTATGTATAGACCAACAAATGTGAGGAGGCATTATAGAAGCTGAAATATTTATTGACCAACGCACCGCTGTTAGTTGTTTCAGAAGGTAATCAAGATTTATTGGTGTATACTGATGTGTGTGGAACATGATTAGGAGCTGTGTTAATGCAGAGGTGTAAAGTGATTGTCTATGCATTGTGACAACTCAGACAGCACGAAGTTAGATATTCGACTCACAATTTAGAGTTGGCTGCCATAATATTAGCTTTGAAGGTGTGGAGACATTTCCTTTTAGAAGAAGGATTCGAGTTATATACGGATCACAAGTCTTTCAGGTAAACATTCTCTCAAAAGGAGTTGAATATGAGACAATGGAGATGGTTGGAGTTTTAGCTACTTACGATTTTGGAATTGAGTACAGATCGAGGAATGGAAACAACGTTGTAGACGTCCTTAGCGGGAAACATAATAAAGTGGTGGTAGCTATGTTGGCAGAATGAAAAGACTTGGAAGCATTGACTGCTTGTAGCGTGCAGTTAAGATCGACTGCCAGTTCTAGTCAGAATGCTGCAATGTTATTTTGTTTGGAAATTCAACTAGTATTGATCCACAAAATTGTTTCTAGGCAAAGAGATGATCCATTGCCAACTGCAAGAATTAGCGGTCAGGAAGGTGGAACTAAGATAGATGATTTGAAGGATTTTTGCCTTGACCAAAATTGATGGTTGAGAAAGAAGGGATGATTGTGTGTTCTCGATGTTGGTGTCCTAAAGGGAAGATATTCTTAGGGAATATCTTCAATTGAAGTTTAATATTCGTCCTGGAGGGACTAAGATTTATCAGGATATTAAGAGAAGTTACTTCTAGGAGGGTATGAAAAGGGAAGTAGGCTTATGGGTAAAATAGTGTTTGTATTTCCACCAAGTGAAAGCCGAACATTAGAAGCCGATTGGATTTCTTCATCCTTTAGATATACTAGTTTGGAAATGGAATTTGATATCCGTGGATTTTATTGATGTATGCTAAGGTTAAATAGGGAAAATAAAAATATATGGGTCATTGTAGATAGACTAACCAAGAGTGCGCATTTCATTCCTGTTAAGTCAACCAAGATGACACCGGTATTAGCTAAATTATTCATGAAGAATAATGTTAGACTACGTGGGATTTCTAGTGGTATAGTAATGACAGAGATGCATTGTTCACTAGTGAAATATGGAAGAGTTTATAGGAAGTACTAGGCACCAAGCTTTAGATGAGTATAACTTATTACCCACAGACATATGGATAGATAGAGAGAGTCGATAAGGTACTTGAAGATTTATTGAGGGCTTGCGTACTAGATTTTGACATGTGATGAGTAGGCCATTTTCATTTGGGTGAATTTTCCTGTAATAATAATTATTAGACCAGTATAGAAATGTCGCATTTTGAATATTTATATGGAAGGCCATGTAAATCACCCATATGTTGGTTAGAGATGGGAGATAGATTAGTTCTTAATTCGGATATGGTCAGAGAAATCATAAAAAAGAACGAGTTGATTCAGGCTAGAATGAAGAAAACTCAGTCTAGGCAGAAAATTTATGCAAATAAGAGAAGGAAAGACTTAGAGTTCTTAATTAGAGATCATGTTTTCATCAAGTATCACTTATGAAGGGTGTAGTAAGATTTGAGAAATCAGGGAAGTTAGAACCTAGGTCTATTGGACCATTCCCTATTATAGAGAGGATCAGGAAACTTTCTTACATGATAGAGTTACTGAGAAGTTTGGTAGAAGTACATAATGCTTTCCATATTTCTCATTTAATAAAGACTATACATGATCCAGACTACTATTGCTCCAATTGCATTAGAAGATTTAATAGTAGAACCGGATTAGACTTTTGTGCAACAACCAGTTTGTGTTGCAGCGATGGATGAGAAGAAGCTAAGGAACAAGATAGTTAGATTAGTAAAAGTCTAATGGAGCAACGAAGGGAGAGACTATACTTGGAAAATAGAGAGCAGGATTACAGACACTTATCCTAACTTGTTTGATGGTATGTCTCACATCTATGCTTTTATGTTTGTGTACATACCTTATCATAATTTCGAGGATGAAATTCTTTAAGGAGGGGAGACTGAAATAACCCTAATTTACATCAACATTATTTAGGAGATTTAATTGGATAAATTAAATAAAATAACGCTAAAGGTTGAGGAGATTGATATCAGATAAATAATAGGGATCGTCCCCTAATGAATGTGTTAGTAAGAATGGTTTAAGACTTAATACGAAGGAGGAATATATGTTAAGGGAAAAATGGGAATAGACCTAAATTCCTAACATAAACCCTTATTATTTTATTTCCTCCCTCATTTCCTTTATTACAAACAAAACTAAAAGAATCAAAGCCGGCCATTAACAAGTGTTTGAAAAGAAGTAAAGCTAGGATAACGAGATCACAACTTAGGGGAATCAAATCAAATTCAAATTTCAACCTTCTTAAACCATTCAAGGTGAGTAATAGTTATGTATCACATGTTTTAAGAATTATTTAATATTTAAGCATAAATCCAATTTTTTTCTCATTGTTATGCCATGCTATGATAGTCTGGATGATTATATGCTTATTGGTGAATTTATGGAATTTATTTATGACATTAAGTGATACGTTTGAGTTAGAAAACCAATCTTATGATAAACAAATGACTTGAAATTTTCATATGACGTTCGAAACTTTATTTTAGAAGTGGTTTTCAATTTCATAAGTTTCTAATTTAATGAGAATATTTGGTAAAAATTTTTAAGGTTGAAAAATGAGATATTTTGAATTTTAGTTATTTAAAATAATCATATAATGCTTTTGGCCCTAAAACTTTTATATGATGAAAAATATGACTAATTTGACTTAATGTAATTTTTAGGGATTTTTCCCAAGGGTTTAAGATATTATGTATTATTTGAGCTAGAAAGGCTTAATTAATTATTAAAACATTCATAAAAAATATATGGTTTGCAAATGTTTTTGGAAAAGAAAGATAAGGGTGCGGCAAGTTTTCAGAAAAGTATTTGATAAAGAGAGTTGTCACCCAATAGTATTTTGACAAAAATAAGGAGATAGAGGAAATTTTTTTCTTTTAAAGGAAAATTTTCAATTTTCATGTTAATTGCAATAATGCCATGTCGAAATCACCATTTTCGCTTCCCACCTTCTTCATGATCGTGGTCTTCGCGGCCAACCTAAGACGGTACATATGATATTTGATGTCATCGGTATGGAATGGATCGGTCCGAGTCGAAGTGCAAAGTCTTGTATTAAGTCGATGCCGTAAATTTCGGAGTAAGAATTGCCACTTGTCTTACTTAAACACTTCGACATCATCTATTCCCAATAGTGCCGAACCTATGTTTTCGAAGTGATCACTTTGGCTCGAAAGAGGCCACTTTTTAGTCGGCTATGTTACCGTTGTTTATCACTTTAGCCTTATTGGCTTCCGCTTTAAACCCTTAACACTTGTTTTAGAAGAAGGATAGGTTGCCGCTTATTATCACTTTGGCCCTAATGATGCTTCTTATGTTGTTTTGGTCAAGTAGTTTTCAGGTTTTAAAGTATAATATACGAAGAGAATGACTTCGGCTATATACCTCTATGTTCATAAATTAAAAACTTTAACATAGTTTATATTGAAGATGGGCAATGACCCCTAATGGCGATAACAACGCCGAGGTTCATCAATACATATGGTTTTATTTTGGCCTTATGGCCTATGTTTTGAGAGGCGAAAACCTACCTCGGCTATATCCTTTCCACGTTTATCAATATAAAGGCTTTATGTTGTTTTGGACTCATGGCCTTTGTTTTGAGAGACGAAGAGCCTCGCCAACTCTGTCATTACTGTGTTTTATCAATATAAAGACTTTATATTTTTTTAGCTCTATAACCTGTGGTTTTGTAAGGCGATGACCTTCAATGACTTTGAATTCATCGATATTACTTTATAAAAGCATATATCATGGCATAATTATTTTAGTTAAATTAAAGAGCTATATTTTCCTTATTTTGAATGTACGATTTGAAGGGTTAAATCATTTATAGAGAAATATTTTCAAGGAAATAGAAAAAGGCATTTAGCCCAGAATTTTACTAAAGAAATTATTGTTCTTATCACTTTTGGATAGATTGTGATAGAGTGAATTGACTTAAAGATTAGGAAACCAAATTTGTACCGGGGAAGGGTAGCATCCTATAGTTAAGCTATTAGATCGTAGTTGATACAAGTCCAAAATTCCAAATGTGTAAGGCTTTGTTAGGGGTAAAACAAAAGGCAGGAATATGCGTAGAAGGGAATACAAAAAGATAAGATAGGTTATAGGTTGGCTTGCAAAACCTTTAAGTTCATAGTAAGCTAAGCAAAAATATAAGGTTGATAGATGTTAGTTGTAACGGCCTAATTTTTCGACGCCTGAAAGTCGACATTAACACGCCCACCGTATCAAATGCCGCACAGTCGAATACCGAAAAACCGAATCGTTACGGTTTAAGAAGAAGAAGATAGAAGAAGAAGCAGAAAACAAAAACAGAATCTCACATTCGCAGCGGAACAAATATAATAGGTAAATGAATAATCTTTAAAAATAAAAGCACTTTATCAGTTAATACATCACATTTTCAAAGTTTACAACAACACAATACAAACACTAGCAATCATTTTGACTTTCTTATATAGAGACTTTGACTTGCACCAACCCAAATGCGACGGACACTACATAATTTTAGTCATACATCTCGCCATCCAGCTTGAACTCCAGATCTCCACAGCACAGCTTTTTCGACTTCGCTCCAGAATAAGGATAACCTGACTCTAGGCTGCCCGTGTGGAAAATTATGGGCACCTAGAGTTTAGAAAGGGAACAATAAACTCCAGGTCAGTCATGGTACTGGCGTGAGATCTTAAAAATAGCTATTTTCACAAAGAAAGGAAAAGAAATTCGCTATGCTTTTGGAAAATGAAACTACCATAAGTCCTCCCGCCACACATACAATGGAAACAGAGAATTGGAGGAGATTTCTCCTTATGATAGTCAAACATGCTTGATACACAAAATCCTTTTGATATTATTACTAATGCATAGTGCAGAAAAACATTTCAAAAGTATAATATTAATCTTAGCCAGCATAGACATTACGAACTATGCCTACTATAGCTACCATCCAAACAGTGATGACCACCATAAGTAAATGGCAGGCTATACAACTAAAACCGTACAGGGGGCGTATTGTTTCTTTGGATTTCCAACAAATGGTCAGGATAAGGAACTTCCTACTACCACATTGGTACGCCTTTGGAGGGATGTCCCGAGAACTTAACCAGCTCTCTGCCAACAAAAGGCCGGGTTACCTCTGTAACTAGGTAACTACTACACGAGTATGTCATCCCCCGGTCGTTTGCGACCTTTATCCGAGGATCCTTAACCACAAAGCAACAACCATAAAGTATAATAAATTTGCAACAACCACATAAGTTAAATATCTGGGCTCCATACCATGATACCATCCTTTTCCAGAAGGAAATGACATACCTAAAGGGGGAGACCCTTATAACCTTGCCGCATTATTCCTGTTTTGACCATTTTCGGGGTGTAAGGTCCGACAAAGTCTCGTCCACAAAGCTACACTTTTCACAAAGTCATGCTTCGATCAACAAATGATCAGCAGCACTTCGTATGCCACGTTACCAATTTGGGAATATATCACTAGTAACCATCAACTACATAACCTCTGAGCTCGTACGTCTCAGAGAAGGGTGTTAAGCTAAGAGAATAAATTCTCCCCCACCAACAGAAATGTATTTGATAGAAATCAGCTTTATATCTCAAAGTGTAATGTCAGACACACATCCATACAAGTCCGTTTCGGGATCGAACGGAACCGAAGGCACTTCAAAGAAGCCCTTGCAATCTGGATATTCACTAATCACGTTCGGAATCCCCATCACAAAGGGTGATAAAATCTCTATACCAGAGCAATCCGGTGCAGAGACACTCAACAGGTAATCCTTTCGCTTTCGAAAATACCCGATCTTCAACAACATCTTCAAATGCAATCCCATTTCGTCGTATCATTATTCAGAATGGGTTTTATGACACAAAGTCCTCTTCCAGCTAACCCGAATAATGAGCGATTATTTTCAAAAATAAGTGTTCACTTAGATTTCAAACAAATCAAAATAAATTTCCACTTTGATCTTCTAATTAAAAGATCCATCACAATCACAAAGGTTCGATGTGGTTTTCGAATATCCATTTGGAATGCAACCCCCAGTTGCATCGAAATTTAAATGCCATTGAAAGGCCAATATTGATAGTTGGTTTTTAACTATCAATCAACATTCACATCAATTACGAGATTTAAATAATTTTCCCCAATTATTTATTTTCAAAAATATCTTCGCACGATATAATTTTAACACTTCAACCATTTGGAAAAAAAATTCAAATCAATTTCCACATTTCAATCCTTTGAAAATAAATTTCAAATCATTTTCCTTACGCGGAATATATTTCCAGATATTTATTCATTTCCACTGACAATCTGTCGAGTTCAAATACTTTAAATTAATTTAAATTACTTACCCAAAAATATATACTTGGATATATCTAAAATGAAAACTATTTCTAAACACTTATTTGATACTAGTTATGAAAACATTATACCAATATCTAATATAAAACTTCAAGTCCAAGCTAATTTTAAAATAAAATTAATAGATAAGTGTAAATATTTAAATAACTATTTTCTAAAACAAATATCAATTTCATCTTTAAACAATCACTTTTATAATTTATTAAATAAATATTTACTTCAAAATAACTTAAGAAATAATTTCTCTAAAGTATTCCCAACTTTAGAACTTTTAATTTATATTTTAAAAGCTACTTTGCAAATATACTCGGCTTTCCAGGGAAAATACACTTTCCATTCTAAAATGGTTCATTCAAAACAATTTATAAAATTTTCTGAATTTATTTTAAATTTACGTTCCAAATTCGTATATCCCTTTCCACACTTTAAAAATAAACCGATGTTTATTTTTAAAACAAATTCCCCTTTCCTTAATAAGTTTCCCATTGTAAATTTTAAACTTTCAAATATCCACTAATATATGATTTTCAAATCGTTTTCTAAATACTCACTTTCAAACACCAAATCAAAATTTCAAATTGATTTCTAATTTTATTTTCCAATATCGATTCAAAATTTCCAAATCAATTTCTCAAAGATTTATTTTAAAACACCAAATCAATTTTAAATCGATTTCCCAAATTATTTCCCAAACACCAAATCAAATTTCCAAATCGATTCCTAAAATCTATTTTAACTCCAAATTAAATCCCAAATCGATTTCTAAAACTTATTTCAACTCCAAATTAAATCCCAAATTAAATTTATGAATTTATTTCCTTTTGAAATAAATTCCTTTATCTCTTCCAAAATTTTAAAATCCGCATTTTAAATAAATTCTTTAACTATTAAATAATATTACACAAAATCCATTTATTAAGCTTTCCCCATTTCCTTGGAATTTATTTAATAAGTTTTCAAAAATAAAATTTTATCTATTTAAATTTTCCTCTTTTAAATTCACCCAATTCTTTTGAATGTAAATTTTGTACTCAAATTTCAAAATACAGTTGTTATTTATTTTTGGTATCCTACGATGCCAAAAATATATTCGGCTAAATTATAGCCTTCAACGGTTTCAATCACAAATAGTCACACACAGTTATAAATAATCAACACACAATATATGAAACAAATTCAAATGTTTGAGGAATCCCGTTGGATCCCTCCAACCTATTTCCCTGCATCCACAGATGTTAGCACAATAATTAAATACCCATTCCGCTTCGAGGTGGAATATCGCGGTATATGGGATTTATATAATATCATTCGCTATTATGCGGCACATAGGGTCTCTATATAATGTAGGAAATCAATCACTCCAAATACATATATAATACAAATTCCACTTCGAGGTGGAATATTGCGGTATATGGGTTTAATATAATCTCATCCGCTATTATGCGGCGCATAGGATCAACTTCAATACAACTAGTAATAATTAATCATCCAAGCACACGATCAACCATTTTAAATTTAACTATTTAAAATTTAATCAGAAAAATCTGATTGAGTGAGAAGATCTCACATTTGCTTTGTATTTTGCAATCCTTTTCCATTCCAGATTGTTTTCTTCACAGTTCTAGACCTTGTATAAATATTTATACAATTTATTAATATTCAAAATAAATCGAACCATCACCTATTATTATTAAATTATTTAATTGACTAACAAATTCTATTTATACTAATAATTTGCCTTTAAAAAAAATATCTTTTTGTAAATTAAACAATTTAATCACTAATCCACTATTTAAAATAATATTTAAACATGTATATTTATTTTATTCTTTTCCTTTGAAACTACAATTATACTTGTAAAATATCTATATAGATTACAAAACCCAATCTTATATAAATTCTTGAATATTCAAAATTCTATTTTCAAAATATTATACATATATTTTCTATTTACCCATATATACAGTTCGATCAAAATAGGCATGCAAATATATTTATATATATTTTCTTAAAACAAAAACTTAGCTTACTGTAAAAAAAATCCTGTTTTAACCCTCTATATTCTACAATGAATAAAAATTTAATTTTCTGTTTTACTGCTTAATTTCTGATAACTTAAAATTTTAAACTACAAATCTAATTAAAGTTTCTACTTTATATTAAATTAAAATTAAAATTAAATAAAACACACACCTAACCGCCAAGCAGAAGATTGAACGAAAACCCTAGCTTCGACCGCCTCTTCCCTAGACGCCGTCGACGACCTCGAATGACTGTGCAAATCGATGCGACTACCAAACTTCGCCTCCAAAACAACAACGAACCCCCTCACTTTGACATGCTGCTAGCAGTTCCATAATTCCATCGTGTGCGCACCTCAATGCCTAAGTTCAGGCGACAATGACCCGTCGAAAAAATTTGAAATCGCCTCCCTTTACGCGCGACCCAAACGACGTCATTACCCATGTCACCGACTTTGAGTTCCCTGTGCCTCCCCGATTCATATTACATTAACTACGAGCGATAAACCGTCGCCACTGCTTATTGGATGTCGCGACCTACGTTTGTGAAAACGGGCCGAGCTTGAAATCGTCATGCTTACGATTGAAGCTACTGTAAATCGCGCGCTTCATTTTCAAACTGATTTGACTTTGATTTTTTTTCGAGGTGATTCAATTTGAAATTGATAAGGAAGCGACCATTAACGTTTTAATTTGGAAGAGAGGAATAGAATAAAGGATCAGCGGCTACATTGTTTTTGGACGAAAGAAAACATTTTCGTTTGTTTTTTGTGTATTTTTTTAAACTGTTACGTGCCTTAAATTCCTTCACATGCTTGAGAGGTGTTATAAAAGGTGACAACGTGTTGAATTAAAGTATTTTATTTTTTGAATGGTCATAATTTTAGATTTTAAATTTAAATTCGAATTCGAATGTCTCGAAATCGAGCCAAAAACCTCGACCTCCTATCGAGACATGCCACCAGGCATTTATAATGTTATACTCCTATTTCGAATGCAATGGAAAAGGTTTCGAGTCCAAATTCGATCGTATGGAGAAGATAGCTTTTTGGACCCACATATTATGTTAAATTTCGATATAATTTTCAGCGCGTTTGCTTATCGTACGACTAAACGATTACTCCAAATGTTACGAAAATTAAAATCCAATAATAATACAATATTACGGATCTAATGGAACTCGTTTTGTCGAATTCCGAGACTGTGCCTCGGAAGGCTATTTTTAAATACCGATTAAAATGATATAATTTCAAAACTGAACAAATCGCTTTCAAATTCAATTCTGAAGCTTCCATTATCTCCAGTATTATCAACATAAATTTTCTAAGCCTTGAGAATATTTTTAATCGGCTTAAAGCTGAAGATTCAAATTTTTATCCAACCTCAATAAATTAAATTCAATAAATTTAATTGCCAAATTCATTCTGATATTTGAAATTCAAGTTAAAATATCATTCAAATATTTAAAATCAATTAAAATTTTCAATTTCAAATGTTAAAACTTCTGGGTCGTCACATCAGTTAAACACTAGGACAAGTGTATCTGGACAAACCGTTCAGTTTTCTTACAATAGTTGGTTAGAAAATTTGGTATATCCGGTAAGCCTGTTTCAACAATGTAGGTTGGTAGTTCCCTTATGAAAACTAAACATTAGTTTGGTTGCAGGACTTTGATTTGCTAAAAATATATTCTAAAAAGGGATACTAATGTAGGGAAAACCCTTTTCATTAAGTGGCTTGGTCTTACCGAGTATCAATAAAACCGAGATGGCATATTATTATTTAGACCAGGCTTTTTGTTGATCTGAAGTTTATGTTTTCACTTTAACTCTTGGGTGCTTAAAATTTGATTTGAGTATGTTGAGAGTAAGGGCTTTACAGGTTAATAGGGTTTTGGCGAATAAAGCTTCCGTAGATGTGTAGGAGGCTAGGCTAGCGATGTAAGAGTCTATCCATTAGTATTATCTACTATATTATGTCAGTTGTTGTATGAATGTATTGATAACATATGTATATGTCTATTTACTAACTCCGATCAATCAATGGGGCTGCTTCATATGTCGCTCTTGGGAGTACTTTGTAATAATTATATTATATCTAAACCTAGGCAAATTTTAGGGATAATGTAATGATTAAGAAATATATCTTTGAAATGAAATGTGAAAGTTTTCTTTGGTAATTGTGTTTAAAATTATTTCATATTCTTGTGCTTCTAATATTATGGATACCATTAAGGTGACCGTATTTTGTCACCGGAAATTAATACTATCGGTGGCTGCAGCATCTGTAGCGCTTTGTTTTAAGCCTTAGAATGAGGGATGTTACAGTTCCCTATATGATACATCTTAAATTTCCTTTTCATTATATCTAAAATTTCATTACATAGTTTTTCATTTGTTGAACCGAAGATAATATCATCAACATATACTTGTATAATTAAAATGTCTTTATTTACTCGTTTAATAAAAAGTGTTTGGTCTACTTTCCCTATTTCAACTCAAGAAGCTGGAAGATAACATTTTTGTCATTCATACCAAGCATGAGGTGTTTCTTTTAGACCATATAGGGCTTTCTTAAGTTTATAGACAAGATCAAGGAAATTTTCATGTGAAAATAGTGGGGGTTGTTCTACAAACACATTTTCTTTAACAAACCCATTTAAGAATGCCCGCTTAATGTCCAATTGAAACAATTTAAAGTTATGATGATAGGAGAATGCTAATAAAATAATTATTGTTTCTAGTCTAGCTACATGAGCAAACGTTTCTTTATAATCTATTTATTTTTCTTAATTATAACCCTATGCAATTAGCCCAGCTTTATTTTGGATTATATTTCCATTTTTGTCAACTTTCTTTTTCTAAACTTGTTTTGTTCCAATGACTGTTTGATCATTTGGTCTTGAAACCAATTCCCAAACATCGTTCCATTCAAATTTATTTAGTTCTTCTTGTGTTGCTAAAATCCAATAATCGTCTGTAGCGGCTTCTTTACAATTCTTTGGTTCAATATTATATATGAAAAGAACATGTCCCATTTGAGCTAATTGCTTCGTATAGCAGCTTTTGCATTAATAATGCCTATTATATTATCTAATGGATTATCTTTTAATAACCTAGGTGGTGATTTTTAGATCATTATTATGTGGATTAATAACTTCAGTGTTTTCATCGTCACCGATATTAATATTAAAGTTTTCGTCAAAAGATACGCGTAATGTTTCCTCAATTATATTGGATCTTTTATTAAATACACTAAATGCTTTACTTTGATTTGAGTATCCAACAAAGATTCGTTCGTTGGCATTTGGATTAAACTTCCCAAGAGGATTTTAGTGTTTAGTGCTTTTGGCACAGGTCCTTAATAGATTTCAAAATTCACAAAAACCCCAGTGGAAAAAAGTATGTAAATTAGGTCCTTATTTTTCAAAAATCATAAAACATATAAAAAAACCAAAAAAAACTTTCAAATTTTAAAAATTATTTCAATTAATATTTATCTTCGTATTCATGTTAAAAAAATTCAAAAAACAAGGGTGATAAGTGAAAATAAATGGCACGGTTATGTTTTAAGAATACTTGCAACCATGTATGTAATTTTAGAGAATAATTGTAGACATGTTAGTACTTATTCTAGATAGCATGCCTTTACAACTAATAATTGCAAACATGTATGCAATTCTAAGGAAAAAGTGAAGACATGTCATTCTCCCGATCGGGCACAATTCTTCGATACCATTCTATTGCTTTTATGATTTGATTGGGTGCACACTTTGTTTTGGGAGTGTGTCACGAGGTCGGCGGTAATAGCTGCTATGCGTTACCACCAGTCCGGGAGTGCAAATGGTATATCTACCCTGACATTGCCTCAAGTGCCTTGTCGCATGCCCTATCGCGCCTTCAACGAGTTTGTTTTGTACCGTACCTATATGGTGTCCTCTGGCTAAACCTCTAATTTACGGAGGAGCGTATGGCATTGTATAGACTATGCATATATATAAAATGTGTTAAGGGAGATATGGATACTTTTACTTTACTATAGACATATTATAATAGCATATATTACTACATAGTAGACAGTTCCATAGATCCTTAAAGGATGGAAATCCCAAATGTCCTTTAAGTTACTTGTATTTCAGTTGACATTTCACTTGAGTCGAATTTACTATATAAGAATGTTAATCCTAACTCGACGTTTTTTGTTTTACTTTATGCTCGGGTCAGACCGAGTATCACAACATTTGATACTCACCTTTGAAGATTGGAGCTTTGTTTGAAGGTCTATCTATCTAGCTTTCAGTTATTTCATTTTATTCCAGTCATTTATGTTTAGACTCGTCAGTTGCTTATGTATTAGAGATTCATTGTTTTTGAGATTCTATTGAATTTTGTTTCAGACTCTGATGTTTCATAGTAGCTTCATGGACTATTATTTATCTACTCCACTGCTTATTGTTATACTACTCTGTGTCTATGATTCCGTGATTGATTATTTACTGTATATGCTGAGTTTTGTCAAATATAAATTAAAAAAATAAATAATGCAGCAGAATAACATGATACATTGAAATAATAATATTATTAAACTCTGTCTTCATCCTCCAGAAATGAAGTCTTCAACGCTGAATAGCTCAGGCTGACCCGAGCATAATGAAAAGACAAAACACTCGAGTTAGAACTAAAAGATCTTATATAAGTTCAATCAATATAAATAAATATGAGTGTAATGGCTTCAGAGATGTTTACGGGACTTTACATCTTCTATCCAGTATACAAAGTGCATGCAATAATTTAAGAGATGTTCGGGATTTCCATCTCCAAGGATCTGTTAAAATATCTATATGTAGTAATATACGTTATATATGTAGTGTTTATCCGTAAAGTAAATATTAAAATAGCGTTAAGGCGTTACCTATATCCCCCTTAACACATTTTTATAAATGCCATAGTCTATACAGTACTGTAAACTCCACCAAAACGGTGGGCTATCAGGGAGCACTCCATTGGTACGACACAAACCAAAATCATTGTGGGCTCGATAAGGCACATAACAAGGCATGCAAGGTAATGCCCAGGGTAGGATTCTACCGCTTTGCACGCTCAGATTGAAGGTAACGCATAATAGCTACTACCGCCCACTTCGAAACACACTTCCATAATCAAATCGAAGGTGGTCACCAAATCAATCACAAAGTAACAGAAATGGTATCGAAGAAGCATGTCCGATAGGAGCAGCCACCTCGCTTGGCCCAGGATAGCTCCTGTTTTAGTCATATCAAGCTAGCCCGAGGGGATCAGGGCTACGTTACTACCTAATATCAGCAGCATTTTCCAAACCATCCTGCTTTGTTCTAGATTCTCCACCACATGTACAGTTGTTAAAGTGGTTTCAGAATTGGCAGAGAGCTTGACAATATCTGACCCCGGTCTCAATAACAACCAATCATTATATTTTGCACACCGTGGTCATTTTATATATCATTTATAATAATAAATCTAGAAAATAGTTTATACCTTAATATCAAGATATCCATATACTTATTCCAAAGGTATAAATATATTCATAAATTCCTAGGAATTCTTTTAATCAATTTCAAAAATGATTTATACATCTCTCTTAAACCATTAATAAGCTATTTATATGCTTTAAAACTATTTATAAAGCTATTTATAAATTCCAAAATAGTTTACAACTCTTCCCCTTTTCATAAACTTCTACGAAAATTCCTTTAAAATGCATCCAAATCCATTTATACAAGTTCTTTTATGAAAGACTTATAAATTCTTTAAACCTTTCATAAATATCTCTTTAAAAATCCATTATAAAATCCTTTTAAAAATCCATCATAAAATTTCTTACAAACTTTTATAAATTCCTTATAAAACCTCGTACATTTTTATTTATTACAATTATTATAAATATATATATTTATTATCTTAAATAAAAGTTATATTTATCATATTAAATTAAATTTAATATATATATATTAAACTATATTAAATAATTTATTAAATTAAAATTTTAAACTATTTAAAATATATATTTAAACTAAATAAAATTATGAGTTAAAATCTTAAATTTACATTTAAACCATATATTAACTTATAATTTGAAACTTCAAAACCTATAGAACAAATTATTTTCCACATATAATTTTTTTAAATAAAATCATTAAATTTAAATTTAAAAAATATATTTGAAATCACACATACTTTACAATTTGGAAAATAATTTAAAACCGACCAGCAGTATCCGTATATAACTTTCTACCCTATGGTCAAGTGATAGTGTATACATCATTTCAACCCTAAAATAATTTTTTTTGGGTATATATCGTTGTAACCTGTATCTTGAATCAAAATTTCTAAATCAAAAAAATTGCACGAGTTTATCATTACCCATAACGATTTTCCTTAATCTATGAGATCATTTGGGTATGTATCATTTTAATCCATATTGATTTTTCCTAACAACAAACAAAGAGAAGTTGCAGTGTGATAACAACATACATAATAAACATAACATCCAATCATCCAAATGTCAACAAATAAACATCCATCACAATCAACATCTAAATCAGCCAATAAATCACAACAATCAACCGATTATCAATATCAGGTATTTAATTATCAATTTAATTTCAATATTAATTTAAAAGGTAATTTGATTCAATAAAATTCAATTTAAAATGTCAAAATAAACTACCAAACAACAAAAAAATATTTTAATCACATCATAAATTTAATTTAACTAACATAAAATGGTTTAGTATTCGTAAGTGGATTAAATCACTCACCTTTGATTTTTAGTCAATTATAAATCCAAAAGCATACCCAAATTCGAATAGTCTTCAAATGCATTCAAACAAGTTTTATACTGTCCGGAATTTCAATACGATCGCAACGGAAGAAACTGCATCCAAATTCGAGCTCGTATGAGAAAGTTATTAGCATTAGAAGTTTAAAAATTTTAATTTTAATTAAAGTTAAACAAAGGGTAATACCGTAAATACCATCTCAGGAAAATCCTACATGTCGCTACCTATGCAACCTTGAACCCTAACCTGCCACCAACCCTATCTTGACCAACTGCGTCGCCTACGTTCATCCTTCTCTTGATTAGACCTCGCCACTAACTTACGCATGCCCAAGCACCCCTCCGCCATCCACGCGACCACGTCTAGTGGTCAACAGCCGCTCCACCACTGTCCCCCTTCCAACGTCGTTCCTGATGATTCCAATTATCTATGACATAAAGTAAATCCATGGATGCACTCCTCTAATTGCCCTCTACCATGCAGTACTCTCTGATCGTCGTATAATTGACGATCTACCATTGAAATCGAAAGCCCTAATATGGATGGTCGAGGCTTCTTCATCGTGTTCTAGTCAAATGATGCATCATATTGAACAACAAATTGCAGTAATAGATTGCATTTGTTGAGAGCTTTCCAATGATATATTATATGACATAGTTTGAGGAGTTTAAACTTTGAAGTTTGAAATTGGAATTACGGTTTTGGGTCGAAATTATCTGACATTGGGAAGGAAGGAAGGAGATAATATAACAGATATGTACAGAAATATGGAATAGATAGCTAGGGTTTCAGAAAAAAGGCCGTTTATGTGGACATATGGAAAAGAACGAATAGACATATCGAATTGGGTCAAAAACGATAACAACAGGCCGAAAAGCCCGTTTCGTCCCCAAAACGAAAGTAGGTCGTCCCATATATCAAAACATAGGTTTTTGATATTTTTAAACTATATGGAACTAGTTCCAAATCCAAATTCCATTGTACATTGAAGTTAGCTTTTAAAATTTATATTCATTTAAATTCTTTTAATCGATTTCTACGCGTTTCGAGCTCGCACGGTCAAATGATAAGTCTGATCGCTACAAAACTTGAAATCCTATAATAATTCACTGTTACGGATCCGATTAAATTGGTCCTGTCGAAATCCAAGATAGTGGTCAAAATGGCTAATTTTCATGTTAACTAAATAAATTATTATTAAATTGATTTAATCAATTTTAAATTCAAATTTAAAAGTTTACAATTTTATGATTCTTAATTACATAGAAATAAATAATCTTTGAAAATACAAATTTCCATATTAAATCCAATATTTAAATATTACACTAATTATAATGTTAAATTATAACTGTAAAAAAACCCTAACTTATTCTAGTTTTAATTCAAATAAATTCTTGTATTTGGATTTCCACTCTTATCATTTAATCAACTATTATCCTATGAATATAATTACATTAGTTTACATCTTATTATGCTAATATTTTACAGGTACAATCTTTTACCACATTAATTATAATATTTCAGTTACATAAATTTTAACAATTGATCCCAACAATTATTTTATTCCTTATTTACAAATTTAACCAAATTAACTTTAGAGTTATTTTAGTTGATTAAAATTACATCAAAATAATTGTCAATAACATTCAAACAACATTATTAAATCATATTCTAATTATTTTTTCACATAAATAAGTCATAAATTTTAATTTCTCACAATATTAAATTACAAAATCTTATTTAATTTGATAGTTTTTTTTAATTATGGAAAAGTATAGGTCGTTACATTATCTAAGTGAAATTGGTTTTAATATTGAATATGAAATTAACTAACTTATGCGTAAACTTTTTTGCTTCTGTTGTAATCAATAAATTTAGAAATATATTGGATTATTAATGTATAACAATTCTTTTATTTATCACCTTATTATTTAACCTATTTGAAACTAGTTGGAAATCAATGAAATTTAATATAATTAAATATTGCTGTTAATATGGTAAAAGACATTAACTATAGAGTGTGAGAATAATAAGATGGAAAATTATGTTTAATTTATTCATAGGGTAATAGCCGATTTAATGTAATAATTTAAATCAAAATAAAGGAATTTGGTTGGAATTTAAACTACAATGAATGAATTTATTACTGTTATAATTGAACGCTGGAATTAATGTAATATTTAAATCTTGAAACCAACATGGAAAATTTTATTTTTAAAGGATTATTAATTTCAGTTTAATCAAAATGATGATATAAAACTTTTAATTTAGAATTTAAAAGTGATAAAATTGATTTTCAAAATAGATTGTTTTAATTAACGTGTAAAATTAGTCTTTTTGGGCATTATCTCGGATTTTGACGAAACTAGTTTTATCGGATCTGTAATAGTGAATTATTATAGGATTTCAAGTTTCGTAGCGATCGAACTTATCGTTTGACCTGCGAGCTCGAAATGTGTAGAAATCAATTAAAGGAATTTAATTAAAATAATTTGATTTTAAAAGCTAAATTCTGTATGTAACAGAATTAAGGTTTGAAACTAGTTTCATTGAGTTTAAAATTATTGAAAACCTATATTTCGATATATTGGATGATATATTTTGGTTTCGGGAACGGAACAAGCTTTTTGGGTCTTTGTAATCGCTTCGACCCATTCGATCTGCTCCATCCATTCTAATCCATCTCTGTCTGTATATAGGTTGCTATAAACCCTAGCAACTTTATTCTATTTTCTATATGTACAATTTATGTTCTTATCCGCTCCTCCTTAATGGTGAATAACTCAAACCCTAACTTACAATTCCCAATCAAATCAAAAATCCAAACTGCTTAAATCCTATCATATAATATATCATCGTGAAGCTCTCGACGACCGTAATCTACATCTACAATTCGATTTTCGATTGGAGGCTCCGTTCGTCTAGAAGTGAGTGAAACATTCTTGGCCATTTGTACTAGGGTTTCACATTCAACGGTGGATCGTCGACTAATCGACCAATGGGAAGCGCTGGAGCGTAGAAGGGATGAGGCGAATGCATCGGTAGGTTTGGACCATTGCGAAGAGGCACGAGATTGCCAGATTTTAGCCAGGAAGCACAGCGGCGGTGGAGCGCGTGAGGGAAGCTGGAATTGGCTGCGTGAGGCCTAGGGGTGCGCCTGGCCGAGGCGGTGGTGGCTGCGTGTTCAGATCGACATGGAGGCTTGCATAGTGTTGGTGTTTGGCCCGTGAGCATGGCGTCCTAATGGGCCTATGTGCGAACGTCATCGCGTATGCTAGGGTTTGGAGGGAAAGTGGGAACGATAATTAACTTTTAGTCCTTTCTTATGTTTTAATCTAATTTTTAAATTTAAATGTTCTAATGCCTATAACTTTTGCATACGAACTCGGTTTGATGCACGATTTCTTTCGTTGAGATTGTTTCGAAACTCCAGACAACATGAAACTGGTTTGGTTGAATCTGAAGACTATTGAATTTTTGGGCTTTTATTAGATTTTAAATGGGCTTTAAATCAAAAGTGAGTGATTTAACCCACTCATGCAATATTAAATCTTCTTATGTGAGTTGAATTAAATTTATGAGGTGATAAGAAAATTAGTAGTTGCTATTTGGTAGTTTAAGTTGATATTTTAACTGAAATTGAATTTTATTGAGTTAAATTGCCATTTAAATTAATATTGAAATTGAGTTGCTAGTTAAATACATGATATTGGTAACTGTTAGCACCAAAATTGGTCACTAACACCCTTGAGTAAGATTGTGTAGAGAGATTAACGAAGAAGGTAAATTAAAACGGAGGAATATTACAATAGAATGCAGTTAGAACAATAAGAAACGAGAACACCAGAATTATAGTGGTTCGGCGTAACTGCCAACGTCCACTGTTAATGTAGTCTTCACTTCTGTGCACTGAGCCAGACATACCGAACAGTGGTCGCCAATCCACCTCAGTCAGTCTCATGGCTGCCTCACCGTTGACTCGAAGCATATTGTCAAAGGACTCGAAGAAGGCGGCCTCATGACCTAAAGTATAGAAAGGCTAATCGTGCCACTTTGTTGTAGATCGAAGAGATTACTAACCATCATAAAGTCCACCGACCTAGGCCTGCCGACCCACGCATGCCGAACAACGATTAGCCAAGCGATGCGCGACTTGGCACCTGTAAGACCGAACCATAATCGACCGGATGACCAAGGCCGAACTTTTCACACCCAGCCACTGCGACTAATTCCATCCTGACCAAGCCACTCTGTCAAAACATCTAGGCCGAATGATACATACCGAACCAACCAAACTAGATGGCACAATGTCTCCCCTAGCGGAGCGATATTCACTGAATTCCTAACAACACGTACCCCTTGCCGGGCGGCACATGCCAACCTTCCTTGGCCGAACCGAGTATACAGGACGATCATTCACATAAGCCGAACCTTGTTTACAGGCTAGGCCATGCTTTCGTGCTGGAAGACATGCATACAGGCTGGGCCATATATATAGGTCGAGCCACGTTTTCGTGCCGAACGACATAGATATGCCAAACCTCTCAATTCAAGTCAACCATTTACATTTTCCAACCTTCCTCCACCTCGAGTATTATTTTGATTCAATCAAAACCTCTACAATTAGCATCAAGTAGCCATGCCAAGCAACCGGGTAACATTTCCCCCCCAAAGCCTATCGTTATAGCCATCATGATGCGCTATGAATCATAAGCAATCCATGCTTCCCACTTTTCTCCACCTATCAGGTGGGATCTGATTCTCCATTGCGCTATCATCTTTGGTGCGGGCTAGTCGATGTACACATGCTGAACCACTCGTTCGGCATATACATTGTCGCCCGACAAGATTGTTCACCGACCCACCGAGATACTTTGACCGAGTCCACTGGTTAATGCCTGTTCACCTCCCCTTCTTCATATAAAAGCCAACACTTCTCTTCTTTCTTTTACTCTCACTTCAACTCTACAAGACCTTTTAATTTTCCTTCCCCCGAATGTCGGCTACCGTCTCAACCATCCTCTCTCATCCTAAATCCAGTACTTTGCTTCAAAACTCCCCTCGATAACGAGTCTAAACGAATTTTAATCCCAAATATAACAGCTCCCTAAGCTTCGATTCATTCTCTTAGGTACGAATTTCTCATTCGATCGACATTCCCAAATTAGGGGTTTTGCACGAAGCTCAAGTTCATGAGTATTTTTCAGTAGGAGTTGTTGTAGACGAGGGAGGTCGAACTGGAAATAAGAACATGCATTAGTCTAGGAGATTTGTAAGGCTTTAACAGATGTGATGTGGGGAGAGAAAAGAGAAAAAGATATCGATGGTCACTTAGATATAGGTTCTTGTTAAGCCACCAAGTGAGGGAGAGTGGTTTCTAAGTTTGTGAGATATGGCTAAATTTGTGATTGAAGTCGTTCAGTAATCAGGGAGCGAGAGAGAAGAGAGTGTGAACGGGTCGGTATTTGTATTTTAGGTGGAAGTTTGTTGTTTTGTAGTCCTCTTGTGGGAGTAATTCTAGGGAGGTAGAGGGATGGGGAGTCGTTTGGTCTAGGGAGAGAGAGTGCGTTTGGTCTAGAGAGTAGGAATGAGTGTCGTTTGGTGATGTTGTGCGTCATTATGGGTCGATCAAAGTCTAATGGAGTGGATTGGTATTTTGAATAAGGGAGTCGCTCGATGCTGAGGGAGTGAGTGTCGTCAAGGAAAGTGAGTGGGTCGGTGCATCGGTTTAGGTGGCCGCTCGGTGGCCTGTAGATGAGTCGTTCGGTATGTAGGCTTAGAGATACGTTTAGCCTTAGGCCTTAGATTCGGAATTGATAATTCAAGACCATCTCCTCTTGAACACAACATATGTCCGGATCGCATACCCCCACGCCTAACCGTAGAACAACGAACAATGACAAGAACTTAAGCACATGAGCATATATATCCGTTTTGGACTAACAACTTCACAGTTTTAACAAAATGTAAACATGCATTCAACTTAGTTAAAGTAAATAACAGCCTTCAATATATGATGTCAATGCCTAATTCCAGGATCCCTATTATCGATCATAGGACAAGCTCTCGGGGACGGTCAGTGATGACAGTCTTCGAAAATGATAGTTTAAGGCTCAATCACACTTCATAACTCTTTAAATATTTAACTCTATCACACTTATGATCGAATGATTGCACTAGAACACACCACACGGGGGGAATATTTCTGTCATTATATCTAATATTGATCGTCTTTCAAGTATAGTTCAAACAGGTATTTAACCAAATTCGACGCTCATTGAGGATGTCTAAAAAGTTGAGCTCCACCACAGTCTTCGATAAACCTGAGCCAATTTCTCAACAGGAAGTAATGGGAACTTCAAATCCATCGACAACTCCTACACATGATATCCTAAACCCATCGGCTGCAACAATTGACCCAACTCCTGAAGGGATAGACAGAGTCGTTATTCTAGATAATCTTATTGATTCCCAAGCTTCAAAAATCAATGGAACCACTCTTCGCCGGCTATGTTCGATTCACAAATCCCTTTCTCCAACTGGATATACAGTTTGCAATAAATTCATGTGCTGGGTCGGTAGCATGCCACCGTTCAATTCCTTTCTCCGTGAAGTGCTACAGTATATCTGGATCGCCCCGACATAGCTATATCCCAATAGTCATGCGTTCATGTATAACACTTATATTCTTTTTATGAGCGTATTATTTAGGCTCCTTACTCCCGATGACATCCGCTACATCTATCGTTTCAAAAGACGTCAGATAGCCCATCTTTCATATTCCTCAAGCCACACTCCACGTGTCAGATATTGACAGAAGCATGGACTAAATTCACTCAATATAAGCAGGAATGGTTTTATATAAACTGCACCCAAGGCTTTGCGAGAAGAGGGCTGGAAGGGAGTAAGTTCCATTTTCGGACCAATATTTGTCTAAAGTACGAAGTGGATTGTTTCTTTACTTCTTTTGATTTTTATAGGTATCAGCCCAAGTCACAAAGGTTATGGGAGACCGAGAGATCAATTCTGTTATCTCCAATGAATCGCTTTCAAAGTTCGGATTATTGGCGGAGGGTCGTCGAAAAAATCTTCAGGTGCCACTATAACCAGATCTGCGTCGAAGACGGGTAAAGAACAGGCCGGTCCTTTATTGCCTCCTACAAGTGGTGCCCCCGACATATCCATGGAGGGTGAGATTAGAGAAACTGAGGTGCCAGAAGCGCCGGGTGGGAATATATGTCCTGCTCCGGAATCGGTGGTTGAGGCTTCTGGCATTGATGAATCACCTCCTCCTTCAAAGGGGAAATAGAAACTAGCTTACAAGCCGAGGGAGAAGATAGTAGGCGGAATATTGAAAGTGCCAATTACCCCAGTCGAGAAAGGGTCCTCTCCCCAACATCTTGAGGGTTTACTTAAAGGTCTTTCAGACCTGACCATCCCTAATGATCTACTGAATTATGGTTTTAACTACCCGGGAGATATGGGGCTTAATTCTCCCACGAGAGGCGATATAGGCGATTCAGCCGGTCAACATGGAGAGTCAACCCCAATTAGTAAAGCAAAAGAGACTGGTTCATCGGGGGGAATCACTACGAAATATATAGACACTTACACTTCACCTTGCACTTAAACTTTAGCTATCATGTTATTCTTGCTTATTCGTCCTCATTTAATTTCTATGCAGGTGATATGGGACACTCTCAGGATTCGACCGCCTTCGCGGGTGCTCTATTTTCCAACATTCCAACGAAGACTCGGGGTCCGGTAAATGCCGAGATATAGACGACAACAGAGATAGAGACTATCATCCCAAAGATTCGTCATCGTCTCGAAGGAAAACTTACAACCATTCTTCGTACTCCAATGATCCTCCTCCTCAACCAGAACAAAGCTGGGAGAAATCGACTCGAAGGGGATCTCAATCTGAAGCGCCTCACGACCAATACTCTGGTTTATCAAGAACTAGACAAACTCGTGAGCCTCACAAAAAGTCCATAGTTACGGCTAAACAAACTTCTTCACCCCCTGCACACTATGCATCGATAGCAGAAAAGCCAGTTGAGCTTAAAGCCACATTCCCAAAAATATGCTTCGATGGATTAAAATTTCTTCCCACAATCCATCCTATTTCAGGGCACGTTAAACAAAGTGCCATTGTTTGCAACAATGACGTCTACGTCCAATATGGCACGTTTGTTCACTTGGCCGAAAAAGTTTCTGAAGTTTCAATAGAGTGCAAGCATGAAATCGATTGTCTAAAGCTTGAGGCCATTCATGATAAATATATCATCAAAGCCCAGGATGAAGAGCTTTCCTCGTCTAAATCTCAGCTTGAGGCCACTCAAAAGAATGCTAAAGATATTACTGAGGCAGTCAATCGCCTGGTGGCTATCCATAAAAAAGAAATTTATGAACCGGTTCAACGTCGTAGCGCCTTAGCCTTAGAGAAAGACTCTATTCAAAAGGAGAAAGATGTCCTCGCTCAACGAGTCAAAGAATTGGAGGAGCTACTTCTCAAAGAAATGGAAAAAAAGACCGCCACTCAAGAGGAGCCACAACGATATTGTGACAAGATTGTTGCTACACGACTCCAAAATATTAAGCTCGATGAGGAGCTTTCCAAGGCTGAAGCGCTAAAGGATGAAGCCCGTGAGGAGGGCAAAAGAATGGCGCACTCGGAAATCTTATGGCGCCTACCAAGGCCAGTAGGGAGGAAATTAAGTGCATGTTTGATCCACTCATAGCCGAGTACAACGCTCGAATTCTTATTCATTGTGACCTAACATTTCTTGGCGAGGGTTATCTCGAATCTTTGGCTGAAGCATTGGACACTTTAATAAAAATCAAAAAGGTGTAGGATCTAGATTAACCCTAGAGGGGGGGGGGTGAATAGGGTTATAGCAAATTTTCTCGATTTAAACACAGAAATAAACTGCAGAAATAATTATGCTGAAAAGTAAATCACACACAAAATTTACCCAGCTTCGGCAACCCCTGCCTACTGCTGCATTCCCAGATTTCTATTAGAATTAAACAGTATCACGCTTACAAACACTCTACTAGACTCGCAGACCCTTTTGATCCCGCTCACAAAGACTCTACTAGACTCGCACACCCTGCTCCCGCCTATAGAGTTTCGCTTACTCGCAAACACTGCTCCCGCCTATAGAGTTTTGCAAACTCGCACACCTGCTCACTGAACTAATTCTAAATAGACAATCTGACACTACCTAAACCCTAGGTGGTGATTTACAAATTCTTTGACTCAAAAAGAAAAGCAAACTTCAAAATTAAAACCAGGAGCAAAAATAAAATAAGAACTTTGACTCTACAATTTTTGCTCAAAAACTAAAAACCCCCTTTTATACAATTAAAAACTAAACCCCTAAATAACTAAAGCAACTAAACCCCTTTTTAAAACAAACAAGGCCCTTTATAACAAGCCGACCCAATTGTTTTTCTTCTCTAGCCCGATCCATTTCTATCTTCTATTGTGAAAGTGGCGGCCAATCCTTTGTTACAGAAATTAGGGCTTCGGCTTCTTTCTCGAATTAGGGCTTCGGCTCTAGATGATTGATACTCTTTTCTCGCGCTCGTTCTCTGATGTTTGATTCTGGTTGACTTTGAGATTGTGAATTGTTTGCAGCTGCTTCTTTTGATGACCGAGTTCGTTAAATTGCGGTATGTAATTTTTCTTTCGTTTGCTGGTTTGATTGTTTGCCTTTTTCACTCGATAACTCGATGCCAATGATGATAGTATGGGTTTTGTATTTATATGAATTCGAATCACTTGATTTGTTCGTATTCACTTGCGACTTCATCACTTTCCTAATTTGTTGCAACTTGATACGCACGGCTTTCATGATTTTGTTACACCTTGATACACACGGCTTTAACTTGAGACGTTCGATACGGTTTGAATTATTCAGCTTCGAATTTGTTTCGTGGTCACCACGGCTTGTTTAATTTCTCTGATTTTTGCCTTGCCTTTCTTATTTTCAAAGATACGAATTTGATTTTTGATACTTGGTCATCTCTAATCTTTTGTCAACTCTGACTTCGGCATTGGCTTTGATTTATTTCGTCTCTGACCATCTTTGCAATGTTGAACCTTGTCCATCTTCTTGAACATATGCTCTTTGGTATATAATTTGCATTCACTGCAACATTTGCTTTGATACAGATGCTACACTTGTTCATGTATTCGACATTGTTTACTTTGACACAAATGTTTCACCATGTTGCATACATGTTTACTGCAGTTTCTCGGCATTGACTTCAATATATTTTGTAGCATGTCACTTGATCTGTTGCACTGTTGCATACATGAGCTTGATACTGTTGATCGACTATCTCCTTGAGTTGCAGTGAGCTCGACATTGTTGTTTACTTCACTTGTGGTCTTCATTTTTGATCCAGAACTTCTGTCATTATGTCTTTGACTGCCTTGTGTATACATACACCTATGTATGTATATATGTGTTGCATTTACTTGCATCTATACTATTACTGGTTTTGCTTGGTGGTCTTGTGCCACTGCTAAGTCTTTGCCTGTGCATATCTTTGTGATCTGCCTTGTTGCTTGGCCCGTCTGGTCTCTGTTGCTTACTGTTACTTGTGCATTGCCTTACTGACTCGATTCATTTCATGTTTGTTGCCAGTTTACCTTGTATCACTGCTTCCATTTTGACTTGGTCTTTGTTGAACTTGTCATCTTCACTGTGTTCTCTTCATGCCTGACTTGATGCTGCATACATGTTTGTTGATGTTGCTTGTGCACTGCCATATTTTGGTCATTGAAGTATGTTGTCACTTGTTGTCTGCATTTCATATGCTTGCAACCTTGCTTCTCTTTGGTCATGTCTGATCTGTTGTTCAGTTTGCATTGTCATATTTTAGTCATGTTGCCTTCATTTGCCACTGAGTTGCATTGAGTAGCTGGTCTTTGATTTCATGTGCAATGAGCTTTGACCCTTTGTTGTTCATTTGGGCTGTTGGACTTGTTGTGCATTGCATAGTGTATTGCACATTTGCTATTGTTGGCTGCGCACACGAGTTGGCGAGGCGGTGCACACGTGTATGAATGTACACGTGTGTATTGCAGCCACTTATGATTACCTGTCCCTGTAATATCTATGTGCACGACTTTGTGATGAAATCAAGTGTGAATGATGACGAACAACCCAAATAACTGAGGCAAATGATATTTTCAAAAACCATATTTTATTTTATATTGCAACAATATTTCTTTTTCAATTTTACTGCGTTAGTGAATATTTTTGCAGATTGCTCAGATGCTGGATTCAAACTGGAATGCAGTTGAAGACAAAATACGAGTGTGAGTGATATGTAGTGAGGTTATCAATGTAAAAATATTTGTGATGTAATCGAAAATGTATATGTATAGTGAGAGCTTGAAATTGTACTATTCAAGATTGTAATAAATATTTGTTTGAATAAAATTTCTGTTTGAATTCAAAATCTGTGTAACTTGTTCTGTTTGAATTCAAATTCAAATTCTGTGTAATTTATTTTATTCAACAAATATTTATTTAACATATGAAAAACAAAATAGTACATTACCAAATACATTTAAATAAATATATATGTTTATTATCATCAAACAAAAACATATAAGCATATATTCAACAATCTCCCCCTTTTGATGATAACAAACATATATTTAAGATTTTGTACATGTGTTAAATGTATTTGATCAATGATATACTCTAATTGCTCCCCCTATTTAAATGCTTCCTCTCTACATGATGCTCCTCCTACATATATGCATAAAAATAGAAATATATTCAAATGAGCCTAGATGTAAATGGTAAATTATTTGACCTTTGCTCGATTCTATTTGACAAAATCTTAACTTTTCTCTCCCCCTTTTGTTATCAGCAAAAGAATAATAGTGTTAGAGAAAAATAGAGATTAAGTGATCAATATTAATCCAACATTAAACTCATATTGAATATAAATAGTAAACTTCAATAAGAATCAAACAAAAACCATAACTACCCTTGTTAGGCGCATATTCCACTTTTAGAAATGATGGATATGATGTTCATATAAAATCATACAGTTGAATCTTCTTGTGGTACATTTATATCAGGAATTTGAATATCTACTAATCATGCATAACCGTTAGGACTTTTAAATGAGATTAGTAGTATTCGAATTTAATTTTAAAAAATGAAATCAAGTATCTTCTAACCACGCATGACCGTGAGGACTTTTAAATGGGATTAGAATCAACTTGTCTATTTAAGCAACTAATTTTGATATGCGTTCCATACATGCATAACTGTAAGGACTTTTAAATGAGCATGGAAGCACATAATCAAAAATCCAAGTAATTCACCCATGCATAATCGTGAGGACTTTTAAATGAAAGTGAATACTTTGGATATTTATTTATTTTAAAAAAAATGTGACATGACAAACAAATGATTCCTGATTATAGTACCACATATTGACAAACTATATTGAATATTTGATAAACCATGGTCGATAGAAATAATGATAGATATAGAAATGGTCATGAAATCTTTACCCAACAAAAAGTTTTATAATTCTTGTTTTAATTCCTAAAGAAATTTTCCAAATATACTCTCTTGAGTAATGTATGTTAAATATCAACACTTATCACTTTTTCAATCACTATTTACCTCTTTGATAATTAGTAGGGAGTCGGATCAGTCAAAATTTGTCATTTAAAATCAAATAAAAATGACTAATCTGAAAATATGGTCAAACATGATTTTCTTGAGGGTTTTTTTTTAAAAAAAAAGTTTCTGCTTTTTGAAAATTATTTCAAGTGAAATATATGCAGAGATTTTTCTTTAAAAAAAATGATGCAGCAAATGAATGTTTCAAAAATTAGTCACGTTACACTAATAATTTTTCTATCAACTATATTACCAGTGTAATCTGCATCTGAATTTAAATTTCACTCAATATTCACTCGTTGAATTTGATTGACCAAACCATGAAGTGTGCACCAAGAATTTCAAACTTAACATCTATTTAAATGACATTCTTTTGAATTTGAATTGAAGTCGTGTTAACAATCAAAAACATATCATAGTGTCAATCTTAGAAGCCATAGGATGAACAACTATCAACAGTCATTAAAACTTCGTTATTATTTCAAAACAATTTCTTGAAGTTTCAACAATTTCATAAAGTTCTTTTTCAACAGCTTTCACATGAAAATTGAAGTCGTGCAAATTTACAAGCAGTGACCAAAATATCAAAACAAATATATCTACGTGTAGCATGAGTAACAATCATTTGATCGAACAAATTTATATAAATTAGTTCAAAATTGAAAATCTGATTGGTCACAATTAAGCACAAATTAATGTCATAAATAAGAACAAGTCAAAAAATCATATCAATTAAGTCTGAATCAGTCAACCATCATAATGACTCCAAGTAATTTTATTTAAAGATGGTGGGTCAATATTTTGAAAAAGTCATAGCATCAAAATCATCATCTTTTGTTCATCTCAATATTGGCTGATTTTAATTTAGAGTATGGTGCAGATAATCACATTTAATATATCGTTAAAAATATACCTTTACATGTTTTTACCTTTACGATATTTTTCGTTATTGCCCATTGTGATTCTGTCACCTTTATACTAGGCTAAGGAACTTTGCTATGTTGCCCGTTGTGTTTCTGGAACAGCCAAAATCCAGAGAACACCGTTGTTGTTCCTTAGCCTGCCACCACACCTACACGATGAAAGATTTTTGTGACGTATTTCTAGGTCCATGATTGTTAGTGGCAGAAGTATTATGAATAAACAAACCCTTTGGAACCCAAACTTGTTTAGTCCTTTTATTCTTGTTCCAATAGACATGAAATTCGTTTGTAGAATTCTTAGGAACCCAAACTTGTATAAATTTTGTGTTCTTGTTCCTGTGACTACAATTTTCAACACGATGTCCAATTATTTCACATTTATCAAAGACACTCTTCCCTTTTGCATTATCCTCAACTTGTGTTTTCCCAAAACTTAGTCCTTTTCTGTTGTTAGCAAAAATCTGATTTCCCAATAGCATGTTGAAAGATTTTTCGCCTCTTGAAAAGTTATTCAAAGATTTCTCAAGATTTTGGACTTTGGTTTTTAGTGTTGTGTTTTCAGTGACAAGTGAGGTGCATCGATTTATAAAATCCTTTTTCCTAGTGTCAATGATTTCCTTAAGACTCAATTTTTCTTTTTCAAGATTCTCAGAGTTATTCTTAAGTCTTGTCAATTCTGAATCTAAAACTTTACATCTTTTACATTCTAGGTTTTGAATATTTTCAAGTTCAGTTTTACCTAAAATTTTCACGAGCAAGTTCTCACCTATCAGTTTTAAGTTTTACAATTTTAGATTCAAGAGCATCAACTACTTTAGTGAGATCAAGACACATAAAAACAAGATCTCTATAAGAATACTCACCTGCCTCACTAGATTCCTCGGAGCTTGCTTCTGATTCTGATTTTTCCATAAGACACAAGTTAGCCTCCTCTGAGCTGCTATCCGAAATTTCTTCTCCTTCTTCATCATCCCAAGTTGCTGCAAAAGCCTTCTTCTTCTTTTTCTTTCCTTTGTTGTATTTGAGAAGTGGGCATTCTTGTTTGAAGTGGCCAGGCTTGTTGCAGTTATAGCATGTCAGTTCATTATCGGAGTTGTCATAATCTTTTGGCCTATTACGACTTGTTTTCTTCTTGCGTGGCTTGATTCTCGACCATTTTCTAAGATTATTGACAGCCATTGCAAGCTCTTCAATTGGATCTTCTCCTTCTTCATCGCTTTCTTCTTTGCTCTTTAAGGCAATCGTTTTCTTCTTTGGTTTGGAGTTGTTGCGTTCTTCCTTTGCTTTTAACTCAAGCTCATATGTCATCAAGTTGCCAATCAACTCCTCCATGCTTAGCTTACTCAGATCTTTCGATTCTTGTATTGCTGTGACTTTTGCCTCAAAGTTCATCGGTAAGACTCGTAGTATCTTCCGCACAAGCTCTACCTCAGTGAATACTTTCCCAAGCGCTCTAGCGTTGTACACCAAAGTTGAAAAGCGTCCAAACATGTCCTTTATGCTCTCGACTTTGTCCATCACAAAGTTTTTGTATTCATTGCTGAATAGGGCTAGACGAGACTCCTTGACTTGAGAAGTTCCTTCATGTGTCACCTCCAAAGTGTGCCAAATTTCCTGTGCTGTTGTACAATGAGAAATTCTATTAAATTCATTTTTATCAAGAGCACGTATCAAAGCATTCATGGCTTTAGCATTTGTCGTTTTCAATCTCTTATCGTTAGCATCCCACCTATCTTTAGGCTTAGGAATCTCAGTATCACCAACGATTATAATGGGAGGTTTATAGCCAGTTTCAATAATATCCCAAACATCATAATCAACGGAACTAAGGTAAATACTCATCCTAACTTTCCAATAAGCATAATCGTTCCCGTTAAACATGGGTGGCCTAACAATAGATTGCCCACTATTTGACGGATTCATGATTCTAGAGTTAAAGAAAAATACCTCGCTCTGATACCACTTGTAGGATCTAGATTAACCCTAGAGGGGGGGTGAATAGGGTTATAGCAAATTTTCTCGATTTAAACACAGAAATAAACTGCAGAAATAATTATGCTGAAAAGTAAATCACACACAAAATTTACCCAGCTTCGACAACCCCTGCCTACTGCTGCATTCTCAGATTTCTATTAGAATTAAACAGTATCACGCTTACAAACACTCTACTAGACTCGCAGACCCTTTTGCTCCCGCTCACAAACAATCTACTAGACTCGCACACCCTGCTCCCGCCTATAGAGTTTCGCTTACTCGCAAACACTGCTCCCGCCTATAGAGTTTTGCAAACTCGCACACCCTGCTCACTGAACTAATTCTAAATAGACAATCTGACACTACCTAAACCCTAGGTGGTGATTTACAAATTCTTTGACTCAAAAAGAAAAGCAGACTTCAAAATTAAAACCAGGAGAAAAAATAAAATAGGAACTTTGACTCTACAATTTTTGCTCAAAAACGAAAAACACCCTTTTATAAAATTAAAAACTAAACCCCTAAATAACTAAAGCAACTAAACACCTTTTTAAAACAAATAAGGCCCTTTATAACAAGCCGGCCCAATTGTTTTTCTTCTCTAGCCCGATCCTTTTCTATCTTCTATTGTAAAAGTGGCGGCCAATCCTTTGTTACAGAAATTAGGGCTTCGGCTTCTTTCTCGAATTAGGGCTCGGCTCTGGATGATTGATACTCTTTGCTCGCGCTCGTTCTCAGATGTTTGATTCTGGTTGACTTTGAGATTGTGAATTGTTTGCAGCTGCTTCTTTTGATGACCGAGTTCGTTAAATTGCGGTATGTAATTTTTCTTTCGTTTGCTGGTTTGATTGTTTGCCTTTTTCACTCGATAACTCGATGCCAATGATGATAGTATGGGTTTTGTATTTATATGAATTCGAATCACTTGATTTGTTCGTATTCACTTGCGACTTCATCACTTTCCTAATTTGTTGCAACTTGATACGCACGGCTTTCCTGATTTTGTTACACCTTGATACACACGGCTTTGACTTGAGACGTTCGATACGGTTTGAATTATTCAGCTTCGAATTTGTTTCGTGGTCACCACGGCTTGTTTAATTTCTCTGATTTTTGCCTTGCCTTTCTTATTTTCAAAGATACGAATTTGATTTTTGATACTTGGTCATCTCTAATCTTTTGTCAACTCTGACTTCGGCCTTGGCTTTGATTTATTTCGTCTCTGACCATCTTTGCAATGTTGAACCTTGTCCATCTTCTTGAACATATGCTCTTTGGTATATAATTTGCGTTCACTGCAACATTTGCTTTGATACAGATGCTACACTTGTTCATGTATTCGACATTGTTTACTTTGACACAAATGTTTCACCATGTTGCATACATGTTTACTGCAGTTTCTCGGCATTGAATTCTGTATATTTTGTAGCATGTCACTTGATCTGTTGCACTGTTGCATACATGAGCTTGATACTGTTGGTCGACTATCTCCTTGAGTTGTAGTGAGCTCGACATTGTTGTTTACTTCACTTGTGGTCTTCATTTTTGATGCAGAACTTCTGTCATTATGTCTTTGACTGCCATGTGTATACATACACCTATGTATGTATATATGTGTTGCATTTACTTGCATCTATATTATTACTGGTTTTTCTTGGTGGTCTTGTGCCACTGCTAAGTCTTTGCCTGTGCATATCTTTGTGATATGCCTTGTTGCTTGGCCTGTCTGGTCTCTGTTGCTTACTGTTACTTGTGCATTGCCTTACTGACTCGATTCATTTCATGTTTGTTGCCAGTTTACCTTGTATCACTGCTTCCATTTTGACTTGGTCTTTATTGAACTTGTCATCTTCACTGTGTTCTCTTCATGCCTGACTTGATGCTGCATACATGTTTGTTGATGTTGCTTGTGCACTGCCATATTTTGGTCATTGAAGTATGTTGTCACTTGTTGTCTGCATTTCATATGCTTGCAACCTTGCTTCTCTTTGGTCATGTCTGATCTGTTGTTCAGTTTGCATTGTCATATTTTAGTCATGTTGCCTTCATTTGCCACTGAGTTGCATTGAGTAGCTGGTCTTTGATTTCATGTGCATTGAGCTTTGACCCTTTGTTGTTCATTTGGGCTGCTGGACTTGTTGTACATTGCATAGTGTATTGTACACTTGCTATTGTTGGCTGCGCACACGAGTTTGCGAGGCAGTGCACACGTGTATGAATGTACACGTGTGTATTGCAGCCACTTATGATTACCTGTCCCTGTAATATCTATGTGCACGACTTTGTGATGAAATCAAGTGTGAATGATGACGAACAACCCAAATAACTGAGGCAAATGATATTTTCAAAAACCATATTTTATTTTATATTGCAACAATATTTCTTTTTCAATTTTACTGCGTTAGTGAATATTTTTGCAGATTGCTCAGATGCTGGATTCAAACTGGAATGCAGTTGAAGACAAAATACGAGTGTGAGTGATATGTAGTGAGGTTATCAATGTAAAAATATTTGTGATGTAATCGAAAATGTATATGTATAGTGAGAGCTTGAAATTGTACTATTCAAGATTGTAATAAATATTTGTTTGAATAAAATTTCTATTTGAATTCAAAATCTGTGTAACTTGTTCTGTTTGAATTCAAATTCAAATTCTGTGTAATTTATTTTATTCAACAAATATTTATTTAATCTATGAAAAACAAAATAGTACATTACCAAATACATTTAAATAAATATATATATTTATTATCATCAAACAAAAACATATAAGCGCATATTCAACAAAAGGTTGAGTTGGGAACTGAAGAAGTTGATGAGGAGTCTCTTGTGAAGGAAGTGCTTCACGGGAATGAGCGCACTGACCTATCTTTAGCAAAGGCTCTTTATGGAAGGGACTCTTCATCATCAAAAGGAAAAACTGATAACCGTCCGGAGCCGAGTTCTTAGTTCCTCCTCCTATCCAGCCGATTGGTTGCCCATTATTCGATCCCTTCAAGCAACATATCGGCTAGACCTAAAGGTACCTGAACTTGATATTCACACTCTATCTCATGTTCCAGAGGGTGAAACTCCCTAAATAGTTGAGAGTCGGCCAGAAACTGGTACACAACTTTTCTTCCTAGAGTTCAGTGGGCCATCGTTTTTGGCGAATAGTAAATATATTCTAATGTTTGTCTTCTAATGTTATCTATAGGCCATTTCGATCCTGAACCTACTCCAAGGAGCGATGTCACCATGGAGAGGGAGGAGAAAGTGGGAGAGGCAATTCAAATGGGAGAGACTTCCAGACCTGGCGCTCAAGTGATCGAGGCGCTTAACGAAAACAAATATTAAAATCTATTGCCCAACGAAGAACATGATGAAGTTGAAATTACGGGCACCTTCGAACACACTTCAAAACTAAGCATGGAGGAAAAAATCATCAAAGAAGCGAAGACGAAAACTGAAATTAAGGATGAGCCCCAAGTGGTGGAACTGGATGATCCACTGAACAGTCCCCTGAAGGTTATCCTCCCTGGTGGGACCTCTCCACTGGAAATTCCTCTCCCTTCCCCGGGTACCACTTCCCTTACAAGCAAGGCTTCCAAGAGAAAACACCAAGGGGAGGAGTCTTCAGAGAAACCGAGGAAGGAAAAGAAGTCCAAAAAGTAGCTATCATGTCTCATTTAACACGGATAGGCCTGGATCATGTAATTATTTCTAATTACTTTCATAGTCGTCGTAAATAGACTTTTTTGCTTCGAGTTCAGGAGAAGTTGTAGTGGAAATTTATTTGGATTGGTGAATAAAACTTTCTTTCTTTGCTTTGCGATGATTTTCGTTGTTCAGCTTACTGTATAACTTGTAGCCTAAATTCAAAATCTTATGAGTTACACAAGTTCCAGTTCACCTCCATACGAATCGAAATTTTTTCGAATCGTAAATGCTTTGGTCCATGCTTTGGGAACTCAGAGTACTCCAGTCCGCACTCTAGGGACTTAAATTTTTTTAATTTGTTTACACTCCAGTCTGCACTACGTGGACTCAGAGTACTCTAGTCCACTTTTTGGGGACTTAGATATTTTGAAGTGGTCTATACTAGTCCACATTGTGGGGACTCAAAGTACTCCAGTCTGCACTCTGGGGACTTGGAGATTTTCAAGTTGTTTATACTCCAGTCCACACTCTAGCGACTCAACACTCTGGGGACTTAGTGTACTCCACTCCGCACTCTAGGGACTTGGAGATTTTTAAGTCGTTTATAATCTAGTCGTCACTCTGGAGACTCATAGTACTCTAGTCTGCACTCTGTGGACTTGGAGATTTTTAAGTCGTTTGTATTCTAGTCCGCACTCTGTGGACTCAGAGTACTCTAGTCCACGAGGACTTTGAGATTTTTAAGTCATTTACTACAGTCCGCACTCTGGGGACTCAGAATACTCTAGTCCACACTCTGAAAACTTAGAGATTTTTAAGTTGTTTATGCTCTAGTCCGCACTTTGGGGACTCAGAGTACTCCAGTTCGCACTTTAGGGACTTGGAGATTTTTAAGTCGTTTATTCTCTAGTCTGCACTCTAGGGACTCAGAGTACTCTAGTCCGCACTTTGGGGACTTAGAGATTTTTAAGTTGTTTATACTCTAGTCCGCACTCTGGAGATTCAGAGTACTCAATTTCGCACTCTAGGGACTTAGAAATTTTTAAGTCATTTATACTCTAGTCCGCACTCTATGGACTCAGAGTACTCCAGTCCGCACTATGGGGACTTGAAGATTTTTAAGTCTTTATACTCTAGTCCACACTTTGGGGACTTAGAGTACTCCAGTCTGCACTCTAGGTACTTAGAGATGTTTAAGTCGTTTATACTCCAGTCTGCACTCTAGGGACACAGAGTACTCTAGTCTGCACTTTGGGGACTTGGAGGTTTTTAAGTCTGTGCGTGCATTCATAAGCCTGACAAAATAATGTAGTTTAATTTTTGTCACTGGATTGTAACATATGGAAACATCAATAGTTCATGGGAAAGATGGTTTCAAGCCTTTATTAATCATAACAAAGGAAACAAACTGTATTGTCTTATTACAACTTGAAAACTAAGAACAACAAAATAAACATACATTGGAAATACTTGTAACTAAAATGGAAAAGAAATAGACTAAGTGTAATAACGATGCAAATGCTCGCTATTCCAAGCGCGGAGAAGTGTCACGCCATCTACGGTCGCTAGCTTGAAAGTTCCTTCCCCAACTACCATTCGATGACATAGGACCTTCTCATGTGGGATTCAGATGTGATGGGGTCGGAAAAACTTGCTTCAAAACGAGATCACCCACATCAAAAATTCTCGGTCGAACTTTTTCATTACAATATCGAGCAACCCGGTGCCTATATGCACCCGCCCTTAAATTAGCTTCTTCATGCTTTTTGTCAACAAAGTCCAGTGATTTCAGTAGGAGGTTATGATTCGTCCTAGGATCATAATGAGTAACCCGATGAGAAGGACTTCAAGTTCCACGGGTATCATCGCTTCAGTGCAGTATGCCAAATTGAACGGAGTGTGGCCAGTCGCAGACTTATGGGTTCTTCTGTAAGCCCAGAGTGCTGTCGGAAGCTCATCCACCCACTTGTCTCTAGCCTTCTCCAAATGTTTTTTCAATATTGATTTGATTATTATGTTTACGGCTTCTACTTGTTCGTTGGCTTTGGGATGAGCAACTGCTGCAAACCTATTCTCAATGCCATGCTTTTGACAGAATTCTTTGAACTCCCTACTTTTGAACTGAGTTCCATTGTCTGTAATGATAGTTCGAAGGAGGCCAAAATGGCATATGATGTTTCGCACAATGAAATTGATGACCTTTTTGGTAGTGATCGTAGCTAAGGGCTTTGCTTCCGTCCACTTGGTTAAGTAATCAATTGCAACTATTGCGTATTTCACACCACCTTTAGAGATTGGCAGAAAGCCAATTATATTGATTCCCCATATTGCAAACGGCCAAGGGCTAACCATTTGTGTGAGTTCTGTCGGTGGAGCTCTTGGGATTTTTGCATATTTTTGACATTTGTCGCATCTTTGCACATAGTCCACGGCGTCCCGATTCACGGTTGGCTAATAGTATCCATAGCGGAGGATCTTTTTTCCAAATGTCAGCCCTCTAGTACGGTCGCTACATTCTCCTTTATGAACCTCTTTCAAGACCCGCTTTATTTCGTCGTTGGTGATGCACCGAAGTAAGGCGACCGAGAATCATTTTTTATACATGACTCCGTCTTGCATTACATATCATGAAGCTTTGCGAATAATTTGTAGTCTTTCGTTCTTTCATTCAGGCAAAACCCACATAGTAGGTATTGTTTAAATGGGGCTATCCATGACTCCTTTCAATTTCTGTTTCTAACACAAAATCTATTTCCATCTCATTTATACTCGGAGCATGTAAGATTTCGATGGGAACCAATCCCATCTACTATGTATTACCAGTACTTGTGAATTTCGCCAATGAATCGGCTTCCCTATTTTGCTCACCTGGGATGTGTGAAATGTCGTAATATTCAAGGTTTGCCAACAGCTCTTGAAGCCGAGCAAGGTATGGGGCAAGTCTTTGCCCCTTTGCTTGATAGTCTCCCAGCACCTGGTACACCACCAATTTTGGGTCACAAAAGATTTCAACTGATTTTACTCCAAGTTCCCTGATAAATTTTAAGCCAGCAATCAATGCTTCATACTCGGCTTCACTATTTATAGCTGAGAAATGGAGCTTCAAAACATAACAAATTGATCGGTTTTCGGGAGTTACAAGAATCACACCAGCACCAAAACAACGGTCATTGGATGCCCCATCGGTTTATAGTTTTCATTGAATAGGAGGAATAACATCATCACTGTTTGGTTTGTATGATATGGTAAATTCGGCGATGAAGTTCGCTAGCGCTTGCCCTTGTATGGCACTTTGTGGTAGGTAGGTGATATCGAACTGATCCAATTCACTATTCCATTTTAATAGCCTTCCAGAGGTTTCTGGTGGTTAGAGTGCCTGTCACAAGGGTTGATCCGTATAAACACTGATCGGGTGTGCCTGAAAGTACGGACGATGCTTGCGTGATGCAATTACCAAGCAGTAGGCTAGTTTCTCAATTTTAGGATAATTCCTTTCTGCCCTCGTTAAACGTTTACTGACATAGTACACCAGCTTTTGAACTCAGTCCTCCTCGCGAACCAAAGCCATACTGATGGCATGTTGAGATACGACCAAGTATACATACAACATTTCATGGTCTACAGGCTTCGACGGCACCGGGGGACTTTCCAAATGCCTTACCAGAGCTCGAAATACATCTTCGCAGTCAGGCCTCCATTCAAAATTTCTCTTTCCTTTATTTATTATATCGAAGAAGGAATACACTTGTCTGTCGCTCTGGATATGTATCGACTCAGCACGACCACTTTTCTGTTCAGGCTTTGTACTTGCTTTATAGCTCTAGGCACTTGTATGTCTCGAAAATCCCGAATCTTTTCTGGGTTAGCTTCAATTCCTCGTGCATTAACAATGAAACCCAAAAACTTTCCTGACGCAATGCCAAAGGAACACATCAGAGGATTAATTTTCATTCCGTAATACCTGAGTATATCAAACATTTCCACCAAGTCTCGAATGTGGTCATTGACTGTCATGACTTTACAAGCATGTCATCCACATATACTTCCATCGTCCTACAAATTTGGTCTTTAAACATCCGATTCACCAGACGTTGATAAGTTACTCCTGCATTTTTCAATCCGAAAGGCATCACTACATAACGGTACAGTCCAATGTATGTGACAAAACTAGTGTGTTCTTGATCTGGAATGTGCATCAGGATCTAATTATATCCTGAGTATGCATCCATAAATGACAATAACTCGTGTCCCATTGTCGAGTCGACCAACTGATCAATTTTGGGTAAAGGAAAACTATCCTTTGGGGATGCTTTGTTAAGATCTGAGTAATATACGCAGGTCCTCTATTTCCCATTCGTTTTTCTCACTAGTACAGGGTTAGAGACCCATTCTAGGTAGAGGGCATCACGAACGAACCCATTGGCTTTGAGTTTTGTCCACCTCCTCTTTGAGAGAAGCGGAGCTCTCCGGGTCCATGCCCATCCTTCTTTGCTTCACCGACATGTATTTCGGGTCTATGTTCAACATATGACCCGCAATGGCGGGAGAAATCCTGCACATATCGGAATGTGTTCAAGCGAAAACATTCATATTCACTCGGAGGAAATCAGTAAGATCCTCGATCATCGAGGGGTTGAGTTGTGATCCAATTTTAAGTACCCGTGATGGGTCATCACGGCAGGCCGCAATCATTAGTTCAGCCGGTGCTGCTTCTGCCTCCTTGGGTTCCTCATCATCGTTGCTCAGATCTATGTCTCTATAGACCCGATCATGTTGCCCGAGCCAAGGCTCGGGCATTGCTTGTCAATCTTCAGTGACTTGGCTGCGGACGGAGTTGTCCGCTACCTTTCCTTTCTCACTTCGCTGGGTCTATCTTAGCTCAGCCACATAGCATGCACGACCAGCCACCTGATTGCCATGTACAACGCTAACTCCTTTATCCGTCGAAAACTTCAAGGTTAAACACCACAGGGCCAAAGCTGCCCTAAACTCTACCCTGGCCGGTCGACCCAGAAACACATTATATGGAGAATCGACATCCAAAATAACGAATGGTAGGATCCACACCCTCCTACGTTCACCTTCTCCAAGTTCAACTGGAAACTCAACAAAACCCACAGCATCAGTAGCCACACCACTAAAGCCATGAATACCGGCTTTATATGGTTTTAGATCCGTTGTCTCCATCTTCATCTGGTCATATACTTTTTTGAAGATGATGTTAACAGAAATTCCACAGTCGATCAATATTCTCCTCATAAATGCCGGCCTAATAGTGGAACATGATGACCGTCGGATCTACGGTAGGTGCCTCCACTTGATCAGCATCTCTGCTCCTGAACACTATATCATCAGTCATCATTCGCTGCTGCTTAGATGGGGTCCCATCTTCCGTGTTTGAACAACATTCGAAATCTGCATGCTTTAGGGAATTAGCATACCGCTCCATTGCTTGCCAGTTCTTGTCTGTAGGGTGAGGTCCAATAACTATCGTGTTTATGACTAGTCTGCCTACAGTCCAAGCTGGTTCCTTTGGATGGCTTGGAGCTTACCCATGATCGGGGTCTGATGTTCCTTGTCTGCCTTCCTGTGGATTCTTGACAAACCATTGTAATTTTTTTTGCCGAATCACCTTTTCTATAACATCGTGGAGGTGCCTACAATCCTCGGTATTGTGCCCGTAAGTCTCATGGAAGTGATAATACTTCCCAGTCCACTTTTGTCATCAGTGGGCTCTTTTGGGTGTGGTTTTCGATATTGAAAAGTGTTACAAGTCGATAGGTAAATATTTTCTAAAGATGCATTCAGAGGAGTGTATTCGTTGTAAGTTGGGATTTTTGGTGTCCACTTTCCTGCTCCCTTTTTCTTTACAGGATTTCTTCCTCCGGATCCTTTAGATCGCCCTGGCTTGTTCTAAACATTGACCTAGACCTTCCCAGAATTATCACCAGATTGTTTTACAATAATGTTGCTTTCACGGTCTCCTTGCCAGGTCCTGGTGCATTGTCTCGCCTCGTCTACACTTAGTTGTATCGTTTTTCCCTAGCTGAATCCATCATCAACTCATATCTCATTACATGTTGTCGAGGATCAGCTTCCCTTCGTAGGTCGGGATAGTCGGCATGTTAAACTTCCTGGGGTATTCGGCTTGTAGGATAGCATTTGTAAATGAAGTATGGCTCCAAAATACGCCCCAATCATCATTAGATAAGCCTTGATTTTCCCTCATCAGCTTTCTGACCATAGCTGATAGGTCTGGGGTTTGTATGGAAGGTGGCAAATAGGAATCTGTCCTGTGGGACCGTTCTGGTTGGTGTCTCCTCGGTTGGCGGTCTACCAAATGTGTTTCCTAGGGACCAGCTTCATTGTGACCTTGGTGAACCAGTCGTCCAGCCTCCACTCGTGCCCCGGATCCTAAGTTTCCTATTCCAACTTGAGTATGATTACTCTGGTGTAAATGAGGGGCCATGGCTCTCGGTAGGAACTGGACATCCCTGGTGGATCGTTCAGCTGCACCTGTTTGCGTTATTTTAGTTCTACGACGTCTACATCTGGGTGGTTCATCAGACAAAGCGGAGCTGTCAGACTAGGAGTAGGCTGTGGAACTTCCTCCAGCATTTTGATACCGTTGTTGAGTAATCTGAGTCATGAGGTCGGGTTCACTTGAATTTTCTCATAAGCCGTCTTCTGCTTTCCGTGAGTTCTCTCATCATCTCGTTGAACTACGTTCTGGTGACAATCTCTGTTTGGTTTAGGGTAGTAGCGGTCCCTGCACATGGACTAGCTTGTTGATTGCTAGGTCCTGCTTGTTGGACGCTAGCGGTCTTATTGACATCCGCATTGTGAGAGGCTGATTTGGTACATGGTCTTCCCACTGTAGAATTATTGGTAGAAACTCTGAGTAGAATCAATGGCCTTCTTGTGAATGAACTTGGATCTCCTTCGGGGGATTTCTTCAATCCAGTAGCGACAAAGTAGATCCTAATAACCTGAGAATGCTTCTCTCAGTGAAAGCACCAAAATTAGTCACTAACACCCTTGAGTAAGATTGCGTAGAGAGATTAATGAATACGGTAAATTAAAACGGAGGAATATCACAATAGAATGTAGTTAGAACAGTAAAAAATGAGAACACAAGAATTATAGTAGTTCAGTGTAATTGCCTACGTCCACTGTTAATGTAATCTTTATTGCTTTTGTCAAAGACTTGAATACATATACAATCCGTAAACTTCAAACTCGAACATAATTTTGAACTGAAAGAAAGCTAGTGTAAATAATAGCAAAGTATCCTCAAAGTTCTCGAAAAAAGTCCTTTCAATTGCACCCATGCCTTTGTACTTATAGACAAAGATAGGCGGGACTCCATTCGTAGGCCTAGGAATACGGTACTTCGTCCCACAGTAGGTGAATTCTATGCACCAAGCCAGGCATACCGAACGGTGATCGTCGATCAACCTCAGTCGGTCCAATGGTTGCCTCACCGTTGAGTCGAAGTAGATTGTCAAAGGACTCGAAGAAGGCGGCCTCATGACTTGAAGTATAGAAAGGATAATCGCGCCACTTTGTTGTAGATCGAAGAGATTACTAACCATCACAGTGTCCACCGACCCAGGCCTGCCGACCCACGCAGGCCGAACGACGATTGGCTGAGCGATGCGCGACTTGGCACCTATAAGACCGACCATAATCGATCGAATGACCAAGGCTGAACTATTCACACTGAGCCACTAGGACCAACTCCATCTTGACCGAGCCTCTCTGTCGAAACATCAAGGTCGAACGGTACATACCAAACTACCCTAACCGGATGGCACAACGTCTCCCTTAGCCGAGCAATACTCACTGAATTCCAAGCAACACCAACCCCTTGCCGGGCGACACACGCCAACCTTCCTCCACTAAACTGCGTATATAGGACAATCCTTCACAGAAGCCTAACCATGTATATAGGCCAGGCCATGCTTTTTTGCTGTAGGACATGCATACAAGTCGGGCCACGTATATAGGTCGAGCCGCATTTTCATGCCGAACGACATATACATATGCTGAACCTCTCAATTTGAGTCAACCTTTTACATTTTCCAACCTTCCTCCAGCTCGAGTATCATTTTGATTCAATCAAAACCTCTAATATTTGCATCTAGTAGCCAGACCAAGCAACCCGGTAATAATAACCTGTAAATTGTTGTGATTTATTGGCTGGTTTGGACGTTGATTGTGATAGATGTCTATTTGTTGACATTTGGATGATTGGATGTTTATTTATTTTTATATATCCTTGTTATCACTTTGTATATTAAGTGACATCATATAAGTTGTTGTTTGAATTATTTTAAATAAATTAACAAATAGGTTAAAATGATATACACCTATGAAACTTTGATTTGGATTTAAATGATACATATCCATCCTTGAAATTAAAAATTGAAATAACTATTCACTTGGCCATAGGATAGAAAATTATATACGGACACCGGATTGGTTAAATTAAATGATTTTAAAATATTGAATTTGGATTTTGGTCAAGCAATTTTGTTTTAAAGAAAATAAATTATGGATTTATATGAATTGAATTATTTCTAATTCAAGCTTTGAAATGTTGGAACCAAAATTGGTTAAAAGATATTGTTTTAACAAATTAAAATTGTAATGTGATGTTATAATCGATATATGACTTTAATTTTGAAAATTGATTATCTTTAAGTTTGAACCTTAAATTGAACAATGAAGTTTAAATTTATTTAAGGGGTTGAATTAGTAAATTGAAATTGGACTTTAAATCGATATGGATTGAAATGGTTTAAAATAAGAATTGAACTAGAATTTTAAATCAATAAACTGAATTGTTGAGTCTAATTTGAAGTTAAGGAATGAATGTTTCGAAGATTGAAGTTAATTTGAATTGAAATTGAAATCTAGTTGATTTGAAACTAAATTGAAATTGAGCTAATTGAATTGAAAGATTGGAAACCGAGTTTTGTAGATTTGAAATTTGGACATGCGTCCAGATTTGTTGAAATGGAAGGAAACAGTTTGATTGTATACTATTTTAAATAAATAATTTTAATATAAACTGTTTAAAATATATCAATTATTTAGATTTTTCAAACTATTTTACTATGTAAACCACTTTTAATACTCGAACCATTTTATATCAAACTATTTTAAATCTTTAAACTATTTAAAACCATTCAAACTATTTTCTGGAAAATTCAAGCTGTGCAAAGTTGGAATATTTATATTTGAATCGTTGATTTAAATGCGAATGCGGTCAAATGAGGTTATAACCTAAGTTGGAATTTGGAATGGTATTTTCAAGTGAAAATGACATGTTTTGAGTGAGTATGGTATTTTGAAATGAAGTGATATTTTTGAATTGAATATGATATTTGATACATAATATGAATCTTATTCGAAATGTAAAACAATCAACCGGTATGAAAAATGACGTTTGGTTATTAAAGAGACCTTTGCCTCTTATTGGCATACTCATTGTAAATATTGGAACCACTGTAATAGCTATGTATGTAGTGGATGTTATCCATAATGAAGTGGTTGAATTGGAGGCGTTTGCTGGATTTGAAGAAAGAGAAGGATGATGGATGACCCCGTCACTTATGTTAATTTGAACTGACTAAAACAGGAGGCATACCTAACAAATAAGGCTAGCTACCGACATATGTTCTTCGTATTACTATTTATTTTGACTTGATTAGTGCACCTTGATTTGATTATGGGATGGATGTTCACGGTTGGCCGTTAGGGATTACCACTATTCAGGAAATGCAAAACGGTAGTATCCTACCTTAGGCATCGCCTCATGTGCATTGTCATGATTTTATCCTTATTTGCACCCACTACGATTTTGTTAGTATGGTACCTATAAGGGACTTACTAGCTACCGACGTTACTGCTTGTGTTACGGGACCTGCATAGACTACCTGCTTAGAAATGTGTTAATGGCATCAATGTAAAGCCTTAACGCTATTTTAAAACTTTACGTTACTAATAGACTCTACATATATAGCGTGTTTTACTACATATAGACAGTTTAACGGATACTTAGGAGATGGAAAATCTCGTAACATCTCTTCAGTTATTGAACTCATGTTGCACACTTGATAGGGGATGAAAATTCTCGTAAACATCTCTGAGCCATTACACTCATATTTACTTGTTATTGATTAACATACGTAAGAACTTTTAGTTTCGACTCGAGTGTTTTGTCTTTTCATCATGCTCGGTTCAGCTTGTATTTCAGTGTTGAAGAGATTATTCCCTATAGATGAAGATGGGGTTTGCTAGATCGTAATTACTATTATTATTCCGCTGCATTCTTTTGGTATGTTTGTTGATTGTACTCAGATTATGTTGTAAAAAAATTGTAATCAAACGTATATTGTAAAATAACTTTATGAACGCTTATTTGATTGTTATATTCTATCATTCCGCTGCGAGATTCTGTGTTTTGGTTTCCTTCTTTTCTATCCTCCTTTTTGAATGGTTTGAGTTGGACATGTGTGGTTTATTGTCGACTTGAATCGTCCAAAAAGGTGGGTCATCACATAAAGAATAAATGAGACACATAAAGGGTTATTGCAGGAGTAAATGGTTAAGTGATACTAGATTAAAGAGGAACCCATTAGGAAATCTGGAGGTGTCTACATATGGAGTGCAGTATTCTATATTTATGCGTAAAAGCTATCTAAACCAGGAAGAGGGTTGGGTCTGTGCAAGGTGTGCAGAAGTGAAGAAAATCTGCTTAAGGAAGCATTTAATTAAAGACATAAAAAAAATTACGGTAATAGTTTAAAGTGTTTTCCTCATGATGTTTAAATAGTGAGAGGAAAACCTAATCCATGCAGTGCAGGTTGGACTCATTATTTATTTGCTTTTTTAGGACGGTATTATTCATACCAAAATTTATATCTTATCTATGTTTTTATTATTGTTTTTCCCATAAACTCATGGATACTCATTTGAGTAGGCTGAATTTATGGACTTAGACAATTATGGAATAATGGCAGAAATACGAGGACTAAAGACACAGAAAAAAGGCTCTTTAGCTAATAAGATTTTATTTCCACTATATGATGGAGTGCAGGCCGCATCTTCATATGTGGACCAACTCTTTAAGATGTTATTTTCTATTATATTTGGGTCTGCTTGGGCATGTGACATGGGAATTTTTGATTGAGGTAATTGTAATGAAAACAAAAAAGAATCTACTGTGGAAAAAATAATGTTAGCTTGCTCTGTTTACATCTCTGTGTTTTCATATTATACTGATCTAACTTTAGTTGTCGAAAGACAATTCTAGTGATGACTACAGCATTATTGATGTTCCTCTTCGAGTTTTGTGTGGAGGATCTTGGAGTTTAGGTATCAGAGCATAGGTCTAGGGAAACTTAAGTAAAACAAAGCTAATAAAGGTTAAGAGCAGCAACTAAGATAGAATTAAGTGCACCGCGGTGGTGATGCGCTAATTTATGTAAGCGTGTATGTGTGTATCATACTCGTATGTTGCTATATATATATATGCATATATAGGGAAATATATTTATTATTTTATTGTGTTTTTGCTTCCTATCTTTCCAGTTCTAATGAAGACTTGCTTGACATAAGAAGTAAATGGATTTTAGAAGTGGATGGTTACAGTAGGAAGGGTAAATGTTAATTAGAGAGACTGAAAATAGGTAGGCTAATGTAGGGAATTAGGAAAGAGAGGAAAGAATTCCTAAGGCAGGAGGGATGGAAGCTGCACCTCCTGCTAATGAAGTAGGTATGGATGTGAATGTCTTATTTAGATAGTTCATCGCCCGAACGACACGGGACGTTGCACCGGAGGCAGAGCAGCCGAGGGTTGGGGTGGTAAGGGAAGATTTTCCAAGGATGAGTAATGACAACATAATTTTGGAGAAAAGGTGTTTGCATGGAAAGAGCCTGCAGTAGAAGCGCTGAATTGGCTGAGAAGCTATGAGCATATATTTGATGACTTAGGATGGAATGATGCAGACAAGAGAAGACTAGCATCAAGGCGGTAATAGGAAGATGCAATAGATTAGTGAGGGGCACCGAAGGGGAAAGGAGGAGAGGTAGCCATTGCATTGGCTAAGGTTCAGTTCATATTAGAGTCTCAGCAGAATGTGCTATTAAAGGATTTCATTGACTTGAGGAAGGTGACCTTATAGTGGAAGGGTACATCTAAAAGTTGTATGCATTGGCTAAGTATGGAAGGGAGATTATCAACAGTCCAATGAAGAAGACCAAGAAGTTTATCAAAGGCTTGAAGCAAGGTCTACATCATATAGTGATGGTTCATATAGAGTCCACTTTTGAACTTTTTGTTGACATGTCTAGAAGGTATGATGGGAGGTGCCAGGAGCGGAGAAGAGTAGAGGTAAGACCCAAAGTGAAGTAGTAGAAGAAGTTTACTCTGTACACCAAAGGAAAAAAAGGAGCACCGAAGGGGAAAGGAGGAGAGGTAGCCATTGCAGAAGTAGTCTGCTATAACTGCGGATAGAAGGGATATTATGCTTCAGAGTGCCCAATATGTATGAATACTGCAAGAATGAAGTGCTTCAAGTTTGATAAGATGGGAAATCTAAAGAAGGACTGTCCAGAGCTTAAAGCGTAAGTGTATGCTTTGGAGGGACCCAAGGAAAGACCGTATGTATAAGACAAAGACAAAGGGAAAGTCATAGAAGGTATGACTTTGACTTCTAGTATTTCGGTTAGTGATTTGATGCTAGATCAACACTATATTTCTATGTAACAAGTCCTATGAATAATTAGAGAAATATTACTAAAAGTTCCATATCAGATGGTATTATAACTCCATTTATTAAAATTCCTCATCACATAGAAATTACAGTTAAATAGATAATTTATAAAATATCTACATTTTTAAATATCAAATAATAATTATTTAAATTAATGATCAAGTAAAATTCTTTAACATCATATCTGGATATCATTATATTATCCCGTTTTATTATGAAAACTCATTGTATTATGTATTAAACTCAATTAAATTATAAGGTTATTATTTTATAATTTATATTCATATAAATTATGATTTATTTTTATTTTATTTTTTTTAATTTTAATTTTTTTAAATAGTGTACAGTAAAATGTGCCATCGATCGACTGGTTAAGTGACCGATATTGCGAAATTTTGAGCCTATGTCAATTGATTTCTGGCTTCCTCTTCCTTTGGCTTTGCCAACTCTTTCTACAATTCGTTGTACACACTTGCATATCCAAACAATGATTCAACCATATCCATATTCATCAATTACCCAATATATTCAAAACAAGATGAGAGAAGGAGAAATTAATACAGTGAATGGGTTGTTACTATTGCATAACACTGAATCACCATTCTAGATATCTTGATTTCATAATTTGATTTCAATATAGACACAAAAAAGTGAGTGAAATTACTCTCCTTGAATTATAGAAGACGAATACTTCTTCTATAACTCTTTTCTTACTTGCTTGCTCTTCATTGGTTTTATTATCAGATACCCTTCTTCTAAATTAATGATCATTGCTGAAATTTCAAATTGCTATTTGGTGTAGTGGGATGTCAAGAAGCACATATTTGAATTTGAAGGTTTTTAAAGGTGAACGTATATGGTTATATTTATAAGTGGACATGAAACCTCCAGTGAAAGAAAAGTGTGGAGTATCATTTCATGAAATAAGAATTTGGGTATTGGGCTTAAAATACTTGGCTTTGTTTTATTACTAATTGTATTTCTTTTTTTTTTCACGTAAGCAATTTACATCATCATATTTCGGCACTATACTTATCCAATAACATCATATTGTGTTTTTCTTACTATCCTAAATATTATTACAATTTATAAAATTGGGATACGAATTCCTTGGTTATTATAGATTAAAATCTTTATATAGTCGAAAAATTATAAAATTATTTATATCAATTATTATTTATTATAAAAATCTAATTTATCATTTTGTTTCAAATTATTAATTTATACTTTAAATTTTAAAGCTATTAAATAAATTACCAAATCAATATTTATCAATAAAATTATTTTCATTTAATTTCTATATTATTCTCATAATTTCACATTTATTATAATAAATCACATTTAGTTAAGTGATCTTTATTATTAGTTGATTTCTTCTCGACAACTGGTTGTTTTAACTGATATGATTATGAGGATGCAAATCTATTGCTCGTTTGCAACTTATGATGAAACTAAAGAGTGAAGTACTATAGCAATCATGTCCACACTGAGTTAAATTCTAGTGTGAGGTCTACTTTTGAAGGAGCAGGTGAACAACTCCAAAGCTGTATGGAAGAAGACAAGCCCCATATTAGACAAAGCATATGGTATCGAGATGATCCTTGAAGTGTGGATAAGCTAGAAGATATTGAAGAAGTTGTATCTAATAAGTGGCATTATGGCACCAAGCCAATATGATCAGTACCAATATGATTTTATGTATATAAAGACTTCGTCTTCCTTCCTAACTTGCTGGATCTGATGTTTGACCTTGATTTCATGATATGGTAACTTTTCTGGGTGATTCTGTTATAAATAGAAGCTATATAGCTACTGGAAACAGACTTTACAAACTTTTTGGCCTTTATCTTTCTCATAATCTACCCACTACACAAAATTGTCCCTTTTCAGTTTACTTTTGCTATTATAGTCCTAAAACCAAATTACAAAGCTCTTGCACTTATGACAATCAACCTCTAATAAGACTAAAGTGAATGCAGGCTACAAATTTTGCTGAACCGCTATAGAATCCTTCATTTTTTTTTACTGTTTTCTGCAGTTTTAGGTAGATCTATTTTGTTTCTAGTATATTTGGGGTATAGTGCCAATTTTTGGTTCAACATTTTTGGTGCTTTCATTGAGAATTGAGCTTCTCAAGAGAAGATCTAGCTCAGTATTATGGATTAGAGCATCCAGAAATTGGATCTAGAACTTTTTTGTTCTAGATCTGAAGTAATGGCCTTTAGGAGATCTAGAAGACACAGAGCTATGGTAGGTGGAGAAGATGAAGCTTCTTGCATAATGAGGAGACTAACCAATCATTAACCGCTTTTCCATGAGCATCTGTGCCATTGGAGATGGTGAAAATGATTGAATTTGACCAAATGATAGCTGAATTGAACCAGAAGATGGTTGACAATTAGAATGCGCTCCCTGATAGAATGGATGAGAATACTGCCTTGTTGACCCAGCAATCCCAAAGGCATAGTAAAAGATGTAGAGATGCGTTATCCTTAAGTTTTGGAGAAGAAAATTCACCTTCATCTGATTAAAACTAAGGGGATAGGAAGCAAAAGATGAAGAAGATGACATTTGGGGCAATGAAAAAGACCATAGGATGAAGTGGCCAAGTGTTGGCCACAATTGGAGTGATGGTACTAATCAAAATTAAATCCATACCAATCAATTTTACTACAATTGGCCACAGTTGGGTAGAACATTAGAACGCAAAATGTTAGTGCTCAAATGACCACCATGGAAATTTCTAGATGTCATGAAAGATCTGGATGAGTAGCTCTCTTGGAGACAGGAGAGCCTAGATGTCATCAAGTGTACCGAGATGATTTGCGAAGTCAAACTCCTTGGACTGCTCCTGCTAGCCATTTTTTGGATCACCTAGCCAATGATGAATATATCGCTTATGTGGTGAAGCGACTGGTGAATGAAAATCAATGGAGAAAGGATGAAGAGTAAGGTTCTACACCTAGTAGAACCCCATTTTAGAAAACTACGAGAAGAGTATCACACAAAGTTTGTAATGCCTATGATGCCGTCTTATAATGGAACAATGGATCCTAGGCAGCATATGCTAAAGAATTAGGGACACATGGATAATACAAGAGCGACTGGCGCAGTAAGATGTAGGTATTTTCCCATCTGTTTAGATAGAGTGGCTTCATGTGGTTTTCCTCGGCTTGTGCAAAGGTCCATATCCATGTCTGATGAGCTAGTGAAGAATTTTATGGAGTAGTTCAGGCTCCACACCACCTCACCAAAAGATGTGATGTACTTGTCGAATACCACTTAAGGTTACAGAGAGACCTTAAAGGGATTCTTAAGTGATTGAGTGCTATCGTAATGGAATTTAATGACTCAAAAGAGGATATAGCGCTAGTCGCATTGGTCAGAGGGATACTTCTAAACATGGACTTTGGTGAATGGTTGAAGATGAAACAACCACCTACTATGGAGTTTATATCGAAAGGCCAACCAATATCTACGCTTGGAAGAGGCAAATGTGATTGTCGCAAAGGTTGGTAATAAGTCACCGAAAGAGGTTGTGTAGATTAACATAACCATTAAACAAATTGGTGAGAGAGCCGGTATGTTGCAATAAATGCGAAAAATAAAAATAACGATAAAATAGAAATCATGATACAGGTAGTAGAAGAAATGTTGCCAAAAAATGCCTAAGACATTTGAGACCAAAGGAGTACACTCCTTAAATGTTACTATGGAGAATATATACCTTGCTACACAGGGAATGCAAAGGTTTAACAAGCCATCTTCGAAAGAGGCAACGGAAGCTGAATGATGCTCTGGAAATTATTGCAAATTCCATGACACTCATGGACACAATACCAATTAATGTTGTCACTTTAGAGACGTGATTGAAGTATTGATATGAAAGAACAAGAGCAGTATGCAGGAGATCTGTAGGATGGCATAAAGGATACAAGATATTAGGGGCAGAACGCCCAGAGGGATCGACCTAGGTCCAGTAGAGAAGTGCCTGGGCAGTCAGATAGTAGAATTGTTTTTACTACGATAACTAGAGGACCTCATCCATTGGAGAAGACTAGAACGAGATGGAATGCTATGTAACTTCATTGAAGCATATGTTGAATTCTGGTCAAAGACGGAGCTATAACAAAACAATTAAGGTCAATGAAGGATTATATTATGTTTCGTGATAGGGATTCTGACGGGATCGAAGCATCGACACTCGATCCCATGGTAATTGCGGTCATTTTTATCCGGCTATTGTGTGTCGAGGGTTGATTGGTAATGGGTGCTCGATTAACATTCTATTCAAAAGTATTATTGATTAAATGAAAATTGGTGTGAAGGACATCAAGCCAAGTAAATCTAAGATTCAAGGATTTATTGGAGAGCCAAAGGAGCTTATTGGAACTATTAACCTATAGGTAGAATTAGGTGAAGGATACCGCAATATTGTGTGGATACAAATATTTTTCATTGTTGATGAGTTTTCGGCTTAAAATGCCTTTATGGGCCTATCGAACCTTGTTATTTTTAGAATTGCACTGGATATTTATGCTCGATGATGAAGTTTCCAAAGATAAATAGAGTTGGTGCTATTCAATTTGACTAAGGTGCAGGTCACGAATGTTATGTCGTTAAGCTTAGAAGGGCGAAGCGATAACAAAAAGGGAAGGATGCATAGAAAGCTCTCTGCGTCAAGGCTATAGATGAATAGAAATCACCGCCCAAGCCCTAAGTTGGGATCCGTAGAAAATTCTTCAAGTCTATGGTCTTGGAAAGGGACAGAGGATGAGCTGGCAGTGCCGATAGAGTAAACAATCAATATCACGATCAATATGATGATCTTACATGGGTCCTTTAGATCGGATCTCGACTTAGCGCCTACTTGAGAAAGGTTGGTTGGTTTTCTTAAGGAAAATTTGGATGTTTTTTCCTAGACACATTCAAACATGAGTATAATATCATTGGAGATAGCATTCCACGATTGAATGTAAACACAAAGTTCCCTACTATTAAGCAAAAGAAATGCATTTTGGGTCAGGAATGATCCACTGCATTGAAAGAAAAAGTCGATAAGCTCAAGGCAAATGGCTTTATTCATGATGCCTTGTACCCTGAATGCGTATCAAATCATGTGCTGGTCAAGAAGCCAGATGGAAAATTTCGAACATGCATTAATTAATTGGACTTGAATGAAGCATGCCCAAAGGACAATTTCCTACTACCGAAGATCGACCAGCTTGTGGACTTGATGGCCAAACACAAACTGTTACCCTTTGTGGATGCACATTTTGGCTGCAACCAAATAACAATGCATGTTCCAGATCAAGAGCATATGAGTTTCATCGCTAATTTGGGACTATATTGCAATTGCGTTACGCCGTTCGGTTTGAAGAATGCTAGAGCTACCTTCAAGCGCTTGGTAAATAGAATTCTTAGAAATCAAATCTGACGTACTATGGAAATGTATGTGGACAATATGCTTGTAAAGTCATAACTATTATTGAAGCAGGTAGATGATCTTTCTGAAATTTTGATGTGTTGTGGAGGTACGGAATGAAGCTGAATCAATTAAAAGTTCCTTCTGAGTTGATAGGGAATATTCCTAGATTTTATTGTGAATTTAAGAGTCATTGAAGCTTATCTAAACTAGACCAACTCTTTGAAGAATGTAACTGCGCAAGTATAAGGAGGGAAATGTAGAGCTTGAATGGGAAAGTCACTATATTGAGTCGATTCATCTCAAAGGCAGTCGATAAGTGTATTCTTCGATGTCCTTAGAAAGTAAAAGGGAAAGTTTATATGGAAAAAGGAATGCCTGAATGCTTTCTAGGAATTTCTCAAGCACATGGATAGACCCACATTCCTATCAAAGTCTTTGGAAGGTGAAGAAATGTTTATATATTCAGTAGTGCCTACTCACACAATGAGCGCAGCCTTGGCATATGAGGAGACGAAGATAAGTGGTTTACCAGAGCCGAAAAGAACTACTCAAGGTTGGAAAAACTAGAAAAACACTTGTTGATGATCTCAATGAAACAAAACCACAATTCCAAGCTCATCCAATAAAGGTTCTAACTAATCAACCACTGAGATAAGTATTCCATCAACCTAAGACGTCGGGAAGACTATTGAAATGGAACATTAAAATAGTATGATATCACATACCATCATAGCAAGGGGACACGGGGATGAGCCTTGGCTGATTTCATCGTTAAATTCACTGTTCAGGATGAAGAAGAGGGAGATGATATGGTTCGAGTTTCGCTATAGAAGTTATAAATAGAGTGAGCTTCCAACGAACGTCGTTCTAAGGTAGGGTTAGTTTAGTTAACCCCAAAAGGATGAGTGATTTGCTATGCATTGAAGCTAGAGTTCCAAGCAATGAACAATCAAATTGAGTATGAAGCGTTGATAGATGGACTCAAGATGGCGAAGGAACTGGGAGTCAGGACATAGCATGTATTCAGCAACTCTCTATTGGTGGACTGCCAAGTAAAAGTGGATTTTCTAGCTAAAGGAGCCAAACTTTTCCCTTAGCTTACAAAGATGCTAGAACTATTGAATGATATTGAACACTACATAGTAATGCATATTACCAAAGAAGAGAACAAAAAAATTTGGTTCGCTGGCTAAGCTAGCTAACTCAAGTGATGCACAACTGATGTGATTATTTTCGGCAAAAGTTTCATCAGCTCCAAGTATCGACCAGATGGATGTCGACCGAATCTTGGAGACCAAAGATGAAAGGGAGTCATGGATAACCCCAAACAAAGACCATCTGCTGAAGAGAACCCTCCCAAATAGACAAAATGAATGATAGAAACTCCTTTATTAAATACCACAATTTATAATGCAAGAAGGAGTGCTATACAGAAGAGGCTTCTCTACAACCTTATGGCGGTGTGTTATCAAGGATGAGGCTAAGAAAATCCTGATGGAAGTACATGAAAGAAGCTATGGTGATTACACCGGCTTTGATCTGTTGAGTGAGAGGCCTTCTACATTGGACTGCTGGAACACTATGGATAACTTTCGTCTTTATTCAACTAGTCAGTCTCATGGTTAGGTAGGATTATATAATTTCTTGATCAAAACACATTCCACTCAATAAAGAAACAAGTAAATGTTGACCTATTCATTCCACGAGGATGAACATGGGGTATATATTACCAAAGAAAATTCTTCATTATGGATACTTCTCACCGACAATTAACCGAAATGTTGTTGATTACACCAGATGGCGTGATAGGTACTAAATGTTTGAGGAGATTTCAAGAATCCCATCTATTAAGCTTATTTAAATGGTTAGCCCGTTTTCATTTGCAATTTGGGGAATTAATGTAATCTGTGTGCTAGAGATGTCGAAACTCATACCAAAGTACACCATTGTAGCTATGGACAACTTCAAAAAGTGGGCTAAAGCAGAACTGCTAACCATGATCATGATTAAGAAACTGATCAATTTTATAGTCAATAACATTAATGTAGGTTTGTATTTCCATAGAAAATTATAACCAATATCGGAACTCAATTCAAAGTACCAAGTTTAAAGACTTCTATCACTAATACAAAATTAAGAAGAGCTTTATGGCGATAAAACACCTGCAATCGAATGGACAGGTGGAGATGATGAATAAAATCATCAAATCCATCTTCAAGAAATGACTAACAAAAGGCAAGGGAAATTGGTTTGATGAATTACCCTAGCACTATACGCATGCTCAAAGATCCATAAATCCACGATCGGACACACTCTATTCGCTTTTGCCTACAAAGTCGAGTCCATGAGTCTGATAGAGCTCGAAATTCCTTTCCACTTATGAAAACACTATGATTCCAAGGTGAATGAAGTACTCTTGCATGAGTAGCATGAGACTTCAATACCAAAGTTAGAAACCGTACCCTTGACTTAGGGGACCTTGTTTCGAAATTATTTCTCATTGGTATGGTAGCTCTTGATCTGAATTATAAAGGTCCCTACATGATTGAACAAAAGCTTGGAGATCGAAATTTCAAGCGAGCAACTGTTGATGGGATAACAATTCCATGAGGGTGGAATAACAAGCACTTGTAACGCTATTCTATTAGATGTATCTGTTTTATTTTCTGCAAATAAGCCATCCTAGCCAACTAGGGTCAATGCAATAAGGCAGGACTTTCCATTTTTTGTTTATGAATAAAGACAACAGTAAAGAACATTGTAAGTGTGTTCTTACATGCAAAACCTTATACTGCGAGATTAGTAGTGCAATTAGGTACCCAGAGATAGGTACCGACTAACTCCTTTTATCAATGATCTAATCAAGGGACAATAATCACATTAGGGTCAGTTGAAGGATTTTCCTTTGTCCCTCTAATCTTTAATAATGACTGGAGACGGCCAAAGTCAATGAATGATCCATATAGTCAGGCAACCGAAGCACCGGTTCCTAGGGATAGGAACTGATGTGCAATTGAAACTATCACGACCCGCTTATAGCCTAATAATACATGCTCGAATAAGGATAAGCGATGACGGTAATGAATATTCTCGGGCAATACTTGAAGACATGTGAGATCAAGAGATAGTGCCCAAAGATAGGCACCCGAGATGCCAGTTCCCAGACCAAAAAAAATCTATGTATAATTGAGGCTTTCATGACTACATTTATGGCTCGGTAGGACATGCCTGGATGAGGATTAACGACCATGGTTGAGGTGTTACTTCGATCGATGCCTAGGTTAGGTGAGGTCGAACGTCGATGCTTAGAGATAAGCATCTAAAACATCAATCCCCGGAGATAGGGATCGATTATTAATTGAACAATCTATCACTGTATGGGTCGGTAAGACATGCCTAATTTATGGTGAGTGACAAACGTCAATGATTGAATTCGATCAACGCCTAGTGATATGGAGATTAAAATATAGTATCCAGAGATAGAAACTCAAAATGTTGTTTCCTTGAGATAGGAAACAATAATGATTTGAATGTTTGTTTGACTATAACCTTATTTACCGCCAGACGGAACTCAATCGAAAATAAACAAGGTCGACCACGGAGTTGGCCACATGGAAACAAATTTTCTTTATCCAAAATAGAAATAATTTGTATTGATCAACGAAACTATGTAATGAAGAATGATCGATCAATCACATAAATTTAATTATATCAACAGAGCTATAGTAAGTAATAACATAGCACTAACATAGGCAGGTATAACATAAATGATTAGATACCACATATAATTATACTATATATGTGGGAAATGGCATACAGATAGACAATACAGATGTAGACATGTAAATATGGCAAGATTGTATAGAAAATAGTCTTTTGTTTACATTCACTTTTTACATACAAGAATTGCAAGGCTGCTTCCGCACAGAGTCAGCCTACATGAAAAGAAAAGAAAATTACATCAAAAAGCAATGAAGTTGCTTTTACAAAACTCCAACTGGAAGCTTACTTCTTCTTGCCTCATTACTGCTACCCTTGAGATTGTCCTTCCCGTGGCGCTTCTTTGAATCCTTCTGATCCTTAGATTTCCCTTTTTCTATAATGCTACCTTAGAATGTGCAGTCATTTTCATAGTGGTTGCGACGATAGGGTCCTCAGGCTTATAAATGGTAAGGTCACAAGATATTGAAGAACCACCAGTACAACAACCTTTCAAAGGCTTGAATTCAATAGAGGAAGCTTAGTAACGTGGTTTTATGAATACCCTCACCTCTATACCCATACCATCCAAGAGTACTATAAAGTAATACAATCGGATGAAATGAAGAATGAGATGGTTTAGGGCATATATACAAATATTCCCATGAACTATCACCGATACATCTCTTATATCATATAGTACTTACCATAAATCTACATGGTCTTAGTACAAAGCAGAAAACAAGTGTGCTATCAGGATTGAACAAATACATAATCGTAAAACAATATCAGAGTACACAGAGTCACATTACAGCAGATAAACTACAACGCATACATACTAAATAGTCCTGGGCTATAAAATGATAGTCTCTAGACATACAATACATCATCAAATACAACTATTAATAGATACATCATTGAGGCTACAAAATATATAAGGTATGTATCATCCTATATTTACTACTAGCCTCCCTAAAAAGACCATCAAGCTCTAACATAACTAGGTACCTCCACCAGAATAATTAATCCTTTCATTAATTAAAATTACTTTGTAAATACTTGTGTCAAAATACTCTAATAGAGATATACATATGCATACTACTCATTCACTATTCATTTATATTCTTTCAATGCTGGGAAAAATATCCATATATTTATCTCATCAACATAAGCATATTGACAAAACACTACACTTTCATACTCAGAAAATATATCCACATACTTATCTCATTGTTATAAGTATATTCACAAAACACTACACTTTCAACATTTAGAAAATGTATCCACAGATTTATCTCAATGGTATAAGCATATTGCAAAACGTTAAGAAAGATTTCATATTTCAAAAGCATACTTAATAGGTCAAAAAAATCACTTAAAAACATTGTTTAAAATAAACCCAAACAACTTTCCTCTTTAGTGTAAGTAAATAAATTATATGGAAATTAGACCACATATATTTACCACCCTTTTCGATTTTAAACTTGTGCTATCTCTCGATTAACAATGTAGTCGGACAAGTTAGCATACTATCCTTACCTCGTTGTACATTCTTAAATTCTCATAGATAGAGACAAGTTTTCCTACCTCAAAATTTGGTGTTAAGTATGAAAAGAATACTTTCCATACCACCATAAATTAAAATAAACATTTACAGAAATCAAATATCATTCCTTCTATAAATCGTTTTTATATTTACAAAACTCCTTTTATAAATCTCCTTTCTATTTATAAAACTTCTTTTATAAATATTCTGATTTTAAGCTCATATACTTATCACCAATCTTTGATTTTCTGAAAATTTTCCAAAAAATGAACATTCCATATATCACTCTAAATTCGTAAATGTGTTTTATTATTTCAATTTACCAAAATGATATCATTTCACTTCGATAAAATATAATTTATAAATCTATTCTTATATTAAAAAATCATTTACAATCTATATTTCTGTTCAACGTTTAATATAAAGAATTTTAAAAATATTTAACACAAAATATTTCTATCCTCTTTTAAAATAGAATCACTTTATTATAAAAAATAAAACCCCGTTTTCTTTTCTTTGTAATAAACGTTCATTATTATATTAACTTTTCTGTAAAATAAAAACTTCTCGAAATACTTTTAAAACTTTTCCAAATAAATTAGAAGAGACTAACAAAAAGATTGGTGTAAAGTAGAGAAGTTTAAAAACCATTTCTAAACAAAATGCCATGGAAAATTCCAAAAGTAATATTTAAAATCATTCTCCAAATCAAAAACATTTTCGAGTCAAAAACAACAAATCATAGTATTTCCAAAGTACTATAATAAGGCCTAGAGCTACTATAACACTTAGCTAGTGCTTTCATTTATTATCACTAAAAGAGTTCAACTTTTGCGACACATCAGAGTCACATCCAACAAGGCCAAACTATCAAGCTTTTGACATTCAACAATTTATACAATGAGTATATAATGAAATTAAAATCAACAACGGTGAGAAACCCTTTAGTTTCTCTACAAATATCCCTATGTTCCCTATATCCCATTTCATACGCCATTTGCTTTCCTAAGCAGGAATTCAATCAAACCAAACAAAGAAGTCATTCAGGCATACAAATAATAATTTATATCAAACATATATCATATAGTGTTAATCCAAAGGTGAGTAAACTCACAAAAATTTCAGCTAATGCTTAAGCATTTTTGCTCGATCTAAAATCGAATGGCATTCGACTTTACCTCAAAATCTTACTTGCTCCAAACTTAACGAAATCAGCTTCAGTGCGTAGATAACACTCCTACGAGAACAATGCAAATGACCTCATGCAAGAGTTACGGATTTTATAAGACTTTGAATTATAAAATAAAAATTAACTAAATTAACTTAACTAATTGCCTCCATTATCACCAAATCCTTTCTTACTCAACCCAGGACATGCACTGTGCATACGGATGCACCCATAGCCGATCATCCTCTCTCCTCTTTTCTCCTTCAAACCTTAACGAAATGATGCATTGCCACCTCCATTCAACTTCACTTCGCAGGAGCTTCTCCCCAATCCAAAATCATGCAACTCGATCACCTATAGCCAAATGCGACTGTTGTTGTCCACGTGACTGTAGCACTTGTCGCAATCAACAACAATTGATCGAACCTCTAAGCGACGATGCCTGCAAGTGCGTCTTGCTAAGATAAATTCATCCACTCCCTCCACTTTTCCTAACTCTCTCTCCATCACCTACAAATGCAAAACCAAGCACCATGGCCAAACCATCGACCACCCCCAAAAACACGACTGCATGCGACAAAAATGGTATGGATTCCAAGTCTAAACGAACCCAACGCATCCAAATTGACGAATTTCATTGACCACGGCTCCAGGAACAATTAAATTTAAATAGTGGCTACTGGTTTTGTTGGCTACAGGAAATGAAAATAAAGAAGAAAGGGTGAATGGAAGTGATGGAGAGGAAACAAGGGTTTTGGTGGGTTATTTATAATAAAAGAATATTATCGTCACATTCTCAATTAAAATCGCTTTACGTTTCGAGCTCGCACGATGCCACGGTATGTCCGACTGTCGTAAAACTCGATGGTGCACATTAACCCATTATTCTGATTTTGATGGCACTAGTTTCGTCAAAATCGAGACAGTGTTTGGAATGAAAATTTCATATGTTTCAATCCTATTTATCAAAAATTATTTTCGGTCTCATTATCGATATTTATTTAAGCTATTTATTTTTGTAAATATTTTTCTATGACAAGCTCATCATTATTCATTAATAATTAAAAGGAGTTATTAAGGTTATAAAATTGATTATTTAAATATTTTAAATTAATTAAAATTCTAGGTTGTCACATCCTTCAACGCTTAAAAGAATTTCGACCCCAAAATTCCCAAAGGAATAAAATATCTTCTAACACTTAGGTTTTTAAAGCCCCTCAAGTTCAAAAAATTTGACAGTACCTCCTTTACATGGCTAGGTCTGAGAAAAAATCACAACATCAATACAAGCCAATATCTAGGTCCTCCTATATTCAGGGACATCATAAAACAATATATTAGTATGATATACCTTATAGTATGTGTATGTCACATAGAAAACAACCCGTTAAGCATAGACACATACCATGTTTGGAGTAATCAAACTCTACCCATGAAACCAAAAGAAACTAGCAAGCCTTTGCTTCTATGTACCTGTATCTCAATTAAATAAACTAAAAGAAAGTTAAACGTGAAAATTTTAAATAAATAATTGTAACGACCCATAAATTTTTAATAATTAAAATTGATAAATTGATAAATTTTGGTAATTTAATATGAAGAAAAATAAACTTCGTAATAAAATAAGGAAGGAATGTTAAAGTAGAAATGCATATTTTATTCATAAGGTAATATAAAAGAATGAAACTTATATAAATAAATTTATTTGAGGATTCAATCATAATAAATGTACACATTTAACAAATTCAATATAATTAAGAACAACTGCTAATACAAAGGAAAGAAATTAATTAAATCCATCAGGACACTGCTTGATTTCTTGCCCTTTTCTACATGGCCTCTTTATTTCTTGCTTTATCCACACAAACTCTTTTCCTAGCCGTGCATTTCTCAATTGTAAATCATGTACAAGAAGATTTATTTCTCATTTCAAAACTTCTCATTTTCATTTGCATTTAAGAATAAAACATATATACGTTTCTTTCTCCTTAACTTATGCCTTTTCTGTTTCTTAGCATTTACTCTCACTTTGCTTGCCATCCAAACCATCTATGTATCAACCCAAAATTTTTAATAATTATTTTATTTATTTAATTTATATAATTTTGTTAAAATATAAATTTTGGTGTGGATTAAAATTCCACAAATGAATTAATAAAATATTTTCCGGAAATGTGAATTTTGTCAATTTGGTCAAACTTTGACTTTTAAATTTAAAAATTTAAAAGTTTGAAAATTTGAATTTTATCTTTTACTTTGAAAGTAATTTTAAGGATACTACTTTTCGCTTCGTCGAAATCTGATTTATAATGTGAAAGTTATGCCTTTTTAACTATCGTGTGTAATTTGTTGTATTTAACAAAATCATTTACTTTAAATTGTTTATTTTATTTGGCCATGTAATGTTCTAATTTATGTTTTCAGGGGTAAAATAACTTGTATTGTATATACTTTGGTTTTAAAACATTTTAAAAAGTGTAATTGACATTTTCCAATGTCCGTTGTATTTTGTTAACAAATTCTAATTTCCAACTTCAATTAATTTAAGAAATTCTTTATTTATTTTTATATTTTTCTTAAGAACTTATTTTATTCTCGTTCTCACTTTATTTTGTTTCTCAAAGATTTATTTTAAACCATTTTTAAGAAGAGTTGTAAATTTCCAAAGTTAAGTGGATTGTGTTTGCAATTTTCTTAAGCTAGTTTCAATAAATTAAGCTATTTTCTTTATTTATTTTTCTATTTTCCTAAAATATAATTATTTATTTTCTTTTTCACTTTATTTCATTTTTTTATTTTATTCACTAATTTTTATTTGTTTTAAAGTGTGGTATAAATTTTTCCAAAGCTAGTGGTATTGTGTGCAAATTTTTAAGCCTTGTTTCAATTTAATAAACTATTTCTTTAATTCTTTTCCATTTTTTCTTGAAATCATTTATTTATTTCCTACCTTAACTTATTTCTCAAAATCCATAGTCGTTCCTTACATGTAGCCTATCAATTCACGTGAAGATAGGAAGAGTTCTCATTTTCCACTTATTCTTTTTATTAAATAGGAATCAAATCCCCTCATTTTCTCTTGCCGTTTTAGACATTGATTGCTTGACCGTTTCTTCCACTTGATTGCCGTGGGTTTTCTCACTTTATTTCTCACGCATAAACATCTCCTCTCATTTTTATTTCTCAAGGCTTGGAATATGGTAATGGCCTCCTCTCTTTTTTCTACTTTTTTCTTCTTCCAAACTTTTATTTAAACTCTATATATTTGTACAACATTTTGTTCCACTTTTGTTTCTTTTAAAATTGGTTATATACTTTTTTAAATTAAGTAACAAATATTATGTAAAAAGAAATAAAATTTTACATTCTTTTATACGTATATACATCAGTTTATTTGTTAAATGATAAATAAATCTAATGAATGTAAACAAATCAAATTTTAAATTTAGTAATAAATAGTGTAAATAAGCTATTTAATTACAAGTTTTAATTTGTACGTTTATATCCGTTTTGATTAATTTAGTTGGCATGTAAATGGTACGCTATTTGATGAAATATCCGTTAGCGTATATTTTATAAATATATTTACTAAATGAATAAGAAACGTATAAATAAAATACGTTACTTTTGTTATAAATTTGGGCATAATTTGGACGTACGTTTCATTCATTTATTGCATCTATAGTACACACTCCTAAATTTCTTACCTCAGCTAATAAAAATCATTTATCAACCATGCCTTTTCTAAAGGAAAGAAATCTAAAACCTTGCCCCAAAATTCGCATGTCTTGTTTTATCTCCTGTCCACTTTCCGTTGCCTCCTTATACTTAATAGGAATGAATGCATTTATTTCTCTCTAGTCATTCAAAACCCATTTAAATATTGCTTGAAATTTCACGTGTAAACTTCTACACGTTCCTTTTGCTTCAATTGTTTTAATTAGTATATAATGTTTGATTTCTCTTAGCTGTTACAAAAGCAATTACTTTTTGCCATTTTCTTTCGCCTAAATATACGCACTCGTTTATCTCTTACCTCAGCAATTAAACAAAACAAATCAGCCGTGTATTTGTTAGAAGAAGAATTAAAACCTTGCTTAATTTACGTACAAACTTTTCAAGACTTTCCTTATGCCTCTTCTGCTAGATAGAAGCAAAATCCTTTATTTCCTTAACGTTCAACTATCTTTATTTTTTGCGTTTCTTTAATTAATTTATCAAACGCAATTACCTCTTATAAACTCAAACATCACACACAAAAATTTTCTGACCGTTTCAAAGTCCCTTCTTGCCTTTTACGTGAAATTTTTTTCTACTTTCCTTTCCTTCATTTGCTTTAATAGGAATAATATTATTTAATTTCTACCCGACCATTTAAAAATTAATTTCTTCCCCTGAATTCACGTGTAAACGTTATACAATTTCCTTTTTTCTTCAATTGTTTTAAATTGGTACGAAATCCTTGAATTCACATAGCCTTCTAAAATCAATTATTGTATGTCGTTTTCTCCACTCAATCAACGCAAGTTTCTTTTAAATACTAAACACGTTCACATAATTCCATCACCACCTCAATTGTCTTCTATTTCTTCGCATGTGGAAGTTTGCCCATCAGGTAATGGCTGCCAAATATTTTCTTGCTTTCTTTTATTTCTTTTGCTTCTTGCTTTGTTTTCTTGTTTCCACTATTTTGTCTTCTCCAAGTGGTGAAGGGCTGAGTCACTTGTGTTCACGTCATTCTTTTTCAAATCTTAGTTCCAGTTTGCTTTATATAAATTTGACGATCGTATCTAAAATTTGCGTAATTAGTTTATTCGTTTGTGTTTCAAGAATTTGAATCTGATCGTCGCCTCTGCTAAAATTTGATCATGCCTTCTGTACGTTTTTCGGTGTGGATATCGTTGTTTTGAATAGAATATTCAGCGGCATAAAGGTGAGTATTCACACTTGACAAACATACTTGTAGAATCATAAACTAATAACAAGTGAAATTGTAGAATAATTACAGTATATTTTACTTGTCTGTGATATAAGGTTTATGATGTTAAAACCATGTTATAAAAATTTTCACATCATCCGTTATTGTATATGTTCTTATATTTATGTTGTTATAATATTTATTTATTTACTGTTTATCACACTGCAAGTTCCCTGTAGAGTAGAAATCGTTATGGGCTGAAATGGTAGGCCTGAACGATATTTATTTATTTAATTAATTATTTATTATTTATTTAACTTGGGATTGCGGGTTTGAAATGATAGAATTGGATTTTCTTTGTAAATTACGGATTGAAATTATATATTATCCGTATCACTTGACCTAGGTTAGAAAATGTTATACAGACCCGTGGTTATTTTATATATTTTTTTCTGGAAATATTAAGTATTTTAAATGTATACATTTTACTATTTTGATTTAAATTGGGCTAAAAATGATTTTTAGTAGTTTTATACAAGTCAAATATATAAATAAATAAATGGTTAAGTTGGAATTTGAAGTATAAAATTTATTTGGAAATTTTGATGGAATTCAAGTTAAGTATGTAAATATAGTAAATTTTGATATAAATTGGAATTTGAATAAATTAATAAGGTGTTATTGAATTTTCTATGAATTTAATAGTTAAATAAATAAATACTTAAACATAAAATTTGAAATATATCTTAATTTAGAAATGTAAGTTTGTTTTAAGAATAAAAGGTAAGTTAAGAAATAAAGAGGGAATTTAGTTAGATTGTGAATGGTAATTAAACTAAATGGTCAAGTAAACTTTGAATACAGAAAAATATAAAAAATTGGGTATGTAACTTTAATAAGTGAACCCTTGAGAGGTTGTGTAACAACCTTAGATTTTTCATATATTTTAATTTTGACTTTATTTTTATTTTTAAATTATTTTAAACTTATTTTATTTCAAACATTTTATTTCTAAAGATATATATTGATTATTATGTGAATTATAATTTCAAACTGGTATAATTTGGATATTTTACTGAAAAATGGATTTTTGGTCAAAATGGTCAAACTTTGACTTTTAAAATTTAAATTTAAATATTTAAATTCTTAAATTTTATCTTTTATTATGAAAATAGATGAAATAACTTGAACACTGCTTTTCGTTTCGTTGAAAACGGAGTTAAACTGCAAAAGTTATGTACATTTCAAAATTTGAGTAAATTTGTTTTATTTAACAATTTTTGCCTATTTTTACTTTATATAAACTTTATTTTCTTTGTGATATTATTATTTTAATTGTGTTGATGTGTTATTTTGGGTATGTTTTCATATTTTAATATTTTTTGAATAATAATATAAATTTTCTAAAGTACACTTGAATTTATTCAAATTTATAAAGCCTAGTTTGGTATTTACTGCATTTTCTTTATTTAATTGATATTGTTTAAATTTATTTATTTTCTTTTGTTATTTATTTTCTTTTCTGAGATCTTTCATATTTGTTTTCAGCCATTGATAAAAAAAAGGATATAGGAAATTCGAAGAGTTTTAAACTTTTGAAATTCCTATGTCTCTTTGCATTTCCAACCTTTCATTTTCCCAACTCTTCTCTTAATTGTTTTGGCCATGTAATATACTTGTTTCAGCTGCATTTTTTTTTTCACTTTCACGAAAATCATTTCTCTTTCTCTCACAAAAAAAACACATCTATTCTCCTTGTGAAGCTTTGGTAAAAAATTCTATCTTCTTCTTGTCTTTTTATTGATTTTCTACTTGAATTTGCACATGCTCTCCAACTTCATAGCTGTATTTCCCCTCCTCCAAGCTGTGGCCGACCACCACCACCACTTTGTTCTTACCATCACGCATTCTAACACTTATTCTCCTCAGGCCAAGCCAAGCCATGGTGAAGATCATCACAAAAACCCATCTAAACTAGCACTAGCCATCACCTGTACCAACCTAGTCTAGGATTGCCATCCCCTTCTTCCTCCATCTTTTGCCGCCACCACCACCACCACCTCCGGCCTGACCTCCACCCTCTGCCACACCAACCACCACCTCCTGGAGCCATTAGCCTAGCCATATGACCTCTGGCCGGACCAATGTATTGCATACATATGATGATATTTGACCTATGGTGTAGCCTAGTTGCACCTAAACTTCATCACACCAAAACCATGTTTAGGCCGACCACCCTCTCACCCAAACCAGACCTGTAGCACCCCTAGGCCGAGCCAAATACCTTTATATCTGAAGCATATGGGGTAGAGAGAAAGTGCAAGTCAATCGTTGTTGATTTGGGCATTGAATTCTTATGTTGTTTGTTGTTATATTCGTGTTGAAACTTATGAATTATATATATTGTTCGTGTATATTTTATCAAGGCAAATAGCTTTTGTTCTCCACTCTCGTGCCTTTTCCGTAGTTTTGTGCCTTCATTGTGTCGGTATCTGTGCTTTGGTGTCGATCTCCAGCTTGTGACAGGTGAGTAAATCTCACCAGACTAGTATGTGCTTATGTAATTATAAACTGACATCACCTGAACCTATATATGCATATCATCCTGTTATCACTGCTACATTATTTTCATATGTTGTTCACACCTGTTATGTCATATGTCACTGTTATTTCATGCTATTCTGTTGTTTATATCAGTTATCACGATTGCAAGTTCCATGTAGACTAGAATCACTATGGGTTGAAATGATACATACCCGAACAGACTTCAGAATAGGGGAAAACCGTTATGGGCTGAAATGATAGGTCTGAGCGGTTTTCAAATCATTCATTTTACTTGGGACTGCGGGTTTGAAATGATAGAACCCGGGTTTTTCTTTTTAAATTGCGGATTGAAATGATATAAATCCGTATCACTTGAAGTAGGCTAGAAAACTATATACAGACCCATGGTTTATATAATATTTTTTGAAAATTTTTAAAATATTTTAAAATGTAAAATTTATAATATTTTGATTTAAATTTAATTAAAAATGATTTTTGTAGAAATATTAGTGATTTTCTATACACTAAATAATGAATTAAGTAAATAGTAAAGTAGAATTTGAATTATGAGAAAATTTTGGAATTTATGTTTTGTTTTAAAAAGGAATTTTATAAAGTAAGAAAAATATAATATTTTGATTTAAAAATGTATTTTAAATGATTTTATAAAGATTATTAATTATATTTGAATAATTTAAAATGTTAATAAATGAATGTTTAAGTAATATTTGAAATATAGCTTAAATGGGGAAATTTTGAATTTTGTTTAAAAGTTGAAATATTAACTAAGAAAAATAAATGGAAATAAGTTATATTTTGGGAAATTTAAACTTATTTATTAAGTAAATAATTTAATTTAAGAAATGGAATTTAATGCTTAAATTTAAATAAGAAATTAGGTTAAAACTTGATTTTTGTATGGAAATTTGACTTTATAAAATCATAAAAATAAGAGTATTGAAATAATGATTTTAAAATGTGAAATATGATTTTATAATTTGAAATGATTTATATTAAAAGTTAATTATTTGTGAATTGGTAAATTAAAACTCTGAATTTGATTTGACTGCGTTTTGAAATGCAATGTAAAAGATATTACAACATTTTGTAAATGCTGTAGTCGTTTTAGATGAACTAAAAGGTTAATTGGAAATAAAGGCTATTATAGCATTTTGTAAGTGCTATAGTGGTTAAACTTAACATTTAAGTTTATTTGAAATTTAAAGGAAATATACTACAGCATTTAAATGCTGTGTTTTGTTAAATGAACTGTTTTAAACTATAATTTTACGTAGCATCTTATAAGTGCTACGGAAACTATATTTTGTTGTTTTAATAAAAAATTAAAAAAAAGAAAATCTTTGGAAAAAGATAAAATTTTGGAAACTAAATGTTAAATTTCTAAAAATAATGAAGAGACATTTAAATCGTTTTTAATGGAAGAATTTGATTTTTAATGTGAGTTTAAAATGGTAATTAAATTTAATAAAATGAATGGATTTAAATGGTATTTAAATGAATTAAAATGAATGATGTTTTGAATAATATTTTGATATTTTGAAATGGATTTGAAATGATATTTGATATTTGATTTATTTAATTTATTTGATAAATAAATAATTGAAGTATATTATTTGAGTTTATTCAAATGATATTGGATTTATGAAAGATGGGATATTTATGCCTTGAAATATACTAAGATTGAATATTGTATTTTACGGATTAAATAGATATTTGAAATTGATAAGTTTGAAATGGTTTATTTATACACTGAAATTGAAATTGATGGTTTGAATTAAATTGAATGGAAATTTGAAATTTGGGTTTAATTTAATAAATTTGTAAAATGTAATGAATTAAAGGATGATTTCAAAATGTATTATTTCGGAATGCTATGATTTTCAAGTGTAATGATTTCAAGTATTTTTTAACTATGAAAGTGTTATGATTTTTGAAAGGTGAATATATGTTTGAAATAGAAATGATATAGTTTTGATTTGAATATAGTTTGAAATAAAATGGTTTTGGTTTCAAAGTATAAACTATCTTTGAAATGATATTTTGATATATTAAAAATGATTTGAAATGAAGTTTTGGAAAGATAGGATTATGATATATTAAAATGATTTGAATTGAAGTTTGGAAAGATATGATATTTTGACATATTGAAATGATTTGAAAGGATGTTTAGAAAGGTATTATATCTTATTATATTGAAATGATTTGAAAATGATTTAATCTTTATTTTGATAAAGGTTTGGATTTGAAATGATATTTTATTTCAAATTATAAAATATTATATTTTAAATTATAACCACGGGTTATAATAATGATTGGTTGTTAAAGGGACCGGGATCGGATATCTAGCGTACTCTCTGTCAATACCGAAAACCACTTTAAACGTGGTGGAGATTCCAAAATGAAGTAGGATGGTGGCGACGCTCTTAAGGTATGTAACGTGGAACAGACTCCCGTGAGTTGGCTTAAGGTGGTTAAAACAGGAGCGATCGACGGGCCAAGTGAGGTAGCTCCTCCGATCGGACAAACTTCTTCGATGCCATTCTATTGCTTTTGCGATTGATTTGGTGTGCACACCTTTGATATGGGAGTGTGGCTCGAGGTGGGCGTATGTGGCTGCTGCGTTACCACCAACCCGGAAGCATAGTTGGTATATCTACCCTGGCAATGCCTAATGTTTTTTGTCACCTACCCTAGCGAGCCTTGCACGAGTTAGGTTTTTTCCCGTAGCCCGTGTCATATCCTCTGATAGTCTCCCGATTTGGAGATATTATGTTATTGAACGGACTATTGGGACTATTATGTGTGAAGGGTGATATAGATAGCCCGGAACGCTATTTAAAAGTATGTTTATTTTACTGTAGACATTATTACAATAGCGAAATATTACTACATAGTAAATAGTTTAACGGATCCTTAGAGGATGGGAGGTCCCATACATCCTTTAAGTTACTTGTTCTTTATTACAATTCACTTGAGTTGGTTTACATTATATAAGTATATATTGTCCTGACTCGAGTGTTTGTATTTTATTTACGCTCGGTTCAGCCTGAGTTATTCATAGATTTGGATTCCACTTTGTGGAGATTGGAATTGCTGGAGATCATCTGCTCATCTAATTTAATCTATTCCAGTTCTGTTGTTCTATTCATCTTGTACTTGGTTATCATCTTGAGACTTCTGTTGTACTTTATTTATTCTGTTGTATTTTATTTAACTCTGATATATTTTCATAATAGCTTCATGAACTACTATCTCTTTTACTTCCGCTGCATTTCTTACTCTGTGTCTGTGTTCTGCGATTTTTACTTACTGTATGTCCTCAGATTTGCCAAATTTTATTTACAACACGGTATTTTGAGCAATTCAAGTCCGGCATGTGCGGATGCGAATGGTTGAAATTATCGAGTTGTTACAGTTGGTATCAGAGCTTTGGTTTTGAGGCAAAACTTAAAATGTATGGTAAATTTAGCTACAGAATCACTTTCATCCAAACTTGAATCTCTTCCTCTTTGATTCAAATTTCATTTGAATTTTGGAACGTTCCCCGCGGTTCCAAAATCCATTCATGTCCCTCACTATTCATCTCCTTTTGATTCTGGAGTATCCATAACTCCACTTCGAATGAGCTTTATAGTGAATTGGCAGCCCCGCCAATCTCAAAAAAAAAATTCATTTGTAAAGGGAGAAACTCATTTACAATTAGCATGGATTCACCAGAGATTTATATCTATCCTTGGTTTAGATGCTAATATCTTTTGTTATTCCAAACTCTATCTCCTGAGGTCGAATGTATATTTACCCTAGAAAATCCACATCGATCTTAATTTTTCAATCACGGTGGACCAGTTAAAGTTGCCCGCGATTTATATAAGCTTATCCATCTTCCTATTCTGTTATTTAAGTATCTTATCCTTGTTTCTAACTTATTTTCAAATCAAAATTTCCTTTGATTTGAGTTAATCATATTAGAATCTCTATCCTTCTTTGAAAATCTATGCATGTATAGTGTATTTGTAAACTAATATTTAAATTTTAAATGTTTCATATATTGTGTTGTTTGAGTTGTTGATGTTGAATTGGGTTTCTGATCGATTCGTTTGATCAACGCTATCGATGAGATTTCTAAAACACTTTGACAGAACAAACTAACACAATATTATTTATAAAAAAATTTGGTTAATGAAATAAATTTTGATATAAGTAAATTTATGGAACTTAATAAATTGATTTAAATTGATCATTTGAAATGATAATACTTGATTTATCATTTATTGTTCTATAAATGAATTTATAAATAGCTATTTATAAATTCATTTGGGAACGGAAATGAGTTAAAACAAGAAATTTGAGAATTTAATTTCTGATGGTTTCAAACCTTGTGATTAAAGTTTTAAAAGGGGTATATTATTTAAAGTATTTTCTAATATAAATTTATTCCAAGAAATTTTAAAGTTTAAAATTAGTGCTCTTCTCTTTGTCGCTGGAAAATAACTTCGGTGATGACCGCGACATCATCGACATTCATTTTCGAGTTTCGGAGTGAAGAGACCGTTCTGTAGTCTTGCAACAGCTTTGTTTTGAGAATTTAATTGATTTGAATTTTCTAAGATATGATTTGATTTATATAGATATATGATTTTAATTGATTTGACATATTATGTACATATATTTATTTATCTCTAAATGGTTTGAAGGGAATCGGAAACTTAATTCTTAAATTTTATCTTAAAGAATAATTTTAGTTATAAAAAGAAAATCAAATTTTTTGAATAGATGATTCAAACTTGAAATGATTGAATTGGAAATCTTTATTTGTATAATACTCAATTGCAGTCCAATATAACTTACCTTAATTTTTAGAAGTAATAATGTAATTGGATATTATACAATATAAAAAGTTTTTATAAATAAAATTTGAGTGGTTATAATAAATGTTATACACTTAAATTTTAGTTATAAAAAGATTTACAGAGATAAAATAGAATAAGAGGTAAACTGAATAACTTACAATACAAAATGATGTTAAAAGAATTAGGAATAAATCAAAACAGTTATAATATGTGTAAGCATATTTAGCCTAGGTGATAAAATATATTGAGAGGAATAAATTTAATTTTAATTGGGAATAAAGAGGAATTAAATTTATACATTATGAGTATAATACTAATTTTTCAAATCCATGATTTTTGAAACTGTTAGTTTGAGAAAGTTGGATGGTAAGATAATGAAATTAGAGATAGAAAGATTTACTTAACTTGTGAAAAATTAATTATCAATTTAAGCTGAAATCATGGAAATTTCAAACCTATTGTCTGATTTTGTTTTTTTCAGACTTATTATCTTACTTTGTTTTCGAACTATCTTTTGGTTGTTCTTATTTTTCCTCATCTTGCTACAGACTGGTATAGGCATCTATCTATAATCTTTCTGTTTAGAAATCATTATATTATCCTTGATAAACGTTGGTACTTATTTTAATCTGAATATTACTTGCCATCCACCTTGTTAAACTTACCTATAACAATAGTTATTAGGTATAATTTCAATCTCCTTGTCATCTTGTCTTAATCTTATTTTTCTGTCTTTTTCTGTGCTTTCCCATACCTCATTCCTTTTCGGGGACGAAAAGTTTTGAGTGGTGGAGAGTGTAACAACCCTAGATTTTTCATATATTTTAATTTTGACTTTATTTTTATTTTTAAATTATTTTAAACTTATTTTATTTCAAACATTTCATTTCTAAAAATATATATTGATTATTATGTGAATTATAATTTCAAACTGGTAAAATTTGGATATTTTACTGAAAAATGGATTTTTAGTCAAACTGGTCAAACTTTGACTTTTAAATTTTAAATTTAAATATTTAAATTCTTAAATTTTATCATTTATTATGAATATAGATGAAATAAATCGAACACTACTTTTTGTTTCGTTGAAAACGGAGTTAAACTGCAAAAGCTATGTACATTTCAAAATTTGAGTAAATCTGTTTTATTTAACAATTTTTGCCTATTTTTTCCTTATATAAATTTTATTTTCTTTGTGATATTATTATTTTAATTGTGTTAATGTGTTATTTTGGGTATATTTTCATATTTTAATATTTTTAGAATAATAATATAAATTTTTAAAGTACACTTGGATTTATTCAAATTTATAAAGCCTAGTTTGGTATTTAGTGCATTTTCTTTATTTAATTGATATTGTTTAAATTTATTTATTTTCTTTTATTATTTATTTTATTGTCTGAGATCTTTCATCTTTGTTTTTAGCCATCGATAAAAAAAGGATATAGGAAATTCGAAGAGTTTTAAACTTTTGAAATTCCTATGTCTCTTTGCGTTTCCGACCTTTCATTTTCCCAACTCTTCTCTTAATTGTTTTGGCTGTGTAATCTATTCATTTCAGCTACATTTTTTTTCACTTTCACGAACATCATTTCTCTTTCTCTCACAAAAAAATCACGGCTATTCTCCTTGTGAAGCTTTGGTAAAAAATTCTATCTTCTTCTTGTCTTTTTATTGATTTTCTACTTGAATTTGCACATGCTCTCCACCTTCATAGCTGTATTCCCCCTCCTCCATGCTGTGGCCGACCACCACCATCACTTTTTTCTGACCATCACACATCCTAACAGTTCTCCTCCTCAGTCTAAGCCAATCCATGGTGAAGATCATCACAAAAACCCATCTAAACTAGCACTAGCCATCACCTGTACCAAACCTAGTCTAGGATTGCCATCTCCTTCTTCCTCCACCTTTTGCCGCCACCACCTCCACCACCACCTCTGGCCTGATCTCCACCCTCTACCACACCAACCACCACCTCCTGGAGCCACTGGCCGAGCCATATGACCTCTGGCCGGACCAATGTAATGCATACATATGATGATATTTGACCTATGGTGTAGCCAAGTTGCACCTAAACTTCACCACACCAAAACCATGTTTAGGCCGACCAACCTCTCACCCAAACTAGACCTGTAGCACCCCTAGGCCGAGCCAAATACCTTTATATCTGAAGCATATGGGGTAGAGAGAAAGTGCAAGTCAACTGTTGTTGATTTGGGCATTGAATTCTTATGTTGTTTGTGGTTATATTCGTGTTGAAACTTATGAATTATATATATTGTTTGTGTATATTTTATCAAGGCATATAGCTTTGGTTCTCCACTCTTGTGCCTTGTCCGTAGTTTTGTGCCTTCATTGTGTCAGTATTTGTGCTTTGGTACCGATCTCCAGCTTGTGACAAGTGAGTAAATCTCACCAGACTAGTATGTGCTTATGTAATTATAAAACTGACATCACCTGAACCTGTATATGCATATCATCAGGTTATCACTGTTATATTATTTTCATATGCTATTCACACTTGTTATTACACCTGTTATATCATATGTCACTGTTATTTTATGCTTTTTTTTTTGTTTATATCAGTTATCACCATTGCAAGTTCCCTGTAGACTAGAATCACTATGGGTTCAAATGATACATACCCGAACGGACTTTAGAATAGGGGAAAACCGTTATGGGCTGAAATGATAGGTCTGAGTGGTTTTCAAATCATTCATTTTACTTGGGACTGCGGGTTTGAAATGATAGAACCCGGGTTTTTCTTTTTAAATTGCGGATTGAAATGATCTACATCCGTATCACTTGACCTAGGCTAGAAAACAATATATAGACCCATGGTTTATATAATATTTTCTGAAATGTTTTAAAATATTTTAAAATGATAAATTTATAACATTTTGATTTAAATTTAATTAAAAAAGATTTTTTTAGAAATATTAGTGATTTTCTATACATTAAATAATGAATTAAGTAAATAGTAAAGTAGAATTTGAATTATGAGAAATTTTTGGAATTTATGTTTTGTTTTAAAAAGGGATTTTGTAAAGTAAAAAAAATATATAATATTTTGATTTAAAAATGTATTTTAAATGATTTTATAAAAATTGATAATGGTTTTTGAATAAGTTAAAATGTTAACAAATGAATGTTTACGTAATTTTAGAAATATAGCTTAAATGGGGAAATTTTGAATTTTGTTTAAAAGTTGAAATTTTAACTAAGAAAAATAAATGTAAATAAGTTATATTTTGCGAAATTTAAAATTATTTATTAAGTAAATAATTTAATTTAAGAAATGGAATTTAATGCTTGAATTTAAATAAGAAATTAGGTTAAGATTTGATTTTTGTATGGAAATTTGACTTTATAAAATCATAAAAATAAGAGTATTGAAATAATGATTTTAAAATGTGAAATATATGATTTTATAAGTTAAAATGATTTATATTAAAAGTTAATTATTTGTGAATTGGTAAATTAAAACTCTGAATTTAATTTGAGTGCATTTTGAAATGTAATGTAAAAGATATTACAGCATTTTGTAAATGCTGTAGTTGTTTTAAACGAACTAAAAGGTTAATTGGAAATAAAGGCGATTATAGCACTTTGTAAGTGCTATAGTGGTTAAACTTAACATTTAAGTTCATTTGAAATTTAAAGGAAATATACTACAACATTTAAATGCTGTCTTTTGTTAAATGAACTGTTTTAAACTATAATTATACGTAGCATTTTATAAGTGCAACGAAAACTATATTTTGTTGTTTTAATAAAAAATTAAAAAAAAAATCTTTGGAAAATGATAAAATTTTGGAAACTAATGTTAAATTTCCAAAGATAATGAAGAGACATTTAAATCGTTTTAAATGGAAGAATTTGATTTTTAATGTGAGTTTAAAATGGTATTTAAATTTAATAAAATGAATGGATTTAAATAGTATTTAAATGAATTAAAATGAATAATGTTTTGAATAATATTTTGATATTTTTTGGAATGGATTTGAAATGATATTTGATTTATTTAATTTATTTGATAAATAAATATTTGAAGTATATTATTTGAGTTTATTCAAATGATATTGGATTTATGAAAGGTGGGATAATTAAGCCTTGAAATATACTAAGATTGAATATAGCATTTTATGGATTAAATCGATATTTGAAATTGATAAGTTTTGAAATGGTTTATTTATAAACTGAAATTGAAATTGAAATTGATGGTTTGAATTAAACTGAATGGAAATTTGAAATTTGGGTTTAATTTAATAAATTTGTAAAATGTAAAGAATTAAAGGATGATTTCAAAATGTATTATTTCGGAATGTTATGATTTTCAAGTGTAATGATTTCAAGTATTTTATAACTATGAAAGTGTTATGATTTTTGAAAGGTGAATATATGTTTTAAATAGAAATGATATAGCTTTGATTTGAATATAATTTTGAAATAAAATGGTTTTAGTTTCAAAGTATAAACTATCTTTGAAATGATATTTTGATATATTAAAAATGATTTGAAATTAAGTTTTGGAAAGATAGGATTATGATATATTAAAATGATTTGAATTGAAGTTTTGGAAAGATATGATATTTTGACATATTGAAATGATTTGAAAGGATGTTTAGAAATGTATTGTATCTTATTATATTGAAATGATTTGAAAATGATTTAATCTTTATTTTGATAAAGGTTTGGATTTGAAATGATATTTTATTTCAAATTATAAAATATTATAATTTAAATTAACCACGGGTTATAATAATGATTGGTTGTTAAAGAGACCGGGATCGGATATCTGGCATACTCTCTGTCGATACCGAAAACCACTTTAACAACCGTGTACGCGGTGGAGATTCCATAATGAAGTAGGATGGTGGCGACGCTCTTAAGGTATGTAACGTGGACCCGACTCCCGTGAGTTGGCTTAAGGTGGCTAAAACAGGAGCGTTCGACGGGCCAAGTGAGGTAGCTCATCCGATCGGACACACTTCTTCGATGCCATTCTATTGCTTTTGTAATTGATTTGGTGTGCTCACCTTTGATATGGGACTGTGGCTCGAGGTGGGCATATGTGGCTGCTGCGTTACCACTAGCCCGGAAGCGTAATTGGTATATCTACCCTGGCATTGCCTCGTGTGCCTTGTCACCTACCCTAGCGAGCCTTGTATGAGTTTGGTTTTCTCCCGTAGCCCGTATCATATCCTCTGATAGTCTACCGATATAGAGATATTATATTAATGGACGGACTATTGGGACTATTATGTGTGAAGGGTGATATGGGTAGCCCGGAATGCTATTTAAAAGTATGTTTATTTTACTGTAGACATTATTATAATAGCGAAATATTACTACATAGTAAATAGTTTAACGTATCCTTAGAGGATGGACGGTCTCAGGCATCCTTTAAGTTACTTGTACTTTATTACAGTTCACTTGAGTTGGTTTACACTATATAAGTATATATTATCCTGACTTGAGTGTTTGTATTTTATTTACGCTCGGGTCAGCTTGAGTTATTCATAGATTTGGATTCCACTTTCTGGAGATTGGAATAGCTGGATATCATCTGCTTATCTAGTTTTATCTATTCCAGTTCTGTTGTTCTATTCGGCTTGTACTTGGTTATCATCTTGAGACTTTTGTTATACTTTATTTATTCTGTTGTATTTTATTTAACTCTGATATATTTTCATAGTAGCTTCATTAACTACTATCTCTTTTACTTCCGCTGCATTTCTTACTCTGTGTCCGTGTTCTGTGATTTTTATTTACGGTATGTCCTGAGATTTGCCAAATTTTATTTACAACGCGGGATTTTGAGCAATTCAAGTCCGGCATGTGCGGATGTGAATGGTTGAAAATATCGGGTTGTTACAGGTTGATATATATTAGTGGAATTTACTTTATAAATATCATAAATTTTGGGTAAATTTAAATGCCTATTTCAAATGGAAAATATGATTTTTATAAGTTGAATTAGTTTAAAATTAAAGTTTAATTATTGATGAATTTATATTGAAGTCTGAAGTTAATTTACTTATAATCTATTGTAAGGGATATTACCGCACTTCGTAAGTGCCGTAGTTGTTGGAAATAAAGGCTAAATTAATTAAGGTCTACTGCAGTACTTGGTAAGTGCTGTGGTCGCGAAATATAAATCTAAATCCGAATAAATAAAAAGGTTACAGTAATACTTGTTAAGTGTTGCAGTGGCTAAAATTGAGATTTTGGACATTTGATTTGCAAATATAATAACTTCATTTTTTAAGTTAAAGGGTAGTATGTTGATTTAATATTAACTATTTTGGAAATTATAACCACGGGTAATAATAACGTTGGTTGTTAAAGAGACCGGGATCGGATATGGGCATACTCTCTGTCGATACCGGAAACCACTTTGACAACTGTGAACGCGGTGCAGATTCCAGAATGAAGTAGGATGGTGGAGACGTTCTATTGAGGTATGTACGTGGACCGGACTCTCGTGAGTTGTCATAAGGTGGCTAAAACATGAGCGATCGACGGGCAAAGGAGGTAGCACCTCTTAACGGACGCACTTCTTCGTATGACATTCTATTACTCTGTGATTGTTTGGTATGCACCTTGATTTGGGAGTGTTGTTCGACATGGGCGGTAGTAGCTGCTACGCGCTACCACCGGTCCGGAAGCGTAATTGGTATATCTACCCTGGCATTGCCTAGTTGTGTCGTGTCACCTACCCTAGCGAGCCTTATACGATTTTGGTTTTGTACCGTACTAATGGAGTGTCCTTTGACGATGCCCAGTACGGAGGAGATTATGGTACTGTATAGACTATGCGAATATATTATGTGTTAAGGGGAATATTGGGTCACTTCTTAACGCTATTTTATAGTAATTTTATTTCACTAATAGACACTATTATAATAGCGAAGTATTACTACATAGTAAATAGTTTAAAGGATCCTTAGAGGATGGGCGGTCCCAAGCATCCTTTAAGTTACGTGCCTTTATATTACAGTTCACTTGAATTATCTTACACTGTATAAGTATGTATGTCCTGACTCGAGTGTTTTGTTTATTTCTTACGCTCGGGTCAGCCTGAGTATCAATCCGGACTTTATTTCCTGGAGCTAGGACCTCTGAAGATCACCTTTTCGGGCTGTTGTCTATTTCCTATTCAGTCTTTTATCTTAACGTATGAAATGGAGACAAATAAATATGGGATTTTCTGTGGTTGATTCAAACTATATTGGTTTTAAGACTATGTAATTTATACTTATTTTGAGACAATGTGATAGTGGCTTCATGAACCACTAAGTTATTTTTGATTCCGCTGCGAGTATTTCTTACTCTGTGTCTGTGACCTGTGATTTTTTATTTACTGTATATTTTGATATTTGCCAAATTTTATTTACAACACGGTATTTTGAACAATTCAAGTCCGACATGTGCAGATGCGAATGGTTGAAAATACCGGGTCGTTATATTTGTATCAGAGCTTTGGCTATAGGCAAAACTTAGCATGTATGGTAAATTTGATTTACAGAATCACTTTCATTCGAGCTTGAATCTCTTCCTTTTGATTCGATTTCCTTTGAATTTTGGAATGTTCCCTACGGTTCCAAAGTTGATTCGTGTCCCTCACTATTTTCCTTCTTTCGATTCTGGAGTATCCCATATCTCCACTTCGGATGATCTTTATAGTGAATTGGTGGTCTCGTCAATATTCTAATAAAGGGGTGAAACTCCTTTACAATTAGCATTGATTCACCAGAGATTCATATTTATCCTCGGTTTAGATGCTAGTATCTTAGGTTATTCTGAACTCTATCTCTTCAGATCGAATGTAGATTTACCCCAGAAAATCCACATCGATCTTATTCTTTAAGTCACGGTTGACTCGGTCAAGGTTGCCCGCGACTTATATAAACTTATCTAGTTCCTTATTCTATTATTTAATCATCGGATCTTCTGATTCCAACTTATCTTTAAATCAAAATTCTCTTTGACTTGAGTCCATCAAATTTGAATCTATAAAATATGACTTGATTTATAATATATAGATATATGATTTAAATTTGATTTGACATATTATGTACATATATTTATTTATCTCTAAATGGTTTGAAGCGAATCAGAAATTTAATTCTTAAATTTTATCTTAAGGAATAATTTCAATTATAAAAAGAAAATCAAATTTTTGAATAAATGATTCAAACTTGAGATATTGAATTTGAAAGTTTTATTTGTATAATACTCAATTTCATCTCAATAGAACTTACCTTGATTTTCAGAAGTTAACAATGTAATTGGATAATATACAATATAAAAAGTTTTATAAATAAAATTTGAGTGGTTATAATAAATGTTATACACTTAAATTCTAGTTATAAAAAGATTAACAGAGGTAAATAGAATAAAAGGGTAATGGAATAATTTACAATATAAAATGATGCTAAAGGAACTAAGAATAAATTTAAGCAGTTGTAATAAGTGTAAACTTATTTAACATAGATGATAAAAATATATTGAGAGAAATAAATTTAATTATAATTAGGAATAAAGAAGAAATTAATTTATTGAACATATTTTTGAGCATAACAAATGATTTTCAAACTTATGATTTTAGAAATTTTTATTTTAAGATAATTGGAAGATGAAGTAATAAAATTTGAAATACTTAAAATTTACTTAAGTAAAATTAAAAAGATGAAATCAATTATTAATTTAAAATTGAATTTGTATGGTTTAGATTAATGATTCTATTTTGAGTTTCAATTTAGTTTTCTTTCAGGTTGTTTCCATTCCCCTGCCTTCTTCCTTTTCGAGGACGAAAAGTTTTGAGTGGGGGAGAGTGTAACGACCCATAATTTTTTAGTAATTAAAATTTTTAAATTGATAAAATTTTGATAATTTAATATGAAGAAAAATAAGCTTTGTAATAAAATAAGGAAGGAGTGTTAAAGTGGAAATGCATATTTTATTCATAAGGTAATATAAAAGAATGAAACTTATCTGCAATAAATTTATTTGAGGATTCAATCATAATAAATGTGCACATTTAACAAATTCAATATAATTAAGAACAACTGTTAATACAAAGGAAGGAAATTAATTAAATCCATCAGGTCAGTGCTTGAATTTTTGCCTTTTTCTACATGGCCTCTTTATTACTTGCTTTAGCCACACAAACTCTTTTTCTAGCCATGTATTTCTCAATTGCAAATCATGTACAAGAAAATTATTTCTCATTTCAAAACTTCTCATTTTCATTTGCATTTAAGAATAAAACATATATACGTTTCTTTCTCCTTAACTTATGCCTTTTCTATTTCTTAGCATTTACTCTCACTTTGCTTGCCATCCAAACCATCTATGTATCAACCCAAAAATTTTAATAAATGTTTTATTTATTTAATTTATATAATTTTGTTATTTAAAATATAAATTTTGGTGTGGAATAGAATTCCACACATGAATTAATAGAATATTTTCCGGAAATGTGAATTTTGTCAATATGGTCATACTTTGACTTTTAAATTTAAAAATTTAAAAGTTTGAAAATTTGAATTTTATCTTTTATTTCAAAAGTAAATAAAACTTTTAGAATACTGCTTTTTGCTTCGTTGAAATCTGATTTATAATGTGAAAGTTATGCCTTTTTAACTATCGTGTGTAATTTGTTATATTTAACAAAATTGTTTACTTTATATTATATAAATAATATTTTATTTGGTCATGTAATGTTCTAATTTATGTTTTTAGGGGTAAAATAACTAGTCTTGTATATAGTTTGGTTTTAAAACATTTTAAAAAGTGTAATTGACATTTTCCAGTATCAGTTGTATTTTGTTTACAAATTCTAATTTTCAACTTTAATTAATTTAAGAAATTCTTTATTTATTTTTATATTTTTCTTAAGAACTTATTTTATTCTCATTCTCACTTTATTTTGTTTCTCAAAGATTTATTTTAAACTTTTTTTAAGAAGAGTTGTAAATTCCCAAAGTTAAATGGATTGTGTTTGCAATTTTATTAAGCTAGTTTCAATAAATTAAGCTATTTCTTTATTTATCTTTCTATTTTCCTGATATAATTATTTATTTTCTTTTTCACTTTACTTGAGTTTTTTTATTTTATCCACTGATTTTTATTTTTTTTAAAGTGTGGTAGAATTTTTCCAAAGGTAGTGGTATTGTGCGTAAATTTTTAAGCCTTGTTTCAATTTAATAAACCATTTCTTTAATTCTTTTCCATTTTTTCTTGAAATCATTTATTTATTTCCTACCTTAACTTATTCCTCAAAATCTATAGCTGTTCCTTACGTGTAGCCTATTAATTCACGTGAAGATAGGAAGAGTTCTCATTTCCACTTATTCTTTTTATTAAATAGGAATCAAATCCCCTCATTTTCTCTTGCCATTTTAAACATTGATTGCTTGACCGTTTCTTCCACTTGATTGCCATGAGTTTTCTCACTTTATTTCTCACCCATAAACATCTCCTCTCATTTTTATTTCTCAAGGCTGGAAAAACGGTAATGGCCTCCTGTTTTTTTCTACTTTTTTCTTTTTCCAAACTTTTATTTAAACTCTGTATATTTGTACAACATTTTGTTCCACTTTTGTTTCTTTTAAAATTGGTTATATACTTTTTTAAATTAATTAATAAATATTGTGTAAAAAGAAATAAAATTTTACGTTCTTTTATACGTATGTACATCAGTTTCTTTGTTAAGTGATAAATAAATCAAATGAATGTAAACAAATAAAATTTTAAATTTAGTAATAAATAGTGTAAATAAGCTATTTAATTACATGTTTTAATTTCTACATTTATATCCGTTTTGTTTAATTTAGTTGGCATGTGAATGGTACACTATTTGATGAAATATCCGTTAGCGTATATTTTATAAATATATTTTCTAAATGAATAAGAAACGTATAAATAAAATACGTTACTTTTATTATAAATTTAGGCATAATTTGGACATATGTTTCGTTTATTTATTGCATCTGTAGTACACACTCCTAAATTTCTTACCTCATCTAATAGAAATCATTTATCAACCGTGCCTTTTCTAAAGGAAAGAAATTTAAAATCTTTCCCCAAAATTCGCATGCCTTGATTTATCTCCTGTCCACTTTCCGTTGCCTCCTTATACTTAATAGGAATGAATGCATTTATGTCTCTCTAGCCATTCAAAATCCATTTAAAGATTGCCTGAAATTTCACATGTAAACTTCTACACGTTCCATTTGCTTCAATTATTTTAATTAGTATATAATATTTGATTTCTCTTAGCCGTTACAAAAGCGATTACTTTTTTCCATTTCCTTTCACCTAAATATACGCACTCATTTATCTCTTACCTCAGTAATAAAACAAAATAAATCAGCCGCGTATTTGTTAGAAGAAGAATTAAAACCTTGCTTAATTCACGTACAAACTTTTCTAGACTTTCCTTTTGCCTCTTCTGTTGGATAGAAGCAAAATCCTTTATTTCCTTAACGTTCAAATATCTTTATTTCTTGCGTTTCTTTGATTAATTTATCAAACACAATTACCTCTTATAAACTCAAACATCATACATAAAAAATTTCTGACCGTTTCAAAATCCCTTCTTGCATTTTACATTAAAAAAAATTCTACTTTCCTTTCCTTCATTTGCTTTAATAGGAAAAAATTATTTGATTTCTACCCGACCGTTTAAAAATTTATTGCTTGCCCTGAATTCACATGTAAATGTTATACACTTTCCTTTTTTCTTCAATCATTTTAAATTGGTATGAAATCCTTGAATTCTCATAGTCCTCTAAAATCAATTATTCCATGCCGTTTTCTCCACTCAATCAACGCAATTTTCTTTTAAATACTAAACAAGTTCACATAATTCTATCACCACCTCAGTTGTCTTCTCTTTCTTCGCGTGTGGAAGTTTGCTCATCAGGTAATGGCTGCCATATATTTTCTTGCTTTCTTTTATTTCTTTTGCTTCTTGCTTTGTTTTCTTGTTTCCACTACTTTGTCTTCTCCAAGTGGTAAAGGGCTAAGTCATTTGTGTTCACGTCATTCTATTTCAAATCTTAGTTCCAGTTTGCTTTATATAAATTTGATGATCGTTTTTAAAATTCATGTAATTAGTTTATTCGTTTGGGTTTCTAGAATTTGAATCTGATCGTCGCCTTTGCTAAAATTTGATCGTGCCTTCTGTACGCTTTTTCGGTGTGGATATCGTTGTTTTGAATAGAGTCTTCAGCGGCATAAAGGTGAGTATTCACACTTAACAAACATACTTGTAGAATCATAAATTAATAACAAGTGAAATTGTAGAATAATTACAGTATATTTTACTTGTCTGTGATATAAAGTTTATGATGTTAAAACCCTATTATAAAAAATTTCACATCATTTGTTATTGTATATGCTGTTATATTTATGCTGTTATAATATTTATTTATTTACTGTTTCACACTGCAAGTTCCCTGTAGAGTAGAAATCGTTATGGGCTGAAATGATAGGCCTGAATGATATTTAATTATTTAATTATTTATTATTTATTTATTTAACTTGGGATTGTGGGTTTGGAATGATAGAATCATATTTTCTTTGTAAATTATGGATTGAAATGATATATTATCCGTATCAGTTGACCTAGGTTAGAAAATATTATACAGACCCGTGGTTATTTTATATATTTTTTTCTAGAAATATTAAGTATTTTAAATATATATATTTTAATATTTTGATTTAAATTGGGTTAAAAATGATTGTTAGTAGTTTTATACAAGTTAAATATATAAATAAACAAATGGTTAAGTTGGAATTTGAAGTATAAAATTTATTTGGAAATTTTGATGGAATTCAAGTTAAGTATGTAAATATAATAGATTTTGATATAAAATGGAATTTGAATAAATTAATAAGGTGTTATTGAATTTTCTGTGAATTTAATAGTTAAATAAATAAATACTTAAACATGAAATATATCTTAATTTAGAAATGGAAGTTTGTTTTAAGAATAAAAGGCAAGTTAAGAAATAAAGAGGGAATTTAGTTATATTGTGAATGGTAATTAAACTAAATGGTTAAGTAAACTTTGAATATAGAAAAATATAGAAAATTGAGTATGAAACTTTAATAAGTGAACCCTTGATAGGTTGATATTTATTAGTAGAATTTACTTTATAAATATAATAAATTTTGGTTAAATTTAAATGACTATTTCAAATGGAAAATATTATTTTTATAAGTTAAATTAGTTTAAAATTAAAGTTTAATTATTGATGAATTTATATTGAAGTCTGAAGTTAATTTACTTATAATATATTGTAAGGGATATTACTGCACTTCTTAGGTGTCGTAGTTGATGCAAATAAAGGCTAAATTAATTAAGGGCCATTGCAGTACTTGGTAAGTGCCGTGGTCGCGAAATTTAAATCTAAAGCCGAATAAATAAAAAGGTTACAGTAATGCTTGTTAAGTGTTGCAGTGGCTAAAATTGAGATTTTGGACATTTGATTTGTAAATATAATAACTTCATTTTTAAAGTTAAAGGGTAGTATGTTGATTAATATTAACTATTTTGGAAATTATAACCACGGGTAATAATAACGTTGGTTGTTAAAGAGACCGGGATCAGATATGGGCATACTCTCTGTCGATACCGAAAATCACTTTAACAACTATGAACGCGGTGGAGATTCCAGAATGAAGTAGGATGGTGGTGACGTTCTATTGAGGTATGTGTGTGGACTCGACTCCCGTAAGTTGGCATAAGGTGGCTAAAACAGGAGAGATCGACGGGCTAAAGAGGTAGCACCTCTTATCGGACGCACTTCTTCGTATGCCATTCTATTACGTTGTGATTGTTTGGTGCGCACCTTGTTTTGGGAGTGTTGTTCGAGGTGGGCGGTAGTAGCTACTACGCGCTACCACCGGTCCGGAAACATAATTGGTATATCACCCTGGCATTGCCTAGTTGTGTTGTGTCACCTACCCTAGCGAGCCTTATACGATTTTGGTTTTGTACCATACCTATGGAGCGCCCTCTGACGACACCCAGTACGAGGGAGATTACGGTACTGTATAGACTATGGGAATATATTATGTGTTAAGGGGAATATTGGGTCACTCCTTAATGCTATTTTAAAGTAAGTTTATTTTACTAATAGACACTATTATAATAGCGAAGTATTACTACGTAGTAAATAGTTTAACGGATCCTTAGAGGATGGGCGGTCCCAAGCATCCTTTAAGTTACTTGCCTTTATATTACAGTTCACTTGTATTAGCTTATACTGTATAAGTATGTATGTATGTCCTGACTCGAGTGTTTGTGTTTATTTCTTACGCTTGGGTCAGCCTGAGTATCAGTCCGGACTTTATTTCCTGGAGCTAGGACCTCTGAAGATCACCTTTTCGAGCTGCTGTCTATTTCCTATTCAGTCTTTTATCTTAACCTATGTAATGGGGACAAATAAATTTGGGATTTTCTGTGGTTGATTCAAACTATATTGGTTTTAAGACTATGTAATTTATACTTATTTTGAGACTATGTGGTAGTGGCTTCATAAACCACTAAGTTATTTTTGATTCCGCTGCGAGTATTTCTTACTCTATGTCTGTGACATGTGATTATTTATTTTACTGTATATTCTGAGATTTGCCAAATTTTATTTACAATGCGGTATTTTGAACAATTCAAGTCCGACATGTGCGGATGCGAATGGTTGAAAATACCGGGTCATTATAACAACACAATCATTATATTGTGAATCTAAGCTTGCCAAATCATATATAACAATCACCTAACATCAACATGCCATCTCAACCCATGTAACCTACATTTCTAATGTAAAAAACATTCATTTATACTAAAGCTCATATGATGTACATATGTCACCTTATGCAATATCAAATCCGATCACGTGCTCGATCGCATAAATCTCACTTCCAAACTAATGTAGACTGTTTGACCTCTTTAGCGTGGGCTCTGATCAGGTTCATTGATTAAAACCCTCTGTTCTTCTTATATGTCCCTATACTATGGCAGAAAACCTCAAAATCATATCAAGAATCGGTATCAAATATTCGCTGTCAAGAATTAAGTAAAAATCATTGTCTGAATTAGTGATCTCGATATCGTGTACTCGAATCCTAGATCAATAACTTTATGTGAATAAAACAATCTACGTACAACTTACGTATCTATTCCATTGGTTTCTTAACTACCCCAGTTCTTTTTACTTCCCAAAATTGTTTATGAGAACATTTCAAAATTATAACTTAAGTTTTAAACTTATACAATACCCTACTACATCCTAAGAGTATACACAACTGTCTGACTTAATATTTTATCTTTTCTTCTTCCTTAAATTTAGATGCAGCTCGAAATAAATAATCTAGGTGTTAAACTGAGTCGACCTCTACAACCTCTTTACCCATTAAAGCAAATGATAGTCCAACATAAATTAAAGTGTAGAAAATATCTTGTGAAGATATTTTGAAATAAACAATTTGAGAAATTATTAATGCCTGATGGTTGTTTGTGGATGTTATTTGATAGTTAAATAACCGACTATCAATACTGGCCAATGCACTGATCGTTTGAAGTGACCGGGATCGGGATTAATTTCCCAAAAACCACTTCGATCCGGTTTGAACGTTTTCGTGAGGAAGACAAGAGCTTGGAGTCGAAGATGGAGCAGTGAAGTGTAAGGGCTAATCGCTACTAATCCTGAGGGTGATTACAAAATGGATGTAGTTGGAGTAGTGCCTTCGGTTCCGTTCGGACCCGGAACAGACTTGTATAGATGAATGCTTTCAGATCATCGTCAGGAGGACGATGAGCATTCGAAATATGTGCTAAAAAGGTAATGCATAGCATCGAGCATCATCAACCAGGAATGGCTAAAACAGAGGAGGTGCAGCAATGCTAAGTGGCTAGCAACCAATTAGGATAACGTCACTCTTGTCTAGATGTCCATTTTTATTTGGCTGTGTGGGCAGTTGCTGATCCCAACTGCGGGGTGATCTTATTCGGACTATCCAGTAAGGGGTAGCTCCGATCTTGTGTAGCAGAGGATCAGGGTGAATCCTCGACACGGTGATCTAGACCACGTACGATGACCGGCGGTACCCCAGTGGCCCTGCCATTGATGGAATCCCAATCCCTAATAAGTGCCTTCGGACTTGTTTGTATACCTATTATGCTGGAATTCAACGAATGTAACAATTTTGGCTATTTGAATAAGTATTTGTATATAGACACAATTATAATATATCAGAGGATTTGATCTGAAATGTTTTGGTTATCGTAAGGTAAAAACCCAGCATGTTTATTTGTGGCGTGGTCATACGTGATACCTTTGATTTCAAAAGGATTTTTGTAAACTTTAAAAGTTCAATTGAGTGTGTTTTCTCACGCTGGTTCTCCAGACGGACTCGGATGACATTTCGCTATAATGCTCGAGTCAAACTGAGTATTATAGAATACAAGATAGGATGCTGTAGAGTTCAGAGGACGAGCTGGATGGCGAGACATATCATACGTATTTGATGTATTATCCTCTGTGCATGGTTGATGCATAATCAGTTTCTAGGAAGACAAGTTATTGTAACTGTCCTGAATTGTGTTGTTGATTTGTGTTGTACTCTGATAATGTAATGTATAAACAGTTGCAAATTCTTTTGTAATAAAAATCTGTTATTATCTATTATATATTGTTCCGCTGTGATTGTGAGAATCTGATATTGTTTTTCTCTTTTCTTCTTCTACCTCCTTCTTCTTTCCTTTACGGTTTGGCTTTCCGGCATTCGATTGTTTGGCATTTAATATAGTGGACGTATTGATGTTGATTTTCTAGCGTCAAAAAATCGGATCGTTACAGTTGGTATCAGAGCTGAAGGCTAAGCGATAACCTTGGCTCTGGTGGGAATTACTCATTAGAAATAGAGTCCGTAGTACTCTAAAATGAGTTTGAGTGTATTAATATGTATAGGCACGTATTTGTTAGTGAATATAAAATTTTTTTATATTGTGTTGGTTAGTTTGTTGGGTGGTTTATGGATTTTGGTCAATACGAGTAATTAACGTTATTGATAGGGATCTCTAAACACTTGTACAGAATAATTCGACACGATATTGTTTTAATAGGATAAATGAAATAATTTTACCCAAACTATTTTATATATGAAAGAAATAATTTTTTTATAATTTTTTTATAAGTATATATGGTTGCTTAGAAGTTAGAGAATGATAACATTAAATTATTATCGTTGTTGTGTTCAAATTGAACTGGAAATTTAAATCAAAACTAAAAGCTAGGAAATTGATTCATATATAGATGGAATTCATAAATGTGAATTATAAATGTGATTTATAATTGAAAATGAAATAAAAATTCCAGAGTAATATTTGAATATGAATTGAAAGGATTTGGAATTCGAAATTTTGGAAATTAAATTCCTTTGAGTTGGAAATGGTTTTCAAAAAGTTTTAGAGGAATAATGGTGATATTATATGAGAAATATTTTTGAATTGGATTGGAAATCTGATGGGATTTGGAAGCAAAAGTATTTGAAAATGTTTTAAAAGAATTAAAAGCATTGAAATCACTTCGGTTGCTAGAAAAAAACTTCGGTGATGACTACTGAGTCATCGATGTTCATTTTTGAGTTTCTAAGAGAGGAATTACTACCAAAATGTTTTAAATTGGAGTTATTTGCAAATCTGGGATTGGTTTTAACATTCAAATATAATTTGATATGTAGATGAGTTGTGTATATATTTGATCTCAAAAATGATTAAATGTTGAAAAATTGTTTAAACTCTGGGCCTTAATTAAAAATGTTTATGATATATAAATAAGTTCGATAACTTTTAGGTATTTGAAATTTTTGAAACAAGATTCAACTTGAAAAGGGTTAAAAAAAAGTAAGTGTGAAAACAAAATAAGTTGGAGGGTAAGCTAATTAACTAAAGTGAATTAAAAGTAGTTAGCAAGCGGAATTTAAATAAGTAGAAAACTTATAAAATTTTAAAATTTGAATTAAGTTGGAATATAACTGAATCAAGATAAATAAAAGTGAATTTGATACGTAAGTCTAAGTAGACTAAATGAAATGGCCACTGAAATTGTGACGATCCGGAGATTTTGAACATTTGAAATTAAAATATTTAAGTGATTTTAAGTATTTGGAAGTTAATTCAACTTGAATTTCAAAAATATCTATTAATTTGGCAATTTAAATAATTGAATTTAATAATTGGAAATTGAATAAATTGCTGAATTGGGAAATCTGTGCTTGTTAAAAATAATTTGAAGGCTTGAAAAATTTACAATTGATAATACTGAAGATAATGGAAGCTTCAGAATTGAATTTGAAGGTGATTTGTTCAGTTTTGAATTTTTTTCGTTTAAATCGATATTTAAAAATAGCCATCCGGGGCACAGTCTCAGAATTTGACAAAACTAGTTCCATTGGATCCGTAATATTGTATTATTCTCGGATTTCAGTTTCGGTAGTATTCGGAGTTGTCGTGTGATCGTACGGTTAATAAAAGCGCTACAACCTATATCGAAATTTAATATTATAACTGGTCTGAAAAGCTATCTTCTTCATACGATCGAATTTGGCCTCGAAACCTTTTCCATTGCATTCAGAATAGGGGTTTAACATTGTAAATGCCTAGCGGCACGTCTCGATTGGAGATCGAGATTTTAGTCTTCGTTTTCAAGATGATTTAAATTTAAATTTAAATATAAACATGAGTAATGTAATTTCATTTAGAATACTACTGCAAGCCTTGCAACACGTGTAGAGAATCTAAAAGCGTGCGTCCCTTTTTGTTACACGTGTTTTTCTATAGAAAAATCAAAAGAAAAAAATCACTTCTTTCTCCTTCAAATTAAAACCGAGACAATCTCGTTTCCATCTCCATTCCTTTAAATTTCTTCAAAGATGATAAAAACAAAAACAAAGCTATGGCCGATTCTTCAAAACCCTAACACTCACGCACTTTCCCTTTCATCAAATCGAATGGGCCCTCGTCCAAGAAGATAACGGCAGAGCGAATCGTATTCATCAAAAGAAAAAAGGCCCGCAATTGTAATCGCGACTTCATTGAAAGCGAGGAGGAGTTGGAGAGCGGGTAATTGGGGTCATGGTGGGCAGCAATTTCAATGGCAGGTCGTCGTTGTTGGAGGGCTTCGATCATCGTGGGTGTCGCGCGAAGCAGAGGAAAGTTGTGGCAGGCGTGAGGGTTGTCGCGATGTGGATGAGCTCAACATCAAGCAAGGGGTCGATCGAGGCAAGTTTGATAGTTCAGGCGCATGAGCTCGAGATGGGTAGGGCAGATGTGATTGAGCGTCGAGTTAGATTTTTTTGCTCGCGATTAGGTCAGGAATTGGTCGCGTGCAATTTTGGGTTCGACGACGGTTAAGGGAAGGCGGGGTTACCCGTGGTGAAGGCTGCGATGATCGATCGAGGTAGTAGGTATTTTCTATCTACTGTATTTAAATTTTATATGGACAAGGTTTATTTTACAGTGAAAAAAATATGCAGAAAAGAAAATAATAAATATACATATACATATTTTCTTTTACAGATTTAATTTTAATGGTAAAGATTTATTTTTTTAATTGAATCTAATTTATTTCAGTTACCAAATTATTTATAAAACGAAAACTTGTTTAAAATTTAATGGTTTGTTTAAAATAAAATTCACTGGTTAACTAAATTTATTAAATGGAAATTTATTTTTGAATTGAATAGTTAGTTAATTAAAACTATGAAATGGAAAATAATTGTTCGATTAGAGGGATTAATTTGTTTGAATGGTTTATTTTATTATTTGTCATTATAAAAAAATTATTAAAGGAAATTTAGTTTTAAATTTAATTTTTAGCTGAATAAATTTGTTAAAAGGAATTTGTTTAAAATTAAAAGTATTGATTTAAAATAAAATCACGGGTTAGTTAAATTATTAAATGGAAATTTGATTGTTCGATTAATTTGAATATTAATATATCGTAAAATTGTTTATACAAGGTCTGAAATCATGAAGAAATCAAGATGGAATGAAAATGGATTGCACGCATAGTTAAAGATGAGATCTTCTCACTCAATTGAAATAATTAGAATTTCAATTATTGATTATTTGGATGTGATAGTATATATAGTAGTGTGTGCATGTGTGTGTGTATTGGGGTGATTGATTTACCGCATTATATTACGGATGAGACCCTGTGCGCCGCATAATAGCGGATGATTTGATATAATCCCATACACCGCGATATTCATTGTTGTGTTAACATCTATGGATGCAGGGAAACAGGTTGGAAGGATCCAACTGGATTCCTCAAATTGTGAGTTTATTTTATATGTTGTATTGTGATTTATTGAAAATCTGTGAATGATTATATTGGTGATTGAAATTTATTGAAAGCTATGGTTTGGCCGAATATATTCTGGCATTTTAAAATACCAGGATATATAATTGGATTTTTGGAATTTTAGGTAGAAAATTTTAAGTAAATTTATTTTAGAGAATTGAATAAAGAAGGAATTTAAAAGGGAAAAGATTGATTATTTTTGAAATCCTATCGAATAAATTCCAAGTATGGGAAAAAGATTTAATTTAATGGAAATAAATGGATTTTGAGAAATATTGTTTAAAAGTTGAAGAATTTATTTAAAATTCAGATTTTAAAATAGTTGGGAGAAACAAAGGAATTTATTTTAAAAATGTAATAAATTTTGGAAATCAATTTGGAATATATTTTGGTGTTTGAAAGTAAATTTGAAAATCAATTTGGAATTTGATTTGGTGTTTGAATGTGAATATTTGAAAATCGATTTGAAAATCATATATCAGTAGATATTTGGAAATTTAAATTCACAATGGGAATTTATAAAGGAAAAGGGAAATTTGTTTTGAAAATAAATATTGGTTTATTTTTAAAAAAAGTGTGGAAAGAAAAATTTATGAATTCGGAATGTAAATCGGAGATAAATCAAGAAGGATTTATTAATTGATTTAAATGGGCTATTTTGAAATGGAAAGTGAATTTTCCCTAGAAAGCCGAGTATGTTTTCAAAGTAGCTTATAAATATAAATTGAAAGTTTTAAGGATGGTTTTAAAAAGTATGCTTTGGAGAAATTATTTTCTTTAGTTGTTTTTAAAGCTTTAAAGTAAATATTTATTAAGTTATTTATACAAGTGATTATTTTGAAAGATTTAATTAATATTTGATTAAGAAAATGGTTTTTTAAATAATTATACTCTATCAAATAATTTTATTTTTAAAATTTGTTTGAACTTGAGTTTATATAAGATATTGGTATAAAATTTCATAACTAATATTTTAAAATAAAAGTTTTAAAATAGTTTTTATTTTATATGTTTTCAAGTATATATTTTTAGATAAGTGATTAAATTATTTTGAATTATTCGGACATGGCAAATTTTCGGTGGAAATAAATAATATTTGGAAATTGTTTTCAAAGGATTGAACTACGGAAATATATTATGCAAAGATATTTTGAAAATAAACAATTTTGAGGAAATTATTTAAATTTGGTGATTGTTGTGAATATTGTTCGATAGTTAAATAACCGACTATTAGTATAAATAATTTGTGGAATTATTGAGGCTTGGTGGTTTTTATGAATGTTGTTTGATAGTTAAATAACCGACTATCGATGTTGGCCTTTGAAATGGCACTTGAATTTGTTTTTAAAATAAGCGCTCATAATTCAATTAAGCCGAGAGAGGATTTTATGTCATAAAACCCATTCCGAATAAATGATACGATGAATTGGATTGCATTTGAAGATGTGTTGAAGACCGGGTATTTTCGAATGCGAAATGATACCTGTCGATTTTTTCTACACCGAGTGGCTCCGGTATAGAGATTTCATCACCCTATGTGATGGGGAGTCCGGACGTGATTACTGAATATCCGGATTGCAAGGGCTTCTTTTCTTAATTAGAGGAAGTGCCTTCGGCTTCATTTGAACCCGAAACGAACTTGTATGGATGTATGTTTGATGTTACACTTTGGGATGTAAAGCTGGTTTCTATCAAATACATTTATATTGGTAGCGGTGAATTTATTCTCTTAGCTTAACACCCTTCTCTAAGACGTACGAGCTCAGAGGTTATGTAGTTGATATTTATTAGTGATATATTCCCAATTTGGTAATGTGACATGCTACGTGTTGATCATTTGTTGGTCGAAACATGGCTTTTGTAAAAAGCGTTGCTTTGTGGACGAGACTTCGTCGGACCTCACAACCCAGAAATGGTTGAAACAGGAAAAGATGCAGCAAGGTTATGGGGGTCGCGCCCCTCAGGTTATGTACATCTCCTTCTGGATAAAAAGTGGTATCTGATATAGAGCCCAGATACTTAACTTGTGTGGATAAAATTTGGTATTCTGGTATGGAGCCCAGATTATTTACTTATGTGGTTGTTGGTTGTTGAGGCGCCTCGGATAAAGGTCGATCTAGACCGGGGGGTGCCATACTCCTGACAGTTAGTTACCTAGTTACAGAGGTAACCTGGCCTTGTGTTGGCAGAGAGCTGGTTAAGTTCTCGAGGCGCCCCTCCAGAGGCGTAACCATTCGGTGAAGGAAGTTCCTTAGCCTTGACCATTTAGTTGGAATCCAAACAAAACAATACGAGCCCTGTACGGTTTTAGTTGTATAACCTGCCATGGAATGTGGTGGTAACCTATTATTGAACATGTTAGCTATAGTGGTATACCATAATGGTGGTATGCTGGCTAAGATTAATATTGCACTTTCGAAAACGTTTTTCACACTATGCACTAATAATAATATCAAAAAAAGATTTTGTGTATCAAGCATGTTTGGCTATCGTAAGGAGAAATCTCCTCCAATTGTGCGCTTGCATTGTGTGTGCGGGGAGGCCTTATGATAGTTTCATTTTCCAAAAGCATAGCGGATTTATTTTTATTTCCTTTTGTGCAAATAACTATTTTAAGATCTCACACCAGTCCCTTGACTGACCTGGAGTTTATTGTTCCCTTTCTAAACTCTGGTTGCCCACAATTTTCCACACGGGCAGCCTAGAGTCAGGTTATCAGTTGTTCTGGAGCGAAGTCTGGAAAGTATGTTGTGGAGATCTGGAGGCAAGCTGGATATCGAGACGTATCACTAGTATATGTTATTCTTTTTCGTTGTTTTGTTGTTGTAAAACTCTGATGATGTAATGTATAAACTGATATAGTTCTTTGTTTAAAAGATTAATCGTTTATCTATTATATATTGTTCCGCTGCGAATGTGAGATTCTGTTATTGTTTTCTGTTTCTTCTTCTATCTTCTATCTTCTTCTTCTTTAACACTAACGGTTTGGTTTTTCGGCATTCGATTGTTCGACATTTGATACAGTGGATGTATTGATGTCGACTTTCGGACGTCGAAAAATCGGGCCGTTACAGTTTGGTATCAGAGCAATTGGTTAAGCGATAACCTTGGCTTTGGTAGGGATTACTCATTAGAGATAGAGTCAGTAGTACTCTAGAATGAGTTTGAGTGTAATACTAGATATGAGCGCGTATTTGTTAGTGAATATATAAAAAAAAAAATATTGTGTTGACTTATCGATTGAGTGTTTATAGAATCTGGTCGATATGTGTGACACCATTTTATCGATAGGGGTTTCTAAACTCTTAAACAAGATAAAGTGACAAGGTATTGTTTTAAAAAAAGGGTAAATGAAATAATTTTACCTAAACTATTTTTGTATAGAAAAGAAATCATTTTTCCATCAATTATTATAGTTATATATAGTTGCCTGGTTATTAGGAAGTGATAATATTAAATTATTATCATTTTAGTGTAGAATTGAATAAGAAATTGTTGTAAATATGATTTTTAATTTGAAATAGAATTCCAGAGAAATATTTGGAAATGTTTTTGAAAAGATTTGAAATTTGAAAATTAAATCCAATTTAGTTTGAAAATGATTTTCAAAGGTTTGGAAAAATAAGGTGATATTATTTTAGGAAATATTTTTGAATTGAATTTGAAATATGATGAGATTTGGGATTTAAAAATATCTGGAAAATGTTTTTGAAGGGATAAATGCACTAAACACTTTTCGGCTGTCGGAAAATAATTCCAATGATGATCGCGACATCGTTGGTGTTTATTTTCGAGTTTCCTAGAAAGGAATTATTGCCAAAATATTTTAAACTGGAATTGTTTACAAAAGTTGAGTTTGAATTTATAAACGCAAAGGATTTTGGATATAATTGATATCAAAAATGATTCTTAAATACGTAAATGATTATTTAAAATCTGGAATCTTATTTAAATGTTTATTAAATGGAAATGAAATGTAAACTAAATTGACTTGAACAAAAATAAGTTTAAGGAAAAAGCCTAAGTGAGCTTAATGAATGGCTATTGAAATAGAATTTACTATGTGTGAAATAAATTGGTAAACGGAACCAATTTAAGTAACGATATAAATATGTTATAAATGGAATATAGTTGATAAAATTCAATATTTAGAGTTTGAAGGTGAATTGAATTCAAATGAACTGGGAATGCAAGTGAATATAAATGGACGGTGAATTTCTTAGGTAAATTTGGAATTAAGGAAATATTCTAAGTTAATAAGTGAATCAAAATCAAAATCAAAATCAATGTGAATAAAAGAAAGGAAATTGATATAACTAATAATCAATTGGAATTTATACATCGGATGTACGTATGTTGTTTTATTCGCGTAGCGATTTGATCTAGAATTTGAGCATAGAATTTTGAGATAATTATATTGATCCGAATTGAGATTTTTCACTCGATTTTCGACGACGAACCCTGGATATGGATTTTTGGTTGATTCTGGAAATTTTCTATCATAGTTTACGGCAATGCAAGGAGAATGACGGTTTCTGATCAAGAAACCAAATCTGAGTCCGCACTAGGAAGTTGGGTGAACGATACTGGTTCGAAGGCGAAATAGTGTGATCGAGTGAGCGATCAAATTTGATATTGCGTAAGAATGATATAAGTACATCGTACGGACTTGAATGAACTAAATATTGAAACTTTTGTAAAGAAATGTGCGAAATTATTTTTGAATGTTGTAATTGAACATTATTGCTAATTGGATATACAGGTGTTATAAAGGAAAAGGAAATTGGATTTTTGATTTCAGAAGATAAATTTAAATTGCTCGTCAAAAGGTATATATTTCAATTTCTATACGAAATTTGATGATTTTCTTGTCCAACCACTTGGTTTTTTGTTTTCTTTTGAATCTGGGGGCCTGTGGTGGCACTTTGTAGCCATACCGAGCTAGCCGCGCATAGAAGCTGCTGGCGAAAATTTTCGAAAATTTTAGGAGTTTGAAAATTTTTGAGAAAATTTTAGAAATTTAAAGTTAAAATTAAATTTTAATTGATGAAAAAAACAATATTGTTTGGAACTTATGGTTGAGATTGGAAAGTTAGTTGAAGTGATAATGAGTCTTTAATAAAAAGTTTGTTTTGGCAAGTTGTAAAAACTGTTTGGTACTGGGAAAATGATAAAAGGGTTGAGGATCATTCTTCTTAACTAGTAATTTCGGGACGAAATTCTTTTAAAGTGGGAAGAATATAATGATCCATAAATTTTGAACATTTGAAATTGAAATATTTAAGTGATTTTAAATATTTGGAAGTTAATTCAACTTGAATTTCAAAAATATCGGTTTATTTGGCAATTTAAATAATTAAATTTAATAATTGGAAATTGAATAAATTGCTGAATTGGGAATTTTGAGATTGTTAAAAATAAATTGAAGGCTTGAAAAATTTATATTGATAATACTGAAGATAATGGAAGCTTCAGAATTAATTTGAACTTGATTTGTTCAGTTTTGAATTTTTTTCGTTTAAATCGATATTTAAAAATAACCATCAGTGGCACGGTCTCGGAATTCAACAAAACTAGTTCCATTGGATCCGTAATATTGTGTTATTATCGAATCTCAATTTCCGTAGCACTCGGAATTGTCGTGTGATCGTACGGTTAATAAACGCGCTAGAACCTGTATAGAAATTTAATATTATCACTGGTCCGAAAAGCTATCTTCTTCATACGATGGAATTAGGCCTTGGAACCTTTTCCATTGCGTTCGGAATATGGTTTAACATTATAAACTTCTAGCGGCACGCCTCGATTGGAGATCGAGATTTTAGTCTTCGTTTTCAAGATGATTTAAATTTAAATTTAAAATAAGTAGTGTAATTTCATTTAAAATACTATTGCAAGCCTTACAACACGTGTAGAGAATTAAAAAAGCACGTGTCACTTTATGTTACACGCGTTTTCCTTTATGAAAAATAAAAATAAATAAATAAATAATCACTTCTTTCTCGTTCAAATTAAAAACGAGACGATCTCGTTTCCATCTCCATTCATTTAAATTTCTTCAGAGATAATAAAAATAAAAATAAATCCATGGCCGATTCTTTAAAACCCTAACACTCACGCACTTTCCCTTTCAACAAATCGAATGGACCATCATCCAAGAAGATAATGGCAGAGCGAATCGTATTCATCAAAAGAAAGAAAGGCCCGCATTGTAATCGCGACTTCGTTGAAAGCGAGGAGTAGTTGGAGGATAGAGATTGGGGACGTAGCGGGCAGCGATTTCAAAGGAAGGTCGTCATTTTCGGAGGGCTTCGATCATCGTGGGTGTGGCATGAAGCAGAGGAAAGTTGTGGTAGGCGTGAGGGTTGTCGCGATGTGGATGGGATTGACAGCGAGTAAGGGGTCGATCGAGGCAAGTTCGATGGTTCAGGTGCATGAGCTCGTGATGGGTAGGCCAGATGTGGTTGAGCATCGAGGTAGATTTTTTCGCTCGCGATTGGGTCGGGAATTGGTCACGTGCAATTTTGGGTTCGACGATCGGTTAGGGGAAGGCGGGGGTTTCCGTGGTGAGGCTGCTATGATCGATCGATGCAGTAGGTATTTTCTATCTACTGTAGTTAAACTTTATATGGATAGGGTTTATTTTACAATGAAAAAAATACATAGAAAAGAAAATAATAAATATACATACAAATATTTCATTTACGGATTTAATTTTTATGGTAAAGATTTTTGTTGTTTAATTGAATCTAAATTATTTTAGTTACCAAATTATTTATAGAAGGAAAATTTATTTAAAATTTAATGGTTTATTTAAAATAAAATTCATTGGTTAACTAAATTTATTAAATGAAAATTTACTTTTAAATTGAATAATTAGTTAATTAAAACTATGAAATGTAAATTAGTTATTCGACTAGACGGATTTATTTGTTTAAATGGTTCATTTCATTATTTGTCATTATAAAAAGATATTTTACTTAAGGAAATTTTGTTTTAAATTTAATTTTTAGTTAAATAAATTTGTTAAAAGGAATTTGTTTAAAATTAAAAGTATTGGTTTAAACTAAAACACGGGTTAATTAATTTATTAAATGGAAATTTGATTGTTCGACTAATTTGAATATTAATAAATCATAAAATTGTTTATACAAGGTCTTAAATCATGAAGAAATCAACTTGGAATGATAATGGATTGCATGCATAGTTAAAGGTGAGATCTTCTCACTCAATTGAAATAATTAGAATTTCAATTATTGATCGATTGTTCGGATGTGATAGTATATATAGTAGTATATATAGTAGTGCATATATGTTAGCACCTGAATTGGTCACTAACACCCTTAAGAGAGATTGTGTAGAGAGATTAATGAAGAAAGTAAGTTAAAGAGAGGATAATATGCAGATTTAAATGTAGAAAATGCGAACACCAGATTTATAGGGGTTCAGCGTAATTGCCTACATCCACTTTGAGGTTAATCTTTATTGCTTTTCTCGATAATCGATTATAGATACAATCCGTATACCAAGTATATTGAATATAATTGCTAAGCAAAAAAGATAAGTCTTGAATGAGTCTTGAATGCGGTAGAGTCTCCCCGGTGTTCTCGAAAAAATGTCCCTTTCACTATACCCCCGCCCTTCTATTTATAGACGAAGATGGGTTGGACTTCCCTCACGGGCTTAGGAACAAGGTACCTCGGCTCATAGTAGGTAACTTCTGTGCACCGGACCTGGCAGGACAAGCGCTCTTGCTTTGACTTAGGCCTGACAACTTGCTAACACCTCCAGTCTGCACCGTGTCAGGGATGCCGAAACATGTCGATCGCATCAAATCCTTATACCTACAGGATCTTCTTGGTCAGAATATTGTCTAGGGCTAATAATAATATCTTCACCTGTCGTTTTGTAGCCGGCCCAAGGTGCCACGCAACACTTTCCTCCCAAAGTGTGTCGTGTGAAGCAACATGACACGCTTTGAATCAGCAGATATTCCTTGTTTACAGAAAGAAATCCATCATGTTTCCTGAATAGCATCATTCTTCAATTTTATCCCCCTCAAGGTTTCGTAACCTTCTTTGGTTGTCATGACGCTTGGTCGATTCCTAACATTATAAATCCAGGGTTGTAGTTCATCAGTGGTCATCCATGTCCGGTTCTATAGGGCTTATAAGCCTCGGCTATTTGATCCAGTCTTTTCTTAGTAACCTTAAGTGAGAATTCAATTCCCTGTTGATTTCAAGAGGTCGAATTTTTTTCGGATGTACACATGCATGTTCGGGTACATGTTCTTGCCATTGGCTGTCGGATGCGTTTTTTAGGCTCATAAGTCGTCGCCAATTCCATCTAGTTTAATTCCAATTCAATTGCAATTCCTTGTTTGTATTTTCTCAAAGCAGTAAGCAAGGGTGAATGGAGTACGGCCAGTCACGGACCCTGGGTAGTTCTATAAGCCCATAGCGTTGTTGGGAGTTCATCCACCCACTTGCCTCTAGCCTTTTCCAAATGCTTTTTCAATATGGATTTGATTATTTTGTTCACGGCTTCCACTTATCCATTGGCTTTCGGATGAGCAACTGCTGCAAACTTTGTCTCAATGCCATATTTTTGGCAAAATTCCTTGAACTCCTTGCTTTTGAATTGAGTTCCATTGTCTGTAATGATAGTTTGTGGAAGGCCAAAATGGTATATAATATTTCGTACAACGAAATTAATGACTTTTTTGGTGGTGATAGTGGCCAAAGGCTCTGCTTCTGCCCACTTAGCAAAGTAATCGACCGCAATTATCGCGTATTTCACACCACCTTTGGATATGGGTAAGGAACCAACTATGCCGATCCCCCACATTGCAAATGGCCAGGACTAACCATTTGTGTGAGTTCCGTCAGCGAAGCTCTCGGGACTTTTGCATATTTCTGGCATTTGTCACATCTCCTCACATAGTCTGCGGCATCCCGATTTACTGTCGGCCAATGGTATCCATAGCGGAGGATTTTCTTTGCTAACGTCTGCCCCCAGTATGGCCACTGCACTTTCCTTCATGGACTTCCTTCAGGACTCGTTTTATCTCATCATAGGCAATGTACCAGAGTAAGGGGGTCGAGAATCTCCTTCGATACATTACCCCATCTTACATTACATAACACGAAGCCTTACGAATGACTTGTCATCTTTCGCTCCTTCTTTCAGGCATGACCCCATGTAACAAGTACTTCTTGAATGGGTCATCCATGATTCCTTCTCGATTTCTGTTTCTAACATGAAATCTACCTCCATCGTATTTATGCTCGGAACATGTAAGGTTTCAACAGGAAACAATCCCATCTGCTGCGCATCACCAGTGCTTGCAAATTTTGCCAACGAATCGGCTGCTCTGTTTTTCTCACACGGGACATGCGAGATATCATAATATTCCAGATTTACTAGCAGCTCCTGAACCCATGCAAGATACAGGGCAAGTCTTTGTCCCTTTGCTTGATAGTCTCCCCGCACTTGGTACATCACCAGTTGTGAGTCACAAAAGATTTCAACCTATTTTACTCCCAGTTCTTTAATAAGTATCAAGCCAGCAATCAATGCTTCATACTCAGCTTCGTTATTTGTTGCTGGGAATTCAAACTTTAAAGCATAACAAACTGATCGGTTTTCAAGAGTCACAACTATGCCAGCCTCGAACAATAGTCGTTAGATGCCCCATCGCTGTACATCTTCCATCAAACGGGAGGTATGACATTGTGGCCGTTTGAGTCGTCTGACATAATGAATTCTGCAATGAAGTCTGCTAGTGTTTGCCCCTATGTGGCCTTTTGTGGCAGGTAGGTAATATCGAACTGACTTAACTCGATACTCCATTGTAACATCCTTCTAGAAATTTCCAGTCGTTGGAGTACCTGTCACAAGGGTTGATCAGTGTAAATACTGATTGAGTGTGCCTGAAAATATAGGCGAAGCTTGCGTGATGCAATCACCAAGCAATAGGATAATTTCTCGATCTTGGGATAATTTCTTTCTGCCCTCGTCAGACGTTTACTAATATAGTAAACTGGCTTTTGAACTCGGTCCTCTTCGCGAACCAAAGTCGTACTGATGGCATGCTGGGATACTGCCAAGTACACATACAGCATTTCGTGGTCTATTGGTTTCGATAGCACCGGGGGACTTTCCAAATGCCTTACCAGAGCTCGGAATGCTTCCTCACAATCGGATATCCACTCGAAATTCCTCTTTCCTTTCTTTATCACATCGAAAAAAGGAATACACTTGTCTGTAGCTCTGGATATGAATTGACTCAACACAGCCACTTTTCCATTCAAGCTTTGTACCTGCTTTATAGTTCTGGGAACTTGTATGTCTCGGATAGCTTAAATCTTCTCCGGGTTAGCTTCGAAACCCCGCGCATTCACAATGAAACCCGAAAACTTTCTCGTCGCTACGCCAAATGAACACTTCAAAGGATTGATTTTCGTTCCATAATGCCTGAGTATATCAAACATCTCCGCTAGGTCTCGGATGTGGTCTTTTGACTACCGTGACTTTACGAGCATGTCATCCATATAGACTTCCATTGTTCTACCAATCTGGTCTTTAAACATTCGATTCACCAGATGCTGATAAGTTGCTCCCGCGTTTTTCAATCTAAAAGACATTACTACCTAGTAATATAGCCCCGCATGTGTGACAGAACTGGTGTGTTCATGGTCTGGAATGTGCATCGGGATCTGATTGTATCTCGAATACGCATCCATAAAAGACAATAATTTGGGTCCGGCCGTAGAGTCGATGAGCTGGTCGATTCTTGGTAAAGGGAAACCATCCTTCGGGCATGCTTTATTCAGATCAGAGTAATCAACACAAGTTCTTCACTTTCCGCTTGCTTTCCTCACAAGCACAGGGTTAGAAACCCATTCAGGGTAGAGGGCATCGCAGATGAACCCATTGGTTTTGAGTTTGTCCACCTCCTCTCTGAGAGCAGCGAACCTCTCCAGGTCCGTGCCTCTCCCTTTTTGTTTTACAGGGACGTAATTCGGGTCTATGTTCAACATATGACTCGAAATAGAGGGAGAAATCCCGCACATATCAGAATGTATCCAAGCGAAAACACCTAGGTTCGCTCGGAGGAAATCAGTAAGATCTTCGGCCAATGACAAGTCGAGTTGCGATCTAATCTTAAGGACTCGTAACAGGTCATCCCGGCTGACTAGTATGTCAATTGTTAGCTCGGCGGGTGCTGTATTCGTTTCCCTAGGTCTCCCATCATCATCTCTCAAATCTATGTCGCTATAGATCCGAGAACGCTGCCCAAGCCGGGGCTCGAGCACTACTTGTCAATTGTTAGTGTTTTGGATGCGGATGGAGCTGTCCGCCTTGTCTGCATCTCGACTCCTAAACACTATATCGTCTGTCATCATGCGTTGTTGTTTTGCAGGGGTTCCATCTTCCACATTCGAGCAACATTCATGATCTGCATGCCTAGAGTTGGAGTTACAGTTAGTTGCCCACTAGTTTAGGTATCGATTTAATGATTATATCCCTACGCATTCTTTCGGTCGTAGCCTTGAGTAGTTGTAAACATTATATATAAATTTCAATATTGAGCTATTGCAACCAGTCTTTGGACGACCACGCGTCTGCTCCCAGTCTCGGGTTGATAAATGTACTGCATGGACGGTTGAGTCTCGTCCTAGCTATGTTCATATGCCCACCTAAACTTCGAAAACATAGGGTTGATCGATGAATTGTCGGTTCACATTCATGTTGCTTCTAGATCATGCCCCCAAGTCTGGGTCATATATCCCAGTAAGTAGGAAGGTCAGCCATGCCCACGTTAGCATTACTCTCTTTCCCGTTGAATCGGGGATCAGGTCAGTCGATAGGAGACAGGGTGTCGCCTATCTTGGATTTTATCGTGGGTTTTCATTCCAAGAGGAATACTTCGATGCTTCGTCAGTTTTAGGGTGTAATTTGGACACTGGACGATCATCCACGTCCACTTTGGTTCATGTTCAGTAATCAAATGTCGAGGTAAAGTTGGCTACAAGTGCAGTCGGGTCATGCCCATTTAGTTTCATACTCCTCCTAATGGATCGAAGGATGGTGCTGGAGTATTTTTAACCAAGTATTCATGGTTTACTCTCCTTTCCATATTCTAGAGGTCATAGTTTTTCAAGGAACATCCTAGTCACATTCGAATGTGCTTAGTGCGGATTGGTATTGACCCTTGATCTGAGGTATGATATAATCGGTTGCTCGTAGCTTTGGATGCCGTTTCGATTAGTTCTGTATTGAGGCCTACATGTAGTCGTTGCCTCAAGTTATAAAGAACGCCAAGCTAGAGCTACAGTAAGCTGCCGTATTCGGCTTTTAGTGATTTGTACCCCTACTCCCAGCATTGATTTAGCCAGGCTACTAGTTGGATTGTCGAGCTCCATCCTTAGCGAGTTAATAATCCTCATGTCGATTTTAGGCTGAAGTTTGCGGAATAAAGAATGGTTGGAATCCACTCGTCTATCTATCGATGTTTATATGCCACTTTGCATCTTGGTGAATTAGCGTTATTCTCCCCTCATTCGACTCGCGCCCAATTTGTGTTCGTGCTTCGGTCCATGCTCTGGGGACTTAGAGATTTGTCGAACGGTTTATGCTTTAGTCCACAGTTCAGGACGTAGAGATTTTCGTCAATTCGTTTATACTCTAGTCCGCATTTCGGGGACTGAGAGTACTATTGTCCGCTTTAGGGACTTAGAGGTATTTAAGTCGTTTATACTCTAGTCCACGCTTAAGGGACTGAGAGTACTCTAGTCCGCTTCAGGGACTTAGAGGTTTTTAACTCATTTATACTCTAGTCCGCACTCAGGGGACATAGAGTACTCTAGTCTGCACTGTGGGGACGTAGAGGTTTATAAGTCGTTTATACTCTAGTCTACACTCTGGGGACTTAGAGTACTCCAGTCCGCACTCTGGTGACGCAGAGGTTTTTAAGTCGTTTATACTCTAGTCAGCACTCTGGGGACTCAGAGTACTCCAGTCCATATTCCGGGGACGTAGAGGTTTTTAAGTCGTTTATACTCTAGTCCGCACTCTAGGGACTCAGAGTACTCCACTCCGCACTCCTGGACGTAGAGGTTTTTAAGTGGTTTACACTCTAGTCCGCACTCTAGGGACTCAGAGTACTCCAGTCCGCACTTCGAGACGTAGAGGTTTTTAAGTCGTTTACCCTCTAGTCCGCACTCTGGGGACTCAGAGTACTCCAGTCCGCACTCCGGGGACTTGGAGATTTTGAGTCGTTTATACTCTAGTCCACACCCTGGGGACTCAGAGTACTCCAGTTCGCACTGCGGGGACTTGGAGATTTTGAGTCGTTAATTTATACTCTAATCCGCATTCTGGGGACTCAGAGTACTCCAGTCCGCACTCCGGGATGTAGAGGTTTTCAAGTCGTTTACACTCTAGTCTGCACTCTGGGGACTCAGAGTACTCCAGTCCGCACTCCGGGGACTTGGAGATTTTGAGTCGTTTATACTCTGTTTCGCACTCTGGGGACTCTGAGTACTCCAGTCCGCACTCCGGAGACTTGGAGATTTTGAGTCGTTTATACTCTGGTCCACACTCTAGGGACTCAGAGTACACCAGTCCGCGCTCCGGGACGTAGAGGTTTTGAGTCGTTTATACTCTGGTCCGCACTCCGGGGACTCAGAGTACTCCAGTCCGCAATCCAGGGACATGGAGATTTTGAGTCGTTTATACTCTAGTCCGCACTCTAGGGACTAAGAGTACTCCAGTCCGCACTCTGGGGACTTTGAGATTTTGAGTCGTTTATACTCCGGTCCGCACTCCGGGGACTTAGAGTACTCCAGTTCACACTCCGAGGACTTGGAGATTTCGAGTCGCTTATACTCTGGTCCGCACTCTGGGGACTCAGAGTACTCTAGTCCGCACTCCGGGGACTTGGAGATTTTGAGTCATTTATACTCCGGTCAGAACTCTGGGGACTCAAAGTACTCTAGTCCGCACTCCGGGGACTTAGAGATTTTGTGTCGTTTATACTCTGGTCCGCACTCTAGGGACTCAGAGTACTCCAGTCCGCAATCCGGGGACTTGGAGATTTTGAGTCGTTTATACACTAGTCCGCACTCCGGGGGCTCAGAGTACTCCAGTCCACACTCCGGGGACTTGGAGATTTTGGTTGAGAGCAGTCATATTTCCATTCTTTAATTTGTATTTCATTTACCTTATCGAGGCTAATGTTGTCGAATGAACGATCGACCCACGTTTTCTCATGGAGTGAGATTCTGCCCCCAGCATTAGGGATGAAACCTGAAAAATGGGCGACCGATTCTCGTCCGCTTGGTGACTATAGCTCCTCCAATCAAGTCAAGAAAGGAGGTATATGAAAGATGGTTGGGTCACATCCATGCTGTGTTACATAGTCAAATCTCACACAATTTGCTTAGTATCTCCTTCTAGAAAATAAGGATAATGGATTATTGAGAGCGATGGTTGACGTGTAGGTAGTCCATCACAACTACTCCAAGTCGGGCTTTCGGACAATCTTTTGTGTTCATGGTATGATTTGATGTGTAGATGACCAAACCACGTCTATTATAATAGATCCCGACGTCACTGAGCTTTAGGAAAGGCATCTGTATTTTGTCGAACTTTGTTCTATGACTTGATTTGAGTGGATGATCAGGCCATACTCATTCCATGCCTTTCTCAGGTCTCCAAGTCAAATGTGGAGGTCAATGAATGGATGGTCAGTCATGTTGACTTTGTATTGTGCTCTAATCATGATGAGCTTTTCACTCTCTAGTTCTTAGCCCCAAATTAAAGGCATATGGTTGATGATGAGTGATTGAATTATGCTCGTCTACATGTAACTCCACATGTCCCATCATAGTCTGCGTGGATTGTTTGGCGACCAAATCTGAGTACCTGGTCACCTGCATCATTTTGAAAGTAGTTTAGTTCAAGCTAGTCGTAGTTCATAGAATAATTGAAACAAAAATAGATTTGGAAATAATTCAAAGAAGATTAGGATAAATCTCATTGATAAGTGAAGCAGCATCATGTGCTCGCTATTCGACTTTGCCCCTGGCTCCTTTCAAAGGGATGTCGGCCGTTAGCAGTCTAATTGATAATCATAGCCCTTTATTAATAGGCATCGGATGTTTCTTGCCCGCCATTCTACAGGACTTGTACATACTATTGAAGTTTTCCTTTCCATATCGGCTTTTCGATCACACCTCAGAGGTGTTTGTAATCGCCCGTGTTAGGATCAGTGAGCATCTGGGAATATACAACATTCTCCTGATTTTCTTTAGACTTTAGTGTACTCTCTCGAAGTTGGTTTCCAGTACCACTCCGAGTCGCGAGTCTTCAAGTAGGGTTGTCAATTAAATCTTTCAAAGAGCATATGATCCGAATTTTAAGGTCATGTTTTGGCTACTGGGATCTGCATCCTTAGCCAACGGGCCTTCATTGTTATTTTTCTTAGTCTGTTCCGCTCCTCCACACTTTGGTTTAGATTCATTTTTGTCATAGAAACGATCCATGGTCGTAGGAGGCTCTCCTGCTAACTAGCTACCAAAATATATATAGAGGTCGATTCTCCTCAAGGGTGATCAGTATGATATCCCTTTGAGAGTATCGTTTGAGTAGCGGTTGTTCGTCCGTTCCCTTATTGCCGTTCAATCCTCTATGCCCTGGTCGATCATTGGATGTAAGGGAAGTAGATATAATGTTCCTTTATTAAGTTGAGTTTTGAATTCACTATCTGGAGGCACTGCGCTGCGGCTAGACTCTTTTTTGATAATTTGGGTCGTACCCGAAAATATTTTTTTTTGAAAATAGGGGTCGTATAAGAGACCGGTGTAACTTAAGTTTGGATCGGCCTGAATTCCGCTCAGCATAGGAATGTCGTTCGGCCTAAATATCGACTGGCCTTTATTCTGTTCGTCCTTCATTCTGTTCGGCCTTCTTTTTGTTCGGCCTTCTCCCTGTTTGGCCTTCATTTTGTTCGGCCTTCTTTCTGTTCGGCCTTCTTTCTGTTCATCCTTCTTTTTGTTCGGCCTTCTTTCCATTTGGCCTTCTACCTGTTCGGCCTCATTCCGTTCGGCCTTCGTTTTGTTCGGCCTTCGCTCTGTTCGGCGTTCTTCATGTTCAGCCTTTATCCTGTTCCACCTTCATTCGACCTTTTTTCTGTTCGGCCTTCTTTCTGTTCGGCCTTCTTACTATTCAGCCTTCGTTCTGTTCGGCCTTCATCCTATCCAGCCTTCTTTCTGTTTGGACTCCTTTCTGTTCGGCCTTCTTCATGTTCGGCCTTCATTCTGTTCGGCCTTCTTTCTGTTCGGCCTTCTTCCTGTTCGGCCTTCATTCTGTTCGGCCTTCTTTCTATTCAGCCTTCATTCTGTTCGGCCTTCATTCTGTTCGGCCTTCTTTCTGTTCGGCCTTCATCCTGTTCGGCCTTCATTCTGTTCGGCCTTCATCCTGTTCGGCCTTCATTCTGTTCGGCCTTCATCCTGTTCAGCCTTCTTCCTGTTCGGCCTTTACCCTGTTCGGCCTTCACCCTGTTCGGCCTTCTTTCTATTCGGGCTTCTTCCTGTTCGGCCTTCATTCTATTTCGACTTCTTTCTGTTCAGCCTTCATCCTGTTCGGCCAACTTTCTGTTCGGCCTTCATTATGTTCAGCCTTCTTTCTGTTCATCCTTCGTTCTGTTCGACCTTCTTCCTATTCGGCCTTCTTTCTGTTCGGCCTTCTTTCTGTTCGGCTTTCATCCTGTTTGGCCTTCTTTCTGTTCGGCCTTCATTCTGTTCGGCCTTTATTCTGTTTGGCCTTCATTCTGCTAGGCCTTTTTTTGGGGCGATCAGCATACGCCTTTTCTGGAACGATCGGCCAAATTGCCCTCAGAGGAGGGTTGGCCTTTATTCAACTCAAATGCAAACTTCAACGTCTAATCACCGGATCTTGCGTACATTAGTGAATCCAATGTATGGCTATCAGCTTCGTTTAGATTTCTTTCAAACCTGAGTAGAATAGGAAACTTTCTAGTAGACAACTGGATCTATCCCGCGAATAAGGAAATCCACTAGTAGACGATGAGATCCAATCAAGCTGAGAATTCAATTCTCAGTGAAAGCACCAAAATATTAGCACCATAATTGGTCACTAACACCCATAAGAGAGATTGTGTAGAGAGATTAATGAAGAAAGTAAGTTAAACAGAGGATAATATGCAGATTTAAATGCAGAAAATGCGAACACCAGATTTATAGTGGTTCGGCGTAATTACCTAAGTCCACTTTGAGGTTAATCTTTATTGTTTTTCACGATAATCGATTACAGATACAATCCGTATACCAAGTATATTGAATACATTGCTATGCAAAAAAGATAAGTCTAGAATGAGCCTTGAATGTGGCAGAGTCTCCCCGGTGTTCTCGGAAAAAGGTCCCTTTCATCGTGCCCCTGCGCTTCTATTTATAGACGAAGATGGGTTGGACTTCCCTCATGGGCTTAGGAACAATGTACCTCAACCCATAGTAGGTGACTTCTGTGCACCGGGCTAGGCAGGCCAAACGCTCTTGCTTTGCCTTAGGCCTGAGAACTTGCTAACACCTCCAGTCGGCACCATGCCAGGGATGTCGAAACATGTCGATTGCATCCAACCCTTATACCTCCAGGATCTTCTTGGTCAGAATCTTGTCTAGTGCTAATAATAATATCTTCACCTGTCATTTTGTAGCCGGCCCAAGGTGCTGGGTAACAATTTATATATATATATATATATATATATATATATATATATATATATATATATATATATATATATATTGGAGTGATTGATTTCCCACATTATATAGCAGATGAGACCCTATGCGCCGCATAATAGCACATGATTTTATATAATCCCATATACCGCGATATTACACCTCGAAATGGAATTGGTATTTAATTGTTGTGCTAACATCTGTGGATGCAGGGAAACAGGCTGGAGGGATCCAACTGGATTCGTAATTATGAATTTATTTTATATGCTATGTTGTGATTTGTTGATAATCTGTGAATGATTATATTGGTGATTGAAATTTATTGAAGGCTATGGTTTGGCCGAATGTATTCTGGTATTCTAAAATACCAGGATATATAATTGGAGTTTTGGAAATTTAAGTAGAAAATTTTAAGTAAATTTATTTTAGAGAATTGAATAAAGAAGGAATTTAAAAAGGAAAAAGATTGTTTTATTTTGAAATCCTATCGAATAAATTCCAAGTATGGGAAAAAGATTTAATTTAATGGAAATAATTGGATTTTGAGTAATATTGTTTAAAAGTTAAAGAATTTTTTTAAAATTCGGATTTTAAAATTGTTGGGAGAAATAAAGGAATTGATTTAAAAAATGTAATAAATTTTAGAAATCAAATTGGAATTTGATTTGATGTTTGAAAGTAAATTTGGAAATCAATTTGGAATTTGATTTGGTGTTTAAACGTGAATATTTGGAAATCGCTTTGAAAATCATATATCAGTTGATATTTGGAAATTTAAATTCACAATGGGAATTTATAAAGGAAAGGGAATTTTGTTTTAAAAATAAATATTGGTTTATTTTAAAAAAAAAGCGTGGAAAGAAAATTTACGATTTTGGAACGTAAATTTGAGATAAATCAAGAAGGATTTATTAATTGATTTAAATGGACTATTTTGAAATGGAAAGTGTATTTTCCCTGGAAAGCCGAGTATGTTTTCAATGTTGCTTATAAACATAAACTGGAAGTTTTAAGGATGGTTTTAAAACGGATGCTTTGGATAAATTATTTTCTTCAGTTGGTTTTAAAGCTTTAAAGTAAATATTCATTAAGTTATTTATAGAAGTGATTATTTTAAAAGATATAATTGATATTTGATTTATAAAATGGTTATTTAAATAATTATACTCTATAAAATAATTTTATTTTTAAAATTTGTTTGGACTTGCGTCTATATGAAATATTGGTACAAAATTTCATAATTAATATTTTAAAATAAAAGTTTTAAAATAGTTTTTATTTTAAATGTTCCCAAGTATATATTTTTAGATAAGTGATTAAATTATTTTTAAGTATTCAGACTTGGCAAGTTTTCAATGGAAATTAATAATATTTGGAAATTTATTCCGCAAAAGAAAAGTGATTTGAAAATTATTTTCAAAGGATTGAAGTGTGAAAATATATCTTGCGAATATATTTTGAAAATAAATAATTTTGGGGAAATTATTTAAATCTGGTGGTTGTTGTGAATATTGTTTTATAGCTAAATAACCGGCTATCACTATAAACAATTTGTGAAATTATTGAGGCTTGATGGTTGTTGTGAATGTTGTCTAATAGTTAAATAACCGACTATCAATATTGGACTTTGAAACGGCACTTGAATTTGTTTTCAAAATACACGCTCGTTATTCGGTGAAGCCGGGAGAGGACTTTATGTCATAAAACTCATTCCGAATAAAAGGTACGATGAATTGGATTGCATTTGAAGATGGCATTGAAGACCGGGTATTTTCGAAAGTGAAAGGATTGCCTGTCGAATTTCTCTACACCGAGTGCCTCCGGTATAGAGATTTTATCATCCTATGTGATGGGGAGTCCGGACGTGATTAGTGAATATCCGGATTTGTAAGGGTTTATTTCCTTAATTGGAGGAAGTGCCTTCGGTTCTGTTCGAACCCGGAACAGACTTGTATGGATGTATGTCTGACGTTACACTTTGAGAAGTAAAGCTGGTCTCTATCAAATACATTTTTGTTGGTGGCCGAGAATTTATTCTCTTAACTTGACACCCTTCTTTTAGACGTATGAGCTCAGAGGTTATGTAGTTGATATTTACTAGTGATATATTCCCAATTTGGCAAGGTGGCATGCTAAGTGTTGATCATTCGTTGATCGAAGCATGGCTTTTGTGAAAAGCGTAGGTTTGCGGACAAGACTTTGTCAGACCTCACACCTCGGAAATGGTTAAAACAGGAAAAGATGTAGCAAGGTTATAGGGGTCACATCCCTCAAAGTATGTACATCTTCTTCTGGATAAAAAGTGGTATCAGGTTGGTGCCCAGATATTTAACTTGTGTGGATAAAAAGTGGTATTCTGGTATGGAGCCCGGATAGTTTACTTATGTGATTATTGGTTGTTGAGGCTCCTCGGATAAAGATCGGTCTAGACCAAGGGATGGCATACTCGTGACAGTTAGTTTCCTAGTTACTGAGGTAACCCGGCCTTGTGTTGGCAGAGAGCTAGTTAAGTTCTCGGGGCGTCCCTTCAGAGGCGTACCCATTCGATGAAGGAAGCTCCTTAGCCTTGACCATTTTTTAGAAATCCAAACAAAATTATACGAGCCATGTACGGTTTTAGTTGTATATGGAATGTGGTGGTAACCTGAAGATGGTAGCTATAGTACGGCATGCCATAATGGTGGTATGCTGGCTAAGATTAATATTATACTTTCGAAAAAGTTTTCCACACTATACAATAATAATAGTATCAAAAAAAAAAGATTTTTTCATATCAAGCATGTTGGACTATCATAAGGAGAAATCACCTCCAATTGTGCGCTTGCATTGTATGTGTGCGGGGAGGCCTTATGGTAGTTTCATTTTCCAAAAGCATAGCGGATTTCTTTTTATTTCCTTTTGTGCAAATAACTGTTTTAAGATCTCACACCAGTCCCAAGGCTGATCTGGAGTTTATTGTTCCCTTTCTAAACTCTGGATGCCCACAATTTTTCACACGGGCAGCCTAGAGTCAGGTTATCGGTTGTTCTGGAGCGAAGTTTGGAAAGTATGCTACAGAGATCTGGAGGCAAGCTGGATGTCGAGACGTATCACTAGTATATGATATTCTTTTCCGTTGTTTTGTTGTTGTAAAACTCTGATGATGTAATGTATAAACTGATATAGTTCTTTGTTTTAAAGTATTCATTTATCTATTATATATTGTTTCGCCGCGAATGTGAGATTCTGTTATTGTTTTATGTTTCTTCTTCTATCTTCTTCTTTAACCCTAACGGTTTAGTTTTTCGGCATTCGATTGTTCGGCATTTGATACAGTAGACGTATTGATGTCGACTTTCGGGCGTCGAAAAATCGGGTTGTTATAAAAATAAAATTTATTAAGTTGGAAATAAATTTGTGAATGAACAAATGAATTTGCATTTGTAAGTAAATGGAATTGAAATAGAATATTGGGATGATACTTGATTTAAATTATGTAAAGTGAAGTGTAGAATTAATTTGAAATGAACTAAAAATAATTAAATTTGGAAATAAAATCCATTGAGATTTAAAATAAATAAGTAAGTGGAACTAATTACAATAAACAGGAAACTAAATATAGATTGAGATGTGGTTAATTGAATTCAATTGTAAAATTTGAGGATAAACTGAGTTCTAAAGCAATTGGAAATTTAAGTTAAATGAGAATAGATGTGAAAGTGTAAGTAGTGAAGTAAAAATAAATATTAAAGCTTGTAGAATATTTGTAATAAACTTAAGGAAGGTAAATGGTAAAATTATTGAGTAAAATTGGTATTTCGAAAAATATACTTAGTTAATTTGTGAATGAAGGTTTGATAAGGGTGTGTGAAATGGTGATTGTGGATAAGTGAATAGTAATCAAAATAAATGTGAACAAAAAAGGAAATTGATATAGCTATTAATCAATTTAGATAAATATGTAGGATGTACATATATTCTTTTATTTACATAGCAATAGATCCAGATTCGAGCACAGAATTTCGAGATAGTTATATCGATCCAAGTTGGGATTTTTCGCTCGATTTTCAACGACGAACCCTGAATATGAATTTTTGATTGATTCTAGAATTCTCTACAATAGTTTAAGACTACGAGAGGAGAATGACGGTTTCTGATCAAGAAACCAGATCTGATCCCGCACTAGAAATTCGAGTAGACGATACTAGTTCGGAAGTGAAGTTGTGTGATCAAGTGAGTGATCGCATATGATATTACATGCGGATGATAAATGTGCATTGTATGGCTTAAGTAAAGCAAATACTGAAAATTTTGAAAAGAGATGAGTGAAATAAATTTGAACTGTATTAGTGAACACTATTAGTAGATAAGGTACAGGTATCTAAAGGCAAAGGTTAAATTAGGATTTTTGATTTCAAGAGATAAATTTTAATTGCTCGACTAAAGGTATGCATTTCAATTCGGCATATGAAATTTGATGGTTTTCTGATCTAGCCACTTGGCTTTTGTTTTCTTTTAAAATTTGGGTCCTATAAAGGAATTTTGTAGTTGTACAGATCTAGCCGCGCAAAGGAGAAGCTGGCGAATGTTTTTGAAGATTTAGGGAGTTAGAAAAATTTTGAGAAACTTTTTACAATTTAAAAATTGGTTTTAAATTTAAATTTGAATTTGAATTATAATTTTAATGGTTGAGGAAGTAATATTGTTTGGAACTTATGGATGAGTTTGGAAAAGGTTAGTAAGAGTGATACTGTGCCTTTAATATAAAGATTGTGTTGGGAAAGTTGTTAGAAACTGTTTGATTTTGGGAAAAGTTAACGGGTTGTGGAACATTCCTCTTAACTAGTAATTTCGAGGTTGAAATTCTTTTAAGGGGGAGGAATGTGACGACCTGGAATTTTTGGATATTTGAAATTGGAATATTTATTTGATTTTAAATATTTAAAAGTTAAGTTTCAACTTGAGTTTCAAATATAGCTGTTTATTGGACAATTAAATTATTGAATTTAATAATTATAAATTGGGCAAAATATTGAATCTTCAGTTTTGAGCTTGTTAAAAATAATTTAATGGCTTATAAAATTTATATCGGTAGTACTGAAGATAATAAATGGGTTAAAATTGAATTTAACAGTGGTTTGTATAGTTTAAAAATATATCATTTGAATCAATATTTAAAAATAGCCTTCCAAGGTACTGTCTTGGAATTTGACGAAACCAGTTCCATTGGATCCGTAATATAGTATTGTTATCGGATTTCAAATTTAAAAACGTTTGGAGTTGTCGTATAGCCATACGGTATATAAACGCGTTGAAATTTATATCGAAAATTCAATATAATAAATGGGTCCAAAAAGCTATCTTCCCCATATGATCGAGTTACGCCTCGAAATATTTTCCATCGTGTTCGTAATAGGGGTATAACATTATAAATGCCTAGCGGCACGCCTCGATTGAAGATTGAGATTGTGAGTTGCGAAAATCGAGACGATTTAAATTTGAATTTAAATATAAATAATATTGTTGCATTAAAATACCGTGTCAAGCCTTTGTAGACATGTATAAAATTTTAAGCATGTGTCTTTTAGGGTATATATATGTCTCCTTCTTCCTTTAATAATCATAACTGAGCATTGTAAAAGTACAAAATCAAATTCATTTGCAAAACGAAAACCATTTTCGTTAAAATTGGATTCCTTTCCTCTTCTCTTCAGTTAACACTGGGCGGCTCCCCTCTTCTTAATTTTAAAATCAAATTATGGCCGAGTAAAATCAAAATCAGTTCTTATGAAAAGAAAAGTGTTCATCTTCGCTCTTCCAGACTTTTAATCACGTGAACCATGGAGGATATAGCCGCTCTTTAGAATCGCGAAGCGAGTCGCCGACGTCGAGCATTGGGGGAAGGGGCTAGGACATGTTCGAATTAGGTTTCGTGACCGGTGATGGTGTGGGCCACACATGGTCGAGCTCACGGCAGTAAGTGGCGCGCGCATGCAAGTTATTGTTGAGGTCGAGTTTCGAAGCACGATTGGGATTGGTGGGTACGACGCAGCTAGAGTTGGCCATCGTGATGAGTAGTTCGGCATTGAATGATGCTCGCGTAAGGCTGGATTGAGCAGTGAGGTATTATTATATTTCGTAAATTTATAGTTGTATATTTATATACAGAAAAAATTATTTACAGTAAAGCAAATTACTATTGTGTTTACTGGAAAAAGAAAACTATTTTTAAATATATATATATATATATATATTATTTTATATAAATAAGAGTTTGAAAATAAAAGGCGTTTTAAATGGTGTAGAGTTTATAAAAAGTAGATTTTTAAAATTTATATAGCTTGTTCGTTAGTATATGTAGTTTAAAAATATATATATACACACCAATTTTCATTTAGATATTTTAATTTGCTAGTATTTTTAAACAATGGATTTGGTGCATAAATTGTTAAGTTGACTTATTTAGTTATTTTAGTTACTAAAGATAAATTATTAAAGGAATTCAGTTTAAAATCAAATTATTAGTTTAAAACCAAATGATTAGTTTAAATCAAAATTATTGGTCAATTAAATTTATTAAATGGTAGATTATTTGTATATTATATCAGTTGTTAATAAGTCATATAATATTGTACAAGGTCTAAAACTATGAAGGAAAAGTCGGGTTTGGATCAGATTACAAATCAAAAATCAAAGGTGAGTTAATCTCACTCATTTGGATTACCTTTTGAATTTAAATATTTAAATTTAAATTATTGGTTGTTGCTTAAATTGATAATTTATTATCAACTTGGATGTGGTATATTATATATAGTAGTGTGTGTATATATATATATATATATATATATATTGGAGTGATTGATTTCTCGACCCTATGCGCCCCGCATAATAGCGGATGACCCCTTATACTGCGATATCCTCCTCGACGTAGGATTGGTATTTTATATTGTGCTAACATTCGTGGATGCAGGAAAATAGGTTGGAGGGATCCAACTGGATTCCTCAAAACGTTGAATTTATTTTCTCTTCAACGATGTGATTTATGTGATAATCCTTGATGATTATATTAATTATATTGGAAACTGAAATTATTGAATGCTATGGCTTAGTTGCGTATATATTGGTGTTTGAGAGAATGAAAATTATATAAGTTTGGATTTTTAAAGGGAATAAAAAGGAAATTTTTTAGTAAAATAATATAGTGAATTTGGGTAAATTAAAGATTGAATTTGAAAAAATATAAAGTTTGATTTTTAAATTCTATTAAATAAATTATGAGTATGGGAATAAAGATAGAGATTTTAAATAAATGAAAATAAAAGAGTTTTGGAGACTCAAGTGATATTGACTAAAATTTAAAGGATTTTATTTTCAAAATTTAAGATTTAAATTGTTCGGGAAGAAATAAAAGGGTAGGATTTTGAATGAAGTATGAAGTGGATATTTCAGTTTAAAGTAAGATTTTAAATCATAAATATAGTAGTAAATATGGAATTGATGAGTTCTAAAATAAATTTGAGTAAGTAAATGAACTTGTTTTAAAGTGGAGTTAGTTTTGAAAATCGATTTGAAGACTGATTAAGTGTTTGAAACTGGGATTAAAGGAGAATGAGATTATGGAATTTATAAACGGGGTTTATAAGTTAAGTGAAATATTTATCAAAGGATAATTCGGAAGTATAAATTTGGGACGGTAATTTATAAGTAAGGGGGACGTGTTTTAAAAATAAAAAGTGGTTTTATTTTTAAAAGTGTGGAAAAGTATTTACGATTTTTGGACGTAAATTAAACTAGAATAATTCGATAAGGACTTATAAATGATTAGACGATTGTATTGGAATGGAAAGTGTATTTCCCTAAAAAGCCAAGTATATTTTCAAAAGAAGATTTCCAAGTATAAGTTAGAGGTTTTAAAGTGGTTTTAAAAAGAATGTTTCAGAAAGAAATTATTATTTAGTGGTTTTAAAATTTTTAAAAGTAAATATTTAATTAGTTAATTATATAAGTTAAATTATTTTATAGAAATAACTTTTATTTTAAATTTAGTTTTGGCTTAAGTTTTACATGAAAATTTATTATAAAATTTCATAACTAGTATTTTAAATAAAGTGTTTTAACTAGTATTTTATAACTATATTTTTGGATAAAGTGATTTAAATTATTTAAAAATCTAAAGTATTAAGACTTGGTGGTTTTCAATGGAAATAAAACAATAGGGCGGAAATTTATTTCCACAAGAGAAAAAGTGATTCGAAAACTATTTTCAAAGGAATTAAAGTGTAAAAAATATCTTGTGAAGACATTTTGAAATAAATAATTTAGGAAATTATTAATGTCTGTTTCTTGTTTGTGGATGTTATTTGATAGTTAAATAACCAACTATCAATATTGGCTAATCGTTTCGAAGAGACCAGGATCAGGATTAATTTTTTGAAAACCACTTTGATCCGGTTTGAACGTTTTCATGAGAAAGACAAGAGCTTGGAGTCGAAGATGGAGCAGTCAAGTGCAAAGGCTAAACGCTACTAATCTTGAGGATGATTCCAAAATGGATGTAGTAGGAGTAGTGCCTTCGGTTCAGTTCGGACCCAGAACGGACTTGTATGGATGAATGCTTTCAGAACATCGTCAGGAGGATGATGAGCATTCGAAGTAAATGTGTGCTAAAAAGGTAACGCATAGCCTCGAGCCTCATTAACCGGGAATGGCTAAAACAAGGAAGGTGCAGCAAGGCTAAGTGGCTAGCAACCAATTAGGGTAAGGTCACCCCTGTCTAGATGTCCCTTTTTATTTGGCTGTATGGGCGGTTGCTGATCCCTACTGTAAGGTGATCTTATTCAGACTATCCAGTAAGGGGTAGCTCCGGTCTTGTATAGTAGGGGATCAGGGTGGATCCTCGGTACGGTGATATAAACCACGTACGGGCAGTACCCCAATAGCCCTGCCATTGATGGAAACCCAATCTCCAACAAGTGCCTTCAGCCTTGTTTGTATACCTATTACGCTGGAATTTAATGAATGTAACAATTTCGGCTATTTGAATAAGTATCTGTATATAGAAACTATTATAATATCAGAGGATTTAATAAGAAATATTTTGGTTATCGTAAGGTAAAAACCCGGCATGTTTATTTGTGGCATGTTCTGACGAGATACCTTTGATTTCAAAAGGATTTTTGAAAACACTAATAATCCAATTGAGTGTGTTTTCTCACGCTGGTTCTACAGACTGACTTGGGTGTTATTTCTCTATAATGCTTGGGTCAGACCGAGTATTATAGAATACATGATAGGATGTTGTGGAGTTCAGAAGACGGGCTGGATGGCGAGACATATCACACGTATTTGATGTATTATCCACTATGTATTGTTGATGCATAATCAGTTTCTAGGAGGAAAAGTTATTATAACTGTTATGAATTGTGTTGTTGATTTGTGTTGTACTCTGATAATGTAATATATAAACAGTTACAGATTCTTTTACAATAAAAATCAATTGTTATCTATTATATATTGTTCTTCTGCGATTGTGAGATTTTGATATTGTTTTACTATTTTCTTCTTCTACTTCCTTTTTCTTTCCCTTACGGTTTGGTTTTCCGGCATTCGATTGTTTGGCATTTAATACAGTGGACGTATTGATGTCGATTTTCGAGCATCGAAAAATCGGGTCGTTACAAAACTCGTAATAAGCGCGATATGGCATATGATAAGGCACACGAGGGAATGCCCAGGACAGGATACTACTTTTTTGCACTCCCGGACTGGTGGTAAATCATAGTAGCTACTACCACCCATCTCGAGACACGCTCCCAAATCAAAGGTGCATCCAATCAATCACAAAGTAATAATAGAATGGTTTTGAAAAAGCATGTTTGATCGAAGGTGCGACCTCACTTGGGCCAGTATAGCTCTTTTTTTAGTCATATCAAGCTGACCCGATAGAGTCTGGGCTGCGTTCATACCTCATACATAAGTTCGCCACCGTGTGCACAGTTGTTAAAGTGGTTATCCGTTATGACAATATCCGATCTCGGTCTCTTTAACAACCAAACGCTTATTTCACACCGTGATCATTTTCATTTCGAACATTTCATACTTCATATCAAACTATCACATTCATTTCAAAATCATTTCACTTTCAAAATCATATCACTGTTGAAATCATATTAACTGTTGAAATCATATCACTTTAAATCATATTCATTTCCAAAATCATAACCACAAAAAAGGTTAAACCATCATATCAAAGTATTTGCATTTGAATCCATTAAATCTAAATCATAACAGTTCCAACTTAACCAGTTCTAATATTAAAAGTAGCTTATATATTAGAATAGTTATTAAAAATAGTTCATACACAAAAACAGGTTATAGATTAAAATAGTTTATATATCAAGAATAGTTTATATATTAAAAAGAGTTTATATCAAAAATAGTTTCAAATTAGAATTGTTTCTTCCAATTTCATAAATAAATTCAAATCAACTTTAGTTCCAGAATTCAATTTAAATCAATCTCAATTCAACAATTTCAATTAAAAGGTTAAAGGTTCAATTCAAATTCTCATTAAAACCACTTTAATTTATATCGATTTCAAATCCAAAATTGAACTACAAATTTAAACCACTTCCAATTCTATTGGTTTCAAAGTTTAAATATTCAAACAATTTACAGTAACTCAATTTGATAAAATTTCATTTATACTACAAAATTCAACTTTAATTTTATTTAAATTTAAAAATATTCACTTAATCATTTTTAATAACTTTAAATAAAATATCAAATTACAAATTTAAACAATATTAAGTATTCAATTTCAATTTTATTTAAATTTGAAAATATTTATTTAATGACCTTTTATCAAAATCAAGTTATCAAGTTATAAAAATCATATCTTTAAAATCTCAAAATTAATAAGTTCAAATCAATCCTTGTTTAAATACAATTCTTAAACCAATTAAATTTCAACTCAATTTCAGTTTATCTTCCAACCATAATTTATTAAAATAATTACAAAATCTAATTTTAAAATATTAACATAAATTTTAAATAAATAGTTTAAAACATATTTATATATATTATTAAATTTTACTAAAAATTTTATTAGATTAATTCTTATTATTAAATTTAATTTATTAAATCTTATTTTATATATATATTTAAAAGTAGTAAAATTATAAGTAAAATCTTAATATTTACATTTTCCAAACTAAAATTTACAATTTAAAATTTCCAAACATATAATTTTATAAATCTAAATTTACATACATATTAAAATAAATCTTTATATTATATTTAAAATCAATATTGATTAAAACCCATATTTTTCCTTTCAAAACCTTGGAAATCTTTTTCAAAAATAGACCAACATTTTTCGTACATAGTTTTCTATCCTATGGTTAAGTGATACAGATATTTATCATTTCAATCCACAATAAATTTAAATTTACGGGTATATATCATTTCAACCCCGTAATCCTAAAATTCAAAATCAATAAAATCGCTTAGGTTTATCATTTCAACCTATAATGATTTTCCCTAATCTAAAATATCATTTCGGTATATATCATTTCAACCCATAAGGATTTCCTATAGGGAACCTACAGAGTGAGAACTGTATAATAATAATATAAAATAGCATAAATGTCCATGATGAGCATATACCATAATTAAAGAAATTTAATATAATATATATACAACAGGTTATGGTTATCATATATCAATTAACATAGGTAATCAATTTTAAATATTAGCATATCAGGCTCAACGATTAAATTACTAACCAATTCAAATTTAACAACATATTTCAATCGTCGTTTCATGTGAAATTAATTTACTAAACATAAGAATGTCAATCGTGAGTGATTACTCACCTTTTGAGGCTAGAGAAAACAACGACAGCGAAATGAGCTACAAATCCAAGCACGATGAACTTTAAATCGATGAATTCAGAATATATATATATAAACAGATCTCTCTCCTTCTCTCTCTCTCTGTCTTGTTTTAAAATAAAGAGGAAGAGAAGGCTTGGTTGGCGGCTGGAGCATGGGTGGCTAGTCGAGTTCAAGAGGTGATAAGCAGAGGGTTTTCAGAAAGCGGAATATATATACAAACTTGATATATATATATATATATATATATATATATATATATATATATATATATATATATATTATAGTCTAAAGGAAGGGAACGCTTGGCACTAGCCTTAAAGTTCGACCTAAGTGTTGTGGCAAGTGAGAGCGGACAGGCTGGAGATGGTGGTGATGCAGGGTCTTCTGAGTTCAAAGAACAAGGCGGCGGAGGGTGTTTAGGGTGCGACAGTGGTTAGGTGAGGCAAGATAGGGGAGGCACGGTGCATGACTATTTGGGCTGATTGCTATAGCGGTTATTGACATGGAGTTTGGTGGTAGAGAGGCGCTGAGTGGAGGCTTGGCTAGAGGGTTGATGAAGGGGAGAAGCGATGGGTAGAGGTAGTCGAGCAGGCTGTGCAAGGAAGAGGATGGGTTTGCTAGGAAAGTGGGCACTGGAAAAGATGGGTCGGCTTGAGACTGTTTGCGTGGAGGAGCGGTAATGTTTGGTGGTGTGCTAGAGTTTGCTTGGAGGTGGGTCTGTTTGTTGTGAGGCTGTGAAGGTGGCTAGTAGGTAAGGTGATGGTGGAAAACTTGGGTAAGGAAGGAAAAGTTGTGGTGAGATGCTGTCATGGAGATGGGTTGTCAGGTTAGAGAAGAGGGAAATGAGGCGGAGGGCAGTGGTAAAGGTGTGGTGTTATAGGTCAATGGTGAAGTGAGGCTGAGTTCTAGCGAGATGGCTGTGGAAAAAACATGAAGGAAGGTGATGAATAGGTTCACAGTAAATAAGAATGCAAGCTTCAGGGAAAATATAAGCTTCTCGATTTTTCATTAAAGAATGGTAGAACGGAAGAGGAGTAAAGAGAGTAAGAAATGGAACGAACCATCATATATTGAACCAATGGAACAGAAAATGTGAAGAATTGGATTTTTGAAAATATTAAAGCCAAATGGCTATTTGGTTTTACCCAGTGGATAGTGAAAGGACATTGGAAACCAAAAGGCTAAAATGCGGAACCGACACGGCTAATCGTTTTGCGGATTTCGCTGTGTACCGAACGTCGAATTGCACAAATGAATATGCTATAGAGATCAATGCGATGAGAAGAACAAGATGGTACACAAATATGAGTGATACAACGCACCTATCAAAACTCGATTTTTGCTGCCAAAACTGTTTCTAAATCGCCGAAAATAAGATAAACGAGGCAAGAGCAGTCCAAATTTGGCAAAACGAAATATGACGTCTCATACAGAAAATGATTTAAAATTTTATTACACAAAAAAATATTCAGATTTCAAAAATATTTTATTTTCATCAATTTAACTGATTTTAAATTTAAATTTCCATTTCACAACTGAACAAACAAACTTATTTTCTGATGAAAATTTGTCACTTACTATGTTAAAATAGACGCATAACAAATATCAAAGTTTCATTGCTATAATTTAATTATTTATTTTCATGGAAAATTTTAGTTAACTACGTTATTAAAATCCTTAAATTTTCGGGTCATTACACTTTGGTTGTAAATCATTGTTTTAACTGTTTTTGATTGCATATGGTTGTTGTATGGTGTGCATTGTTGCTTGTGTTTTTGGTTTGGATTCAGATTTCATTTTATGTTGTTCTGTTAAACTCATACATGTTTCTATATCTTTCATATGCAACTAATGTTCTAAATTGAGTTGAGATAGGTACATTCGAAATCCATTTGGACATATACATAAATTTGATTTAGTTTTGCTTATGCTTGCTAAATGTGAGTGAACTCACTCGTATTAATAATAATAAGGTACATATCTCAGATTATGTACCGCACATTTATATTTTCGCCTACGACATGCCTCATCATTGAGATGATCTGGTATATTTGTGATATATATTTGAATTGTAAAGTTTTTACGATCGAGCAACACAAAGGAGATGCTGCCGAAATTTTCCGTAAATCTGGGTGTTTGAAAAATTTTGAGATTTTAAAATTTTAATAACTTGTTTTTATATGCAAGTTTTAATTTCTGTAAAGCCGATATTGGAGTGGCAAAGTGGAAATGTGGTAAAGGTTGTGTAAATATGATTTTTAATGTTTTATAAGTTGATTATTTTGAGTAAAATATATCGTATGTAAATTCCTTACTTAACCCTTTTTCGAAGATGAAAAGTTTTGAGTAGGGGAGAATGTAACAACCTGTATTTTTAACTATTTCAAATTACTAAATTTAACATGACTATTGAATAAAAATAATTAGAAATAAAAATTCAATGAATTATTTATGTAGTTTATTTAATATTAATTTAAATAAAATTTTGAAATAACCAATTTCGAATATTTAAGCAATAACAAGTATTGAAATGAAGTTTAATATATTGAATGCATCTATAAGCAATAGCAGGAACTGAATAATAAATATTGAATTATTTAGATGAAAATAAAATAACTTTTGATATCAAAAATTTATTTGAAATTTAATGATTTATCAATATCGTTTTATTGGATAATTAAATTATTCAAATTTTGTATTGGAAATTGTTCAAATAATTAAACCCTGAATTATTGTGAATGAAAATTATATCGAAAATTGATTTAAATTTATTTAAATATGAATGAAGATGGTTAGCTTTTAATATTGGATTTAAAAGTGAATAAACTGAAACTGGAAATTTCTCATTTTAATTAACATATAAAAATAGTCTTTTTGGGAACTGTCGCGGATTTCAGTAAAATCTGTTTCATCGGATCCATAATAGTGAATTATTATAGGGTTTCAAGTTTCGTAGCGATCAGACCTGTCGTTTGGTCGTGCGAGCTTGAAACGTGTAGGATTTAATTAAAAAAATTAGTTAAAAAATTTATTTTGAAAATCTATCTTCTGAATATAGTGGAATTGGTTCTCGATACCTGTTCCGTTATGCTCGGATTAGGGGTATAACATATGAAAAGCCTAGCGACACACTTCCTTAAGAGTTCGAAAATTTCGTGGGTCAATCGTGTCAGAAACTTATATAATAAGCCGTTCATTTTCATTTCGTCAAACCATAAATCGTTCAGCGCCGCTTCTTTTTCATTTAATGACCGAAACCACTTTAACTTCTCTCCTTGTTTTCTCTCAATCCATTCATTGAAATTGAACGACACCATAAAGAAAAATGTAGAGCTCGACGAACTCTACTCATCCAATAGTTGGATCGAGCTATTTCGCGATGAAGTGGCTTGGATCTGCTCGTGTTAATAGCCATTTTTGGGATTCGATCCACCGTAAGCTCTCGCGCATGAGCCGCAAGTGGATGATGAGACGTCATAGGGGTATGGCGCGTTGTTGGCGAGCTCGGATAGTGGTTCGATGACTAGTGGCGCGCGTGTGAGGAGGTAATTTGCATGAGTTAGGTGATTGCAAGCATTGTCTGGTAACAAGATGGAGAGAGAAACGGGTAGTTGATTAGGTTAGTTAATTATTTTATTAGCTTAATTAATTTAGTTAATTAAATTTAATTATACCGTTAATGCTAACTAAATCGTAACTTTTCATACAAGGTCCGATTCGAGTGAAAGGAGAGGCATTGGAATCGTATCAATGTCGTCTATGTCACGGTATCGAATTGGAATTTATTCAAAGCTGGAAATATTTTCAGTTTCAAATAAAGGCGAGTGTTTTAAACGTTCATGAAGTACTAAAATAATTTTTTTGTTAGCTAAACTGAAATCATGATGGTTTTGTTTTTATTGATTGTTGTTTGGTAAATTAACTTAAATTGAAATCTCGATTGACTGTTAGGAATCAAAATTGACAGTAAAGTGAAATTCGAGTTAAGAATGCTAGTTAAAATCTGATATTTAATTGCTGGTTAACTATTGTGATATATTGATTGATTTTGATGTTGATTGCGATGGATGGTATTGGTTGACATTTTGGATAATTGGATGTTATTTATTTTGCATGTGTGTATATGTGTGTGTGCGTGTGTGTATAAATCAAGTTATCACCCTGTAAATTATTTGACAGTATATAAACTATTATCTAAATTATAATTGGATAAATTAAGAAATAGGTTGAAATGATACAAAAATTGACAATTATTTTGGATTGGAATGATGTATACTCATCCCTGAAATTAAATTGAAATAAATGATCAGTTGGCCATAGGATAGAAAATTATATACAAACATCGGATTGGTTATATTAAATGGTTTTAAATTCTTGAATTTGAATCTATTTGAATGTTTTTTTAATTGAATTGAAATATGGAAATTGAATTATTCCCGTACTCGAGCTTGAAATGTGAAATTTGAAATTGGTCAAAAGAATTTGTTTTAAAGAATTTAATTTGGAATTTGAAGTTATGATCGAAATATAACTTGAATTATAGAATTGAATTATTGTAAAAGGTTTGAACTTTTAGATGAACTTCGAAGTTATTTGAGTAAAAGTGGTATAAACCGATATTTCAAACTTCGAGCAGGAAATTGAATTATTTTTGAAAATTTGAATCTAAATTTGAACATCTAAGTTTAATTTGAATTCAATGACTTAAATCGATATTTCGAAATTGAATTGGAACTTTGTATAAATTAAGACGGTTTAAAATAAACAAATGAATTGGAATTTGAATCATATCGAATTTTTGAATCGAAATTGAAATTAATTTGATTTGAAATTAAAATTGGAAAATGAAATTGGAAATGAAATTAATTTGATTTGAAATTAAAATTGGAAAATCAAATCGAAATTAAATTAATTTGATTTGAAATTAAGACTGGAAATTGAAATTGAAATTGAAATCGAAATCGATTTGAATTGATTTGAAATCAAAGTTAATTTGATGAAGTCAAAATTGATTCGATTTGAATTGAATTGAGATCTAACATGATTGGAATTGAAATATTTGGAATTGACCTAGTTTGACATTGAAACTATTTTGAAATATTTTTTTAATATAAAATGTTAAAATCTATCCTTTTAAATATTTAAATTATTTTGATTTTCCAAACTATTTTATGATATAAACCATTTTAATACACAAACCATTTTATATCAAACTATTTTAACTATTTAAAAAAATTTAAACTATTTTCTAAATAATTCAAACCGGTTAAGGTGGTACTATTTATACTTAAATCGTGGATTTAAATGCGAGTTGGGTTAAATTGAATTTATAACCTAAATTGAAATACGAAACAATTTCGAAAGTGAAATTGAGATATTGAGACGAAAATGATTTTCAAGGGAAAATGAAAAATGATGTAAATATGACGATTTTGAAACAAATGATATTTTGAAGTGAATAAATGTTTTGATATCGATTATGAATCGCTTTCGAGATGTAAAAGAACCAAGGTGTGAAAACGATGTTTAGTTGTTAAGGAGACAAAGGTTCCTTATTGACATACTCTCCATCAATATTGAAACCACTTTAACAACTGCGTACGTGGAGGAGACTCCATAATGAAGTGGTTGGGTTTGGCGTATGTTTTCTGGATTGGAAAAAAGAGAACGATAATGGATAGATACCGGCACTTGTGGCAATTTGAAATGACTAAAACAGGATAGATTGAACTAGGCCAAGTGGGCTAGCTACTCCTAGCGGACAACTGTTCTTCGATTTTACTTATGGACTCGGTCCATACTATTACATTTGTTGTTGGTTTTGATTAGTATACCATGATTAGGATGACCTCCCTTTGACTCTATATGGGATGGGTTAATGCGGTGGGTGATCGTGGCTACGATGCGTTACCGCCAGTATGGTGACTCAAACTGGCAGTATCCTTCTTTGGGCGTTGCCTCACATGCCTTGTCATACTTTTATCCTTGTACGAGACCACTACGAGCTTGGTTTAGTGTTGTCATATCATGACGCATCCCTATCTACCGACGTGCTACTGGTTGCGTTATACGTAAACTGTACGACAATGCTTAGAAACGCATTAAGGGGGATTAATGTAAAGCCATAACGCTAGGAAAAATATTTATTATATTAATTAAACATTACATATTTAGCGTATTCTAGTATATATATATATATATATATATATATATATATATATATATAATGACGGATCCTTAAGAGATGGAAAATACCGTAACATCTCTTAAGTTAGTGCATGCATGTTATACAATAGATAGAAGATGTAAAACCCTGTAAACATCTCCGACGCTATTTCACCCCTGTTATATATGATAATAATTTGACTCACATAAGGATATTTTAGTCTCGGCTCGAATGTTTATCTTTTCATTACGCTCGGGCCAGCCCTGTGTTTTCAATGCATTGAAGATCAATTATTCTGAAAGACGAAGATGAAGATTTTATTATTACATGCATTATTCCCACATCATTTTGTTCTACTTCATTGTTTATTTTATTTCTATTGTATGTTTAACTTTAATTAATGTTGTATAAATTTTATTCAAATGTATAGTTTAAGTAGCTTCATGAACTGTTTAATTGATTATTATATTCTGACATTCCGCTACGAGATTCTATATTTGTTTTCTTCTTTTCTTATTTTTCTTAATTAACCCTATTGATTATCTATGTTTCGAATTCTTTATGTTGGACATATATGGATTATTACTGATTTAAACCTTTCGAAATATGGGTCGTCATAGTACAGGACCTTATTCAAAGAAATTAACTTAACTTCACTCATCATTAATCGTTCTTTGTCCAACAAAGTACGAATATTCTACATCATTATGTTTTATAGGGAGAAGTTGCCTTTGAGGTTGAATCTTTATTCATTTTTAGGCACATTTGAAATTATTTTCGGTATACTTACCGATTTGATCAAATCGAATCATTTTATTTTAATGCATGCTATTTTATTTACTTTTTTTAATATTTAATGATCTCACCATAGACATACTACATGTGTATCAAATACACATGTCCATGTTGGTGATAAACACCAACGAATATTACAAAGTATATGGAACCAATTTGGTATTAATAGATTTACGATTGCATACATCTATATTTATCAATCTGAAGGCTTTTTCAACTCTTACGATGCTCCCACTAATTGGGTGCATAACTATTCAATTGTTTGAGATTTAACTAACCATTGTCAAAAGATTCAGTCATATAATAAAATTATTTCTCAATACTATTACTTAGTCTATAATTCCAAATTATTGTGAATAATTTTAGATACTTATGTATTTTCAATGCATCAATATGGTGCAAAAAAAATACAACATTGCAGTTTTATTTCATAACGAATATTCCCAATAATCAAATTGAAATATAACAACGTTTATTTTTCAGTCGGCATAAAAAATAGTCATTGTTTCATAAATAATGTTTAATGTGTATTACGAAAACAATTTTCATAATTTGATGCAATCAATAAGTGTTCTATTGGATGCTTCCACTATTATCGCTATTCCAATAATTATGAATTGAATTCGAAGGTTCATTATTCACTTAATATAAATTATTTATTTCATATACTATTGCAAGTTTATAGTGCATAGTTCTTCAATCAAATATCTTAAACTTAAAGAAATAAATCTCATATAAAACCATTTTCTATATGAAAATAAATTTTGAAATAGAAATCGTATTTCTTATTCTAACATTATGTATCAATCATTATTATCACAATTTTCATTTTTGATGTTTCTTTAGGAAGCAAAAGTTACCATTCACTCTCTTCATTCCAATAGTACCATAAATTACATTTACTCTTATACATTCGTTTTCCTTTCTACATGGTCAAACAATTTAAAAAATAACCCTTACTAGAATATTAAAATGAAATCTTTATAAAAGCACATTCGCTTATCCTTGAAATTTAAGGAAATCAGATGTGTTGCACTTTACGTAATCGATCAGACCAGCATTTCATCAATCGAGTTCTTAGATTTATACTATAGTTTTGGCCTTATGTTACATTTAACAAAATATGATATTTTTCATAATCAATAAAATTGAATACTCGATCTCACATTACCGATTATTGGCTTATTTCGAATGAACTAAATTCATCAGTATATCATACATTAGGAACATCGACTGTTCCCTACATAACACTTATATGCGGTAGTATATGGATCAAATATCCATAATCTTTGTAACAACGCCTATCTGGAGGTCCGAAGCTAAGTGCTACAGATGCTGTAGTCATCTATAGTACTAATTTCCTTTGGCCAAATACGGTAATGTTAATCGTATCCATAATACAGAAAGCGCATAAATATGAAACAGAATTGCAAAACAAACAACTTTTCTGATTATATTTCACAAAACATGATTCATATTCCATTACATCATCCCTATCGTTTTCTAGGTTCAGATCAAATACAATTATTATAAAATACACCAAGAGCGACATATAAAGATGCCCCCCTGGTTAACCAGAGTATATATTCATAACTGACACAACACAACACAACGGAATCAAAAAAAATAAAAGAGAAACTCCTAAATAGCTATCCGTCAGCCACCCACTCGTCTTCGAAAGCTTTATTCGCCAACCTACTAAAACTTGTAAACCTCAAACCTCAACCCTCAGCCTACTCAAATCAATTTTGTGCACTTGAGAGTTTAAAGGGAAAAACATAAACTTCGAGTCAGACATAAAGCTTGGTGTGAATAATATTATATATATCTGAGTTATTTGATATTAAGTGAGACCACATCACTTAGCAGAATGGGTTTCCCCTCACAAATAACTCTTTTAAAACATTTCTTTTTCAAATCATAATCCTACAACCAAACTATTTAATCAAACTGATTATATCAATAATAACAGTATCATATATACTAAAACAGGTATTTACCAGACTAGCTGTCCAAAACAATTGTAGTTTGCTTGGCTAGCGACTAACCTTTGGCCGACTCGGGCTTTCCAGACAAAATAATAAATATAATCTAACAACTGTTAGATAAATCCTCTGGACGGTCTATCTCTTACTTACTTCTCCAAGGGTCTCTTGATCCTAATGTTTTTCAGGCTTGCCAACAACTTATCATTTTCTGTACATATATTCCTTTCTATGTGTAACCATCATTCAAGCCTACCTATGACTAAGCCCCACACATTGGAATTTCGACTAAATTGGCTAGGGGTTAATAGCTAATGAGTAGGGCACGACCCTACAGCACTCGCATCTGGTCTTCTAATCTGAGTCATTTTCTTATGGTTAACAATCCTTTAGAAATTTTCTTGAAAACCTTAAAAATGATTTAAACCTTTAGATCATATTTATACAAGGAAAAAGCATTCTTTTCTTTACTCTAACATATTTGCCATGTTATATATACTTAACTCAAAATAATGTTGATGAAATATAATGAGGATCACCTATCCCTCAAATATAAGTTAAAACCCTTTTTAACCTAGGCTATATTGCCAAGGTAGATCAATCGAAACCTTTTCTTAAAATATTTAAACAACCTATTCGAAACCACTGAAAGTATCCCTTTCGTACCATTGAAAGCACCTCTTTCGAAACCATTGAAAGTACCCCTTTTGACTTAAGTAAACTACTTTACTTTATAACCCTACGCCTAAAGGCCAAAAATACCTTTCTAAACCATTGAAAACACCTTCTTCGAAAACTTTATAAACCTTAGACATCCTCTTTTCAAGGCATCTAACTTTCCTTTCGAAAGCAATCGAAAATCTTCCATTTAAAATACTTTAAGTACCTTTCGAGACCATTGGGGAACCTCCCCTTTGAAACCATAGTTTAAATCTTTCGAAAATACCAGAGAACCTTCTCTTCGAAACCTATATCAGTTACCTTTTGAAATCATTTAAAGTACACTACTTAAAACAAACCTTTAGAAAACATTGGGTTCAAGTAAAAGCTGGTGGAATACCATTCATAACTTTGGAAGACATTCCTTTCGAAGCCTTTGGTTTTAACTTTCAAATATCAAAAAAGGTTCATAGACAACCAAATCGAAAGCAACTCTTTCAAAAGCTAAGTAAAAGAAGTGGATGGTATCAAAACATATCCCTTCGAAAGAATTAGAGAAGCGCCTAAGTTTTAAAAACAAGGTAACCCTTTTGAAAGAGATCTGGGTCGAAAGGTAAAAAGGAAACAGTTTGGGTTTTGGCTCCATCGAAAGCATTTACATAAAACAAAAGGCACAACCTCTTACGAAACCATTCCTTTAAACAATTTGACCTGGGCGGAAACCAACCAAGTTGAAAGCATTATGATCTAGAGCGAAAACCAGGCATTTTCGTATAAAAGCATAGTAGAGCTTCGACCCCATCGAACCCCTTATTTCGATAGCATACCTTTTTCCTATATCCAATTCACTACGCAGCAAGTCTTTGATGCCTTGTGCATTGGTTTTGAAGGTGGTGGTAGGGTCGGAATACGGTCGAAAGCTAGGTGCTGAAAGTGGTGAAACATGTAGAAAGCATGTTTAAACTACTTTTTAACCTTTTTAAGCAATCTTTTTAACTAACCTGCCTTGTTTGTCAAAATATTATTGTTTGCTGATTTTCTTGCCCAAAGGTAGTGCCCAACTTTCAGAATTAAACTAATTAAATTATTTACAAAATGCCCCTTCTTCTTTTATAAATATATAAAACATTTAAGTCACATACCTTAAATAATTTTATATATCTGTTATAACACTTAGGAAAATTCTACAAAAATTCTCATGAATCTCTTTTAATATTATTTCTAACATGTTTAAATTTCAGAACCAAGAAACATATATAATTGCCAAAATTAATTTTAAACCCAAATAACTTTTTTCTTCGTTAGAAAATTAGTTTTAGTTCCATAATAATTCAGAAAATCATGAAACCTGAAACCCATTCCAAAATAATATTTCTGACCTTAAATTGAAATCTCAATTCTGTTGGATGTCAGCTAATAGGTTTTTTAGATCAGTTCTTGTCATAAAATCCATATGAAATAGCCCAAATCCTCAAGTATATAAATCCATTTTAATCAATCAAAACATGGCAACATATTTGCAAAAAAAAATTCGGATCTCAACATAGTAACGGAAAACAAAAACATGAGATGTAACCTATTATTCACCTTTGCATTGATGTTAACGCGTTGAGATTTGATCTTGGATTAAGTTGAGTTGGATTCTTCGTCTTGATTTTGCTACTCTTCCCCTTACTTCTTCTTAATGGTGGCCGGCCTCTACCCTTGTTATTAGTTTGTGAAAAGAACGTGTAAAATGAAATGGTATGAAGGCTCAAGTTATCATATATGGTTCATTCCAATTTTACCCTTACATAATTCATTTTATTTTTCCTTAGTTCATTAATTTAGTTAGTCATAGCTACACCTTTATTATGCAAATCTCAGTTCCCTTAACCAATTCATCTTTTCATTATTCTATTTTATTTAGCTAATTAAATCTTCCGAATAATGTTATCAAAATTCGGGTTGTTACAGCCTCCCATCGTTGAAGAATTTCATACTTGAAATTACGATAAGGCACTCATCAAAATCAATCAAAAAGGTAAATCATACAACGAAAAAAACAGGGTATGCATCTTGAATCCTGCTCTCAGTTTCCCAAGTATAATCCCTCTCATCGTTACTCCACTGGACTGTGACTAATTTGACTATTTTGTTCCTTAACTTCTTCTCAACTCTCGCGACTATACGAATAGGCTTCTGACTATAGTCATATCCGGATCCAATGCGAAGTCATCTAACACTATCGGTGTAATAGTAGTCTCAGGATCACGAATATACTTCCATAGATGAGAAACATGAAAACATCTTGGACTCCTACCAAACTATTTGGTAACTCTACTCTATATGCGAGTTTCCCGACACTCTCTATAATAGGAAATTGTCCTACAAATCTTGGTACCAATTTTCCTGATTTCGCAAATCAAATCACACTCTTGATCGGTGACACTTTGATGAAAACCTAATCCCCAACAAAGAACTCTAAGTCTTTCCCTCCCTTGTCAACATAACTTTTTTGCCTAGATTGAGCCTCCTTCATCCTAGATTGAATCAACTTAATCTTTTCTGCAACTTTTCTAACCAATCTAGACTGAAAAACAACCTATCCCGGTCTTTAACCAATAAATGGGAGATTTGCATGGCTTTCCATACAAAGCTTTAAAAGGCGTTATTCCAATACTAGTCCAATAACTATTATTATAGGAAAACTCAACAGAATGTAGGTGAACTTTCCAAGATGCACCAAAGTCCAATACACAAGCTCTTAGTAAATCCTCAAGTATATAATTGACCCTCTATGTCTGCCCATCCGTCCGAGGCTGATATGCAGTACTCATAATGAGCTTGGTACCTAATACCTCATGTAGACTCTTTCAAAATTCGCTAGTGAACAAGATATCTCTATCATTTAATATACTACTAGGAATTCCATGAAGTCTAACTATATTCTTCATAAATAACTTAGCTAAAACAGGTGTCGTTCTGGTTGACTTAACTAGAATGAAAGGGTCATTCTTGGTCAACCTGTCCACTATGATCCATATACTTACGTTTCCTCTATTAGATTTTGGCAACCCGTCTATAAAATCTATGGAAATAAATACCCACTTCCAAACTAGAATCTCTAAAGGCTGAAGTAATCCACTCGACTTTTGATGTTCGGCTTTCATTTATTGACAGTTTGCGCACCGCCTTGCCCACAAGCTGTAATCCCTCTTCATACCTTCCAATAGAAGCTCTTCTTCATATATTGATACACCTTAGTCGTTATAGGATGAATCATAAACTTGGATCGATGACATTCTCCAAGATCTTCTCTCCTCTAGTCCTCAACATTCGGAGCACACAATCATCCCTTCCTTCTCTACCACCCCCTCTAGTCAATACTAAAATATTTTAAATCGTCGACCCTAGTTCCAACCTCAAGCCTTCTAATCCTCTCAGTAGACATAAGATCCTCTTTCTACGTAGAAACAATCCTCTCAATCAACACTGGTCAAACTTCTAAACAGGACAACATGGCAGTTTCCTTACTAGATCTAGCTTTTGATCTCCACTGTACTCTACATGTCATCAACGCTTCCAACGCTTTCCACTCAGCCATCATTGCTAATATTGGATTCTGATATTTCATGCTATGTGCATCTGCAACTTTGTTGCCTTTTCCTGATGTGCACTCAATACAGAAATCATAGGTAGCAAAAAACTCTAACCATCTCTGTTGTCCCAAGTTCAGCTTCTTTTGAGAGAACAAATAGTTCAACGACTTATGATCGGAATATAACTCAAATCACTCTCCCAAAAAATAATGTCTCCACACCTTCAATGCAAAAATCACCGCAGCCAACTCCAAATCATGCATTAGATATCTAACCTCATGCGGTCTAAGATGTCGAGAAGCACAGGCTATCACTTTACCTCTTTGCATTAACACATCTCCTAACCTTGTTCCACATGCATCTATATAAATTACCATGTCCTGATTCCCTTTTCGAACTACCAACACAGATGCATGAGTCAATAAGTGTTTCAAGCTTGGAATGCTTCTTCACACTTATCGGTCCAAACCAACTTCGCATCCTTTCGTGTTAGCTTAGTCATCGGTGCAGCTATCCGTTAAAAATCCTTAATGAAACTCCTTTCGAAACCATTGAAAGTATCCAATTTGAAACCATTGAAATGACCCCTTTCGATATAAGTAAACTATTTTACTTTATAGCCTTAGGCCTAAAGGCCAAACATACATTATGAAATCAATGATAATATCTCCTTTGAATGCTTTGTAAACCTTATACAGCCTTTTTTCAAAACATCAAACTTGCTTTTCGAAAGCAATCCGAAACCTTCCATCTATAATGCTTTAAGTATCTTTCGAAAACATTGGGGAACCTCCCCTCTGAAACCATACCTTAAATCTTTTGATAATACTAAAGAACCTCCTCTTCGAAACCGATATCAGTTACCTTTCAAAAGCATTTATAGTATGCTACTTAAAACAAATATTTCAAAAGCCTTAGGTTTATGTAAAATATGGTGGAAAAACTTTGTAATCTTTGGAAACCATCCTTTCTGGAACCTTTTGGTCTAATTTTCAAATATCAAAAAGGGTCATTAACAACCAAGTCGAAAGAAACTCTTCTGAAAGCAATTCCTAAGTAAAAGAAGCGGATAGTGTCGAAACATATCCCTTCAAAAGCATTGGAGAAGTGACTGTGTTTTAAAAACAAGATAACCCTTTCGAAACCGATCTGGGTCAAAAGGTAAAATCACGGCAGTTAAGGGTTTCGGCCCCTTCGAAACATTTTCTTAAAACAAAAGGCGCAACCTCTTTTGAAACCGTTCCTTTAAACAATTTGGTAATCGAAAGCCAACCAAGTCAAAATCATTACTTTCGGAAGAAAAGAAGGTGCATTTTCATTTAAAAGTAGACTAGCGCTTTGACCCCACTTGAACCCCTTGTTTCAACTACATACATTCTGCCTATAACCAATTCGCTGTGCACCAAGTTTTTTATGCCTTGTGCTTTGGTTTCATGGTGGTGGTGGTGGAGGAACACAGTCAAAAGATAGGTGCCGAAAGTGGTAAAGCATTTAAAAAGCATATTTAAATTAATTTTTAACCTTTTTAAGTAATCTTTTTAACTAACCTGCCTTGTTTGTCAAAATATTAGTGATTGCTAATTTTCTTTTCCAAAAGTACTACGGAAATTTCAGAATTGAATTAATTAAATTATTTACTAAATACCCCTTCTCCTTTTATAAATATATAAAACATTTAAGCCCCATATCTTAAATAATTTTATATATCTATTATAAGACTTAGGAAAATTCTATAAAAATCCACATAATTCTCTTTTAAAATGTTTTCTAACATATTAAAATTTCAGACCCAAAACACATACATAATTTTCGAAAATAATGTTAAACCCAAATAAAAAAAATTCTTCACTAGAAACTTAATATTAGTTCCACAATAATTTAGGAAATCATGAAACATGAAACCCGTTTCCAAAATAATATTTCTGACCTTGGATTGAAATCTCAAGTCTATTGGATGTCGACTAATTGGTTTTCCAAATCAATTCTTATCACAAAATCCATATGCAATAGCCAAAATTATCAACAAGTATATATATCCATTTTAATCAACCATAAATGGAAAAACATTCGCAAAATAATTTCGGACCTCAAACTAGTAACCAAAAACAAAACATGAGATGTAACCTATTATTCATCTTTTCTTTGATGTTGAGTTTTGAGATTTAATCTTGGATTAAGTTGATTTTGATTTTTACTCTTGATTTAGCTAATCTTCCCAATACTTCTTCTTAATAGCAGATGGCCTCTAGCTTTATTTTTACTTTGCGAAATGAACATGTAAAATGAAATGGTATGAAGGCTTAGGGTATATGAATTTGGCTCATTCCTATTTTACCCTTATCTAATTCATTTTGTTTTTCCTTAGTTCATTAGTTCAATTAGGCATGGCTACACCCTTATTATACAAATCTCAATTCCCTTAACCAATTAATCTTTTCATTATTCTATTTAATTTAGCTAGTTAAATCTCCTAAAGATGTCTCGACGCAAGCCTCCTCTTCTGCTCATCATTGAGCCCCACATCAGCAAATATCCTTTCGCGATGAATTAGCCAATTCTCTACTATATTGAATCCTCGGCACCGATGAACGGCTTTCCTCTCAGCCAGGCATAATCTCTACTTAGAATGACATTTTTTTCACCACTGGAGCTTCCTGGTTTCCTCCTCCAGCGTCACCTCCAACCAATCCAACATCGATTCCTACTTGCATCATATTAATAAAGAACTGATACATCGGTCTCATGTCAACTTGCGGGACTCCAACACCAACAATTTCATCTTGTGCCTACCCTAGGTTCATCCTAGTATTTGGTTGGGTATTTCCATTTATCGTGATGCTTCCCCCTCCAAGGTTAACTCTTTCACTTCTAGCATCCATATCTGTAACGACCTAGAATTTTAGTCATTTGAAATTCGGATATTTAATTGATTTTAAATATTCATAAGTTAATTCTATAAGTTGAATAAATTTTGTTTCAAATCTAGTGATTTAACTGGATAATTAATTTGTTAATTTAATATTTGAAATTGCTGAAATAATTGGAATTTGGATTTAATGTGAATGAAAATGATTTATAAAGTTGATATAAATTCTATTTGAATTAGAATGACGTTAGAGAACTTTTAAAATTGAATTAAAAGTTAAATTCTAGAAATTGAATATTTTAAATTTTAATGAACAAGTAAAAATAGTCATTTTTCACATAGTTTTGGATTTCGATGAAATAAGTTTCATTGGATCCGTAATGAAATATTATTGTAGAATTTCAAATTTCATGTTAATCGGATTTACGGTTTAGTCGTGGCAAGCTAAAACGCGTAGAAATTTATTGAAGTAAATTTTAAATTTAAATAAGTCGATTCAAAAACTTATCTTCCATATATAAATGCCAGGCATAGAAATTTGGCCTTTGATATATAGTCCATTGTGTTTGGATGATATATAGTCCATTGTGTTCGGAATAGGGATAAAATGTTCAAACCGCCAGGCATCACGCTTCGATTGGAGTTTGAAAATTTTAAGGTGAATAGTGTTTTGAAATTTTCTATAAAACGCCACATATTTTTCTATTTTTCACAAACCCTAAACCTAATCAAACGCAGCCACCATTAACATTTAAACGACCGAAATCATTCAATCCTCCTTCCCTCGATCTCTTCCAATCCATCCACCTATTCGAAAAACATTCAACTACAATATTGTAGAGGGAACGAGATCTTCACATCCAATAGGGATGTTTGAATATGGTGCAACGATCAAGGAGGAAACGGCTTGTGAAGTCACGCATTCGAGCATGAAAAACGAGGCCTTGGTGCGACCGAGTTCGTTCATATTCAAGCCGAGGGTAAGGCTTGTGTTTGGTTCGACGTGGTATGCTCCAATCATCTTCTAGGGCATGGGTGGTGGAGCAATTTATGATCAATAAATAGTACGAATTCGGTTTCGTTCGTGTGTTGCATGGGCGAACGAACGAGAAGAAGAACATAAATTCACGTCTGCGATATCTTCAAACTGAACAAATGGCCAGATTGAAAGCTAGGTTTTTAAAATTAAAAGAAAATAGAAATTAATTTATGTAAATTCGTATAAACTTTTAAATAGCATAACTTCTTCATACGAGGTCCGTTTTTGACGAAATAAGTTGCTTCAAGTCCATATTGACGAGCACTATATTTTAAAGCTTGTTTGAAGTTGATTGGAGCTAGTTTAAATTTTGGGTTAGATGCTTGTTTAATTTTATTCGAAATAAAACATTGCAACTGCTATTGGAACTAAAGTGAGCACAACTCACTCTTTCTGACTCACTAATATTTTTATAGAAGTAAGAAATAAATTTATTTATGCTGATTGATGATTGTTTGGATGATATATGATATATTATATATTGATTGGTATTTGGATATATTCCTGCCTATTGGAGAAGATGAGACCCTGCACGCTTCCGTGTATGAGCAGATGACCTTTTGTACGCGCGTCTGCCTCGAAGCGGACATTGTACACATATTCTAATATGTATATTTGTTGTAGGTGACAGGTTGGAGGGATCGAGCTGGATTCCTCACCAGTATTGGTTTTATTTAGAGATATTTATATATATGCTGTTATCATGTGATATATAATGATTTGGTTGTCGTGATTGATGTATTTAGCGTTGTTGCAACATTGGGCCTATTTTTATATTTTAAAAATAGTAAAGTGCTGGTTTCAAAATTAAAAAGGATTTCCAAGTGATTTTGAAAAATTGATGTTCTATTAATTTTTCAATTGTTAAATAAATAGATGTATTTTAAATAAATAAATTTTATAATTTTATGTTATAAAAATTATGGTTTTTGTGGAATGGAATCAAAAATATGATTTTTGAAATGTGGAGTTAACTATTTGGTAAAATAGTTAAATTAAGATTTTTGAATTTATTATAAATGGTATGTATATAAGATTTATAAAATTGAATTTTTATTAATCAGAATAATGGAATTATAATGGAGGTTTTTATAAGTGTTAAAATGAAGTTATAAATGGATTTTATAAGCAAATATGATTTATAAATTTATGAAATTATAAAATGAATGATTTTGTAAATAAGAGAATTATAAGTTATTAACTTTTAATTTAGATTTTGACATTTAAATGAGATAAATGGAATTAGTTAATAAAGGAATTTTGTATATTAAAGTTTTTATGAAATATAAATGGACTTTATAAATTTGGTTTTATAAATTCGGAATCAATTGAATTTGGTAAGTTAATTATTATAGATTATTAAAGGAGATATACTCACGATTTCGTACAGTGGATAATCCTTTAACGAATGTGCAGAAGTAATGAGTTTGGATAAGAGAATTATAATCATGAGTTTGGACAGTGAGTAATCTTTAAATTAAATAAATGCTTTGGAAGTGATCTTTTAAATAGAGTTAAATGGTTTGAAGATGTTTTAAAAATGTATTAAGTATCGAATACATAGATTTCAACATTCATTATTAAAATAGACATTTTTATGAAGTAAGAAAATGATGGACTATAATACTGTTGTTATAGTTAATGATTTTCGAAAGAAGATGCTTTGTTTAGTATATAGGATTTATATATCATTCTAATTATCGAATCCGTGTACTGACGATTTTGGGTTGTCATAACAATGTTTTATGCAACATTAGCTTTGACCCAAATAAATATGTAAAGAGAATGTTTTCCTTAAAGAATAAAATATGTACTTAATCCTAATTTCAGTATATGTAATATTTTTCGAAGTGTTGAAAATAAAGAAATTTGTTAATATGCATATGCAGTTGAAATAATTATATGGAAATGTTTTCCAGATATTGAAATGTTGAAATGGTTTGAGAATATATCTTTTAAAAGATAATTTGAAGTGAATATTTGGCAAGTCATTTAATTAATTAACGATTTATGAAAAGGGCCTAGTGATTGTTTATATTGCCAAATATTTGTTTATTTGCTTTGATAGTTAAATAACCGACTATTAAATTTGGCCATTTTTAGTTCCTCGACTTGATGTGAGAACTATTTAGTTGTACACTAAGTACGTATTCATCTATATAGGCTCGATTATCGTTTGTGTTGAGGTTCTTGATTCGAGTATTGCGGAGTATTATTCAATCTATTACGCTTCCTTCCTGGCCGAAAGATAGAAAATTGAAAGTTGGTGATGTGATAAGCCTATGAGGCACAATTTCTGTGTGAGGTTGAGAAATGCTTTTGCGTTGTTGGTGTGAAGAGACTGAGATTAGATTTCTCCGAAAAGCACTTCAGACCAATTTCAGCGACGATTGTGTAGGTTGGTTGTGATGATACTGATATTTAGGATTTTCATAGTAGAGGGCTACTTGTTGATCGTTTGGGGTTAAAATCCCAATATACATTCAATAGCAGTAGTCTCTTCGTTATGAAATACCCAATGCAAGGACTGTTGGCTACTAATCCTAGGGATTTCCTGACAGGATGTGGTAGGAAAATACCTTCGATTTGTCCTATTCCTAGACAACTTGTATGGACATTTACCTGACATTGCATTTCTAAAGATTACGTACATTGGTTTTTACAATCGTATATCAGTGGTGGTGGGGAAGGAAACTTCTCTTAGCTTAACACCCTCCATGAGACATATGAGCTTAAGGGTTGTATTTTTGTGGAAGGCAATTAGTAGTCCATGGAAATGGCCGTGTGGCATTCAAAGTGATGTGATATGTGATATGTGAAAGGTAATCGTTACCGTAGCCCTATCAACCGGAAATGACCGAAACAAGGTTAGATGCAGCAGGGCTAAGTGGGTCGCTCCCATCAGGATATGATCATCCTCATCTAGACATATTTCTTCCCGCTATGACGTTAAGGATGTAAATTATTGTGGTTTGTATGCTATGAGGGCCCTCGGAAAAGGTTGTTAACAGGAGGATGACATATTAGGTACTACCAAGAAATAGAGGTAGGCCGGTCTTGTGTAGGCAGAGAAACATTGTGATGCTTTCTCGGGACATCCATCTGGAGGTGTACCCATTAAAAGGTAGTCGCTTCACCTGGTCATTTGTTGGAAATCCAAACTCTACTCCGTACCTACCATTTTGATTGCATTACCCATCTTGGGCAATATGCCAGAATTTAATCAATATGACAATTTCTGCTATGATTAATATTATTTGTGTAATAGACATTATTATAATATAAGAGAATTTGATATGAAATGTTTTAGTTTTCGTAAGGTAAAAACATATCAGTGTTTATTTGTGGGTGTGTCTTACGAGATACTCGTGTTTTGAAAGAAAAAGTTTTGGTAATTTAGTAAATTCAGTTGAGAGCGTTTCTCACGCTGGTTTACCAGAGTGATCCGGGCGTTCTTCCCTTTCAATGCTTAGGCCAGGCCGAGTATATTTACCGCTTCAGATTTGGTGCTATTAGAGATTCAGTAGGAGAGCTGGAGATCTTCATTTTCGTGTACACATATCTGTTTTTCTTATCCGCTTTGCGCATTTTTGTTGTATACTGTCGGCAATTGTGAGAACAGGTTATTATAACTGTTCAGGCTGATAACTAGTGATTGATTATGGAACTCTGATTGATGTATATATATATACAGTTTCTGTTTTCTAAAGATCATTGATATGATACTATACGTTTTCCGCTACGAAGTGAGATTCTGTATTTTTCTGTTTGGTTCTCTCTTCTCTCTTTCTTCTCTTCTCTTCTTCTCTCTTCTTTTCTTTCCCATGACTTTCCATCAGTATGTGCTTATTGGGTCAGACATGTGTGGTTTATTATTGATTCAAAGGGTTTGTGGGTCATAACAATATTTGTATTCAAGCCTCGTGAGAAACATAAGAACGGCTTAAGAGATATAGGAAAATAGAGATATAGCATGTACTTATATGTAGAAAATAGAGGTACATTAATATAATATTATTCCATACCCAATCTTATCTCTATTTCCTTTGGACTATGTTTTAAAAAATGATTTTAGTTTAAAGTTTTTCATAAACCTATGCATTGATACCAAGTTGTTGATAAAGATGTGGATTGCGGATCTTAAGGCTGGGATAAACACTAGAGGGGGTGAATAGCGTTTTAGGAATTTACTAAATCTTTTTGAGTTTTTGTTAATTTAAACACAAATGTATGCAATACTCAGACATAGATATGATCACAGAAACAAACACAGATGCAGAAATAAAATAAAAGCGGTAAAGGAAAGAACACACCGAATTTTATACTGGTTCGGAGTTACCCTACATCCGGTCCCGCACAAAGTACGGATTTCCTTTCTAAAGAAATTGTACAATTACACCATTGATTTCAAGGCTACGAGGTACACCCTCCAGATTCACAATCCTCTGGGTAGAGATACTTGATTTCACGGGCAACAAGTTCACCCAATTGATTTCCAGGGTTACAATCACACCTTTAAACTTGATTGATTTCCAAGGCTACAATCACATCTTTTCTCACAAAAATGATTACAAAGAAGCCTATAACTCTGAATAGCACTAAAGATCTTGTTGAGATAGTTATAGAGAATCAAACCAGAAATGATCTAGTTAGATTCAATGTTGATTTCGGTAGAGTAATTGTAAGAATATGTATGAAGAAATGTGGAAGAAGAAGAGGAGCGTAAACCAGAAAAATATGATTAGAAATTCGTTGAAAACAGCCGCTATTTATAGAAGAACAACAACCATATCCATTCGTGAAGGGATATGATGAACAGACACTTCTTTTGAGTTTCAAAATTTTGAAATAAACTAACACTATGTCGACATGGGTAACTTGGGTACGTTGACATCCCAAAGGAAATTTTGGTGTTTTTTTTTCTTTGAAAATAACTTTAATCTTATAATTAAACTATTTTAAACTTTTATAAATATACTTAACTATAGTTAAAATACATAAATAAATATAGAGAATAATAATGTGGTATATATAAAATTTTACTATAATTTTATATGTAAATCTAAGTATAATATTAAAAGTTAAATATATTATTATTAAAAGATAGTTTAAAACTAAGGATAATTTGATTTTGAAATTAAAGATTATTTTGAGGCTAAAAGTACTTAAAACCATGATATATGATTTTGATTCTTTTAAAAGGAAGGTTTTGAAATCATTTTGAATAAAAATTAGTGGATACAAAACAATGTCCCACTAGATTTTTCGTAGATTACATCCTACTTAGAGTTCCATCCCTTTAACGGGCTCGAAGTGGATTCCATTCCACAAATAAATTGAATTTTATGATGCCAGTGCTTTTCTAGGAGTTTTAACAAAATTCCTAATTAAATTACTTATTCTTGAAATCTTGAACTCTTTCTAATCTTGATATTCTTGATACTCACGAGTTTTCAATCTTGATATCTTGAATCTCTATACTGTACCGTCTTCATTCTTGGTACCTGCATAGTTAAATCTTGCATATATATTTCTAAACTATAATGTTAGTACTTATATTTTATAATCCTATTCTAAGGTTGCTATCATCAAAACCATCATCTCAAGGACTAACAATCCCCCCTTTTTAATGATGACAAACTTTTTTCATAAAATATTACTTCTACCCTAATAAATCCCCCTTAATCTATGCCTAACTATCCTATTTTATATTTAGTACGCTTTGTCATCAATGAAAACAAACTCCAAACTATATAATCTCCAAACTATATAACTCCTCCTCGTTCTTGGACTAAAGTAGCTGCATTAATAAATTGTACAACGTAGTATATAATAGATAGATTAAGAGATAATTATACTGATAGACATAATAATTAATTAGAGATCATATAAATATCAATGCATATTTATACATGTTTTTCACACAAATATCAATCCAAATCAAATCAAATCCAACAATTCAAAACAATTCTAGTGCCTTTGACACTACTCCAAATTTAATCATCATTTCAACTACAAAATTCACGATTAAGATTTGCATAGAAAATTTTAACAAGGTTTGGAAAGCAAACAAAATCATTTTGAGAAGCATCACTAAGACTAAGAATTTGATTGTTTGCAAAAAGAGAACCAATTTCATAAGAAGAGAAATCTTTAAATATAGCAAACTTTCCGAGATGGATTTTTGCATTGTTAGCATAATTGATGTATGCTTTTATAGCTTTCGGATCATTGAAGAGTTGCTCTTTTATCTTTGTGGAAATTCTCATGGTGGAGGGGTTGCTTGAAGAAGCCATTAGAGTAGAGAGTAAAGAGCTTGAAGTTTTGAAGAGAGAGTTTGAATTTGAAAATGAGAGTTAAAAGATGTGATAAAAGATAGTGAATAAATAGATTCTCAAAGGACAAGTTCTCTGGTCAAAAGATGCTTTTTCAGATAATTGAATGAAATGAAAAGGTGGAGGGAAATTCAACCATTTGAATTCAAATTTTGAATTTCAAATTCTGTACCCTTGTCGACATCATGATGGGGACCATGTCGACATGTGTCTTTGAATTTCTATGATTTATTTTCCTAAGTATTATAATATATATACTTATTATTTTGAATGTATATATATATCTGAAATAATTCTGAAATTATAGTATATTCTATAAAATATTATAATACTATTAAAAATAAAAAATAATAATTATAATAATACAATAATAGTAAAAAAAATAAAAAAATTTAAAATTTAAACAACACACCAATTCAAAATCAATCAATCAAGCAACCAATTCTAAGCATGCAATTTCAACCAATTGTATTGTAAATGTGTACCTTTTTCTGATTCTGTTTCTCTGAATTCATCAAAGTCGTGAACTGCCGTGAAACACATATTTGAATTATCTGTCTTTCGATCATCATCGCTTAAGGACGAGTCTATGTCATCTAGAGTAGCAACAAATGCACGTTTTCGTTTCTTTACGGAATCATTGTTTATAGGAAAATTTTGCCTATCTGGATACGGGCAGTCTCTTTTGATATGGCCTGGTTCGTGACAGTTGAAACATTTGATATTGTTTGGCACCACATTCTGGTTTTCAGAATTCTTATAGTTGTTCTCTTGAAATTATTCATCTTTCTATATTTCAGGAATTTTCGAAAATTCTTGGTCATAAGAGCTATCTCTTCATCATTATCGCTGTTTGAGTCTGATCCATCGGTCAATGCATTGAATGCCATTGATTTCTTTTCAGATGTTTTGCTTTCTCTTCTCCCAATCATTTGGACTTCAAATGACATTAGATTTCCAATTAATTCTTCTATCTTTAAGGTATTGTTGTCATTTGCCTCTTCGATCGCAAGTGTCTTTTGATCCCATTCAGGAGTAAGAGAATTTAAGATTTTTCTAACTTGATCTTCTTTCGAAAATTCTTTCCCAAGGATATTAGAGAATGCAAAATATCCCAAAATCTACTATACACATAAACTGATACTCTATTAAATTCATTCCTATCAAGTGAAAAAACAGAATATTCATTGCTTTAAAATTATTTTGTGCAACAGTCTTTTGCTCAGAGGTCCACTTTGCAAAATCAGTTGTGGGTTTAGAATATTTAGTCTGTGTGATATTCCAAGTGTCTAATCCTATAGATTGTAAATATATTTTCATCCTACATGCCCAATATGCATACTTACTGCAATTAAAAAGTGGTGGTCTGACAGTAGACTGACCTTCTACAAATGAACTAGTGACAGTGATGATAGAACTAGTGCTGGTAGCCATTTTTGAAAAAAAATTAAAATTAAGATTATGAAAACTTTAAAAACCTTTCTCTGATACCAAATGATAAAAATGCAGATTATGGATCTTTAGGCTAGGATAAACACTAGAGGGGGGTAAATAGCGTTTTAAGAAATTACTAAATCTTTTAGAGTTTTTGTTAATTTAAACACACATGTATGCAATATTCAGACACAGATATGATCACGGAAACAAACACAAATGCAGAAATAAAGTAAAAGCAGTAAAGGAAAGAACACATCGGATTTTATACTGGTTCGGAGTTACGCTACATCCATTCCTGCACACAAGTACGGATTTCCTTTCAAAAGCAATTGTACAATTACACCCTCGATTTCAAGTCTACGAGGTGCAACCTCCAGATTCACAATCCTCTGAGTAGAGAAACTTGATTTCACGGGCAACAAGTTCACCCAATTGATTTCTAGGGCTACAATCACACCTTTTACACTTGATTGATTTCCAAGGCTACAATCACACATTTTCTCATAGAAATGATTACAAAGAAGCTTATAACTCTGAATAGCACTGAAGATCTTGTTGAGATAGTGATAAAGAATCAAACCAGAAATGATCTAGTTAGATTCAATGTTGATTTCGGCAGAGTAATGTTAAGAATATGTATAAAGTGGAAGAAGAAGAGGAGTGAAAACCAAAAAAATATGATTAGAAATTCGTTGAAAACAGCCACTATTTATAGAAGAACAACAGCCATGTCCATTCGTGAAGGGATATGACGAATAGACACTTCTTTTGAAATCAAATTTTTGAAATCAACAGACACCATTTTGACATGGGTAACTTGGGTATGTCGCATCCCAAAGGAAATTTTGGTGTTTTGTTTTTCTTTGAAAATAACTTTTATCTTATGTTAAAACTATTTTAAACTTTTATAAATATACTTAACTATAGTTAAAATACATAAATAAATATAAAGAATAATATTTTGGTATATATAAAATTTTACTATAATTTTATATTTAAATCTAATTATAAATATTAATAGTTAAATATATTGTTACTAAAAGATAGTTTAAAACTAAGGATAATTTGATTTTGAGATTAAACATTATTTTGAGGCTAAAAGTATTTAAAACCGGGATAGATGATTTTGATTCTTTTAAAAGGAAGGTTTTGAAATCATTTTTAAAACAAGATATAATTTTGTAAAATCATTTTGAATAAAAGTTAGTGGATACAAAACAATGTCTCACTAGATTTTTCGTAGGTTCCATCCTTCTTAGGGTTCCATCCCTTTAACGAGCTCGAAGTGGATCCCATTCCATGAATAAATTGGATTTTAGGATGTCAGTGCTTTTCTAGGAGTTTTAAAAAAAATTCCTAATTAAATTACTTATTCTTAAAATCTTGAACTCTTGATAATCTTGATATTCTTAATACTCATGAGTCTTCAACCTTGATATCTTGAATCTCTATGCTGTACAGTCTTCATTCTTGGCACCTGCATGGTTAAATCCTGCATATACATATATTTTTAAATTATAATGTTAGTATTTATATTTTATAATCCTATTCTAAGGTTGTTGTCATCAAAATCGTCATCTCAAGGACTAACAGTTGTAACATCCCTATCTGAAGGCTTGAAGCTAAGCACTACAGATACTGCAGTCATCCATAGTTTAACTTCCGATGAAATAATATAGTAATGTTAATGGTTTCCATAATATCAGAAGTACATGAATATGAAAAAAATCAAAAAATAAAAAACTTCTCTAGTTACATTTCACAAAAGATGTTTCATATTCCATTACATAATCCAAAATCGTTTCCCAGGTTCAGATCAAATATAATTATTTATAAATATGCCAACGGTGACATATGAAGATGCCACCTTGACTAACCAGAGTACTATATGGTCATAACTGACATAATACAACATAGCGGAATCAAACAAATAAAATAGCAACTCCTAAATAGCTATCCGTCAGCCACGTGCTCGTCTTCGAAAGCATTATTCGTCAACCTACTAAAACCTGTAAACCTCAACCCTTAGGTTACTCAAAAATTTTTTTAACACCTGAGAGTTTAAGGGGGAAAATATAAACTTCGAGTCAAACATAAAGCCTATTATGAATAATTCAATACATCTCGGTTATTTGATATTAAGTGAGACCACGCCGCTTAGCAGAAAGGGTTTCCCCTCACAAATATCTCTTTTAAAACATATCTTTTTGCAAATCATAATCCTACAACCACATTAGTTAATAAGACTGATTGTATCAATAATAGTAATATCATATATGCTAAAACAAGTATTTACTGGACTAACTGTCCAAAGCAATTGTAGTTTTGTTTGGCTAACTACTAATTTATGGCTGATTCGGACCTACCAGACAAAATAATAAATATAATCTTACAACTGTTAGATAAGTCTTCTGGACGGTATGTTCCTAACTTACTTCTCCAAGAGTCACTTCATCCTATTGGTTTTGTGGGCTCACCAATAACCTGTCTTTTTTCTATACATATATTCCTTTTCTGTGTGTAACCATCACTTAAACCTACCTATAACTAAGCCCTATACACTGGAATTTTGGACTAAATTAGCTATAGCCTAATAGCTAATGAGGCGGGTGCGACCCTACACCAGTCCTATCTGGTCTTCTAATCTGAGTCTTTTTCATAGGGTTAACTACCCTTTAAAATTCTCCTTGAAAACCTTTTCAAAATGATTTGAACCTTTAAATCCTGATTATACAAGTAAAATACATTCTTTTCTTTATACTAAGTTATTTTTCATGTTATATATGCTTTACTCAAAATAATGTTGATGAAATATGATGAGGATCATCTATCCCTTCAAAATAAGTTATAACCCTTTTAACTTAAAGCACCTAGCTATATTTCCAAGATAGATCATTCAAAAACCATTGTTTAAAATCTTTAAAAACTCATCCGAAACCATTGGAAGTTTCGCTTTCATACCATTGAAAGCAACCCTTTCAAAACCTTTGAAAGTACCCTATTCGACATAAGTAAATTACTTTACTTTGTAACCTTAGGCCTAAATAACTTTCGAAACCATTGAAAACATCTTCTTTTAAAGCTTTATAAACCTTAAACTTCCTCTTTTCAAAACATCAAACTTGCCTTTCGAAAGCAATCAAAAACCTTCCACTTAATGCATTTTAAGTACCTTTTGAAACTATTGGAGAACCTCCCCTTTGAAACCATGGTTTAAAACTTTCGAAAATAATGGAGAATCTCCTCCTCGAAACCTATATCAGTTACCTTTCGGAAGCATTTGAAATGCTCTACTTAAAACAAACCTTTCAAAAGCATTGGATTCAAGTAAAAGCTGGAGGAAAACCTTTCAAAACTTTTGAAAACCATTCCTTTTAAGACCTTTGGGTTTAACTTTCAAATATCAAAAAGGGTCATAAACAACCAAGTCAAAAGCAACTCTTTCGAAAGCAATTCCTAATTAAAATAAGTGGATGGTGTTGAAATCTGTCTTTTCAAAAGCATTGGAGAAGCGGCTAAGTTTCAAAAACAAGGTAACCCTTTCGAAACCAATCTGGGTCGAAAGGTAAAAAGGCGACAATTAGGGGTTTCGGCCCCTTTGAAAGCATTTACCTAAAACAAAAGGCGCAACTTCTTTCAAAGCCTTTCCCATAAACAATTTGACCCAATCGGAAGCCAACCAAGTCGAAAGCATTACTATCGAAAGAAAAGCAGGTGCATTTTCGTTTAAAAGCATAGCAGAACTTTGACTCCGTCGGAACCTCTTATTTCGACCGCATACCTCCCGCCTATATCCAATTCACTACACGTCAAGTCTCCGATGCCTTGTGCATTAGTTTTGATGGTTGTGGCAGTGGAGGAAAACAGTCGAAAGCTAGGTGCCGAAAGTGATGAAGCGTGTAAAAAACATGTTTTAATTGATTTTTAATCCTTTTAAGTAATATTTTTAACTAACCTACCTTATTTGTTAAAATATTATTGTTTGCAAATTTTCTTTCCCGAAGGTACCGTCGAAATTTCAGAATTAAACTAATTAAATTATTTACAAAATGCCCCTTCTTCTTTTATAAATATATAAAACATTTAAGTCGCATACCTTAAATAGTTTTATATATCTATTATAACACTTAGGAATATTCTATAAAAATTCTCATAAATCTCTTTTAATATGTTTTCTAACTTAAAAATTTCAGACCCAAAACACTTACATAATTGTCGAAATTAATTTTAAACCCAATAAATATTTCTTCATTAGAAAATTAATATTAGTTCCACAATAATTCAGAAAATCATGAAACTTAAAACCCGTTTCCAAAATAATATTTATGATGTCAAATTGAAATCGCAAATCTACTGGATGTCAACTAATAGGTTTTCTAAATCAATTCTTATCGTAAAATCCATCTGAAATAGCCAAAATCATCATGTGTGTATATATATATATATATATATCCATTTTAATCAATCTAAACATGGCAGCACATTTGCAAAACTATTTCGGATCTCAATCTAGTAACCAAAAACAAAAACATGAAATGTAACCTATTATTCACCTTTGCTTTGATGTTAAGGAGTTGAGATTTGATCTTGGATTAAGTTAATTTGGATTCTTCCTCTTTATTTAGCTTCCCCTTACTTCTTCTTAAAGTTGGCCAGCCTCTAACTTTGTTTTTAGTTTGTGAAATGAACATGTAAAATGAAATGGTATGAAGGCTTAGGTTATATGAAAATGGACCATTCCTATTTTACCCTTATCAAATTTATTTTGTTTTTCCTTAGTTCATTACTTCAATTAGGAATGACTACACCCTTATTATACAAATCTCAATTCCCTTAACCAATTAATCTTTTCATTATTCTATTTAATTAGCTAATTAAATCTCCTGAATGATGTTATCAAAACTAGGGGTGTTATAACTTGTATTGCTTTTAGAGTTTGATACTCAATAAATGAAATAAAGGGTCATGACCAAATAAATACGTAAGTGACCATATTACGAGCATATTCAATAGTTTTAAAATAGGCACTTGCATGGGTATAGAAAATAATAACATGCAATAGGCATTTATTAGCAAGTATATGATATGTTTCTATCAGTCAATTTTCAATTTAGTTCATTTATATATATAAATTTTTAATCGTTTTATCAATCATATTAAATACAAAAATTTATCACTGTAGATAATTATAACATTATTTAGCATATGTCCATACAATATTAGAAAAGTTAAATGTGACCATTTCAGTTTTCTAATAAGGCCCCCACTATCTTTTATGTTTGGCCAAAACCTAAGATGAAACATAAAAGTTTTTTTATTTCACAAGTGGGTCTTAGGACTCATTTGTCCTAGGATTTTGACTTTGCAGTCTGCTCGAAAAATCATAGCCCCAAAAACGGTGGATTACTCATTATCGGTTGTATCACAAACAATGCCTAACCCATGGCTTCTTTTCCTAATCTCATTTTGACCTTGAGTCTTCTCAACAAATTGAAACGAAATTATTCACTAGCACATATCATATCGCGATGGCCTAAGTATAGTATATGTAGCTTGAGTCTGCTCAAAAAATACATGTAGTTATCTTATCTCATCTATTCAATACATCAATAATACAACACATAACACTCCCAACTTGACACTGCTCAACAGCTATGGAGTATGCAAGTAATTTATTAGTATATAAATGATAAAGGATAACATTATATTAAAGATTCATAATCTTTTGTATATTACATTGCGTGATATTAACTTATAAAATAGTGTATTATTTTGAAATACCCTCATAATTCAAACGTCTAACACATGAGAAAACATGGTATAAGTATATTTACATATGTATATATACCTTAAATCTATTTAAGTTACTTTAAGGTTCCATCTTTAATTTATACACTCATATCACATAAGTTTTATTACCATATAACTTTTATATTTCATATCACTTATATGATAGTCTTATGTACAATATTATATTAATTAAATCTAATTTAACTAATATTAATTCATTAACTCTTTAATTAATTTTATATTAGTATTCCAATAAAACATTTATATTGAGCATATTTACTATAACCTTTATAATGTATGTTATAATCTTTTTAGTATAATATATATCTTATATGTATATATATGTATGTATGTATTTTTTATCTAATTAGTTAACCTATAATTACTTTATTTAATTAAAAAAATAGTTAAATTATTCCAATTTCAAATTTTATCTTACATACTCATATGTATATTTATTGTTCGCACCAAAAATAGGCACAAACACTCAAGAATAGAATAGTAGAGAAATAAATGGAGAATAATCAAAATTAAACAGAGAGCATAAGAAAATAATAATTAAGAATTAAGCAGTAATAGAAACACAAGGATTTATAGTGGTTTGGCATTGCATGCCTACGTCCACTTTGAAGAGTAAACCTTATTGATTACTTGTAAATCCAATTACAATGAATTATTGATAACTAGACTTGATTACAATGGAGTCTAGAGCCACAAGCAGCGTAAAGATCCCCTAAATAAAAAAAGAAGTCTATATTTATAGGCAAAGATGATGAAATATCTCGCTGGAAATTCAGCAGAAGACTCTCTAGATTCGTAGGGGCTCACACAAATGATCATAAGTGCAAATCTGATTGTTGAAACGATTGGTATAGATCATTCATGATTTCTCCAATGAGGGCACAATCATTCCTATAAGCTCCCTCATGCCTCTAATCCATATTCCCAAAGTTTGGTGTCATTCTGACTTGCCGTTAGTGAGATATTGATTAATCTTTATGGAATTGAATCGTTGAAGCTGAAACCTTACGGTGGTCTGTGAATGATGTATATCAATCGTTCTTAGTAGCTCATCTTGTCTTGCGATTAATTCTAGGTGGCCCTCTCTTCAGTATGTTGATGTTCATAATGATTTATGTGTAATGGATTTGTAAATTTTGAGATATCGACCGATTGTCGTTGAATTGAGCTGTAGAAACAATACGATACGACCCATAATGTTGCACAATGATCATATGTGTTCCACCTTTAGTGAGTAGTGAGATTTCATGCTTTTTCCTTACAATTTCTTCAAGTCATTGTACTTTTCTGATCTCTAGACTTAACGATCGTTAACCTAATGCATCGATTTTCATGATAATTGAGTCTGTCCTGTCTGATCGGTCCAGATATAGCCGGGCCAAAAAGCCAAATAACACTTGCCCCTCAAAGTACATCTTGCTTGAACATGACCTTCTTTTAATTAATGCAAACTTAAGTTGTTGAAAAAGAATCTATTCAATTTACTGAACAGTCAACATCCTCCCATTGGGTGGTTTTTTTATGGAGAGTTGCATCTCTTTCTGTTTGTTATGACTATTGTTCGATTTCCAACAGTATAAATACTGGTTTATGGTTTGTTTGTTATTATCTTATATCGTCTCTAGGAATTATTAGGCTTTAGCAATCTAGTTTAAAACTTCTCCAATTGATTTCTGACGAGAATTCAATTTCTGTCGATTTTAAAATGTGAATTTTTGGAACGCATACTGGCACATATACATGTCTATAGCTGACCTTCGATCATGATTGCACATTCACAGGTCATTATTAATTTTTTTTTGAAATGATTGCATACGATCATTCACTGGGGAGGCAAATTATCATATTGTTTTATACCAATCGTTTTAAAACGATCGTAACAGAACAATCATTACATTATCTTAGTGGAACAATCGGTCTTGCTCCTGTGCTATGAAGGATCGGCTCATTCCCTTATATAAATACTTCTACTTCACCATACCCATCTTCTTCACTTCACTTTGCATCGTCCATACTTAACCTGAAAAGAAAATAAATTGCTCGTCCCTTCTTCTTCATCGTTCCAACAATAACCCGACTCCTGAATCGAAGACCGCTACTCTACCATTTAACTTCCAATTATGTATCATTTTCATCAAATCCCTTATTATTATTTTCATCTCCCCAAATCTCATGAGAAATTGATTTCGAATCGACTTCATCCTTCGTATTTTGGTATAGGTTAGTCAAACTTAGTTGTTGATGGTGAGACTTTGGGTTTATGTCCACTGACATTTGAGTGGAAGGGTGGAACCGTTAAATTCGATGTAGTTTGGAGGAGATGAAGCTTTCCAATGTTTATTCCCCTTATACTAGTCGTTTTGTAGATGGAGAAGTGGATGTGTTATCAAAAGGAAGTAGTTGGCTGATGTTGTTGAGTAGAATTGCAGTTTTAATGTGGAACAATGCTTTTATATTTAACCAATTGTTATTCAAATGATGGTATAATAATGGCGTGCTTTGGTGATGAGAATTGAAGTTCAATGTGGATCTTGGTTTATGGTTGGAATGATCGTATATGAACGATTGGTGGAAGTGGGTATCAATGATCAGATAGAGGGTTGGTTCAAAGGATCGATTAAAGGACTGGTTCAAACGATTGGATAGAGGATGATATAAATGATCGGATTTATCGCAACATCTAATTTGGTTATGGAAGATTGTTATGAATGATCGTCTATACTTCAATTAAACGATCGGTTGTCAGCAATGAACTTTAAAATGAAATCTGATCGCATAAACTTGGAATTTGAGACGAGCTTCGGCCTTGAACAATTGAGTGGACATAAAGCACATGACTTGGAATGCATACACGAAAATACATGACATTCGAACTAGGAGATAGATAAATGCCTTGAAAAATTCCCTTGAAGCTCGTCTATTTCTCAGTATTAAAATCAAACTTAAGACTGCTGACAATCAATCCTATGGTTCAAGCTGAATCATTCCCTATCTGTAATGATCCACAAATCCGTACCCCTGAGTCAACACTATTCTACATCAATCAAATCAAGATGGACGAAAATACGAACATTTGGGTTAAAGAAGAAGAGGTAAAAGAAGAAAATAGAAAACAACATCAGAATCTAACCATCACAGCAGAATAAAATATAATAGATAATAAATGATCGTTACACAAAAAGAAATATATCTGTTTATATATTACATCATCAAAGTACATCAATCACCTAACACACAAATGGACAGTAATCATAACCTGTCCTCACACAACTGATTACACAGTGGAATATAAATCACGTACAGAAGTACATACCGCCATCCAGCTCGACTCCTAAGCTCCACAGAATCATCTCCTGTATGCTATAATACTCCGTCTGACCCGAGCATTATAGTCAAATAACACCCGAGTCAGTCTGGAATACTTGCGTACGTAATCCACACTCAAATTGATTATTAAAGTTTCAAAATCCTTCGAAAACAAAAGCATCTCGTAAGACCACGCCACAAATAAACATGTCGGTTTTTACCTTATGATATCTAAAACACCCTTTATTAAAATTCTCTGATATTATAATAGTGTATATAGAAAGTAAAATAGAATCTAGATGAAATGCTTGCATCTCATGTTTCAGCAATAGTTGGGCATAATCAAAACCGTACGGGCGCGTAGGGAAAATGGATTTCCAACTAATGATAAGGCACTGGGGTACCACCTGTCACGGTACCTGGTCTAGATCAGCATACCGAGGATCACTCCCGATCTCCTGTAACACAAGACCCGGACTACCCCTTACTGGATAATCCCGAGTAAGATCACCCCACGGTTGGGACCAGCAAATGCACCACTAAGCACAAAAAAGGGACATCTAGACAGGGATGACCTCACCAGAAATGGGTACTACCCACCAACCCTTGCTGCATAACCCCTGATTTTCAGTCATTCCCAGTTGATGAGGCTTGAGGCTAAGCGTTACCTTTAGAATGTTTCAATTAGAATGCTCATCGTCCACCTGACAATGTTTTGAACGCATTCATCCATACAAGTCCGTCCCGGGTTCAAACGGAACCGAAGGCACTATTCCTACTACATCTATTTTGGAAATATCCTCAGGATTAGTAGCGACTAGCCCTCGCACTTCACTGCTTCATCTTCGACCCCGAACTTGTTTTTCCATGAAAACGTACAAACCAAATCGAAGTGGTTTTCGAGAAATTAATCCCGATCCCGGTCTCTTCGAAATGAGCAGCGCATTTGGCCAATATTGATAGTCGGTTATTTAACTATCAATTATCATTCACAAACAATCATCAAACAATAAATAATTTCCCAAATTATTTATTTATCTCAAAATATCTTTGCAAGATATATTTTCACTTTCAACCCCTTTGAAATAGTTTTCAAACCATACTTTTCTCATAAGATAAATTTTCAAATATTTATTTCCACTGAAAACAACCAAGCACAAAATATAAACTCAGGCTACTTTATAAAATATAAAATTAGATTTTCTCTTTTAAAACAAAATGTCAAGTCACCTTCAAATAATTACTACTATAATAGATTTGAAAAATACTTACTTCAGAATTTAAACATTTAGGAATAATAAATTTGCTAAAACATACTTTTTAAAACGACATTAAAACCTTTTTAAAACTTTACTTTGAAACGTACTTGGCTATTCGGGAGAAATATACTTCTCTTCACATCCTTTTAAAAATAAATCACTACTTATTTTTAAACAAAATTTCTCATTCCTTTAAAGTTCCAACTTCAACCACTTAAATCAATTCTCAAATTTATTTCTATTCTACTCCATTTTGAAATAAATTTATTTACTTACTCAATTCACTTCAAAATCCATTAATTATAGACTTTATTTATTTATTTACTTTTTTTTCAGTTTGTTTTGATTTTAAATCTTTTAACTTAAACATACCAATTTCAGATTTTCCAAATTTCTTCTTTACTCTTTTCAATAACTTAAATCTTAAATTATAAAATAAATGCTTTATTCCTTTAAAGAATAACATTGAAATTTAAAATTCATTATCTTCCTGATTATTCAAAATCCCCTTTTCGTATACGGAATTTATTTATTAGAATTTTAAAACCACTATTATTCTTATCCAGTTCATTCTTAATTTATTTAAACTCCCTACAATTATTTCACTTACAAATTCTCTTCCTTTATTTTCAAAAATCAATTCTATATATTTTGATAACTCAGTGTACCGAAATATATTCAAGTAAATATAGCAATCAGTATTCCAATTATCAATAATATTCATCACAGAATATCGAATATTCACAAAGAGAATATTAGACAATATAAATAATTTTGAGGAATCCAATTGGATCCCTCCAACCTTTTTCCTGCATCCATAAATGTTAGCACAATATAAAATACCAATTCCACTTCGAGGTGGAATATCGCGGTATATGAGATTTAAATATAAAATTATCCGCTATTATGCAGCGCATAGGGTCTCATCCGCTATATAATGCGGGAAATCAATCATTCCAAGATATATTATATACTACTATGTATATAGCACATCCAATCAAATCGATCAATCAACCAATTATTTAAATTTAACCATTTAAATTTAAATTATAACCTGATGAATGAGATTAACCCACCTTTGTTTTTAATTGCAATCTGATCCATCTCGGCTTGGTTTCTTCATGATTTTAAACCTTGTACAAGCAACTTATGGAATTTACTAATTATTGAAATGTTCGAGCGATTAATTCCTACTTATTATTATGTTTTTAATTTAATAAATTATCTTTTTCATTTTAGAACTATAAATTTACCTATATTAACCAAAAGTCCATTTTCTAATATAACTATTCAAACGTTTTCAAAATCCTTTTTTTTCCAAACTAGACCTTATATAATAAGCTCCGATTTCCTATATATATATATATACATGTATATTGTCTTACCTGAATATGTATATATATTCATTTAAATTCTCATGAAAATAAATTTCTACCTAACATATATATTAAATTAAAAATAGGAAAGGGTTTAAACTGGAAAAATTTCTTCCTAGTACAAATAAAAATATAGAGCAAGGACGTAGCAAATACCTCACCCCGACTTCGATGCCATCACGACCTGAAACCCTGACCTATCTAGTGCTCAAGAACATGACGACCATATTCCCCAATTCGACCACAACCTATCACGCTCAAAATCCCTGCCGCGCCGCTCGAGATCGCCATCAATTTCCTCCCTCGCGCACGCGTATGATCTCCTGGAATCGAGCCTAACCATCTACGATCTCGCGTGCCTTCCTTTGAGCCTCGTTAACCCTAGCCTCTCATGCCATCACCTCCTCGTCGTCGCTCCATCGCGAGCGACTCTCCTTCGAACAAAGACGTGGGCCTCACTGGCTTGCGACCCACGCGAGCATCCACGATCGAAATTCATTTTTATTATATATTTTTTTGTGTACGAATGAATTCGTATGAAGAAGGAAAAGAGGAAATGGAGTTGTTTTCGATTTCACGAAATTGGAAGGGGGAAAAGAATAAGATTTCGATTTCTGAATGAATTTTTGAGAAAAAGCTCGGCCATTATTTGGTTTTGAACGAAGGGAGAAAGGTTTCGGGTTTGCTTTTCTGAACGAAGAAAATATCTACTATTTTTAATTATTTTATCAAACGAAGAAGTGTATGAGAGAAGCTAAAGAAAGGTATTCACTTCGACTTACAGGAAGGCGGCTATGACTTTGACCCTGATGTGAAATTCAGACTAGTCAAAATATCATGTTCAAATTTTAAATTTAAATTTTAGATCGACTTGAATTAGCAACTTAAAATCTTGACCTCCTATCGAGGCATGCGGCTAGGCGTTCATAATGTTATACACCTATTTCCAGCGCAATGGAAAAGGTTTCGAGCCCTAACTCGATCGTATGGAGAAGATAGCTTATTGAACCAATTACAAAATTGAATTTTCGATTTAAATTCAGTACGTTTATATATCGTACGCTCACACAACTACTCCAAACACTAGAAAAATTGAAATCCGATAATAATATAATATTACGGATCCAATGGAACTGGTTTCGTCGAATTCCGAGACTATGCCTCGGAATGCTATTTTTAAACGTCAATTAAAACGATATATTTTCAAAACTTAACAAAGTACTTCCAAATTCAATGTTAACACTTTTACTGTTTCCAGTATTATCAATATAAAATTTACAAGCCTTCAAATTATTTTTAACAGGCTTAAAACAATAGATTCAACAATTTACCCAATTTTCAGTTTATTAAATCCAATAACTTAATTGCCAAATAATAGTAGTATTTGAATTCAAGTTGAAAATTAGCTTTTAAATATTTAAAATCCATTAATATTCTGATTTCAAACATCCAAAAACTCCGGGTCGTCACATTCCTCCCCCTTTAAAAGAATTTCGTCCCCGAAATTACTAGTTAGGAAGAATGGACCAATACACGTTTATTATTTTTCCCTAAAACCATTCAATTTCAAACACTTCCCGAAACAATCTTTTTATTAAACACACATTATCATTCTTACTAACTTCCCAAACTTTACCCTAGTTTCCAACAACATTATTTACTTTATTTATTGAAATTTAAATTTCAAATCCAAATTTAAATTACCAAAACATTCTCAAAAAATTTCTAACTCTCTAAATTTTTGAAAAATTTCGTCAGCGTCTCCTTTGCGCGGCTGGCTCGGTACAACTACAATATGCCTCTACGGGCTCCCAAATTCCAAAAGAAAACAAAAAGCCAAGTGGCTAGATCAAAAACCCAATCAAATTCATACAAAAATTTAAACACATACCTTTTTGTCAAGCATCTGAAATCAAAACCAATTTTCTTTTTCCTTTATACTACCTGCATATCCTACTTAGCAATAATATCCAACATAGCTTTTAAAATCATTTTATACATTTTCTTATAGAAATTTTCATATCTACTTCTATTCAAATTTGTTTTACCATTTCCATATGAATTTAATTTATTCTTAACTCTGAATATAAAATTTCATCTTCCATTTATAACTGATTCATATCATTATTTTAAATTAGTTTCATTCACTAATTTATTTTAATTTTCAATTTGAAATCGTTTTGTCGTTAACAAAATTTGCCAAAAATTTCCTAACTTCCAAAATTTTCGGAAAATTTTGGCAGCGTCTCCTTTGTACGGATGAGCTTTTGCAATTTGACAAAAGATATAAATATATATACATCGGCCCACCCGGTCGGAAAAACAAAAACAGTTCATATTTCCTATTTTTATTACGTAGGCATATCTTTATTTAGTATTTTTAAGCAAGCGGCTTATTTATTTTACCAACTAGCGCAACCAATTCCAGCCACACGGCTTCCAGGTACCTGTACTCACTCAATTTAAACATGTAAGTGCCATATATATGAAGTTTAACAATATTTCACTTATTTGCAATAGTTAAACACATGAATTCTAAAAGCAATGCATACTAAACACTTTCCGTAAGCAATTTATATAGTTTTAATACTAATTCAACTATTTTCAATTATTCATATACCATTTTAATTCAATTTGAATGGTTTACAACCCACTAGCTTACATTCAATTCATTTTAATTCTAAACAAACCCATATTATTCCAATTGATTTAAAAATCAATTCTATTCACCTCTGTTAATACATCTACTTTCGTTTACGGTAAAATGACTAATTTTCTGTGCAATTTTGATGTTATTCATGCAAATAACAATTACTTAAGCTTATAACCATTTTAAATTGATTCTAACTCAATTTATTATTTAATTCACAACCATTTTATTTAGCTCGACACATTCTATTTCAATTTAATTCCTTTTTAATTTTGTTCACGATCCATTCATTTACGTTTCATTCCATATTTGCCTTCATTTCATTTGAGATCATTTTATTAAGCTTGAACCATTCCTTGCTTATATATTAATAACCATTTCCTGAATTAAATTTACTCAAGCTTTTATTTAATGGATTTATACCCTTATTCGTAGCCAAGCTTCCACTAATTTTTAACTTAAATTAATTTATTTCAAATTATTCAAATTTCATACTTAAGCTCATTTTCATTTTACAAATAAATTTTTCTTTTCAATTAAACTTGAATCTATTTCAATCAAATCTCATTTCAATCTACAAATTTATTAGATTAGTTATTATAAAATTTAAATTTTCAGATTTAATTCATTCAATTGATTACAAGGCCATTTTCAATTTTATCCCCAGATTCATCCGGGTTTTATTTACAACTAAAACCATCCCTACTTTAATCCAATTCTTTTTATCTGGCAACATTTTTAATTATATTTACTTCACTAACGATTCAAGTCGAATTTGATTTATAACTTGAGTTTTATTTCCAAACTTCATTATTAACTCACAATTCAGCTTCTATATAACTACATTAGGTTCCATTTACATATTTCAATAACTAATTTATTATCTAATTAGTTCTCCCCTATTTATAGTTCAATGCTTGACTTTTTTAATCTCAAAAATACTTCTTTAAATTTCTTAAGCGCAATTTATTTTATAATTCAAGTTTGCATTTTTGTTTTATTTTCCAAATCATCAAATAATATTTATTTTGGGTTTTCTATTCCACTTTCCAGTTTTATAAGTCACAATTTATTAATTTTACATTTCCATTCATTCTAGGCTTGAATATATTCATCTTTTATTTTTAACTCGAGCCTTACGTTATTTTTTACCCAAGCATATTTTTATTCCATGGATTTTTAATTATTTTATAAGTTATTCTAATTCATTTATTCCAATCCAATTCTTATCCAACTTACTTCCATTAATTTAAGTAAGGATCTAATTCCATTCAATATCACCCATAACTCAACTGAATTTTATTCCAATTCAATTTTATTTTAACTCGGATTCATTTAATTCAATTCTATTCAATTTTCTTTAATCCACTCAATCCACTTGAATTTAAATTAAGTAAGAACTTACTTCCACTTAATATCATCTACATCTCAAAATCACATTTTTCAAATTTTTTAAACCAATCCTGGTTTTTTATTCCCAACAAGTTTCCTTTGAAACAAATCAATTTGGCAGCAATCTGTCACTTAGAAACTCGACAATAAACATCGATGATGCTGCAGTCATCACCGAAGTTATTTTCCAGCGACTGAAGTGAGCTCAATGCTATATCCCTTTCCAAAAGTTATTTGAAACAATTTCCTTTCACAAATACCCCTAAAATAACAATGCTATTATTTATCTTCAAAACACTTCGAAAAACACTTCCAAAATCTCCGGGATTTTCAAATTTTGTCTTAAATCAAATTTTAACTATAATTCATTTGTATAATTTATGCTCATACAAATTCTCATTTGATTATATTTCAATTTATAACTCACGTTTATAATTCATATTTATAAATTTCATTTTGTAATTGAATTTATTTCCTTAATCTTTGGTTATATTTTTAATTTCTAGTAAAATTTTACACAACAATGATAATAATTTAATATTATCATTCCTAGCATCCAAGCAACCATATATTAGCTAAAATAGTTTAATAAAATATTTCCTTTATATCACAATATATTTTCAGTAAAATAATTTCATTCACCCACATTTAAAACAATATCGTGTCAATTTATCGTGTCAGGTGTTTATAAACTCTTCTCGAATAGCGGCCAACTTACTCGATCAGAATTCATATTCCACTCAACCAATAAGCCAACACAATATTAAAACAATTTATATTTACTAACAAATACGCGCTCATATCTATTAATACGCTCAAACTCATTCTAGAGTACTGCGGACTCTATTTTCAATGAGTAATCCCCACTAGAGCGAAGTTTATCACCAACCTAAGCTCTGATACCAACTGTAACGACCCGCAAATCTGTACCCCTGAATTAACACTATTCTACATCAATCAACTCAAGATGGATGGAAATACTAATCATTTGGGTTAAAGAAGAAGAGGTAGAAGAAGAAAATAGAAAACAACATCAGAATCTAACCATCGCAACGGAATAAAATATAATAGATAAAAAATGATATTTACACAAAAACAAATATATCTGTTTATATATTACATCATCAGAGTACATCAATCACATAACACAAAAATGGACAGTAATCATAACCTGTCCTTATACAACTGAATACACAGCGGAATATAAATCAAGTTCGGAAGTATGTATCGCCATCCAGCTCGTCTCCTGAGCTCCACAGCATCATCTCATGTACTCTATAATACTCGGTCTGACCCGAGCACTATAGTTAAATAACACCCGAGTCAGTCTGGAATACCAGCGTGAGAAATCCACACTCAAATTGATTATTTAAGTTTCAAAATCCTTTGAAAACAAAAGCATCTCGTAAGACCACGCCATAAATAAACATGTTGGGTTTTTACCTTACGATAGCTAAAACACCTTTTATTAAAATTCTCTGATATTATAATAGTGTCTATAGAAAGTAAAATAGAATCTAGCTGAAATGCTTGCATCTCACGTTTCAGCAATACTTGGGCACAATCAAAACCGTACGGGTGCGTGGGGAAAATGGATTTCCAACTAATGACTAGGCACTGGGGTACCACATGTCACGGTACCTGGTCTAGATCAGCATACCGAGGATCACTCCCGACCCCCTGCAACACAAGACCTGAACTACCCCTTACCGAATAATCCCGAGTAAGATCACCCCACGGTTGTGATCAGCAACCGCACCACTAAGCCAAAAAAAGGACATCTAGACATGGATGACCTCACCAGAAATGGTACTACCCACCAAGCCTTGTTGCATAACCCTTGATTTTCATTCATTCCCGGTTGATGAGGATTGAGGCTAAGCGTTACCTTTATAACGTTTCACTTAGAATGCTCATCGTCCACCTGACGATGTTCTAAAAGCATCCATCCATACAAGTCCGTCCCGGGTTCGAACGGAACCGAAGGCACTATTCCTACTACATCCATTTTGGAAATATCCTTAGGATTAGTAGCGACTAGCCCTTGCACTTCACTGCTCCATCTTCGACTCCGAACTCGTTTTTCCATGAAAACATACAAACCGGATCGAAGTGGTTTTCGAGAAATTAATCCGGATCTCGGTCTCTTCGAAACGATCAGCGCATTTGGCCAATATTGATAGTCGGTTATTTAACAATCAATTAACATTCACGAACAACCATCAAACAATAAATAATTTCCTAAATTATTTATTTATCTCAAAATTTCTTTGCAAGATATATTTTCACTTTCAACCCCTTTGAAAATAGTTTCCAAACAATACTTTTCTCAAAAGATAAATTTCCAAATATTTATTTCCACTGAAAACAACCAAGCACAAAACTTTAGATTTTTAAATTAATTTAAAATAATATATTATAAATTATCCTTTAAAACATTTAAATTTAAAATACTTTAATACTATATTAAAAATATATACTATAGGAATATTTAAACTGAGGCGACTTTATAAAATGTAAATTAGATTTTCTCTTTTAAAACAAAATATCAAGTCACCTTCAAATAATTACTACTATAATAAATTTGAAAAATACTTACTTCAAAATTTAAACATTTAGGAATAATAAATTTTCTAAAACATACATTTTAAAATGAAATTAAAACCTTTTTAAAACTTTACTTTGAAACGTAATTGGCTATTCAGGAGAAATATACTTCTCTTCACATCCTTTTTAAAATAAATCACTATTTATTTTTAAACAAAATTTCTTATTCCTTTAAAGTTTCAACTTCAACCACTTAAATCAATTTTCAAATTTATTTCTAATCTACTCCATTTTGAAATAAATTTCTTTACTTACTCAATTCATTTCAAAATCCATTAATTATAGACTTTATTTATTTAATTACTTTTTTCCTTTCGTTTTGATTTTAAATCTTTTAACTGAAACCTACCGATTTCAGATTTTCCAAATTTCTTCTTTATTCTTTTCAATAATTTAAGTCTTAAATTATAAAATAAATGCTTTATTCCTTTAAATATTAACACTGAAGTTTAATATTCATTATATTCCTGATTATTCAAAATCCTTTTTTCATATACGGAATTTATTTATTAGAATTTGAAAACCTCTATTATTCTTATCTAGTTCATTCTTAATTTATTTAAATTCACTATAATTATTTCACTTACAAATTCTCTTCCTTTATTTTCAAAAATCCAATTCTATATATTTTGATAACTCAATGTACCGAAATATATTCAAGTAAATATAGCATTCAATATTCCAATTATCAATAATATTCATCACAGAATATCGAATATTCATAATAGAGAATATTAAACAATATAAATAATTTTGAGGAACCTAGTTGGATCCCTCCAACCTGTTTCCCTGCATCCATAAATGTTAGCACAATATAAAATACCAATTCCACTTCTACGTGGAATATCGCAGTATATGAGATTTAAATATAAAATCATCCGCTATTATGCGGCGCATAGGGTCTCATCCCCTATATAATGCGGGAAATCAATCATTCGAAGATATACTATATACTACTATATATAATATAGCACATCCAATCAAATTGATCAATCAACTAATTATTTAAATTTAACCATTTAAGTTTAAATTATAACCAAATGAGTGAGAATAACTCACCTTTGTTTTTAATTGCAATATGATCCGCCTCGGCTTGGTTTCTTCATGATTTTAAACCTTATACAAGCAAATTATGGAATTTATTAATCATTGAAATGTTCGAGCAATTAATTCCTACTTATTATTATTTTTTTAATTTAATAAATTATCTTTTTCATTTTAGAACTATAAATTTACCTATATAAACAAAAAGTCCATTTTCTAATATAGCTATTCAAATCAAACGTTTTAGAATTCCTATTTTTTTCTTTTCAAACTCTACCTACATATAATAAGCTCCGATTTATATATACATGTATACGGTCTTACCTGAATATATATATATATATATATATATATATATATATATATTCATTTAAATTCTAATGAAAATAAAGTTCTACCTAACATACATATTAAATTTAAAAATAGGAAAGGGTTTAAACTGGAAAAATTTCTTCCTAGTACAAATAAAAATATAAAGCAAGGACGTAGCAAATACCTCACCATGACTTCGATGCCATCACGACCTGACACCACGACCGATCCAGTGCTCAAGAAAATTGCGACCATATTCCCCAATTCGACCATAACCCATCACGCTCGAAATCCCTGTCGCGCCGCTTGAGATCGCCATCAATTTCCTCCCTCGCGCATGTGTATGATTTCCTAGAATCGAGCCTAACCATCTACGGTCTCGCAAGCCTTCCTACGAGCCTCGTAAACCCTAGCCTCTCGCGCCATCACCTCCTCGTCGCCGCTCCATCACGAGTGACTCTCCTTCGAACGAAGACGTGGGCCTCACTGGCTTGCGACCCATGCGAGCATCCACGATCGAAATTCATTTTTATTATATATTTTTTTCATGTACGAACGAATTCGAATGAAGAAGGAAACAAGGGGAAATGGAGTTGTTTTTTATTTCGTGAAATTGGAAGGGGGAAAAGAATATGATTTCGATTTCTGAATGAATTTATGAGAAAAAGCTCGGCCATTATTTGGTTTTGAACGAAGGTAGAGAAGTTTCGGGTTTGTTTTTCTGAACGTAGAAAATATCTACTATTTTTAATTATTTTATCAAACGAAGAAGTGTATGAGAGAAGCTAAAGAAACGTATTCACTTCGACTTGCAGGAAGGCGGCTATGACTTTGACCCTGATGTGAAATTCAGACTAGTCAAAATATCATATTCAAATTTTAAATTTAAATTTTAGATCAACTTGAATTAGCAACTTAAAATCTTGACCTCTTATAGGGGCATTCCACTAGGCGTTCATATTGTTATACCCCTATTTCGAGCGCAATGGAAAAGGTTTCGAGCCCTAACTCGATCGTATGGAGAAGATAGCTTATTGAACCAGTTATAAAATTGAATTTTCGATTTAAATTCAGAACGTTTATATATCATACGCTTACACAACAACTCCAAACACTACGAAAATTGAAATCTGATAAAAATATAATATTGCGGATCCAATGGAACTGGTTTCGTCGAATTCTGAGACTATGCCTCGGAATGCTATTTTTAAACGTCAACTGAAACGATATATTTTCAAAACTTAACAAAGCACTTCCAAATTCAATGTTAACACTTTTACTATTTTCAGTATTATCAATATAAGATTTACAAGCTTTTAAATTATTTTTAACAGGGTTAAAACAAAAGATTCAACAATTTATCCAATTTTTAGTTTATTAAATCCAATAACTTAATTGCCAAATAATAATAATATTTGAATTCAAGTTGAAAATTAACTTTTAAATATTTAAAATCCATTAAATATTCCATTTCAAACATCCAAAAACTCCAAGTCGTCACACTGTCGATGTAGAGAACTAGTTGTGACAGTCTGCAATGACGGTCGCTCCTGTCAAATCCGAAGTCTTGTCATAATTTCCATCTTTAATTTTTTATTAGTTATCATTACTTTGCTTGGCACTTCACCACACAACACTAGCACTCACTCTGCATGTGGGGTATGAGTTTAGTAGTCAAGGGTTCTAGACACTCGAGGAGTTTAACTACCATGTCTTTTTGAACAGATTTTACAGCACAACAGTGCGAGTGACAAATCGAGCTCCGCAACTACTTCCGATAAATTTACCCCGGTCATCAGGAAGAAAAACCGAAAAGTTCCTATCCATCATTCGATCTCCTCTCTATCATGCTCACTCTTCCAACAAAAGTGATAGACGCCCCTCATGGCACACTACAAGACGCTATACTTTTGGAAGATCTGGAGCATTCTGTGGCTTTGAAGATTTATGAAGCCAATCTGTGCCAAACATGGGATTACGTTTGACAATGTGAGAGTCTCAACTCGAGATAATATAGCTCATATCCACCTGAACATTTCACTATATGCAACAAGTTCATGTGTTTGGAAAGATGCATGCCACCCCTTAACTCATTCGTATAAGAAATGTTACATCATATGAACTAGCACCGGTATAGCTGCATCCAAATGGCTATGCCCATCTCAACTGTACGTATATTGTAACAACCAACTTTTTTAGACGTTTAAGTAGACATACATGTCGGACTCAAACCATTCAAAAGGGCAGATTGTTATGGGGTAAATAAGAAAAAGGGAAAGAAATAAAACAAGTACAGAATCTCACAGCGGAGTGACAAAATATAATAATCAAATAACAGTTCGTGAAGCTATTTTATAAATACATTTTATTGCTCTTTTACAACACAAAATAAGAGTTACAGAAATAGGAATAAATAGATAATAAATGCAGCGGAACCACATGATGCAACAAAATACATATCATAATAGCAATAGTACAATTCTTCGTCTTCATCCTCTAGAAATAAGGTCTTCAACCTGAAATGCTAAAGTTGACCAAAGCGAATGGAAAGGACAAAACACTCGAGTCAAAACTAAAAGATCTTATGTAAGCTAAATCAACGGTAGATAAATATGCATGGAACGGCGTCAGAGATGCTTATAGGGTTTGACATCTCCTATATAGTGTCTAATGTGAGTGCAATAACTTAAGAGATGTTCAAGATTCCCATCTCCTAAGGATCCGTTAAGCTATCTACTATGTAGTACAATACGCTATTATAATATGTCTATAGAAAAGTAAAAGTATTAAAATAGCATTAAGGCATTACCCATATCCTCCTTAACACATTTTATATATTCCTATAGTCTACATAGTACCGTACGCTCCTCCGTAAACTGAAGGTTTACCCGGAGGGTACTCCATAGGTATGGCATAAAACAAACTCGTAGAAGGCGCGTTAGGGCATGTGAACACGGCACTCAAGGCAATGCTAGGGTAGATATACCAAATGCATATCTGGACTGGTGGTAACGCATAGCAACTACTAATGCTCAACTCGGACACACTCTCAAATCAAATCAAGTGGTGGCCACCAAATTATCACAAATGTCATGATATGGTATCGAAGAAATGTGCCCAATCGAAGGTGCGACCTCACTTGACTCGACATGACCCCTGTTTTAGTCACATTCAAGCTAACTCAGGGGAGTCAGGGCCACGTCATACCTTATGCAGAAATCATACACCTAACCATCCTATTACATTTCTAGAATCTCCACCACGTACACAGTAGTTAAAGTGGCTTTCGATATTGGAAAAGTATATGACAATATCTGATCCCGGTCTCTTTAACACCCAACGGCTTATTACACGCCGTATGGTTCTTTTACATTTCCAAAATCATTTCATATGGATATCAAAATATCATATTCAATTCAAACCGTATCTCTTTAGAAATCATATTCACTTTCAAAGATCATATTTTCAAAATAGTTTAAAACCCCTATTTCAAAACTCCATACTAAAATCAATTACATAATTTAAATCCCAACTTAGTTTATAATTTCATGTAACCACATTCACTTTAAAATTGAGGATTCAAATATAAACACATCTACTGTATTTAGTTTAAAATTTAGAAAGATAGTTTAAAAAGTTATAAATAGTTTTAAATAGTTTTAAATAGTTAAAATACTCTAAAATAATTTAAAAATAGATTAAAATAGTTTGAACTTGATTTAAGATAGTTGAATAGATTTAAAATGATTATAAAATATATTAAAATCTTTTATATAGATTAATTAGATTTAAATTAAATTAAATGGTTAAATTAGTTTAAAAAAATTAAATTAGTTTAAAATAAATTAAATTGGTTTAAATAGTTTAAAATAATTTATATAGTTAACATAGGTTAAAATATTTTAATAATTTTAAAATCTTAATAATTAGAAATTTTAAAATAATATATTTTTAAAATAGTTTATATTAAATATGAATTTGGAATTTATACAAATTTAACTGTATATTTCATTTCAACATATCTAGACCATTCCACATTTTCAAATTACAAAACCCAATTTTAATCTTTCAATTCAAATTCTCAATAAAATTATTAAATTTTATATTGATTTCAATCCATGTTTGAAATATCAATTTAAATTATTCCAATTTCAATACATTACAAAGTTATATTTCAAACAATTCAAATAACTCAATTTTGATAAATTTCACTTATATTCCAAATTCAACTTTGAAATTTTCAATTTAATTCTTTTAACAATTTCTTTAAACCAATTCCAATTTTAATATATAACTTGAATTTCGATATTAATTCAATTTACATAAATCGCTCGAGTTTATCATTTCAACCCATAACGATTTCAATCCATAATTTAAAATCGCTCGAGTCTATCTTTTCAACCCATAACGATTTCATCCACTCATTTGTCCGTATAATTCTCTACCATAGGGTTTATACGGATATATGTCATTTGAATCCGCGATTTAAAATTTTACAGTTATATATCATTTCAAACAGCAATCACAAATTTAATAAAAATCCATAAAATCGCTCGAGTCTATCATTCCAATCCATAACGATTTTTCCCTAATCTACAGATCGTTCGGGTATATATCGTTTAAACCCATAGTGATTTTCCTAAACAACAACTAAGGGAACTTGAAGAGTGATCACAATATATAAATCAAACATATCATCCAATCATCCAATATTAAAAATAAAATATCCATCATAATTATCACCCAATCAACCAATAAATATCAACAATTAACTAATTATCAATAACAGGCATTTAACTGGCGATTCAAATTCGATAACAAATTAAATAACAATTTAATTCAAATTAAATTTAAATCAACTGGAATGACAATTTAAATATACCAAAGAGCAATAAATAATCACCTAATCATATCACAAGTTTAATTTAACTAACATAAGAAATTTTTGAAGTTGTGAGTGGGTCAAAACACTTTCCTTTGAATTTAAATCAAATTAAAATCCAAAATAGGGCCTAAATTTGAAAAGCCTTGGAATTTTTCCAAACCAGCGTCACAATGTCCGGAATTTCGATACGATCTCGGTAAAACATACCTCGCGTAAATCGAACATCGTATGTAAAAGTTATGAAAATTTAGGACGATCGAAATATAATTTAAATATATTAATACATATATAACAAAATAATTTGTACCAAGCGCCATCTTCTCACGTGACTAACAGCCACTGATACCCTAATCTTAGCAATTCCGCCAGCGATCAATGCAAATATGCCACCACCACACTGCTCTTCGCCATGATCGGAGCACGGCGTAGGCCTCTCTACCTCCGGCGGCCCATCCTGCGCCATCGCAAGCCCTCCCTCCCTAGCGCCACAGAGATCATCCGCCGCCGCTAACATTGAGCACGCCATTCCCGGTGCTTCGACCACTTATGACACCAACTAACCACATGGATCGGTACCCCTCATGGTCCTCTACCTCACAGCAACTTCTGATCGTCAACAAGATGAATATCCATCGTCCACTCACAAACCCTAGCAATGGATGGCTGAGCTTCCTCATCCATTTCTGATCAAACGATAATTGTAATTGAAAAACGAATCGCAGATCCAAGATGTGCTTATCGAGAGCTTCGAACCGGTATATAATTTATTTGGATTGGAGGAGCTTGAATTTTAGATTTGATTTTGATTTGCAATTGAATTTGGAATTTGTTTGGTTTGTCTGCCATTGAGTAGAAATAAGAAGTAGCTAGGGTTTATAATGGGCTATTTATAGGCAAACCCGAAAAATAGAATGAATGGACAAGATTTATTTACACGTTGAATGATAAATGACCCGTAAAACCCGTTCTATCTGCGGAACGAAAATGGGTCATCCCATATATCAAAATAAATGTTTTCAATACTTGTAAATCCAATGGAATGGGTTTCAAGTTCAAATTCCAGCGTATGAAGTAGTTAGCATAAAATCAGCAGATTTTAAATTGACTTCAATTGATTTAAATTAAATTGATTTTTAGGCGTTTCGAGTCCGTACAATCAAATGCAGGTCCGATCGCTACGAAACTTGAAACCTTACAATAATTCACTATTACGGATCTGATGAAACTAATTTCATCTGGCCAAAATGGCTATTTTCACATTAATTAAATAAATTAATATTAAATTAATTAATTCAATATTTATTAACTAACAAATTTCATCATTTTTTATTACTTAGACAATTATAATAATTCAAAATAAGTTTAATTCAGTGTTTAATTTTTTACTTATTACAGTATTCAATTTCAACTACAATTAAATCCAATTAATTATAATTTAATTCCAATAAATTGTTTTAATTAGATTTCAGACTTTATATTTAATCAATTATTACTCAAATAACATAGTTACTTTGTTTGCCTTTCATTACATTAATATCCTTCAATTTCCATCTTTATTTGTATTAACAACTATATTTCCATTTATATTGAATTTTTATTAAATTTTACAAACTAATTATAATTTAAAAATCCCAATTAATTATTTATCTTGGTTTCATTCTTTTATTGAATCTATTGTTACATTATGAATTAAATTAACATTTCTATTCCTTTTATTGCATTCACAATTTACAGTTACTGTCCTAACTCACATTAATCTTACTTCATTGACATTCCATTGCAATTGACTAAGTGAATTGATAACAAATAACAATTGTCACCATTCTATATTTAATCACATTTGTAAATTTATTGTTTACAACAAAATGTTACAATTACTTACCTAACACTTGTTTTATTCAATTATGATTAATCACATATTATTTCATTATTGATTTAATATTTACACTTGTTTTCTTATATTAAATTTATAACCAAGCATAACACTAAATCATTTCAATTAACTGAACTTTTATTAAAATTGTTAATAATTAACTTAAACAAACACTGTTACATTTCATTCTATTTATTATTTCATTAGTATCACAATTTTTATTTCTCCTAATATTAAATCACTAAAATCTTTCTAAAATAACAAATTTTTAATTATCGAAAATTAGGGGTTGTTACATATATAACATTCATGGATTTTTTATTCTATTCTCCAATTCCTAAAAATATTCGACTCCTTCACCTTCAAGCATCGAAAGGGAAGCCTATCATTTACATTCCTCAAATCAATCAAGAAGTGCCAAATCCTGATTGGTACTTTGAACTGGCTAAGTGCCTTCAAAAGAAAATGGTTCTGTATCCACTGCCCGCCCAGTTTTTCCGAACCGTGGTTGAAAGGATGGAAGTGGTACTCCTTACTTAATTCCTAAGTGCACGTATCTAGGTCGTCTACTGAACTAAGCAATTTCTCTGGTTTGTGCAGGTTCTTATCCCCGACTGATATGAAACAATATTCAGATGCAGTCTCGACGCTAGAAAGGATTCCATCTGAAGATAGAGATATTGAGAATCTCCTTACTGACGAGTGCCTCATTACCAACGGTTTGGTGGAAGAGAGACGTTGCATAGGGCGACTTGTCACTACTGGAGTTAAAGTGGTTGAACAGCGGGATGTAAATGGTGTTGAAGGCCATTAAGCCAATCCTATTGTGTTCCCATTTGAGGAAGCTTGGGAAGCTATTGATCAAGACGCAATGGAAGATAAGGGAGATGATCTCAATGGCGATGTGTGTAGGTTCCCCAAGAGCTGTCTCTTTGAACAGCCCAAGATATCCATCGATCCTTAGGTTATTTCGAATCAATCTGCTTCTCAACTGTTAGAACACTTAGACAAAATAGCTAAGGCACTATCCGAACTTTCAATACCGGAGACATTGCTGCCTTTCATTTTACTGACATGAGTATCGGTGGATCATAAACGCCCTCCGAAGCTGGCGCTGGAATCCCTCCAACCACTGGTGGAGAGGTTACTGCTGTTAGTATAGCTTCGATAATTGGTACGTTAGGTGGAATAAGGACACGAATGTACTCACACACTTGACCATATTGCATTACACCTATTCCAAGTCCTTCAATACTTAGAACTACTTCATTCTTTGCTTTTCTTTGCAGAAACAATGATGAGGAAGAAGCACATGTTTCAATTTCTATAGGAAATATAATGCTCCAGCCGAAAACATGATTATCAGAATAAAGGTGACAGAGACATTCCTCCCATGGTAAATAACGGTCAAGATCTAGATCTCCTCCCCTTAAAGATTCTAAAAAGCAACAAGATCATCACAACGATGTTCCTCTTATAGACACCTCCCACGGTCCTCCTTCTACTTCAATTTCTTCACAGTATGTTATTCCATCCTATCATCAGCAACCCATTGATTGTTGACCTCATGACGTTCACCAAGAGAGGTGGGGCAAAGAAAGCACTAACACCCAAGTTTTACCAAAGCTCCACAATCCGATGCCACCGCTCGCATGGCCCAACTTAAGTCAGATTTTCCAAACGTATGTCTTGATAGATTTTTTGTAACTGATCTTAAGAAAGTTCCTAAAAAATTCCAGCAAACAACTATTGATATGTCACCAATATTCACAAACAGAATAATGAGTGGATGAAAGCAGCGGAGAGGACTTCCATAGTGTTTGGGGAGAGAGCATCAGAAATTGGAAATTGAAATGCCAAAAGGCCTAGGGCGGATCATCGAAACACAAAGTAATGAGTTAGAATCTTTAAGGAACTCACAGCCAATGCGAGAGAAAAGTAAAGACTACCATCGAGGCACTTGAAGATGAGAAAGCTAGGCACGTGGTCAAAGTCGGAGCGCTTGTAACGATCCAGAATTTCTGTCAATTAAAATTCATATATTTAACTAATTTTAAATATTAATAAGTGAAATTTATAAGTCAAATAATATTTATATCGAATATCTGGATTTAAGTGAATAATTAAATCGACAAATCAATAGTGGAAATTATAGAAATAATTGTAAATTGGGTTAAATATGATTGAAAATGATTTGTAAAATTTTATTTAATCATATTGGAGTTAGAACAATGTTTATGAACTTCTAAAATTGAATTAAAAGTTAATTTGTGAAAATTGAATATTTTAATATTTAATTGACGAGCTAAAATAGCCATTTTTCAAACAGTCTCGGATTTTGATGAAACCAGTTTCATTGGATCCATAATATGATATTATTGTATAGTGTCAAATTTCAAGTCAATCGGATTTATCGTTTGTCCGGGGCAAGCCAAAACGCATAGAAATTTGGTTTAATCGATTTAATTTGAAATTGATCGTATATTTCCGTAAATCGCACAGATGATCGAATTGGCTTCCGAAACCTATTCCATTATGTCCGGAACGCGGGGTAAACACTATAAACGCCGGTCACCGCACGAGATTTGGAGTTCGGAAAATCACGGATGAATAGTGTACGTCGTTTTTTATATAAAACGGCTCCATCTTTCACCATTTGCATTCAGAAACCCTAATTAGGTCAGGCCGCCATCAAAATAATCAATGGCCAAAAGTCTAAATTCTTCCCCCCTCATTATCTTCCAATCCGCTCATCAATTTGAGAAAGCTTCAACTACAAAAATGTAGAGGGCTATGAGATCTTGTATATCAACGGTCATGATCGAAAACAAAGCCACGAATCGACGGCAAAATGGAGTTGAAACCGCAACGTTCGGGCTCGGTTTCCTACATCCATAGGGGACCGAGCTCTGCCGCGTTCTGGCCGAGAGTAGCATTGTCAATGGGCTTCGATTTGGAGGCTTCAGATCGTCGTCAGGTGGCTCGAGTGGGTGGTGATAATTCGAGGTGTATGGGCGGCCGTGGGTTGTATTGTTCGTTCGAACGTGAATGTCACGTTGGAGAAGAAGGCATAAGTGCAGTCAGGATGTTGGAGCTTTGAAATGCACTGCTGAGATCAATATTAGGTTAAAATTTGAAAATAAAAATTGTAATTTGATTATATTGAAATGTGTACAAACTTTAAACTATCATAACTCTTTCATACGAGGTCGAAAACGCACGAATCAAATTGCGTTGGCTTCGTTTTGTCGAGCACTACGCAATGAAGCTGGATTGGAATCGTTTGGAGTTAGTGAAAGTTTCGGGTAAAATTAAACGCACGTTTAATTTTATTCGAAATAAAACGCTACAACTATTATCGGAAACTCAAGGTGAGAACTTCTCACTCAATCGAATTGTTTCGATTAAAATTTTAAATAGTTACATTTAAAAAAAATTGCTTGATTGTATGATTGAATGATGATTGTTATTGATTGTTAAAATAGACATTATGCACCGTTAGTAAGCGAAGGTTATTTATTAAAAACATATACCGCGAATATTTCACTGCGAAGTGAAATTGGTATTATTTATGTACTTGGAGTTTATTTTCCCGCATTATATAGCGGATGAGACCCTATTGCGCCGCATAATAGCGGATAGTATTTTATAAATCTCATATACCGTGATATTTCATCTTGAAGCGGAAATTGGTACTGTGCTAACATCTTTGGATGCAGGGAACAGGTTGGAGGGATCCAACTCGATTCCTCAAATTATTGAATTGGTTCTAATATTGTGTGTTGATCTGTTTATAATCTGCGTGATTATCTTTGTGATTGAAATGGTTAAAAGCTAAATTTTAGCCGAATATATTTTTGTATCGTTAGATGCCAAAAATAAATAAAATTTGATTTTTGAAAATTCAAGTTGAGAATTCATAATAAAATTTAATTTTGGAATTGATTCATTTTAAATAAATAAACGTTGAAATGTTTACGTTATAAAAATTATGATTTTTGTGAAATATAACCGAAATGTGATTTTTGAAATAACTAGTTAATTTATCTATAAAATGGTTTAAAGTGGAATTTTTGAATTATTATAAACGATTTATATAAAAGATTTATAAAATTGATATTTATAAATTAAAATTATTGGAATTATAAAACGAGTTTTTATAAGGTTAAAATAAAGTATAAATGGATTCCATAAGTTAATGAAATTTATTGATTTATGAATTTGTGAAGTTATAAAGTGTGTAGATTTTGTAAAATAAAAGATTTACAAGTAATTAACTTATAAATTGGATTTTGTCATTTAAATGAGATATAAATAGAATTTGTCCATTAAGGGATTTTATAAGTGGAAGTTTTTATATAATAAATATAAGTGGAATTTATAAACATTGTTTCATAAATCCGAAAACAACTTATTTTGATAAGTTAATTACTATAGCTTATTAAAGGAAATATATCCACGATTTTGGACAGTGGATAATCCTTTGAATAAAATATGTAGAAATGTTGAATTTGGATAAGGAAATGTATTCCCGATTTTGGACAGTGAATAATACATAAAAGAAATGTTTTGGGAAAGTGATTTTAAATAGAATTAAAACGATTTAAAGATGTTTTAAAATTTATAAAGTATCGAAACCATATATTACAACATTCATTGTTGAAATAGACATTTTCGAGAAATAGATGGAAATGGTGGACTATAACACTGTTGTTATAGTAAATGGTTTCCGAAAGGAAATGTTTTATATAGTATTGGGATTTATATATCTATTTTAATTTCGAATCCCTATACTAGTGATTTTGGGTTGTCGTAACGATGTTTTACGCAACATTCGTTTTGACTCAAATAAATGTGTTTAAGAGGATGTTTTCCTTAAAGAATAAATTATATACGTAATTGTTATTTAAGTATATTAAATATTTTCTAAGTATTGAAAATAAATAGGTTTGTGAATTACTTATTATTTAATAAGTATGGAATGTTTTTCCAATTCGAAGTGAATGTTTTTAGATTTTATCTTTTAAAGATAAATTGGAAAGGAATATTAGAAATCGATTTGAAAATCGTACATTCATAGAAATTTTGGAAATGTAAATTCACTACGGAATTGATAAAAAAAAGGGAAATTTGTTTAAAAATAAACATTGATTTATTTTAAAGTATGAAAATAAATTTACGGATTTGGAACGTAAGTTTAAAATAAATCGGTAAGGATTTATTTGATTGATTTAAATGAACCATTTTAAACTTAAAATGGATAAATATTGGAAGTGTTTCCGTTTAAGGAAATTGATTTGAATTATTTTTTCAAAGATTGAAAGGTGAAAATTGATTTGAAATTTGTTTTCAAATGGTTGAAGTGTGGAAAATATATCTTGTAAAGATATTTTGAAAAATAAATAATTTAGAAAATTATTTTGAATCTGGTGATGTTGTGCATACCTATTGATAGTTAAATAACCGACTATCAATATTTACCTTTAAATAGGTATTTATTGTGATTTGCTTGAATTTGAATGCCACACTTATTTTAAAATAAGCGCTCATTATTCGGGTTAGCCGGGAAAGGACTTTGGAGTCGTATAACCCATTCCGAATAATGATACGTCGTAATGGATAGCATTCGAAGACCGGTGTTGAAGACCGGGTATTTGTGAAAACGATAGGATAACATATCGATTGTCTCCGCACCGTTAGCTACGGTATGTAGATTTCCTTTGTAATGGGAAGTTTTATCGGGATTGTGAATACCTGGATTGCAAGGGCTTCTTTGGAAGTGCCTTCGGTTCTGTTCGAACCCGGAACAGACTTGTATGGTTACGTGTTTGACAACGTGGTATCAAAGCATATGGTTAAGCGACAAACATGGCTCTGTTGGGAATTACTCATTAGATATAGAGTTAGTAGTACTCTAGAATGAGTGTGAGTGTAATAATAGATATGAGCGCGTATTTGTTAGTGAATATAAAATGTTTTATATTGTGATGATTGGTTTGTTGAGTGGTATATGGATTCTGGTCGGTATAGTCTGTACAACTCTATCGATAGGTGTCTCTAAACACTTATACAGAACAATTCGACACGATATTGTTTTAAATTGGGTAAATGAAATAATTTTGCCTTGATTATTTTATATATATAAAAGGAAATAATTTTTCAAAAATTATTAAAGTGTAAATAATTGATTGCTTGGTTGTTGAAAATATAAATATATATAAATGAATCAAAGTTGTTTGAATAAACTAAATAAAAACAACAATTGTAAAAGAATGAATTGTATAAGCAAATGAATTATAAGTATGGAATTATAATTAAAATGATTTGCAATTGTGAAACAATCTTGTATAAGTAAAGGAAAATAGTGAAATGTTATAAGAAAGATTTATAAATGTAATTTATAAATAAAAGGAAATTTTTGAAAGAATATTAAGCACTAAATTCACTATTGTTACTGGAAAATAATAAGGGTGATGACTGCAGCATCATCAGTATCATTTTCGAGTTTCTGTGTGATGGATTTGCTACCATAGTAAAATGAAAATTGGAGTTTTGTCGTGATAAAAAAATTTGAAATTAAAATTAGAGTTTTAATTGATGAACATAAGTGAAATGAATTTTGAACTTATAGTATGAGATAATAAATTTAGCTTCAGATAAGTAAATGGATTTGGAAGTTTAAATATATATGTTATATAACTTAGAAAATGAGAAAATGTAAGTAAAACTGATAGTTAAAATGGTTAAACAATTTTGTTAAGCAAAACAAAAATATGAATTTGATAGTGATATGAAAACTTGACTTTGGTAAAAGTTAATTAAAATTGGAATCTGAATTGAATTTATAAGTGGAAATTTAAGTGAAGATAAACAAATGATGTTTAAAGGAAATATAACTTAAGTAATGTTGAATGAAGTTGATTTTGGTATCGAAGTAAAATAATAAAGTGAATTAAATGAATGTGAACTTGAGTTATATAACTGAAATTCAACCTTATATTGTTAAAAGAATTGGCTATTAAATTAATAAATGGATTGAATGTTAATCAATCGAATGTAAATAAGTTGATATGAAATAATGAATGAAGTGTTAATTCATTGAAAGCCAATGTAATTAGAAGTTGAATAATTGAACGAAAATCAATTAAATGTTAAACCAATTGAAATTAAAAGTGTTGAACCAAATTAAATGTTGAATGTAAATTTAATAATTTGGTTATGTTGAATATACATTGGTTGTTATTTGATTTTTACTTGATTGTATACAAATTCATTAAGTGTTAATGAAATTAAATTAGTGAAATTAAAAGTTATGTAATTAAGTTCAAATTGGAAGAACAATGAATTTGAATAGAATTAAATTTGATTTGGAAGGGAACTAAAATGAATATAAATTAGTGAATGTATACTAATTGGAAATGAATAAATGAATATTTGTAATGTCCAAGGTTAAAAAATCAAATGTGATTAAAATGAAAAAAACCAATTCATTGAACATTAATGAGAAATGAAAGAATATTGATTTGTTAGATGTTAGTTGGATGATAGTTGTTTGATGGTTGCATTTGTTGTTTTGTTGCATTTGTTATGTTGGCATATGTTGTTGTTATGTTGCTATATGTTGTATATTGACATTATTTTCATATATACATGTTTCTCATGGTTTGTTGAGTGTTTAGTAGGTGCGTATTGCACTTGCTTCGCATTTGGAGCTCGCTTTCGCGCTATATTAACTGTATGTGCTCGCTAATAATAAATAAGGTACATATATCGGATTACATACCATACTTTTACACTTTTTTCCCTACGGGATGCCTCATCACTTGATGAGATGTATATTTGTGATATATATATACTGTCATTTTTTTCGGATCGAGCCGCGCAAAGGAGACTATGGCGAATTTTTCCGAAAATTTAAGGTGTTAGAAATTTTTTGAGAATTTTGGAAAATTTTGAAAACTATAACTAAGTATGATTTGAAAACTTAGTAAAGTTATTGTATGAAGTTTAACTATGAATTTTGGGAAAGTTAAACACTTAAGAGATTTGTAATCAAACTTGAACGGTTTGTTTTGAAAAGTTAATGGATTTCGAAACTTTTTCTTACTTGGTAATTTCGAGGACGAAATTCTTTTAAAGGGGGAAGTTTGTAACGACCCAGAATTTCTGTCAATTAAAATTCGTATATTTAATTAATTTTAAATATTAATAAGTGAAATTTTTAAGTCAAATAATTTTTATGTCGAATATCTGGATTTAACTGAATGATTAAACGACAAATTAATAGTGGAAATTACAGAAATAATTGTAAATTGGGTTAAATATGATTGAAAATGATTTTTAAAATTTTATTTAATCATATTGGAGTTAGAACAATGTATATGAACTTTTAAAATTGAATTAAAAGTTAATTTGTGAAAATTGAATATTTTAATATTTAATTGACGAGCTAAAATAGCCATTTTTCAAACAGTCTCGGATTTCGACGAAACCAAATTCATCGGATCCGTAATGTGATATTATTGTATGGTTTCAAATTTCAAGTCAATCGGATTTATCATTTGTCCGGGGCAAGCCAAAACGCATAGAAATTTGGTTTAATCGATTTAATTTAAAATTGATCGTATATTTCCATAACTCGCACAGATGATCGAATTGGCTTCCGAAACCTATTCCATTGTGTCCGGAACGTGGGGTAAACCCTAGAAACGCCAGTCACCGCGCGAGATTTGGAGTTCGGAAAATCACGGATGAATAGTGTACGTCGTTTTTTCTATAAAAGGACTCCATCTTTCACCATTTGCATTCAGAAACCCTAATTAGGTCAGGTCGCCATCAAAATAATCAATGGTCGAAAGTCTAAATTCTTCCCCCTCATTATCTTCCAATCCGCTCATCAATTTGAGAAAGCTTCAACTACAAAAATGTAGACGGCTATGAGATCTTGTATATCAACGGTCATGATCGAAAACAAAGCCACGAATCGACGGTGAAATGGAGTTGAAACTGCAACGTTCGTGCTCGATTTCCTACGTCCGTAGGGGACCGAGCTCTGCCGAGTTCTGGCCGAGAGTAGCATTGTCAATGGGCTTCGATTTGGAGGCTTCTGATCGTCGTCAGGTGGCTCGAGTGGGTGGTGATAATTTGAGGTGTATGGACGGTCGTGGGTCACATTGTTCGTTCGAACGTGAATGTCACGTTGGAGATGAAGGCATAAGTGCAGTCAGGATGTTGGAGCTTTGAAATCCACGGCTGAGATCAATATTAGTTTAAAATTTGAAAATAAAAATTGTAATTTGATTATATTAAAATATGTACAAACTTTAAACTATCATAACTCTTTCATACGAGGTCGAAAACGCACGAATCAAATTGCGTTGGCTTCGTTTTGTCGAGCACTACGTAATGAACCTGGATTGGAATCGTTTGGAGTTAGTGAAAGTTTCGGGTAAAATTAAACGCACGTTTAATTTTATTCAAAATAAAACGCTGCAACTATTATCAGAAACTCAAGGTGAGAACTTCTCACTCAATCGAATTGTTTCGATTCAAATTTTAAATAGTTATATTTACAAAAAAATTGCTTGATTCTATGATTGAATGATGATTGTTATTGATTGTTAAAATAGACATTATACGTCGTTAGTAAGCGGAGGTTATTTATTAAAAACATATACCGCGAATATTTTACTGCAAAGTGAAATTGGTATTATTTATGTACTTGGAGTTGATTTTCCCGCATTATATAGCGGATGAGACCCTATTGCGCCGCATAATAGCGGATAGTATTTTATAAATCTCATATACCGCGATATTTCGTCTTGAAGCGGAAATTGGTACTGTGCTAACATCTTTGGATGCAGGGAACAGGTTGGAGGGATCCAACTGGATTCCTCAAATGATTGAATTGGTTCCAATATTGTGTGTTCATCTATTTATAATCTGCGCGATTATCTTTGTGATTGAAATGGTTAAAGGCTAAATTTTAGCCGAATATATTTTTGGTACCGTTAGATGCCGAAAATAAATAAAATTTAATTTTTGAAAATTTAAGCTGAGAATTCATAATAAAAATTAATTTTGGAATTGATTCATTTTAAATAAATAAACTATGAAATGTTTATGTTATAAAAATTATGATTTTTGTGAAATATAACCGAGATGTGATTTTTGAAATAACTAGTTAATTTATTTATAAAATGGTTTAAAGTGGGATTTTTGAATTATTATAAACGATTTATATAAAAGATTTATAAAATTGATATTTATAAATTAAAATTATTGGAATTGTACACGAGTTTTTATAAGGTTAAAATGAAGTATAAATGGATTCCATAAGTTAATGAAATTTATAGATTTATAAATTTTGAAGTTATAAAGTGTGTAGATTTTGTAAAATAAAAGATTTATAAGTAATTAACTTATAAATTGGATTTTGTCATTTAAATGAGATATAAATAGAATTGGTCCATTAAGGAATTTTATAAGTGGAAGTTTTTATAAAATAAATATAAGTGGAATTTATAAACATTGTTTTATAAATCTGAAAACGGCTTATTTTGATAAGTTAATTATTATAGCTTATTAAAGGAAATATATTCACGATTTTGGACAGTGGATAATCCTTTGAATAAAATATGTAGAAACGTTGAATTTGGATAAGGAAATATATTCACGATTTTGGACGGTGAATAATATATTAAAGAAATGTTTTGGGAAAGTGATTTTAAATAGAATTAAAATGATTTAAAGATGTTTTAAAATGTATAAAGTATCGAAACCATAGATTTCAACATTCATTTTTGAAATAGACATTTTCGAGAAATAGAAGGAAATGGTGGACTATAACACTGTTGTTATAGTAAATGGTTTCCGAAAGGAAATGTTTTATATAGTATTGGTATTTATATATCTATTTTAATTTCGAATCCCTATACTAGTGATTTTGGGTTGTCGTAACAATGTTTTACGCAACATTCATTTTGACTCAAATAAATGTGTTTAAGAGGATGTTTTCCTTAAAGAATAAATTATATACTTAATTGTTATTTAAGTTTATTAAATATTTTCTAAGTATTGAAAATAAATAGGTTTGTGAATTACTTATTATTTAATAAGTATGGAATGTTTTTCCAATTCGAAGTGAATGTTTTTAGATTTTATCTTTTAAAGATAAATTGGAAAGGAATATTAGAAATCGATTTGAAAATCGTATATTCATAGATATTTTGGAAATGTAAATTCACTATGGAATTTATAAAAGAAAGGGAAATTTGTTTAAAAATAAACATTGATTTATTTTGAAGTATGAAAATAAATTTACGGATTTGGAACGTAAGTTTAAAATAAATCAGTAAGGATTTATTTGATTGATTTAAGTGAACCATTTTAAACTTAAAATGGATAAATATTGGGAAGTGTTTCCGTTTAAGGAAATTGATTTGAATTTTTTTTAAAAGATTGAAAGGTGAAAAATGATTTGAAATTTGTTTTCAAATGGTTGAAGTGTGGAAAATATATCTTGTAAAGATATTTTGAACAATAAATAATTTAGAAAACTATTTCGAATCCGGTGATGTTGTGCATACCTATTGATAGTTAAATAACCGACTATCAATATTTACCTTTAAATAGGTATTTGTTGTGATTTGCTTGAATTTGAATGCCACACTTATTTTAAAATAAGCGCCCATTATTCGGGTTAGCCGGGAAAGGACTTTGGAGTCGTATAACCCATTCCGAATAATGATACGTCGTAATGGATAGCATTCGAAGACCGGTGTTGAAGATCAGGTATTTGTGAAAATGATAGGATAACCTATCGATTGTCTCCGCACCGTTAGCTACGGTATGTAGATTTCCTTTGTGATGGGAAGTTTTATCGGGATTGTGAATACCCGGATTGCAAGGGATTCTTTGGAAGTGCCTTCGGTTCTGTTCGAACCCGGAACAGACTTGTATGGTTACGTGTCTGACAGCGCTTCATCATAGCAATCAGAAACTAGATGTAACAACCCTTGTTTTGGCGATTACCTGTAAAATTAAATTATAACGGTGGTTATAATTTAATAATATTGAAATAAAAAAAATTGGAGTTGGGAAGTTTGTTAAAATTGTTTATTTTGAATAACCAATGAGTTTTGTATAAAGAAAATGGAATTAAGATGGTAATGTTGGTAATAAATGGTGAATAAATATAATATATTGATTTGGTGATTAATTGAATTAAATAAGAGATAAAAAGAGTTTAATTCAACATTAATTTGTTGGAAAAAAATGTAAAATGTTGAAAATAATGTTTTAAAACTTTATTATGCAAGTTTGGAGAAAATGAACATTTCATGGTTTTAGTTTGGTAAAATGCAGTATTTTGTAAATTATTGCCAAATGTTGAGTTTCGTAAATTTTAATGAAGTATTAAAATTTAATATGTTGTATATTATAAATAAAAAGGCGGAATTTTGTTTTAAAATAATATTTAGATGTAAAAATGATGTTAATATGGTTTGTTGTACTTAATTATACAAGAAAACAATTTTTGTGTAAATTTTGGTTGTTAAAATAGAGTTCTATGTTAAGTATTGTAATTGTGCATTTAAGTAAAAATAAGGGTTTAAAAATGGAAACAGTTTTATGGCTAAATTATTTTATTTGTTGATAAAATATTTTATTAGACATTAAAATTTGTTTGTTTGATTTTATTAAGCTTGAAACATGAAAATGTAATTCGTAATTATGTAAATATTGGTGTTTTAGATTTTAAGTAATAATTATTGAAAATCTAAACCATCTCTTATTGGGTTTAAGCCCGTTTACCAGCCTAAGTGAAGGAAAAAAGTTTTTTTCTTCTCAAACACCGCTACGTATTGTATAACAAATAGAAGCCAGAAAGAAAAACTGAGAAACTAACTTTCCTCTTCAAAACTTAAACCTAAATCTTCAAATTACTCAATTTCTTTGCTATTTAACCAAATTGAAGACATTAAACTCAGGTAATCAATCCAAAATCAAAGATAGTTTTATAAATTTCTGATTTTCGAAACTTATGTGGTTTGTAACTTCATTTTTCCTATTTGCATGTCCATATAATTTCTGTTTACGGGTTCTTTCAGCTTTCAACTGAAACTTAGCCAAAGCTCCTATCTTCCTCCAATTCATTCAAGTTTGCTCAAGTTTGATCGATATTTTTTTTAAGGTGGGTTGTAAGCTCACAAAATCTAGCTAAAATAAAAGTTTGCAAGTTGAAAACTACTCGAAATTGCTTACTATAAATGATTTACTATGTTCGTTAGTTTACAGTAAAAGTCTGTTATGGATTGTTTCTTTTTGTGTTCATATCTTCTTATTCTTATAATGAAATTATGCCGAATTTTTTTTGGATTGTAGTCCATATGTTGTTGTTAGTGTTAGTCCTTGAGATAATGGTTTTGATCACAAAAACTTTAGAATAGGATTATAAAATACAAATACTAACATTTTAGTTTAGAAATATATGTATATGCAGGATTTAACCATGCAGGTACCAAGAATGAAGAATGTACAGTATAGAGATTCAAGATATCAAGATTGAAGACTCATGAGTATCAAAAATATCAAGATTATCAAGAGTTCAAGATTTCAAGAATAAGTAATTTAATTAGGAATTTTGTTAAAACTCCTAAAAAAGCACTGACATCTTAAAATTCAATTTATTCGTGGAATGGAATCCACTTCGAGCCTGTTAAAGGGATGGAACCCTAAGTAGGATGGAACCTACGAAAAATCTAGTGGAACATGGTTTTGTATCCACTAACTTTTATGCAAAATGTTTTTGCAAAATTATATCTTGTTTTCAAAATGATTTCAAAACCTTCCTTTTAAAAGAATCAAAAACGTCTATCCTGGTTTTAAATATTTTTAGCCTCAAAATAATCTTTTTCTTCCAAATCAAATTATCCTTAGTTTTAAACTATCTTTTAATAATAATATATTTAACTTTTAATATTTATACTTAGGTTTAAATATAAAATTATAATAAAATTCTATATATACCAAAATATTATTCGCTATATTTATTTATGTATTTTAACTATATTTAAGTACATTTATAAAAGTTTAAAATAGTTTTAATAAAAGATAAAAGTTATTTTTAAGGAAAAACAAACCACCAAAATTTCCTTTGGGATGTCAACATATTCAAGATACCCATGTCGACATAGTGGCAATTGATTTCAAAAATTTGAATTTCAAGAGAAGTGTTATTCGTCATATCCCTTCACGAATGGACATGGCTGTTGTTCTTCTATAAATAGGGGCTATTTTCAACGAATTTCTAATTATATTTTTCTGGTTTTCACTCCTCTTCTTCTTCCACGTTTCTTTATACATATTCTTACCATTACTCTGCCAAAATCAACATTGAATCTAACTAGATCATTTCTAGTTTGATTCTCTATCACTATCTCAACAAGATCTCGGTGCTATTCAGAGTTATAGACTTCTTTGTAATCAATTTAGCGAGAAAAGGTGTGATTATGGCCTTAAAAATCAATAAAGTTAGAAAAGGTATGATTGTAGCCAAGGAAATCAATTGGGTGAACTTGTTGCCCGTGAAATCAAGTATCTCCACCCAGAGGATTGTGAATCTAGAGGGTGTACCTCGTAGCCTTGAAATCGAGGGTGCAATTGTATAATTGCTTTTGAAAGAAAATCCGTACCTGTGTGTGGGACTGGATGTAGGGTAACTCCGAACCAGTATAAAATCCCGTGTGTTCTTTCCTTTACTGCTTTTACTTTATTTCTGCATCTGTGTTTGATTCTGTGATCATATCTGTGTCTGAATATTGCATACATTTGTGCTCAAATTAACAAAAACTCGAAAAGATTTAGTAATTTCTTTAAACCCTATTCACCCCCCTCTAGTGTTAATCCTAGCCTTAAGATCCGTATTCTGCGTTTCTCACGTTTGGTATCAGATCAAGGTTTTCAAAGTTTCATAATCTGTTTTTTGAAAAAGTTTTTAAAATGGCTATTTTTGTTAATACTAGTTTAGAAATATTCAAATCATCATTGTCTGTTGAGTCCGCATATAATCAATATTCAAATTCAAGTTGTCTACCAAAATTGTTAGATGTGCAGGTAAAATGCTTTATGGGGATTAAGGAATCAATCTACAACGGACAAATTGGGCAGATCAAAAAGAACAAATGGATACTTGATAGTGGATGCTCTAGACACATGACTGGCATTCCAGATATGCTGAATGATATAATATACAAATACGAAGGACTGGTTAACTTTGGAGACAATTCAAAAGGATTTGTGATTGCCATCGGCAAAGTCGGTAACTCTAAAACTCCTATTATTACTAATGCTTTGCTAATTAATAATCTGAAACATAATCTGCTAAGTATAAGTCAACTTTGCGATAAAGGATACAAAATTAAATTTGAAAAAGATAAGTGTCACATTGAAGATAATAATTCAACCATAATATTTGAGGGAATTAGGAAAAAGAATATTTATATTCTTAGTATGAAAGTCTCAAATGATAACTTATGTCTTTTGATAAATACAAATGACCCTTGGATTAGGCATAAGTGATTTGGACATTTGAATTTCAAACTCTTATCTAGACTGTCAAAACATGATCTAGTAAGAGGTCTCTCTAAAATGAATTTTAAAGTAGATAGTCTATGTGATGCATGTCAATTGGAAAAACTTAGAAAAATTCGTTTAAATTAAAAGACATGATTTCATGCTCAAAACCTCTTGAATTACTTCACCTTGATTAATTTGGTCCATCTCAAATTCTGTCAATAAATCATAGTAAATATGTTTTTTCAATTGTAGATGATTATTCTAGATTTACATGGACAATATTTTCGAAATATAAAAATGATACTTTTGAATGTTTTAAGAACTTTACAAAAAGGATTCAAAATCAACTTTCTTTAAAAATTATAACCATCCGTAGTGATCACAGTGGGAAATAAAAAGTTTGTGGAATTCTGCAATAAAAAGAGAATAACTCACAATTTTTCATTTCCAAGAACTCCACAACAAAATGGAGTAGTAGAACATAAAAATAGGATGATTCAAGAGTGTGCGAGAACTATGCTTTTAGATGGTAAATTACCAAAGTATTTTTGGGCAGAAGCAGTTGCTACCGCCTGTTATATTTTAAATAGAATTTTAGTTAGACCTTTAACTGATAAGACATCTTAAGAACTTCTTCACTCAAAGAAACCTAAGGTATCTTATTTTAGAATTTTTGGAAGTAAATGTTTTATTTTAAATACAAAAGATAACTTAGACAAATTTGATCCTAAATCCGACAAAGGTATCTTTATCGGATATTCTAATAGAAGTAAAGCATACATAGTGTTTAATTTAAAAACTAATACCATCGAAGAAATATTGCATGTTTCATTTGATGGAAATCTCAAAAAATTTGAAGATTCAAATGATGAAGAGGATTTAATCACTCAAAATCAAGAGTGACTGAAACTAATAATGAAATTAATCATCCTAATAAAAGGATTAAACATTTAAAAGATCATCCTATTGAAAATCTACTTGGAGATATGCAATCTGTTGTTAAAACTAGAAATCAACTAAGTCAAATGAGCAATATACTTTTATATCAACTATTGAACCCAAAAATCCAAAAGAAGCATCAACTGATGATTCATGGATTTTGGCTATGCAAGAAGAATTAAATCAATTCACTATAAATGATGTCTGGGAACTTGTTCCTAGTCCTAAAAATAAAACTAAAATTGGAACTAAATGGGTTTATAAAAATAAATTGAATGAAAAAGGAGAGGTTGTTAGAAATAAAGCTCGTTTAGTTGCTCAATGTTATTGTCAAGAAGAAGGAATAGATTTTGATGAAACCTTTGCTCCCGTAGCAAGATTAGAAGCTATTAGGATTCTACTTGCTTTCGCAAATCATAACAATTTCAAATTATTTCAAATGTATGTTAAAAGTGCCTTTTTAAATGGATTTCTAAAAGAGGAAGTATATGTTGAACAGCCACCACTTTTTGAAAATGAAAAGTTACCAAATCATGTTTACAAACTTAAGAAAGCTCTATATGGTCTAAAACAAGCTCCTAGAGCCTGATATGATAGACTAAGATCTTACTTATTATAATCAAATTTTGAAATTGGTAAAGTAGATAATACTCTTTTTATTAAAAGAAATAAAAATGATATTCAACTAGCACAAGTTTACGTAGATGATATCATTTTTGGATCAACTAGTTTTGAAATGAATAAAGAATTTTATGAAATAATGACAAAAGAGTTTGAGATGAGTCATATGGGTGAATTAAACTTCTTTTTAGCATTACAAATAAAACAATTAGATAATGGTATCTTTATTAGTCAAGAAAAATATGCTAAAGACCTAATTAGTAAATTTGGTTTGACTACTGCGAGTGAAAAACCCACTCCTATGGCAACCAATGAGTACCTTAGTAAAGAAGATCACCTGAAAGATGTAGATCAAAAATTATATAGAGGAATGATTGGATCACTACTCTATATTACTGCTAGTAGACCTGATATCATGCATAGTGTTTGTCTCTGTGCAAGATATCAATCCCAACCTAAAGAGACCCACTTAAAGCTGTAAAACGTATCATAAGATATGTTTAACACACCTCTGATTATGACTTATTTTACCCTAAAAATGGTTCTTTTGACTTAATATCTTACTGTGATGCTGGTTATGCTGGTTGTAAATCAGACCGAAAACATACAAGTCTAACACTTTTTGGGGCATTCTCTGATTTCCTGATTTAGTAAAAAGCAAAACATAGTTTCTTTATCAACAACTGAAGCAGAATATATTTCTACTGCTTTGGTTTCTTCTCAAATAATATATATGCAACAAACTTTAAAATAATATGGTTTAAATATCTCAAATTCACCAATTTATTATGATAATACTAGTGCAATAAATTTATCCAAAAATACTACTCAATATGCTCAAACTAAACATATTGATATAAGACATCATTTTCTTAGAGATGATATAAATAAGGAAGTAATTACTCTAGATTATATCAATTCCGAGAATCAAATTGCTGATATATTAACAAAACCCTTAAATGAATATATATTTACTAAATTAAGAAGGGAATTAGGAATTTATTCAATAACTGAAATATAAAAATATACATAACAAAGTATAATTAAAAATTAAATCAAATAGTAAAAATTTCAAGGACCATGTCGACATACCTCCTCAACCCATGTCAACATACAACGATTGTTTATTTTTGAAATTTTTCCCACCAAAATTCAAATAATTGGTTATATATCCTTCTTATTTTCGAAATTTTGATCATTTTCTCTATTCTCCTTCTGTTCTAACTTCTGAAGTAAACTAAACCATGGCCTCCTCTGCCAAATCAAACAAAAAATCAACCTTTTTATTCCCTTCTCCTACTTCAGGACCGTTTCAACGAACTACACTCGCTCGAGTGACAAAAATGGAGGATTCTCTGAAGGATGCACTGCAATTATTGACTGAAATTCAATTGGTACAACTTAGAATGGCCAATGAACATGAGAGGCAAGGCAAAATCCTTAGGAATTTTCAAAAATTTCTATTGGACAATCATGCTAATCCAATCTTGATTGACGAAGATTCTTCAGGTGATCAAGTGCAAGAGGGCAGCGAGGAAGGAGAAGAAGCCTTCACGGAAAAAGAGCACGTTGAAGAAGACGTCAAAGCCGTTTGTGTTGGCGAAGTGTGCTTTGACAAAGATGGAAATCTTGTCGAACAACGTGGAAATTTCTGTTTCCACTATCCAAATTGTTCGGTTCATATATCTTCCATTTTCAAAGACACTCATTAGTTTCTTTTCTCTCTTTCCTATTGTTGTATGTTCTTTCTTACATTCTCTACGAAAATGTAAATATAACTATATAATTAATAAATAGTTCATGTTCTTATATGTGATTTATTAAAAGTATTATTATATGGATACTTAGTTAGGATAGTTAGTGGTTTAGGACTAAGTTTTAAGTTTTAGAGTTAATTGTTGATTATTTACGATAACTTATAATCACCTGTCATAGAGTATTAGATTAAGGGAGAGTTATATAGTTTCGAGTTAGTTTTTTCTTGATGACAAAGGGGGAGAAGTATAAAATAGGATAGTTAGGCATAGATTAAGGGGAGTTATTAGTTTTAGGGGGGTTATTAGGATAGAAGTAATATTTTATAAACAAAGGTTGTCATCATCAAAAAGGGGGAGATTGTTAGTCCTTGAGATGATGGTTTTGATGACAACAATCTTAAAATAGGATTATAAAATATAAATACTAACATTATAGTTTAGAAATATATGTATATGCAGGATTTAACCATCCATATACCAAGAATGAAGACTGTACAATATAGAGATTCAAGATATCAAGATTGAAGACTCATGAGTATCAAGAATATCAAAATTATCAATAGTTCAAGATTTCAAGAATAAGTAATTTAATTAGGAATTTTGTTAAAACTCCTAGAAAAGCACTAGCATCTTAAAATCCAATTTATTCATGGAATGGAATCCACTTCGAGCCTGTTAAAGGAATGGAACCCTAAGTAGGATGGAACCTACAAAAAATCTAGTGGACATTGTTTTATATCCACTAACTCTTATTCAAAATGTTTTTACAAAATTATATCTTGTTTTCAAAATGATTTCAAAACCTTTCCTTTAAAGGAATCAAAAACATCTATCCTGGTTTTAAATATTTTTAGCCTCAAAATAATCTTTATCTTCAAAATCAAATTATCCTTAGTTTTAAACTATCTTTTGATAATAATATATTTAACTTTTAATATTTATATTTAGATTTAGATATAAAATTATAGTAAAATTATATATATACCAAAATATTGTTCTCTATATTTATTTATGTATTTTAACTATATTTAAGTATATTTATAGAAGTTTAAAATAGTTTTAATAAAAGATTAAAGTTATTTTCAAGGAAAAACAAACCATCAAAATTTCCTTTGTGATGTCGACATACTCAAGATACCCATGTCGACATAGTGGTAGTTGATTTCAAAAATTTGAATTTCAAAAGAAGTGTCTATTCGTATCCCTTCATGAATGGACATGGCTATTGTTCTTCTATAAATAGGGGCTGTTTTCAACGAATTTCTAATTATATTTTCTAGTTTTCACTCCTCTTCTTCTTCCACATTTCTTTATACATTTTCTTACCAATACTCTGCTGAAATCAACATTGAATCTAACTAGATCATTTCTAGTTTGATTCTCTATCACTATCTCAACAAGATCTCAGTGTTATTCAGAGTTATAGATTTATTTGTAACCAATATAGCGAGAAAAAGTATGATTGTGGGCTTGGAAATCAATCAAGTTAGAAAAGGTGTGATTGTAGTCTAGGAAATCAATTGGGTGAACTTGTTACCCGTGAAATCAAGTATCTCCACCCAGAGGATTGTGAATCTGGAGGGTGTACCTCATAGCCTTGAAATCGAGGGTGTAATTGTATAATTGCTTTTGAAAGGAAATCCGTACTTATGTGCGGGACTGGATGTTGGGTAACTCCGAACCAGTATAAAATCCGGTGTGTTCTTTCCTTTACTGCTTTTACTTTATTTATGCATCTGTGCTTGATTCTGTGATCATATCTGTGGCTAAATATTGCATACATTTGTGTTCAAATTAACAAAAACTCAAAAAGATTTAGTAATTTCTTTAAACACTATTCACCCCCTCCCCCTCTAGTGTTAATCCTAGCCTTAAGATCTGTATTCCTTATTTCTCACAGTTAGTGCAAGTCAAATTCATCTCGAAGCTGCCTGAAACAATCGCTCAAAAACCAGAACGAACAAGGAAGAAAATTCCTGTAGGCATTGCGGCCTAAAGGTCGACCAACATATTGCTCAGGTCAAACCTTGGGTTGACCTAAGCATCTAGGTCGACTTGGGCTTGTGAATTTGCCTTGGTCGATTCTGTTGCACGGCTTTGCACTATTGTTCTATTAGCTTGTTTTGTTGACCTTTTGCAACTTGTTTTGTGATATTTTAGTATGTTTTTGGAGGGCTATAACCTATCAATGGGCAATCCAATATTTTGTTGTTTTGTATTTCGGATTCAAGAGTTTTTAGAGATGATTTCTTATGCTGATCTTGTGGCATTTCGATGATTTCTATTGATTTCGAGCATGGGTTTTCTAAAGCAAATTTAGAAAAAAAATTATAACAAAATGGCTTTTGAAATAAATATTTATAAATTTTTTTAAGCTATTAAAACTATATATTCTCTATAATAAAGAGAAATTTCAAAGGAATGTTTTCCAAATGATTTCGGAATTTTTTTTAAAACTAATTTCCTCAAAACGAATCATTTTCTATATGAAATGCACATTTTTGCGCACATCGAGCATATGAGGAAGAGAATTAAACGATCTAGTAAAACATATGGTACGGGACACATGCGAATGCTTTTTCGATTAATTCCGGACTTATTCATTTGAAGCTAATTTTGCACACACTTTGAGCGTATGAAAAAGTGGATTAAATGCAATGAACCGTAAATTTTAATGATTTTATTAATATATTTAATTGAAATTATGTTAATTTTTAAATAATTGAATTTTGAAATAAAAATTTGATATTTGGAATACGACTAATTAAACAGAACAAATTGTAAATTTTCATTCGACAATATGGAAGTTTATTTTCTTTGTAGTTCTATTTCAATTTAAATCAGTTAATATTTGATGATAAAAAAATATCATCCAAACCAGAATATTTTTATATAATAAATTTGTAAATCATCTTCTGAGTGAGATGTCACATTTTGTTTCTTCAAATTTTGACTGCTATTGCTCCGTTTATCTTATTTTCGGCAAATTAGGAACTTTATCGGTACCGATTGTCGACTTTGAGAGGATGATCGTATCACTGATATCTGTATATCTTTTAATGGTCTCGAGGTACTGATCTTTACGGTATTTTCAATTCTGTGTTTTTAAGTCTAGTATGCAGCCAAATCTACGAAAAACGATTTCGTATCGGTGCTGGTTTTAAAACCGTTTGGTTTTCCTTACCTTTTTATATTCCACCGCCTTTTAACCAATAACATGTTGCCCTTTTCAATTCCCAAAACTTTTGCGATTCCCATTATTTACATTTTTCGGTTCATTCATTTTCTTTGTATCCATTCATTTAATATAAGAAAAATAATAATATTTTACATTTTTCTTTCAACTAGGTCTGCTTCTTCATTTGCCTGTGATCATTGTCGCTTCTCTTCACGTAGCCGAGCATCAACTAATACGCCTTCTTCTCCCCCTTCCTCTTTTTCCCTCGCATCGACGCCCAACACGTGTGCCACCCCTTCCAAGCAGCTCAACCGAGACCCTCCTCCACTTTTCCCCACCTCGACCATAAGCGAACATCACCTGCCTTGCATTAGAAAACCTCTCTTTTTCCATCACTTCGGCCATCCTCCTCTCAACTTTAGCCGCCTCCACCTTGGCACATCTTTCTCCCTGGCTAGCGACAAGACCGAGCCCTTCCTCCTCTCTTTTGTGGCTCACGCATATGTTCATCGGTTAGCTTTATAAATTATATATATATATATGTGTGTGTGTGTGTGTGTGTATATTGAATTATACGTACTCTGTTTATATATGTGTTTTGCATTGGCTTTAGAAATTTTGTGATATATCTATTTGTTGTATAGGTTGTTATATGTATAGATATATATATATAATAGCACATATTTTGATTCTTTGTTTTTAAATCTGTTGACTATTTATATAAATATATATAAGTGGTTTATGTACATAAGACCTTTACCTGTAACTCATATATATTGGAGCTATGATTGAAATAGTGTGATAATAATATATATACAAGGTTTTATATATAGTAGTATGATAATATATTATATTGGATCTTAAAAATATATACATTTAGCATTTGGTTCAAAACAGCTTTATACATATGTGTTTAAGATTTCATTTTGGTATTTTTTTTTAAAAGGTAATATATTTATGAAATTAAATGGTGATTTTAAAATGTTATATATATTGGTGAGTTTAGTTGTACATATATATTTAGTTGTCCAGTTTTCCCCTGCTATTTCCATCTATTCTGGTTTTTCGATATACATATTTTAAAGTATGAAATATAAATTATATATCATAGTATATAGGAGCAATATATATTATGTCTGCATATAAATATGCTTTATAATATGTGTTAGATATATAGTTGTTTGGGCATGTCTTTTGTTCATTGTCTGATTTATGCATATACTTGTTTGAAAATGTAATATATATATATATATATATATATATGTTTTGATCTTAAATATTTATGTTAATGGTAATGTCTAATATGTATTTGAAGAATTTGAAAGAAATGTATAGATTCTATAAACAATAATTTTGAAATATATACACACACACACTTAATTTAATATGTGTTCGAATATAAAATATGATTTTATATATGTACATAATTATATTTAGTCGTATATATAAGTTCACTTATACTATTTATATACATCAACCGAGTTCATCGGGCCTTACTCTTGTCTCACCAATGTCCAAGTGGTCACAGCATCTTTTTGATTTGCTTGTGTCCTTACCAGTGTGCATATCTGTGTCATCTTATGTATTCTCCAGCCTAGAAAGGTGAGCAATCACTCACGGTTAATGTTCTTATATTTATTAAATTTGATTTCTATTGAAACGATAATTAAAATGTGCTGCTGTTAGTTATTTAAATTGCTATATATATGATATTATCTATATTTGTTCACCTGTGATATCTAACACCATGATCTATTATTTATTTATTCACTGATGATATATGCATGTTGCTGACTATTATATTATTGTCATATATGTTGTCACTCTGCAAGTTCCCTATTAGTATAGAATTCCCTATGGGTTGATGTGATACATACCCAAACGATCCGTAGAATAGAAGGAAATCGTTATGGGTTAAAATGATAAACCTAAGCGATTTTCATTGAATTGAATTTGGGATTGCGGGTTGAAATGATACATACCTGCAGATATTTAAATTGCGGATTGAAATGATAAATAACCGTATCACTTGACCATAGGGTAGAAAATAATATACAGACACCGTTGGTCTATATATATATATATATATATGGAAATGATTTCCAAGTTTTAAAAAGATATATATATGTGTGTGTGTGTGTGTGTATTTGGTTTTATATAAATATTAGTTTTAATATTATATACAAATGTTATTTTATATATAGTTAAATTCTTGATTTTTTAAATTATATGTTTTGAAAGTTTTAAACTTTGAAGTTAGTTATGAAATTATAAATTTTAAGAATTTACTCAAATTTTACTATTTTAAAATATGTAAAAAATAGTTTTAATATAAAATAAGTTTAATAATAATATGTAATTTAATGAAGTTTGATTTAATAACTATATAATATGTTTAAGTATTATTTAAATTTATATTTAAAACTAGATTTCTATAATGATTTTTATAATTTAAGGTTGGGATGATAAATTTGAAGTTATTTGAAATTCTATTTAATCAAGAATTTATTTAATTTGAAACTTACTGAATCTGAGATTTTTAAAGGATATGCTTTTACAACTTGATTTTATTTAAGGTGATTAAATGAATATTCCTAGTTAAAATAAATTGAAGGAAATATTAATTTATTTGTAATGTGAGGTTTTATTTAAATGATATTAGATTTATTAAGTGAATATTTTAAAAATAAATAATAATAAAGTTTAATTAAGATATATATATGAAATTATCAAATTAAGTTTTGTAATATTGAATATATATAGCTTTGAATTATATTGAAAGTAAAATGGTTTATTTTGTGGCTCAAATCTATATTTGAAATCGATAAAATTTGAAATGGTTTATTGAGAAACTAAATTGGATTGAAATAGATGAAATGAGATTGAATTAAATTTGAATTTTAGAACTCGTGTTAATTTGAATTGATTTGTGAAATTCGAGGAAGCTGTTTTATTATATAAAGTATTTTTAAATGATATCTAAAACTATTTATATATTTTACTTTATAAAATATTTTAACATAAACTATTTAATATAAATCATTTTTAATGTAAACTATTTTTATATAAAACTATTTGTAATATAAACTATTTTAATATTCTAATTGTTTTATTTTATATAAACTATTTAACTTATAACTATTTTATTTATAAAATATTTTATTATATATATATACTATTTTTATATATCTAAATGGTTTAAGTAGGAAGTTATGTTTCAAAATATTATGATTTCAAACTATTATGATTTTAAAGTATTATGATTTCCAAAGTGTTACAATTTTGAAGTTTTGACATTATGGAAGTGTTATAACTTTGTAAGTGCTATGATTTTGGAAATGGATACATTTGAAGTGGATAATGATTTCGTGTTGATATGGTTTTGAAATGAAAATGATATTTTGGTTTTGAAGTATGATATTTTGAAATGACCACGGGGTTATAACTACGATTGGTTGTTAAAGAGACCGGGATTAGTTATTGTCATACTCTCTGCCAACGTTATAAACCACTTTAACAACCGTATACGTGGCGTAGATTCCAGAATGAAGTAAGATGGTGGTGGCGTCCTATTTGAGGCATATACGTGGACCTTACTCCCATGAGTTGGCATAAGATGGCTAAAATAGGAGCGATCGACGTTCCAAGTGAGGTAGCTCCTTCGATCATACACACTCCATCATATGCCATTCTATTACTTTGTGATTGATTTGGTGCACACCTTTGATTTGGGAGTGTGGCTCGAGGTGGGCGATTGCTACGGCTCTGCGTTACCACCAGCACGAAAGTGTAAATGGTATACCTACCTTGGCATTGCCTAGTTGTGTCGTGTCATCTACCCTATCGAGACCATTACGAGTTTGTTTTGTGTCGTACTTATGGAGTGCCCACTGATAGCCCCAGTTTACGGAGTATCATAGTATTGTATAGACTATGGCATTATAAAACGTGTTAAGGGGAATATGGGTAACGCCTTATATAACGACCCGTAAATTTTAGTGGTTTTATTTATTTAATTTATTGAATTTTTGTGAAATTTTAAGCAATAAAATTTGAAATAAAAATTTAATATTTAGAATACATCTAATTAACATAGAAAATAGTGAATTTTCAATTAATAATATAGAAATTTATTTTATTGTGTAATTCTATTTCAGTTTAAATTAGTTAATATTGATTACTTTTCAAACCTGAATATTTTACATGGTAAATTTGTAAACCATCTTCTGAATGAGATATCATATTTTATTTCTTCAAATTTGGACGGATATTGCTCCATTTATCTTATTTCTGGCAGATTAGCAGCATTTTTCGGTACGATTGTCAACTTTTGATCGGATAATCATACCACTGATATTTATATATCGTTTTCATTGTTTTGTCGTGCTGATCTCTATGATATTTTCAAGTCTGTATTTGGAGGTCCGGTACGCGACGAAAATGGTAAAACGGTACGTCGTATCCGTACCATAAATTTTGACCATTAGCTTTCTTTTCAGCTTTCTTTTGCTTTTCAAATTTAAAACGGGCTGCCCAAATAAGCAATAAATTGCTTTAATTGTTTAGCTGAAAAGATGGGTGACGTTGCCATCTCTTTCACTCTGCATTTAATTCTCCACTATTGATGCTTTAATTCTGGAAACGTAAACTTACAAATAAATCTCTGTCTTTTCCTTTCCTCGTACTCTTTAAAATTGTTCTCTCATTTGCGGTATATATTTATGGTTTGTATCTGAGAATAAGTGATATTTCACCTAGCTTTGTTCGGGCTCACCCTTTTGCATCTCAAAGAAGAAGCCTTTCCTCTTTCCCCTCTTCCTTTTCTCTTCCTACCTTTTACAATCAACAACCTGGAAACGCCATCATCCGAGCCTGCAACACCCGACCACCCATTCGCCCACGTCCACCACCCGACCTCCGCTCGACCTTACCATAGTTGAAAACTTCCCCAACCGTTCTTCCTCTACATCCAAGCCATGCGTCGATCACCCTTGCCGCCTTATCTCGCCTTGCCGCACCGAGTTACTTCCCCTTGCATTGCTTGGCTCCGGCCATCTTGTGCTATTCATTCTTTGGCCGTGTACTGGGTATATATATAGCTCGTATGAATATGGATTTCAGCTCTTTTATTATTTTTTTGGGCACATATATATAGTAAGTGGATGTGTGTGTGTCTATATATATATCTGTGTGTGTGATAGTGTATATATATCGTATTATAACACGTATGTTTCCATATATTTCCTTATATATATAAATTTGTATAAGTCGTAAATATGTGTTTATTTTATTTTCTATTAAGACTATTATATATATATAAGTACAGTTTTATATATGTATAGGTGATAGTGGCATATCATGTTTTGTCTAATGTATGTTACAAATGTATATTTCGGTTACAAACGAAATCAGTATATGTCATTTTACTGTATAAGTCGGCTCATATATATTTACATGTATATGTATATATAATCTGTTGATATTTTATTTTGTTGTTAAATATAGTGTATAAGTTATATAATACTATATTAAGTTATATTCGCATATATATATATGTGACGACCCAAACTCGATGTCCAATAAACGACATCAAATTCGCATCGCCGGAGCTTATAACAACAATTAGATGAATATAAAACAGCGGAACAGAATCAATATCATAAATAACATCACTGTTACAACATCAACATAATATTCATACTTCAACAGAGTACATAGTACATATACCATAATCTCTAAATACAACATCATGATAATATAACAGTGAACATGTATCCAAAAGTCCTCAAAATGAAAGAGGTGATAACGAACTCCCAAGAGCTAAACACCTGAAGTCTCCAATAGCTCCTAAGATATATCCAAGATAAGAGCTCCAAAATACCGCTACTCCAAAATATAGAAACCTGCTACTAGGCTGCCCGTGTGGAAATAATGGGCACCCAGAGTTTAGGGAAGAAAACAATAAACTCCGGATCAGTCATGGGACTGGTATGAGTAAACAAAATAGTTGTATTTAAATAACAAGATTTACAAAAGAATTTTCGGAATGCTTTTAAAAAATGGAACTACCATAAGACCTCCTGCCACACACACAATGCAAACGCAGAATTGGAGGAGATTTCTTCTTATGACAGTTAAATATGCTTGATACGAGGAAAGAATTCTTTGATATTATTACTAGTGCATAGTGAAGTAAATCATTTCGAAAGTAGAATATAAATCTTAGCCAGCATAGACATTTCGAACTATGCCTACTATAGCTACCATCTAAACAGTGGTGACCACCATAAGTAAATGGCAGGTTCTACAACTAAAACCGTACAGGGTTTCGTATTGGAAATTGGATTTCCAACAAATGGTCAGGCCAAGGAACTTCCCATTGCCACTGAGAATGCCTCTGGATGGACATCCCCGAGAACCAAACCGGATCTCTGCCAACACAAGGCCGGGTTACCCCTAACTGGGTAACTACTGACACGAGTATGCCATCTCCCGGTCGTAACCAACCTTTAACCGGGGCCCCAGCAACAAATCACAAAATCATATATCAATATCTGCGATATCCACATAAGTTAAGTATCTGGGCTCCATACCATGATACCACTTCTATCCAGAAGGAAATGTACATACCCTAAGGGGTGCTACCCCCAATAACCTTGCTGCATCTTTCCTGTTTTGACCATTTCGGGGTGTGAGGTCCGACGAAGTCACGTCCACAAAAACACACTTTATACAAAAGCCGTGCTTTGGGTCAACAAATGATCAACACAATGATCACTAAGATAGACGATCAAATAAACGATCCTATCACAATAATCAACACGATGATCATTTCAGCAACACTCAGCATGTCACATTACCGAATTGGGAATATATCGCTGATAACTTCAACTATATAACCTCTGAGCTCGTACGTCTCAGAGAAGGGTGTTAAGCTAAAAGAATAAATTCTCCGCCACCAACAGAAATATATTTGGAAGAAATCGGCTTTATATCTCAACTTGTAATGTCAGACATACAATCCATACAAGTCTGTTCCGGGCTCGAACAGAACCGAAGGCACTTCCAAAGAAGTCCTTGCAAATCCGGATATTCACAATCCTGATCGGATTCACCATCACATATGGAGAACTCTATACCGGAGCAACTCGGTGCAGAGTCAATCGACAGGTCATCCTATCGCTCTCGCAAATACCCGGTCTTCAACACCGGTCTTCAAATGCTATCCAATTCGACGTATCACTATTCGGAATGGGTTATACGACACGAAGGTCATCTCCCGGTTAAACCGAATAGTGAGCGTTAATTTAAAAACAATGTGGATGTCATTCATAATAATTCACAGGTTCGATGTGGGTTTCGGATAACAAACTGAAATCCGATTCCCTGTCGCATCGAAGTTTAAATGCCGTTTTACGGGCAACAGGGTTTTCACATCAATACAGAACAATCATAATCACAGTGCAATAGCATGGCAATATCATCATACAGAATTACAAACAGAACAGAGATATTTATATAAGTTAACAAAATAGTTAATTACTTCCCAATGTGATTTAAATAAATTTACCACTAAATTAATTTAATTTAATGATGAGAATTGGGATAAATAAACTAAATTTTGATTACTCAATTTATTGTTTCAAAATTTACAAATTCTTACTTACAAATTCATTTAAACACTTAATTGTTTATAAATCAATTACCTTAATTATCATTTTAAACTACATTATTTACTTATTAAACAATTTGGTAAAATGATGTATCTGGATTTAATAAATTAACCATATAAATATTATTATTATTATCTTTCTTGATTACTTTAAAACGATGATTTTTTTTTTTTTTTTTTTTTTTATAATCACAATTGAATTAAATCTCAATTGACTATATTAATTTATTATTCCTTAATAAATTATCTTAATGTAACTATCAATTTTGAATCAATCATTTTAAATTATCGACTTAATGATTTTTTTAAATTTACAACTTTAATTTAATTGTTTTTATTTATTTATTATTATAAAAAAAATTTTAAATCATAAATTATTTTATCATTAATTTATTAACTTCACATTCCATTTACAAACTTTCTTCATTTTATAAACAATGCTTATAAAAATAGTTTAAACTTAATTTGTCCATAAATTTTTTTTATACTGGAAATATGGTTCAGGTGATCAACCCGAGACTTCCCCCGAGTCTCCCTCGAGTTCAAACACCTCCTGCTTCGAGTCCCCTCCCAAAACTACCCGTGAAAACAGAAATTTTCAAATTTTACTTAAGTCCAGACTGCTACACGACCCAACGCTGAAACCCCCCCGAGTCTCCCTTCGAGTCATGCTCAGTTTTCCCCGGTCCATGCTTCGAGTCTTCCTTCAGGCCATTCTTCTTCCACAACCCACCATTTTCAGACACGCGATGATACGCGTATACGTGTACAGATAGTCCAGTCACCATTGACCATCGACGATGATCACTAAACATCAGAAATCGACCCAGCAACCCACCATCATCATTGATCCAAGTCCAACGCAAGGAAATCAAAATCGAGTGCAAATTTAAAACCTGGAACAAAAGCAGCCACCAACCCCAAACCCTGTCAACGCACAGCGCTCTCAGCTCCGACCACCGGAGGTTACCAAATTTCGGCCATAGCCTCGTCTACCTCCCCTCCATCTTCCCTCAAAGCCGCGATGAGCTCGATCAATTCGTGGTGGCAAAAATCTCCACGTTACAGACAATGCAAAAAAACCCAGGTTTAAACCCTAAGTCCAACTCGTTCGAACAATCCTTGTATTTGAAAATTAATTCAACTATTTTCTCAACATTCTAGAGGTTCAATCATGCTTCAGTACAAATTTCAATATTTATAAATGATTCGATTTTCAGGGATTGACAAAAATGCAAATTTGATCAAAATCCCAAACTGCTCTTTATCACTTCATTAAAAAAATTCATCTTTGTTTTGAAAATCATAGATTCTGGTATGGATTCAGATTATACCATTGAATTTATATTTTTCAACATTTTATTCTTCTATCAAACTTTACTTAAAACCTGTAAACTATATTACAGTGAATATGCTTTTCTGTATGTTTAAATATCTTTACAAACACTTGGTTGAGGATTTAAAACAAAAGTTTTAACTTGATTATTAACATTTTTCAGGAGCAAGGAGAATAAGGAGATGTAGGGTTTGTGTATAGTTTACTCTGTAAACTGGAGATTTCAACATATCAGTATAAAACAGAAACAGAAGGAAAATATTGTTTGCAGGAAAAATCAAACACAAGTTTAGAGCTATTTCTTTCATGCAAAAAATTCAAGCACCAAGAATTTGAACAATGTATAGATTTACTCACTTGACAATATTTGAAAATAGAGGATGCTTTTGTTTTTGGAATCTGCAGTTGGTCTTTCTCTCCTTCACTCTCTGATTTTTGCTTTTATTTTTTTTCTTTATAAAAACAATAAGGTTTTAAATATTTTCTTCCCAGACTTTGCTATGTTTTTGTTCGAATGAACCAAAGCAAATATGCATGTATATGTAGAAGAGATAGTTTGTACAGGGTAGGGAAAATAGGCTGAGTCCAGCAAAGCAAGTACAAGTTAAAGCATAAACAAGTACAGGTTAAAGTAAAAGAAAAATTAAACCATGCTTGTTAATAAATGTTAGTGAGTGCTGAAAAGATTGTGTACATGCAATGCATTAAATGAAGGTATGTATTCAATACTCCTTTGCCTCTTTCTATACTTACAGCTTAGTGTTATTTTAGATTTTTTTTTTTTTTTTTTGTATAGTTTATATGTTTTATATTTTTATTAGCTAATGTTTTGTTTTTTTTTATTTATATATATATAGGTGTGTTGCTTTAGTTATTTTGCTAAATATAGGAAAGTTGTTTTATTTTATCTTCTTTTGCTTACATATTTTACTGGTTTGTACATTTGGTCATTTGTTCATTTGTTTATTTATTCTTTTGTTCATTTTTTTGTTCTTTGGTTCAACTATGTGTTTACTCATTTGCTCATTTGTTTGAATGTTTTACTTTCTTATATTTTCCTTTATAGGTACAGTTCATATGTTTTTATATATATTTTCTTTTCATAAGTGTTATTTTGTTTGATTTGTTTATATGTTTTTATTGCTTAAATGTTAGATTACTTGTTTATTTGTTTAATTATCCATAGGCTTATTTGTTTATTTGTTTATTCTTTGGTTCAACTATTTGTTTACTTTATTTGTTTGATTTTTTTTTTTATTTGACTATTTGTTTATTTATTTGTTTGTTTGTTTAGATTATGATTATGTTATTTAAATTTTATAATTTCATCATAACTTACTTTAACAAATTTTAAATTCTATTAAAAGATCATCGATCAATATCTCTTTTTATTTAATCCTATATTAATGTGTAATATTAATATTATATTATTAAATTTAGATTGAATTTCACTAGTTAGATCCCAAAGTTCATACTATTAATCAAATTTTAAATTTCAAAAGTTTCGGGATGTTACAATATCCCCTCCTTAAGAAAATTTCGTCCTCGAAATTGAAAGAGAGAGAAACTTAAACAATAATATACGAATTCAAAAACAAGGAAATGACTTACAGTTTTAAGTCGAGATGTCAATTCTGCATTTGGGATATGATTTCTTCATATTCTCTTCAGTCTCCCAAGTACAGTCCTTTGGATCGCCACTCCATTTAACTTTGACCAATTTCACAATTTTGTTCCTCAATCGCTTCTCATCACGATCAATTATTTTCATCGGTTCCCTTCTAACTGCCAAGTTGGGAGTGATTTCTAGATCCTGCTGAGCAGCTTCTTCAATAATATCATCTGGATCGTGCACATATTTCCGAAGATTAGAAATATGGAACACATCATGTACGCCAGACAACCAGCTGGGTAACTGCACTCTATATGCTAGAGAACCAATCCTTTCCAGAATAGGAAAAGGACCAATATAACGCGGTGCTAACTTTCCAGTTTTCCCGAATCTCAGCACTCCTCGCATCGGAGATACTTTCAGAAATACAGAATCTCCAACTTGAAATTCCAAATTTCTCCTTCGACGGTCATAATAGCTCTTCTGCCGGCTTTGGGCAGTTAATAACTTCTTTCGTATAAATTCTACCTTCTCAGTGGCTTCTTTTATCATATCTGGTCCAAGAACAAGTCTATCACCTGATTCGATCCAACATGTAGGTGATCGACACGGACGACCATATAAAGCTTCGAAAGGAGCCATTTCTAAACTGGCTTGATAGCTGTTATTATATGAGAATTCAACCAGATGCAAATGGTCCTCCCAAGAACCACCAAAATCATGAACACAAGCACGCAGTAGGTCTTCTAAAACTCGGTTAACCCTCTCAGTCTGTCCATCAGATTGCGGATGGTAAGCAGTACTGAAATTTAATTTCGTTCCTAAAGCGTCTTGAAATGCTTCCCAAAATCTACAAGTGAAGATCGGGTCACGATCACTCACTATACTACTGGGAATACCATGGAGGCGAACAATTTCCTTTATATAAATACCTGCCAAGCTTGCCGCAGTACGAGTGGATTTAACTGGGATGAAATGAGCATTTTTGGTTAGACGATCTACAATAACCCAAATCGCTTCATTGCCTTTCTTGGTACGAGGCAATCCATCGATGAAATCCATCGATACTTGATCCCACTTCCATTTCGGTACTTCTAAAGGTTGAAGTAAACCGGCCACTTTCTTTTGGTCACTCTTTATTTGCTGACAAGTAGCACAACGACTTACATAAATAGATATGTCTCTCTTCATCGTTTTCCACCAGAATGTCCTTTTAACATCACGATACATTTTGTTGACTCCTGGATGGATATTGAATTTTGACTTGTGGCATTCGTTCAATACTTCACGTTTTAGTTCCGGAAAGTCTGGAACACAAATCCTGCCTTTTAATCTTATTACTCCTCTATTATCCATCTCGAAACTAGTATCTTCACCCTGGCATATTCTTTTATGGATTCCTCGAAGAAACTCATCTTCTTTCTGCCGTTTTGCAATCCTTTTGAGAAGAGTAGGAGTGATAACAAGATAAGCAAGAACAGCATAACTTCTGCTCAAAGCGTCTGCAACTACATTGGCCTTTCCGGGTGTATATAGAATATCCAAGTCATAAGATGCCAGAAATTCCAACCAACGTTGTTGTCGCAGATTCAGATCCTTCTGGGAGAAAAGATATTTCAAGTTTTTATGATCGGTGAATAATTCGAATTTTTCACCTATAACAAAGAGAGTTTATTAAGTATATTTCTTTCGCAAATTATTTAGAAAGCTGAAAAGATTCTTACCCAAAAGATAATGTCGCCATATTTTCAAAGCGAAAACAACAGCCAAAAGTTCCAAATCGTGCGTTGGGTAGTTCTTCTCATGCGGACGTAATTGTCTACCTGCGTAGGCAACTACCTTTCCATTTTGCATTAATACTGCACCTACCCCTTCACCACTTGCATCAGTATAGACAGATAAGCCTTGGTTCCCGTTAACAATAGTGAGAACAGGAGCAGTGGTTAATCTCTTTTTCAACTCTTGAAAAGCTTCCTCACATTTTGAAGTCCAATCAAATTCTACACCTTTCATTGTTAGCTTAGTCAATGGGCTAGCCAACTTAGAAAAATCTTGAACGAATTTCCGGTAATAGCCTGCTAAACCCAAAAAGCTTCGAACTTCTTTTGGAGTAGTGGGTTGTTTCCAATCAAGAATAGCGGAAATTTTGCTAGGATCTACTGAAATTCCTTCTTCATTAACAATATGGCCAAGGAATTTGACTTCATTGACCCAGAAGTGACATTTGGAAAATTTTGCATATAGAACATTTCTCCTCAAAATTTCTAAGACAATTCTAAGATGCTCGGCATGCTCATCTTTAGTTTTGGAAAAAATTAAGATGTCATCAATGAATACAAGCACAAATTTATTTAAAACTTCCCGAAACACACGAGTCATGAGATCTACGAAGTATGCTGGAGCATTGGTTAGCCCGAAAGGCATAACTAACCATTCATAGAACATATTAGGACCTCTGAAAGCGGTCAGATGTACACAATCTTCGGCGATTCGTAATTGATGGAATCCTTGGGCTAGATCCATTTTTGAAAAGAAACGAGCGCCGTGCAACTGATCAAATAAATCATCAATCCTGGGAAGTGGAAATTTATTCTTGAGAGTTTGTTTATTTAGATCGCGGTAATCTACACACAATCTCAAGGATCCGTCTGATTTGGCAACAAATACGACGGCTGAGCCCCATTCAGAAACACTGGGTCGAATTAATCCCTTTGCTAGTAGCTCATTAGTTTGATGAACCAATTCAATCTTTTCCCTAGGTGCCATCCTGCGACTTGCGTGAACAACAGGACGAGTATTAGGTACAAGATCGATCCGGAATTCTATTTCTCGATGAGGAGGTAAAGATTTCACTTCTTCGAATACGTCGGAAAAATCCCGAACAACAGGTATAGACTGCAAAGTGGGTTCAAGATTTCCCAAAGTATATATCAATCTGTCGCTCCTTGGACTTGGATTCTCACAAGAGATTTCAATAAAATTTCCAAGACTTGTTTTGATCAAAACTGTCCGATTACTACACTCCAATCTAGCATCGTACCTCGTTAACCAGTTCATACCGAGTAAGATTTCAAATTCATCAAATTCGAGGACATACAGGTTGATAGGAAATTTATAGCTAGCATATGAAATAGGAACTCTCTTACAATATGAACTAAGATTTGCGGGACCTCCGACCGGATTTTTCACGCAAATAAGATCGTCGGCAAATTTAGTTTCAAGTCCTAGTTCATTTACGGTTTGTTGGGAAATAAAGCTATGTGAAGCTCCCGTATCAAATAAAGCTCTAATAGTTCTATTATTAATAGTAAGGTTACCTTCCAAAACACTTTTCCCTTTGTCAGCTTTTGAAGATGAGGGGTCCTCCTTTATTGCATAGACTTTTGCTACCTGCGCTGGCCTCATCACTGGGCAATCTTTAACTAAATGTCCCGGTTTATGACAATTGTAACATTCTCTAGCTGGTCTCTTCGGTTTTGGACAGTGACTTGAATAGTGGCCTTTCTCTTTGCAGTTGTAACAAGTGACATTTTCTGCTGCGCTTCCCTGAATATTCCTCTTCTTCTCATTGCCTTGCCAAGGTTTCTTGCCTCCGAATTTACGCTTTTTATAATTCTGACTACCTGAATTACCTTTCTCCACAGTCGCTTCCTGTATATCAAGAGTAGCGTACCTGTAACCCATATCTACTAAATCTGAGAAAGTTTCTTTAACATGACCCGTCATTCTTCCATGATATTTCTGGTTCATTCCTCGGATAAACCTTTCGTTTTTCTTCAGAGGTGTATTTAGCAATTCCGGACCAAACCGAGATAGTTCACTGAATTTATTCAAATATTCTTCAAACGACAAACTTCCTTGTTTCAAATCCAGAAATTCCTGATACATTCTAGAAACACCCGCTGATGGCATGTAACGTTTCTCAAACACTTCTTTAAAACGATCCCAAGTGAATTCTTCCTCGGGTTCATCTACAATGATGGTTTCCCACCAAGCTGAAGCTTCTCCTTGGAGTTGCCAAGAAGCTATAAGTCTTTTCTGCTCATCCTGCAATTTTAGTCCTTTAAAAATCTTTTCACAAGATCTTACCCAAGCTTGAGCGTCAATAATTGACTCTTTGCCAATAAATGGTTTTCCACCAAGCTTCTCAAACTTCTTATATAATTCAGCCAAGTCCGGCTGCTGCTGAATTTCTATTACTGCTTCTGCGGCTGCGGGAATTTGATTTGGTACTGCAGCATTGCCTTGACCCCTCACTCTTCCTCTGCGTCCACTCATTTTCACTATCTGAGATTAGTAAGAAAATTGATTTAGATATGCAGACGAAATATTTTAAGGAATATCAGCAGTAAAAATAACATACTAAGAAATTTCAAAGTTTCAATTTTGATTATACTCATTCTAGGGTATACTTCACCCTATCTCTAATGAGCCGTCTAATGTGTTATACTCCGTAGCTAAAGTTCTTACTCAACCAACAGCTCTGATACCACTTTGTGACGACCCAAACTCGATGTCCAATAAACGACATCAAATTCGCATCGCCGGAGCTTATAACAACAATTAGATGAATATAAAACAGCGGAACAGAATCAATATCATAAATAACATCACTGTTACAACATCAACATAATATTCATACTTCAACAGAGTACATAGTACATATACCATAATCTCTAAATACAACATCATGATAATATAACAGTGAACATGTATCCAAAAGTCCTCAAAATGAAAGAGGTGATAACGAACTCCCAAGAGCTAAACACCTGAAGTCTCCAATAGCTCCTAAGATATATCCAAGATAAGAGCTCCAAAATACCGCTACTCCAAAATATAGAAACCTGCTACTAGGCTGCCCGTGTGGAAATAATGGGCACCCAGAGTTTAGGGAAGAAAACAATAAACTCCGGATCAGTCATGGGACTGGTATGAGTAAACAAAATAGTTGTATTTAAATAACAAGATTTACAAAAGAATTTTCGGAATGCTTTTAAAAAATGGAACTACCATAAGACCTCCTGCCACACACACAATGCAAACGCAGAATTGGAGGAGATTTCTTCTTATGACAGTTAAATATGCTTGATACGAGGAAAGAATTCTTTGATATTATTACTAGTGCATAGTGAAGTAAATCATTTCGAAAGTAGAATATAAATCTTAGCCAGCATAGACATTTCGAACTATGCCTACTATAGCTACCATCTAAACAGTGGTGACCACCATAAGTAAATGGCAGGTTCTACAACTAAAACCGTACAGGGTTTCGTATTGGAAATTGGATTTCCAACAAATGGTCAGGCCAAGGAACTTCCCATTGCCACTGAGAATGCCTCTGGATGGACATCCCCGAGAACCAAACCGGATCTCTGCCAACACAAGGCCGGGTTACCCCTAACTGGGTAACTACTGACACGAGTATGCCATCTCCCGGTCGTAACCAACCTTTAACCGGGGCCCCAGCAACAAATCACAAAATCATATATCAATATCTGCGATATCCACATAAGTTAAGTATCTGGGCTCCATACCATGATACCACTTCTATCCAGAAGGAAATGTACATACCCTAAGGGGTGCTACCCCCAATAACCTTGCTGCATCTTTCCTGTTTTGACCATTTCGGGGTGTGAGGTCCGACGAAGTCACGTCCACAAAAACACACTTTATACAAAAGCCGTGCTTTGGGTCAACAAATGATCAACACAATGATCACTAAGATAGACGATCAAATAAACGATCCTATCACAATAATCAACACGATGATCATTTCAGCAACACTCAGCATGTCACATTACCGAATTGGGAATATATCGCTGATAACTTCAACTATATAACCTCTGAGCTCGTACGTCTCAGAGAAGGGTGTTAAGCTAAAAGAATAAATTCTCCGCCACCAACAGAAATATATTTGGAAGAAATCGGCTTTATATCTCAACTTGTAATGTCAGACATACAATCCATACAAGTCTGTTCCGGGCTCGAACAGAACCGAAGGCACTTCCAAAGAAGTCCTTGCAAATCCGGATATTCACAATCCTGATCGGATTCACCATCACATATGGAGAACTCTATACCGGAGCAACTCGGTGCAGAGTCAATCGACAGGTCATCCTATCGCTCTCGCAAATACCCGGTCTTCAACACCGGTCTTCAAATGCTATCCAATTCGACGTATCACTATTCGGAATGGGTTATACGACACGAAGGTCATCTCCCGGTTAAACCGAATAGTGAGCGTTAATTTAAAAACAATGTGGATGTCATTCATAATAATTCACAGGTTCGATGTGGGTTTCGGATAACAAACTGAAATCCGATTCCCTGTCGCATCGAAGTTTAAATGCCGTTTTACGGGCAACAGGGTTTTCACATCAATACAGAACAATCATAATCACAGTGCAATAGCATGGCAATATCATCATACAGAATTACAAACAGAACAGAGATATTTATATAAGTTAACAAAATAGTTAATTACTTCCCAATGTGATTTAAATAAATTTACCACTAAATTAATTTAATTTAATGATGAGAATTGGGATAAATAAACTAAATTTTGATTACTCAATTTATTGTTTCAAAATTTACAAATTCTTACTTACAAATTCATTTAAACACTTAATTGTTTATAAATCAATTACCTTAATTATCATTTTAAACTACATTATTTACTTATTAAACAATTTGGTAAAATGATGTATCTGGATTTAATAAATTAACCATATAAATATTATTATTATTATCTTTCTTGATTACTTTAAAACGATGATTTTTTTTTTTTTTTTTTTTTTTTTATAATCACAATTGAATTAAATCTCAATTGACTATATTAATTTATTATTCCTTAATAAATTATCTTAATGTAACTATCAATTTTGAATCAATCATTTTAAATTATCGACTTAATGATTTTTTTAAATTTACAACTTTAATTTAATTGTTTTTATTTATTTATTATTATAAAAAAAATTTTAAATCATAAATTATTTTATCATTAATTTATTAACTTCACATTCCATTTACAAACTTTCTTCATTTTATAAACAATGCTTATAAAAATAGTTTAAACTTAATTTGTCCATAAATTTTTTTTATACTGGAAATATGGTTCAGGTGATCAACCCGAGACTTCCCCCGAGTCTCCCTCGAGTTCAAACACCTCCTGCTTCGAGTCCCCTCCCAAAACTACCCGTGAAAACAGAAATTTTCAAATTTTACTTAAGTCCAGACTGCTACACGACCCAACGCTGAAACCCCCCCGAGTCTCCCTTCGAGTCATGCTCAGTTTTCCCCGGTCCATGCTTCGAGTCTTCCTTCAGGCCATTCTTCTTCCACAACCCACCATTTTCAGACACGCGATGATACGCGTATACGTGTACAGATAGTCCAGTCACCATTGACCATCGACGATGATCACTAAACATCAGAAATCGACCCAGCAACCCACCATCATCATTGATCCAAGTCCAACGCAAGGAAATCAAAATCGAGTGCAAATTTAAAACCTGGAACAAAAGCAGCCACCAACCCCAAACCCTGTCAACGCACAGCGCTCTCAGCTCCGACCACCGGAGGTTACCAAATTTCGGCCATAGCCTCGTCTACCTCCCCTCCATCTTCCCTCAAAGCCGCGATGAGCTCGATCAATTCGTGGTGGCAAAAATCTCCACGTTACAGACAATGCAAAAAAACCCAGGTTTAAACCCTAAGTCCAACTCGTTCGAACAATCCTTGTATTTGAAAATTAATTCAACTATTTTCTCAACATTCTAGAGGTTCAATCATGCTTCAGTACAAATTTCAATATTTATAAATGATTCGATTTTCAGGGATTGACAAAAATGCAAATTTGATCAAAATCCCAAACTGCTCTTTATCACTTCATTAAAAAAATTCATCTTTGTTTTGAAAATCATAGATTCTGGTATGGATTCAGATTATACCATTGAATTTATATTTTTCAACATTTTATTCTTCTATCAAACTTTACTTAAAACCTGTAAACTATATTACAGTGAATATGCTTTTCTGTATGTTTAAATATCTTTACAAACACTTGGTTGAGGATTTAAAACAAAAGTTTTAACTTGATTATTAACATTTTTCAGGAGCAAGGAGAATAAGGAGATGTAGGGTTTGTGTATAGTTTACTCTGTAAACTGGAGATTTCAACATATCAGTATAAAACAGAAACAGAAGGAAAATATTGTTTGCAGGAAAAATCAAACACAAGTTTAGAGCTATTTCTTTCATGCAAAAAATTCAAGCACCAAGAATTTGAACAATGTATAGATTTACTCACTTGACAATATTTGAAAATAGAGGATGCTTTTGTTTTTGGAATCTGCAGTTGGTCTTTCTCTCCTTCACTCTCTGATTTTTGCTTTTATTTTTTTTCTTTATAAAAACAATAAGGTTTTAAATATTTTCTTCCCAGACTTTGCTATGTTTTTGTTCGAATGAACCAAAGCAAATATGCATGTATATGTAGAAGAGATAGTTTGTACAGGGTAGGGAAAATAGGCTGAGTCCAGCAAAGCAAGTACAAGTTAAAGTATAAACAAGTACAGGTTAAAGTAAAAGAAAAATTAAACCATGCTTGTTAATAAATGTTAGTGAGTGCTGAAAAGATTGTGTACATGCAATGCATTAAATGAAGGTATGTATTCAATACTCCTTTGCCTCTTTCTATACTTACAGCTTAGTGTTATTTTAGATTTTTTTTTTTTTTTTTGTATAGTTTATATGTTTTATATTTTTATTAGCTAATGTTTTGTTTTTTTTTATTTATATATATATAGGTGTGTTGCTTTAGTTATTTTGCTAAATATAGGAAAGTTGTTTTATTTTATTTTATCTTCTTTTGCTTACATATTTTACTGGTTTGTACATTTGGTCATTTGTTCATTTGTTTATTTATTCTTTTGTTCATTTTTTTGTTCTTTGGTTCAACTATGTGTTTACTCATTTGCTCATTTGTTTGAATGTTTTACTTTCTTATATTTTCCTTTATAGGTACAGTTCATATGTTTTTATATATATTTTCTTTTCATAAGTGTTATTTTGTTTGATTTGTTTATATGTTTTTATTGCTTAAATGTTAGATTACTTGTTTATTTGTTTAATTATCCATAGGCTTATTTGTTTATTTGTTTATTCTTTGGTTCAACTATTTGTTTACTTTATTTGTTTGATTTTTTTTTTATTTGACTATTTGTTTATTTATTTGTTTGTTTGTTTAGATTATGATTATGTTATTTAAATTTTATAATTTCATCATAACTTACTTTAACAAATTTTAAATTCTATTAAAAGATCATCGATCAATATCTCTTTTTATTTAATCCTATATTAATGTGTAATATTAATATTATATTATTAAATTTAGATTGAATTTCACTAGTTAGATCCCAAAGTTCATACTATTAATCAAATTTTAAATTTCAAAAGTTTCGGGATGTTACAATATATATATATATATATATATTATTGTATATATAAAGTTTCGAAATATAAGTTGTATTGTTTTATACAAATAATCTGTAAGTTATATAGCATCGATTATATATGGGTTTGTTTGTTATATATATATATATATATATATATATATATATATATATATATATATATATTGTCTTAAGTGTAGTTTTAAAATATAATATATACATTGCTTATATAAATGCATATATTTGTTTTGTTTTATGTCTGTATGGTATGTGATCTGTTGTTCACATGGTCTATAAGTTTGAACGATATATATATATATATATATATATTACTTTCTCTTTTGCATCTATATGGTACAATGTCTACATAACAATTTTATTATTAAGATGCGTATGTTTTATATACATGTTTACATATAATATGTGTAAAAATTGTGTATACACGTATAGTTTTAAATGGGTTATAAAGTATAGGTTCTAATAGTTATATTCGTCGGTTTATATAAATATATATAAGTTAACCGTTAATATTATATTTTTTGTATAAGGTGAATTTGGACCATTGTAATTTGTTGTATAAATTATAATGATAGATTTTATATATATTACACATAAGCATAATTGAGTTGATTCTAATTTACGTTATATATGGGTTTAATATAAAACAATGATTTTGAAACACACACACACACACACATATATATATATATATATATATATATATATTTGATTTAAAATGGGTTTGAATTTAGAATATGTTCTATATACGTAAATAGTTACATATAGTTCTATATATGTATATAAATTCACTTTTACTAATTATCTTCATCGATCCGGTCTGATTTTATTTCGTCTATTCAAACTATCAACTTTGTTTGTCGAATCGTATCCTTCTAGCTTTGATTTGGAAGTTGTGCTTGCATTTCATAATTCAATCTCATCGCTTATTCTATCAAGCCTCGAAAGAGGAGCAATCACTCATGATTAATGTTCTTATATTTATTAAATTTGATTTCAATTGAAACGATAATTGAAAAATGATACTGTTAGTTACTTATATTGCTATATATATGTTGTTATCTGTACCTGTTCACCTATGACATCTGACACCATTATCTGTTATTTATATTGATGATATGTGACTATTATACTATTATCCTATCTGTTATCACTCTGCAAGTTCCCTATTAGTATAGAATTCACTATGGGTTGAAATGATACATATCCGTACGGACTTTAGAATAGGAGAAAATCGTTATCGGTTGAAATGATAGACCCAAGCGATTTTTATTGAATTGAAATTGGGATTGTGGGTTGAAATGATATATATACCCATGCATATTTAAATTACGAATTGAAATGATAAATGTATGTATCACTTGACCATAGGATAGAAAATTATATACAGACACCGCTGCTCTATATATAAATATTTTGAAAGGATTTCTATGGTTTTTGAAAGAAATATGTGGTTTAATAAATATTGATGTTTAAGATATTATATATATATATATATATGTCGTAAATGATGCCCAAGGTTTTGAAATTAAATTCGTTTAAGAATTATACTCAAATAAGTTTAATAATAAAAGTTTGATTCTATTAAAATATAATATGGTTAAGTATTTATTTAAATTATCCTTTTATACAGAGTTTAAAAATGATTTTCATAAATTAAAGTTGAGAAGATGGATTTTGAAATTGATTCGAAATTGTATTTAATTAAGAATTATATTTAATTAAAATCAATTTGGGACTTATTGAATTTGAGATTTTATAGGATATGGGTTTTATAACTTGATTTTGGTTTAAGGTGAATTAAATGAATATTTCAAGTTTGAATGAATTGAGGGAAATATTCAGTTATTTTAAATTTGGAGTTTATTTAAATGATATTGGATTTATTAAGTAAATATTTCAAAACTAAATAATAGTAAATTGAATTTGACATATATATATATATATATATATGAAATTATTAAATCTAGTTTTGAAATTGTTGACATTTGATAGCTTTGAAATATACTGAAATTGAAATGGTTTATTTGTAAATTTAAATTTGTATTTGAAATCGATATAATTTAAATGGTTTATTGGAGACTGAATTGAATTGAAATTGATGATTTGAGATTTGATTAAATTTAAATTTTGGAATTCGAGTTGATTTGGAATTAGTTTATGAAATTTAAGGAGGCTATTTTAGTATATAAAGTACTTGAATTATATTTTAAAAAAATTTAATTCTAAACTATTTAAGGGTTGAAAGTTATGGTTTCAAAGCTATGAATTTCAAAGTATTATGATTTGAAAGGGTTATAATTTCAAGTGTTTTGATTTCGAAGTGTTATAGCTTTGAAAGTGCTATGATTTTGGAGAAGGATATATTCGAAATGAAAATGATATCGTATTGATTTGGTTTTGAAATGGAAATGATATCGTATTTATATGGTTTTGAAATGGAATTTTGGTTTTGAAGTATAAACTATTTAGAAATGACCACGGTGTTATAATAACGTTTGATTGTTGGAGAGACCGGGATTAGAAATTGTCATACTCTCTACCAACTCTGAAAACCACTTTAACAGCCGTGTACGCGGTGGAGATTCCAGCATGAAGTAGGATGGTGGCGACGTTCTATTGGCATAAGGTGGCTAAAGCAGGAGCGATTTCGGGCCAACGAGGTAGCTCCTCTTATCGGACACACTTCTTTGACACTATTATATTACTTTGTGATTGATTGGGCGCACCTTTGATTTTGGGAGTGTGGCTCGAGGTAGGCGGCAGTGGCTGCTACGCGTTACCACTGGTCCGGATGCGTAATTGGTATATCAACCCTAGCATCGTCTCGTCACGCCGTGTCACCTACCCTAGCGCGTGCTGTACGATTTTGGTTTTGTGCCGTACCTATGGAGTATCCTCTGGTGGCTTCCCGATCAGGAAGGACTACGGCACCGTATAGACTATTGGTACTATAAAATGTGTTAAGAGGGATACTGGGTAACTCCTAAACGCTATTTTTAGATGTATTATACTTTACTTTAGACATTATTATAATAGCATATATTACTACATAGTTTAACAGATCCTTAGAGGATGTTTATCCCAAACATCCTTTCAGTTACTTGTTTTTCAGTTGTTATTCCACTTGAGTTGGATTTATTTATATAAGAATGTTAATCTTGACTCGAGTGTTTTGTGTTTTGCTTTACACACGGGTCAGACTGAATGATACGGCTTTCAAGACTCATCTTTGGAGTTGGAGCTTTGCTTGGAGATCCATCTATCTATCCAGCTTTCAGATATTCAGTTGATTCTAGTGATGTATTTTGATCTTGCATTTGATTATTGTATTCAAGACTTCTATTGTATTTTACTTAACTCTGTAATATATATAGAAGCTTCATGAACTACTATCCTTTTGTTTCCGCTGCATATTGTATATTACTCTGTGTGTGTGATTCTGTAATTTATTTATTTACTGTGTATGCTGAGTTTTGCCAAATATAAATTAACAATCTAGTATTTTGAGTTTTCAAATCGGGTATGTGCGGATGCGAATGGTTGAACATATCGGTCATTACGTTTGGTATCAAAGCCAGGTTTTAGACAAAACTCAGCATATAGAGTAGATTTAATCATGGAATCGCTTTCGTTTGAGCTTTAATTACTTCCTCTTTGACTCGGTTTCCTTTGAATTTTGGAACATCCCCCTTGGTTCCAAAATCCATCCTTATCTCTCCTTATTCGCCTTCTGAAGTATCCCATAACTTCACTTAAAACAATCTCTATAATAAATCGACGGTCTCGCCAATCTTTGAATGATTTGTAAAGGAGTGAACTCCTTTATAGCAAGCATTGATTCACCGAAGATTTCTGTATCTTCGGTTTACAATGTTATCTATCTCCTGCTATATCTGAATTCTATCTCTTGTGATTGGATGTCGATTTTCCTCGGAATTCTGCATCGATCTTATTCTTGAAGCCATGGTCAACCTTGTTAAGGTTGCCTGCGATTTATATAAACTTATCCATCTTCCTATTTTGTTATTTAACCACCTAATCTTTGTTTCGAACCTATCTTTGAATCAAAATTCTCTTTGATTTGAGTCCATCAAATTTGAATCTCTATCCTTGCTTTGTAATCCATTCTTGTATCATCGAGCGAGGAAGTGTATTTGTATATTAATATTAAATTGTTTTATATATTGTGTTGTTTGAGTTGTTGATGTTGATTTGGATTTTCGATTGATTCGTTTGATCAACACTATTGATAGAATTTCCAAAACACTTGAACATAGAAAACTGACACAATATTGTTTTCAAATTTGGTAAATAGATTTGTGCGATTATGTTGTATATATGAGTATAATTTTCTAAAATATAATTGTTGAATGAATTGGTTAACAAAATGATAATATTTGATTTTCGTTTATTGTTTTCCAAACCATTGACTATTGCATAATATAAATAATTGAAATTATAAAACATGGTTTCGAAACTAATTTGGTATTTAAATGAATTTAAAAATTTAGAATTTGAGAATTTAAATTCTGATAATTTCAAAACTTGGTTTTAAGTTTTAAGTGCATATTATTTAAAGTATTTTCAAATAGAAATAGTTTCCAAAGAATTTTGAATGTTTAAATCAGTGCTCTCTTCTTTTGTCGTTGGAAAATAATTTCGGTGATGACTGCAGCATCATCGACATTCATATTCGAGTTTCGAAGTGGAGAGGCCAATCTTTAGCTTGGCTACACTTTTGTTTTGGAGAATGATTTTGATTTGAATTTCGAAAGTATGACTTGATTTATAATTTATATATATATATATATATATAAGTATATGATTATAGATTTGATTTGATATGTAGTATATATATTTATCTCTAAATAGTTTGAAGTGAATCGAAAATTTAATTCTTAAATTTTATTAAAGGATGATTTCAATTATAAATAAAGCTAAAGTTTTGAATAAATATTTAAAACTTGAATAATTGGATTGGAAAATTTTACTTGTATAATACTCAATTGCATTATAACTTACCTAAATTATTCAGAAGTTGGATAAATTGGATAATATACAATATGAAATGATTTTATAAATAAATTTTGAGTGGTTATAATAAATGTTATACAGCTAAATTTTAATTATAAAAATGTTAATAGAGATAAATATAATAATGGGTTGATTGAATAGTAAATGAGTCAAATTAAATAGAAGTTTTGTCTTGAAAGAAACCTTTTGTATCAAATATCAATAAATTTGAAATTAAATCAATTGGATGAAATACGTTTAATTTAAAATTTTAATATTGAATATTAATCTGTTTAACTCGAAATTTATATGGTTTTAAATTAATTTTTTATTTTGTTTTCAATCTATTTTCTTTCTGGTTGTTCCTATTCTCCTACCTTCTTCCTTTTCGGGGACGAAAAGTTTTGAGTGGGGAAGAGTGTAACGACCCGTAAATTTTAGTGGTTTTATTTATTTAATTTATTGAATTTTCGTGAAATTTTAAAAAATAAATTTTGAAATAAAAATTTAATATTTGGAATACGTCTAATTAAACATAGCAAATGGTAAATTTTCAATTAATAATATTGAAGTTTATTTTATTATGTAATTCTATTTCAATTTAAATCTGTTAATATTAATTACTTTTCAAACCTGAATATTTTACATGATGAATTTATGAATCATCTTCTGAGTGAGACGTCATATTTCGTTTCTTCAAATTTGGACTGATATTGCTCCGTTTATCTTATTTCTAGCAGATTAGCAGCATTTTTCGGTACCGATTATCGACTTTTGATCGGATAATCGTACCACTGGTATCTGTATACCGTTTTGATCGTCTCGTCGTGCCGATCTCTATGATATATTCAATTCTGTATTTGTAGGTCTGATACGCGACGGAAATGATAGAACGATACGTCGTATCGGTACCATAAATTGTGATCATTAGCTTTCTTTTCAGCTTTCTTTTGCTTTTCAAATTAAAAATGGGCTGCCCAAACAAGCAATAAATTATTTAATTATTCAGCTGAAAAGATGGGTGACGCTGCCACCTCTTTCACTCTGTATTTAATTCTCCACTGTTCATGCTTTAATTCTAGAAATGTGAACTCACAAATAAATCTCTGTCTTTTCCTTTCCTCGTTCTCTTTAAAACTGTTCTTTCATTCACGATATATATTTATGGTTCATATCAGAGAATAAGTGATATTTCACCTAGCATTGTTCGGCCTCACCCCTCTACATCTCAAAGAAGAAGCCTTTCCTCTCTCTCCCCTCTTCCCTTTCTCTTCTTACCAATTTCACTCGGCAACCTGCAAACGCCATCACCCGAGCCTGTAACACCGGACCATCCATTCGCCAACGTCCACGACTCAACCTCGGCCCGACCTTCCCACAGTCGAAAACTTCGCTAGCCATTCTTCCTCCACATCCAAGCCATGCGCCGATCACCTCTGCCGCCTTATCTACCCTTGCCTAGCCACACCGAGTTCCTTCCCCTTGCATTGCTTGGCTCCGGCCAACTTGTGTTGTTCGTTCTTTGGCCGTGTACTTGGCATATATATATATATATATATATATATATATATATATATATATATATAGCTTATATGAATATTGATTTCAGCTCTTTTATTTTTGTTTAGGTACATATATATAGTAAGTGGATATGTGTGTGTGTGTGTGATAGTGTATGTATATCATGTTATAACACGTATGTTTCAATATATTGCTTTATATATATATATATTTGTATAAGTCGTAAATATGTGTTTATTTTATTTTCTATTAAGACTATTATATATAAGTACAGTTTTATATATGTATAGGTGATAGTGGTATATCATGTTTTGTCTACTGTATGTTACATATGTATATTTTGGTTACAAACGAAATATGTAAATGTCATTTTAGTGTATAAGTCTGCTCATATATATGTGTGTGTGTGTGTATATATATAATCTGTTGATATTTCATTTTGTTGTTAAATATATGGTATAAGTTATATTATACTATACTAAGTTATATTCGCATATATATGTATATGTATATATATATATTATTCTATATATATAAAGTTTCAAAATCTAAGTAATATTGTTTATACAAATAATCTATAAGTTACATAACATCGATTATATATGGGTTTGTTTATTTTATATATATATATATATATATATATATATATATATATATTTATTGTGTAATATATATTGTCTTAAGTGTAGTTTTAAAATATAATATATACATTGTTTATATATATATATATATATATATGCATATATTTGTTTTGTTTTCTGTTTGTATGGTATGTAAGCTGTTGTACACAGGGTAAATAAGTCTAAACTATATATATATTACATTCACTTTTGCATTTATATGGTACAATATTTGTGTAATAATTTTATTAATAAGATAAGTATGTTTTATATACATGTTTACATAAAGTATGTGTAAAAATTGCATATACAGGTATAGTTTCAAATGGGTTATAAAGTACAGGTTCTAATAGTTATATTTGTCGGTTTATATAAATATATATAAGTTATCCTTTAGCATTATATTTGTTATATAACGTGAATTTGGACCATTGCAATTTGTTGTATAAATTATAATGATAGATTTTATATATATTACATATAAGTACAATTGAGTTGATTCTAATTTACGTTATATATAGGTTTAATTTAAAACAATGATTTTGAAATGTGTGTGTGTGTGTATTTTTGATTTAAAATGGGTTTGAATTTAGAATATGTTCTATATACGTAAGTCATTACATATAGTTCTATATACGTATATAAATTCACTTTTACCAATTATCTTCATCGATCCGGTCTGATTTGACATCGTCGATTCAAACTATCAGCTTTGTTCGTTGAATCGTATCCTTCTAGTATTGAATTGGAAGTCGTGCTTGCATTTCGTAACTTAATCTCATCGCATATTCTATCTATCCTCGAAAGGTGAGCAACCACTCACGATTAATGTTCTTATATTTATTAAATTTGATTTCAATTGAAACGACAATTGAGATGTGCTACTGTCAGTTACTAATTTTGCTATATATATGTTGTTATCTGTGTCTGTTCACCTGTCACATCTGACACCATTATCTGTTATTTATATTGATAATATATTACTGTTATATCATTATCCTATCTGTTATCACTCTGCAAGTTCCCTATTAGTATAGAATTCACTATGGGGTGAAATGATACATATCCGAATGGACTTTAGAATAGGAGAAAATCGTTATGGGTTGAAATGATAGACCCAAGCGATTTTCATTGATTGAATTTGGGATTGCGGGTTGAAATGATATATACCAATGTATATTTAAATTAAGGATTGAAATGATAAATATCCATATCACTTGACCATAGGATAGAAAATTATATACAGACACCGCTGATGTATATATAAATATTTTGAAAGGATTTCTATAGTTTGGGAAAGAAATATATGGTTTAATAAATATTGATTTTTAAGATATTATATATATATATATATATATATATATATATATATATATATATATATATATTGGAAATGATGTCCAAGGTTTTGAAATTGAATTTACTTAAGAATTATACTCAAATAAGTTTAATTATAAAAGTTTGATTTAATTAAAATATAATATGGTTGAGTGTTTATTTAAATTATATTTTTATATAGAGTTTAAAAATGATTTTTATAAATTAAGGTTGAGAAGATGGATTTTGAAACTGTATTTAACTAAGAATTATATTTAATTAAAATCAATTTGGGACTTACTGAATTTGAGATTTTAAAGGATATGGGTTTTATAACTTGATTTTGGTTTAAGGTGAATTAAATGATTATTTCAAGTTTGAATGAGTTAAGGAAAATATTCAGTTATTTGAAATTTGGAGTTTATTTAAATGATGCTGGATTTATTAAGCAAATATTTCAAAACTAAATAATAGTAAATTGAATTTGATATATATATATATATATATATATATATGAAATTATTAAATCTAGTTTTGAAATTGTTGAATATTGATAGCTTTGAAATATATTGAAATTGAAATGGTTTATATGTAAATTTAAATCTGTATTTGAAATCGATATAATCTAAATGGTCTATTAGGGACTGAATTGAATTGAAATTGACGATTTGAGATTTGATTAAATTTGAATTTTGGAATTCGAGTTGATTTGGAATTGGTTTATGAAATTTGAGGAGGCTATTTTAGTATATAAAGTATTTGAATTATATTTAAAATTGTTTTAATATCTAAACTGTTTAACGGGCGGAAGTTATGGTTTCGAAGCTATTAATTTCAAAGTATTATGATTTGAAAGGGTTATAATTTCAAGTGTTTTGAATTCAAAGTGTTATAACTTTGAAAGTGCTATGATTTTGGAGAAGGATATATTTGAAATGAAAATGATATCATATTGATTTGGTTTTGAAATGGAAATGATATCATATTTATATGGTTTTGAAATGGCAATGATATTTTGGTTTTGAAGTATAAACTATTTTGAAATGACCATGATGTTATAATAACGTTTGGTTGTTGAAGAGACCGGAATCGAAAGTTGTCATACTCTCTGCCAACTCCGAAAACCACTTTAACAACCGTGTACACGGTAGATTCCAGCATGAAGTAGGATGGCGGCGACGTTCTATTAAGGTATATACGTGGACTCGATTCCCGTGAGTTGGCATAAGGTGGCTAAAACAGGGGCGATACCGGGCCGATGAGGTAGCCCCTCTTATCAGACACACTTCTTCGATACCATTCTACTACTTTGTGATTGATTTGTTGCACCTTTCATTTTGGGAGTGTGGCTCGAGGTGGGAGGTAGTGGCTGCTATGCGTTACCACCAGTCCGGATGCGTAATTGGTATATCTACACTGGCATTGCCTCGTTGTGCCGTGTCACCTACCCTAGCACGCCTTGTACGATTTTGGTTTTGTGCTGTACCTATGGAATATCCTCTGGTGGCTTCCCGATCAGGAGGGACTTGTATAGTTTACCGGTACTATAAAATGTGTTAAGGGGCATATTGGGTAACTCCTTAGTTCTATTTTTAAATATATTATACTTTACTTTAGACATTATTATACTAGCGTATATTACTACATAGTAGATAGTTTAATGGATCCTTAGAGGATGGTTATCCCAAACATCCTTTGAGTTACATATATTTCAGTTGTTATTCAACTTGAGTTGGATTTACTGATATAAGAATGTTAATCCCGACTCGAGTATTTTCTGTTTTGCTTTACGTTCAGGTCAGACTGAATGTAACAGCTTTCGAGACTCACCTTTGGAGTTGGAGCTTCGCTTGGAGATCCAGCTATCTGCCCGCTTTCAGATATTCAGTTGATTCTAGTGGTGTATTCTGATCTATTATTTGACTAATATATTTGAGACTTCTGTTGTATCTTATTTAACTCTGTTACATATATAGTAGCTTCATGAACTTCTTTCCTTTTATTTCCACTGTATATTGTATATTACTCTGTGTCTGTGATTCCGTGATTTATTTATTTACCGTATATGCTGAGTTTTGCCAAATATAAATTAACAATATGGTATTTTGAGACTTTCAAATCCGGTATGTGCGGATGCAAATGGTTAAAAATGCTGGGTCGTTACACCTTAACACTATTTCAATAGTTTACTTTACTATAGACATTATTTTAATAGCTTATATTACTACATAGTAGATGGTTCCACAGATACTTAGAGGATGGTTATCCCAAACATCCTTTATGTTACTTGTATTTCAGTTGATATTTCACTTGAGTTGAATTTATTGATATAAGAATGTTGATCCTGACTTGAGTGCTTTGTGTTTTTCTTTACGCTCGAGTCAGACTGAGTTTCATAGCATTTGAGACTCGCCTTTGGAGTTGGAGCTTCGCTTCGAGATGCATCTATCTATTCAGCTTTCAATTATTCAGTTTACTTCTGATATATTCTTATCTTGTATCTGACTATTGTGTTGAGACTTCTATGTACTCAAGCTTCTGTTGTATCTTGTTTAACTCTATTATATATAGTAGCTTCATGAACTGCTATTCATTTATTTCTACTGCTTATTACTGTAATACTCTATGTTTGTGATTTTGTGATTATTTATTTACTATATATGCTAAGTTTTGCCAAATAAAATTAACAATATGATATTTTAAGCAATTCAAGTCCAACATGTGTGGATGCGAAAGGCTGAAAATATTAGGATGTTACAGTTGATATCAGAGCTCTGGTTTTAGGCAAACTTAGCATATAGAGTAAATTTAATTATAGAATCACCTTCGTTCGAGCTTGAATCTCTTCCTCTTTGACTCGATTTCCTTCGAATTTTGGAACTTCCATATTCGTTCTGAAATTAACCCTTATCCTTCATGTTCGTATTTTCTTGGTTTTGGAGTATCCCATAGCTCCATGGTATGATTTGTAAAGTGGTGAAACTCCTTTACAAGAGGCATTGGCTCACCGAGATTTCTATATCCTCGGTTTAGATGCTGTTATCTCTCGCTTTGCCCGAATTCTATCAATTAGATGTCGATTTGCCCTAGAATTCTGTATCGTGCTTATTCTTGAAGCCTCGATTGACCCGGTTAAGGTCACCTACGATTTATATTAGTATATCCATCTTCCTAGTTTGTAAATTTAAGCATCTTATCTTCGTATGGAGCTTATCTTCTTGTTAGATTCTCTTTGATTAGGGTTCCTCTAATTTGAATCTCTATCCTCATTCATAATTTATTCTGGAATCATCGAGTGAGGGAGTGTATTTGTATTAATATAAAAATGTTTTATATATTGTGTTATTTAAGCTGTTAATGTTGATTTGAGGTTTCAATCGATTCGCCGGATCAACGCTATCGATAGAAACTCCAAAACACATGAACAGAGCAAACTGACCAATATTGTTTTCAAATTGATAAATGAAATAGTATGATTATATTATATATAAATATAAATTTTTGAAGTTAAATAGTTAAATGAATTGGTTGTTAGAAATGATAATATTTGATTATCATTTATTGTTTTATAAATCATTGACTATTTCAACATAAATAAATGAAATTATAAACTGATTTGGAATTGAAATGAATTTAAATTAAGAATTTGAGAATTAAATTTCTGGTATTTAGAAAATTTGGTTTAGAAAAACCTTAGGGCATAATATTTAAAGTATTTCCAAATAGAAATTGGTTTCCAAAGAATTTTAAAGTTTTAAATCAGTACTTTCTTCTTTTGTCGCCGGAAAATAATTTCAGTGATGGCAACGGCACCATCGAAATTCATTTTCGAGTTTCAGAGTGGAGAGACCTCTTAATAGCTTTGCTACACTCTTGTTATGGAAAATGAATTTGATTTGATTTTTTTATAACTTGATGTATAATATATATAAATATATGATTTTAGGTTTGATTTGATATATATATAATGTATACATTTATCTCTAAATGGTTTGAATTGCAATCGGAAATAACTCTTAAATTCTTGAATAAATATGTAAACTTGAAATAATTAAATTGGAAAATTTTATTTGTATAATACTCAATTGCATTCCAATATAACTTACCTAAATTATTCAGAAGTTAACTATGCAATTGAGTAGTGTACGATATAAAATGATGTTAAAGGAATTTTAAATAAAATTTGAATGGTTGTAATAAGTGTTTATATACTAAATCTACGATTAAAGAAAATGTTGATTGAGATAATTGAATAATAATATAGTGAATTAATAAATAGTTAAGATTGAATTATAAGGGAAATTTACTTAAGTAAAATCAAATGGATCAAATAAATGAGATAAATAAAAATGAATTTCGTTTTGAAAGAAATTTTTTGTAAAAAATATTAGTCTAAACTAAAAACAAATCAACTTGATAAAGTACTTTGAATTAAAAAATCAATCACTGAATATTAATTAATTAAAATTAAAATTTATATGGTTCTAAATTAATTGTTTTATTTGTTTTCAATTTATTTTTTCTTTTTTGTTGTTTCTATTTTCCTACCTCTTTCCTTTTCGGGGACGAAAAGTTTTGAGTGGGGGAGAGTGTAACGACCCATGAATTTTAATTGTTTTATTAGTATATTTAATTTAACTTTTATGAGTTTTTAAATAATTGAATTTTGAAATAAAAATTTGATAATTGGAATACATCTAATTAAACATAGCAAAAGGTAGATTTTCATCTGATAATATGGAAGTTTATTTTCTTATGTAATCATATTTCAATATAAATCAGTTAATATTTGATGATAATAAAATGTTTTCCAAACCTGAATATTTTTATACAATAAATTTGTAAATCACCTTCTGAGTGAGACATCACATTTCATTTTTTAAATTTGGACTGCTATTGTCCATTTATCTTATTTTCGGCAAATTAGCAGCATATTCGGTATCGATTATCAACTTTGAAAGGATGATCATACAACTAATATCTGTATACCGTTTTGATCGTCTCGTCGTGTTGATCTTTGCGGTATATTCAATTCTGTGTTTTGAAGTCTGATACACAACGGAATCTGCGAAAAACAATTTCATATCGATAAAGGTTTTAAAACCTTCTGGTTTTCCATACCTTTTTATATTCCACTGTCTTTTAACCAATAGCCTGTTGCCTTTTTCAATTCCCAAAACTTTTGCAATTCCCACTATTTTACATTTTTCGATTCGTTCATTTTTTTATACCCATTCATTTGATAGAAGAAAAATAATAATATTTTCATTTTGCTTTCAACTAGATATGCTCCTTCATTTGCCTGTTATCATTGCCACGCCACTTCACGTAGCTGAGCATCAACTAACATGCCTTCTTCTCCTCTTCTTCCGTTGCATCAACGCCCAACACGTGTGCCACCCCTTCCAACCAGCTCAGACGAGACCCTCCTCCACTTTTCCCCGCCTCGGCCATAAGCGAGCATCACCAGCCTTGCACCGACCATTCAACCACCTGTCCGCCTAGCATCAGAAACGCTCTCTTTTCTCATCACTTCGGCCATCCTCCTCTCGCCTTTAGCCGCTTCCACCTCGGCACATCTTTCTCCCAGGCTAGCGGCAAGACCGAGCCCTTCCTCCTCTCTTTTCTGGCTCATGCATATGTTTATAGGTTAGCTTTATAAATTATATATATATATTGAATTATACATACTCTATTTATATATGTGTTTTGCATTGGCTTTAGAAATTTTGTGTTATATCTATTTGTTGTATAGGTTGTTATATGTGTGTGTGTGTGTGTGTGTGTGTGTGTATTAACACATATTTCGATTCTTAGTTTTTAAATCTGTTTCTTATTTATATAAATATATAAAAGTGGTTTATGTATACAAGACCTTTACCTGTAACTCATATATATTGGAGCTACGATTGAAACAGTGTGATGATAATATATACAAGGTTTTATATATACTTGTATGATAATATATTCTGTTGGATCTTAAATATATATATATATATATATAGCATTTGTTTCAAGACAGTTTTATACATATGTGTTTAAGATTTCGTTTTGGCATTTGTTTTAAAAAGGTAATATATTTATGAAATTAAATGGTGATTTTAAATTGTTATATATATATATATATATATTGGTGAGTTTAGTTGTACATATATATAAAGTTGTCCAGTTTTCCTCGGCTATTTCCGTCAATTCTAGCTTTCCAATATACATATTTTAAAGTATGAAATATAAGTTATATATTATAGTATATAAGAGCAATATATATATATATACACTACAGTTTGTTATGTATATATGATATTTTGAAGTATCAAAGTTTTGCAAATATGTTATAACAATACATCTATGAGTTAATTTTTTTATACATATGTATATACAACTTGCGACTTTGTCCTATTTATTCTTTTTTTTGGGTTATAGTTTTGGAATATAAATAGCATTATATATATATGATATGTAAAGTGATGGCCTGTATGAATATTGGGTATCTGGTATAGATGTGTATATATGTGTGTGTGTGTGTGTTTATATATACATACTTTTATGTTGTTTGTTTAGTAATATATATATATATCATGGATTTAATTATTTAGATTTTAATTATGTTTTAAACAGTTTTTTCTTATGTCTGCATATAAATCTGGTTTATAATATGTGTTAGATATATAGTTCTTTGGGCATATCTTTTGTTCAATGTCCGATTTATGTATATACTTGTTTTAAAATGTAACATATATGTTTTGACCCTAAATACTTATGTTAATGGTAAGCTTTAATATGTATTTGAAGAATTTGAAAGAAACGTATAGCTTCTATAAACAACGATTTTGATACACACACACACACACACACACACATATATAGACACGCATTTAATTTAATATGTATTCGAGTATAAAATATAATTCTATATATGTACATAGTTATACTAAGTTATATATATAAGTTCACTTATGTGACGCCCCACCTCTATACCTACGCTAGCCAAGAACACTCCGGAGTAGTGCTGTCAACTAGCACGGAGAATAAGGCTGTTAAGGAGCGACCATCCATGTAATTGCTTATCACACGGTGGCTATAAATAATCTTCGGAAACAAACATAGAAATAATCATATCACAAATCAGTCACAGATATCCATATCACAAAGGCGGAAGAAGATATGAATATATAACTAACACATGAAAGTGTACATCAGAGTAGTGGTCAGTAAGATCCACAATAATACAAAAGAATAGCAACACGTGCTATACAAAAGAATACATCTATGAGTCTATATCTCAAGTGTATACAACAAAAACTGCTAATCTAAACAGTTAGCCAAAAGTCAGAGTGGTGAATCCCTGGGAAGAAGTCAAGCAGAAGCACCTGTAACATCTCGGTCTGACCCGAGTATTATTTAAGAAAATAATAAACGGATCAGTCTAGCTATAAATATCAGATGACATGAGATAACATAAAAGATATGGCATAAACATAAACATCCATAATGACATACCGCTATAAGTATGTAAATAATGATCAACAGAAGATCAATCAATAAGAGATAATCAATATCACAAGAATCTTCTCAAAGATTCGGAAAGGGCATCATACCCCAAACTTGTAGTCATAACAAGTCAATGACATAAATTCTAGAAATCAATGCAAGAAGTCCAGAATCATAGAAAAGAGAAAGAGGCCTATCACATGACGGTCCGAAGACCAAGGGGAGCTACCCCACATGTGTGAATGGAATCACACAGATTAAGGTCTAGACTAACCAAAAAACAAAAAGGTATGTGTGAGTGGAATCACACAAGTGGTGTCTAGTCTAACCTCGCAACAAGAGACATCGCACAGTTGCTAGTCTAAATCATCAGAATGATCGTCATGATCAACGAGAAGTGTCAATTACACTAAGCTAGTAAATATAGAAGTTTAGCTTCATGTCCCATAACCACTTGCTTAACTTAAATATTTACGAACAAACTGTAAATCTTCACTAATAAAATTGTCACAAGAGGTTCAATCGAACAAGTCCAGGAATTAACCGACGAAGTGAACGCAAGCGTTTCATACCACTTGTTTTACTAAGTCGTTTAATTAGATTTCTCATCCGAGTGAGGTAAAGGTTTGTATATACTAATAGATTGGAAAACGGTTTAAGAAAAGAGCTTTGTTACTAAAAATAGAGTTGAAATTGTTTGTTAAAAGAGTTTTGATATTTACTACTAGTATTGAAACCTTTATATTTTTTTAAAATGACAAATCACAGAAGAGATTGTAGAAACAATCATCACAAAGATCACATTCGGAGATGTGAATAAAATCCAAGGAAATCAGCTCAAAAGCATCAAAGTGGAAGTTCCCAACGACCAAACGTGGCCGAGATAACCAGAGATGGTTTGTCTCGAAGAATGGTCAACTCAGCATCTCAACAAAGCAAGTTCTGTTGAATGTTTTTCAGATAAGATCGCCTACGGAGGGGGGGTCCAGGGGGGGTGGCAACCCCCCAAGGTGGGGGTGCGGGGGCAACGCCACCGCTTTCGGGGTTCGACCTGCCCGGTCAGGTCGCGAGGGTCCAGGGGGCAGCGCCCCCGGCGGGATGCGGGGCAGCGCCCCGACCAAAACGGTACGACCTAGTGAAGACAAAATGAGGTCTAACGACCTAACGACTCAAGGGTCATCATACGACCTAACGACTCAAGGGTCTAACGACCTAACGACTCAAGGGTCTAACGACCTAACGACTCAAGGGTCATACGACCTAACGACTCAAGGGTCTAACGACCTAACGACTCAAGGGTCATACGACCTAACGACTCAAGGGTCTAACGACCTAACGACTCAAGGGTCTAACGACCTAACGACTCAAGGGTCATCATACGACCTAACGACTCAAGGGTCATACGACCTAAGGGTTAGGCCAGTAGCGACCTAACGAGATAAGGTCCAACGACCTACGAGTTAAGTGTCTAACGACTTAAGGGTTAGGCCAGTAGCGACCTAACGAGATAAGGTCCAACGACCTACGAGTTAAGTGTCCAGCGACCTATCGGGATAACTCGTAACCGACTTAAGGGTTGCGTGACTGAAGGGCTGCACGACTTAAGGGTTAACTCGTAAACGACTCACGACCTATGGACGAACGACTTAACTCCGAACGACCTAAAAATGGCCAGAACGACTCAGGGTTAACTCGTGAACGACTCACGACCTATGGACGAACAACTTAACTCCGAACGACCTAAAAATGGCCAGAACGACTCAAGTGCAGAAAATTCAACAAAACGCTAAAAATTGGAGTTTTTCGCCAATCCAATCCAAACCAAATGCTAACATGCATGCAAAAATGATAGGGAATCATTCCCAACAGTCCAATATAGTTATAGGCTAGAATTGTGAGATAAAAATCTCACCTTTGCACCAAATATCAATGAAAATGAAGTTTTAAGCAAGCAAGAATCAATCCTTCTTCTATCTAAGCACAAGAAGCTTGAATCCAATGTCTTCTTCTTGAATTTGGAGTAGAAAGATGGATTGCAATTGAATTTGAGTTTTGGAATTTTAATTTCCCATTCCCTCCACCATTAATGCCAAAGCTTGATTAGTTAGGAAATTTATGAAGAGTGAGGAGAAGAGGGTTGGAACTTGGGCTTAATAGGCTAAACTAACCCAAAGTCCAAAGCGGGAAAAGTTAGTGAAATTTCACTAACTCCAAACCTATCGATGTTTATACTTAAAAAAGTTGTAAACGACATTTCGAACTCAATGGAAGTGGTCTCGAGTCCTAATTTGACCGTTTGCAAAAAGTAGCTTTTCGGACCAAAATCCGATTAACGAGTTAATATTTAAATAAAATATTTAAATACAAACTCGATAAATATGCGGGTTGTTACAACTTATACCATTTATCTTCATCAATCCATTTCATCGTGCCTTACTCTTGTATCGCCAATGTCCAAGCGGTCACAGCATCATTTTGATTTTCTCGTGTCCTTATCACTGTGCATATCCTTGTCATCTTCTGTATTCCCTGGCCTCGAAAGGTGAGTAATCACTACGATTAACGTTCTTACATTTATTAAATTTTGTTCACCAATGACATCTGAAACCATGATCTGTTATTTATTTTGTCACTGATGATATATGCCTATTGCTGATTATTATATTATTGTAATATATGATGTCACACTGCAAGTTCCCTATTAGCATAGAATTTCCTATGGGTTGAAATGATACATACCTGAACGATGCATAGGATAGGAGGAAATCGTTATGGGTTGAAATGATAAACCCAAGCGATTTTCATTGAATTGAATTTGGGATTGCGGGTTGAAATAATATATACCCGCAGATATTTAAATTGCAGATTGAAATGATAAATATCTGTATCACTTGACCATAGGATAGAAAATTATATACATACAACATTGGTCTATATATATTTTGAAATGATTTCCAACGTTTAAAAAGATATATATATGGTTTTATATAAATACCAATTTTAATATTATATATAAATGTTATTTTATATATAGTTAAATTCTTGATTTTTAAAATTATATGTTTTGAAAATTTTAAAATTTGAAGTTAGTTTTTAAATTATAAATTTTAAGAATTTACTCATAATTTTACTATTTTAAAATACGTATAAATTAGTTTTAATGTAACATAAGTTTAATAATAATATGTAATTTAATAAAGTTTGATTTAATTAGTATATAATATGTTCAAGTATTTATTTAAATTTATATTCAAAAAATAGATTTTTATAGTGAATTTTATAAGTTAAGGTTGGGAAGATAAATTCAAAGTTATTTGAAATTGTATTTAATCAAGAATTTTATTTAATTTGAAACTTATTGAATTTGATATTTTTAAAGGATATGATTTTATAACTTGATTTTATTTAAGGTGATTAAATGAATATTTTAAGTTTAAATAAATTGAAGGAAATATTAATTTATTTGTAATATGAGGTTTTATTTAAATGATATTGGATTTATTAAGTGAATATTTCAAAACTAAATAATAATGAAGTTAAATTAATATATATACTAAATTATCAGATTTAGTTTTGAAATATTGAATACATAAAGCTTTGAATATATTGAAATTGAAATAGTTTATTTTATGGTTCAAATCTGTATTTGAAATCGATAAAATTTGAAATGGTTTATTGAAAAACTGAATTGAATTGAAATTGATGAATTTAGATTGAATTAAATTTGAATTTTGGAACTTGTGTTAATTTGAATTGATTTATGAAATTCGAGGAAGCTATTTTATTATCTAAAGTATTTTTAAATTATATCTAGAACTATTTATATATATTATTTTACAAATTATTTTAATATAAACTATTTAATATAAATCATTTTTAATATAAACTATTTTTAATATAAAACTATTCGTAATATAAGCTATTTTAATATTCTAATCGTTTTATTTTATATAAACCATTTAACTTATAACTATTTTATATACAAACTATTTAACATATAAACTATTTTATTTGTAAACTATTTTATTATATGTATACTATTTTTCTATATCTAAATGGTTTGAGTGGGAAGTTATGTTTCAAAGTATTACGATTTCAAAGTATTATGGTTTACAAAGTGTTATATTTTTGAAGTTTTGTCATTTTGGAAATATTATAACTTTAAAAGTGCTATGATTTTCGAAATGGATATATTTGAAGTGGATAATGATTTCGTATTGATATGGTTTGGAAGTGGAAATGAAATTTTGGTTTTGAAGTGTGATATTTTGAAATGACCATGGGGCTATAATAACGATTGGTTGTTAAATAGACTGAGAACGGTTATTGTTGTACTCTTTGCCAACTCCAAAAACTACTTTAACAACAGTGTAGGCGGTGGAGATTCCAAAATGAAGTAGAATGGTGGCGACGTCCTATTTGAGGTATATACATGGACTGACTCCGGTGAATTGGCATAAGGTGGCTAAAACAGGATCAATTGATGGGCCAAGTAAGGTAGCTCCACCGATCGGACACACACCATCGTATGCCATTCTATTACTTTGTGATTGATTTGGTGCGCACCTTTGATTTGGGAGTGTGGCTCGAGGTGGGCGATTGCTGCGGCTTTGTGTCACCACTAGCCCGGAAGTGTAATTGTTATATCTACTCTGCCATTGCCTGGTTGTGCCATGTCACCTACCCTATCGAGACCATTACGAGTTTGTTTTGTGTCGTCCCTATGGAGTGCCATCTGATAGCCCTAGTTTACGGAGTATCATGGTATTGTATAGTCTATGGCATTATAAAATGTGTTAAGGGGGATTTGGGTAATGCCTTAACTCTATTTTAATAGTTTACTTTACTATATATATTTTTATTATAGCGTATATTACTACGTAGTAGATAGTTCCATGGATCCTTAGAGGATGGTTATCCCAAACGTCCTTTAAGTTTCTTGTATTTCAGTTGATATTTCACTTGAGTTGGATTTATTGACATAAGAATGTTAATCCTGGTTCAAGTGTTTTGTATTTTGTGTTTTGCTTTATGCTTGGGTCAGACTGAGTGTCACAGCATTTGAGACTTGCCTTTGGAGTTGGAGCTTCGCTTGGAGATCCATCTATCTATTCAGCTTGCAATTATTCAGTTTACTCTTATGATATATTCTTATCTTGTATTTGACTAGTGTATTGAGACTTCTATATACTCAAGACTTCTGTTGTATCTTGTTTAACTCTGTTATATATATATATATATATATATATATATATATATACGGTAGCTTCATGAACTTCTATTCATTTGTTTCCGCTGCTTATTATTGTAGTACTCTATATCTGTGATTTTGTGATTATTTTATTTACTGTATATGCTGAGTTTCTCCAAATATAAACTAACAATATGATATTTTGAGCAATTCAAGTACGACATGTGTGGATGCGAAAGATTGAAAATATCGGGATGTTACATTGAACGATTTAGTAAAACATGTGGTATGGGACACATGCTTTTACTTTTTCAGTTAATTCTGGACTGGTTCGTTTGAAGCTAATTTTATGGATCATCGGGTTGATTGCCAGTACTGGACTTTCGGGTCATTTGTCCTTCGAGATGTTTTGTCCTTCAGGATGTTGGCTTTCGAGATGTTTATCCTTTGGAGCATATTTGGCGCCTTATTTTGAGACAGAGTATTTGGCGAGCTGTGGCCATTTTATTAAGCATATGCTATCTTTTTTGATGTTTTCATGATTTCTTTGTGATTTTTTCCAAATGTATCACCATTTCGAGATTATTTGGCCTTTTGAGCCGTTTGAGACATTATTATGGATTAGATTTTTGGAGTTTGAACTCTTAATCGAGTTCTACATCTTATGATTTGCGACTGCCACCTTTTGGCATTTATTTTGAGATTTATAATCTCCTTTCAAGGAGCTGTTTGTTATTGCCATCGTTTGGTGTATTTTGGAGATTTAGGATTTCCTATTGTAGGATTTATTTGCGATGGTCATTCATTGGAAAATTCCGAGTCTTGTGATCTCCTATGTAGGATTTATGGTTTGTAAAAACCATTATATTGACTTTTGTATATGCCGACAATATGAGGCGATTAATTGAGTTTAATTCGTATTGTTGTTATTTGGCCTCTTTTGAAATATCCTCTTATGATACTTAGCAGTTGATGTATTGTTGTAATATTATCTCACATGAAGTGTTAACATACATTAGTGTTACTTCTTCTCATTCGAGAAGAATCATTATCCTTTACCTTTGTACTTCATCTATCACATACTAATCGGTTATTTAAGCTAGACTGACCCCGTATATTTTTATGTACTCAGGTCAGACCAAGTTATTCAGGTTAGACACCAGTTGTAGATATATGATATGCTTCTTCCGCTTTGGACTTTCTGCCTTTCACCTGTTGTTTAGTTTTTGTAGTGTTTTGCAAACTATGGTATATATCTATTCGTTTTGACTCGATGTATATATTATGGTTTAGGTACCACTTCTATTGTGTCACTTTGTATTATACTGTGATGTATCTATGTATATGTATATGTATATGTATGACTGACTACTATCTTGTGATATGTTACATCTGTTGTTGTTGTATTTTGTTTTGATGAATCCGTTAGTCGTTGTAGTTTAGAAGCATATATTGAGTATGTCGATAAACTTGAGGAAGAAAAAAATTTAGAGCACCCAATCGACATTGTGATGATCCGAAATTTTGGGCAATATCAATTTAATAATCTGTATTAATAAATTAAATTGATAATTTTCTTTTATAATTATTATATTTGGCAAGTTTGTTCTTTTAAAAGCTATTAAATATAATATTTAATTTGGCAGAATTTATATTTTTAAAAGCTAATAAAAGTATATTCTATTTATGATATATATATATGTGTGTGTGTGTGTATGTATGTATGTATGTTGTAAATAGGAAATCTTTGGTATTAATAAAAGTTATGTTTTCAAATTGTAATATATATGTATGTGTATATTGTGATTTGAAGTTATGTTTGAATTTAATACAATACTTTTCAAAAGTTATTTAAAATAAAATTCTATATTTTCAACACATAAGGTAAATGTTTATTCATATATTTTAGCTTCAGTTTAAAAATAAGATTTAATTTAAAAATTCATCCCTTTTTTTTAATATTCTTTCTTTTAAAATTTAAACATGAGATAATATGGTTTGTGAACACATAAAAGTTTAAAATAAAATCCACAAATATATAAAATAATAAAAAACATATATTACATTGATTGATTCAAAACATAAGTAATTTATAAATAAATGTTTACATAAATTCACATTTGTGTGTATATATATAATGATTTAAAAGCTTATTAATAAAAAGGATAAATATAATATCCATTTAAATATAATACATAAATATATATAAACTTAAATAATTAAATAAAAAGAAAATTTGTAAATACTTGTAAACATTTTAAGTTAGCATTTGACATTTGTAAAAGTAATTTAACATGTGTAAGCTAAGTAATAACCATAATGACAAATGGCAATAATTCTTCTTATGTTAGTTAAAACTTATAAATTTTTAAATAACAAGAAAAAAAATCTGGTTTTCATTTTCAGTTGTAAACCTTTTGTTTCTTCTTCATCTTTTAAAATCAAATCTAAAAGAAAAATCATAAATGCAAACCTGAAATTGAAAACCAAACTAAAAAACTGATCTAAAGCAAATACCACAACTTCAGCATTTATTTCATCTTCAACCTGAATCAAGGCATGCAATAGGATCAAACCAATGTTACATCAGCAATCTAGTGAATTCAATCAAGCAAGCGCCAGATCAAATTCAAACTACAGTGAAGAAAAATGTCCTCTGTTTTATAAAATCTAGTGAGTAAGCTTTTTAAAAAAAAACAGTTTTAAAAGTGTTGCATTTGATAAATCTATCTGGAAATCGTTGTATGATGGTTTGCATGATTGTTCTGGGTATATATATATATGCTTTGAACTGTTCTGTTAAATGTGTATGTATCATTATGTATGTATACGCAGACTGCCTCTGTTATTTTCACCTGGTTTGAATTACTTTCAGAAATCTAAATCTCCTTATACAATCTGATATATGCTTTGATATCAGAATAAAAAATGATCATTACAATGTAATTTAAATTTTAAAAATAGTTTCGAGATTTTATATTTAGTAATTTTTTACAGAGATATAAAACACAATGATGATCAGTAAATAAGGATAAATCAAATATGTCAATTTCAATTATTGATTTCAGGATCAGATTTATAATGTTAAGTCATGAATTTAGGTGGAGAAATCCCGATTTTTAGATTAGGAATTCATGGGATAATCTGAGATGAGTGATTTTGGGATTATCGACAATTGCCGACGATCTATGTCGAATAGGAGCTTGGGGTTGATGTCGAGGATGCCTGGAGGGTTGACAAATCACTGCAAAATTGGTCGAAAATTTATCGTTTGTTATAGAGGCCAGGGGAAGATGATCTAGGGTTTTAGTGTGGCTTTTGGTCATGTGGAATGGAGGGATGTGGATTCCAGTCATCTTGTTCGTCATGGCGAACCCCATTTTTGGTCGAGGTGGTTTGGTTGTGTGTTGTTCAAATTGCTTGATTTGATTTGGTGGTGAGATCTTTCAATCTGGGTGGTCTGTAGGGTAGTGGGGATCGTCGGTGAGGTGTCGAGGATGTCATAGTTGATCGGAGCGACGTGGAGTCGCCGTGCACGTGCATTGTGCACGTTTGGATTCCTGATGAATCATTGGTTTTGACAAGAGTGCTTGCTCAGGTCGTTACTCGAAGAGGATGAGGTGTTATCTCGAAGCAGAGGGTGAGTGAGAATGACACGGAAGCGAGTTAGTGGCTTCGGGGAAATCGTGTTTTAGCTCAGATGTTTTTGTTTATGTGTTCGGCTTTCAAAAATTTTAAATAAACTTTGTTCAGGGTTTTGATATTAATGAAAACAGTATATCGATTTAAATAAAAACAAGGAAATCAAAGTTTAAGATTTGAAACTTAAGTTTTTCTCAAGGTTTCATGTTAATAGTAGATTGAAACAAGTCTTCAAAAACTAAAAGTTATATTAAACAAAGTATTTAAAATAGGTTTTAAAGTTATTCAAATAAATAGCTTTTAAAATAAAATGTTTACACAAGTTTAAAGTTGAAATTTTTAAAAGTAATTTAGTTTTCAAATTAAATGTTTAGTTAAGTTTAAAAAGTATGTTTTAATTGAATTTGTTTATAAAATAAATTACTTAACAAGTCTTAAATAAATTTTCAAAGAAATGGAATCCATATTTTCCAAAATAAAATTATCAAACAAGCTTTAAAATTTATTAAAGTGATTAAGTTTTCTTTAAGGATTTAAAAGTTTAAAACAAGCTAATTGTTTGTTCAAAGGTAAATTATACATTTTAATTATGATATTCATTTCTAAATATTTTCTAATAAAGTTTAAAAATTAATTAATGTAGATAAAGGAATTATCTTCAATTAAGGATGAGATTTCTTAAAGATAATTAATTTGTTAAATTAATTAAAGGTTAATCACTTATTAAAAATAACAAGAGTTAATTAATTAATGATTAGTAATCAAAGGGATAATTACTTAGTATAAGTAATTAAGGAATAGTTAATGAATATGTTTAATAGATCATTAACTAATGATTATGAGATAATTAATTAAGATAATTAATTTGATTAATTCATTAAGGACAATTATTTGTGGAAATTGGTTATGTATAATTACTTAATGTAATTACTTAGTGAAGTAATTAATGGATAATTACTAAATAATTAGGGGCTAATTACTGAATATACTTAATTAAAGGGAAATCACTTAATAAAGTAAATAGAGAATAATTACTTAATGGAAGTTATTAAGGATTAATTGCTTAGTGTAATTAATTAAATAATTGATTAATTAAAGTTAATTAATGTGATTAATTAGGGTTAACTAATGAACGTGTTTAGTTACTAGTTAAAGGTAATTAATTAAAAGAGTAATTAATTTATAAAAATAATTAGAGGATTCATTAATTAATGTAGTAATTAATAAATGAAACTAATTAGAAGTTAATTATTGTGAATAGTTAAGGCTAATTAATCTATGTGGTTAATTAAGGGTTAATTACTTAATATAATTAAAGAGTAATTAATAAAGAATGATTAATTAAAATGGATAATTAAGGGATAATTATTTAATGTAATTAAAGAATAATTAATCAAGGAAGATTAATTAAGGTAGATGATTAATTAATTAATTTAATTAATTAATGTTAAATAAGAAGGATTAAGGTGATCTAAGTGATTAAAAGTTAGTAATTAATTTAATTAGAAATTAATTAAATTGATTAAGAATGAATCAATCTTGCTTACAAATGATTGAATGATATTGGATGTTTTGGATGAGATATCTCTGATATGTGCTGCTTTGTGATGTGAGATGTTTGGTTGAATTAGATGATATGAATTATCTATCTGTGATACTGTGAATTATCTATCTGCGTATGTTATTCTGAATATAAGTCAAAATGATTAAACCTTTAAATAACTTGGACTTTAAAACTGTGCTTTGGATTCGGTGAGACTGGGATCGGGTTTTCGAATTGGATTTCCGAAAACCACATCGATCCAAATTAAGCATTAGGTCGTGAATTCAAGCAAAGTGAAGACTCGAAGTGTAAAGACTATTGTCGTTAAGACTCTGAGGGTGATTCCAATATGAGTATAGCGGAAATAGTACTTTTAGTTTCAAGATGAAGATTTAGAGTGCAAGGGCTATTGTCGTTAACTCTGAGGGTGATTTCAAAATGAGTGTAACGAGATAGTGCATTCGGTTTCGTTCGAACCCGAAGCGAACTTGTATGGATTGAATGTTTTCAGAACATTGTCAGGAAGGCGATGAGCATTCTAAGATAGATGTGTTCTATAAAGGTAATCGTGGCCTCAAGCCTCATCAACCGGGAATAGCTAAAGCAGGGGAGGTGCAGCAAGGCTAAGTGAGTCGCGTCCAAGTAGGACGGGATTTTCCCCTATCTAGATGTCCCTTTTTATTCGGCCTAGTGGGCAGTTGGTTCGTGGCCAACTGCGGAGTTGTCTTGTTCGAGACAATCCAGTAAGGGATGGTTTCGGCCTTGTCTTGCAGGGGATTTAGGGTGGATCCTCGGTACGGTGATCTACGCCACGTACTATCGGACGGTACCCCTGTAGCCCTGCCATTGATGGAAACCCATTCTTCCTACGTGTCTTTACGGTTTTGATTGTACAACCCACTTTGTGGCTAGTATGTTGGAATTTAATCATGTAACAATTTCAGCTATTTTCTATTTACTTGAAAACCCTAGACCTTACTATAATATCAATGGATTTCCTATCAAATGTTTTGGTTATCGTAAGGTAAAAACTTTTCCATGTTTATGTATGGGAAGTCTTACGAGATACTTTTTCTTTCAAAGGATTTTTTAAAGTTAAGCAACTTTAACCCGTTTATTCACACCGAACCCATGTCTGACCCAATTGTTTATTTTCTGTTTTATTAAACTTTTGGGTACTTAAATTTTTACGAGTAGTCAAGGGATTTCGGCTAGCTTTGAAGAATTCTGGAGGAGATTTGGAGTAGGAGGCTTCAGCGTGTAGATATTTTTATGAGTAGTCAAGGGATGTATCTTTTATGTTGTTTACAGCTCTTTTTCTAGAAAATTGCGGGGACGCAATTTTTATAAGCGGGAGAGTCTGTAACAACCCAAGTTTTAGCGATTATCTGAGAATATTAAATTATAACGGCAGTTTTAATTTATAATGCAAATTAATAATTAAAGAGGAATTTAAATATGATTCATCAGGATTCCTGATGAATTTTATTACACAAAAATGTAACTTTTGTGTAATTTGTAATGTTAGTTACAATTAGTTTTGTAATTAAAGATGTAAATTTGCTATTTTATTTAAAATAGAGAAATATGATAGTAGAATGTTTTAAATATAGAAATAATCTTTTATTTTGAGTGTAAAACATTTTATTCATCAAGAGTATGAAGTTCATAATTTTTAAAAGAAGAAAAACTTGTATTATTGTGATTTTATTTGTTAACATACATGGTTAAGTGTTTAAATAAGTGAATGAATATTATCTTAAGATAATTTTCTTTTAAATTGGACCTTAACCCATTAACCTAATCCCAACTTGGCCTCTAAGAAATGAGAAAAAGAAAACCTGTACGTATCTTTTTCTCACTTCTTCCTCTAGCCTCCAGAAGCATGTTAATGGCTGAAACCCTCTTTCCTCCTTCAATCTATGCTAAATCCATAAATTAAAAGAAAAATTGATGATTTAAAAGGTTAAAGCAAGAGCTAAACTCAGGTAATCGATTTCTAAAACCCTTCTCTTCATCAAAAAATCTATTTTTGTAATGATAATTGTTGATTTGCTTCTCTCCTTGTTTCCATGTACCTGTTCTTAGTTTTAGTGGTTTGGATGCTCTGTTCTTGGCTAAAAGCATCAACCTTTGACATCTAAATCATAATTAAATCTTGATGAAGACAAGGTGAGTGTAAAACTCACAAACCCTAGCTTTTTATATGATCAAAATGTTATAATCAGTGAATTACTGAAGCTGAAACAAATTTACGCATAACTTTTTTATTTTTGATCCGATTTTGATAATTTTGGATGTACCGGAAAGCATAATTCGTGTGCTACAACTTTCTTGTTTTGAGTTTTCTGTAATTTTGAAGTTAGCTATATCAAAATTTAATTTTTCTAATGCAAACCCGAGAGCAAAACCAATATTTGCTCTTTCATTGAAGCTGAAACGAATTTGACCATTACTATTGCGTTTCTTAACCGAATTTGATGATCTTGGTCATTCCGGAAAGATTAGAAACTAAGGTACAACTTTCATTTTATTTATTTTGCCTGATTTCGAAGTTATATATGTTAAAATTGAAATTGTTTGTCACTGTCCTGCAAATGCATAAGTTCAGGCTGAATTTGATGTTTTTTTTAGTTATTTGATCATAACTTTCTTGTTTCAAATCGGAATTTAGAAATTTTAGATGTTCTAAAATCCTGGTAAAATATGCCACAACGTTTTTGTTTTCGGTTTTGAATGATTTTGAGGTTTACATAGTGAATAACCAACATTTTTATCGCTGGCCTGTGTTGATAGCCAGTGCACATAAATTTTTCGAACTAGTATTTCGTTCATAACTTATTCGTTGCTGATTGAAATATCGAAATATTTGATGTTCTAGAAACCTTATGATGTAGGCTACAAGTTTCATGTTTTGATTTTTGTAAAATTTCGACGTTTAAATGGTGGAAAATTAACGGTTTTACTTCTTCCTGTCATTGACAGCCACAATATTTATATATTTGTCAGATTTCGACGATTTCATTTGCATTCTTTTGCAATTTTTTTATATGAAATTTGATGCTAATATTTGATCATTTTGTCCAGCAATGGACTAATCAAGTTAGGATGAGATTTGAGTTTAAATTCGATTTAAATTTGAATATCGGTTTACGCCGATTAAAATTGCAAATTGATGTTTTCTTGAGTTTTAAAAAAAAATCCGAATAAATTCTAGAAAATCTTCTAACATCATGGTTGGAGTAATAAATGTTTTTATGTATTTTTATAGGTTGTTAATCAATTATCTTTATTTTTAAGGCTTTTAAAAATTATTAAAATCCTTTTTAATGATGTGTTTTCTCTCACAATCTTTTAGATAAATTTCTAAAATTTGTTTTATAACCGTGTTTTCTCAAGTAAAATCTTTTATAATTAATTTTGTTTATTTTAATTACTTTGATGCTTTTTCGGACGTATGACGAAGTAAACTAAACGATTTAGTAAAAAAAATACGTGGTATGGGACATGTATTTTTGCTTTATCGCTTAATATCGGACTTGTACGATCGAAACCAATTTGTAGTGTTATTTTGAGTTGATTTAGAAGTTATCAAATTTTGGTGAAGATTATTGGTTTTAGAATTACTCTTTGAGTACATTCGACGACGAACCAATCTAGATGCATTTTTTGATGGCCGATGAAATGAGGCAATATTGATGTTAAGTTTTAATTTGCAACTATGGTTAGAAATAACCATCACGATGTTCTTTTACTTGCCTAGGAGATGAGGCAAGTTGTTATGATGGATTGATGACGATTTCGATATTTATGATGAATTTTTACTTGTCGATGAAATGAGACAAGTCTCGATGTCACTTAAAACTTGTCCAAGTAAGAGATAACACGAGTTAGGTATCTTGCACTCACCGATGAGATGAGGCATTTTTTATTTGATGATGTTTTATGATGGTTTTCTAATGTGGCATCGACTAACGACTTGTAAACCAATAGGTACGAACGTATGGTATGGGACGTACGTTGACGCCTATTGGGTTCCTTCGAGAAGTTGAGACACATTCACGATGTTACTAGTGCTACAGACCGAGTACTCGATTGGAGTCATCACGATGTTCATGAAATTATTACTCGACTCCAATCATCATGATGTTATTACTTGGGTTTTTGTGACTAGGTGTCATCAAGATGTTTTCGAGTATAGTCAATCAAGATGATCACGATGTTATGATGTTATGTGACCCCAAGTCATCACGATGAATGGTACCAAATAATGGTAGTACTAGTCAAGATGTAAATGCACGTGCTGCTTTCCATGAGGTTTTAGGTGTTTCATTTCACTATTTTGATGATGATGCTTTAGTATAGCCTTATGTATGAAAAAGGCTTATTGACATACATGGTTTTATTTGTGATTTTGAATATGATGTTTTGGATTCTTTCCGGGCTCTATCAAGATGGATTTGAGACATTATATATTTATACCAATGAGATGAGGTATAAATTATGGTAATGCTTTTATGATGAGTGTTGATAATAGATTTAAGATATATTTATATTTATACTAATGAGATGAGGTATAAATGATTATGGAGATTCCTTTATAATGAGTTTAATAATGGATTTGAGATGTACTTATATTTTTACCAATGAGATGAGGTATGATAATTAAGAAGTTTCTATTAGATGAGTTTTATTTATGATGGATTCTTGAAGTTTTAATTATCTTATGAAGATTTACTTTATGATCCATATCCTCACCCATTTCATTTGGTTATATATATAATTAGATGAACCATGTCTATCTAATATACATATTGTATTCCTCTATGAAATCATGATGAACATTGATGTATCACTCTAGAGATAACTTGATGACCTATATCATTCCACTGGTAACGATGGAATGGTTTTCCCCTTATCTCTTATCATCACCTTTACTAATGATAAGTTTTAGCTAGCCTGAGCCGTGTGTTTTCACTCGGGTCAGACCGAGTTGTTTTAGGTATCATCTATTCGGCTTAGCTTGAAGTTGATGTTGGATAACAGCTCTTCTTTCTCTTGAGTACTTTATTTCTTCTGCAAACTCTGATGTTTTTACATTTGATTCGATGTATATGGTGTGGTCGTGTACCACCTTTATTGTATTCATATTGTATTGTGTCGAACGTGTATCGGTGTATATGTATATATATGATGTTGGTTACTGTTCTGTGATGTGATTTACATTCAGTTATTGTATTTTGTTCTGATAGATCCGTTAGCCACCTATAGTTTTGGATTAAGCATTTACTGGGTATGTCGATCCACTTGAGTTGAAAAAAATTATAATGCATTTATCGACGTATTTAATGGATGTTTAAGACAAAATTATAGATGGTCGCCCTTAACCAGCCCTATTCCCCGCTTTAGTAGACAGAATTACTTGTTAATTCTCTTTGCTAAGGTAGGTCTCGAGGTGGGGTGTGCTCCCATCCTGTCGATCAAGAAGGCTGGGATGGACAAAATCCCGCGCAGCTACCTCCATCCAACCAAGATGCTGCCGGACCCTCAGATCCGTCGGGCCTGGTTACCAGGCAAGAGTTCTAGTTGTTGCTATAGGAATTGACACAGAGTCGTCAAAAGCTAACAGAACAGCTGCGTGGAAATGCCGAGCTGACCATCCAGCTAAACCGCCAGAAGCGCAAAAGATCTAGGAGAGATCAAGTTTCTCACTTCTCTATAGAAAGTTCTTCCTCGTCAGGCTACCATCACAGATCCACTCGTCCTCGACCGGACGAAGGCCACGTATAGGTCGTCGGACATCAGCCTGCATTGACCATTGGGCAACTGAGAGTTGGCCCATCAGCCAGCTTCCATACTGGACCCTCCTCCCGAGGAGAACTATTCCTCAATACACCGCGGATAACCATGCCACTGCCATCACGGTTGAAACAGGGATTGAGGCCCGAAATCGGCATGGACGTACTCCTAAGCCTTACATCCCAGAAGATGTTGAGCCAAGGAGGCGAGACGTGGACCGTCGACAGCTCCCGGTCCAACCTCGCAATGTGGAACCCGACCACACCTTGGCCCCGCATGCGTAGAACGTTCAAATGCCAGACCTTCCAGCTATGATACGTCAAATGATCCGTGAAAGTCAGGGTCTTACTAACGACGACTGGGGAATCTTCCGTAGTCACACCCCCTTTACGGCTGACATACTCTATGCCGAACCTCCTCGGCAGCTCAGAATGCCCACTTTACCGGTTTATGAAGGGAATTCAGACCCAAACCAGCACATCCTGAAGTCTTAGTGGTTGATGAACGCTGCAAGAGTGGATGACGCGGTAAAGTGTCGTAGTTTTCCTATCTCTTTGGAGGGCATTGCCACCATATAGTTTACACGATTGCCGCCCCGATCCATTTCTTGTTTTGATCAAATGGCCATGAAGTTTGTAGAACAGTTTCGTATGCATGTCGCTAGGCCTAAGGATGTTAACACTTTATCTAGCGTCACTCAAGCTCCTGAGGAGACGCTTAGACGATGCTTGGGTAGGTTCCGTGCTGCATGTGCAGAGATAAGTAACCCCAATTACAATTCGATATTAATGGCACTGACTAAGGGAATTGACCGCGAACTCCGAGTTTGGAAATTGGTTAGTTGGGAAGCCTCCCGCGTCGTTGGACTGTTTCTACTCCAAAGCCACCCAATTCTTAAGGTGAGAGGACGCGAAACAGTCTAGGAAGCAGGACGATGTGGGGCCCAGTAGTGAAGGGATTCAAAGAAATGTGGCAGTTAAACAGTCGGGTGAAAGTTTTAGAAAAGTACAGCTGAATATACAGAACAAACAATCTCAGCCGAGAAGCAGTGATAATCGGTATAAGAAACGGGATCAGAACCATGGCCCGCGACGTAGGGCACCAATGTTTGACAATTACACCCCCCTGAATATGTTGCTGGAGAGCGTGTATCTACAAACCTGCAATGTCATTCAGTATAAGAAGCCTGCGTCAAAGCCATCATCGAAGAGGCGGATTCAGACGGGAAAGTTTTGTAGGTTCCATGAGAGTTATGGCCATAATACCAATAAGTGTAGACATTAGCAGGACCTCATTGAGAAATTGATCAGGGAGAGAAAGTTAGATCAATTCGTGCGGACGCTGCAATCTGGAGGTGCAGGCCCATCATACCAAAGTCGTGCTCAGAATCAGAAAAGATGGGAGGAACCCGTCGTACGGGCGGGAAGTTGGTTAGAAATACATTCAGTGGTGGTCCCCATCCGGCAGACCGAAGCTGAAGGGAAATGGAGTTATATGCCAGCTCTTCAGGCATGCGGACTTCGAGTGTTCCAGTAATTTTGATGAAGGAGATCCAGCCAAACAGCAAAGGTCAATGACCGATGTCATCGTGTTCAGAAGTCGGGATGATGACAGGGTCGAAGCCCCCATTATTGTCCCACTGGTCATATCTGCCCAGGTTGTTCCTGCTTGGATGAAGAGGATTCTGGTTGACAGTGCGAGTTCAGTGAATATTTTGTTCACGAGATCTTACGGTCTGATGAAAATGGAAGCCAAAGATTTAAAACCTTGCCAATCTAGAATCCACGGCTTCGATGGAAGTGCCAACATACCCACTGGAATAGTGGAGCTGCCAGTGGAGCTGTGAGTTGGGGAGTGCCGGAGAGTCCGGATGTTGCAATTTGTTATATTAGACATTCACTCCCCCTACAATGCTTTTTTGGGCCGACCGTCCCTTAATGAATTCAGGGCAGCAATTGCCCCATGGTGTTTAACTCTGAAATTCCCCACCGATCGTGGGATCGGAGTCATTCAAGGAGATCAGGCTGCTAGGAGAGCCTGTTATGTTGATGAGCTGCGCAAGGCGCAGCGAATAGAGAAGGTAAAGGGTGTAGAGGAATCTCTCTGCGTCCGTTTTGCCAAAAATTGACAATTAGTGCCTGGGCCCGAGCCCGAGCACCCAAACCAATTCCTGTGAGATCTTGATCCGAGAGACACATACTGTAGAGACGAACCCGTAGAAAATCAAGCCTCCTCGGTCGAACTAACGATCGATGTTCCGATCGATGATGATGATGAGTCAAGGATGTTAAAGGTTGGGTCTCAGTTAAGCCAACAGACACAACAGGAATTGGTTGAATTTCTCCGGGCAAATCTCGACGTATTCGCCTGGACGCACTCTGATATGTGTGAGATCTCATCGGACATCGCGAGCCACACTCTTGATGTTGACCAACGGTGTATTCCGGTCAAACAGAAAAGGCGCGGTATGGATCCAGAGAAATCTGTCGCCCTTAAAGAAGAAGTTGATAAGCTGAAAACAAACGGGTTCATTCGAGATGCTCTATACCCGGAGTGGGTATCCAATCCCGTACTTGTTCGAAAGCCGAATGGGAAATGGAGGACTTGTGTTTATTTTTCTGATTTAAATAAAGCTTGCCTGAAGGACAATTTCCCACTTCCCCGGATTGACCAACTTGTAGACTCAACGGCTGGACATGAATTGTTATCTTTTATGGATGCCTATTCTGGTTACAATCAAATACCCATGCATTTACCTGACCAAGAACACACCAGGTTCGTGATCGATCTGGGAATCTACTTCTACAGAGTCATGCCTTTTGGGATCAAGAATGCTGGAGCAACGTATGAACGCCTAGTCAACCGGATGTTCGCCAACCAGATCAGGAAGACCATGGAAGTATAGTAGATGACATGTTGTTGAAATTGCGATTCTCCACTGATCACGTCAGAGACCTAGAGTCAACGCTCAACATTCTCTGACAGTACAGGATGAAGCTTAACCCACTGAAGTGCCATTTTAGAGTCGCATCTAGAAAGTTCCTTGGGTTTATTGTCAACGCTCGAGGAATAGAAGCAAACCCCGAAAAGATCTGGGCAATCGGAAATTTACAAACTCCAAGAACAATAAAGCAGGTCTAAAGTCTCAGCGGGAAGGTAGCATCCCTGAGAAGGTTTATTTGAAAGTCCACCGACAAATGCATCCCCTTCTTCGATCTGATCCGAAAACGAAAGCGGAACTTTGAATGGACCACTGAATGTAAAGACGCATTCAAAGCACTAGTTCAACATCTCTCCACGCCACTGATTTTATCAAAGCCCATCAACCACGAGCAGTTATATCTTTACCTGGCGGTATCAAAGAACACAATAAGTGCTTCTTAGTTCAAGAGGAAGACCGAGTGTAGAAACCGGTTTACTATGTTAGCAAACGGTTAACCGGAGCTGAGAGAAACTATCTGAAGCTAGAGAAATTGGCCTATTGCCTAGTCATTGCCTCGAGTAAGCTCCGTCCATATTTCCAAGCCCATCCTGTTACAGTGTACAATAATCAGCCGTCATGACAGGTCCTTACACAGCCTGAGACGTCTGGCAGGTTTCTCAAGTGGAATATCGAACTGAGTCGGTTTGATATCACTTATACTCCAAGGAGAGCCATTCAAGGACAAGTCTTAGAAGATTTCATAGCTAAATTAACCATTCCAGAGGACTTGCACGAAACCAGTAAATCTCCCGAATGCATCTGGAACCTGCATACCAATGGTGCATCCAACGATCGGTGCTCGAGTACTGGAGTAGTACTTGAAACCCCGAGGGTCGATCCATATGCTATGCTTTGAAGTTTGAGTTCCATGCGACTAATAATGAAGCTGAATATGAAGCCTTGCTCGCTGGATTGAAGCTAGCCCGTGATCTAAGAATTGTTGTTGTGGAAGTTTACTGTGATTCACAATTAGTCGTGTGCCAAGTTCGAGGTGAATATCATGCCAAAGATCGAAGACCAGCTGCTTACCTAACTCGATTCCAGGAAGTGCTTGACCAATTTGATTATTATGCCATCTTCTACATACCCCGCGAGCGCAATCACCTTGGCAAAATTAGCGAGTACGGGAGAAGGGCAGCAGATGGGGCTCGTTCCTGTTGAAACTTTATCCTCAGCAAGCATTGATCAGATGGTGATCGACTCCGTATTTGAGGCTACTTCTGAAAGGGAATCATGGATGACTCCGTATCAAAATTACATCGAGCATGGAACATTGCCTGAGCATAGGAGTGAAAGAAGACAGATTCTTCGAAAAGCCTCGCGATTCACAATCCCGAATGGCGTCATGTATAGAAGAGGATATTTTGTTCCTCTCCTCCGATGTATCGCGCACGATGAGATTAAACGAGTGTTACACAACGTACACGAAGGGGAATGTGGCGATCACACCGGGGGGCAGGCTCTCACCAAGAAAGTACTCTGATATGGGTATTACTGGCCCACCGTGAAGCGCGATGCAGCGGACTATGCCAGGAAATGCGATAAATGCCAGAGACACGCTCAAATTCCTAGAGCCCCACCTACCGAGATAACCCAAATGGTCAGCCCGTGGCCGTTTGCAGTATGGGGTTCGGTATTATTAGAACTCTACCATTGGCCAGAGGCAGAGCGAAGTATGCCATCGTCGCACTTGACTATTTTAACAAGTGGGCTGAAGTTGAATCCCTTGCAACAATCATGACGAAAAAGTAATCAACTTCATAATCCGCAACATTATCTGCCGATTTGGTCTCCCGCATAGCATTGTCCTTGATAACGAAGCCCAGCTCGACAGTGTCGAATTCAAAAATTTCTGCCAACGATTCCATATCCACAAGAAATACTCTGCAGTTTCTCACCCACAAGCGAATGGCCAAGTCGATGCAGTTAACAAGGTTATCAAATCTATTCTGAAGAAATGACTGGAAAAGGCCGGGGGCAAGTGGGTTAATGAACTTCCTATGGCCTTATGGGCTTATCGAACGACTCATAAGTTTGCTACCAGACACACTATGTTCTCTCTATCTTACGGCTCAGAAGTCGTTATTCCAGTGGAGATGGAAGTACCTTCTCATCACGTGACTTATTATGACCCGAAGACTAATATCATATTACTTGCTGAATCTTTGGACTTACTAGATGAGAAGCGTGAAGAGGCTGATTTGAGGGCGGCCGCATATCGAAATCGAGTCGCCCGATTATACAATGCCAAGGTTCAACCACGGACCTTCGAACTTGGCGATCTAATTCTGAAAAGAATCTATCCAGTTCCTTCACATATGAAGCCAAATTGGGAAGGACCGTACGTGATCACCCAAAAACTCGGAGATGGCACGTTCAAGTTATCGACCGTTGACGGTCTTACTTTGCCAAGAGCTTAGAACTGTAAAAGCCTCCATCGCTACTACATATGACAGGCTTTATTTATTTGATTCCTTCTTTTATTTGCAATTTGTTTCTGCATTTCGAAATGTGAATTTGTAATAAGGCAACTGACTTTGCCATATTTTCTCATTTCAGCAATAAAATGCCATCTTTTCGAGCCAGAGCTGTGATTTATTGAATATAACGTATGACATCACGATGCACGGAGAGCAAAGTTCCATCGTGCGATGGAATTTATTCAAATAGGGAGTGACTGTGATACGACTGTTCAGTCACTAAATGAAACCCGAGCTTGGGGGCAAGTCATTACAATTAAATCAAAAAGGGTTGATACACTGCTCCAAACTTTCAGAATGCGAGTTGGAGCATAAAAATCCTAAGTATGGTTTCGGAGAGGGTAGATCCATCTGCCTAACGACTTCGACCGTATCCTAAACAAGTTAGAGGAGGATGGACCTGTCCATCTAACGACCTCGCTTGTTAACTCGGGGTGGATGTGATCCGACCATCCACGATCCCAATAAATCCAAGTTCCCAGAGTGTGAACGACCTCCTAAAAAGTCTAAACAGATATGACTGACCATCTGTCAACTAACTTCATATTCCCGGAGTGCGAATTGGAGTATAAACATCAACTCTAGGTTCCCGAAGTGCGAACCGGAGTATAAACACTAACTTCAAATTCTCGGAGTGCGAATTGGAGTATGAACATCAACTCTAGGTTCCCGGAGTGCGAACCGGAGTATAAACACTAACTCCAAATTCTCGGAGTTCGAATTGGAGTATAAACATCAACTCTAGATTCCCGGAGTGCGAACCGAAGTACAAACACTAGCTCCAAATTCCCGTAGTGCGAATTGGAGTATAAACATCAATTCTCGGTTCCCGGAGTGTGAACCGGAGCATAAACACTAACTCCATATCCCCGAAGTTCAAATTGGAGAATAAACATCAACTCTAGGTTCCCGGAGTGCGAACCGGATTATAAACGCTAACTCCAAGTTCCCAGAACGTGAATTGGAGTATAAATACTAAGTCAAAGTTCCCGGAGCGCGAACTGTGCTACAAACATCGATAGCTTTCGGATTCCTAGAATGCGAACCAGGTTATCGATTACAAATAACTCTGAACCCCCAGAGTGCGGTCAGAGTATAAATATAACTTGGGTGTGGACGAACACTCAAAAACTTAATCTAAGTCCCCAGAGTGTGGACATGTGCTTAAAATTTTTAATAGGTGCGATTGACCGCCGAAATACAAATACTAATCCCCGGAATATGGATGTGATTATAACAGGTGGACGAGAACGATTCAACCGCTCGCCCTTCACCTGTTTCTACATTATCTCGACAATGTTGAGCTCGAAAAGTAGAGACAAACTGCGATCACTAGCCGATCATTGCAACTGGTTCCCCAAACTGAGGGCAGAGCTTAAGTGTAAATCGCTGGCTGGAGCAATGCGATATCGAAAGTCCAACTTAATCTCCAGTCACGGCTAGTGTTCACGATTTTCAGACTTGATGTATGGAACAAATTCAACTCCAGAGCTGATACTTCACAATCATATCAAACTATGATTCGAACGTTACAACACTTAAGCATAAGAAATAGGAAGAACAATTGAAGCGAAGAAAAAATAAAGTTTCATTTCAACTAACTGAAAGTAAAGATTCATGTACAAGTTCTTTCAAAAAATGCCTTCTAACGGGGGCCGAATCCGCGTCTATACACAACCCATAAAAGCAAAAGTAAACTCCTCTCTACCCAAAAAATATGCCTAAGGAGCCTATTTATTCCTTCTTCTTCCTTGGCTTCTTCTTCGGTGTGGAACCACCGGCACCACTAATGATCCTTCGTTTCGAGCTTTTCCCTTTCGGCAGGAAGTCCCCAGACGGAGGCATAATATCAATTTCCTCCTCCGAGAGTCTAAGGGGATGCTCCCTGTAGGAGGAGTCGGAGGAATCGGATCTACGACTGGGGGCGGAATAGACGCACTAGTATCAACAAGCGTACCCCTGGTGATATCATTCTAAGTGGAGTCGGGCCAAATGCTGTCAGTCCACCCTTAGAACTTCCGCCATGAGCCGCTTCCACCATCACTGCGTTGATTTCAGCAGTATCTCTGCTTCACGAGCAGCATGGGCTTCACTGGGGGCGGCGGTGGTCTGTGTCGAAGCATTAGAGGCAGGCGGAAATCCACTAAGGACGAACGGTAAGTCCGCAAAGGGGTCGCTCTGTCGGCCCAGGAGCTCATTCATCTTCTACTCATCAAAAGAAAGTGAGCACCCCTGTGTTACTTCAATAGGCACGGCCGTGGTCGTAGTGGTCGCCACGGTGATAATGGCCTCATGCATTTGTTGTAATTCCTGTATCGCAGGAGGCGCTGCTGGTGTAGCTTTAGTCACTGGACAAGGAAAAAGAAAAAGTTGTTAATACACGCTTCAATGCATGTACTTCATTTCAGACACACACGAGATTTGTGCAGAGTACCTTCCTCAACTTGACTCGTGGCTGGCTGAAAAGCTTTCGAAGAGTGCTCCCTTATAGGAGATAAGTGCGGCTATTCCGGGTCGTAGGCTGGGATGAGCTGTGGCTCAATTGCAGGGACCTGCTTGGATCCAGATGAAGTAACCATCTCAAAACTTGTAGCATGATGTGCGACGCCGGAACCCTCGCCAACTTCTAGGTGTTGGATGCCCAGTCTCTCCCTTGCATGAGAAATCATAGAGTCATGAAGAACCTTCTTATCGTCTTCGCTCAATATGCGGTTCTCCAACTCAAATTCGTCGAGGGCACCACCCGACAGCACCACCTTCTCTTTTTCAACCAACAAATTCCAAGCGTTGTATAGATGTGTCGAGTAATCGTCAAGCCAAGCCAGATTCCTGTGTTTCAGCACATTGGCATTATAAGTGATGAGAAGCTCCTCTATGTCAGTCTCAAGCCTGGTTTCCGCCAGCCGAACCATTTCATCGACTTCAGCCTCAACCTTGCCGACTTTTTCCATAGCCACATCTCTCTACCTTTGAAGCATCACCGCTTGATCGCACGTTTCTTGTACGAAAACATTAGCAGCATCTCTCTCTTTCATGATTTTCGATATTTTGGCCTTAAGCTCATTCAGCTCTTTCAGGGTTGCATCCCGCTCAGCGGTCACGATGGTGTTCCTGTGGCCCATGTCCTCCACCGTGGCGTAATGCTTCTGTTTCACTCTATCCATCGCCGCATGGGCCTCATCGGCCTTCTTAAGAGCTTCAATCTTGGATTTACGAGAAGACTCGGCCTTATTATTGAGCGCTTGAATGATTCGGTCTTTCGGGCCGAGTTCTTTCTCCAACCTTTCAATCATGACTGCCCGGTCGAAGGCCACCTTCGATGCCTTTTTCGCAGTTTTCGACCACTCCTGATACTGGAAGAATATATCTGCAACATAATCGTGCACTTTCTATTCGCCCGACGTCGCAATCCTTTTCAAGCGCAGAGGAAAGACGAACCCATCAAAACAAATATCAGGAAAATCCTTTCTCAGCTAAGCGAGCCTAGTTGCTCCTTCCCCGGGGGCTCGACGAGGGCATGTGCAGTGGTTGAGGGGTCTGCAACTTCAGTTCTACGTTGAGATTCAGGCCTAGATGATTAGGAAGATGGTTTGTGCCGCGGAGCTTCCGAGGGTCGTGAAACGTGAACTGGCGGCGGTGCAGGAGCTCTGAGAGGTGGTGTACGAGATCGAGATCGAGACCGACGCCTATACCACTTATCTCTGTCAGACCGCTCCTGACTAGAGTACCCCTAATCATAGTCTTTGTCTCCTTCTCTCCAACGCAATTCGTAGTATGACAAAGATCGGTGTTTACTGCATAGACTACCGAGCATCGAGCCTTGACCGTACATGCAATCTACAAAGCAAAACGGGGACAAAAGTTAGTAATCTTTCATAGTGGGCATTTTACAGACAGAAATCGTGTAGTTCCGTGAAGTGTGAATATATGTGCAACCCCCCTACCACCCGGATGTTTCAACCACGCTAGTGGACAGAGACTCGCTTAAAACTAAGGCATGATGAAGTTCATCCAATCCGGCATCATGTTGCGTTGACACATCGTCCGAAATTGGGAGATCGGCGAGCCCTTCGTAAAGATTTTCTGTTCTTGGGGGAGACACCTCTGAAATTCTAACTCCGGAGGCGGGCCGAGACGTGACCATAGATTTCCATCTCCTCGATTTGGATTGCTTAAAAACAGCAGCCTTGCCTTTTCTTTTTTCATCAGATTCCTAGACCGCATCCGTAGTCCCAATCAAAGGTTCGTCATCAGTGTGGGTTTTTTCGGAATCGATTTCCTCGATTATGACAACCCTAGGTTTCTTACGCTTAACTCGTTCCCTCGAGATAGTACTTAGTGCACCTTCGAGCCTTATACTTTGCCTTCGCTCAATCAGTCCAAGAATCCTAAGGTTCCTATCCGTCAAGACCAAATCGATGTTTCTCTCTTCACTTGGGACCTCTTGGAGAATCCGGACTATCTCCTTGCAATATCCGCCTTGAAGTCGCTGAATTATCGCTGTAAGGAAAAAGAGATATGAGTTTGGTTTCATCTATAACTGTCTTATCAATTACTCAAGAAGATGGCAATACTCACGTCTAAATAGTCATCGACTGGCGAATCCTGAGGGGGATCTTACATAGAACCACTCCGTTAAGATGTAGCTCAGCCTAGTCGAAGACCCCGTAACTATTTGACAATTTCTCACTGCCTCCAGGAACGTAAAGGATGGGCTATCCGTCCGACTTTTGAAGTTGAATAAGTATCAGATCTATGTCGGGAGCGACGGTCGATAAAGGTACTCCATGAATACAATGAACAAGCTGTTCAGCAAAGCGTATCTGCGACGACTCGCCCTTATACTACCAGAAAGACGTATCATCATTAAGAAAGAAAGGGATAGAAAATAGAAAAGAAAGAGAAAGAAAGAACAACAACATCAGAATCTCACAGCGGAATGGAACAAAATATAATACATCACATAAATATTTCATAGTTTTACACATATCAGAGTTATACAATATCAATATATATGACAACCATACATACATCTATCACTATATACATCAGAGGTACAGTACATATCAACTAACACAGCGGAACTACATAAATAGCTATATACGTCTGGAATCTCCTGCTCCAAGCTCCTCCAGAAATCAAGTCCGAAACCTATCACTTGGCTACTCATAAAAATTTGAGTACCCAAGAGTTTATGAAAAACAAAATATAAACTCCGGGTCAGACATGGGTCCGGTATGAGTAAACGGTTTAAAGTTGTTTAACTTTGAAAACATTTGAAAACAAAGGTATCATGTAAGACTCCCCACAAATAAATACGGGTAAGTTTTTACCTTACGCTAACCAAAACATTTCATAGGAAAACCAGTGATATTATAATAGTGTCTAGGGTTTTCAAGTAAATAGAAAATAGCCGAAATTGTTACATCTACTAAATTCCAGCTACTAGCCACAAAAGTGGGTAATATAAACCAAAACCGTAGGGTCTCGTAGGGAAAATGGATTTCCAACAATGGCAGGGCTACTGGGTACCGCCCGTCACAGTACGGGGCCTAGATCACCGTACCGAGGATCAATCGCGACCCCCTACAACACAAGGCCGGAACCATTCCTCACTGAACAGTCCCGAACAAGATAAACCCCGCGGTTGTAGCTAGCAACCGCCCACACAGCCGAAATAAAAAGGGACATCTACACAGGGGAAATATCTTGTCCTGCTTGGGAATGACCCACCTAACCTTGCTGCATCTCCCCTGTTTTAGCCATTCCCGGTTGATGAAGCTTGAGGCTACGATTACCTTTACAGACATGTTTCTTAGAATGCTCATCGTCCGCCTGACGATGTGCTGAAAGCATTCAATCCATACAAGTTCGTTCCTGGTTCGAACGAAACCGAAGGCATTATCTCGTTACACTCGTTTTGGAATCACCCTCAGAGTTAACGACGATAACCCTTGCATTCTGTAAACTCCATCTCGATCTTCATTTTAGAATTCACGACCTAACGTTTAAATTGGATCGGTGTGGTTTTCAGAGAATCAAATTTGATTCTTCCGATCCCGGTCTCATCGAAAACCAAACGCCATTTTAAGGGCCAAGTTGTCTAATTAACTTAATAATTTAAATTCAACAATTGAATTAACATAACATTTATCACAGATAAAACATATGCAAACATCATAGATATAACATGACATATCACAGAGCATCAAAGAATATCATCACATAAATATCGCAATCAGATATTCAATATAACATTTCCGCAAGCAGTCATTCTTAAGTCTTATTTGTAATTAATTCAATTTAGATTTAATTACTTGAGAGTTAATCACTTAACTCTGTTTAATTATTTATTAATTAAAAATTTATTTCTTATTTTATTTCAAAACATCTAATTAATGATTTCTTAATCAGCTACTAAATCTTAATTACACACTATTAATTAATTACTTCCTTACTCAAGTGATTTAACTTCAATTAACCATTTATTAATAACCTTAATTATTAATAAATGAAACTTAATTACCTATTTGTTTACTGCTAATTATATAATTTATCATTTATTAATAAGTAGTTAAATTACTTAATTAATTGACTATTAACCATTCTTGAATTAACTTAAGTAGTTAATTGTAATTTAATTTATTACTTAAACATCGATTTATCCATTACTAATTACAATTAAAAGGTAATTATTTTAAATTTTTTTCTAAGATAATTAATTAATTATCATTAAATTTAATTATCACTTAAAACCCTTCTTTAAATTTTGAAATCCAGTAAATTTTTAACTTTCAACTAAAAATGTTAATTAAATTTATACTTATTTTAAATTAATTCTTAATTAAAATAATTCAAGTGTTTAAGATCATAGTTAAGCTTTTGATTTAAAACTTGGACAAACTCTTAGTTTAGGCTTTAAACATTTCCTAAGCTTAAAATGTATAGACAAATTTCTAAATAATAAGGAAGTAAATAGGTAAACCCAAGACCTCCCCTGCATTTTACACGAGAATTACTTCGAGTTCCCCACGCAACTTCCCGAGTCTTCCCTGAACATCTTCTTCTCCTTCAATATTTTTTTTATAGTTAAAGTTTTAACTGAGCATACACAAAGCATCAGGAAATCTCCTACGTCGAACGCGCCAAAAACAAACAAAAACCCGAGGCTTTCTTCCCACTCGCTCGAGTAAAACCCGCGACCATGCTTCCCTGCAATCGCTGATACGCCACCACTGCCGTACACGTATACGGCGGTGCACACGACTCCGACGAACTTCCAATGCATCAAGCAAGTCACATTCAACACAAACACTTGAAAATTAAAATCAAATCACCTTTAAAAATTCGATTACAAAATTTAGCAGTTCGACCAAAACAACCGCACGACCTTCCTGAAACAAACCGCCTCGCCACCAAAGTACGGTCCACCGGAGGTGACGAAAACTCGTCCACGCCTAGACAACACGACCATCCTCCCTCTCCCACACTCTCGCACAGCTCGATCACGTTATGGTGGCGAGATCGATGATTTACAGAGAAGAACAAAACACCCAAATAAAACCCTAATAAAGTCTCGTGCTCAAAGTTCAATCAATAGAAAAATTAATTTATATTTTCCCGGAGTTGATCGATGTATAAACTTGCCTCAATCCAAGTTTCATTAATTAAAAATAAATCAATCTCTTGAATTAAGCAAAAATGCAAATTTTCTTTAAACCCAAACCGCTTCTTGAATGTAAAATTTTAAATTTTGATCTTTGTTTTAAAAATCCACCCTTGGAATGTTTATTCAAGATTTGAATCCAAACTAACAAATTTAATTATTCGAATTTCCACCTTGATCTTCCCTTTTACTGTAAAATTTAATATGCAGTGTTTTAACTACACTGTACACCTTCAAACATTTCTTCCAGGCCATGATTCTAGTTTAAACCAGTTTAATTAACTTAAATTATCAAGTTTAAATATAAATATGAGGAGTAATTAAACTATTCTCTACTTTACTTTATACAGTAGCTTAAAATGTTGAAGAATACATATAACAGAGCTTCCAACATTTCAGAATATACAGCAACATAAAATTTCATAATTAATTATCAAAATTAAACTTCAATATGTATGTTTACTCACCCAAAATTACCTTGAACAGAAAGATGCATTCGAATTTTTGAACAACTGAAGCTTTAAAACTGCATGTATATATTTTTCTTTGTTTTGTATTGAATTTACATTTTGAGTTTTGCTTGCTTTATTATTTGTTTCAGGTTTGCTCTTAGGTTTTAGTTAAGTTTTTATAAACGAACTGATGGATATATATATATATAGAAGTAACTAAATAATTATAGGTGGTATCTAGGAAGTTTCTATTTGTATTGTCATCATTTTTTTTATTAGCTAAGTACAATATTCTGCAGAAGGAAATCACAGAATTTCGGCTGTTAAATCTTAAATGCATGTTTTCATATTTGTTTACATCTAATTAATGCTTATACTTCATTTATGCTAACATATAATCAATGTTTCAGATTTTTGTTTATTTTGTACAAGACACAGACTTGTTTTATTTAATTTGAAGTGAAAAACTTTTGTTTCTTATGCCTATAAACTTACAGCAGCATAAATGATAAATCTTTTTGTACTGGACATTTGAACATTTTGTGTAATTTATCATCTTGTACTTATGTACATTTTATCATACCAGTTTGTACAGCCTGGTTTTGGAACTTGCTGAGCATATTCGTATGTTCTTTGTACATTTCTTATTTAGCTTATTATTATTATTTTTAAAGTGTAGCCTGGCTGTGTTTTGGGAGAACATACATATATAGTTTATTTTTTTGTTTACTTTATACCTAGCATTTTGTACACACATTATGTGAATAAATTTGTCTTCTTTTGCAAACATGATTTACACAGCAAACATGTTATTTTAATTTTTAAAGCAGCTTGATAAATATTTGTTAAAGGTTTTATGTTGTACAATGAATTTTACAGGTTAATATTTTGACATTATTGATTGTAATCTATTTGTACTTTAGATTTTTTTTCCAAGCGTTTGTATCTTAATATTGCATTTGCAAATTTTATATTCCTAGTTATGACTTATATTTGTATATTTATATTCTTAGTTACATTTTATATTTTATAATTATGGTTTATACTTATGTTTAAAATTATGATTTATACTTGTTTTGTATGTTTATATTGTTTTATGCTTAAGTTTTAAATTTCCATGTTTAATATTCATATGATAGGTTATTTTTAAACATTATTATTTAAAACTTATAATTAGATATTCATACGTATATTATCAAATAATAAAAATATAGAGTCTTTGATTTGATTTTATTGAATAAGACAGATTTTTGTTTTAAATGGTTTTGACGCATTCTATTTTAAATTTTCAAATCAATACTTTCTTTTACAAACACATATAACTGTTAAATATTAAAGATCTCATCAGTTTAAAAATTGAAAAGCTTTAATTTAATTTAAATTAGATTAAATATTTATTAAAATATGCTGACAAAAATTCTGGGTCGTTACATTCCTCCTCCCTTAAAAGAATTTCGTCCCTGAAATTTAAAACAACGATTAATTCAAAAGCTTTTACATTAACAATCCAAACATACATATCATTCATACAATGACACAATCAAACAGTCTATCCTAACAAACATCACTAGCTATCCGAACATAAATTCGGATAGTTTTCCTAAAATTATCGAGAGTTTGTCTCTCGATGATCAACAATCCAAACTGGATTCCTGACAACAGTCAAATTCGACTTAACTTCTAAATTTCTGAATTACTGGTTTAACAACTAATGAATCATGAACAAATTTCTAAGATGGGATATACAGAATACACAATAAATTCCAGATATCCACTCTGGCAATTCAATTCTGAAATCTACAGTATCAATTCTTTCCAAATTTTATTGATTTCTTTAAAGAATTTCAATATCTGTTCAATCAAGCCCGTACGATATACATATATCATTCGTACGCAATATCAAATCCGATCGTTCGCTCGATCACACAATTTCACTTCCGAACTAGTATCGTCCATCCGACTTCCTAGTACGGACTCAGAACTGGTTTCTTGATCAGAAACTGTCATTCTCCTTGCATAGCCATAACTATGATAGAGAATTTCCAGAATCAATCAAAATCCATATCCATGGTTCGTCGTCGAAAATCAAGTGAAAAATCCTAACTCGGATCGATATAACTATCTCGAAATTTTGTGTTCGAATCTGGATCAAATTGTTATGCGAATAAAATAATATACGTTCATCCTACGTATTTATATCCATTGATTATCAACCATATCAATTTCTTTTATTCACGTTATTATGATTTCTATCCACTTGGAATAATTTTCTCAATATCAAATTTACTTAAGAATTTCACCACTCATTTCTTAAGTTTAATATAAACATTAAATATACTCTTATATTATTATTCTACCATTTAAGCCTTTATATCTTCATATTGCCTTTATATCTTCATATTTTAAATCTGAATTTCCAATTCCTGTAAATTCAATTTATCTTTAACTCTGAATATTGAATTTTATTGACTATCTTCCATTTACAACTGATTCCTATTATTATTTTAAATTAATTTCATCTACTAATTTACTTTCGATTTTCAATTTGAAATTGTTTTGTTGCTAAAGTTTTAATTTCTTTTTATAGTTTTCAGATTTTGAAAAGTTTTGACAGAGTCTCCATTTGTTTAGCATTACATATTTTCATAAGCACATATGTAAGGTTTCAATCCTTATCACAATTAATTCCAATCAATTCTCAAATCATTCTCTTCAGTCTAAGTGGTTTATAACTTACTTGCTTATATATATAATCTATTTAAGCAAAACAAACTCATATTCAAAATCATCCTATTCTGCTTCTAATAATTCATTAAATTTATCTAATTTCATTTACTTCAAACAACCCATTTTCTTATGCAATTCAACAATACAATTGTGAATAAATAATTACTTATGCTCTATGACAAATCTCAAATTGATTCCAACTCAATTTACACTTATTCCATCCCAATCAATTTATTCACAATTCTTTCATTGCATTTTCTTTCATTTCAAAAAGTTTGATTCCAAACCATTTTATTAAACTAGACAACCAGTATTTTAAATAATCATCTCACAATTAACTTAAGTCATTTATTTTCTCCAAACTATTCCACCTAACAACTTAGGTTTATTCTATTCCACCAATTCCCATTTAAATCTTTGATTTGATTTTCTTTTAATCAAATCCCAACTATTTACTGATTAGTTTATTCTTTTATCCATTCTTAAATTTACATGAACAATTTATTATTGAGTTTATTCATAATAAGGTTATTCAATTTACACTTGAATTAGATATGTTTACAACTTACTCCAATTCTGTTTTAATTCAATTCAATATTTACTTATTTACATAAGAATTTTATTTTATTCAATATATTTATAACTCGATTGAATTCATTTAAATTCAGTCTAGCTACTTACCATACTTTTAAATTTATTTCTCAAAAGCCGAGCCCAAAACTTATTTGTTTACTTAAAAGCTTATATTGCTCATTTGAGTCATTTCATCTCATAACCACAATTTCAGATTATTTATAACACTTACTATCTTAAGGTATAAATTTTCATTTCACCATTTCAATCATTTTACCTTCAAATTTTATATCCAATTAAGTTCATTTTGAACTTCAATTCTATTTAACTCATCTCAGGTTAAACTCCAATGTGTTTTCTTATTTTCATTTACTTAAGTTAAATTTTAATTCCTGCATTAAAATTCCCAATTTCATCTTATTAATATCAACTTTACTTTATAAGTTCAACAGTTAATTCATTTAAACTTTTCACGTTATCTAAATAGAATTTCTTAGAATTCAATTGCTCGGTTTTCATTTCCAAAACCATTTGGAAATGATAACTACATATACCCACCTGGTATATCAAATTAAATTTCCAATAAAATTTTCAAATTCCAAACACTTGTTTTCACCAAAACAATTTTCCCTTTGAATTTCTAAAACAACTTGTATACCGAACAACCCCAAACAATATCATGACCAACTATTCTGGTAGCAATCCATCACTTTAGAAACTCGAAAATGAATACTGATGATGTGGCCATCATCATCAGGATTATTTTCCAGCGACTAAAGTGAGTTCAGTGCTTCCTTACTTCCATAAATTCTCCCAAAACAATTCCCATTCAACAATATTTTCCAAAACAATACTCCATTATTGCCTTCAAATCTTTGGAAAAACATTTCAAACTTTCCCAAGATTTCAAATTCTCAAATCCTTTTGTTTAAATTTATTTAAACACCTTCAAATTTCCGGGACTTAAATTCTGCTTTAATTAAATTTTAGTTGTTACCCTTTTATTTAAAATCATACTTAGACAATTTTATTTGGTTATAAACCACTCAAATTTTAAATTTTTATTCAATTATAGTATTAACAACCCATCATCCAAATATATAATAATTTCAGAAAAATATTTCTTTTATATCAAAATATTATTTTGGGTAAAATTATTTCGTTTACCCTACTTTTAAAAACAATACTGTGTCGGTCAATCTTGTTTAAGAGTTTAGGAATCCCTATCGATGAAATGGTGTCCCACACATTGACCAGAATTCATAAACACTCAACAGATAAATCAACATAATATAAAAACAATTTTATATTCACTAACAAATACGCGCTCATATCTATTAATACACTCAAACTCATTCTAGGGTTCTACAAACTCTATTCTATGAGTAATTCCTACCAGAGCCAAGGTTATCACCAACCTATGCTCTGATACCAACTGTGACGACCCACCCTTTTACTACCAGAAAGACGTATCATCATTAAGAAAGAAAGGGATAGAAAATAGAAAAGAAAGAGAGAGAAAAGAACAACAACATCAGAATCTCACAGCGGAATGGAACAAAATATAATATATCACATGAATATTTCATAGTTTTACATATATCAGAGTTATACAATATCAATACATATGACAACCATACATACATCTATCACTATATACATCAGAGGTACAGTACATATCAACTAACACAGCGGAACTACATAAATAGCTATATACGTCTGGAATCTCCTGCTCCAAGCTCCTCCAGAAATCAAGTCCGAGACCTATCACTTGGCTACTCATAAAAATTTGAGTACCCAAGAGTTTATGAAAAACAAAATATAAACTCCGGGTCAGACATGGGTCTGGTATGAGTAAACGGTTTAAAGTTGTTTAACTTTGAAAACATTTGAAAACAAAGGTATCACGTAAGACTCCCCACAAATAAAAATGGGTAAGTTTTTACCTTACGCTAACCAAAACATTTCATAAGAAATCCAGTTATATTATAATAGTGTCTAGGGTTTTCAAGTAAATAGAAAATAGCCGAAATTGTTACATCTATTAAATTCCAGCTACTAGCCACAAAAGTGGGTAATACAAATCAAAACAGTAGGGTCTCGTAGGGAAAATGGATTTCCAACAATGGCAGGGCTACTGGGGTACCGCCCATCACAGTACGGGGCCTAGATCACCGTACAGAGGATCAATACCGACCCCCTACAACACAAAGCCGGAACCATTCCTTACTGAATAGTCCCAAACAAGATAAACCCCGCGGTTGTAGCTAGCAACCGCCCACACAGCCGAAATAAAAAGGGACATCTAGACAGGGGAAATATCTTGTCCTACTTGGGCATGACCCACCTAACCTTGCTGCATCTCCCCTGTTTTAGCCATTCCCGGTTGATGAAGCTTGAGGCTACGATTACCTTTACAGACATGTTTCTTAGAATGCTCATCGTCCGCCTGACGATGTGCTGAAAGCATTCAATCCATACAAGTTCGTTCCGGGTTCGAACGAAACCGAAGGCATTATCTCGTTACACTCGTTTTGGAATCACCCTCAGAGTTAACGACGATAACCCTTGCATTCTGTAAACTCCATCTCGATCTTCATTTTAGAATTCACGACCTAACGTTTAAATTGGATCAATGTGGTTTTCAGAGAACCAAATTTGATTCTTCCGATCCCGGTCTCATCGAAAACCAAACGTCATCTTAAGGGCCAAGTTGTCTAATTAAATTAATAGTTTAAATTCAACAATTGAATTAACATAGCATATATCACAGATAAAACATATGCAAACATCATAGATATAACATGACATATCACAGAGCATCATAGAATATCATCACATAAATATCACAATCAGATATTCAATATAACATTTCCGCAAGCAGTCATTCTTAAGTCTTATTTGTAATTAATTCAATTTAGATTTAATTACTTGAGAGTTAATCACTTAACTCTGTTTAATTATTCATTAATTAACAATTTATTTCTTATTTCATTTCAAAACATCTAATTAATGATTTCTTAATCAGCTACTAAATCTTAATTACACACTATTAATTAATTACTTCCTTACTCAAGTGATTTAACTTCAATTAACCATTTATTAATAACCTTAATTATTAATAAATGAAACTTAATTACCTATTTATTTACTGCTAATTATATAATTTATCATTTATTAATAAGTAGTTAAATTACTTAATTAATTGACTATTAACCATTCTTGAATTAACTTAAGTAGGTAACTGCAATTTCATTTATTACTTAAACATCGATTTATCCATTATTAATTACAATTAAAAGGTAATTATTTTAAATTGTTTTCTAAGATAATTAATTAATTATCATTAAATTTAATTATCACTTAAAACCCTTCTTTAAATTTTGAAATCCAATTAATTTTTAACTTTCAACTAAAAATGTAGATTAAATTTATACGTATTTTAAATTAATTCAAGTGTTTAAGATCATAGTTAAGCTTTTCATTTAAAACTTGAACAAACTCTTAGTTTAGCCTTTAAATATTTCCTAAGCTTAAAATGTATAGACAAATTTGTAAAAAAAAACAATTCTACTCAATCTCTACATCACTGCAAACTGCAGTTTGACCAACTCAAGTCGTCCCAGGTAAACCCGAGACCTCCCCTATATTTTACTCGAGAATTACTTCGAGTTCCCCACGCAACTTCCCGAGTCTTCCCTGAACATCTTCTTCTCCTTCAATATTTTTTTTATAGTTAAAGTTTTAACTGAGCATACACAAAGCATCAGGAAATCTCCTACGTCGAACGCGCCAAAAACAAACAAAAACCCGAGGCTTTCTTCCCACTCGCTCGAGTAAAACCCACGACCATGCTTCCCTGCAATCACTGATACGCCACCACTGCCGTACACGTATACGGCGGTGCACACGACTCTGACGAAATTCCAATGCATCAAGCAAGTCACATTCAACACAAACACTTGAAAATTAAAATCAAATCACCTTTAAAAATTCGATTACAAAATTTAGCAGTTCGACCAAAACAAACGCACGACCTTCCTGAAACAAACCGCCTCGCCACCAAAGTACGGTCCACTGGAGGTGACGAAAACTCGTCCACGCCTAGACAACACGACCATCCTCCCTCTCCCACACTCTCGCACATCTCGATCACGTTATGGTGGCGAGATCGATGATTTACAGAGAAGAACAAAACACCCAAATAAAACCCTAATAAAGTCTCGTGCTCAAAGTTCAATCAATAGAAAAATTAATTTATATTTTTCCCGCGTTGATAGATGAATAAACTTGCCTCAATCCAAGTTTCACTAATTAAAAATAAATCAATCTCTTGAATTAAGCAAAAATGCAAATTTTCTTTAAACCCAAACTGCTTCTTGAATATAAAATTTTATATTTTGGCCTTTGTTTTAAAAATCCCACCTTGGAATGTTTATTCAAGATTTGAATCCAAACTAGCAAATTTAATTATTCGAATTTCCACCTTGATCTTCCCTTTTACTGTAAAATTTAATATACAGTGCTTTAACTACACTGTACACCTTCAAACATTTCTTCCAGGCCATGATTCTAGTTTAAACCGGTTTAATGAACTTAAATTATCAAGTTTAAATATTAATATGAAGATGTAATTAAACTATTCTCTGCTTTACTTTATACAGTAGCATGAAATGTTGAAGAACACATATAACAGAGCTTCCAACATTTCAGAATATACAGCAACATAAAATTTCATAATTAATTATCAAACTTAAACTTCAATATGTATGTTTACTCACCGAAAATTCCCTTGAACAGAAAGATGCATTCGAATTTTTGAACACCTGAAGCTTTAAAACTGCCTGCATATATTTTTCTTTGTTTTGTATTGAATTTACATTTTGTGTTTTGCTTGCTTTATTATTTGTTTCAGGTTTGCTCTTAGGTTTTTGTTAAGTTTTTATAAACGAACTGATGGATATATATATATATATATATATATAGAAGTAACTGAATAATTATAGGTGGTATCTAGGCAGTTTCTATTTGTATTGTCATCATTTTTTTTATTGGCTAAGTATAATATTCTGCAGAAGGAAATCACAGAATTTCGGCTGCAGTACTTGTTAAACAAGAAGTTGTGCAAATCTTAAATGCATGTTTTCATATTTGTTTTCATCTAATTAATGCCTATGCTTCATTTATGCTAACATGTAATCAATGTTTCGGATTTTTGTTTATTTTGTACAAGACACAGACCTGTTTTATTTAATTTGAAGTGAAAAACTTTTGTTTCTTATGCCTATAAACTTACAGCAGCATAAATGATAAATCTTTTTGTACTGGACATTTGAACATTTTGTGTAATTTATCATCTTGTACTTATGTACATTTTATCATACCAGTTTGTACAACCTGGTTTTGGAACTTGCTGAGCATATTCGTATGTTCTTTGTATATTTCTTATTTAGCTTTTTTTTTTAAAGTGTAGTCTGGCTGTGTTTTGGGAGAACATACATATATAGTTTATTTTTTTGTTTACTTTATACTTAGCATTTTGTACACACATTATGTGAATAAATTTGTCTTCTTTTGCAAACATGATTTACACAGCAAACATGTTATTTTAATTTTTACAACAGCTTGATAAATCTTTGTTAAAGGTTTTATGTTGTACAATGAATTTTACAGGTTAATATTTTGACTTTATTGATTGTAATCTATTTGTACTTTAGATTTTTTTTCCAAGCGTTTGTATCTTAATATTGCATTTGCAAATTTTATATTCCTAGTTATAACTTATATTTGTATATTTATATTCTTAGTTACATTTTATATTTTATAATTATGGTTTATACTTATGTTTAAAATTATGATTTATACTTGTTTTGTATGTTTATGTTTATAATCATTTATATTGTTTTATACTTAAGTTTTAAATTTCCATGTTTAATATTCATATGATAGGTTATTTTTAAACATTATTATTTAAAACTTATAATTAGATATTCATATGTATATTATCAAATAATAAAAATATAGAGTCTTTGATTTGATTTTATTGAATAAGACAGATTTTTGTTTTAAATGGTTTTGACGCATTCTATTTTGAATTTTCAAATCAATACTTTCTTTTGCAAACACATATAACTGTTGAATATTAAAGATCTCATAAGTTTAAAAATTGAAAAGCTTTTATTTAATTTAAATTAGATTAAATATTTATTAAAATATGCTGTCAAAAATTCTGGGTTGTTACAGTATCTGTTAGGGTGTAGATGAGATGGAGCGATCCCAGAAAAGATAGCACCTCTCTTATATACTGATTGAACGGGGGGAGCGTCCCAGCTGCGCATGCATGGTGATTAAATGCGGTATACCCCTCTGGTGGATTGTGCAGTCTGTCGTTTAGTCCAGGCAGTAGTACGTCATCTGTCGACAGACCATGTCTTAGGCATATTCTCCCTAGCATATCTTCAGAGATGTGGGACGAAACAGAATCTGGTGGACTATTGATGAAAGATGCATCAAGTGCCTCGTCCGGGGCTGGACCAATGATTTCGGCCTCAATGTTTGGAAATTCGATTGCTGAAGGAGTTAAACTCTGAATTTCTTGTGGCTGCAAGCTTGAAGTTTCCATTGCTAACTAACCCATGGAAACCCATCATTAGGTGCTAATGAGCCCGAGCGTCCCCTAGTGTGAAGAGTGTGAATGTGTTGTGCAGTGCGGTGCTGTGCGTTACTTGAAAAGATTCAACAGAGTTAAAGGAAGCATGCAAACGGCGAAGACTTCAAAATCCAGTCAAGATGACCGTCATCAATGACTGTCACAACCAAACCATCTGGATGTTGGCAATCGATCCAAATTAAAATTTCTTATTATGTTGTTAAGATATAGTTCCATCAACGAGCTTCGAAAGGTAGTCGAATGTGCAGTTCTATGGTCAAGTCCAATTATGCAAGACAGAAGCTCGTTGGAGTCGAATGTTCAAATATGCAAAAGTTCTCTAAATCTATCAAACTCCGGCTTGGGATCGATCGCCACAGCTCAAATTAGCAACAAGTTAGAGGCCTCTTTTTCGTATCGATTGCGTTCGAAACGATACGCTTCGTATCGATCGAATTCGAACCGATACGCTTCGCATCGATCAAATTCGTATCAATGTGTTTCATATCGCCCCGGTTCGAATCAGTGCGTCTCGTGTCGTTCAAGTTCGAATCAATACACTTCGTATCGATTAAGTTGTGCCAACTTCGTATCGATCACAACTTGGGAACTTCGCATCGATCATATTCACAACAATCAAAAATGACGGAGTTCGTATCGATCGCTTGCTCAGAACTTCGTATCCATCATGCTTCTTACGGATTCATATTAAATGCTTCAAATCGATTCGAAGTGCATCCACCCAGGATCTGTAAGGACCCCATCACTCCTCAATCAACACTATATCGATGCGAACCTCACATCCGGTCATCGATACGAAGTCATGCCATGATCTTTCTTTTCATCGGTACGAAATGGAGGTCAAGCAACCATCAATCGATTGCTCCATATCCTTAACCCCTTCTTCTCCAACCTACACGAGCGTCGCCATGGCCACTCTCGACCAAACTTTGGCGCAGATCTGGCCTTAGCATTTACCAAAATTGATAATCGGCAAATATGGTATGGATCCGAGATTCAAACTATGTCACATGAATTTGGTCATAGCTGATTGATTACCTAGATTAAAGTTGGAACTCGAAGGATTGAAGGACTGAATTTGATCGATCCGAAGGTAATATACAATTCCTCTTTTCTCAAGTTCGTGGATCGATGCGAAAGTAGAAAGTAGAGGAGGCAATAGTAAAAAGTGAAAAGTGCAAAATGGCCGAAGTCCAAAGTATTTATATGGATCCTAGGGAAAAAGAGGGGCGATTCACCTCCCAGTCAACATGACCGGTCACTGCAGGTCAACACTCCGATCGAGTCGAACGGCGAGTTCGATCCATCAGCCCAAGCTCCTATCGATTCGGAATGGTCAGTAAATCTGTCTATACAAAGTACACGATGAAGATAGCTCTGGAGACAATTGAGTTCCATCGATTTGAGATCTTTATTCACATCGATGAGTTCACAGTCACGGTCCATCGTTGCGAACTGTTCTGTTCGAATCCATTGGTTCCATCGATACGAACGTCCATATCACATCCAAATGCAAAGTCCATCAATGCAAAAGCAACCTTTCAAACTTCTATATCGATTCAGGAGAGGATCCATACGAAGGAGGATCCAAAAACAATCATTAAGCATTATCACAACTTGAGTTTCACATCGGTTCAGGAGAGAATCGATACAGAATTCGATACGAGAAAACTGACGACGACTCATGAACGCGTAACGTTAACGAGAGTCGGGTTAACATATATACATGTATGACAAGTTAATATTCAATTTTCAATATTCACAGGAATTGGATATCCATCTAATAACGATTGCGGCGACAAACAGCTAATAGCTATCATGCAACAATCTGTTACAGCAACGCAAGATTACAACCTTCAACAAAAAAGCAATAACTGTTCAGAGTGAAGACTGCAACTTTTCAAAGCACGTAATGTTTCCACAAGACGTACTTTGGGAGGCAAATGTTATCCTGCCTTTTGGCAGGGCCGAGATATCAAGGAACTGATTGAAAACCAAGGATCACTCGTCACGAGTATCAAGTATGCACAGGTTCGCTATGGATGTCGACGAGTTTTGTTCAAGTCTGGATCAGGCTACAATCAGCAAGACACGACAAGTGAAGCCATGAAAGCCAGGTTCCAAATTTCAGGTCCATCTGAGTTCGTATGCTCAAGTTATGATTGATGCAAGTTGAAGAGGACAACCCCTTTTTCGTATCCATGGTTGAGCCTCTATTCGAATCCACCGTATTCGTATCGATCAAGGCTACAATATCCTTGGTTTCGTATCCATCAGTGCACTCTGGTTCGTATCCATGTGGTTCGTATCCATCAACTTCGCACCGATCGGTGTCGTATCCATCAGACAATCTCGCTTCGCATCAATCGTCCATCACCCACTTCGTATCCATCAGCTGAAGACGTGTTCGAATCCCTCGGTTATACCTAGTTCGTAACCATAAGATGGCCATACTCCGTACCCATTGATTAATCATTGCTTGTATCCATCGAACCAAGCCACATTGTCTTCTATTCGAATCCATCATAATGCCGCTTGTTCGTATCCATCAAGTTGTGGTAACCTTGATCGATACGAACAAGGACCGAGTCAATGGATGCGAACAGGGCTACCTGAATCGGTTCGAACTAAAGTAACTTCATCGATGCAATACATACAACGGTCATCGATGCAAACGAGGCGAGATTCATGGATGCGACACGGTCAACTCCGAGCAAAGAGTGGATCGAGGCGAGGAATGCGCCCTACGTCATCGCGTCATCACGTCCCCGATCGATTCGAAGCTAATCGACTCGAAGCCATGGATTCGAACCAGACAACCATCCTTGTATCGATCATAACTCAAGATCCACCGATCCAAATGTTATGAAATTTTCACAGGAGATTACATACAAGCCAAAGATTGCTCCCACCAAGTTTCAGCCCCATTGGACACGATCTTGATCGATACGAATTGATTTCGTATCGATCACAGATCGAGTCGGAAATCTCCGGGATCGATCGCATGGGGCCCACTCACGTGTCCGAAATTTGAGCGAAATATCAGCCTCCTACACCTATAAATAGGCCCCAGAGCCTACAGAAAAGGGATCTTTTGATTCTCAAGCGCCCAGACTCTGCCGGATCGAGTTTTGCATTTTAATCTTGCTGTTGGATTCGAATTCCAAGTTGTAATCTACTGTTGTTTGCTGTAATCACGTGTAATCGTTGAAAGAGAATCAATAAAGTCATAAAAATTCATAGTGGACGTAGGCAACACGCCGAACCACTCTAAATTGTTTGTCTGTGCATTTATCTTTCTGTTTGTTGGAGTTTTTGTTAGATAATCTTCGTTTTAAATTTATATTCTTCATTGTCATCTCTTCAAAACTTTCGAAGAGTGTTGTGTCCGTTTTTGGTACAAACAGCCGTGTTATCGATAGGAGTTTATAAACACTTAAACGAGACAAATCGACATAGTATTATTTTAAAATCGATGAAATAATTTTTCCTAAATTGTATTTTATATATAAATTAATTACTTTCATAGGCCTATATAATATAATATATAATTGTTAGGAGACGATTTTTAACTATCATCCATTATAGGTTGAATTAAAATAAGATGGATACTTCGTAAATTTTGTTTTGTGAGACGTTTGATAGTTTAGGTTTCAATTGAAAGTTTGACATCAAGAAAATGGCCAATGGTTTCTTTCATTCTTTGTCTTCAATTGCTGCTTATTCCAACTTTTCAAATTATAATTCTCGTAATTAATATCCTGAAGCGAATCTAAACACCATGAATTACCGTTCATTCGCGCAAGTAGTTAAAGGTCGACCTTTTTCCTCTCCTTACTTCACGTCTTGCCCTTATTCTTCTAATCAGTCAAACGTGAATTGAATTGATTGAAGAAAGGAAAGAGATTTTGTTATCGTTGTGGTGATTTGTCTTATCTTGCTAATGTGTGCCGTGAACCTTTGAGATGTTTTCGTTGTGGGTTTTTTGGTCATAAAAGAAACAATTGTTCGATGAAATCAATTTCTTCTACTAGTGGTGTTACGAATAAATTCATTTTTAAAGATCGGAATTCTCTATCTATCCAAGACCGCGGCTTACAATTCGTGCTCAAATGCATGAAACTTAAAAGGATTTTGCTTGACAATCTTTGGGTCCAAAGGGATGAAGGCATTGCTTTCTTAGAAGATCTGTTCAAACCCTTTGAAGTTATTAATGAAGTTAACATTGGTAGTGGATACAGATCGAAATTTGGGGGTCCTGCAGACTTCTTCGTTAATTATAGTTCTTCGAATATAAAAAAAGAATAAAGATAAGGTTTCTGTTCACTGTGGAGGTTCTTTGATTAAAAGATTATGGATGGGAAGTCTTTTCTTAGTGGTTGTTCTGACATTGAGTTTTATATTAGTAATAACTCGATCGATTCTATTTTTTCTGTTGTGAAGCAGAGTGAGGATTTTTTGTCAATTGATCCAGTATGCCATGATCCAGATGTAATAATGTGTAGACGAGGCTCTTTATTCTCGCAATTGCTCAATGATGACGATGATCAGAATTTATCTTCTCAGGCTAATGGTGTTGTTTATTCTTCTGACCAATTGATGCGGATTTCTTTCTTAGTAAGAAGCATTTTTTTCAAAATATCATGATGTAGAAAATTTTAAACTTATCACCAATAACAGTTTGATTTCCTTAGATATTTGGACGATTCTGAATTTGCTTCAGAAAATCGACTTGTGATTACTAATGAGACTGCAGCATTTCTTGGAGACTTGAAGTCAGTGGATATTTCTAAGGGTGTACCCATTCAGAGTTTTAGTGAATATGCTTCTTTGGATTTCATAACTGAGAAGTAGTTATTCAATAACTCGTTGGTATTGGATTTGCAATTAGGGAATGAAACTGTTATGCATAATGTGGTAGTAGATTCATCTACTAAAGAAGAAATGGTGCTTAACAATGCATTTTTATTCCTTCATAATGGTATTGAAGATCCTATGTCAGTTTTGTTGTCTAATTGTGCATCAATTCCTCTCAGTGTATCGAGGATAGATGATAGTCTATCGTTATTTTTGGTAGAAGCTTTAAACAGATGGATGAGTCTGATATGATTATGTCTAATGACGATACTATGTTTGGAGGTTCATTTCAGATTGTTTGAACTGTCATACGGAGATGCAGTCTGTCTTTGATATCGCTTCATCTAGAGTGGTTGAGCTAGAGCTTGATATTGTTGATTTAATTAATATTCATTTTAGTACAGAGAAGGGGGTTAAGCTCACTATTGGGAGGATGGAAGAAGTTGTCGGGATAGGTGCTTAGAAGTTGATTTACTGGCTGCTAAAGAAAATCAGTGTGCACATTCAATGTGTGCACCACTGGAGAAAGTTAAGTCTTCTGCTGATATTTTCCAGGATTTTTTTGGTTTATGATCAGTTTAAAAGATCATATTGATATACATAGGCAGCATGAGGTGGAAGTTAGTAAAATTGATTTGGAATCTACTATTCAAAATTGTTTTTGTTCTTAAGAGAATTTGGTTAGTCTATATCTAGAGGGAAAGGAATCTCATATTGAGATTGATAGTACTGTTATCCTTGCTGATGTGGCAGAGAGTAATGAGTTAGTTTGTAATTCGCCTAGAGTACCGGCGGCTTCTGATCTTATCCACTCACCTGTTATACTGGTTGCTCACTCTAGTGATTTGGTTATTGCTTATTGTTCTTATTCATCGAGGAGAGGTAGGCTAGGAAGACTATGGTTGTTAGTGGATATGCGCAGCGTAGTGCTAGGATCCGTGCTTATCAGCATCAGTCCATGAGTGAGTTAGCTGATCCGAGAGCCATAAATGGTGCTACGAATTCAGGCTCACGTATGTCTTCTGTTTTGTGTTGTATGTATTCTTCATATGCTTTAGGTAGTTTTTCTTCTGAGTTTTGTCATTTAGCCATAAATACCGCTTTTGTTTTTACTAATGTAGAGTTAGATTTAGAGTTTATTAGAAGTAATGAATTTGATAGGGGCTAGATCTGTTGGTTTACAAAAATTATTAATTGGAACATCAGATGATTGCATGATTTAAATAAGGGTGACAAGGTTAGAGCTTTTTTTAAAGACTACTCTATTGACATTGCTCTCCTTCAGGAAACTAAAATTGAATGCCATGATATTTGGTTTTTAGAAGATTAGGTGGTTATCATTTTTGAAAATGGGTTGATTTACCTTCTGTAGGAGCTTCTGGGGGTTTACTGATTGGGTGGCGGGGTAACTATTTTATTTTGCTCTAATATATTCCCAAGCGATAATCTTTGCATATAATTCTCATTAATCTTGCTAAAAATTCTATTTTAAATATTTTAAATATTTATGGGCCTAACTAAAAAATTGTTCGTCGAGTATTATGGAATGGGTGTCTTGTTTTTAGATCTCTAGCTCCTGGTTTTTGGATTTTGGAGGGTGATTTCAACTTTACGCGTTTTATAAGAGAATGTTCACCTCGGGAGGGTGATTTCTCTGCTATGGAGGAATTCGACCATTTTATTCTTAATTCTAATTTGATTGAGATCCCTCTTTCTAATAGAGATTTTGCTTGAAGTAATACTAGGAAGTCTCTATCTATGGCTCTTCTAGATAGGTTTTTCACTAGTGATGAAATTGTGGTTAAATTTTCATCTGTAGAGTTTTTGGTTTGCCTTACACTTATTTTGATCATTGTCTCATTATTCTCACATGTGAACAGCATAAGGTAATTAATAGATCTTTCAAATTTGAAAAAATGTGGTTATTAGAATCAAGCTTTTTAAGTTTAATTAAAAATAATTGGATTCCTATGAGTTGTTATAATATTACAAATAGGGATAATTCTACCAATTTTTTTTAAAACTTAGTGGGGTTTTTCTTAAAAACTGGAATAAAAATATTTTTGGTAGTATAAAAATTAAAAAAGGAAATATTCTTTCTGAGATGCTTAAATTAAACAAGATAGAAGAAACTAGACAACTAAATTTAGGTGAGCATAATGTTCTAGCTAATCTAAAAGAGGAACTTAGTTCTATTTTAGAAAAGAAGGAGGTTATGTGGAAACAGAAATCCACAATCCAACCGATTAATTAATGGGACAATATCCAAAAAAAATCACAATATGGCTAATGGTAGAAAATGCAGTAATACGATTAATTCCATTATTGTAAACAATAAAGAGTTAATTGACCAAAGAGACCTTAATAAGGCTTTTACAGACAATTATAGAGATATTTTTGGTAATATAAAAACATAGAATTAGTGCTAGATGGAATGATCTTTATCCGTCAAACTCTAATGTTGATCTTTTTGAGTTGGATAATCCTTTTACTGAAGAGTAAATTTCGAAAGCCATCAATGACTTACCAGGGGATAAATCCCCGGGGCCGATGGGTTTTCAATTTTCTCTTATAAAACGTTTTGGGATGTTTTAAAATTACATTTAATTTGTACGTTTAATGATTTCTATAATGGAAATTTGCAACTAGGTAGATTTAATTTTGCAAATATTATTTTATTGCACAAAATAGTTTGTGCTAATAACTTAAAAGATTTTAGACATATCTCTTTGATGAACTGTTTTTGTTAAAATTATTTCAAAAGTTTTAGCTAATAGACTTAGTATTAGAATGAACGATTTAATTGGCTGTTCACAATCTGCTTTGAGAAATATCATTGATGGTGTGGCTATTGTTCAATAATACATTAATCACTGTTGTAAGAATAATATAACCTGTGCGATTTTAAAATTGGACTTCGCAAAAGCTTTTGATTCGGTAGATTGAGATTTTCTTGTAGATGTTTTTCATGCTAGAGGTTTTAGTCATGGATGGATTGGTTGAATTATGAATTTGCTTAGAACTAGTAACTTTAGTATTACAGTTAGTGGTATTTTAGGTAATAAAATTTAATCTAAGCGAGGTTTAAGACAAGGGGATCATTTATCGCCACTATTGGTTAAATTAGCCGCAAATGTTTTTGCTAAGATAAATAAAAAAAACGGTTGATAATGGATCTCTAGGATATGTAGGTAATGAAATATCGTGTAATTTTATATCTGTCCTTCAATTTGTTGATGATACCTTGCTTTTTTTTACCCATTTACCTAGACACGTCATTACTCTTAAGATTATTTATATAGTTTTGAGCTACTATCATGTATAAAAATAAATTTTGATTAAAGTTCTGTTAAGTTTTAACGATTTTGAAAAAGCTGAAAAATTAGTTGCTAATACGCTTAATTGTAATACTATAAACTTTCCATTTGACTATCTTAGTTTTGTGATTAGATCTATTAAATTTAATCATGATGAATTGTTTATAGAGGGAATTATCGTGAAGGACAAAAATTAGGGCTTTTTTAATCACAAGGACAGCCCGCTAAAATTTTATCCTCAAAGACAAATCACTGCAACTTGCCTCTCCAACTCCAGATCTTGCTACAAAACCCACACCATCGCTTCCTTCTCCAACCCAATAAACTCCGACCGAGACGTCGACCTCTCAGACAACACCTTGGCAGAAATCAAGGACCTGCACTCGGAGTTCGAGCTCGAGAGGCGAATTCGGAAGAAGATGGAGTCTGTGAAAAAATCTGAGATGAAGGAGCTCGCGGAGAAGAAAAGAGCATGCGAGGAAGCGGAGAGCGACCGTGAAAAGTTAGGGATGGAGATCAAGCACGTGAGTGAGGATTTCGAAAAGACGATGAAGGAGGCCGTGGACGAGAGGAGGAAGCGACGACGAGAGGATGGAAATCATTCTACTGTGTTCAGTTTTTGGGTATCAGTTTTGTATGCGATGTGGTATTAGTTTTAATAAAATAAATAGTATGGATTTGTGGTGGTTTAGGAAATAGTATGAGTTTGTGGTGGAAAATTTCTGATGGGTTATTGGTTTACGAAACGGTGAAGGTGGTGGTATAGTGTGTGGTATTTAAAAGCGATGGGTAGGATTTGCATCAGAAGGAATTTCAAAACTGATACCTAAAATTTTAAAACCGATACCTAAAATTTCAAAACTGATACCTAAAATTTCAAAACTGATACCTAAAAACTGGTATCAGTATCAGCTTTTAAGAGCATGGTGCTGGTGAGCAGGTGGCGTTGGCTGATGGAGGAGGTGACATGGGGTAGTTGCACGACGCTGGTGAGGAGGTGACGCTGCGGCGATGGTGAACACAAAACGGGTGGAGGAGGTGGCACGAGGTGGTTGCTCCAAAACGGGTGAAGGAGGAGGTGGCAATAGTGGCGCTGGTGAGGAGGTGGCGGCGCTGGTGAGGAGGTGGCGTTGACGCGGGATAAGGTGGTCGGAGCTGAAAACGGGATTGAATGGGCACGGGGAAGAGAGATTTGTGCATTTGAGAAAAAATGGGCTTTGGGCCTGTCCTTAAGGATAAAATTATAGGCATGTGTCCTTGAGGATAAATTATTTGGATATTTTGTCCTTTACAATAAATCCCCCTTGTTTATAATCATAGATAAAATCAAAAATAGGATTTTTAATTGGAATGGGAGAGTTTTATTTAGAGCGGGTAAATTAGTTCTAATAAATTCTGTTTTATCAGCTCTCCCGATCTATTGTATGTCCATGCATCTTTTTCCAGATTGGATGATTGATAAAATAGATAAAATTAGAAGGGATTTTTTGTGGAGTCGGGAAAACTCTAATAGCTGCATTAAATATTTAGTAAATTGGAAAACTGTTTGTAAATCTAAAAAGAATGGTGGTTTAGGAGTCATTAATTTATGAAATCTAATTTTTTCCTTACTAGGTAAATGGTTAAGTAAGTTTAAGGATATAAATGATAATGCTATTTGGAAAGAGATCATTTCTAAATTTACTATAATGAAAGTAACAATTTATATCAAATTACTCCTTCGGTCATTCGTAAACTATCCAATTTTTGGAAATCCATTTTAATTTGTCATGAGATTTTTAACTTAGGTACTAATTTAATAGTTCACTCCAGTAATTGTACTTCTTTCTGGCATGACTATTGGATTTCCGTTTTACCTCTTAGGATTGAGTTTAGGGAGCTTTATGAAATCTATAATTTTAAGTATGCTTTAATTATAAAAGTTTTCCTCCGAAAATGACCCTCCTAGGAATTTTAGTTTTAACAGAATTTTAGTAGGTTCAACCCTTAGGCAACTTCTTTATTTTATGCTAGATTAAATCTTTATAATATTGATAATTAGTTTTAACAGAATTTTAGTAGGTTCAACCCTTAGGCAGCTTCTTTATTTTATGCTAGATTAAATCTTTATAATATTGATAATGATAGTATTAGTTGGGAATGAGATAAAAGTAAGAAATATGATTCAAATTCTTTTTATTGATTTATTAACTTTTCTGGTGAAACTAATAACCCTTTTAAATTTATTTGGAAATCTAATGCTCCTCTTAAATCTAAAATGCACATGTGGTTAATTATGCATGAAAAACTTAGCACTGTGGAATTTAGCACTATAGAATTTTTAAAGAGAAAAAATATACAAAATCGTAATAAATGTTATTTTTGTAATCTAGATTTTGAAGATATTAAACATGTAACGACCCTAAAATTCGATGATTTTAAAAGAGTTAATTTAATAGGATTTCTAATTTAATTTGGAAAGAAATAAAAGTCTTAAAGTTTATATTGGAGCCAATGTAGAAATTTGACGAAGCAACTGTAATTAAATGTTAACAGTTTTATATTTATATGGCAATAAATTATAATTGAGAGGTATTTAAGAATTTAACCCCACAAGTTGATGTAAATGTATTAAACTTGAAATTTTAGAAGATATGATATTTATAACTGGATTTTTTTCAAGATTACAATTAAATGAACTTTAATGTTATACTAATAAGATCTAGACAATAATTGAAATTTATGAATGTAACAAAATGAATAGAAATGTTAATTTTATTTCATAAGTTAACAATTGATGTAATAAAAAGGATGAAAGCAAGATAAAATAATTAATTGGGATTTTAATTTTTATTAATATGTAAAACTGAAAAAAAATTCAATATAAATTGAAATATAGTAATTTATATAAATAAAAGACTAAAATTGGATAGTATTAATGTAGTGAAAGACAAACAAATATTAACTATGTTGTTTGTGTAATTAACGGATATGAATACCAAAAGCTAATTGTAATAAGAGATATAATTGAGGAATATAAGTGGTAGAATAATAAAACTTTATGATTTTATTTTGTTAACATATGTTAACAGATATATTTATGATCTTAATTTGAACTTCTACTAATAACATGTATTACAGTAAGATAAAAAAAAATGATAACATACGTCAGGTGTATATAATGACATTGTTTGAATGTAATTAATAACGGTGATTATAATAACAAATGTTAATCATGATTAAATTATGTGAATGTTATTATTAATTATTTGAATGCATGTATGAAATGTTATGCAAATATCAATATTCAATATCGGCACACCTTTGAAACAAGGTTTTAAATAAATAACTACATTGATGTTTTATTTTGTTGGAAACCTTATGTACTATGAATGCATGCTAAGATCAGCCAACACATGGAGAAAATGAAAATGTTAATTGAATTAAATAAGAAAGTTAAATAAGAAGAATAGAAAAAGATTCTTTTACCCTATTAAAAAAAATCTTCTCATTTTACTTTCCTTTTTTATAAATTCTTTCCTCCTCCTCTCCAAAAAAAAAAAATGGGCTGCCATCATCTTCATTTAAAAAAAATAAAACCAATAACAATTTAATGTCAAACATCAAATTAAATAAAAATAAAGGTGATTAATCCAGCTCTTGCAAGGGTTGGGTGTGGGTCTTGACGATCCGAAGAAAAAGAACAAATCAAGGAGTGAATTTTGGCTAGATTTAAGAGGTGTCTTCTATTTTAAAATGTTATATTAAGTATAATGTTATTATCATAGTTTGTATGTATATGCTATTTCCTCATTTGTTTTGAAATTGTTATGTTATTTGAATTTTTTGCTGAATGAATTTCGACTTTTAATTTGATAAATCAAAACAAATTTTTTTTGTATATATATTAAAAGAATGTTTTAATTATAGATCCATGTTTTAAACTCTTAAATCAAATTGCAATTTTTTAGATATGAAAGTTTGTATACATATAATTTGCATTTGTATTGAAACAGAAATATTGTATACACATATTGTCACTTTATCTTGAATTGAAAATATCATGAAATTTGAATACTTTGTTGAATAAATTATTTGTTCTTAATCTAATAAATTATAATAGGAGTTTACATATGCTTAAGAATTTTTCGATGATAAATTTAAGCTTTGATTTTGACTACAACAATATTTAAATTTGTTACCTAATTTATTATCTCAAATGTCCTTATTTAAGGATTTTAAAGGTTTTTTACTATATTGCTTAATTTGTCGTGTTCCACTTTTGTTTTATTAAAAAAATAAATAAATTTCATTAAGGTAAAAAGGTTTAATTTATATGTATATATATATATATATATTTTTGACTTCAAATATACATAAGTTTACAAATGCAGTAGACAATTTAATGTGGTATGGAAGTATGCTTTGAATTAATTAATAAGCTTTGGTTTAATCTTTATACACACATGTATGTGTGTTTGTGTGCATGTGTATACATATAAACATTTAATATTTTAATTTCGAATTGCTAAAGCATGATTTAATTTTTATTATTATTATCAAACAATTTAAAAGTGAGGTAATATTATATACATATTAATTTATTGTTTGTTGTTTATGTTTTCTAGTCATAATACAACTTGCATGATAATTAGATGTCGTATTAATAAAATTGGCTAAAGTGGGTAAGTGGAATTAATCAATGTCGTCACTTTTTATCTCCTTCTCTATTAGATCCTTATGTGATTGCATCTACATTTATTCTTGTTTATTCCGATATATTGTCACCAATTAATCGTACTTGATATATGTTTAGCAATTTTGACACACAGTTAAAGTATGAATGTATATGATGTATTCAAACTTTTCTGTATCTAGCACTTAATTAATTTAGAATCAAACTAATAAAACGTGACATTTATTTTTGTCCCTCCACGTTCATTTCCTAATTATAAATAACCTCATCTTATTTCTTCTTTTACATTTTGTTTCTCCTAACACCTCATATTCAAAAGCTCTTATTCTTGCAAATCCAAAAACATTCTTTTACAAAAATGCTTTTTTTCCTTTTTCGTATGCTTCATGTCCTCATCTTAGTTGTTCTTCAATCTTTTCCTGAAGCCTCATCTTGAGAAAATGTAAGTATTAATTTTTTTTTATTTATATATATTTTTAACGCATACTAATTTTTATTTTAATAATATTTCTTGTAACATGAATATCTTTTGCATATAAACTTCGATTCACGTGCAATTTCTTCTATTGGATTCAAATCTATATTCCAGACAACATGAAATTGATTTAGCTGAATTTGGAGATTGTTGAGTTTTGCGCTTTTGTTGGATTTTTATGGGCTGAAATCAAAGGTGAGTGTTTTAACCCACTCACAACTTCTATAATGTAATATTCCGCCTTTTCGCACGCTTTGAATCGACACACGTGCCAATTCAAACCATACGGAAGGGCGGATTGTTATGGGGTAAATAAGAAAAATAGGAAAGAAATAAAACAAAACAGAATCTCACAACGGAAGGATAAAATATAATAATAAATATACAGTTCATAAAAAAATTTCAAAACATTTGATTCTTTTTTATACAATAAATATCAGAGTTCACATACCAATAAATATCAATGCAGTGGAACAATATGAGTGTAGTGCACTAGTATAAATAATAATAATATAAATCTTCGTCTTCGTCCTCCAGAGCTAAATCTTCAAATCCTGAAACGCTCGGACTGACCCGAGCGAATTTGAAAAGACAAAAACACTCGAGTCGGAACTAAAAGATCTTATGTGAGTTAAATTAACAGAAATAAATATGAGTGCAGTAACTCAAGAGATGCTCGAGATTTACATCTCCTAAGGATCCGTTAAACTATTTACTATGTAGTATATTTCGCTATTATAATAGTGTCTATAGAAAAATAAACATACTTTTAAATAGCATTAAGGCTTTACATTTTCCACCTTAACACGTAATAGTCCCAGTAGTCCATCCAATATCATAGTCCCTCCTGATCGGGAAGCCACCAGAGGATACCACACGGGCTGCGGGAGAAATCCAAACTCGTACAAGGCTCGGTATGGTAGGTGACACGACACAACTAGGCAATGTCAGGGTAGATATACCAATTACGCTTCCGGGCCGATGGAAACGCGCAGTGCGCAGCTGCCGCCCACCTCGAACAAACTTCCCACATCAAAGAAATCAAAAATGAAGGTGGCCACCGAATCAATCCAAAGTCAGAGTATAGTATCGAAGGTAAGTGTCCGATCAGAGGTGCTACCTTATTAACCCGTCAATCGCTCCTGCTTTAGCCACCTTATGCCAACTCACGGGAGTTGGGTCCATGTATTTACCTTACAGGAAACGCCGCCATCAACCTACTTCATTCTGGAATCTCCATCGCGTACACGGTTGTTAAAGTGGTTTCGGAGTTGGCAGAGAGTATGACAACTTCTGATCCCGGTCTCTTCAACAACCAAACGTTATTATAACACCGCGATCATTTTAAAAATAATTATACTTTCAAAACCAGAATATAATTATCCATTTCAATACCCATAAATACGATATCATTTCCTTCTAAAAACCCAAATAAAATGATATCATTTTATTTCATATATATTTCTTTTTCAAAAATCATGCCACTTCTAAAATTTATAATACCTCGAAATCAAATATTTGAAATTTTTTTCTTTCAACACAATACTTCGAAATCCATAGTTTTCAAACCATAACTTCAAAACTTAAATGGTTTGGATATTCAACAGTATATAAAATAAAACAGTTGAATTTAAAATTTCTTTAAAATATATAATTTCCACACCTTCACAATCTTTATTCCTTTTAAATTCAGTCTAAACCCATAACTTTTAGATTCACTTTCAGTTTTAATAAAACACTTCGATTTCAATATTTCCAAACTTTGAGTATTTAATGAATTTCAAAACTAAGGTTGGAAATTTCTATTCAACAATTCATTTCTTATTATTTAGTTTTGAAAGGTTTACATTATAAATCCATAACCATTTAAAGTAGACTCAATTTATTAACACTAAATATTTCCTTTCATTTATTTATACTAGAATTATTTATTAAATCCAGTTATAAATATCATACCTTTAAAGTTTCCAAATTTTAATATGTTAACATCAACTTATGGAGTTAAATTTCAAATAAGCTCAATTCCAATTAAATTTCCAATTTATCTTTCAATCTTAGTTGATTTGAATCATTTATAACTCTATATACATACAAGATCTTAAACCTGTATTTAATAGTATAATATAAATTATCAAATGTCATTTTTCAACTTATTCATTTTTATTTAACAGATTTATGCATAGCTTAAATTCAACAAGTTAACTATGTATGTATATATAAAATATATTTATATCATATCCAAATTTAATATTTATTAAACCGTATCATATCCAAACCATAAAAACAAATCATTTCAAAAATAATTTTATATATATACCGCGGTGCCTGTATATAATTTTCTATCCTATGGTCAAGTGATACGGATATTTATCATTTCAATCCGCAATTTAATAATAAAATGCGGTTGTATATCATTTCAAACCGCAATCCCGAATGAAATGAAAATGCATGATAACTTGCATTTTATATAAGATAGAACACATCGTCCATTCATCCAATATTCATCATCAACCAATTTATTTCAATCATCATCAATTTATTTCAATCATCATCAATTTAAACAAACATCAATATATAGCATATACAATATAACAGGAAATAAATGGCAGTTATTAACTCACAATTTATATTCAAAATAAATTTATTAACTGTTTAACTATCTGTTCATATGCAAATAAATAAATTTTAACGGTCAATTTATATGCACTAATAAAATTAAATAACAGTTAAATCAAATAAATGCGATTTAACAGAGATGATGAATAAAACGTGCCAAACAGTCATAAATAAATTTCTACTCATATCTAAAATCAATTTAACAACCATAAGAAATTTTAGAAGTTGTGAGTGGGTTAAAACACTCACCTTTTGAATTTAAATCGAATTTAAATCCGATTTAAACCCAAAAATTCGACGGTCTCCAAATCTGTCCAAACCAGCGTCAAAAGATCTGGAATTTAATTACGATCCTAACAAAAAAGTCTCGCGTGAAACGGATATTGTATGACGAAGTTACACGTGTTGAATCGTTTGAGAAACAAAATTAATTTAAATTTAACAAAACAACTCACCAACCAAATTTTTGCCACATCACCACGTTACAGCCGCACACGAAAACCACTTCCAAGCATGAAACCCTCGGCCTTCGTTCCTTCAATAAAAACCGAGCCGCCACCTTCTTCGTGAACGCCGCCCAACTCGCCGTCCTGCACCCCGATCAGCGAACTCTGTTATGACCTATGACCCAGGCCGACCACAGCCGTGTCCTTCCGGTCCCCTTTGACCTCCCCTATCGTCAGTGCTGCCGCCAGATTCTCGGCCGAATCACGGTGAATCTAAGTGCCTTTGACACTACTCGGCCGTATGGATGGGAAGCCTTAATCGCCCTCTACTCGGCTGTGCCCTCCGATCGCCATGAAATAGGCGATCCACTGTCGATTTAAACCCGAGGTCAATGGATGGACGAGGTTCAACATGAATTTCAGAGCTAACGATGCAACGAGTTGAAAAACGAATTGCATCGTTGAATTACACTCGTCGAGAGTAACAACATATATTATTTTGGAATTTTTCTGAGGACTTTAATTTTTTGACTTTTGATTTGATTTTGTAATTTGGTCTAGGGTTTGCAGCCATTGGAAAGGAGGAGTTGAGGAAAATGAACGCACACAGAAATGGAGATAGATAGAGGCTAGGATTTAAAATTGGGTTTATATAGGTATGTTAGAGATTTGAATAGATGGTTCAGGGTGGATAGGTATACGTGCTTCCGCTAACGTGGCCCAAAATGCCCGTACTGACCCCGGAACGAAATTGGATAAACCCATATATCGAAATAGGAATTTTAAAATATTCTGAACGCGATGGAAAAAGTTTCACGTCCAAATTGATCGTATGAAGAATTTATGCTGAAAACAATATTTCCAAACTGATTTCAATTAAATCGATTAAAAGGCGTTTCGCGTTCGTACGATCAAACAACAAGTCTGATCGCTACGAAACTTGAAACCCTACAGTAATTCACCGTTACGGATCCGATGAAACTGGTTTCGTCGAAATCCGAGTCAGTGTCCAAAATGACTATTTTTATATTAATTAAATAAATTAAACAGATTGATTAAATCCAATTTTATGTTTTAAATTCTAAAATTGACAATCTTATCATCTTTATATTACTTAACATTTACAATGATTTTACCAAATTTAATGTCCATATAGAGAAGATCAATTTATCAATTCCAAATGTAAATCTCACTTTTAATAATTAACTTCATTTAATTCACAAAATTATAAATAAAATCCTCAAATTTCCATTTAGTTAAATAAATAAATTATTATTCCATTCAAAATTTCAACTAGAAGGGTTTACCATTGGATTTAATATTATCGCATAAATATTTCCCGTTTTCAACTTAATTTCCAATTAACGTAAATTTATTATTAAATTTTAAATTAATTGCAATAAACCCAAATAAATACATAAAGCTTGATTCCTGTTTAAACATTTAACTCATTTGATTGCAATTAACCTCTTTATGGTAAATTAAATTCCGATATATTAATGAAACTTTATTTCCATTCTTTATTCACAAATCATCATATTTATGAAGAACATTTACGTTATTCTCCATTTATTACCTTAATTTATTTAACGTAACATTTAATTTATATTTATTGCAATGATTTCCAAATCAATTGAATGAATTAAATATATATGTATCACTCATAATAACTTGTGGTCATAACTCTTGATGACCTTTTATAAGTTTATTATTTACAATCCAATAATCGCCATTTACTATATATACACGAATTAATTAATTCAATATTTCCATTTCGTTTTCCTATACTAAATTTATTACTAAGTGTATTTACTCCATTCCAACAAGTTGGAATTCCATTCTTACTATAACAATCATTTTCCTATTCACTTTTATTAATAACCCACCATCATTGCATTTATTGTCTTTTATTGATTTAATCAAATTACCCCATATTCCTTTAAATTCATACTAACGAAATATTCAATTACCATTCAATGCATATTTATTCATCAATCATTTCGGTATTTACTTTTCTTTCCTTCTATTTGATGATAAATAACCTAGTACACATTTACATACATTCATTTCATTCCATTCATTTATGGGCATTGCATTGAAATATAATTTATTAGCTAATACCAACATTATTACCATTAATTACGATTGGATTCCCAATTTTATTCAATACCCTGAATAAATAACATATATATTAATCAAATCCTTATATTTTTTTTCTTTTCTCATATTCCATTTAAAATCAAATCATAACATTTAAATGATTTTATTGAATTGGAATTTCATTCAAGTCATAAATTATTAACTTGCATTAACATGATTCCTTAATTTATTCCAATTACCGTTTACACTCTTTTATTGTATTAAATAAATTCATTTGGATTTTATTCAAATTTCTATAAATAGGTTTTAAATCACCATTTACATAATTTATTTTAGCCTTCATTTTAACATTTATTTATCCCCTTTATTGTTTCCACTAAAATAAATTACAAAAATCCTATTAAATAAATAAATTAAATTGTCGAAATTTACGAGTCGTTACACACTCCCCCACTCAAAACTTTTCGTCCCCGAAAAGGAAAAGAAGGGAAACGAAGAACTAAGAAATCGATATACCTTATTCAAACATTAACTTTATAACCAATTAAATTTATAAAATTAATTAATTTAGGTACAATATCTCAATTCATAACCATTAAATTTATTTATACTTAAATTACTAAAGTTTGAAAAACATTTTCAAAATATTCTAAGTCCAAAATTTATGGAAATTTTTTGGCAGAGTCTCCTTTGTACGGAGAGTCTCGGGAGAAAATATAATATCAAATATAACAAAATACCATATATAATATCCAAAATATTATATCCCAACACGGGAAAATATATAAAATATTTAAAATAGCGCTATAAACCGTAATCCAACGTACCTATTTGTCGGGCAATTTACGCTTAATTTATGGAACCAAAAGCAGTAGCAATTGCTTCCATAACCTGCATTTCACTTATATAATCCAAAGGGTTAACAATTTACATAAAGTGAAATTTCTAAGTGGTTTCAATCACTGTCAACAATCAATACACAACCATCAATTTCAACAACAGCATATACAACAAACACAAAGCAACCATTCAATCAAACAAACAAATAGTTGTTCGGGTTCAAAACTTTTAAATTGTACGGAATAAAGAACAAACTACTAGCGCATCATTTATTCAACAGTCTTAGATAAAACTAAATAGATTATTCATTCACCCAAACCAATTTTAAAGTATCTTTCCCAAACAACCATCAATTAAACAACAACAATCCAGACAACAATCGACTTAGCCTATTATTAATTCCATCTCATATATTTTAATTTCTCTTTTTATTCATACCACATAAATTTTTATAATTTACATTTATTTCTAAAAAAAATTTAATTTCATTTACACATTCACTGTTACTTTCATTTGTTTTTACTTATTACTTACAATTATTCCTTTCCATTATCTCAGGTCATGCCGGTTCTTTTTATTTCATTATAATTATTTATTCATTTATTGCATGCCCTCATTTATTTACATTTGTTTATCGATAGTATTCATGTCCCATTTAATTTCTTAGCATTTCCATTTTATTTGCTTAAGTTGATAATCATCTATTTGAATTACTTACCTTTAAAATTTTAATTATAACTTAAGTTTATAACATTATATTCTCACTTATAATAGCAAATTCATTGAATACTTCATTACCTACTTTTACTTGTACAATTTTCATTACATTTCCTATTAAACATTTCAACTTTTAATATTTGGTAAGTTATATATGTTTTTAAAGGATGTACTTGAAAGTTACACAAGTTTCCTCATTACCTATGATTAATTTAACGTTCAATAATAATATCCTTTATTTCGTAGGTTATAATTTCAAATTTCATTTAATAACATTTATAACCTGTCATTAAATCTCTTATTTCCTTTAGAGGTTTTAATTTATTAATTATCTATGTTTCAATTCACTACAGTAATTGAAACAATTAATTAATGGAAATTTAAGAATTTAATACCGGTTAAATTTCAATTTATTTTAAAAAAACAATAGATAGATATATTCGTACAACTTATATATCTCTAATTATATTTAAAAACAATTCAAAATTTATATATTTTTCAAAAATAAATCTGCAGTAGAACTACTACAGTGGCCTTTCCCCTTCGAAACTCGAAAATGAAAGTCGATGATGCGGCCGCCATCACCGAAATTATTTTCCAGCGACAGAGAGGAAAGTACAAACTTATTTTCTCCAAAATATTCTTTTAAAACAATTCTTCCGAATTATAATAAATATTTATATCAGAAGATACTTATAAACAACATTATTATATTCCAAAATTTATTCGAAAGAAATTTCAAAACCGCGGATCTTAAGTTCTAAATTTCCTAAATTCATTTATTTAATTTTTCAATCTTATTTCTATTATTATTTATACATTTTAATACCTAACACCCAATCTATTGCAGCCAAATATAGATATCGTTTGAATTTTTTTATTTTATATAGAAAATATAATAGGAAAAAATTATTTCATTCACCTATATTAAAACCAAATATTATGTCGGTCTGTCCCATTAAGTGTTTAGAAATCCCTATTGATGTCATAGCGTCCCATGCATCAACTAGAATTTATAAATACAAAACGGAACAGATTAACACAATATTAAAACCTTTCTATAACACTAACAAATACGCTCTCTAATATATATACACTCAGCGACTCCCTTAGGGTATCACTACCCTATTAGTAAAGAGTCAAACCCCACAAAGCTAAGGTTTATCGCTAAACCAAAGCTCTGATACCAGATGTAACATCCCGCCTTTTCGCACGCTTTAAATCGACACACGTGCCAATTCAAACCATACGGAAGGGCGGATTGTTATGGGGTAAATAAGAAAATAGGAAAGAAATAAAACAAAACAGAATCTCACAGTGGAAGGATAAAATATAATAATAAATATACAGTTCATAAAAAAAATTCAAAACATTTGATTCTTTTTTATACAATAAACATCAGAGTTCACATACCAATAAATATCAATGCAGCGGAACAATATGAGTGTAGTGCACTAGTATAAATAATAATAACATAAATCTTCGTCTTCGTCCTCCAGAGCTAAATCTTTAAATCCTGAAACGCTCGGACTGACCCGAGCGAATTTGAAAAGACAAAAACACTCGAGTCGGAACTAAAAGATCTTATGTGAGTTAAATTAACAGAAATAAATATGAGTGCAGTAACTCAAGAGATGCTCGGGATTTACAGCTCCTAAGGATCCGTTAAACTATTTACTATGTAGTATATTTCGCTATTATAATAGTGTCTATAGAAAAATAAACATACTTTTAAATAGCATTAAGGCTTTACATTTTCCAACTTAACACGTAATAGTCCCAGTAGTCCATCCAATATCATAGTCCCTCCTGATCGGGAAGCCACCAGAGGATACCACACGGGCTACGGGAGAAATCCAAACTCGTACAAGGCTCGGTATGGTAGGTGACACGACACAACTAGGCAATGCCAGAGTAGATATACCAATTACGCTTCCGGACCGATGGAAACTCGCAGCGCGCAGCTGCCGCCCACCTCGAACAAACTTCCCACATCAAAGAAATCAAAAATGAAGGTGGCCACCAAATGAATCCAAAGTCAGAGTATAGTATCGAAGGTAAGTGTCCGATCAGAGGTGCTACCTCATTAACCCGTCAATCGCTCCTGTTTTAGCCACCTTATGCCAACTCACGGGAGTCGGGTCCACGTATTTACCTTACAGGAAACGCCGCCACCAACCTACTTCATTCTGGAATCTCCACCGCTTACACGGCTGTTAAAGTGGTTTTCGGAGTTGGCAGAGAGTATGACAACTTCCGATCCCGGTCTCTTCAACAACCAAACGTTATGATAACACCGCGGTCATTTTAAAAATAATTATACTTTCAAAACCAGAATATAATTATCCATTTCAATACCCATAACTACGATATCATTTCCTTCTACAAACCCAAATAAAAAGATATCATTTTATTTCATATATATTTCTTTTTAAAAAATCACGCCACTTCTAAAATTTATAATACCTCGAAACCAAATATTTGAATTTTTTTTCTTTCAACACAATACTTCGAAATCCATAGTTTTCAAACCATAACTTCAAAACTTAAATGGTTTGGATATTCAAAAGTATATAAAATAAAACAGTTGAATTTAAAATTTCTTTAAAATATATAATTCTCACACCTTCACAATCTTTATTCCTTTTAAATTCAGTCTAAACCCATAACTTTTAGATTCACTTTCAGTTTGAATAAAACACTTCGATTTCAATATTTCCAAACTTTGAGTATTTAATGAATTTCAAAACTAAGGTTGGAAATTTCTATTCAACAATTCATTTCTTATTATTTAGTTTTGAAAGGTTTACGTTATAAATCCATAACCATTTAAAGTAAACTCAATTTATTAACACTAAATATATCCTTTCATTTATTTATACTTGAATTATTTATTAAATCCAGTTATAAATATCATACCTTTAAAATTTCCAAATTCTAATAAGTTAACATCAACTTATGGAGTTAAATTTCAAATAAGCTCAATTCCAATTAAATTTCCGATTTATCTTTCAGTCTTAATTGATTTGAATCATTTATAAGTCTATATATATATATATATACAAGATCTTAAACCTGTATTTAATCGTATAATATAAATTATCAAATGTCATTTTTCAACTTATTTATTTTTATTTAACAGATTTTTGCATAGCTTAAATTCAACAATTTAACTATGTATGTATATATAAAATATATTTATATCATATCCAAATTTAATATTTATTAAACCATATCATATCCAAACCACAAAAACAAATCATTTCAAAAATAATTATATATATATATATATCGCGGTGCCTGTATATAATTTTCTATCCTATGGTCAAGTGATACGGATATTTAACATTTCAATCCGCAATTTAATAATAAAATGCGGTTGTATATCATTTCAAACCGCAATCCCGAATGAAATGAAAATGCATGATAACTTGCAGTTTATATAAGATAGAACACATCATCCATTCATCTAATATCCATCATCATCCAATTTATTTCAATCATCATCAATTTATTTCAATCATCATCAATTTAAACGAACATCAATATATAGCATATACAATATAACAGGAAATAAATGGCAGTTATTAACTCACAGTTTATATTCAAAATAAATTTATTAACTGTTTAACTATCCGTTCATATGCAAATAAATAAATTTTAACGGTCAATTTATATGCAATAATAATATTAAATAACAGTTAAATTAAATAAATGCGATTTAACAGAGATGATGAATAAAACGTGCCAAACAGTCATAAATAAATTTCTACTCATATCTAAAATTAATTTAACAACCATAAGAAATTTTAGAAGTTGTGAGTGGGTTAAAACACTCACCTTTTGAATTTAAATCGAATTTAAATCCGATTTAAACCCAAAAATTCGACGGTCTCCAAATCTGTCCAAACCAGCGTCAAAAGATCTGGAATTTAATTATGATCCTAACAAAAAAAGTCTCGCGTGAAACGGATATTGTATGACAAAGTTACACGTGTTGAATCGTTTGAGAAACAAAATTAATTTAGATTTAACAAAACAACTCACCAACCAAATTTTTGCCACATCACCACGTTACAGCGCACACGAAAACCACTTCCAAGCACGAGACCCTCGGCCTTCGTTCCTTCGATAAAAACCTAGCCGCCACCTTCTTCGTGAACGTCGCCCAACTCGCCGTCCTGCACCCTGATCAGCGAACTCCGTTTTGACCTATGACCCAGGCCGACCACAACCGTGTCCTTCCGGTCCCCTCTGACCTCCCCTATCGTCAGTGCTTCCACCACGTTCTCGGCCAAATCACGGCGAATCTAAGTGCCTTTGACACTACCCGGCCATATGGATGGGAAGCCCTAATCGCCCTCTACTCGGCTGTGCCCTCCGATCACCATGAAATTGGCGATCCACCGTCGATTTAAACCCGAGGTCAATGGATGGCTGAGGTTCAACATGAATTTCAAAGCCAACGATGCAACAAGTTGAAAAACGAATTGCATCATTGAATTACACTCGTTGAGAGCAACAACATATATTTTTTGGAATTTTTCTGAGGACTTTAATTTTTTGACTTTTGATTTGATTTTGTAATTGGGTCTAGGGTTTGCAGCCATTGGAAAGGAGGAGTTGAGGGAAATGAACGCACACAGAAATGGAGATAGATAGAGGCTAGGGTTTAAAATTGGGTTTATATAGGTAGGTTAGAGATTTGAATAGATGGTTCAGTTTGGATAGGTATACGTGCTTCCGCTAACGTGGCCCAAAAAGCCCGTACTGACCCCGGAACGAAATTGGATAAACCCATATATCGAAATATGTATTTTAAAATATTCTGAACGCGATGGAAAAAGTTTCACGTCCAAATTGATCGTATGAAGAAGTTATGCTGAAAACAATATTTCCAAATTGATTTCAATTAAATCGTTTTCAAAGCGTTTCGCGTTCGTACGATCAAACAACAAGTCCGATCGCTACGAAACTTGAAACCCTACAATAATTCACTGTTACGGATCCGATGAAACTGGTTTCGTCGAAATCCGAGTCAGTGTCCAAAATGGCTATTTTTATATTAATTAAATAAATTAAACAGATTGATTAAATCCAATTTTATGTTTTAAATTCTAAAATTGACAATCTTATCATCTTTATATTACTCAACATTTACAATGATTTTACCAAATTTAAATGTCCATATAGAGAAGATAAATTTATCAATTCCAAATGTAAATCTCACTTTTAATAATTAACTTCATTTAATTCACAAAATTATAAATAAAATCCTCAAATTTCCATTTAGTTAAATAAATTAATTATCATTCCGTTCAAAATTTCAACTAGAAGGGTTTACCATTGGATTTAATATTATCGCATAAATATTTCCCGTTTTCAACTTAATTTTCAATTAACGTAAATTTATTATTAAATTTTAAATTAATTGCAATAAACCCAAATAAATACATAAAGCTTGATTCCTGTTTAAACATTTAACTCATTTGATTGCAATTAACCTCTTTATGGTAAATTAAATTTCGATATATTAATGAAACTTTATTTCCATTCTTTATTCACAAATCATCATATTTATGAAGAACATTTACGTTATTCTCCATTTATTACCTTAATTTATTTAACGTAACATTTGATTTATATTTATTGCAATGATTTCCAAATCAATTGAACGAATTAAATATATATGTATCACTCATAGTAACTTGTGGTCACAACTCTTGATCACCTTTTATAAGTTTATTATTTACAATCCAATAATCGCCATTTACTATATGTATACGAATTAATTAATTCAATATTTTCATTTCCTTTTCCTATACTAAATTTATTACTAAGTGTATTTACTCCATTCCAACAAGTTGGAATTCCATTCTTACTATAACAATCATTTACCTATTCACTTTTATTAATAACCTACCATCATTGCATTTATTGTCTTTTATTGATTTAATCAAATTACCCCATATTCCTTTAAATTCATACTAACGAAATATTCAATTACTATTCAATGCATATTTATTAATCAATCAATTCGGTATTTACTTTTCTTTCCTTCTATTTGATGATAAATAACCTAGTATACATTTACATACATTCATTTCATTCCATTCATTTATGGGTATTGCATTGAAATTTAATTTATTAGCTAATACCAACATTATTTACCATTAATTACAATTGGATTCCCAATTTTATTCAATACCCTGAATAAATAACATATATATTAATCAAATCCTTACTTTTTTTTTCTTTTCTCATATTCCATTTAAAATCAAATCATAACATTTAAATGATTTTATTGAATTGGAATTTCATTCAAGTCATAAATTATTAACTTGCATTAACATGATTCCTTAATTTATTCCAATTACCGTTTACACTCTTTTATTGCATTAAATCAATTTAATATTTTCATAAATTTCTCATATTAAATTTTATATCCAGGTAAGAATCCATTTTCTACTTAATTCATTTGGATTTTATTCAAATTTCTATAAATAGGTTTTAAATCACCATGTACATAATTTATTTTAGCCTTCATTTTAACATTTATTTATCCCCTTTATTGTTTCTACTAAAATTAATTACAAAAATCCTATTAAATAAACAAATTTAATTGTCGAAATTTACGGGTCGTTACATAATTTTTTTTATGTTTGTTAAATTAAATTTGATTGTGATTATGCATTTAGTTATGATTTTTTTTATATTTTTAATCATCATCTCAGTTAATTTCATTTATTAAATTAAATCTTTATTGAATTTATTTTTGAATATAACTGCCAGTTAAATACCTGTTATATATATTATCAGTTATCTGTTGATATTGATTGATTGTTTTGGATGATGATTATGATGGATGTATGATTTATGATGGATGAATGGATGTTGTAATTTATTTTTTATTTTTATAAATTGCAAGTTATTATGCATTTTTATTGATTCGGGATTGCGGTTTGAAATGATATATAACTGTAATTTTCATTTTTAATTACGGATTGAAATAATAAACATCTGTATCACCTGACCATAGGGTATAAAATTATATACAGACACCGTGGTCTATACATATATAAAAATATGTTCAAATGATTTCTATGGTTTTTTTAGAAAAAATACAGATTATATAAATATTGATTTTAGATGTTATATAAACGTCAAATTTATTATATATTTTAGCTATATATAAATAGGCTTGAAAGTAAAATAAGCCTAATAATAAAGTTTGATTCTTTTATATAATAAGGTTGAATGAATATTGATTTTTGATATTATATAAATATTATTAAAATGCTTGAATTTAAGCTATGTATAAGTTTGTTAAATAAAAATTTAGTTTAATAATAGAGTTTGACTTTTTATTAAAATAAATGTGAGTAAGTATTTAAATTTTATTTTAATATAGAGAGTATGATGATTTAAATAAATTAAGGTTGGGAGATAAATTGGAGATTTATTTGAAATTGAATTTATTTAAGAATTAAACTCTAAAAGGTTGATGCGGAATTTATTAAATTGAAAATTTTAAAAGGTATAATTATTATAACTGGATTTTGGGGTCTAGGTGAATAAAATGATTATTTCAAGTATAAATTAATTGAAGAAAATATTTAGTATTTGAAATTTGAGTTTTTTTTAAAGTAAAATGGATTTATAATGTAAATTATTTCAAAACTAAATAATATAAGATTTGATTTTTGAATCTAGATTATCAAATTTAGTTTAGGAATTTTGAATATTAAAGCTTTGAAATATATGAAATTTGAAATGGTTTATTTGAGGATTTAAATCTGTATTGGGATTGATTTTGAAATTAAAGAAGCTAATTTATTATATAAAGTGATTTAATAGTAAACCATTTAAGTACTAGAAGTTATGTTTCAAAGCTACGAATTTCAAGGTATTATGATTTGAAAGTGCTATGATTTTGGGAAAAGGATATTTTTGAAATAAAAAAGATATTATATCGATTTGGGATTTCTTTAAAATGAAATCATATTGATTTGGTTTTTAAAATAGAAATGATATCGTGTTTATATGGTTTTGAAACGGATATTTTATTCTGGTTTTAAAATATAAATTATTTTGAAATAACCGCGGTGTCATAATAGCGTTTGGTTGTTGAAGAGACCGGGATCGGAAGTTGTCATACTCTCTGCCAACCCCGAAAACCACTTTAACAACCGTGTACGCGGTGGACATTCCAGAATGAAGTAGGATGGTGGCAGTGTTTCCTTTGAGGTAAATACGTGGACCCAACTCCCATGGGTTGGCATAAGGTGGCTAAAACAGGAGCGATTAACGGGTTAATTGAGGTAGCACCTTTGATCAGACACATCCCTTCAATATTATACTTTGACTCTTGGATTGATTCGGTGGCCACTTTTGATTTTTTATTTGGGGGTGTGGCTTGAGGTGGGCGGTAGTTGCTGCTACGTGTTACCACCGACCCGGAAGCGTAATTGGTATATCTAACCTGGCATTGCCTAGTTGTGCCTTGTCACCTACCCTAGCGCGCCTTATACGATTTTGGTTTTGTATCATACCTATGGAGTGCCCTCTGACGATGCCCAGTATAGGGGAGATTACGGTACTATATAGACTATGGGAATATATAAATGTGTTAAGGTGGAAAATATAAAGCCTTAACGCTATTTAAAAGTAAGTTTATTTTACTAATAGACATTATTATAATAGCGAAATATTACTACATAGTAAATAGTTCAACGGATCCTTAGGAGACGTGAATCCCGAGCATCTCTTAAGTTACTGCACTCATACTTATTCCTGTTAATTTAACTTAAATAAGATGTTTTAGTTCTGACTCGAGTGTTTTGTTTTTTCAATTCGCTCGGGTCAGTCCGAGCATTTCAGGATCGAAGACTTTATTTCTGGAGGACGAAGACGAAGTTTTCATCATCATCATCATTATTATTATATATTATATGGTTCCACTGCACACTGTGTTCCGTTGCATTGATATTTATTGGTATGTGAACTCTGATATTTATTGTATAAAGAAGAATCAAATGTTTTATAAACAGTTTTATGAACTGTATATTGATTATTATATTTTATCCTTCCGATGTGAGATTCTGTTTAGTTTTTTTTCTTCTCTATTTTTCTTATTTACCCCATAACAATCTGCCCTTCCGTATGGTTTGAATTGGCACGTGTGTCGATTTAAACCGTATAAAAAGGCGGGATGTTACAAAACATATACACTATGATTGCATGGATACTTATTTCATTCTAAAAAATACCCTTAAAATTTTTAACTTTAATATAATAATTAAAATTTCATATTGTGAATTCTACTGGAATACTTTTAGATTTAGGTTCAAGAAGGATAACAGATTCTTACTTGACACTTTATTCATTACAACTTGCCGGTATATTTGGTTTGAAAGAAATCGAAGAATTTTCAATAATAATAATAGTCACTTTAATAAATTCATTTTTATAATTTCTTCATTTTTTTAATTGTATCTCTTATCCCAAATATAATTTAGCTAAAAATAACCTTTTTAAAGATTGTCTTAATAAGGTTAGAAATAATATTAATCTATTTAAGCATAATAATATTATTTTTAACATTAATAATTGTTGCATAAATATTTTTTCCAACTTAAATGATGATTTCACTATGTATCATAATTTACTTTTGATCAAAGATTCATAAGGATAATTTTAGATTTGTTTCAGTTACTGTTTTAGTCATTGTTTGTATTAGTTTATAGATCTTTTAGTTCTTTAGATTTGGATCCTATTGTTTTTTTACTCTCTGTACTTTATTTTGTCCTGTTAGTCTTACTTTTGTAATTTTACTCCTATCTTATTTGTACATATATATGTACATAAATTTCATTTATATACATATATATGTATCGTTCTAACTATTTACTTGGTCATTCTTTAGATACAAGTCTGGGCTAGATAAGGTGTTAGTTTCTCTTTGTGGGTACACAGGATTGCTTATTGCAGCGAGGGACTCTTCTCAGTACATCTTCAGCTTTATTTTGGCGACATATTTTCAGGAGGAATCACTCTTCAGATAGGCGCTTCTTCCATTTTGGCTGAGTCTTTAGAGCGGATGTAACGATCCCGGTTTTAAGACGAATTCAAATTGGTAATTAAAATAAATTTTTGGATTAAATTGTGGATTAATTTGAATTTTTCAAAATTAATAAGATATATACTTGTTTATTTATATAAATAAATTTTTAAATTTTGGAATTTGGAATTTGAAACTCACAATAAATAAATAGAATCTGGATTAAAGATAAGTATTTTTAATATAAATATAAATTTGTTTTCTATTTTAATATACATATATATTTACATTTTGAAGACATGATTTGAGATTAATGTAGAAATTTTCAAAAGGCTATTCTAAATTAAATTCTTATATATGTGTGTGTGTGTGTGTGTGTGCGCGCGCGCGCGCGCTGCGCGCGTGTGCGCATGTCATTTTTATTTAGTGTATAACTAAGATTTTTAAATCATCCTCTTTTAAAAGTTATGTAAATATAAATGATAAAAAGATGTATGAATGAAAATATAAAAATATAAATATATATATATATATATATATATATATATTAAACTAAATTAAGATTGTAATATGAAAAACAATTGAGATAAATTTAATTTGTGTAAATGTAAATATATAAATATAAGTACAATATAATTTGAAATTCACAAGTGTTAATATAGGTTTACAAGTGGCAATTTGTTATTTTCTCTTAAAAATATAGATACAAAAATGCAAATTTATTAACGTAGGGTTTAAAACAAAAAATTATAAATAAATCTAAGATAGGATCTTTACATAAATTTATTTGAATTGAACATTTGTGAGATTATTAAATCATGCATTTACAAATGTTCATTCACCTTAACAAATGTTAACAAATAATACAGGTGGCAAAGTAAGATTTTCTTTTAATTTAGAATTTTAGAAAAAAAATATTTGTGAAGAGTAAAACAAGATTTCTTTCATTTCCTCCAATCTTCATCATCAAATCTGAAAATTGAAGACAAAACCAAAACAAAATTTTCCCAAAATCAAACATGAGAATGAAAATTCAAAGTAAATAAAAAACAAAACAATATTTTCAAAAATCTGAAGTATCCCAACATCAAAACTAGAGAAAAAGGAAAACAAATCAAATCTGGCAAACATAAAAAAAACAGAAGCAAATTCAAAGATTTTCAAAACCAAAAAATCAACAACTCAAACAAATAAGCTCAAATGCAAAGATCTAAAGCTTGTGACCAGAATAGATTCAAGAACAAACCAGAAGCTAGTTTCGAACCTAGAAGTTATCAATCTGTTTCAAAGCTGTCAAACTGGAATAAAAACCTGAATCAAGCATGCAAATTTAATTCAACATTATCAAGCAAAGTAAAGCTTTTAGCAAACAACAGTTAAGGTAAAGCATGTGCAGATCAAAATCATCCTCCAACTTGCAAATTTTCAGGCTCTGTCTTCATTTTACTATGAGTAAACTCTATTTTAAAACCCAATTCTTTTATCTATATCCGTGATGATGGATGAGATTAGTGACTTGGAATTGAGTTTATAATGTGTTGCGTGTGGATATATATATAAGGATAGATATTTATAAGCAAGTCTGTGTATAAGTATTTATATGCTCTGTTATTCTACAGACTCAAAACTACAAAAGAAATTTAATTACTCCCTACCTGATCAATTTTGGTTTTTTATTTCTATATGAAAAATAATTGTGAGATCGTAATATCATTTTTAAAAATATTTATAAGAAAATCAGTAAGGTATTTTACTGGAAAAAAAGGATTTACAATGAAACTTTTTAATCTGAAAAAAATCAGTATCCTTAGATTCGTATTTCAATTCGATAATTGGATTCACACTAGAATATAATGAATTTTAAGGTAGAAATAAGGATTTTTAAGAACGTGAATGTCAAGATCTCTCGAGATGATCGTTTCATGGGTTCTTGTCAAATTCTGTTGATCAACGTTGAATTAGGTATCGGGGTTGATCACGGTGATAGCTGGGAGGATGGTGATTATACAAAAAATGGTGAATAAATTTATAGGCCATCGGGCCAGCATGGATTCGTCGAATTAGGGTTCGATTAGTTGTTGTCATCGACTAAGTTTGAGGAGTCACTGCAGCATTGTTGGTTGATCGGAGTAGAGCAGACCTTGGGAAAAGATACGTGGGAGTGAAGCAAGGCTTTGGGCACGAGGACGAGAATTCCAGTGACCGGAATTGGTGGGACGAGGAGATTTCAAGCGATTGGTTTTGGTCTAGGTTGTAGCTAGGTAAATCGAAATTGATTTTTGAGGAACTTTAATGATCTGAGTGATCGAGGTGCTGGGGTAGGTCATACATGACTTGTTGACGTTGACAGGAGTGGCCGGAGCAACGGTGAACGATGGTGCACGTGCACAGTGCTTAGTTGGTGTCAGTGGATATGAGTTAAGGAAGAAGGGTTTATCTTGAAGCAAAGGTCGGGGAAATGTATGACTGGCTCGAATTTTGATTCGAGAAATTTTTAGTTGTATCGGGTATTAAGATAAAAGGAAGAAAAAAAACTTAACCAAAAATTCTAAGTTTTAAAAATATAGGTTTGGGTTTGACTCGGGGGGAGGGCTCGAAGTAAATAGGTCTGTGTCTCGGGTGATGCTCGGGGAGGACTCAGGGTAATTTAAAAACAGTTTTCAAGTTTTAAAATAATTTAGTTTAAACCTCTTTCGTAAATAAATTTCTTTTAGATATAATAAATGTTTTATTTAACGTTTGATTTATGAAGGTTATATAAATTATTTAACTTGAATTTGTAAGTTATCTTAAAAACTTAATTTGGGAATGTAATTAAGAAGTTAATTGAAAAAGATAAAATGTTTTTAGTTGTAAATTAACTTAAGATAATTTATGAAATAATAATGATTTTGTTTTCAAAGATTAAAGGTTTAAAGATTAGATGTTTCAAAGATAAGGGTTATCGCTGAAACGAATTAAAGGAAGTTTGATAGGACATTTTTGATGAATAATTACTTTGTGTAATTGAATTAATGCTAATTACTTTGTGTAATTAGTTTAAGGCTAATTAATTATCGTGATTAAAATAAAGGATATTTGATGTAATTAATTTAAATTATTTATTAATTAAAGGTAATTAATTACTTAAAGATAATTATTCAATTAAGAATAAATGAGTAAAAGTTGATTTAATCAAATGATTAAAGGATAATTATTCAATGTACTAAATTTGTGATTTATTTATGGTAATTAATTAAAAGGTAATTAATTAAGATAAATAATTAAGGTTAATTAATTTCATTAATTAATATCAAATGATTTATAATTAATAAATCAAGATTTGATAATTAATTCATAAGTAATTAATTTAATTGGAAATTAAATTGAATTAATTAGGATTTGAATATTTAATTAATCCTGCCTATAAATAATTATTGAATGCTTGATTGCTTATGAATGTTTGTATGGTATGAGATGCCTTGAATTGATTGTCCTAGTTGATCTGTGATATTTTGTCTGTGAATTAAGCTGTGTATAATTTATTTATTCATCTGTGATAAATTTACATTATTTATATGTGAATCTGTGAATGAAGATAAACGTTATATATTATACCGCTTATCGATATTATTATGCTTGAATCTGTGATGATTGATGATGTTGCACTATTGTGTAAAACCCCTGGACTCCACCTTACACACACAAATATGGAGTGCACGAGGAAATTGGTTAAGTAACATATTTTTGAAATAGTTTTGAAGTTGAATTTTGAATCAAAAAGGTTTTGGAAATGGAATTGAGTTAAATATGAAAGGTTTTGAAAAGGAGTTTTGAAGATAAAAGTTATTTTGAATAACTTGATTAAGTTTTGAAATTGAAATAGTTTGATTTGAATTTGAATTTAAGATTTGAATTATGGTTGAACAAGTTATATATTGTATTTGTATGGGTTTTAAACCATTTTAAAAGTATTGTTTTAGGAATTTGAACTTAATCCAAGTTTTATACTTGAAGTGCTTCAACTTGTGCAAATAGAATCAGATTTTGTCAAAACGAAAACTATTTGTTTTCTAATAACAATAGCTTTCATATAAAGAAAGGCTTTCCAATTTGTGTTGAAAGATTTCAAGATTAGAAATGGAGAGTTTTGAAGCTATGAATGAATCTTTGTGAAAGATGGATGAACCTTGTTTTGAAATTGAAGAAGATTTTAAATGGTATATCTTTTATGTATAAAAGATTTGAAATGGGAGGTTTTTTGAAAGTTATTAATGAATCTTTGGAAATGGTTTTGAAAATTATAAATTGAGTCTTTGATTTAATGATTGGATGAGTAAATCCAATTTGAAAAGGAAATTGTTTTGAAAAGCCGTGAATGAATTTTTCTGGAAGATTGGTGAACTTTGTGAAATGAATCTTTTTGTTTAAAGGTTTGAAAATGGTAATTTGTTTAAACCATTTGAAAGAAAAGTTTTGGGCTTTAAGTTGTGACTTAACTGAGATCCCAATATCCATATGTTTTTAAATATTGCGCTCATTATTCGGTTTAGCCGGGAAAGGACATTGTGTCATATAACCCATTCCGAATAATGATATTACGATATGGATAGCATTTGAAGATCGGTGGTGAAGACCGGATTTTTTAAAAAGTGAAAGGATAACTCGTCAAATGTCTCTACACTGGCTGATCCCCAATATAGAGATTTGACACCCTTTGTGATGAGGAGTCCGGACGTGATTAGGGATTATCCGGGTTTGCAAGGGTTTCTTTAGAAGTAACTCCGGTTCTGTTCGAACCCGGAACAGACTTGTATGGATGTGTGTCTAACATTACACTTTGAGAAGTAAAGCTTGTTTCTATCACATACATTTCTGTTTGGCGGCGGTGATTTATTCTCTTAGCTTAACACCCTTTTCTAAGACGTATGAGCTCAGAGGTTTTGTAGTTGATGGTTACTGGTGATACATTCCCAAATTTGGTAGTGTGGCTGCTGAGTGCCGCTGAGTGTTGCTGATCATTTGTTGATCAAATCATGGCTTTTTTGAAAAGCGTAACTTTGTGGACGAGACCTCGTCGGACCTCACTCCCCGGAAATGGTCGAAACAGGAAAGATGCGGCAAGTTTTCAGGGGTCGCGTCCCTAGGGTATGTCCATTCCTTCTGGAAAAAGGTGGTATCATGGTATGGAACCCAGATATTTAACCTATGTAGTCACTGCAAATACATTGCTTTATGGTTGTTGGTGTTGAGGGCCCTCGGATAAAGGTCGCAAATGACCGGGGATGGCATATCTGTAATGTTACTTCCGGGCAGGGGTAACCCCCCTTGTGTTGGCAGAGAGCTAGGTTGTAACGACCCGTAATTTCGCTACTTCGAAAATGAGAGATTTCGTTTGTTTTAAATTTAAAAAGGTTTAAAACTTAAATAAATAAGTTAAATAAAATAGATAATAATAGAGAAATTATTTATTCTTATAGTTGATAATTTTAGAAGTATAAATTTGTATTTTAGAACAAATCAACAAAAGTTAAGTATTGTTAAAAATAAATGCTTAAATAAATAGGTTTAAATATTTATTTAAAAAGATAAATCTTATTGAAAACATCTAATAAAGATAATAAAAGTACATTTATATATTTGAAAATGTTAATAACCGTTTTAAAAAAATAAGCAAATTTTGTCGCATTTTGTAAGTTTTACATACACCGTAAAATTAGAGAGTTTGATATTTATTAAATATGATTTTGAAATATAAAGAGACATGTTTTAATTTATTTAAAGCGGTAAAAAATTCATTTTAAAGTTTGGTTTACTTCAATATATAGCTTAACAAAAAGGTCAAATTTTGACTGTAAAATTTGTCGACAAAAACACCGTTTTCAACCAAAACAAGTTGTCGTCAAGTTGTTACAACTTGATACATTTTATAACATGCACAAATGCGTAAATACAAGTTTACAAACGTTTTAAACACTTTACATTTAGCACTAAAGACAAAAAGAGTTTACTTTTGGAAAGTTTACATAAAAGAGTATAAAAGGTGAAAAGACATGATCTGACTAATTAAATTTTATTTTAAATCTTTATAAACAACATCATTACTTTACATCTTATCTCATTAATGAGATGTTACTAATTTACATGGAAAAAAAGAAAATGTTATTTAACATTTGTAAAAGTGTAAGAAAAAAGAAAAAGAAATCATGTCATAAATACAAATCTAATAAAATACATCAATTCCACATTAATACACTTCATTTCAACATTAATAACAAATCAAAATCATGCATTGGAAGAGTGCTTTAGTGTACTTAAAGGAGACAAAAATTGATGTGATATGGAGGGATTTTGATCTTTTTGGTTAAGGATAATAAGGTAATTTTTGTAGCAAACTTCAACTATAAATAAACCACCATCCTTCCACCTTTTTTACACATTTCTACGTCTTCTTCTCCCTTTCTCAAGCTTTCTAAAAGCTTCCCTAATTGCTTCCATGCCTTAGGAAAATAAAATAAAAATATTAGAAACAGAAAAAAGTAAAGAGAAAATCAAGTATTCCACTTCAAAACCCCTCTCTTCCTCCTTTCTACCCACGGCTACCCTCTTCCACCTCAAAACCCAAGCCAACCACCTCCCCCTAGCCTAGGCCGAGCACATCAAGAAGAAGGAAGGAGATCGGGAAGCTTTGGAGCGAGAAAAAGAGAAGGAAGTGCTGCCGGAATCGATTCGGGAATCTATACAAAAGATTGGTGGAGTGGAACTAATCGTGAGTACTCTTATTTACTAATAAATCCATAACTTATTTCAAGAATAATGATTTGAAAGTTTAAATATGTTGAATGAATGTTTGATAAATTGGTTGAAAATTGGTTGACTATGTGATTGTATATTTGGTTGATAACTTGTTTGATAAACGATAAGAGAAATGATTAGTAATTAACCATAGTTAATTAAATGACAATTAAATCCATACAAATATGTGTATGGAAATTATTTAGCCTCTTAGTGATTTCAAAATATCTAAAAGGATTGAAAATGATATTATAATAATGTAATATTATAATATGAAATGAAATGGAAAATGAATTTGAAATGATGGAAATGTTGTTTAAGACGAGTTTAAAATGATTTAGAAACGTTTTATAAACATTTAATTGTGTTTCCAAGAAGTTTGAAAAGAAATTGAAAAACAAGTCAAAGCTATGCGTGTCGCGTAACGATAGTTCGCGATTTCGCGCCATAAAAGTTCAATGTGTGTACAAAGTGAAATATAGCCCGGAATTCTTCTAGATAAGAATTTTCCGGTCTATTACATCCATAGTTTTCCAACAAAGAAATAAAATCAAGATTTCATTAAGTAGATTTTGAAATATGTCCAAAACAATTTTCCAAAAACATCGTGGTTTTGCAGTTCGGAATCCAAAACGGGATTTCTTTATGACGATAGTTTTAAATGATTTAAAAATAAGAAATAAATTTAATAAATCTATTAAAATGGTTTAAAAGAGATTTGGAGTGTAAAATATGAATTTTCGAATATTAAAAAGTTGTTTAAATCAAATAAGCTTATAGAGTACTTTCCGTAGCACTTTTATGTTGCAAATTCTATAGCATTTTGAATACGAGTTTAAACGTAACGATATTTTCTAGAATCAGTTATGAATGTTTTTAAAAGAATAATTAAGTGTTTTAAATGATTTTTTGAAAATTTAATAAATCATTTCTAAAATGAAGATTCATAACTGAGTATGCGGAAATGACTAGTACATTTGTCCTGCCTAATAGATCTATGAAGGTAAATAAGGTGTTTAACTAAGGTTAGGGATAGAGCAACCAGTGCCCTGAACTTACCTGGCCTATATTTACTCTTCTTAGGCAAGGTGTGGAACATATCGAAATGAGAGCCCGGATGCTCTAAAAGATTATAGTTAAGTTTTTCTAAAATAAAAGAAAAGAAATAAATTCTTTGAATTTATTATGAATGGTCTATATATAAGATTTATAAAATTGATATTTTATAAATAAAAGTTATGGAATTACAAAAGTGTTTTATAAATATTAAATGGGATTGTAATCAAATTTATATATGGGTTTGCAATTGAAATTTAGAAAAGAATTTATAATGGATTTTATGGATAATAAGATTTGAAAGGAATGAATTTGTAAATATGAGTTTTATAAGTAATTAAGTTATAATTGGATTTTGACTTATGAGTGAGATGTAAATGGAATTTGTTGGTAATGAAATTTTTTATATGCAAGTTTATAAAATATAAATGGAATTTATAAATATCGTTTTGTAAATCTGAAATCAATTTAATTTGATAAGTTAAATGTGAAAGTTTATTAAAGGAATTATATTCGCGATTTTGGACAGTGTTTAAATTAAATGGATGTTTTGGAAAGTGGTATTATAGAAGGGAAAATTTTCCCTGGATTAAAAGTTAAGAAATAAAATCTTTGATTAAGATTTAATGAATGATTTGGAAAAGTTTTTCTAAGTAAAAGAGAAAATGATTTGGAATTATTCCTGGATTTAAGAAAAGTTTAAATAAACCAAATGATTTGATAAACGAGGCTTAATGATTCCATATACATTTAAAATGAAAATGGAATAACTTGAAAAGAATATATCTAAGAAAGATATTTGATTTAATAAAAGATGAAGTTATTGATTGATGATTGATATCCACGTATGAACTTAACATCTTTTAAAGCGATGATTGGCTTCGAAAGAACCGGAGTCGGATTTGGACGATTCCTATCCGAAAACCACTTCGAACCAATGTATACGTTCGAAAGTGAAGACATGTTGAACCTGATAATTATTTTGAAGACAGTGGATCTTCATAGCATGAGGACTGCTTGTTGAACATGCTCTGGGTCGCTCCCATTATAGAGTTATTTATAGCAGTGGTCTCCCCGTTGTGGAGATTTTTCGGATTGCAAAGACTACTCGCTACTAGTGGTAGTAGGAGAGTTCCTTCGGTTTCGTTCAGTCCCAGGATGAACTTGTATGGATATTTGTCTGACATTGTATTCTAAATCATATTTGAGTAGTTTCTATAAATGTATATCAGTTGGCGGTGGAGAAGGCAACTTCTTTTAGCTTAACATCCTTTCCCGAGACATATGAGCTCAGGAAGTTATACTTTTCTAGAAATCAATCATCTGACGTGGAATGACAATGTGGCATTCAAAGTGGAACTTGTTATGATCAAAGTGTGGTTTTGTATGAAAAGCGTGGCTTTAAAGAAATTGATCGTAGCTTCGCGAGCCTTACACCCCAGTTATGATGGGATATTATGTGGTCTAACAGACGCAAATTCGGAATAAGTGAGTATGTATGGTGGTGTCTAATACGTTTGGCTCTTTGGGGGATACGCCCTCAAGGCATTTATTGCCCCATTTTGATAAAGTGGTTAGCTTGAGAAAAGCAGGGAACTGTCGGTTACCAGCGGTCGTATAGCAGGTATAGTTCCAAGCGACTAGTTTGAGAAAAGCGATTAAGGCACCGTGGGAACTATGTTTGTTATGCGTAGATCGGAGGAAATGTCACTAGTTCCCTATCATATTGGAAATCCAATCCCAATACCCGATTTACGGTTTGGATTGTATTCCCAAAATAGTTGTAATTACTTGCAAACATTTCAGCTACCCCTTTTCGTATCATATATTCCGTTGGGATATTCCGTTGACCTAGTCCAGGATATTACCTTAGACTTAGTCCAGATATTGATACCATATTTGAATAAGTTTATTTGAAACGTGTTTTCAAAAGAATGTCATTAAAAATAATATCAAGTGTATTTTGGTACGAAGTGTTTTGGTTATCATAAGGTAAAAACTCATCCGTGTTTATGTGTGGGCGTGGTCTTATGAGATACTCTTCTTTTCAAAGGTTTTGATAACATCGTCATGATCTATAAATTTTAAATTTTGAGTATTTCACGCTGGTTTATCAAGCCTGATCCGGCTATTTTCATTACTCGGGTCAGATTCGAGTAGTTTCAGGTTTAGTTGAAGACGGATGAAGTTTCCAGAAGAGAGCTGGAGATCTTCATCATCGTATGGACGTATTCCATTATCCGCTACATCAAGTGCATTTGTTTTGTTGTTTGTCAGCATTTGTAAGGGAAGGTGTTATAACTGTCCAAGATGAATTTAGGTTAGACTCTGATATATGTATTTAAAAAAATTTCGCTGTAAAGATATTTGTTCAAAATTATATGTTATTCCATTCATGTGAGATTCTGTTCTTTCTATTTTTCTTTATTGCCCTTCATGTTCCGTATTTTCGTGCAATTTGAGTTGGACATTTGTGGTTTATTGTCGATTCTAAGGGTATGGAAAAACGGGCCGTGACATTTGGTATTAGATCTTAGGTTGAGCGAACACCTGGGCTTTGTTGGGGTAAGTCTTATCACAGATAGGGTTAGTAATACCCTAGGATGAGTTACTCATTATATATAGGGTTAGTGACACCCTAGAATGAGCTTGAGTGTATTATATATATATGAGTGCGTATTTGTTATTGGATATAAAAAAGTTTTATTTTGATTTATTGGCTGAGTGGTTTATAAATTCTGGTCGATATGGGAAGTACAACTATATCTTTAGGTATTTCTAAACTCTTAACAAGGCATATCGACACATTGTTTTGAAAAGATTTTATTTTGCATGTAAAGGAATGTCTTTCGAAAGATATAAAATTTTGTGTGGTTAGGAAAATTTATAAGATACATTCCCTTAGGTAAGTCCCATGAATAAGTTCTTGATCCTTCTAGTGATGATTAAAATAATCTTCTAAGTATCAATCATATGTTGCCTTGGGCAAATGGTATTGACCACTTGGTAAATTATTCTTCTTATCATTGGAGGATGAAGGCAAGTTCAAACCCAAAAAAAAGTTGAATTAAGTATTTGGATAGAAGATGTTTGAATAAAATGAAACGGAAATGGTATAAACAATTCTAATCTTGGAATATCACTTACGGGCAGAACGGCTTATCATATGCCGAGTCATGAGTTTTGGATGACTCCAAAGCAAGCTCGAAGAGCAAGTGCACAAAAAGAAGCAGAAAAAAAAGCAAAACTAGGACCCTTTGCTGACATCTACTGTTATTATTGCGGTAAGAAAAGACATTATGCAGTTATGTGTGAAATAAAGAGAAGTAAGAAGTAGATGAGGTAAAAATTCTGATTGGGATAATATAGTATGTTTCAAGTGTAAAGAGAATTGGCATTTTCAACATAAATGTCCTAAAACAAAGAAGAAACCAAGAATTAAAAAGAAGAAAATGGCTGCTACCGATGCAAGAACCTAAGACATGAGGTCAAAGATTACCCCCAACGAACTTGTATTTGGTGCTTTCTGAAAAGTATGTGTACGAGTGCACGTACTAATATAGTACACACGGATCGTGTAATATGGAATATAATATAAATGCGGAAATAGATGATAGTAGCAAAGTAAATAAAAATAGAAAAATCACACCAGAGATTTTTATATTGGTTCGGAGCACCGTCCTACGTCCAATCCTAGACTTGTATCTGGATTTTCACTATAAACTACCTCGCTTCACCCGGCGGAACAGGTTTACAACACCCGAGCAAACGAACGGGATTTCACGCCTCTAATACACTGAGGACTTCAACACTTGCCTCTTACAACACCGAGGACTTCAACACTTGCCTTTTACAACACCGAGGACTTCAACAAAGATAAATATGATTGTTTGTTGACGGTATGTGTTCTTGATAACACAGTTTTGTCACTTGTAGTACAAACTTCCTATAATCTTATCCTCAAAATATGTGAATGATGTTTTGTGAAGATTAAGGGAAGTATATTACTTATTGAATCAAAAATATGAAATAATTTCAATGATTCAATAAGCAATTAAAATAATTGAGAGCTTTTAGAATGCAGGAGTATTTAGAAAGTAAGATCAGAAATTAGAGTAAAAAACATATATATTCATATATCTTGAATCAATGATTTAGATGAGTTTATATAGAGAAAAATGGTTGTAACTCTTTGTGAACAGTAGCCATTAATAGATATGATCATTGATGAAAGGTAAGAGATGCAACCATTGGAGAAAAAAGTGTCTTTTGGAAAAGGTTGCTCTCTGTTTAAAAAGGGTCGACAGGTTAAAAAATGGCCAGTAGACAGGATTTCAAATATATAGTCGTTATGTGCATGTGTGCACGTTCATTGTGTATTTTACACAGAAACGGCCGACCGCCTGATTTAATACCGGTCGACCGGTCCCTGTCAAATTGCTCAATGAATGTGCAATGCTATTCAAACGTATATATATCGATTATATTGAGGTGCATGATTATTTGAGGATGGATTTTAACAAGTTTATCACTATTACAATATCAAATAATCAACCTATAATCTAGAGTACCATATGTAGCTCTTTTGTGCCTCTTTATAGCCATGATGTCTTTGTTTTGTCGATCGCCTTTATTTCTTTGTCAGAAATCAAAAACTTCATACAATCTGTGACTCAACATTCTTCCCCTTTTGATTGATGACAACATATATCTGAAGATCTGAATCTCCCCCTGAATATGTGATCTCCCTCTGAGATTTTGTTTGTATTCTTTATATATATATATATATATATTCCTGCAAATAATTGTTAGCACTTTCTCTCCCTTTGTCATCGACAAAAAGGAATAATAGATAATGGAATAATATAGGAGTATATCAACCAGAATATCCATGCATAGCAAAAAAATATAACATATCCAAACATACCAGAGTATCATACACACCATAATATCATACGAATAAAAGTAACGACACTGTTTAGTACAAGTGTCGAATGATGTTTTAAAGTACTAAACCAAAATATAGGGATAGAAAACAGAATCTAGGATGAGTCAGATGCTGTCTCCTCTTGATCATCTTCTTCCTCATCATCATCATCGTCATCTTCCTCATCATCGTCCTCTCTAGATGATTCTCCACGACCATGTCCACTAGTACCAGCAGACACCTCAGTTGATGACCAGTTGAAAACAGGAGGAGCAAGACGTTTGCCTGGGTCCTGATCTTGAGCAGAGATGGATGTGCTACATGATATAGCATCCCATAAAATACCAAAGAATGACTTGACTTTGTTGAAGCGTTTATCAATTTTTGTGTCCATGCGCTTGAGTCTTGATTCAAGCAAGAATTGATTACGCGCAATAGTTTCAAGTGATTCTTTTGTGGAGGATTTTGATTTCAACAGTTTAACTTCTTCGGAACGAAGTCGAGAGGAAGTAGCTTTTTGTTTTCTTGGACCTCTTTGTTGCCATTCTTCAAACGGCATAATCTGAAGGTAAGGAGGAGGGAGCTTCATGCGTTTGATGGTTACGGAATCAATACATTTTGGTTTCGAGGTGGCAGAGTCAGGAGGCCTTACGCCACAAGCTAGCAAAATACGCATGATATATTCATTGAAGAAAAAGTGAGGTCGCGTAGAGTTGTTCACCTTGAGAATCTCGTCAAATAGCATATGAACCCAATTGATTTGGATACCCCCATAAATAGCATAAAGGGCCTTGAAGTTTTCTTTGTATACAGCGTCGTAGTTTCCTACTCTAGGAAACAAAGAAAACATCAAGACGCGATGTAGTAGTCTGGCGGGGGGTCGAAGTCCAATTGATTTTGTGCCATCACTGTTTTCCTCCATGAATTGGTGGCTGATGCTATTGCGAGTGAAGACTTCACAGAAATGTGATAAAAACTCACCGCCTTGATTTGCAATACCCAGTATAGAAGCTATCCTATCATGAGTGATAAAAATTTGTTTGCCACATACGACAGACCAAATGACTCCGTTCGGATCATCAGGTTTATACTCGTCCAGGTTCATGTTGGCATAGAACAATTTTATCATCAAGTGATTTATTTCCACATTGTTATTTGAAAAATCGATCAATGGAGAAAGATTGGAGTTATTTGCTAACCTACGGATTCCATAAGATGTGAAATCATCAAACTTGATGTAAGAACCCGGATGAAATTTGTAGTTAGTCATTTGATTCCATCTTGTGATAGCTACCGGATTTTCGAGCCATTTCTTAGCGGAGATATTGAGTGATGAAGTTCCGGAGGAAGACCCTCTCTTGGGTTTCTTTTGCGGAGGAGCCATTTTTAGAAAATTTAGAGAATTGGAATTTGAAATTGAGAGAATAGGGTTTTTGGAATTTGGGGATAAATAACCGGTTGAAACAAATGAGGAGGAGGAAAGAAAAAATGAAGCAATGTATATATAAAAACAGAATTTACGTATACCGGTCGACCACTATAATATGCCCGGTCGACCGTTTTCATCCATAGGCTAAACGATCGACCGTTTATATTATAGGTGGTCGACCGGATTTGTTGCCTGATGAAAAACAGTCTGTTTTGCTATTTTTAAGAATATATCGAGCTATATAATTCATATTTCACTCTTATTATAAAATACAAACTTTATTACATGAGTGATAGAGAGAAAACGATACAACATGTATATATAAATCTAATGAGGAGTGGAAGATTCGTCATTAGAATTTTCTTTATTATCTTCAATACGTTGTGTCCATGGACTCCAGTTTTTCTGAGCACCTTCATTCCTGTTACAATTCTGATCCCAAGAGTTAGGACTCCTAGATGTTGACGGCCTAGATGGCATTGGTTCATGCACATCATGCTTGTTTGAACCACAAAAGAATGATGCCACTTTTTCTAAAACAGATAAACGTGCCGATGTCCGTTGTTGCTCATGATAAAGCTGGCTTTGCCCATAATGGAGCTGTCTTTGAAGATCTATTTGTTGTTTTTGATAGTGGTGAATCTCGTCGATCTGTGCTTTGGTACGAGGAGAACAAAACAGCGCCTTCTTTACTCGTTTTGAGGTTGGTGTACTGCCAGGAGTACGAATGCATTGGTGATGATACTTTGGTTTCTGTTTTGGTGTTTCAAGAGAATAATACTCCTCTGGCTCAAAACTTGTAACGGAAATGTGTGATTTTTGAGCACACTCATCAAAAATGTGGGCCATAGAAAATTATGTATAGAGCCTTATGCTCAGATAAGGAAAGATGAATTAAGAGGGAAATTTTGACAAGCTTATAAAGAAATTCCTTATATATAAGCCCGTGGATGAGAGTGAATAAAGAAATTTGACCGTGAAAGCAAGCAGAGGCTCTTATTCAAAAAAAAATAGCTTTAAAAAAATGCTATAGTTAGAATATAACCAAAGGAAAAGACAATCATTAGTAATTACTAGTCAAGATCTTTTCTTGAAATTAAACCAAGCTCTCTTCGTAATCTAATAAAACTAGATTCGAGCAGAGGCTTAGTAAAAATGTCCGCTAATTGATTATCAGTTTGGATGTATTCAAGGCATATATATCCTTTCTCAATATTATCTCTAAGGAAATGATGACGGATGTCAATGTGTTTGGTTCTAGAATGATTCACTGGATTCTTAGAGAGATTTATAGCACTTGTGTTATCACAGTATATAATAGAATTTGATAAATGAATATCAAAATCTTGAAGTGTTTGTTGCATATATAGTACTTGAGTACAAGCGAGAGCCGCTGATATATATTCAGCTTCACATGTCGATAGTGAAACACAATTCTGTTTCTTACTAAACCAAGAGACAAGTGATTTTCCAATAAAATGACATGTACCACTCGTACCTTTTCTATCCGTTCGAGAACCTCCAAAATCAGCATCACTATGTGATACTAATTCGAATGGACATTCTGTTGGATAAAAAAGACTGAAATCTTTTGTATTTTTAAGATAACGAATTATACGTTTCACTGCTCGTAAATGCGATTCCTTTGGATTTGCTTGAAAACGAGCACATAAACAAACACGCATTATTATATCTGGACGACTAGCTGCAAGATAAAGAAGAGAACCAATCATGCTTCGATATAATTTCTGGTCAACACTCTTACCATTTTCATCTTTTTCAAGATGTGTAGTTGTACTCATAGGAGTTGGTTTACCAGATGTATTTTCTAATCCGAAGCGTTTGATAAGATTTCCGCAGTATTTTTCTTGATTGATAAAAATACCGTTTGAAAGTTGCTTGATTTGAAGTCCAAGAAAATATGATAGTTCTCCCATTTGAGACATTTCGAATTCTTTTGTCATAATACTTGAAAATTCCTTGCAGAGTTTATCGTTTGTTGAACCAAAGATGATATCGTCTACATATATCTGGATAACTAGAATATCCTTTTGAGAATGTTTAATAAACAAAGTTTGATCGACTTTGCCTATTTGAAATCCTGAGTTAATGAGATAGCAACGTAGTCGTTCATACCAAGCACGAGGTGCCTGTTTTAAACCATACAGAGCTTTCTTAAGTTTGAATACATGGTCAGGATATTTTTCATGTACGAACAAGGGAGGTTGTTCGACATATACATTTTCTTTGAAAAATACGTTTAGAATTGCACTTTTGACATCCATCTGATAAAGTTTGAAGTTATGGTGACAAGCAAAAGATAATAGAATTCTAATAGCTTCTATTCGAGCAACTGGTGTAAAAGTTTCTTCATAATCGATACCTTCTTCCTGATTATACCCTTGTGCTACTAATCTTGCTTTATTTCTGGTGATATTTCCTTGTTCGTCAGCCTTATTTTTGTAGACCCATTTAGTACCAATCACTGACTGATCAGTGGGTCTTGGAACAAGTTCCCAGACGTCATTGCGCTCGAACTGATTTAGTTCTTCTTGCATGGCAATGATCCAATATTCGTCGGTAGCTGCTTCTTTAGGATACTTAGGTTCGATATTTGATAGAAACGCAACATGACCCATTTGATGTAATTGACTCCTAGTTCTTACTTGTGAGTTGACCTCGCCAATTACGTTTTGAACCGGATGGTGTCTCAATAATCTTGGAGGGGAACGTATCTCACAAACTGGTTGTTGTTGGGAAATATTGTCAACAATATTTTCAGAGTCAGAGTCATAATTTGTGATGAAAGGAGTGTCAGTAAATATAGATTCGTCATCATCTGGTTTTGATTGAGAAGGCTGAAAGAATTCATCAAAGAGACATGAAGTGATTCTTTAATAGTTTTGGTTCGTTTATTAAATATACGATAGGCCTTACTTCATTCCTAATAACCGACAAATATTCCTTTATCGGCTTTTGGATCGAATTTGCCAAGCTGGTCTTTCGTATTTAAAATAAAACACTTGGAACCAAAAACTTTGAAGTATGAGATTTTAGGCTTTCTTTTGTTAAATAATTCATAAGGAGTATTCTTGGTAAGAGGTCTTATGGACACACGATTTAAAACATAACAGGCAGTTGCGACGGCTTCTGCTCAGAAATGTTTTGGTAAGGTGGTTCCATTCAACAATATTCTTGCACATTCTTGTAAAATTTGGTTCTTCCGTTCTACAACTCCGTTCTGTTGTGGAGTTCTGGGAAACGAAAAATTATGACATGTACCTTTCTTTGTACAAAAATGTTCAAATTCATTATTTTCAAACTCTCCGCCATGATCACTTCTTATATTTTTAACTTTAATCCCTTTTGATTTTTGAATTCTTTTGACGAAAGATTTGAAATGATCGAAAGTGTCACTTTTATTTTTTAAGAAAATTGTCCATGTGTAACGAGAGAAATCATCAACAATTACAAGCACATATCGACTGTGATTTATTGACTGAACCCTAGTAGGTCCAAATAAATCCATGTGTAGTAACTCAAGTGGTTGTAATGTTGATATGACTTTCTTGGATTTAAAAGTTGATTTGGTCAATTTTCCTAATTGACATGCAACACAAATTTTGTTAACCTTAAAACTCATTTTGGGTAGTCCTCTAACTAGATTGTTTTTGGCTAGCTTGTCAATAGTTCTGAAGTTTATATGACAGAAGCGTTTGTGCCATAGCCATGTATCATTATCATTAGCCACAAGACACATATCTGAATTATGATTAATATTCATATTCAGAATATATATATTTCTGTCTCTATAACCTTCGAAAACTAAATTATGGTCTTTATCTAAAATACTACACTTATTATTTGAAAAGGAAATTGTAAAACCCTTGTCACATAACTGACTAATACTAAGTAAATTGTGTTTTAAATTTCTAACTAGCATGACATTAGTAATAAGAGGTATGTTAGATGTACCGCAATTGCTCACATCGCCTTTGCCGATGATATAGCCTTTTGAATTATCTCCAAAAGTGACGGAGCCACCATCTGAGTATGTAATATTTGTTAATAAGCTCTTGTCTCCAGTCATGTGCTTCGAGCAACCACTGTCCAATATCCACTTTCCTCTTTTCTTAAGTGGGACCTGCAAAAAATAAAATTAAGTCCATGGTACCCACTTTTTATAGGGTCCTAAGAGTTAGGTCTTAGGAGTCCAAACCCATACGGGTCTGGTATCCCCTTTATATACATAATTAATATTAAGATGTACAATATTCATGAAATTCTGAATATATTTGTTCCTAATCAAATTGTTATTTGTTTTAGGAACCCATATATTGATAGTCTTGACATTTTTCTTTTGAAATTTCACAACTGGTTTTGGTTTGGAATATAATAAACTAAGATTTTTCTTAGCTTCAGTTTTTGTACTTTCTTCTTCCTTTTATTTCCAAGATGTTTCTTGGTTTCTTGTTTCTTATATCCCAAACCTTGTTTATCCGAAATAGATTGTGAACTTTCAATGATTTTTGTCAAATTTTCTCGACCTTTGTTAAAGTTAGAAACATTTTGAGTAATGTTATCTAACTTAGTTTGTAAACTAGCCTTTTCTAGGTCCAGAATTTTGACTTTTGCCTCAAGCTCATGATTTTTAGTAGTGAGAGCATCATTTTTCTCTTTTTGAGTTTCAATTTCTTGACTCAAAAGAACTAGTTGAGATTCAACATTAGATGATGATTCTTGAAAATTTTCAAGTTCTTCTTCTAATATTTTCTTCTCGTCTTTTAACATATCTCGTTCAAATTCTGCTCTACTCAAATTTGCTTTGGTTTCTTTTAGCTGTCTTTTTATGTCTTTATATTTGACTATCAATTCAGCATTAATATCAAGCATTTCATCGAATGTAGGAATTTGTACCTCATCTTCTGTTGCCATGAAACATACATTTGCTTGTTCATCTTCCGTATCACTATCACTTTCTGATGAGTCTGTATCATCCCATGTTACCGAGAATGCTCGTTTCTTTGATTTGTCCTTCTTATATCTTAATTTGTCATTTTTTGACTTCTTCTTTTGCTCCGGACAATCCTTGTGCATGTGCCCCTTTTTGTGACAGTTGAAGCATTCTATAGAGGATGATGTTGGTTTATTTGATCCAGATTTCTTTCTGTTATAACGACCGGCTTTTCGCTGTTTTAGGAATTTTTTGAAACCTTTTGCTATGAATGCCAGATCTTCGTCTTCAGACTCTGATTCATTTTCGTCTTTTTCAGCATGGAATGCCATGTTTTTCTTTTCTTCTTTTTGTTCCTTTCTAGTCTGCAAGTTAGCTTCGTAGGAAATTAGATTTCCTATCAATTCATCTGGCTTCATGACAGAAAGGTCATTTGCTTCTTCAATTGCTAATACTTTTCCTTCCCATTCACTAGTCAGAGAATTTAGGACTGTTGAAACAACATCAAAATCATAATACTTTTGTCCTAAGCCAATAAGTGCATGGTGGATAGTTTGAAACCGTGAATACATATCATTGATTGTCTCATTTGGTTTCATTTTGAAATTTTGAAATTGACTTTTCAGCATGGCTATTTTGGCTTGTTTAACCTTGATAGTACCTTCATGAATGATTTTTAGCATTTGCCAAATTTGATATGCAGTAGTGCAGATACTAACACGGTTATATTCATTTTGGTCTAATGCACAAAACAACATATTTATTGCTCTCGCATTTACGGCTGCTGCCGTTTTCTCAGCCTCACTCCATTCTGAATAATCAGTTGTTGGATTCACTATTTCTTTTTGAGTTGCATTCCAAGCATCATAACTATTTGATTGCATAAAGAATGACATACATGTTGCCCAATAACTATAGTTATGACCATTGAAAAATGGAGGTCTTTGTGTCGATTGACCTTCCATGTAAGTGGTGTTTTGAGTGCTAGTACTTGCGTTATTTGCCATATTACAAGAATATATCAAATATCTGTGTTACGGTTATATGATGGCCGTGCTCTGATACCAAATGAAAAGTATGTGTACGAGTGCACGTACTAATATAGTACACACGGATCGTGTAATATGGAATATAATATAAATGCGGAAATAGATGATAGTAGCAAAGTAAATAAAAATAGAAAAATCACACCAGAGATTTTTATACTGGTTCGGAGCACCGTCCTACGTCCAGTCCCAGACTTCTATCTGGATTTTCACTATAAACAACCTCGCTTCACCCGGAGGAACAGGTTTACAAACCCGAGCAAACGAACGGGATTTCACGCCTCTAATACACTGAGGACTTCAACACTTGCCTCTTACAACACCGAGGACTTCAACACTTACCTCTTATAACACCGAGGACTTCAACAAAGATAAACATGATTGTTTGTTGACGGTATGTGTTCTTGATAACACAGTTTTGTCACTTGTAGTACAAACTTCCTATAATCTTATCCTCAAAATATGTGAATGATGTTTTGTGAAGATTAAGGGAAGTATATTACTTATTGAATCAAAAGATATGAAATAATTTCAATGATTCAATAAGCAATTAAAATAATTGAGAGCTTTTAGAATGCAGGAGTATTTAGAAAGTAAGATCAGAAATTAGAGTAAAAAACATATATATTCATATATCTTGAATCAATGATTTAGATGAGTTTATATAGAGAAAAATGGTTGTAACTCTTTGTGAATAGTAGCCATTAATAGATATGATCATTGATGAAAGGTAAGAGATGCAACCATTGGAGAAAGAAGTGTCTTTTGGAAAAGGTTGCTCTCTGTTTAAAAACGGTCGACAGGTTAAAAAATGGCCAGTAGACAGGATTTCAAATATATAGTCGTTATGTGCATGTGTGCACGTTCATTGTGCATTTTACACAGAAACGGCCGACCGCCTGATTTAATACCGGTCGACCGGTCCCTGTCAAATTGCTCAATGAATGTGCAATGCTATTCAAACGTATATATATCGATTATATTGAGGTGCATGATTATTTGAGGATGGATTTTAACAAGTTTATCACTATTACAATATCAAATAATCAACCTATAATCTAGAGTACCATATGTAGCTCTTTTGTACCTCTTTATAGCCATGATGTCTTTGTTTTGTCGGTCGCCTCATAGAATCTGTGACTCAACACTTTCAAGGGAAACTCTTAGTGAAGAATGTCCAAGAATGAAAGTGGTTAACTTAAGCCTCAAAGATAAAGCACCGTCTACCTAAAAAGGAATTCAAGAATAGTACATAGTAGTCTAAGTATCTATATAATGGTAGTATGTGATAGGTTGTATTTCCTAGGAAAGTCATCTCTGAAACTTTATAATGCCAGTTAAGGTTAGAAATGGATGTATGAATGTGATGTTAATTAATGAACTTCCTTTTGATTATCCTCTCGATGCACTTCTTCAATCTTATATCCGATCAAATCTAATAGGATATTGAGAAATAAAAAGTTCAAAGTAATATTAGAAAGAAATATACTATACTAAAAGATGGTTTTGAAAAATTAGTTATTTGGAAACTAATGAAATGGTTTCATAAAATATTTTTAAAGATAAATTATCTTTTGAGTAGAAAATGGTTTTTTTAGAATATTTTCCTTTGATAAAAATATTTAAAAATAAATAATTAAATGGATTATATAAAGAAGTACCTTTATAAAATGTTTAAACTTAAGATAAAGTTTTTATGAAAGTTTTTTCGAGAGGTAATAAATACATATATTATATATTTCGTCATCTAAATGTTGATCTAATATCCGAGTTCGGAATTTTATGGTGTTTACACCAATCCGAAAAAGGATTTATCACTCGATTCTTGACGACGAACATTGATGAGGGTTTTTGGTTAGGTACTTGAGTTTTCTATCATAGTTGAGCATTATGGAAGGAAAGCAAAGAGTCTGATTAAAGTCCGCACTAGAGGATCGGGGGATCGATACTAGTTCGGAAATTAAGATTCAAATAAGAGATTGAATATGATATTTCATACGGATGATCTATGTATATTATATGGAATTAAGTTTAAATATAAATGTTTTAGGCACACTTTTGTTTGGGTAATTTCGAGGACGAAATTCTTTTAAGTAGGGATGAATGTAACGACCCGCAATTTCGCTACTTCGTAAATGAGAAATTTCGTTTGTTTCAAATTTAAAAAGGTTTAAAACTTAAATAAATAAGTTAAATATAATAGATAATAATAGAGAAATTACTTATTCTTATAGGTGATAATTTAAAAAGTATAATTTTGAATTTTAGAACAAATCAACAAAAGTTAAGTTTTGTTCAAAATAAATAATTGCTTAAATAAATAGGTTTAAATATTTATTTAAAAAGATAAATCTTATTGAAAACATCTAATAAAAATAATAAAAGTATATTATATATCTAAAAATATGTTAATAATCGTTTTACAAAAATAACCAAATTTTGTCGCATTTTGTCACTTTTACATACACCGTAAAATTAGAAATTTCGATATTTATTAAATATGATTTTGAAATATAAATAGACTTGTTTTAATTTATTTAACGAAGTAAAAATTTCATTTTAAAGTTTGGTTACTTCAATATATAACTTAACAAAAATGTCAAATTTTGACTGTAAAATTTATCGACAAAAATACCGTTTTCAACCAAAACAAGTTGTCGTCAAGTTGTTGCAACTTGATACATTTTCTAACATACACAAATGCATAAATACAACTTTACAAGCTTTTTAAACACTTTACATTTAGCACTAAAGACAAAAAGAGTTTGCTTTTGAAAAGTTTACATAAAAGAGTATAAAAGGTGAAAAGACATGATTTGACTAATTAAATTTTATTTTAAATATTTATAACATCATTGCTTTACATCTTGTCTCATTAATGAGATGTTACTAATTTACATAGAAAAAGAGCAAATGTTATTTTAACATTTGTAAAAGTGTAAGAAAAAGAGAAGAAATCATGTCATAAGTACAAAATCTAATCAATACATCAATTCCACATTATTACACTTCATTTCAACATTAATAACAAATCAAAATCATGCATTGGAAAGAGTGATTTAGTTACTTAAAAGAGACAAAAATTGATTCGATATGGAGGGTATTTTGGTCTTTTTGATTAAGGGTAATAAGGTAATTTGTGTAGCAAACTTCAACTATAAATAAACCACCATCCTTCCACCTTCTTTTACACATTTCTACATCTTTTTCTTCCTTTCTCAAGCTTTCTAAAAGCTTCCCTAATGGCTTCCATACCTTAGGAAAATAAAATAAAAATATTATAAAAAGTAAAAAGTAAAAAGAAAATCAAGTATTCCACTTCAAAACCCCTATCTTCCTCCTTTATACCCACGGCCACCCTCTTCCACCTCAAAACCCGAGCCAACCACCTCCCCTTAGCCTAGGCCGAGCACATCAAGAAAAAGGAAGGAGATCGGGAAGCTTCGGAGCGAGAAAAAGAGAAAGAAGTGCTACCGAAATCGATTCGGGAATCTACAAAAAAGATTGGTGTAGTGGAACTAATCGTGAGTACTCTTATTTACTAATAAATCCATAACTTATTTCAAGTATAATAATTTGAAAGTCTAAATATGTTGAATGAAAGTTTGATAAATTGGTCGAAAATTGGTTGATTATGTGATTGTTTATTTGGTTGATAACTTGTTTGATAAATGATAAGAGAAATGATTAGTAATTAACCATAGTTAAATAAATGAGAATTAAATCCATACAAATGTGTGTATGGAAATTATTTTTCTTCTTAATGATTCCAAAATATCTAAAAAGATTGAAAATGATATTATAATAATATAACATTATAATATGGAATGAAATAAAAAATGAATTTGAAATGAGGAAAATGTTGTTTAAAATGAATTTAAAATGATTTAGAAACATTTTATAAACATTTAAATGTGTTTGCAAGAAGTTTGAAAAGAAATTGAAAAACAAGTCAAAACTATGCGCGTTGCGTAACGGTAGTTCGCGATTTCGCGTCATACAAGTTGAATGTGTGTACAAAGTGAAATATAGGTCGGTATTCTTCGAGATAAGAACTTTCCGGTAAATTATATCCATAGTTTTCCGACGAAGAAATAAAATCAAGATTTCATCAAGTAGATTTTGAAATATGTCCAAAACAATTTTCTAAAAACATCGTGGTTTTGCAGTTCGGAATCCAAAACGGGATTTCTATATAAATATATTTTTAAATGATTTAAAAATATGAAATAAATTTGATAAATCTATTAAAATGGTTTAAAAGAGATTTGGAATGGAAAATATGAATTTTCAAATATTAAAATGTTGTTTAAATCAAATAAGCTTATATAGCACTTTCCGCAGCACTTTTATGCTGCGAATTCTATAGCATTTTGAATATGAGTTTAAACGTAACGATATTTTCTAGAATCAGTTATGAGTGTTTTTAATAGAATAATTAAGTGTTTTAAATGATTATATGGAAGTTCAATAAATCATTTCTAAAATGAAGATTAATAACTGAGTATGCGGAAACGACTAGTACATTTGTCATGCCTGTGAGATCTGGGAAGGTAAAAAAGGCGTTTAACTAAGGTTAGGGATGGACCAACCAGTGCCCTGAACTTACCTGGCTTATATTTTCTCTTCTTAGATGAGAGGTGGAACATATCGAAAGGAAAGCCCGGATGCTCTAAAAGATCATAATTAAGTTTTTCTAAGGTAAAAGAAAAGAAATAAATTCTTTGAATTTATTATGAATGGTCTACATATAAGATTTATAAAATTGATATTTTATAAATAAAAGTTATGGAATTATAAAAGTGTTTTATAAATATTAAATGGGATTGTATCAAATTTGTATGTGGGTTTGCAATTGAAATTTAGAAAAGAATTTATAATGGATTTTATAAATAATAAGATTTGAAAGGAATGAATTTGTAAATATTAGTTTTATAAGTAATTAAATTATAATTGTATTTTGACTTATAAGTGAGATATAAATGGAATTTGCTAGTAAAGAAACTTTGTATATGGAAGTTTATAAAATATAAATGGAATTTATAAACACCGTTTTGTAAATTTGAAATCAATTTAATTTGATAAGTTAAATATGAAAGTTTGTTAAAGGAATTATATTCGCGATTTTGGACAATGAATAATCCTTTAAATTAAATGGATGTTTTGGAAAGTGAAATTATAAAAGGGAAATTTTCCCTGAATTAAAAGTTAAGAAAAAAAATCTTTGATTAAGACTTAATGAATGATTTGGAAAGGTTTTCCTAAGTAAAAGAGAAAATGTTTGGAATAATTCCAGGATTTAAGAAAAGTTTAAATAAACCAAATGATTTGATAAATAAGGCTTAATGATCCTATATACATTTGAAAAGAAAATGGAATAACTTGAAAAGAATGTATCTAAGAAAGATATTTGATTTGATAAAAGATGAAGTAATTTATTGATGATTGATATCCACGTATGAACTTAACATCTTTTAAAGCAATGATTGGCTTCGAAGGAATCAGAATCGGATTTGGATGATTCCTATCCAAAAACCACTTCGAACCAATGTATATGTTCGAAAGTGAAGACATGTTGAAGATGATGATTATTGAAGACCGTGGATCTTCAAAGCGTGAGGACTGCTTATTGAACATGCTTTGGGTCGCTCCCATTATAGAGTTATTTATAGAAGCGGTCTCCCCGTTATGGAGATTTTTCGGATTACAAGGACTACTAGCCACTATTAGTAGTAGGAGGGTGCCTTCGGTTTCGTTGAGTCTCAGAACAAACTTGTATAGATGCTTGTCTGACATTGTATTCTAAATCACATTTGAGTGGTTTCTATAAATGTATATCAGTTGGCGGCGGAGAAGGTAACTTCTTTTAGCTTAACACCCTTTCCCGAGACATATGAGCTCAGAAAGTTACACTTTCTAGAAATCAGTCATGTAACGTGGAATGACAATTTGGCATTCAAAGTGGAACTTGTTATGATCAAAGCGTGGTTTTGTATGAAAAGCATGGCTTTGAAGAAATTGATCATAGCTTCGCGAGCCTCACAACCCGGTTATGATGGGATATTATGTGGTCTAACAGACGCAAATTCAGAATAAGTGAGTATGTATGGTGGTGTCAAATAGTTTGGCCCTTTGGGGGATACGTCCCTCAAGGCATTTACTGCCCCAATTTGATAAAGTGGTTAGCTTGAGAAAAGCAGGGAACTGCCGGTTAGCAGTGGTAGTATAGCAAGTCTAGTTCCAAGTGACTAGTTTGAGAAAAGCGATTAAGTCACCATGGGAACTATGTTTGTTATGTGTGGATCAGAGAAAAGGTCACTTGTTCCCTATCATGTTGGAAATCCAATCCCAATACGAGATTTACGATTTTGATTGTATTCCCAAAATAGCTGTAATGTCTTGCAAATATTTCAGCTACCCCTTTTGGTATCATATATTCCGTTGGGATATTCCGTTGACCTAGTCCAGGATATTACCTTAGACTTAGTCCCGATATTGATACTTTATTTGAATAATTTTATTTGAAAGGTGTTTTCAAAAGAATATCATAAAAATAATATCAAGAGTATTTTGGTATAAAGTGTTTTTGTAACATCCCAAAATTTTGAATTTAAAATTTAGTAAATTATTTGAATTTTTAAATTTAATTTGTGAAATTTCAAGAGAAATAAAATATTGTTAATATTAGTACTACAAAGATATATGGAATTAAATAAATAATTGATAGTTTAAGCTTTAAATAATAATAAATGAAGAAAAGAACATATAACAAATAAGAAATTGTTTTTAAATAATAAAATAAAATATATGTGATGAATTTAATATTAATAGTTGATTTTAAAAATAGAAATGAAATTCAAGAGTATGGTTGTAATAAAATGACATAAGGATATACACATAAGTGCATATAAATTTATAACCCAAATACAAACCAGGAAACTAAGATTTAGGCAAGGCAATAAAAAAATATAATAAAAACAAACATTAGCTAAAAAAATAAAATTAGTACTTGCACAAATGTAAAAATAAGATTGCTGTAAACATACAAGGAAGCATGGACATTAATGCTTTCATTAAATGCTTTCAAACTCTGCCCATACCCAAATACAATATTATGATACTCAGTAGTATACTGACCTGTACACCACTCTTTTATATATACATCAATCCTCTCTGTTTTATTTTCGTTCAAGCAACTTAGCAAACCGTGAAAGAAAATAAACTTAGAGAAAAATAATCCAACAAAACAAAGCAGAAAGGAAGATCAACTGCAGACTTTCAAAACAAGTAAACGTGCTCTCTGTTTCAAAATTTCAGGTGAGTAAACAATTTAAATTCAACTAAGTATATATATTTATCTTGTTGCTTATAAAGTCTGAGGTTGAAGTTGCTTTGTATGTATCTGTATACATGAACTTTCCTCTGTTTATAAAGCTTAAATCAAAATTTTTAAGTGTGTGGTTCGAGAGCAGTTTTGGGTTGATCGAAAAATGGGTTTCGATCAAGTTCAGGCGATTGGAGGCTCAATCGAGTTCGGGTCTTCACGTGGTGATGGAGGAGTGATCAGAGGTCGTGCGAAAAATAGCGCGATGGTCAGGAGAAGGACGTGGTGGCGGCGGCGTGAGGTTTTTACTTCTAAACCTAGTTTTGTGAGGTCGGAAATTTTTGACTTGTTCGTCATCCACGTGTGGTCGAGTGTGTCATGTTCTTGGGTGATGGAAGAGGAAGTGTCGAGGGGTTGGTGACCGGAGTCACACGAATTTTAGTGGTTGGGGTTGAGAGTACGGTGGCGTTCCAGGTTTGCCAAGGGTGGTGCCACTGTTGTTTCCACGTTTGGGATTGTAGTTCGATTTTTGATTTTGAGTGTATAACAAAGTTCTGGCGATCTGGAGTTGGTGTGTAGATGATCGTTGACATGTTCAACGATGCGGTGTCGCCTGGAGGCGATCAGCGGCGACGTGCACGTGCACAGCCTCGTGCGACGTGTCAGAAAGATTGTGTTTAGCCACTCGAGTTGGCACTCGGGGAATGTGATGTGTAGCTTCGGTGTATCGCTCGAGTTCGCGAATGTCCTTCCTGCTATTTCAGTTTGAACATTTAGGTTTGACTTGAACTCTGGAGAAAAAAAGAGAAGAAGAAACACGGGGGAGAAAGGGAAGAGACTCGGGGAAGCACTCGAGTAAAGCCTGGAAGTCTCGGGTTTGCTTTTATATTGGGTGAAGCCCAAACGAAATTTCGTTAACAACGATTAAGTAAATTTTGGCATTTGCAAGGTAACCAATGTGATTATGTTAAGTTAAAAACTTACTATAAGGTATAGATTAGTTAACAATGTTTTAAAAAATTTAATTAATCTTTTAATTAAACGATTAAATTTAAAATAAGAATTGAAATCAATTTACATTAAAACTTTCAATGGAACCATAAATTGATTTCCAAAGAGTAAAGAAGGTTCTCAAATGATAATTAAGGTAAATAACTTTTATTAATGAATAGTTTTGAAAAGAAATTAAGAACAATTTATAATTTGTAATTAAAATTGATTAATAAACAAGTAAGTATTTAAATAAATTTGTAATTAAGAATTTGTTAATTAGATAAATTAAGTTAATTAATTTTAATTAGTAGTTAATTAAAATAACTGATTATGAAACAATATGAAACAATAAATCGAGTTAATTAAGATTTAATTAATTTATCCAAATTTAATCATTGATTTTAAACATCACAACAAATAATTGTGTGGTTAATTTATTTAAACCACATTGGAAAATAATTAACTACTACCATGCACTAGATTGATATTTCTGCTCCGGTTGCGATACTATGTGATGTAGATTGGTATGTATTGTCCCATAATTGTGATTTGTTCTGTATTGGTGTGAAAACCCTGTTAGCCGTAAAACGACATTTTAACTTCGATGCGACAGGGAATCGGATTTCGGTTTGTTATCCGAAACCCACATCGAACCTGTGAATTTTTGTGAACCACATATCCACATGTTTTTAAAATTGTCACTCACTATTCGGTTTAGCCGGGAAAGGACCTTTGTGTCATATAAACCATTCCGAATAAGTGATACGACGAAATGGACGAGCATTTGAAGACGGTGGTGAAGACCGGACGTCTTCGAGAACGATAGGATAACCTGTCGAATGACTCTGCACTGAGTTGCTCCGGTATAGAGTTCTCCATATGTGATGGGGAATCCGATCGGGATTGTGGACGCCCAGATTATAAGGACTTCTTCGGAAGTGCTTTCGGTTCTGTTCAAACCCAGAACATACTTTTATGGATTGTACGTCTGACATTGCATTTGAGATATAAAGAAGATTTCTTTCAAATACATTTCTGGTTGCGGCGGAGAATTTGTTCTCTTAGCTTAACACCCTTCTCTGAGACGTACGAGCTCAGAGGTTAAGTAGTTGAAGGTTATATTTAATATATTCCCAACTTGGTAATGTGGCATGCTGAGTGCTGTGGATCATTTGTTGATCAAAGCGTGGCTTTTGTGAAAAGCGTAGCTTTGTGGACGAGACTTCGTCGAACCTCACACCCCGGAATGGTCGAAACAGGAAAGATGCGGCAAGATTATTGGGGGTAGCGCCCCTTAGGGTATGTGCATTTCTTTCTGGATAGAAGTGGTGTCATGGTATGGAGCCCAGATACTTATGTGGATATCGCAGATATATATATTACTTTGTGATTGTTGCTGGGTCCCCGGATAAAGGTAGGTTACAACCAGGGGATGGCATACTCGTGTCTGTAGTTACCTAGTTAGAGGTAACTCGGCCTTGTGTTGGCAGAGATCCGGTTAGGTTCTCGGGTCGTCCCGCCAGAGGCGTACCCATGTGGCCTAGGAAGTTCCTTAGCCTGACCATTTGTTGGAAAACCAAAGAAACAATACGAGCCCTATACGGTTTTAGTTGTATAACCTACCATACAGCATGGCGGTAACCTGTCACAAAACATGGTAGCTATAGTAGGCATAGTTCGGAATGTCTATGCCGGCTAAGTTTAATATTATATTTTCGAAATGCTTTCTACACTATGCACTAGTAATAATGTCAAAGAACTTTCCCCGTACCAAGCATATTTGACTAATCTCCTCTAATTCTGCGATTGCATTGTGTGTGTGGCCGGAGGTCTTATGGTAACTTCATTTTAAAAGCATACCGAAATTATTTTATAAATCTAGTTTCTTTAAAAGCAACTGTTTTTTTTTGTTTACTCATACCAGTCTCATGACTGACCTGGAGTGTATTGTTTCTTTCCTAAACTCTAGGTGCCCATAATTTTTACTTGGGCAGCCTAGTAGCAGGTTTTTCGTACTCTAGAGTAGGCGGTGTTTTGGAGCTTTAGCATTGGAGATATCTTAGGAGCTTTTGGAGATTTCAGGTGTTTAGTCTTTGGGAGTTCGTCATCACTTCTTTCATTTGAAGACATTTTGGATATATGATCAATGTTGTATTATTATGATGTTGTATTTGGAGTTGTGGTGTATGTATTAAATACTTTGATGTAGTAATGGATATTGTACTTCTGTATCTGTGATATATGCATGATATTTATTTTGTTCCACTGTTTTATATTCATCTGATGTTGTTATAAGCTCCATCCGAACTGAAATTTGATGTTCGAATCTCCGGCAGTTGAATACAAGTGAGGTATTTGATGTCGACTTTTGAACGATGAATTTTGGGTCGTGACAAATTGGTATCAGAGCTGAAGATTGAGTAAAAACTTTGGCTACGTAGTATAACACATTAGATGGATCATTAGAGATAGGGTCAAGTATGCCCTAGAATGAGTATAACCAAGACTGAAACTCTAAATTTTCTTAGTTCATTTCCTTTTACTGCTGATGTTCCTTAAGATATCTCGTCTGTATATCTAAATCAATTTGCTTACTAATTTCAGATAGTAAGAATGAGCGGGCGAAGAGGAAGAGCTAGGGGTCAAGGGAATGCCACAGCACCTAATCAAGATCCCCTAACAGCAGTAGCAGCAATGGATGTCCAGCAGCAGCCGAATCTGGCTGATTTATATAAGAATTTCTCAAATCTTGGTGGCAAACCGTTCACTGGCAGGTAGTCAATTGTTGAGGCTCAAGCATGGGTAAGATCATGTGAGAAGATTTTTAAAGGGCTAAAGCTGCAAGACGAGCAGATGAGACTTATAGCTTCTTGGCAACTCCAAGAAGAAGCCTCAGCCTGGTGGGAAACATTCACTATAGATGAACCAGAGGAAGAGGTTACTTGGAATCGTTTTAAGGAGGTGTTTGAAAAGCGTTATATGCCGTCGGTAGGAATTTCCAGAATGTATAAAGAAATTTTGGATTTAAAGGAAGAAAGCTTGTCATTTGAGGAGTACTTAAACAAGTTCAACAAACTAACCCATTTCGGTCCAGAGTTGTTAAACACGCCTCTTAAGAAAAATGAAAGGTTCATCCGTGGTATGAACAAGAAGTATCATGAAAGGATGACAGCACACGTCAAAGAATCTTTTTCTGATCTTATTGATATGGGATATAGGTATGCCACACTGGATATGCCAGAGATTCCAAGGGAAGGAGGAAATTCAAGTAATCAGAATTGGAAGAAAAGGAAGTTTGGGGGTAAGAGGCCATAACAAGACAAGAATAAGAAGAGCAGTCAAGGAAATTCGGCTAGGAATATAACTTGTTACAATTGCCAAGAGAAGGGCCATTATTCAAACAGCTGCAAAAACCCGAAGAAGCAAGTTAAGAAGGAACAACCTGTGAGGAATGATCAAGGAGCTAAAGAATGTTATAATTGTCACAAGCCTGGATATGTTATTAAAGATTGCCCGGTGATGAAGCAAGCACAAGTGGAAAATGTTTATGCGATAAAGAAAGACCCATCAATTTCGAAAGCAGATAAAGGAAAAGGTGTTCTAGAAGGTAACCTTTCAATTACGATAGAACGGTTAGAGTTTTATTTGACACGGGAGCTTCACGTAGCTTTATCTCCTAACAAACCGTGAGTGAATTAGAACTTAAAACTGAATCTGTTGACGACCCTATTTGCGTGAAAAATCCGGTTGGAGGTCCCGCAAATCTTTGTTTATATTGTAAGAAAGTTCCTACTTCATATGTTTGCTATCAATTGCCTATCAACCTTTATGTCCTCGAATTTAGTGAATTCGAAATCTTACTCGGAATGAACTGGTTATCAAAATAGGAAGCTAAATTGGATTGTAATAATCGGACAGTTATAGTCAAAACAAGCCTTGGAAATTTTATTGAAATCTCTGGTGAGGATCCGAGTCCAAAGAGAGATAAATTGATGTATACTTTGGGATATCCTGTACCCAGTTTGCATACTATACCTGTTCTTCGGGAATTTTCCGACGTATTTGAAGAAGTAAAATCCTTACCTCCATACCGATAAATAAATTTCCGAATTGACTTAGTACTCAATGCCCGTCTTGTCATTCACGCAAGTCACAGGATGACACCTAGGGAAAGAATTGAATTAGTCGATCAAACTCAAGATTTGCTAAAGAAAGGATTGATTCGCTCTGGTGTTTCCGAATGAGGTTCAGCTGTCGTATTTGTGGCTAAATCGGACGGATCTTTGAGATTGTGTGTAGATTACCGCGATCTCAATAAAAAAAACCTCAAGAACAAATTCCCTCTACCTAGGATTGACGATCTATTCGATCAACTTCATGGAACTCGATTCTTTTCTAAGATGGATTTAGCTCGGGGATTCCATCGGCTACGAATAGCCGAGGATTGCGTTCATTTAACTGCCTTTAGGGGTCCTGACATGTTCTACAAATGGTTAGTTATGCCTTTCGGACAAACCAGCGCTCCGGCGTACTTCGTAGATTTAATGACCCGAGTATTTCGAGAAGTATTGAAAAAATTTGTCCTTGTATTTATTGATGATATCTTGATTTACTCCAAAATTGAAGAGGAGCATGCTGAACATCTCAGAATTGTTTTGGAGATATTAAGGAGGAATATCCTGTTCAATAAATTTTCGAAGTGTCACTTTTGGGTCAAAGAAGTCAGATTTCTGAGTCATATTGTTAATGAAGAAGGAATTTTTTTTGATCCAAGCAAGATTTCTGCAATTCTTGACTGGAAGCAACCCACTACTCCTAGAGAAGTTCGAAGTTTTCTGGGTTTAGCGGGATATTATAGAAAGTTTGTACAAGATTTTTATAAGTTGGCTAACCCATTGACTAAGCTAACAATGAAGAATGCTAAATTCAATTGGACCCCAAAATGTGATGAAGCTTTCCAGGAATTGAAAAAGAGATTGACTATTGCTCCTGTTCTCGCTATCATTTACGGAAACCAAGGTTTATCTGTCAATACTGACGCGTGTGGTGATGGGGTAGGTGCAGTATTAATGCAGAATGGGAAGGTAATTGCCTACGTGGCTAGACAATTACATCCGCACGAGAGAAACTACCCAACACATGATTAGGAGCTTTTGGTTGTTGTTTTCGCTTTAAAAATCTGGCGTCGCTATCTTCTAGGTGAGAATCTTTTCAGCTTTCTTAACAACTTACGAAATTAACTAAACTTAAAACAATATACTTAATGAACACTTCTTTCTTTAGGTGAAAATTTTGAATTATTCACCGACCATAAATCCTTGAAATATCACTTTACCCAAAAAGATCTGAATCTGCGACAACAAGTTGGTTGGAATTTCTGGCATCTTATGACTTAGATATTCAATATGCGCCTGGGAAAGCCAATGTAGTTGCCAATGCTTTAAGTAGGAGGCATGTCGTTCTTGCATATCTTGTTATCGCTCCTGCTCTCCTTGAGAGGATCGCGAGCAAGCAATATGAAGATGAGTTTCTTCGGGGAATTTATAAAAGAAGTTGTCAGGGAGAAGACACTAGTTTTGAGATGGATAATAGGGGAGTAATAAGATTAAAAGGCAGGATTTGTGGTCCAAACTTCCCTGATCTGAAACGTGAAGTTTTGGACGAATGCCATAAGTCCAAACTTTGTATCCATCTAGGAGTTAATAAAATGTATAGAGATATGAAAAAGACTTTCTAGTGGAAGACAATGAAAAGAGACATATCTATTTATGTGAATCGTTATGCTACTTGTCAACAAATCAAAAGCGATCAAAAGAAAGTGGCCGGTTTACTTCAGCCGTTAGAAGTACCGAAGTGGAAATGGGATCAAGTGTCGATGGATTTCATAGATAGATTGCCACGAACCAAGAAGGGAAATGAAGCAATTTGGGTTATAGTGGACCGTCTAACCAAAACTGCTCATTTTATTCCAGTGAAATCCACTCGGACTGCAGCAAGCTTAGCAGGGCTATATATAAAGGAAATTGTTCGTCTCCATGGTATTCCCAGCAGTATAGTGAGTGATCGCGACCCGATCTTCACTAGTAGATTTTGGGAGGCATTCCAAGCCGCTTTGGGAACGAAATTGAATTTCAGCACTACTTGTCACCCACAATCTGATGGGAAAACTGAGAGGGTAAACCAAATTCAAGAAGACTATTTACGTACTTGCATTCTCGATTTTGGTGGTTCTCGGGAGGACCATTTACATTTGGTAGAATTCTCGTATGATAACGGCTATCAGGCCAGTATAAAAATGGCTCCTTTCGAAGCTTTATATGGTCGTCCGTGTCGATCACCTACATGCTGGATCGAATCAGGTGATAGACTCGTCCTTGGACCAGATATGATTAAAGCAGCCACGGAGAAGGTTGATTTTATTCTAAAGAAATTAATAACTGCTCAAAGTCGTCAGAAGAACTATTATGACCGCCGAAGAAGATATTTGGAATTTCAAGTTGGAGATTTTGTATTTCTGAAAGTGTCTCCGATGCGAGGTGTATTGAGATTCGAGAAAACTGGAAAGCTAGCACCTCGTTATATTGGTCCTTTTCCTATTCTGGAAAGGATTGGTCCTCTGGCATATCGTGTGCAGCTACCCAGCTGGTTGTCTGGCGTGCATGATGTGTTCCACATTTCTAATCTTCGAAAGTATGTGCATGACCCAGGTAGTATTATTGAAGAAGCTGCTCAGCAGGATCTAGAAATCACTTCCAACTTGGCAGTAAAGAGGGAACCGATAAAAATTGTTGATCGGGATGAAAAGCGATTGCGAAACAAAGTTGTAAAATTGGTCAAAGTTCAGTGGAGTGGCGATCCAAAGGACTGCATTTAGGAAACTGAAGATAATATGAAGAAATCATATCCCAATTGCAGAGTAGACATCTCGGCTTAAACTGGTAAGCCATTTCGTTATTTTTCTGAATTCGTATATTCTTTGTTGCGTTTCTCTCTCTTTCAATTTCAAGGACGAAATTTTCTTAAGGAGGGGATATTGTAACATCCCAAAATTTTGAATTTAAAATTCAGTAAATTATTTGAACTTTTAAATTTAATTTGTGAAATTTCAAGAGAAATAAAATATTGTTAATATTAGTATTATAAAGATATATGGATTTAAATAAATAATTGATAGTTTAAGCTTTAAATAATAATAATAAATAAAGAAAAGAACACATAACAAATAAGAAATTGTTTTTAAACAATAAAATAAAATATATGTGATGAATTTAAATATTAATAGTTAATTTTAAAAATAGAAATGAAATTCAAGAGTATGGTTGTAATAAAATGACATAAGGATATACACATAAGTGCATATAAATTTATAACCCAAATACAAACCAGGAAACTAAGACTTAGGCAAGGCAACAAAAAAATTATAATAAAAACAAACATTAGCTAACAAAATAAAAATAGTACTTGCACAATTGTAAAAATAAGATTGCTATAAACATACAAGGAAGCATGGACATTAATGCTTTCATTAAATGCTTTCAAACTCAACCCATACCCAAATACAATATTATGATACTCAGTACTATACTGACCTGTACACCACACTTTTATATATACATCAATCCTCTCTGTTTTATTTTCATTCAAGCAACTTAGAAAACCCTAAAAGAAAATAAACTTAGAGAAAAATCATCCGACAAAACAAAGCAGAAAGGAAGATCAACTGCAGACTTTCAAAACAAGTAAAAGTGCTATCTGTTTCAAAATTTCAGGTGAGTAAACAATTTAAATTCAACTAAGTATATATTTATCTTGTTGCTTATAAAGTCTGAGGTTGAAGTTGCTTTGTATGTATCTATATACATGAAATTTCCTCTGTATATAAATATAGATAGGGGTTTATGCCTGTATATGTTGAAGACATTCTTGTTTTCTTGCTTCAGAGCATAAGGCTCAATCAAAACCCCAAAGATCAAATCTCTCGATCTCTGTTAGGCTGGAAGTTTCAAATATAAAATGTTGGTGTCGTCATAAAATCCAAGAAACAATTTATCTGCAGCAACCAAGATCAAAATACGCCTGGAAACTTCAAAATCCTGATGATCAGCAGCGATCAGCGGCGACGTGCACGTGCAGAGCCTCCCGCGACGTGTCAGAAAGATTGTGTTTAGCCACTCCAGTTGGCACTCGAGGAAGGTGATGCGTAGCTTCGGTGTATCACTCGAGTTCGCGAATGTCCTTCCTGCTATTTCAGTTTGAACATTTAAGTTTGACTTAAACTTTGAAAAAAAAAGAAGAAGAAGAAACACGGGGGAGAAAGGGAAGAGACTCGGGGAAGCACTCGAGTAAAAGCCTGGAAGTCTCGGGTTTGCTTTTATGTTGGGTTAAGCCCAAACGAAATTTCGTTAACAACGATTAAGTAAATTTTGGCATTTGCAAGGTAACCAATGTGATTATGTTAAGTTAAAAATTTACTATAAGTTATAGATTAGTTAACAATGTTTTAAAAAAATTTAATTAATCTTTTAATTAAACGATTAAATTTAAAATAAGAATTGAAATCAATTTACATTAAAACTTTCAATCGAACCATAAATTGATTTCCAAAGAGTAAATAAGGTTCTCAAATGATAATTAAGGTAAATAATTTTTGTTAACGAATAGTTTTGAAAAGAAATTAAGAAAAAATTATAATTTGTAATTAAAATTGATTAATAAACAAGTAAGTATTTAAATAAATTTGTAATTAAGAATTTGTTAATTATATAAATTAAGTTAATTAATTTTAATTAACAGTTAATTAAAATAACTGATTATGAAACAATATGAAACAATAAATCGAGTTAATTAAGATTTAATTAATTTATCCAAATTTAATCACTGATTTTAACATCACTACAAATAATTGTGTGGTTAATTTATTTAAACCACATTGGAAAATAATTAACTACTACCGTGCACTAGATTGATATTTCTATTCAGGTTGCGATACTATGTGATGTAGATTGCTATGTACTGTCCTATAATTATGATTTGTTCTAACTGATGTGAAAGCCCTGTTAGCCGTAAAACGGCATTTTAACTTCGATGCGATAGGGAATTGGATTTCAGTTTGTTATCCGAAACCCACATCGAACCTGTGAATTTTTGTGAACGCCATATCCACATGTTTTTAAAATTGACACTCACTATTCGGTTTAGCCGGGAAAGGACATTTGTGTCATATAAACCATTCCGAATAAGTGATACGACGAAATGGACGAGCATTTGAAGACGGTGGTGGAGACCAGACGTCTTCGAGAACGATAGGATAACCTGTTGAATGACTCTACACTGAGTTGCTCCGGTATAGAGTTCTTCATATGTGATGGGGAATTCGATCGGGATTGTGGATGTCCGGATTGCAAGGACTTCTTCGGAAGTGCCTTCGGTTCTGTTCGAACCCAGAACAGACTTGCTGGTGGCGGAGAACTTATTCTCTTAGCTTAACACCCTTCTCTGAGACGTACGAGCTCAGAGGTTATGTAGTTGAAGGTTATCAGTAATATATTCCCAATTTGGTAATGTGGCATGCTGAGTGCTGTGGATCATTTGTTGATCAAAGCGTGGCTTTTGTGAAAAGCGTAGCTTTGTGGACGAGATTTCGTCGAACTTTACACCCCGGAATGGTCGAAACAGGAAAGATGCGGCAAGGTTATTGGGGGTAGCGCCCCTTAGGGTATGTGCATTTTCTTTTGGATAGAAGTGGTATCATGGTATGGAGCCCAGATAGTTAACTTATGAGGACATCGCAGATATATATATTACTTTGTGATTGTTGATGGGGCCCCGGATAAAGGTTGGTTACAACCGGGGGATGGCATACTCGTGTCAGTAGTTACTTAGTTAGAGGTAACCCGGCCTTGTGTTGGCAGAGATCTGGTTAGGTTCTCGGGTCGTCCCTCCAGAGGCGTACCCATGTGGCCCAGGAAGTTCCTTAGCCTGACCATTTGTTGGAAATCCAAAGAAACAATACGAGCCCTATACGGTTTTAGTTGTATAACCTGCCATGCAGCGTGGCGGTAGCCAGCCACAAAACAAGGTAGCTATAGTAGGCATAGTTCAAAATGTCTATGCCGGCTAAGATTAATATTATATTTTCGAAATGCTTTCTACACTTTGCACTAGTAATAATGTCAAAGAACTTTCCCCGTACCAAGCATCTTTGACTATCATAAGAAGAAATCTTCTCCAATTCTGCGATTGCATTGTGTGTGTGGCCGGAGGTCTTATGGTAATTTCATTTTAAAAGCATACCAAAATTATTTTATAAATCTAGTTTCTTTAAAAGCAACTGTTTTTTCGTTTACTCATACTAGTCCCATGACTGACTGGAGTTTATTGTTTCTTTCCTAAACTCTGAGTGCCCATAATTTTTACTCGGGCAGCCTAGTAGTAGGTTTTCCGTGCTTTGGGGTAGGCGGTGTTTTAGAGCTTTTGCTTTGGAGATATCTTGGGAGATTTTGGAGATCTCAGGTGTTTAGACTTTGGGAGTTCGTCATCACTTCTTTCATTTGAAGACTTTTTGGATATACGATCACTGTTGTATTATTATAATGTTGTATTTGGAGTTGTGGTGTATGTATTAAATACTCTGATGTAGTAATGGATATTATACTGTTGTATCTGTGATATATGCATGATATTCATTCTGTTCCGCTGTTTTATATTCATCTGATGTTGTTATAAGCTCCATCCGAACTGAAATTTGAAGTTCGAATCTCCGGCAGTTGAATACAAGTGAGGTATTTGATGTCGACTTTTGAACGATGAATTTAGGGTCGCGACAGTTTTGGTTATCATAAGGTAAAAACCTGTCTTTGTCTATGTGTGGGCGTGGTCTTATGAGATACCCTTCTTTTCAAAGGTTTTGATAACATCGTCATGCTATAAATTTTAAATTTTGAGTATCTCACGCTGGTTTATCAAGCCTGATCCGGGTATTTTCAATGCTTGGGTCAAATCCGAGTAGTTTTAGGTTTAGTTGAAGACGGTTGGAGTTTCCAGAGGAGAGCTGGAGATCTTCGACATATGGACGTATTCTATTATCTGGTACATCTAGTGCATTTGTTTTGTTGTCTGTCAGCATTTGTAAGGGCAGGTGTTATAACTGTCCAAGCTGAATAGAGGTTAGACTCTGATATATGTATTTAAAAGTTTACCACTGTAAAGATATTTGTTTAATATTATATGTTATTCCATTCGTGAAGATTATGTTCTCTCTATTTTTCTTTATTACCCTTCGTGTTCCATATTTTCGTGCAATTTGAGTTGGAAATGTGTGGTTTATTGTTGATTCAAAGGGTATGGAAAAATGGGCCGTGACATGGGTAAGTTCTCGGGGCGTCCCTCCAGAGGCGTTCCTATGTGGCAATAGGAAGTTCCTTAGCCTGACCATTTGTTGGAAATCCAATCAGCAATATGCGCCTTGTACGGTTTTAGTTGTAGAACCTGCCATCTAATATGGTATAGTAGGCATACTATAATGGTACGTATGCTGGCTAAGATTAATATTATACTTGCAAATGTTTTCCACTATGCACTAATTATAATATCAAAAAGGATTTTGCGTATCAAGCATGTTTGACTATCATAAGGGGAAATCTCCCCCAATTCTGCATTTGCATGATGTGTGCGGCGGAAGGCCTTATAGCTGTTTCATTTTCCAAAAAGCATTGTGGATTTCAACTTTTAAACTCTTTTGTTTGTTTTAAAGATAAAACCTATTTTTGTTTGCTCATACCAGTCTCACGACTGACCCAGAGTTTATTGTTCCCATCCTAAAGCCTGGGTGCCCATAATTTTTCACACAGGTAGTCTAGAGCTGGGTTTTTCGGATAAGAAAATAATAGGTGTAGAATTCGATAGCATCCATCCTTCGGATTCGACGATAGCATTTTTTCAACATGACTGACCTTGCTTAAGTCAATTTGATGGGGGTTCGAGCTTTTTGGATTGGAGTCTTCGTAGCTTTTGGGATGAGCTATTTGGTTTTGGAGCATTAGAGATGGAGTTGCAGTTTGGGCATTGGATCTCTTTGAAGCCTTTGTTATTGATGTTATCTTTTCCGCTGTATATATTGTCACCAATAGTATTGATATCCATATTGCATCAGATATTGTATTCATTGTTGTATCAATGATATTCATTTTTCTTCCGTAGTGTTGTTATACTTAATGTGTTATAAGCTCCAGCGAATCGGATTCGAACGTTTGAATCTGCGGCATTCGAATATGAGTGAAGTATGGATGTCGATTTTCGAACGCGAAAATTCGGGTCGTCACAACGGAGCTTTCCTTTCTGGATCATTAGCAGTTCCACTTCAGTTTAGTCACATCCTCATTCCTTTCGAGTCAGTTGCATGGAGCTTCCGTACAAGATGGTGCCAGCTTCCCGTATCATTGGCTTGTTGTTTCTTTAGTTTTACAGGTAGTCCTAACACTTTAATATTCGGGCGGTGGCCATGCTAGAGCTTGATATTGTAATGTAATGCGCGGTGGTCTTGTCGGAGCTCATTATAGTGGTACTTGAGTTTTTTTATCCTTTGACACCTATATTTAGATTAGTTACTAGCCAAGCTTGTTAGAAGCGTGTTGCTTTGTGTTATATATATAGTTGCATGTGTGCTCTTCTCTATTTCTAGAGGATCACACATTTTTCTCAAAAAAAGAAATATTTGACAATTAAATTAAATTGAAATCTAACTAAAATAAAATATTTTGGAATAATCAAGTTGTAAACTAATGAAATATTTTGGTAATAAGGTAAGGAAATTTGTACAAGAATATTGATAATATAGCTTATATATAGAAATGATTTTAAAAAATTTGAGAATTTTAGAATTTAAAACCCTTTATTTTTTAAAATTCATTTTCGAAGCCTTCAAAATTAATGTTAAATTATTTGATAGGGTTTGACTAGAAAAATATTTTGAAAAGATTTTTGAAGAAAATAAAAGCTTTAGACTCGCTTTGGTCGCTGGGAAATAATTCTGGGGATGATCGCAGCATCGCTAGGATTCATTTTCGAGTTTCTGAGTGAGAATTGCTACCAAAAAAATTTGTTTTTGACTAAAACAAGTTTGATGGTGAAGAGAAAATATATTCAATTGTGATTTGATAAATATATGAATTTTTTTTGAAATTATAACTGAAAATAGTATATCAAGAATAAGTTCATAACTTATAAATTAAAATAGTATAGAAAAGAAGTAAGTAGTAACTTATAAATTTAAATAGGAAAATAAAACCAAATTTAAAATGGTTAAATTTTTGGCTGAGCAAATAGAAGAAGAAAAAAATTTGAATTTGAGAAATGAAATAAAATAATTAACTTAATAAATGTTAAATAAATCGAGTTAGTGAAATGAAGTAAGTAAAATATAGTTTAACTCATGAAAGCTTAAATAAAATATGAAATATAATTGAAATGAATTAGATAAAATAATAAAATGAAAATTTAAACGAATAAATTGTATAATTTATAGATTTGAGAATATTAAGCTAAAAACAAATTTTAAATTTGGTTGAGTGTGAATGATAAGAAGAAAATATTTAAAAGAGAGTGAAATAAAATGAGAAATGGATTAAATGAAATAGAATTTCACTTAATAAGGATTAAATGAGTTGAGTTAGATTTGAATTGAACTAGAGGGTAATCAAGAGAACAGACAGTTAGAAGATCAAGATTTATGTATAAATGTGAAGGGGGTATTAAATCAATTTCCGTCAAAGTGCATGGAGTCAAAAGATACAGAAGCTAATATGTCTTCAAAGTATGTTTTTACATAACTCGAGAGTAATGCACATAATAGCTAGCTAGAAGATCCAGATTTGTGTGCAAACGCAGAGGTATCAAATCAAATTTCATCTGTGTGCATGAAGTAGGAAGAAGTGGAAGCAAATATTTCTTCAAATTCTAACTCTACACAACTAAAGGGTGATTTAGACTACGTGTTGTTGGAATATTCAGATTGTGTAAATGAGAGGGATGCATCAAATCAAAATTTATTGGTGTCAGGAGAAACAAAAGCTAATGTCTCTTTGAATTCTAATTTTTCTCAACCCGATGGTTACGCAGATAATAGAAAGTTAAAAGGTCCAGAATTATGTTTGAATATGAAGGAGGTATTAAATCAAATATTAATAGGGTGCATGAAAGTAATAGAAAGAAAAGCCAATAATTCATCAGTTTCTGATTTTGCACAACTAAAGGGTAATGCAGTAAAATAAAATTCTAAAGATCCTGATTTAGTTGTAAATACAAAAAATATATCAAATCAAACTTCATCAGCATGCATGAAGGTATGGTTCCATGGAATTAAAGATATACTAACTTCATATTTGCTTCTAAAACACAATGCAAGGGAGGTATCAAATCCAACAGCATTAGAGTGCATGAAGTTGAAAGAAATACAACCTAATAGACAACTAGAGTGTATTGTAGATGACCAACTGTTAGAATATCCAAATTTATGTGTTGCAAGCGAGTTGATGAATCAAGATTCATGTTTGAATATTAATCCATTGAATGATTAAGGAAATGAATGTCAATCAATTGAACTGGATAAATTTAAGGTGGACCAATTAAATTCGAAAGAAATCCATGTGAATAAATTGAAAGCAAACGAATTGTATATAGATGAAATAAATGTCAATGAATTAAAAGTAAATCAAATCTAATATTGATAGGAAAAGAAAGTATAATAAACTGAATATTGACATTAAGATGTGTGAATTTGTATTGTTGTCAATAAGATTGGATGGATATTGTTGTTGGATGTTTGTTTTATTGAATTCGCTATATTCTTTTATTATTATTGCATAATCCATGTTATATATCGATTTTATTCCTTATATATATGTTCTTATGTGGTTATTGAGCATTTAGTAGGTATGGATGGCATATACTAACTTTTGAAGCTCGATTACGCATTGTGTTGCTTTTGCTTGCTTAATACGAGCGAACTCACTCGAATTATTAATAATAATGTACATATCTTGGATTACATAATATATTATGATATTATATATTGTTTTCCCATGATTGGGATGCCCCATCATTTAGATGAGACGTATATTATATGATTGTATTGATATTGTAAAAAAATTCAATCGACTCGTGCAAAGGAGACTCTACCGAACTTTTACTTAAATCCAAGGGTTATAAAAAAATTTGATGTTTACAAAATTTTATAGCTTGTCTTTATATATAAGTTATATTTTCCATAAAATCGATATCGGAGTGGCGTAGTACAAGCATAGTAATAAGTTTTTCAAATAAGATGTTTATGTTTTACGAGTCTTACGGCACGCGCTTTGCTCGTGAATTTTGTTTTTTATAAACTATATATGTTTAAATCGATCAAAAAATAACTTTTTATTTTTAACTGATATTAAAATTTGTATTTTTGTAAAAAAGTATTTTGAATTTGTAAAGGTTGTTTAATTTAGATCCTATTTTGAGAAACATTTTGAATTTGTAAAGCACGTTCAATTGTTAGATCCTACTTCTATGCGCGTTTGAATTCGTAAATCATAATTAATTTTTAAATCCTACTTTTAGATGCATTTGTATTTGTAGAAGAATTTTAATATTAGATCCTATTTTTGAGTAATTAACAATCGATAATATATAGAGGGGGGTTTTTGGTAGTTCATGTTGATACCAAAAAGTGTGACACCAAAGTTATTACAACTGCTAATTAAGGTATTTTGAGAAATTATATAAAATGTAAAATTATCTACTTAGCCTTCTCGAGGATGAAAAGTTTTGGTAGGGGAGAATGCAGTGACCCGTATTTTTAACTATTTTAAATTATTAAATTTAATGTGTTTATTGAATAAAAATGGTTAGAAATAAAATTTATTAATTTATTAATGTACTCACTGAATATGAACTTGGATAAATATTGAAATAAAAAAATTATGAAAATTTAGGAATTATTTATATTGAGATGAAACTGTAACCAATAGTTAGAATTGGATCATAAATGTAAAATTATTTAGATGGAATTAATTATCAATGAGTAAATTCATTCGGAAATTTATGATTGTTAATATGATTTATTGCATAATTAAATGGTTTAAATTTTAATATTTGAATTATTTGAAAAATTGAATTCTGGATTTAATGCGAATGAAAATGATTCCAGAAGTTAATTTAAGTTTTATTTAAATATAAATGAAGATTGTTACATTTAAATATTGAATTTAAAGTGGATAATTGTAAATTGGAAATTTTATATTTTTAATTGATGAGTAAAAATAGCCATTTTGGCCACTGTCTCGAATTTCGACGAAACCAGTTTCATCGGAGCCGTAATATGGAATTATTGTAGGATTTCAAGTTTCGTAGCGATCGGACTTGTCGTTTGGTCATGCGAGCTTGAAAATGTATAGAATTTAATTTAACTTGATTTTGAAAAGCTATCTTCTACATACAATCGAATTAGGCCTCCGAACTAGTTCCATTATGTTCGCAATAGGGGTAAAATATCATGAACGCCAAGCGACACGCTTTATTTGGTGTTTGAGAATTTCAGGCATTTGGTAGCTAGATATTTTTGAATATAATAATATATATTCTCTATTTTCCAATACGTACGTCGCGCCATCTCCTTTCTCGTATTTCCCTCTTCCTTTTCAAATCGCCCAAGTCGAAAAAAGGGCAGCAGATTGATCTATAAAAAAGAGGAAATGAAAGGAAAAAAAAGTGAAACGACGTTGCAATTCAAGCACATCGTGATGCCACGGGCGCAAGCAAGAGAGGGTTATGCACAAGCAGCGCTGGATTTGCAGGCATGGTACGACCATTGTTGGCGTTTCAGCATCGACCTTCGTATGCGCGCGAGTTGGAGGTAGCTGTGGCGTGGAAGATGCAGTGGCGACAGCTTAGGCAGTCATGGATGGTGAGCAGCGAGCGGTCGAGAGAGAGTGTGTGTGTGTACTGCAATCGCGTGAACAGTAGGGGGAAGGGTTCTTGCATGTGGCTGTTCCTGAGAGAAGGATTTAGGTTATTTCCCTTTTTATTATCAACTATAAAATTAGTTTGGTTAATTTAGTTTTAATTATATCCAAATGACGGTTAATTCACAACTTGTGCATACGAGGTCCATTTTGGACGAAACAAATGGCGCTGCATTTGTATCAACAAAGGCTTCTGTGTGGAATTAAGTTGGATTTTATTTGAAGCTGACATATATTTAGTTTCAAATAAAAAGTGAGTGTTTCAAATAAAAGATGAGTGCTTCAAATAAAAGTGATGCGGATATTTATCATTTCAATCCGTAATTTAAAATAAAAATACGGTTATATATCATTTCAAACCGCAATCCCGAATGAAATAAAATGGCATAACAACTTGCAGTTTATAACAATATAAAATGCAACATCCATTCATCCAATATCAATAATCAACCATTTATCACAATCATCATCCAATTCAAACAATAACATTAATATATAACCGATAATAAATAACAAGTATTTACTAGCAGTTTTTATTCAATAATAAATTAAACAACTATTTATCTGGCAGTTTATATGCAATAATAAATTTAGCAACAATTTAATTCAAATAAATTCAATTTAACTGAGATGATGATTAGAAATATGCCAAACAGTCGTAAAGAAACTTCTAATCATATCACTAATCAATTTAAGTAACATAAGAAATTTTAGAAGTTGTGAATTGGTTAAAACACACACCTTTTGAATTTAAATTGAATTTAAATCCAATTTAAAACCAAAAATTGAATGGTCTCAAAATTGATCCAAACAAGCACTATAATGTCCGGAATTTTGATACGATCCTAGTGCAAAAAACTGTGCGGGAACTGGACCTCATATACAAAAGTTATGTTGGTTAAAACATATGAAATCAAAACTTAAAATAAAACAAAATAAAAATGCAACAGACTCTCACCACGTCAGCAAGGGGCACGCAACTTGCTACTCGAACCCTTTCACTCTCGTATGCGATTAGGAACGCATGTACGCTGCCATCTGAACGACAATGAATGCGCACCACTTCGCGCACAACCACCATGCCCAGAGCCTCCTCCCCTTGCGCCGCGCTCCCTGACATCGCAGTCCCCACCTAGCGCCGACCGACGCCCAAAATCACGCAGCTGCCACCCTTACATTCAAACCCTAATCGAATTTTTCACGCAAATCCTGCCGTCACTTCGGCAAATAAACTGCACCGATGAACTACGCACAAGACTCTCTACAAAACCCATAAATTGATTTGACAATCGGACGTGTTTGCTCGATGCGCGATGAACGGCCGTAACTTGATCATCGATTTCTAACCACATGGAGACCCAGATTGAAAAAAGAATCATATATTTGACTTGTGCTCGTCGAAAGCTTCAAATCCATATATAATTCGATATAGTTTGGGCAGTTTGAATTTTTAAGTTGAAATTGCAATTGGAATTTTGATTTTGTCTTCCATTAAATTGAGGAGGTGAGAAGGAATTGTATGTACAGACCAAATGGAATGAGGAAAAATTAGGGTTTATAACAGGGTATTTACAGACAAAACTGTAAATAGAATGGATGGACAAAATTTATTTGGGTTTTGGACGAAATTGACCCGAAAAGCCCGTTTCGATTCCGGAATGAAAATAAATCAACCCATATATAAAAATAGATGTTCTTGAATATTTTAAAATCAATGGAACAGGTTTCAAGTCCAAATTCCATTGTATGGATAAGTTATGCAAAAATCAGTTTATTCCAAATTGATTTCAATTAATTTCATTTTAATTTATTTCAAGGCATTTCAAGCCCGTACAATCAAACGACAAGTCCGATCGTTATGAAACTTGAAATCCCATAATAATTTACCGTTACGGATCCGATGAAACTGGTTTCGTCGAAATCTGAGTCAGTGGCCAAAATGGCTATTTTCCATAAATTAATATTAAATTAATTAAATCACTATTTCAATCCAAATCCTATAATTTATAAATTTTATCACTTTTGATTTCTTAAACAATTATAATAACTTAAAACAAATTTCTATGTAAATTCAACACTAATTATTTCGCTAATTACCATATTTAATTTCAATTTCAATAATTGTAGAAATTACAAATTTAATTTTTTCATAATTCCATTTAATTGACCTTTCACTCTATTGTTCAATCCATCATTATCAAAAGGATGGTGTTAATATTGGTTCATGATTATTTACATTAATATTCTCAGGCTTCATCTAAATTTCCATTTATGTAATATTTAAATATTTAGTTACATTTAATCGCAATTAATCCTATTATCACAAATAAAATTCCAATATATTGATAAAACTTTATTTAAAGGACAAAGATTTGCATATTTTTTACCTCAAGGACACGACCTCAATATTTTTACTACAAGGACAAATATTCTTCTAAAAATTATTCATAAGGACAAACATTTTCCAAAATTATTCATAAGGACAACAAAACTGCTACCGTGCTAAAAACTGATACCTAAAAACTGCTACCGATAACTACAAACTGATACCTAAAAACTGTTATCAATAACTAAAAACTGATACCTACAGAAAGTTGTCCTTCACAATAAAATATTGAAGGTCTGTCCTTAAGGCTAAAAAGCTGTGAAATTTTGTCCTTGACAATAATTTCCCGTTGTCATATTATAAATAGAATTGACATTATTTCCAATTATTTCCTTAATTTATACTAACATAACTTTTAATTTAGATTTATTGCAATTGATTGTGCCGATTTTAAATTTAATATACTAAATAAATGGTTAACTTATACTAATTTTTACCATTAACGTTTAATTTCACTTATAAGCTATTATTGACAAACAAATGTTGCAATTGATTTAGATCTAATTCAATAAATTAAATGAATAGGTGGACAATTAAAAATTATCACTATTTACCTAATTTACTCACATTCATACTTAATTATCAACCAAAAATTATTATAGTTACTTATATATCATTGATTCTATCCAATTGCAATTTGTTACGTAAAATTTCATCAATTAATATAACTTTTGAATTTTTTTTCCCAATTCACTAATTTCAATCAATTATAACCTTACATTATTTCAATTAATAGGTATTGCACTAAATTAGTTATTATTCAACTTGCATAAACCTTATTACATAAATTTACATTCAGTTACTATTAATCAATATATTCTTCCATTGGTTGATTCAATACTCTTACTCTTATTTACTTATTTTCTATTTTATAACCAAGTGTAACAATCTACACTATTACATTATTGGAATTTCACTCCAATTGTCAAAAATTAATTTTTAAGTACCATTGCTACATTTCATTTCTAACATTCGCTTCATTTTATATTATAAAGTTTTTATTTCTTTCTAGATTTAATTATAAAATCTTATTAAATTAACCAATTTAATTATTGAAATTTACGGGTCGTTACACCTTGGCTTTCCCTTACTAGTTGTCTATTCATAAGTGACAAGTCTGGTGTTTGGATAGTTAGAGCCAAGAGGTAGTCGTGCTCTACCTCGCAGGAATGGTCCGGTCGATGTCTAAAGGCCATTCCATGCCTTTTTGGCTCAACATTCTCTCGATGTAGATCATGGGTATTCACTTTGTCATCATTTCGGAGAGGTAAATAGTATGCATTCACCTGAAGTTCAGCATCCAAACCAATCACAGCATCTCCAGTGTGTGCTCTTCCCACTACAAGTGTGACCTGCCACCAAGAGCTGGATTGTTATCGACCATTCCAAATGGATCGGTACCGATCTTTACCGGTCTGTTTGGATCGGTCGGGTCTTGGTGAGTTGATGGTTCAACATGGTATCTGTCGGTTCTACGACATCTTCATCTGTGATAATCCTTTGATGAAGCTTACTCTTTGATGCAGAATAGGGAGTTGGCTCCCTTCTAGCTTTCCCACATTGTTGCCGACTGATTTCGTTCATTAGATCGATATTGCTTGAATTTGCTGATTCAACTGTCGACGGCTATCTACTAGCTCTCTAATCAGATTTTGAAATTTAGCTCTTATAATGGAATCAGCTAGATTCTGGACATCAACAGGGTTGGTAACATTCACATCTACTGGTATATTTCTCGAACATCCTTGCTGGATGCTAGCATTCTTGTTTCCTTCTGCATTCTGAGAAGTAGATTTGGTGTTCCCAACCATTGTTGATAATTTTCCTTGGACTTTTGCTAATCTGAATAGAACAAACAAGCTTCTCAAAGGAAATTATGGATCTCCTTTGGAGGATTTTTGCAATCCAATAACAATAAAGGGATCCGAATAAGCTGAGAATCAAGCATTCTCAGTGGCACCAAAATGTTTGTACCAAAGCACAAACACTCAAGAATTAAATGGTAGACCAATAAATGTAGAATAATCAAAATTAAACAAAGAGGATAAGTAAATAAGAAATAAGAATTTAGCAGTAACAAAAACACAAGAATTTATAATGGTTCAACGTTGCATGTCTATGTCCACTTTGAAGAGTAAACTTTTTAAATCACTTGTAAATCAGATTATAGTCAATTATTGATAATTGCACTTGATTAAAATGGAATCCGGAGCAACAAGCAGCGTAAAGATCCCCTAAATGAACAAAGAAGCCTATATTTATAGGGGAAGATGATGAAATATCTCGTTGGAAATTCGGTAGAAGACTCTCCCAATCCGTATGGGCCCACACAAACGATCACAGGTGCAAATTCGATTGTTGGAACAATCAGTACCGATCGTTCATGATTGCTACAACGAGGGTACGACCACGTCTACAAGCTCTATCAAGCCTCTAATTCATGTTCCTAAAGTTTGGTGTCATTCTGACTTGACGTTAGTGAGATATGGATTAATCTTCATTGAGTTGAATCATTGAAGCTGAAACGATATGATCATTCCTGAATGATGTTTTCTTAGTGGCTCATTTTGTCATGCAATCATTTCTATGGGGTCCTCTTTTCAGTATATTGATGTTGACAAAGTTTTATGTGTATTGGATTTGTAGATTTTGAGATAATGATTGATTACCATTGAATGAGCTACGAAATTGATACGATACGAACCGTAATGTTGCATATGGATCATTCCTGATCCATCTTTAGTGAGTGGTAAGCTTTCATGCTACTACTTCAGGTCACTATACTTGTCTGATCTTTGGAATTCACGATCATTGACCTGATGCATCTATTCTGATGACTATTGAGTCTATCATGTCTGATCGATTCAGATATAGCCGGGCCAAAAGGCTAGATAACACTTATGTTATCTTAAACATTCTAAAATAACATAACATTAATCAACATACATAATAAAGGCACATATAGATTAATTAATTAAATCATTTAATTAATTTATTTTATTAATCTTATTAATAAATATTACATTTCAAAATTTATATTTAAAAAGTTACAAACATTTTGAAATTTCATTACCTTTCCAAACAATTTAAAATTTTGTGTTATATTATAACATTTTATAACAAACATAATTTTATTTTAAAATTAACTTGTAAATTTAAAATTTTGTCTTAATTTTCAAAACTACTTTGAAAATTAGCCCAAAGCCCAATTTAAATATGCCTTTTATTGGGGCAACTTTTGGGCTCACTTCACCTTTTAGGCCATGCTGATAACCACGTAGGACACTCGATTACCCAATTTCAGTCCTAGATATTACCTTATTGGACACCGTACTAAGTGGGAAATCTTAATTAGTTATCCCTAGCAAGACTAATTTAGACCGCATAAACTATTGGGCTCTGATATATTGTTGGAACTAGTCCAGCCCGCAGCGGAAGAAATAGGAGAATTTCAAAATTTTCTTACCATTTTGGATTTTAAATGGGCCTATGAAGTCTAAATATACTTAGAAATTTTATAAGTTTCTTCTAAATAAAATAAATATTCTATTTTATTCCATAATTAAAAGATTTTTAAATTTAATTCAATTAATATTTAATACGATGAATGTATCAAATACATTTAGTGTTTGAATGATAAGGACAACATATGAACAGCATAGAAAAGTATGTAAATAAACATGCAAAAGGTTAGAGAAAAAATCTTTTATTTCTTTTTCTTAAGTCAAATAATTAATCAAGGAAAGAAGGGCTATAAATGTAGACAGAGAAACCTTTCATTTCTCCCTCTCTCTTTAATTTGGTTAATTGACAAATTAACATTTACTACAAAATTAATACTATATAAATAAACATGCCAATGTTAAAGAAAGAAACATTTTATTTCTTTCTCTTAACATAAATAATTAATTTAGGAAAAATAGGGACAAAATGTAGAGATAGAAGCCTTTTATTTTCTCTCTTTAATCAGGCTAATTGACAAATTAACATTTACTGCAGGATTACCATGTGCCTTTAATGTCCAAATTTTATTTTTAAACATGTAAGTAATAGTAACATATCTATATATAAGTTTAGCTTAAACTTATACATAGTATGTTAAAGGGAATTTTACTAATAGACAGAAGTTGATTTATATTAACAGAAGGCTATTATGGAATAGAGGCAAACATTTATAGAGAAGGAAAGATAGAGGAATTTCCTCCTTCCTTTCCTCATTCAATCAATGTCATTTCAAATTTGTAACTAAACTCTAAAACATATATGCATATAAAATTATTTTTGGCTATTCTTATATTTTGAAATCTGGAAATAACAATTATAAATTAAGTTTCCATTTAAGAAGAATTTTAAAATTAAAATTGTGATTTCACATAAAAGTAAATTTTTTTAAACATTGAACTAAAAGAACACATTCACACGTATATGTAATTAATTGTAAGCTACTTTTAAAATTAAAATAACAAACAAGTATGAAAAGTTTGTGATTTAGCATGTGCTAGAATTAGAAGTTAACAAATTTACACAAAGTCCGATTATTTTTTTATTCTACTTCCAAACAAAGAATACATTAACAAAAAGATTCAACTAAAACACATAAACATTACATTTAATTTATAGATGATTTCATAAGGACAAAAATATGTAATTTATATTAGTTGAAATAAAATAAAATCATATAAATGAATAGTTTCAAATATGAACAAAGGGGACAACTTAGGTACATATAAATTCACAATAAAATTTCAAATCCAAAATATAAGAACAACATAAACATCTAATTAAATGAGATATAATATGCCATAGCTCTAATGTCAAGAAAATATAAGAACTCTAATGTTAAGAATATGGTCATGTAATCAAGTAGAATAGCACAAAATGGATCTAGATGAAACTTATATTATAAACGTATGTTATTGAAGAAGATGTGACGAAAGAGAATTAGATCAAACTAAATTAAAACAAAAAACTTATATTCAGATTGGTATGCAAGAGATCTAATCGTATGAATAATAAGATTATACGAATAAATAAAATGAAAATTTTACATCAAGATTTAGCCAAAAGAACACACCTTGAATGATAGTCTCTCATCTGATCTTTAAGATCCTCATCCTATCCTTCCAAGAGATGGATGAACCAATTTTGCTTTATTATATTTGATATTTTTTATTTGGAGTTGAAAGATTTTTGGAAATTTGATTTTTTTTTTGTTTTCTTCCATGAAAGTTAGGAGAAGAGAAAGAATGAATAATACATATAGAATAAATTAGAGAATTTTTTTATTCAAACGAATGAAACTTTTCTCATTCTATAATTAAAGCTTTCCTAATTAATTCCCTTGATTTTTTCTCAATCCGATTCTTTCTTCTCACATGATATGCCATCTAATGACATAAAATTTTCATAAATCATGTCATCATATGACATAAAATTTCCATAAATCATTTCATGCAATTATCCTTTAGTTACGTCATTATCGTATATTAATGTGTAAAAATACAACTTTTATAAATGCAATAAAATAATTACAAACAACTTCCAAACATCAAATAATAATTAATATTTCTCAGATATCAATTAATTGATTACAGTGTCATATAAATTGACTAAATTATGTGGTTTTTCAGAGAATTCATTATTACGATTGTGTGACTCAAAGGTGTAAATTCAGTCAGCGATTAATATCGAATTTTCGAATATTAATGCCACACGTCACTTAGCAGGTTGTGTGACATTTTGGCTGAATTTATCACTGGCACATATTTTGGTAAAATCTAATTTTATTTTTTATAACTAGTACCCGATGGCAATAATTATTTACACCAATTCTCTTTGACAACTGTAACGACCCGCCTTTTTGGACAGTTTAAACCGACGATCAAATGCACATGCCGATTCCAAACCATTCAAAAGGGCAGATGGTTATTGGGGTAAATAAGAAAAGGAAAAAAAGAGAAATAAAGGAAAAGAAACTACACAGAATCTCGCAGCGGAACGATAAAATATAATAGTCAAATAAACAGTTCATGAAGCTGTTTACTATACTTTGACAATTATTTATACAACATTTATCAGAGTTATACATACACAACAGGACAATTAAAATAATGCAGCAGATAGCATGATGCAAGGGTAATAATAGTAATAGTGTACCAAATCATCGTCTTCATCCTCCAGAATAGATCTTCAAAAATATGAAAAACTCAGGACTGACCCGAGCGTAATGAAAAGACAAAACACTCGAGTCAGGACTAAAATATCCTTATGAAAGTAAAATCAATCGTAAATAAATATGAGCGTAACGGCGTCAGAGATGTTTACGGGGTTTGACATCTCCTATCCAGTGTCAACGTGCGTGCAATAACTCAAGAGATGTTACGGGATTTTCCATCTCTTAAGGATCTGTTAAACTATCTACTATGTAGTAATGTACGCTAAGTAGATAATGCCTATCAGTAATATAAAGTATTAAAATAGCGTTAAGGCGTTACCATAATCCCCCTTAACACATTTTTATAATGCCATAGTCTATACAGCACCGTAAGCCCCACCGTAAACTGGTGGTTATCAGAGGGTACCCCATAGGTATAACACAAAACATAACGTAGTGGTCGCGAATAGGATAATCAGTATGAAAAGGTACATGAGGCGATACCAACTAGGATACTAGTAGTTGCGTGATCCGGACTGATGTTGAGCATAGCCAGCAGCTACCCCAACACCGCGAAACAACACTTCCAAATCAAGGGGTGCACCCAAATCGCATCACAAATGTAATAGATATGGTATCGAAGAAGTGTGTCCGCTAGAGGTGGCGAACCTCAATGGCCCGGCGCGGCTCCTGTTTTAGTCATGTCAGGGGTCATCCAATATCGTTCTCTTTCTTAAATCAACGCGTTCACCAAACCATCCACTTCATTCTGGATCAACACTCCACGTATAATAGTTATTAAAGTGGTTTTTGGTATCGACAGAGAGTATGTCCATATCCGATCCCGGTCTCTTTAATAACTACGTATTATTACACTGTTGGCTCTTTTATATTTCAAATCGATTCATAATTGATATCAAAATATCATATTCGCTTCAAAAATCAAATCCATTTCAAATATCATCGTATCTTTTCAAATGTAAGATTCCGTTTCAAAAATCATTTTTCGCATCAATATCTCATTTCGATTTCAAAATCATTTCGAATTTCAATTTAGGTTGCAACTTCATTTAACCCAATTCGTATTTAAATTCAAGATTTAAATATAAACATTTCACCTTATTAACCAGCTTGAAATTTTTAGAAAATAGTTTTAAGTAGTTTAGATAATTAAAATAGTTAAAAATACTTAAAATCTTTAAAATGGATTTAAAATAGATAAATTAGTTTAAAATAATTTAAATTGGGTTAAGTAGATTAAAATAGGTTAAAATAGTTTAAGTATTCAAAATGGTTTATATAACAGAGTAATTTGGAAAACAAATTAAAACAGCTTCAAAACCAATCCATTTCAATTATAACTTCCCAATTCAAATAAATTTCAATTTCCAATTTACCGATTTAATTTCGATTTCAATTCAAATCAATGTCAACCTTGACTTCAAATTTATTCAATTTTACATTCACCTTCAACTTATTCAATTCCAATGTATATCGATTTTTAGCTTGATTTTTCAAAATATCAATTTATAACACTTAACAAAATTATCCTTCAATATTCAAATTTAAATCCCAATTACAAATATGATTCAATTTCACGCTGGATTTCAAAATATCATTTTTATATTACTTTCACTTAGTAATATTCAAAGCTCGAATTAAGGTTCAATCTTTAAACAAATCAAATTTCGAAATTCAATCATATCCCCATTTTAAAATTCCAAAGTCTCCACTTAAATTATTTAACAATTTCTTTAACCAAAATTTATTTCAACATTCCAAACTCAAATTTTCGATAAATTCGATTTCTATAAATTCGATTTCTATTTATAACCTTTACATCAAACATTTAAATAAATTTCAAATCGACGATTTTAAAAATTATTAATTTTGCCAATTCGGTGTCCGTATATAATTTTCTATCCTATGGCCAAGTAATTATTTATTTCAATTAAATGTCAGGGATGAATATATATCACTTAAATTAAATCACAGTATCATATGTATGCATAACAGGATATATATATAAGCAAATAAACATCCAAATATTAAATATCAACCAATAGCATCCATCGAAATACATCATCCAATAGACAATACAATTCATGGCAATTTCATAGTTATCAATGTCAGGTAATTTAATCGCAATTCAATTTCAATTTCAATTTAACTGTCAAATTTAATTGTCAACGATTAATTTGAATGACAATCTATATGACAATTAAATTCTATCAAACAACGACAAATAAAATTCATATCACTTCATAATATCAAATTTAACTAGCATAAAGATATTCAGTACGTTGTGAGCGTTATAAAACACTCACCTTGATTTTTCTGATTTTAAATCAAATCGAACGACGTTCGATTTAACCCAAAATTTTCTCTAGCTCTAAACGATTCCAATCCAATTCCATAGCGTAATGCTCGTCCATACGATTCCAACGCACCCTGTTTCGTCCAATTCTGATAACGAACGAAGAAGATACGGTATTTACAAGTTTATACGATTAATATAAAATTAAATCACTAATTTACTTTAAATTTTATAACCCAAATTTCTTAGACGTTCGATCCAAGCCCCCGGGATCTCGGCCGTGCTTTCACACTTCTTCCCCAACCTGGTATCACGCTCGCGTTCCTCAGTAAAAGAAATCGAACCTATCACCATAACTAGGGTTAATAGCCGCTCCATCTACCGACCACTTCACGTCGATCAAACACTACCACGCTGAAGACCATCATGCGAGCCACCATCGAGCAGAGAGCGGTCAAGCTCGGTCATGATCTCGACCCAGAAAACATGCACAACACGTACGACTTCGAACGACAATTGCCATCGATCCACAGCTTCGTTTCCGATCACAGCCGTTGATCACGTAGATCTCAATACACTCTACAAAGTTGCAGTTGAACGTTTGTCGTAATTATTTATGGATTTAAAGAAAATGGGGTAGGAAGATGAGTGATTTTCGGCCCTTGTTTCTTATGGTGGCGGCCTTAAGCTTGGAATTAGGGTTTACAATTTGTGAAAATGGGTGGCCTTTTATAAAATTTTAACGAACACTATTCATCCCGGAATTTCCGAACCCAAATCTCGCGCGGTGACCGCCGTTCCTAGGGTTTATCCCGCATTCCGGACACAATGGAACATGTTTCGGAAGCAAATTCGATCATCTGTGCGAGTTACGGAACTAAACGATCAAATTTAAATTAAACCGATTAAACGAATTTCTAAGCGTTTTGGCTCGTCCCGTACAACCGGTAAATCCGATTGGCACAAAATTTGAAATCTTTCAATAATATCAAATTACGGATCCGATGAAACTGGTTTCGTCGAAATCAGAGACTATTTGAAAAATGACTATTTTAACTCGTTAAATTAATATTAAAACAATTTCGATGCGTTTCGAGCTGCCACGGTCAAACGACAACCCTGATAGCTACGAAAATTGAAATCCGCTAGTAACAAATTATTACGGATCCAATGGAACTAGTTTCGTCCAATTCTGAGACTGTTCAAAAATTGGCTATTTTCCAGTCGATAATTAAATATTAAAATATTCAATTTTCACAAATAAATTTTAAATTCAATTTTAAAAGTTCTATAACATCACTATAACTCCGATATGATAAAATAAACTTTTACAAATCATTTTTAATCATATTAAACCCGTTATTCAATTATCCAATAAATTCCAATTTTAAAATCTTATTAAGTCCATTATAATCCCGATATAACTTACATTCACTTTGGAAACCAATTTGAATCATATTAAATCAAATTTCAATTATTCACTCTATTTTCATATATTAAATTTCAATATCAAATTAATCATATCAAATTCGGAATTTAATTATTCAAACATTTGCAATATTAAATTAAAACAAAATTTGATTATTAAATCACTATCCTTTGAAATATTCAAAACGAACTTAAAAATTTAACTTTTGAAACGAATTAAAATTATAGAACAACCATTTCCATTATACGGTTATTCAATTCCCATTATTAAATTATTCAATAAATTCCAAATATCAAATTTAAACAATTTCGCTTATCCAATAATTCATTATCTTTTGAAATATTGAAATTGAACTTATAAGATTCAACTTTTAAAACCAATTCACAATTTAGAACACTATTTTCATTTTACAATTATTCAATTATTCAATTAGTTTTAAATATTTAATTTAAACAATTTACCTGTTCAATATTCAATATTTGATTTTAAATAGATTTTACTTATCAATCAATTACTCTATTATACCCAATGAATTCAACATTTATTATCCTATTCAACTTTTGATTTCAAAGGCATTCACTAAGTAGCTTTTATTTTCCATTACTTGGATAATTATTGTCGCAATTCATTCCAGTTATTATTATTCTAAACGAATTACAATTTTTTTCTTACACTAAATTATGAAATCTTATTAAATTAGCTATTTTAATTATCGAAAATTTACGGGTCGTTACACTCTCCCCCACTCAAAACTTTTCGTCCTCGAAAAGGAAAAAGAAGGGAAATGGAACTAAGTATAGAATTCAACATTAGATATATTTTTATTCAAAGTTACCAACTTATAAAACAATGTAATTCCACTTATAAAGTCATTACTACACTTCCACTAAGTTACTCCGAACGGCTTTCTAACTTTAAAAGTTAGTTATCAAAACAAGTTATAAAAAAAAATTAAAACTTGAAAAATTTTCTAACACCCGGATTTACGGAAAATTTCGGTAGAGTCTCCTTTGCGCGGCTCGATCGGTACAGCTACAAAACGCCTCTACGGGCCCCAAACCAACAAAGAAAATCAAAAGCCAAGTGGCTCATCAAAAATCACCAATTCCAATGACAAAATAAACGTGCACCTTATATTTTATTAGCGAGCATATACGACTAATATAGCGCGAAAGCGAGTTCCAAATGCGAAGCAAGCGCAATCCGCACCTACTAAACACTCAACAAACCATGAGAAACATGCATATATGCAAATAATATCAATATACATCATATAGCAACATAACAACTACATATGCCAACATAGCAAATGCAACAAAAGCAACAAACGCAACCATCAATCAACTATCATCCAACTAATCCAACAAATCCATAACCAATCAATATAAATTCACTTCTCATTAATATTTATTGACTTGGTTTTCAATTTTAATCACAGTTGATTCATTAACGTTGGATTTTTCTAACATTCATTCTCAATTCAATTAGTTAACATTCACTAATTTATATTTACATTAGTTCACTTCCAATTTGAATCAAATTAAATTCTTTTAAATTCATTTAACTTCCAATTTGATTTTAATGATTTATAGATTTCAATTTCATTAACACTTAATGAATTACATATAATCAACTAACAATCATATAACGACCAAACCATACCCAACATAACCAAATTATTAATTTTACATTCAATTTGGTTTATCTCTTTCATATATATATCCTGTTATATAGTTTTAAAAGAATCATTTTATATTTGGCATCTTAAATTCCCAATATTAACTTTAGTTAAGTCCGTAAGCCGTACGTATATCCTCCGTGAGCAATATCAATCTAATCGCTTATTCGATCACACAATTTCACTTCCAAACTAGTATCGTTCACACGACTCTCTAGTGCGGACTCGGATTTGGTTCCTTGATTGGAAACTGTTACTCTCCTTGCATAGCCATATACTATGATAGAGAATTCCAGAATCAAATTAAAAATCCATATCTAGGGTTCGCCGTCGAAAATCGAGTGAAAAATCCTAACCTGGATCGATATAAATCATCTCGAAATTTTGTGCTCGAATTTGGATCAAATCATTATGCAAATAAAATAATATACGTATAATCTCACGTATTACCTTCCAATGGATTTCTATCCAATTTATCTATACTAAATTATTTTATTGACTTTTTTTCAATTAGTTATTCACAATCTATTATTCAGTTAGTATATTCATTTCTTTACATAGCATGTTCTTTAACATTATCTTTTCTTAAACATCATATCAAAGAATTTGCTTACTCAAGTTCATTTTAAACATTCAATATAATTTAATTAAATTAAATTTCATTTTCCAATTGATTCTTACTATAAGAAATTCCTTTGTTTACATTTATTGCATTTTCATAATTTCAGTTAATAACGAATTCATTTGTGGAACTTTTTATTAACCGGCACTTTAGTTTATTAATCATCCTATAAAAGTCTAACCTCTCATAAATGACTTTTCTTAGTTTAAAGTTATCTTAAAGGTTACAAATTCAGAAAATTTTTACAACCCCTTTGCAATTTATATTTATTTTCTATAACCGATTTGCAAAGATAAAATACGATTCATTATCTTCTTTCTTAAGTTCACTTACTTGTTCCATTTATCCATTCATCATTTCATGCTATATTTAAGTTTATAACATTTTTATCACAACCAAACTTCCATTTATATACATTTTAATTCCTTTTGAGTTTTCCTTACTTGTATATTTCAATTACTTTCAGGTTCTGCATATCTGTACAATATCACATTACATATCCAAAACATCATTTTAACTTTTAACATTTGGAAAGTCTTGTTGTATGTTATCAGAATGCAAATTTTGTATTATACAAATTTATAGAATTTCATTTTTACTTAATTAGAATGTTCACAAATTTAATTTACTTAAATCCTCTTTACCTTTCAACTTTAAAGTTTTCCCAAAACAATAAGCTTAGATATCTTAATCCTCTTATTTTATAAATTTTGGTTATTCACGTTTCATTCAAATAATTTGAAAATTACTAATTAGCATAACTTAGAAATTTAAATGCCCGGTTCTTTTCAAATCATCTGAAATAAACATATACACTTATATCTTTAATATATCAAATCATACCTTTGGAGTTTAAACCAAAACCCATTTACCCAAAATAATTTCGATAAAAGCAAAGCTTCTTAGAAGTCTCCCCACTTTGAGACTCGAAAATGAACGTCGATGATGCTGCGTAGTCATCACCGAAATTATTTTTCAGCGACAGAAGAGAGGAGTACTTCATTCCTTCTTAAAATCCTTTCAAATATTTCCTATAAACAATTTTCAACTAATATTACTATATATTTCTTCAAAGCTTTGAAAACCATTTTAAAACCTCCGGGTCTTAAATTCAATATTTTCCAATTTAAATTTTTTAATTCATATGTCACCTTTATAAACTATTCTTATAAGATTTTACTTTCTTGAAATATTCCACAAGTTGTTTTATCATTGTTTATTTTGTAGTTCACCTTATTTATTAAATTACTATATCCAATTAATGATAATAACCAATATTTTCATTCCTAACAACCAGGTAAGCTAAATAAGTCACAATAATTTCTGAAAATTTTTCTTTATATACAAAATATAATTAGAGTAAAATTATTTCATTTACCCAATTTCAAAACAATACTATGTCGAATTGTTCTGTTTAAGTGTTTAGAGATCCCTATCAATGACGTTAATTACTCGTATTGACCAGAATCCATAAGCCACTCAACAAATCAACCGACACAATATACAACATTTTATATCACTAACAAATACACTCTCTCATATATATATATATATATATATATATATATATATTCACTCAGCGACTCATCATAGGGTATTACTACCCTACTTATAACGAGTCATACCCCACAAAGCTAAGGTTATCGCTAAACCAAAGCTCTGATACCAACTGTAACGACCCGCCTTTTTGGACAGTTTAAACCGACGATCAAATACACATGCCGATTCCAAACCATTCAAAAGGGCAGATGGTTATTGGGGTAAATAAGAAAAGAAAAAAAAGAGAAATAAAGGAAAAGAAACAACACAGAATCTCGCAGCGGAACGATAAAATATAATAGTCAAATAAACAGTTCATGAAGCTGTTTACTATACTTTGACAATTATTTATACAACATTTATCAGAGTTATACATACACAACAGGAAAATTAAAATAATGCAGCAGATAGCATGATGCAAGGGTAATAATAGTAATAGTATACCAAATCATCGTCTTCATCCTCCAGAATAGATCTTCAAAAATCTAAAAAACTCAGGACTGACCCGAGCGTAATGAAAAGACAAAACACTCGAGTCAGGACTAAAATATCCTTATGAAAGTTAAATCAATCGTAAATAAATATGAGCGTAACGGCGTCAGAGATGTTTACGGGGTTTGACATCTCCTATCCAGTGTCAACGTGCGTGCAATAACTCAAGAGATGTTACGGGATTTTCCATCTCTTAAGGATCCGTTAAACTATCTACTATGTAGTAATGTACGCTAAGTAGATAATGCCTCTCAGTAATATAAAGTATTAAAATAGCGTTAAGGCGTTACCATAATCCCCCTTAACACATTTTTATAATGCCATAGTCTATACAGCACCGTAAGCCCCACCGTAAACTGGTGGTTATCAGAGGGTACCCCATAGGTATAACACAAAACATAACGTAGTGGTCGCGAATAGGATAATCAGTATGACAAGTTACATGAGGCGATACCAACTAGGATACTAGTAGTTGCGTGATCCTGACTGATGTTGAGCATAGCCAGCAGCTACCCAAATACCGCGAAACAACACTCCCAAATCAAGGGGTGCACCCAAATCGCATCACAAATGTAATAGATATGGTATCGAAGAAGTGTGTCCGCTAGAGGTGGTGAACCTCAATGGCCCGGCGTGGCTCCTGTTTTAGTCATGTCAGGGGTCATCCAATATCGTTCTCTTTCTTAAATCAACGCGTTCACCAAACCATCCACTTCATTCTGGATCAACACTCCACGTATATTAAAGTGGTTTTCGGTATCGACAGAGAGTATGTCCATATCCGATCCCGGTCTCTTTAATAACTACGTATTATTACACCGTTGGCTCTTTTATATTTCAAATCGATTCATAATTGATATCAAAATATCATATTCGCTTCAAAAATCAAATCCATTTCAAATATCATCGTATCTTTTCAAATGTAAGATTCCGTTTCAAAAATCATTTTTCGCATCAATATCTCATTTCGATTTCAAAATTATTTCGAATTTCAATTTAGGTTGCAACTTTATTTAACCCAATTCGTATTTAAATTCAAGATTTAAATATAAACATTTCACCTTATTAACCAGCTTGAAATTTTTAGAAAATAGTTTTATGTAGTTTAAAAGTAGTTTAAATAATTAAAATAGTTAAAAATACTTAAAATCTTTAAAATGGATTTAAAATAGATAAATTAGTTTAAAATAATTTAAATTGGGTTAATTAGATTGAAATAGATTTGAATAGTTTAAGTATTCAAAATGGTTTATATAACAGAGTAATTTGGAAAACAAATTAAAACAGCTTCAAAACCAATCCATTTCAATTATAACTTCCCAATTCAAATAAATTTCAATTTCCAATTTACCGATTTAATTTCGATTTCAATTCAAATCAATGTCAACCTTGACTTCAAATTTATTCAATTTTACATTCACCTTCAACTTATTCAATTCCAATGTATATCGATTTTTAGCTTGATTTTTCAAAATATCAATTTATAACACTTAACAAAATTATCCTTCAATATTCAAATTTAAATCCCAATTACAAATATGATTCAATTTCACGCTGGATTTCAAAATATCATTTTTATATTACTTTCACTTAGTAATATTCAAAGCTCGAATTAAGGTTCAATCTTTAAACAAATCAAATTTCGAAATTCAATCATATCCCAATTTTAAAATTCCAAAGTCTCCACTTAAGTTATTTAACAATTTCTTTAACCAAAATTTATTTCAACATTCCAAACTCAAATTTTCGATAAATTCGATTTCTATAAATTCGATTTCTATTTATAACCTTTACATCAAACATTTAAATAAATTTCAAATCGACGATTTTAAAAATTATTAATTTAGCCAATTCGGTGTCCGTATATAATTTTCTATCCTATGGCCAAGTAATTATTTATTTCAATTAAATGTCAGGGATGAAAATATATCACTTAAATTAAATCACAGTATGTATGCATAACAGGATATATATAAGAAAATAAACATCCAAACATTAAATATCAACCAATAGCATCCATCGAAATACATCATCCAATAGACAATACAATTCATGGCAATTTCATAGTTATCAATGTCGGGTAATTTAATCGCAATTCAATTTCAATTTCAATTTAACTGTCAAATTTAATTTTCAACGATTAATTCGAATGACAATCTATATGACAATTAAATACTATCAAACAACGACAAATAAAATTCATATCACTTCATAATATCAAATTTAACTAGCATAAAGATATTCTGTACGTTGTGAGCGTTATAAAACACTCACCTTGATTTTTTCGATTTTAAATCAAATCGAACGACGTTCGATTTAACCCAAAATTTTCTCTAGCTCCAAACGATTCCAATCCAATTCCATAGCGTAGTGCTCGTCTATACGATTCCAACGCACCCTGTTTCGTCCAATTCTGATAACGAACGAAGAAGATACGGTATTTACAAGTTTATACGATTAATATAAAATTAAATCACAAATTTCCTTTAAATTTTATAACCCAAATTTCTTAGCCGTTCGATCCAAGCCCCCAGGATCTCGGCCATGCTTTCACACTTCTTCCCCAACCTGGTATCACGCTCGTGTTCCTCAGTAAAAGAAATCGAACCCATCATCATAACTAGGGTTAATAGCCGCTCCATCTACCGACCACTTTACGTCGATCAAACACTACCACGCTGAAGACCATCATGCGAGCCACCATCGAGCAGAGAGAGGTCGAGCTCGGTCATGATCTTGACCTAGAAAACATGCACAACACGTACGACTTCGAACGACAATTGCCATCGATCCACAGCTTCGTTTCCGATCACAGCCGTTGATCACGTAGATCTCAATACACTCTACAAAGTTGCAGTTGAACGTTTGTCGTAATTGTTTATGGATTTAAAGAAAATGAGGTAGGAAGATGAGTGATTTTCGGCCCTTGTTTCTTATGGTGGCGGCCTGAAGCTTGGAATTAGGGTTTACAATTTGTGAAAATGGGTGGCCTTTTATAGAATTTTAACGAACACTATTCATCCCGGAATTTCCGAACTCCAAATCTCACGCGGTGACCGGCGTTCCTAGGGTTTATCCCGCGTTCCGGACACAATGGAACAGGTTTTGAAAGCAAATTCGATCATCTGTGCGAGTAATGGAAATAAACGATCAAATTTAAATTAAACGAATTTCTAAGCGTTTTGGCTCGTCCCGGACAACCGGTAAATCCGATTGACACGAAATTTGAAATCTTACAATAATATCATATTACGGATCCGATGAAACTGGTTTCGTCGAAATCCGAGACTGTTCGAAAAATGACTATTTTAACTCGTTAAATTAATATTAAAACAATTTCGATGCGTTTCGAGCTGCCACGGTCAAACGACAACTCTGATTGCTACGAAAATTGAAATCCGATAATAACAAATTATTACGGACCAATGGAACTAGTTTCGTCCAATTCTGAGACTGTTCAAAAATTAGCTATTTTCCAGTCGATAATTAAATATTAAAATATTCAATTATCACAAATAAATTTTAAATTCAGTTTTAAAAGTTCTATAACATCACTATAACTCCAATATTATAAAATAAACTTTTACAAATCATTTTTAATCATATTAAACTCGTTATTCAATTATCCAATAAATTCCAATTTTAAAATCTTATTAACTCCATTATAATCCCAATATAACTTACATTCACTTTGGAAACCAATTTGAATCATATTAAATCAAATTTCAATTATTCGCTCTATTTTCATATATTAAATTTCAATATCAAATTAATCATATCAAATTCGGAATTTAATTATTCAAACATTTGTAATATTAAATTAAAACAAAATTTGATTATTAAATCACTATCCTTTGAAATATTCGAAACGAACTTAAAAATTTAACTTTTGAAACGATTTAAAATTATAGAACAACTATTTCCGTTATACGGTTATTCAATTCCCGTTATTAAATTATTCAATAAATTCCAAATATCAAATTTAAACAATTTCGCTTATCCAATAATTCATTATCTTTTGAAATATTGAAATTGAACTTATAAGATTCAACTTTTAAAACCAATTCACAATTTAGAACACTATTTTCAGTTTACAATTATTCAATTATTCAATAAGTTTTAAATATTTAATTTAAACAATTTACCTGTTCAATATTCAATATTTGATTTTAAATATATTTTACTTATCAATCAATTACTCTATTATACCCAATGAATTCAACATTTATTATCCTATTCAACTTTTGATTTCAAAGGCATTCACTAAGTAGCTTTTATTTTCCATTACTTGGATAATTATTGTCGCAATTCATTCCAGTTATTATTATTCTAAACGAATTACAATTATTTTCTAACACTAAATCATGAAATCTTATTAAATTAGCTATTTTAATTATCGAAAATTTACGGGTCGTTGCAACAAAACTATATCACATTAGAACTTATGGAATTTGGTGATGGCTAAAATTCAAATATCGTCCACATTCAACTTTATAGTCCAAACACAAAGTTCTTGGTTCAACAATCACAATTATTATTAACCGAAATGTTCTGGGTAGGGACATTGACTTTGAGTTGACATTTGTTGATCGTGATACTAACCTTATATAACCAATGAGATGAATCTCTCTTGAATAATATTTCATATTCAATGTTTCCATTCCTTATTACTATAGTCATTCAGTGGATATTGTACCATGATTTAACTATAATCAAAGCGGAGCTTCCATATTGAAGACTAATGGTATTTTCAAGTCGAGGGAACTGTATAGATTAGTGACATCGATATTCTCTGCTTGACCTTAGTTATATTAACCTATTAAACAATCAAGCGAGTCATTCCATAGTTATTAATTAATTATCAGCACATTACCTCTTGGTACCCCCAGTAGTCATGAGTAATACACAGCCCAACATTTAGAGAGTGTTACGTACTCCTGTCTCAACTGATGCATCAATATCCAGTCTCGATACATCTTAACTAGGAATATTTAAAATGGTATATTTATTTTCATTGTGATAAATGACTCGCGGTTATAACACTTTTTAACTACTATCATAAAACTTACCATTTATGGATTTTCTATTAAATATACTTTTAATTAAATTATAACATAGCACGTTATTTGTGGTACATAATAGAAAGAAAGCGCCTTTTAATTTGAATAAGATTGGTTATCAAGTTAGATATATGTAAAAAAAAAAATATCCTATGGCATACCCCTAACTCTATCACTTCAAACATTTAAAATTTAAATTCGTTAATCTACAATGCCATAAATCAAATGAATCAAGAACATAAGCAGATTAATTCATTTTATTGATACTCAAACTGAACATCCCATTACGAACATATCCCTTTCCAACAAATTCCTCCTTTTGATAATATGAGACCGTTATCATCAAGGACACATTTAACATCTATACTACGAAGAAGACTTGCCGAGACAAGGTTCTCTCTAATTTCTAGAACATGAAAAATGCTGACAAGAACAACTTTTTATCCTGCTGTAGTTTCTTATTTGACAGTTGAAGTATTATGATTTCACATAAGCACTTTGTTGCCGTTGGAAAATTTCTCATAGAACCTGAACATGGATTGGTTATTGCAGATGTGTATAGTAGCACAAGCGACATACCAATAGTCGGTATCCTTGCTGTTATCCACCAAGATTAGTTCTATCACAATATCAATGTTTAACTTTAATATCATTGCAACAATCTTAGTCTCATCGTGTTGAACCATATTTTCTTTGTATGTAGAGTATGGGTTCTACTTTCCATGGTTGGAGGTTTTCCTATGTTCCTTCTTTTACTTCTTAAAGAATCTACAGTCTCTCTTGAAATGCCCTGCCTTTCCACAGAAATAACAGTTTTTCCTTTCTTGTTGGTTTGGTTCGGGTTAATGTTTCTCTTTTGCTTTCCAGTTTCCTTATGCCCTTCATGGTCAATAACCATTGTGTTTATTTTGGAATTAGATTCAAAAGGTTACTTTTCATGGATTATGAGTTTTCTTCAATAGAAGATGCTTTTGAATCCTTTGTATAGAGAAACCCACCGTTGACTGCAAAAGTTTCTTTCTGTAATCACTTCACATTTGAGGGAGTTTAGCCATGATTGCTCTAACTTGTAATGCTTCAAGAACGATGGTCTTGACATCTTTTAGTTTATTAAAGATAACCTATAACTCAAGAACTTGATCCAGTGCTGAAGTATTGTCAAGCATCCTGAATTCAAAAAATTTGTAAATTAAGAACTTATCTGCGCCTTTCTTTTTATTATTGTAATTGGCCTATAAAGCTTTCCATATTTCTCTTAACGACTTAACGGAAGTGAAGAGATAGCGTAATCGGTCAAATAAAGAGTTAAGGACGAGAACCCTTTATTAACTTCATCTTCTTGACGTTTCTTTCATTTTTCTATGAATTTGTGTGTTTTTGAAAAGGTGGTGGTATCGATTCCAAGTTATCATTGAGCATGTACGTAACTTTTGGCATAATCAATAGGAACATGATTTTTTCTTGCCAATGGGTGTTGTTTATGCCATCAAATCGATCAAGCTTGGTGAATTCCTAGTTCATTATCTTGTAGGTTAATTCTGACATAGCCATAAGAATTTCTTAAGATTTTTGGAAATGAGTTGGAATGAAGACCTAGGATGTAACAACCCGATAATTTCAGCCATTCGCATCCACACATGCCGGACTTGAATTGCTCCAAATATCGCACTGTAAATAAATTTAGAGCAAATGAAATACAATCACAGAATCACAGACACAGAAATATCAGAATAACTCGCAGCGGAATAGTAGTTCATGAAGCTACTATAACAAACTCTCAAAACAATTACATAATAGCAGTTTGAAAACATATACAACAGAAATCTCAAATACATAGAAGTTTATAAATAACAGAGCTGAAATAGAACTTCTGAAACTTAAAGGGAATAGATAACTAGACAAGCAGAATCTCCAGCGATTCCTAACTCCAGAAAAGAAATCCAAAGCTAAGCTGTAAATACCCAGGCTGTTCTGAGCGTAAAGTAAAACACAAAACACTCGAGTCAGGACATACATACTTATATAATGTAAACCAACTCAAATGAACTGTAGCAGTAATGTACAATATCTTAAAGGATGCTTGGGATCACCCATCCTCTAAGGATCAGTTAAACCATAAATTAAATACATCCATGGTTAAAATTCAAAAACGTTATTTTATACTTCTAAATCAAATATCAATTTCGAAATTCAATATCATTTCAAATTCATTTCAAATATCAAAATATCATATCTTTCCAAAACCACATTCATTTTATTTAATTTAAATATCCTTCCAAGTCACATTTCAAAATGGTTTATATTTCAAATCAAATTACTTCATTTAAACCATTAAAATTTGAAGTCATTTTATTTAAAATCAAATATTTGTTCTCAAAATTTTAGCCCTTTCAAAGTTCATTTATTCACTTAAATTTATTAAAACAGTGAAAATTCAACTTTCATGGCACTTAGAAAATGCTACGAAAAGTTATGTTTAAAAACAATTCAATTAGCAAAAGACAGCATGTAAAATGCTGTAATAGGTTTAGATTTCAATTAAAAGTTTAGTTAAGTTCAGCAACTACGGCGCTTACAAAGTGCTATAATAGCCCTTAGTTCATTTTAGCCATTTAGTTCATTTTATATCAATTACAGCATTTACAAAATGCTGTAATATCTTTAACTTTAGAAGTGATAGCATTTCAGGAATGCTGTCAATTTAAATTCCAAACTTTCAATACGATTTCATTAATAATTAAAATTTATTTAAATCCATTTTAACTTATAAAAGTCATATTTTCTCACTTTAAAAACAATCATTTAAATACCCCTTAATTTATGATTTCACAAAGTGAAATTTTCACAAACAATTATCAAATCTTTAATAATTCACTTATAAAATAAATGTAAAATTTTATAATCTTTCATTTACTTAACATTTTAATTAAGTTTACCATTTCATAATTTTATTTAAATTCCCTTTTTTTCTTCTTAACTTAACTTTTATTTTTAAAACACTTTCACATTTTCCAAGTTAAGTTATACTTCAAATTTCAACTTTCAAACATTTATTTATTGAACTATTTTTAATTTATAGAAAAATCAATAACACTTTATAAAATCATTTTAAAATTCAAATAAAAATCAAATCATCATATTTTCTTACTTAATTTAAACTGCATTTAAAAACAAAATCATAAATTCCAAAATTAACTTATATTTCAAATTCTACTTTACCATTTATTTATTTATTATTTAACTTACAGAAAATCACTAATATTTTATAAAAATCATTTTTAATTAAATTTAAATCAAAATTTCATAATATTTACATTTTTTACATATTTTATAATTTCAAGAAAATATATATATTAACCACGGTCTGCATATAAATTTTTCTAACCTAAGTCAAATGATATGGATAATATATCATTTCAATCCGTAATTTACAAAGGAAAAATCCGGGTTTTATCAATTCAAACCCGCAATCCCAAGTTAAATGAAATAAATAAAAATCATTCAGGCTTATTATTTCATCCCATAACAATTTTTCCATATTCTAAAGTCCGTTTGGGCATGTATCATTTCAACCCATAGTGATTTTTTCTACAGGGAACTTGCAGTATGATAAACTGATATAAATAAAAAGAATAACATCATATAATAGTAACAGATGATATGAAAGGTGTATAAATAGGGTGAACATCATATGATCATAGCATAAGCAGTTATAACATAATAATAATAATATCTACAGATTCACAAGGTGTCAATTTACTACTTATATAAGTGCGGAATGTCTGGTGAGAAATACTCACCTCTACAAGCTGGATATAACAATCAAACACCCAAACGAAGATCCACAAAGGCACGAAAGCATGACTACGATTCAAATGTGGGAGAGCCAAAGTAGTTGTCTTGTGTATATGAAACGAAACAATACATATAACATGAATTTCAACCCAAAATATGACATTAAACAAGCTAGAATTAAGGAACAACAATTAATCAAACACTTGCACTTGCTTCCACAAATCTCATGCTCGGCCTATAGGATCATAAGGCACTGCCATGGGGTGTATTTGGTTAGGTATGGTTCAAGTATGGTCAGCCTAGCAAGGGTAGTGAAGGTATGGAAGTTGTTTGAGTGATTTATGGCATAAATGCACAAACATAAGGCAAAGGTGCATTTTTATGTAACAAGAAGTCACGACTATGGCCTTATGTGGCATGGCCAGACCTGCTGGAGGCAAGGGGTTGGTGTGGTGGTGGCTTTGGGTTAGGTTGGTGCTGGTGGAAGTGATGCAAGAGGTGGCCAAGGGGTGTGGTAAAGTGGTGAAGGCCATAGGAGTTCATCTATGCATATATAGGAAGTGTTGCTTGCATTTTTGTGTGGATCTTGCATCAAGGATGGCCATGGCCTAGTAGGTCAAAAGAGATAGAGGTGGTTTGCAACTGGACAAGGTGGTGATGAAGGTGGTGGTGATGGTGGAGGCTATGGGCCGAACATAGAAGGTGAAGCAAGGCAAGAATCTACACAAAACAAAGAAGAAAGATGGAAAGAGAGTGAAAACATTTACCAATTTTTCTCAAATGAAGTGAAGCCAAAATTTTGCGGTTGAGAAACTTTTTCTTACGTGAAAATGGAAGGAAGACACGGCTGAAGGAATGAGGTATGGTCAGCCAAAAGTTGATGCATGAGTTGTTTGAATTGAAAAGACAAAAAGAGGTGAAAAGACAAAGGCATGTGAAAGGTTTAAAACTCTTCAAATTTCTTTATTCTTTTTGCATTTTTAAACAAATGAAAATTGTAGGTAAATAAGATAAAAAAACAAAATAATGTATGAATAAAAATAAATAAATAAATTTTAAATAAATATAAATAATTTAAGAAAATAGCTTAAAAATAGAAACTAGGTTATAAAAATTGAAAATAAAATACAATAAGCTTTGGAAAATTATAAAATCACTTTAAAAATGTTTTAAAATAAAAATATATACCTAACATGTCATATAATACATAATAGAACATGACATGACAAATAAAATATATAATTTAAAATAGACAATTTTATTAAATAAATCAATTTACACACAATATTGTAAAAAGCATATCTTTTACAATATAAATCGGATTTCAACGAAACGAAAAGGAGTATTCTTAAATTAAATCTATTTTCATAATAAAATATAAAATTCAAGAATTCAAATATTTAAATTTTAAATTTAAAAGTCAAAGTTTGACCAGATTGACCAAAAATCCACTTTTCTTGAAATATTCAATTTATTCAGATTTGAAATTATAATTCACACAAAATTCAAAATTTATATTTAAAATAAAAAATTTATACATTTTAATAAATACAATAAAGTTTTTAAATCAGGAGTTTTAATTTAAAAAATTAAAATAAACAAACATAAATAATCACAAAATACTGGGTTGTTACATAGGAATAACTATCATTGAGGCATGTTGTGATTATGTTTCCTAAGGGAATTCACCCCACTGTAAACAAGATTACTTATTAAATTATTGCGAAATTCCTCCAAAAACAAAAATTGCAGTTCGCACAACAATTCCTTTCTTCACAAACAAATTTACAATATTAAAAAGCAAAAACAAAGAATATATTGGTTTTTTTAGAGGAAGTCAATACTTTTCTACCTAAATTTACTGTGCTTAAAGCACGAAAAGACATCAACGAGGGATGTAACTGTCGTATAACTATCACTTTATGAAAAGATGTGTATGTTCATCTGAAACTGAAAACCATATGACTTTTTGACAACAGTCCAATCCATTCAATTTAATTCACGTACGCGCCCATGTGCCCCCAAGTTCCCAAGTGCTCATCTTTAGCCTGTTAATTTTTATTTTATAGGCCTAAGTCCACATGCACCAGTTGCTCAAGCATAATTATTTTCATTCCACATTTACTCTATTAACCGGACCCTTTATACATTGGAATAGTTGTGAATGTTTTGGTGATGTGGGACAAACTAATATTTCTACCTTTCTAATAATCCCCCACTAGATTATAATATTATTGATTAACGCATACAAAAAAAACCATTTGGCTTAAACTTCCTTCTTAGTTTAAATATTTAGGTCCCAACGGAATGTTTGGTGGTGAATACTTAAACCAAAAATAATATGCGATGGAATAAAATATATGAACATCATTCTTCGGTAAAATGCATAACCGTAGATTGGTTATTCATTTCCTTCTAATTTTCATGAACATTAATAAAGTTATATCTAAACTTTATTGAAACATTGTTCCTATGTTCATATGGGTATCCATTCTTTTTTGTCCTCGCTACTATGAACCAAGGCCACCACAAAACGTAAAAATATAAACATTAACACTTAACTTTTATTTGTATAAGCCACACCTTAATGGTCCCCATTTTTCGAATAAATCGAAAACCACACTACATTAGGGTACGGATCATTGGTGTTGGTACCAGTAATAAACATAATTATATCAACGATCTATATGTACGAACTCACAGCGGAATAGTAAAATATAATAAGAAATATATACCAACTAAGGCTACTATCTTGGACCCAATATTGTTTCTTAGATGTCTAGTTTCATTGTCAGTGCAAAGCATGAATGAGAAGACATGTCCACCTACCATTCCCGTCTTGCACCGATATCATCTCTCTAAGTCTATCCTATGGTTTGCAATAGAGGGGTCAAAACAACATCTTGATGACTGGTAAATAACATACTTTATCCATAGCACAAGTTTATTCCGATTGACCACCATTTAAGTTTTATGTCTATTATCCAAGGATTAGTCATTTAATTCCTTATGTGCGTATGACATATCCAACCTATAATGAGATACGAGCATCTATATGCATAACCTACTTAGAGGTATAAGTATCTACATACATAACTTACTCCGAGGTATAAGTATCTATATGTTAGAACCTCATAGTTTGATATTTTTATAGTGATAATTACACAAGAAATCTTTCTATGTATTCTAACTTTCCAAGGAAATATATCGACCAATAAAGAGATACAATGAAGAATCCAGGACGACGATGACGAAAAAGTTGTATTAGTCATGGTGGTTTGTGTCTATAAGAATATGATTGTTAGAATCTCTTTAAAGTGGTACATACATGCATAAAAAAATCATCAAAGTTGCATTTATTTTTTTTAAACATAAAAATAGGATTACACAGTTTCAGTCGACTAAAACTCTTAAGCCAGTTGACTAAAACAATATCAGCCGATTGGTCATAACTACTTAGTCGACTGATATCATGTACATTATATTTTTTACAAACATAAGATAACTGGTCAACTTAACTTACACAAATAGTCGATTGGTTGGATAATTGAAATCAAATAAATAAAGGCAAGATGAATTGTTTCTTTTCTGTTTGAAAATTTATGTTTCGACTTTAATTAGTTGACTATTGGCACTCCACCAGTGGACTAGTTACACACAACTACTATATTTTTTAATTTTATGAAAAGTTCTTCTTCAACAAAGAGGCACTTCCTTCCATGGAGAGTTGCAACTATATCTAATGGCTGCTACTTCTCATGAACACATATAACTCTTCAAACATTATAAAATAGCACTTTGATTCAAGATTCTAATAACTAATTTCTTTACTTTACTCTCTAATTCTCTTTAAAATTTCACTTGAACATTAAATTTATATCATGTAAGTGGTCATTTAAGTGGTCATTTCTGTTCATTTGAACATTCAATTTATATCATCTAAGTGGTCATCCACTTTCAGTCTTCCATATATACATGATATACCACTCACGGAGAAGAGTATAGGAAGGTTGTATTATATCGACTCATTTGTTATTTAGAGCACGTGAAGTCCGTTGTTTACTACTTTTGTAGTTGAAGTTCTATTGAGATCTTTAAGCATGAAGGCCTGTTTAACTGCTCAAGCGGATCCGATACATATTCCTCCTGCTTAAGTGAGGGCTATTATTTAAATCTAGAAGGAGTCGAAGATTGGATGTAGGATGGGAAGTCCGAACCAATATAAAATTCTCTAGTGCACTTTACTCTAGAGCGTTTTTTATTTCCGCGATCATTATATACAAGTTTTAATTTAATAGAACAATTCATATTACTCAATCCTTAGCGATTTTCACTATATGTGTGTATAGGTGTGCCATTGTACTTCTTAAAAGAAACCCCTTCGCAACTTAATCGATGGTCAACCAGTCCTAGGGCCGATGACTCCTAGACATGGCTTTATAATTTAACTAGCCATATTACTACGGCATCTCTAGGTCTTATCTAAGGGTTAACTAGCTCTAATACCAAATGTATAAACTTTGTTACGATTGATTAAATTCATTACTATTTTTTTAAATGTTTATTGACAATATCATATTTGGCCCTACAAATGAAAAATATGAAAATTGAATTTGAGATATCCCATATGGTAGAAATTTCATATTTTCTTGGTTAACAAATCAAACAATTAAAAAATGGAATTTTCATTAATCAGGAAAATTATTATAACAAACTACTACTAGTAAGCTGATACCAATGAGAACTACCATTCATCTAGACAAAGATGAAAACAGTAAGAATATGGTTCAAAAATTATATAGAGGTATGATCGATTCATTGTTATATCTAATTGCAAGTGGTCCCGACTTTATGTTGTGCATTTTTTTGTATGCATGTTTTCAAGCAAATTCCAAAGAATCACACTTACAAGAAGTAAAATGAATTTTATGCTATTTAACTAATACAAAAGACTCCAGACTCGTTTACCCAAAAGAATATTCTTTCGAGTTTGTATCATATAATGATGCTGACTTTAGAGGATGTCGGATGGATAGAAAGATTATGAGTCATACCTATCGTTTCATCAAACAATCTCTAGTATGATAATTTAGAAAGAAACAAAATTGTGTTTCACTTTCAACATGCGAAACGGAATATATTTCTGCCGCTTTGGCATGTGATCAAGTAATATACATGCAAAAAACACTTCAAGATTTCAAAATATTGTAAAAAATCTTCAATACTTTATATAACACAAGTTCTATAAACTTATCTACAAACCCATATACCATTCTCGTGAAAAACATATAGACATTCGTCATCACATTTTACGAGACAATCGAGAAAAAGGAAATTATTTCACTTGAATTTGCAACTTTCGAAAATCAAATTGCCGACACTTTATAAAACCGTTAAATGATAATGCATTCGTTAACTGCGTAAAGAGCTTGAAATTTGTTCATTACATTAAATATTATATATATATGACTTACTTTACTAAAATAAAACCATAATCTGTTATTTTGTATAAAAATACAAGGAACAAATATAATTATCTATTTTTCTATAGTTAAATTCAATTTTTAACTTAAAACTAAAAATAGCATTCAAAACTCCTGGTTAAAGGAACTTCAACCATATACATACAATTCTATTTTTTTCACCAAAACATAAATATAAACCTATAGCCTTGATAATTGAAAAAAAAAGAAATAGATAGTTTTCAATCAACATTTATTTAACGTTAATAAAGGCCCCATCAAAGAACAAATCTTCTTCTTCGTCCAAATTCACATCTCCTTCAATTGATAGTTAATCTTGTTCATTCTTAGAATATATCAATGTCATGATCTCGCTCATTCTTAGAGTATGTCTGAATGTCGTCTATATATACTAACACAAATCTATCCAAACACACTTGGAATATCTTCATCAAATCCACAAAGTAAGCAGATGCGTTGGTCAGTTTAAAGTGCATGCCTAACCATTCATATAAACCACATCTTATTCAAAATGTTGTTAACGGAATGTCGTACTCCTTCATTCTCAATTGATGTAAACCTATTGATACCTTAGCTCCACTCAACAAATCAAACAAATCATTTATTATTGGCAAAGGATATCGATTTTTTATTGACTTCACATTCAACTTATGATAATCAGCACACATTCTTAATGATCCATCTGGTTTCTTCATGAACACCGTGGCTCCTTCCCAAAGCGAACTGCTTTATCTAATAAAATTGTTCCGTTATAATTCCACCAGTTTCACCTTTAAATCTTACATCTCAGTGGCGCCATTCTGCTAGGAGGTTTACTTGTTCAACTCCAGATAAAAGATCTGTTCAAAACTCAATAGTTTATTTCAACGATTGTCCTGTAGAAGGCTCAAAAACATCTGCATACTCTTTTACAACAAAAACCTGATTCACCTTATCTCCCACTTTTATTGCATCAAATAAAGCACATATATCTAAACTCAAATTTTCTACCAATTATATAATTTAATCACGGCTATTAGGCTGTCTTAATGATATCTCCCTATCCTAGAAAAATATCCTAACATCATATTGAAAGTCTTGTAGATCAAATATTATCCAACTTGTGTCTCATATGCAAGTGCGTAAGTTAATAATATAGTAGACAATAGTAAAGTATAAAAAAAAGCGTGCAAATAAGAGTTTTTATACTGATTCGGATCTCTCGTCCTACATCCAGGCCTGAAGCTCTTCCATGGTATTCCCTTTAACCAAATTATCCTCACTTCGCCTGGAGGAATAGGCTAATACAAAAGTATCTCTGACAATCTTGTGTTTGAAATAATACAAATATTAACTTATAGTACAAATCTTCCTATGATCTTATTTCTGTGTATGAATATGGATGCGTTGAGTTGTAGGAAGTGATAAAACCAAAATTACATTTTAGTTATAATAGATTGAGAGTATGTGAATAATGTATACGCAAGAAAGTGTTTAGAAATCAAGAGAGAAAAGAATAGACTGATTCAAGTCAGTTGATTTCTACTTCTCAATCAAAGTAGTATTTATAGATTCAAAAAGGTGAAAAATGATGAGTTGTCTCTATTTGAGAAAGTCTATTCACTTTAATGGCTAAAACCTTTCATTGAATTGGTTTTTCTTTTGTTTCAGAATAGAAGTGTCTTCTCAGAATTGACAGTTTTTGTATATGATAGACGTCAATGGTAAAACCTCAAATGTCAGTGACTTGTTAAAATTTTAACCCTAGAATTTTCATAGGCGTCATTGTTTTATCTCAGATGTCTGTGAGGTGTAAATTTAGTTTTTTAACTTATTTTTGATGCATATGAAATTGAGTGTGATCATGTATGCATATATACTCAAGAAGACCTTAACAATACTTTGTCTAGGACTTTTTTACAGTAGAATAAACTTACTAATAGCAGTATGGTTAATGAATTTGTTTCTCTTTATGTCTCAATATCTTCGAGCATGATGTCTTCTTGTAGTATTTACCTGCAACCTTGATAAGATCTATATATGTATATGATTGTATAATTTTAATCATTGAAACATAAATTGGAGGTTCTAACAATCTCCCCCTTTTTGAAAATGACAAATATACAATCAAAATTCAACTATGCAGTCAAATATCAACTATACAATGGAAGTATTAATATGTTTGTCTCCGATTATGTATATGCATTTGCCCTTATATATATATATGCATCTCCCCCTATGTATATGCATAGATTTCTCCTCCTTTGTCATTATCAAAATGGAGTGAAATGATATAAGACATGGAGATATTAAATAGACATAGCATGTTATCACTTAATATCATGGAAAATCAGATATGGAAGTTTAAAATAAAATTAGAAATTATTGAAGCAAAAGTTATAAACAAGCATAAGAGTTGCAAAATAAAAGAAAAACTCTAATTGTACTAATTTTGTGAATAAGATAAGCCCCCATAGTTCTCGTAATACTCCCAGTAAGAAGATGGATCTTTCTCGTATGTACCTAGTCATTATGTTTGGTCATTGTACTCCTTATCTCCATGAATTGAAAGGCCCTGAAATTCCATGTATGATTGTTGTTGAAAATGTAGAGTATCAGACACGTACATGCCATCGTTGTCTTTTTCTTCTTCCTCAAGTTATGGGTGAATAGGAGTCTCCCCATGGTCACCTCTATCGTGTGACGTACCTTTGGGCAAACTTGAGAGCGGTAAATTGGTGTTTGAACCCGAGGTGGAGGAGTTGGGGAGGGTGAAGACGATGAATGGGAAGAAGATCGACCATATACTTTGCACATCACTTTGGCTAAAGTGGAGACTACTTTGTCCAAAGTCTTCACCATTTTTGTCATCCTTGTGAAGAAGGAATGTTCAAATCCAGTTCTTTCTATTTAAAGCTCGCTGGTTAGTCATGATTATTTTTTGAGTTTTGATTGCCAAATCATGACGAGATTCATTTTGCGTTGGTTCAATGTGAGCTTCTTAAATTTCAGAGTCCAAATAATATTTGGGAGCATGACTAAAGGAAGGTGGTTGTTATGAAGGATGAAGGGAGTAGTCCATTGAGAAGCGCTAGTTGGAGGAGGACCATGATGTCCTTATTGATAGTGATATTTCTCATGACTTTTTCGGTGAGAGATGTTAATTTCAGATCAATTAATCGTTTAGCTTTCTTTTCTTAAGGAAAAATTCCAATGTGGAATGTAGGTGATGCGACAATGTTTGGAGAGATTGAATGAGTTGATGTATGTATATATTTAGTTGGTGATACGTGAGTACTATCTGACGAGGGGGGTTTATAGTCGATAGTGGAATAGATGGAGTCATGATAGTAAGACATTTTTTATTTGTTTTAATAATTTATTTGTGGTTATTTGTTTTTAGGTAGAATATAAGCTGAATTTATAAGATAAGGTGTTGCTATAGTTAGGAAATAAGTTGTGGAAAAGGAGTTAGGCCATAATTTTAAATGGTTGTTATTACTTTTATTTTTATGTGGTTATTATTAATTCTAAGTGTATAAAATGAATTGTGTAGTTAAGCTATTACAAATTTAAGTGAACAAAATATTATTTCTACAAATTTAGTTAACCAATTCATTAAACGAACATATTCCTAGATCCCATCTTGACTAAATAAGACTTAGTTCACTTAACGGCTTTGAAAAAATATTAGCTATTTGATTTTTGGTATTAACAAATTCAAGAGTTGTTATTTCTCTCTTGACATTTGAAAAAAGTTATGATGACATGCAAAAGAAAGTAATATTCTTATGGCTTCAAGACGTGCCACAGGTGCAAAAGTCTCTTCATAATCAATTTCTTCTTCTTGATTATATCCCTATGCCACTAATTTTGCTTTATTATGTATAATATTTTCATTTTTGTCTGCTTCATTTTTAAAAACTCACTTTGTTCCAATTATTGATTGGTCATTTGGCTTTGGTACTTGAAACACCCCACACCCCTTAATATACCAAAAAGGACACATTAAAAGGCATGATGCGTTGTAGGTATAATTGAAACTAATAGAGACTGAGATTCATAAGACAAAAATAGATATAAAAAACGGAAACTAAAATAATAACTTATTGCTTCATAAGCCAAATATCAAAAAAAGCATAATGTCTTAAAACCCAATATGTCACATGAAATAAAAACTTATAGTCTCAACAAAAATCAGAGTATAAATATCCCTCTCAAGTTCCGGTAAAAAGAAAGAAAAACCGAAATAAAAGTATGGAAACACAGAGCAGAATCTTCTCCATGAATCCTCGAATAACCGCAATCTACTGTCCACTCCCTTGATTGCCTATGGGGGGAATGAGGAAAAATAGAGGAGTGGGTCAGACTAAAAGTTTGGTGAATGATAGTAACTACTAGAATCTTTAAGCAAAGTAAAAGTAATATGCTTTACAATAGTTCTAGTATATAAAAGGAAACAAAGGAAATAGAAAAGAGAGAACTGAAATCAAATACGAATAAACTATTGATCAATTAGTAAGATAGGTTAACTTTGATTTTTTGCACTTGTTCTTGATGGCTACTTTGATTAGGCTGAATTCCTAATTCTACCCTTTGATCAGCCTGCTACTCCATAGAATCTACTATGGACTGGACGTTTCCCTACATAATAAACTTCTGTGTCTACGAAAGACACACTTACTAAGTGCTTGGAACTCATAGCGATTACCGAGCACCGAAATGGAAGTCGCACGCGTAACTGCCACCATACCCATGCAATCTGTTGCTCCCTCTTTTGACCTTTTATTTTCCCAAGTCAGCATAAGTGTGCCCCTCACCTCACTTCAGGATTATGTGAAGTACCTCGTCTCACTTCAGGGTTATGTGAAACACCGTGTCCATAGAAAAATAGGGGAAATTCTGTTGGTACCGGTCCCTATCAAACAATAATCTAGTTGCACCCCTTATTCAAACCCCCTTGATTTAAACTACCACAGATTAACCGTTTACCACCACTATGCATAAGCGCACCTCTCACCTCACTTCAGGATTATGTGAAGCACCTCGTCTCACATCAGGATTATGTGAAACGCCGTAACCATAGAAATATTAAGGGAATATTATTCGGTTTAGGTCCTACTCTTATCTTTGCTTATTAACTTAGATAAATTACTTAAATAAGCCTTTATTTTTATCAATTACTATTATTGCTTATTAATTTATCTTAAGTTTTAAAATAAGCGCCGTAGTTTCCATAGTATACCATAGTTTATCAATTTATAACTTACGTTATATTCATGCTTATTACTTAACCCAAGGTCTAAGTGTGAAAATAAGATTCTTTCTTCTTTTATTCTTTTTAGTGATAATTCTAAGTTATAACTCGGCCAATCTTCAATCCAATTAATATCATAATTAGGCATAATTCCAGTCCTATTTCAATTATATTACAATCTTCGTGATTTACATCTAATATTCCATTATTTTAGATTTCTTATATTTTATTCCAATTTTTGTTAATTCTATTCGAATCCATACGCGAAAAAGAAGGAGAAATAAAAGAAAACTGAAAATAGAAGGAAATCCAAGGCATGGGAAAAAGATGTAAATAACACATAAATAACAATAAAAATTAAAATATTGTAAATAAACTGTAGTTAAATGGGAAAATATATAATTAACAAAAATAAAATTAACTGAAAAGAATAGCTAGACGGAATAGACTGAAAATAATTCTAAAACTGTAAATAAATTACAAAAAAGGTTAGTTCGAAAAACGTTGTAAAACTACAACTATTGGAAAACCCAATTATTTTAAGTTACTTAAAGAAATTTAAAATAATTACAATCACTCACTGCTGGTCCTTAGCTCTTCCCTTCAGGCCTTCATGGATCAACTTACGATTGTTGAATATTTTTATTTAAAACAATTTAGTCCTTGAAAAATTATTTCGCTTAAGGTCCTTCCTGAATACGTGAACCAAATTGGAGAAAATTTTAGTATGGGAAAAAGTGTTAGGCCGAGGGTTCTATATATAAGGGTAGGAGTGCATCTCAGACCGTTGCATTTAGGGATTAAATAGGATGCAACCACGTCATAGATTGAATATGGGCCATCGGATGCAAGAATAGAAGGACCAGATGTAGCCAAATAATGCAAATTACGTGTTCAACTTTCGAACGAGCGAACGCTCATTCGTTCAAATGGGCAGGTAGGTCGACCGGGCGGTCGACCATCCTTGTGCCCAGGTCATCCAGCCGGTTGACCTGGCCTATCTATACTATAAAGAAAAACCTTCAGTCAACAGGTCAAACTGAAGCCTTTTATCAACTTCCCATCTTGCCCATACTCCACAGTCCAAGTACAAAGTGCTGCGAGGGCACATCTGTCTTCTGACCTTCGACTCATCCCCGTCCCACAACCAACATTATCCCACATCTCTATAACTTCCTCTCCCCGTTCTCTTTCCTTATCCCTCTCTGCATTTCTTATTCCCCCCACCTCACTTTTCTTACCCGTTAAAAGAATTCTCCATCGCGTTTTCCACCTCTTCAGCCCGTCGAAGCTGAATTTCCCAAATTCTTTTCTTCCACGGCTGTCAACTAGCCGGCTCCAGATACGAGCACTGATGTACGGCTTTCGGTCCTTCAGAACGGTAATATACCAAACTTTGTACCTTCTGCAAAACTCTACAATTTCAGTTTCTCTTTTAGGTTTCCTACATTGTTTCTTCCACACTAAATTGGATGCTTTTACTGCTCCGAACTGCATGCTTTAGTTACCGTTCAAGTTATGTCTAAATTGGTACTTTGCGGTAACATGTGGGACGGTGGTTGGTAGGCTTGGTGTGTTTCACGGTTCAAATTCACAAGCATAGTCATGGAAATTTATACTTGAACCAACATAAAAATGAAGAAGAAAGTCTAATTGATTTCAATTTGTAAAATAGAAACTTATTGATATGTTTAATATAATTACTTTGATTAATTTATAAAATTTGTGAAATATGATTCATCAACTACTTCTTTTTAATGCAGTGACAAAGTAAGGTCTAAACAGTATTGTTTCTGAACAAAATCTCAGTCTATTTGTTGATCAAATACACACTTGGAAGAGCAAGGAGCAAGCAATACTTGCTAATTTTATATTAGGAGTCCACTTGAAAATGGTAACTTGCTGATATTTCGCTTATATAACATGTTTGTAATTTTCCTTGGTTAAAGATAAATCCTTACTGATTTAAAACATGACATGTGAAAAATCTACCATATCTAAGTAACAAAATTACCAAATTGGTTCTATTGTTTCGATGCGGATAAAGTATATCAAAACAATCACACAAAAAGTAGTTGAGGCCAAGGCTACCTTCAATTAATTTTCTTTATCTAAACAAAATGTGAGGAGCTTTAACTCTATCTCTCTATAATCCTACTTTTCATTTTAAAGCTTAATGAAATATTTAAAAAGATTGAGGAAGATATGGATGTTGACTTCCAACTTTATTATGTATGCAAACCAGTTTTTTACTTCATATTTTATTTTAGCGGTTTTAATTGCGGTTTAATTCAAACTTATAATATTAAAATTCAAATGGCTTTAGTTTTGCAATTTTAGTTGATGTTTTGACATTATATCTTAGTATTGGTATCTTTTATTTCTAACACAGCGTAGAAACTTTTTTTTGTCAACAACAATGTAGTCTATAAACTTTTTTTGTTAACAAAGTGTTCCTAGACCAGTAAGATATTTATAGTAGTTTCACTCTCTCAATTTCCCTACAAATATGTCATATGCATTGATTGTAAGGCAATGTTTGTTTGTAAGTGTTGTTGATTAAAATGATAAAAAAGATGGTACGCTTTCTATTATAGGTACTTTAATAAATTTAGGAGTTGAAATTGTCAAGATGATGACCGCTACATCTAACTTTATTTTATAGCTAACTTGAACACTGCAAGCTCTTAGGTTATGTTTGTGTATGTTTTTTTTCTTATTTTTCAATACAGCCATTGATTATCCTGATCTATAATATGAATATTGTTTTACAACAGTGAATACTTTGATTCAGCAACTACTTCATTTTAATGCAGTGACAAAGTAAGGTCTAAACGATATTGCTTTTGAACAAAATCTCAGTCTATTGGCTGATCAAGTACACACTTGGAAGAGCAAGGAGCAAGCAATACTTGCTAATTTTCTATTGGGAGTCCACTTGAAAATGGTAACTTGCTGATGTTTCGCTTATATAACATGTTTGTAATCTTCCTTGGTTAAAGATAAATCCTTGCTGATTTAAAACATGACATGTGAATGAACTAACATAAAAATTAAATTTTATAACAATAACTTCAAATTGCTTTTTGTTTTATATTTTAGGGAAAATTGATCGATAAGTCGGACATTTATATCCTAATTTTCCTTATATAGCTTTTGATTTGTTATGAGAAACCTTTGTAAGAGCATACCGAGAGAGAGGATTATAAACCATATCATTGCTCTTGCTCTTTACATCGTTGATTCGCCTTTTAACTGTAATTATTTATGGCGTTTAGTATTAGATGCTGATAGGAGCCGGAGTTTTACTAAATGCGAAGGTTGCATAAGAAATTCGATGACATATGGTTTCAGATTCTTAGCTGAATTTTTTTTCTAACTTGGGTTAGACTGCTTATAATTTCAATCAGTGAATTTGTTTCTTCACCCATTGTTCACACATTTAGTTATAATTATAATCTAAATAAAAATTTGAATTTGGCAGTATAAATGTATATTCCTTTTGATGTCAATAATGGTTTATAATTAGTTTCATGTTTCGTCTGTTATAAAATTTATATCTATTAATTAGTTTCATTTTTTTATAGGTTCTAATGTTATAAAGTTCTGACATGCAACCATCCAGCTAAAGTCTCGCACCAATTGGTTATATATCATAACAGATTGCTGATAACGTAGGTTTTATTTTGTTTTATTTGATGGTATTTCATTTCATGGTTGCATATTTTCTTCCGATGTACATATTTGCTTCATTTGGAATGTTATGACTGTTAGTTGGAAGAATGGATGTTTATCTGGAGTACGCGTTGTATGCCTCGAGGGTACCGTAGGAAAAGTGGTTCTTCTGAGTCTTGGAAAAAAGAAAACTCTTATATGCATTTGATTCGTTCAAGCTGTAAACCCACAATATGATCTGTTTTAGCTATGGATAAACATCATGGTTGTCAGTTGTATGCTAATAATGCTATTAAGTTATAGTTTTGTTTCATAACTCACATTTTATTGTCGTTATTATTGTTACTCTATGTTTGTCAATATACATTTAAGTTTTTACACTTAATAAAAAGATCCAACTGTTTGTTAGATTTTTTTAATATTTTACTAACTGATATATCATCTCCCAATCACATCTTTACATGTTGGCTGCATTTTAATATTAAAATTACCACCAGGACATTTACTTTACTATTTGAGCAAAAAAATTAAATTGTAATAATGTTTTGATGCATGTAACATTTTTCTTAAAGCTATCCTCTCTATATCCATAACTATAAATCGGTTGTACTTTATTTTACTTTAATGACCATTTGAATGTAACATTCCTAACAAATATACAAACTGTATTCATGTGTACTGTGGTACAAATCACTTTGTAACTCTACTATGAGCTTTGAAATTTGACAATACTATACACTTCAATGATTTGGATTGGTTAGGTTAGGATCCCTATAATGTTTACTTATAGCACTGAAGTCATGTTTATAATGGTTGAGATTGTTCTGTTACTTTCCTTGGTTAAACATGGTGGGAAAGTTCGCAATAGATTTTACTCATTTAATTTGCAAATTTTACTGTGCAGTTTCCCAGGGCCAGGACAAGTTCTGCTATCTGTAATGTTCTGTATATACACATGAAAGATATTTTGTAATGTCCATAAATACCTTTCTTAATTTTTGGACAAATGCATTAGCATGTTTTTTATTTTTATAAATTTATGTCACTAGAAATTTAATACGATGAATTTTTTTGTTTGATGGTAGCACCTATATTCTTAGGAGATTACCATAAACCATAAAAATCCCTATAATGATTTTTTGTTTGTGTGGCTTTGTTCTTTTTCAAATGCTGCATCAACACAAGAATGTTCATTTTTTTGCATTCCATGCTGCATCATCTACTTCCTGGCCACTTCAAACTTCTCATTAGGTGTTGACCAACCTATATAATTATACCAAAATTAATATATAGCTGTACAGTTCTGCAGCTGTACAGTTCTGCAGGTAAAAATAAAAGAAGGGAAAATGTAAAACACACACATACACAAACACACACACATAAAATATATCTGTGTACATATGTACGTATGTGTGTTTGTATGTATATACATCACCACCATAACTGTAACACACACAAAAAATTTACACTTCCTTCTTAGCACACGTTCAACGGACGTGCCACCATACTCGTTATTATATATATATATATATATATATATATATATATATATATATATATACATATATACACACACACACACACACATACATATATATATATATATATATATTTGTCGTTATCTTGTTTAACTTGTATCACGTTCATATTTGCTCAGATTCTGACGTTCTATATATGGAAATTGACCAAAAAATTACCACGAACACATGGTGCGACTCCCGTGGACAATTCTAATAATTTCACAAAAATATTTTATTGTTTAATTACTCAACAGATTAATTATTATGGGTTAAAATTTTGGCTTGTTACATTACTAGTTCTCAAACATTATTTCGTTCAAATTGATTAAGTTCTTCTTGCATTGCTAAAATCTAGAAATCATCCTTTGATGCTTCCTTGTAATTTTTTGGTTCAAAATTGGATATGATTGCTACATTACTCATTTGATACATTTGTCTTCTAATAGAAACTTTGTTATCTGGACTTCCAATTATGTTATCAATAGCATGGTCTTTTAAAATATGGGGTGATGATATCAAATCACTACCATTTTGATTATCATTAATATTTTCAATCATAATTTCAATAGCTTTATTTTGATTAGTGTCAAAAAATTCTTCGTCGTCTTTGTTTATATTTTTTAAGTTTTCGTCAAACGATACATGAAGACTTTCCTATATAACCTTTGGTTGTTTGTTAAAAATTCTTCAAGCTTTACTTTAATCGAAATATCCAACAAAAATTCCTTCATCGGCTTTTGAATTGAATATACCAAGATTATTTGTTGTATTTAGAATAAAGCATTTTGATCCAAATATTCAAAAGTATGATACCTTTGTTTTCTTTTTGTACAACATTTCATAACATGTATTTTTAGCCATAGGTCTAAAAGTTACACGATTTAATATGTAACACGCAGTAGCAGCTGCTTAGGATCAAAAATTCTTTAGTAAGCCACTACCATTTAGGAGAGTTCGAGCACATTCTTATAAGGTGCGATTTTTTTTTTCAACCACTCCGTTTGTTGTGGTTTTTGTGGAAATGAAAAATTATGGCTATTTTCCTTTTCACTATAAAAGTTTGTAAATAATTCATTTTCAAATTCCCCACCATGGTTGCTTCTTATACTTTTTATTTTGAACTCCATTCGAATCTTAATTCATTTAACAAAAATTTTAAACATTTCGAATGTATCACTTTTATGTTTTTAAAATAGCATCCAAGTATATCTTGAAAAATCGTCTATAATTAAAAAAACATATTTATTTTGATTTATCGAACGTACTTAATTTAGACCAGATAAGTCCACATAAATGTTGTTTAGTGGAGATTTCCTTTTTAGACTTAAACGAGATTTTATTTAATTTTCCAAGTTGACAGGCATTTCATAGATTTTTAACTTTGAAATTTATTTTGGGCAATCCTATTACCAAATTGTTTTTAGCTAATTTGTTTGTATATTTGAAATTTATGTGACAAAATCTTTTATGCCATATCCATGGATCATAATGATTTGCGGTTAAGCATAAATCATTATTATGATTAATATTCATGTTTCGAACACAAATATTTCGATTTCTCGTTCCTTCAAAAATTTTATTTATATTTTGATCAAAGATATTGCATTTATCTTTTTCAAAATACATTCTAAATACCTTATCGCATAATTGGCTTATACTAAATAAATTATGTTTTAATTTGTTAACTATTAATACATTTGAAATAATAAGAGAAGTAGATATTCCAACACTGATGACGTTTTCATTTTTGATAATATATCTTTGGAATTAGCCCCAAAAGTGACCGTGCCACCGTCCATATAAGTGATGTTTGATAGCATTAGTGCATTTCTCATCATATGTTTGGAGCAACCACTGTCTATTATCCATTTCTCCTTGTCATTAATTTTGTTTTTGGGTACCTGCAAAATAATAAAAAATTTTAATTGGTACCAATGCTCTCCATTAGGGTCCTATGATTTAGTAGGAGACGATAGCCATACCCATAATGTTTTGGAACCATTAGAGATGTAATTTTCATTATGAACTATATCATTTAGATATACATCTATGTGTTTTTATTTAATCAATTTGTTATTTTTTTAGGAATCCGTATTTTAATCATTTTTGTTCCCTTATTTTCAAATTTAGATTTTGTTTTTCTAAAATTTGTATAGAATGTACTATACTTCTTAAATCTTTGATTATTATTAGGAACCAGATTATTTCAAAAATGCTTATGAATTTTTTCGTTAAATCCTAATCCCTTCCTATTTCCTGATGGTTTTGAAATCTTTGTCAAATTATCTAGATGTTGTGTTCTTTTATTAAATTTTGAAACATTATTAGTAATTTTATCTAATTTATTTTTGAGATCAGAAATTTCTATATTAGCAAATTCTAAATTTTGTTTCAATTCTACTTTTCCTTTTCAAGTTTATAATTCTCTATTTTGTTATTCCATATATCATGTGTAAAAGTAGCATTTTGAGATGATAACTTTTATATTTTTTTTAGTGCTAATTCTAATTCTTCTTCTAAAATAGTTTTCTCATCTCCTAATAATCTAATTTCAAATTCATCTCTATTATATTTTCTTTGTTTAAGTTTTTTAATTCTCTATACTTGTCATCTTATTCTATACTACTTTCAAGAATTTCATCATATGTCAATTTAAGACATACCTCATTTGTACTAGCCATGAAGCAAACATTCGCTTATTCTGAGTCATTGTCGCTATCGGATGAAGAGGAAGAGTCAGAGTCATCCCAAGTTACTTGAAATGCTCTTCTCTTTTTCTTGATTTTTTTGAATTTTTTTTTCTTTTTATGATTGTCGAGCAGCGAAAAGCCTTTCTTCATATGGCTGAATATATCGCATCCGAAGCATTTCATTGATCTTTGATTTGAGGAATTTGTGTTGCCGTTGTTTTTAAATTTCGTTATCTTTTTGAACTTCTTGAACTTGTTTTAATTTTTGGCGAGTCAAACAATCTGATCTTCTTCCAAGTCGAAGTTGTCATTATTTGCCTTAAATGTGATATTTTCCTTTCTTGATTTTATGCTTTTCTTTCTTATAAATTAGCTTCATATGACATTAGTTCCTATTAACTCTTCGACTTGGAGTTGGAAAAGATCGTTAACTTCTTCGATGGCCAAAACTTTTCTTTTCCATTCATTTGTTAGAGAGTTCAAAATTCGTGTAACTATATCAAAATCAGTGAATTTAACTCCCAGTGTCATAAGATCGTGTTGTATAGTTTTAAATCTAGCACACATATCAATAATTGATTCATTTGATTTTATTTTAAAGGATGAAAATCGATTTTGTAGAATAGAAAATTATGTTCACTCGACTTTGTTTGTGCCTTCATAGGTAATTTGTAATGTACGCCATATATCATAAGCAAAAGTGCAAAGAATGAGTCGTGAAAATTCATTTTTATCGAGTGAGTAATATACTGCATTCATAGCTTTGGCATTGTTAGATGCATATGCTTTTTGCGCATCAGTCCATGTGCCAATATCGGTGTCAGGTGCTACGTATTTATTTTGAGTTGCTAGCCATATTTCTAATGCATTAGCTTTAATAAAAATTCGCATGCGTGTTGAACAATAAGCATAATTAGATCCAATATATAGCAAGGAACGAGTAGTGGATTGACCTTCTTGAAATGTACTTGCCATTTTAATGATTTTAATTACATGTTACTGTAGATTGAAAATGACCTTGCTCCGATACCAATTGAAAGTCTTGTGGATCATATATTGTCTAACTTATGTGTAATATTCAAGTTTATAAGTTAATACTATAGTAGATAATAAATAGTAAAGTATAAAAAAGCATCCAAACCATAGTTTTTATACTAGTTCGGACCTCCCATCCTACGTCCAGTCCCGAAGTTCCCCTTCGATATTTCCTTTAACCAAATTACCCTTACTTCACTAGAAGGAATAGGCTAATACAAAAGTATCTCTAACAATCTTGTGTTCTAAATAACATAGTTTTTGAATTATGGTACAAATCTTCCTATGATCTCCTTTGAATATGTGAGTAAGAATGCTTTGAGTAGTAGGAAGTGATAAATCCGAAATTATATTTTGGTTATAATAGATTGAGAGTATGTGAACAATATATATGCAAGAAAGTGTTTAGAAATCAAGAGTGAAAATAATATATTGATTCAAGTTTGTTGATTTCTACTTCTCCATCAAAGTATTAATTATAGATTTAAAAAGGTGCAAATGATGAGTTATCTCTATTTGAGAATGTCTATTCACTTTGATGGCTGCAACATTTCTTTGAAAGGTTATTTCTTTTTGTTTTAAAACAGATTTGTCTTTTTAGAATTGACAATTTTTGAACATGATAGATGTCTATGGTAAAACGTCAGACGTCTGTGACTTGTTAATTTTAACCCGAGAATTGTCACAAACGTATATAGTTTTTTCTCAAACGTATTTGAGGTGTAAAATTAATTTTTCAACTTGTGACCCATATGAAATTGAGTGTGATCATGTATGCATATATACTCAAGGAGACTTTAATAATACTTTGTTTATGACTCTTTTACAGTAGAATAACCTTACCAACATCAATATGGTCAATGAATCTTCATTTCTCTTTGAGTCTCAATATCTTCGAACATGGTGTCTACTTATAGCATATACCTACAATCTTGATAAGGCTTATATATGTATATGATTGTATGGTTGTTATCCCTGAAACACAAATTGGAGGTTCTAACAAATATCTACTTAACCGATCCATTTCTAATTGGTCACAACTCATACCAAGGGTAGCATAACCTCTTATTGGATTTGCAACCCCTAAAGAATTATTAAGGTATGATGGTTTTACGTTTACTTAACTGCCAAACATTGAGAGATAAAAGAATATGACACGTCAGAATCAAATATACTTTAAAAAGTATGCCATGAATCAAGAACGTACCTCCTATTAAAGACTTTCCTTCCTCTTCTACAGTCATCCAAAAGCAGATGGCTCTAGAGAAAAACTTTCCCTTTTTCAGCTTTGGCCGGTCCTAGACATTCCTTCATATAGTGCCCATCTAGTTGAAGTTGTAACAAAGTCACGCCCTTCTTTCCCACAACCTTCTTTTCGTTATCAGATCGACACTCATTAGCGAAGTGCCCATTCTTATCACACTTAAAGCAAACAACATTAGCCTTCCCTTTTTTGGCAGCTCCGCCATTATGAGCTCCCTTCTTATTAAAGAACTTCCTCTTCTTGCCTTAAAAACCTTCAGTCACCACAAGCTTTTCACTTTTAAATGTCGAAAGCATTTCCTCCTTAATGTCATCTCCACCACCACATCACATGGATCTCTAAGATGCAGCAATGTTTCTCGAGCAATTTCTAGCTTTGATCTACGAATGAACTTCTCATTCCTTTTTATGATAGTATCAATAGTAGCATATCGATATCTGAACAGCTCATCAAACTTAGTTTCATACTCTAGTAAAGATATCTCTCCCTACACCAATTACAGAACTTCCTGAGCCAAGTTGGATTGCCTATCTCAAACAAGAATCTTTCCTCAAATCTTCTTCTAAATTCAACCCAAGTCAAATTCTCCTCCGATACTCCAATTTTTACACCGTTCTACGATTATGAACCATCTCCTTACAACTGTCTAGATGAAAACATCCTCTTCTACTCATTATTCAAGCCTAAGTCAGCAAAAATCCTTTCACGGTGCAATAGCCAATTCCAAACATCAATAGAACTTTCCGTTCCATGAAAAAGATTTCCTCCAAGACTCACATAATCATGGCTCAACTTAGCATAATTATTGAAAATATGTATCTCGGGATTAGCATCTCCTGCATTATAAGCATTCCATCCAGCCAAACCAGCAATAATTTTAGTTTGCATTATATTAACGAAGAACTAATACGTATCCCATATATCTTTTAGTGGTGTTCCAACACTCATGAAAGCATTTGCATTGGAGTTAGCATTTTCTTATCCTTAGATTTTATTTGTATTATTGGTTGGACATTTTCATTAGTTGTGGTGCTTCCTCCACCTGGATTTGCTCTTTCATTTCTTGCTTACATACTTGCTATCTTTGTAGTCTGCATATGAGTCTCTATGACATATATAAGAGTGGACTAAGAGAGGGGGGAGAATAGAGATTGAATGCATACTTACATACCTATATATAACAAATAACAAGTACGTTATTATAGTGTTATCTTATATTCAAATCTTATCTCTAATTTATTTGGATTATGTTTTCAAAATCTTTTAAGTTTCACATATATTTATGCTATGACACTAAATTCGTAACATCCCCCGTTTTGAGGCCCAAAACTAATCGTTTTGGATGATGCAGTCATCCATAGTATTAACTTTCGATGAAAAATGAGGTCAAATAGTTGTATATATAACATCAAGAGCATATGAATATGAACAAATTTTTAAATACATTTCATTAACAACTTCCCCATTCATTACATAATCCCATTACATAATCCCATCAATTTGATGTTTAAAGAAAATATAATAATTACAAATATATTCTAAGAGCGACATATGAAGATGCCCCTTGGATGATCAGAGTCTAACTACTCGATGGTTATAAATTCTGTTGTTACACATATTCAAACAACACAGCGGTAATAGAATCCTAATATAGTCTTGCCTCTTACACGTCTCCAAAAGTTTATTCGTCTAATTTGAAAACCCTACTCCCGAACTACTCAAATATGTACCTGAGAGTTTAAGGGGAACAAAAATCTTTTGGTCAGATAAGAAGTCTTATGTGAATAATAATAATCCATCTCGAACCAAAACGGATATCTAGTGAGACCATGCCGTATAACGAAACAGCTTTTCCCCTCACTAGTACCTTATCAAAATATGTTAATCTCAACATAAATCATGCAACTGCAACCACAATGGATAAAATAAACATGATGTGATTATATGCCTGCATGCTACATGGGTAAGTTTGACTACTCCGACATTATATGGTTAAGCATTCCCAAGTTTACCCGTCCTATAAAATAGACTATCTATCTCGAATCAAAGTTTTCCTAAGGTCACAATGAACCTAATGGTTATGCAGGCCAACTAATAACCTACCTGGCTAACTCGGGTCGAAACTTAACTAGATGTACCAAAATCTCCAAATAAGTTTACAGGGTCTCTAAATACGGTTAGGAGTAAAACGGCATAAATAATCTGGTGAGTGTATAAATCTACAAGTTCCTTTTTGTACGTATACATCGTTTGGTCTCATTACTGATAAAGCCCTATGCAATGGAATCGTAGACCTTTACCTCGGAGGGTAACGATTAAAGCATTGGGTGTGACCCTACACCAGTCCCATCTGTGATCTTATCTGGTTTTAAATCCATGAATCATACCTTTTAATCATTTAAGGGTATCCTAAAACGGTTCATTTATCTGAGCTCCTAGATTCAATTCTACTTACTCAGGAGTTCAGTCTGGCCATACTCACTTTTGAAGCAACCTAACTAGTAATTTTGTTCCTAAACCCTAAGATGTAATGTTAGGTCATGAAAATGTGAGTATGATAATAATGAATATTGTAATGACCTGCAAATTTATCACTTTGATAAATGATATTTAATTTTGAAATATTCAAATACAAGGTTTTATAACACCAACTGTAACGATTATACCCTAAAACTATGATAAGAAAACTTGTTTTAAAAAATAATTGTGGAATATAGTTTCATAAATAGAGCATGTCCTTCATACATAAATTTTCATCGATAAATTGATTTTCAATAGAAAGAAGATTTCTCAGTATGTGAGTGCAAGAGTCTGGGTACATATACTAGTTTGTCTATTTAAATAAGAATATGAACTAAAATTATTTATTTTATTTTCAGAAATAAAACATATTTATGACACCACCAGGGATGTCATTGCTTTAATAAATTTCTCCGGATATTCAAGTTAAGTTTTAAAAAAAATGTTTTAATATGCTAATAATTCATTTTAATTAGTTATAAAGTGATAGTAAATCATTTATAATGGTTTTGAGAAGCTATATACTTGATTTGAAAATATAAGAAAATTTAGAACGCCTTATCAATACAATTGCACTTTTTGTAAACACTTATTAATATCCATATGTATGGTTTTATAATTCATGTGAGATCTTTTTTACTCAACTATAATGATGAGAAATATATTTTCGAGTTTTTTTACTAATATATATAGTTTAACTAAAAACTGGAAATGTGACCGGGAATCGAAATCGAAATTTGTTACTGTTTAACATATAGAAGTCGTAAACAAATCTATACAACGTTATGATACATATATACATATATGAATACATATACAAATGTATACATATATATATTTAATTATGTTTAGGAATTACTCAAATCAAGCGATGAAAATATCCAAACACATATGTATATATACAAGCTCCTAATGTGTAACCAAGAGATAAAAACAAAGAACCACATTACATCACAAGCTAAACACATAAAGGGGGAGTGGGCTTCAAAGTCGGCCGAATTATGATGGTAGGGGATGAGGTGGAATGGTGATGCAAGCATGCTTAGGTAAGGAAATAATTACATGATATTTTTGGTGAAAAACTTTTCTATAAATATCCACCTCTATTTTCACTTTCCTACACAAATTTTCTTCATCTTCACCTTCCTCTCAACCTATTGCAATGGCTTCCTACCTTAAGAAAAATATGGTGAATAATATTGCAAAAATAGAAATTAAATAAATATAGTATATATATTAGCAATCCACTTCAAAACGAAGTGCAATCACCTCCCTTCCTCCTACACAACACATGGCCATCACCCTCCATCACCAAAGTCAAGCCCACTTCCACTTACAAACATATGCCTAGCTTTTCCAAGGTTTGTGTGTTTGTGGCCAATTTTGGCGCAGACAACCGTTATGCGACATGCCTATTTTTGACTCAATTTTCTTAACTTTTCAAAACTTCACCAAAATAGGTTTTAGTGTTTATAAAAATTTATAAACCATTTTAAAGAGGTTTAACAAGCTCATATGCACAATTTTATTTAATAAACGAAAGTGATTTCCTTTGTGATATTCTAGATGTATTAGCGTGACTAGTTTACACAATTTAAAATACTACATTAAAACAACCAAACTTGAAGATCAAAGCATAGTAAACATCCATGGTAAATAATTCACATCACCATTATCATATATAGATATGTGTGTGTGTGTTTAAAGTTTTATATAGTTCCCAAAAAATTAAAAAGGAAAGCAATAGAAAGACAAGATTTATAGTGGTTTGGCGTTGTAGCCTACGTCCACTTTGACGAGTTGTTGTTTTATTGATGGTTCTCTACCGATTTACTAGAGTACAATTGATAGCATTTGAATTACAATGGAGTTCAACAGAGTAACGGTGTAGAAGAGCCAAAAGATCCTTTTTCTAGATGCATATGGCTCCTATTTATAGGCGTGGCATGGAAATATCTGGCTTTGAATTCCGAATACTCCTTCTCACACGTGGGTGGGCTCATGTGATCGATCGGGTATGGGTTGGGATCGATCCCTAATCGAACCCTAGGTATTTCGTATCGATCGAAAAGTGGTCCAATGGCGATCGGATCGATCACGAACATTCTTCTGGTGGTATGAAAGCTACAGTGAAAATTTGAGGGCTTTTGGAGTTGTAAATCTCGAGTTATGATCGATCCAAGATTGATATTGCAGGTAGGCTATGTCATTCTTATTGGTAGCCTCTTCCCTTTGTATCCAATGCATTGTATTGATTGAATGTGTATCGATGATGTGGTTTGAGAATCCAAGGAGATCCACTTTTCACACTCGTCGATCGCTTCTTTTGTCTGACCATGCTTTTCATATCCATCCTATACCATTCCTTCCGTATCGATGCTAGTGTGCACTCTTCATATCGATCATCTAGTGTTGGCTTCGTATTGATGGAAAGTGATAGTTTCGTATCGATCATCTTATTGATCGATATGAAATATACATCAGCATGATTGATACAAAGCAGATTACTATAGGCTACTTCGTATCGATGAAAAGGGTTGGGTTTCGCATCGGTCATCTGGTTGATCGATATGAAACATATATTAACACGGATCAATATGAAGCATATATCGATATGAAGTAAACAACCTTGGTCGATCTGAGAGATGCATCTGTCCAATGGATAGGAAAGAAAGGAGTGCAAACTTGATGGATAAGATAATTTAACATTAACTTGAACTTAAGTAACATCTAAATCTCTAATGACTTCCGTTGAATCTGATAAAGTCTCTCACCCTCCTATTCCTTTCGCACCGTCACTATCATTCTCAGACATCTCTTTTGTCCCTCCCAAATACCTCCTTCTAGCTCATTAACCTTCTGGCCCGTTTCCTGCCTCCCCATCGTCTTCCCATGCTGATGCTCTTCGTCCCTCTCCCCTGACTTAGGTGGTAATCCCCCTGACTACTCTCGGCCAACCCTGAGCAAAGCAAGAACATATGCGCAAGTGACAGCCACTCCTACCCAGAAGCCTCTCCTCCCAACTCCCAGGCAATACAACCGTAGGCGTCCCTTCCCTTTCTTCGCTTCTTAACGCCAAACTTCGGATTTTTTAAAATCAAATAAAAGATGCTTCCGATGCGCTGGCAAGGGACACATGATGACTAAATGTAGGGAAGCTAAGATCTGTTATTTCTGCGGATATTTTGGACATTATTACTCCCGCTGTCCTTCCAAATTTTCTGCATTGGGACCCGCCAAAAACCCTTTGGTTTCCGTAAGTACTCATCTCGCTTGCAATGATACATATAATCCACCTTTTGTCATTTTTGCTTCCGAAGCCGCACGTGACAAACCGTCCATTCATTTCCACCCTGGCCCCACCCCGATAATAACTGAACCCAATCGAATTTCTCCCTCTCCCTTCACACACAGTGGCATCCATCATGTTCCCTCTTCCCCCCCAGAACCCGCATATCACTTCCCAATGGCAGACTTTTCCCTGTACATCACCGCTACAATTATCGACGGTGCTTGGACTGTTGAAACTCTCAGTAAAATTCTTCAATTCGCCTTTGGGCATAGAGAATGGCCAATCTGGTTTCTCGACAACAACCGCTTCCTTATTGCCTGACCCTTTGCATCCATCAAAAATATGGCCCTTACCCGAAAAATCCTCGCCAAAGCAGGGGGCTCCATCTTCCTAGAAGCCTGGCCAGAATACGAAAAGCCGGCCCCAATTGTCCTTGAACCTCCAAGTTGGGTTATGATCAAGGGAATCCCTGAGTTTCTTACACACAACCCTGATGTTGTGCAAGCGGTTATTAACCCGGTGGGCAGATTTACAGAATTTGACAGATGTGATTGGTCAGAATTCAATCGTCGCCTTTTATATATTAAAATGCAGTTCCTAGTGGGAGTCCCTTCTTTATCATCATATAGAGTTCGACTTAATGACGCGGACTACCTCATCACCGTATCTAGATGGGATCATGCTCATCCACGCACCAGGCCGGAGAATTTTCTTTTGGGCCTAGATTATGAAAGAGATATGAAATGCTTCAACGATCCACTTGGTATACCATCAACTGAACTGGTTTCGGATGATCGTTTCGATGCGATGAACTTTGAACCTGCCTCGCCCATCTTCGCCCCCACCCCTGCAGCTCAATATGGAAGAAGAAGCTAACAACATCCTCGATCCCCCTACCGTACCATCCCCTCAACGTTGGGACCCACTCCTAGATCTGGATCTCTTGATGCCTTTTCACCTCCAAGCTCCCTCTCTGCAACCTGTTCCTATTAATGACCATCGCCTTGCTCCCGATCACACCCGCCTTCATCTCCAGGCATCCACCCATTCCCCTGTCCCTCAAAGTCTGGTCTCTCCCTCATCCCCGATGCCGATTCACCCAAGGAGGAATGATTTGACTCCGGCGAGGGTTAGAAGAAGCGCGCGGAACTCAAGATCCTTGCCTGGTCATACAGGTTGTTTCTATAAGACTGTAGTTTTTTCTTCTACTAATTCTAAATTAAACAGAAAGCTAGCACGTTGCATGGGGGTAACAATACATGATGAACATTACACTGCCATGCAAACCCTAGAACAGGAGAGATTGTCTTTTACCCAATGAAAATTGTATCTTGGAATATTCGTGGGCTAGGGGACCCCTCTAAGAGACATTCAATCTATATATCCTTGTCCCCCCTAAACATAGACATCCTTCTGCTCCAAGAATCTAAACTGTCTGATCCAACTCCTTCTCAAATTAGACAAATAGGTGGTTCCGATCTCACAGATTGTGCACACTCCAAAGCTATTGGCTCTAGGGGGTCTAATCACCATGTGGAATGAATCCATTTGTTCCCTCTGTCAAATCATATCCCATCCCTCTGTCCTTCATGTAGCGCTCAGACACGTACAATCTGATACTATTTATTTTTTTCTCCAACATATATGGCCCCCACACGATTCAAGAAAGATTAAATTTTTGGTCGGTCTGCGTAGAATTTGCGTCAACTATATACGGCCCCTGGGCAATAGGTGGAGATTTTAATACAACCAGATTCCCAAACGAAAGAAGCTCCGGAAATCTTTCACTCGACTCAGATGATTTCAATGCCTTCATCAACTCCTGTTCACTTATTGAGCCCCAGTCAATAGCCGTCATTTTACCTGGACCAATAAGCGTCAATCGCCTACTCTCGCTAAGTTCGATCGTTTCCTTTTCAATCCATCCTGGGAAGATATCCATCCTCTCTCCAACTGCCTCGGCCTTGCCACCAACCTATCTGATCACTGCCCACTCTGTCTTGACTCAGACATCATCCCTACCTCCAAGCGCCCTTTTAGATTTGAACGACTCTAGCTACTCGAACCTTCTTTCGAGGACTTTATAAAATTGGTATAGGATCAGCCCACCAAGTCTTCCTCGGCCACTGCACATGTAGTATGAAAACTTAGATCCTTAAGAAAACTCCTCAAGCCTTGGGAGAAATCCATCTGGGGCTCCCTCCGTAAACGCATAGCCGCCATTCAAAATGAAATTCTAGCCCTAAATATCCAGGAAGAATCTCTCCCACTTGACAATTGTGACTCACTCAAACTCTCAAACCTAGAAGCTGAGCTTGAACGATTTATGAAACAGGAAGAGATTGGATGGAAACAATGGTCCAAAGCTAAGCGGCTGAATGAAGGCGATAAAAATACATCCTACTTTCACAAATTAGCAAATGGTCGCCGCAGGTCCCTTTTCATCCCGGAAATAATGCAGAACAACATCCCAATCACCGACCCCTTCGAAATTTCAAACCTCTTTACTGACTTCTACCGCTCCATCCTCAGCAAACCCTCGCCTCCTCTTCCTCACATAGATTGGAACCTTCTTTATCCCAACCCTTCGCCAGTTCCTATAGACTCACCCTTCACAGAAGAAGAAATCCTGGCCTCCCTTAAGGACATGGATGATGACAAATCTCCAGGGCCAGATGGGTTTGGCCCGTTCTTCTTCAAACAATTCTGGGGAGTTGTCAAGGGAGATATCCTACACATGTGTGCCGAATTTTGCTCTAATCCTATGGCCATAGCTCGCCTAAATTATGCCAATATTGTCCTCCTGCCTAAATCCGCTGGAGCTAACTCCCTATCAGCATTCTGACCTATTAGCCTTCTGAATACTACGTTCAAACTGATTACCAAAGTCCTTGCCAATCGTCTTCAAACCTTTATGGAGTCGTTAGTTGGTGTGGAGCAATCAGCCTTCATACAAGGTAGGAACATCCTAGACTGCGTTGCGGCAACACAAGAAATAATCTCCTCCTGTCATTCGAACAACACCCCTTGGGTCCTGTTAAAACTTGATTTCTCCAAGGCTTTCGATTTAGTGAATTGGAATTTTATTACTGAGCTCCTTATACACAGAGGTTTTCCATATACATGGTGCAAATAGATCAAATGCATCCTAAATTCGAACCTTTCATCGATTTAGATCGGCGGCTCACCTGGAGGGCTCATTAAATCTGCTCGGGGTCTCATACAGGGAGATCCTCTCTCTCCGCTCATCTTTGTCCTAGTGACAGATGTATTTAATCGTATGATTAAATTGGCAATATCTGACAATTACTTAGCCGGTATCTGCCCCCCAACCCAAGTCCTAACTCTCACCCTAATCTAATGATTTCCAACCTCCAATTCGCAGATGACACAATCCTCTTCGTCACCCCTTTTCCTGATCACATCCAATGTCTTAAAGTCCTCCTCTACACCTTCGAGCTCATCTCCGGCCTATCAATTAATTTTAATAAGAGCTCTGTCATCGTGCTTGGAAATGCTGACCATCTCGGTCCCCACATCTCCTCCTCCCTTAACTGCTGCCTTGGCACCTTTCCTTTATCCTACCTTCGCTTTACCCTGTGCCCCACCAAGCTTCATCGATCTGACTGGACCCTCATCATTTCCAAACTTGAATCAAGACTTGCAGGCTGGAAAGCAAACAATCTATCGACTTCGGGAAGGCTGGTCTTGGTTAAAGCTGTACTCTCGGCGCTTCCTCTCTACTGGCTCTCGTTCCATAAGATTCCCTGCTGGGTATCCAAAAAAATTGATGTTATTAGACGCTCCTTCCTTTGGAATGGGGGGAAGCCAAATGACTTGTCAACTGGAAAATTGTATGCATGCACGAGGAGCACGGCGGACTAGGCATTACCAACTTGTTTTCTCTCAATCAGGCACTTCCAGCAAAATGGCTCAGGCATCTCTTCTCGCCAGGTCGGTTCATCTGGAAAGACTGGATCTTGGCATCCTACTACAATGCTGACCCATTCCGTGCTCTTCATTTCGCTCCACGTCTCAAGCCCTCCCTATTACGGTCACGTGTCCTAGCATCTGTAGACCGTATTAAACCCCTAATCCAGGTGAACATAGGCAATGGCTCCAATTGTCTTTTCTGGTTTGATAACTGGCACAGCCTCTCACCCCTTAGCCTTTCCTTTCCATCCCTTTTCTCCTACTCCAACATACCCCTCCTTACTATGGCGGATGCTTTCACCCTTGGCCTACCCAGTTTATGTCCACCAACCCTTTTTGCCGAGGACACCTTCATGGAACTCCTTTCCGCCCTCCGCCTACTACAATATGTAACCCTTGACTCCTCAGCGGTGGACAGACACATATGGACACTATCTCCCTCAAGAGGATTCTCTGTATCCCAATTCTCCTCTTTCCTAAATCACCCTGGTAGACTGTTCTCCTTCGCTCGTGTTTGGAAATGCCACATCCCTCCCTGTATCAAATTCTTTCATTGGTGTCTCATCCATGGACGCATAAATACAAAGATCGTCTCTTGCGCTTGAACATCACATCTGACCAGAATTGTGTCTTCTGTAACACTGAAGCTGAATCGATCCGCCGTCTTTTCTTCGAATGCGATATATCTTACTATATATGGGTTTCGGTTTGCGTACACAACCTAGGACAAACATACACAATCACAGACTTTTTTGATTATTGGCAATACTGTGCACCGAGCCATCACCTAGACATCCTTCTAGCCATCTTCAACTGGGTCAATTGGAAAGAGAGAAATGCCCTCGTCATCAGCAAACCCACAAACTCGTGTTTTAACGTATGCAACAAAATTTCTAATATATTTGTGTATTGGACAGGATCTTCCTTCTCGGCACCATTCAGACTTCGGCTTCCATCAGCTCGGTCCCCATCGGTCGAATCCGTAGGTAGTGCAACGCCAGATGCGCCGACTGATCGCCCCGGCTGCAACTAGTGGTTCGATTGTTTTTGCCGTCGACTTTTTAGGATCTCTCTGTACAGTAGCACTTCTTCTCTTTGCTGGTTAAACTAGGTCTTATTATGTATATTTGAAACCTCCTGGTCTATAATTCCACACTGGCAGGCGGTTTTGTATCTTAAACACCGATTATGCTGCTTTTGTTTTGCCATCGATCAGGCATGTTGATCGACCTAAGCAATTCTATATATATATATATATATATATATTATTAATCGGCTGTGTAATTTCATGCTACACATCCATTCTCCTCAAAAAAACTTGATGGATAAGGATAACATGGATGAAATTGATAGGGACCTTGGTTGCTGATCGAATCATGGCTCCGACTCGAAGTAGCCGCCTCCTTAACACAAAGTAGACCCTCTAGTGACTTGAAGTAGCTCCTGGAGTCCTCACAAGCATGCTAATTACTCAAAGACCCGAAGCCGATGTCCCTGTGACACGAAATAACATGCTTGGAAAACCAAAGTAAACATGAAGGTGACTCGGAGCAGACCCTAAGCAACTTGAAGCGACTCAATCTTTGTTGAACCATATTTGAAACGTCTTGTGCAGTTTTCTTGTTGACTATGCTATATTTTGGCTTAACGATCATGTTTATTATCTGTAAAAATCCAGCGTTGATCATTATGCAGTCGATTGGGTTAAATCCGCCTGTATACTGCCTTGCCTAAAGGCAGGTTAACACTTTGACCACCAAAATATGCCTTGGGAGAGGAAGGTGTGTTTTGTAATGCTATAAACTGGATGTTCGTATCATGTTAAAGACCTGTAAAATGATTGATAATCTTACATGATTGTGAATAGCGATTGTTCGAGATCGTATGCTGCTCGGGGCTGTACGTGACCATTTAAGGTCTTATGTTGTTCGTGGTGAATTATAACCATTCAAGGTAGGGTGCCATTAGTGGAGAATGATGACTATTTGTGGTCGGGTGCCGTTCGTGGCGAATTGTGACCATTCACGGTCGAGTGCCATTCGAGGCGAATTGTGACCGTTCAAGGTCGGGTGCCATTTGAGACGAATTGTGTGTGTCCGGTGGGACTTAGTTCATTAATGTCAGATCTCACGTTTGAGTGAGTTTTTGAATCATTTGTTTTGGTGGTACATTGCCATCTCAGGGCATACCTGAGGACCGTTCGCGATCCCATGCATGTGTAAATTGCTTGGTCGTTATGGAATTATAAAAACCAGATTTACATTCAAATGAGTCTTATAACAAAAATGTCCAACTAAATCAAGTTCAGATGCAAAAATTAGAAAACAAAAACAGAACTGAAACGTCAAAGTGCAAACACCTCTATTGTTGTAGTTTATAGCCGTCTCAGAGCATGCCTGAGGACCGTTCATGATCCTGTACATATGTAAGCGACTTAACTGCACTAGTGTGGAGTTTGCAACTTATTCGTCATTATTTCAATCAGTTAATGACAGGCTAATGCCTCGATCCTGAGCCGTCCCCAGTTGATGTAGATGGCGGTCGTTCTTGCTCCACCGTTGCTACTTGCCTCCTCATGTATTGTAATAGCATGTCGTTCCAGATATGCCCTTCTATCTGATCCCTCAAGTGTCTGCAATCATTCATACTATTGTCACATAACTCGTGGAATAAGCAGTACTTGTCTGATTTCCTCTCATTGTTGGTCGAATCTCTCCTCAGTGGCCACCGGTAGGGAATCTGCCTCCTAGTGTCTTCGTAGATTCGTTCCAAAGTCTCATTTAGCTCTAAAAAAGAGGTGAATCTTGGATCCTTTCATGACCGCTTTAACTCACCACAGCTATCCTCTACTTTTTGTTTCCCTCTATCCTTGCTGAATCCTTTTCGGGAAGATCTCCGCTTTTGACTACATAAACATCAGCTCCATCTCCATCCCCTCTCTCAGCATTTGCATCCTCTTGTCATGGAAACCTTTATGTCTCATGGTAAAACTTTTCTAGATCCATGGGGGGATCCCTTTTTAATGAGTTCTTGAATTTTATGCCATCAGCTGTGCAAGATACACCTGCCATCAAAACCATAGATGGATCTAGTGGATCCACCGATGTTACCGCCGTATTGAATCGTGTCAAAAAACTCCTCAAAAATTACCTGATTCTTTGCTTTAGTGTTGTCAAACTCATAAAATTCTCGGGTCTTGAAATGTGAACTCTGAACTGCCTCATAAACTTCTCGGTCAACTCGGTCCATGTTTTAATGGAGTCGCTTTCTATTCGCTGAACCATAGTGCCGCTATGTCTATCAAATACAATAGGAAACACCAGATCATGACCTCCTCTGATGCCCTCAGTACCTCCATGTGCCTCATATACCTCGTTAGATGAACAGTAGGATCGGTCCTTCCATCATACATCTTTAGTATTGGTAGAATTCTGGTGGATTCCTTGCCTGCCTAATTGCAGGAGCGAAGAGGCTCTTATTCGCATTTTCCTGATCTCTATTCACTAGTCCTCCCCATATGGCTCGTCTGACCATCTTCGTCAATCTTTCACTATCTCCACGTTGTAGTCCTTGTTTGTTGCCTCCAATCTACACCCCGAGTTCACGAGGGAATCTTGGAATCTGCTCTCCTATAAGGGGATCCATTCCTCTATCAACACCATGATGCATAGTCCCAACTGGTATTCTACCTGAGATTGGATCAACGTGCTCTTGGGGATTTCCCTCCAGCTCAAGGGTTTCTCCTGATGGTCCTGCTCTATCTGATTTCCTGTTAGGTCCTTCTGGTCCAACTCTGTGGATCTGAACTCCACCTCCTCGTGTTGTTCCTGCCTGTCCAAACCGTCCAAGAATATTCTACATCATCTCCTCATGCCCTTACAATAATTGTTCATGCATAGCCCCCATCGTCATCTCCATCTCATCTCCGATGATGAAGGCCAAAGTCTGATTAGCTCCTGAGGATGCTTCCTGGCTTCCTTTATGCTGACTTCTCTCTGCTCTTTGTTTCCTTGTTGATTGCTTCGTCATATCTTTCCAGATCCAAGTCTTTAAGCTTTCAGAACCAAAATCCAAGTTATAGAATCCTTGAATGATAGCCTTTTTAGTGAAAGCACCAAAATGGTTGTGTCAAAATTGGTCACAAACACCTAATTGCAGATGAAAGCACCAAATCGCAGTAACAGACTACAGATAGATTGTATGTAGTAGAATTAAATATGAAGAACACTCAAAAAATTAAAGAGAAAGTAGTAGAAAGATAAGATTTATAGAGGTTCGGCGGTGTAGCCTGTCCACTTTGAAGAGTTGATGTTTTATTAATGATTCCCTACTGATTTTATAAGAGTACAATTGATAGTATCCGAATTACAATGGAGTTCAGCAAAGTAACGGCGTAGAAGAGCCTTTCTAGAGGCATATGGCTGTTATTTATGGGCGTGGCACGAAAATATTGGCTTTGAATTCGGAATACCCCTTCTCACACATGGGTGGGCCTACGTGATCGATCCAGGATGATTTGGGATTGATCCCTATATTGCATATCGCTCCAAAAGTGGTCCAATGGTGATGGGATCGATCATGAACATTCTTCTACTGGTATGCAAGCTACAGTGAAAATTTGAGGGATTTTGGAGTGGTAAATCTCGAGTTATGATTGATCCAAGATTGATATTGTAGGTAAGCTGTCACACGGTAGCCTCGTATTGATCCCTTTATATCCATGCCATTCGTATCGATTGAATGTGTATCGATGACGTGGTTCAAGAATCCAGGGAGATCCACATTTCATGCTCGTCGACCGCTTCTTTTGTCTGACCATGCTTTTCCTATTCATCTTGTACCATTCCTTTTGTATTGATGCTAGTGTACACTCTCCGTATCGATCATCTTGTGTTGGCTTCGTATCGATGGAAAGTGATAGCTTCATATCGATCATCTGGTTGATCGATACGAAATATACATCAATATGATCGATACAAAGCAGATAACTGTAGGCTGCTTTGTATCGATGAAAAGGGTTGGGTTTCGCATCGATCATTTGGTTGATCGATAAGAAACATATATTAACATGGATCGATATGAAACATATATCGATATGAAGTAAATAACCTTGGTCGATCTGAGAGATGTATCTGTCCGATGGATAGGAAAGAAATGATTGTAAACTTGATGGATACGAATAACATGGATAAGAAATTGATAGGGAACGTGGTTGCTGATCGTTTCATGGCTCCAACTCGAAGTAGTTGCCTCCTTGACCGTAGTTGACCCTCTAGTGACTCGAAGTAACTATTGGAGTCCTCATAGCCATGCTAATTTCCCGAAGACCCAAAGATGGTGTCCCTCTAACTCGAAGTAACATTCTCGCAACCCGAAGCAAACATGAAGGTGACTCGGAGCAAACCCCAAGCAACTTGAAGCGACTCAATCTTTGTCGAAACCATATTTGAAACATCTTATGTTGGTTGATTATAGACTATTCTATCTGCTTCTTGACGATCATGTTTATTATCTGTGAAAATCCAGCATTGACCATTGTGCAGTCGATTGGGTTAAATCCGTCTGTATGTTGTCTTGCCTAAAGGCGGGTTAACAACGGCAGTTCGTGATTTCGCACCATAGAAAGTTAAATCCATTTATAAGATGGATTTAAAGTCAAAAATATTTGGAATAGAATTTTCCAAACTCTTATAACCATAATTTTCATACAAAATAAAAATATTGATATTTCGTTTAGTAAATTTCGAAATATGAGCAAAACAAGTTTCGAAAATAGCCGTGGTTTGGTATTTCAGAAACCAAAATGGAAAATTCTTTAAAATGAATATGGAATAAATTCTATAAATATGTTAAAATGTTTTAAAATATATTTGAGTTATAAAAATGGATTTATAAATAATAGAAAAGTTGTTTTGATCAAATTATCCTTAAAAAGCACTATTCGCAGCACTTTTTGCAGCAGTTTTAATAACCTTTGAAATATGGATTTAAACTTAACAATTAATTCCAGAACCTTTTATATATGTTTTCGAATGAAAAATTAAGTAATTTAAAGATAATTTCAAAGTTTTAAAATTACCTGTGACGCCCCACCACTATACCCACGCTAGCCAAGAACACTACGGAGTAATGCTGTCAACTAGCACGGAGAATAAGGCTGTTGAGGAGCGGCCATCTGTATAATTGCTTTGTGCGAGTACCGGTATGCCAGATAAAAATATAACTTTTCATCTCAAGAGAAAATCCAAAATGCCGATACAAACTCAAAGCTACTACACAATGGCTATATGTAATCTTCGGAAACAAATATAGAAATAAACATAACACAAATCAATCATAAATAATTCATATCACAAAGGCGGAAATAGATATGAATATATACAACACATAAAAGTGTTCATCAGAGTAGTGGTCAACAAGATCCACACTATCACAAAAGAAATAGCTACCAGTGCTATACAAAAGAATATGGATACAACCATGAGTCTATATCTCAAATGTATACAACAAAAACTACTAATCTAAGTAGTTAGCCAAAAGTCAAGGTAATGATCCTGGATGAGAAGTCAAGCAGAAGCACCTGTAACATCTCGGTCTGACCCGAGTATTATTTAATAAGAAAATAATAAACGGATCAGTCTAGCTATAAATATCAGATGAAATGATATAGAATAAGAGATATGGTATATACATATAATAACCATAATGACATACTATGAAAAGTATGTAAATGAATAATCAACGAGAGATTAATCAATATCACAAGAATCTTTTCAAAGATAAAAAGGAATGTCAAATTCTTTATTTAATTCACCAAGCCACAAATAACGACATACATATCAATGTCAATTTGTACAAGTTGGTGAAACATAAATTCCAGAAATCAACCATTAGAAATCCAGAGATCAAATAATTCGGAGAAACGACGTCGTACAGCGTAACGTCCGATGATCCAGAAACACAATAAATAGGAAAACCAACGTCGTACAGCGTAACGTCCGATGAACCAAAGCATAATAAAAAGGAACAACAACGTTGTACAGCGTAATATCCGATGGACCAACACACAGTAAAATGGAACAATGACGTCGTACAGCGTAACGTCCGATGAACCAAATCACACTAAAACGGAACAACGACGTCGTACAGCGTAACGTCCGATGAACCAAAACACAATAAAACGGAACAACGGCGTCGTACAGCGTAACGTCCGATGAACCAAAACACAATAAAACGGAACAACGACGTCGTACAGCGTAACGTCAGATGAACCAACACACAGTAAAGTGGAACAACGACGTCGTACAACGTAAAGTCCGATGAACCAAATCACAATAAAGTGGAACAACGACGTCGTACAGTGTAACGTCCGATGAACCGAATCAAAGAGACATCGTGCATTGCTAGTCTAAACTATAAAATGATCATCATCGATCATCAAGAAGTGTCAATTACAATAAGCTAGTAAATATATGAGTTTAGCATCATGTCCCATAACCACTAGCTTAACTTAAATATTTGCGAACAAATTGTAGATCTCCATTAGAAAATTGTCACAAGAGATTCAATCGAACAAGTCCAAAAATTAACCGATGAAGTAAACGCAAGTGTTTCATACCACTCGTTTTACCAAGCCGTTTAATTAGATTTCTCATACGTGTGAGGTAAAGGTTTGTATATGCTTGTAGTATGGAAAACGGTTTGAGAAAACGAGCTTTGTAATAAAATAGCGTTGAAATCATTTTGAAGAAAGGGTTTTGATATTTACTACTAGTATAGAAAACCTTTATATTTTTAAAGTGACAGATCACAGAAATGATTTTAGAAACAATCAATCATAAAAATTCACATACGAAGACGTGAATTAATTCAAATAAATCGATATCAAATCCATCAAAATGGATATTTCAAAAAATTCCAAATAGAAGTCATCAAAGTCGAATAATTGATAGCATCAACTAGGAGTCAAAACAAATCGATAAAAATTGGAATCACAAGCAAAAATAGGTATACTAAGCATATAGGAGCAGGTCAGTCGACTGGCTCACTTAGTTCAGTCGACTATACCAGAAACTAAAATCTTTAATTTCCTGCAGTCAGTCGACTGACCTTAAAATCCAGTCGACTGATTGCAGGGAAATAGAGGACTCGAGCCTCTAAATTTTGCCTTTGAAATGCCTATGTGCTACAGCCAGTCGACTGAATTTCAAGACCATCGACTGACCGGCACCAAGGCTGTTTTCTTAGCCTATGAAATGAAGATGCAATCTTCTTCAAATGCAACCGGGCGAGCAACAAACACTAGGGATTTATGTCAATCGACTACCCGGCCCTATAAGCTTCTCGATGCATCACCAAAAACATGTTCAAACAATAAAGCTATGATTTTTGAAGATTTGAACTCAAAACACAAAAAATTTGAATATTCATAGAACGAATCCAATTCAAAACCAAATGCACATGAATAAGTATTAGGAATTCATACCTAACAATCATAGATAATCATAGACTTAGATGTGAGATAAAAATCTCGCCTTTGAACCCAAATCAATGAAGGAGAAGCTTTTAAAACAAGCTAAAATCAATTCCTCTTCAATAACAACTCAAGAAGCTTCAATCTAAGCTTACAAGTAAAATATTTCCTATGTTAGGTTTAGAAATTTCTGAAATGGGACGGAGAAAGAGTTGGAGAAGATGAAGAGGATGCTTACCAATGGGTTCTCTTAGAATTTGGAGCTAGATCTTGGATTTTGCAAATGAACTAGGGTTTTGGATTTCTATTTCCCATTCTCTTCCACCATTTTTGCTTTAGAACTGAAAAGAGTAGGAAGTGAGAGTGAATGGGGAGAAGTGGTCCAGATTTGGGTATTAAGTTGGCTAGTGGGCTGAATCCAAACCAAACCCAAAGTGAAAAAGGTCAAACTTTTAGCTAGCTCCAAACATATCAATGTTTATACTCAAAAAGGTTGCAAACGGCATTTTGAACTCAATGCGAGGGGTCTCGAGTCCTAATTCGACTGTTTGCAAAAAGTAGCTTTTCGGACCAAAATCTGACGAACGATAAAATATTTAGATAAAATATTTAAATATAAAATTGATAAATGTGCGGGTTGTTACACTCCCCTCCTTAAAGAAATTGCGTCCTCGCAATACTTAAGAAGAAAATAAGAAGTAACAACCATGGAAGCATATCAACACAAAAGAAAATTTAAAATAGGGAGTTCACCATAAGGAGCATGAAAGAATAAGCCTGAACGGGATCGCTCGATGAATTCTCTGGATTCCCAAGAGCAATCCCTAGGATTTGAGAACCATTGAACTCTCACAAGAAGAACATCTTTATTCCGAAGGCGCTCAACCTCCGAAGCAACGATGCGAATGGAATGTTGCTTAAAAGTCAAATTTGGTGAAACTTCAATTCCCTCAATAACACTGGGCTCAAGAATAAAAACCAGAAACATAAAAGCATTTCTATAGTTAAAAGACGTGGAAAACGTCAAGAATAGTAGAAAATTGAGCCGGTATAATGGCGTAGTACAAAAATGGTACGCCCGAATAATTTCGGAACACCGACATAATACAAAAACGGTACGTCCAATGAACCGATAAACCGAAACAGCGATGTAGTATAATAATGGCACATACATTGATCCAGATAAGATGGAACATCGATGTAGTATAATAACAGTACATCCGATGAACCGAACACCATAAAAGAACATCGGACGCTAGTCCATAAAAGAAATGAGATAAATCTCAATAAAACGAAGTATATCAAAACGTCCGATGAACTTGATAAAAAGATAATTCCAATCAGACAACATCAAAGAATCAATAACTTGTTGCCTACGAAAAAGCGCATTGGCAACATGATTTCCAGAATATCAAGATCATTAGATGCCAGGAACTCGAGTCAACATGAAGTTCCTTATGAGAAAATAAATATTCCAAAGATTTATGATCGAGGTGGAGAACAAATTTCCCCCCCAAAAAATAATGATGCCAAACTCTAAAAGAGAAAACAATAGCTGCGAGCACTAGATCATGAGTGGCATACCTAGTCTCGATAGGCTTTTATGACTTAGAAGCACAAGTGATAGCACGTTCATCTTTTGTAAGAGAACGGCATCCAAACCAACACGACTAGTATTGGTACAAATAGCAAAGTCTTGGTTTCCTTCGGAAAACACAAGAATAAGAGTATCGGAAAATAATTCTTTCAAATAATTCTCTTTCCCGAAAAACTAAAACTTTCAAAATTACATTTATCTTTATGTAATAATCTTTCTAGAAAAATTTACATTTTTACAATTCAATATATATCGTGTCTGATTGTCTCATCAAAGCGTTTAGCAAATTCCTATTGATATCGTTGATCAAGCGCATCGACCAGAATTCTTAAAGCACACAATGGGCAATACAATCACAAAATCATCTTTTATGTGATAAAAATATCTCTTAAGAAGTTTTAAGAATATTGTTTGCTCGTTTTAAGAGCAAAATCAAATTGTACTTATAAATAAATCTTATGAATAAGATTTGCAAAATTTTAAATTACTATTTTCATCCAAAATCCATAAATACAAGAATGGTCTCATCGAAATACTCATAGAATACTCAACTTATAAAATGAATGAAATAAGCTGGACAAACTGAATGATATAATAAGTCATTCATAAGAATCGTAACGAGTGCGGAATGCGGTAAGTGGAATGCTAACTCCCGCAACTCGTAGCAAATGAAAATCGATGGCAAGGTCGAACTAAAAAAAAGACCTTAACACCACTCAAAAGATTGCTTAGGAGATAATCCTAAGACAAGCTCAAAGATACCAGAAAATTCTCAAACCACATAAATGAGAGAATAACACTTTCCTTATAAGTGGGCTTAAGGAATAAAACGATGCAACCCAAAAATTCAAAATCGGAATCACAAAGAAAAATAGAAATCTGCTTAACAGATAGAAAATGTCGAAGATGAATAGTCCACTCGAAAAATAGGATATGGGCTTCACAACGATTAAGCCAATCCTTTCAAAAAAAGTCAATTCCGAAGCCTAAGTAAAAATATCGGCTCGAAAAGAAAAATCACATAAAATAATTTCGACATCAATAAGGACAAATTGAGTGTTGCGGATCTACCATTCGGATTCGCAATCCTCAAATAAGTCATCAAGCCCAGAAATGTTTTAAAGGAAAGAAATCAACAAGTTCTTTTGGTACAAAACAATGAGATGGATTTATATCAACAAGAACTCGAAAAAGGATAATAACAAAACAAATGTCATCAAGGATTGAGTGAAAAATACCTTGACCAAGAAAAGAGTTGCGAGGCGTTTACACAATATTCGGCTCTCCCTCTTTCCTACTTTGAAGAATGGGACATGTAGATATAACATGACCCGAGCTTTTGCAATAACGGCAAAAGAGAGGTTTCGGGCACTCCCTTGCATAGTGGTCCGTGGAACCATAATTGTAGGCATCGTCCACGACTAGAGGTAGGGGCTTTTGCTACCGGAGTTTCTTGCCTCCCTTTCTTGTTGGGAATGGGGCCTTTGAATTTGATAGGCCTCTTCATGTTGTTGTTGAATTTTTGTTTGGCACCCACAACTTCAACATCATACTCTTTATCGGCCTCTTCAAGACAAAAAGCGATATCAATAAGCTGATCAGATGAAACCTCAAGTTTCAAGAGTAATGGCTTCTTAAGATTCTTATCAAGACATAGACAAATCTCTGATTTTTCTTCAATGGGGTATTAATATACTCAACCCCGTATTTAGAAAGAGATTCGAAAGATGTGACATAGTCTGCCACAGAAGATTCACCTTGAACAAGGTCAATAAAACGCTGGGCCAAAGTTACTTTTTCAGCCTCCGGCACAAATTTCAATTCGAATCTTTCCCAGAATTGCTCCCAAGTGAGATCCGCTTCAACGATTTCAGAAATTAAAAGCTCATACCAATCCAATGCTCTTTCTTGGAGCATGCTAGAAGCCACTTGGACTCGATGTAGATCAATAAGGTTCATGCGAGAAAAGATACGATCGCATGATTTGAGCATGGTTGAATTTCTATAACACTCTCGGATCCCTTGAATGGCCTTCCACCCAAATCGGTATAGTCTCTGCACAAGCGTGCAAAACCGGATCTAGGATGAGTAGGCTCTGGAATGGGTCCGGCTGCTTGAGCGTTCTTTACTAGATCAAGAAGCTGCTGGGCAGACATATATACTCCATCCTGGGGAGTAGCACTAGATTGTCCGGCACTAGGACGGTTTGATCTAACCATTTCTCTTCTTTAAGAAAGAAAGAAGAAGAAAAGTTATTCTCAAAAATAAATATCAAGCAATCTTGGAAGATAAAACAAGGAATCATAAAAGAAAATAGGGTAGATCGGTACGAAGACTCGAATTAAATCCTAAAGCACGACTCCTAAGAAAGACTTAGGATGATGATCCTTGCTAGATTATTCTACATTTTTCCGAAGTTTGGCTCTGATACCAAGCTGTGACGCCCCCACCTCTATAACCACGCTAGCCAAGAACACTACGGAGTAATGCTGTCAATTAGCACGGAGAATAAGGCTGTTGAGGAGCGGCCATCTGTATAATTGCTTTGTGCGAGTACCGGTATGCCAGATAAAATATAACTTTTCATCTCAAGAGGAAATCCGACATGCCGATACAAACTCAAAGCTACTGCACAATCGCTATATGTAATCTTCAGAAACAAATATAGAAATAAACATAACACAAATCAGTCACAGATAATTCATATCACAAAGGCGGAAATAGATATAAATATATATAACACATAAAAGTGTTCATTAGAGTAGTGGTCAACAAGATCCACACTATCACAAAAGAAATAGCTACCAGTGCTATACAAAAGAATATGGATACAACCATGAGTCTATATCTCAAGTGTATACAACAAAAACTACTAATCTAAGTAGTTAGCCAAAAGTCAAGATAATGATCCTGGATGAGAAGTCAAGCAGAAGCACCTATAACATCTCGGTCTGACCCGAGTATTACTTAATAAGAAAATAATAAACGAATCAGTCTAGATATAAATATCAGATGAAATGATATAGAATAAGAGATATGGTATATACATATAATAACCATAATGACATACTATGAAAAGTATGTAAATGAATAATCAACAAGAGATTAATCAATATCACAAGAATCTTCTCAAAGATAAAAGGAATGTCAAATTCTTTATTTAATTCACCAAGCCACAAATAACGACATACATATCAATGCCAATTTGTACAAGTTGGTGAAACATAAATTCCAGAAATCAACCACTAGAAATCCAGAGATCAAATAATTCGGAGCAACGACGTCGTACAGCGTAACATCCGATGATTCAGAAACACAATAAATAGGAACAACGACGTCGTACAGCCTAACGTCCGATGAACCAAAGCATAATAAAAAGGAACAACGACGTCGTACAGCGTAACGTCCGATGAACCCAAAACACAATAAAATAGAACAACGACGTTGTACATCGTAACGTCCGATGGACCAACACACAGTAAAATGGAACAACGACGTCGTACAGCGTAACGTCCGATGAACCAAATCACAATAAAACGGAACAACGACGTCGAACAGCGTAACGTCCGATGAACCAAAACACAATAAAACGGAACAACGACGTCGTACAACGTAATGTCCGATGAACCAAAACACAATAAAATGGAACAACGACGTCGTACAGCGTAACGTCCGATGGACCAACACATAGTAAAGAGGAACAACGACGTCGTGCAGCGTAACGTCCGATGAACCAAATCACAATAAAGTGGAACAACGACGTCGTACAGCGTAACGTCCGATGAACTGAATCAAAGAGACATCGCGCGTTGCTAGTCTAAAGCATAAAATGATCATCATCGATCATCAAGAAGTGTCAATTACAATAAGCTAGTAAATGTATGAGTTTAGCATCATGTCCCATAACCACTAGCTTAACTTAAATATTTGCGAACAAATTGTAGATCTCCATTAGAAAATTGTCACAAGAGATTCAATCGAACAAGTCCAAGAATTAACCGACGAAGTAAACGCAAGCGTTTCATACCACTCGTTTTACCAAGCCGTTTAATTAGATTCATCATACGAGTGAAGTAAAGGTTTGTATATGCTTGTAGTATGGAAAACGGTTTGAGAAAACATGCTTTGTAATAAAATAGCGTTGAAATCATTTTGAAGAAAGGGTTTTGATATTTACTACTAGTATAGAAAACCTTTATATTTTTAAAGTGACAAATCACAGAAATGATTGTAGAAATAATCAATCATAAAAATTCACATACGAAGACATGAATTAATTCCAATAAATCGATATCAAATCCATCAAAATGGATATTTTCAAAAATTCCAAATAGAAGTCATCAACGTCGAATAATTGATAGCATCAACTAGGAACCAAAACAAATCGATTAAAATTGGAATCACAAGCAAAAATAGGCAAAAATAGGCATACTAGGCATATAGGAGCAGGTCGGTCGACTGGCTCACTGAGTTCAGTCGACTGGGCCAGAAACTAAAATCTTTAATTTTCTGCAGTCAGTCGACTGACCTAAAAATCCAGTCGACTGATTGCAGGGAAACAGAAGACCCGAGCCTCTAAATTTTGCCTTTGGAATGACTATGTGCTACAGCCAGTCGACTGAATTTCAAGATCTGTCGACTGACTGGCACCAAGGCTGTTCTCTTATCCTATGAAATGAAGATGCAATCTTCTTCAAAATGCAACCGAGCGAGCAACGGACACTAGGGATTTATGTCAATCGACTACCCGGCCTTATAAGCTTCTCGATGCATCCCCAAAAACATGTTCAAACAATAAAGCTATGATTTTTGAAGATTTGAACTCAAACACTAAAAAATTGAATATTCATCGAACTAATCCAATTCAAAACCAAATGCACATGAATAAGTATTAGGAATTCATACCCAACAATCATAGATAATCAGACTTAGATGTGAGATAAAAATCTCACCTTTGAACCCAAATCAATGAAGGAGAAGCTTTTAAAACAAGCTAAGATCAATTCCTCTTCAATAACAACTCAAGAAGCTTCAATCTAAGCTTACAAGTAAAATATTTCCTATGTTAGGTTTAGGAATTTCTGAAATGAAATGGAGAAAGAGTTGGAGAAGATGAAGAGGATGCTTACCAATGGGTTCTCTTAGAATTTGGAGCTAGATCTTGGATTTTGCAAATGAACTAGGGTTTTGGATTTCTATTTCCCATTCTCTTCCACCATTTTTGCTTTAGAACTGAAAAGAGGAGGAAGTGAGAGTGAATGGGGAGAATTGGTCCAGATTTGGGTATTAAGTTGGCTAGTGGGCTGAATCCAAACCCAAACCCTAAGTGAAAAAGGTCAAATTTTTAGCTAGCTCCAAACATATCAATGTTATACTCAAAAAGGTTGCAAACGGCATTTTGAACTCAATGGGAGGGGTCTCGAGTCCTAATTCGACTGTTTGCAAAAAGTAGCTTTTTAGACCAAAATCTGACGAACGATAAAATATTTAGATAAAATATTTAAATATAAAATTGATAAATGTGCGGGTTGTTACATTACCTTTAAAGGAGTTCAAATAAATGGTAAAAAGAAAAGCTGTGATAAATAAATGATTTAATCTTGACTTTAAAAGCCGATGAGTGGACAGGGTTTTTCTATCCGTGAGATCCTGATAAAAGGTGATTAAACTACGAAGTTTTTCAAGAGCAACCAGCGCCCTGGCTCACTTGGCCTTTTTCTTGGGTAAAGGATAGACAAGGCCGAAATGTTGGTAACGAGACAAGTATAAAAGATTTAATTATTATAATTAATTAATTGCAACTTGGATTGAATAGAGATAATCTTCTTATACTTGGTATTAAATTCCAAAGAGGAAACTCATACTAATCATATGAATTTATATGGTGATTCCATCATTATTTGATGAATAGTACAAGTTGAATACAGAAACTAGTATCGAGTAAAATTAGTATAATTTCTATGGATCTGTTCACCCGAATACTATCTAATTTGGATTTACCATCTTATAACATGGTTTCAACCTATCAAATAGATACGTTGGAAATAAGAAATCTTTTGTCAAGATTTAAATAAATGATTTAGGATTATTTTAATTCCTATGGATCCTTTTGCTTAAAATTAATTTCTTTGGGTTTACATCAAAAGATGTCTTAAATAACATTATTTTTGACCCGTTTAAAAGTTATGATTTGGAAATAAGAAATCTTTGTTAAGATTTAAATAAATGATATGAAGATATTTTCCTAAGTAAAGAATGAAATGATTTGGAATTACTTAAAGATTTAAAAATCTTTTTATTAAATAAAGATTTGATAAATGACGTTTAATGATCCCGTTTATGATTAAAAGAAATGGTTTTAAAAAGATATATCTCTTAGAAGATACTTTGGATAAAAGGATGCTAATTAATGGAATATTAACCACCCACCAACTTAACATCTTTTTATCAATGGTTGGTTTGGAGGAACCGAGAATGAATTTGGAAAATTCCTATCCAAAAACCACTTCAAGCCAGTTTACGAGTTCGAAAGTGAAGACATGTTAAAGATAATGAAGTTGAAGCCGGAGATCTTCATAATGAAAGAACTGCTTGTTGATAATTTCAAAGTCGCTTTCGAGATAAAAACTTGCACTGGTCCCTTCATTCTGGGATCTTCGTATGCAAGGACTACTCATTACTAATCCTAGGGGTGATGCCCAACAGGACGTGGTAGGAGAGTGCCTTCGATTTGTCCTATTCTTGGACAATTTGTATGGATGGATGTCTGACATTGCATTTCAAAGATCACAGTGCATTGATCTCTACAAACATACATCTATTTGGTGTGTAGGGAGTAACCCCCCTTATGCCTAACACGCTTCTTGGAGATATATGAGCTCAGAGGTTGTACTTTCATTAAAATTAATAGTGTGTCGTTGGAAATGGCAATGTGGCATTTTAAGTGAAAATTTTCTAAGAAAGGCAAACATTACCTCAAGTCTCACACATGGGGAATTGTGAAATAGGGGTTGCTTTAAGGCTAAGTGGTTCACAACCATTAGGGTATGATATCACATTTCTAGGTTTATTTATTTCTACTCGCTATAACTCGGGTTTAGATTTTATGGTGTATGTTATGAGACATCTCAGAGAGGTCAGGGACGGCCGGGGTGAAATCATATTCCGTGCTATCCATACCATCTGTTAGTTTTGGGTAGGCCGGTCTTAATTCGCAAAGGACCATCGGTTGATGGCCTCGGTTGATTCCTCTAGAAATATAGCATACGGGAGGTAGTTCCTTACCTCGCTATTCGTTGGAAATCAAAATATCCAATTAAGTGCTTCGGTTTTAGCTGTAAACCTATTATGCCCTTAAATTTACCCCATATAAAAATTTCGGCTATTTGAATATGTTTATTTGAAATGTTTTCAAAGAATGTCAATAAAAATAATATCACTGGATTTTACATAGAAATGATTTGGTTATCATAAGGTAAAAACTAGTTCTGTGTTTATATGCGGCATGGTTTTATGAGATGCCATTTGCTTTCAAATACTCATATTTTGAGTTTCTCACACCAGTCCCATAACTAACCCAGAGTTTATTTTCTTTCCCTTAAACTCTTGGTGCCTTATTTTTCCGAGCAGCCAAGTAGTTAAACCTTATAATTGATATATTTAACATATATTAATCAAACATTTTTATAAAATAATAAATTGATAGAAAATCATAACCATTGGGGAAATTCCCTAAAAATCTGAATTTCCTTCTTCTTTCACCTACAAAATTTTAAGATTAATTTAATCATTTTTAATAATTAAAACTCAAAATAAACACTTTTTCCTCCTGAGGAAATTCATAAAATATTCATATAAACTTGGAAAATTCTAAAATTCAAATTCCACATAATCAAATATCAGGTCAATTGGAGATTAAAAATTAGGTTTTTACCCTTAAAACTCATTAAAATAATTTCCATAAAATTCCAATAATTCATCATTCAATCCAATAATGATATCATCAAACTAAGCATGGCGTATTATCATAGATCAATTCAGAAATCGAACATAGAGCCAAAAAATCATAAAAAATGAGATTGATACTATTATTCATCCTAGATTGGATAAGGGAGATGGAGATCTAATATAGATTAATTCCCCTAACATTTCCCCTTTGAATTCCTTAGCCTTTTTTTTCCTTAAGTAACGGCCGACCCCTTCTTATGTTTTTTTTTAATTCAAAAAATGAAATGATAATGAAAGAGAGAGGCATGGTTTAGGGAATGAAATAAGGAGTGATTACCATTATGCTCTTCTCATTAATCCCTTTCTATTTTATGTAAAATAATCTTATTATTTAATTAATTAAGGCATAACCTAATTAGTTAATAAATCTTATTCTCCTTATCTCCTCGCATTACTCTATTTAATTTATCTAATTAAATTTCCTGAATAATGTTAAACAAAAATTGGGGGTGTTACAGGCTCCTACCTTGAAGAATTTCGTTCTCAAAATTGCGATAAGGAAAACACCAAGCATAACAATCATGCAAACATGTGTGAAAAAATTTATTTGTCAAATGTAGAACACACCATCAAAACAACTTAGGATAAGAATCTCTAGTCATATCTTCTGTCTTCCATCTACAGTCTTTCTCGTTGTTACTCCATTAGACATTCGCTAACTTGACCATCTTGTTTATTATCTTTCTCTTACCTCTTTCTAAAACAAGAACAGGTTGCCTGACAAAAGTCATATCCTGTTCCACTACTAAATCTTCCAATACAGTTGGTGCAGTAGTAGTTCTGGATCATGCACGCACTCTCTAAAATGAGAAACGAGAAAAATGTTACGAACTCTTGCCAAACTACCGATAACTCATTTGATAAGCGAGATTCTCTATCCTTTCTATAAAAGGAAACAAACCAACATATCTCGGTGTCAATTTCCTTGAATTTCCAAACCATACTATACCCTTCATCGGTGATTCTTTAACAAAAACATAATCTCCATCTAGGAACTCCAGATCCTTATGCCACTTATTTGCATGACTTTTCTGCCTAGGCTGAGCTTCCTTTATCCTTCCTCGGATCAATTCAATCTTTTTTGTATCTTCTCTCACCATATCTAGGCCAAGAATCAATCTATCTTCGATCTCTAACCAACATGCTGGTGATTTGCATGGCTTTCCGTAAAGAGCTTCGAAATATGTCATTTCTATACTAGTTTGACAAGTATTATTATAGGAAAATCAAATAAGTGCAAATGGTCCTCCGATGACCCTCTAAAGTCTAATACACAAGCCCTTAACAAATCTTCAAGAACATTGTTAACTCTTTCAATTTGCCCATCCATTTGTGGATGGTAAGCGGTGCTCATCTTAAGCTTGGTATCTAATACTTCTTGCAGACTCTTTTAGAATTCACTACTGAACAAAGTATCTTTATCACTTACTATACTACTAGAAATCCCATGCATTCTTACAATATTCTTCATAAACAACTTTGCCAAAGAAGGTGTCGTCCTTGTCGGCTTAATGGAATAAAGTGTGCACTTTTGGTCAGTCTATCTACCACAATTCAAATACTTTCATTTCCCTATTCGACCTTGGAAACCCACCAATAAAATGCATGGATATATAATTCCATTTCCAAAGTGGTACTTTTAAAGGTTAAAGAAATTCACTTGGCTTCTTATGATCGAATTTACTTGCTGGAAATTCAAACATTGTTTTACCCATAAGTCTACATCTCTTTTTATTCCTTCCCAGAAGAAACTCCTCTCTTCCTAAAAATTTTTAGTTCCTCCAGGATAAATAGTAAAATTTAATCGATGACACTCCCTAGGGACCTCCATCCTTAGGTTACCAACATCTGGAATGCACAACCGCCCCCTCTTCCTTAACCATCTGTTCAGGTCAGGACTAAACCTTTTAAGTCATCAATCTTAGTTCCCTCTTCAAGCTTCTAATCCATCCAACTAGTAATGCATTATCTCTTTGTTTAGAAGTAATTCTTTCAATCATTACTGGTTGAAATTCCGAACTTTATAACATTGTGGTTGTTAACAATTTTTCTTGTTAACCCTAAATAAGTCTAGGCTAGTAATAAGGCTTGGATATTCTTATGTTAGCCACAAGAAGTATGTAAATACAAAGTGAAGTATGCAAACATGGATTTGAATCCTTATTCGAGAGAGTATGCGTGTTCATGATGTCGACTTTCAAAAAGTGATATGCATGTCTTAGGTTTCTCGTAAAAGTACATAAGAGAGTCATATATATGTCATAAATCCCTTCAAATACCTTTATTCACATGTAATATGCTATGACGGGTTTATTATTCAAATCCTTATGTACAAAAGTCATCAAATTACAATAGATTCTAGAAATCCCTGATTCAATTTAAGGTTACAACTACAGAAATGTAAGAAAGGTGGTAAGAAGAACTCACCCCCCTCAAATAGACATTAGGTTCGCATTTACAAGGGTGGAGGAAGATGGCATAGCTTCCACATATCAGTTGGCATCATTGTTTTTCGACGTCCTTTATTGTGTTATCAACATGCAGGAACATTCTTCATATTGATGACTTATGGTATACCTCTACATATTAATGATTTACATATAATTTTAAGCATTAATGACTCATGGCATCCTTCTAGATTAGTGATTTACAATATCCTTCTTTGTATTGTCAATGTTCGACACCCCTCTATATATCGATGGCATGCGACATCTTTGATAACTGTATGCATTATACTCTTTAAAACCCATTATCCGCTGCTGCTTGTAAATGCTTGAAATCACTTTTCTCTTGTAAATTATTTACAATTGTTATATTTGTAAAGGCCAGTTATCTTTTGTATCCTAGTATCTCCGCATCTATTGATGTTTGATATTACTTCGAGCTTGTTACATGCAAGATGTCCTTAGAAGTTGTTTCAGGATACAACATCTGTTCCTCTTAATAAGTTCGACAACTCTCTAGGCCGTTGGTTTTTGACATCTCTTAGTAACTAACCGTCCTTTCTTAAGTGCTTGACGCATTTCATTACAAAATTCGACATCTTCCTGAAGCTGTTTGAAGTTCGACATCTCTTGCTGAATATCTAATGGCTTTCATCTTGTACATTCGACATTTTGAATTTTGATATATTCTCTTTACATGTTCGACATCTTCATTTGTGGTAATGGCGTTGTTCCGACCAGAACTAGCCCTTAACCTTAATCGTACACCACAAGTAGTCAATGCCTTTAAAATTTTCCATTCTGCTAACATAGCTAACACCACACTCTAATATTTCCTGCTAAGTGCATCCACAACTTTATTCCATTTGCCCGACAAATATCAAATACCGTAATCATAAGTCACCAAAAACCTAACTACCTTTGTTGTCTCATATTCAACTCGTTTTGGGAGAATAAATGAAAATCTATAGGATATTTATATAATGCAACTTATATATAAGTGCAAGAGTGTATATTTCTAATTACACTAAGTAGAGAATAATAGCTGAATATAAATAAGGTAAATAATAAAAGCGAGAACCAGATATTTTATACTGGTTCGGATCTCCTGTCCTACGTCCAATTTGAAGCTCCCCTTTGGAATTTCCTTTAACCAAATAACCCTCACTTCGCTTGGAGGAATAGGCCAATACAAAAGTATTTCTCTGACAATCTTGTATTACAAATAACATGGTTTTGACTCATAGTACAATTCTTTCTAAGATCTCCTTTGAGTATGTAAATGTGAATACTTTGAGTTATAGGAAGTGGTTTAACCAAAATGATATTTTGGTTATGATAGATTGAGAATATGTAAGCAAGAGATGCACAAATATGTAAATAGAGAGTAATAAGAAATCAAGGGAAAATTTCAATATGTAAATCTCAATCTTTGAAGTATTTATAGGATTAACGAGATGTAGATGAGAAGTTGTGTAACGACCCGCAAATCCGTACCCCTTGAGTTAACACTATTCTACCCAAATCAACTCAAATTGTACAGAAATACAAACCATTTGGGTTAAAGAAGAAGAGGTAGACGAAAAAAATAGAAAACAACAACAAAATCTAACCATCGCAGCGGAATAAAATATAATAGATATAAATAATCTTTACTCAAAAATCAAATATCTATGTTTATATATTACATCATCAGAGTACATCAATCACAGCTCAACATCAATAACATGCAACTGAATACACAGCTACTCTACACAGCGAAATATATATAAACAAGTACGAAAGTACATATCGTCATCCAGCTCGTCTCCTGAGCTTCACGGCATCATATCCTGTATCCTATAATACTCGGTCTGACCCGAGCATTACAGTTAAATAACATCCGAGTCAGTCTGGAATACCAGCATGAGAAAATCACACCTAGTTGATTATTGAAGTTTCAAAATCCTTTGAAAACAAAAGCATCTCGTAAGACCACGCCACAAATAAACATGTTGGGTTTTTACCTTACGATAGCTAAAACACTTTTTATAGAAATCCTTTGACATTATAATAGGGTCTATACACAAATACTTATAAAATAGCCGAAATTGTTACATGATTAAATTCCAGCTACTAGCTACAGGGTGGGTAATACAAACAAAACTCGTACAAGGCTCGTAGGGAGAATGGATTTCCAACTAATGACTAGGCACTGGGTACCACCTGTCATAGTACGTGGCCTTGATCACAATACCGAGGAGTATGCCCGCTTCCCTGTAACACAAGACCGGGACTACCCCTTACTGGATAATCTCGAGTGAGATCACCCCGCGGTTGGGATCAGCAACCGTACCACTAATCCGAAATAAAAGGGACATCTAGACAGGGATGACCTCACCCTACTTGGATGCTACCCACCTAGCCTTGCTGCATAATCCCTGATTTTCAGTCATTCCCGGTTGATGAGGCTTGAGGCTAAGCGTTACCTTTTTGGAACATATCCCTTAGAATGCCCATCGTCCACCTGACGATGTCCCGAAAGCATTCATCCATACAAGTCCGTCCAGGGTTCGAACGGAACCGAAGGCACTATTTCTACTACATCCATTTGGAAATATCCTCAGTATTAGTAGCGACTAGCCCTTGCACTTCACTGCTCCATCTTCGAATCCAAACTCGTTTTCCACGAAACGTACAAACCGGATCGAAGTGGTTTTCGAGAAATAAATCCCGATCCCGGTCTCTTCGAAACGATCAACGCATTTGTCCAATATTGATAGTCGGTGATTTAACTATCAATTAATATTTACAAACAACCATCAACCAATAAATAATTTTCCAAATTATTTATTTATCCCAAAATATCTTCACAAGATATATTTCCACTTTTCAAACCCTTTTTGAAAATAGTTTTCAAACTATCTTCTTTTCTCAAAATAAATTCCAAGTATTTTCTATTTTCACTGGAATCACCAAGCACAAAACTTTAGATTTTTTTTAAAAATAATTTAAAACGCTTAACTTTGAAACATACTTTAAAACATTTAAGTTAAAACTACTTCAATAGTTTACTAAAATTACATACTATATGAATATTTGAAAATGAGGTTATTTTATAAAATATAAAACTAGGTTTTCACTTTTTAAAACAAAATATTAAGTTACTTTTTAAGTAATTACTATCATAATAGATTAAAAGGAAATACTTACTTTAGAATTTAAATATTGGAAATAATAAAAATTTTAAAACTTGCTTTTTAAAACAATTTTAAAACTTTTAACTTATATTTTAAAATTTTACTTTGAAAACGTACTGGGTTATCTAGGGAGGATTTCCAATATTAACCACTTAAATCAATTTTCCAAATTGATTTCCAATTTATTCCATTTGAAATAAATTTCTTTACTTATTCAATTCATTTCAAAATTTGTTAATTATGGTCTTTATTGGTTAATATTATTTTCCACTTGATTTTAAATCTTTTAACTGAAATATACAAATTTCAGATTTTTTCCAATTTCTTCTTTATTCCTTTCAAAATTTAAATCTTAAATTTTAAATAAATTTTTTTTTCTTTTAAAATAATAATACTGAAATTTAAAATTCATTAGCTTTTTGTTTATTAAAATTTTCCTTTCCATATTCAAGATTTATTTATTAGAATTTTAAAGTCACTTTATTTCTTTTCTAATTCATTCTTAAATTTATTTTATAATTGTCTTACTTACAATTTCACTTCTTTTATTTTCTTTTCCAAAATCCAATTTATATATTTTTGGTAATTCATTATACCCAATTATATCAATCAAGCCATGACATTGAATATTTCCACATAATTCATTATAGAATATCAAATAATCACAACAGAGAATATTAAATAATTTAAATAAAAGTTGGGGGGTCTGGTTGGATCCCTACAACCAGTTTTCCCTGTATCCACAGACGTTAGCACAATATAAATACCAATCCCAAAATATACCATACTATGGCACATCAATCAATTCAACCATTCAAACAATTATTTAAATTTAATCATTTAAATTTAATTGAGTGAGATTAACTCACCTTTTGTTCGCAGCACATTCCCAATCCAACTTGTTTCTTTTCTGATTTCCCCTTGAATAAATAATTATATGATTTATTAATACTTTGGCTAATTGAACAATCTATTATCATTGAATAATCTAATTTAAAAAAATTAATTATCTTAATACATTGTCAAAAATAAATTTGAAAATTAAGAATGTATACATGCACTTAAATTTTGACTTCAAAAATCTAATTCTACAAAAAATTTAGCATTTTGAATCTCTTACTTCCCTTTTCAAACTTTGTATATAAATATAAATTTCCAAAAGTCTTTAAAAAATATAACGATCTTTAAAATCAGCGAAATTAGTAAATTAATATACGAATTTACCTTATAGTAAAATGACGAACCCCGAGCACATACCCAAATTCGGAAGCAACCCTCCGCGTGTCGCCCCTCCTCAAGGCATCGCCTGAAACACGCTCAAACGCCTCCTCATTATTTGGAACGAGGCCAGATCTCGTTGAGTTCGGCCAAGCTCCCCAAACTCGAGCTCGAGTTTCCCACAATCACGCTTCGATTCCCCTCAACCCCTCTTCACGACCTTGCGAGTGCGCGCGGTCCTTCGAATCATTTTGACTCATGGAAACTCGGTCGCCCCCTCCTTGAATTAGAATGTGACCGCATCTCGTATGAGGGATTGAAGAATCTCACGCTCGAAGCAATAGAATTTGAATAGAAGAGGCTCGCATTCTATTCGAATTGGGGAGAATTAGATGTCGGCCATTATTGATTTATTTATTTTTTCGTTTATTCTAAAGAAAGACGAAGGCTCAAGTTATAAAAGAGGGGAAGACGGTAAAAAACAAATGCTCGGCCATTAAATTTTATTTCACTGAAGATAGTAAAAATAAGAAGAAAGCTCGACTTAAAATAAAAAGAAACAAATGAAGAAGGAGACACGATTTGATGGTTGCGTGAAGAAAACCTCTACAGTGATTTTGAAAACGGCTGGAAGAAAAAGTTATCGGGAAGGATTTGACTATTCAAATAGAATAAGTATAATTGAATTCAAATTAAATTTATACTGTCTTCAATTCGTAACTCAAAATTTCGAACTCCTATCGAGGTGTGCCGCTAGGCGTTTATAATGTTATACGCATATTCCGGACGCATTGGAAATGGTTTCGAGTCCTAATTCGATCGTATGGGGAAGATAGCTTTTTGAATGCAGTTCTTATATTAAATTTCGATTTAATTTTTAACGTGTTCACTTAACGTACAAGCACACAACAACTCCGATCAATACGAAATTTGGAATCCGATAACAATACAAGATTACGGATCCAATAGAACTGGTTTCATCGACTTCCGAGACTGTGCCTCGGAAGGCTATTTTTAAATTCAATTTAAACTATAAAATTTCAAAACTTAATAAACCATTTTAAAATTTGATTTCAACACTTCTATTCTCTTCAGTATTATCAATATAAATTTTATAAGCCTCCGAATTATTTTTAACATGCTTAAAACTGAAGATTCAACATTTTACCCGACTTCAAATTATTTAATTCAATAATTTAATTATCAAATAAATTGTAATATTCGTAACTCAAGTTAAAATTACTCTATTGAATACTTAAAATCAATTAAATATTCCAATTTTAAATGCTCGAAAATTCTGGGTCGTCACAAGTTGTTACTAAGATAAACTCTATTCGATTTAATGGCTGCAGCCTTTAAAGAAGAGATGAGATTACTCAATCTGAAAAGAAGAAACCATTCAGAATGTAGCAGTTGTCAGACGAAAGATGTCTATTGAAAAGCCCAGACGCCTATGGCTTTACGAATAAAATTCACAAGCCTTCTCATAGACGTTTGTGGAACAAAAAATGTCTGTAGCTGGCATTTGTATATTCTAAATGCTTTTCAGTGCGAATTTTGCGTATACGAATTCATGTGTGCATATATACTTAAGGAGACCTTATATGTTTATCTAAGACTCTTAATACACTGGTATAATCTTGCCAATCATAGCATGGTCCATAAATCTCTGTTTTTCTTCAAGTCCCGATATCTTTGAGCATGACGATCTCTTATAGTATATACCCATAATCTTGATAAAATATATAATATATGTGATTGTATAGTTATTGTCATTGAAACCATAGAATGGAGGTTCTAACAATAAATACTTCAAAGACTCATGATCTATAAATAACTTGAATCGTTCTCCCAAAAGATAGTGCCTCCATACTTTCAAAGCATAGATCACCACTGCCAACTCTAAATCATGAGTCGCATACCTAACTTCATGTGTTCGAAGCTATCGAGAAGCATAGGCAATCACTTTACTGTTTTGCATTAACATAGCTCCTAACCCTATCCCACATGCATCAACATACACCACTAAACCTTGATTTCCATCCGGAACAACTAATATGAGCACAATGATCAATAAATGTATCAGCTTTAGGAATTCTTCTTTACATTTACCAATCTAAACAAACTTTACGTCCTTCCTTGTTAGTTTAGTCATAGTTGCCGCGATATGAAAGAAATCCTTGACGAATCTTCGGTAATAGCTAGCTAATCACAGAAAACTTCTTATCTATTAACAACCTCAATTTTAGCTAGATCTACTGATAACCTATTCTCTAAGACTACATGACCAAGGAACTTCACTTCTTTCTTTTAAAAATGACATTTGAGAACTTCGCTTTTAGTTGATGTTGCCTCAACATTTCTAGCACTATTCTGAGATGAATCTCATGATCTTACTCATTCTTAGAACATATCAGAATGTCATAAATAAATACTAGGAAGAATCTTTCCAAATGCTCTCGGAAGATCCGGTTCATCAAATCCATAAACTAAGAAAGCACATTAGTAAGTCCAAAGGGCAAGACTGACCATTTATGCGAACCATATCTTGCTTGAAATGTTGTTAATGGAATGTTGTCCTCCGCCACTCGCAATTGATGGAACCTGTTACTAAACCCAATTGGGAAAATACCTTGGCTCCACTCAACAAATCAAACAAATCATCTATTCTCAGCAAAGGATACCAATTATTTATTTTCTTCACATTTAACTTACGATAATCGATACACATTCTCAATGACCCATCCAGTTTCTTCACGAACACCATGGCCACTCCCTAATGGAAACTGCTTGGTCTAATAAAATTCTTCCGTCGTAATTCCACCAGCTATACCTTTAACTCTTTCATCTCAGTAGGTGTCATTTTACTAGGTTTTCTACCTAAAGGTTCAGCTCTAGGTACAAAACCTATTTGAAATTCAACAGTCGTTTCGGGGGTAGTCCTATAATAGGCTCAAAAACATCTGCATACTCTCTTACAACGAAAACCAGATTCACCTCATCTTCCATTTCATTGCCTTAATAAATCACAACATATAAACTTGAATTTTATACCGTAATTTGATCACGGCTATTAGAGTGTCTTAATGATATCTTCCTATCCTAATAAAATATACTAGCTTTACATCTACTTAACCAATCCATACAAATAGTAATCCCTAAACCGATAAAATCAAGCACATGCAAATTCCAGGTACATGCATGACCTAACAGCTTATTGACACATCTCATCTTAAGAGTTGCGTAACCTCATATTGAATTTGCAACCCCAAAGGAAGTAATAAAGTATGATGGTTCTATATTTGAATTATCTACCAAACACTACGGGATAAAAGAATGAGATATGCTAGTATCAAATAATACTTTAACAGGTATGCTATCAATAAAAAGTGTATCTCCTATCATAGACTTTTCTTTCTCTTCTACAGTCGGTCCAGAAGCTGATGGCTTCAGAGAAAAAACTTTACATTTATCGACCTTGGTCGGTTCTTGACATTTATTCTTGTAATTCCCTATCTAGTTGTTGTAACACTTCACGCCATTCTTTCCCACAACCTTCTTTCCATCACCAGATCGATGCTCATTAGCGAAGTGCCATTTTTATCGCACTTAAAGCAAACAATATTAGCCTTCCCTTTCTCGACAGCTCCGCCCTTCTAAGCTCCCTTCTTATTAAATAACTTCTTTTTCTTTCCTTCAAAACCTTTAGTCTCCACAGGCTTGTCACTTTCAAATGTCGAAAGCATTTCCTCATTCCTTAACGCCATCTCCACCACCACATCACATGGATCTTTGAGATGCAACATTGTTGTCCTAGCAATTTTGGGCTTCAATCCATGAAATGAACTTCTGATTCTTTTTCATCACAGTATCAATAATAGCATAACTGTATTTGAACAATTTAACCAACTTAGTTTCATACTCCAATACAGACATCTCTCCCTGATCCAATTCCATGAACTTCTTGAGAAAAGTTGACTTATCAATCTTGGACACGAACATTTCCTTAAATCTCCTTCTAAATTCAGCTCAAGTCAAATTCTTCTCCGATACTCCTACCGTCACACCGTTCCACCAATACAAAGTAGCTCTTTGCAACTGTTTAGATGCTAACCTCCTCTTCTGCTTATCATTCAAGCCTAAGTCAGCAAAAAACCTTTTACAATGCAAAAGCCAATTCTCAACTTTAAAAGAACTTTCCGTTCCATGAAAAGGCTTTCCTCCAAGACTAGTATAATCATGGATCAGCTTAGCATAATTATTGCGAGCAGGTACCTTGGGATTAGCACCTCCCGCATTATCGGTATTTCCTTCAGCCAAACCAACAGCAGCTCCAACTTGCATCATATTCATAAAAACTGATACATAGTCCTCATATTAATTGGTGGGGTCCTAGCACTCTCATTCGCATTTGCTTTTGGGTTAGCATTTGCTCGTCGATCCAGATTCCTTATAGTATTGGATTGAACATTTCCATTAGTTATGGTGCTTCCTCCACCTAGATTCACTCTTTCATTTTCAACTTCCATATCTTGCTTCCTTGTAATCTACATTTAAGTCTTCATAAGATTTAGAAAGATTGTCTAAGAGAGAGAGAAGAATAGAGATAGAATGTATACTTATATATAGCAAATAACAAGTATGTTACTATAGCATTATTCCATACCCTAATCTTAATCTCCAATTAATTTGAATTATATTTCAAAATCTTTTAAGTTTTATATAAACATATGCTCCAGTACAAAATTTGTAACAATCCATATTTTGAGGCCCGAAACTAAGCGTTACGGATGCTGCAGTCATCCATAATGTTGATTTTCAGTGACAAAATGAGATCAGTTAATTATATCAATAACATCAAGAGCACATGAATACAATTTTTTTAAATACATTTCATTAATAACTTTCACATACATTACATAATTCCAATGCATAATCCCATCGATTCCACGTTTGGAGCAAATATAATAAGTACAAAAAAATATTCCAAGAGCGATATAGGAAGATGCCCCTGGGGATGATTAGAGTCTAACTATTCGATGGTTATAAATCTATCGTTGCATCCATTCAAACACAACACAAACCTCAAACAACACAGCTAAACTCCTAACATTAGCTTGCCTCTTACATATCTCTAGAAACTTATTCGTCTAACATGAAAACCCTACTTCTGAACTACTCAAATGAGTACCCGAGAGTTTAAGGGGAACACAAAAACATTCGGTCAGACAAAAAGTCTGGTGTGAATAATAATATATCATTTCGAACCAAAATAGATATCTAGTGAGACCACGTCGTAGAACGAAACAGGTTTCCCCTCACTAGTATCTTATCAAAATATGTCAACCTCATAAATCATGCACCTGCAACCACAATGGTTAAAATAAACAAGATATGATTATATGCACGCATGCTATATTGGTAAGTTTGACTAGTCTGTCATTATAGGGTTATGCATTACCAAAGTTCTCTCATCCCATAAAATGGACTATCTATCTCAAATCATAGTTTTCCTAGGCTCACTATGAACCTGATGGTTTTGTAGGCCAATCAATAACCTACCTAGCTGACTCGGACCAAAACTTAACCAGATATACTAAAATCCCCAAATACAGTTAGGGGTGTGATATAGTTTGGCATCCTAACAAGATTGATCAATCTGATCTCTTGGAAGCAATTATACCCACTTAGGAGTTTAGTCTAACCATACTCACTACTAGAACAACCTAACTAGTAATTCTGTTCGTAAATCCTAAGATGTAATGTTGGGTCATGAAAATGTGAGTATGAGAATGATGAATATGCCAATTTAACTGATCAAATGTTAACGAGAACATATAACATTATTCATCAAAATATGCTCAATCAAAAGTCATATGCATCAAAAAATTATTTAATTTTTAAGTAATAATTCTTTTGGCAATATTCATATAGGCTAAAACACAATTTCAGTTTCTTGAAAACTTTTGTCTTTAGAAGTGATTACACACTCGAAACATTTCTTTAAAAACAAGGAAAACATAATTCGAACACATAGCCAAAATCTTGTCCCAACACATTATCATCTTTACATGGCTTTTAAACATTTATTATCAAAACAAGGTTGTCGAGCCTCTAGAAAACATGGTTATCGAGCCTCTAAGACAAATATATTTGGTTATAATACATATGGCTGTTATGGCACTAAAATAGGGTAGTCGAGTCTCTATGTCGAGCCTCTAAAATATAGATATTGAGTTTGTGAAACATACGCCTTTAATGCCGCTAAAACATAGTTTCCAAACTAATAAAACATGGGTAGCGAGTTTATGGCTATTGTGCTGCTACAAAACATGGGTATCGAGTAAATAAAATGAATAAAGTTTCGAGTTCAAAACACTTAGGGTTGTCGAGCCCTTAAAAGCTTGTGGGTGTCGAACCCATAAAATAAAGAAGATGCCGAACTTTAAAAAGAATGGTGTTGATTCTTGAAACCATAAGGTTATCGAGCCTTTATATCCTTGAGATACCGAACCCCTAAAATACGAAGATGTTGAGTTTCCATGTAAGCAGATACATCACATAGCAACTAATTAGCTATCCATGCGTCAAATCATATAGATGTCGAGTTTATAAAGTTGATACATCTCATAACTATCAAGTAGTTATTCCATATATTGGCCTTTATAGATGCCGAATATCTATGAACCAGGGGCATCGTAACTCTACAGTGGCATTTTTTGTAAATAGAATAAAAACTGTTTTACTTCCTTTAAACTTAAAACTTTCCACTAACTCTTACCCATGTCAAATTATTATTACATAACAAAATTCTTTTCACATTCTTTTCATAAATTGCTGGTAAATAACGTTCTACCTTCATAAATAGCTTTACAAACCCATATAATTAATATATTTAACTTATATTAGTCAAACGTTTTTCTAAAATAATAAATTCATAGAAAATCATAACCATTGGGGGAAATTCCCCAAAAATCGTCAAAAATCTGAATTTTCTTCTTCTTTCACATACAATTTTTAGGATTAATTTAATTATTTTTAATAATTAAAACACAAAATAAACACATCTTTTTCCTCTTATAAAATTCAAAAGTGTTCATATAAACTTGAAAAATTATGAAATTAAAAAAATATCTCTAAAATAATGTTTTACACCACATATCCAAATTTCAAGTCAATTGGAGATCAAAAACTAGATTGTACCTTTAAAACCCATTAAGATAATTTCCATAGAGTTCCAATAATCCTTTATTCAATCCAATAATGATATCATCAAGCCAAGCATGACATACTATCACAATCAATTCAGAAATCAAATATAGATCCCAAAAATCATAAACAAATGAGATGAATATCATTATTCACCTTAAATGGATAAGAGCGATTAAGATTTTATGTAGATTAATTCCCTTGAACTTTCCCCTTTGAATTCCTTAGCTTTCTTCTTCTTTTTTCTTAACTAGTCCCCGACCCTTTCTTATGTTTTGTTTTGATTCAAAAAATTAAATGAGAATGAATGAAAGAGGATGGTCTTAGGGAATAAAATAAGAAGTTATTCCATTAAGCCACTCTCATTAATCTCTTTCTGTTCTATATTTTAAAAATGTCTTATTAATTGATTAATTAAGGCACGACCTAATTAGTTAACAAATTTTCATTCTCCTTATCGCTTCATATTATTCTATTTAATTTATCTAATTAAATTTTCTAAATAATATTAAACAAAAAATTAGGGGAGTTACAGTATTCTTGGCTTTATCAGCCATGTTTAATTCTGTCACCATATCAAAGTTTACTTTTGATACCACTGCCACAATCTCAGACTCATCCAGTTGAATCATATTTGATTTGTAGGTAGAGAACGGGCTTTTATTTTCATGAGGTCCATCCATATTCCTTGTTTTTCTTCTTAAAGAGCTATAGTCTCTCTTGAAATGCCCTGTCTTTCCATAAAAATAACAGTTATTTCCTTTCTTGCTGGTTTTGTTCGGCTTGTTGTCTTTCTTTCGCTTTCTAGTTTTTTTATACCCTTTAACGGTTATTAACCACTATGTTTATGTTAGAATCAAATGCATAAAATTTCTTCACATGTTTTCTAGTTTCTTCTTCAATACGAAGATACTTTCAAATTTTTCCCATGGAGAAACGCTCATTTGAGTGCATAAATTTCTTTCTGTAATTATTTTACGTTTGAGAGAGTTTAGCCATAAAGTCCCAACTTGTAATTCTTCAGGAACGATAATTTGGACATCTTTTAGTTTATTAAAGACAAACTATAAGTTATGAATTGGTCCAAATTGAAGAGTTATCAAGCATCTTGAATCCATAAATTCTAAGAACTTATCAACACCTTGCTTTCTGTTACTGCACTTGGCCTCAAAAGTTTTCCATATTTCGTTTATCGACTTGACAGAAATGAAGAGATAGCATAATTGGTTAGATAGAGTGTTAATAATGTGATCCTACATAGAACTTCGTCTTCTTCACGTTTCTTTCTGTTTGCTTCAATCTCATAAGTACCTTTTTTAGAATGTGGTTGTAGAGATTCCAGGTTATCGTCGAGCACGTACGCAATTTTCAACGTAGTAAATAAGAACATGATTTTATTTTTCCTAAGGGGTATAGATTGTGCCATCAAATCGATCAAGCTTGATGAATTCCTGATCCATTATCTTCTAGGTTGATTCCAATGTACACATAATAATTCCTTAGAATTGTTGGAAATAAATTGAAATGAAGACCCACGGATAACTATCTTTGGGCATGTTATGATTATGTTTTCCTTAAGGAATTATTCATCACCGCTGTAAACAAGACAGCCTAAGGAATTTTGGCGAAATTATTCTAGTAAATAACAAATAGCAGTTTGCACAATAGTTTTTTGCACAAACGAATTTGCAATATTACAAGCGAAAACAGATAACGCAGCAGTTTCTTTTTGGGAGGAAGACGATTACAATTATCTGGCCAGCCTTGGATCGATATATACAGTGATCGCTTTATGAATAAATCGTCTGTTCGTTTAAAACTAGAGAAACAAAATGGTTGTTTGATTCAATTTCATTCATATACGCGTCCACGTGGTCCAAGTGTCCATCTTTAACATATTAATGGTTATTTTATAGACCAAAGCCCATGTCCACTCATTCTTTAAACTCAGCTCTTCTTATTTCACATTATTTCAATCAACAAACCCATTATATATATAGGAATAGGTATAAATGTTTTGGTGATGTTGGATAAATTAATATATCAATCTTCCCAACATGCTCAACCAATTAAAATAAAGTGTAAATTAGGGACACGTTTCTTTTTTCCAAAATTAATGTATGTTTTCTCCATTCGAATTAGCATTACAAATTTGGTCACTATGATTTATACCGTACCACCCTTCAAAAGTCAAATTTGCACTTATTTTACACTCTTATAATCTTTTCTTTTCTTTTATTTTTTTTGGAAAAAAACAACTTTAAACATTCGAAGTTGTTTCCTGGAGATTTGACTAGGCAACTAAGTACTCGGCATTGGCACACTGCTCGGTAATGTATATATCGTTCGGCATTCTAAACGCTCGGCACAAGGAATCGTTTGGCAGTCAAGGTCGTTCAGCAGTCAAGAGCATTCGGCATCAGAGAAACGCTCGGCATGAAGGAGCGCTCGACATCCAGAAGCGTTCGGCATTGGGAAACGTTCGGTATTGTATATCATTCGGCATCCATGAATGATCGGCATACCAAGGACGTTCGGCATACCAAGGGCGCTCGGCATAAGTTTCGTTCGGCATGCCGAGAACGCTCGACATAAGTTTCGTTCGGCATCTAAAGATCGTTCGGCATAAGATTGTTCGGCACCCAGAGATTGTTAGGCCTCCCGAGAACGTTCGGTAACCAAAGATTGTTCGACATTCTTTCAATCTCGGTCGGCTTCGATTGTTGCTCGGCCTACTCTTCCCACACAACACCGCCTCGTTCGGCATGAAGATGATGGTTTGGCATTTGGCCGTTCGACATGTTTGGGTCGGCACGCAGAGCTTACTCCATTTGGTCCGAGACATCCAGCTACCAGGCCCGCCAGGGAAGTCCAGTCCACCTTCGTCTATAAATAGAGAGGCAGGGGCACAATGAAAAGGGGGAGTTTTTTGGGAACACGGGGAAAACTCTGCTGCATTCAACACTCACTCAAGACTTAATCTTTTACTTAGCAATTGTATTCAAGTAATAAGAAACGGATTGTATCTGTAATCAACTATCAAGGAAATCAATAAGAATCAACTTCAAAGTGGACTTAGGCAGCTACGTCGAACCACTATAAATTGGGTGTTCTTGTTCTCTGCATTGAAATTCATATATTGTTCTCTATTTTAATTTACTTTCTTCATTAATATCCCTACACAATCTTTCTAAGCGTGTTAGTGACCAATTTTGGTGCTAACATTTTGGTGCTTTCATTGAGAGCTGAATTCTCAGGCTGTTAGGATCTGCTTTGTAGCTATTGGATTGCATAAATCCCCTAGAGGAGATCCAAGATTGTTCACAAGGCATCTGCTGATTCTATTCAGGGTTACAACCAACAACTCTACCATGGGAAGACCACGAACTAGATCGGCCTCTCACAACGCAGATATCCATGAGACTGCTAGCATGCAACAAGTTGGATCTAGAAATCCGCAAGCAACTCGAGGTGCAGGGCCCTCCACCCAAAACCAAACGGAAGTCGTTTCCATAGCAGAGTTCAACGACTTGATAAGAGAACTCAAGGAAAGTAGAAGGAAACTTGCTGAGCAGATTCAAGCCAACACTAATCTCATGACTCAGCTCACTCAGCAGCAGCATCAGAATGCTGAAGCTAACCCTGCCCCTTATTCTGAGTCTTATAGTTCAACCTCAGCCGATGAACCTTCTAGGCGTTGAAGCCGTAAGGATGAAGGTGCACTAGCGGTGCCACAGATCGATTAACTAAGGATCAAGCCCGTGAAGAGACTGGACACCCGAATCTCCAAGACCTAAATCAGACGGGACATCAACCTGTATGGTTTCGTGGAATGGAACCCAACCTTCCATCCTCCATACAAACTCCGGAATTAACAGCTATGGTCAGGCAGTTGATGAGAGAGAACCAAGGCTTGACCAATGAAGACCGGGGAGTGTCCAGAAGCCATACTCCCTTTACAGATGGTATCATACAGGCTGAGTGACCTAAGAAGTTCAATATGCCGACCATCTCAGCCTATGAAGGGAAGACTGATCCTAGGCAGCATGTGATGAGGTACGGATGGATGATGGATTCTGCAAGAGCTAACGATGCAACCAAGTGTAGGTGCTTCCCAATCACTCTGTCCGGAATTGCCACCATGTGGTTTACTCGACTTCCCCCACGATCTATATCCAGTTTTGACGAATTGGCAATGAAATTCACAGAACAATTCAAGATACACACCACTCGTCCAAAGGATGTGATGTCCTTATCAAGCGTCATCCAAGCTCCTGGAGAGTCATTAAAAGCATACTTGCAGAGATTTCATGTTGCTGCTACCGAAGTGAGCAATCCAAACGACCATGCAATTGTGATGGCGGTAATGCGTGGAGTGGATCCAGACTCTGAATTTGGAGATTGGTTGGCGGGAAAGCCCCAACCACGCTGGAGCATTTTTATTCGAAAGCTCATTGGTTCATAAGAAGGGAGGAAGCTCAATGGACAAGACGAGACAAGGCACCAGGGGCTGCTCAGGAGACTGTGAAAAGTAACGTCGCCATGAAGCAAAGCGGCGATAATCGGGAAAAGCTCAAGTCAACGCCCAAAACAAGCCAGGACAGACTAAAGGATCCGAAGGTGGAAACCCCGGAAAGAAAAGGGATACGGGGAAATGGAAGTCAAGGATCTCGACCTACAATGAATACACCCCGCTCAACGCATCTCTTGAGAACATCTATTTGTCAACTTGCAACACTTTATAATATAGAAAACCATTCCCAAAGGAATCAACGAAGGAACAGAAGAGAACTGGGAAGTATTGCCGCTTTCACGAGTCTTATGGGCACAACACAAAGGAGTGCAGACACCTCCATAACGCTATAGAGAAGTTGATTAGACAGAAGAAGCTGCAAGAGTTTGTCAAAGACCCGTAAGATGGAAGACAAGAGACATCGGACCCCAGAAGCGGGCCAGCTCCACGCCAACCAGAACAACCTGCTCGAACCTTGGGTAGATTGGTTATCAACACGATTACTAGAGGACCTCATCCTGCGGATAAGAGTTGGCAGGAGATGGAGCGATATGCTAACTCTTTAAGACATGCGGAGTATGAGTGTTGTTCGAATATGGAGAATGGAACTCCTGCAAAGCAGCAGCGCACGATGGGTGATGATATTGTATTCAAGAGCAGAGATGCGGATAAGGTGGAGGCTCCTACCATCGACCCGATGGTCATATCTGCGACGATCGGGCGGGCGTTTGTGAAGAAAATTCTAATTGATTGCAAAAGTTCCGTTAACATCATCTTCAAGAAGGCATACGACCAAATGAAGCTGGAGACTAAGGATTTGAAACCATCTAAAGCCAGAATTCATGGATTTAACGGCGCAGCAACAGATGCGGTGGGATATGTGGAACTACCAATTGAACTGGGGCAAGGTGAACATAGGAGGGTGCGAATCCTACCGTTCATAGTGTTGGATGTTGACTCTCCATATAACGTATTTCTAAGACGTCCATCCCTAGCAGAATTTAGGGTAGCATCAGCCCCTTAGTGTCTGACGTTAAAATTTCCAACAAACGGAGGTGTTGGAGTGGTACATGGCGATCAAGCGACCGGTCGTGCATGCTATGTGGCTATGCTAAGATAGGCTCGGCGTAAAGAGAAAGGAAAGGTTGCGGACAGCTCCGTCCGCATCCAAAATTCTGATGATTGACAAGTAGCGCCCGAGCCCTGACTCAGGCAACATTCTCGGATCTATAGAGACATAGATCCGAGAAATGAGGATGGGGGATCCAGGGAAACAAATGCAGCAGCGGCTGAACTCACAATCGACATCCCAGACAGTCGGGATGACCCGTCACGAATTCTTAAAATTGGATCACAAGTCGACCCCATGGTGGCCGAGAACCTCACTGACTTCCTCCGAGCGAATCTTTATGTCTTCGCTTGGACACACTCTGATATGTGCAGGATTTCTCCAACAGTTGCAAGTCATTTATTGAACATAGACCCCAAGTACGTTCCCGTAAAACAGAAAGGAGAGGTATGGACCGAAGAGGTCTGCGGCTCTCAAAGAGGAGGTGGACAAACTCAAAGCCAATGGGTTCGTCAGCGACGCCCTCTATCCTGAATGGGTATCTAACCGGTGCTAGTGAAGAAAGCAAATGGAAAATGGAGAACTTGTGTTGATTATTTTAATTTAAACAAAGCATTCCCGAAGGATAGTTTCCCATTGCCTAGGATTGACCAACTAGTCGATTCAACTGCCGGACATGAGTTACTATCATTTGTGAATGCATACTTTGGATATAATCAAATCCCGATGCACCTCCCAGATCAAGAACATACCAGTTTTGTCACAAACGTTGGGTTGTATTGCTATGTAGTGATGCCCTTTGGATTGAAGAACGCAGGAGCAACTTATCAGCGTCTGGTGAACCGGATGTTCAAAGATCAGATTGGTAGAACGATGGAAGTCTATGTGGATGACATGCTCGTGAAGCCACGGCAGTCAAATGACCACATCTAAGACTTAGCGGAGATGTTTGACATACTCAGGCATTATGGAATGAAGATCAATCCTTTGAAGTGTTCATTCGGCGTAGCGTCATGAAAGTTTCTGGGTTTCATTGTGAATGCACGAGGAATCGAGGCTAACCCGAAGAAGATTCAGGCTATCCGAGATATACAAGTGCCCAGAACCATAAAACAAGTGCAAAGCTTGAATGGAAAGGTGGCCGTGCTGAGTCGATTCATATCCAGAGCCACAGACAAGTGTATTGCTTTCTTCGATGTTATAAAGAAAGGAGGAGGAATTTCGAATGGACATCCGACTATGAGGAAGCATTCCGAGCTCTTGTAAGGCACTTAGAAAGTCCCCTGATATTGTCGAAACCAATATACCATGAAATGTTGTACGTATACTTGGCTGTATCCCAGCACGCTATCGTACAGCCTTGGTTCCCGAGGAAAACCAGGTTCAAAAGCCAGTTTACCATGTTAGTAAACGCTTGACGGGGGCAGAAAGAAATTATCCAAGGATTGAAAAACTAGCCTATTGCTTGGTGATTGCATCACGCAAGCTTCGTCCGTATTTTCAGGCGCACTCAATCAGTGTTTATACTGATCAACCTTTGCGGCAGATACTCCAACTATTGGAAACTTCTGGGAGGATGTTAAAATGGAATATTGAGTTAAGTCGGTTCGATATTACCTACCTTCCACGAAGGGCCATACAAGGACAAGCACTAGCTGACTTCATCACTGAGTTTACTATGTCAGACGGATCAAATGACCACAATGTCATACCTCCCGTTCGATGGAAGATGTACACCGATAGGGCATCTAACGACCGTTGTTCGGGGGTTGGCATAGAGAACCGATCAGTTTGCTACGCTTTGAAGCTTGAATTTACAACAACAAATAACAAAGCCGAATATGAAGCATTGATCGCCGACTTAAGACTTATCAAAGAACTGGGGATAAAATCGGTTGAAATCTTTAGCGACTCGCAGCTGCTAGTGTACCAAGTGCGAGGAGACTACCAAGCGAGGGGGCAGAGACTTGCCCCATATTTGGTTCGAGTTCAGGAGCTGCTAGTGAATCTCAAGTATTATGATATTTCACATGTCCCGCATGAGCAAAACAGAGAAGCCGATTCATTGGCAAAATTCGCAAGCACAGGCGATGCACAGCAAATGGGATTATTTCCTGTTGAGACCCTCCATGCTCCGAGTATAGATATGATGGAGGTAGATTTCATGTTAGAAACGGAAATCGAGAAGGAATCATGGATGAGCCCAATCAAGCAGTATTTGATATTCGAGATCTTACCCGAAAAAAGGAGCGAAAGACGACAAGTCCTTCGTAAGGCTTCTCGTTATGTAATACAGGATGGAATAATGTATCGAAGGGGATTCTCGACCCCATTACTCCGATGCATTGCCCATGATGAGATAAAACGAGTACTGAAGGAAGTCCATGAAGGAGAGTGCGGCGACCATACTGGGGGGCAGTCATTAGCAAAAAAGGTTCTCTGTTACAGATACTACTGGCCAACTGTGAATCGGGATGCTGCAGACTATGTGAGAAGATGTGATAAATGCCAGATATATGCAAAAATCCCGAGAGCTCCGCCGACGGAACTCACGCAAGTGGTTAGTCCCTGGCCATTTGCAATGTGGAGAATTGACCTAGTTGGTTCTTTACCCATAGCCAAAGGTGGAGCGAAATATGCAATAGTTGCGGCCGACTACTTCACCAAATGGGCAGAAGCAAAGCCTCTGACCACAATAACCACCAAGAAGGTTACTAATTTCGTCTACAAAATATCATATGTCGTTTTGGCATTCCACGGACCATCATTACAGACAATGGAACTCGATTCGAAAGCAGGGAGTTTAAAGAATTTTGTCAGAAATATGGCATTGAGAAGAAGTTTGCAGCGGTTGCTCACCTGAAAGCCAACGGACAAGTGGAAGCCATAAATAAGATAATCAAGTCCATATTGAAAAAGCGTCTGGAAAAGGCTAGAGGCAAGTGGGTGGATGAACTTCCAATGGCGCTTTGGGCCTACAGGACCACCTACAAGACCGCGACTGGCCACACTCCACTCGCATTGGCATATGACACGGGAGCTGTCATACCCGTGGAACTTGAAGTTCCATCACATCGGGTAACTTGTTACGACCCCGAGTCAAACCAGAATCTTTTATTGGAATCGTTGGAGTTCATTGACGAAAAATGCGAAGAGGCCAATTTGAGAACGGCCGCATACAGACATAGAGTCGCTAAATATTATAACAAAAAGGTCCGACCAAGAATTTTTGGTGTGGGAGACCTCGTTTTGAAACGAGTTTTTCCGATCCCATCTCATATGAATCCCGCATGGGAAGGTCCATACATCATCGAACGGAAGCTTGGAGAAGGAACTTTCAAGCTAGCGACCGTCGATGGTGCGACACTCCCCCGAGCATGGAACAGCGAGTACTTGCGGCATTATTATACTTAGTCTATTTCTTTCATGTATTAGTTGCATATATTTCCAGTACGCTTTTATTTCTAGTTCTTGGCATGTAGTAAGACAACATAGCTTGCTTTCATTAATAAAGGCTCGAAGCCATCTTTTCCATGAATTAATAATGTTTCTACGTATGATGATCCTGTGACTGGAAAATGAAATTATATTATTCTGGATGACGTATGAACACATGTAAACAACTCAAAATCTCCAAGTCCCCAAAGTGCGGAACGAAATACTCTAAGTCCCGGAGCGCGGACTCGAGTATAAAAGACTCGAAATCTCCAAGTCCCTAAAGTGCGGACTGGAGTACTCTAAGTCCCCGGAGCGCAGACTCGAGTACAAATGACTCAAAATCTCCTAGTCCCCAGAGTGCGGACTGGAGTACTCTAAGTCCCCGGAGCGTGGACTCGAGTATAAACGACTCAAAATCTCCAAGTCCTCGGAGTGCGGACCGAAGTACTCTAAGTCCCTGGAGCGCGGACTCGAGTATAAACAACTCGAAATCTCTAAGTCCCCGGAGTGCGGACCGGAGTACTCTAAGTCCCCGAAGGGCGGACTCGAGTATAAACAACTCGAAATCTCCATGTCCTCGGAGTGCGGACTGGAGTACTCTAAGTCCCCCGAGCGCAGACTCGAGTATAAACAACTCGAAATCTCCAAGTCCCCGGAGTGCGGACTGGAGTACTCTAAGTCCCCGGAGCGTGGAATCGAGTATAAACGAATCAAATCTCCAAGTCCCAGAGCGTGTACTGGAGTACTCTAAGTCCCCGATGTGCGGACTAAAAAATATTCTGAGTACTTGAAGTACGGAAGGAAAAACGAACAACTCTCGAAGAATCTCCGAGCTATATGAAGGTGAACCGAGAAGTCCATGCTATTCACAACGGCTTGGATTTAAATCACAATCATACAAAAATTGAACGACAAGAGCCTTTTGAAAGACAGAAAAAAGGAACTAAGCTTTATTCAGAAAAAGTTTCTACTACAAGCCCTCCAAAGTTCGGAATCGACAATCTATTTACAAAGACTACGGAAGTAGATGAAAATAATTACATAACTTAAACTAGTAGATGAAAATAATTACATAACTTAAACTAACTCTCGTTAAACAAGAGTAATGATCACTTCTTGTGCTTCTTCGACTTCTTCACCTCCGGTATCTTCTCGGACGGCTCCTCCCCTGTGCGTTTGCTCTTGGTACTCTTCATTGATGGAGGGGTAGCAGCTGAAGAAGTACGGGGAACATCCACGGGTTTGGACCTGCCAGGGAGAATGACCTTCAACGGCTTGTTCAAGGGATCGTCTGGATCCACAACTCAAGGCTCGACCTTGATCTCGGTCGTCTCTCTCTTCTCCTTCTCGAGCCGCTCCTTCATACTCAGCTCAGACGTGTGTTCGGAGGCGTCGGTAATCTCTACTTCATAACTCCCCTCGATGGGAGAAGAAGTCTCAGATTTGTCTTCATCCAGCACTCCAATCACCTAAGCATCTGGCCTGGGAGCCTCTCCTGCCTAAGTGGCCTCACTTATCTTTTCCCCCACCTCCTTGGTGACATCGCTCCTCGGAGTAGGCCCGGGATCAGAACGGCCTGTGCAAAATCATGAAAAACAAGCATTAGAATACAATAGCCCTTCATAAAGAATGGCGACTTTTGAAATCTTAAAGTGAAGAGTTATCTACCAGGTTCCGCCAGGCTCTCAGCCGTCAAGGGGGTCTCACCCTCCAGAATGGGAGACAGAATATGGACGCCAAGCCGGGGTCCTCCGGATTGTAACAGATATGCTGCTCAAATGGATCAAGTATTGACCGATCGGCCGATCGAGTAGGCGCATGAGCTGGAGGCATGACCTCGGATGGACCGGTAATCACTTCTTTCCCTTTCTTTGAGGGGGAACCTTTGCAATAAATAGCTTTAGCTGCTGACAAATCCGAAGGCTCGTTCCCCTTGAGGAATTCTTTTATCAAGGCCCCCTCATCAAACTCTTCGGTACCATGCTCGGCCCTCCTGGTTTCTATCAAGGCCTCCCATGCCTCGGCTAAATATTCAAGATAGCCCTCGCCCAGAAAAGTCAAGTCTCGATGCATGAGGACGCGGGCATTAAATTCAACGATTAACGGGTCAACATGCTTTTAACCTCTTCCCTCCCTTCTTCTCTAGCCGCCTCAAGACGGGAGCCGATGTTCGCAGACGCTTTCTTCTTGCCCTCTTCACAGGCTTTACTCTTTATCGCCTCGACTTTGGAAAGCTCGGCCACAAGTTTTTCATTTAAGAGTCGAGTAGCAACAATTTCGTCACAGTATCGTTGTGACTCTTCTTGGGCAGCCGTTTTCTCTTCCTCTCTACGGAGCTGCTCCTCAAGTTCCTTGACTCAGAGGCTGAATGCGTCCCTCTCTTTTTGGACTGAGTCCTTCTCTAATGCTAGGGCCCCGCAGCATTATACCGCCTCGTTGATCTCTTTTTTATGTGTCGATTCCAGACGAGTCACGGCTTCAGCAGTGTCTTGAGCGCTCTGCCGGGCGGCCTCAAGCTGAGATCTATAAGATGCAAGCTCTTCGTCCTGAGCCTTAATGATATCTCTGTTGTGGATGGCCTCAAGCTTCAGGTGATCGATCTCGTGTTGGCGCAACATGGAAACTTCAGAAAGTTTTTTAGCCAAATGAACAAACGCGTCATGTTCAACATAGACGTCGTTGGTACAGGCGATGGCCTTTGCTTGACATGTCCGGGAATAGGATGAATCGTCGGGAGGAATTTCAGGCCATCAAAGCAGATTTTTGGAAATTTATCCTTAAGCTCGGCCAACCTCTCCGACACGGTTGGATCTGTTGCAGGAGCACGAGGAGATGACTTAGAAAGTTCCGCCCTCCTGTGAGGATCTCGGGACTGTTGAGTAGAAGAGGAGTCAGAGTGTTGATCCCGGGGGACATCGGATTGCGACCCCTTGTGGCCGCGCTTGTCTTTGCTTAGTTTCGAATGACAAGAAGGATGTTGGTGGTATTTTGGCTAATAGTAAGTTTTCTTCCGAGACGATGAGTCCCGGGAATGATAATCTCTGTCGCCGTCACCATCTCTATCCCGACGTCTTCCAGAACCCGATTCCCATTCGAGTTGATAAAAGATAGACGAACAACGAAGGTGATCGAATCCGTGTGATCGCCCTATGTCACCTGCACAGAATTTAAATAACAACGAATTAGCAAAGAGTAGCGTGACGCCGAAAATCCAAGTGCAAATTGAAGTGCAAGTGTTTGTGCAAGTGTTTGTGCATGTCCTAATGTTTCCCCCGACGGACCAGTTGCTTTACTAGTGGGAGTTTTCTCTCCCTGACTTCGGGCTAAAGCGCCCGCATCGCCTTTAATGGGCGAGAATGTTTCCGGACCATCAAGTCATAATTGAGCAGGTCATCGGGAATGGAGAGGTTCGATAGGCCCTTTAAAGAACTTTCTACATGCTGTGAAGAGGCCTCTTTCTCCGTTGGAATGAGCGTAACTTTTGAAGTTCCGCCAACTTTCTCCTTCCTAATCTTGTACGTCAATCTCTTTTTCCTCTTCTGGGGGGAAGATGGCATTTCGATGTTGTGCACTTCGACTGTCAGATCCTGAGTGGGACCCAAGTTCTCACCTTGTTCTTCGAGTGTTTCGTCCCCCTTTATTTCCCCCTCTTCTGGTGCGTCAGGAGTGTGACGTACTGATGACTCAGCTAATTTCTTCCCCTTCCTAGAGGTGGGCTTGGGCACGATAGCGTCCTGAGGAAGGCTTATCTGACGGCCTGCTGCCAACAGCCCAAACCTTGTAAGCGACTCATTCGAAATGAGAGTCCAGACGTCTCTCTCTTCGGCAGGAAGGGCTCGAATAGCCTCGACGGTCTCAGAGTATCCACAACCATCAGGACGCGGGTTGATACCTGAAAAGATGAAACAAGAATTAGAAAAGTCATGGCTCTGACCAAGTATGGATATCAATCTGGAGAAAAGACTTACTTCTTTCCACCCATCTCCTTGCAAAACCGGAAGGGCAACACACATAAAACCATTCCTGTTTGTACAGGGCAAATTTGCTCCATGCCCCAGATAAGATTTGGCATTTGCGATATGGCTCGAGAAACATGTAAGAGGGGCTATCTCCCCGCTTCTTGATCATATAAATATATCTGATGTCGCCCGGAGTTGGGGGCCTAGAGAGGACGATCATGAAGAGGATGTAGGTACCGTAGATAAATGTGTGGCCGTTCGGGTGCAGATGCGACGGGGAAATGTCAATGTATTGCAGCACATCCCGAAGAAATAAACTGAACAGTGGCACGCTGCCAACCCAGCACATGAATTTATTACACGTCGTGTATCCAACTAGGGGCAAGTGTGGACGATCGTGCCCCGAGGGAACCAACACGTCGTCGAAAGGGATCCTATGGATATAGCATATTCGCCGGAGCGCAACTTCATTGACCTTCGAAGCCAGTGAGTCAACAGGGTTATCCAAGAGAATTGCTGCCTCCAAAGCATCGGAAGCTAAGTTATGTGCAGGAGAGGTTGACAGTTTTGAAACATCTGCGACTTCTTGTCGGGAGGACCGTCCCGGTCTATCTGAAACTGTGGCGGAGCTAGATCTCTTAGACATTTCCAATAAATATTGAGTTTGGCAGAGCACCTGTTTGAACTATACTCGAAAAATAATCGACTTTAGACTTAACAATATGAATTTTTTTCCCCTGTGCGGTGTGTGATCTAGTGCAATCATTCAAATATAAACGTTAAGAAATTATAAGTCACATGGCTGATGGTATAAAGTTAAACTTTGGACTGTCATTCTCGAAGACCGTCATCGCTGACCGTCTCCGAAAACCAGCCTTGCGATGTTTCCAATTTTGGACTCGGACATCGACATTGTATGTCAAAAGCTTTTATCTGTTTTTTATCGACTTCAGTTCGGGCTTACGAGTAATTGGAAGTAGAAAGTTATCGTTCAGATCAGTTCGATATGCTAGTATGTTGGAGTCATTGTCCTTGTTTTGTTATATGATTAGGCAAGGCAAATGGTCGTTCGGCCTAAGTCATGTTCGGCTAAAAAGTGGCTCGGCATTTATGACTGTTCGGCCTAAATATGGTTCGGCATTCATAATTGTTCGGCCTATAAAATATGGTTCGGCATTTATGATTGTTCGGCTTGAGTATTGTTCGGCTGAGATATGGGTCGGCAGTCATGATTGGTCGGTCTAAATGTTCGGCCTAACTGTCGACCGGACAAGCTATCGTTCGGCCTAAGTAACGGCTGACATCCTACCTAATTCATGCTTCCTCCATAACCCTCCATCCCACTACTCGGCATGTGAGGAGTCATGCCGAACCAAAAAGTTACGCCGAGCCCCAACGCTCGGCACTCCGTCCATAACTACGGTTTATTTTTTCCTCTCTTCCTCCACCCACGCCGAACAACAAGGACAGATCGTTCGGCGAGTCATGCCAGACCATGTCGTTCGGCATCCTAACCACTTCCTACTCCCCCTCTATTCTTTTTTCCTCCAACCTCGTTTGGCATAAGGGAACCGTGCCGAACCACAATACATCTCCCAACAGCTCCCTTGTACGCTCGTCTCTAGTCACTCCTCCTTTCCTCCTTTCCTCCTCATCATTTAACTCTAAAAACTCTAAAAATATCTTAATCAAGGCACGACTCTTTCATCCACACAGCACCTATCGGCTACGGTTCCAATCTATGAACTTGAGCATAAAAACTTTTTAGTTATGGAAAGGATCTAGATAGAAGAATCGATACCTAGTTGGTAGATTGAGACTTGGAAAGGATTGTTAAATCTTTGAAGGCTGTTAACTGGCGAGGTTAGCAAGTACAAGGCGGCGGAGGTAAAAAAGTGGAAAGAGAGGAAGAAGAAACGTGCTGACCTTTATAGAGAAGAAGAAGAAGTCGAAGCGACAATGGCCGGTAGAACTGGTCAAAGCAGCATCGTTCGGCATCGGCTTTCATTTCGTTCGGCGTATATGGGATGTTCGGCTTCGGTTGTATCGTTCGGCATTCGCGTTACGTTCGGCACACACCACTTCATCTGGTATTCATAAGAAAACAACATCCAAGAGTGATGGGCCAAGGTTTGAAGCGAAGCACAAAGGACACGTAGTTCAAAGTGCATCACGTTCGGTCACGCGATGCACTTTGGAGGGCAAATGTTTCCTGGAGATTTGACCAGGCAACTAAGTACTCGACATTGGCACACTGCTCGGCAATATATATATCGTTCGGCATTCTGAACGCTCGGCACAAGGAATCGTTCGGCAGTCAAGAGCGTTCGGCATCAGAGAAACGCTCGGCATGAAGGAACGCTTGGCATCCAGAAGCGTTCGACATTGGAAAACGTTCGGTATTATATATCATTCGGCATCCATGAACGATCTGCATACCAAGGACGTTCGGCATACCAAGGGCGCTCGGCATAAGTTTCGTTCGGCACGCCAAGGACGCTCGGCATAAGTTTCGTTCGGCATCTAAAGATCGCTCGGCATAAGACCGTTCGGAATCCAGAGATTGTCGGCCTTCCGAGAACGTTCGGCAACCAGAGATTGTTCGGCATTCTTTCAATATCGGCCGGCTTCGATTGTAGCTCGGCCTACTCTTCCCATACAACACTGCCTCGTTCGGCATGAAGATGATGGTTTGGCATTTTGCCGTTCGACATGTTTGGGTTGGCACGCAGAGCTTACTCCATTTGGGCCGAGATATTCAGCTATCAGGCCCGCCAGAGAAGTCCAACCCATCTTCGTCTATAAATAGAGAGGCAGGGGTACAGTGAAAACGGGGAGTTTTTTGAGAACAATGGGGAAACTCTGCCGCATTCAACAATCACTCAAGACTTCATCTTTTGCTTAGCAATTGTATTCAACTAATTAGAAACGGATTGTATCTGTAATCAACTATCAAGGAAATCAATAAGAATCAACTTCAAAGTGGACGTAGGCAGTTACGCCGAACCACTATAAATTTGGTGTTCTTGTTCTTTGCATTGAAATTCATATATTGTTCTCTGTTTTAATTTACTTTCTTCAATGATCTCTCTACACAATCTTTATAAGGGCGTTAGTGACCAATTTTGATGCTAACAGAAGTACGTAATTTTTATAATAGGTTTTTAAGTATGAAACACCGTGTGCCATGAACCTTAAAAAAAGAGCGCTGTACAAATGTTACCTTCAAAATATTCTATCAAAAAAACCTCTGTTTTTTCATGAAATTCCAGGTAAAGTAAGTTAATAGCCGTCAACCTCCTCCGTCATCTTTGACGTGTACTAATTCACCGTCATTCCCTCGCTAAATTATTTCACGTAAACGAAAACGGGCACCGTCTTTTAAAAGGGTACATATAACGTACAATCTAAGGATGAAATTTTGCCTTTTTTAGTACACCGAGTTAGTTGCGATTAGATTTGAGTAGGGCTTCTTTTCATACTAAAATAAAAAAATGGACTTATCTAGAAAAAGCAAATAAAACGGAGGAGGAACGCAACAGTGAGATGTTGGAGACAGTGCAAACAAAAGAATACAATGCATATGCTTTATCGGGCAAAGTAAAGACCTTACATGATGCAATCAAAACTGATTTCGCAATGTACATAATGAGTAGTGGTAGCAGAAGTGCGACTTTTTTGGTAGGATAGCGCTACGTGGCGCCAAGGCACGTGAGAGCGGCACATCAGCACCTTATCGACACATGATAGCCATCACATGATTACATGCATCCCCCCCGTTGGTATTTATCGACAGACAACACCTGTACCGGCTACGCATTTAGCAACACATAACGTAGAAGACATTGCTACTTGTACATTATCGAATATAAATAGAATTTTTACGCTGTTTTGGATTGTTCATAAATACTGTGAATGAATAGTTGTCTACTCTAGGCTATCGGCCATTGCATGTCTATTTTTATTCTGCATTTATTAATTCAAGACAAGATTGGAATTTAATTACTTACGAATCCCACTAATCAGACTAATATGTAATATATTTTATAATAACTGAACTCTCTTTGTTTCATTTTGAATCATGATCGCACAAGTTTGGATACATATACACTTATTTCATCTGATATATTTTTGAATTAATTTTTTAGTTGTTATTAAACCTTCTATTCCATACAAATTTCATTTAAAATCCAAGCTCAAACTCTATGATTTATTATTTAGAACCATTTTGAATATGTAAGCATGGCCTTCGTGAATTTTATTTGTTATACTCTATATGAAATAACAAATTTCACTAAAACCAATATATTTTCACATACAATGCTATATATAAGAATAAAAAAATATATTATAAAATGAATGATAATAATTAAAACCAAAACCTTCTCGGTTTATCCAAATTAAACCATTAATATGTCATTTTTTCATGCAGTGAATAATTATGCATAGTTCATGTTTGAATTTCGCCTGTTCTAAGTAAATTATAGCATAAAACTTAATAACTATTACTACAAAATGCTTATCTATCTAGGTTCATGCAATAAATTTCTTTTTATGCTATTTCCTTCCCTCGGTCTAATTTCTCTTAAAAGAAAAACATAAGTTCAACTGATGAAGTCATGTTGAATTAAATAAGACATAAAGTGCACTTGTTCGGTTAATTTATCTCGATCGAGAATTTAAATTTCATATATGATTACTTAATATGAAAAACATAAAGTTGAATGAACAATATCGTATTAACTTAAATTTAACCCGATTTCTTATAATTTAATATCAAAAAATTCAAAGTTCTAAAGTTCCAAAAAATCAAACTAAAAATGAAGGAAAAAATAACTTTTTTGCATAAATAAAGATTAATGCATAGGTAACGATCAAGGCTTACAGATTATCATTTTATTGACGAATTTAATTATTTTTAATCTTTGTTTTTTTATTTCCATTCAAATCTTATTTTGTTTTAGTCTATGTTCTTCTTATTATACTCTTACTTTCTATTGTGAACATTTTTAGGCTTATGCACTGAATATCCAAAGATTTAGCCTGCCGGTTGATTGTCAAAAACAAATTCAATGAACAATAATTTTCAAACAAACAAAAAAAAAAGTGAAAAACACAAAGATTTAACGTGGTTTGACCAAATTGTCTAAGTTCACGGATCCAACAACCATTTTTTATTCAATTGAAGATAGAGAATACAAAAGAGATTACAAAATTAATGGTAGAAAAGTAAAGAGACTAATCTATAATTATAAATAAAATAAAATAAAAATCACCAAAGACTTGATTGTACTCACATACTTAAAACTCCTAATTGTTTTAATTGTAGAAATTAGAGTTCACGAAAGAAGAAAATAATAGTGGATGCTCTCACTCAACTATATATGAAGATATATTAACAACTTTCATTTATATAGACTTAAGTTGAAGGCATTACTTGAAAACTAAGTAAATCGCCCAATTATCTTGAAGCCTTTCATAATTTCTATGATTTGTTTCAATGCAAATAAAAAACATGGTTTTTTATTTTCCTTACCAAATCTCCTGTATAAACTTTTATTTCTTCATATTCCATCTTCGTTGGCTAATCAATTGACTAACTAATTTCTTAGTTTTCTTTTAAACAAAAATATTATTCTACAACTTCTCTCCTTTTCTTTCCATGTATAGCGTAATTAATTGATTAAATCAGCTATATAATTTTCACGTATAGGCCAGAGTAGGCCAGAGATGTAAGAAGGTCCGTCATCGCCTCACCCTCTTTTAACTCAGGTCCTTATAGATGCACTTATCCATTTCGAGATTTTAACTCATTTAAGATATTACATGCCTCCGTAAATGTCAGGCCACTAAAGGATGGCTGTCAAGCTCGAACCTTCTCTCTATTGAGGAGCTAGAAACCATTACCAACCACATTAATATAATTTCTTTTCTTCTTTTGCATAGTTGAAACACATATATTTAACACTTCACATTGATTTAAATATAATAACTCTCTTCAGCTTCATATTTTAACAATTTGTTGGGTTTGCGCCATGCACATGGTGCCAAGCTCAAGATAAACTACTTAGGGCATTGCTATCCAAACAGAGCTTTCAAATCTTTCCTAAGCATAAGAAAAATAGCATGCACGTCAATAAATAAAATACATACGAACAAATACCAAAATTCTTCAACTTATCCGACGTAGACGATGAACCTATAGATATTGAACTTCGAGAGACCAATGAAGACTTAGCAATGCGCATTACCTTCTCCATTCCATGTTGAGTGGGGACATACATATATTTCAATCTCATTCTCGATAATTTTACCAAAATTTTCTAATCTACACTAATAGACTCGCCAACAAGCTTCAGACCATTCAAAGCATAAGATGAAGAAGCATCACCATAATATGCTTACAAATAAGACCAACTGAACCAAATGCATTGCCTAGAACTAAGTTCCACCTAGAGTATGAACCTCTGAAATCTTCTGATCCACCATAGCATCATCAGAAGTGTCAATATCTCTTTGAATACGGAAATAATTAGATAACACCAAATGTCTTTGGCAGTTTTCCATCCTCTTTATGTTATCAATTAGTAGAAGCTACACATTCAAGAAAGAGATCTTATTAAATATCACAAGTCTGCTAATCACAATTCTCTTAGTTATTTTGCACTACAACATATATCTCTTCATTCTTTCTCTATAACCTAGCAAAATATGCTTGCTTCCCCATGACTTCAACCTATCATGTCTCTCGTCATCTAAATATGGTGAACAACTAACACTCTAAGGAATGAAATAGCAATAGACATATCTTTCCATATCTCCGTAGAAATCTTCATAGCCATGGCAATAGAAGGTGCATGGTTGATGAGAAACACTACCATAGACATCGCCTCCCATCGAAATTCCTCTTTTGGACCAACAGTTAGTCTCAAGCTCAGCTCTCTTTCATAATATCCGATGCATGCTCTCCTTATCCCATAATAATATGACGCAATAAAAAAAATAAAAATCTCTAACTACGTGTTCAGACCCACATTACTTAATGAATTCTTATGATAGAAATTCACTACTATTCCCAACTGTGAGAACTTCCAAACGATCCCCCGATTGCCTCTCCACTAAGACCTTCTACTTTTCAAATTAGGCAAACATCTCATCTTCGGTCTTCAAGTTATATGTAAGACCTCAGATTTTTGGTAACGTTATTTATAATATTTAATTAGCTAAATAAAATAAAATAATATGTTGATTAGGGATTGAGATTTGATTTAATTAAGGGATAACTGTGCCATTTAAACAATGAATTAAAATAGGAGTTAAATTTAAATAGAGGAGGGGTAAAGTAGGAAAGAGACCATTCATATATCTATTTCCTTGGTCGTGTATTTCATTTTACACGTTCATTTCATTTTGAAAATTTGTAAAGTAAGGGGCCGACCACCATTAACAAGAGCAAGAAGAAGAAAAGCTAGGAAGAAGCTTAAGCAAATAAAATCCATTCATATCTCAATCTCTTTAATCACAAAACTAAGATGAATAATGTTTACATCTCATTTTTTATTTTATTTTGGGTTTTTAGATGAATGCCGAATATTTTGCAATTATTTTCCATGTTTTGTATTGATTGAATGATTATATATACATGTTGATGACTTATGTATGTTAATATTAATTTTATGATATGTTTTAAGGTGAAAACCCTATAACATGACATCCAGATGCCTTGCAAATTTTTATAAGGATTATAAATAATATTTTGAAGATAGGCTCCAATTTTCAGAATTTTATGAATTTATGTAGAATTTTTATGAATTTCCTAGTGAAGAAAATGGTAATTTGGTTTAGTAATTATTTTCGGTTAAATAATAATAGGTTGGAGTTTAAAAAAATTTATATGTTAGAAAACATATTAAAATAGATTTTATGGAATTTTTGTAGGTTTTTCCTAAATTTTTTAAGGGTTGCATAAAATTATTTAAGGTATGAGACTTAAATGTTTTATATAATTTAAAGAGGAGAAGGGACATTTTATAAAATAGTTAAATTGTTAAACCTGATAAGTCGGCAGCTCTTTTGAAAAATTGCAGTACTTTTTATTGGTAAAGAAAGAGGCAACCAATCACAATTAGACACGTAAGGTTGGTTAGTGGAAAAAACTATTTGCTACATGTTTTTAACTGTTTCGTCTCCTTCGCCACTAGGTTCCCCCTCCATACTATCATCTACGACATTGCCGAAACTAATGCATATGGTATCAGGCAATTGGACGTGATGAATTGGATGTGGACGAAAGGTATAGGGTCGAAACCATGGGGTTCCGAAGGGGTTGGAGCTTTGCTTCGATTTTAAAGAAAAACACGCCTACTTGCTTTCGACTAAGATGCTTTCAAATTGGTTGGGTTTCTACCAGGTCAAATGGTTTAAAAGGAAATGGTTTCGATTTGGTTGCTCCTTTATTTTCAAATGAATGCTTTCAACTAGGTCGAAACACCTAGCTGTTGCCTTTTTACCTTTCGACTCAGATAGTTTCGAAAGGATGTTTTATCTTCTAAACACTTGCCCACCTCTCCAATCCTTACGAAGGGATGGTTTCGACACCATCACTTCATTACTTAAGAAATGGTTTTGAAGTAGATGCTTTCGGCTTAAATTTTTTAAGACCCTTTTTTATAAGTAGAGTAAAACCCAAATTGGTTTCGAAAGAGATAGTTTTAAATGGTTTCGAAACAGAAGCTTTCGACTATAATGGTTTCAAACGAGGCGTTTTTCAAAGTTTCAAGGGAGTAAATTTTCGAAAGGTTTCCACATGTTTTTAATTAAACCCAAAGTGCTTTCGAAAGTATTAAGTTTTAACGGATTCGAAAGGTTTTAATGAATGGTTTCGAAAGGGGTGGTTCCCTAGGGTTTCGAAAAGGTTGAAGGAAAAGGTTTTTCCCAAATGTTTCAAAAGGCAATGTTTAAAAGATTTAAAAGAAGGATGCCAAAGGTTTTTAAAGCATTCGAAAGGAAAAATTTCCAAAGGTTTTGAAAGGGTTTGGTGAATGGTATAGAAAGGAAGGTTTTGGTCTTTCGGTCTAAATAAAAGAAAAGGTTTTACTTGATTTCGAAGGGGTTACCATTAAGGGGTTCGAAGGGGTTGTTTAAAGGTTTTAAAAAAAGGTTTCGAAAGTATTAACAAGCAGAGTGGCTTATATATTTTAAGTTAAAATGGACTTTATATTATTTTGAGAGGTTAGTTAATCCTCATTAAATATCATCAACTTTATTTTGACTAAAGTATATATATCATGGCAAAATAGCTTAAAGTAAAGCTAAAGATATATTTTCCTTTTATATATATGATTTGAAGGACTAAATCATTTTAAAAAAGATTTCAAGGAAAATTAAAGGGTAGTTAACCATAAGAAAATCATTCGGACAGTTTGTCCATTTTGCTCAGCCTAGATTTCAGGCAGTTAGTCCAGTTTGCGGGGAGTCAGCTAAGTTGTACAAACAGATAGTCCATTTGTAGCATAACGGATCTTGTGTTATGTTGTGGGCAGTGAGCTCACTCATTTCCTGTTTTCGGACAGATAGTCCATTTATTATCATAAGGGATATTGCTATTTTGATATAATCAGTTGATTAAACAATTTGTTGCGGGAAAGGATTTGTAAAATATATGTTCTAGTGAGGATATTAGTGAGGGGAAACCCGATCCGCTAAACGCTGTGGTCTCACTTAATATCAGTAGACAGAGTTGTAATAGAATTATTCACACCAGGCTTTATGTTCGACTCGTAGTTTTTGTTTTCCCTTAAATTCTCGGGTGCTTAAAATTGATTTGAGTAGGCTGAGGGTTAAGATTTTCAGGTTTTAGTTTTTGGCTAATAAAGCATTCGAAGACGAGCAGGTGGCTGACGAATAGCTATTTAGGATTTTCAGTTTCTTTTGTTTTGATTCCGTTGTGTATATAAGTCAAATATGACTATACTGCTTTGATCATCCAAGGGGCATCGTCACATGTCGTTCTTGGCATATTATTGTAAATTATAATTGATTATTGCCTGGAAAACATTCTGGGATTATGTAATATGGATATGAATTATTGTTTTGAAATGTAATCAGCAAATTTTTTTTCTTCTGAAATCTATGATTTGTTCATATTCATGTGCTTCTAATATTATGGATACCGTTATCATTACCGTATTTTATCATCAGAAGTTAATACTACGAATGTCTGCAGCATCTATAGCGTTTAATTTTTGGCCTCTAGATAGGGGATGTTACAACTTGGTATCTGAGCATGGTTTATGAAAAAATTTAACTAAAAATTATTTTTAAAATATAATCCTAAGGAATTAGAGTAAAACTGGGGTGTGGGATAACTCTATAGTAACGTACTTTTGATTGCTGTATAAGTATACACTTTATCTCTAGTCCTATCTTTCTTAGGTTATTCTTTTTGTATCTCATGAGGTTTGAATACAGGTATGGAAGGTAGAAGAGGAAGAGTTAACCTAGGAGGGGAGGGCATCAAAGGAAATTCCCGACCAGATGCTAGAAGAGGTCAAGCTTAGGCCGAGAATGTTTGTGCTAGGGTTCCACAAGTAGACAAAGGAGTCATGCATCAGTTTTTTGTGAATATGATGCAGGTTAGAGTTGCAGCTGGAATGGTAGGAGGAGATGCTGTAAGGGAAGGAGTTTCAGAAGTTCTGGTAGTTAACCATTATGCTAAGCTAAGCGAAGATTATGCTAAGCTTGGATGGAAGCCTTTTCTGGGGACAGAGGATGCTATAGAAGTGGAGAACTGGTTGTTGCACTGCAAAAGGATTTTTGTAGAATGGGACTCAATGATGAGCAGAAGAGGAGGTTGGCATCCAGACAGCCTCAGGGAGCCGTATTGTTTTGGTAGAACAGTGTTACGGTTGGTGTTGATGAGGAAACTTTGTCGTGAGCAGATTTCAAGGGAGGAGAGGTTTATGTCTGGTGTTGATGAGGAAACTTTGGCATGGGCAGATTTCAAAGGAGGAGAGGTTTATGTCTGCAATGACACGGTCTGCTATGATCAGGAAGTTTGCTAAGTTAGAGCAGCTGAGTTGGAGAAGGGGGAGGTGTCAGTTCTAGAGTATGCTAGAAAGTTCAAGGAGTTGGCCCGATATGGGTATGCTTCAGTGGATACTGTCATGAAAACGAATGTGAAGTTTGTCAGGGGGTTGAAGCCTGAGTTAGCAAGGGCCACATTACCTCATATTAGAGATCTTTCTGATTTTGTAGTAGAGATGGCTTTGCGACATGAGGAGACTCTTGAGTCTCCAGAGAAGAGTAAGGCTAAGGAGGTCCAGGTTGGGCAGGGCCAGAAGAGGAAGTTCTTTCCTAAGAATGGTGCTTAGAAGGATGGAGCAGCTAAGAAGAGAAAATCTAAGACTGTTTGCTTCAAGTGTGACTAAAAGGAGCATTTTTCTAATGAGTGTCATGCTGGGAAGGCAAAGGAAGTGGAAGTAAATAAGAATGTCAGGTGTTTCAATTGTGACAAGGTTATCCATTATAGAAGCCAGTGCAAGGAGCCCGCAAAGGATGGAAAGGGCAAGGTGTATGCATTGGAGTCTGCTGCTACGAAGCCAACAGCTCAGGAGATGGGAAAGGCAGTTTTGGAAGGTATGCTTTAAATTCATGGTATATTTGTTAGCATTCTATTTGATACTGGTGCATTTGACTATTTTATATCTAGATGTTTGATAGATAAGCTTAACCTAGAACCCACGTATTTAGTTACTTCCTTATGGGTTGCGAATTCAATAGGAGGGTATGCAAATCTAGGGTTGAGATGTGACATGTTAGAGTTGACTTGTTAGGTCATACTTTTTTTGTAGTTTGCATGTGTTTGATTTTGTGGGATTCAGAATCATTCTTAAGATGGATTGTTTAAGTGAGTACGATGCTAGGATATTTTGCCAGGATAGGAAGATATCTCTTAGGCACCCAAATTGTAGTGATCGGATTGTTTATACCATAGAAGATTCTAGCGTGAGATGCATGCCTTGTTGGGTGATATGGAATCATATGATGAGTTAAGTCAAGTTTTCGTGTTTAGAGAATTCACAGATGTTTTTGAGCCTGTAGTTGGATTGCCATCAAAACAAACCATAGAGTTTAGGATAGATTTGGTTCTAAAAGCAGCACCAGTGAGTAAACCGCCGAGCAGGATGACCCTTATAGAAATGAGGGAGTTAAAGGTGCGGTTGGTTTATTTGGAAGACAAGAATTTTATAAGGCCAAGTAGTTTGCATTGGGATGCAGCAGTAGTGTTTGCTAAGAAGCCAGACGGATCGTTGAGGCCATGTATCAATTATCGTAAGTTGAATGAAAGAACGATAAAGAATCGATATCCATTGTCCATGACTGACAATTTGTTCAATCTGTTGAGTGAAGCCAAGGTATTTCGCAGTTGGATTTGATAACAGGTTTCCATCAGCTTAGGGTAGCAAAGGATATTATACCTTTAACGGTGTTCAGTGCGAGAAACGCGGAATACGGATCTTAAGGCTAGGATTAACACTAGAGGGGGGCGAATAGTGTTTAAAGGAATTACTAAATCTTTTTGAGTTTTTGTTAATTTGAACATAAATGTATGCAATATTCAGACACAGATATGATCATTGAAACAAACACAGATGCAGAAATAAAGTAAAAGCAGTAAAGGAAAGAACACACTGGATTTTATACTGGTTTGGAGTTACCCTACATCCAGTCCCGCACATAAGTACGGATTTCCTTTCAAAATCAATTCTACAATTACATCCTCGATTTCAAGGCTACAAGTTACACCCTCCAGATTCACAATCCTCTGGGTAGAGATACTTGATTTCACGAGCAACAAGTTCACCCAATTGATTTCCTAGGCTACAATTGTAGGATCGATTTCACCCTAGAGGGGGGTGAATATGGTGATACTAATAATTATAAAAATTAATTACAGATGCTTATAAAATTATTTCAACACAGATAAATCAGAATTAAAGCAGCATAGATAATAGCGGAATAATAAATGCAGAAATAGAACGACACAGAATTTATCCATCTTTGGCAAAACCCTGCCTACGTGCTGCCCCCAAGGTTTCTACTAGAAATTAAGTAGTCACATGCTTACACATGTAAACTCGCGACGCCCGCTACTGACTAACCTAACTCTACGCTCAAAACCCTGCCACAACTCAGCCACTGAGTTGCGAATTCTCGAACTACGCCACGTAGTTTGTCCCCTAGTCACACGACTAGCAATTACACAATTTTCAAAAGAAAATACAAAAGACGATAATTTAAAAACACTTAAAAAACAACAAAACCCTAATTTTAAACTTTTAAACCCCAATTAAAACAAGGTCGTCCCTTTTTCTTTTTATTATTATTTTGGCCCGATCCTTTAATTCTAACCGGCCTGGTATCTCTTTCTTGGGGAAAAAAATGGTGGCCTATTCTCGTTTTCCTTTGCTTGCAAATTAGGGATTTGTTTCTGAAATCGCCGACTTTCGGTTGCTTAATCGAAATAGATGTTTTCCAGTTCGTTGCTTTCGTCGACTGTTTGGCTGACTTCGAATTGTCTTCGGCTACTTCAATTCGATCAAGTTCGAATTTGATTCTGGTACGTAATTTACTCCTTTTGCTTTACTGGTTTTGGCTTACTTGAACTTGATGGACTTTAAAGTCGATGATGATTGGGATTTTATAAGATTCGAATTCCTAATTTTGTCTTCATCTTTTAGTTTGCTTGACTTCATCTCGGCCATTTGATTATGTTTTGATGTTGATGATTTATCTGAATTTTCATATTGAGTAATTTAGTTTACTTGATTGACACGGTTTTGATTTTGACTTCGCTCGATTCCTTGATTGCCACGGGTTCGATTCTGACTTGTTCGATGTTGATTTCGATCTTTGTTTCCTTTGACTCCGGTCAGTTGCTCATGGCTTCAACTTGATTTTTGATATTACCAGACTTTGACGCTTTGGCATTAACTTGTTTATGTGATGATTTCTGAACTTTGTGGTTGAACTTGTTGCTGTGGGTTTCTGACTTAGTTCGATGTTGACTTTGGCACTGATTAAATTCATTGCTGTAGCATACTTGACTTGTTTTGATAAATTGCTGCTTGGATTTTTGACCCATGGCTTCTTCTGTCAACATTCTAATTTGTTACATTATTTTTATAACTACTGTTTTTAATATTTCTTGTGTGTTAATTTTTTCACTGTTCTTGTGCATTCATGTGCTTGATGTTCACTTATTGTTCGAGACAGTTTGCATTAATCTATACTCTATTTGAGCTGAGCATTTCGACTTGTTCAGGTCCATTGATGATGTTATGTGTTTGTTGTATAAGTTGGTTGCTATGTTGATCTTGCTTGCTACCTGGTCGACATTTACAGTTCACTAGTCTTGGCCTTGGTTCCTATGCATAGCATATTGAACTGTTCGAGTTGTTTTGTTGCATTCATTCTTCACTTGTACTGTCTGGTTCATATTGCATTGCTTCATCATTGATTGTTGACAGTTGTGTGTTTTGCATATCAGGTTGTACTTGTTGTGTGGTTTCAATCTCGATTTCTTGCATATTGATGTTGAGCCACTTACTGGTTCTCTGTTATGTTCAAAACTGGTACTTTCATACTGTGTATCACTGCATACTGCATGTTGTATTTTTGCTGCTTGATTTTATGATATGGAATGCTGGTGGCTTCACCTGATATTGTCATAGATCACTTGGTAATTGTTGCATACATGTTGAACTCATTCCTACTGTTGCAGTTCCATCTGGTTCATTTTTATTTGGATTGTTGTGTCATTTACTGTGTATGCTTTGAGTCATGTTAGCAATGACTTGAACTTTTAGCCTTTGGTTTGATGCACTTCATTGAGTTTGACATGAAATGGTTCATCACTGTTTTATGTACTATTACATTCCTGTGTATGCTGTTCTGGTTTGATGTACTTCATTGAGTTTGACATGAAATGGTTCATCACTGTTTTATGTGTTTGCAGCCTCCATATATACTTGATGTCTGATTGCCTCGAGTACTGAACTGCATTCACTTTTGTCTGGTTCTATTGGTGGCTTCACTTTAGTATTGTTGCATTCTCCACTTCGTTTGATCTACTTGCATTGTTTCGGGCTTCAAGTATAGTTGCCTGGTCTTTCATATTTGTTTCATGTGTACTCGGTATCACTTGATGTTGTGGTTTTGTTGCTTCACATACTTCTGTATTTTCATTTTGTCTTGGTTCTTGTAAGGCTGTAGTTGCATTGAGTATTTGTGTTCATTGTGATGGCACTGAGTTGTTTGGTTGACACATTTCAAATGGTCTGTATTTGTACTTTCACATATGTGACTTAAACTTGGTTTGGATTTTCTTTGAGCACACTTCTGGTTTGATGTGCACTGTGCCTTGAGTGTGCTTGCATCTGAGTTTCATTTGTTTCAATATGATTTTGGTCAAGGCTGCATATATGTATGAGCTGGTACATGTTTGTATACTTTGACGGGCTTGCTCCTGACCATTTTATTAGACTTGTATATTCGAACTGCGCCTGTGTTGAATCCATCTTGGAGCTCGGGTTTGACCTTGTGTTGAATATTGTGACATTATTTTTATTGCACTTGAGTTGAACCCGGCATTTTGGGTTTGACCTGTGCTCATCTGTCCCTGTAATTCTATCAAGTGTATATATCGGTGTGCACGGCCTTATGGAATATACAGTGATACACTGTGTATGTCACAAGCTGTTCGTGTATGATGAATTCAAACTTAGATGATGACGAACAACCCAAATAACTGAGGAAAATATTAATTTCAAAATCCACATTTTATTTTATAATGCAAAAATATTTTATTTTCAATTTTACCGCGTCAATGTATATTTCTGCAGATTTCTCAGATGCTGGATTCACATTGGAATGAAGTTGAAGATCAGTACGATTGAGTGAATGAGTGATATGTAATGAGGTGCAATGTAAATGTGAAATTGTGATGTAATCAAAAATTGTATTATAACTGAAGTTGTATATAGTGAGAGCTTGAAATTTGTACCCTACAAAAATTGTAATAAACATTTGTTTGAATAAAATTTCTGTTTGATTTTATATTATTTATTTTATTCAGCAAATATTTATTTAATCTATGAAAAATAAAAGAGTACATGAACAAATACATTTAAACGAATATATATATATATATATATATGTTTATTATCATCAAACAAAAATCATATAATCGCATATTCAACAACAATTACACCTTTTCTAACTTGATTGATTTCCAAGGCCACAATCACACCTTTTCTCGCTAAATTAATTACAAAGAAGTCTATAACTTTGAATAGTAATGAGATCTTGTTGAGACAGTGATAGAGAATCAAACTAGAAATGATCTAGTTAGATTCATTGTTGATTTCGACAGAGTAATGGTAAGAATGTGTATAAAGAAATACGGAAGAAGAAGAAGAGGAGTGAAAAATAGAAAATATATATTAAAATTCGTTCAAAATAGCCCATATTTATAGAAGAACAACAGCCATGTCCATTCGTGAAGGGATATGACGAATAGACACTTCTTTTGAAATTCAAAATTTTGAAATCAACTTCCACTATGTTGACATAGGTATCTTGGGTACGTCGACATCCCAAAGAAAATTTTAATGATTTGTTTTTCTTCGAAAATAACTTCTATCTTGTATTAAAACAATTTTAAACTTTATAAATATACTTAACTATAGTTAAAATACATAAATAAGTATAGAGAATAATATTTTGGTATATATAAAAATTTACTATAATTTTATATTTAAATCTAAGTATAAATATTTAAAAGTTAAATATATTATTATTATTAAAAGATAGTTTAAAAACAAGGATAATTTGATTTTGAAAATAAAGATTATTTTGAGGCTAAAATATTTAAAATCAGGATAGATGTTTTTGATTCTTTTAAAAGGAAGGTTTTGAAATCATTTTGAAAACAGGACATAATTTTGTAAAACCATTTTAATAAAAGGTTAGCGGATACAAAACAATGTTCCACTAGATTTTTTGTGGGTTCCATCCTACTTAGGGTTCCATCCCTTTAACAGGCTCGAAGTGGATTCCATTCCACGAATAAATTGGATTTTAAGATGCCAGTGCTTTTCTAGGAGTTTTAACAAAATTCCTAATTAAATTACTTATTATTGAAATCTTGAACTCTTGATAATCTTGATACTCATGAGTCTTCATTCTTGATATCTTGAATCTCTATACTGTACAGTCTTCATTCTTGGTACCTGCATGGTTAAATCCTGTATATATGTATATATCTAAACTATAATGTTAGTATTTATATTTTATAATCTTATTCTAAGGTTGTTGTCATCAAAACCATCATTTCAAGGACTAACATTCAGGATCAGGTATGAGTCGTATAAATGTTTAGTTACGTCGTTCGGATTGACTAATGTGCCTGCTTTCTTTATAGATTTGATGAATCGAGTTTTTCGAGAGCACTTGGATAGGTTCATATTGGTTTTCATAGATGACATCTTGATATACTCTAAGGATGAAAGAGATCATAAAGTTTATCTTAGAATGGCGCTTGAGGCGCTCAGGCAGCATCAACTAAAGTAAAAGTTTTTGAAATGTCACTTCTGGAAGAAGGAAGTGAAGTTTCTTGGTCATGTAGTCTCAGAGAGAGGGTTGTTGGTATATCCGACCAAGATTGAGGCACTGAATAGTTGAAATAGACCCAAGACAGTAACCGAGATAAAGAGTTTCCTTGAGTTGGCTGGTTATTATCAGAGGTTCATTAAGGATTTTTCACGGATAGCAGCACCGATGACCAAGCTAACAAGAAAGTATGTGAAGTTTGTTTGGACCGATAATTGTGAGGAGGCATTCTAGAGTTTGAAGCACTTATTGACACATGCATCGGTTTTGGTTGTTCCGAACGGGAATTAGGATTTGGTGGTTTATATAAATGCGTATGAAATAGGATTAGGAGCTGTACTGATGCAGAGGGGTAAAGTAATTGACTATGCTCCTAGACAGCTTAGACCACATGAGGTCAGATATCCGAAACATGATTTGGAATTGGCTACAGTGGTTTTTTGCTTTGAATGTGTAGGGGCATTTCCTTTTGGGAGAAAGATTTAAGTTATATATAAATCATAAGTCGTTGAAGTATTTATTCTCTCAAAAAGAGTTGAACATGAGACAACAAAGGTGGTTAAAGTTTATTGTCGCTTATGAGTTTAGAATTGAGTACACACCAGGAAAAGGCAATAAAGTTGCAGACGCACATAACAGGAAACATCAAAATGCAGTGTTGGCGATGATTATTGAGTGGAAAGATTTAGAAGCATTAGCATATTACAGAGTGCGGTGGAGATCCGAGGCTGGATCTAGTGGAGATACAGTTATATTGTCTTGTTTAGAAGTTCGACCGGTGCTGATCAAGAGAATTGCTTCTAAGTAGAAGGAGGATCCATTGTTAGCCGATATGATCAGAAGGCTTGAGGTTGGAACCGAGATCAATATATGAAAGATTTTCATCTTGACCAGAGAGGATGGTTGAGAAAGAGGGGACAGTTATGTGTTCCAGATATAGAGAACATAAGAAGGAAATTCCTTGATGAATGTCATTGATCCAAGTTTATGATTCATCCTAGAGGAACCAAGATATATTAAGATATGAATATGATTTTCTTATGGGAAGGTATGAAGAGGGATATTGGCTTGTGTGTAAAGCAGTGCTGAATTGCCAACGGGCAAAAGCCGAACACCAAAAGCCAAGTGGGTTGCTTCAGCCATTGAAGATTATTCCAGTATGGAAGTGGGATTCTGTTTCTATGGACTTCATTGACGGGTTTCCAAGGTCGAACGGAGAAAATGATAGTATATGGGTTATAGTGGACAGATTGACCAAGGGTGCCCATTTCATTCCAGTTAAGTCAACCAGGATGGCACCTGTTTTGGTAAGGTTATTTATGAAGAATGTAGTTAGACTGCATGGAATTCCTCGTAGCATAGTAAGTGATGGAGATCCTTTGTTAACTAGCGAGTTCGAGAAGAGTCTATAGGAATTTTTAGGAACAAAGCTCAAGATTAGTACTGCTTGCCATCTGTAGACAGATGAGCAAACAGAAAGAGTTAATAGAATCTTATAGGATTTGTTATGAGCTTGTGTTCTATTTTCGAGGGATTATGGGAAGACCATCTACATCTAGTCGAGTTTTCATATAACAATAGTTATCAGACTAGTATTGGGATGGCACCATTTAAAGCTTTGTATGGAAGGCCATGCAAATCTCCCGTTTGTTGGTTGGAGACCGGAGATAGGTTGGTTCTTGTTTTGGATTTGGTTAGAGAAGCTGCAGAAATGATTAAGGTCATTCGAGCTCGAATGAAGGAGGCTCGGTCTAGGCAGAAGAGTTATGCAGATAATAGAAGGCAAGACCTAGAATTCTCAATTGGAGATCATGCATTTATTAAGGTGTCAGCAATGAAAGGTGTGATCAGATTTGGAAGATGTGGAAAGTTAGCACCGAGATTTGTTGGACCTTTTCTTATCGTTGAGAGGATCGGTAAACTCGCATATAATGTTGAGTTATCGAGCAGTTTTGCAGATGTCCATGATGTTTTTCATGTTTCTCATCTCAGAAAGTGTGTTAGAGACCCAGAGACTGCTATTGCACCTACTGTGCTAGATGACTTAGTGATAGAATCAGATCTAATTATAGTCAGGAAGCCAGTTCGCATTATTTCAAGGGATGAGATTAGGCTAAGAACCAAGATGGTCAGAATAGTCAAAGTCCAGTGCTGTGATGATGACAGGGACTACTTGGGAGATTGAGAGCAGGATTAGAGGTACTTATCCTGACTTGTTTGATGGTATGTTTTACTTTCTTGTTTGATTTGTTGTGTACCTTATCATAATTTCAATGATGAAATTCTTTAAGGGGGAGGCTGTAACTCCTAAATTTTTAGTAACATTATTTAGAATATTCAACTAGCTACATAAAATAAAATAATATGTTGATTAGAGGATTGAGACTTGATTTTAATTAAGGGATGGTCATGCCATTTAAACAATGAATTAAAATAGGAGTTAAATTTAAGTAGAAGAGGGTTAAAGTAGGAAAGAGACCATTCCTATGTCTATTTCCTTGGCCGTGTATTTCATTTTACATGTTCATTTTATTTCGAAAATTTTTACAGCAAGGGGTCGGCCACCATTAACAAGAGCAAGAAGAAGAAAAGCTAGAAAGAAGCTTAAGCAAATCAAATCCATTCATATCTCGATCTCCTTAATCACAAAAAGCAACGTGAATAATGTTTACATCTCATTTTTGATTTTATTTACGATTTTTTGACGAATGCTGAATATTTTGTAATGATTTGCCATGTTTTTGAATGATGGAATGATTTTAGATACATATTGATGATTTATGTATGTTCATATTAATTTTATGATTTGTTTTAAGGTGAAAACCCTACAAAATAACATCCAAATGCCTTGCGAATTTTTATGAGGATCATAAATAATATTTTGGAGATGTGCTTCAATTTCCAAAATTTCTGAGTTTATATGGAATTTTTATAATTTTCTAGTGAAGAAAATGGTAAGTTGGGTTAATAATTATTTTCGGTTAAATGTTAATATATTGGGGTCTAAAAATTTTATATGTTAGAAAACATATTAAAATAGATTTTCTGCAATTTTTGTAAACTTTTCCTAAGTGTTGTAAGGGTTATATAAAATTATTTAAGTGTGGGACTTAAATGTTTTATATAATTTAAAGAGGAGAAGAGGCATTTTGTAAAATAATATAAATTGTTAAACTTGAAAAGTCGGCAGCACTTTTGAATAACTGCAGTACTTTTTACTGATAGAGAAATAGGCAATCGATCACAATTAGACACATAAGGCATGTTAGGTGGAAAAAACTATTTGCTACATGTTTTTAACTGTTCCGTCTCCTTCGGCACTAGGTTCCACCTCCATACTATCGCCTCCACGTAGTCGAAACCAATGCATATGGTATCAGACAACTGGTACGTAATGAATTGGATGTGGACGAAAGGTATAGGGTCGAAACCACGGGGGTTTGAAGGGGTTGGAGTTTTGCTTCGATTTTAAAGAAAAATTCGCCTGTTTGCTTTCGACTAAGATGCTTTCGACTTGGTTGGGTTTCGAACAGGTCAAATTGTTTAAAAGGAAATAGTTTTGATTGGGTTTCGCCTTTATTTTTAAATGAATGCTTTCGACTAGGTCGAAACACCTAGCTGTTGTCTTCTTACCTTTCGACCCAGATGGTTTCGAAAGGGTTGTGTTGTATTGTTTTCTAAAAACTTGGTCACGTCTCTAATGCTTTTGAAAGGATAGTTTCTACACCATCACTTCACTACTTAAGAAATTATTTTGAAGCAAATGCTTTTAACTTAAATGTTTTAAGACCCTTTTACTATAAGTAGAGTAACACCCAAATTGGTTTCGAAAGAGATGATTTTAAATGGTTTCGAAATAGAAGCTTTCGACTATAATGGTTTCGATCGAGACGTTTTTCAAAGGTTTCGAAGGAGTAAATTTTCGAATGGCTTCCACATGTTTGATTTTGAACCCCAAATCCTTTCGAAAGAATAGATTTTTAACTGTTTTGAAAGGTTTTAATGACTGGTTTCGAAAAGGGTGGTTCTCAGGAGTTTCGAAAGGATTGAAGGAAAAGTTTTTTTCTAAGGGTTTCTAAAAGGCAATGTTTAAAGGTTTAAAAAGAAGGATGTCAAAGGTTTTTAAAGTTTTCGAAAGGTAAGATTTCCAAAGGTTTCGAAAAGGTTCGGAGAATGACTTTAAAAGAAAGGTTTTGATCTTTCGACCTAGATAAAAGAAAGGGTTTTACTTGGTTTCGAAGGGGATACCTTCAAGGGTTTCGAAGGGGTTGTTTAAAGGTTTTTAACAAAGGTTTTGAAAGTATTAATAGGCAGAATGGCCTATGTATTTTAAGTTAAAAAGGACTTTAACTTACTTTAAGATGGTAGTTAATCCTCATTAAATATCATTTACCTTATTTTGAGTAAAGTGTGTGTGTGTGTGTGTGTATATATATATATATATATCATGGCAAAATAGCTTAAAGTAAAGCTAAATATATAATTTTTTTCCTTGTATATATATGATTTAACGAATTAAATCATTTTAAAAGGAATTTCAAGGAAAATTAAAGGGTAGTTAACCCTAAGGAAATAATTCGGACAGTTAGTCCATTTTGCAAGCAGCCGGTCTAGATTTCGGACAGTCAGTCCATTTTACGGGCAGTCAGCCCAGTTGTATAGACAGATAGTCCATTTGTAGGATAACGGACCTTGCTATTATGTTGTGGGAAATTAGCTCACTCATTAACTGTTTTCAGGCTAAATAGTCCATTAATTAGCATAACAGATATTGCTATTTTGATATAATCAGTTGATTAACCAGTTTGGTTGCAGGAAATGATTTGCAAAATATATGTTCTAATGAGAATATTAGTGAAGGGGAACCCGTTCTACTAAATGGTGTGATCTCACTTAATATCAATAAACATGTAACAGAATTATTCACACTTTGTTTTATGTTTGACTCGTATTTTTTGTTTCCCCTTAAACTCTCAGGTACTCAAAATTGATTTGAGTAGGCCGAGAGTTAAAGTTATCAGGTTTTAGTCCTTCGGAGAATAAAGCATCCAGAGACGAGTAGGTGGCTGACGGATAACTATTTAGGATTTTTAGTTTCTTTTGTTTTGATTCAGCTGTGTATATAAGGCAGATACGACTATGTTGCTTTGATCATCCAAGAGGATACCGTCACAAGTTGCTCTTGACGTATTATTGTAAATTATAATTGATCATTGCCTGGGAAACGTTTTGGGAATATGCAACATGGATACGAATTATTGGTTTGAAATGTAATCAACAAAATATTGTTTTTTTGAAATCTGTGATTTTTTCATATTCATGTGCTTCTGATATTATGTATACCATTATCATTACCATCTTTTGTCACAGAAGTTAATACTATGAATGACTGCAGCATTTGTTGCGCTTAGCTTTTGACCTCTAGGTACAGTATGTTACATTATAGACTTAGAATTTACGCAAGAAATCATCTAGAAATAGAATAAAGTAATTAGCTTTAGCTAAAGATTCAACAAGGGTGGGTCCCTACATAAGAATGGACATACTCCAGAACTCTGCGGTTGTAGGTCTCCCAACATCAAATGTGGTATACTTCTTCTTCTTAAAAGAACAATCTCCACAAGAGTTATGCTTCAAGTGGCAAACATCATCAACTAATCACCACTTCTTTAGAACTGCATGTCTTCGCTCATCAACTTGACCTAACTGAAGATGTCATAATGAGTAGAATCTGGAACAATGAAATGAATAAAAACTGTTAACTCTTTCAAGACCGTCTTTCTTTGAAGCATATAAAAATAATCGACTCTCACCCATTTCATCACTATCAAGGGACCCTTCGCTACTCTCAGATTAATCTCTCTCCATCTATTGTTATCCGTGTATTAAGTCTACTCAAAGCTCTTACTAACATCAAACTCTTATACAACATCAAACCATGTTTAACATCAATGATAGTTGTAACGACCCTAAATTTTGAATAATTTAAATTTAAAATATTTAATTAATTTTAAATATTTGAATGATGGTTTAGTTTGAATTTTCAATATAACTTTGAAATTAGCGATTAAATTTTTGAATTTAATCTATTGAAAGTTGAATAAAAATTTGAATCTTCAATTTTAAGCCGATTAAAAATATTTCAAAGGATTGTAAAATTCATATTGATAATACTGAAGATAATAGAAGCTTCAGAATTTAATTAGAAAGTGAATTGTTCAGTTTTAAATTTATATCGTTTGAATCGATATTTTAAAAAATAGCCGTCCGAGAGACAGCCTCGGAATTCGATGAAACGAGTTCCATTGGTCCGTAATATTAAATTATTACCGGATTTCAAATTTCGCATCGATCGGAGATGTTATGTGAGCATACGACATATAAACGCGTTGAAATTTAATCAAATTCGATTTAAATTTGAATATTAAAATTTGGTAACAACACACCACGTTCTTCCTTAAAACACGCCCTTTGTTTCAGCCTAGTATCACGCAGGAATCACGAACGAAATCGTGCAAGCATGCCTCGTTCAACTTTAAGTATCTCGTCCCCCTCTTCCTTTATCGTTCAAATCAATCGAGAATTTTTTTTTTTAACAATGGCCGCCTTCATTTTTTTTTCCTTTCCCAAATTAAAATCTCGTCGCAAGAATCATCGAGGTCGCGATAGCAGGAGGGCGCGCGCGTAGGGGGTACGCGGGCGGCGGTGGCGTTGTCAGGTCACGGTGGCTCGAGCTGATGATGGGAGGTAGATCTAGGGCGGCGCACGCGAGGCAAGCCAAGTCGCGATTTGGAGGTGCGACTACTGGTTGAGGCGCGCGTGAGGCGGCGAGTGGCGATGGCAGAATTCGCGTTCGACTCGATGTAGGGTGGCGCTCGAGCTCGAGGGCGAAGTCGCGGTCAAAGCAGTGGCTTCTGGCGATTCGTTGGACTTGGCAATCGTTGGAGTTCGAATGTCAGTGAGGTAAGTGCAGATTTTATTTGAATTTTGCAATCAGTAAGGTATCTGCAGTAATGCATATATGTATATATATAGGTATTAGGGAAAATTTATAGGTCACAGTAAAGTTTTAAAACAGTTTTTAAATTTTAAGTTAATTTTAATTTAATCTAAACCTGAGAAAAATATAATAATAATAAACTGAATTGTTTTAAAATTTAAAAGTATGTCTATATCAGACAAGAAAAGAATATAGGAATTTTAAATGATAATATAAACTGTTATTATTTTTAAGTATAGGTATTTGTAGTCTAAATATTTAAAAGGAAAAGTTTTGGTTTTAATTAAGTAATTATATTACCTAAAATTATTTAAAGGAAATGTAGTTTTAGAATTAATAGTTTTATAAGTAAATAAGATATCAAAGGAAATCTGTTTAATTTAAATTATTAATCCAAATTTACTTACTTAATTTGTTCAGTTACTAAAAGATTATTAAAAGGGAATTCGATTTAATTAAGTTGGTAAGAGATAATGTGTTAAAGAAAATTATTAGTTTAAAGATGTTAAATTAAATTTAATAAATTGAGTTAATCATCTGATTTGTTCGAATATTAACGAATTGTATAAATAATTATACAAGGTCTATAAATCAAGAAAATCAAGCCCGAATGGGAAAATGGATTGCAAATAAAAAGCTAAGGTGAGATCTCCTCACTCAAATAAAATTTGGATTGTAGTTATTTATTGCTGTTTGGTTGTGATATTAGATATAGTAGGATATATCTATATATAGCAATATATATATATATATATATATATATATATATATATTGGCATATGTAGATGTTGGAGTTGTTGATTTCCCGCATTATATAGCGGATGGGACCCTATTGCGCCGCCTATTAAGCAGATAATATTTTATAAATCCCATATAACGCGATATCCCGTCTTGAAACGGGATTGGTATTGTGTTAATGTCTGTGGATGCAGGGAAACAGGTTGGAGGGATCCAACTAGATTCATCAACCGTATTTATTTATTTATATATACTGTGATATTTGATTGATTATCATATTGATATATGATGTTTGAAAGTCGTGATTGACTATTTGACGTGTTGCATCATCGGATCCATTTTTAAAGTTTTAAAATAATGATTTTGGTTTTTAAAAGAATCTTTAAAGTAATTTTTGAAAGTATACGTTTTATTTAATTTTCGAATTGATTCATTTTAAATAATTAAAACATATAAATTTTTATGTTATAAAAATTAAGATTTTTGCGAAATATAAACAAAAGGTGATTTTTGAGATAAGTAGTTAATAAATTTATAAAATAGTTAAATTGGGATTTTTGAATTGTTTTAAAATGGGTTATATGAAAGATGTATAAATTTGATATTTTAAAATTAAAAATATTGAAATTATAAAACGAGTTTTATAAGTGTTAAAGTGAAGTATAAATGGATTCATAAGTGAATGAAAATTTATAGATTTATGAATTATGAAGTTATAAAATGAATTGATGTTGTAAGACAAAAGATATTAAGGAATTAAATTATAAATCGGATTTTTTGCATTTAAATTGAAATCTTTGATGAAGCAAAAATGGTTCATAGTTGAGATTTATGAAATATATATATTTTATAAATCGAAATAATAGAATTTTAAAAGGAGTTCAATTAATGTTGAAAACAAGGTTATAAAGGAAATCTTATAAGTAATAAGATTTATAATTTGTGAAGTTTTAAAGGAACGATTTTGTAAATAAAATGGATTATAAGCATTTTACTTATAATATGGACTTTTGGTATATAATTGAGTTATATAAATTAAGTTGGATTAATAAAGGAGATTTATAAATCAAAGCTTATAAATAGAAATGGAATTTATAGACATTTTTTATAAATTCGAAATCCATGGAATTTGATAAATTGAAGTTGAAATTGGTTAAGGAAGTATATTCACAATTTTGGACAGTGAATATATTATCAAATAAAATGGATATGCTTGGGAAAATGAACATTATAAAATGAAGTTAATCGTTTTAACGATGTTTTAAAAATGTATTATAAATCGAATACATAGATTTCAACATTCATTGTTGAAATAGACGTTTTCGAGGAATAAGGAAATGGTGGACTATAACACTGTTGTTATAGTAAATGGTTCCCGAAAGGAAATGTTTTATATAGTATTGGGATTTATATGTCTATCTAAATTTCGAATCCCTATACTAGTGATTTTGTGTTGTCGTAACGATGTTTTACGCAACATTCGTTTTGGCCCAAATAAATGTGTTTAAGTGAATGTTTTCCTTAAAGAATGAATTATATACTTAATTTCGATTTAAGTATATTGAATGTTTTCCAAGTGTTGGAAATAAATGGGTTTGTGAATTACTTATTAATAAATAAGTGGGGAAATGTTTTCCAATATGAAATGAACGTTTTGAGAATTATCTTTAAAGATAAATTGAAAGCGGATGTTTGAAATCGATTTGAAAATCGTATAATCACAGATATATTGGAAATGTAAATTCAATATGGAATTTATAAATGAAATTGGGAAAAATTGGTTTAAAAATAAATATCGATTTATTTTTGAAGTATGAGAATTATATATATATCTTGTAAAGATATTTTTGGAAGATAAATAATTTGGAAAATTATTTGGAATCTGGTGATGTTGCGCATCTTTATTGATAGTTAAATAACCAACTATCAATATTTACCTTTAAATAGGTATTTGTTGTGAATTGCTTGAATTTGAATGCTACACTTATTTTTTTTAAAATAAGTGCTCACTATTCGGGTTAGCCGGGAAAGGACCTTGAGGTCGTATAACCCATTCCGAATATGTGATACGTCGTAATGGATTGCATTTGATGACCGGTGTCGAAGACCGGGTATTTTTGAAAATGGAAGGATTACTGTTGAGTTGCTCTACATCGGCTGATCTCCAATATAGAGGTTTTATCACCCTTAGTGACGGGAAGTCCGGACGTGATTAGAAATTATCCGGAATGCAAGGACTTCTTTGTAAGTGCCTTCGGTTCTGTTCGATCCCAGAACAGACTTGTATGGATTGTATGTCTGACATTACAAATTGAGATATAAAGCTGATTTCTTTCAAATATATTTCTGTTGGTGGCGGAGAATTTATTCTCTTAGCTTAACACCCTTCTCTGAGACGTACGAGCTCAGAGGTTATGTAGTTGAAGGTTATTAGCGATATATTCCCAATTTGGTAATGTGACATGCTGAGTGTTGCTGTGAAATGATCATTGTTTGATCATTTTTGATATGATCATTTGTTTGATCGTTTATCTTTGTGATCATTTCTATGATCATTTGTTGACCCAAAAAACAGCTTTTGTATAAAGCGTGGCTTTGTGGACGAGACTTCGTCGAACCTCACACTCCGGAACGGTCAAAATAGGAAAGATGCAGCAAGGTTATTAGGGGTAGCGCCCCTTAGGGTATGTGCATTTTCTTATGGAAAAGGGTGGTATCATGGTATGGAGCCCAGATACTTACTCATGTTGAAACACTTTATTTATTACGGTGTGATGTTGGTTACGAGCGCTAGGATAAAGGTCCCAAAGGACAGAGGGATGGCATGCTCGTGTCAGTTGTTACCTAGTTTGAAAGGTAACCCGGCCTTGTGTTGGCAGAGATCCGGTTAGGTTCTCGGGGACGTCCTTCCAGAGGCGTTCTCATTTGGCAATGGGAAGTTCCTTGGCCTGACCATTTGTAGGAAATCCAAAGAAACAATACGAGACTTGTACGGTTTTAGTTGTAGAACCTACCATCTAATGTGGTAGCTATAGTAGGCATAATATAATGGTACCTATGCTTGCTAAGATTTATATTCTACTTTCGAAATGTTTTCTACACTATGCACTAATAATAATATAAAAAAATAATGATTTGATTTTACGTAGTAAGCATCTTTGACTATCATAAGGAGAAATCTCCTCCAAGTCTGCGTTTGCATTGTGTATGTGGTGGGAGGTCTTATGGTAGTCTCATTTTTAAAAGCATTGCGAATTGACTTTAAAAATATTCCTCTATTTACATTTTAAAGATAAATAAACTATTTTGAGTTCTCACACCAGTCACATGACTGACTCAGAGTTTATTGTTTTCCTTCCTAAACTCTGGGTGCCCACCAATTTCCACACGGGCAGTCAAGAGACAAGTTTATCAGGATATTCTGGAATTCAGGAGTTGCTGGAGGTAAGCTGGATGACATGGCGTATTACTAGTATATAGTATTTTCTTTTTTTTTCGCTGTTTGTTGTTGTTTGTTGTTGTACACTCTGATGATGTAATGTAATGTATAAAATGTAGTAACTGATATAGTTCTTTGTTTAAAGATTATTCATTTATCTATTATATGTTGTTCCGCTGCGATTGTGAGATTCTGATGTTGTTCCTTTGTTTTCTTTCTGTTCTTTTCTATATTTTCTCTCTTCTTTTATCTTTTTCTTTTTCTTAAATACTGAGAATTTGTATTTCTGTTCATCTTGAGTTAATCAATGGAGATTAGTGTATATTCAAGGAGTACGGATTTGCAGGTCCTCACAGGTGGTATCAGAGCATATGGTTAAGCGACAACCATGGCTATGTTGGGTATTTCTCATTAGAGATGGAGTCAGTAGTACTCTAGAATGAGTTTTAGTGTAATACTAGATATGAGCGCGTATTTGTTAGTGGATATAAATTGTTTTATATTGTGTTGACTTATCGGTTGATTGTTTATAAATTCTGGTTGGTGCAGTCTAGCTAACTGTGTTGATAGGAGTTTCTAAACTCTTAAACAAGATAAACCGACACGATATTGTTTTTGAATCGGGTAAATAAGATAATTTTGCCCAAAACCATTTTTGTATAGAAAAGAAATGATTTTCTATGAATTATTATTGTATATGGTTGCATGGTTGTTAGGAAGTAATAATATTAAATTATTATCATTATTATATGAAATTAAATATGAAATAAAATGTATAACCAAAGATTTGAGATAAATTCATTTAACAAATGAAATTTATAAATATGAATTAAAAAAATATAAGGAAATGTATTCATATACAATTGTAAAATAAATTGTAAATAAATGAATTGGAATTGAATGATGAAATGAGATTTGATTTGATCAAGTTGAATAAAAAAAATCAAAACTTGAAAAAATAAAATAAAATGGATTGAATTCAAGTAAATAACTTGATAAATTCATGGACTAATGAATTGGAATTTGAATTGGTTAAATTAAAGTTTAGTCGTGAGCTAAATTTGAAGATAAATTTGAATTTGTATATAAATTCAAGTAAGTAAAAGAAATAAATTGAAATTCCCTTTGTTAGTAATTAAGTAAATTCGAGATGAATTGAATATGGAAATTGAAATTTAAAATGAATAAGTGAATGTACTAATTGAATTAAATTAGTGAATGGAATAGATTTGAAATGGTTTGAATGAAATTTGTTTGGTTAATAAAATAAACCGAATGAAAATATGAAATGCAAATTGAACTGGAGTGGAATTAAAATAAATTGAATTGGTGTCAATTTAAATTGGTTATAAAGCAGAATGGATATTCTATTAAGTAAATATCATTAAATTTGCATAGAAATAATTGTTGTTTGACACAAACAAGATTGTATAAAATCATATGAGTTAATGAAAGCAAATAAAAATTGATTTTTGAATCAATTAAAATGGTATGAATTCGTTTTGCTTAGAAATGAATAGAATGAAGAAAATGAGTTGTAAACCACTTGATTTAATGGAAATGTCATGTGAATTGGTCGTAAGCGACTAAAGATGAATTGAAACCATATGTATTGCTAATGGAATTTATCTTGAATATATTGCTAATGAAATCTATACATTTGTTATTGAAAATGAATGGAATGTTAATAGATTTCTTATATTTGTCACTGACGTGTTTAAACTAAGTAAGTACAGGTTCAGCGAAGTCGTTGGGCTGGATTTGATCGTGCTAATAAGCTAATAATTAGCCGCTTTGCTTAAAAATGCTAAATAAGGTACGCCTACGCAATAAAAATAGGAAATATGAACTGTTTTTCTGTTTTCCGATCGTGTGGGTCGATGTATACATATTTATGCATATTGAAAAATTGCAAAAGCTCCTCCGTACAAGGGAGACTCTGCCAAAATTTTCCGTGAATTTTGGGAGTTAGAAATTTTTGAAAATTATTGAAAATTTTAGTTAACGGCAAATCAATTTTGAAATTATGAATTGAATTCAATTGAAATGTAAAATTGAATGAAAATGAATGTGTAACTTCAATAGTGAAGTAAAAATGTATAAGAAGCATATGTTAAAAATTTTGTAATGGAATAGGAAAAATGGTTTGAATTTTGTAATTAGATATTATGGCTAGCAGGATATACAGGTGTATTAAAAGAAATGGAATTGAGATTTTGATTTCAAAGATAAAATTGAATTGCTCGACAAAAAGGTACGTATTTCAATTTCAGTATGAAATTTGGTGATTTTCTTCTCCAGCCACTTGGATTTCTCTTTTCTTTTTTGATTCTGAGGGGCCGTAGTGCCATTTTGTAGTCGTACCGAGCTAGCCGCGCAAAGGAGACGCTGGCAAAAATTTCGAAAATTTAGGGTGTTAGAAAATTTTCGAGAAAATTTGAAAGTTTAAAATTTGAATTTGAATTTTGAAGTAAACAATATTGTTTGGAACCTATAATTGATTTTGGAAAATTAATTGAAATGATAATGGATCTTTAATAAAAGATTTAGGTTAGTAAGTTGATAAAACTATTGGATTGTGAAAAATAGTAGACGAGTTAAGGACCATTTTTCCTAACTTGTAATTTCAGGACGAAATTCTTTTGAGGGGGGAAGATTGTAACGAACCTAAATTTTGAATAATTTAAATTTAAAATATTTAATTAATTTTAAATATTTGAATGATGGTTTAGTTTGAATTTTCAATATAACTTTGAAATTGGCGATTAAATTTTTGAATTTAATCTATTGAAAGTTGAATAAAAATTTGAATCTTCAATTTTGAGCCGATTAAAAATATTTCAAAGGATTGTTAAATTCATATTGATAATACTGAAGATAATAGAAGCTTCAGAATTTAATTAGAAAGTGAATTGTTCAGTTTTGAATTTATATCGTTTGAATCGATATTTTAAAAAATAGCCGTCCGAGGGACAGTCTCGGAATTCGACGAAACGAGTTCCATTGGGTCCGTAATATTAAATTATTACTGGATTTCAAATTTCGTATCGATCGGAGATGTTATGTGAGCATACGACATATAAACGCGTTGAAATTTAATCAAATTCGATTTAAATTTGAATATTAAAATTTGGTAACAACACACCACGTTCTTCCTTAAAACACGCCCTTTGTTTCAGCCTAGTATCACGTATGAATCACGAACAAAATCGTGCAAGCATGCCTCATTCAACTTTAAGTATCTCGCCTCCCTCTTCCTTTATCGTTCAAATTAATCGAGAATTTTTTTTTTAACAATGGCCGCCTTCATTATTTTTCCTTTCCCAAATTAAAATCTCGTCGCAAGAATCATCGAGGTCGCGATAGCAGGAGGGCGCGCGCGTAGGGGGTACGCGGGCGGCGGTGGCGTTGTCAGGTCGCGGTGGCTCGAGCTGATGATGGGAGGTAGATCTGGGGCGGCACACGCGAGGCAAGCCAAGTCGCGATTTGGTGGTGCGGCTACTGGTTGAGGCACGCGTGAGGCGGCGAGTGGCGATGGCAGAATTCGCGTTCGACTCGATGTAGGGTGGCGCTCGAGCTCATGGGCGAGTCGCGGTCAAAGCAGTGGCTTCTGGCGATTCGTTGGACTTGGCAATCGTTGGAGTTCGAATGTCAGTGAGGTAATTGCAGATTTTATTTGAATTTTGCAATCAGTAAGGTATCTGCAGTAATGCATATATGTATATATATAGGTATTAGGGAAAATTTATAGGTCACAGTAAAGTTTTAAAACAGTTTTTAAATTTTAAGTTAACTTTAATTTAATCTAAACCTGAGAAAAATATAATAATAATAAACTGAACTGTTTTAAAATTTAAAAGTATGTCTATATCAGACAAGAAAAGAATATAGGAATTTTAAATGATAATATAAACTGTTATTATTTTTAAGTATAGGTATCTATAGTCTAAATATTTAGAAGGAAAAGTTTTGGTTTTAATTAAATAATTAGATTACCTAAAATTATTTAAAGGAAATGTAGTTTTAGAATTAATAGTTTTATAAGTAAATAAGATATCAAAGGAAATCTGTTTAATTTAAACTATTAATCCAAATTTACTTACTTAATTTGTTCAGTTACTAAAAGATTATTAAAAGGGAATTCGATTTAATTAAGTTGGTAAGAGATAATGTGTTAAAGTAAATTATTAGTTTAAAGATGTTAAATTAAATTTAATAAATGGAGTTAATCATCTGATTTGTTCGAATATTAACGAATTGTATAAATAATTATAGAAGGTCTATAAATCAAGAAAATCAAGCCCGAATGGGAAAATGGATTGCAAATAAAAAGCTAAGGTGGGATCTCCTCACTCATATAAAATTTGGATTGTAGTTATTTATTGCTGTTTGGTTGTGATATTAGATATAGTAGGATATATCTATATATAGCTATATATATATATATATATATATATATATATATTGGCATATGTATATATTGGAGTTGTTGATTTTCCGCATTATATAGCGGATGAGACCCTATTGCACCGCCTATTAAGCGGATAATATTTTATAAATCCCATATGCCACGATATCCCGTCTTGAAACGGGATTGGTATTGTGCTTATGTCTGTGGATGCAGGAAAACAGGTTGGAGGGATCCAACTGGATTGCTCAACCGTATTTATTTATTTATATATATTGTGATAGTTGATTGATTATCATATAGATATATGATGTTTGAAAGTCGTGATTGACTATTTGATGTGTTGCATCATCAGATCCATTTTTAAAGTTTTAAAATAATGATTTTGGTTTTTAAAAGAATCTTTAAAGTAATTTTTGAAAGTATACGTTTTATTTAATTTTCGAATTGATTCATTTTAAATAATTAAAACATTATAAATTTTTATGTTATAAAAATTAAGATTTTTGCGAAATATAAACAAAAGGTGATTTTTGAGATAAGTAGTTAATAAATTTATAAAATAGTTAAATTGGGATTTTTGAATTGTTTTAAAATGGGTTATATGAAAGATGTATAAATTTGATATTTTAAAATTAAAAATATTGGAATTATAAAATGAGTTTTTATAAGTGTTAAAGTGAAGTATAAATGGATTCATGAGTGAATGAAAATTTATAGATTTATGAATTGTGAAGTCATAAAATGAATAGATGTTGTAAAACAAAAGATATTAAGGAATTAAATTATAAATCTTTTTGCATTTAAATTGAAATCTTTGATGAAGCAAAAATGGTTCATAGTTGAGATTTATGAAATATATATTTTATAAATCGAAATAATAGAATTTTAAAAGAAGTTCAATTAATGTTGAAAATAAGGTTATAAAGGAAATCTCATAAGTAATAAGATTTATAATTTTTGAAGTTTTAAAGGAACGATTTTGTAAATAAAATGGATTATAAGCATTTAACTTATAATATGGACTTTTGGTATATAATTGAGTTATATAAATTAAGTTGGATTAATAAAGGAGATTTATAAATCGAAGCTTATAAATAGAAATGGAATTTATAGACATTTTTTATAAATTCGAAATCCATGGAATTTGATAAATTGAAGTTGAAATTGGTTAAGGAAGTATATTCACAATTTTGGACAGTGAATATATTATCAAATAAAATGGATATGCTTGGGAAAATGAATATTATAAAATGAAGTTAATCGTTTTAACGATGTTTTAAAAATGTATTATAAATCGAATACATAGATTTCAACATTCATTGTTGAAATAGACGTTTTCGAGGAATAAGGAAATGGTGGACTATAACACTGTTGTTATAGTAAATGGTTCCCGAAAGGAAATTTTTTATATAGTATTGGGATTTATATGTCTATCTAAATTTCGAATCCCTATACTAGTGATTTTGGGTTGTCGTAACAATGTTTTACGCAACATTCGTTTTGGCCCAAATAAATGTGTTTTAAGTGAATGTTTTCCTTAAAGAATGAATTATATACTTAATTTCGATTTAAGTATATTGAATGTTTTCCAAGTGTTGGAAATAAATGGGTTTGTGAATTACTTATTAATAAATAAGTGGGGAAATGTTTTCCAATATGAAATGAACGTTTTGAGAATTATCTTTAAAGATAAATTGAAAGTGGATGTTTGAAATCGATTTGAAAATCGTATAATCACAGATATATTGGAAACGTAAATTCAATATGGAATTTATAAATGAAATTGGGAAAAATTGGTTTAAAAATAAATATCGATTTATTTTTGAAGTATGGGAATTATATGTATATATCTTGTAAAGATATTTTTGGAAGATAAATAATTTGGAAAATTATTTGGAATCTGGTGATGTTGCGCATCTTTATTGATAGTTAAATAACCGACTATCAATATTTACCTTTAAATAGGTATTTGTTGTGAATTGGTTGAATTTGAATGCTACACTTATTTTTTTTAAAATAAGCGCTCACTATTCGGGTTAGCCGGGAAAGGACCTTGGGGTCGTATAACCCATTCGGAATATGTGATACGTCATAATGGATTGCATTTGATGACCAGTGTTGAAGACCGGGTATTTTTGAAAATGGAAGGGTTACCGTTGAGTTGCTCTACATCGGCTGATCTCCGATATAGAGGTCTTATCGCCCTTAGTGACGGGAAGTCCGGACGTGATTAGAAATTATCCGGAATGCAAGGACTTCTTTGTAAGTGCCTTCGGTTTTGTTCGATCCCAAAACAGACTTGTATGGATTGTATGTCTGACATTACAAATTGAGATATAAAGCTGATTTCTTTCAAATATATTTCTGTTGGTGGCGGAGAATTTATTCTCTTAGCTTAACACTCTTCTCTGAGACGTACGAGCTCAGAGGTTATGCAGTTGAAGGTTATTAGCGATATATTCCCAATTTGGTAATGTGACATGCTGAGTGTTGCTGTGAAATGATCATTGTTTGATCATTTGTGATATGATCATTTGTTTGATCGTTTATCTTTGTGATCATTTCTATGATCATTTGTTGACCCAAAGCACAGCTTTTGTATAAAGCGTGGCTTTGTGGACGAGATTTCGTCGAACCTCACACCCCGGAATGGTCAAAACAGGAAAGATGCAGCAAGGTTATTGGGGGTAGCGCCCCTTAGGGTATGTGCATTTCCTTCTGGAAAAGGGTGGTATCATGGTATGGAGCTCAGATACTTACTCATGTTGAAACACTTTATTTATTACGGTGTGATGTTGGTTACGAGCGCTCGGATAAAGGTCCCAAAGGACCGGGGGATGGCATACTCGTTTCAGTTGTTACCTAGTTTGAAAGGTAATCCGGCCTTGTGTTGGCAGAGATCCGGTTAGGTTCTCGGGGACATCCTTCTAGAGGCGTTCTCATGTGGCAATGGGAAGTTCCTTGGCCTGACCATTTGTTGGAAATCCAAAGAAAAAATACGAGACTTGTACGGTTTTAGTTGTAGAACCTGTCATCTAATATGGTAGCTATAGTAGGCATAATATAATGGTACCTATGCTGGCTAAGATTTATATTCTACTTTCGAAATGTTTTCTACACTATGCACTAATAATAATATTAAAAAAATGATTTGATTTTACGTAGTAAGCATCTTTGACTATCATAAGGAGAGATCTCCTCCAAGTCTGCGTTTGCATTGTGTGTGTGGTGGGAGATCTTATGGTAGTCTCATTTTTAAAAGCATTGCGGATTGACTTTAAAAATATTCCTCTATTTTGATTTTAAAGATAAATAAACTGTTTTGAGTTCTCACACCAGTCACATGACTGACTCGGAGTTTGTTGTTTTCCTTCCTAAACTCTGGGTGCCCACCAATTTCCACACGGACAGTCAAGAGACAGGTTTATCAGGATATTCTGGAATTCAGGAGTTGCTGGAGGCAAGCTGGATGACATGCTGTATTACTAGTATATAGTATTTTCTTTATTTCCGCTGTTTGTTGTTGTTTGTTGTTGTACACTCTGATGATGTAATGTAATGTATAAAATATAATAAATGATATAGTTCTTTGTTTAAAGATTATTCATTTATCTATTATATATGTTGTTCCGCTGCGATTGTGAGATTCTGATTTTGTTCTGTTGTTGTTTTCTTTCTGTTCTTTTCTATCTTTTCTCTCTTCTTCTATCTTTTACTTTTTCTTAAACACTGAGAATTCGTATTTCTGTTCATCTTGAGTTGATCTATGAAGATTAGTGTATATTCAAGGAGTACGGATTTGCGGGTCCACACAATAGTCCTAACAACACGATCAAAAATCATAAAACATCACGCTTCCGGTGCCCATAACATGACAAAATGTGTCGTTTCCTATATGAACTGTTTCACCATCAATGTCCTTATTACTGACAAAATAACTCTTATCTGGTATCATATGACATTCGACCTCAGAATAAATCACCCAACGAGTACTTTCTAAAGGTGAAATACTAACTGAAAATAATGATGTATTACCATCTCCATTATCTGCATTCGGTCTTAGTACAGTTGAAATGGAAGCTTTCCCCTTCTTCTCTCTTTTGTTTCTAAGAACTGGACATTCTTCTATGAAATGCCCATTCTTCTTGCAATAATAACAAGTACACTATGCATATCTCTCCTTCTTCGGTTATACTCATGGCTCTTATCTCTTTCTCTAAACAAATCAAGTTGTTGTTGAAGAACGATATCATTAGTCTTCACTCTCCATGTTTCAAAAACTTTTTTTCTTACAAATTTTGTGACATATCACAATCATTCATACAACTCCTAAAGAAATTTTTCATTGATAGCTAATCTAGAATAAAATAACAAACAAAAAAAAGGAAATTAGATAACACAAAGATTTAAGTTCCGTCAAATAAATATTCTTTATTATCTTGAAGAAAGTGAGTATAAAAGAGAAATCATAAAATGAATAATTCGCAGAATGCATCTCTATCTTCTATTTATAGCGTGTGTATGTGTGTGTGCGTGCGTGTATATATACACACATCTGTATTTGCACATACTAATACCAAGGTTGGTATTAGTAAATTTGCTATTCTTATGCATAAATAACTTTGCTACGCCTACCCAAAAAAATATTAAGTAAATTTTAACCAAAGAATGAATATGAGGTGTGAGATTCCTGTGTGTTTCACTTTCAGATATGAATTTATCACTTGTAAATATTACTTACAATTTGAAAGCAAGAGCAGCATTTTCGATATATAAGTGGTAAAAAAAGGAATTACTATAAAAGTAGACTACAAGCAGGAAGCTCACACGGGAACATCATACATGCACAGAATCCCTATCTCGATTTGGCAAAAAAAATAAAGTTAAAAACAGATATCTAGAAAACGAAAGAAGATGGGTAGAGAATCCTCAGCCACAAGAAGCAAATAATTAAATGGAAAAGGAGCCCACAATTAAATGCGAAGGCGAACTTAATAGCGTACGGTTTCCTAACACGCGGCACCTCATCACGTTGCTTTCTGATCTTCTTTGGGACACATAACCCTACTAACAGTCCTACGCTTTTCTTTAGCACCAATGCCCCTGTGCAAGGGCATCTATCTACAATACATAACCCTACAGTCCACACCCTCCTTGTTATCCAAGTAAAATGACTAACATGCGTAAAGCCTAACCGTTTGAAGTTTAACCATAAAATTTTAACTAAATATGACTATTAAAGGGATGAAACCATAGTTTTCATGCCCCTTGAATAAGTCAAACGCTTATGACATGACGCAATATTTACAATATTTACTGTTTTTATGGTTCAACCGGGCATATAATCGGAACTATGATTTTTTTATATATATAAAAAGTTTATATTTAAATATAAACACGGAAAAATATTGAAATAAAAATGGTTCAACCAGTTATACTGTGCATAACTGCATCAACACAACTATAGTTGTGTACAAAATAGTAGTGCACAATTATGTAAATTTTGTAGTGGTTTGAAAAAGCTTGCGACGACTTAAATAAAGTGATGGAGCTTGCAGTTTATATTTTGAAACCCCATTAATTTTGGAATGTAGATTTATTTATCATTTTTAAAATACTACATAGGATTAGAATGAAATAGACCTGTCAATGGATACTCAAAAAATCCGAAATTCGTTTGGATCCGTGTCCAAAAAAACCGATATTATCCGATATCCAAAAAGCGGCCAAAAAGAAAATCGGATGTAGATGCAGATATGGCATATCCGTATCCAAAAAACATACATCCCATCCAAAATTAATTATAATAAAAATTATTATTATTATTGATTTATTATTTAATGATGATCTAAAAATATTCTTAGAAATGAATTGTTCCACTTTTAAAAACTGATTAATACTGTAGTGTATGTATTGTGATTTGAGAAAGTTATTGTTTTAGTTCAAAAATATTAGTATAATAAAAACCTTATTCAATTTCGGATGCGAATATTTCGGATATTTTCAAATATTCGGAAAATCCTCCTTTTATTTTCGGATGCGGATCCGCGGATACGGATACGGATGTTAATTCTCAAATATCCGCGCGGATAAGATGCGGATGCAGATACAACCATATCCGCATCCGTTGACAGTCATAGAATGAAAGAGAAAAACACGATGATGAAGTAGGAAAAATAAAATAATCACCAAGTAAAATAGACGGTTGAACCATTGTTTTAAAGATCTGATCTTGCACGACCGATGTGTGATTGAGTTTCAGACTGGAGTGATCCACGGTGCAAGGCTATTGACATTGGACCGTAGTAGGATCCGATCATGGAAATACCAGTGAAACTACATGATGAACAGACATTGGATCTTTAATCGGAGATGAACTACCTAATTAAGATTTAAATAATCAACTGTACGTACGACTGAGTTTCGAAACAAAAACTGAAAAGTGGGTGAACTGGGTTGCAGTGCATGTGATTCTAGCTAACTTCACAAGGAAAACAAGAACATGCACTCGGATAAAATTTTAGATATTTTATTTTCTTTCATATAACTGTTCAAGTAACCTTGTATTGCATTGTAAGCAAAGACTTGTGCTTAACTTAAATGACCGATGTAGGCTTTAAAAAAGTAAATGCTCATATGCGGGGACATTCTATAATAAGGAAATGCTATGGGGATTCCCAACATGTAAATACATCGAGGCAGCAGCATTTTGGACGTAATCATATGCATTTTTTAAATTTATCATTTTTTCACCCGACATTACCAAAAATGTTTCAGACATGAGACTGACATCAATATTGCATAGAAGATTAAGCATTGGATCCTTATTTTTAGTAAATCTTCAGTTAAAAAGTTATATATATGTGTGTGTGTAAAACCAACACCAACATTTTCAGCATCTTTTTATTATGTACATCTCCTCAATCACCTCCACATCTACCTATTCTCTTAAAAATCATCCAAGTCCACGTTTAAAATCTAAGTTTAAACCTAAACAACAACAACAACAACAACATAAAAGTAGCATTGTCACAAGTCTAGAAAGTTCCAATTTATATTTATGCCGTTTCGAAAAACTAAAGTCCTATTTGAATTGCTATTTTTAGTTTTGTGTTTTCGTCCAAACAAAAAAGTGCACGATAAATGTATTTTTTGAAAAATAACCAATTTAAAAAATGAAGCGAACAAACAAAATGGAATTTTTTTTTTTCGTGTTTTGCGAAATCCACCACTTCACCGGTCTTCCATCCCATTCGTTATTCTCCGTCGTCCTTCTACTCCCTCCGTCGTCCCCCTCATCGTTCTGATCCTTTGAAAATTTAAACATTTTTCTCCCCTCTCCACATATCTTGTTATGAATTTTAAAAACCGAAAACACAAAACTCAAAATGAAAAAAAATGGCCCCTAAAATTATTGAAAAAAATGAAACATGTGTTAAAAATAAATATGCAAAAATATTTTAAAAAATGAAAAATTTAGAGCACGAATAGACACTGTTGTATCTCAATATGAATCTGCAACGTCTTTTTTTGACTTAGTTGCGGGTTAGGTCGCTCTATTTAAAACGATTCACAGCTTAGTCTCAAGGTGCAAAACTATCTATCAACCACTCCATGCACAAGATAAAACAGCATTTGAAATTTGGTCAATTTGTTGTTTGCACCACAGCAAATTGGTCTGAATATAGCACTTTATAATTTAATGGCTTGTAAAGTTTCTTGAAAAGATAAAAATGCAGATGACGAAGAAGAAAGAAAAATTGTCTGTTATTTCCATTTTCTCTTCTGCCCATCTATGTTTAAATATGCAGAATAAAAATTGTATGCATACTGAAGTGAGGGAATGTTAATGGATTTAAATCTAATGTCATTTAAAAAGAATTTTTAATGCCATTGACTTCCACAACAAATCGATAATAATGGCTCATATATATATGTGTGTGTGTGTATGTTTGTGTGTGTGTGAGTGTGTGTGTTACCATTATACATTTGCAGCGGCTCAATATAGTGACTCATAAATATACAATGGCTCAATTATAATAATGGTTCGTAGATATATATTACCATTATACATTTGCAACGGCAAAGTTATAATAAATGCTCATAAATGTGTAACCATTAACCCCTTTTTTTATAATTAATTCACTTAAAGTTCTAACAATCCCCCACTTGAATTATTAAAAATAAATTTCCAAGCAATTTTTGAAAATATAGGATTGTGCATAAACAAAATGTATCTTTCAATTTGAACATTTGCATGATGAGTAAGATTCAGTTTACTAGAGTGACTCGTAGTTTTGAACTCTATTCTTGACATTAAACCACGTACAATCTTTCTGACATGCTATCAACTAAGCCAGTGGATTTATGGTCATGCACATCTATCCCAGTTTAGTGAATATTATAGGAATCTAGCCCAGAATTGCATATGAAACGATCACATTTCCACATCCACACATGTGGGTCTATCAAGAGTATTCCTGAAGATAGGTACTCCACTGCATTTAGAATATAGATCTCATTAAGAGTTTCTACTAACTCATCATCTAATCACTTCAGGAAAACATGCTTCTAAATATATAAAAATAACATGTTCAACTCATATCACTTTATAATTTGTTATCACCCATTGAACCTAGTTCTTGGGATCTCCAGTCATTAGGTCGGCATACCATTGTGCGTGACTCAACAATCTAAAGGCAATAGTCTCATTCTTATAGACATAGAAAGGACTTTCTCTCTGTCTAGTCATTTCATTAAGGATCTGCTAGATTCTCATCAGTGCGTACATGACCCACTATTATAGATCCTGAAGAGATATATCTCTTACAGTACTATGCTTACGAAGAATTTTTTGTCTCTTACCGCTGTAATAAAGGTTCTCAACTTTTGCAATAGCCACGGTACTATCAGTCTATCATAACGGATCAACACAGCCGGTATGGGTTTTTCCCATAAAGGGATCTCAAACTAGTAGATTTTTTAAGTAATCTGCTTCTTCACTAGCATTAACTAGTGCTATCATTTCTGACTCCATAGTGGATTGAGCTAAGATAGTTGTTTCTTAGATTTTCAACAAACAACTCCTCCAGCAACGCTAAATATATCCCCTGGTAGCTTTGGAATCATTTGATAATGTATTCCAATCTGCATCACTATACCATTCAAGGATAGCGGGAAACTACTTATGATGTAATCCAAGGTTCATAGTTCTTTTAAGGTATCCCATGACCCTTTCAATAGCCTGTCAGTGCTCTATAATAAGTCTGCTAGTCAAACCTTACAATGTTCCCACGACATATGCAAAGTCGGGTCTAGTACAATCAGTGGTATACCGAAGACTGCCATGATGCTCGCATATTCAGACTGCCTTAATATTCACCAGTGTTCTTAAATAGTTTTACACTTGGATCATATCGTGTACTAGCATGTTTACATTTAAAGTAATTATATTTCGTTAACATCTTCTCAATTTAATGAGATTGACTCAAGGAAATTCCCTTTTCAGAATTAGTCATCTTAACACCAAGAATCACAATTGCTTCACCAGGATCTTTCTTATCAAAATTAGCACATAGTATGAATATAACATGATTTATAGCATGAATATTTGAACCAAATATAAGTAAATCATCAACATACAAGAATATGATAGTGCAAATGTTATTCTTGGATTTATAATAAATACACTTGTCACTTTCATTTATTTTAAAACCATATGAAATAATTAGTGTGACGACCCGCCCTTCTACTACCAGAAAGACGTATCATCATTAAGAAAGAAAGGGATAGAAATAGAAAAGAAAGAGGAAGAAAGAACAATAACAACAGAATCTCACAGCGGAACGGAACAAAATATAATATATCACATAAATATTACATAGTTTTACATATGTCAGAGTTATACAATATCAATACACATGACAATCATACATACATCTGTCACTACATACATCAAAGATACAGAATACATCAACTACTGACACAGCAGAACTAGATAGATATCTACATACGTCTGGGACTCCAGCTCCAAGCTCCTCCAGAAACAAGGTCCAAAATCTATCACTTGGCTACTTATAAAAATTTGAGTACCCAAGAGTTTATGAAAACAAAATATAAACTCCGGGTCAGACATGGGTCTGGTATGAGTAAACGGTTTAAATTATTTAACTTTGAAAACATTTGAAAATAAAGGTATCACGTAAGACTTCCCACAAATAAATACGGGTAAGTTTTTACCTTACGCTAACCAAAACATTTCATAGGAAATCCGATGATATTATAATAGTGTATAGGGTTTTCAAGTAAGTAGAAAATAGCCGAAATTGTTACATGATTAAATTCCAGCTACTAGCCACCAAAGTGGGTAATACAAATCAAAACCGTAGATTCTCGTAGGGAAAATGGATTTTCAACAATGGCAGGGCTACTGGGGTACCGCCCGTCACAGTACGGGGCCTAGATCACCGTACCGAGGATCACTCCCGACCCCCTACAACACAAGGCCGGAACCATTTCTTACTGAACAGTCCCAAACAAGATGAACCCCGCGATTGTAGCTAGCAACCGCCCACACAGCCGAAATAAAAAGGGACATCTTGACAGGGGAAATATTTGTCCTGCTTGGGCATGACCCACCTAACCTTGCTGCATCTCCCCTGTTTTAGCCATTACCGGTTGATGAGGCTTGAGGCTGCGATTACCTTTACAGGACATATCACTTAGAATGCTCATCGTCCGCCTGACGATGTGCTGAAAGCATTCAATCCATACAAGTTTGTTCCGGGTTCGAACGAAACCGAAGGCATTATCTCGTCACACTCATTTTGGAATCACCCTCAAAGTCAACGACGATAACCCTTGCATTCTGAAAACACTATCTCGATCTTCATTTCAGAATTCATGACCTAACGTTTAAATTGGATCGATGTGGTTTTTGGAATATCAATTGGATACCCGATCCCGGTCTCGTCGAAATCCAAACGCCATTTTAAGGGCCAAGTTGTCTAATTAACTTAAACAGTTTAAATTTAACATAATGAATTAACATAGCATTTATCCCAGATTAACATATACAAGCATCATAGATATATCATAGCATATCACAGAGCATCACAAGATATCATCAAATATATATCACAATAAGATATTCAACATAACAACCCGTGAGCGGTCATCTTTATGTCTTATTTGTAATTAATTCAATTTAGAATTAATTACCTGAGAGTTAACCACTCAACAATAAATTTTCAAATTATTTAAGTTGATTTATCATTGCTTAATTAATTATTGGATCTTAATTATTTAATTAATTAATTATTTTATTGCACACTATTTAATTAATTTCTTAATCAAGTTATTTAACTTTAATTACTTAACTATTCCTTATTCATTAATTAATAACTTTAATTATTAATTAATAAAACTTCATTATTTATTTGTTAACTGCTAAATACTTAATTAATCATTTATTCATTTTTTTTATTTAAATCACTTGATTACTCTTAATTATTAATCACTAATTAATTAACTTAAAGTAGTTAATTCTAAATTTAGTAATCACTTAAGTGTTGCCTAATTCTAACTCTAATTACAATCATAATATAATTATTCTTAATTACTTTCTAAAAAAATAATTAATGATAATTATTCGACTTAACTAACATTTTGAAGAAATCTTTTTAAAATCTGGGAATCAAATTAATATTAACAACTAACCCTTAATGTTAATTGATTTTCATACCGGCCTTAACTAAACTACTAATTTAAAACAGTAATCCAGTGATAATTACATTGTTAAGTATTACTTAAATTATTAAGCCTGAATCTCATCTCCTAAAAAAACAAAACTGCAGACAAACAAACCCAAGGCTTCCATGGTAAAACCCGAGACCACCCCTGTGTTATACTCGAGTGTTACTTCGAGTTACCCCTTCCTTTTTCCCGAGTCTTCCCTGAACATCTTCTTATTCTTCCTTATTTTTATTCTGTAGTTTAAATTTAAACCAAATTACAGATTCACGCATCAGGCTAACCATACACGCACGCGATCTACCCGAAGCCTCCACCATTTTCTCTCGAGCACGACTCGAGGCAGATCCCTTCACGGCGCTGACGCCAACACATCGCTGCCGTGCACGTACACGGCGACGCGACCCAACTCCGGCGATCACTAATAACCTCTACAAGTCCTAATTCACCTCAAAACACGAAATCTAAACTCGGGATGCCTCTAAAAATTTCGATTCAAAAAAAGGGTGTTCTACTCGACCTATAGCTCACCACTGTCGCGACTTACATCTCGCCACCGTCACTCACATCACCGAAGTTGCCCAGATCTCGTCTATACCATGACAACGTGCAGAGCCTCCAACCCCCCAAGCATCGTAGCACTCGATCACGCGAGGCCGACGAACACGACCCTTTTCTAACATGAACAAAAACTGAACACAAGCCCTAATACGATCTCGTTCGATCAATTCTTGTTTTTGAAAATTTATACAACATTTTTCTCAACATCTCAGATATACAACCTTGCTTCAGAACAAATTTAAATGTTTGTTATTGATTAAATCTTTAGAAATTGGCAGGAATGCAATTTATATTCAAATGCGAACTGCTCTTGACTTTCTTAATTAAAAATCCTCCTTTTTGTTTTAAAAATCATGATTTGCTGTATAGATTCAATATAAAATCTTGAATCAATGTTTTGCAACAATCGAATATTACCAATTATCACTTAATTTACCTGTACATCAATATTGCAGTGAAGTGCTTGATGAAAATGATTGAAATCAACCTTTAACAATCTTATTTAAAGTTTAACATCTTGTTTGTTGAGAATCAAATCTTAAAAATGATTTAAATAAGAATAACTAGAGTTTGAACCAAATAGGCAATCTGTACCAAATCTCAGAGAACACAGAACATCACAAATCACATGCAAGTTGAAAAATATACAAACCAGTTTATCAAATGAAGTTTGAACTATTTAAATCAACTTAATTTTTTTTTAAAATTAAGTTTACCCTGCATCATTCCTTAACAAAGAGCAATTTGATGTTGAACATCTGAAGCTTGAACTGTCTTAAATCCTTGTCTGTATTTGTTGAATTGAAATGGAGTTTACTTCTTTTCTTGTTCTCTGTTTTCTCAGGTATTACAAAGTTTTATTTTTCTCTGAACGAACTAGAACCAAAAAACAACAACTGCATACTTATATATGAGGTAACAGTATGTATGAGGGAGGTATTATCTGGACATGTTGTACCCCTGTCTTGCTTTATTTTAACCAGATTTGCTAGATATTTTGAAATGACAAATATTAGGCTGAGTTGATAGTAAGTACATGCTTTGGTTTCTAATTTTGTTTACACAATTATCAATTGTTTTGCTGTGTGAAGATATTACCTGCAATCATGTACTTATGCAGGTAAACATATGGCTTGTGTATGAAGCTATTGTGTAAAACATTTATTATCTTCTAGCTTACATTGTTTATGTACATATGGTTGTTATTTTATTTTTATTATTTCCTAGCTTGAATAATTATATACATACTTGTCAGGTTTATTCTATGCTTTGCAGGCAATACTCGGCTTGAAAATGAAGATATGTTTACATATATATATTTGTCTTATTATTTGTTTAGTTTGAACTTCATACACTTATTTGTGTCAGATCTATTTCCAAACTTTTAGCTTTGCTTATGAAGATAATTTGTTCTGTATAAAAACTTGTCTTGTTACTTAATTAATTGTATACTTATTAAAATGTTACTATGTATTGTTATTTCTTGTTTGTATTTATATTTGTATTTAACTATGACAAACAATATTTGAGTTATGTTCAGCATGGAGACTTATATTTGCTTTATACATTTATTTGTATCCTTATTTTAGCTACCAATTATTAAATTATATACATGTGTTTGACTAATATATAATATTTATATTTATATTGAACATTATCATCTATTTATATTTTATATCTTTTATTTTAGCCATTAATATTTGAATTAGATTCATAAGTTATATTTACATTTATTCTCAATTTTATAATTCATTTGTATCTTATTTAAATTATATACATAAATTTGACTCATACTTTACATTTATATTTTGTATTGCTAGAATTAGATTTTTAATTTCAAACATTATCATCTATAAATATTTCTATCAAATGTTAACAATATAAAACATTTTAATTTAACTATATGAAGTAAATTTTATTAATAATATTATTGAGAAACTTTATTTTAGAATTTCAAACATTATTATCTATATGTATATTTACTAATGCAAACCAAGTAAGGTATTTTAATTAAATTATATAAGATAAATTTTATCGTAAATATTATTAAGAGATTTTTATTTCAAATTTTCAAATCAATTCCCCTTTTAAAATATCAATCCATATGAACAAGTGACAGTTATTTCCAAAATCATATTCATTTTAATATGATCAGTTCGCATTTATTTAATTAGATCAAATATTTATTAAAATAAATAGGGCCAAAATCCAGGGTCGTTACAATTAGATTGTCAAAATTTTCATGTCATTGTTTCGGTGCCTGTTTAAGACCATAGAGATTTATCTAATTTACAAACTTTATCCTCTTGACCAAGCATAACAAAAACTTTGGGTTGGTCCATATAAATCTCTTCCCCTAATTCACCATTTAGAAAAGCAGTTTTTATATCCATTTGGTGAATTAGTAGATCATATAGTTTAGCAAAAGAAATTAATACTCGAATTGATATTATTCTAGTGAAAAAGTATCAAAGAAGTCAATGTTTTCTTTTCGTCTAAATCCTTTAGCTACAAGACGAGCGTTATATTTATCAATTGTACCATCAGGTTTCAACTTCTTTTCAAGTACATATCTATAACCTATATATAACATCCCAAGATTTTGAATTTGAAATTCGGTAAATTATTTGAACTTTTAAATTTAAATTGTGAAATTTCAAGAAAAATAAATAAATATTGTTAATGTTAATATTATAAAGATGTATAGAATTTAATAAATATTGATAGTTAAGTTAAACAAATAATAATAATAATAAATAAAGAAAAGAAAATATATAACAAACAAGAAATTGTCTTAAACCATTAAATGAAATATATGTTATAAATTTAAATGTTGATAGTTGAGCTTTTAATAGAAATAAAATTTAGAATGTATGTTAGTAATAAGATTTTATGGTTATAGTGCAACATAAGTCAAACCAATAGAAATAATTAAAACAATTTTTGTTTATTAAGCAAGCAAACCAGGCAAGTATGTTTTGATGTGAGGTTGTATGTAAACAAAAAGATAACAAAAACAAAAGTGTATGCAAAGAAAAAATCTACAAAACAAATGAAATAGTACTTGCACAACCATAAAATAAGATTGCTGTAACATACAAAGGAAGCAAAGGCATTAAATGCCATCACCTCTAGCACAAAGAAGAATCAGTACTTACATATATATAAAAAAAAAAGAGAGATCAAATCTAACATATTGCTGTAAACGAGATGGAAGCATTACATACATGCTTTCATTAAATGCTCTCATTAAATGCTATTACTGTCCAACATGAACAAAAATCATATCAGTGAGTAAAGCATGGTTTGGTTTTCTTTTATATACCTTAAATCTGTACTTGCCTATACCTTAGTTCACACACCATCTTTTATATATACATCAATAGTCTCTGTTTTATTTTTCGTTCAAACAACTTAGCAAAGATCAGAAATTAAAAAAAAAAAAGAAAAACAAACATCACTTTATATTCAAAGTTGAAAACAATTTGCTAAAGAAATAAAAAGAGAATAGAGGAGGATCAAACTGCAGTTGCAAAAACAATTATAGTCTCTGCTCATCAATATATTCAAGGTGAGTAAACTTGATCTTTAAAAAGTTTTAAATTTATTTAAAACAGCTCAAACTTCATCTATAAGCTGGTTCGAATATGCTTCAGTTTGCATATGACGTTGGATGTTCAGTGTTTCTCTACAAAAATTTATACAGGGTGTATATTTGATTCAAAACTAAAATTCATTTACTGTTAATCATTGTCAAGCTTTGGTTTTTCAAATAATCAAGATGTTTAATCCTCAAACAAGATTTTTGCTAAGCTTATTTAAACATACAGTGAATTACCCACCGGAACTTTGTTTACAGGTAATCAAATAGTTCATTGATAAATTTGATTGTCATAAAAGGTTAATTCAACTTCATAGTTTGAATCCTCACTGAAAATCATGATTTTTAAAACAAAAACGATAATTTTTAATGGAGTGTTTAATGTGCAGTTCGCAGTTGAACGAAATTTCCATTTCGATCAATTCCTAATAATCGATTCAATTATAAATGCTAAAATTTGGTTCGAAGCTAGTCTATTAATCAGTGACTTCAGGAAAATTATCAGACAATTTTCTTATTGCGTGAATTGGTGGGTCGAAGCGAGTTTAGGGTTAGTTCGAGTTTTCAGGACCGGTTAGTAATCGAGGCTAGTGTGTTTTCGATAAGCAATCGAGTGCCATATGATTCTGATGGAAGGTTGCTTGATGGGTCGTCGTAGTAAGGCCGGAAGCGTGGGTTTTCTGGTAGGCTGTGCGAGGAGGTAGAGGCGTTTTCTCTTGGGATGTTCGAGTTACAGTTCGTTCAGATGAGTGTTTTTCGATTTCGAGTTTTTCGCATCGAGTTGGCTTTTGATTTCGAACGTGTGGTCAATTTGTGGTTTGCAGAGGGTAGCGTGGGTTTCTAGAGGGTCGGCGAACCACCACGCACATGCACGGTGGCGTGGGTGTGTCAGCGTCTTCGTACGTTGTTGCGTCGCGTGATTTTACTCGAGATTTTTGGGAAGTTGCTTCGAGTTTGATTTCGGTGCGCACGTGAGTGTTTAAAATATTGCAGTCGTTAATTAAACTAGAAAGAATAAAAAAAGAGAAAAAGGAAGAAGAAGGAACAGACACGGGGAAGAAAGAGGAAGGTCTCAGGGAAGAAACGAGAAGGACCCGAGTTTGGCTCGAGTCAAGTAACCTGTTTACTCGGGTTTTAGTTTAAATGCTGAAAGGCTAACATTTTTAATATAAACAGTTTTGTTTAAATGCAAGATACACGCTTTGATTTAAATCAATGGCAAGATGATTAAGAGTCTGTGAAGTAATTTAAGATTTGAAATTTAAGATCAAATAAATTAGTAGTTAAGAATTTTATTTATAATGAAATAGTTAATAGGTTTGAAATTAAGAAATTTTTAAATAAACTAATTTAAAGTTAATTCATAATTAAGAGTTAACTAATTGAAAAACTTAAAGTAAGAAATATTAACTGATGGGTTAAGTAATAAATTAAGTAATTTAATTTAAAATAAGAATTGAAGTAAATTTATATTAAAATTTTCAAGGTAACAATAAATTGATTTTGAAAGTGTAAAGCAGATTTTCAAATGGTAATAAAGGTAAATAATTTTATTAATCAATGGTTTTGAAAAGAAATTAAGAATGATTACAATTTGTAATTAAATTGATTAATAAACAAGTAAGTGTTCAAATTAATTGTAAATTAAGAATTTGTTATTCAGATAAATTAAAGTCAACTAATCAAAATTGGTGGTTAATTAAATAATAATTATGAAATAATTAATCGAGCTAATTAAGATTTAAATTATTTATTCAAATTTAAACATTTATTTTAAACATCACTACAAATAATTGTGTGGTTAATTTATTTAAATCACATTGGAAAATAATTAATTATTGCCGTGCACTATATTGATATTTCTGTTCTGATTGTGATGCTGTGTTATGTAGATTGCCATGTACTGTCCCGTAATTGTGATTTGTTCTGTATTGATGTGAAAACCTTGTTTGCCCGTAAAACGGCATTTAAACTTCGATGCGACAGGGAGTCGGATTTCAGTTTGTTATCCGAAACCCACATCGAACCTGTGAATTTTTGTGAACAACATATCCACATGTTTTAAAAATTGACTCTCACAATTTGGTTTAGCCGGGAAAGGACCTTTGTGTCGTATAACCCATTCCGAATATGTGATTCGACGTTGTGGATAGCATTTGAAGACCGGTGGTGAAGGCCGGGTATTTGCGAGAGCGATAGGATGACCTATCGATTGTCTCTGCACCGAGTAGCTACGGTATAGAGATTCCCTAAGTGATGGGAAATCCGATCGGGATTATGAATACCCGGATTGCAAGGACTTCTTCGGAAGTTCCTTCGGTTCTGTTCGAACCCATAATAGACTTGTATGGATTGTATGTCTGACGTTACAATTGAGATATAAAGCAGATTTCTTTCAAATACATTTCTGTTGGTGGCGGAGAATTTATTCTCTTAGCTTAACACCCTTCTCTGAGACGTACGAGCTCAGAGGTTATGTAGTTGAAGGTTATCAGTGATATATTCCCAACTTGGTAATGTGGCATGCTGAGTGTTGTTGATCATTTGTTGATCAAAGCATTGCTTTGTGAAAAGCGTAGCTTTGCGGACGAGACTTCGTCGAACCTCACACCCCGGAATGGTCGAAATAGGAAAGATGCGGCAAGATTATTGGGGGTAGCGCCCCTTAGGGTATGTGCATTCCCTTTTGGATAGAAGTGGTATCATGGTATGGAGCCAAATACTTAAATTATGTTGATATCACACACTGTAACGACCCGTTAAATTAATAATATTAAATGAATTGAATTATTATAATTTCTAATCTAATTGAGAATAAACGTAGAAATTTGGTATAGTAGTTGTAATTTAGTGTAACAATAAAATTTTATGACAATAGATTTGGATAATGTAGATTGTCACAATTTGATTTAAAGTTAAATATAAGAAACTGATATAAGGGTTGAATTAGTGAATATCAATAAAAAGATTTAAGTAGAATGGAATTCATTTAATATAAAATAAATAGTGGAAGACTTACATTGGATTGTAAAATGGATAGTAACTAAATAAAAGGTGACCGTTGAATAAATCAATGCAATAAGTGTTGATAAGGAAATTTAATGAATGTTGTCAATAATAAATAGACTTAAGATAGTAATAAAATTTGTTTTGCCTATGTAAATTTTATGTATTGATAAGCCATAATTAAATTTGAAATTTGGTAGTAAATAGGGGATAAGTTGACTAAGGCAATTAGTAATTTAATAAATGAATGCATAGTAAGTAAGTGGAAATGTATGCATAAAAATATTTTCATATATGGGATAATTACAAAAGTTTACCCATTTATCTAATGTATATAATTGAATCTAAATTTAGGGCAACATTTTGTTATTGATGGTATAAGTGAATTTGAATAAAAGGGTAAAAATTATGTAGAATTAACATGTATTGAGTATATAGCTAAGAAGGGCATTCGATGTAAATGAATCTAAATTTATGTGTCTAGTCAATAAAGGAGAACTTTAAGGGAATAAATATAAATGAATGTATTTGGGGAATGGAGTCCTTTTATATGTTGAATAGTATAACGTTGTTATTAAGAATGAACGTTACTTTAGTAATTATTAATATGGTAACGGAAGAGTGTATAAATTTTATAGTAACGTAAAAACATATTGTAAGATAATAATTAAGTGTAGACTTATAAAATATATTTATGACAACAAATTGTGTAAGATAACGATATTACAATTCAATTGAATACAGTAATTTATGCAAACAAAAGATGAACATTTGGAAGTATTACTGTAGTGATATATATATATATATAAGAAACGGTAACTTTGTAGTTGGGGAATAATTGATTTATTTGTGAGTTGTAATCAAATAGAGTCAAATTTATTAGAATTTACTGCAATTTATGGGATTAATTGCAGTAACCTTTGAAGATTTATTCACTAAAATAATTGACGATGGAAATTATATGTAAATTTGCTTTTAGTTAATTTAAAATATCTAGAGGGCTAGAAATGACACAAATCTACTAGTTTAGAAATTTACAATAAAAAGTGGTAAGTAATTTTTCTAAATATTTAGATAGTAGGAAGATGTAGATTTAGATGGAATTTATTATTTAACTATTTCATAAGTTGAGATCTAAGTTTAGAATTGACATTTTTAATGTATAGATATTGAGCCAATGTTAGTTTCATTAAATTGACATCAATAACTTTGAATAATAGAAAGAAAGTGAATTTAATAAATTTAATCAAACGTATAATGTTGAATTTATTAAAAATTGGAATTTAACCTTTAAGTAAGGATTAACATCTAAATTGTTGAATAGAACAACTATGTATTGACACTTGAATTGTTTAGAATTGGAGTAAATAATTAAGAAAATTTAAAGGGAGAAAATTTGGTCAATTTTTGAATTTAGATGTAAAAATTGGATTTTTATAATTTATTTAATTTATTTAATGAATATTGAAAATAGCCATTTTGGTCACGGACTCGGATTTCGATGAAACTAGTTTCATCGGATCCGTATCGGTGAATTATTATAGGGTTTCAAGTTTCGTATCGATCGGACCTGTCGTTTGATCGTACGGACGCGAAACGCCTTGAAAATCAATTTTATTAAAATCAATTTGAAATCAATTTGGAAATCTTGTTTTCAGCATAACTTCTTCATACGATCAAATTTGGACGTGAAACTTTTTCCATCGCGTTCAGGATATTTTAAATTACCTATCTGGATATATGGGTTTGATAAATTTCGTTCCGGGGTCAGAATGGGCTTTTTGGGCCAACTACCGTTTAGCGCGTTCGTTATCCGTACCCACCTAGCCTTCTTCTATTTGTCTATATATATGCGATCATAAACCCTAGCCTCCTTCCTATTGTCATTTGGCTGTACGTACATTTTTCTTCATCTCCTTCTCAACTCCTCATTCTAATGGCAGAAAAAAAAACCTAATTCTCAAATTCCAAAAAAATAATTTCAATTTCAAAAAAAAAAAAAAAAAAAAAAAAATTTGCGGATCTGCAACAGCTTCTGGTCGCGCTTCGGGTTTCAGGGGAGAAAACCCTAGAGCAACTTCGGGTCAGGAAGAAAATGACTCGGGTCGCTCCGGGTCGTTTTGGCGAAAACTCCAAGCAAGCACCGGGGAATTGAGGCGGCGCAACGAAGTCGAACCCGAAGTCGACCCAGGACCAGAATTTTTCATTTTTCAAATTTTCATAACTTTTGCATACGAGCTCGGATTCGCGCGCAGTTTGTTTTGATGGGATCGTATCGGAATTTCTGACGTTTTGGCACTAGTTTGGATGAATTTGGAGACTATCCAATTTTTGGGTTTAAATTGGATTTGAATTCGATTTAAATTCCAAAGGTGAGTCTTTAAACCCACTCACAACTACTAGAAGCGTTTATGTTTGTTAAATTAATTTTAGAAATGAATAGAAATTTATTTATGAGTATTTGGCACGTTTATTTCACTCATATTTGTTGAATTGCATTTATTAAATTTAACTGTTAATTTAATTTATTTATTGCGTATTAATTGATAGTTAGAATTTATTTGTTTGCCTATAAACTGCTAGTTAACAGTTATATAGATTATTACTGAATATAAACTGTTAGATTAATAGTTGTTAAATTTAATCTGAATAAAATTGCCAGTTATTACCTGTTATATATTATCAAATATAAATTGTTATTGATTGATATTGCTTGATGATTGTGATTGGATGATGGGTGATGTTGATGGATGTTTTATTGTATATCATTAAATTTCAAATTATCATGCATATTTCCTTTCATTCGGGATTGTGGTTTGAAATGATATACAATCGCAAAATTTTATATCTTTTAAATTGCGGATTGAAATGATAAATATCCGTATCACTTGACCATAGGATAGAAAATTATATACAGGCACCGCGGTCTATATATAACTATTTTAATGTGATTTCTATGGTTTGGATGGAATACGGTTTAAAATAATCTTAAATTTTATATTGTATAAATATTTTTCTTCCATATATATATACATATGAAGTTGAAAATTTTGAAATTAAAAGGTGTATAAATCTCTTTATTAAAAATGGAAAAAAATTAAGAAAATGGAGTTTAATAATTTATATCATATGTTTAAATGTTAAGTTTGGAAATTTTAAGATATGATATTTATAACTGGATTTTTCCCAAAATAAATTGAAATGAATATTCTAGTATAATTTGAATTGGGAAAAATATATATGTTTTATTACTAGAAATTGAAGTCTTATTATTTATGGATTTTATATGAATATTCAAGACTAATTAATAGAACAATTGATTTGTTGAAAGAATAAAATCCAACTTTAGTTTGAAATATTGATACTCAAAATGGATATACGTATATATAAATAAATTGAAGTGGTTTTGGAACTTGAGAGAGATAATATAAATTTTGGTTTAGACTTTAATAAAGAAATGTATTTGTAAAGCCATGAGAACTATTTTCTTTACAAAGTAACATTTAAGTTAAACCATTTAATTCATATACCGTTGAATGTCGAAACCATTCAAGTTTTTAGAAGTTATGGTTTTAAATTATGATTTTCAAAATATTATGCTTTGAAAATATTTGATTTTCAATCGTATGAAGTTAAAGCATTATGATTTTGGAAAAGAATTATATTTGAGATAAGTGATAAAATATGGTTTTGGGTTTTGAAATGATATCGTATTCATGGTTATGAAATGGAATGTTTATTCTGATTTTTAAAGTATAACCTATTTTTAAATGACCGCGGTGTTATAATAACGATGGGTTGGCAAAGAGACCGGGATCGGATATGGACATACTCTCTGTCGATACCGAAAACCACTTTGACTAACCGTGTACGCGGTGGAGATTCCAGAATGAAGTAGGTGGTGGCGACGTTTCCTGTAAGGTAAATACGTGGACCCGACTCCCGTGAGTTGGCATAAGGTGGCTAAAACAGGAGCGATTCTCAGGCCAATAAGGTCATTCCTCTGATCGGACCCTCCTCTTCGATATTATACTTTTACTTGGATTGATTCAGTGGCCACTTCTATATTTTAATTTTGGGGAGTTAGTCCGAGGTGGGCGGTAACTGCGGCTACGCGTTTCCACCAGCCTGGATAGCAATTGGTATATCTACCCTGGCATTGCCTAGTTGTGCCGTGTCACCTACCATACCGAGCCTTTACTACGAGTTTCTATTTGTGTCGTACCTATGGAGTATCCTCTGGTAGCCTCCCGATCAGGAGGTATTACGGTACTGTATAGACTATTGGCATTTTACGTGTTAAGGTGGAAAATGTAAAGCCTTAACGCTATTTAAAAGTAAGTTTATTTTATAAATAGACACTATTATAATAGCGCAATATACTACATAGTAAATAGTTTAACGGATCCTTAAGAGATGTAAATCCCGAGCATCTCTTGAGTTATTGTACTCATATTTATTTCTGTAAATTTAACTCACATAAGATCTTTTAGTTCTGACTCGAGTGTTTTGTCTTTTCAAATTCGCTCGGGTCAGTCCGAGCGTTTCAGGATCGAAGACTTTAGCTTGGGGGACGAAGACGAAGAATCCGTATTATATTATTTATAGTATTGCACCACACTCTAAATTTCCGCTGCATTGTTTGTATTGGTATGTGTAACTCTGATATTCATGGTATAAGTAAAATAACTATTTTGTAAATAGTTATCATGAACTATATATTGATTATTATATTTTATCCTTCCGCTGTGAGATTCTGTTTTGTTTTTATTTCTTCTCTGTTTTTCTTATTTACCCCATAACAATCCGCCCTTCCGTATGGTTTGAACTGGCACGTGTGTCGGTTTAAAGTGTGCGAAAAGGCGGGATGTTACATCTGGTATCAGAGCTTTGGTTTAGCGATAAACTTTGGCTTCGTGGGGTTCGACTCTTTGTTAATAGGGTAGTAATACCCTATGGGAGTCGCTGAGTGTATATATATGAGAGAGCGTATTTGTTAGTGTTAATAAAGATTTTGATATTGTGTTAATCTGTTCCGCTTTGTATTTATAAATTCTGGTTGATGCATGAGACGCTATGCCATCAATAGGGATTTCTAAACACTTAATAGGACAGACCGACATAATATTTGTTTTTAATATAGGTGAATGAAATAATTTTGCCTATTATATTTTCCATATATAAAAATATTTTTATAAAGATATATATATTTGGTTGCTATAGATTGGGTGTTAGGTAATAAAAATATTTATAATAATTGAAGCTAAGTTGAAATTTTAATAAATCAAATTGGAGATTTTAGAACCTAAGTCCGGGATTTTGAAAAAATTTCTGCTTTCAAAGGATTTATGAATTATAATGATTTGGTTTATAAATATTTTCTTATATAAATATTTAGTATAATTCGAAAGAATTGGTTTAAGAGGATTTTGAAGAAAATAAGTTTGTACTTTCCTCTCTGTCGCTGGAAAATAATTTCGGTGATGACGGCCGCATCATCGACTTTCATTTTCGAGTTTCGAAGGGAAAGGCCACTGTAGTAAACTCTACTGCAGATTTGTTTTGAAATTATTTAAAATTTTAATTGTTTAAAGGTAATTAGAGATATAAAAGTTGTAAGAAATTAATTATCTATTATTTTAAAGAAATTTTGGAATTTGACCCGGTATTAATTCTTGAATTTCCATTAATTAGTTGTAAAAATTTAGGTTAGTGAAATAAAAGAAGTAATCAATGAATTAAAAGAGTTGAGATTAAACTTGCATAAGTTCTTTTGCTTTTTCTTTAACATAAATAACTTACCAAGTATAAAAAGTTGAAATGTAAATTAAGAGTGGAATAGAATATTATGCAAGTAGAATTTTGGAAAAAAATGAAGTATTCAATAAATTACTGTTATAAATAAGAATTTAATGGTATTAACTTAAGTGATGATTGGAATTTTACTAAAATTAAAGGTTGTATTATTAATAGGTGATTTTAACCTTAAGAAAGTAAAAATGAAATTCCTTAATTTATAAAGTTTGATTGTAGGGTTATTAACTTAAGTATGCTTTAATTCCCTCTATTCTAATATAATAGAAAGTAAGTAATATATAAATGACTGTAAACCCTAAGTAATTAATTAATAAAATTCCTTATTTTTAAGAATGAAGGTTAAAGGGTTAATAATTTAAGTGTAATTAAAAAGGGTTACTGTAATTAAATATTATAGAAAGTGGGTAATTAAACTGTTACTACTATTAAATATAATGGAAACTTCCACATTAAATAAATAAATGAGATTAAAGGTAAGTTGAAATTGTAGGTTATAAAACAAATATATATTAATTAAAGGAATGAAAAGAAACTTGTAAATTTTCACTTACATTCTTAAAATATATATAACTTACCATAAAATAAAAGTTGCAATTGCTAATAAGAAAGTGTAAAGGGAAATCTTACAAGTGAAGCTTGAGGTAATTAAAGTATTCAATTAATTGCTGTTAAAACTTAAGCTAAATCGGAAATTTTACTATATAAGAAAGGTAAGTAGAATAAATGGGTGATATAAACTTCAGTCAATAAATTGGAACACAAATATGATAATTCTGTAATAAATGAAAATGAAAATTGTAAGAAGTAAAGGGATCACTCCATAAATGAAAGAAAGAAAATCAAACCACTGAAGCATGAAAAAAATGTATGATAAGTAATTTGGTTGTTGGGTTGAATTGTTATTGTTTGATTTATGTTGTTGGGTAAGGAATTTGAATTTGTCGGATGAATAAATAATCTATCTATGTTCCATCTAAGACTGTTGAGAAAAGGATGCACTCGATAGTTAATTTCATTTTATACAAATTTCAAGTTTTGAACCCAAACAACTATTTGTTTGATGGATTAATGGTTGCTTTGTTTTATGTATGTATGCTGTTTGTAAAATTGATGGTTGTTGTATTGTTTGGTTGATTAATGATTGAATCCACTTGAATAATTCACTTTAATATAAATATTTAACCTTTTAGATTATATAAGTGAATACAGGTGATGGAAGCAACTGCTACTGCTTTTGGTTCCATAATAATAAGCGTATATTGCCCGACAAATAGGTACGTTTTCGGATTACGTTTAAAGCGCTATTTTTCCCGTGTTGGGATATAATATTTTGATAATATATGTAATATATTTGTATATTTTGATATTATATTTTCTCCCGAGCCTCACCGTACAAAAGAGACTCTGCCAAAAATTTTCGTAAATTTTGGACTTAGAATTTTGTTGAATATTTTCCAAACTTTAATGATTTAAGTATAAAAGGTTGTAATGATTATAAACGGGTATATTTCATTAAAGGAAATTAATCCAGTAAATTATTGTTTATAAGTTAATATTTGAAATAAGATGTACTGTTTATTCTTCCTTCTCCCTTCTTTTTCCTTTTCGGGGACGAAAAGTTTTGAGTGGGGGAGATTGTAACGACCCGTTAAATTAATAATATTAAATGAATTGAATTAATATAATTTCTAATCTAATTGAGAATAAATGTAGAAATTTGGTATAGTAGTTGTAATTTAGTGTAACAATAAAATTTTATGACAATAGATTTGGATAATGTAGATTGTCACAATTTGATTTAAAGTTAAATATAAGAAACTGATATAAGGGTTGAATTAGTGAATATCAATAAAAAGATTTAAGTAGAATGGAATTGCAAGAGGTGTTGATAAGGAAATTTAATGAATGTTGTCAATAATAAATAGACTTAAGATAGTAATAAAATTTATTTTGCCTATGTAATTTTTATGTATTGATAAGCCATAATTAAATTTGAAATTTGGTAGTAAATAGGGGATAAGTTGACTAAGGCAATTAGTAATTTAATAAATGAATGCATAGTAAGTAAGTGGAAATGTATGCATAAAAATATTTTTATATATGGGATAATTACAAAAGTTTACCCATTTATCTAATGTATATAATTGAATCTAAATTTAGGGCAACATTTTGTTATTGATGGTATAAGTGAATTTGAATAAAAGGGTAAAAATTATATAGATTTAACATGTATTGAGTATATAGCTAAGAAGGGCATTCGATGTAAATGAATCTAAATTTATGTGTCTAGTCAATAAAGGAGAACTTTAAGGGAATAAATATAAATGAATGTATTTGGGGAATGGAGTCCTTTTATATGTTGAATAGTATAACGTTGTTATTAAGAATGAATGTTACTTTAGTAATTATTAATATGGTAACGGAAGAGTGTATAAATTTTATAGTAACGTAAAAACGTATTGTAAGATAATAATTAAGTGTAGACTTATAAAATATATTTATGACAACAAATTGTGTAAGATAACGATATTACAATTCAATTGAATACAGTAATTTATGCAAACAAAAGATGAACATTTGGAAGTATTACTGTAGTGATATATATATATAAGAAACGGTAACTTTGTAGTTGGGGAATAATTGATTTATTTGTGAGTTGTAATCAAATAGAGTCAAATTTATTAGAATTTATTGCAATTTATGGGATTAATTGCAGTAACCTTTGAAGATTTATTCACTAAAATAATTGACGATGGAAATTATATGTAAATTTGCTTTTAGTTAATTTAAAATATCTAGAGGGCTAGAAATGACACAAATCTACTAGTTTAGAAATTTACAATAAAAAGTGGTAAGTAATTTTTCTAAATATTTAGATAGTAGGAAGATGTAGATTTAGATGGAATTTATTATTTAACTATTTCATAAGTTGAGATCTAAGTTTAGAATTGACATTTTTAATGTATAGATATTGAGCCAATGTTAGTTTCATTAAATTGACATCAATAACTTTGAATAATAGAAAGAAAGTGAATTTAATAAATTTAATCAAACGTATAATGTTGAATTTATTAAAAATTGGAATTTAACCTTTAAGTAAGGATTAACATCTAAATTGTTGAATAGAACAACTATGTATTGACACTTGAATTGTTTAGAATTGGAGTAAATAATTAAGAAAATTTAAAGGGAGAAAATTTGGTCAATTTTTGAATTTAGATGTAAAAATTGGATTTTTATAATTTATTTAATTTATTTAATGAATATTGAAAATAGCCATTTCGGTCACGGACTCGGATTTCGATGAAACCAGTTTCATCGGATCAGTATCGGTGAATTATTATAGGGTTTCAAGTTTCGTATCGATCGGACCTGTCGTTTGATCGTACGGACGCGAAACGCCTTGAAAATCAATTTTATTAAAATCAATTTGAAATCAATTTGGAAATCTTGTTTTCAGCATAACTTCTTCATACGATCAAATTTGGACGTGAAACTTTTTCCATCGCGTTCAGGATATTTTAAATTACCTATCTGGATATATGGGTTTGATAAATTTCGTTCCGGGGTCAGAACGGGCTTTTTGGGCCAACTGCCGTTTAGCGCGTTCGTTATCCGTACCCACCTAGCCTTCTTCTATTTGTCTATATATATGCGATCATAAACCCTAGCCTCCTTCCTATTGTCATTTGGCTGTACGTACATTTTTCTTCATCTCCTTCTCAACTCCTCATTCTAATGGCAGAAGAAAAAAAAACCCTAATTCTCAAATTCCAAAAAAATAATTTCAATTTCAAAAAAAAAAAAAAAAAAAAAAATTTGCGGATCTGCAGCAGCTTCTGGTCGCGCTTCGGGTTTCAGGGGAGAAAACCCTAGAGCAACTTCGGGTCAGGAAGAAAATGACTCGGGTCACTCCGGGTCGTTTTGGCGAAAACTCGAAGTCGACCGAAGTCGAACCCGAAGTCGACCCAGGACCAGAATTTTTCATTTTTCAAATTTTCATAACTTTTGCATACGAGCTCGGATTCGCGCGCGGTTTGTTTTGATGGGATCGTATCGGAATTTCTGACGTTTTGGCACTAGTTTGGATGAATTTGGAGACTATCCAATTTTTGGGTTTAAATTGGATTTGAATTCGATTTAAATTCCAAAGGTGAGTGTTTAAACCCACTCACAACTACTAGAAACTTTTATGTTTGTTAAATTAATTTTAGAAATGAATAGAAATTTATTTATGAGTATTTGGCATGTTTATTTCACTCATATTTGTTGAATTGCATTTATTAAATTTAACTGTTAATTTAATTTATTTATTGCGTATTAATTGATAGTTAGAATTTATTTGTTTGCCTATAAACTGCTAGTTAACAGTTATATAGATTATTACTGAATATAAACTGTTAGATTAATAGTTGTTAAATTTAATCTGAATAAAATTGCCAGTTATTACCTGTTATATATTATCAAATATAAATTGTTATTGATTGATATTGCTTGATGATTGTGATTGGATGATGGGTGATGTTGATGGATGTTTTATTGTATATCATTAAATTTCAAATTATCATGCATATTTCCTTTCATTCGGGATTGTGGTTTGAAATGATATACAACCGCAAAATTTTATATCTTTTAAATTGCGGATTGAAATGATAAATATCCGTATCACTTGACCATAGGATAAAAAATTATATACAGGCACCGCGGTCTATATATAACTATTTTAATGTGATTTCTATGGTTTGGATGGAATACAGTTTAAAATAATCTTAAATTTTATATTGTATAAATATTTTTCTTCCATATATATATACATATGAAGTTGAAAATTTTGAAATTAAAAGGTGTATAAATCTCTTTATTAAAAATGGAAAAAAATTAAGAAAATGGAGTTTAATAATTTATATCATATGTTTAAATGTTAAGTTTGGAAATTTTAAGATATGATATTTATAACTGGATTTTTCCCAAAATAAATTGAAATGAATATTCTAGTATAATTTGAATTGGGAAAAATATATATGTTTTATTACTAGAAATTGAAGTCTTATTATTTATGGATTTTATATGAATATTCAAGACTAATTAATAGAACAATTGATTTGTTGAAAGAATAAAATCCAACTTTAGTTTGAAATATTGATACTCAAAATGGATACACGTATATATAAATAAATTGAAGTGGTTTTGGAACTTGAGAGAGATAATATAAATTTTGGTTTAGACTTTAATAAAGAAATGTATTTGTAAAGCCATGAGAACTATTTTCTTTACAAAGTAACATTTAAGTTAAACCATTTAATTCATATACCGTTGAATGTCGAAACCATTCAAGTTTTTAGAAGTTATGGTTTTAAATTATGATTTTCAAAATATTATGCTTTGAAAATATTTGATTTTCAGACGTATGAAGTTAAAGCATTATGATTTTGGAAAAGAATTATATTTGGGATAAGTGATAAAATATGGTTTTGGGTTTTGAAATGATATCGTATTCATGGTTATGAAATGGAATGTTTATTCTGATTTTTAAAGTATAACCTATTTTTAAATGACCGCGGTGTTATAATAACGATGGGTTGGCGAAGAGACCGGGATTGGATATGGACATACTCTCTGTCGATACCGAAAACCACTTTGACTAACCGTGTACGCGGTGGAGATTCCAGAATGAAGTAGGTGGTGGCGACGTTTCCTATAAGGTAAATACGTGGACCCGACTCCCGTGAGTTGGCATAAGGTGGCTAAAACAGGAGCGATTCTCAGGCCAATGAGGTCATTCCTCTGATCGGACCCTCCTCTTCGATATTATACTTTGACTTGGATTGATTCAGTGGCCACTTCTATATTTTGATTTTGGGGAGTTAGTCCGAGGTGGGCGGTAACTGCGGCTACGCGTTTCCACCAGCCTGGATAGCAATTGGTATATCTACCCTGGCATTGCCTAGTTGTGCCGTGTCATCTACCATACCGAGCCTTTACTACGAGTTTCTATTTGTGTCGTACCTATGGAGTATCCTCTGGTAGCCTCCCGATCAGGAGGTATTACGGTACTGTATAGACTATTGGCATTTTACGTGTTAAGGTGGAAAATGTAAAGCCTTAACGCTATTTAAAAGTGAGTTTATTTTATAAATAGACACTATTATAATAGCGCAATATACTACATAGTAAATAGTTTAACGGATCCTTAAGAGATGTAAATCCCGAGCATCTCTTGAGTTACTGTACTCATATTTATTTCTGTAAATTTAACTCACATAAGATCTTTTAGTTCTAACTCGAGTGTTTTGTCTTTTCAAATTCGCTCGGGTCAGTCCGAGCGTTTCAGGATCGAAGACTTTAGCTTGGGGGACGAAGACGAAGAATCCGTATTATATTATTTATAGTATTGCACCACACTCTAAATTTCCGCTGCATTGTTTGTATTGGTATGTGTAACTCTGATATTCATTGTATAAGTAAAATAACTATTTTGTAAACAGTTATCATGAACTGTATATTGATTATTATATTTTATCCTTCCGCTGTGAGATTCTGTTTTATTTTTATTTCTTCTCTGTTTTTCTTATTTACCCCATAACAATCTGCCCTTCCGTATGGTTTGAACTGGCACGTGTGTCGGTTTAAAGTGTGCGAAAAGGCGGGATGTTACACACACACACACACACACACACACACACACATATATATATATATATTACTTTGTGATTTGTTGCTGGGGCCCCGATAAAGGTTGGTTACAACCAGAGGATGGCATACTCGTGTCAGTAGTTACCCAGTTAGGGGTAACCCGGCCTTGTGTTGGCAGAGATCCGGTTAGGTTCTCGGGTCGTCCCTCCAGAGGCGTACCCATGTGGCCCAGGAAGTTCCTTAGCCTGACCATTGTTGGAAATCCAATTCCCAATATGAAACCCTGTACGGTTTTGGTTGTAGAACCTGCCATCTAATATGGTAGCTATAGTAGGCATAGTATAATGGTACCTATGCTAGCTAAGATTAATATTCGATTTTCGAAATGTTTCCTACACTATGCACTAATAATAATATGAAAGAAATTTTCTCGTATCAAGCATATTTGACTATCATAAGAAGAAATCTCCTCCAATTCTGCATTTGCATTGTGTGTGCGGCGGGAGGTCTTATGGTAGTTTCATTTTAAAAGTACACCGAAATTCTTTTATAAATCTAGTTCTTTAAAAGAAATTATTTTTGTTTACTCATACCAGTCCCATGACTGGCCTGGAGTTTATTGTTTTCTTTCCTAAACTCTGGGTGTCCATAATTTTTAATCGGGTAGCCTAGTAGCAGGTTTTCCGTACTCTGGAGTTAGCAGTATTTTTATGTGTGTAGATTTTGGAGATCTCATGTGTTTAGATTTTGTGAGTTCGTTATTACTTCTTTCATTGAAGACCTTTTGGATACATGGTGTATTATTATGATGTTTATTCGGAGCTGTGGTGTATGTATTAAATACTCTGATGTAGAAATGGATATTATACTGTTGTATCTGTGTTGATATATGCATTCAAACTGTTTTATATTCATCTATTGTTGTTATAAGGTCTATCCGAACTGAAATTTGACGTTTGAATCTCCGGCAGTTGAATACAAGTGAGGTATTTAGTGTCGACTTTTGAACGATGAATTTTGGGTCGTGACACAATAGTTTTAAAATTTTGAGGTAAATCAACTAGATGCCAAGTTTTGTTAGATTCAAGAGATTCCATTTCATCATTTATAGCTCCTTACCAGAGATCTGAAGCCAAAAAAAACAACGCTTCTTTTAGATTAACAAGGTTCTCATCTATTGCACATGCATAATATATTGGACCAATTTTTTAATTATTCTAGCTCTTTTCTTCTTCTAAGTTCAGATCCACCTTCCGTATTATGTTCATTATTTTTGATTATTGGATTATTGATAGTATAAGTGCACCCACTGTTTCTAATTTTAAACGAAAATTTATTTTTAAAGAAATCAACATCATTTGAATCAATAATAACTTGAGCATTCAAATCAAAAAAAATCTACATGTTTTATTGTTAAGAGAATAACCAATGAAAACGCATTTATATGCTCGACATGCTAATTTAATTCTTTTCGGGTCAGGAACATATGCTAAGCAACCCCAAGTTTTAAAGTAAGACAAACTGGGTTAATTCTCATTTAAAACGAATTTTTAATACCATTAACTTTTGCAATGGTTCAATAATAATGGTTCATGAATGTACATTACCATTATACATCTGCAACAACTCAATTTAATAATGAATCATAAATATATGACCATTACACATTTGCAACGACTCAATTATAATAATGAATCATAAATATATGACCATTATACATTTACAACGACTCAATTATAATAATGGCTTATAAATATATATTACCGTTATACATTTGCAATGACTCAATTATAATAAACAATCATGTTAAAACTACCCAAATCAACCTCAGACATCCAACATCTCCATAAAATTATCAATCATATCAAAACATATCATTCTCATCATATCCAAGTGCATATATGTATAATATCCCAACATGAACTAAAAAAATCATACCTATCACTCCTAATAGTCTCCGGAAGTAGTTGATGAAGAGCCATGCTGCTGCATATATGTAGTAATGCTCTCGTCCAGCAACCGCGTCATCTCTATAACATGACGACGGTCTCGTTCCTCCAGCTTAGCAACCCTAGCTCTTAGGTCCTGAATCTTTGCTTTGTCCTAAGCTTTTTTGTATGCACTTTGCTTGCGTCTAGTTTGCAACACTTATATAACTTAAGAAGGGATTTTTGTCTAGTGGCTAGAAAAAATGTGAGTTTAGCAGCCACTATAACAATGTGATATATAAGATCATATAAGAAAGTGATCTTTTAAGCTACGTTTAATTTTAATTATAAGATCATATATTATCAGAATTAGTAGGATTTGGTATGAAATGGCATAGGTGAGTAGAGGATCGTGGAGGAGGCGTGAAATGGAATAGCGTTGGGATCTATTGAGATTGCCAGGACATGTTTCGTTTACTCTTTATAAAAATAATCAAATGCTTTTATAGTACCCAATTTTGGTTTGCATTTCAAACATTTCATAATCTATATTATTTATTTCAAATTTCATTATATACACTTTCATTAATCTTTTGTGTTAAACATTTTCTTTTCATGAATAAAATTGATTTCCAAATTATTTGTACATTGTAGCTGTAATAAGTATATATTATCTTTAATGTTTTACCAATTACTAGGAAGACCAAAATCAAATAAGCAACACATTTGACTTTTAGTTTTAAATCCAAAAACAATTTCCAACAAATAATCTAAACAATTTTAAGTTCGTTGCAGTCGAGAGATTAATAAATAGTCAAATCTAAACATAATATTCATTACCTCTTGGTTTCCAAAGCCATAACGTCTATCTCACATTGTCGGGTCCATGACAGCTTCAAAAACTGTTCCCATCTCATCAGTAGTCAACTGTTCCCATCCCGTTCAATCAAGAAGCTTCTCTCATTGTTGTATAAATTTTTTCTGCTATTCAAAATAAAAAATTAAAATTAACACTACATTATTTTAATTTATTATAATGAAGTAATTAAATTATTGTTAACAACTTATAACTTAAAATATGCTTACATGGGTCTATTGTGATTTTGAGTCATGCCATGTGTATGTGACTATGCCATCATCATTTTCATGCTCGATGGCATGGGTACGAGCAACCACGTCCATGTAGGAGACGAGATCCAGACGCTCTCTTTTCAAAAATAATTATTTCATATTATTATTGTTAGGGCCAAAATTGGTCACTAACACCCAAATCCAAGTGAAAGTACCAAACAACAATCACAATTCACGGGTAGGATGTGTGTAGGGGATATTTAATATGAAGAATAACAGAAATTAAAATAAAAGCGGTAAAGACACAGAATTTATAGTGGTTCAGCTAACTCTGGCCTACGTCCACTCCAGTAATTTCTTTTTTATTGCTATAACAATCGATTACAGTTACAAAGTGGTAGGCTAGCCTTAGCCTTAGAAAATAGAAAGTTCGAAAGCAGAGGAGAAGAAGAAGAAGATAAAAATGAAGTCTTGGATGAGGTTTGGATGAGGCAGAGTCTCCCCTGTGTTCTCTGAAATCTGATCCCGTTTTCTGTGCCCTTGCCTCCCTATTTATAGATGACAGTGGGTTGGACTTCCCTAGTGGGCCTGGTAGTCGAATAACTCAGTCCAGATAGTGTAGGTACGGCGCGCCGACCCAGGGAGGCCGAACGATGGAATGCCGAACAGAAGCCTTCGTGATGAACGAGTAGGCAGAGCAACAGTTGAACCGGTTGTGTTAGGGAGGATGCCGAAACATCTTGTTGGCCGAACGTTCGGGGATGCCGAACGTTCCTATGCCGAACGTACGTGGGAGGCCGAACAAACTTTGATGGCCGAACGATCTTCTTTGGCCGAACGGCGTTCAATGCCGAACAACTTTCTTTGGCCGAACTGCACTCAATGCCGAACGATCTCTTGATGCCGGACGCTCCTAGATGCCGAACGCGTTCTGGTTGCCGAACGATATCTTTGTCCGAACTGATTTGGGATGTCGAACAATCTAGGTTCGCCGAGCGCTCTTCTGATGCCGAGCGTTCCTATGATGCCGAACGTTCCTATGATGCCGAGTGTTCCTATGATGCCGAGTGTTTCTAAATGCCGAACGTTCATAGATACCGAACGTTCGTAGATGCCGAATGTTCATGGATGCCGAACCATACGCCGATGCCGAACGAGGTCCAATGCCGAACGCTCGTCCAATGTCGAACGATCCTTCTATGCCGAACGTTCGTCCAATGCCGAACGATCCCTCTAATGCCGGACCATCCAAATGCCGAACAATCCAAATGTCGAGCGACATCTGCCAAATTGCCTAGGCCGAGCCATGTAATTTCTCCACTCTTTTTCCCAACGACATATCCAAGTGAACTTCATCATTTTAAACCGAACCCATCATACTTTAGTCTCGATAGTTGTGAAGTTGTTTAAGTTAAATCCGCCTATCCGTGGCCTTGTAAAAAGGCGGGTTAACACTTGCCCCCCAAAACATGCCTTGTGATAACAAGGCGTGTTTTGAATAGTTCCGAATCCAATATCCAAAGTCCATAGCCATATTGCCAGAGTATATCATCCTTGACTGCTCTGAGTCGATATCCAACTCCAAATCCAATAACCAAAGCTTGAGCCAATTCCATGTCCATCCGAACTCGACAACCGAGTCCCAAACCATCCCCATCCATTAGCCAAAAACCGAATGCAGGACCTCTCTGGGTCGATATCCAAATCCATAACCTCTCCGGGCTCTTGCCAAGCGCAATCTACACCTGAAGGTCGTGATCCAGCGTCCCTGGATGTTAAGCTAGCCTCATCGGGTTCTTGTCGAGCGTAATCCACACATGACGGCCTTGGTCCAGTGTCCCTGGATGTTGAACTAACCTCTCTGGGCTTAATCTTGATTTTGTAGACCTCGTCGGGTCGTGTTATCCTGTTCCAGCCTTGACTTTTCCATCACGGGCCTGTATGTTCTCCGGCCTCGACTCTCCGGTCAAAGACTTTGATATTCACCGGCCTCAGCAATCCGGCTAAGGATTTTGATATTCTCCGGCCTCGACTCTCCAGTCAAGGACTTTTTATACTCTCCGGCCTCGACTCTCCGGTCAAGGACTTTTTATATTCTCCGGCCTTGACTCTCCGGTCAAGGACTTTTTATATTTTCCGGCCTCGACTCTCCGGTCAAGGACTTTTTATATTCTCCGGCCTCGACTCTCCGGTCAAGGACTTTTTATATTCTCCAGCCTCGACTCTCGGGTCAAGGACTTTTTATATTCTCCGGCCTCGACTCTCCGGTCAAGGACTTTTTATATTCTCCGGCCTCGACTCTCCGGTCATGGACTTTTTATATTCTCTGGCCTCGACTCTCCGGTCAAGGACTTTTTATATTCTGCCCGAGTCCATTTCTTCACTCTCCGGCGAAGGGACTCGTAACTTGTGACCATTGCCCCGTCTCTCCGGTCGGGGCAGTAATTATAAAACCTGAACTGTTTATTACATTGATCCAAAACCAAATATAAAACCAGAAATCCGTATCAAAAATCAAACATCCAAAGCAGAATGGGAAACCAAGAAAAAACCAACCAAATCGTGAGTTCAATCCAAACTCCAAAACCATACCAAAGAAAAGTAAATGTCCGAAATACGAAAGAGAGAACAAATCCGTATCAAAAAATCAAACATCCAAAGCAGAATGGGAAACCAAGAAAAAACCAACCAAATCGGGAGTTCAATCCAAACTCCAAAACCATACCAAAGAAAAGTAAATGTCCGAAATACGAAAGAGAGAACCAAAGTTTGCAGAAAACTAGAAAGAAAGTAGAATTTCATAGACTCAAGTAGTACGGTTTTCAGTTATCTCAGAGCACGCCTAGGGACCGTCCTCAATCCCGTACGTGTGTAAGTGACCTAGCCGTATTATTTTGAGTTCTATTACTTATTCAAAACCATGAACCTGTTTAGTTGATAGTAAACCGGCGTTGACCAGACCCAATGCCGCCATTGCTAGAGATAGGTGGTGGCTGCTCTTGCTCCCCTGCCGTAGTTCGATTCTTGACATATTGCTGTAGGTGACCATTCCTTACATGCTCCTCAATGATATCCCTCAAATGCCTACAGTCGTTTGTGTTGTGCCCATCCAGCTCATGGAATAGGCAATGCTTTCCCGATGTCCGTTCGTATTCTGAAGGCTCTCTCTTTGCTGGCCTTCGGTATTGGAGCCGCCCTCGAGTGTCCAAGTAAATCCTTTCTAGAGTCTCAGTTAAATCTGTGTAAGAAGAAAACTTTGACTCCCTCCGAGGTTTCTTCGAAGTGCCACCATTTCCATTCGTTTTCCTTTTTCCTTTATCATATTTACTTAGATCCTCCCTGGATGGACCTCCACCCCTCACTGCATAAGCTTCAGCCTCTCTCCCTACTCTCTCAGCCTGCGCATCCTCCTGTCTCAAGAACCTTTCCGCCTCATGATAGAACTCCTCGAGATCCCTCGGTGGGTCCCTTTCCAATGATATTTTGAAATCCGAGTTATCCGCGATTCCTGAGACGGCTGCCATCAAAACCATTGACGAATCGGGTCGATCCACTGAGGCTACCGCTGCGTTGAATCTGGTTAAGAAGTCCCTGAGCGATTCCCCTTTCCATTGCTTCATAGATGTCAGAGTCATCACGTTCTTGGGTCTAACTATGTGGACCCGAAACTGTCTCATAAACCTCTCACTTAGCTCCGTCCATGTACCGATAGAACCATTCTCCAGCTGTCTAAACCACATAGCTGCGATATCTGTCAAATACAATGGGAAGCATCGAGCCATGACCTCATCCGATGCCCCCAGTACCTCCATATGCCTTATGTATTTCGTCAGATGAACCGTTGGATCCGCCTTCCCATTATACATTTCCAAATTTGGTAGCTTAAATTCAGTTGGGTTCCTAGCTTGCCTGATAGTAGGAGTAAAGGGACTCCTATTTACATCCTCCAAGTCTCTATTTACCAATCCACCTCTCATAGCCCGTCTAACCATCTCTGCTAGTCTGTCGTTGCCCCCAAGATGTAATCCTTGTCCATCGCCTCTGGTCTGCCCTCCGAGTTTATGAGGGAATTCTGGCACATACTCCTCATCTCGCACTCCTGCACTCCTGTTGGTGTCGGGTTGCACAACATCGTCTGGTATCCCTCCATGGGTTGGTCCAACATTTCCTGGTGGTATGCCCCCAAGTCTAGATCCATCTGGTTTGGTAGCTGTTTGCTGATTGAGTGCTTCTGATCCAGCTCCACGGATCTGAGCTCCTGCATTTTCTGTTTGTGCAAATTGTCTGATAAGAGTCTGCATCATCTCCTCTTGTCTTTTCATCATCGCCTCCATTTCCTCTCTAGTGATGTAAATGGATGCTCCACCTGCTCCATCTCCAGAGGAAGCCTCTTGACTTCCCTCCTGATTGCTCCTTTCCATTACTTGTTTTCTTGCTGATGGTCTAGCCATTGCTCTTTTAAATCCAAGTTTCTAACTCTAAAATTCCTGAGTTCAACTCTCAGTGAAAGCACCAAAATGTTAGCGCCAAAATTGGTCACTAACACCCAAATCCAAGTGAAAGTACCAAACAACAATCACAGTTCACGGGTAGAATGTGTGTAGGGGATATTTAATATGAAGAATAACAGAAATTAAAATAAAAGCGGTAAAGACACAGAATTTATAGTGGCTCGGCTAACTCTGGCCTACGTCCACTCCAGTAATTTCTTTTTTATTGCTGTAACAATCGATTACAGTTACAAAGTGGTAGGCTAGCCTTAGCCTTAGAAAATAGAAAGTCTGAAAGCAGAGGAGAAGAAGAAGAAGATAAAAATGAAGTCTTGGATGAGGTTTGGATGAGGCAGAGTCTCTCCTGTGTTCTCTGAAATCTGATCCCGTTTTCTGTGCCCCTGCCTCCCTATTTATAGATGACAGTGGGTTGGACTTCCCTATTGGGCCTGGTAGTCGAATAACTCGGTCCAGATAGTGTAGGTACGACGCGCCGACCCAGGGAGGCCGAACGATGGAATGCCGAACAGAAGCCTTCGTGATGAACGAGTAGGCCGAGTAACAGTTGAACCGGTTGTGTTAGGGAGGATGCCGAAACATCTTGTTGGTCGAACGTTCGGGGATGTCGAACGTTCCTATGTCGAACGTACGTGGGAGGCCGAACAAACTTTGATGGCCAAACGATATTCTTTGGCCGAACGACATTCAATGTCGAACAACTTTCTTTGGCCGAACTGCACTCAGTGCCGAACGATCTCTTGATGCCGGATGATCCTAGATGCCGAACGCGTTCTCGTTGCCGAACGATATCTTTGTCCGAACTGATTTGGGATGTCGAACAATCTAGGTTCGCCGAGCGCTCTTCTGATGCCGAGCGTTCCTATGATGCCGAACGTTCCTATGATGCCGAGTGTTCCTATGATGCCGAGTGTTTCTAAATGTCGAACGTTCATAGATACCGAACGTTCGTAGATGCCGAACGTTCATGGATGCCGAACCATACGCCGATGCCGAACGAGGTCCAATGCCGAACGCTCGTCCAATGTCGAACGATCCTTCTATGCCGAACGTTCGTCCAATGCCGAACGATCCCTCTAATGCCGGACCATCCGAATGCTGAACAATCCAAATGTCGAGCGACATCTGCCAAATTGCCTAGGCCGAGCCATGTAATTTCTCCACTCCTTTTCCCAACGACATATCCAAGTGAACTTCATCATTTTAAACCGAACCCATCATACTTTAGTCTCGATAGTTGTGAAGTTGTTTAAGTTAAATCCGCCTATCCGTGGCCTTGTAAAAAGGCGGGTTAACAATTATTAATACTTAAAAAATTATACAATATAATAACTATTTATAATCACAATTAATAAATTTATAAGCTCTTAATGGTGACACTAGAATGACTAAGAACCACCGTGGTGTGTGATTGGATTCTTATATCTATTCATAGACTTCCTCTCTGACTCTGCCTATAAATTTCAGTTGAACATTATTTTTACATTTTAATTAGAAGCTAAGGTTCAAGCTAGGAAGACTAAAGTGTAGAATAAATCTCAAGTTCCTTATCCAGACAAGGTGAATAATGATCTAAACCATCTTATATAAGTCATCTTAAATGTTTAAAATTTGGATTTGAGATTTAAAACCGTACGATTGGATGAATGATGATATGTTTTGATTTAAGTGCTATGTTATAATTTAAACAAGGATTTTATGAAATAATAAAATTGTGCAAAATTATTTTAAAATTTCATGAATATGTTATGTAAATCATTATTTTGGAGATGAGTTTAAAATTTCACAATATTCCAAGCTGTGGATAATTTATTATGAATTTTCGAGTAAAAGAAATGAATATATAAAGCTTTAATTAATTTAAGAAATTTAATATTTATTTTCGGGCTAAAATTTTTATATGATAAAGATATTATCGTTTTGGAATTTATATGAATTTTTGAGATTTTTCTTAAGAGATTTGGGTGAGTTTGGATTTAATTAGAAAGATTAGAATTTAACGATTAATTAAATACAAGGGGTTGGTTAATAATCTTTAATTAAATGTTGGAGCATTGGGAGTTACATGCGGCAGCAAATTCTGAAAATAATTTTATAAAGGTTTTGTTCTCTAATAAAAAATTTACAACATAAGGGGTTAGTTAAAAGGAAATTGCTTTACTAAGTTCAAAATCAGTTTTTATGATAATTACAGCAACGTCACTTGCCTTCGAAAGCATTGATGCTTTCGAAATCATTGATACCTTCAAATAATCTTGAGAGTTAAGGTTTTTCCCTTAAACTCTCGGGTGCTCAATTGATTTTGAGTAGTTGAGAGCTAATGTTTTCAGGTTCTTCTTTAGATGAATAAGCCTCTAGAGACGTGCATGAGGCAAGCTAGCTACTAGGAGTTCATTCTTGTTTGATTCCGCTGTGTAATTGGATGAAATGGAAATGTTGTTTAGTGCATATATTGAAACTTTGATCAACCAAAGGGGCATCTTCACATGTCACTCTTGATGTAATTTGTAATAATTATGTTTTTCTTAACGCAATTTATGAATTGATATTATGTAATGAATCTGAAATGCGAGTTGAAATGAAATACGAAATTTATTTTAAATTTGAATTTAAAATATTTCATATACATATGTTTCCGGTATATCAATGTGTGTAGCACTACTGCATTTTATCACCGAAAAATAATAACTATAGATGACTGCAGCATCTGTAGCGGTTAGTTTTGGGCCTCTAAATAGGGAATGTTATAGTCTTCTCTCAAGTCTCCTCTCTGAAAGACCCTTAATGATATTATACTCTTGTAATATTTAGTCTAGTCCTCTTTATTATTCTCTTACGACTGTCTATAATTGTAAGAGGTCGAATAGTAAAGGAACTGTAATACTCCTATTTTTAGTAACATTATTTAGAATATTTAATTAGATAAATAAAATAATGTAGGTTAGTTAATGGATTGGGATTTGTGATTAAATACGAGATAGCTGTGCCATGTTAAATAAGTGAACCAAAGAGCAAAAGGAGAATAAAAGGTTAGGAAATATGCAAGGGAAAAATAGGAATAAGACACATCCTTATACCCTAAATCCTTAAACCCTCAACACTCACATTCATTTTATTTTCACAAAAAAATAAAAGCTAAGGCCGGCCATCATTAAGAAGAGCAAAGAAGAAAAAGTCAAGAGGAATCAAATAACTTGATCAAGAATAAATCTCACATCCTTAATCAAAAAGCTAAGGTGAATAATGACTGCTTATCAAGTTTATAATGGTTTTCGATTTTAGTATGAAATCTGAATTATTTGCGAATGTTTTGCCATGTTTTAGATGATAATATATATATATATATATATATATATATATATATATATATATATCTGTTGTTGATGATTTTTGCTAATTCACATAAATTTTGTGATATGTTTTGATATGAAAACCCTATTATATGACATTCAATTGCTTTGCGAATTTAAATTAAGATTAGAAACAATAATTTAGAAATGATTTTCAGTTTTCATAATTTTTTGAATCAATGTGGATTTTATATGAATTTTCCGATGAAGAAAATGCTAATTTGGGTTTAAAAACTAATTATGGCCAAATTATATTGGCTTCGGATCTGAAATTTATATATCTTAGAAAACATATAAAAATTATATTTTTTGAAATTTTTGTAAAATTTTCCTATGTGTTTTAGTGGATATATAAAATTATTTAAGGCATGAGACTTAGAAGTTTTATAAATTTATAAAAAGAAGAAGGGGTATTTTATAAATAATCCACATTCTTATTTCTGAAAATTAGCAGTACTTTTAGAAAAGAAAATTTTACAACCAATCATAATTCGACAAATAAGGCATGTTAGGTACAAAGAAATAGTTTAAAAAGTCGAATCTACATGTTTTTTCCTATTTCAATGCTTTCGGCACCAGCTTCCGACTCCTTACCTTCGCCTCTGAGTCCATCGAAACCAATGCACATGGTATCAAATACCTGGTACGTAGTGAATTGGATATAGGCGAAATGTATTGGGTCGAAACCATAGATTCCGAAGGGGTCGAAGCACTTCTTTGCTTTTAAATGAAAATGCGCATGCTTTGCTTTTGATTGAATAACTTTCAACTGGGTTAATGACTTTAAAAGAATGGTTTTAAGAGGCTACGCCTTTGTTTTTAAGTAATTGCTTTCGACTAGATCGAAGCCTCTGACGGCAGTATCGTCATATGTTGCTCTTGGCCTAATTATGTAATAACTATATTTTATCTAAACTTAGGAAAGCGATGAGATTATGTAATTTGAATATGAAACATGTTTTAGAGATGTATTCAAAAATATTGTTTTTGAATTTGATATTTTGTTTCATATTCATGCACTTTTGATATTATGAATATCATTAACATAGCTATATTTAGTCGTTGGAAGTTAATACTATGTATGACTACAATATCCTTGACGTCTAGCTTTGGACCTCTAGATAGGGGATGTTAGAGGAACATCACAGTGGACGTAAACCACACTGGGCCGAACCACTATATATCATTGTGTATTTATTTTTTGCACTTAGTTCTCCCTAGGATCATCCCCTGCCGTCTTCCGATGGGCAAGTCTCTTTGTTCGCTCCAGCCCGCTATACTCCTTGCTATGGGTAAGCGCCTCCGTCCGCTTCTGCCCGGTTCAATCCACATTCCCCTCACGCAACGGTCCAACAACAAAGATCCCATTCGGCTACCCTTCGTCTATGGGTGGTCGGTCCACAATGAACCATGTAGCTCAAATGGGTTCATGCCCTCCACTAGTAATGAGTCTTCCCTCCGAGGTCGAATCGTCCAAAAAATAAGCTTAGCGTTGGTGCAGCGGTATTCTCGCCGGGCGACCACATTTCGAGTTTCGGTTGGGATTTCTATACTTGTGATGAAAAATCGGGTTGATATTATAGTTACACAATGTTTACAAAATAAATCCATAAAACTATTACGTATCATAAATTTCATCAATTTTTTTATAATTGATAGACTGAAAGTTGTAGAAAATGATTGTCTACGTTTGATTTTCAACAAAGTTTATTAACGAATATAATCATGCAACAAAAAAGATTATCGACAATACTAATTTAATTAATCAGGAACTTTCATAAATTTGAATAACCGAGTAAAAGTATTTTTACAAATTCTTAGGATTGAATTATTATTTTTAACTTAATTTCAAACTTATATAACTAATATATTATAATAAAGCAATAAGTTTAAAAAAATAAAATGAAGGTTCGTCGGAAGCAAAATGACGGAGTTGTCAGCGGATGTGGGAATTCTCCGCCTCAAATTACTGTTTTTCATTGTGGTGCCCTTAAGGAGAAACATGTGCTTATGCTCGAACTTGATTTACTTATGCATCAATACAAGGAGTTCTGTTACATCAATATCTAAAGTAAGTCGAAAGTAAGGACCTATTGTTCAAATCCTTGTTTTTTAATCAATTAGTTAGCCTTTAAGCATTGGATTTCTACTTTTGATGTATTTGTAAGAAAAATTCATTGTACTAATGAAGATGTAAATTGGACTTTTAATTGGTCTTTAAAAATAGAAGAAACAAATAAACTTAGAATCCGTTTGGTTTATTTTGTACTTTGTGTTTTGAGTTTTCAACATTAATGACAAAATATGAGTAAAGTGGAGCGACGACCAAGGGGATGGAATTTAAATGAAGGGGACGACGGAGGAAATGGACGGGGACATTGGAAGGATGAATTGTTTTCAGGGCTTCGATTATTTTCAAAACACGAACAAAAAATTGTTTTCAATTTTCTATAATAACTTCGTTTTTTAAATTGGTCGTTTTTTACAATATATATGCATCGTGCATATTTTTGTATGGTCAAAAATCCAATCTAAAAAGGACCAATCAACCGCAGCCTTAGCTTTTCTAATAGAAATGATAAAGTAACCTGCGCTTTTTCAAAATTATTTAAAAATCAGAAAATGATTTTGATTGTATGTATGTATAACTATTATTTAAGTATGGTTTTATCAAATAACCTCTATACTTTACCACTTTTAGATTTTACTGAATTTTAAAAAACTTTCTGATAATCACAATTTGGTTTAAGCTTATATTAGAAAATTTCGAGTTGGCTTGCATATTTACTATATGAATGGACATTGTTATAAAATAATTTTTATTAAACATCCTAATGAATCTATTTTTATGTTGCAGAAGGCAGTGAAATATGACATTGAAAAGAAAATGTGATGCCGACGAGATTTGATCACATCATCTCTATTCTCTAGATTCTCTAGATAAATAATGCAGAAACATGTCACTATCCTATTGGGGATAACAACGTTTGAAGGTTATTTATTTAGTTATAATATTAGATTGACCATACACGTTCGAAGCTTATTTGAAAATTGGGTTATCTTGTAGCCTGTATCCTATAAAAGCTAAAGTTAAGACATTTTTAACGTGCTTCTATGCTAAGTTTAGACAGTTGGATTAGTTAATTGTTACTTACTTACATTTTAGGTATGACTCGCCAGATTCTTTCTTATCTTATGCTGGTTTTAGGAGCCTTGTCTAAGCTTGCATGTTCTGGTCTCAGCTATACGAATCATTCTTCTATGAAATGAAAGTTAATAGTTATTATTTTTGCAGATGGCATATATATGTTCATATTAGCTTCAGTCAACTTCTTCCTTATGCCTATTTACCTGATAGTATATCTCATTAATTGCTTTAACCCCTTTTAATATTAAAAATTAAATGTTAATTTGTTATAGATAGAAATTTCTGCGTAATTTTTTTTTTTTAGCTTGGTTTCACCATTACCATATTTTTTTGTAAACCTTGCTTATGTACTATTTTAAAAAAAATTACAAGATAAATTAAATGGTTTTGGCATCAATATTTCGAACTCAATACACGGTTTTTTATCATCGTGTCTGAAAGCATAATGGATCAAATTTGTTTAGTGGGTTTGACGTGCCTAAAGAAACTTGTGGCAGAATCCGATTGTTATCATTATAGCTGATTTGGATTTTAAGCTATCCAGGCCCAAGACCAAGCCCAATAATCAATTTACAACAATTCAATTTACATATAGAGTAATTGATACGTCAAATTGTGAATGATATTACTTTGTGATTTTTTTTCTTTTCACCAGGCCATGTTCGTTTCTTTTCAATGCAGGAACGAATTAAAAAAATATGTGTAACGTGGTGTAGATATAAGGACTTAAAGCAAAATAGTGTTTGATTAACGAGATATTTTATAAATTTTATTTTCTGAATATTGGCATTTTTTGTTTCCGCTATAAAACTTTTAGTGCAGGCTTTTAGAAGTCTAAACCCAAAGGCCTGTACGTGAATCTTATCACCCCAAATCTATACAAGGAAACCCTAGCTTAACTCAATGAAGGCATATCAATGCATGCTTGCTGCTGACATGAAGTAAAATACAAAACCATAACTATAAGCAAAAGCTTAGCTCAAAAAGCCACAAATCAAGCGAGTGATTGAACAAAGTACTTTAAGATTAGGTTGTATGTTTTGTTGGGGATTTTGCAGTTCGAGACGAATTTGATGGTGATTGTGATAAAGGTAATGTTGTACTTCCGACTTTAAAGATTTATGAAATAGATTCTTTCAGATAATAGTTCAACCCACCAGGTACAAACGGGTTATCGAACTATTGACTTTCAGGATTCAATGAAGCCTTATAACAGCGTAATCGGATTCAAAGTTTGTACGTCTTTGATCCGACCGAAAACACTTTAACAATGGTTTCTGATGATGCAATTTGTATAGAATAGAACGAAAAGGAAGAAGAGAGCAATTCTGCAACGGTTTCTGAATTTGCAACACCTTATAGGCGTCACAAAACAGAGCAATGGTTTCTGTGCATCGCAGAACTGCTCTGGGAAGAAGAAGAAGATTCGCGACTGTTTGTAATGTTTTCTAGGCGTTTCTATTTATAGATCTGGAGAGGTATCTATTCGCGAAGCGTCACAACCGTTTCCAACGGCTCGCAACTGTTACGAACGGATTTAATTTAAACGTCGCGTCCTTTCATATTCTGCAACGTTCGGAAAACCGTTGCAATTTCCCGCCATTTATTCAATTTCATAAATTCGTGGTCTGGGTCCTTAACGGGCTGAAATTTGGCCCGTTACAGTTCACATATGATCCAAAAATATTTTCGGATCCGAACCCGAAACCTGTACCCGACCCGGTTCGGTCGGACGGACGGCCGGCGGCGGCGCGCGTGTGGTGTTGCATGACTTCTCTCCTCACAACAAAGTAAACATGTGGGAGCCCCAAGGCCCCAACATCCACATGAGAAAACTATATGTATACAAATATAGTTCTAGATTTTCTAGCATGTGAGGCTTATCTCTTCTTTCTTCTTTTCTTCTTATCTTCCAAACAAAAAACCCAAAGCCCCAAAACAAATTTGAAAATTTTACAACAATCTTCCCCAATTTTCAAAATAAATAAATAGGATGGCTGCATCACTAGAGTGACTTCCTACATACCCAAGTGAGATCAAGCCTATATAGTTCTAAGATCAAGTTTTGCATCATCGTGAAAACCAACACATAAACAAAAGGTATCTTTTGGATTTGAACATTTACTTAGTGTAAACCATTCAAAGCCTTATCGAGATTCTATGGTGAACGAATCTTGAACCAAGTATCCCTAATGATAAAACCGGAACAATCACACATATTGATTTCCTTAAAGTGTACTGTATTTCTTAGCACGTTAATGGTCATGTGCTTAAATCCTGGTTCTTGAGTAAACTTAGAAAGCGGTCTTACTTTCCTACGAAACGGCCTAATTTCCATACTCATATAGGTAAGTCTCTTAAGGTGTTTCTGCGATACACCTTTTAAGGTTTCTAGACTTATTAAGGATATATATCCATCCTTTGTTCTTGTAGAATCCAACACCGAATATTAAGGAATTATCAATTAAGTGTTCCATGATCATTCTCTTAACTTGTTGGCACCCATTGAACTTTGTCTATCCATTTCAAAACATAAGTTGGGTTTCTGTTAAGGATGATCAACCTTCATTCACAGACATTAGTCCCATTTCTTATGACTTTACAAAAACCATTGTCTTTGGTAGACTTTTTATAAGTGGGTCAGCCAAGTTTTTCTTCGTTTCTAGTAGTCAACAGTTATAACTCCTCTTTTGAGTAACTGTCTCACCATTTGATGTCTTAGACTCACATGTCTAGACTTTACATTATATGTCTTATTAGACACATTGTATATCGTTGCTTGATTGTCACTGTTAATCAAGACTGCTGGAGATGGCTTCTTCCATAAAGGGATTTCCATTAATAAATTCCTAAGCCATTCCGCTTCTTTACAAGCATCTGCTAATGCAATCAATTCTGACAATATCGTTGAGTCAGAAATACAGGTCTGCTTCTTGGAAGCCCAAGACACAGCAGCGCCTCCTAATGTAAAAATCCATCTAGTCGTAGACTTGGATTTGGATTCTACATTGTTCCAAGTTGCATCACTATATCCTTCTATTACAGCACGATATCCTTTATAAGATAAACCATATTCAATGGTCCCTTTCAAATAAGCTAAAACTCTGGAAATAGCTTTCCAATGTTCGAAAGCTGGATTACTCGTAAATCGACACAATACACTTATAGTATGTGCGATGTCTGGTCTAGTGCAATGCATAGCATACATAAGGCTCCCAATAACACTGGAATACTCTAGTTGAGAGATAGTACGTCTAGTGTTCTTTTCTAATTTAATACTAGGATCTAAAGGAGTTGTTGCTGGTTTGTCATCGTAATGACCATACTTTTGTAGGAATTTCTGTATGTAATGAGATTGAGTTAGTAATAACTCCCCCTCTTTCCTAACAAGTTTAATTCCCAAAATTACATCAGCCTCTCCTAGATCTTTAATATCGAATTTAGAAGACAGAAACTTGTTAGTTTCATTCACACAGGATATATTAAAACCAAATATTAGCATGTCATCAACGTATAAACATATTATAACAATACCGTTGTTATCCGATTTGATATAAATACATTTATCAGCATCATTAACAATGAATCCATATGACAGTGCAACTTTATCGAACTTCTCATGCCATTGCATGGGAGCTTGTTTCAGGCCATAAAGAGATTTCACTAATTTGCAAACTTTCTTTTCTTGGCTCGGGGGTTTTGAAACCTTCAGGTTGTTTCATATATATCTCTTCTTCTAAATCTCCATTTAGAAAAGCAGTCTTTACATCCATTTGATGTATGACTAATTTATGAATTGATGCAAGTGCAATTAAACAGCGTATAGAAGATATGCGAGCAACTGGAGCATATGTATCAAAGTAATCTACTCCATGTCTTTGCTTATATCCCTTAGCAACTAATCTAGCTTTAAACTTATCAATGGATCCATTTTTATTCAACTTTTTCTTGAATATCCATTTACATCCTATAGGTTTAGCCCCAGGAGGTAAATCAGTTAGAACCCAAGTTAGGTTTAACAGTATGGAATTCATTTCATCATTGATAGCTTCTTTCCAGAAATTGGAATCTCTGGAACACATAGCCTCAGAATAAATTTTGCGATCGTCATCGACGTTCATTACATATTTACTCACATTAAGGACTTCGTCCTTACTGCCTTCTACAAGATATGTAATGAAGTCAGGACCATAGTCCTTCTCTATTCTTGCTCTTTTACTTCTTCATTGTTCAGTACTATTATCTGGTACTGACACTTCCTTGCTGTTTTGAGAAGGAGCATAATCATCGTCATTGATATCATTAGTCATACTAAGTTCTGGACTAGATGATCTCAATCGGATCTCAACAGTTTGATTTTCAAAAAATTCTACATCTACAGATTCTATAACTTTTAGGGTGTCAAGAATAAAGAATCTATAAGTTATACTATTAAGTGAATATCCAATGAAAACACATTTAAATGCTCTATTTTCTAACTTTCGTCGTTTAGGGTCTGGTTTTCTAATATATGCTAAGCAACCCCAAACTTTAAGTCTAGTTAGGTTAGGTTTCCTATTAAACCATAATTCGTAAGGGGAAATATTATTCTTTTTAAGTGGTATTCTATTTAAAATATAACATGCAGATAACATAACATCACCCCATATGTTATAAGGTAAATTAGAACTTATGAGCATGACATTAACCATTTCTACTAAAATTCTATTTTTTCTTTCAGCAATACCATTTCGTTGTGGTGTATATGGGGTAATACATTGGTGAACTATACCTTGTTGCTTACAAAACAAGGTGAATTCATTTGAGAAATATTCACCGCCACGATCTGAATGTAATATTTTAATTTTAACTCCTAATCATGTTTCGACCTCTGCTTTGTAAATTTTGAATTTATCAAAAGCCTCATCTTTACTTTTCATTAGATATACATATGCATATCTAGTATAATCATCAATGAATGTTATATAGTATTGATTACCACCATATGTGATATGACTTTTTAAGTCATCCACATCACTATATACCAAATCAAACAAACTAGTTTTCCTTTTTATGGATTTAAAGGATTTCCGGTGTATTTTTGCTTGAACACATATTTCACATTTAGAGATGGTATCGAAATCACAATCAGAAATTAATCCTAATTTATTCATATTTCTAATGGATTTATAATTAACATGTCCTAATCTACCATGCCATAAATTAATGGAATCAACAATATAGACAGAAGATTTCTTTACTAGATTCAACTTAATCATGTCATTACAAGAGTATCCCTATCCAATGAATTTAACATTCTTAGACAACACTAGCTTATCAGACTCATACACCGTCTTGAATCCTCCTTTACTAAGAAGGTATCCAGAGACCAAATTCTTACACATATCAGGAACATAAAATACATTGACTAATTTAAAAACTTTTCCAAGGGTGAGAGGAAGTTCTATAGTGCGTTTTTCCAGAACTTTGCTTGGAACCTTATTTGCTCCAGTAACTTCGTCGGCTTCTCCTTTATTTTCTTCGTAACTCTTGAAAAGATTATGGTCTTGCAAATGTGAATGGTTGCTCCAGTACCGAACCACCAATCATTATCATTGCCACTAACGGAGTTCGCCTCTTGCACTACAGCCACAAGCGAGTCTTCGACCACATTCACTTTTTGTTGTTTCTTCCACAGACGGCAGTCTCGGGCATAGTGGTCGGGCTTGCTACAAAAATAACAAGCAACTTTCTTTTTGTTATTGGTTTTGGAATGATTTTTCTTCTTAAACTTTGTCTCATTCTTTGGCTTTAATTTACCAGTAATTTCAATATTATTTGCCTTAGAGTGAGACTCAGTTTGTAGATTATCATCTAGATCGCGATTACGAGAGTCTTCTTCAATACGAAGATGACGCTGCAAACCGTCTAAATTATAATCCGTCTCCGCGTGTTTCATCTTTTTCTTATAATCATTCCAACTATGTGGAAGTCTGGAAATTATAACTCCAACAACAAAAGATTCAGGTAGATCAATTCCAGTATCTTTAAGTTGATTCACCAACAGTAAGATTTCGCTTGTCCAATTATGGACTTATTGGTGACCATTTTGAAATCCATAAAATTAGAAATAAGAAACTTTTTATTACTTGCCTCGGATATGCGATACTTATTCTCCAGGGCAGTTCAGAGTGCCTTCGCTGTTTCCAAGGTCCTATTAGCATTGTAGACTGGGGTAGATAGCGCATTCAGAATATGACCTATGCATAGGAAATCGTTCTCTTTGCACTTTGCACGTTTAGCCTTTAGAGCATCATCATCTTTATCAGTTTCCTCCGAGATTTCTTCCAAGTTATCTTCCAAAATGTAGAACAACTTGATGGTGATCAGGAAAAATATCATCGTCTCTTACCAACGAGTGAAATTGTCGCCATCAAAACGCTCCAATCGAGTTAGATGCTGATTCATAACTTGTAAAGCGCTCGAACCTTCCATGGTTGAAGTATATTGTCTGAAAATTTATTGGGGATTTTGCGGTTCGAGCCAAATTTGATGGCGATTGTGATGAAGATAATGCTGTATTTCCGACTTCAAGGATCTATGAAATAGATTCTTTCAGACAATAGTTCAACCCACCAGGTACAAACGGGTTATCGAACTATCGACTTTCAGGATTCAATGAAGCCTTATAACAACGTAATCGGATTCAAAGTTTGTACGCCTTTGATCCGACCGAGAACACTTTAACAATGGTTTCTGATGATGCATTTTGTATAAAATAGAACGAAGAGGAAGAAGAGAGCAATTCTGCAACGGTTTCTGAATTTGCAACACCTTGGAGGCGCGACAAAACAGAGCAATGATTTCTGGACGTCGCAGAACTGCTCCGGGAAGAAGAAGAAGATTCGAGACTGTTTGTAATGTTTTCTAGGCGTTGCTATTTATAGATATGGAGAGGTGTCTATTTGCGAAGTGTCACAACCGTTTGCAATGGTTCGCAACTGTTACGAACAGATTTAATTTAAACGTCGCGTCCCGTACCCGTACCCGGCCCGGTTCGGTTGGACGGACGGTGATGCACGTGTGGTGTTGCATGACTTCTCTCCTCACAACAAAGTAAACATGTGGGAGCCCCAACGCCTCAACATTCACGTGAGAAAACTATATTTGTACAAATATATTTCTAGATTTTCTAGCATGTGAGACTTATCTCTTCTTTCTTCTTTTCTTCTTCTCTTCCAAACAAAAACCCCAAAGCCCCAAAACAAGTTTGAAAATTTTACAACATGTTTACCTTTAATAAAAGCAAAAAACCTTGCTTGTATGTTTACCTTTAATAAAAGTACAAGTGATCTGTAACTGACACTAATATATCACAGCGAAGTTCTTATTGCCTTCCTCTAATTCAACTTCAAAAGTGAGTAGTTCTCATTGTTGTATTCGCCATGTTCTTTGAAATATACACATGTTAACCATATGAGGTTATCAAATCTGAGAAGCACTCACTGTCTTTTTGTGCTTACTATGAATGATACAAGGTTCAGTGTAATCCTTAGCAAACACGGTAACAATATTGACTGGACGCCTATAATTTTCTTCACTATTATACTGCATGGGCATGCTCTTGTTTTGCCTATGGCAAAGTATCAAGGAAACCATTTGACTCATGTACTTGATGGAAAAACTAATAGGTTGGATTACAATAATGTAAAAAATGGATCATGTGAGGATGCAATTGGTGAAATAACATATTTAAATATATGGAAAATAAAGATTTCTTTTCATCTTAAACGATCGTGGACTTAATGGAAAAGTAATGACGATTTCTTCGACTGGAAATTCCTTCCTATCCCCTTTGGACTTTGATGCTTTCACCTCCAAATTTCTCCAGATCTTCAGCTTCAGTCGGTTCTGTGTTTAAGTTAGGACATTGTGGTGTAATCTTTGCTTTCCAGCTCCTTACCATGTTAACTCATTCTATCTCCATTATAATCATAGTTTTCAAAGGTAATTATTTTGTTCCCAACTTCCTTTTTTAATTTCCAGTATCATTAAGTAATATTCTATGGTCTTGAATGATATGTATTAATCTTATATGAAAAGACATTTGAATCATGTAGAATACTCTTTCATTCCTCTCACACCCGATATGCCATATGACCGTAGTTAGTACTATGTTCGTCGATTTCGTAAACGATTGATTGTTGTTGTTTCTACAAGAATTGGCTTGAACATGATCAATATTATATGTTTTACATGGTGTGATGTTTAGTTTCTCCTTGATTTTATAGTAAATGTTTTGAATACACACGGCTGAAAAAGTGGTTATTTCTTGTTTCATTTTCCTTATGGCAAAAGTTGCAAGTCAGAACAATATCAATATTTCATCTACTGATGCGATCTGTTGTGGTAACTTTGTCCATCTTAGCTATAACTAAGCAGATGGACACTTTTGAGGTGAATGACATGTTCTTAACATGCTTAAATCAATCTACCACAGGACTACTTATTCTGATGTATTCCATGCTGATTTCAGACCAAGTTTCCTTATGGGCCGGATACCATGCGCAATAATCTAATGGTGGTTCAGAGTCAATTTTTATTTGTGAAATAGTTTACAAATGTTTGGGAAAATTTAAGGAGTTAACTCCCCATTCTCCATGAGATAGGAGTAAAACATTTCACTGTGAGGCCAACTAACACTTTCATTGTTTGCCAATGCACTAAATCAACTAAAGATGATCTCTTAATCCATGAGTCAAACAATAAATTTGCATAATTACCCTCAGTGGTTACACTGCTAATTAGCCTATAACATCCTCATACTTGGAGGCCCAAAAATAACGGCTACGGATATTGCAGTCGTCCATAGTTAGTAATACTCGGCGATCAAATACGATGGTGCTAGGAACATTGATATACAGATCACAAGAATATGAAAAAAATTTAACAAATCAAAAACATATTTCCACATTCGACTCAAAACATTTCATGTTTATTACATAATTCCACAAATATCAATGACGTTCAGAAAAATATAATTATTACACATACGCCAACAACGATATATAAAGATGCCTGATTGATAGATCAGAGTATATAATAAGGCTAATAAGTCTGCCCTTACATCCAAAATACACAGCGGAAAGGATAATTCTAAATAACCAACTGCCTTCTGCACGTCTTCGAAAGCTTTATTCATCTAAAATGAGGACCTTGAAACCTCAATTTTCAAATTACTCAAAATCAGTTTAAACCAAAAAGTTTAAGGGGAAAACAAAAACTTCAAATTAGACATAGGGCCTGGTATGAATAATAATCTAACATCTCAATCCATTTGGATATCTAATGAGATCACGCCGCTTAGCTGAGCGGGTTTTTCCATCACTGGTATCCTAAAACCTTTTCAAAACCTTATACTGTGCTTCTGCATCCACAATGGTTAAAGACATAGAAATTCAAATTGTTATGATGATATGCATACGTAAAACATCTTGGATTTCCCATCCCCGGTTTAATTGACTCCCTGTCGTAATCATAATTTCTAAGGTCACTATCAACTTATTATTTTTCATGGGCTTACTAATAACTTTTTCCCAACTTATGGACTCCCCATCCAATTTCATAGTTTTCATGGGATCACCAAGAACCTACAGGCCCCAGCAAATTAACTTAATTAATTCATTGGTTCCCCTAAACTTTTTGGTCATTCCAATAACTCCTCTCTTATCCTAGTTTTCATGAGCTAACTAGGGACCTATGTATTCCTCCAATAACTTCTTTCTTATGCTAGTTTTCATGGGTTGACTAGAAACCTATCAACTGATGTCAACACTTAATACGGATATAGTTTTCATGGGTTTACTACAAACCAATCGGCCTCTGCCAACCATCTTGTATACATAGTTTTCATGGGATCACTATGAACCTATTGGTTATCCCCAATAACTTCACAGTTATAGTTTTCATGGGTTTACTATGAACCTGTCTTCCGGCCAACTTTTAGATTTTGGCACCCTATATTTCAGTCTTCCTGACTTCTTGGATGTAATTCAACTTATTCAGAAGTTTAATAAATTTATATTCACTACTGGGTTAACATTGCTGGTTCTTTTACCTCTTTAACCCTAATATACAGTTATGGATCCTTTATCATGTGAATATAATTATACTTGAAGAAGCAACCATACTAACAAAACAATACCACCCATGTGGGTTTATTGTCCTTGAAATACTTTTCATATAAAACATGATTAATCTCTTTAACTTATACTTTTGTCAAGGAAATACTTCTTCAAATTACATACTTAAATCATTTCAAAACTCCTTTATTAGCCATGGGTTTTCCTTAAAAATGAGTTTGGGTTATAAAACCTTTTGACACCTTCGAAACTTTGCTTTTGACCTCATAGGATGACCTCCTTCTAAAGCATTAAAATCTATCTTCAAAACATTAGGCTTCTGCCTTTCGAATACTTTAAAACTTCTCTTTTGAAACCTTTTGATTGTATTAAAGCATTAACCTTTAACTTTAGAAGCTTTGCTTTGAAAATAAGTGAAAGTGCCCATTTCGTAACCATTGGAAATATACCTTCCGAAACCATTGAAAGTCCCTATTTCGAAATCATTGGAAGTATACCTTCCGAAACCATTGAAAGTCCCTATTTCGAAATCATAGGGTTTATATGTAAAACATCATTTTGGGTCAAAGTGTATATAAGAGAATGCATCTCTTTCGAAACCATTCTTTATACCATAAAGTATTGGAGATACTTGATGGTGTCGAAACCATCCTTTTGAAAGTATAAAACATCTGGGCGAAACAATTGTAGGCCGGCTTCGAAATTCCTTCCGAAACCATTGCTTTTGAAACCACTAATCCTTCCAAAAATAGTAGGAAGCGACTTATATTTATAAAAACAGACGGTACCTTTCGACAGCATGGATGTCTATAATACCGTCGAAAGGCATTTAATCACAAAAGGGTTTCGACTTGGTCGAAACTACCCCTTTCGAAAGCTTCAATTAAAAACTAAGTAACTCCTTTGGAAGCTACTACTTGTGGTAGCTCTTCTTTGAAAGCTTCTTTTGAAATACACTTTCGCAACCATTGGTTTCGACTACTTCGAAACCACTTTGTAAACGGGCAAGCGCGTTTTCTTTTAAAACAAAATAAAGGTATCGACACCTTCAAAAACTATGTTTTGACGCCCTAATTCCGCCTTTCTCCAATCCACTGCGTACCAACTAAGTGATTGCTTGTGTATTGTCTTCATGGTAGAAGGTTTTGACTAGGTCGAAGGCGGAAGCTCTAGGTTGAAAGCTCCATTCAAAGGAGCCAAACCCACTTTTCTGAGCAAAAGGTCATTTTTAATAAATAAAGTAAACTTTTTGTAACTAAATTGCCCACATGTAAATACTTGGTTGGTTACATTAAACTTCTAAATTATTTTGCTAAAAGTTGCCGCATTTTCTCAGATCTAAAAAATGTATAACTTTTAACAGTTAAGTCCTTCCTATTGTCAAGGTAATTAAATTGTTTATGTCCGTTCCAAAATAATTTAATTTCCATAATAAATCACTTAATAAAAATCCCCAAAGATTCCAGAAATTTACTTTAATCATGTTATCTAACATATCAAAATTTCAGACCTAATATCTTAATATAATTTCCAAACAAATTTATAAACCCAATTAGTCATATTTTCCTTCGAAAATTCACAAAATTCATAATTAATTCTCCACGGCTTGGAAAATTATGAAATTGAAACCCAACTCCAAAATCATATTTCTCAGAACATATAGTTTTTTCCATGGCATTTAGAAATCATTGAATCTCAGTTTTTTCCTAAACCGTGCATGTCCTTTTTAAACAATCTTTTCTGAACCATACATATTATAAATCAAGCATATCATCATCCAATATATCATATAAAAAATTTACCCTTAAATTCGAAAATCATTGATAATAAATAGAGATGTTGTGATTATTATTCACCTTAGATTGGATAAGGAAATTGGAGATTGATTGAGACTGATTTCTTCTAGCTTGAATTCTAAGATTTACTTTGATTTCTCTTTTCTTCTTTCTCCTAATGTCCGGCTTGGGTTTATCTTCCATTTGTCTAAAAATTTTCTTATGATAAAATGAACGCGTATGGCTTAGAGATAATAGTATAAGGGTGGGAAATTAAGGGCAACAATAACCCTAATGCCCTTATGATAAGTTACTTAACACTTAACCTTTTGTAGCCTATTCATTTTAAATAAGCATGGCCACTAATTAAATTCACCAATCTTAATTCTCTTATCATTTTACATTATTCTATTCAATTTATTTTAATTAAATCTCCTGAATATTTTATTTAAATTAGGGGTGTTGCAGGCTCACTCCTTAAAGAATCTTGTCCTTGATATTCAGTAAGGACTAAGTATCAAACATAACAATCATCTGTAACCACTCCTAACATCCATACTAGCCTACTCGACTTGCAACTAATATTTATAAATCTAATATAGATATACCATCAAAGTAGATTAGGATAAACTTCTTGAATTCTGTCATTTGTCTCCCAAGTACAATCCTTCTCATGGTCGCTTCACTGAACTTTCCCCAATTTGACTGCCTTAGTCTTCAATCTCTTCTCATCTCTCACTACAACTCGAACTGGTTGTCTAATGAAAGTCAAATCAGGCTCTATTACCAAGTCTTCCAACTCCGTCTAAGGAATAGTAGCCTCTGGATCATGCACAAACTTACGAAGATGAGACACATGGAATAATATGGACACCTGCCAAACTTCTCGTCTACTCTGTACACGAGCTTCCCAATCCTTTTTATAATTTGGAATAGACCAACATATGTTCAGGCCAACTTCCTCGTCTTTCCAAATCATGTCACACCCTTCATCGCTGACACCTTAATAAAAACTCGTCACCAACCGAGAACTCTAGATCTTTACACCTCTTATCTACGTAACTCTTTTGTCTGGATTGATCCTTCTTCATCCATCCTTGGATTAACTCAACCTTTTCTGACGCCTCTCTAACCAAATTCGGACCTAAGACCAATTTGTCTCCACCCTCTAACCATCATACTGGCGATTTGCATGGCCTTTCATACAAAGCTTCAAAAGGCATCATTCCTATGCTAGCCTAATAACTATAATTATAGGAAAACTCAATCAGATGTAGGTGGTCCTCGCAAGATCCACCAAAATCTAATACACAAGCTCTCAATAAATCCTTGAGTACCTTATTGACTATCTTTGTCTGCACATCCGTCTATGGGTGATAAGCTGTACTCATCTTGAGCTTGGTTCCTAATACCTCTTGTAGACTCTTTCAAAATTCGCTAGTGAATAATGTATCTCCATCACTGACTATGCTACGAGGAACCCGTGGAGTCTAACTATGTTCTTCATGAACAACCTCACCAAAACAGATGTTATCCTGGTTGACTTGACTGGAATGAAATGGGCACTCTTGGTCAACCTGTCCACTATAACCCGTATGCTTTCATTTTCCCTATTCTAAATTGGAAACCCGTCTATAAAATCCATAGATATCGAATCCCATTTCCATACTAGAATCTCTAAAGTCTAAAGCAACGCACTTGGCTTTTGATGTTCGATTTCACTTGTTGATAGTTTACACGTTGCCTAACCCACAATCCAACATCTCTCTTCATGCCTTCCCAATAGAAGCTTCTCTTCATATCTTGATATATCTTGGTCCCTCCAGGATGAATCGTAAACTTGGATCGATGACCTTCTCCAAGAACTTCTCTCCTCAAGTTCTCAACATCTGGAACACATAATCCTCCTTTTTTCTCAACCATCCTCCCCGGTCAAGAAAAAAAATCCTTTAGATCATCGATATTCGATCCTACCTCAAGCCTTCTGATCCTCTCGGCTAAAATTGGATCTTACCTCTGCATAGAAGATATTCTTTGGATTAAAACAGGTCTAACTTCTAAACAAGACACCATGGCAGTACCCTGACTAGAACTAGCAGTAGATCTTAACTGCATGTCGCAACTGGCTAAGGCTTCTAGATCCTTTCATTCTGCCAACATAGCTAACACCACATTCTGATGTTTTCTACTAGAGCGTCAGCTGCCTTATTTCCTTTCCCAAGAGCTTTATACCAAAATCATAAGCAACCAAAAACTCCAACCACCTCTGTTGCCTCATATTCAACTCCTTTTGAAAGAATAAATATTTTAAGGACTTATGATCGGTATACAATTAAAATCTCTCTCCTAAGAGATAATGCCACCAAATCGTCAAGAAAAGATCACCACAGCCAACTCTAAGTCATGAGTAAGATATCTTACTTCGTGTAGTCTAAGCTGTCTGGATGCGCAGGCAATAACTTTATGCTTCTGCATCAATACTTCTCCCAATCCAGTTCCACATTCATCAATGTATACTACCAACCATTAGTTTCTATCTAGAACTACTAATATTGGTGCATTGGTCAATAAATGCTTTAACTTAAGGAACCCTTCCTCGCTTTTGTCGGACCAAACAAACTTCACATCTTTCCTGGTCAACTTAGTTAAAGGTGCTACTATCCACGAGAAATCCTTAATGAATCTCCAGTAATAGCTAGCAAGTCTAAGAAAACTCCTGATCTCGGTTGCCGTCTCTGGTCTCTTTCAATTGTTGACAGCTTCGATCTTAACTGGATCGGCTGATAAACCTTTCTCTGAAACTACATGACCAAGAAACTTAACCTCTTTCTTTTAAAAATGACATTTGAAAAACTTTGCCTTTAGCTGATTCTACCTCAGCATCTCTAGCACAACTCTAAGATGATCTTCATGCTCCCTTTCATCCTTAGAGTATACCAAAATGTCATCCATAAATACCAACATGAATTTATCCAAATACTCTTGGAAAACTTGGTTCATCAAATCCACAAAGAAAGAAGGTGCATTCGTCAACCCGAATGACATTCCTAACCATTCATATGAACCATACCTAGTCTGAAATGCTGTCAAAGGAATGTTGTCCTCGCCACTCTAAACCGATAGAACCATGTTGCCAAATCCAATTAGGAAAACACCTTGGCTCCACTCAATTGATCAAACAGATCATCTATCCTTAGTAGAGGATATCTATTCTTGATCATCCTTTCGTTTAACTTACGATAGTTGATGCACATCCTTAACGACTCATTTGGTTTCTTCATGAATATTGCGGCCTTTCCCCAAGGTAAACTGCTCGGCCTAATAAAATTCCTTCCTTCTAGATCCACTATCTGCACCTTTAATTCTTTCATCTTCGTCGGTGTCATCTTGCTAGGTGGTCTACTCATGGGTTCAGCCTCGGTACAAGGTCTACCTGAAACTCAACAGCTCATTTCGGTGGTAATCCCGTAACCGGCTCAAAAACATCTGCAAATTTCTTTGCTACTGGAACTTGACTGAAATCTTCTCATACTTCCATGGCACTTAACAAAAGACAAACACTCCTACTGGAATTCTCCACTGAGAGGATGATTCGGTTATGGCTATCAGGGAGTCTCAGTAATATTTTCCTATTTTGGCAAAATATCCTAATCTCATACTTACCCAACCAATCCATACCCAAAATTATCCCAAGATCTACAAAATCAAAAACATACAAACTACATGCATATTTATGACCTAACAAATCAAGTTCTAACTCATCCCTAGAGTTTCATACCCTCCTATTGGATTCGCAACCCTTAAGGAAGTAACAAAGTATGTGGGTTCAATGCATAACCTATCAACCAAATAATGTGATATAAATAAATGTGATGCACCAGTATCAAACAATACCCTAACTGGTATACTTTGAATCAAGAGCGTACCTTCCATCATAGTTTTTCCATTTTCTACCGCGGTAAGCCTAGAAGAAGATGGTGGTCCAATAGCAAAAACATTCCCTCTGTCTGCCCTGACTGGCTCTAGAAACTTGTTCTTAAAATGCCCAACTTGGTTGCGGATGAAGCATTTTACATTCTTCTTTTCTATAGGTTTCTTTCCGTTTCCTGTCCGACACTTTTGGGCATAATGACCCTTCTTATCACACTTGAAGCATACCAAATCAGCTTTTTCCTTCTTGGCATCATCCCCTTTCTAGGCTTCCTTCTTCTTAAAGAATTTCCTCTTCTTTCCCAAAGGATCCTGGGATTCAACTGGCTTCTCCTTAGTAGAAACAGTAAGCATCTCTTCATGGTGAATGGCCATCTCCACCACCACATTAAGAGGTTCTCGGATATGGGTCATGGTCATTCTAGCAAG